>OX422209.1:530790308-535590308 GCA_949130495.1 Sambucus nigra
GAAGTTAGGGTTTTTGTTTTGATTTATGGGCTTTAGATCTTTGGAAGTTATATTGATATGATTTGGAGGTAAATTATGGTTGGATGATGTATTTATGATCAGTTGGTAGCATTAAAGGATAGGGATTTGAGTTGGTTGAAGTTGGGTAGAGTTTGGAGTCAAAGACTCCATAAACAAAACTTGGAAATTCTGCAGAACCGAATCGATCCGGCCTGGCCGAATCGATTCGGAGAGAGACAGTTTCCAAGCCTGGGTAGTTTAAATCGGTTTGTCTCGTCCGAATCGATTCGGAAATTATGCATAAACCCACTTTCCTTGGCCGAATCGATTCGGAAAGCCTATTTTCCTTTATTTTTCTTTTTAAATTTTACCCTTTTTTCTTTAGGATTATGACCTAGGATCCTTCTTGTAGGAAGTAAAACTAGGATTTTAGAGTTCCAGTTGAGTTTGGTCGTTACCCTATAGTTGAATGGGAACACTTGGGGTTTAATTCAGGGGTATTTAAAGTGATCCTTAGGTATCACTTTACTTTTAGGAAATTAGTTAAAGTTAGAGTTCTAAGCCCATATGTGGAGATGTTAGAAACCCTTTTTGAGGTGTATGAAACCTCTGGATTTGTTAGACTTTGGGGGACTGTTTGGACAATACTTCGGGACTTAAATATATGATGAAATTGAATAAGAAATATTCAAAGATAAATGTTTCAAGTAAATGAAATACATGAGATTCATGATAATGAAAATGGGATAGATTGGTAATTGTTAAATTACTTAAACACACCTCTCTAAATGTTATCATAAGGGAAGCTCGCGCATGAGGTGATGTCCCCTGGCTATTGAATGCAGGTTGACTATAGTCCTCGGCCATATGCGGGTTTTGTGTATGTTTTTCTGCGCTAGTGAGGTAATTCCGGGTGTGGTTATGACTCACTCGCAGGCATATGGCCACTTCCCGACGTGCGTTAGGTGCCCAGGTTGTCTTGTTTAGATAGGCCCTGGAAGATGATAGTCATTTAGGGGCGCACCCAGTGGGGAAACTCAGAGGGGCGATCTTAGAAACGTTATATGTATATGATTATAACCTTTCTAACTCAAGTGGGACTTGAGGTATGTCAATTTCCATAAGATATGTGATGGTAATTATATTCCTGTTAAGGAATGGAAAATGATAAGACATGGGAAGAAATGAGAATTTATTTAATCTCTCGCCTAATTTTTAATTGTTAGAAACTTATATAATTGCATTATTACCTTTTATGTTTAGGTTGTTAGATTTCCATTCACATGATTTTATAATCCATTGTCCGTATCTATCATGTTTGTTACTCTTCTGGGAATCATATATAAATCGGGCCCTGACCCGTTCATCTTTCTATGTTGTGCATATTATGATATCCGCTCAGGCTCTCCTCCGCAAGGGCGCCCATTGTGAATTTCTATTCTTATGATTTTGACGAGCTGTATGACCTTGCGAATGATTACAGGATGTTGTTAGACGCCCTCATCTTTTGGAATCTAGTTATGATCGGGTCATTCGGGCTAGTGGCCCATATTTTGTAATTGTTAATGGATGTAGTATGTATCATATATTAGTTTGTGAAACACTGTGATGTAACTGTGAACCGAAAGATTATTCGGTTCTTTTACTGTATTGTTTTGGTTAGCTATAAATATGTTCCATGGAAATTCCACTTTTGTCAAATTTGGGTTGTTTAATTTATTTCTTAAATCTTTCTTTTAAATCAAAATTTTGACAACCTGCTATCTGATTTATGGAGTGGCTTGCCTATATACCTAATTATTGTTATGATGCTGAGGATGATATCCATTCATGATTCCGTTATGTCGAGGTATCGGGCTGGCCACCCCTTATTTTGGAGAGCGGGGTGTCACAGATGGTATCAGAGCATCAGGTTCTAGAGTCTTTTAGATCTTGTGGACTTGTCACGTTCTATCGTAGTGTTCTTTGACATAGAGCCTAATGTTAGGACTACTTGTTGTTTATGCTTACGATCTTCTGCAACTATAGATTGTTTTGAGTGAAATTCTAACTCTATTATTCTCTCTCTCAGATGCCACCTAAAAGAGGTCGCCCGGCGAGATGGAATAGGATCTTAGATGAGGATGTTTTTCCTCCTCCTCCACCACAAGGAACATTTAATGCCGTGGATGTGGCGAATATAGTGGCTCAAGCCGTTAATGCGGCCATGACAGCAGTGGCCCAACAAGCGCCACATGCTCAGCAGAGAGCGCCAGATGCCCAAATTCCTACTCGACCTTCTCTATGGGAGAGAGCTAGGGAATCTTTTCTGAAGGGTTAGCCCCCAGAGTTCGATGGGAGCTCGGATGTTATTAAGGCGAATCAATGGAAGAAGGATATTCAACACCATCTACGTATGGTGGAGTGTGGTGAGGATAGGAAACAAGTCCTTGCTACTTTTAAATTGGTTGGTGTCGCATTAGACTGGTGGGAATCTGTGACTACGCCAGAACAAAGGGATACCATGTCCATCTTTGAATTCTGGGTTTTATTTGATCGTAAGTATTTTCCTCCCGCAATTCAAGGGGAGATGATAAGGAGATTGCAATACCTTGTACAAGGGGAGAGGTCAGTAGCGAAATATGAGGAGGAATTCACCCGGTTAGCCATCTTCGTACCGGATGAGGTGACTCCTGAAGAAAAGAAAGTTTCAAAGTTTTTGAGAGGGTTGAACTGGAGGATCCGGCAACACTTGCTGGGTAATCCTGTTTTACAGACTTTTGGGGAAGTGATGAATGCAGCTCTATTGCATTGCCAAGAGTATAGACTCTTTTTGCAAAGTGGTAAGAAGACCTCCGTAGTGGGGCAAGGTGGAAGGCCGGGAGGTGGTGGGATTGGAGGAGGAGTCTTTCCCTCGTCCCAACCTTCGGGCAGTAAACAGAAAAAAAAGGATCCCCAACAGGGGGACTCGTCTAAGAGGCAGCGTTTTGGTGGATTTAATGGGGGAACCAAAATAATAGGCAAGGTCAGGGTGCCCCACAACAGCAAGCTGGCCGTGGTGGTCAGGGAGGCAGAGGCCAGCAGGGCCAAGGTGTAAATCAGTTTAGAAACAATCGTGGTCGAAATGCCGAGAATATGATAGGTCGGTGTTTCCAATGCGGGGAAGCGGGTCACTATAAGAGGGAATGCCCTCAGTTGATTGGGGGATAATTTCCTCGAGCTCCACAGCAGTCGTACGTTCAATTCCCTCCACAGGTACCTAACCCAATTGCTCCTCCACAACAGGGTCAGCTACAATATGGTAGGGTTTACCATATTCACGATGCTATGCTTCCTCCAGCTCTGCCCGCACCGCCAGCCATTGAGGGTAAGTTCCTTATTCAGGGACATTTGGGTCGTGTTTCATTTGATACCGGTGCAACACATTTGTTTATTTCTAGGAGCTTTGCTCAGACCACTGAGTTGATTAAATCTGCCGAAAGAAATTTTACTAGTGTGGAGTCCTCTATGGGTGATGGTTCATTCATCTTTTTTGTATGTAAAAATATAGAAATCTCTCTCGGTAACTTATGTTTTGAGGCCGATTTACTCGTCCTGGATATGGTCGGTTATGACGCGATTTTGGGTATGGATTGGCTGATGAAATATCATGCTATTGTAAATTGCTACGGGAAGAGTATAGTCTTCGCCGTGCCGGGACAAGAAATGTTCCTGGTAGTTTTACCTCGTTTAGAGGGGAGTACTTGTACTTATTTTTATTGCATTACCGAGGAGTCTTCTAGGAATGTAGTCGTTCCTTTGGATTCCATTCCAGTTGTGAAAGACTTTGAGGATGTTTTCCAAGAGATACCGGGTTTACATCCTAGCCGAGAGATTGAATTTGTGATTGATTTAGCGCCAGGAACGAGGCCTATTACGAGGGCTCCATACCGAATGGCTCCTATTGAAATTAGGGAGCTAAGGGATCAAATTCAAAAGTTATTAGAGCAGGGATTTATACGGCGTAGTACATCGCCATGGGGTGCTCCAGTGTTGTTTGTTAAGAAAAGAGATGGTTCTCTCCGGTTATGTGTGGACTATAAAGAATTTAATAAGGTCACCATCCAGAATAAATACCCTTTACCTCGTATCGATGACTTGTTTGATCAACTTCGAGGAACGATGTACTTCTATAAAATTGATTTGAGGACGGGGTATCATCAATTGAGGATACGAGAGGAGTACGTGTCCAAGACTGCTTTTCTTATGAGGTACGGATCCTATGAATTTTTGGTTATGCCCTTTGGACTAACCAATGCCCCTGCTGTATTTATGGATCTCATGAATAGGGTCTTTCGGGATTTCCTGGACCAATTTTTTATTGTGTTCATTGATGACATTTTAGTCTATTCTCGAATGGAGTCTGAACATGCTATGCATTTGAGGTTGGTCCTACAAAGACTACGGGACCATCAACTGTATGCCAAGTTCGAGAAGTGTGGCTTTTGGTTGCAGGAAGTACAGTTTTTGGGTCATGTGGTGACGTCCCAGGGTGTATCAGTGGATCCAGGCAAGGTAGCTGTGGTGAGGGAATGGGGTCAACCCACGACACCTACCAAAGTTCGTAGTTTTTTGGGATTGGAGGGTTATTACCGTCGGTTCATCAAGGGTTTCTCTAAGATTGCTAGCCCTTTGACCAACTTGCCCCGGAAAGGGGTGAGCTTTAATTGGTATGATTCTTTCCAAGCTGCATTTGATGAACTTAAAGATAGATTGACTTCGGCTCCGGTCCTTGCTTTGCCAAAACCAGGATTGGAATATCTAGTCTTCACTGATGTATCTCTTCAAGTATTAGGAGGTGTACTTCAACAAGAGAGACGGGCTATCGCTTATGCTTCCCGTAAGTTGAAGCCCCATGAAAGGAACTATCCGGTGCATGACTTAAACTAGTCGTAGTTGTTTTTGCGTTGAAAATATGGAGGCATTATCTCTTGGGAGAGAAGTTTAGTCTTTTCACGGACCACAAATCGCTGCAATATTTATTTTCACAGAAGGACTTGAATATGAGACAGCGCCGATGGTTAGAGTTTGTGAAAGATTATCAATTTCATATTCATTATCATCCGGGTAAGGCCAACGTGGTAGCGGATGCCTTGAGTAGGAAGCCTAATGGAGAATTAGCTGAGGTTTGGAAAGCTAAATGGAAGGAACTCAGTCAGGAGGATGCGATGGTGAGAGCATTCATGTCGGTAATGACTGTTACTCCTACCATTTTGGCAAGGGTGGTAGAAGCTCAAGGAAGGGCTAAGGAGTGTTAAGACCATATTCGTCAATTGCTGTCCGAGGGAGCAGAGTCCTACTCGATTGGTTCCGAGGGTGGGTTACGCTTCCATGGAAGACTCGTCATTTCGGAGGAAGGGGATTTGAGGCGGGCAGTGATGGCCGAATCTCATGGGTCTAAGTTTACGGTTCATCCTGGTGGGGACAAAATGTATCAGGATATGCGCCGTCAATATTGGTGGTCGGGTATGAAGAGGGATATTTCGGAATTTGTGTCCCAATGCACTACTTGTCAACTGGTCAAGATTGATCATCAGAAGCCGACAGGTTTACTGCAACCGTTAGAGATTCCAGTGTGTAAATGGGAAAGTATATCGATGGATTTTATCACGGGCTTGCCGAGATCACAAAGAGGGTGTGATTCTATTTGGGTAATTGCCGGTCGATTGACAAAGTCGGCACATTTCCTACCTGTACGGACAGATTATGACACCTCTCGGTATGCTCGCTTATTCATCGAGGAGGTGGTGAGACTCCATGGGGTGCCTTTGAATATAGTCTCCGACAGCAACAAAATTTTCGTGTCCCACTTTTGGAGGAGTTTCCAAGAAGCGTTGGGGACTGAATTGAGGTTAAGCACTTTATACCATCCTCAAACAGACGGCCAAACTGAAAGGGTAAATCAAATGTTGGAGGATATGCTTCGAATGTGTATGCTTGACTTCAAAGGTGGTTGGGAACAATATCTCTCATTGGTTGAGTTTGCTTATAACAACTCTTGCCAATTCACAATTGGAATGGCACCTTATGAGGCTTTGTATGGAAGGCCGTGTAGATCACTCGCTTGTTGGTTGGAAGTGACTGATAATAAATTTCTTGGGCCTGAAATGATCCAAGATACTTACTCGAAGATTGAGTTGATTCGGAATCGCATCCGGATAGCCCAAGATCGTCAAAAGAGCTATGCCGATGTGGGTCGTCGACACATGGAATTAGAGGTTGGGGACCAAGTTTTGGTTAGAGTGTCGCCCATGAAAGGGTTAAAACGTTTCGGTAAAAAGGGGAAACTTGCGCCGCGCTTCGTTGGACCATTTCTAGTTATTGCAAAGGTGGGTCCCGTGGCATATCAACTCGCTTTACCGGAACCATTGCAACAAATTCATGATGTGTTCCATGTTTCCTCCCTAAATAAGTATAGGAGGTGTGAAGGTGCGCTATGGCACATTCCTTTTGAGGATATTGATTTTCAACCCGATGTTTCATATGAAGAACAACCGGTTGCAATATTAGAGCATGGGGAGCGTAGATTGAGATCTCGTGTCTTGCCCTTGGTGCGGGTTCAATGGAGTCACCATAATGCCAAGTAATCTACGTGGGAGTGCGAGAAGGATATGCGGGAGAGATATCCGCATCTCTTTATACGAGGTACGCTTGAATTTTGGGGACAAAATTCTCATAAGGGGGGAAGTATGTAACAACCCTCGCTTTTGAGATAATATTTTATATTTAATCTGCTAATTATAGTGATTAATTAAAGATGTTGATTTGTGGAGTAGGTATTAATTTAAGTGAGATAAGTTAATATCTACTAGGATGTTGCATATTTACCGTATGTAGAGGTGAATTTTGCTATGTTATGTTTTATTATGTCCTAAGAATTTAAGATGACATTGGGCTTAAAATGGAACCGGAACCTAAACTGAATTATAAAATCTCCAAATGATAATTTGGAGGGTTCCATTAGTTCCGGGAGGTTTTAGATAGTCAAATTGTGTGCCATATTATATTTTGAGTTTCCGGGCACTTTTGACTAGTTGTATTTATTATGAGTAGATGCGTATTATTTTACCGCACAGTAATCACTTAAGTTGGAATTTTAAGCATAAGCCACGATTTATGTCTTCAAGTAAGTCACTATTCCCCTAATTACATTAGTAAACCTAGAGATAGAATAAGGAAGAAGAAACCTTGGGGAAAATAAGAGAGATTGAAGCTTGGGTGTTGATCTTGCCTACAATCTTCACCAAATCTGAAGTTACAACCTTGAGGCAAGTTTTCTACTTGCTATTTTATGATTTAAGTAGAGTAATTTGCATTGATAGTCATGTTTATGTATGGTTTATGGAAGTTAGGGTTTTTGGTTTGATTTATGGGCTTTAGATCTTTGGAAGTTATATTGATATGATTTGGAGGTAAATTATGGTTGGATGATGTATTTATGATCAGTTGGTAGCATTAAAGGATAGGGATTTGAGTTGGTTGAAGTTGGGTAGAGTTTGGAGTCAAAGACTCCATAAACAAAACTTGGAAATTCTGCAGAACCGAATCGATTCGGCCTGGACGAATCGATTCGGAGAGAGACAGTTTCCAAGCCTGGGTAGTCCGAATCAGTTTGTCTCGTCCGAATCGATTCGGCAATTATGCAAAAACCAACTTTTCTTGGCCGAATCGATTCGGCTAGTCTGAATCAATTCGGAAAGCCTATTTTCCTTTATTTTTCTTTTTAAATTTTACCCCTTTTTCTTTAGGATTATGACCTAGGATCCTTCTTGTAAGAAGTAAAACTAGGATTTTAGAGTTCTAGTTGAGTTTGGTCGTTACCCTATAGTTGAATGGGAACACTTGGGGTTTAATTTAGGGGTATTTAAAGTGATGCTTAGGTATCACTTTACTTTTAGGAAATTAGTTAAAGTTAGAGTTCTAAGACCATATGTGGAGATGTTAGAAACCCTTTTTGAGGTGTATGAAACCTCGGGATTTGTTAGACTTTGGGGGACTGTTTGGACAATACTTCGGGACTTAAATATATGATGAAATTGAATAAGAAATATTCAAAGATAAATTTTTCAAGTAAATTAAATACTTGAGATTCATGATAATGAAAATGGGATAGATTGGTAATTGTTAATTACTTAAAAAAACCTCTCTAAATTCTATCATAAGGGAAGCTCGCGCATGAGGTGATGTCCCCTGGCTATTAAATGCAGGCTGACTATAGTCCTCGGCCATATGCGGGTTTTGTGTATGCTTTTCTGCGCTAGTGAGGTAATTCTGGGTGTGATTATGACTCACTCCCAGGCATATGGCCACTTCCCGACGTGCGTTAGGTGCCTAGGTTGTCTTGTATACATAGGCCCTGGAAGATGATAGTCATTTAGGGGCGCGCCCAGTGGGGAAACTCGGAGGGGCATTCTTAGAAACGTTATATGTATATGATTATAACCTTTCTAACTCAAGTGGGACTTGAGGTATGTCAATTGCCATAAGATATGTGATGGTAATTATATTCCTGTTAAGGAATGGGAAATGATAAGACATGGGAAGAAATGAGAATTTATTTAATCGCTTACCTAATTTTTAATTGTTAGAAACTTATATAATTTCATTATTACATTTTATGTTTAGGTTGTTAGATTTCCATTCACATGATTTTATAATCCATTCTCCGTATCTATCATGTTTCTTACTCTTCTGGGAATCATATATAAATCGGTCCCTGACCCGTTCATCTTTCTATGTTGTGCATATTATGATATCCGCTCAGGTGCTCCTCCGCAAGGGCGCCCGTTGTGAATTTCCATTCTTATGATTTTGACGAGCTGTATGACCTTGCGGATGATTATAGGATGTTGTTAGACGCCCTCATCTTTTGGAATCTAGTTATGATCGGGTCATTCGGGCTAGTGGCCCATATTTTGTAATTGTTAATGGATGTAGTATGTATCATATATTAGTTTGTGAAACACTGTGATGTAACTGTGGACCGACAGATTATTCGATTCTTTTACTGTATTGTTTTGGTTAGCTATAAATATGTTCCATGGAAATTCCACTTTTGTCAGATTTGGGTTGTTTAACTTATTTCTTAAATCTTTCTTTTAAATCAAAATTTTGACAACCTGCTATCTGATTTATGAAGTGGCTTGCCTATATACCTAATTATTGTTATGATGCTGAGGATGATATCCATTCATGATTCCGTTATGTCGAGGTATCGGGCTGGCCACCCCTTATTTCGGAGAGCGGGGTGTCACATTAAGAGAAAGCATGTGGCATTTGTATTAACTCAAAATGCCAAAAGTGCAGAACTTTATGGAGTGAAAATAAAATTTCATATATGGAGAAAAATTATGCTACTACACTGAAAATTATGTACAACTTCTGCATATATGCATCTCCGAACCTAGCTCCAATCAACGCCATAAATGATTAAAATATATATGCTATTGCATAGGGATCTAAATTCAACACGGGTGTTGCTGAATTGATACAAATTCAACACTGGTGCTGATGAACTGATCCATATTTTTTTCACTTTACGCTACTAAACAAATCCAAATTCAACACTAGTTTACCCCGAACTGTGCTTCTTTAGCAGCTGAAAAATTGCATAACGGCACAGTTCCAGGTAGGTAGCAAATAGAAAGATAATAATACTATGTATGAAATAGAACTATTGCATAAAGTCACTAGCCTAGTTGCTTATTCTGTTCTCTCTTTAAATTGTCCTTGCTTGTTTTTGTGGTCTTCACTTCTCAGCATCCCCTCTAACTTCTTTAAGCGCGGGTTGGCTCAGTGCCTATTATTTATTTTCTAGTGAAGTGATAGTGTGTGATGCAACAGACTATATCACCTATATCTTTGCAAGTCTTATGTTATTCAAATTAAGTCATCTTGACTTTGAATACACTTTTGAAAAGCTTTCTTTTCTTTCTTTCAAATCTTTGAACACTAGACTTGTTCAGATATTACACAAACATGTGTCTACGTGAATACAACGTGAGTGATTATATGTGAGTGATATGAGATGAACACAGATCCTGAAAATCACTTACATAATCAAGTCATGTTCACAGAATATGACTTCAAATATATTCAATAAATTCAAACAGTCAAATATTCACAATCTTGTTTTTCAGAAAACAAATATTAGATTAAATCAGATTTTAATCTAAAATCTTATCAAGACTATTTTCACAAATATTTCAGATTAAATCAAAACAGTCTTAAACACACAAGAAAATAATATTCAGTCAAGATATTAAATCTTCCACAAATCAGATCCCAAAAATCTTAGGTTTAACTTTCTAAACCTCAAACAATACAAATCTGAATATTACCAAAATATTTTCTGAAAAATATGTTTTAAAACAAAGTGTTTAAAAACATTCAAGATCTCACAAATATGTCACAAGCAGAATATTCACACAAAAATAATTTCGTGATTGGTGTGTGTTGTGTACAAATATTAGATCTAAAGACTGATCTAAATAATACACACAGATGAGAGAGCTCACTTACAAGGATAATGTACTCTAGAAAAATCGTAAGTGCGGATTCAGAATGAGAGAAGTCCAATCTTCATTTTAGTTTTGACAGAAATCAATACTTGAAGATGACACAAAAATAATCTGGTTTAATCTCTCTCTCTCTCTCTAAAAATTTTGACAGAGTTCTGCTACAAAAATTATTTTCTCAGCTCTATAAAAATGATACACAATGGGTACTATTTATAGAGTGCACAAGTGTGTGCAGATTGGTGTAAAATAGGTTCTCATGGATTACCAAAGAAATACACACAACCGTAGATAAAATATAACCTGAGGGATCACAAAGAAACACAAAGTATGGTGTTAAAAATGTGACACGTGTTGTGCAAGCTGTAATACACTAACAGATTCAAGAAACAAAACATTTTATAAAATTGTGTCGTTTTTAAAAAATATGCCAGTTGTACTACACTGCGTACCAAAAACGCTACAAATATTACCGTTGGACAAAATGGTACTGCGTCGTCATTTTAAAATAAAACTCAAAGCCAGCTGTAACGCACTTAAAATTGTTACCGTTGAAACAAAACACGTGCGATGCCATTTAGAAAAAAAATATTTTTCGGTTTTAAAAACAGTAAATTTGGATGTGACCACGATGTCGTATTGAGGATATATACAAAACCATTTTCGATTTTGTTGAAAAATCGTGGGCGGTATCGAGATAAACTAGGGACTGACAAGGGGCGGTCAGCTGCTAAACCCAGTCGACAGACTGATACATGCCAACAGCAGCCTAGGGTCAAATCAGTGAAGGCTTAGCCATAGACGGCCAAATCGGTAGCCTCAAAAAGTATAAAATAAAGCCACACAATTATATAAACACACGCCAACAGTTATGGTGTATAACACAAGGCCAAGACCACACGACAACAGTTAAGTCTAGGAACCTACTGGGATAAATCAAGTAGGCATGCAGGGTCTTGTCTTTCTCATGCCAAAAGATAAAGCTAACACAATAAAATGACATGGATACACACAACATATATATAATGGTCACACATACCTATATAATGTACTAACGTATATATATAAACAACATGCATACATTATATACAATATATAAACATGCCATAGCATCCTTAATAACATATATATATTAACCTACACGCAAACAGATTACATATTATACATAATATATATGACACGCATTTACGCATATAACATCATAACAAATTTTAATTATAACTTCAAAAAAAAATTATTCTCCCACTTTTATTAAAAAAAAATATTTATTGTCAAAACATATTTTCCAAGAAATATATTATTATAAAAATTTCAAATAAAATTTTTGAACTCAAAAAGAATTTTATTATGACGAAACAAAACATAATCATAAGATATGATAAAAATGCAAATGTAACGTGGTGTCGTGTCCTACGTGACTAAAATTCCTATGAGCCATAGAAAATGAGAATTACCTTTTCTGAGAGGGCGGACTGAATCGAGTGACCATTTGATGTAGATGGACAAGGAGAGCTTGGCGTCGAAATGGGGACACACAATCCTAAATTAAAAATATATTTTGTCAAAATTCAAGTCCAACTAGATGAAGTCCTATATAGCTGAAGCACGAAAAGCAAAACCTAGGTGTACTCTATATAGGGACATCAATCTCCCCCATTGGACTAATTTTGACAAAACCCTTGAGTACATCAAATGATATACTAAGGAAAAATAATACCTAATATATCCTATACAAAAAATATCTATCTACCCACCCAACCTAGAAAAGAAAAGACACAACTCTGATGCACGGTTAAGAAAACCTGCAAAACATAAATACACTTTCTACCGAGGAATCAAGTTAGTAGCATTTGCTCTACCACAATATTAATACGACAGAATTAAATGTGCAGAAAATTATAAGGCATGATATGTATGAAAAATATCAACAACACAAGACTAGAATATGTACTCAATTCTCCCCCCATTTTGACTAAATTAGAAAATGGTAAGAAGGAAACAATAAGTGTTCATAATCTGCAAAAAAGCGTCTCCTACATGAAACATGGCTTTAAGAGATACCATTATTAGTAGATACCTTTATCTTAAAACCTCGGAGATCTAGTAATCAAAGTATGCAGTATAAACACAAACAAAACATTCAAGTACAATCTTTCCAATCAAATGTTGAAGTTACATCTAAACAAGACTTATCATAAGGCATAGAAATCATATCAGCAAGCTGAAAATCACAAGCAATAGAAGGAACAACCCTAATTTGTTTATGAGATTTTAGAGTATCAAACTGGTACGAATATCCATTAGTGTCACAATACTTGGAAACTCCATTTTTATTAAACTTACCTCCCCCATCATTGAATAAATCAAAGGGTATGGTAGTATTTAAGTCCTTAACCTTCACGTGAGGAGACTTAATGATTTTCTTACTCTCGCAAGCGTCACATACATTAGTTGGGCATTTCTTCGACTTTAAAAAATCCATTTGAGGTCTCAAGTCACAAGTCCTAATCCAAATAGGCAAAGTTTTCAAAGGTTTTTGTGCCTATTGGAATTTAGGATAAAATTTATTTTTCGAAAATCTGTTCTTGTTAACATGAGGCCTAGACTTGTTGAAGAAATGATTCCAATTAGTATTAGTGCGCTGCCTATGAAAATTTGTAAATCGCTTCACATTAGGGTTATGACTTTTAAAATGAGTACCTTTCTTGCGATTACCAAGGCATTCCCAGAGATGGTGCCCAAAAACATCACACTTAGTACAAAATTTACTAGAAGTAGGTAGATCACATTGGTAATATTTTTCCCTTACATGCTTGACAGATTCATTACGAATAAATGGTTTAGGAGGTCTATAGAGTCTCTTGGCCGGAGGGCAATATTTTGATGTAGACGGTTCTACAAAATTTTCAATGAAAGTATCAATGTCATTTTCAAAATCACTTTCAATTAAGACTTGTTTTCCTTTATCCTTTTCATATGACTTTCTTTCCAACGGAAGAACCTTTTCTTCTATGGCTTTTACAAAGAGGACTGGTTTGGTAAAATCATCACTTTTTGCAATAGGGCCATCATAACCAAACCCTCTAGTATCACCATGATAACGTTGGATAGCTATCAATTCCTCAAGGTCAAAACATTTTATATCACGACTACGGCACATTTTGAAAGCTGTTTCACAAACTTGTTTGAATTTTTCAACTTGCAAAAGTGCTTCATTATACTTTTCTTCAAAAGAAGACAATTTTTCATTTAAAGTCATAATCTGAAATTTAAAATCAAGTGATTGTTTTTCAAAATCAGTTTTGACATTGTTCATTTCAATGGAATTTTATTGAACAATCTTATATTGATTCTCTAAGGTCTCGCTAAGCATTTTAACCAAATTCGATAATTCTTGTCTATTCTGCAAAGTCCTCACATATAATTCAGCATAATCATCACAGCCAACAAAATTTTCATGCTCATTTTTTTCCGTGTGTGAATTGTTTCTATCATCAGATTTAGTATCACATAAGGCACGTTTAGAATCAAACGGAGCAGTTATTTCAAGCATAGAAGGCTGAGTAGCTAATAAAGATTTAGCAGCATCAATTAAATCAAGCACATCATTAGAATTGGAATCAGAATGAGAATAAGAATCATCATCAGAATCAGTCATTCCTGCTAAATACACGTCTCCGCAACCGTCATAAACTTCTCCTAAAAACGCAAGGCAATTTGGTTCAGAATTTCCTTGGTTGTCTTCGGATTCAGAATCAGAAGAGTCATCCCAAGTTTTAGTTATGTGTGCCTTGTGTTGTTTAGAATGCTTGGATTGTGGCTTAGACCAACACTCAGCAATAAAGTGACCAAGTTTCCCACAATTATGACAAGCCAATACAGATTTATCAACCTTACTATTTCTAGTATCAAAATCAGAAACTCCCTTTGATGTTCTTTTATGGTGTGGGGTGACCGGACTAGATTGATTATTCACTTGCGTATGTCTCTTAGCAATAGCATTTTTTTGCTCTAAAAGTTTCTTAAATTGAGAGCACATAACAACAAGTTGATTGTCAATCTTATCAAGATCATCCGATTCCACATCAGAATCATCATCAGACGAGGATTGTTGTTTAACCACCTTATACTTATTTTTAATAGGATAGGCAGTTTTAAAAGCAACTCTAGAAGTATTGGTCAACTCTTTCTTAGCATAAGATGTGGGTCTTCCTAAAGGCTGATTCAAGTTCCATAGTTCTCAATTTAGAGCTTAGCAATTCAGGTGTGAGAGAAGGATGATTCATTTCATCAATGATATAACGTTTATGGTCAAACCTAGGTGCAAGAGATCTTAAAATTTTAGCACACGCATCATTATCAGAATATACAATACCATTCACATGCAATTAGGTAATGATATCATTCAAACGCATATAAAAATCATCAAATGGTTCATTATCATTCATGAATAGCATATTATATTGTTGAACCAACATTTGTGTTTTACATTGCTTTACTCTATCGTCACCCTCGTGTACAATAACTAAAGTATCCCACGTATCCTTACTAGTAGTGCAATGACATATACGTTTCAATTAATTTTCACTCACACTCATGAAAATCGCATTTCTGCCCTTATTATTGAAATTACTAATCTTTTTTCTGATCAACACTTAATTCATTAGTTTTCAACTTTCTATAAACAGTGCTACCTTCTGCTATAGGAGTAGTGGGGTGCCTATAACCATTTTCAATCAGGTCCCACACATCATCTCCTAAAGTACCTTGAATAAATGCAACCATTCTGATTTTTCAGTATGAAAAGTTTGAGCCATAAAAAATAGGAGGTCTACTAAAATTACCAAGCCTAAGTAATTGACTTGAATCATCCATTAAAACAAGGTAAAAAGTGTTTAACAAAAGTCTTGAAAATGATCTTTAAAAGTCTAACTCTGATATCACTTGTAGGAACCCCGGGCAACTAGGGCGATGCGCAAAGACTTTATATACGGAAGTAAACTTATTGTTGAGTAAACACCTTAAACCTACGAGTTTATATGAATGATGCAAAGGGGACCAAATTAAACTTTTACTTAATTTGCTAACTTTATGAAAATGATTTTGATTTTCAAAGTTAATTATTAGTCCAAAACTAATTCAATTTTAGGCGAGTTTCTATTTAGTTAACCCTACTTTTTCTTGTGAGGTGATAAACAAAAATATACAGCACACAGTATTTATTTTACGTTGCAAAAATCCTTCCCCGGGAAAAACGACGAACTCCACTAGGAGTTACCTAATCTACTTCCACTAAAATAATAAATCAATAGGAACGATTTACAATCAACAAACTTGACAAATAAAGAAGAAAGATCTAGCTATTACCCCACTCGACCAAGTCACTAGCCTAATTGCTTATTCTGTTCTCTCTTTAAATAGTCCTTGCTTGTTTTTGTGGTCTTCACTTCTTAGCCTCCCTTCTAACTTCTTTAGGCGCGGGTTGGCTCAGTGCCTATTATTTATTTTCTAGTGAAGTGATAGTGTGTGATGCAACAGACTATATCACCTATATCTTGGCAAGTCTTATGTTATTCAAATCAAGTCATCTTGACTTTGAATACACTTTTGAAAAGCTTTCTTTTCTTTCTTTCAAATCTTTGAACACTAGACTTGTTCAGATATTACACAAACATGTGTCTACGTGAATACAACGTGAGTGATTATATGTGAGTGATATGAGATGAACACAGATCCTGAAAATCACTTACATAATAAAGTAATCATGTTCACAGAATATGACTTCAAATATATTCAATAAATTCAGACAGTCAAATATTCACAATCTTGTTTTTCAGAAAAAAAACATTAGATTAAATCAGATTTTAATCTAAAATCTTATCAAGACTATTTTCACAAATATTTTAGATTAAATCAAAACGGTCTTAAACACACAAGCAACTAATATTCAGTCAAGATATTAAATCTTCCACAAATCAGGTCTCAAAAATCTTAGGTTTAACTTTCTAAACCTCAAACAATACAAATCTGAATATTACAAAAATATTTTCTGAAAATTTTGTTTTAAAACAAAGTGTTTAAAAACATTCAAGATCTCCCAAATATGTCACAAGCAGAATATTCACACAAAAATAATTTCGTGACTGGTGTGTGTTGTGTACAAATATTAGATCTAAAGACTGATCTAAATAATACACATGGATGAGAGAGCTCACTTACAAAGATAATGTACTCTAGAAAAATCGTAAGGGCAGATTCAGAATGAGAGAAGTCCAATCTTCATTTTAGTTTTGACAGAAATCAATACTTGTAGATGACACAAAAATAATCTGGTTTAATCTCTCTCTCTCTCTCTCTAAAAATTTTGACAGAGTTCTGCTACAAAAATTATTTTCTCAGCTCTATAAAAATGATACGCAATGGGTACTATTTATAGAGTGCACAAGTGTGTGCAGATTGGTGTAAAATAGGTTAACATAGATTACCAAAGAAATACACACTACCGTAGATAAAATATAATCTGAGGGATCACAAAGAAACACAAAGTATGGTGTTAAAAATGTGACACGTGTTGTGCAAGCTGTAATACACTACCAGATTCAAGAAACAAAACGTTTTATAAAATTGTGTCATTTTTAAAAAATATGCCAGTTGTACTACACTACGTACCATAAACGCTACAAATATTACCGTTGGACAAAATTGTACTGCGTCGTCGTTTTAAAAAAACTCAAAGCCAGCTGTAACGCACTTAAAATTGTTACCGTTGAAACAAAACACGTGCGACGCCGTTTAGAAAAAAAAAATATTTTCGTTTTAAAAAAAAGTAAATTCGGATGTGACCACGACGTCGTATTGAGGATATATACAAAACCATTTTCGATTTTGTTGAAAAACTGTGGGCGGTATCGAGATAAACTAGGGATTGACAAGGGGCGGTCAACTGCTAAGACAGACTGATACATGCCAACAGCAGCCTAGGGTCAAATCAGTGAAGGCGTAGCCATAGACGGTCAAATCGACAGCATCAAAAAGTATAAAACAAAGCCACACAATTATATAAACACACGCCAACAGTTATGGTGTATAACATAAGGCCAAGATCACATGACAACAGTTAAGTCTAGGAACCTACTGGGATAAATCAAGTAGGCATGCAGGGTCTTGTCTTTCTCATGCCAAAAGACAAAGATAACACAATAAAAAGACATGGATACACATAACATATATAAAATGGTCACACATACATATATATAATGTACTAACATACATATATAAACAACACGCATACATTATATACAATATATAAACATGCCATAGCATCCTTATTAACATATATATATTAACATACATGCAAACAAATTACATATTATACATAATATATATGACTCGCATTTACGCATATAACATCATAACAAATTTTAATTTTTACTTCAAAAAAAAATATTCTGCAACTTTTATTAAAAAAATTATTTATTGTCAAAACATATTTCCCAAGAAATATTTTTCTTATAAAAATTTCAAATAAAATTTTTGAACTCAAAAAGAATTTTATTATGACGAAACAAAGCATAATCATAAGATATGATAAAAATGCAAATGTAACGTGGTGTCGTGTCCTACGTGACTAAAATTCCTATGAGCCATAGAAAATGAGAATTACCTTTTCTGAGAGGGCGGACTGAATCGAGTGACCATTTGATGTAGATGGACAAGGAGAGCTTAGCGTCGAAATGGGGACACACAATCCTAAATTACAAATATATTTTGTCAAAATTCAAGTCCAACTAGATGAAGTCCTATATAGCTGAAGCACGAAAAGCAAAATCTAGGTGTGCTCTATATAGGGACATCAGGCATCTACTATAACTAGTTTCAATGTCATGCCCAAATAGATGGGTGTCCTGAAGTATGCCATAAAAAATATGATAATATCCAGGAAGGAATGCTAGGTGGGAATAATGCAACAACTTGCACCACCAAATTTAATGAATCGATTTTCTAAAATTCAAACACAAGAAAATACTCCAACAATTGAAGTCCAACACTTTTACAATCCAGGTATTTTTCATGAAATATATAATCCTTTAAATGAATCTTTGAAACCCCATATTTTAGACAAAAAGAGAGACTTTAGAAAAAATATGAGTATTTTAGCAAACAAAATTTCTTAACAGACAAAAGTTCTTGATCAACTTAAAGTTCTTATTCTTCATGTATTGAAACAATTACATTATGAAAACGAATACTTTTCTCTTGAAAAATTCAGTACCTTTCTAGCAGTACATAACTGATAGAAATTTATTTTTCTAACAAACTTTTTAATACTATTAAGAGGATTTTCTTATTTGAAAAAGCAAAACAACTTCTTCCCCAACCTTTATTCAAATTAGAAATTTTTTCAAAAATTGAAGATCGGGATGAAAAGATAAAAAAGTCTTTTAATCCAATTTGTTGATAGTATCAATCTAAATGATAAAGATTTTACCAACCATACCAATTATGGCATCTCAAAGCAACCGATAAATGTGAGTGGGATGAGATGGATCAAAATAATTATGATGATCAACCTATCGATTACATATGTACGGAGCAATATTGGACAAAAAGCCTAGTCATATCTCTAATATGGTTAAATATCTTTACTCTGAAAAACACATAAAATTCATGATTATAGATGGATGAAGACTTTTTATCATGAGCCTCCCTACTAATTATTTTTCCTCTCCTGAGCAAAAAGTTGAGGTGAAGGAATTTTTAGAAAATCTCAAGGACAAAAATAAATTAGATGTTCCTTACGAGTTATTAAATAATGCTGAGGAGTATGAAGAAGCATAGCTACATCCTCATAATCAAAGTCTAATTGATAGCACCTCATTGGACTCCGTCAGAGAGGCTAACATAGAAAATGCAAAGGAAGACTAATCCCATGTTTTCTAGCCCACAATGAACAATTACATAGATCAGCCAGCACATGGCTCGTGGCCCAAGAAAAAGAAAAAAGAGGTAGCAAACAAAGAAAAGTATAAAAACATACTAATCTTTTTTTAATAAAGTAAACGAATAAAAACATACTAATATTTTTTTTAAAAGTATTTACTTTATTAAAGCAAACCAATAATGTTTCTTTTACTTTAGATCATTTTCTCATATTTCTTTATGTCGCTTTCTTATACCTTATTCCATTATATTCAGTTGTAATTGAAATCCACAGAATATGGTAATAATATATGAACTATCCACCCAGTATCCAACCCTTAGAGGAAGATTTCTTTAGGGAGATACATAGGATTGAGATCGAGGTTGGGGCTAAAAGGAGAGTCAGGGTCGACAGAATACTTCCCAGTTCCTTTAGATGTGGTACCTCCTCCTATGATTGAGGTTTTTGAGGAAGAAGTCTTTAAGGATGAGATTTCTTCTATCTCGTCCTCATCTTATGATAAATATAGTCTCTCTACCGCCAATTCTCTTAATGAGGCTCTGGAATTTCTATCGTCACGTCTTGCTGAGCCTGACGCAGCCGAGAGTTCACATAGTCACTAACCTTCCACATCTTAATCCTCTGAGAGTACTAATGTGATTATGGTTAACCCCCTCCATGGTTATATTTGTGTTGGACATGACCTAGGGAGAATTTCACGAAATATTTCCCAGTGTGATCCGAGTCGTTGAGGCTAAGGTCGAGGACGATGAATTCGATATTGAGGATCCGCTTGATTGTTCATATGCTAAAACTTTTCCTTCTTTCGTCACCGAGGCCAACCTTCTAGTTTGGATTCATACCTATAGTATCAAATTCCAATGTGATGATAAGAGTCTGAATGAGGATGAGAGAGCATACTACGATCAAGATGACAAAATTATAGTTTACGACCAAATGTTTAGGGTCAGATTTCATCTTCTCGTTCACCTTTAGTCCGATCAATCATTTCCACCCTGGGACTTTCCATTTCCCAGTTGTCACCAAATTCTTAAAGGATTATCCTCAGTTTCATTGCCCTTTGGAAATCGATGTATACCGACGAGCCATCACTTGATATTTTCAAAGAATTTTATAATATGTCTTACACCAAAGCCCAACCAACTTACTATCACATATGGGCTAGAAGGACGTGGAAGAAAATTCTCTACGTCAACCAAACCTTTAACAATTTTTGGACGTCAAGGTACTTATTCATATCTCGAGATTGGGAGTTCTCAACCGATGAAGAGCGTCGAGAATATGAGCCGAGAGTTCATCACCGTTGGGCCAATCCTTTAATATTTGAAAAGTTAGACCCTTCCCTCAGTGTAGCCAATTCAGAGAGGGTTAAGTTACTGAGGAGTGGAGGCAAAGAGGGGGAAATGAAAAAAATTTAAGATCTAATGTCCCCTCAAAACCTTAAAAAATCAGGTATAGGGGTTTCCCCTTAAACGAGTTGTGTGAGTTTACTAAGAACTGCCTTTTTGTCTTTACAGACTGTCCTCCCAGCACATCTGATAGAACTTGGAATATAATGGCTCCAAGTCTACAAGTCACTTTTGGAAAGAAAGGGAACAAGCATCCCCTTAAAAAGACGATAGTGGGTGGGCCAAGCCGAGCTGAGGCAGGTCATAAGAGGAAAGAGCATGTAGACAGGGGGCACACCACTAATATAAGACGAGGCTAAGGGTCAACCCTCAAAAATTATTCCCTCCCCCTCTTTATCAAACCCATTGGAGGCCGTCTGGGTGGATAATCTTGCCCAACTTAAGGGGACCCCTAACTTACTCATCCCTTCGTTGTCGAGGTCCAAGGCAGCTATGCTTTCCATCCCTATAGAGATCGGCTATAAGTTTTTGGGGAAGATGGAAGCTCCAAAAGTTTAGGACTTTGTACTTCACCATTTGGCTTAGGTATGTGCTTCTTATTTGATTTTATCATTGTCTCATACTAGTTCTTTTCCCTGTCTTATTCTGACATATGTATGCTTTTATCAGTCTGTGTGTGCCTTCACTTCAGTCACTAAATAAATAGCTAAAAAATACCCCAAAATTTAGAAGGCTGAGGAGCTCTCAAGGCAAAGAAATAGATGAATTCCTTGAGCATAATCACAAAAAGGCCATTGATAGTATAAAACATGAGCATACTGATCCTTTGACCAAATAAAAGAAAGATATCATCACTGCCCTGATGACTAAGCATACCACCGAATCGGCTACAAGTGTTAAAAAGACCAAGGAAGAGGCCATTGAAACATATAAATCCTCTGATGAGTTTGGTGACTTAGGTTTCCAGTACCTCCAAAAGGTTATTAGGACGTCTTGTCGATGGTTGATTCTAAAATACCCTGAGGTCATCTTATCCATTAGGCTAGATCTTAATGCCCCTAACCTGGAGGATCCTCTCTTGCATGTAGCTCTAACTGAAGTTGAAAAATCTATCATGTCCGAGGAACCATTTGCTGAAGAGACTAATGCTGAAGAAAATCAAGTTGGGGATGCCGCTGTCAAGAATGAGTCAGCCGAAACAAGTGCTGGGGACTCAGGCATTGTCAATGATCTGATTGTGTAGGGTGGTCGTATGTGACCCATACCCTTTCTTTTTGTATTTTTCTTGAACATTTCCTCATTTTTAATCTTATGTGTTCATTAGGCTCAAATTATTCTGAATTTATCTCTTTAATTTAGAGACTTTTATTATCTTGACTAACGTAAAATGAGTGTAATTATTACATTTCGTTGATACTAACTCCTTCTAACAAGTACATCTAGTTTCTTGTATTTTCCTAGGTTTTCCAGGTATTTGAAGCATTGAGGAAGAAGGAAACTAGAAAAGCAATGAACAACATCAAAGAACGAATGTCAAAGGGCAACTTCATAATTTTGTAACCTTCGTCTGAAGTTGAAGCCAACTAGAGAGTTGAAGAGAATTCAATTCAAATAACTTTGGAAGAAATGAAAAATCAATCCGAGCTATGGTGAAAAAGTTATGAAGATTTGAAGTTGATAAGGAACAAGAAAAATATCCCTGAATAAAAAAGGCAGGCGATCCAGACCTTTTTTCCAAAAAGGATCTGGACCGCATGGCTAGAAAGTTCTGAATAAAAAAAGGGTGTGATTCGGACCTGTTTCCCAAAAAGGATTTGGACCGCCTTAAGCTAAGGAACCCTGTTTAAAATAAGGGGGCGATCCGGACCGCCTCCCCCGATGGGTCCAAACCGCATTGAATTTTCACAATTTTTTTTGTTCTCTCCCTGAGTTTTATGTGGGTCAAACTTTTGTAAATTTTTGAAGCTATTTATTCAAATTAGTTACACAATAATATGGGTTGGATTTTTTTAGGTTAGCTAATTAGGAGTAAATGGTTTTTGTAGTCCAAAAAACCCTAGTTTTTCATAAGAAAATTTTGCTGTAAGGATTTGAATTTAGTTTCTGCAATTCAAGTAACATCTTTCCTTTAATTTTAAATTGTTCATTTGTTTAATTGTTGGTTTGAATCTGCAATTCTCTTTTCATTTAGTTTCTTTAGATTTAATGTTCTATTTCTTAAAAACCATATTTCTCTCTAAGTTAATCAAGATTATATGTATATTACTAGCTTAGGTTAGATCGAGTCAATTTAAAGCTTAGACAAAAAAAAATAATAAAAAAAAGCATCTCTCACAAGCCCTTAATGAAAAATCCTGAACATACTCAAGCTCCTCAAAATACTCCAACCAGAATTCATGAAAATCCAATTATTGAGTATAATTCTGACAGTCCACACACGCCTTACGTTCCAAAGTTTTGGGCTCCACTTCCTACTCCTAAGCACTCTATTGCTAGCTACACCCTAAGTCAATCCTTAAGCCACACATATAGGAAACCGAGTGAGGTTATGATTCATTTGAAGAGAGATCGATGTCTGACAGCGCTAGTTCGGCACTGGAGAGGAAAATCCAGCCTATCGTCCCATGAAAGACTTACTTTTTCCTGAACGAACTGTCACCCCTAGTTGCATTTTACTTCCATATAATGCTGGTCAGTTCCACTTCTACAATGGGATGATACAGATTCTCCCTACTTTCCATGGCATGGATTTGGAGAAACCATACCTTCACATAAGAGAGTTCCAAGAGGCGTGCGACACATTTAGTGACCAAGCTTGCATGCAGGATGTCGCTCGCCTAAAGATTTTCCCTTTTTCCTTAAAGGATAAAGGTAATACCTGGCTATGGTCTCTACCCCTGAACTCTATTATTTCCTGTAGGGATATGCCATCCAAATTTATCTCAAAATTCTACCCACCGCACAAGACCAACTCTGTCAAGACTCAAATCCAAGATTTTTGACAACATGATAATGAGCCTTTTGACAAGTGTTGGGAACGTTTTCAAGAGTTGGTAAGCGCATGCCCCCATCGTGGTTTTGAAAAACACCACTTGATCTCTTTCTTACATAATGGGTTGACAATGGCTTCCAAAAAACATGTGCAAACAATGTATGAACGACCTTTTTGGGAATTAGACTCTAGCGATGCCTAGGCCCATCTTAAGTATATCGCAAAGACTACTCAAGCATGGGACTCATCCAATCCTAATATCCAAATCCGGCCTAGACAAGTATCAACACATCTAATGCATTCGGTCTATTCCAATTGGATAGTAATACCATAATAGACCGTCGATTTGATTAGTTTCAGAGAGACATGAAAGATTTACTTGATAGTTGGTTGAGATATATCTCTAGATCCAGCCATGCCACGAAAGAAAAGGTGTGTGCTATCTATGAGGAGGGTCATTCCACAAAGGCATGCCCGATGATTTTCGCCTACAAATCCATGCACACCGAGAAGGTGGATACTATAGGAGGGTTCAAGGGAAATTTTAACGCCTCACATAGGAACTCGTGCAACCCTTCATGGAGAAACCATCCTAGTTTTAACTACGAACAACCACAAGTTGCGATGAATCCACATTCACATTTTGTCCCACCTCCACCCCCTCCTCAATTTCAGTAAGCACCACCTCCTCCAGCTCCATATATTACTCCACCGTGGATGAACCATGAGGATACAATAAACCGATTTATCAACTCTCAGAGGGCAACCAATGCTAGATATGATTGCATGCTCGCTGAAATGAAAGAGAACCTCTCAAAGTTGCAATCTTCGTTGAGTATCCAAGAGAAAGGCAAGTTTCCTGATCAGGGAAAAAGACCTCCCCAAGGTCAACCTAGTGTTATCTCTATATCTTAGGCACGTCTTGAGAAATGTAGTGCAATTACAACTCTGCATAGTGGGAGAGTAGTTGACCTTTCACCTTTTTTACGTGATGATAAAAATGAAAAGGAGATTTCACCCAACAAAAAAGACAAAGAGTAGTAATGATGACACAAGAGACCTTAAAATGGTTGTGAAACCTCCGAGTTCATTCCCATATAATCAAAGGTTGATCCCTCAATCCAAAGAGACCTCCCGGGACGATGTCTTAGACGTTCTTAAGAAAGTTAAGATTAGCATGCCTTTTCTCGAGACCATAAAGAAAATTCCCGTGTATGCTAAGTTCCTTAAGGACTTACTCATGGTGAAATGAAGGTTAAAGGTAAAGAAGAACATGTGTCTAACACAAAAAAACACCTCCGTGTTGTTGAGTGATATTCAACTAAAATATAAAGATCCATGTGCACCCACCATCTCGTGCATCATGGGGAAGAATCGAATAGAAAGAGCATTAGATTGAGGGGAAAGTGTTAACATTCTTCCTTATTCCATCTATAAGAAACTTGATTTGGGGTCCCTAAAGCCCACAACCATGACCCTCCAACTTGTCGATCGCTTCATGAAGATGCCTCGGGGAATCGTTGAGGATGTAATAGTCCAAATCGACACGTTGTAATTTCTGGTAGATTTTCTCATTTAGGAAGATGGGCCATCCATTCTCTCGAGCAATCATGTCCCCATCATCCTTGGTCGCCTATTCTTAGCTACTACTAACGCACTCATCAATACTAGGAGTTGGCAAATGCAATTAGCATTTGTAAACATGACCCTCGAGACTAACATCTTTAATAATATTAAGAACGAGGGTGATATAAATGAATCACGAGAACTGGATTTTATAGAGGAAGCACACGAGAAGGAGAGGTCTCATAAGCGAGAGCCGCTAGGGATAGGTTTCGTAGCACAAGGTGAAAGAAGCAAGTCTAATGATAATATAAAAGCATGAGCGGTGTGTGTAGTGACCGCAATTGGGAGAGGTAGCGAGCACGTAGGAGAAAGAAGTATAGAAAGATTCGATGAGAACGTGAGAAAAGAAGTGAATGTTAGGCAAGAGAGAGAGAGAGAGAGAGTTAGCGAACATGAGCATGGAAGATTTTGAAAAAGAATTTGGGCATGTGGATGAGACCCTGAATGTAGAAGTCCAACCTTTATTAGACTCGTTTAATTACTTCGATGAGATCGAATGGCAAGATACATAAGATGACTTCCTTCGTAATGACCATCCATCCACATCACAGAAGTCTTCAAAAGAGAGGGAAAGAGAATGTTCAAAACACTCTCGAGAGAGCAAATTAGGAGATATAAGTCTTGAAGACTTTGAAAAAGAATTCGAGTCTATGGATGAGAGACTTACTATTGAAGTCCAATCCGTATTGGGCTGTTGTAATCACTTAGAAGAAAGTGAATGCAAAGATAAAATCGATGAATTCCTTCTTTGTGACCATCCACCCATACCACTTGAGGTCTGTTGAGGAGAAAATTTATGTTTCGTTCGACTTAGAGCCTGACCCATGCGTTCCAAAAATTGAAAGAAACTTAGGTTCTCCCTACGAGTCGGTTCACGCAGGCCATGCTTTGAGTAAGCATCACGAGTATCCCTTTTTGAGTAGCCACGATGAGTCTCCCGGTCTTTCCCTTATCTATGGGCGAGATCCCAACTTGTTCCGATTATTGGATTATGATATGAAAACGGGAGAGACGAGTGCGTATTTCTAAAACTTTACAAGTTTCAAAAATGCCAAAAAAATTAGAAAATTTTTAAAAAAAATTGAAAAATTCAGAAAAGCCAAAAATATTTTTTTTTCTAAATAAATAAAAATTTAAATTTAAATTTTTCAAAAATATTATTAAAATTCAATTTAAAGTCTCAAATTGTAAAAACAGAATGCACAAAGCCGAAATTGACCAAAGATGGAAATTGAGCCAAAATTGACGACTTAACGAATAAGTGTGGAGATTAACCAATCCGGTGAGATTCCAGCCTATCCTTTTTATTTGTTTATAAATCAATTCGAGTTAATGGTTAACTAAAAGATATATTTAGCATTTATAAACATCGTTGATGATCTCGATACCCTTGTTTTGATCGGTTATAGGAATTGTATGAGATATTGTCTCGAAAAGCGTGCTAAATAAATCTCCAAACTTAATTCACCTTGAGACACATATGGTAACGCAATTAATAATTTGGACAGTAAAGTAGACCCTCATTTGTCACCCAAAAAAATATTGGCCAGAAAAAGTCATGAAAAATCTTCCTTTTGCTAACCAATTTGGGCCAAATAAATTTTTCCCTTCTCGTTTGACTACCCAAAAAAACCTAAATGGCCCGGAATTGAGAGAAGTGAAACTCCAAAATTTTAGTCCATTAGTGCAAATAAAAAGGGGTAAGAAAAATAGAAAATACTCAACAAAAATAATAAGAAAAGAAAAATATGATAAAAAAATAGAAAAAGACATGAAAATGAGCAAAAGCCCGAAAAATCCTAATGGATATTTCAAGAAAATTCTCCAATTCCAAAGTTCCCAACCATTTCCTTTTGCCCATTACACCTTAAAACCTAAAAAGGTCCTAACTGAGTCCAAATTGCAAAATTGGTTACCGCGTAGAGAGTTAAGGTATAAAAGAGATTAAAAGTGTGAAGTAGAGGCAGTATTTCCCATTTCTTGTTAACTGTAATCCGATGAAGAGATCTTTTCACCCATAAATTTCCATCTTTTGAATTTTGTGTGCCTGAACTCGTGTTCCATTGCATTTACTCTTATAAATCACGCACACCGAGAGAACTAGCCACATTTTTTAGTGATTCGTCTGTGAGAGCACCCAATCAGAATTTGAATCAAAATGAATTTTCGAATAAGTAACGTAATGGTCAACTGGTGAAAATTTGCAGTTAAATTCCTGGCTTCGCACACACACACACACTGTGATTTGAGACTCTTAAATTGAATTGATGATGAGTATTCTCTAGATATGTTCGAATTATACATTTTTTTTATTATTTTGAGTTTTCTTTGAGTTAAATTTTGTGGATATATTCCTTGCAAACCCTCACGAGATAGCACTCGTCCTACTAGGGTAACCTAGGGGTTTAAAGGCTTGTTGCATATGCTCAATGCAATCTCTTGCCCGCGAAAGTGGAAATCTATCCAAATAAAATAAAAAATTTGAGAGTTGACCCATAGTTACATTCTATTACATTGCTCGGGGCGCGCAAAGTCCTAAGTTAGGGGGTTTTATTAGGCTCAAATTCTTCCAAATTTATCCCTTTAATTTAGAGACTTTTATTATCTCAAGTAACGTAAAATGAGTGTAATTATCGTATTTCTTTGATACTAACTCCTTCTAACAAGTACATCTAGTTTCGTGTATTTCTCCTAGATTTTGCAGGTATTTGAATCATTGAGGAAGAAAGAAACTAGAAAATCAATGAACAAAGTCAAAGAGCAATTTCGTAATTTTGTATAAAAAAGGCAGGTGATGCGGACCACCCAGAAAAGGATCTGGACTGGGTTCTAAGCGAGTTATGTATGAAAAGGCAGGCGATTTGGACCTTTTTCAAAAAAAGATCCAGACTGCATAGTTGAAAGTTCTGAATAAAAAAGGGGTGTGATCCGGACCTTTTTCCCAAAAAGGATCTGGACAGCCTTAAGCTAAGGAACCCTGTTTAAAATAAGGTGGCGATCCAGATCGCCTCCCCCAATAGTTCCAAACCGCATTGGATTTCCATGAATTTTTCTGTTCCCTCTCAGAGTTTTAAGTGGGTCAAACTCTTCTAAATTTCGGAGCTATTTATTCAGATTAGTTACACAATAATAGGGGTTGGATTTTTTTAGGTTAAAAAACCCTAATTTTTCCATAAGAAGATTTTTCTATAAGGATTTGAATCTAATTTCTGCAATTCAAGTAACATCTTTCCTTTAATTTTCAATTGCTCATTAGTTTAATTATTGGTTTGAATCTGCAATTCTCTTTTCATTTAGTTTCTTTAGATTTAATGTTCTATTTCTTAAAACCCATGTTTCTTTCTAACTTAATCATGTCTAGATAATTTTCTAAGGGTTGGGGTGCATGAACCCCACCCGATGTAATTCACCGTAATGGGAAATAGACTTTTAAATTAAAATCTTAGATGAATCGTGTTGCGTAACTATTGGAACCGTCGTAAGACTTTTGATCTTGTTTGCCCTAGGTAACCGGGATGCTTAAGAGTGCGATGCACATATCGGTTAATGCGACATCACTTTATTCTTTCCTTTGATTTCATATGGTGTAGGCTACGATCCCTCATATATGGAATCTTAGTTTTAATAAAGTCCGGGTTCATTTAAAATCTTACTTTTGAATCTAGTATCCTATGATGTGAACTACTAGGGTGTGGAGGATTGTAACCCAACCTCTTCTTCTCATCCCATAGTTAAATCCTTGATCCATTTATCATCAACATTTCATCTAATTATCATAGTGTCATATTAATCGTTATTTGTTTCATTAGTTGTTATTCTAAATTTTGCATCTACTCGTAGTTGTTTCATCCCCCAAATCATCTTTTCGTTTCTTTTAGATTCAAACCTAGGATTCCTTCATTTTTCCAATGTTGTCACACATTCGTTCATCCTTTTTCTCTAAGGATTGATACCCGACTTATTGGGATATTACTTGAGCGATAGGCTTGCACTTGAGCCTACATAACATGCACACTAGACAAATTTATGGTAGCGTCATGTATCTTAAATGAACATCATATCTTGTTTAATGGAATTTCCACCCCCTATTTATGATTTTCATTTCCTTTTGCTCCAAGTCTATACGATTTTAAATGGAAATATCATCTGACAAAGATAGCCAAACTAATGGTTTTTCTTAAAGACCATCTAAAATTTTCTCTTGTCCTTAGCCAAGAGATTAAATAACCGAATTGATGATTTTCAATTAGAGACCACCACATTAATATTTTTAATCTCAAGTTTGCACTGGTCTTTAGCCGTGAGATCAAATAACCAGTTTAATGGTTTTCAATTGGAGACCACCAAATAATGATGTTAATCGTAATTCTACTCTCATCCTTAGCCTAGAGATAAATAACCAAATTAATGATCTTTTCAATCAGAGACCACAAAATCAATGAAATTTATCTCAAGTTTAATCTCGTCCTTAACCGAGAGATAATAACCAACTTAATGATTTTTCAATTAGAGACCACCAAATCAATGGTCTTTATCTTAAGTTTAATCTCGTCCTTAGCCGAGAGATAATAACCAACTTAATGATTTTTCAATTAGATTTTGTGTACCTTAGTGGTGCTATCATATTATTCCCTCATCTCGGGTGAGCCGAGTCGCGCACGATTTTTTGTATCACCGAGAGTGAGTTAATGCTAATACACCATATAAATGACGATTTTTAGCTTAGGACAATTTTAACCATTCACTTGAACACTTAATACAAGGAAAATATGAGGGAACACTTGGAGCTATTTTCATTCATCACTTTGAATTTTTTAAATACAAATAAGATTAAATAAACAGAACTCTATATATAAGACTAATGGTAATAACTTTTCAAATGCTTAGCATTCCATGGATTGGAAAATGGCTCTTCCTCTAAATTTTCCAATCGATATGTCCTTAGGACGACCTATTCGCTGACCTTATAGGGGCCGTGCCAATTTGTGTGTAACTTGTTTAATTTCTTCCAAACCTTCTTTCGAACTAAATACCCTATAGTTATCGGCCTAGGTCTGACGCTTCTGTTTTAAAACTCAGCCATCCTCTATTGGTAAGTTTCTTGCCTTACCTCAGAATCTTCCTTACTCTCTTATATCAAATCCAGGTCTAGCATTATCTCTTTACTATTTATCTATGGGTAATAGCTTTGGACTCTATGGCTAGGCAGGACGCGTTTGGTGGGTATCACAGCTTTTGAGCCATAGGCTAGCATAAAGGGGGTCTCCCCCGTCAGTGTCTTCTCTGTCTTCCTATAGGCCCACAAGTCAGTGTGTACCTCTTCTTCCCACAAGCCTTTGGCATCCTCTAGCTTTTTCTTAATCCTATGCAGGATTGTTCTATTTGTGACCTCCGTCTGTCCATTTACTTAAGATCGCCCTAGAGCTGAGAAAAATAGTTTAATGTCGACCCTTCTATAGTAAGCCTCGTGGGACATATTTTTTAACTACTTTTTGTTCTTCGATATTAATGTATAAGATAGGCCATATATGAAAATGATATTCCTTCAAGGGTCTTCGTATCTGTAATGGAGACCATGGACTCGCCTCTACCCATTTGGAAAAATAGTCAATTTCCATAATTAGATGTCTCTAATTGCATGCGCCTCTAGGCAGAGGTCTTACCAAGTCATTCCCCCAAACTAAAAATGTCTAAGGGGTTATGATGGACAACTGAGGTTGATGGGGATGATGGGGGATACATGCGTATCTTTGGAAAGGTTCAACCACCAATAACCTTAAGTTACTACTCATTTTTCCAAAGACCTTCCCCTAATATGGATGAAGCATGATCCTTTATGCACATCTTTCAAAACATACTCTACTTACGAGGGGTGAACGTATTGTAATAAAGGAAGAAGAACACCCTTCTTATATAGGACATCTCCTATGATGGAGAATTTGGCTTCCCTGTATCTTAATTTCTTTCTCTCGGTCTTTGGTTCTGAAAACTCGTTGTCTCTGATATATCTGATGAGAGGCTCCATCTAAGAAGCTCCATGATTTAAATTAAAAAAAAACTCGTGTTTCCCGTTGTCTTCCTCAATACTCGGCCTTTATAGTATCTTAGTTGGGGTAGCTCTCCTAATTTCTATTCTTGTAGGCACTGTTAACCTCACCAATGAGTCAGGTCGGCATTTGTTAAGCCGAGGGACTCATTTTACTTTCACTTCTCTGAAGTACACCAAGACCCTTTTCACCCTAGCCAAGTATTTGGCCACCTTCTCATCCATTTCTTTATAGATTCCCAAAATATAGTTTACCACTAGTTGGCAGTCACTATAAATAACTACGTGGCCAACATTCAACACTTTGGCCAGGGATAAGCCTGCTAGCACGAATTCTTACTCAAATTAATTGTTGGAGTCTTTAAAGCTGAACCTCAATGCCTACTTAATGTAAGTCCCTTCTAGAGATAATAATATAATCCCTACCCCACTGTCACTTTCACATGAGTAGCCATCTACAATGAGACTCCAAACTAGATTGTCGGCCTTAAAATACCCTTCAACTACTGCACCATTTCTGAACAAAACATTTTTTTCGGTAAGGTCGACTTACGCACCATCGGCCATGGCCGAACCCACTGTTTCTTTTTTTGGAAAAATTATTGCATCATCTTTTTTAGTATTGGCCTTGTCCCAAGTGAACTCAATCCTAAATTCGACCAACTCTTGCCTGTTAATTTCTTTTCTCGACTGGTATATGATGTCAAACTCATCGAGCTCAATTGACTAAGCCATTAACCTACCTAATTTCTCAGGTTATGGATGACCTTCCTCAAAGGAGTATCGATGAGCACCACCCTAGTGAAGGCTTAAAAGTAAATCTTTATTTTTCTTAAGGTTTGTATCAAAGCATATGTTAACTTCTCCATCTTTGGATATTTTAGCTATGCCCCTTGAAGAGACTTAATGTTAAATTTTGAAGAAGGGGAGAAATTTGTCAATGGCCCTCAAGACGAACCTGTTGAGTGCAGCGACCCTCCCCATCAACCTCTTCACATCTTTGATGGTCTTTGGAGTCTTCATCTCAATCAATACTTTGATCTATTCTGGGTTTGCCTCTATACCCCTCTGATTGAAAATGAAGCTGAGAAATTTACTGCACCCACACCGAACACACACTTAGTTGGTCTTAGCTTCGTTTGATAAATATCCATCGTAACAAAGGTCCTCTCAAGGTCATCCACATGGACCTAATCCTTGAGGATCTTGGTCAATATATCATACACATAGACCTCTATGGTCTTACCAATCTGCACTTCAAACATCTTATTGACCAACCTTTGGTAGGTTTCCCCATATTCTTAAGTTGTAAAGGCAGAACCTTATAGTATTAGGTTCCTTTATCAGTGATAAAGGAAGTCTTCTTTGAGTCGACCTCATCCATGAATATTTTATTGTATCTAGAGTACTTTTCCATGAAACTCATAAATTCATGACCTATTATAGTATTAACCATATGATTTATAGAGGCAGGGGAAGTTATCATTAGGATAAGATTTGTTTAGATTAGTGAAGATGACACACATACACTATAGCTTTGGGGGCCATCATAACATTAGGCAATCACTCAGGATAGTGTACATCTCTGATGAACTCTACTGATTCGAGTTTCTTAACCTCTTCTTGGATGGACTCATAATTTTTCTTGGATATGCCTTCCTCCTTTGCTTAACTGTCTTTGCCTTATCGTCAATGTTCATTTTGTGGCAAACGACCCTCAGGTCTATTCCAGACATATATTTATGGTTCCATGCAAATACGCTTCTCCTCTTCTTTAGAAGCTCTACCAGTTTCTCCTTGGCCTCCTTTTTCAACGAAGAGCCGATTTGGATAGTTTTTTTATCTCTTCCTCATTAAGGATGATGAATTCTACTTCTTTTGTTGATTTACCTTTCTTTTGATTCTTCTCGTACCTTGAATCGACAGTATCAATATTGTATGAGGTGGTGAGTTTTTTATGGGCCTCCCTGTGCTCGGTCGAGCTAAATTAACATTCCCTGGCCTTCACTTGATCACCTTAGACTTCCCTTACCCTATAAGGGGTTGAGAATCTTACCACTTGGTGTACAAGAAAGGGCATGGCTTCAACCTCTTTAAGAGATACAGTTCCAAGGTTGATGTTGTAAGTCGATAATACATTTTCATCCACCATAAAAAGTTTAAATTTTTCCTTAGACACCTCATCCAGGTGCTCATACTGAATTCCATTTCATACAATCCTAAAGGATGCACTTTATTTACACCAAACCTTATCAAGAGTTGATGATAGGAGGATAAGCCTCTTCTTACCGATATTTAGTGCTTTGAAACACTCCCAAAACATAACATAGGTCAAGATATTATCGTCTAATAAATCCTAGAAATGTCATACCCATGAACCCCGGAGTTGATGAGAAGAGGGTCATTACGGGGGGCTAAGATGCCCTTTAATTCAAACCTAAAAAATCCCAGCACTAGCGTATCTATATCCACATTTTTATCTTTCCCGAATTCCTCTCAGAGGCTACTGAGTTAGCTTCCATCTACCTTGGTGTTGATTTGGCCTCTACTATATGCGCCTTTCAATCGATCTGCTCTGACCCTCCATAAGACACTCCCCCACTGATCACTTTGGCATTAAATGAAATCATATTACAACGTCCCTTTGGCTCTGGGATTTTTGTAGTGAGATCTGGATCGTCTGCACTATTATCGTCAGACTCTTCATCCTTCTTATCAACCCGATGTTGTCACCTCGACCTTTCATCTCTCTGCCCTCTCTGTCTATTTCATACGTCATCCTTTGAACTGCTTCGGTTAAAGTACTTTAGAAGACTCCCTTATTTCTATATTTTCTCAATTTCATCTTTCAACGCAAAGCATTTATCAGTGTTATGATTGCGATCTTAGTGAAAGTCACACCATTTTCTTTTGTCTCTCTTATGAGGAGGACACCTTAACTTTTTAGGCCAGGTCAAAGCTACATTATCCTTAATTTCATTTAGAATCAAATCAGGGCTTTCGTAAGCAGAGTGTAGTTAGCGAACTTATCGTCAACTGACCTTTTTCCCATCCTTGCCCTTAGCTTTGTAAGATTTACTTCCACCAGCTTCTTTCTCATCCTCTCCCTTGGCCTCCATGGCCTCCTCCGCATCCATGACTCTCCCGATCATAGCCAGAAGTTATGCCATGGATTTTGGAGGATCCTCGTCCATCTTCCAACATAATTTGCCCTTTTATAATCCTCCTAAGAGGGTGGTGATGGAAATATTCTCCTCATATTCTTTAACTTCGAGCTTCTCTTTATTAAACAGGGCAATATAGTCTCTGGGGGACTAGTTCTTCCCTTTATTTACATACAACAGATGCATAACCTTTTTTGGGGCTTCACACCAAAGAAGAAGTTGTGAATGAACTTCTCAACCAGTTGTTTATAGTTCTCTATGGAGTTTTTTGGGAGGGAAGTGTACCATACTTGGGTTGAACCAGTGAGAGTACTAGAGAATGCTCGGCATCTCCTCTCATCAGAAACTAAGTATATGTCAGCCATTGATTTGTACATCTCGATGTGATGGATGGGATTTAGGCTCCCATCGTACTTCGGTGTGATTGTCGATGACTTGAACTTGGCCAAAGTTAGGTAGATCACTATTCTTTCTATAAATGGAGACCTTTCCATATACCTCCTTTGCATAGGGTCTCATCTTTTCAGGAGATCACCTATTTTATCCTCCAGACTCTGAATAGAGCAGTTCCATGGCTTCTCGACTACTGCCACAGTGTCTTCCTTAGCTACCACAACATTATTGTCAACTCCTTTCCTGTTAGTTGGGCATTGTATAGGCTTTCTCCCATCTTTCCTCTAAGACTGTTGGCTTTTCTTTATTCTTCCTCTCGACCACATGGAGGCTAATGATCAGCATACCCTTTATTTCCCCTGAAAGTTGCAATATTGCATGCTCTTAAGAGTTTGTACCATAGGTCACTAACCAGGCCAAGTTGATTGAAAGTTGGCATTCTACTATTAAGTGCTGAAACTACGGGTTGGCCATCTCGGCTCAGCCAACCACTACTTCCTTAACTAATTGTGACTGGGCGCACTGTATTTTTAGAATCTTATAGGGCTCCCAGTACTCATTCTCATCACAACACTAGTCATTTGTGAATTCCTAGCCTTATTTTCCCAAGCATAATCGCCTAAGGTTAGACATATCTCTACGTTGCTACTGTGGCACTTCTTTGTGTGGGTTTGGGGTTGATCCTCCTCTCGTCGGAGCCATTTCCCTTACGTTCAGAGTTATTATTTTTACTACAGCGCCGGCGGGTCTGACCATCATATTTTAGTTCAATGCAATAAGTTATTCTTGCATTTTCTACTTGCTGCCTTCCAATGAATACAGCTCCACCGTAACCTCATCCATCTCTGACTGAGGAGGTTCCTAGCTGGTGCTGGGGCCAGTGTCATGAGGAACATCATAGGCCATCCTCTCTTGTGAATGAACAGAACAAAGGGGCGAGTTGGATGATCTATGTGAGCTAGAAAAAAGCTTGAAAACCCCAATAAGAGCCCTTTCAATGGTGATACAGATCCAACCAAGTGTGGAACTAGATCACCACGAGAGAACAAAGTAAGAAACAATCTTGAAGTAAAGAGGGAGAAGATGAAGACCTATGTTCCCACAGATGGCACCAAAATGATATGAAGTCATCATTTGAATTTGTATCAACAGTCAAGCTCAATCTCACATAACGATGGAGATGTATACAACAGCACAGTAATGTAAATACGAGAATATGATGAGAGTAAGAGGAAGGACAAGTTTGGCTATATCAGCCTATTCCACTTTGAAGATAAGTATGGTATTTCACTAGAAATGAGGCTCTAATGGCTTGAAATACAGAATTCTCAAGCTTTCTCTCTCTATTGTGAATAATACAAAATTTAGCTAAGGTTTTCTATTTTTGGATCCCTTTCTTCTAGGGAAGAAGATAAGTTTATATAGTGCTAGGGGTGTGTAATGTACCCCCAGGTAGGTGCAGAACATATGCATGAATAAGTCTCCAGTAAGGTGTGGACACTTATCCCTAGCATAAGTAGATTATGATGATGTAATATTCCCTCATATGAGGGACATATTTTGTTATAACGATTTATCCACGTGGTTCAATGAACCACAATCCACACTCTTACTTCCACATCTGCCTAATCCCATGCTCTCTGCCAGGTCTCAACTATCGATTATGATGGTTTAAGCTAAGGCCGAGACGTCAAGTCAGTCTTCTGATGGAATGGTTGTTGATGCTGAGCTGAAGTTGTATAGGAGCCTCGGTCTCCTTGTCGAGGACGACGCCGAGGGTACATGAAAGATAGTTGAGGTCACTGATACTGTCATCGTATGTTGAGGCCTAGGAGGAGTCCTCTCATTTTGGGTCCCCAAGTAGAGTCATATTATGTCATGTATCATGGTTTCTATATAATCGACCTTAACCGCGTTAGTCTCGGCTAGGGACGAGGTTGTACTTAGGTATATCAGCGAAAGTTTACACTATAGTTATTCCTCCTAAGATTATTGAAGGCTCTGTAAGAGCCCATGTGGTGTTACCTAATGGCATCCAGTTATTCATAAATAATGTCATATACTTCAGAAATTTCAGAAGAAATTTATTGAGTTTTATGGACATAAGGATGACCATTAGCAAATAGAAATATGTAATGAAGGTAATAAAGAGTTCCATTGCATTAATTCTAGTGTTGGAAGCTAGAAGCTCACACTAGATAAATTTCTTGCATTATCCATGGGGTTATACCATAGAATAATTTATGTTGTAGAATCACATATTGTCATGAGCCGAAAGCTCAATAATCCTTATGATTTAATATTACGGCAAGAACGATTGGATCACCCTAGATCAAACATGTTTTATCGAATCACAAATAACTCACATGGGCACTCCTTAACAAACAAGCATCTTACCTTACCATATGACCATTTTTGCAACCTTTGTTCTTAAGGTAAATTTATCACTAATCCATCTTTTCTCAAAATAGCTTCGGAGTCACCATCCTTTTTAAAAAGAATTCAAGGGTATATTTATCGCTCATACTCCTTTTTAGTTGACCTTTTAAATATTTTATGGTTTTAATTAATGCATCTGCTCATTGGTCACATGTTTGTTTGTTATCTACTCGTAATTTGGCCTTTGCAAAATTACTTGCTTAAATCATAAAGCTTAGAGCACATTTTTCTGATCAACACATTAATTCTATCCACTTAGGTAATGCAGGAGAATTTACTTTTCAAATTTTTTATGACTATTTTTTATCTTAAGGAATTGATGTTGAGCACCCAGTCCCCCTTGTCCACATCCAAAATGGTTTAGCTGAGTCTTTAATTTATCTCAAGGAATTGATGTTGAGCACCCAGGTTGCTTGGGGATATGTTATCCTTCACGCTGCTAAGTTAATTAAGCTTAGATCCTCTTCTTATAACCCATTTTCACTCTTTCGACTTATGTCTGGATGTTAACCAAATATATTACACTTGCGTAAATTTGGTTGTGTAGTGCATGTGTCTATCCCCCCACCCCAACGTACTAAAATGGGTCCACAATGCCATTTGGGATATATGTTGGTTATGATTCGCCATAAATCATTCGTTATATTGAGCCACTGACAGGTGATACGTTTTCCTGTAGATTTGTGAATTATCACTTTGATGAGACCCTCTTCCCACCATTAGGGGGGAGGAAAGAACGAACCTGAAGTACGATCTGTTCTTGAAGAACGATGAGAATTAACAAGGAGCATTTCCACTTTTTCTCATTTAGGCCCCCGTACTACGCAATGTGAACATGAAGTGAGATAGATATTGTATCTTTAAAAAATTGCAAATAAATTACCCGATGCATTCAATGATACTGCAAAAGTAACCAAGTCTCATGTACCCACTACAAATGTGCCAGGTAGAATTGATGTACCAGTGGGACAAACGTTGACATCAGCAACAAATAAATATGTGTCACCTTAAAAGCGTGGGAGACCTATAATAACTAAAGACTTTGCTCCCGAAAAGTGAAGATCAAATGAAAAATCATGCCCTAATAACCCTCCCGAAGAGTTTATGAATAAAAGATTAACTTTCTTTGAAACCCCTAAAGAGGTTATTGTCTCTGAAAACACACAAGTATGTAAACTGACTATATAAGCCCCTGAAGAGGCAAGGAACCTAATATTAATAATAAGATCTCTATATTTTATACATATTTAGGAGAAATTAAAGATATTGTCATCGATGTTGTATTTTTATATGTAGTAGCTACACAAATCTCAAGGGTGGTGATAATAACAATGAACCACGTACTCTAAATGAATGTTGACAAAGAGTAGATTGCCCAAAATGGGGAATCACCATCAAGGCAGAGCTTGAGTCTCTAAATAAACGTGGTGTATCTGGACCTATATTACAAACCCCAAATGGTTTTAACTTGGTAGGTTATCGATAGGTTTTTGTAAGAACAAGAAATGAGAAGAATGAAATCACTCGATACAAGGCACGGCTTGTGGCACAAGGTTTCTTGCAGAAACCTAGGACTGATTTTAAGGAAATATACTCCTCTGTTATGGATGGTGTAACTTTCAGATATCTGATTAGCTTATCGGTTTCTAAAAAATCTTGATATGAGACTCATGGATGTTGTGACTACTTATTTATACGGGAACATAAACATGGAAATACACATGAAAGTCCCTAAAGGATTTCCTATGCCTAAAGCAAACCAAGGAGAATGCATTCAATCCGAATAAGACATTCATTGTACGATTTAAAACAATTCGAAAGAATTTGGTACAATTATCTTACTGAATACTTATCTAAGGAAAGTGTGAACATAATCTAATTTGGCCTTGTGTATTTATAAAAAAAATACTCAAAAGGATATGCAATAGTAGCAGTTTATCTCGTTGGCATAAATTTAATCGGGGATATAGAAGATTTCAAAACAACAACTAACTATTTGAAAAAGGAATTTGAGATGAAAGACCTTAGGAAAACTAAATTTTGTCTCGGCCTGGAAATCGAGAAAAATTCTAGTGGGATTTTGGTCCATTAGTCTAATTATACAAAAAAAATGTATTAAAACGCTTTAATATAGATAAATCTCACCCATTATGTACCCCCATAGTTATTCGGTCTTTAGACATAAAGAAATATCCATACCATCCTAAAGAATAAGATGAGGAAATATTGGGTCCAGAAGTACCCTATTTAAGTGAAATTGGTGCATTGTTGTACTTGGCACAATGTACAAGGCTGAATATTTCATTCTCTATGAACCTGCTTGCGAGATATAGCTCTGAACCAACCAAAAGGCATTGGGCTAATGTCAAGCATATCCTAAGATATCTATGTGGAACCAATGGCATGGGTTTATTTTATTCCTATGACTCTAATAGTTCTAAGTTAGTTTGTTAAGCTGATTCGGGATATCTCTCTAATCCTCATAAGGGTCGATCTCAGAAAGGTTGGGTATTTCTTTATGGTAATACTATAATTTTCTAGCGTTTGACTAAACAAACTTTAGTAACTACTTCTTCTAGCCACTCCGAAATTTTAGCTCTTCATAAAGCTAGATGTGAGTGTGTATAACGGTGATCTTTAATTCAGCGTATTCGTAGTTCTTATCAATTGCCTTCCATTAGAGATGTTCCAAGAGTCATCTATGAAGACAATACATCATGTATATCACAAATTAAAGAAGAATTCATCAAAGGATACAAAACCAAACACATTTCACCAAAGTTTTTCTTCACCCATGGGCATCAGAAGAAAAATGAGATTGAAGTCATGCAAGTTTATTCAAGTGACAACATAGCTGATCTCTTCACAAAGTCACTACCAAAGGTAACATTTCAGAAGTTTGTGTACGAGATTGTAATGCATCGACTCCACCAACAGTGAAACTGAACATATCAATCAGGGGGAGGACACAAGAACATGTAATTTGGGACATTTTTGAGTTTACTCTTTTTCTTTTAACTAAGTTTTATCCCATTAGATATTTCTAGTAAATGTTTTAATTAGGAAACAATTATCACGTCCAATACCGACTCAATGATCACAAAAATTGTACTCTTTTTCCTTCAGTACGGTTTTTTCCCACTGGGTTTTCCTTCGTAAGGTTGTAATGAGGGAATAATCATTGAATGGTAAAAATGGTGTACATCCAAGGGGGAGTATTATAAATATTTGTATTTATCATATTTAAGTATATGTGTACTCCTATTAGGACTCTACAAGCCTGTACTATAAATAAGGGGTGATCCCCCCATTTTTTACTCACTAATTAATGAGAACTCTTACTCTCTCTAAAATTATCTTTGTGCCCTATTTCGCTTGAAACGAGAGGAATATTATAAATAGATTATGCAATTTAAGTTGTTAAAATAATATTGGTTACGAATATAGGACCCTTACTACATGCTACATCAACATTTCATAATAAAAAAAATTATGTTATCATTATATCTTCATTATTTAGCTTCATTATTTACATTATTTAGGAAGATTTCCATTTTCATGGATTCCTAAGGAATCACTCATGATTGGCCAAATCATTGATAAAAATAATATTCAAATACCAAATCCTCCTTCTATATAACCTTTGTGAAGTAGAAGAAGCACTTGGGAAGGTAAAAGAAAGAACTTATTCTTCTACCGTAAAGAATTATTCCTATAATTATGCGCCTAATCTTACATTCAACTTTATATTTGTAAAAATAGTTCCTGCTTCTTATTAAGTTGAACTTATTTTTTTTAAATATCAATTTTACCCTTTGGGTAAAAAAGTCCCTATTATCGTCATAGGGCAATCAACTTTTCTTTTGTGGAAATGGTCCCTATTATGGTTATAGGACAATTAACTTTTCTTTTATAAGTATGGTCTCTATTATGGTTTTAGGATAATAAATTTTTCTTTAATGAAAATGATTCTTATTTCTTTTGTCAATAATAAAAACAAATAGATTATGCATTTTTAGAACATTTTATAATGTTGATTATGAATAAAGGGCACTCAACTTTCTTTTTTGTAAAAGTACTCCCTATTAGTTATATGTCGATTCTATTTTTAATAAAATACCGGTTATTCCTTATATTAAAAACTATAAAATAATAATTGTCTTCTAACCACCAGACCTTAGCATCTTTGATCATCATATTCTTTTTTTGTCCTTCGATCGACGAAGGGTTCCCGATCGTCGATGCTCCGGTCGATAAAAAGTAAATATAAATTTGTTCTAAAAAATAAAAAAACTTTTACTCATTTCTTAATTTCTCAAACACCGCAAATTTTGTTTCACCATTTGTCAGCATGCCATCTCATCAATGTCCAAAATTTTGAACTGTAAATTCAAATTAGCAAATATTTCACTGGAAAATTAAGTTTGTTGAGTTAAATGCTTCAACATTTTTTCACAGTTTGAAAAAACGAATTTTAATTTGAATTTTAAAATCTTTTGAATCTCCAAAATAAAAATCATATCAACACTTACTATCTCCTTATTCAGAAACTTCTCATTCACAATGAGAATAGTTTTTGCATGAAACAACCTACACATATTGTTCACTTAAATGAGATTGTAACAACTAAACTAAGCTATCACATATAGGAATGTAAATAAATGATATAATCTAAACAAAAGGATAAAATAGAAACTTCTCTAGTTCGCCCTTTTTTTAAGCATGAAACTTTTGATGTATTTTGTTAATGATGTCAGATGAATGTGTTGATTAGATAAACATATTTATATGGATATTTACTAGGGAAAATGTATTCTACCAACTTGTTAAAAGAGATGGGGTTTTACTTCTTAGCAAATTTCATGGGAGGGACATGAATGAGAGATTCATTTGATTGATCTTGAACATAGTTGGTTATGGATTTGAGTGAGGATGAGTCTCCAGAATGGTTGTGTTTAATTACTAAATCTTTTAAGCCTTTTCAGATCTGGATCTTATCATCTTGAACTTTGTCGATGCCTCGTTATTTAAAACGAAGAAAGGTGGGGTGAGAGACGAGGTCTCCGCCAGAGAGAATCAATGTTGGAGGTTACTTCAACCGAGAAGAGGTATCAGAGGTTTTTATCACAATAGGAAGTGTTGTAGGTTGCTGTCTCTTAATAATGTAAACTGAAGTGAGATGTGGGGTAATGAAAGAAAAATGTTGGGAAAGTGATTAAAAAATGAGGAGGTATTTTAGGAAGTGAAATATTTACAGAGTATTTTTATAAAAAATGTTGAGTATCCTATTTGTATAATAGGATTGTTGATATGTCATTTTTTCATAAAAGCCAAATAAAAGATTAAGTTCTTCCATTATGTTGTTGGGACATTCAACTTTTATTTTATAAAATGGTACTTATTTATTTGGTCCTAAATATTTCTTTTAAAATAGCATTTTCATAAGTTATTTTTTTCTTTAGAAATATAGTTCCTATATTTTTTTAAATGTGGTGTTTTTATTAAAAAAAATATACTAACGTTAAAATGCAAAATTAAATTTGCACTAACATTTTTTTAGTCATTTTAATGTATATATCCTTTATTTTTCCATTTAACAAGAAAATGATTCCGCAAAATACTCTATTTTTTAGTATTACATTGTGCAATAAGTTTGTTGTATTAACACTGCAAATTTAATTTTGCAGTGAAAAATGTGCAAATATAATTTAACAAACTAGCGAGGGAGCGATAATAATAAGGCGATATAGAGTGGTTAAATGATATTATATCTAAAATATTAAAAAGAAAATAGAAAATTTTGACGTTGCAAAATTAATTTTGCACTCTAACGAAGTAGTAGTTGACGGGATTTTTGACTACATGAGTTTTGGTGGAATTCTTAGTCCAATGTTTGGGAGGGGGGGGGGAGGAATAAGATTGAATCATTTTTACAAAAAAAAATGCAAATTTGACCCTGAAGTTTGTGGTGATTTTCGATTTTGGACCTTATGTTTTAACAATTATAATGTTAACACTGGATTTAAAAATTGATTCAATTATTCGGTACATTGTCATTAAGAATTGTAACGGTCGTGCTGACTTTATTTAATTGTTCTTAATTAAAGTTTTTACTTTTAAAAAATTAATTTTATCATTTACTTTTTCAAAAATTATTGGTCCCTATTTTTTATTAGAATTAAGTGTTTTATTATATAAAAAACTACTAAATTTGTTTTCTTTTCTATTATTTGACTAAGAATGTCATCGAACCTCATGCCATCAAAACGCTGTCATAATTTCTCCTTGTCAAAGTGCAAAATTTATTTTGCATTGCCAATTTTTTTCTACTTAATTTTTGATGTTTTAGATATAATATCATTACACCTCTCTTTATCATCTTACTCTCGACACTTTATCATTATTAGTTTATAAAATTATATTTGTATTTTTTATTGAAAAAATTAATTTCCAGTAGTAATACAAAAAACATATTTCACAGTATAATACTAAAATTCGAAGCATGCAACGTAATTAGCCTTGCATACACAATCATATATAACGAAATATCCATATATATACATGCCCATAATACACATGCATAATATCCACCTACATATCCACACATACAAATGATTTATATATATATATATATATATATATATATAGATAGATAGATAGAGAGAGAGAGAGAGAGAGAGAGTCATGCATATATACAATAATTCATATACATATACACAAATTATGTATACACACATAATTTGCGTATATGTATATGAATTATTGTATATATGCATGACACACACTATATATATATATATATATATATATATATATATATATATATATATATATATATATATATATATAGAGAGAGAGAGAGAGAGAGAGAGAGAGAAGCAGAGAGAGACATTGAGAGAGACATTGAGAGAGAGAGAGAGAGAGAGAGAGAGAGAGAGAGAGAGAGAGAGAACATAAAGAGCGAGAGGCAGTGTGGTGGTGTGTGTATATGTGTTGATGACTAAGGGGCAAGAAGAGTGACGTTGGTGGGAGGGGGAGATGTGTCAAACTCTATTAGACCACATAATATTTTTTTCACATAAGACATTGAGCCAACACATCGGTTACAATTCAATGAAAAATGTAACGGTGGGTCGAATTGAATCGATTTTCAAAATTCAAGGTTAACATTGCAACTTTTGAAATATCGGGTCCAAAATCGAAAATCACCCAAAACTTCATAGTTAAATATGCATTTTTCCAAAAAAAAAGATAAATTATTTTTAAGTAAATTTTTTAATTAAGGATAAATAAATAGGGACAACTTATAAATAAATAAATATATATATATATATATATATATTAAGATGGTAAGATGAAATTTTTTGTATTGGATAATTTTAGGGAATAATTTTATAACAAAATTGTTGTGTGTACTAGTGATATAATAAAAAAATAACAAGTCCTTTCCTTACAAAAATAACAACATTAATTAAGAACAATTAAAATAGGGACTACTTTTATAAAAGAAAATATGATTGTGAGGTGAAAAAAAAACAATTGTATTTTGAGATGTTACAAGTGAATTTATGGAATTGAATAAATTTAGGAACTAATTTTATGACAAAATTATTGTATATCGTATAAACATAATGAAATTGGTTACAAGCCCATTTTCTACATTCTCCTATTATTAATAAGTAGGTCTCTTTTAAAGAGAATCGTTGTCCTATTTCGATACATATAGAGTCTTGCAAACTTTGTCCTTGTAGAAGGTGTGAGTGTCCTAGGACCAAATTCAAAGTCACTTACGTTGTTCCCAACTTAATCAGATACTTAAGACAAATTCAAACCCATTAGTAATTACATCATTGATCGTGATATAACTCGAAACCACTATTAATTTGCTGGTGGATCACACTTTTTTTTTAAATCGGGGTTAATTTTTTTTTAAAGTGTTAAAATGGTAAAATATGTTTTCACATATTTAGAGATAAATTTTGTTCACTATTTTTATTTAAAGTTGCATAATTATAGGATGTGGACTTATTCACGATTTTAAATCAACAAAAAAATGATATTAAATATGTGAAAAACATTTCACTATTTTACATTTCATTGCAAGTATTTCAGCCCGAACCAAATGGACCCTTAAGTTCATTATGATAGATTTTAAATCTTTTAATTCTAGACAATTACTTGATACACACGAAGTCTAACACTCCATTTATCAAAATTCATTGTTGTTAGTTATAGAGTTCAACACACTTAAGTGACTTTACATCTTGTTAATAATTCATATGTTGTAACTCTCTTTTTAATAAATCACAAATGATATTAAAATCCACCACCCCAAATTATTAACAAGATCGCTATTCATTATTAACAAGACTCCTATTTATGGGCAAGAGAGGACCTAGATGGTTCCGAGGGTGGGCGGGTTCCCTGCCTCATTTTTGGGATTATTTTCGAGAATATGCTAATTTTTTTGGGCCTAGGTTTAATTTTTCATTATGAAAGGCATTGAGTTTATGCCATTTTAAAAGTTCAGGGGCGGAGATGTGTAATATACCCAAAATAATACATCGTGTATTGTACGTACTTATGTCTTTAAAAAAACTATTTGTTCTCCTTTTCCACTCAGACCAGAGTCATTTTTTCCTTCTCCACCATTTCTTCTCTCTTACTGCTTCCCTTCTCTATCTCCTCTTCGAGTCGTCTTATCTCCACCACTTCTTCTTTCCCCTCGAGCCACCCTTGCACCCATGCTCTCTCTCATGGTCCAACTAGCTAACAGAACATGATCTCCCCGCCAACTCCTCCCTCCTCCCTTCGGAAGCCTACTCCACCCCTCCTCCTTCCGCCAAATAACTACAGCCTACTCCGCCCCCTTCGGTCTGAACCCTCCGCCTTCTAGCAAACTACTACTCAGGTAATTTTTTTTTATTTTTTTTCAGTTCAATATTTAAGCAATTGTAAATTAATATAAATTCTTAAATTAGTTTCATTTATCTACACCCCATGTTAATGAATGTTTAAATTAGTTTAATCTCTACGAATGTGTAAATTAGTTTTATTTTCTAACCCCCAAATTAATGAATGTTTAGATTAGTTTAATTTGTATGAATGTGTAAATTAATATGAATGTTTAAAAGTTAAATAGTTTATTGTCATTTTTTAAAAATATTAAATTAGTTTAAATGATTAAAATGTTAAATGATTTGAAATATATGGCAAGCTGGAAAAATGTTAAATTTGTTTGTTAGTTTGTTGGGTTGTTAAAAATATCGGTTTGTTTGGTGAATAGTGTGATCATTGTTGTCTTGTTAGGGTTATATTATGTTAAAATATTATTAAAAAAATCACGAACAAAAATTTAGTGAATTATCATGGAAAAAAATGCTTCTTAGAGTAATAGTTGTTTAAAAGCTTTTTTCCTACCAAAATTCCTTCAACCTACAAACACACTAAAAATATGTATAGGATAAGTAAGATTATCAATTCAACTTTAATGTGTGAAGAACAAATGATGAGAAGATAAAAGTCTAAAATCACTTTCATATTATTCTTTTTTTTATGATTTTTTCCAAGGGATTATTACTTAACTAAGTGTGATAATTTTTAAAGTGGCTAACAAAGAAGTAAAATCTAATAAGAGAAATTTGAGATTAACAAAATTCACAAAATTATGGTAACAAGTAAACTAACTAAATTGGATTCATGAAGGCTCCAATTCATCCTTTGAATGAGAGATTACCCTCTATAATCATCATCCAAGGCATAAAATAAACAAATGAAAGCATGCAAGCATTAAAAAAGATAAATTAGAGAAGAATAGATCAAACCCAAGTTTTCCTTGAATTGGAATGAAATATTTAATTGTGATACAAAATTCTCTCAATCACAATCACTTACTAATATTTTTTTTTCTAAAATAAATATTACAAAATAAAAAAAATATTTATAATATATAGAATGGATGAATTCTTATGGACTCTTAAATAATGAGAGGAAATTGCTAAAAATTATATATCCTCTCGTTGTAAAATTGCACATTAAAATTCATCCAAGTAAATCAATTCTAAACCATCACTTTATATTGAGATAATTTCTAGAATGCAAATATTCTCCATAAAGGGATGGAGAAGAATTTACTTCCAAAAGATATATATTCAACCACATCATTCCATATTGAGATATTTGTTAAAAATGAAAATATTCTTTATAAAGGGGTGGAGAAGAATTCATCCCAAGAGATAAATTCTACTACATCACTCTATATTGAAATATTTGCTAAAAATGCAAATACTCTCTATAGAGGATGGAGGAGAATTATCCCAAGTTTTAAAACTAAAATGGAGATCCCTATAAAATGAAACATAATATTAAATATAAAGGTGAAGGAGGATAGGGGTAAATTGAAAAGTTTCAAGAACATGTGTGTATGGTAATGGTGAAGTAGTTAGGTTGCGTTTGTTATTCATCTGAATTTGAAGTCTGAATCTGAAATATGAATACTGAATCTGAAGTTCGAAATTTGTATTTGAAAAATATGTTTTTTTATATCTGAATGGACATCTAATTGAATGCATTTACCCTCATTCAGATTTAAGATATACATTTATCTCTTAATCATTTAGAGGCAAAAATAGTTGTGAGCCTCTTAATTATTTAAAAAAAACAAACAGTATTTGGTACCTCTTTAGTCTAATTGGTCCAGATTCAGACTTGAGGTAAATATAAACAACACTTTAGTTGAGGGTATTTTGGTAATACACATAAGTCCATGTGGATTGAGAGGGTGAGAGGGACATTTTAGAAAAATGATAGAAGACATTCATTAAACACAAGTGGGGACTTTTAATTTTTTTGTTTTGATTTATTGTAGGTAGAATCGGGTGATGATGCTGGAAACAACACCACCAGATAAGGTATTGACAACCTTAAGAAAGTGATAACAATGGTTACACAGGTGAGTATATGTATATATATGTAGAAGGAGGTGAGGAGAAGAGGGTGAACACTTGAATATAAGTGATTTAGCCAATCTGGCCTACGTCCACTGTGAATATGTGTGAGTAATATCACTGAATGAAGGCATTAATGGCCATGGATACAATCTCTCTAGCTTTCTCTCTATACTGCATAAAATGACAGAGTTTCATCTAGGGTGGTTTCCCAATCTCGATCCTTTACAATATTGAGGATGACCTCTATATATAGTGCTTGGGGGGTGTAATGTACCCCCCAAGAATTCAATGAGAATGGGCATGAAGATCCAATCAGTGCCAGGATGACACCTGGTTGATCTTAACTAAATAATGATGACCTCAATATTCCCTTATGTAGAGGGATCGATTCAGTTATAACAAAATTGTCCACGTGTTCCAAGCCATACATGTACTTGTAAATGCTCGGATGTCTTTGATTTGGGCCAACCTCGGCCTGGATGAGTATGAGGTTGGTGATGTTCGACCCCCTCCATGTCCGAGACCAACTTACATGATGACCTCGGATAGGATGCCAGCTGAGGTTAGCTACTTGGAACATCGGTCGAGGTCAATGTTGTCGTGATACTTGGTGATTGAGCCTGCAAGGCTTAACTTTATTCACGTGGTAACTGGTAACATCGGTCTGGGACAATGTTATTATTGATGGATGGTCGAACCCATGAGTTTTGATGACCTCGGATGATGCCCAGCCGAGGTTGATGTATAGGGCTAGAGCAATGTTGCCCAGGGCCGACCTTACAAAATACAATATTGTCTATGGTTATTATGAGCTTCTGCCACCTCGATGGTGAGTCGGGCCGAGGTTGGTGTCTCTGAGAATGAAGGTGTACTTTGGTCATATCAGTAACCCCTAGCCCTTAGTTACCTAAGTAGGTAGGTAATTGAGGGGTATTACAAGGCCGAGTCCAAGTTTTCTTGTATGCCAACAATCTCTTGACACATGTCATTTGCTGAAGTGAGTGGCGTGTGTACCAAGTAATGATGGTTTGATTTGACCTTTGGGTTCCCAAGGCAATAATGGGCCTTGGGATGTGCACCAAAATAATTTTGGGTTTAAACCTTTTTTTTCCTTTCTTCTTTATTTTCCATTTCTTCCCGCCTTAGTTATCTCTACTATTTTCTCTCTCTACAAGAGCTTGGTTGCTGCATTTTGGGGACTTCTTTGTTTCTAACCCCTTCTTCCTTATTTCACAGTCAATCAGGTACCACTTTACTCCTTTTCCTTCCATTTTTAGTCATTGCTTTTCAATTCTGCAACTTCCGATGAAGGTTTTGGTTTTCCGGTTAGGCTTTTAGGGGTTTTTGGTGACTTTTTGCATTTTTCGACGAGTTTGTTCTTAAGTGTTCATGGTGTTCTTCGTTTGAAAACCTTGCACCTTCTTCATTTGATCTTTAGTTTATGTTAAGTTAGGTGGTTTTCCTATTTGTAGAGCCCAAGTGTAGTGTCTTCCTCTGTATGCTCAGACCCCTGTATCAACTCATAAAAGAGTTCCCTTCACTTGGAGAGAGGACCTTTGAAAAAATTAGGCAAATAGAGATAGCTCAAGAGGAAGATCGTAGGGCTAAGGCCTTTCCTGTTAGACCTATATTTACTCCTCCTCTGAAGGTTATCTACCTTGATCCAGCCGATCCTGCTAAGCCAACAGAGGTTCTAGAGGAACCAATGCCCATGTCAGAGTCTGAGTCTTCAACCTCAGACCCCATGTCTGTAGACTCTTTCAAAGAGGCTATGGATTTCTCAATCAGGCAAGATCAGGTCCCTGATCAGGCTGAGGTTTTAAGTCATGTCTCATCACATCAAGGGGCCAACACCTCTTAGTCTTCTTCTAATGTTGAAATTACGGGGCCAAGTGTGTCCATTCCCCCCTTTTTAGATGCTATTACCTTATCGACTACCACCAGGGCCGAGTTCGCTCAGAGGTCCCCTAGTATCTGCCCAGGTCGGTGTCACTAGGGATGATGATGATGGGCACGAGAGTGGTGTTGATACCTCTGAGGCAGCCGAGATAGATAGCTCAGTTAGTGAGTACGATCTCTTAGTTTTTAGGAATCTCTACTCTATAGTCCCTTCCATTAAGCTTAGGAGACCTCTGAGGGGTGAGAGTGCCTTTGATGGCTGAGATGGGGAGATCTGTGTGTATGAGAAGATGTTCAAGTTAGGATTCCGTCTCCCCATCCATCATTCAATTAGAGCCATAATATCCCATATAAACCAATACCCTTCATAATTATCCTCCAATGCCTGAAGGGTGATGATTGGGTCCATCATCCTTTAGAGGTATATCCACTATTCAGACCTTCTTGTTAGAGTTTTCACGGGTAGCTACGTCCCATCCTCTTCCAAAAACCATCCCAGCTACTACCACTTCCTAGCTAGGAAGTCAGATAAAAATATATTATTGGTTACCCAGACTTTAAATCACAACTGGAAACCTCAGTATTTCTTTGCCTCAAGGGCATAGGAATTTGGTCCATGTGCTTACTCTTCAACGTCTGATTCGAGGATGCCTCTGAGTTAGGGAAGGTGTCTCTTGCGACCAAAGCCAAACCTAGCCTTATCCAGGATAATTTCCAAAAGGTTAAGGACCTTCAAGATCAGGGAATACAGGTTCGTCTTGTTAAATATGAACATCTGATGACCCCCTACTACCTTTCTCAGACAGACCGGGGGTTATTCCTTTGACCGAGCTTCGTAAGTATTATTTCCTATTTTATACCTCTTACTTTTTATACCTATAATTTTCTAATTCAGATGTTTCTTTTTTCAGAGTGCTCAGAAGGTATTTCTGACGACCTATGGGAGATGTCTGCCTCAAGCCTCGTAAAGCTGATGAAGAACGTCGCCCATATTGCATCCCCTCCTCCTCCTAAATAGAACATTGGCACGTCCAAGGCTGATGTTACAAAGAAAAGGAAGACAATAATGGAATCGAAGCATTAGAAGCCGAGTAAAAATAAAAAAGGGAATTGTCCCATTTCGATCTCCTCAGACGAAGCCCTTGCAACTCGTCTTTCTAAGCTAAAAATAAGTGATAGTTTGATCGACCATAGCTTGAAGGCTATTAATGCCATCGTCTCTATAATGACTGGTGAAGATAAGCTCTTCCTGCATTCTCTAGATATCCCTTTACTGGCTGAGTTTACCCTTTACAGATCAATCCAGGTAATGATTTTTGCTATTTTGCTCTTCTAAGTGTAACCTCGGCTATCTTACATTAATGTTCTTATACATCTGACCTTCTATTGCAGGGTATATTGTCCATGCATCATTTTGTGGACTAGACTCTAAAGAAAATGTCCATGACTGAGAAAGGATAAGAAGCTCTTAAAGCCCAAGCCTCTTTAAGTGCAGAGGTTGACCGTCGGAAGGAGAAGCTGAAAGAGGTCAACAAGCTAAAGGAGGAGGTCTAACAGAGAGACGGTGATATAGAAAAGATGAAGAAGTACTATAAAACGTCTCTAAAAGCCAAAGACAATGCCTTATAGGCTAAGGTGGTTGATGTTGTTAAGGCTTCTTTGGAGGATGCCTCAGAGAAGATCATTGCAGATTACAAGGTCTCTGATGAGTTCATCAGCTTTGGCTTCGAGTACCTTGAGAGAGGTATCAAAGCCACTGGTAAATGGGCAGCCTCTAAGGAAAAAGAGTCAGGGAGTTTGAGTGCCTCAGACTTTGTTGGTCTAAGCTTTGGTGACCCCTATTTTGCTCAGGCCTTACAAGATGTTGAGGAGGACGGTGTTTCTCCCTCAGAGACTACTCCCTTGGATACCGCTTAGACTGAAGATATTAATCCTCAGGAGGAGGGAGCCGAGGTAACTAACGTCGGCCAAGAAGACACCACTATGTATGCAAATACCTAATATTTGATTTGTAACTCTGACTTTTATGTGATGAATATTAATACCGTATTCCTCAGACTATATTGCTTCTTCATGTGTCCTCTTTCATGTTATTTTGGTCTTAATGTCTGAAAATTCCATATAATTATGTTTACCTTAAATGTTTAAGGTCTGAGGTCACCATAATATGATGTTTACCCTCATAATTTTCACTAAACTAATGATGTTTAAGGTCTGAGGTCACCAAACAATGATGTTTACCCTCGTAATTTTCACCAAACTAATGATGTTTAAGGTCTGAGGTCACCAAGAAATGATGTTTACCCTCATAATTTTCCCCAAACTAATTGATATTTAAGGTCCGAGGTCACTAAAATATGATGTTTACCCTCATAATTTTTCACCAAATTAATGATGTTTAAGGTCTGAGGTCATCAAATTATGATGTTTCACCTCATAATTTTCACCAAACTAATTGATGTTTAAGGTCTAAGGTCACCAAAATATGATGTTTCACCTCATAATTTTCACCAAATGAATGATGTTTAAGGTCTGAGATCACCAAATTATGATTTTTCACCTCATAATTTTCACCAAATGAATGATGTTTAAGGTCTAAGGTCACCATAATATGATGTTTACCCTCATAATTTTCACTAAACTAATGATGTTTAAGGTCCGAGGTCACCAAACAATGATGTTTACCCTCGTAATTTTCACCAAACTAATGATGTTTAAGGTCTGAGGTCACCAAGCAATGATGTTTACCCTCATAATTTTAACCAAACCTATGATGTTTAAGGTCTGAGGTCACCAAAATATGATGTTTACCCTCATAATTTTCACCAAATTAATGATGTTTAAGGTCTGAGGTCATCAAATTATGATGTTTCACCTCATAATTTCACCAAATTATGATGTTTAAGGTCTGAGGTCACCATAATATGATGTTTACCCTCATAATTTTCACCAAACTAATGATGTTTAAGGTCTGAGGTCATCAAATAATGATGTTTCACCTCATAATTTTCACCAAACTAATGATGTTTATGGTCGAAGGTCATCAAATTTTGATGTTTCACCTAATAATTTTCACCAAACTAATGATGTTTAAGGTCCGAGGTTACCAAATTATGATGTTTCACCTCATAATTTTCACCAACCTAATGATGTTTAAGGTCTGAGGTCACCAAAATTTGATGTTTCACCTCATAATTTTCACCAAACTAATGATGTTTAAGGTCTGAGGTCACCAAGCAATGATGTTTACCCTCATAATTTTCACCAAACCTGTGATGTTTAAGGTCTGAGGTCACCAAAATATGATGTTTACCTTCTTAATTTTCACCAAATTAATGATGTTTAAGGTCTGAGGTCATCAAATTATGATATTTCACCTCATAATTTCACCAAATTATGATGTTTAAGGTTCGAGGTCACCATAATATGATGTTTACCCTCATAATTTTCACCAAACTAATGATGTTTAAGGTCCGAGGTCACCAAATTATGATGTTTTACCTCATAATTTTCACCAAACTAATGATGTTTAAGGTCCGAGGTCATCAAATTACGATGTTTCACCTCATAATTTTCACCAAACTAATGATGTTTAAGGTCTGAGGTCACCAAATTATGATGTTTCACCTCATAATTTTCACCAACCTAATGATGTTTAAGGTCTGAGGTCACCAAAATAGAATGTGTCACCTCATAATTTTCACCAAATGAATGATGTTTAACATAATGAAATAGTATTGACACAGGAACTGCTCTTTTCATTAATATCCTCTTCATAAAATGGTACATTTATTACAAAGAAATAACTGCAACATCATATGTAATATTTCTTCAAGTGGTCAAAATTCCAAGGGTTGGAAAAAGGTTCTCCTTCGAGATTTTCTAGTTGGTAAGTACCGGGAATAACTTCATCGACCACTCTGTAAGTACCATGCCAGTTTAGGTGGAGCTTGTTTGCCTTCTTCAACGTCTTTGATAGTTTTAGGTGTCTTTATTTCAAGCAGAGCCCTGATCTTCTCGGGGTTGGGCTCTATTCCCCTTTGATTAACTATAAATCCAAGAAACTTTCCTGATCCTAGTCCGAAGACACATTTAGCAAGGTTAAGCTTCATCATGTATAAATCCATAGTGTCAAAAGTCCTCTTCAGGTCGGCCACGTGAGTGTCGACCTTCAACCTCTTCGTCAACATGCCATCCACATATACTTTCATGGTCTTGCCAATTTGACTCTCAAACATCTTATTTACAATACGTTGATAAGTGGACCCTGTGTTCTTTAAGTCGAAGGGCATAACCTTGTAGCAATAGGTCCCCTTGTCGATTATGAACGGTGTCTTCTCTGAGTCTTTTGGTTCCATAAAAATCTGGTACCCGGAATAGGCATCCATGAAGCTCATGAGATCATGACCTGCGGTGGCATCCACCATCTGATCAATTCGTGCCAGGGTGAAGCTGTCTTTTGGACAAGAATTGTTCAAATCAGTGAAATCTATGCACATCCTCCATTTCCCGTTAGCTTTCGACATGATGACGATGTTAGATAACCACTCAGGGTATATGACTTCTCTGATGAACTTGGCCTCTTTAAGCTTTCTGACCTCTTCCCTGATGACATCATACTTTTCCCTTAAGTAAACTCTTCTTCTTTGTTTGATGGTCTTAGCATCTTCTAAAACATTGAGTTTGTGGCACATAACTTCAGGGTCAATACTCGATATGTCCGCGTGGCTCCAGGCAAAGACACTCTGCCTCTTCCTCAGTAGCTTCACCAACTCTTCCTTAATCTTAGGTCTTAGGGTTTTATCGATTTGTACAGTTTTTTCCAGCTCGTCCTCATTGAGGACGATGGATTCTACCTCTTCCGCAGACTCTCCCTTCTTGAGCTTTGTCTCATCTCTAGGATCAAGGGTGTTGATGTTGTAAGTTGTTGTTGCCTTCTTATGATCCTTTCTCTCTTTCGCAGAGTTGAAGTAGTATTCACATGCCAAGGTTTGGTCACCCTGCACTTCTCCTACCCCATAGGGGGCCGGGAAGAGGTTATAGGCCGAGAAGATGTTTTCATCCATTACTAAAAAATTAAGGTGTGGAGCTAGGATACCTTTGAAATTAAGATGGGATAATCCAACTATAAGAGTATCCATATCTAGCGTATTTCTCTTCTGTTTATCCTCTGAAGATGCGAGATTCATAACCTCTAATTTGGTCACTAACTTAGCCTCTGCTATAAGAGCTTTGCGGTCGGCGACTTCTGAATCCCCTCCTACTAACCCTCCACAAATGGTGTTCAACTCGAAAGATATCATACCAACTCTCTTCACTGGGGCATTATCATCTTTCGATGGGAGGTAGGGGTCATCGTCATCATCATCTGAGTCCTCCGCTCTTTCGGTAGGGACATCTTCTCGACACCTGTCATTTGTCTTCTTTTTAGGGTCGTCTCTTACCCCCTTAGAAGCTCTACCATCGACATATTTACTGATCTTTACAGACTTCAACATCTTCTCAATCTCACCCTTCAAGGTGAAGCACTTGTCAGTCAGATGACCGTGGTCTTGGTGGAACTCGCACCATAAATTCTTGTTCCACTTATGCGGAGGAGCCTTCATCTTCTCTGGCCATATCAAGGACCGGTCATTTTTAAGTTCATTTAGGATGTGTTCGCAGCTCACGGTTAGAGGAGTGTAGTGTGCAAACTTGTCGTTTGCAGACCTCTTTTTTCCGTATTTCTTCCTTTGGAATTTTTCGTTGCTACTTCCGTTCTTATCCTTATACTTTGCAGCCATTTCCTCTTCAGCGTTCATGACCCTTCCTGCAGTTGCTAACAGTTCTTCCATGGACTTGGGAGGGTCTTCAGTAATCTTCCACAGTAACTTCCCCTTCTGGAGTCCTCCAGTGAGGGCAGTCATGGCTATATTCTATTCGTAATATTCAACCTCTAATTTTTCTTTGTTGAATCTAGAAATGAAGTCTCTTAGGCTCTAGTTCTTGACCTGCTTGACGTACAGCAGATGAGTGGTCTTCTTCTGAGGTCTTACCCCAAAATAGAAATTTTGAATAAACTTTTCAGCCAAGCCCTTAAAATTCTCAACAGAGTTCTTCGGAAGAGAGGTAAACCAAATATGTGCATCTCCCGTTAAAGTCCCAGAGAAGGATCGACACCTCATCTCATCTGAGATTAAATAAATGTCTGTTGTAGACTAGTACATCTCAATATAATGCACAGGGTTGGTACTACCATCATACTTGGGAGACACCGTAGGTGGCTTGAACTTAGCAGGGGTTGGAAAGATCACTATCCTTGCCACAAATGGGGAGCCCTCTGAGAACCCTCTTTGTAGTGGGTCTCGGCTTTTGATGAGGTTCCCTATCTTCTATTTTAGACATTGAATGGAGTCATTCCATGGTTTAGCAACGTCGGCCTGACCGAGGTTGTCCCCAGCCACCTCCAAGGGGTGGACTGAGGGTTCCCTGGCTGCAGCACAACGTTGGTTATTGACCTCTTAACCACAATCTTATCCATTTAGGGGTCGTACATGGTGAGGCCGATGTTCACCATCTCCCCTCTTAGAGCCAGCTGTACTCCTCGACCTAGATAACCGTTGCCTCAGGTGATTGACTGGGCCGAGCCTTTCAAAGGATGACCCTCTACTCAAGCGATCTAAAGTTGATCCTCTGGGCTGGGCATCCCCTACCTCGGCCCTTCTTGCTTCGTAACCTCGGCTCTGCTATAGAGGATGTATTGTGTTGTCTAAAACCTCATATGGCTCCCAACAGTTTGTTGGAGCATCTTCCAGTTCGATATCATTGTACTTGTCCTCAGGGCAAGGGTTTCCTTTCCTCCCCAGACGCAAACGTCTAGGTTCAGCAATGTCCCTCCTCCGCTGAGGCATAGGTTGGTCCATTTGCGGTGCCTGGGGTGGTCCCCAGGCCTTTTATCATGGTTGAACAGCCATCGGAGTAATCATTTCCGATGAGATCGCAGGTGACCTCATCATATTTTGGCTTGGCTGGGCAAACTGTTCCTTCATTACTTGTTGAGTTGCAGTCAATGACTTCAAGGTTGTTGCCACCTCAACCATCTCGAACTAGGGTGGTGCCTAGATGGAACGAGGTCCTCCAACACCAGATGGTGAAGGTGGTAGTGGTAACTCAGGTGCCATGTGTTAGGGCTAGGGAGCGTGTGATGAGAATATGAGAGATTAAATACCTCAAAGGACCTCTTTCAATGGTGAAACAGCTTCACACGAAGAGTGAGTCCTGGTTTACCACCAGTACCTGGTGAGGTTAAGCTAGGAAAGGAAGAGATATGTCTTATCGTTCCCACAGACGGCGCCAAAATGATGATGCTGAAAATAGCACCACCAGATAAGGTGTTGACAAACTCAAGAAAATGATAACAATGGTTACACAGGTGAGTATATGTATATATATGTAGAAGGAGGTGAGGAGAAGAGGATGAACACTTGAATATGAGTGGCTCAGCCAATCTACCCTACATCCATTGTGAATTTGTTTGAGTAATATCACTGAATGAAGGCATTAATGCCCATAGATACTATATCTCAAGCTTTCTCTCTGTACTATATAAAATGACAGAGTTTCAGCTAGGGTTGCCTAATCTCGATCCTTTACAATGTTGAGGATGACCTCTATATATAGTGCTTGGGGGGTGAAATGTACCCCCCAAACATGCAATGATCATGTGCATGAAGATCCAATGACACGTGGCTGATTTTAACTAAATAATGATGACCTCAATATTCCCTCACGTGGAGGGAACGATTCAGTTATAACAGATTTTTCCACGTGTTCCAAGCCATTTATGTACTTGTAAATGCTCAGTTGTCTTTTATTTGTTCCACCCTTGGCGTGGATGAGTACGAGGTTGGTGATGTCCACCCCCCTTCATGTCCGAGACCAACTTACATGTTGACCTTGGCTAGGATGCAAGTTGAGGTTAGATACTTGGAACATTAGCCGGGGCCGATGTTGTCATGATACTTGGTGATTGATCCTGCGAGGCTTTTCTTTTTCAGGTGGTAACTAGTAACATCGGTCTGGGCTAATGTTGTTGTTGATGTATGGTTGAACCCATAGTTGGAGCAATGTCTCCCAAGGCCGACCTTACAAAAGACGATATTGTCGATGGTTATTATGAGCTTCTTCCACCTTGGCGGTGAGTGAGGCCGAGGTTGGTGTCTCTGAGCAGGAAGGTGTACTTTGGGCATATCAATCACCCCCCAACCCTTAGTTACCTAAGTAGGTAGGTAGTTGAGGGGTATTGTAAAATCGAGGATAAGTTTTCTTGTGTGCCAGCAATCTCTTGACACATGTCATTTGCTGAAGTGAGTGGCATGGGTACCAAATCGTGATGGTTTAATTTGCCCTTTGGGTTCCCAAGGCAACGATGGGCCTTGGGATGCACGCCAAAATAATTTTGGGTTTAAACCCTTTTTTTTCCTTTCTTCTTCACTGTTCTATTTCTTCCCGCCTTGGTTATCTCTGCGATTTTCTCTCTCTACAAGAGCTTAGTTGCTTCATTTTTGGGCCTTCTTTGTTTCCAACCTCTTCTTCCTTATTTCACAATCATCTAGGTACCACTTTACTCCTCTTCCTTCCATTTTTAGTCATTATTTTTCAATTATGTAACTTCCAGTGAAGGTTTTGGTCTTCTTAATTTGGGTTTTAGGGTTTTTCGGTGACTTTTTGCATTTTTCGACGAGTTTGTTCTTAAGTGTTCTTGGTTTGAAAACCTTACACCTTCTTCATTTTATCTTTAGTTTAGGTTAAGTTAGGTGGTTTACCTGTTTATAGAGTCCAAGTGTTGTGTCTTCCTCCTTATGCTTAGACCCCTGTATCAACTCATAAAAGAGTTCCCTTCACTTAGAGAGAAGACCTTTGAAAAAATTAGGCAGATAGAGCTATCCCAAGTGGAAGCTCATAAGGTTGAGGCCTTTCCTGTTAGACTCATATTTCCTCCTCCTCTGAAGGTTATCTACCCTGAGCCAGTCGATCTTGCTGAGCCAGCCGATCCTGCTAAGCTAGCAAAGGTTCCAGAGGAACCAATGCCCATGTGCGAGTCTGAGTCATCTACCTCAGACCCCATGTCTGTAAACTCTTTCCAAGAGGCTATGGATTTCTCAATCAGGCAAGATCGTGATGACCTCGGCAAGGATTCCAGCTGAGGTTAGATACTTGGAATGTCGGTCGGGGATGATGTTGTCGTGATACTTGGTGATTGAGCCTGTGAGGCTTTGCTTTCTTTAGGTTGTAACTGGTAACATCGGCTTGGACCGATGTTGTTGTTGATGGATGGTCGAACCCACGAGTATTGCTGACCTCGGCCGATGCCCTGCCGAGGTTGATGTATAGGGATGGAGCAATGTCGCCGAGGGCCGACCTTACAAAAGACGATATTGTCGATGTTTATTATGAGCTTCTGCCACCTCGACGGTGAGTCAGGCCGAGGTTGGTGTCTCTGAGCAGGAAGGTGTACTTTTAGCATATCATCGGGTAAGGTGAAAAAATGGGAAATGGGTAATAGGGTTTAGTGGTTGTTAAAAGGGGTTTAAGGTGGCATTTGTAGCTGGAATTGGAGTCGGGTATGGAGAAGGTATGGCTTCAGATATGGGAAAGTGACATCCATGTTAATGGAATTTGGTCGAAGCTTGGGGGTTATGGGTTGTTAGTTGAAGATGGGTTCAGGGCACCAAGCTTGGGTGGGTTTCGGTAGGGTATGGAGAAGAATTGGGTTGAGACGGTATGGGTGAAGGTCAGTTGGGATTGTGGGTCTCCCCGAATGGAGGGTAATGGGATGCCAACGGCATGGGGTTATGACTGTTGGGTTGGAGTTTCGGCCAGAGTGTGTATGGTGTGTAAACGGGTTTTCGGGTAGGTGAATTTGGAGTTTACGGGTATGCCCGGGTTAATGGGGGTAATGTCGAAGTTTGGTTTCTTTCATAGAGGTTTTGGTTATGGTGGATGAGAGAGGAGAGATGTGAATGAAGGTTGGAGATGATTGGGGCTTAATAGGGTGTGGTTAAGTGTAGGTTAGTTAGTTTGTGTATGTATTTAGATTGTACCTCTAATTAAGAATAAAAATAAAGTTTTTTAAAACTTAATGAAAAAATAAAATTACTAAATTAAAAATAAAATTTATCAAAATAAAAGAAATTAAAAATTAAAATCTTAATTTATTAAAATTAAAATTTATTAATTTATAAAAAATATAAATTAAAGAATATATAAATTTTATGAAAAATAAAAAATTAAATTTCTAAAATAATACTAATAAATATTGCCTGATAAAATATTAATAAAACCAAACTAAAAATAAAAACTAAAAATCAAATAAAAATAAAGCGCTCGTCTATTATGTTTACATAAAAATATAAAAATAGTCGACGCACAATACAAACTCTAATATGTACAACTATACACACATAGTATATAATATTTACAAAAATAATAAAACATTATAAATAAGATCAAATGAAATAATAAAAAATGACCTTAGAATATTAAAAATAATAACATAATACTACACACACACTAGGGGGTTGGGAATGGTCTGATCTCAGTTTAGGATTAGGTTCAGGTTTTAGGACATATAATTGGTACGGGAATTGGGGTTTAACTTCTTTTAACACGCATTTTCCTTGAATTGAAGCATTTGAAACCGCAAATGGCATTTGACCTACAATAAAGACATATACGCATATAAGACCGATTTTATCGAGAATTGGCAATTAAAAACTGTCTATTTGGGATTTTATTTAAACACTTTTGGGTGCTTATCAAATTAATACCTCAACATTTTTAGGGTTAAAAAAAATTCAAATAAAAACAAAAACAAGCCAAAAAAATTCCCCTCGGGAGCTCTTTCCTTTTGTCAGAACTTTTCGCATCTCCTGACTCAAAATCCTGAGTCCACCACTATTCATGGCATACTAAATTCCGAACTGCCAAAACTGGATTCGTAACTCCTAATTGCCCACAAATAAATTATAAGCCTAAACTAACTATATTATCAAAAATAAAATAGAAAGTATTGGAGAAAACTTGAATCTGGATCTCAAACTCCAATGTTGATAATCCTCTTTTCTCTTTTATTGCGTGTCATATTTTAAAAATTAAATAATGTACCAAAATTTACATTTAGAAAATGATACTTCTATTTATTTAGTGTAATTTATCTATGATAATATGACCATAATTTATCTAAATAAAATAAAATGTGTGATTAAAAGTTTCTTGGAATGGGGCAGAGTTTTAATGGAGTTAGACATTTTCTATATAAATTGGGTCCAACTATCCCCACTCCCTCTTATTCTTCCCTAGGACTATAAACGAATATTCAAAAATCTGCATTCGTCCGATATCCGAATTTGTAGATGAAGTGGCCCTTTCATAAGTGTTTTAGGTAAAAAGTAACTCAATTAATTATTTCCAATTTTATCTTCTTAATCCCTAAAAATGCACCTAATCAATTTAACCCATTAAATGAATAAAGCATGCGGTAAAAGAAACAAATTCAGGAAAAAAATCCCCGAAGGGAAAAACCTTTTATTTCCACTATAATTTGTAAAGAAACAGTTTACACTCGGATTACAGCGAAATAAGATGACATACGAATACCCGCAGGTGTCGGTCGATGTCATCAACAATGGAACAATCACTTCAGCTCCACAAGAACCATAGTCCTAACTCCAGCAAGAAATATCGCAACACTTCCAATTTAACCTTAATCCGGTGTAGGTATATCCTCTCTACAAAGAGTCGAACAAGGTCTTCTTCTGAATGTGTTCAAGATCACAAAACATTGGAATTATGATAATAGGATCTTGAATAAACAAAGGATGAAACTAAATAGAATGGGAATTCTTAAAACTTTTCATCTCTATTGAAATCATCTATGTAGTGTTATATTTATACCTGAGCAAACCAGAGTCCAAAATTGATGAAACACATAAATCGAGGCATCTCGTTCTAGCGATATACGATGTCATTTGAACGACTTGCGCTGTCATTCGAATGAGTTTACATGTCGTTTGAACGATAATAAACTTTTTCGATTTTTTCATGATTATCCTTGTATAAAAACAAATTAGCTCATATATAATTAAAAAGCATTTTTCAAAACTTTAATTTTTAATTCCCAAACCTTAAAAAATATTTAAATCATCCATTATTTAAACAACATTCTAAATCACATATTCCTTTGATTATTCATACATGTGAAATCTTAGAACAAACAAAATGTGAAATTGCAACTTAACTTGATTTCTTCTTCATGGCTTTAATATTCAATTTCTTCAATCTCGAATTAATTACTAGTCTAGACTCAATATATTTTGTCCGAAATTAAGACAAATATAAACAAATTAAATCTATAAGAAATTTGTGCTTACAAATATCCCGCTTTGGCTATTCCGGGACAAAACTTAAAAATTTCTGGGAATATTAAATGTTTTATTTTGGATATATGAATCTCAAACAAATACAGGACATAAATAAACTATAAAGCAACAACATTGAGTCTAGAACTGTCTCTGAATGTGATGTAGCAGTGAATCTCTGAATCTATAAAAAATACCTACATACATGAGAGACAAACATATATACCCAAGTGAAGTATGGAGGAACATAAAATATATAAGATATATCAATAAATTGTGAACACAACTTTTAATTAAACTCTCACGACATCACATAGCTCTCCCCATTTTTGTCTGGAATAGACAAAGCATGGGACATATAAGACAAGCATATGAAAATGGGCATAAATGACAAACTCTGACAATGGATATGAAAAAAATGGCACTAAATAATATCAGAACTTCAGTATGAAATATATACATCCAGCCACAAAAAAAAATCATCGGAAGACCATGAGTACATCATATCAGAATAAATATCAAAATACATCAAGTGACACAAATACAATGTCTCAACACATAAATATCAATTGGTATCTTAGTCCTCATCATCAGCATCAGCATCAGAATTAGTATATGTGGCAGCTATGTTGCTCAATACTGATGAACATGCTCCTCTGCCTATCTCCTGTCATTTCATCTCATCAAAAAATGCAGTCATCCGTGAGTCACCTTGAGCCCCAGACTCAGCCTTTGCATAAAAATGAGCCATCATGGCATCGTACATCTGTGACTATGATGCCACCTGTGCTTGTAAAGTATCAAACTCCTCTACTGTGGGTCTACTAGATCTAGAAGAATAAGACCTAGACAGTATAGAACTCGGCTCATCAGGAGTATATGGCTCTCCAAAAAATGATGGGGCAGAAGGAGGTGGTCTCGCTCTCGCCTCAGAAGGTAAATGACTCTCAGATCGAGTCAAAGTATTATTGTCAATGAAGGATGGAGTAGAAAGGCAGACATTATCCTTTAAAATAGGTACTCCAGCCAAGAAGCAAATGCAGGATACAAGGCGATCGTAGGGAAGAGTGGGGCGTACGGGAGAACCACCAAGAATGGTAACTGAGGACATAACTAAGAATAAAAGAGATGATAGATCAATGTCCCACCCCTGACATACAACATACATAAAATATACTATATCGAAGCCAATCTGAGTATGATTGACTCGAGGATAGATAGAGGAGGATACAAAATGATTAAGGATGTGAAAGGTTGTGTGTAGATACCGGTGAAACAATGTAGTCCCTGCAGGTGGAACCTCCCAACAGAAAAAATGAATAATCTCGTCTCTAGTAGGACCACCCTCGGGACTCCTAGGAAAAATACCATCAGGGAAATGGGGTAACTGAAGAGTCTCCACTATAATATTTGTAGTGACAAGAATCAGAACACCCCTAACAGATGTCTGTAAACCACCAGGAGTGAGAAAATCCCTATAATAAAACTCCGTAACTATGTCAGGGTAAACCATCCCATGGGCATCAAATAATCCATCCCATCCCCTGCCAGACATCCATGTAGGAAGAGAAAGCTCAAAAAATTGATCAACATAAAATACATTCTCCCGAACTACAGTGTGAATATGTAACCCCAAATGACAGCAATGATCGTAGTCCAAACTGGTGTACCAACGTACAGGAGAGTATGGTGGTCTATAGCTCCTAGCCCTATGATCCCGCGATGTAGGGGAAGGCTCATCTTGCCTACGAGAATAAGTGCTCCTGCATCTAGGTGGCATAACTAGACACTAAATACCACGGGTGACCATGGGTACGGTAGACAGACACAACTGATGCCTAGAACCTATCTCCGTACAAATCCATCCGAACCACCGGGGCAAACCAATAAACAACAGCCCAACACACAACAATAATTCAATCAGAATAATCATAAGCAAACAATGTCGCCAAAAAGACTAGCATATTGTATTAAAAAAATAAGAATATTTCTTAAATAAATTATTAACACCCCTTTTTTTTTTAAATAATCTCACAAAAATTAATGGGTATAAACGAGTGCCAAAAAAATTTATTAAAAAAAAATCAATTTTTCATACCAACTATTTGTGTTGATTTCAAACTCAAAAATTAACACGAACCCATGCATCAATAGTAGTAGGAAACTTGAAACAGCCAGTAAAAAAATTGTATTCGACCGTTTTTGCTTTTAAAACCATCACAGAAACACACAGCAAATACCCAAAAAGCTTAAACCGATAGTTAATCCATGAAATAGAGAAAGTTAAAAAAAACATACACCAAATAGTGAGCACAAGCCTTAGAACAACACAAGGTTGGATTTTGAGGATAAAATTGAGGAAAAGTAGGAGATTTTGGTTTAAAAAATCGAGTTCAAAATCAAGGGTTTTAGGGTCAAAAACTGGTTCGGTTATGGCTGAAAGACGAAGTGTAGTGGGGTTTCAAACAAAGGGAACAAACGAATTGAACAGACATGACTTTTTAAATCTATAGCAGTGTCGTTCGAACGAAAATATGTGTCGTTCGAACGACGCTTCTCGCGACATGACACCTCGTTCAAACGAGATGTCAAAAACAAGCCCAGATTTTACCAAACATGACTGAACTGAAAACGCTTATAAAATGGACAAACTTAAAATTTTTGATAAATTCATGCTAACATGTAATTAATTTGCTCAAACATGGACATGGAGTGAATGGGCGTGTATTACAACAAATGAGTCATAATTTCAATACATCAAAACGTTCGAGATGCTCTAGAAGATAGCAATATGTCAACAAACAATGATATAGCCATCTGTGAATTAATAAATGAGATTCATGAACAAAACTATCATCATACACACAAATCTAGAATTTTGACGATTCTACAAACAATATCGTCACGATGAACATTTTCATCCCTAGGATCCGTGGTGCAAATCCGTTTTTATTTTCCATCTGAACACTCTCATATATAATACATATTAATTTTTCTTTCTTTTGAGGTGATCCAAACGAAATCACCTAATATTTGACATAATTATCTTTTTATTGCCTTTTTTAATTTTTTTTCCGGGGTCTTTTTATGCGGTGGCTATCACGACGAGTCAATTTTACACTCTTGCAGACCTTTCCAATAAGCACTCGTCACATTTTGCAATTTTAATTCCTTACGGTAAACGATTCTTACATGCACACCTCCTCCTAATACTACTTACGCATTGATGACAAAATTGAGATAAGAACATCTCACCATACTCAAATATGCAAGCGATGTCAAACATTCATAAATACTCGTGCAAGAGTGCAAGAATGGCATATATACAGAGATGAATCCATATGCATATCAATTTCAAGACAAATCCATTACGAAAATGGTTAAGATCATTTAACGCATCAATAAATATGACCAAATGCCCTAGCCACTAGGATAATGAAGTGATGGGGGGCCAAGCACACCAACAAGACATATTAAACATGAAGATTCAAGACTCAAAAACCAAAAATATTTTTATGATTTTTAAAATTTTGACTCAAAATAAAATCTTTTTGTATTTTTTTTTTAAAAAAAACCCCAAAAAAATGACAACAGGATAAACATCATAACTCTAGAGAAAGAATGTATCGCAAGGGAAAACTAGAGTATGACAAACAGATGAATACGCTCAATTAAAAGGTGAGACATGTGGAGATCCACGTGAAATGACATGCATATCACCAAGTCTAATCCCTAACGTCTTTAAATCGGATTTTCTAACTCATGTGGGTGTGAAACGACGAATGAGGAATTTTGAGATAGGAATGTTCGAGTACTTTGACTTTCTAGAAACGTTCTTAAGATCATAGAAAAAATGCCTAATAAGGTCTCTCCTACCACAATGCGTACAAGTGTAGATACGACGAGGAGTGTTTGCTACGGGACGATTAAATATAACTGATAAGCACCCAAAAATGTACATTTTATACACCGAATAGATCATTTTTAGTTGCTAATTCTTGATAATAATGGTCTTATGTGCGTAAATGTTCAATGTGCATGCTTGATTACAGTTGCGGTGTCAAAAGCAATATTTCGAGGCAATTTGCAATCAAATGGAGATAATTACCATGCGCCGTAACCTCACGCGAGCCCAACCTGTCCCTAAACCTTCCCCGAAGCCCGTGTGTGTTTAGTTTGTGCCCTTTTATATTTTTTTAGATTTTTAAAGAGTCATTTTATTTTAGGTTTTATTTTAGATTTATTCAGAATTTTTAGGTTTTATTTTCTATTTTTATATTTCGTTTTATTAGTGTATTTTGATTTAATTTTTATTTTTATTAATTTTTATTTTATTAGGATTTCATTTATTTTTATTAGTTTTAATAGATTTTACATTTTTTTAGGATTTTAGATTTTAGTTTTAATTGATTTTTTTTATTTTTATTTTTATTTTTTATTTTAGTCTTTATTTTATTTTTAGAGTAGGATATTTATTTTTAGATTTTTAGTTTTGTTAGTTTTATTTATTTTTAGTTGTGTTATTTTTTAAAGGATCACAAACTAACACACACACAAATTCCATACACACTAACCTACACCTCAAACCCTCACCCACACCTACTTTCCATACACCCTCTCACACACTACCTCCCTCACCATAATCTTCTTCCCCAATAACCCTTCCCTTCATCATCTTCCTCACCACACCCTTTTCTCTCTCCTTTCTCCAAACTCCATTAACACACACCACACTTTATACCTCTCATTCAACAACCATTAAACCACCTTTACCAACCAAACCCATCACCCTATCCAAACCAACCTCCTGTGCGACCTACCGCCGAGCCCGACCTCCACAACCCCAAAGTTCGAGCAAACCCGAACCCACCTCTATTCGGACATAGCCCCAATGAATTTGACCTCCATTCCAACTGTCACCGTCTGAAACCAGCCGGAGATATCCAAACCCAAACCCGCAAATCCCGTCGTCGTCGACCCTTAATCCAAAACCCAGGCCATACCCGTCGGCGTTGATCCCCGCTGCAGACAAATTTTTGACCCTATACCTGTTGCGCCAGATTGTCACATCAAACAGCCCAAAACCCATCGGACCTCAACAAACCCAAACTACCCGAGCTCGCCCAAACCCCATACTCGAGTGCCATGTCCGAAACCAACAATCCCTTGTCCAAATCGTACCTGCCAAAAAACTCACCAAGTCAACCAAAGCTAGTAAAATAAAAGACCCACATGCCATATAACCCACTTAATTCCTCTTTATCCAATATACGCCCAACTAACTCATTTTATCCCAAAGTCCAAAATACCCTCATTACCTCACACAATCCATGACACACCTCTTCCACATGCACCCTCTATTAATTCTTAAATTAACCCTTACCCACACCTTATACAAACCTCTTGCACCTTTATCCTCCCATTTTTACCGCTTTGCTCCATGTGCATATATAAGATGGAAGATCCAATTTGAAGACTTATGATGTAAAGAGAGAGAGAAAAGTAGAGAGATAGGTCAGACTAGAAAATAAATTAGGAAATTATTTTGTAAATAGTTTTTATTTTTATTTTTAGAGATTTGTGAGGATAAATTGTGAGTAATTCAATTGACTATTATATTGAATTGATTATTGTTGGATGCTCATATTGGATAGATGGTGCTTGATTTCAAGGAAATAAGAGTTCAATTTCACTTCAAGATATTAGGTTTGATTGTTATATTCTCTTCTCATTTGTTTAATGCCTTTGATTATTAATTTGTCAAATTTCATACCATGTTAGGCTAAATCCCCTTTCAAGGGGGTGGGGTGAGCCCTTATTTGATGTTATTTTAATTTAATTACTTTTATTAATTAAAAATTCCCTTTTAATGTTAATTTTGATCCCCCCCCCCCTTAAATTTATGCCTCGAAAGAGGATAAATGATTTTCAAGAGAAAATTGAAATTCTAGTTATAATACCTATTTTAGATTCGAACTAGAGATAGGTGTTTCTTAAGTAGGGTATTATTACTTGAATTTCAACTCTAAATTTATTTTCTAAGATTTACATAAATTTTAATCGATCGATCCTAGCGGGTGATTAATTAACAGGAGTGTAGGTCTATTTTCTAGAGTTGTGGGGAATTAAACTTAATTTTCTTAAAGGTTACTATTAAAATTACATTTGCAACGAGGGATGGTTTGTAATTTTTATATTAATTTGGGAGGATTCAAATAATTAAATTAATTAGTTAGAATAGCTAAAATTTGTGGTGTAATCCCATTCCTTGATTGTTCTCACATTTGCTTCCTCACTTATTCTCTTATTTTACTGTTTAGACTTAGTTCATTGTTTTTAGTCACTTTTTAGTTAATTCTTTAGATCTTTGATTCAGTTTAGTGTTATTTCACTTCTTCTCACCAAAAATTATTTTAATATTTGAAAAGCTAAAAAAAATAGAAAAAGAAAAATTCCAAAAAGAAAATAAAAATTGAATTATAATTGAGTTTGTCTCTAGCTTACCCCCTTAATGTGGATTGACATCCTTACTTACTACTCTACACTTTAGTTTATTATTATTTTTATAGGTAATTGAGGTTTTGATTTACTTGGCTTGCAATAATGACAAATACACAAAAAGAAAGTTATCAAATGGCGTCGTTGCCATTCTTGGGAGCGTGAAGCACTTGGAGCGGATTTCAACTTGTAGTTCATTTATTTTTCGCACTTTTTTATTTTTTATTTTTTTAGCACCGTTTTTATATTTTTACAAGGCTTGTATTTGGATTTTTATTCTTGGCTTGTATTGCGGTGCATAGAGACACCTTTATTTTATTTTTCATTTTAAAAACTGTAATAATCTAAGAAAGCGTGATAGGGAAACCGGGCAAGGTAGAGAGAGGGTGTCCAAAGGAGAGGAAAAGAAGCCTCTCTATGTTGGGTCGGTAGGACTCCCGGGGCCGACTGAGATTGGCGTGATCTCCCCCCAGTTGACTCAAATTTTTCGGCACCCTACGGCCTAAAAATTGTGGGAGGTACCTCTCTTGAACACTCGCGCCTCTCATGTTAGCGAGTCAATTCTTGTGTGTGATTACGTGCTTTTATATGACTTCATTCTTGCATTTATTTTTGAATGGTGTGATGAATTAAATTACTAAGACCTACACCCGGTCACTCATGAGAAGAGATTTCATCACCCGACTCACTTGCTTACCAATTGTGTATTACCCTATCCATCACTAAATTTAAAATCAATCAACTAGGTAGCCCCATAGGAAACTATTTTTGATAAGGCGATCACTCAGATAATTTCCGTGATTTTTATCGCCCGTGGACTTAATTAAAATTTGACAACCCTTTCACTAAATCTAAAGATAAAAATTGTCTATATGCTAGTTAGGAATTCTTCTTAACGTGTGTGTATCCAATTAATTTTTCGATAGTCAGATTTTAGTTAGTTCGGTCATTCAAAGAGTCCACCTATTTTTTTCCCTATCTTTTCATCCAAAAAAAATAACTCCAAAAATATTTTCTTTCTTTCATTTTTAGAAAAATTCAGAAATATTTTCTTTCCTTTTGAAAAAATTTTCAAAATCCAAAAAAATATATATATTCTCTCCGTATGGCCGAAGAACATCCCTTACGGGACTACTTTGGTCATTTTTCATTAACACCCGACACGTGTGAGAGTGATCCCGAGCCGTCTCTTTATGATATTCTTAGTAGTCACAACTCTCTCACGAGTAGCGTTGGTACTCTTGACCCATCTATGCATGCATCTCCTATTCCATCACCCTCGGTGTCAAGTCTCGACCTGTCGCGTACCTTGTCATGCACCCATTGTTCATATGCCGATCACTTGTCCCATGAGTGTCCTTACTTGTTATATCCCTCTGAACCCACCGTGGAACATGTGTATCCATATGACACTGTTCAGGAACCCATCTCAGCCCATTGTCATGATATACCCAATCCTGAGTGGTGTGAGTACCCGAGTTATTCGTGGAGGCCTGATCACCCTTTCACGCAAGATAAATCCCAACCCAATGTTGTTGATCCTCACACGTTCCAACAGTTGTCATGGCAACCTTGTGCACCTGTTCATGATCAGTTCCCTCACTACACACCCCATGAGTATCAACCCTTTGTCCATCACGAAGGCGATACTTTCGTGTATGATGAAATTGACCCCACTCCACGCACTTCATAGTAGTATGCTTCACATTTTAGCGAGTTATGTCCACCTCAATCACCGCCGCCACCGGCCACCACTTCAACACCATCATCCACCTCCACTCTCGAGGTACTCTTGCAATAGTTCATCATCGAGCAAGAGAAAACCACTCAAATTCAAACTCACTATCTCCAACGGATTGAACAACGATTAAATGGATTTGAGTGTTCAAGAGAGTCATAAATTCCCATGGATCCACCCATTGTTGCACCTTAGTGTGCCGATGATGTGTCTTCTTGTGACACGGATTTTGAGTGTGACCAACCCTACCACCCCGAGAATCTCATAGTTGAGACCATTCCATAGTTCGGGCCTCAAGTTGACACTTGTGTTGATTTATTCATCCATAGTTAGCCTGATCAAATCCAACCATATCCACATGAACCTACCATTTAGGTTCACCTTCCCACTCCCGCTGAATCCAAAAAAATGCCTGAGTTTATACCTATTGAGCCCAGTGCTTGTGTTCCCAAGGAACCACTTTATCATAGGTTAGCTCCGACTACGAGTTCTCACCATTATCCTGAGATAGAATCCGTGATAGTTCCTACCTATCCGGATTTGGATGATGTCCCCCTATGCATGGATCCCTTTGAGCTCGATATTTTTCGTGAATCCTCTATCTTAGATCTTGGTGCCTCGTCTTACCCACCCACCACATTCATCGACGATATTCTTGTGAAGAATCTGACTACTCTATCTTTAGATACCACATTTCCTCCTGCGAGTGCCCTTGAGGATCACTCCGTGCCTCATGAGGAGTGTGTGTCTACCACGCTTGAGTTGGATCATTTTCCTCCACCATTTATCCCACCCAATCCACCGTTTATCCCACCCTTTACCCCACCCATTGTCCCTTCCACCTCACCACCTGGTTTGGATCTTGATTTTACACATTTCATGTTTCCATATACATTTTTAGATCCTCACCTAAAACCATCCCCCACCCACGAGAGTATTTGTGGTGCTACTCTCCAATTTCGTGACACCGAGCTGGTTACCTTATGCCCTCCACTCTCTCGTGGTGTTAATTTTTCCCCTCGAAAACTCCCTGGTGTGTCACGGCGCGACCATTATCATCTCCCATTCATAGAACGGTCGTGTCATTTCTATGAGCCCTACCCCATCAATATTTCCACACCATTTCGCCTCCCTCACCAATTAGAGCATCCTGCTTATAGGTCCCTTGTTGCCCTCACCTTTTGGCTCAATAAGTCCCGTGATCGATGCTCAATCACCCATGCCTTTTTCACCATTACCTTAATACCCACTCAACCATGGTCCATCGATGATTTGCATCGTGTGATGCACTTTGCCATGCAAGTGCATTGACCATTTTATCCTTTATCTAACAAAACTGATGCTTCAGTCTTGTTTTGTGGTGATTATCATCATCCGATTGTTCTACCGCCCTGCGCTTTCCTAGTTCCTATCTTTAGGGTAAGATTCCCTTTGGTCTGGCTGAAGACATTAAATTAGCGCTACCGGGAGGCAGCCTGCGTTTCTTGTATGAGTGGCATCCTATTTTGGGGTGGTGTTTCACATCCTCCAATGCTTTACCATGTTATGGGCTTACACACATTTTTTTCTCTCACTTCTTATTCAAGTTCATTCTTGGCTTCATCTGTCCACTTCATTAGCGGTTGATTTTGGTAAACTCATTCCTACCTTATGCTTTCAATTTTAAAAATCATTTTATCTAACATCGGGAACGATGTTCCTTTTTGTTTGGGGGTGGGGTATTTTATCAAAATTGTGCCTCTTTTGAAAAATTTTGATTTTTTAAACCTGATTTTTAAAATTTCGTGCAGTTTCTTTCATCTCACTCATTGACGTGAATTTTCTATCATCCATCTTTTTCAGTCTAGGAATCGAGCTAGTGGATTTATTTTTTCTAAATAGCTTATGTAATACATAATAAGGCATGTTGCACCGTGAATTTCTAGACTCAAAAAAAATTGCGCACTTATCACATCACTACAGTTTATAGTTGAAGAGTACTACAATTCCCAAGAGAACCTTAAGGATGACTAGTAGAGACTTTAGCTTGTGAGATTCTTGTCTTTCACCCTTTTAGAGAGTTTTATGCAATCTCCAAGTCACAAGTTGATTCAACTTCATTTGGGTCCGCACTTAAATTGTTGCATGATCTCATTATTCTTCACTAAATTTTAGGCTTGATCACTGAGAATGACATCACTTTCGAGTTGTAAGAAATACGTGTCTTGAAATTTGTTTCGATCACTATTTTTTCACCCATTCACTTCATCCATTACCCTCCCATGCTCTTCCATATTTTCACATATTCCCCATATCATCCATTTATCATCTCTATATCATCTTTCATTTTCAAATAAAAAAGTGTTGATTCCAAATGTTAAATGTCTTCAGTGTGGGTTTAAAAAGAGAGAGAAAAACAAAAACAAAAACTAAAAATAGAAAAAATAGAAAAAAAATAAATAGAAAAAAGAATATAGAGAAAAAAAAAAGAAAATTCAAAAAAAGAGAGAAAAGAAAAGAAAGAGAGTTTGTAGTTAGTAGTTAGTTTTGAAATAAAGATATTTGTGCCTAAAGTGTACACTCTTCTCACACATCCATCACTCGTTTTTTCATTCATCCATACATCACCATCCAACCTCATATCCCATCCTTCTCATTTCATTTCCCCCTCACCCATAAACACTCATTTGTTCCCCTAGGTGTTCGGGCAAATGAAAGCCAACATGGTGAATAATTCGACGTTTTCACTATAGTGATTAGCATTCTTTTATGAGATCATTTTCTTTCTAAATGTTCTTTATTTCTTATGTGTGTGTGAGACGTTTGAAACTTGCTTACATTTACTCACCTCCTCACACACAAGAGAGATACACTTACCCTAATCTCGAGAGTTCGATTGAGAGAGTTAAATCCAGTGAGATTTAAAGTTGAAGTGTTGATTCCGAAGAGGAAATCTAGGAATTACTCTTGTGATACTCGACCCGTTTTTACTGATTCACACCACACACGTTGAGTTCTAGGGAGGATGTGCCTTGAGTATTTACTTAGCTAAATCTTTTTACACATTCTAGATTGTATTTCTGAAATCATTTATCTCATGATGGATTGTGCGATCATTCTACGTCTAAGAAGAGATTGATTGCCTTTCAATAAATTTTTGCAAATAAAGAATTTTGTGAGTATATTCCCTGCAAACCCACACGAGACAAAACTCATCCTATAGGGAAACCTATAGTATTAAAGGCTTGTTGCACATGCTAAGTGCAATCGCAAGTGCCCGTGAAAGTGGTACACTTTTGATTTCTTATATTTCTCTTTATCTCTATCTTATTGCTCGAGGACTAGCAACGCTCTATTTGGGGGTGGTGTGATAAGTACTGAAAAGCGTACATTTTATATCCCGAATATATCATTTCTAGTTGCTAATTCTCGACAATAATGGTCTTATGCACGTAAATGTTCAATGTGCGGGTTTGATTGCAGTTGCGGTGTTAAAAATATTATTTTGAGGCAATTTGCAATCAAATGGAGCAAATTACCTTCCGTCCTAACCTCACCCGAGCCCAACCTGTCCCTAAACCTTCCCTGAAGCCCGTGTGTGTTTAGTTTGTGCCCTTTTATATTTTTTTAGATTTTTAAAGAGTCATTTTATTTTTAGGCTTTATTTTAGATTTATTTAGAATTTTTAGGTTTTATTCTCTATTTTTCTATTTTATTTTTATTAGTGTATTTTTAATTTATTTTTATTTTTATTATTTTTTATTTTTATTTTATTAGGATTTGTTTTTTTTTAGGATTTCATTTATTTTTTTAGTTTTAATAGATTTTTCATTTTATTAGGATTTTAGATTTTAGTTTTAATTGATTTTTATATTTATATTTATATTTTTATTTCATTTTAGTTTCATTTTTTATTTGAGTCTTTATTTTATTTTTAGAGTAGGATATTTATTTTTAGATTTTTAGTTTTTTTAGTTTTATTTATTTTTAGTTGTGTTATTTTTTAAAGGGTCACAAACTAACACACACACACACAAATCCCATACACACTAACCTACACCTAAACCCCTCACCCACACCTACTTTCCATACACCCTCTCACACACTACCTCCCTCACCATCTTCTTCTTCCCCAACAACCCTTCCCATCATCTTCCTCACCACACCCTTTTCTCTCTCCTCTCTCCAAACTCCATTAATAAACACCACACCTTATACCTCCCATTCAACAACCATTAAACCACCTTGACCAACCAAACCCATCACCCTATCCAAACCGACCTCCTGTGCGACCTACCGACCAGCCCGACCTCCACAACCCCGAAGTTCGGGCATACCCGAACCCACCTCCATCCGGACCTAACCCTGGCGAAGCCGACCTCCATTCCAACTGTCATCGCCTGAAACCCGCCAGAGATATCCAAACCCAAACCCGCAAATCCCGTCGTCGTCGATCCTTAATCCGGAACCCAGGTCATACTCGTCGGCATTGAGCCCCGCTTTTGACCCTTTTTTTTACCCTACACCTGTTTCCCCAGATTGTCACATCCAACAACCCGAAACCCATCGGACCTCAACAAACTCGAAATCGCCCAAACCCCATACTCGAGTGCCATGTCTGAAACCAACAATCCCTTGTCCAAATCGTACCTGCCAAAAAACTCACCAAGTCAACCAAAGCCGATAAAATAAAAGACCCACATGCCATATAACCCACTTAATCCCTCCTTACCCAATATACCCCCAACTAACTCATTTTACCCTAAAGTTCAAAATCCCCTCATTACCTCACACAATCCATGACACACCTCTCCCACATGCACCCTCTATTAATTCTTAAATTAACACTTACCCACACCTTATACAAACCTCTTTCACCTTTATCCTCCCATTTTTACCCCTTTGCATATATAATATGGAAGACCCCATTTGAAGACATATGATGTAAATAGAGAGAGAAAAGTAGAGGGATGGGTTAGATTAGAAAATAAATTAGAAAATTATTTTATAAATAGTTTTTATTTTTACTTTTAGAGATTTGTGAGGATAAATTATGAGTAATTCAATTGAGTATTACATTGAATTGATTATTGTTGGATGCTTATATTGGATAGATGGTGCTTGATTTTAAGGAAATAAGAGTTCAATTTCACTTCAACAGATTATGTTTGATTTTTCTCTTCTCATTTATTTTATGCCTTTGATTATTAATTTGTCAAATTTCATACCATGTTAGGCTAAATCCCCTTTCAAAGGGATGGGGTGAGCCCTTATTTGATGTTATTTTAATTTAATTAGTTTGATTAATTGAAAATTCCCTTTGAATGTTAATTTTGATCCCTCGCGCTTAAATTTACGTCTCGAGAGAGGGTAGATGATTTTCGAGATAAAATCGAAATTCTAGTTGTAATACTCATTTTAGATTAGAACTAGAGATAGGGGTTTCTTAAGTGGAGTATTATTACTTGAATTTCAACTCTAAATTTATTTTCTAAGATTTACATAAACTTTAATCGATCGATCCTAGCGTGTGATTAATTAAAATGAATGTAGGTTTATTTTCTAGAGTTGTGGGGGTTAAACTTAATTTTCTAAAAGGTTACTATTAAAATTACATTTGCAACGAGAGTTGGTTTATAATTTTATATTAATTTGGGAGGATTCAATTAATTAAATTAATTAGTTAGAATAACTAAAATTTGTGGTGTAATCCCATTCCTTGATTGTTCTCACATTTTCTTCCTCACTTATTCTCTTATTTTAGTGTTAGACTTAGTTCATTATTTGTAATCACTTTTTAGTTAATTGTTTAGATCTTTGATTTAGTTTAGTGTTATTTCACTTCTTCTCACCAACAATCGTTTTAATATTTGAAAAGCTAAAAAAATAGAAAAAGAAAAATTCCAAAATAAAAATAAAAATTGAATTACAATTGAGTTTGTCTCTAGCTTGCCCCTTGATGTGGATTGACATCCTTACTTACCACTATACACTTTTGTTTATTATTATTTTTATAGGTAATTGAGGTTTTGATTGACTTGGCTTGCAACAACGACAATTACACAAAAAGAAAGTTATCAATAACGTTCCTCGGTGGCTCATTCCTAACAACCTTAGGTCGCTCTTTAGATAGCCTGGTATTAGCTTTGAGAACAGGTGGAACATGTGTATCGAATCCAATACCACACTTATTATCCTTGATTTGGATGGTTCATAAATGTTTATCTAACTTCTCGGACCTAGATTCCAAATCAAATTTAACTTTACTTGAATCTCTCAATTTCTTCTCAAGTTCATCTATCATTGACTCAAGTAAATTCCTAGAATCCTCAAACTCAAGTAATTACTTTTTCATAGCCTCCATTAACCCTCGACGACTGTCTCTCTCACCCTCGACATATTCTAGCTTCTCATGAATTTTCTTCTCACGTGCCCTAATGTAAGGACACAAATTTCCAATTGAGTCCTTTGTTGTTTTGGCTCAATTTTGGACAAAAACGTTTGAGTCATGGGATAGATTTATTGACCATCCTTCAAGCCTATGACATACTAGAGTTGAAGCCGTAGCGACCAAGACTTATAAAGTTTCATCAATTGTCGAGTTTCAAGTGTCATGTTTCTACGTCATCAACATCATATTCCATAGTCTCCAAAAGGTATGAATGCATTTCTATATAAATATAGGGAGACTTGGAATAAACTTTATATTGGGTGTACTTTTATTTTAAACTAAGGTTTATTTTCAGAAAGTTTCTTTAAAACTTTAAAATAAAGTTTCTGGGCTAAAATGGAATTTTTAAGCTTTTTGTCTCTTCGTTCGAAATTGTCGTTCGAACGAAGTTTGCCAACGACTTGCCACTGGAACCTCGTTAGATAGTTCGTTCGAATGAAATGTCGTTTGAATAAAAATGTCGTTCGAACGAGATTTTAGCGGGAACAGTTTTTGGCAGTTTTTTGGCACTTTTCCACTACTTTGTCCCACTATTCTTTCACCGAATTTAATGACTTCGGGAACATAATTTTTTCAAGAACTTTTTTGATCTCCTAAAGAATGTTTGAGATCTTAATTCTTTCATAAAAAGTTCCCTTGGTGTTTGTTATCCAAATTGATATATTCAAACAACAAAACCAAGTTTACACCCAATTGTTTGTGTTAATCCAAGTTTCTATCTATATATATATACATCTTGCTTGGAGAGTTTTTTTTGTCACCGAATTCAACTCTACCATAAAAGAGAGTTTGGTTTTACTTCTACATCCCACAAAGAAGAAGTTCGTATTTTTTTGTGGCATTCTCACATGGTGAAAGGCACCATGTGTGGTTGACGGTGTACCTAAAATCTCATTGGCGAATTCTAAGATTCCGGTGGAGCTTCGGGGTTGTCGACTAGGCGTAGGTGTTTACAAGAAGACGCGTCAAGGCTTGAAATGGGTCGAGTCGAGGAAGTAAGTCATCTGTCTTGTAATTGTAAAACCATACTTAGTGGACTTAAGGCTAGGGCCATCCGAAGTTTTTTTTCGTTGTCAATTTTTCCTCGTACATCGCGGCGTAGTGGTTCATTGTTTATTTTATCTTTTGCAAAACTCACCTAGAATGCATGCTTAAGTAAAAAGATAAAATTGGTTTAAATCTCTACTCATGTTTATTTTGGTACTACATAATTATTTGGGTAATTGTTAATTTGATTCAAGTCATCTTTTAATTTGTTAAAATTAGTTTGGCCTAATTTGATAATATTAAAAATATGACTTAGGCACATTTCTAGGACTTGGATTGAATTATGTTGTTAAAGTGAAATATTATTTTGTTAATTAATTTAATTTCACTTTAAGTTGTGTTTAATTTTAATTTGAAAAGAAATTAAAATTAGTCAATTTGTTTAATTGAACCATCTCGCTTCTCCATCATTAAAAAGGAAATTACTTTGTGTAGTAAGAATTCTAAAATTGGGGGCCTATCGCTTTTCAAATTGGTATCAGAGGATTGAGTCAGAAAGACTCACGTTTTCACCTAAGTTACTCAATTAAACTATTGGAGTTATTATTTTCAATGGCATGTTCTTTCAATTTCGCTTCTAACTTCAAATTTGTCTTCTTTGCTTTTAATGTTTCTTCATACGATTCATTAAAGGCAATTTACAAGTCTCTCTTATCCTCACTCTCGTCAATACTCACCTCACACTTACTTTCTAGGGTATCATAACCTGTGACCGTGGAAGAATCATGCAAAAGTATGTCGTCATCACTTACATGATTAGCCACAAGAGAGGGAAGTTCTCGCTCAGGGTCACTCTCACTAAGGGCGGAAACATACTTCTCGCAGTTCTTCTTTTTAAAAAAAAAAAACAAATTAAGAGCAGACTTCATGCGAGATTTCAAGTTAGAAGTTTCAAACACGCGAGTTCTAAAATCATCAAAATTACCGAAAGCCATACCTAAAGACAAAGGATGAAACACAGTAAAATAGTGCAACAAGCTCTGATACCAATTTGAAGTGGCCCTTTAATAAGTGCTTTAGGTAAAAACTAACTCAATCAATTATTTCTAATTTTATCTTCTTAATCCCTAAACATGCACCTAATCAATTTCGCCCATTGAATGAATAAAGCATGCGGTGAAAGAAATAAATTTAGGAAAAAATCCTCGAAGGGAAAAACTTTTATTTCCACTATAATTTGTAAAGAAACGGTTTACACTCAGATTACAACGAAATAAGATGACATACGACTACCTGCAGGTGTCGATCGATGACGTCAACAATGGAACAATCACTTCAGCTCCACAAGTATCGCAGTCCTAACTTCAGCAAGAAATACCTCAGCACTTCCAATTTGTCCTCAGTCCGGTGTAAGTTTATCCTCTCTACAAAAAGTTGAACAAGGTCTTCTTTTGAATGTGTTCAAGATCACAAACCTTTGGAATTATGATAATAGGATCTTGAATAAACAAATGATGAAACTAAACAGAATGGAAATTCTTAAAACTGTTCATCTCTAATGAAATCATTTATGTAGTGTTATATTTATACCCGAGAAAACCAGAGTCCAAAATTGATGAAACACATAAATCGAGGCATCTCGTTTGAGCTACATACGATGTCGTTTGAATGACTAGCGCTATCGTTCGAACGAGTTTACATGTCGTTTGAACGACAGTAAACTTTTTCGATTTTTTCATGATTATTATTGTATAAAAACAAATTAGCTCAGATATAATTAAAAAGTGTTTTTAAAAACTTTAATTTTTAATTCCCAGACATTAAAAAAATTTAAATCATCCATTATTGAAAAAACATTCTAAATCACATATTCCTTTTATTATTCATACATGTGTGATCTTAGAACAAACAAAATGTGAAATTGCAACTTGACTTGATTTCTTCTTCATGGCTTTAATATGCAACTTCTTTAATCTCGAATTAATTACTAGTCTAGACTCAATATATTTTGTCCAGAATTAAGCCAAATATAAACAAATTAAATCTATAAGAAATTTGTGCTTACAGCGAATATTTATTCAAAAAAATGGAAACGGATACGAATATAGATACTCTTTAAAAATATTTGAGAAAATGGATACGAATATGGATACGGATAATACTAGTATCCGATACGAAATAATCTGTATCCGATGCAGAGTATCCATTTTACCGGATACCCATATCCGTCAAACATATGTTTAAATATTACTATTAATATTAGTATTAGTATTACTAATAAAATAATATTAAAAAAAACTTAATCGTTTATTCCCTAAAACAAAAGAAACACATACTCCACTCAAAACAAAAACACCTTTATTATTTTATTGGGTATATTATAAAATGTCATGTGTTATTATTTTATTAGGTATATAATCATGGAGTTACTAAAGTTACAATACATCCTATCACATACAATATACGCCCACTAAAGAACATATAGTCCACTGAAAACAAAAAAAAAACTAATTTTATTTCATTTCTCTTTCGTACAAAGCAAAAGAAATGAAACATTCATTTCACTCTACAAAAACTCTCATTCTACCACCTCCCCCTTCTGCTGCATCTGCCCGCCGCTGCTCTTCAACTCCGCCACCACTTCTCATTAATCCCTCCGCTGTGCATCAACTCCGCTGCTACACATCCCCTCCTCCTGCAATAGAAAGTTAGTGACAACAAGTACCAATAAAGTAAAAATAAAAATATATAATTGTATTTATATATTGTTCATGTGGTTGTTCATTAGTTTCTTTAATTATAAATAAATGTAAGAGATAAATAAAAAATTAAAGAGATGATTTTGATTGCGATGAGAATTGAAGTTAACAACAAGTATATTATATAAAAAATAAAAATGTATACTTATTAAAATAAAAATATTAGTATTTTTGAAGACTGAAAGGTCTATGAGGTTATCATTCTCAATAATTTGATTTAATATAAAAGGTGCATATTTATTTTTACTGTTATGGAATGCTACGGTTATTTTTTGTTATGACTTTACGCTTATATGAATGTAAAGTATGGATGACTTGAAGTCATATTATCATTATGAAAGACTACTATTATTATTACAGCCATAATTTTTTATGTTAGGAAGTAGTAATTTTTTATATATTTATTTGGATTGGATTGGATTTCATTGGATTGGACATTTTTAAAGTTATTTTTTGCGATGGCTAAACAATGTAAACGGATACAGATATTATCTGAATCCGAGATATTCGAGCAGATACAAATATGGGTAGTTGTTTTAACTATCCGGGCGGATATGGATATGGATTGGGATAGTGCATCCAGATAGTGGGTACGGATATGAAAAACATGGTATCCGATCCGTATCCATCCGTTTGCCATCCCTATTCTTCCCCCATTCCATTTTAATATTCAAAGACTATAATGACCTTAAACTCAATAACTTTTTTTCATTCATTTCAAATTTACATTTATACCCAAAACTTATATTCACTTTTTTATCACAACTAAAATAAATATTTTATTTATTTAATAAAAAGTTGTATTTATATTAAAAACACTTTTGAATACAAAAAATGTCTATTTAAAAAAACTCTTTTTAAAAACTAAAAAGATAATTTTTTGTGTAAAAAATTGTTTCAACTTTATATAACCATTTAAAAAAGTAAAATAATTATTTCCAGTGTTAAAAAAATCAACTATTGTTTTAAAAAAATTGTTGCATAAATTATTTAAACAAACTTTTGTATATATTATTTAAAAAAACTGTTGTATACATTATTTGGTTAAAAACTATTTATTTGTACTATTTTAAAATTAATCTTTTACTATTTTATAATAAAATGGTTCGCGCCAGCGGTATGTATAGGCTGTCCGACCACCTATACATACCTCTGGCGCGGATCAGTATATATGGAAAAATGGTCCGCACCAGCGGTATATATGTTTGGAATAAGTTTCCTAATGAGGAATTGACTGGTGAAGTCATATTGTACAAAACTGTAATTTAAGTTTATTGAATTGGAATTTAGTTATCTCTCTTGTATTAATGTATAGTTAACACTATAAATGATTTTGCGCTAGGATGTGCAGTTAGATGAGAGGTGAGGATAATTCTTGTATGTAAGAGCGAACCGAAACTTCTTATTTTAGCATTCATAACTATTATGTATTTTATTCACGTGTTTATCATATCAAACCGGGTTCTGACCCGTCTATATTTCTCTGTCTTGTGTGGTTCTCTTTTATGCCCAGGTGCTCCGCTGTAAGGACGCCCGTGTTGATCCTTCCTTCCTAGTGTCCAGGAGCTATAGCATTTTTGCGGATGTTATAGGACTTTTGTGATAGACGCATCACTCTTTTGTATAATCTAATTATGATCAATTTGTACATTCGGGCGTGTTGCCTAAGTTTTGTAATTGTATATATTGTTTGTATTTAACTATAATACTCGATATAACCTATTCGTACCAGTCTGCTAACTGACAGCTTATTCAGTTATTATTTTGTGAATGATTATTAAACTGTTATTTGTTTTTATTTATATCCACCTTATTTTCAAATTGGATTGTTGAAATTGTTTTTATTTGTAAGAGGGTACTTTAGATAAGATGGAGGTGTAACCCCTTTCGAAGTATGGTGATGATAAGTTAATTAGCTAAAACCTTGGATTAATGATTGAACATGCAAACACAAACTCAATAAAGATAAGACTTAGTTTAAACTCACAAAATCTCTCGTGTATAACTTAGAAAAGATAGTAATGAACTTTAGAAGTAACTTAGCTAGAGGGAGAGATAAGTAAGCACCCTAGATACACTTTGGTAGGCAGGTAGAAACACACCAAACACCCCCAATAATCTCTATTAAGCATTAAAATCTTCGTAATAAATAACAATGGTGACTGAGTAAACCCTATGGTTTACAATAACTCTCTCTTATATGTATTCTCTCTAGCAATAACTCTTTAAACTCTCAAAAAGATATCGTTCTCCTCAGGGGTGGTTGGGGTCCTTAAATATCCCCCCACACCATCCCCGAGATAACTCAGTCATTAAAGACTGTAAAAGACATCCCTCATACTTTATGTCATAACATTAAATGCTTGATACACTAGTTGTCTCCACGTCCTAAACATTAAATTTCAAGACATACCTTTTGCCTAACCACTGTGTGTCAGGGGGCTGTTATCGCAGAGGTGGCTCACCAACTGCCTGACAGTCCTAAATACCACGGTGGTTTACTCAAGTGCATGTGTGACATTGTTTAGCTAGCTAGTGACATCACCTAAAATAGATGTGACATTAAGCAGAGCGTTGCTTGGTTTACAGCCTAACGCCCAATGAAACTCCAAGCTGCTCCACCCGAGGTTCAACGGTTAGGGTCCTTCGGTGTTTTACCAGGTGTATCTAAGATGGTCAGGACAAGCCCCAACGCTGCCTCACTTCTCAATCCTCCAAACTAAGTCCCTCTAAAGTTCCCGCAGCTAGGTCATTCGATAGAGCATGAAAGCTCTCCCAGGCCCTGCCAAGCCTAGTCTCTCACAAGTACCGTTTGACTTTACACTAAAACTCATCATTATTCTCGTTACACCATTACAACCGTTATATCTTACAGTCAACATAAATAGAAATACAATATGATTAATACAACAAGTTAAAGTATGATTTGCCACGCCAAGCTGCCTCGCTGAGTTGCCACGCTTGAGCTCCCTCGGTTGCTTAATCTCAAACACTATTGCCAATTAGGGAATTATCCCTAATCTCAGGATTACCTTCAAGCCCCCTATACATTATTAACTTTACAAATTAATTTTGATATCTTCTTTCTAAAATAATTGGTGGTTATCTCGTACAATTATTTTCACAACGGTGATGCTATGAATGGACCATCTATGATTCATGTATTTATTGGACTATCGGGATGGCCGCCTCTTATTTTAATAAGCGGGGTGTCACTTAATCCTTCGAGTGTACATTGATGCAAAAGAAATTTCTCATTAATATGATTGTAATTGTACCTTTGGGCAACCAACTTATAATGAACAAGCCACTTCATCATCGCATCAACAACTTAATATTCATAAATATATTTCGACCTTTGGACAACCAAATTTATATACAATATCATAAATATAATATTAATAACAAAATATGGTATATACCAAAATCATCACATAATATAAGTATTATAAAAGCCAAATAAGGTAAGACAACTTATGTAGTATATAAAACACATAAAATGGAGAAATTCAAAATTTTCAATAACGGAAAAAATTTGAGTAATCACTACAAAATTGTTAACTGACATTTTTGAAACACTCTTCAATAATCAAAATTTAAAAACAATTTGCAGAGAAAAATAGTCGTCAACTTTATTACATAGTGTGACAAATTTAAGGTTTTAAGGGCTTAAACGTCATCGCATAGCAAAAAACAACGCCCATCACCAAAAATGACGAGTTTTGGTCATGAGGTCGTTTCGAATTGACATAAAAAATTCATTAAATTTCGAGTAAGTCAAAAATTTTAATTTCTATTTTTAATTATTAGAAGCATAAGAAAAGTGTCATTGAAAACGTCTCAAACTTTCAGAGTCACAATTTTATAAAATAAACAGACATAATTAAATCATCACAAAAAATCATAATAAAAATGGCCAATTCCATTTTTAATTTGGTAAAAAAATTGAAAACCAACAATTGCATATTATGATATATCCTTTAATGTGATTACACAACTATACAAATTTATTCATTTGGATTAAAGGGCAGAGATCATAAGTTGGTCTGTTACTAATTGCACTTTAAATATTTAATCCATATAATATTCATATTTTTTTATACTTCATGGAATGTACTTATAGACACAAATAGTACATTATGTATGGAAAAAACAATGACCTTAACAGTTTTATACTAAAAAATTAATGGATAATCATGTGATCCCAACACGGCGGTCTGATATCACATGTTAGAAATACTTCAAATTAAAGAACACAAAATGTTAATTTAAACATTAATTAATTAAGCATGCTATGGTTCTTTTAATAATATGATCTTGAATCATTACATCTTTGAATTTATGATTTTTACATGTAATCGTTATGCGGGACATAAAATGATAATCTAATCACATACCTCAATCCATAATTATGAATGTTGACGTCTCTAAATGATGGACAATGAATTTAGAATTTATTCTTGTATCTCCATCCTGTCATCGCTGGAAAAATTAGTAGAGCAGTCAACCTTAATGATCCCTGATCGAACTGATTTTCGAACTACAATTGTATCTTGTCTTCGATAAAAACATGTTCCAGTTTCAGCGCATTACAACGATTAGATCTTCCTCTATGGTTAAAATACTATTCCGAAAATTAACTCTATTTCAAATTTTGGATTTCAGTGAATTGTGTTGTCTTTAAAAGGTTGTGAATGATGGACTTTGCCACTTTATTTATAGGCAATATCCCAAATCTCCGACAGTCACTTACTCTCAACCGTCCATCAAGTTAAATACCCAAGAGTTCTTAGTCCTAAATATATCAAGTATGTCATTTGATTAACCATCTTAATAACATTGACTCTTGGTATTTGGAGTATCCATTCATTAACTAAAGGGACTTTAGCGTTATATAATTATGTAACACATTACGAAAAAAATATTATTTAAAATAATTCTAACAGGCTTTCCCGCTCACCCCCTGCAGTGGCGGATCCAGGATTTTTTCCCCGTGTGTGTGTGTTGGGGGGGGGGGGGGGGGGGGCAAATACAGGGGGAATTCGGGGGCGGGAGCCCCCAAGGCCATTTTTTTTTTTTTTGTTAATTTGAGTTTTACAAAAAATTATAACTTTAATTTCTAAATTTTTACAAACTTATTATGTGTTTTACTCTAAAAATTGCAAAAACCTTATTATTTATGCCTTTAATTTTTTATCTTTACATATAGCATCCCTAATTTTTTTTTTAGTTTTTTTTTTGAAAAAATAGTTGGAGCCTTCGCTCACCTAGTCTTCAAGTAGAGCTACCCATGCTCCCCTAGATCCATAGTTGTCCAAGGTAGCTTAATTAAGATGGAGTTTAAAAAAAATAGCTTCTATTCAAGTAAAGTTGTGAAATAACATGATTTAGACCATAATTTTATCTAATAATACAACAATGTGAATTGTCTGAAGTTGAAGGAACACGTCCTAGACATTTAGAATGATAGAGGTCAGATGTCTGGTTAAATTATATAAAACATTACCCACGTTATTTCAAATGGGTATATTTCAAATTTTAGTTTGATTGATGCATTCCAATGCATCTGATCTATATCACTGAGTATAAATTTGTCCACACTTATTTTTATTAGCATGGTCATAAAAAAAGGGGGGGGGGATGGGTAACACAATTGGAGTCTTCTTCAATATTAAATCAGGTATAGAAAACTGTAGAACTATCTCTAGTGGGATTCGAGTCTTGTCCACCTATATAAACGTGGGTAAAAATATCATATAAGCTAGAGTTCAATAATTAAAGTAACAGCTGAATAAATACTGAAGGAATCAGAGATTCCAAAACAAGAGAAAGGATGAGCAATAAGTTGATAAAAATAGAAAAGTGGATGCTTGTCTAAAAGTTGGAGCTGGAAAGTGAATAGAACTCCTCCGCATTTCGCTTATGTGTAAAAGTTGAGAATATCAGAGAAGATGACGTGATAAATAGCTACGTTGAGTTGTGTCACTTGTAAGTTGCCAGGTTGTGAGGATTCTTTCGAGTTGTTGTCCGGTTTCCTTCTATTTCGTATTGTGTTCTTTCTAATGAAGTGCATCTTACAAAAACATAAATAGATAAATATTGAACCTGAGGTTTTAATATTCACTAATAAGGAGATTGTGACTCTTATTTGTTAGGGTTTCAAAATTTTGAATTCAATAATATTTTGTTATGCCGCTTTTTGTGTAGGTAAAAATGCATTTTACCAAACTTTTTTGAATGCATGATCGTAAAATTTGGAAAAGAAGATGCAAAAAAATGCATGCGTAAGTTTCCTATTATCACGATCGACCGTTATACCAGTTGCTTAAAGACTTTTACATTTGTAGTGAACAGATCAAGCGCAGTGTAACGTTTTGATTTGGTCGCTTGCCAATAGGAACAAAAACGTTTTATGCAAAATGTATGTAACTTAGTTTAAGAAATTACTTATATAAAAGTTGCCTGTTACCATTGAAGCGAGTTTCACTAAATAGTAGATACAAAATGTAGGAAAAAATGATAGTTGCACTCTAATTGTGCACCGGATGCTTGTAGAATTGACTTAAAAAAATAAAGGTTGTATTTTTTTAGTCGAATGTATGTATAATCATTTTGTGCAACTGATACACAATTTCGATTCAAATAGCATCACTCATCCCGATACAGAAAAATGATAGTTGCAAAATATCTACCCCAATAAATAGTATCATAAATACTAGTTAAATAATATTTATTTCTGATATCTAATAACATGATATATTTTTTGTGTCTCTTTAGAGAACTTGCCACGTGACATCACAATTAAGTTAGACAAAAAGCTTGGAAAATTCCACTTCTTCTGCCTGCGTTCCTTCCTCTCTTAAAAAAGAAAAATGCTATGTATCCCAAACAACTCTCTCAAATTGTTCCCCAAATAGTTTTAAGTGTTATACCTTGTGGTATGGGTCCCACCAGGGCACAACTCATTAATGCTATTTGGAGGAGATTTGAGAGAGTTGTTTGGTACCCATAACACCACTCCTTACAAAATAGTGTTCATTCCCAATGAAAATTAATTAGATTATAGCAGGTGAATGTATCGTTATAATATCTTAGATATTTTCACAACCTAAACGGCCTCTTCTCCCCTTTATAATACATGTTACCGCAACTTATAACAAACAAAAACAAAAACAAACCAAAAGGAAAAAATTACTTTTAACTCCTTTAAACCCACGAACAGTGCAGGACCCAAGATGAAAATTCATTTCCTTATTCTTTCTATCAACCATAGTAATTATTATATAAGTATGTTGTCTTCCTCCATTATATGTGTGTGTGTATATATATATATATATATATATATATATATATATGTGTGTGTGTGTGTGTGTGTGTGTGTGCATATAATCAAGATATGACAGTTGGGTTGACTTTTGGTGTGAAGTTTTTTTTATAATGAAGGTTTTTCGGACCAACCATGGTGTTCTTCCTTAAGAGTTAAGCTATTCTTTTTACAGGTGTGTGATTATGTGTTTTCATTTTTAATGTAAGTTTTTTGGACCAGACATGGTATTCTTCCTTAGCAGCTAAGATATTATTTTTAGAAGTGTGTGATTATGATTAGTATGTTCATTTCTAATAAGGTATTAGGTGTGTGATTATGATTATTATGTGCATTTCTAATAAGGTATTGTTGTTGTTGAGTATTTTTGTTGTTGTTGATTATTGTTGCAGTTGAGTATTGTTGATAACTAGGTTCTTTTTTTTTAGATTTAACAGATATACTTAATTGTAATTTTTTTTAAAATTTGTCCAGGTACAAATGGAATATTTATTTAGTTGCTTAAAGAAAAAAAAATGAAAAAATGAAAAAAAAGGAAACTGTTCCCCGCGAGGAAACCGATACCCGTTTTAAACGGGGACGGAGATCCCCGAACCCGTTATAACGGGGAGCGGGGCGGGAACGGGGAATGGTATTTCTAACGGGGACGGGGATGGAGATGTTTTCCCCGACCCCGAACTGACCCGTTGCCATCCATATTCCGATATTGCCTTTGTCAAAATGTTAGTCAATGTCAATGTACTATTTTTATCATAATGTAAATGTACAACATATGAATTAATATAATTTTGTTTAGGGCTTTGCAAATTCAGGACCTATTGTAATATGTATTTTGAAAATTGGACAAGAAACATTTTATTTATAGTTTTAGTCCCTGTTTTTGAATAAAGCCGCTGGTGCGAACCCATATTCATAAAACGTCAACCAATCACAGCATGCCACGTATCCCTTTAATTTAAAAATATGGACTAAAATGAACACGAAATGTTTGTTTTCCTATATCCATAATCAATATTATTTCAAGTCCTAAAAATACTTAATTTTTCTTAATGGTATTGGAGGATTCTGAAGTCTCTTAATGGTATTGCGTGTTACGATTGCAATTTTTAATCTTTACCCACGATGTGTTTGTCAAAAATTAATTTTTAATTTGATTTTTTTCCGCAAAATCACTTCAACACATTAGGTTGAATAGTGTCATTTAAAACCAATTTCAAAATGAAAAACATTTAATTTTTTTTAATCACGTGAAAGGTACAAAAAATTCTTTTAAAAAAATTTAAAACGTCCGCGCATCGCGCGGGGGTAAAACCTAATCAATCATTTTATGAAGACCTATATTGTGAGATTAGCATTGTCGTTTAAACCTCATTATTAATTAAGGATTCCATAACAAATTAGGGTTTTGGCAAAGTAGTTTATATTGCAATTAGTTGTAATACGTAATCGTTGAAGTTGGATCCAGTTTTTCATTATTTCATAAAACCCTCGTTATTTTAAAATATAAAATTATGGTGTTTTCTCACATTAATATCCACCACCAAAGTCGTGGTTTTGGCCTCACAAACCATAAATGCTATGATTTACTTAGATTATTCAGTGGGTGGTCTCTTTCAAGCTTTCCTATCCATAGTGACAGTGCATGAGACATAAAGCATAAGTATTATGTCTTCTAAGAGAAAGTGGTTGGGTCTGTTTCAAGTCACTCTATCCACATAGATAGTGGATGAGAGTCAATATGTTTAAGGTGGGGGCTCGGCTTACCAGAAATTGGAATTCTCAAATCATTAATAAATACATACACTGAAATCTGAATAGTAAATTTATAGGATGAGCTTCACTACATGGAGCATTGTCTTGCACTTTATTTTTGTATCTTTATAATAAGATAAAATTTATAGAGCAATAACACGTTTACTTAATATTCTAACGGGATCCAAAATAATAAGGTATAATATTTTAATACAGGGGTACGAGTGAGGATACACTTTGAGTGTTCATATATTTCTATTGTTATAGGATCCTTTATTCCGACTTCAATACTAACTTTTCCCACTCCATTTATATGATTAATGACTCAAATACTTTATATTTATTTTCTTTTTTTATTCATCCAAAATCTACATTTATACTCAAAATTTATATCCACTTTCTTATCCCAATTGAAATAAATATTTTAATTATTTATTAATGAAAATTCATTTATATTAAAAATTATTTTGATTATAAAAAAACTGTTTATTAAAAAAACTATTTTTAAAGTTTTTTTATAAATTATTTTTTTATTAAAAAAACATGTTTTTACAACTGTTTTAAAAGTAAAAAAAACATTTCCATTGTCTTAAAAAAAATTAATTGTTGTTTTTAAAAATTATTTATAAAAACTAAATTGTTTTAGCTATTAAAATAGACACACACACACACACACACACACACACACACACACACACACACACACACACACACACATATATATATATATTGTACTAGAGTGACCAGAATCTTATTTTTTTTTAATTAAAAAACAGTTTATAAAGCGTAAAATTTGTTTTCTTTAAAATTTATTTTCTTAAAAATGTGTTGTTTTTTGTTTACAAGATTTATTTTTGGTTAAAAATATTTTTTTTTTTACTATTTTGAAAATAATTTATGCCACTGACGCTGACGTGAACCATTTTTCAATATACATACCACTGGCGCGGACCATTTTCGTGAAATTTAACCATTTATAAATGTCACATTCGTGAGAATAGTTATAATCACAATATAATGATTCTAAGACCATCCTTCCGAGAGTCACCCCACTGGATGTGCCCCTAAATAGATCTCATCTTCCAGGGTCTATAACCAAGACCACCTGGGTACCCTAAATCGCGTCGCGTGGGAAGCGGCCACACACCTTCGACAGTGAGTCATAACCATACCCGAAATTACCTCACTTCGAATAAAACAACAACACAATGTAACCACCGGTCCTATGGTTGAGGACTATATTTACCCTGCATGCACTAGCCATGGGACTTCACCTTATTCGCTTAACTTCCCTTGTGATAACATTTAGAGAGGTATGTATATGCAAGTCATAATTCACAAGATATGCCAATTAAAAGTACATTTTATTACATTCGGTACCGTGTGTGTCTAACGACATAAGTTACCAAGTTTAATTTTTCCCCATACTAACCTCCGAGAATTTATAACAACACTAAAGGCTACCATGTGTAATTTTCCTCATTTTAATCTCTAGGAGTCCCAAAACAATACCACCTAACTTTCCTTTAGTCCTAGTCTAGCATGCTAGAAGAAAAACTACACTACTCTTATAAAATGACCCCTAAAAAAAGCCCAATTACTCCCCTTTCTATTCCAAGGTATTCATTACCCTAATATGAGACTCTAGTACTTTATTTTACTTCATAAGACAATGTTCCTAGGTCTTAAACCTAAAAGAAAAGGGCTAAAAACTAAGTTAGAAAAATATCCTAAAACAAGAGGATTTCCGAATCAATTCACATAGGGTCGAATCGATTCGCCCCTGATAGTGAATCAATTCGCCCTAAAAGTGAATTGATTCGGTTGAGAACACCAACTTTCGATCTCATGCCGAATCAATTCGTCCTTAACCCGAATCGATTCGTCCCCCCACACTTGTAACCACCCTTTTTAGGGAATCGATTCTCTAGGGAGGGCGAATCGATTCGCCCTGGTCGATTTGCCCAGTTGGGGGCTACGAGTTATATGAACCCTAATTACCCAAATCCTATTTCTCTTCCATCTAGCCAACCCCATCAATCAATAATCCCACTAAATCAATCATACACAACCACTAACTAATATAATTAACACAATTCATATCTAAATCAATGTTTAAGGGTTTAAACACCAAAAACCATCAAAAACCCATAAATGGTAAATCTCAAGAACACAACTAAAATACAAATTATCCACACTAAATCATACATTTGCAAGTTAGAAACTTTCCTTAAGTTCGTAGTTTCGGATTATCTTCCAGTAACAATAACTCCAAGCTCAAATCTTCAATTCTCTCTTCTCTCTTTCTTTCCTCTTTCCCCCATGCTCTCTCTTCTCTCTAACTCTCTCTAAGTTTAGGAACACATAAATGAGAAATAAATGTTCTTAGAAGACTTAAATGCCCAATTATACTAAGTCCAACTTTAAATGTTACTACACAATTAAAATGACTCGCAACAACACAATTAAGTCATACCGGTCAAAAGTACCCGGAACTCAAAAATACAACTTGGTACTTATTTTGACCATTTCAACCATTTTCGGACTAACCGCGCCCTCTAAATTGGCATCCGGGATAACATAAAATATTTCATGTTCCAACATCATTTTAAATCATAACCGTCGCGTAAAGCACATCGACGCAATAAAACATAATATAATGCTATTTACAATCACTTAATATTAAATATGCAAAATTTAGTAAATTTTATCTCTTAAACCACTTAAAGTGATATTCACTTTGACTTCCTTTATTTTATATAATTAACCTGCATGGAAAATTAATATAAAAATAATTACTCATAAATAAGGGGTATTGCATACTCCCGCCCTTACAAGGGAATTTTTCCCTCAAAATTCAGGCGTAACTTGTAAAAAGAGGTGTGGATACTTCTCTCGAATATCGTCCTCATGCTCCCATGTCGATTTCTCGGCATTGTGATGTCCTCATTGAACATGAACTAAGGGCACCACCTTCGACCTTAGCCTACGCTCTCCGTGATCTAAGATTGCAACTGGTTGTTCCTCGTATGAAATATCGTGTTTCTATTTGATATCATCCAAAGGAATGTGCCAATGAGCTCATTCGCACCTCTTATACTTCTTCAAGGATGAAACATGAAGCACATCGTGAATCTGTTGTAGGCGTGCTGACAAAGCAAGTTGATATGCTACGGAGCCTACTTTTGCAATAACGGGAAAAGGGCCTACATAGCGCAGCGCAAGCTTGTCTTTCTTCCTGAATTGCGTTACACCCTTCATTGGTGACACCCGCACTAAAACTTGGTCTCCAACCTCCAATTCCACATGCCTTCTATTTGCAGCGGCATAACTCTTTTAACAGTCTTGTGCAATTTGGATGCGGTTTCGAATAAGCTCAATCTTTGAAGAGGTGTCTTGAATCATTTCAGGTCCAAGGAGCTTATTATCTCCTACTTCCAACCAACAAGTAGGTGATCTACACAATCGGCCATACAATGCTTCGTAAGGTGCCATACCTATTGTGAATTGGTATAAATTATTATAAGCAAATTCGACCAATGGAAGGTATTGCTCCCATCCTCCTTTAAAATCAAGTACACACATTCTAAGCATGTCTTCTAACATTTGGTTGACTCTCTCCGTTTGCCCATACGTTTGCGGGTGGTAGGAGGTACTCAACTTCAATTCGTTCCCCGTCACCTCTTGTAAACTTCGCCAAAAATGGGACACAAAGATCATGTCTCGGTCGGAGACTATATTGAGGGGCACCCCATGGAGTCTCGCAATCTCTACAATAAAGAGCCGGACGTAACATGTCGTATTGAAATTCATATATACTGGTAAGAAATGTGCCCAAATGGAATCATGACCGCTTTGCGACGTTGGCAATCCCGTGATGAAATCCATTGACATACTCTCCCATTTCCATACTGGTATTTCTAACGGTTGTAACAATCTCGTTGGTCGTTGGTGGTCTACCTTCACCAAATGATAAGTAGTACATTAGGAAATAAATTCAGAGATGTCCCTTTTCATACCCGCCCATCAATACTGACGGCGCATGTCTTGGTACATTTTGTCTCCACCCGGATGTACTGCAAATCTAGACCCATGAGATTCAGTCATGACAGCACGTCTCAAATCTCCCTTACCGGGGACTACAAGTCTCCTGTGGAAACGTAACCCACCCTCATAACAAATAGAGTAGGACTTTGATCCCTCGATTAACAACTGACGTATCCGATCTTGGCACTCTTTGTCCCTTCCTTGCGCTTCTACGACTCTCATCACAATCGCAGGCGTAACAGTTAACACTTACATAAATGCCCTAGCTATAACATCCTCCTGGCTAAGTTCTTTTCATTTACCCTTCCATACCTTCGGTAGCTCCCCCGCGGATTTTCGAATCAGCGCATCCGCTACCACATTTGCCTTACTCGGGTGATAATGAATATTAAATTGATAGTCCTTCACAAACTCCAACCATCAACGTTATCGTATATTCAGATCCTTCTGGGAGAATAAATATTGTAATGATTTATGGTCCGTGAAAATACTAAAATTCTCCCCCAGGAGGTAATGTCTCCATATCTTCAAGGTGAACACTATCGCAGCAAGCTCCAGATCATGGACATGATAATTCTTCTCATGGGGCTTTATCTTGCGAGATGCATAAGCAATGGCCCGATGCTCCTGTTGCAACACACGTCACAATCCTTGTAGACACGCGTCAGTAAAAACCAAATAATCCACCCCCGGTCTTGGCAACGCGAGTACATGAGCAAAAGTTAACTTATCCTTCAACTCATCGAAATCTAGCTAACATGAATCATCCCAAATAAATTTCACTCCCTTCTGGGTCAAGTTCGTCAAAGGGATAGCGATCTTGGAAAAACCCTTAATGAAACAGCGGTAATAACCCGCTAAACCCAGAAAACTACAAATCTCAATGGGAGTCGTGGGCTGACCCCATTCTCTCACCGCGGTAACTTTACTCGGGTCTACCGAAATGCCCTTAGCTGTCATAATGTGCCCCCATAACTGCACTTCCTGCAACCAAAATCCACACTTCTCGAACTTGGCATATAGTTGATGATCTCGTAGAATTTTTAGGACCAATCGTAGATGTTCAGCATGATCGGCTTTGGTCCGAGAATAGACTAGGATGTCATTAATAAACACTATGACAAACTGGTCTAGGAAGTCCTGAAATACTATGTTCATAAGGTCCATAAATACTGCAGGAGCAATTGTTAACCCAAAAGGCTTGACCAAAAACTCATAGGACCCATATCTAGTCAACAATGCAGTCTTCGACACATCCTGCTCTCGAATCCACAACTGATGATACCCAGTCCTCAAATTTATCTTAAAGAAGTATGACTCTCCCCTTAGTTGATAAAACAAATCATCGATCCGAGGTAATGGGTATTTATTCCTGATGGTGACCTTATTCAATTCTCAGTAATCAACGCATGACCAAAGGGAACTATCACTCTTCTTCACAAATAATATAGGAGCACCCCATGGCAACGTGCTATGCCGAATAAACCCTTGCTCTAACAATTGTTGAATTTGATCCCTTAACCCCCTCATTTCCACAGGAGACATACAGTATGAAGCTCTATTAATCGTTGAGTTCCCGGTGCTAAATCAATTACAAACTCGATCTCATGACTTGGGTGTAAACCCGGAATCTCTCAAAAAACATCCTCAAATTATCTAACAATGGGAATCGAATCTAAGGAAATGACTATATCACGTGAAGTCTCCTCCGCAATACAATATAAGTAAGTTCTCAAACCTCCCTCCAAAAGAAGCATAACCACTAGAAACATTTCTTGCCCCAGAATGGCAAAGACTATACTCCTCCCATAACAATTTACCATAGCATGGTATTTCACTAACCATTCCATACCCAAAATAAAATCATACCCGACCACATCAAGGATGAGTAAATCGGCCTCAAAACATAAATTACCAAGGTCTATTTCTACCCTTTTACAAATAAAGAATATAAGTGAACCATCACCCATGGAAGATTCGACACGAGTAAAGGTACTCTCCACAGACTTAATCAACCCCATCGATTGAGAAAAATGTCTGGCAATCAACGAGTGCATTTCTCCCGTATCAAATAACACTTAATCCACATACCCGTGAATGAGAAACTTACCCTCAATAGCTGGCGGTGTGGGCGGGGCTCGAGGAAGCAAAGCATCCTGAATATGATACACGCACTCGTACTGAAGTTGCCCTTATTGTAGAGGGATGGATGAAATAGGTGTTGGTGGCTGTAAATGCGCCTGCTGATGCTGAGGACCCCTAGGCAACTGTCCCCCGATCAATTGTGGACAAGATTTCTTAAAGTAACCCAATTCCCCACACTGAAAATAGCGGCCCTCCATATTCTCCGGATAACGAACCCGATTATTATTTCGAAACTAACCCATGCCTTGGCCTTGATGGCCTCGATCCCCATTATTACCTCGGCCTGCTTAGCCTTGTTGGACCACCTGCTACTACTGCTGGGCACCCTGATCGTTCCTAAAATCACCTCTGCTAAAATTAAAACCCCTAAAATGTTGTCTCTTAGACGAATCCCCCTGCTTGGTGTACCTCTATTTCTGTTTACTTCCCGACTGTTGTGGTGAGGGTAGTGCTCCACCGGCACCATTACCTACCTGCTTACTAGCTTGACCCGAATCAGTATTTTTCTTATTTCGTTTCACATGAAGACGGTGATATCGATAATGGATAAAGGCTGCATTCATCACATCCCCAAACGTTTACAAAGTTGGATTTCCCAAAACGTGCTGCCTTATTCTCCAATTCAAACCCCCGATAAATTTAGATATTCTCCTCTCCTACGAAATTACTTCATCCGACACGAAGCTCGCTAGACGATTAAATTCCTTTTCATACTCCGCAACTGACCGTTCCCTTTGAACAACATCTTGGAGTTTCCTCCTCATCTCTTTTTGGACCGCTGGAGGAAAATACTTCTGGTCAAATAAAACCCAAAATTCTGAAATGGTCATGGTATCTCTTTGCCCAGGAGTTGTTACCGATTCCCACCAGTGTAAAGTTTATCCTACTAGTTTGAAAGTGGCGAGAATCTGTTTTCATTCCCCACTACACTCTACCATTCGGAGATGACGTTGCATATCTTTCTTCCACTGGTTTGCAACAATCACATCGGCACCACCCTGAAATTTTGGAGGGTGATCTTTTAAGAAAGATTCTATGACTCTCTACCAAGCGGAGGGTCCCGTATGGGTTTCAACCTCCTGTGCTACCGATTATTGGGCTTGGGGAAACTGTTGGGCCATAGCAGTCATTTCATCGTTGGCTACCTGAGCAATAATATTAGCCACCTCTGCTACATTAGTCATTCCTTGCGGTGGTGGGGGATCTACATTATCTTCTGCAAATTGATTTCTCTTTGTTGGGCGACCGCTTCCAGGAGGAATCTGAGACGGAGAGTAACTGAATCAGCATACAATAGAATTTTTTTTATCTTTTCAGAAGATCGCAAGCGTACACAAACAAAATAGTCCTAACAATAGGGCTCTAAATCAAAGAACGCTATGGTAGAACGTGATAAGTCCGCATAGATCCTAAGGACTCTAGAGCCTGATCCTCTGATACCATATGTGACACCCCGCTTATTAAAATAAGAGGTGACTAGCCATCTACTCCAATAAATACAAAAATCATAGATGGTCCATTCTTAGCATCACTGTCGTGAAAATAATTGTACGAGATAACAACCAATTATTTTAGAAAATGGATGTCAAAATTAATTTGCAAGGTTAAGACAATTTTAACAATCCAATTTGAAAAAAAGGTTGATATAAATAAAGATAGATAACAGTTTAACAATCATTCATAAAATAATAAGCGAATAAACTGTCGGTTAACAGATTGGTACGAACAAGTTACACCGAGTATTATAGTTAAATACAAACAATATATACAATTACAAAACTTAGGCAACACGCCCGAATGTACAAACTGATCATAACTAGATTATACAAAAGAGTGATGCGTCTATCACAAAAGTCCTATAACATCCGCAAAAATGCTATAGCTCCTGGACATTAGGAAGGAAGGATCAACATGGGCGTCCATCCGGTGGAGCACCTGGGCATAAAAGAGAACCACAGAAGACAGAGAAATATAGACGGGTCAGGGCCCGGTTTGATATGATAAACATGTGAATAAAATGCATAATAGTTATGAATGCTAAACTTCATAAGCAGTTTCGGATCTCTCTTACATACAAGAATTATCCTCACCTCTCATCTAAGTGCACAACCTAGTGCAAAATCATTTATAGTGTTAACTATACAATAATACAAGAGAGATAGCTAAATTCCAATTCAATACACTTACATTAAAGTTTTGTATAATATGACTTCACCAGTCCATTCCTCATTAGGAAACTTATTCCAAACAGTTGATTTATAAAATGCTTTAACCATTTATAAAATGCCATTATAATCACAATACAACTATTATAAGATCATCATTTCGGGAGTCACCCCACTGGATGGGCCCCTAAATAGCTATCATCTTACAGGGCCTATAACCAAGACTACGTGGGAACCCTAAATCGCGTCGCGTGGAAAGCGTCCATATACCTTCGACAGTGAGTCATAACCATACCTGGAATTACCTCACTTTGAATAAAATAACAACATGATGTAAACAGTGGTCCTATGGCTGAGGACTATATCCACCCTATTGTGACACCCCGCCTAATAAAATACCGGGTGATCAGTCCTATACCAAATTAAAATAGGAATCTCAGTTGGATCATCCTTAGCATCACTGTCAAAAACTTTTTAAAACTTACTAACCACCTAGTATTCCAAAAGCTGGTGCCAATTTTAACTTTTTAATTACACAAAATAGTACATACGAAAATAAATATAAACCATTCACACCACTGATTAAAACTCAACTGAATCATTAATTACACAACTTGTCGAATAAACCACCGACCACCAAAGAAATAATCCAATACAAATATCCAACACCAGAATAAAATAAGTCTGAAAACTAAACTGAAAATTTGGGCGACATGCCCTAAATAAAACTGAAACTGATGAATGATTCCTACTCTAGGAATGAATGAATGAATGAATGATGCGTCTAATCCAAACTCCTGCTAGCATCCACATATGCCGCAGCTCCGTGTCCCTGGAATAGAATATCAATCCTGGCGTCCCTGTGGCTGGACACCTAAAAGGTTTTGAAAATAGTTTTATAGCAAGGGTTAGAACCCAAAACATTTTGAAAATATTTAGCAAGTGAATTAACTGCAGTAATTTAAAATGCATGAATGCGCTTCATTTTTAAGTTAGTGTCGCACTCCCTTGTGGACATTTTCACCCCTCCACTATTGTGCACACCTACCGATTACCTTAACCCCACCTAGTTGTACTACCCCGTCCAACTAGTCCTTGTATAACCTACCCTTGCCATACTACTCTAACCCGAGTATAATAATTTCTTGAATTATAAGTTATCTCACAATTAACTTAATTAATTCCTCTTAAATAGTAGCATATAACCGTGTCACAAGTTATATAAAGTAAATACATCACACACTGTATTATTACCCGTATATAATATTTACTACCATTATATACGTACCTTTACCACAACATCCACGCATATAACATACGTATATCCATCTCTTCGAGTATACCCTCGCTGAATGATTCCCTTTAAAATGCTATCTCACTAGGTGTGCTCACAAAACCTAGTTTCCCTACGTTAGAATCGCTCACCAACTTGGCCAAAAATATAAACGTAGTGGAGGCAGTCATATTCCTTCCCTGAAAGTGAGATAAATCCCTCACCCATATATACTGGACGCTATGACCTGGGGATATACTCTCCCTACTCCTCAAGCTAGGGGATTCACCCACATCGCGCAACCTCCCTTGATAGCATTAGAGTATATAAATTGAATAAAGATCTAGTCACTGATATTTAATATCACACACAATATATACACGTATATATATACTATCACTACACCGTATATATATAATATAAACCCCGGCTATATCGCGTAATCAAAATCCCGTACACTGCCTATAATTTAATATCACACACAATATATACATGTATATATATATACTATCACTACACCATATATATATATATATATTATAAATCCCGGCTTTACCATGTACTAAAAATCCTGTACACTGCCTGTAATTTCTTGAGTCTGTGGCCCAACTCAACGTAATTAATTTTCGCACTTAATAATTTATCGTCTTCCCGAGTCTATGGTCCGACTCTAATATATTTAACTCACACCTCAATTTATATAATGCTTTCCCCGAGTCTATGCTCCGACTCCAATTAAATTAATTAACACACTTATTAATTTAATACATTCCCGAGTCTATCACCCGACTCTAATTAAATTAACTAACACACATATTACTTTAATACCTCCTTGAGTCTATCGTTCGACTCTAATTAAATTAATTAACACACATATTATTTTAAATACCGATCCGAGTCTGTGGTCCAACTTCCAGTTAATTAATTTACACATTAATTAATTTACACCAATCCGAGTGTGTGGTCCGACTTTAATATAATTAATTAACACACTTATTAATTAAATACCTCCCCGAGTATACAATCCGACTCTACTTAAATTAATTATCACACCTATTAATTTAATCCTACCCGAGTCTACAATCCGACTATAATTCAATTAATTATCACACTTATTAATTTAATCCTACCCGAGTCTACAATCCGACTCTAATTCAATTAATTATCACACTTATTAATTTAATCTTACCCGAGTCTACAATCCGACTCTAATTAAATTAATTATCACACATATTAATTTAATCCTACCCGAATCTACAATCTGACTCTAATTAAATTAATTTTCACACTTTTTAATTTAATCCTACCCGAGTCTACAATCCGACTCTAATTAAATTAATTATCACACTTATTAATTTAATCCTACTCGAGTCTACAATCCGACTCTAATTAATTTAATTATCACACTTATTAATTTAATAACATGGTGTCACCCAACCATTATCCCCGAACTTGCTCACTTGTCCCATACCTTAATATTTCCCGAGTCTATATTCCGACTCCAAATTAATTACTCTCTCCCAATAATTAATTTAATACTTTGGTGTCACTTAACCAGTATACCCGGACTCGCTCACTTGGTCCATTTTACCTCTCATAATTTCATTTCCATATTTTTGCCCACAATGTGTCGCACATTCATCTCCATAATTTCCCAATTATATTTACCTATAATTACCAACATACCTGGACTCGTCCACTTGGTCCATAATTAAGTATTTCAATCGATTCCTTTAATAATGCAGCGTCACCCAACTGCAATACCCGAACATTATTCCTCGACCCAATTTCAATACTTATGAATTATCTTCCAAATTCGTTCATCTCATGCCATACCATTCACACCCTCCTAAACCCAATTATATCACCCTATAATTGTTAAGGAAATATGTGTCCATATGAATTTATCACTAAATAAAATTAAGGGATTAAATTTTAAATAAAATCCACCTTATAAAAAACCTGGCCGAACTGTCAAGTTCCTGGGACTGTCGATCGATCGATCCCCCTGGGTCGATCGATCGATCGAGCAGGTGATCGTCTTCCCCGGCTTGCTGTTGCAGCCATTAACGAATCCTTAAGCTTTTGGTTTCTCCCAAACCCTTACCCATTTCACAACTAACATATCCTCCACACCAGAGAAGGTTCTAAACACCCTAGAGACCTTAATCCATCAATAAATTTTACAAAACCCTAAGTATATCCGATTTGGGCTTTCCACTCGGGTTTGTTCTATCAAATCCGACCCTACCATATTTAGTCCATGTAATCACTATACATATTGTAATCCACTCTACAATTTAATCTTAACAGATCCAAATCATAACTTAACATCCATTGAGTAATTAATTATGCCCATTACTCTAAATTCATAAAAACCCAATTTTAATCTTGGTTACACACCCAATACGATTTTCATATACACACACTATGATATGAATTGATTATTATCACCCTTAATTTGGCTCCAAAATCCCCAATTTGGCTCTTGATTTGCTTTCCCCCAATTTTCTCTCAAACCCTAGGCTTAGAGTTGAGTTGACTGTCATTCCCTAATCTCTCAATTAGGTTAAAAATATACAATCCCGTTTTTGACCATGTGGGCCTAATTAAAAAGGCCCAACTCACCCTGTGTGGGCCCGGCTATGTCCAAAAATACCCCTAGACCCAATTACTACTCCCGAGTACTCTTTCCTGACTATCTCGACCCATCCGAACGCAAACGCGCACTCGGAATTGCCATCCGAAATACTTTTTGACATTTCCAAATTTGACCTCAAAATGTGACACACGAGATTTTGAACCATTAAACTTAAAATTTGCCAATTATAAATAATTCGGCTCACTCAATTAAATTCTCCAACTAATGAATTTAAGTTCCTCCAAATTTAAATATTTTTATAACTCCCAAAAATAATTAAATATTTAATCCTCAAAATTACGGGGTGTTACACCTATATGCACTAGCCAGGGGACTTCACCTCATTCCCGTAACTTCCCTTATGATAGCATTTAGAGAGGTATGTATATGCAAGTCATAATTCACAAGATATGCCAATTAAAAGTACATTTTATTACATCCGGAACCATGTGTGGCTAACGACATAAGTTACCAAGTTTGATTTTCCCCCATACTAACCTCCGAGAATTTGTAACAACACTAAAGGCTACCACGTGTAATTTTACTCATTTTAGGCCCTAGGAGTCCCAAAACAATACAACCGATTTTTCCTTTAGTCCTAGTCTAGCTCGCTTGAAGAAACACTACACTACTCTTATAACATGACCCCTAAACTAAGCCCAATTACCCTTATTTCTATTCCAAGGTATTCATCACCCTAATATGAGACTCCAATACTTTATTTTACTTCATAAGACAAGGTTCCTAGGTCTTAAACCTAAAAGAAAAGGGCTAAAAACTAAAAATATCCTAAAACAGCAGGATTTTCGAATCCATTCGCCTAGGGACGAATCGATTCGCCCTAAAAGAGAATCGATTCAGCTGAGAACACCAACTTTTTGTCTCAAGAGGAATCAATTCGGCCTTAACCCGAATCGATTCGGCTCCTTAGACATGTAGCCACCCTTTTTAGCCAATCAATTCTCTAGGGAGGGCGAATCGATTCGCCCTGGTCGATTTGACCATTTAGGGGCTACGGGTTATATGAAGCCTAATTACCCAAATCCTATTTCTCTTCCATCTAGCCAACCCCATCAATCAATAATCCCACCAAATAAAGCCTACACAACCACTAACTAATATAATCAACATAATTCATATCTAAATCAATGTTCAAGGGTTTAAACACCAAAAAGTCATCAAAACCCATAAATGGTAAATCTCAAGAACACAACTAAAATACAAATTATCCACACTAAATCATACATTTGCAAGTTAGAAACTTGCCTTAAGTTCGTAGTCTCATATTATCTTCCTATAACAACAACTCCAAGCTCAAATTTTCAATTCTCTCCTCTCTTTCTCTCCTTTTTCCCCAAGCTCTCTCTTCTCTCTAACTCTCTCTAAGTTTTGGAACACATAAATGAGAAACAAATTTTGTTGGAAGACTTAAATGCCCAATTATACTAAGTCCAACTTTAAATGTTACTACACAATTAAAATAACTCGCAAAAACACAATGAAGTCATAACCGGTCAAAAGTACCAGGAACCCAAAAATACAACTTGGTATTTATTTTGACCATTTCAACCATTTCTGGACTAACCGCGCCCTCTAAATTGGCATCCAGGATAACATAAACTATTTCATGTTCCAACATCATTTGAAATCATAACCGTCGCGTAAAGCACAACGATGCAATAAAACATAATATGATGCTATTTACAATCACTTAATAGTAAATATGCAAAATTCACTAAATTTTATCTCTTAAACCACTTAAAGTGATATTCACTTTCACTTCCTTTATTTTATATAATTAATTCGCATGGCAAATTAATATAAAAATAATTACTCATAAATAAGGGGTATTATAAAAAAACTTCTCAAAACTAATATTTACATGAAGTTTAATTAAATAGTAAAAAATTGCTCTTATCCAAAATTATAAATATTAGATCAATGTGTATACATTTATTGTATCCAATATGAGTTATGGAATACTAAAATCATCCTTTAAGATTTCCATCTCAATATTTTTTCATGATTACCAAAGTGGTCTAATCTAATAAACTATAAATGCTCTATTTTGTGGATACATTCAAGATATATGTTTAGGTTGCTCCAATGAGTCTGAATACGGTTTCAAGTGTTCGGATTATTAGTGATTTCATTACAATAACTGATTAATCCACTATGATTTGGTTACTCCAAAGAGTCTGATTGTAATGGTTAAATTAATATTAAGGGGCAATTTGTTTGTTAATTAAGATTCATATAGGTTTATCCAAAGAGTCCTTATTTTTTCGCAATTTATAAGCACAGTTATATCCATTTATGCCTGTTGAAATCATTAAACAGTCTATAAAATAATGTAATAGTCATATAATGAATAGTTTGGTAGTCACCAAAGTGACCCAGCTAGAATGCTTATGAATATTAAATTTATTGATAAAAGTGGTAGTAATAGCTCATCATGCTTATATATGTAAAGATATTAATGGGGTATATTTGATTTATTTTGTTAATTAAGATAATTTGTCAAAGAAAATTGATTATCAGTAAATGAAATAAACCTTAAACATTATGCGATTAGGTGGTAAGGTTATCCTAGATAACGCGTCCATCTAAATTATATAAGTACCCAATAAAATTATATGTTAATATTCAAAGTTATTACAAAAGAAATTCTAGATTTATAAAATATCATTAATGAACGTGTTGTCATCTCATATAATTAATGTAGTGAGCTATTTATCTCATTAATTGTTTATCATTTGATTTATTCAAAATTTCATGTTGTATCCGAGACTGACTTCTTTGAATGAAGTGAAGAAGTTAAGTTTTCCTTAAAAGTACCCATTACGTAACATACATTTTTAAGCTATATTGTGTGGATTGTAATGTGTTGTTCGATAGGAATCACACTAATTTATTTTTCTTTTCAAAACTAGAGTGCTACAAAAACCAGTTCAAATTCAATCACCACAACAAAACAGATAATTAGTGGCAAGAAAATTCGTCAACAATGAAAATTTTTCGTCACCAAAAACATTTGGTGACAAAAAGAATTTCGTTAATCGTCCGTCACGAAAGCCCCGTCGCTAAAGTTTTTGGTGACAAAATATTCTTTGTCACGTAATAGTAGGTTTTTAGTGACAAAATTATTTGTAGCCAAATGTCTTTTTTTTTGTCACAAAAATGTCAATTTTGTCACTTAATGTATATGATAATATGCAAAAGGATAACCATTTGGCGAAAAAAAATTTGTCAAGAAATGAATTTGATTGTCAAAATATTTAAAATTTAGAACTCATAATTTTTTCATTTCACATATAGATATTCAGCCAAATAAATATTAATGATAGAATCGACTAAATTTTATCGACATTAAATAAGTAATCAACTATCATCATATACATACTCAAAATTTAAGTTCAAACATTATATAATTGATATGAAATCATTCGTACAAATATCTCAAAACCATTGATAAATTAAAAGTAGCCTACATCGTTTGTTACAATAAATAGTAAACTTCAAATCGTCCAAAAATAATTCTCAACAAGTTTGTAAAGTTCTCCTTCCATCTTCATCATCATCCCAAAAATAATTTCCAAAAAAGCGTCATCACAACGTCCCGATCTACAATTCAAAAGGTACCAAGACATTAGTTTCTAAATTTATAAGTTTATTAGCAATTGATAAATAGAATAGCATCAACTAATAAATAACACACATTGAGATAAACACCAAAAAAACTACGAAATTCATTTTTCTTTTCAATATTGAAAAAAAAATCGACAAAGCATCCTTTGTATATATATTAAAACCACCCTGTTAAATTAAGAAAAAAAATAAGATATCCAACGAAAATCCACCATAATACCCCTTCCACCGATTCAAAAGATAAATTAATAACATCACCAATATTAAAAAAAAAACGACAGAGTTTCCTTTGTTTAAAGACTAAACCCCCCCTGTTAAATTAAAAAATAAAAAAGTCAAACCCAATGACAATCCACCAAAATACCCCTTCCACCAATTTCAAAAATAAGGTAGTAGCATCACCAGTAGAGCTATTAAATAAGTCAAAGGATGTGAATCCAACAATGTAATTTCAATAAATTCAACATTGAAATTATTAAAACTCACCATATAGTTAATGTGGGAGGAATAGAACCCAATGATTTTAAAGCATCGCACATCTTGTCGAATCGAGATTGACGAGCCTTTAAGCATTCCAGATTCTCATGACGAGCCTGCAGAATCTTTCAACAGTTGCTCCATCAACAACTCTATGATAAGAAACAACATTTACATCTTCTTTCAAGACTCTTTCGTTCCTTTCATATAAAAAACATTTGAGAAGTTCACATTCAGCAATACCTTCACCTATTTGTGCCAAATATATATCAACTATCCCATCAATTGAAATATAGGCCAAAGCATGAGATGAAAATCAATTTATGTTCATACTGTATGAAGTGTTCAAATAATTTAACTTATTTGTGGGATATAACAACGTGGATGTTTGTAGAGAGTTGTAAGCTCTAGATGAAAAACCCAAAAAAGGAGGCCTCTGTTCAAATACAACTGTGGTTGGGGGTGATGTATGGCTAGTGGATAACCACCGCCACCCGGAGGTCAAAGGCTTCTACTATAAAATCCGGTGGGTTAACATGGTTTCACTGTAATTCAAGACTGGATATTTGGACTTTGGACAACATACCTGACCATAAGAAAGATCAATATTAGTGGAAATCGTATACTAAAATGAAGTTAGTAGACAAAAATACATTCAATGAGTGATGATAATACACGAAATGGAAAGGAAACAATATATATTTAGGAGAAGAATAACTAATCCGGTTGGTCCATTCTTTTTGTATAATATTTGTTTCTATATTGATAATAGTATCTCGACTCTGATTAAAACAAAAGAGAAACCTTTAAGTTGAGGATCATTATGTATTCTGAATAACAACAGGTGACCGACTAATTGCACATGAGTCTCCGACATGCATCTAGTATATTTTTAAGCATATACAGTTTAAAATGAACCTTAACACGGAATTTTATTAAAAGTACACATGGAATTGAAAGTCCACACAAGTCGCATGAGTCACCACATCACTTGCACATACCTAGTGAGATGGTAATACAGGGAATTATACATATAGTATATATGTATCAAGGAGTGCATTCATGAATCTCATTGTACCGTTTGCAAGAACAAACACAAAATATTATTTAAATATATAAACCTCATTTTGTCATTACATACATAAAGTTCCACTCAAAATTTGAATTAACAGAACATTGAGGATTCCTATAAAATCCAGGAATTAATATAAGTCTTAATCAATTCATTTTTGTGAAGGCAAATACACTAGCGTTTATTAGTTCTTCGGTACGAGAAGACGACAATGGTAGCGTTTATTAGTTCATTTTTTCTTATTCACATTTTCCACTTCATACTCTTATATCAGATTCAGACAAACCATTTAACGATGAGTAGTACAATCTGTTTTTCTTGTCCCTTATGTTTCCTATGTAGGGTTGAAAATTAAATGACATATAGTTAAAGATGTTTTTATAACCAGAAACTTCTTTTCATTAACACAGTAGATATTTAGAAATGTTATTAAATCATGTGGTTGTTGATCCTGATATTAATGTATGTATATAAAAAAGCAAATACATCAGTATATTAATATGAAATGAGATAGATGAATGGTTATAGTAAGTACCTTCCAAGGACTTGGGCTAGGATTTGGATATAAGAATGGATGATTTGTTGTATGTCACCTGCAGGCTTGTCCATGATAATGGGCCACTGCTCGTAATTGCAACCGATTAAAAGTGGGGCCATCTTGGTGGGAGGGCGATCGCTACCACTTTTAACCTTATCCTATAAGTGAAGCATACCCAAGACAACAATCATAATCAACAGTGAAATCAGATAATTCAATATAAGTGTTTACTCCTTAATGTCTTCAACTTCATCATTGGATAAGAAATCAACAGTAACCTACACAGAGAAATTAATTTTTAATATTGCCTGAAGCACAATACCAGATGAAAAGATTATAAGGGGAAAAAAATATTTAATCAACCAACCCTCAATTGGAGTAGACAGGACTTGCATTAGGCAAAAACACGAGAAAAGCATCGAATATGCATGTTCAAATGCTAACGTTGTGCTAGATGATTGAAGCTTGATTTTCTAATTTAGTGATTTCACTCCATATTGGAATCAAACATCACCAATAGCCATAATGATTTAAAGCTACATTGCTTGATTAAAAGATCTTAATGTTTTTAGTCAACTATGAAGTCCAACAAGTTATAATTGGAGTTGTTAAATATTTATGAACATGATAATTTTCCATCAAAATTTATCCAACGCCTATTAGTTAGATTAAATACTTGCTTGCACGCTCTGGAAAAAAAGTAATTGTTTCAATGAAAATATATATAGAAGTCCATATAAATAAAACTTATGCATCTGCAATCACATCAATATACTCAATATTAAACATAAATGGGTATCATGGACACCAAAGTGTAGTGAAATATAATTCCATCTAGGAAATGATAACTTATACTATTTTTATTGATTCTAACAACAATGCATGAAAATTATACCAAACAAGCTTACAAATTTAAGTATTATTAAAGGCTACCTTAAATGCCAGAGCATCATTGGATTTTATCAAAGCAGTATTAGTGTGGGTGAAAAGCATATGGAATAGTCCCTATAACAGGACCTTCTTTGGCTATAACATTAACCTTATTATAATACAAGTTTGTGTGGTACATGAACAGTGTAGGTGTAGTAAATCTGAAACAATACTACATGGGCATGCCGCATCTGTATAGAATATCACACAAACTCGAGTCCAACACATAAACTACCAATGCGTCAACCAAAGGAAGAAAAGAGGCTTCTTACGAGAAGTTAACTGGAATAATTCATTACACATTAATATGAAGTTTGTTTACACATCAATATGAACTAGCAAAGAGTAACTAAAGTACACTTTTGAGGAAAATCAATACTCAATAATTTGGAGAACGAAAATGTTTGAAAGGTGAGGAAAAGGGCAAAGTGTGCTACACTTTATTGTAGATTTTAGTACACTTTCCCATTCCCCCCTTTTTATTCACTCTACTACCTTTCGAGATTAAAGGCAAAATGTAACTCGTCATAGCTACATCATCTAGGTATCAACTGTTATCCCAACTGAGAGGATGACGAACCAAACCCATAATATTAACAACTAAACTAAGGAGACTAATATGACCACGTATTGGCTCATGCACATACCTCCAATACATACCTCAACAAAACTTTTCTGATGTAATAAACATGATCAAATCTAGGAATGGTCAACAAGGATTATGTTTTGTGCCCTATAAATACAAGGGCATCGTATTCTTTACTTAGTGCTACTCTATCAAATTGTATTAAGAAGATTATACTTGTGAGCTTTAAAGTTCGTGATTGCTTATAAATTGTTATATATTATTTTAAGATTATTATAAATATCAGTTATTCAAATTAATTATATATATAATTGGAGATATGTATGGTTCGGTCAGTTCGGTTTTGGAGACCTTTTTTTAGCCGAACTGACCAAGTTAGTTTTTGAGAACATCCGCATGTCGAACTGTGGAAAAAAGAACATATGGTTTTAGTTTGCGTCGATTTTCCTTCAGTTTGTCGGCTTTGTGTGTACACAGGGAAAATATCAAAAAAAATTATAATGGGAATCACGAGCCAAAAATATTTCAGAATCAGGGATGAGGAATCAACAAATTAAAAAATGAGGAGGCAGATTTTTTCACAAAAATGCACAATCAAAGTGTTGAATTAAAATCACAAACTCAAAGTAGAAGAATACAAACTCAAAGTGAAAAAAATGAAAATTAGAGTATTCTAAATCACAAACCAAACAAAAACCTGGTCTTTGAGTTGAAGTCTCCATTCTATGAACCCTAGATTTGAATTATCAAATGGAATCTCGTTAAGGCTTCAATCATTTAAGTAGTTATATTCGATTAGAGTATTAATCACCCATGGATTTATGCTCTCAAGGACAGATTATAAAGAGAATAGGCAGGTAAAATAAGCTAACCATACTTTCCTCAATGATTTATTTCAAAACGAAACAAGTGGAGAGAGTGGGGCTTTATCAATCTTCTGAGCTAGGGTTTCAGATAGAAACATAGACGACCGTAGGCGGTATGGATAGAATGGGGCTTTGGATGAAATACGCCGGATGATGATGATTGGAAATGAGGAGATGGACAGGGTGCCGATTACTTCTGGGGGATGGGGAGTATTTGGGGAGAGGGGAGAGGTCGATTTGGGGTTGAGAAGAATGAGTATATGAAACGATTTTTTTTTTAGTTATAAGTGAGGAAATTGTTTTATCACCAATTAATTAATTTTTTTGTGATAAACATATTTGTCACTAAATGTATATTAATTGTCGCGCCCCGAATTAATTAAGTTAAATTCATCCTTTTAATTAGAGATAAATTTCCTTAAACAATGCTTTAATTTAAATCTCTGAGGAAAATAGCATAAGATTTTTTTTTTTTTCAAAGGTATGTGTAGATGAAAACATAACTGCCTTTACTTATAACTTATAAGTACTACATAACTTTACATAACCAAGATCCTTAGTTTAATAATTACACAAAAGGAATCTTGATATTCAAATCATACTCATTATCCGTCACTCCCCCGTTTTAAGGTCCTAACTTGGCAGTGAACTCCAAATTATAAGCATACCTGAAACAAAACATTACAGGAGTGTAAGCTATAAAGGCTTAGTGAATGACCACATACCATGCGTATAACCAATTTGAATAACCATTTTTATTTTGTTCTAATGCTATAACCCAACAGGAATTGTGAAACTCTCACAAGCCTGGACCCGCCACAGTCCAATTAACCAACACAGTTATTAGGGACCACTACATCCCTTTATTAGGCCCGAGTACACAAACCTTTAAGTTGGATTAACAGGACCACCACATCCCGTAGGACCCACCACAGTCCTTAACATTAGATAAAGGACTCACTAGTCCATATCATTATATAACATCGCTTAACATTTTTAATCATATGCATATGTTTCATAAATACAACATCACTCCCATAAACATTTTCACACATGTGTTTAACTACACATTTCCATATGAAATTATAAGCATTTATATTTCATAAGGAAGGTCACTCACCTTGGATTTAGTGCTAAGATTAAAACCAACTACTTCCTTTGTATGGTAGTATTAGCTGCTTCCCCACCTAACAAGTCAATGTTGTTAGTATTTGAATACACCGATTAACATCAAACCCAGTAATACATCCCATCATTTGGTCAATCAGAAATAACTAAGGAGGAACTAAATATGACACTTCACATTTATATAACAACCAATTAATTAGGGTTCTAACACAATTTACAGAATTTAATTACGAATTTGCTAGACAAAGTTATGCCCATTTTATTACAGCCTTTTCCAAATCATTTCTCAAGAAAAACAACAACACAACTTCAACTTCATGGAATTCTCATAATTTTTGTACAACATAACTTTCCATGATATTCCACACAATATCAGTAAACACATTGAATAATACAAATTTAATGTTTCATAATTTTTAGGGCTCATTTTCTATGTCGAGCAAAACGTCAAACACCTGGTATGCGTTTTTGCTCCTTTAGGGAAGATTTTAGACCACGACTTAAAACTATCACCAAGGGTTCATTCCTTGGTATTTTTACACAATTTTCAGATATGTTATACATGTATGAGTTCATTTTACCCTCCAACTTGAATCACTCAATTCCAATAAGTATTCCATGATTTATACCATTTTTAGCATAACTAGGTCAAAATACAACATTAAGGCATAACTTAACAATTTTAAGCATACATAACCTTGACCTTGAGTATAATTCATGGAAACATATAAAAAACATGTTTTAGCAGAAATATACATCATAATCATGGATTTTCTAAATCAAAATGCTTTACGAAAAGATGATGTAAATTTAGGACTTTAAAGTATGCATTTACGATCCTAGCTCCAGTTCTAACTTATGTTCTTAAACCATCCTTGTTCCAACACAATTCAGCAATAAGGGTATCATTAAAATATATATCCAAATCAAAAATAAAAACATGATAAGTATATAACTCATCCATGTGACCAACTTTAATTAAGATGTAATTACCTTACGAGGATTCCTTGATTTATGGAAATTTTCCAAAGATTTATTCCTTAACTTTCTTCTCTTTCTCTCTCTTTAGGCAAAACCCTTGTTCATGGCTGCATTTTCTGAACAAAGGGGATGTTTTATGAAGTTTAAGTCGGCCAAACTATCACCCACCCTCTAACCAATCAAAAAATAGCACATGGTGTGCTAATAAGACAATTTTCACTTAAGGAATGGACATATTTGCCCTTGTTTCGTACTTTCACTATAACTTCTTGTACGAGCATCCGTTTAACCCACCGTTTGTTGTGTTATAATATTAATTCATATATATACAACTTTCATAATTTATGTTTTCCCAAAATCATAAACTAATACGCCTAATTTGGGCATCGAACAGGAAAGTAGCAATTTACCGAAAATCTCAAAACTTTCACAATTGGCGACCAAACATTGCCAATTTCGTATCAACACCCTTATTTACTTTTATAAACATAATCATGCATTAAAAACATAATTTATGATTCATTTAACCACATAACTAGTCATATGTTCTAAACATGGTATCCCCGATTATAAGCTCAATTAACACCTAATGTAAACAACACATATATCACATAAGCATTGCATCCCCTAAACATGATAATTAACATGTTTAACACACATAACCAATCTATAACTTATAACTCTTAAGTTATAATTAATCATGTAATTAACCTTCCTAATCATATCTTAGGGCCTTACAATTCTACCCCTCTTATAAAAATTTCGCCCTCGAAATTTAACGCATAAGAAACTTACCAAATAGATGACGATATTGCTTCTTCATGTTATCCTCCCCTTCCCAAGTGCCATACTCCACATTTCGATTTCTCCACATCACTTTAACTAGTGAAATGGTTTTACTACGTAATACTTGCTCCTTTCGATCTACAATAGCAATTGGTTCCTCCACATAGGTTAAGTCATCTTGAAGCTCTATCGGTTGTGAGATAAACACATGTGAAGGATCGGGCACATACTTACGTAACATGGATATATGAAAAACATCGTGTATTCGGGACAATTCTGGTGGTAACGCCAATTTATAAGCTACAGCTCCAACCCGTTTCACTATCTCATAAGGGCCAATGTACCTGGGACTTAACTTTCCCTTCTTCCCGAATCTCATAACCCCTCTCCAAGGAGAAACACGCAGGAATACTCGATCACCTTCCTCAAATTTCAATTCTTTCCTTCGGTTGTCTGCATAACTTTTCTGTCTACTTTGTGCCACCTTTAAGTGATTATGGATAACATTGATCTTTTCAGTAGTCTGTTGTACAATTTCTGGCCCAAGAAGTTTTCGTTCTCCCACTTCAGTCCAACACACTGGAGTTCTGCATTTTCTCCCATACAAAGCTTCATAAGGAGCCATCTCAATACTCGAATGATAGCTATTATTATAAGCAAACTCTATCAGTGGCAAGTGTTCATCCCAACTCCCCTTGAACTCCAATACACAAATTCGTAACATATCTTCGAGTGTCTGGATCGTTCTTTCTGACTGCCCATCAGTCTGAGGGTGAAAAGCTGTACTAAATTTCAATTTAGTCCCCAAAGCTTGTTGTAAACTAGGCCAAAAGTGAGAAGTGAACTTAGGATCTCGATCAGAAATAATAGAAACAGGTGCACCATGCAATCTGATAATCTCATCCACATATAATTTGGCATATCTATCCATGGAATAAGTAGTTTTAACAGGAAGAAAATGTGCAGACTTAGTCAACCTATCAACGACAACCCAAATAGAATCAAACCCTCGTGATGATTTTGGTAAACCTATAACAAAATCTGTAGTAACATGCTCCCATTTCCACTCAGGAATAGGTAAGGGCTGTAGTAAACCACTTGGCTTCTGATGCTCCACCTTCACCTGTTGGCAAACTAGACATCTAGCAACAAATTCTGCAATGTCGTGTTTCATTCCCGGCCACCAATAGCATTGTTTCAAATCTCTATACAGTTTCGTGCTCCCTGGATGCATAGCATATAAAGAACAATGTGCTTCCTCTAAAATTGTTCTTCTTAAATCAGGCACATTAGGTACACATAAACGGTCTCCGTACATAACAATGTCATCACCCCGAATAGAAAATTCATTTGCTTTACCCTTTTTCATATTATCTCTAACTTTCTCCAATTCTGCATCTCCTGCCTGTGCTTGTTTTATCCAGTCTATCAACGTGGGTCTAACATTTAAATGTGCCACTATTCCATAAGACTCATTCAAAGTTAATTCCACCCCCATTAAAGCTAACTCTCTCAGCAGGTCAACTCGAATACAATAAATACAAGATACTATGCCTAGAGATTTTCTACTCAAAGCATCAGCAACAACATTAGCTTTACCCGGATGGTGATGTATCGTGCAATCATAATCTTTTATAAGTTCCATCCACCTTCTTTGCCTCAAGTTCAAGTCTTTTTGTGTAAACAAGTATTTTAAGCTTTGATGGTCAGTAAAAATTTCACAACTAACACCATATAAGTAGTGTCTCCAGATTTTTAATGCAAAAACTACTGCAGCCAACTCAAGATCGTGAGTAGGGTAGTTGCGTTCATGTATCTTTAACTGTCGAGAAGCAAAAGCAATTACCTTTCCATGCTGCATTAACACACAACCGAGTCCTTGATAGGAGGCATCACTATAAATAACTAAACCTTCTGTACCCGTTGGGATAGTCAATACTGGAGCTGATGTCAACTTACCCTTTAAATTTTCAAAGCTTTTATCACAATCGCCACTCCACACAAACTTGTTCTCCTTTCTGGTAAGCTTAGTTAATGGCAATGCAATAGAAGAAAACCCCGGTATAAACCTCCTGTAATAGCCCGCCAATCCCAAAAAGCTACGCACCTCTGTCACACTAGTTGGTCTTTCCCAATTCATTACTGCTTCAACCTTTTTGGGATCTACACAAATACCATCAGCAGAAATAACATGCCCCAAAAATACTACCTTGTCTAGCCAAAATTCACATTTAGAAAATTTAGCATACAACTGCTTCTCTCGCAAGGTCTGTAAAATAATACGCAGGTGGCATTCATGCTCATCCCTACTACGAGAATATATCAAAATATCATCGATGAAGACAATAACAAAAGAATCCACATATGGGTGAAATATACGGTTCATCAAATCCATGAATACGGCCGGTGCATTTGTTAACCCAAATGGCATGACAAGAAATTCATAATGTCCATACCTGGAACGAAAAGCAGTTTTAGAAATGTCACAAGCTCTTACTTTCAATTGATGATATCCGGATCTGAGATCAATCTTAGAAAACACTTTGGCTCCTTGCAACTGATCGAACAAGTCATCAATGCGGGGTAGTGGGTATTTGTTACGGATAGTCACTTTATTCAATTGACGATAATCGATGCATAGCCTCATGGTTCCATCTTTCTTCTTCACAAACAATACTGGGGCTCCCCACGGTGATACACTAGGCCTTATAAAACCACGATCTAACAAATCTTGCAACTGTATCTTTAGCTCTTTTAATTCTGCAGGTGCCATACGATATGGTGCAATAGATATTGGTGCAGTTCCTGGTACCAACTCAATCGAAAATTCCACCTCACGATCTGGTGCTAACCCTGGGAGTTCTTCTGGGAAGATATCTGCAAACTCATTAACTACTGGTATATCTGATAGTTTTCCAGCCTCTTGTCGCGTGTCCATCACATGAGCAAGATAACCCTCACATCCTTTCCTTAGCAGTTCATAACATTTTGTAGCAGAGATCAAACATGTTGGAGTGACATTTCGTTCCCCAATAAATTTAAATTCAGGTTCACCGGGTAATTGAAACACTACCTCCTTTTTAAAGCAATCCAAGCATACATGATACGAGGCTAACCAATCCATACCCAGTATTACATCAAAGTCGGGCATATCGAGAGGTAATAAGTCAACTAGTAATTCTTTTTCACCCACTCGCACCACACACTCCCTATATACCCTCTCAATAAAAACCAACCCCCCTACTGGAGTAACAATAGCTAAACCAAAATCTAGTGATGATAATGGTTTATTAAGATGCAACAGATAAAGCAAAGACACAAAAGAATGTGTAGAACCAGGATCTATCAACACATAAGCATCTTTATCACCAATAGGAAGTGTACCTGTCACTACGTTAGGCATAGCTTGTGCATCTTGTTGCGTCAGTGCAAACACTCTGCCTTGGCCTTGGTTTTGAGACGCGCCTCCTCTACCTCCCCTATGTACTTTTGGTGTAGAAATCCTATCTCCTACTGTCACACTCCCAACTGAAGTTATAGCTCCCATCGCTGGACAATTCTTTCGTAAGTGCCCCGGTTGATGACAATGGAAACATAAAGGTGTCGTCTCAGCTATTGTACACTCCCGAGACATGTGCCCTTGACCACCACATCTATAACAAAATATGGCCCTCGATCCCATCACAGATGCATTTTCTGACCGATTCATCCCAGTCCTTCCACCTCGAGCTTGAAATCTTCCACGTGCATTTCTATTATTTTTAAACTCTTGGCCCTTAGGCACTCCTCGTGCTACACTCTGAGTTGAGGTTCCCGCCTCCCATCCATATGATCTTATACCATCATGTCTAGCTTTCTTCGAGTGTTCAACTTGCATTTCTTTTATTGACTTTTCTGACACCATGGCCCTATCCACCAAGTCCACATAATCTATGATCTTCATATTAGCAACCATGCTTTTTATCTCTACATTCAGCCCGGTTTGAAACCGATCACATTTACTTTCTTCCGTCCTCACCAAGTCAGGTGCAAATCTTGATAAGGATATAAATAAAGCTTCATACTCTGCCACTGTTCGGTTCCCCTGTTTCAACGTGATAAATTCTTCCTCTTTCTCTTTCCTATAAAGCCTTGGAAAATATTTTTCAAAGAACACTTTCACAAACCTTTCCCATGTAATTCGTGGAGGATTTACTGGCACCACTCCCCCCGTTGTAGTAAGTAATCTTTCTGTTGCGTCCCACCATAACTTTGCATCATCCTCTAACCTAAAGGTTGCTAACAAAACCTTTTGTTCATCTCGCACTTCCATCACCTTGAATATTGTTTCCATCTTTCTAATCCACCCCTCTGCCACTAACGGATCAGTAGTCCCAGTAAATGCTGGCGGATTTAACTTCATGAACCTCTCATGCAATTTGTCCCTATCTCCACCATGTTCTCCACCTCTTGCTTGTTCCATAAGTTGTGCCACAGCACGTAATATTCTTCCCACATCATCAATAGGTTGTTGTTGCACCTCTGGTTCATCCACTTCAATAGGTCTATGTCCTTGCTGACTATTAGGTACATAGGATGCCTCACCCTCTGCTCTATCATGCAGCTCTCGTGGATCCATCACTCACTGCAATATAATTAACTTAAACAAAATATAATAGCAGCAGTTTAATATTAACATTGTTAGTCAAAATCCAGGTGCATAACAAACTCACTTTCTAGTGTCCACTGCCAATCTAGACCCTCACACCCTATCCAGAACCAAATAACCACGCTCTGATACCAAGTTGTCGCGCCCCGAATTAATTAAGTTAAATTCATCCTTTTAATTAGAGATAAATTTCCTTAAACAATGCTTTAATTTAAATCTCTGAGGAAAATAGCATAAGATTTTTTTTTTTTTCAAAGGTATGTGTAGATGAAAACATAACTGCCTTTACTTATAACTTATAAGTACTACATAACTTTACATAACCAAGATCCTTAGTTTAATAATTACACAAAAGGAATCTTGATATTCAAATCATACTCATTATCCGTCACTCCCCCGTTTTAAGGTCCTAACTTGGCAGTGAACTCCAAATTATAAGCATACCTGAAACAAAACATTACAGGAGTGTAAGCTATAAAGGCTTAGTGAATGACCACATACCATGCGTATAACCAATTTGAATAACCATTTTTATTTTGTTCTAATGCTATAACCCAACAGGAATTGTGAAACTCTCGCAAGCCTGGACCCGCCACAGTCCAATTAACCAACACAGTTATTAGGGACCACTACATCCCTTTATTAGGCCCGAGTACACAAACCTTTAAGTTGGATTAACAGGACCACCACATCCCGTAGGACCCACCACAGTCCTTAACATTAGATAAAGGACTCACTAGTCCATATCATTATATAACATCGCTTAACATTTTTAATCATATGCATATGTTTCATAAATACAACATCACTCCCATAAACATTTTCACACATGTGTTTAACTACACATTTCCATATGAAATTATAAGCATTTATATTTCATAAGGAAGGTCACTCACCTTGGATTTAGTGCTAAGATTAAAACCAACTACTTCCTTTGTATGGTAGTATTAGCTGCTTCCCCACCTAACAAGTCAATGTTGTTAGTATTTGAATACACCGATTAACATCAAACCCAGTAATACATCCCATCATTTGGTCAATCAGAAATAACTAAGGAGGAACTAAATATGACACTTCACATTTATATAACAACCAATTAATTAGGGTTCTAACACAATTTACAGAATTTAATTACGAATTTGCTAGACAAAGTTATGCCCATTTTATTACAGCCGTTTCCAAATCATTTCTCAAGAAAAACAACAACACAACTTCAACTTCATGGAATTCTCATAATTTTTGTACAACATAACTTTCCATGATATTCCACACAATATCAGTAAACACATTGAATAATACAAATTTAATGTTTCATAATTTTTAGGGCTCATTTTCTATGTCGAGCAAAACGTCAAACACCTGGTATGCGTTTTTGCTCCTTTAGGGAAGATTTTAGACCACGACTTAAAACTATCACCAAGGGTTCATTCCTTGGTATTTTTACACAATTTTCAGATATGTTATACATGTATGAGTTCATTTTACCCTCCAACTGAATCACTCAATTCCAATAAGTATTCCATGATTTATACCATTTTTAGCATAACTAGGTCAAAATACAACATTAAGGCATAACTTAACAATTTTAAGCATACATAACCTTGACCTTGAGTATAATTCATGGAAACATATAAAAAACATGTTTTAGCAGAAATATACATCATAATCATGGATTTTCTAAATCAAAATGCTTTACGAAAAGATGATGTAAATTTAGGACTTTAAAGTATGCATTTACGATCCTAGCTCCAGTTCTAACTTATGTTCTTAAACCATCCTTGTTCCAACACAATTCAGCAATAAGGGTATCATTAAAATATATATCCAAATCAAAAATAAAAACATGATAAGTATATAACTCATCCATGTGACCAACTTTAATTAAGATGTAATTACCTTACGAGGATTCCTTGATTTATGGAAATTTTCCAAAGATTTATTCCTTAACTTTCTTCTCTTTCTCTCTCTTTAGGCAAAACCCTTGTTCATGGCTGCATTTGCTGAACAAAGGGGATGTTTTATGAAGTTTAAGTCGGCCAAACTATCACCCACCCTCTAACCAATCAAAAAATAGCACATGGTGTGCTAATAAGACAATTTTCACTTAAGGAATGGACATATTTGCCCTTGTTTCGTACTTTCACTATAACTTCTTGTACGAGCATCCGTTTAACCCACCGTTTGTTGTGTTATAATATTAATTCATATATATACAACTTTCATAATTTATGTTTTCCCAAAATCATAAACTAATACGCCTAATTTGGGCATCGAACAGGAAAGTAGCAATTTACCGAAAATCTCAAAACTTTCACAATTGGCGACCAAACATTGCCAATTTCGTATCAACACCCTTATTTACTTTTATAAACATAATCATGCATTAAAAACATAATTTATGATTCATTTAACCACATAACTAGTCATATGTTCTAAACATGGTATCCCCGATTATAAGCTCAATTAACACCTAATGTAAACAACACATATATCACATAAGCATTGCATCCCCTAAACATGATAATTAACATGTTTAACACACATAACCAATCTATAACTTATAACTCCTAAGTTATAATTAATCATGTAATTAACCTTCCTAATCATATCTTAGGGCCTTACATTAATATTGTCATTAATAGATAAGTTCAATATTTTATCAAGTGGGAACGATGGCGCCAAAATTTTTATGACTATTTGGTGACAAATTATATTAACTGTCACCAATTTTTATGACAATTTGGTGACAAATATATCAATATAGGGATGCTTAAAAGACAAACCATAGATTTTTGGTGTGACACCCCGCCTAATTAAAAACTGGATGATCAGGCATTTATTAAATTAAAATAGGATTTACATATGGTTCCTTCTTAGCGAAAACTTTTTAAAACCTTACTAACCACCTAGCATTCAAAATTCAGTGCCAAATTTTATCTTTAATTAGATAAATAAATAACCAAGAAGAAAACTAAATAAATCATTCACCACATGAAATATCTAAACCAACGCACAATAAAATGAATGAATTAAAAATCTTGCTGAATAAACCATCGGCTACAAATATCACAAACCAAATAGTAATTAAATAATACTCATAGACTGAATAACTGTCTGAACCAAATAAAAATTAAATGCTGGGGGAAACACACCCAAACTGAAATACTGAAACTGAATTCCTAATCTAGGAATGAAGAAACGAGATGTCTAGTCTGAACCATGCATGCATACACGTGTTGCAACAACGCATCCCTGGAATAGAATAATCAAGTGTGGAATCCCCATGGATGGACACATAAAAGATTTTAAAGATATTTGACAGCAATAGTTAGTACTCAAAATGTTTTGAAAATATTTAGCAAGCATTTATCATAATTCAAAATCAGTTATTACACATATTAGGTTCACGTACACTCTCTTGAGTTTTCTCATGTAAGGCCCTAAAACATGATTAGGAAGGTTAATTACATGATTAAGTATAAGTTATTAGTTATATGTTATAAATTGGTTATGTGTGTTAAACATGTTAATCATCATGTTTAGGGGATGCATGCTGATGTGATATATGTGTTGTTGACATTAGGTGCTAATTGAGCTTATGATCGGGAATACCCTGTTTAGAACATATGATTAGTTATGTGATTAAATGAATAATACATTATTTTTTTAATGCATGATCATGTTCATAAATTAAATTAGGGTGTTGATACGAAATTGGCAATGTTTGGTCGCCAAATGTGAAAGTTTTGAGATTTTCGATAAATTGCTACTTTCCTGTACGAGACCAAATTAGGCGTATTAATTTTATGATTTTGGGAAAACACAAAATATGAAAGTTGTAGATGTTTAAGTTATCTACTCATAGACACAAAGAGGGAGTAAATCGGGGGCCGTGATAGTGAGTAACGGTAATTTTACCAAGGTGGGACAAATGTGTCATTAATGGAATTGTCTAATTCGACCTTTCATCCAACCAATCATGTGTTAACACTACCCCTATTGCTATTGGACCACTATACAACGTATTTCTGATTATAAATTAGAGGTATGACTTCTTCCTCATAAGAAATAACAAGTTTTGCCTAAAGAGAGAGAAAGAGAAGAAAGTTAAGAAAGAAATCTTTGGAAATTTTCTATAAATCGAGGAATCCTCGTAAGGTAATTACATCTTTATGAAAGTTGATCACATGGATGAGTTCTATAGTTTACATATTTTTATTTTTGATTTGGATATATATTTTAATGATACCCATATTGCTGAACTGTGTTGGAACAAGGATGGGTTAAGAACATAAGTTAGAACTGGAGCTTGGATCGTAAATGCATACTTTAAAGTCCTAAATTTACATCATCTTTTTGTAAAGCATTTTGATTTAGAAAATTCATGATTATGATGTATATTTGTGCTAAAACATGTTTATTATATGTTTCCATGAATTATACTCAAGTTCAAGGTTATGTATGCTTAAAAATGTTAAGTTATGCCTTAATGTTCTATTTTGACCTAGTTATGCTAAAAATGACATAAATCATGGAATACTTACTGGAATTGAGTGATTCAAGTTGGAGAGTAAGATATACTCATACATGTATAACATATCCGAAAATTTTGTAAAAATACCAAGGAACGAACACTTGGTGATAGTTTGAAGTTTTGGTTTAAAATCTGCCCTAAAGTAGCAAGAATGCATACCAGGTGTTTGACGTTTTGCTCGACATAGAAAATGAGCCCTAAAAATTATAAAACATTAATTTTTTATTATTAAATATGTTTACTGATATTGGGTGGAATATCATGCAAAGTTATATTGTATAAAAATTATGAAAATTCCAGGAAGTTGAAGTTGTGTTGTGGTTTTTCTTAAGAAACGATTTGGAAAAGGTTGTAATAAAATGGGCATAACTTTGTCTAGCGAATTCGTAAATTAATTCCGTAAACTGTGTTAGAACCCTAATTAATTGGGTGTTATAGAAATGTGAAGTACCATATTTAATTTCTCTTTAGTTATTTCTGATTGACCAAATGATGTGAGATATTACTGGGTTTGATGTTAATCGGTGTATTCAAGTACTAATGACATTGACTTGTTAGGTGGGGAAGCAGCTAATACTACAATACCAAGGAAGTAGTTTAGTATTAATCTTAGAACCAAATCAAAGGTGATTGACCTATCCTATGAAATATAGATACTTATATGTTCATATGGAAATGTTTAGTTAAACACATGTGTTAAAATGCTTATGGGAGTGATGTCGTATTTAGGAAATATATGCATATGATTAAAAATGTTAAGCGATATTATATAATGATATGGACTAGTGAGTCCTTTATCTAATGTTAAGGACTAGTGGGTCCTACGGGATGCAGCGGCCCCGTTAATCCAATTTAAAGGTTTATTGTACTCGGGCCTAATTAGGGGATTTGGTGTTCCCCATTAACTGGGAGTTAATTGGACTGGCGGGTCCAGGCTTGCGAGAGTCACGCAATTCCTATTGGGTTATAAAATTAGAAAATAAAAATGGTTATTTGAATTGGTTATATGTGTGGAAAATTTTCATTCACTAAGCTTGTGTTGCTTACACTCCTATAATGTTATGTTTCAGGTACGCCTATCAGTTGGAGTTCACTGCCAAGTTAGGACCTTAAAACGGGGGAGTGACGGATATCTAGTATAGTTTGAATATCAAGAATCTTGTTGTGTAAATATTAAACTAAAGATCTTGGTTATGTAAAGTTGTGTAGTACTTATAGTTTACATGTAAATGTATTTATGTTTTCATCTACACATACCTTTGGAAAAAAAAATCTCATGCTATTTTTTCTTATAGATTTAAACTAAAGCATTGCTTATTGTTTAAGGCAATTTATAGCTAATTAACAAGGATGAGTTTAACTTAATTAAGTCGGGGCGTGACAACTTGGTATCAGAGCTTGGTTATTAGGTTCTGGACAGGGTGTTAGGGACTAGATTGGCAGTGGACACTAGAACGTGAGTTTGCTAAGTGTTTGGATTTTGACTAAATGTTAATATTAAACTGGTGCTATTGTATTTTGTTTAAGTTATTTATATTGTAGTGAGTGGTGAATCCACATGATCCGCATGATAGAGCGGAAGGTGAGGTGTCCTATGTACCTAATAGTCAGCAAGGACATAGACATATTGAAGTGGGTGAACCGGAGGTGCAACAAAAACCTATTGATGATGTGGGAAGAATATTACATGCTGTGGCACAACTGGTGGAAGAAGCAAGAGGTGGAGTATATGGCGGTGATAGGGATAAATTTCATGAAAGGTTCATGAAGTTAAGTCCTCCAGCATTTATGGGGACTACGGATCCGTTAGTGGCAGAGGGGTGGATTCGAAAAATGGAAACAATATTCAAGGTGATGGAAGTGCGAGATGAAAAAAAAGTTTTGTTAGCAACCTTTAGATTGGAGGATGATGCAAAGTTATGGTGGGATGCTACAAAGAGGTTACTTACTACAATTGGGGGAGTAGTGCCAGCAAATCCTCCACCAATTACATGGGAAAGGTTTGTGAATGTGTTCTCTGAAAAATACTTCCCGAGGCTTTATAGGAAGGAGAAAGAGGAAGAATTTGTCATACTGAAATAAGGGAACCGAACGGTGGCAAAGTATGAAAAGTTGTTTATATCCTTATCCAGATTTGCACTTGATTTGGTGAGGACAGAAGAAAGTAAATGTGATCGGTTTCAGTCTGGGTTGAATGTAGATATAAAAAATATGGTTGCTAATATGAAGATCACAGATTATGTGGATCTGGTGGACAGAGCTATGGTATCTGAAAAGTCAATGAAAGAGATGCAAGCCTAACACTCGAAGAAAGCTAGATATGGTAGTACGAAGTCATATGGATGGGAGATGGGAACCTCATCTCAAGGCGTAGCACGAGGAGTATCTAAGGGATAAGAATTTAAAAATAATAGAAGTGCACATGGAAGATTTCAGGCTCGAGGTGGAAGGACTGGGATGAGTCGATCAGAAAATGTATATGTAAGGGGACCAAGGGCCGTGTTTTGTTTTAGATGTGGTGGCCAAGAGCACATGTCTCGAGAGTGTACAATAGCTGAGACGACACCTTTGTGTTTCCATTGTCATTAACCGGGGCACTTACGAAAGAATTGTCCAGCGATGGGAGCTACAACTTCAGTTGGTAGTGTGACATTAGGAGATAGGATTTCTACATCGAAAGTACATAGGGGAGGTAGAGGAGGCGTGTCTCAAAACCAAGGCCAAGGCAGAGTGTTTGCACTGACGCAACAAAATGCACAAGCTATGCCTAACGTAGTCACATGTACACTTCCTATTGGTGATAAAGATGCTTATGTGTTAATAGATCCTGGTTCTACACATTCTTTTGTGTCTTTGCTTTATCTGTTGCATCTTAATAAACCATTATCATCATTAGATTCTGGTTTAGCTATTGTTACTCCAGTGGGGGGGGGGGGTTGGTTTTTATTGAGAGGGTATATAGGGAGTGTGTGGTGCGAGTGGGTGAAAAAGAATTACTAGTTGACTTATTACCACTTAATATGGACGAATTTGATGTAATACTGGGTATGGATTGGTTAGCCTCATATCATGTATGTTTGGATTGCTTTAAAAAGGAGGTAGTGTTTCAGTTACCGGGTGAACCTGAATTTAAATTTATCGAGGAACGAAATGTCACTCCAACATGTTTGGTTTCTGCTACAAAATGTTATGAACTACTAAGGAAAGGATGTGCGGGTTATCTTGGCCATGTGGTGGACATAAGACAAGAGGATGGAAAACTATCAGATATACCAGTGGTTAATGAGTTTCCATATGTCTTCCCAGAAGAACTCCCAGGGTTAGCACCAGACCGTGAGGTAGAATTTGAAATTGAGTTGGTACCAGGCACCGCACCGATATCTATTGCACCATATCGTATGGCACCTGCAGAATTAAAAGAGCTAAAGATATAGTTGCAAGATTTGTTAGATCGTGGTTTTATAAGGCCTAGTGTATCACCGTGGGGAGCCCTAGTACTGTTTGTGAAAAAGAAAGATGGAACCATGATACTTTGCATCGATTATCGTCAATTGAATAACATGACTATCCGTAACAAATACCCATTACCCCGAATTGATGACTTGTTCGATCAGTTGCAAGGAGCAAAAGTGTTTTCCAAGATCGATCTCAGATCCGGATATCATCAATTGAAAGTAAGAGACTGTGATATTTTTAAAACTTCTTTTCGTTCCAGGTATGGACATTGTGAATTCCTTGTTATGCCATTTGGGTTAACAAATGTACCAGCTATATTCATGGATTTGATGAACCGTATATTTCACCCATAAGTGGATTCTTTTGTTATTGTCTTCATTTATGATATTTTGATATATTCTCATAGTAAGGATGAGCATGAACACCACTTGCATGTTATTTTACAGACCTTGCGAGAGAAGTAGTTATATGAAAAATTTTCTAAATGCTAATTTTAGCTAGACAAGGTAGTATTTTTAGGGCATGTTATTTTTGTTGATGGTATTTGTGTTGATCCCAAGAAGGTAGAAGCAATAATGAATTGGTAAAGGCCAACTAGTGTGATACAGGTACGTAGCTTTTTGGGATTGGCGGGCTATTACAGAAGGTTTATACCGGGGTTTTCTTCTATTGCATTGCCATTGACTAAGCTTACCAGAAAGGAGAACAAGTTTGTGTGGAGTGGCGATTGTGATAAAATCTTTGAAAATTTAAAGGGTAAGTTGACATCAGCTCCAGTATTGGCTATCCCAACAGGTACAGAAGGTTTAGTTATTTATAGTGATTCTTCGTATCAAGGACTCGGTTGTGTGTTAATGCAGCATGGAAAAGTAATTGCTTTCGCTTCTCGATAGTTAAAGATACATGAACGTAACTACCCTACTCATGATCTCGAGTTAGCTGCAGTAGTTTTTGCATTAAAGATCTGGAGACATTACTTATATGGTGTTAGCTGTGAAATTTTTACTGACCATCGAAGCTTAAAATACTTGTTTAGTCAAAGAGACTTGAACTTGAGGCAAACAAGGTGGATGGAACTTATAAAAGATTATGATTGCACGATACATCACCATTCGGGTAAAGCTAATGTTGTTGCCGATGCTTTGAGCAGAAAATCTCCAGCATAGTATCTTGTATTTATTGTATTCGAGTTGACCTGCTAAGAGAGTTAGCTTTAATGGGGGTGGAATTAACTTTGAATGAGTCTTACGGAATAGGAGCACATTTAAATATTAGACCCACGTTGATAGACTGGAAAAAACAAGCACAGACAAGAGATACATAATTGGAGAAAGTTAGAGATAATATAAAAAAGGGTAAAGCAAATGAATTTTCTATTCGTGATGATGACATTGTTATGTACGGAACCCGTTTGTGTGTACCAAATGTGCCTGATTTAAGAAGAACAATTTTAGAGGAAGCCCACTGTTCTTTATATGCTTTGCATCCAGGGAGCACAAAACTGTATAGAGATCTAAAACAATGTTATTGGTGGTCGGGAATGAAACACGACATTGCAAATTTTGTTGCTAGATGTCTAGTTTGCCAACAAGTGAAGGCAGAGCATCAGAAGCCTAGTGGTCTACTACAGTCCTTACCTATTCTTAAGTGGAAATGGGAACATGTTACTACAGATTTTGTTGTAGGTTTACCAAAATCATCCCAAGGATTTGATTTTATTTGGGTTTTCGTTGATAGGTTGACTAAGTCTGCACATTTTATTCCTGTTAAAACTACTTACTCCATGGATAGATATGCCAAAATATACGTGGATGAGATTATTAGATTGCATGGTGCACTAGTTTCTATTATTTCTGATCGAGATCCTAAGTTCACTTCTCACTTTTGGCCTAGTTTATGTGACACCCCGACTAATTAAATACCGGGTAGCTACTCCTTTATTAAATTAATTCAAAATGCCAAGTTGGTCCAATTAATAGCATCACTGTCGAAAACATTTTAAAGATTACTAACCACCTAGTATTTAAAAAGTAAGTGCCAAATTTTATTTAAAGTCTGATTAACATGCAACAAGTGTAAAAAGAATAATAACACCATTCACCATAATGAAGTAAGTAGAGTAACCATCACATAAGTAAATAAAGTCTGGAGGAAAAACTCCCCACTACAATCCCACAACTGAAAAAGTAAACCGAATACTAAAACGATACATGCCAAAGTCTGAAAACTGAATGTAAATGTATCTCTAATAGAAATGGGCAACATGCCCTACAACTGATAGATAATGAAGCTGGAATCCAAGTGAATAGAGGCGTCTACAAGCAAATCCCTGTAGCTTCCACAAACAGCTACAGCTCGTCACCTGAATGAATGTCCTATGCATGGTGTCCTTGTGGCTGGGCACCTAAAATGGTTACAAAGAAAAATAGATTTGAAAAGCAAACGGGTCAGAGCCCGAATGTGGAGTTATATTTTAAAAACCTGCAAGTGCTTTAAAAACATTTAAAACATTAAATGCAAAATACATGTTAGGATGTGCACTCACATGATATTCTCACCTCTCGTCTAACTGTGCACCCCTAACGTAAGTACCCATCTATAACGACCCAAACCACTAGCTAAGTAACAACATATCTAGCTAGACTGCCATAGGTCCTACCCTTTTTACTCGGTTCTATTATCATTATAACACTCGTAATTAAATAGGGGTTTAACGTAACTCAGATGTTCAATATGCACTATATTACACTATTAGCTAACTCGTTATGTTTCTCGAATCAATACCGTAATTATTTCACAACATTAACATAAAGGTTCTCATTAATTAAGTGTATATTATTCACATCATAAATATACAATACAAGCACCCCGAGAACTAAGCTGCGGTGCACACATACTCTGCTATCCATCCCGGTACATCACGTACATAAGGATTACATATTCCGAATCTCTCAGGAATAGTTCACAGATAACAACATGACAAGTAATGGAGGCGAACACAGTCACATCACATGGGTCACGCACATACCTACGCTCCCACGATCAGCGGACTTATTAATATCCCAATAAGTCTTTCTATGACCTATGTTCATCGAGGTAACCAGTCTAAATCCGGGAAACACAAGGATTAGAGGGCCCTAAGAGAACGCAACCCTCCCGTGATAGCAAGTATGGTAGGTATGTCATACACATAATACATATACCAATACTAAGTAAACACACGTGTTAGTAATCCCGTAGTTTAATCGTAGTACATATCGCTTTCTCGTACTAACTTAAAATTATCACAACTTATATTATTTCGGTTTATAATCATACGCGCCATAATTCACTCTCACGTCGTAGTAGACACTCACGTCTCAACCCAAACCGTTCATTTAATATAACTCTCGTATATAATTTCCTTCTCATAAATACCCAAAAGTACCAATTCTATCACTACATCATCATCGGAATGTTATCTATATCCTCGAACAAGTTTACGGGACTCCAAAAATCAAAACAGTCCAAAAAAGGACCAAACTGTCAACTCGTTAGAAGTCTCGTTCGAACGAGACTGTTCGAACGAGATTCTTCTGTCAACTCGTTAGAAGTCTCGTTCGAACGAGGCTGTTCGAACGAGATTCCAGTTCGTTCGAACGAACTGTACCTTCTAACGATATCTCGTTCGAACGAGATATCGAATGAAATCCCTTCTCGTTAGCAGCGACTGGTCAACTCGTTAGAAGCTCGTTCGAACGAGTTCGTTCGAACGACCTGGGTAGGGGCTTCTAACGAGCTACCAGATTCGTCCCAGATTTCTCTAAGTTTCGTTTTCCACTATTTCTACTCCTCAAATCTTCTCCAAAGTTCGTCCCAACAATGTTTTAAGTTCTCTAATCATCCTAAAACATGCTAAGGTCATAAACTAACATCTTTTAAGGCTTTATTGCACCCTATACATCATTAAATCACAAGATTCTATATTTTTCCCCAATTTTTATAAGAACATGAACCCTAGATCTTTATCATCATCAAATCCCCAAATTAAATCCGTTTTTGTTACAACCAACATACATTAAGATCAGAATAATCATCTCTATGTAATTCTACATGCGATTTGTCCTCAATATTCAAGTTCTAAATCCAATTAACATGGGTTTTCATTCAATCTTTCAAGAACAATTAAAATTCTTCAATTTCTAACATGGAAAGGACATTCTCTAAAATTAAATGGAATAAAGTCACTTGCCTTGGTTGTCTCTGAGTTTGGATGATGGTTTGATAGAGCTTTTCTGCAGAATTTCTTCTCTCCAAGCTTCTCCTCCAATGGTGGCTTAAGGTGGCTAGGGTTTGATTTTGGGGAACTTGTAAACCTAATGATAGCCTCCGTAGCTTAATGGGTTAATATGGGTTGGTTAGTGGGTTTAGAGGGTTAAATCCACATCAGATTAAAACTCCCAATTTTCGTCACTTTTAATTCCTCAAAATGTAAAATTACCAAAATACCCTTTATGATGCCGGTATGGCCTAAAAATACCCCGGGACCCAAACTACACCCCCGGCTACTGTTTTCTGACTATCTCAACCCTTCCGGACGCGTTGGCGCACTCAAAACGACCATACGATTTATAGATTTTAAATTCACTTTTATTATCAAAATATTACACCGTGACGCGACGGTCCCACGCGTCTCAACAAAATTTCTAAAATGCCGTATATAAATCTCACGACAACTTTTATAATTCCAAATTCATATATAATCATATATGCACATAATCAAATACCAACTCGAATCTCCTTAGTATTTTTAACCCGGATTAATTTCCAATTAATACACATTTAATTAATTAATCCCGAAAATAAATATAGCCAAAAGTACGGGGTATTACATACTTCCCCCCTAATAACTGAATTTCGTCCCGAAATTCGAAACTAGAAAGTACCTGCTAAAAATAACTCTGGATAACGTTCGCGCACCTCATCCTCGCGCTCCCATGTGGACTCCTCGACATTGTGATGTCGCCACTGAACACGCACTAACGGAACTATCTTTGACCGTAGTTTCCTCTCGCTTCGGTCCAAAATAGCAATCGGCCCCTCCTCGTAGGAGCTATCCGGCTGGAGATCGATGTCCTCCACAGCAATGTGAGAATGAGCCAAATTATCTCTAAGGTATTTCTTCAGCGAGGAAATATGGAACACATCGTGAATCCGATGCAAATGCTCCGGTAGTCCAAGTCTATACGCAACCGGTCCGATCCGCTCAATAATAGGAAATGGCCCCACATACCTCGGTGCCAACTTCCCCTTCTTCCCGAATTGCATAATCCCCTTCATCGGAGATACCCTGAGCAAAACCTGGTCCCCCACTTGGAACTCCCTGAAAAATCTCTTCGCATCAGCATAACTCTTCTGCCTGTCTTGAGCTACCCGAATGCGACTCCGAATCAACTCAATCCTTGCCGAAGTATCCTGAATTACTTTCGGCCCAAGCAGTTTGTTGTCCCCCACCTCTAACCAAAATGTTGGGGAACGACAAGGCCTACCGTACAATGCCTCAAACGGAGCCATGCCAATAGTGAACTGATAGGAGTTGTTGTAAGTAAACTCCACTAGTGGAAGGTACTGCTCCCATCCACCCCCGAAGTCAATAATGCACATGCGTAGCATGTCCTCCAACATCTGATTTGTGCGCTCAGTCTGCCCATCAGTCTGCGGATGATAAGCCGTACTTAACCGCAATTCCGTGCCCATGGCCTCCTAGAAACTCTCCCAAAACCTTGAAACAAATATCTTGTCTCTGTCAGACACGATATTTAGGGGCACACCGTGAAGTCTCACAATCTATGAAATGAAGAGCTGGGCATACTGTCCCGTAGTGTAGTCAGTCCTTACGGGTAAAAAGTGAGCGACTTTGGACAACCTGTCCACAATTACCCAAACGGAGTCGTGACCCCTCTGCGACGTAGGCAACCCCGTGATAAAGTCCATGGATATGCTCTCCCACATCCACACCGGGACCTCCAATGGTTGTAGCAATCCTGCCGGTCTCTGATGATCCACTTTTACAAGCTGATAAGTGGCGCATTTCGAAACAAACTCAGCGATATCTCTCTTCATACCGCTCCACCAATACTGGCGTCTCATGTCTTGGTACATTTTGTCCCCTCCAGGATGTACTGCGAACCGTGAGCCGTGCGACTCTGCCATCACATCGTGTCGTAATTCTTCCCCTTCCGGAACTACCAATTTCCCATTGAAGCGTAATCCCCCGTCTGAGCTAACGGTATAGGACTCGGCTCCCTCTGCTAGTAATCGAACTATCTGCTCCTGACAGAACGAGTCATTAGCCTGTGCTCGTACTACCTTCGTGACAATCTGCGGTGTAACGGTCATCACAGACATGAAAGATCGGGCCACTGCATCCTGGTGTCCCAATTCCTTCCACTTAGCCTTCCACACCTCTGCCACCTCATCTGTTGGCCTATGGCTCAACGCGTCTGCTACCATGTTAGCCTTACCCGGGTGATACTGGATGTCGAACTGGTAGTCATTCACAAACTCAAGCCACCTACGCTGCCGCATATTCAATTCCTTCTGCGTGAACAGATACTGTAGGGACTTGTGGTCCATGAACAGTTGGAACTTCTCCCCCAAAAGGTAGTGCCTCCAAATCCGTAGGGCAAATACTACCGCTGCCAACTCCAAATCATACGTGGGGTAATTCTTCTCATGAGGCTTAAGCTTACGGGAAGCATAAGCTATGGCCTGTCTCTCCTGCTTCAATACACCTCCCAGTCCTTGCAAGGACGCATCGGTGTAAACCAAATACTCAACTCCCGATCTCGGCAATGCTAACACAGGTGCTAAGGTCAATTTGTCCTTCAATTCATCGAATGCCAACTAACAGGCATCACTCCAGATGTATGGCACACCCTTACGAGTCAGATGTGTCAAAGGACTTGCTATCTCCGAGAAACCCCGAATAAACCTCCTGTAGTATCCTGCTAGACCCAAGAAACTATGAATTTCAGTCGGTGTCGTGGGCTGTCCCCACTCCCTCACCGCTGATACTTTCCCCGGATCAACAGATATTCCCCGGTCGAAAATAATATGCCCCAAAAACTGGACTTCTTTCAGCCAAAACCCGCACTTCTCATATTTTGCATATAACTCGTTCTGACGAAGTGTCTGCAAAACCTGCCTCAAATGCTCGGCGTGCTCCTCCTCTGTCTGGGAGTAAACCAGAATGTCATCAATGAAGACAATGACAAACTCATCTAGGAACTCCCTGAACACTCTGTTCATCAAGTCCATAAACACTGCTGGAGCGTTGGTCAAACCAAAAGGCATAACCCGAAACTCGTAAGAACCATATCTCGACAAGAACGCGGTCTTCGAGACATCCTCCTCCCGGATACGTAATTGATGGTATCCCGATCTCAAATCAATCTTCGAGAAGAAAGAAGCTCCTCTCAACTGGTCGAATAAGTCATCGATTCGAGGCAACGAATACTTATTCCGTATCGTGACCTTATTCAACTCTCGGTAGTCCACACACAATCTCAGTGAACCGTCCCTCTTCTTCATAAATAAAACTGGAGCGCCCCAAGGTGAGGTACTCCTACGAATAAAGCCCTAACCTAACAGCTGCTCTATCTGATCCCGTAACTCTCGCATCTCAGCTGGAGCCATACGGTACGGTGCACGTGCTATAGGTCTCGTACCCGGTAGCAAATCTATAACAAAGTCTATCTCTCGACTGGGTGGTAAGCCTGGTATTTCCTGAAACACATCCGAATACTCCCTGACGACTGGGATAGAATCTAAAGGAATCACAACCTCCTTAGAGGTATCCTCCTCTAGGTAATACAAATGAGCGGTCGATCCTCCCTCTGGGCGAGGCATCGCCACTACGAACATCTCTTGCCCCGGAATGGCAAAAACAATGCTCCCGCTGAAGCAATCAATCATGGCCCTATAAGCTATGAGCCAATCCATACCGATGATCACATCGTGAACATGCATATCTAATACCAACATATGTGCAGGTAATACCAGACTACCAATCCCTACTCCCACTCCCCGGCATATAAAGAATATAAGTGACCCACTCCCCAATGGTGAGTCGACACACGTCACTATGCTCTCTGCCATAGCTAACAATCCTAAAGCTTTCGCGAAGTGTGTAGCTATAAAACAGTGTGTAGCCCCCGTATCAAATAATACCCGACCCATAGTGCCATGGATAGGAAACATATCCTCAATCGCGGGCAGTGCCTGTGGAACTGCAGCCTGGTGGACGTTGTAGACACGTCCATACTGTAGCTGCCCCTGCTGAGCTGGGACTGCTGGAATGGGTGGCAATGCTGCCATCTGTGGTGGTGCGGGGAGAGCGGCGGGAAACATAGGCCTCTGTGGCTCCTGGCGAGCACCCTGCTGCTGCTGCTGTGGGGCCCTGCCCCTATCAGGACAATCCTGTCGCTTATGGCCAATCTTTCCACAAACAAAACACTTACCTGGGAAGTTCCCTCCTCTCTGCCCCTGCTGTCCCCGGCCCTGGTGGCCGTTACCGTTCCTCCCTTGGCCCTACTGGCCCTAGTGAAACTGCTGCCCATTCTGCCCCTGTTGGCCCTGATGGCAGTTTGGACCCTGATGGCCCTGACGGAAACCTCCATGTCCCTGTCTGTAGTTCCCTGACCGGAACCTATTATTATCCTCCTGCTGGAAGCCCTTCTCATTCTGCCTCTGCCCCTGACCAGATTGTGCTCCGCTAGCATCATGTCCTCCAGTCCTGCCCTGATGGCTAGACTCCCCCGACCTCTTGCCCTCGGCCATATGAAAACGGTGGTCCTGGCAGTGTAACAATGCAGCGTTAACCACATCAGAATAGGTGGCCAACGATAGGTTCCCTAGAAGATGCTGACGGATCCTCCACGTCAACCCGTCCGTGAACTTCTCAATCTTCTTCTTCTCTGTTGGTATCTCGCCTGGAACGATGTTCAACAGATTTCTGAATTCGGCCTCATACTCGGCCACAGTATTGCCCTCCTGCCTCAAACTCATCAATCTCCTCCTTATTTCCGTATGAACAGCTGACGAAAAGTACTTGCGGTCAAAACGCACCCAGAACTCCTGAATCGTGAGAGTATCCCTCTCCTCCATGGGGGTAATAGACTCCCACCACTGTAGCGCAGATCCAACTAGCTTGAAAGTAGCCAGCACCTGCTTCTGAACATCAGTGCACTCATGCATCCTCAAGTGCCTCTGCATATCCTTCCTCTATTGGCTCGAGACTACCACATCTGAGCTACCTGCAAACTCTGGCGGATGCGCTTTCTGAAAAGCGTCACGTACACGCTCCCAAGCAGACGGGAATGCATTAGCCTGTACTGGCGCGGCAACCGGCGCCTGAGGTGGTGCCTGCTGAACAACGGAAATTGCAGCATTTACCGCTTGGGCTACTATAGCTGCAACCTCAGCGGCGTTCATCATGCCCTGAACTGGAGCGGGTTAGGGTTCGGACGTTGCATCCCTAGGAACTCGTCGTGCATGTCGTGGAGGCATCTGAAATAAGAACAAAGTTTATAAGTTAGCTGTTTATAAACTTAAGATAGCTGAAGAACGAAGCATGCACAAAAAGAGTACAACAGTCCTAAAATATAGGGCTCTATATCAAAGAAACTTAGTGGAAACATAAAAAGCCGTCAGATCCTAAAGGACACTAGAACTTGATGCTCTGATACCACCTGTGACACCCCGACTAATTAAATACCGGGTAGCTACTCCTTTATTAAATTAATTCAAAATGCCAAGTTGGTCTAGTTAATAGCATCACTGTCGAAAACATTTTAAAGATTACTAACCACCTAGTATTTAAAAAGTAAGTGCCAAATTTTATTTAAAGTCTGATTAACATGCAACAAGTGTAAAAAGAATAATAACACCATTCACCATAATGAAGTAAGTAGAGTAACCATCACATAAGTAAATAAAGTCTGGAGGAAAAACTCCCCACTACAATCCCACAACTGAAAAAGTAAACCGAATACTAAAACGATACATGCCAAAGTCTGAAAACTGAATGTAAATGCATCTCTAATAGAAATGGGCAACATGCCCTACAACTGATAGATAATGAAGCTGGAATCCAAGTGAATAGAGGCGTCTACAAGAAAATCCCTGTAGCTTCCACAAATAGCTACAGCTCGTCACTTGAATGAATGTCATATGCATGGTGTCCTTGTGGCTGGGCACCTAAAATGGTTACAAAGAAAAATAGATTTGAAAAGCAAACGGGTCAGAGCCCGAATGTGGAGTTATATTTTAAAAACCTGCAAGTGCTTTAAAAACATTTAAAACATTAAATGCAAAGTACATGTTAGGACGTGCACTCACATGATATTCTCACCTCTCGTCTAACTGTGCACCCCTAACGTAAGTACCCATCTATAACGACCCAAACCACTAGCTAAGTAACAACATATCTAGCTAGACTGCCATAGGTCCTACCCTTTTTACTCGGTTCTATTATCATTATAACACTCGTAATTAAATAGGGGTTTAACGTAACTCAGATGTTCAATATGCACTATATTACACTATTAGCTAACTTGTTATGTTTCTCGAATCAATACCGTAATTATTTCACAACATTAACATAAAGGTTCTCATTAATTAAGTGTATATTATTCACATCATAAATATACAATACAAGCACCCCGAGAACTAAGCTGCGGTGCACACATACTCTGCTATCCATCCCGGTACATCACGTACATAAGGATTACATATTCCGAATCTCTCAGGAATAGTTCACAGATAACAACATGACAAGTAATGGAGGCGAACACAGTCACATCACATGGGTCACGCACATACCTACGCTCCCACGATCAGCGGACTTATTAATATCCCAATAAGTCTTTCTATGACCTATGTTCATCGAGGTAACTAGTCTAAATCCGGGCAATACAAGGATTAGAGGGCCCTAAGAGAACGCAAACCTCCCGTGATAGCAAGTATGGTAGGTATGTCATACACATAATACATATACCAATACTAAGTAAACACACGTCCTAGTAATCCCGTAGTTTAATCGTAGTACATATCGCTTTCTCGTACTAACTTATAATTATCACAACTTATATTATTTTGGTTTATAATCATACGCGCCATAATTCACTCTCACATCGTAGTAGACACTCACGTCTCAACCCAAACCGTTCATTTAATATAACTCTCGTATATAATTTCCTTCTCATAAATACCCAAAAGTCCCAATTCTATCACTACATCATCATCGGAATTTTATCTATATCCTCGAACAAGTTTACGGGACTCCAAAAATCAAAACAGTCCAAAAAAGGACCAAACTGTCAACTCGTTAGAAGTCTCGTTCGAACGAGACTGTTCGAACGAGATTCTTCTGTCAACTCGTTAGAAGTCTCGTTCGAACGAGGCTGTTCGAACGAGATTCCAGTTCGTTCGAACGAACTGTACCTTCTAACGATATCTCGTTCGAACGAGATATCGAACGAAATCCCTTCTCGTTAGCAGCGACTGGTCAACTCGTTAGAAGCTCGTTCGAACGAGTTCGTTCGAACGACCTGGGTAGGGGCTTCTAACGAGCTACCAGATTCGTCCCAGATTTCTCTAAGTTTCGTTTTCCACCATTTCTACTCCTCAAATCTTCTCCAAAGTTCGTCCCAACAATGTTTTAAGTTCTCTAATCATCCTAAAACATGCTAAGGTCATAAACTAACATCTTTTAAGGCTTTATTGCACCCTATACATCATTAAATCACAAGATTCTATATTTTTCCCCAATTTTTATAAGAACATGAACCCTAGATCTTTATCATCATCAAATCCCCGAATTAAATCCGTTTTTGTTACAACCAACATACATTAAGATCAGAATAATCATCTCTATGTAATTCTACATGCGATTTGTCCTCAATATTCAAGTTCTAAATCCAATTAACATGGGTTTTCATTCAATCTTTCAAGAACAATTAAAATTCTTCAATTTCTAACATGGAAAGGACATTCTCTAAAATTAAATGGAATAAAGTCACTTGCCTTGGTTGTCTCTGAGTTTGGATGATGGTTTGATAGAGCTTTTCTGCAGAATTTCTTCTCTCCAAGCTTCTCCTCCAATGGTGGCTTAAGGTGGCTAGGGTTTGATTTTGGGGAACTTGTAAACCTAATGATAGCCTCCGTAGCTTAATGGGTTAATATGGGTTGGTTAGTGGGTTTAGAGGGTTAAATCCACATCAGATTAAAACTCCCAATTTTCGTCACTTTTAATTCCTCAAAATGTAAAATCACCAAAATACCCTTTATGATGCCGGTATGGCCTAAAAATACCCCGGGACCCAAACTACACCTCCGGCTAGTGTTTTCTGACTATCTCGACCCTTCCGAATGCGTTGGCGCACTCAAAACGATCATACGGTTTATATATTTTAAATTCACTTTTATTATCAAAATATTACACCGTGACGCGGCGGTCCCACGCGTCTCAACAAAATTTCTAAAATGTCGTATATAAATCTCACGACAACTTTTATAATTCCAAATTCATATATAATCATATATGCACATAATCAAATACCAACTCGCATCTCGTTAGTATTTTTAACCCGGATTAATTTCCAATTAATACGCATTTAATTAATTAATCCCGAAAATAAATATAGCCAAAAGTACGGGGTATTACAGTTTACAACAAGCTTTGGGGACTAAATTGAAATTTAGTACAACTTTTCACCCTCAGACTGATGGGCAGTCAGAAAGAACGATCTAGACACTTGAAGATATGTTACGAATTTGTGTATTGGAGTTCAGGGGCAGTTGGGATGAATACTTGCCACTAATAGAGTTTGCTTATAATAATAGTTATCATTCGAGTATTAAGATGGCTCCTTATGAAGCTTTGTACGGGAGAAACTGTAGAACTCCAGTGTGTTGGGCTGAAGTAGGAGAACAAAAACTACTTGGGCCACAAATTGTACAACAGATTACTGAAAATATCAATCTTATCCATAATCACTTAAATGTGGCGCAAAGTAGACAGAAAAGGTAGGCAGACAACCGAAGGAAAGAATTGAAATTTGAGGAAGGTGATTGAGTATTCCTACGTGTTTCTCCTTGGAGAGGGGTTATGAGATTCGGGAAGAAGGGAAAGTTAAGTCCCTGATACATTGGCCCTTATAAGATAGTGAAACGGGTTGGAGATGTAGCTTATAAGTTGGCATTACCACCAGAATTGTCTCGGATACACGATGTTTTTCATATATCCATGTTACGTAAGTATGTGCCGATCCTTCACATGTGTTTATTTCACAACCGATAGAGCTTGAAGATGACTTAACCTATGTGGAGGAACCCATTGCTATTGTAGATCGAAAGGAGCAAGTGCTACGTAATAAAACCATTTCACTAGTTAAAGTGATGTGGAGAAGTCAGAATGTGGAGTATGCCACCTGGGAAGGAGAGAATAACATGAAGAAACAATATCCTCATCTATTTGGTAAGTTTCTTATGCGTTAAATTTTGAGGATGAAATTTTTATAAGAGGGGTAGAATTGTAAGGCCCTAAAACATGATTAGGAAGGTTAATTACATGATTAAGTATAAGTTATTAGTTATAAGTTATAAATTGGTTATGTGTGTTAAACATGTTAATTATCATGTTTAGGGGATGCATGCTCATGTGATATATGTGTTGTTGGCATTAGGTGCTAATTGAGCTTATGATCGGGGATACCATGCTTAGCACATATGATTAGTTATGTAATTAAATGAATAATAAATTATGTTTTTAATGCATGATTATGTTTATAAAAGTAAATTAGGGTGTTGATACGAAATTGGCAATGTTTGGTCGTCAAATGTGAAAGTTTTGAGATTTTCGATAAATTGCTACTTTCCTGTTCGAGACCAAATTAGCCGTATTAATTTTTTGATTTTGGGAAAACACAAAATATGAAAGTTGTATATGTTTAAGTTATCTACTCATATACACAAAGAGGGAGTAAATCGGGGGCCGTGATAGTGAGTAACAGTAATTTTACCAAGGTGGGACAAATGTGTCATTAATGGAATTGTCTAATTCGACCTTTCATCCAACCAATCATGTGTTAACACTACCCCTATTGCTATTGGACCACTATACAATGTATTTCTGATTATAAATGAGAGTTATGTCTTCTTCCTCATAAGAAATAACAAGTTTTTCCTAAAGAGAGAGAAAGAGAAGAAAGTTAAGAAAGAAATCTTTAGAAACTTTCTATAAATCGAGGAATCCTCGTAAGGTAATTACAACTTTATTAAAGTCGGTCACATGGATGAGTTCTATAGTTGACATGTCTTTATTTTTGATTTGGATATATATTTTAATGATACCCATATTGATGAATTGTGTTGGAACAAGGATGAGTTAAGAACATAAGTTAGAACTGGAGCTAGGATCGTAAATGCATACTTTAAAGTCCTAAATTTACATCATCTTTTCGTAAAGAATTTTGATTTAGAAAATTCATTATGCTAAAACATGTTTATGATATGTTTCCATGAATTATACTCAAGTTCAAGGTTATGTATGCTTAAAAATGTCAAGTTATGCCTTAATGTTCTATTTTGACCTAGTTATGCTAAAAATAGAATAAATCATGGAATACTTATTGGAATTGAGTGATTCAAGTTGGAGAGTAACATATACTCATACATGTATAACATATCCTAAAATTGTTTAAAAATATCAATGAATGAACACTTGGTGATAGTTTGAAGTTTTGGTTTAAAATCTGCCCTAAAGTAGCAAGAATGCATATTAAGTGTTTGACATTTTACTGGACATAGAAAATGAGCCCTAAAAATTATGAAACATTAATTTTATATTATTAAATATGTTTACTGATATTGGGTGGAATATCATGCAAATTTATATTGTATAAAAATTATGAAAATTCCAGGAAGTTGAAGTTGTGTTGTGGTTTTTCTTGAGAAACGATTTGGAAAAGGTTGTAATAAAATGGCCATAACTTTGTCTAGCGAATTCATAAATTAATTCTGTAAATTGTGTTAGAACCCTAATTAATTGTGTGTTATAGAAATGTGAAGTACCATATTTAATTTCACTTTAGTTATTTCTGATTGACCAAATGATGTGAGGTATTACTGGATTTGATGTTAATCGGTGTGATATGGGGAGAAATGGTATCTAATCCTATTATTATCGTATCTTAGCTTGGGGGAGATTTATCTTAGGGGAAGACGTCTTTCTAAGTAGGTAATTTGTTTGATAAAGGGGAGAATTAAGTTAGGGGGAGTAATTATTTAATTGCATTTAATATTTTTATATTCCCTATGCTTTTGATAGTTTGCTTAAGTGTACAGGAATACGTTTGAGTCAAGCATTGTATTTTTATTTTGGGTGGGACTTTTTATTAGTCTAGTAGAGCTAGATATCCCTTTAGGATTTTTGTTGGTTTTTGTCCCGGAATAGCCAAAGGGGGAGATTTGTAAGGACGCAAATTTCAATTGAGTCCTTTGTAGTTTTGGCTCAATTCCGGACAAAAACGTTTGAGTCGTAGGATAGAGTATATTGATTATCTTTCAAGCCTATGACGTGTTTGTTGAAGACGTAGCGGCCAATTGTATAAAGCTTCATCAAAATGCCGAGTTAAAGTGCCTCGTTTCTACTTCATCAATAGTGGTTCCATGCTCTCAAGGTATGAATGCATTATATATATATATATATATAGGAGCTTGGAACGGTTTATATTGGGTGTTAGGTTTTTAAAACCCTGTTTTGTTTTCAGAATGTTTTCTATTAAAACTTATATATAGTATATAAAGTTTCTGGGCTTAAAAAGAATTTTTTGAACATTCTGTAAGCTCGTTCGAAGTGTCGTTCGAACGAGATTGTCGTTCGAACCACAAGTCGTTCGAACGAGAATGCCAACGACTTCCCATTATGGCATACTGGAACTTCGTTCGAAATGTCATTCAAATGAGATGGTCGTTCTAACGAGATTTCTAATGAGCTTCTAACGAGTTCATACTGGAACTTCGTTAGAAGACTCGTTCAAACGATAATGTCGTTCGAACGAAATGTCGTTCGAACGAGATTTGGCGGGAACAGTTTTTTGGCAGTTTTAAGCAGTTTTCTCCCACTTCCCCACTTGTTTCTTAACTGATATTTCTCAGACTTTATTATGTGCGGGAAACCATTTTTATAATCCAACTTTTCATATCCTACCAAATTCTAGAGAGTGTTTGAGAGCAAAATTGTTTTGGAAAAAGTTCATTGGTTTTGAGTGTTAATTTTCAAGGAAAAAATAATTTATCACTCTAGTTTACACCCATAGTTGTCTTTATCCAAGTTCATATATATATATACATCTTGCTTGGAGTTTTGGCACCGGTTTTCTCTACACCATTGAAGAAGAGAAGTTTGGGTTTGCTTCTAAATCCCACAAAGAAGAAGAGTTTTTCATGATTTACCCACTTGGAGAAAGGCTCCTAGTTCTGGTGATGGTGACCACATAAAGTCCGATCGGTGGATTACGAGACCGCGGTGGAGCTCCGGGGTTATTCTCTAAGTGGAGGTGTTTGCAAGCAGGAGCGTCGAGGCTTGAGGGGGATCGAGTCGTGTCAAGTAAGTCTTTTGTCTTGTAATTGTAAATTTCGTACTTAGTGGATTTGAGGCTAGGGCCGTCCGAGGTTGTTTCCCGACTTGGGTTTTTCCTCGTACATCACGGCGTTTTGTGATCTATTTACTTTTATCTCGCAGAATGACTTAGAACTCATGCTTAGGATAATTCAAGATAAAATTGATTTTAATTGTCACACTTAATTTATTTTGGTGCATAATTAAATTTGGGTAAAGTTTATTTAATTCAAGTCTATTTTTAAAACTGGTTTGGCCTAATTTGGAAATAATGATAAATATGACTTAGGCAAATTCTAGGAGTAATTATTAATGGCGTTGAAGTGAAATTAAATGAGTGTGTGTTTTAATTAATTTCACTCGGTTTAATTTTAATTTGAAATAGAAATTAAAATTTGGTGTTTGTTTGTTTTGTGGACCATCTTACGCTTCTGCATCTATCTAATAAAAAGTAAATAATATTTCTTAGAGAAATTAAAAAGGGGGGCCCTTCGGGACGACTTAAAATTGGTATCAGATCCAAAGCGATAAATTATTTCGTTAAGATCCTTTAAATATTTTTGGCTAAAATGGAATTTTCCCCATTTTCTAAATTTCCTATTTTCGATGGTTCTAACTATGCGTATTGGAAAGCGCGAATGAAATCGGCACTAAAATCTATCGACTAGAGATTTTGGATGTCTATTGTTAACGGGTGGTCCCCACCAACTCACTTAGTTGAAAATGAACGTGTTCCCAAACCGGCCGATAGATGGACTGCGAATGAGTTTAAACTTTCTAATTTTAATTCCCATGGTTTGAATGCCTTGTTTAGCGTTGTCACACCGGATGAATTCCGATGTATTATGATGTGTGAAACTGCTAAAGAAGCTTAGGATATTTTACAACTAGCTCATTAAGGAACTAGTGTCGTTAAAGTTTCAAAACTCCAAAACCTCACCACTCAATTTGAAACTATCAAAATGAACGATAATGAAACTTTTGATGAATTTTATGCTAGACTTTCCGATATTTTCAATTCATCTTTTAATTTGGGAGAGAAAATACCCAACAACCGAGTTGTAAAGAAAATTTTAAGGTCCCTACCCGATAGATTTATTCCAAAAGTGACCGTTTTAAATTCTTTACCAACTTTAGTCTCTACGAAATTAGAAGAGCTTGTAGGTGATTTACAAACCTATGAACTAGAAATGTTTCCCTCTAAAACTGAGAAGAAAATAGAAAAGGGTGTTGCTTTAAAAGCCCATAAAGAGGTCAAACAAGTAGTAGAGAGCGAGAGTGATAGTGACTCGAAAGACATGGCTTTGTTTGCTCGAATTTTTAGAAAATTTCTTAAATTTAACAAAGATAAATTTAAAAATCATTTTAAGCAATTTGGAACTTCTAAGCATGACAAAGTTGAGAAGATCCCTAAACCTATTAATGAACAACTAAATAGGGACGAGTCTAATAGGTGTTTTGGTTGTGAGGGTAGGGCTTCTGAGTGCCCCACTAAACTAATGAAAAAGGGTAAACGACCCATTTCATATAATGCGACCCTTAGTGATAGTGATAAGGAAGAGGGACCCGATTCCCCCACTAAGCCCAACTTTGTGGATTTTATGGCTAATCATGTGAGTGATAGTGAGAACTCATCGATTGATGAAACTTTAACACATGACACTTCCAAGGTCATAGTTTATGATTCTCTTATTTTTTATGATAGTGAGAGTGGAGAAGAAAGAGAGAGTGAAAATGAAGAAGAGGTTAATGTGAGTGAACTTCAAAATGCTTTTCAAGAATTATATAAAGAATCAATTAATTTAAAAAGAGATAATTTGAAGTTAGAAGCTAGTTTAAAAGAGAGTGTCAAGGTCATTGATGATGGTTTGTTGGTAGAAGACCTTAGCACATGTGAGAGGACTCTTCGAGATAAGCTTGAATATGTAGAAGGCGAGAGAGATAGCCTTAGAGGTTTAATGGAATCCTTGAAAAAGGATCTTCTTGCTTTTGAAGAGCGAAATGTTTTATTAGAGTCAAACATTTTAGAATTGCAAAATAAATTAAAAGACTCTAGTAATGTCAAATTTGATTTGGAGTGTCGTTCGGAAAAATTAAATAAAATCTTAGGAACGGTCCAAATTAAAAATGACACGTGTGGTTTAGGCTTCAATACTTGTAATGAATCTACTCATAAAGCCAAGACCAACGTTTTAGGAGAATCTACTCGGAAAGCATTTAGAGATCCCTCCTTAGGTAAATCATTTCGACATGTTTTTATTTGTACACATTGTGGTCGAAAAGGTCATCTTAAGAAATTCTGTTTTGATCTTAAACGAATTCCTAGAAAATCCCAACGTAAAGCAACCAAGGTATTTAAAGTTCCTACACCCCAAGATAGTCATTCTTCATTAATTTGGGTTAGGAAATCCGACTTGGTTGCCTTGCAAAATAGGGTTTTTGATTCTCATTTACTTTCACATGCTTTCTCCCTTGCTAAATCTAAAGGATGAATGTGTTAGTGTTTGCATACTTTATCTTTTGTGCTTCATGATATACTATCATGCTAAATGTATGCTTTTTTAATCATTTTCTAGTTTATGCCCCATGCTTAATCACATGCTAGAATAATGATTTCTGTTTATCTTTTGTATTTTATTTCTTCATTTTATTTGCATTAAATGAAAATTACAAAAATATTTTTGTTTATCATTTGGGTTTTTTATCTATAGGAATTTAAGATTAATAAAAAATTCAAATGATTTTTGTTTGTCTTTTGATTATATATTTTTATTTTTGATTATAAATGTCAAAAACTCAAAAAGATTTTATTTTGTGTGTATTTTGGTTTGACACACTTTAAGTGGCATATACTTGTGTTTGAATCCCTCCTTTAACGCTCTCATGTGTCTAGAACTTTTGGTTTATATTATCAATCCTTATTATGTTCTTTACCATGCTTACATGGAGTAGTTGGATTTTGTGTTATTTAAATGGATTCTATTTTTATATGTCTCTATTCACACATGCACGAGCTCTTTTGAAATTTTAATGTCACATGTTATATTTGAGCTTTGTGAGGTGTTCTCCTACCAATCTTGTCATCTACATATTTGTGACCTAGGAGGACTAGTGCATGTCAAAATCTGTTGCACGTGATATTTGTATGAAAAATGAAAACATGATAAATATAAATGTGCATGGGTAAGGGCTCCGAAAGGACTTAGTTATCCTTTGCGATTGTAAGCCACCGTTTGAAATGGACCTAAAAGAATACGTGGTCCAAAGGCCTAAAAACAGAAAAATGGCACTAAAAGAAAAATAATTGCCAAGGCCTATGTTTAATTGATATATTCATTCAATATAAAAAGAATATATATATATATATGCTTCTTGAGGGAGATTGTATGGTATATCAACGGTTTGCACAAGGTTCGTTTATCCTAGTTGTACATTCAATGTCATGACTCTATTGGTTTGTAGAATCATCAACATGCTAGGCTTGTATGCATTGTGTATGTTTGTTCATTGAGTTCAATCTATATTGTCACATGAGGTTATATTCAAATGTGATGAAGTTTGCAATCAATTTAGAACTCCGTGAACATGTTTTAAGTGATTGGGTCTAAATTTAAGCATTACTATTTCACACCCCAACACTTCCGTTTTCATATGACACATTTTTTTCCATACGAGTGTGAAAGACTCCTATTATATTTTGTATGTGTCATTTGTATGTTTATATCTATATATGTGTACTTGAGCCTCTTTGGTATATATTATGTATACATATATTTGATATTTTTGTTTAGCCTTTGCCTTTATTTCTAATCCATACATGCTATAATTCATACTTGGTATCCATCTTACTGGATTCTCTGTTGATATCACATGCTTAATAATTTATATATCATATTGGTATCATTTTAGTGCATCCTAGTTGGTATCCGATGTTATTTCTTGGATTAGTTGAATCTTTGTTGCCCAAGTGCTTTAACGTTCTCATCTCATTCTATTTATCCCTTGCTTAGTTTAGAGGGTGTATATGCTTTATTTGGGGGAGATAAGTTAATGTTTAATTTGTTACCTTTGTCTATTCCTGAACAAAAAGGGGGAGAATGATAGGGGGAGAAATGGTATCTAATCTTATTATTATCGCATCTTAGTTTGGGGGAGATTTATCTTAGGGGGAGAAGTCTTTCTAAGTAGGTCATTTGTTTAATAAAGGGGAGAATTAAGTTAGGGGGAGTAATTATTTAATTCCATTTAATATTTTGATATTCCCTATGCGTTTGATAGTTTGCTTAAGTGTGCAGGAATACGTTTGAGTCAAGCATTGTATTTTTATTTTGGGTGGAATTTTTTATTAGTCTAGTAGAGCTTGACGTCCCTTTAGGATTTTTGTTGGTTTTTGTCCCGGAATAGCCAAAGGGGGAGATTTGTAAGGACACAAATTTCCAATTGAGTCCTTTGTAGTTTTGGCTCAATTCCGGACAAAAACGTTTGAGTCGTAGGATAGAGTATATTGATCATCTTTCAAGCCTATGATGTGTTTGTTGAAGACGTAGCGGCCAAGTGTATAAAGCTTCATCAAAATGCCGAGTTTAAGTGCCTCGTTTCTACGTCATCAATAGTGGTTCCATGCTCCCAAGGTATGAATTCATTACATATATATATATAGGAGCTTGGAACGGTTTATATTGGGTGTTAGGTTTTTAAAATTGTGTTTTGTTTTCAGAATGTTTTCTATTAAAACTTATATATAGTATATAAAGTTTATGGGCTGAAAAAGAATTTTTTGTACATTCTGTAAGTTCGTTCGAAGTGTCGTTCGAACGAGATTGTCGTTCGAACCACAAGTCGTTCGAACGAGATTGCCAACGACTTCCCATTATGGCATACTGGAACTTCATTCGAAATGTCGTTCGAACGAGATGGTCATTCGAACGAGATGGTCGTTCTAACGATATTTCTAACGAGTTCATACTGTAACTTCGTTATAAGACTCGTTCGAACGAGAATGTCATTCGAACGAAATGTCGTTCGAACGAGATTTGGCGGGAACAGTTTTTTGGCAGTTTTAAACAGTTTTCTCCCACTTCCCCACTTGTTTCTTAACTGATTTTTCTCAGACTGTATTATGTGCGGGAAAACATTTTTCTAATCCAACCTTTTCATATCCTACCAACCTCTAGAGAGTGTTTGAGAGCAAAATTGTTTTGGAAAAATTTCATTGGTTTTGAGTGTTAATTTTTAAGGAGAAAATAATTTATCACTCTAGTTTACACCCATAGTTGTGTTTATCCAAGTTCATATATATATACATCTTTCTTGGAGTTTTGGCACCGGTTTTCTCTACACCATTGAAGAAAAGAAGTTTGGGTTTGCTTCTAAATCCCACAAAGAAGAAGAGTTTTTCATGATTTACCCACTTGGAGAGAGGCTCCTAGTTCGGGTGACGGTGACCACATAAAGTCCGATCGGTGGATTCCGAGACCGCGGTGGAGCTCCGGGGTTATTCGCTAAGTGGAGGTGTTTCCAAGAAGGAGCATCGAGGCTGGAGAGGGATCGAGTCGTGTGAAGTGAGTCTTTTGCCCTGTAATTGTAAATTCCATACTTAGTGAATTTGAGGCTAGGGCCGTCCGAGGTTATTTCTCGACTTGGGTTTTTCCTCGTACATCGCGGCGTTGTGTGATCTATTTACTTTTATCTTGCAGAATGACTTAGAACTCATGCTTAGGATCATTCATGATAAAATTGGTTTTAATTATCACACTTAATTTAATTTGGTGCATAATTAAATTTGGGTAAAGTTTATTTAATTCAAGTCTATTGCTAAAACTGGTTTGGCCTAATTTGTAAATATGATAAATATGAATTAGGCAAATTCTAGGACTAATTATTAATGGCGTTGAAGTGAAATTAAATGAGTGTGTGTTTTAATTAATTTCACTCGGTTTAATTTTAATTTGAAGTAGAAATTAAAATTTGGTGTTTGTTTGTTTTGTGAAACATCTTACGCTTCCGCATCTATCTAATAAAAATGAAATAATATTTCTTAGAGAAATTAAAAAGGGGGGCCCTTCGGGACGACTTCACGGTGTATTCAACTACTAATGACATTGACTTGTTAGGTGGGGAAGAAGCTAATACTACAACACCAAGGAAGTAGTTTGGTATTAATCTTAGCACCAAATCAAAGGTGAGTGACCTATCTTATGAAATATAGATACTTATATGTTCATATGGAAATGTTTAGTTAAACACATGTGTTATAATGCTTATGGGAGTGATGTCGTATTTAGGAAACATATGCATATGATTAAAAATGTTAAGCGATGTTATATAATGATATGGACTAGTGAGTCCTTTATCTAATGTTAAGGACTGGTGGGTCCTACGGGATGCAGCGGCCCCATTAATCCAATTTAAAGGTTTGTTGTACTCGGGCCTAATTAGGGGATTTGGTGTTCCCCATTAACTGGGAGTTAATTGGACTGGCGGGTCCAGGCTTGCGAGAGTCACACAATTCCTATTGAGTTATAACATTAGAAAATAAAAATGGTTATTTGAATTGGTTATATATGTGGAATATGTTCATTCACTAAGCTTGTGTTGCTTACAATCCTATAATGTTATGTTTCAGGTACGCCTATCAGTTGGAGTTCACTGCCAAGTTAGGACCTTAAAACGGGAGAGTGACGGATATCTAGTATAGTTTGAATATCAAGAATCTTGTTGTGTAAATATTAAACTAAAGATCTTGGTTATGTAAAGTTATGTAGTACTTATAGGTTACATGTAAATGTAGTTATGTTTTCATTTACACATACCTTTGAAAAAAAAATCTCATGCTATTTTTCCTTACAGATTTAAATTAAAGCATTGCTTATTGTTTAAGGAAATTCATCGCTAATTAACAAGGATGAATTTAACTTAATTAAGTCGGGGCGCGACACCTCACCTCTCATATATAATGCACGCCTAATGTTCTATACTTATCCCATATAGCTATACTACCCAATCTCACTAGACAAAGTATTAACCTGAACTTATCTACGAACTTAAGTTCCCTTACCGCTCATACAGTACATTACCGAACAATTAATAATTAACATCACCCTTACGTTATTATTAATTAAAGTTAACATTTCACACATGTTGTCGTTCACGCCATATCATTCAGTTTCTCCACTTAAATTTCATTTTAAACATACGTTAACTATTTTTTCTACTATTTACACATTAGTAGATTCATCATTGTTTAGATATACACTATCTAGTCTCATTACTATCGCACATAAGTAGCTGATCATTACTTTAGATATACGTAATCTAGTCTCACTACTATCACCCTAAGTAGCATATCATTATTTTATATATGCACCATCTAGTCTTACTACTATCACCCATAAGTAGAATAAAACATGGTTTTAGACATGCACTATCTATTTTCACTACTATCACGCATAAGTAAATTAAACGTAATTAAGGTAAATACACCATATAATCTCACTACTATCACACATAAGTAAATTATTTATATGGTATATATATTTCACACACAATATACATTAAAGTGCATACTTTGCGTTTATGTCCCCATATCACACATTAAGAACTATTAGTTCGGAATGTCTCCTCGAACTTGGTTCGGAATGTCTCATCGAAATTGGTCCGGATTGTCTCATCGAACTTGGTTCAAATTGTATCATCGAAGTTATCAATCAAGTTATTTCAGAATGTCCCCTTGAACTTGGCTCGGATTGTCTCATCAAACTTATCAATCAAGTACATAATAGGTATTCACTCTACCAATAATTAAATTAGTAGGTATACACACAACCTAATTATCCATGCTTGTACTTAGTATCTTTCTCTCGAATTCTCCCCGTACTTATTACTTTACAATTTATCACGCTTATCGCATTTATTTGAGTATTCACACAACTTTTAAGGTCCTAGTTACCCCTTCATTAATTTCAGTAGTTAAGTCTAACTTACCTTACTAGTCTATATACAATTCTTTCAAATTTTCGTAATTCTTTATCTGTCTTTCAATTTAATTACAATATAGTTTCACCCAATTCAATAGTGACAACCCGCATTCCGAAATAAGGGGTGGCCAACCCGATACTCCAATAAATACGAAAATCATGGATGGGATTCATTCTCAGCATCACAAATATAATACGAGTATACGGGAAAACCACCCAATAATTCAAAAAACGGGTTGCCAAAACATTTAATTTGATTAAAAGATTAAGTTAAGAAAATAATTTAAGCAACCCATTCTAAAAGATAGTGGAATTTCCAAGATAACATACATATAGATCAACCTCCACAATAAATGTACAAGAAGAGGACCGAATAAGCTGTCGGTCCACAGCTACACAAAATGAATCACCACAGTTTAATATGATACATATTATATCCATTAAACAAGTACAAAGTTGGGCCACATGCCCGAATGACGGACCCGATCATATCTAGAATACAAAAAATGAGGGCGTCTAACAAAACATCCTGTAATATCCGAAAATCTTACAGCTCCTCGAAAACATAAGGGTGGAAATATCAACACGGGCATCCTTGTGGAGGAGAACCTGGGCGGATACAATAACATGCACAACAGGAAAGAGATGAACGGGTCAGGACCCGGTTTTTATATAGTTCCCAGATGAATAAGAAGCATGATAGCTATGAACAGTTAATCATGAATGATCACCCGAAACATGAATCATAAATGAGACAGTTAAAATGACATGCCTAAAATTACACGATGTAAGAGAATTAAATTATACATAATTAAGTTAAAAGCTTCCATCTTTGATAGCCACTTTAATCCAATTTCGATTCCTTAACAGGAATATAATATCATCATTATTCTCATTTCTTTTCAATTCTTATTCCTTAGGAAGAATATCATTACCATTTTACATTCGGTGGTAATAAACATATCTCAAGTCCCACTTGAATTTAGAAAAGTTATATTATTATACATATAACGATTCTAAGACCGTCCCTCCGAGTTTCCCCACTGGGCGCACCCCTAAACAACTATCATCTTCCAGGGGCCTATCAAACAAGGCAACGCACGTCGGGAAGTGGCCATATGCCTGCGAGTGAGTCATAACCACACTTGGAATTACCTCACTAGCGCAAAAGAACATATAATAAACCCGCATATGGCCGAGGACTATAGTCTCCCTGCATTCACTAGTCAGGGGACATCACCTCATGCACGAGCTTCCGTTATGATAGCATTTAGAGAGGTGTGTTTAATTAAATTAGCATTTACCATTAAAAATCATACTTTTCCTTTCCATTAACATATATGTGTTTCGTTTTATCTGAAACCATAGTCATAAACTATTTCATTGGTATTTAACATAGGGTATGCCTAGAATAATTCTCCAAACATGGGCCTACAACCCCTATCGTCCTATTAAGAAGTAACCAGAAGAGTGATGCCTAAACATCACTTTAGAACCCCCCCCCCCCCCCTTGGACTTAAACCCAAGTGAAATCCATTCCACTCTAGGGTGACAACCAGACTCAACTAGGACTCTAAAAGCCAAAGTTTACTTCATTCAAGAAGGTTCCTAAGTCCCTATGAAAATAAAAGATCTAAAATCAAAAGTAAAATTTTTGGGAAGAAAACAAGGGACCGGTCGACCGGACCTAAGACCGCAGTCGACCGCGTCTCAAGTTTTTGCCTAAGAAGAAAATCATAAATCTCACTTCGGTAGGGCCGGTCAACCGATAAGGGGGACGCGGTCGACCGCGCCTCAACATTTATGCCTTTGAAAGAAAGCAGTGTGCCCTCTCCTAAAGTCCCGGTCGACCGGTCTGAGAACCGCAGTCGACCGGTCATTGCAGACCTAGACCAATCTTTCCTATTTTCAAGCTAAGCCCAAAGCCAACTTCAACCAAACCAAACCAATCTCATTTACTGATACTAAATGATCATAAATTCTTCCAACTACATTATTCTACATCAATCCATAATCAAATATCTTCCAAAGACATCAAAACTCATAAATCCCAACAAAACCATAACTACATTAAACCAAAACTATCACATATATACCAACACTAATTATCCACCTTAAACCATATAATAGCAAGTAGAAAACTTGCCTTGGGGATTCAATCTCAGATTTTGTTGAAGAAGAATGCAAGATCAAATCACTAATCTTCAATCCCTCTCTTCTCCACAAGTTCTCTTCCCCTCTCACTCTAACTCTAGGGCTAGAATTTCACTTAGGGGAAAATGAAAGAATCAAAGAGACTAAACTGTGGCCTTAATCAAAAAGACTCTAATCTTTAAATGTCAATACCGCAATAAAATGATTTCTAATATGCGATATGCCAAAATTAGTCAAAAGTGCCCAAAACATCAAAATACAATATGGCACACAATTTGACTATCTCGCACCTCCCGGAACTAACTACACCCTCCAAAATATCATTTGGAATTTTTTTATAACACATTTTAAGTTCCGGTCTCATTTTAAACCATAATGTCATTTTAATTCTCATGACTCAATATAACACCACATGGTAATATTCACCCACACATAAGGTAAATATGTAACATTTTGGTAAATATTAACTTATCTTATGAAATTAATATTTACTCCACAACCAATAACATATATATATAAATACACCATGTGGTAGATAAATATAAAATAGGCTCCCAAAAGCGAGGGTTGTTACATACTCCCCCCTTTATGGGGGAATTTTTCCCCCAAAATTCAAACGTACCTTGGATAAAGAGATGCGGATACTTTTCCCGCATATCATCGTCAGGTTCCCAAGTTGATTCCTCAACGCTGTGATGACTCCATTGTACTCTAACCAAGGGCACCACTCGAGACCTTAACCTACGCTCCCCATGCTCTAGAATAGCAACGGGTTGCTCTTCATAAGAAACATCGGATTGCAACTCAATATCCTCAAAAGGAATATGCCATAGGGCACCTTCACACCTCTTGTATTTCTTCAAAGAGGAGACATGGAAGACATCGTAAATTTGTTGTAAAGGTTCTGGTAGGGCAATGTTGTTACGCCACTGGACCCACTTTAGCAATCATGGGAAAAGGTCCAACAAAATGCGGCGCAAGCTTCCCTTTCTTTCCAAAACAATTGATACCTTTCATAGGTGACACACGTACCAACACTTGGTTTCTGACCTCTAACTCTACATGCCTTCTACCCGCATCATCATAGCTCTTCTGTCTATCTTGGGCTATCCAAATGCAATTTCGAATGAGCTCGATCTTAGAAGAAGTATCCCGAATCATTTCAGGTCCTAGAAACTTATTATCTCCCACCTCCAACCAACAAGTGGGAGATCTACAGGGCCTACCATATAAGGCTTCATAGGGTTCCATCCTAATAGTGAATTGGTATGAATTATTATAAGCAAACTCGACCAATGGGATATATTGTTCCCAACTACCTTTAAAATCAAGCATACACATTCGGAGCATATCCTCCAACATTTGGTTAACCCGTTCGGTGTGGCCATCTGTTTGAGGATGATAGGAAGTGCTTAACCTAAATTCGGTTCCCATGGCCTTTTGTAAACTTTGCCAAAAGTGGGAAACGAAGATCTTGTCTCAGTCAGAACAATATTCAAAGGCACCCCATGCAGTTTCACAACCTCATTAATGAACAACCGGGCGTAACGAGCGGTGTTATAATCGGTACGGATCGAAAGAAAGTGCGCCGACTTCGTCAAACGATCAATGATAACCCATATAGAATCGTGACCTTTTTGTGATGTTGGTAAGCCAGTAATAAAATCCATTGATATGCTTTCCCATTTCCATACCGGAATCTCCAATGGTTGCAAAAAACTTGTCGGTCGCTGATGATCAATCTTAACCAACTGACAAGTAGTGCATTGAGATACAAACTCAGAAATATCTCGCTTCATGCCTGGCCACCAATATTAATGGTGCATGCCTTGATACATTTTATCATTACCCGGATGCACTAAAAATTTGGAACCATGGGATTCTACCATCACTGCCCGTCTCAAATCCCCCTCCTCTGGAACGATAAGTCTTCCATGGAAGCGCAATCCACCCTCTGAACTTATCGAGTAGGATTACGCTCCCTCAGACAGAAATCGGCGTATATGGTCTTAACAACCCTTATCCCTTCCTTGGGCTTCTACGACCCATGCCACAATTGTAGGAGTAACGATCATCACGGACATGAACGCCCTAGCAACCGCATTCTCATGACTGAGCTCTTTCCATTTAGCCTTCCATACATTAGCTAATTCTCCCTCGGGTTTTCTACTCAAGGCATCCGCCACCACATTTGCCTTGCTAGGATGATATTGAATATCAAATTGATAATCTTTCACGAACTCCAACCATCGGCTTTTCCGCATATTCAAATCTTTCTGAGAAAATAAATATTGCACTGACTTATGGTCCGTAAAAAGATTGAACTTCTCCCCGAGAAGATAATGCCTCCAAATATTTAAGGCAAAGACAACTGCGACCAATTCTAAGTCATGCACCTGATAGTTTCTTTCATGTGGCTTCAATTTTTGGGAAGCATAAGCGATAGCCCGTCGCTCTAGCTGAAGCACACCTCCCAAACCTTGTAGAGATGCATTGGTGAAGACTAGATATTCCAATCCCAATTTTGGTAAAGCGAGGACGGGAACCGAAGTCAATCTATCCTTGAGCTCATCGAATGCTGCTTGGCAAGAGTCATCCCAAACAAATCTCACCCCTTTTCGGGTCAAATTTATCAAAGGACTAGCGATCTTCGAGAAGCCCTTAATAAATCGACGGTAATAACCCGCCAAACCCAAAAAACTGTGAATTTCGGTAGGTGTCGTGGGCTGACCCCACTCCCTCACCGCAACCACCTTATTCGAATCTACCGATATACCCTGTGAAGTCACTATATGACCCAGAAATTGCACTTCCCGTAACCAGAAGCCACATTTCTCAAACTTATCATACAATTGGTGATCCCTTAATCTTTGCAGGACCAACCTCAAATGAATAGTATGCCCAGCTTCAGTTTGAGAATACACAAGAATGTCATCGATAAACACAATAACAAATTGGTTCAGGAAGTCCCGAAATACCCTATTCATGAGATCCATAAATACGGCAGGGGCATTGGTCAGTCCAAAAGGCATGACCAAGAATTCATAGGACCCGTACCTTGTTAGAAAGGCAGTCTTGGATATATCCTCCTCCCGTATCCTCAATTGGTGATACTCCGTCCTCAAATCGATTTTGGATAAGTACGTCTCTCCTCGAAGTTGATCAAACAAATCATCGATACGAGGTAAAGAGTATTTCTTTCGAATGGTGACTTTATTCAATTCTCTATAGTCCACACATAACCGGAGAGAACCATCTCTTTTCTTAACAAACAACACTGGAGCACCCCACGGCGACGTGCTACGCCGAATAAATCCCTGCTCCAATAAATTTTGAATTTTATCTCTTAGCTCCCTCATTTGAATAGGAGCCATTCGATATGGAGCCCTCGCAATAGGCCTCGTTCCTGGAGCTAAATCCATCACAAACTCAATCTCACGGCTAGGAGGCAAACCCGGTATATCTCGGAAAATATCCTCCAAATCTTTCACAACCGTAATAGAATCCAAGGGAATAACTACATCCCTAAAAGTCTCCTCAGCAATGCAATACAAATAAGTACTAGTACTCCCCTCTAAACGAGGTAAAACCACCAGGAACATTTCTTATCCCGGAATGGAGAAGACTATACTCTTCCTGTAGCCATTTAGTATAGCATGATATTTCATAAGCCCGTCCATAACCAAAATCATGTCATACCCGACCATGTCCAGGACGAGTTAATCGGCCTCAAAACATAAATTACCGAGAGAGAATTCTATATTTTTACAAACAAAGAAGATGAGTGACCCATCACCCATAGAGGACTCCACACTAGTAAATGTTCTTTCAACGGATTTAATAAACTCTGTGGACTGAGCAAAACTTCAAGAAATAAATGAATGTGTCGCACCCGTATCAAACAAAACGCGACCCATAAGTCCGTGAATAAGGAACTTACCCTCAATGGCTGGCGGTGCAGGCGGAGCTGGAGGAAGCATAGCATCGTGAATATGGTAAACCCTACCATACTGTAACTGACCCTATTGTGGAGGAGCAACTGGGTTAGGCACCTGCGGAGGGAACTGAATGTACGGCTGCTGTAGAGCTCGAGGAAACTGTCCCCCAATCAACTGAGGACATTCCTTCTTAAAGTGACCTGCTACCCCGCATTGGAAACACCGACTTATCATACTTTTGGCATTCTGACCATGATTATTTCTAAACTGATTTACCCCTTGGACCTGCTGACCTCTGCCTCCCTGACCACCACAGCCTGCTTGTTGTTGTGGGGCACCCTGACCGTGCCTATTATTATGGTTCCCCGAATTAAACCCACCAGAACGCTGCCTCTTTGCCAAGTCCCCCTGTTGGGGATCCCTTTCTTTCTATTTACTGCCCGAAGGTTGGGATGAGGGAAAGACTCCTCCTCCAATCCCACTACCTCCCGGCCTTCCCGCTTGCCCCACTACGGAGGTCTTTTTGCCACTTTGCAAAAATAGTCTATGCTCTTGGCAATGTAATAGAGCTGCATTCAACAAAACCCAAAAGTCTGTAAAGCGGGATTACCCAACAAATGTTGTCGGATTCTCCAGTTCAACCCTCTTATAAACTTCGAAACTTTCTTTTCTTCGTGGGTCACTTCATCCGGCACAAAACTTGCTAACCGGGTGAATTCCTCCTCATATTCCGCTACTGACCTCTCCCCTTGCACAAGGTCTTGCAACCTTCTTATCATCTCCCCTTGAATTGCGGGAGGAAAGTAATTATGATCGAACAAAACCCAGAATTCAGAGATCGACATTGTATCCCTCTATTCTGGCGTAGTCACAGACTCCCACCAGTGTAATGCGTCCCCCACCAGTTTAAAAGTAGCAAGAACTTACTTCATGTCCTCACCACACTCCACCATACGTAGATGGGGTTATATATCTTTCTTCCATTGATTCACCTTTATAACATCCGATCTCCCATCAAATTCCGAGGGCTGACCCTTCAGAAAAGATTCCCTAGCTCTCTCCCACGGAAAAGGTCCGGTAGGAACTTGGGCATCTGGTACTCTTTGTTGAGCCTGTGGCGCTTGTTGGGCCACTGCTGTCATGGCCGCATTAACGTCTTGAGCCACAATATTCGCCACATCTGCGGCATTGAATGTTCCTTTTGGCGGAGGAGGAGGACCAACATCCTCATCTAAGACCCTATTGCGTCTTTCCGGGCGACCTCTTTTAGGCGGCATATGAGATGGGGGAACAATAGAGTTAGAATACTGTTCAGAATAATCTACATTGCAGAAAATTGCAAACATAAGCAACAAAGCAGTCCTATCATTAGGCTCTATATCAAAGAACGCTACGGTAGAACGTGACAAGTCCACACAAATCTTAGTACTCTAGAACCTAATGCTCTGATACCATCTGTGACAACCCGCATTCCGAAATAAGGGGTGGCCAGCCCGATACTCCAATAAATACGAAAATCATGGACGGGAATCATTCTCAGCATCACAAACATAACACGAGTATACGGGAAAACCACACAATAATTCAGAAAACGAGTTGCCAAAATATTTAATTTGATTAAAAGATTAAGTTAAGAAAATAATTTAAGCAACCCATTCTAAAAGATAGTGGAATTTCCAAGATAACATACATATAGATCAACCTCCATAATAAATGTACAAGAAGTGGACCGAATAAGCTGTCGGTCCACAGCTACACAAAATGAATCACCACAGTTTAATATGATACATATTACATCCATTAAACAAGTACAAAGTTGGGCCACAGGCCCGAATGACAGACCCGATCATATCTACAATACAAAAAATGAGGGCGTCTAACAAAACATCCAGTAATATCCGCAAATCTTACAGCTCCTCGAAAACATAAGGGTGGAAATATCAACACGGGCGTCCTTGCGGAGGAGAACCTGGGCGGATACAATAACATGCACAACAGGAAAGAGATGAACGGGTCAGGACCCGTTTTTTATATAGTTCCCAGATGAATAAGAAGCATGATAGCTATGAACAGTTAATCATGAATGATCACCCGAAACATGAATCATAAATGAGACAGTAAAAATGACATGCCTAAAATTACACGATGTAAGAGAACTAAATTATACATAATTAAGTTAAAAGCTTCCAACTTTCATAGCCACTTTAATCCAATTTCCATTCCTTAACAGGAATATAATATCACCATTATTCTCATTTCTTTTCAATTCTTATTCCTTAGCAGGAATATCATTACCATTTTACATTCGGTGGTAATAAACATATCTCAAGTCCCACTTGAATTTAGAAAAGTTATATTCTTATACATATAACGATTCTAAGACCGTCCCTCCGAGTTTCCCCACTGGGCACACCCCTAAATAACTATCATCTTCTAGGGGCCTATCAAACAAGGCAACGCACGTCGGGAATTGGCCATATCACTGTGAGGGAGTCATAACCACACCCGGAATTACCTCACTAGCGCAGAAGAACATATAATAAACCCGCATATGGCTGAGGACTATAGTCTCCCTGCATTCACTAGTCAGGGGACATCACCTCATGCGCGAGCTTCCCTTATGATAGCATTTAGAGAGGTGTGTTTAATTAAATTAGCATTTACCATTAAAAATCATACTTTTCCTTTCCATTAACATATATCTGTTTCGTTTTATCTGAAACCATAGTCATAAAATATTTCATTGGTATTTAACATAGGGTATGCGTCGAATAATTTTCCAAACATGGGCTTACAACCCCTATCCTCCTATTAAGAAGTAACCAGAAGAATGATGCCTAAACATCACTTTAGAACACCCCCCCTGGACTTAACCCCAATTGAAATCCATTCCACTCTAGGGTGACAACCATACTCAACTAGGACTCTAAAAGCCAAAGTTTACTTCATTCAAGAAGGTTCCTAAGTCCCTATGAAAGGAAAAGATCTAAAATCAAAAGTAAAATTTTTGGGAAGAAAACAGGGGACCGGTCGATCGGTCCCAAGACCGCCGTCGACCGCGTCTCAAGTTTTTGCCTAAGAAGAAAAGAAGAAAGCTCACTTCGGCAGGGCCGGTCAACCGGTAAGTGGGATGCAGTCGACCGCGCCTCAACATTTATGCCTTTGAAAGAAAGCAGTGTGCCCTCTCCTAAAGGCCCGGTCGACCGGTCCGAGAACCGCGGTCGACCGGTCATTGCAGACCTAGACCAATCTTTCATATTTTCCAGCTAAGCCCAAAGCCAACTTCAACCAAACCAAACCAACCTCATTTACTGATACTAAATGATCATAAATGCTTCTAACTACATTATTCTACATCAATCCATAATCAAATCTCTTCCAAAGACATCAAAACTCATAAATCCCAACAAAACCATAACTACATTAAACCAAAACTATCACATATCTACCAACACTAATTATCCACCTTAAACCATATAATAGCAAGTAGAAAATTTTCCTTGGGGCTTCAATCTCAGATTTTGTTGAAGAAGAATGCAAGATCAAATCACTAATCTTCAATCCCTCTTTTCTCCACAAGTTCTCTTCCTCTCTCACTCTAACTCTAGGGCTAGAATTTCACTTAGGGGAAAATGAAAGACTCAAGGAGACTAAACCATGGCCTGAAGCAAAAAGTCTCTAATCTTTAAATGTTAATACCGCAATAAAATGATTTTTAATATGCGATATGCCAAAATCAGTCAAAAGTGCCCAAAACATCAAAATACAATATGGCACACAATTTGACTATCTCGCACCTCCTGGAACTAACTACACCCTCCAAATTATCATTTGGAAATTTTTTATAACACATTTTAAGTTCCGGTCTCATTTTAAACCATAATGTCATTTTAATTCTCATGACTCAATATAACACCACGTGGTAATATTCACCCACACATAAGGTAAATAAGTAACATTTTGGTAAATATTAACTTATCATATGAAATTAATATTTACTCCACAACCAATCACATCTATATATAAATACACCATGTGGTAGATAAATATAAAATAGGCTCCCAAAAGCGAGGGTTGTTACATACTCCCCCCATTATGGGGGAATTTTCCCCCCAAAATTCAAACGTACCTTGGATAAAGAGATGCGGATACTTTTCCCACATATCATCCTCACGTTCCCAAGTTTATTCCTCAACACTGTGATGACTCCATTATACTCTAACCAAGTGCACCACTCGAGACCTTAACCTATGCTCCCCATGCTCTAGAATAGCAACGGGTTTCTCTTCATAAGAAACATCAGATTGCAACTCAATATCCTCAAAAGGAATATGCCGTAGGGCACCTTCACATCTCTTGTATTTCTTCAGAGAGGAGACATGGAAGACATTGTGAATTTCTTGTAAAGGTTCTGGTAGGGCAATGTTGGTACGCCACTAGACCCACTCTAGCAATCACGGGAAAAGGTCCAACAAAATGCGGCGCAAGCTTCCCTTTCTTTCGAAAATGCTTGATACCTTTCATAGGTGACACACGTACCAACACTTGGTCTCCGACCTCTAACTCTACATGCCTTCTACCCGCATCATCATAGCTCTTCTGTCTATCTTAGGCTATCCGAATGCAATTTCGAATGAGCTCAATCTTAGAAGAAGTATCCCGAATCATTTCAGGTCCGAGAAACTTATTATCTCCCACCTCCAACCAACAAGTGGGAGATCTACAGGGCCTACCATATAAGGCTTCATAGGGCGCCATCCTAATAGTGAATTGGTATGAATTATTATAAGCAAACTCGACCAATGGGAGATATTGTTCCCAACTACCTTTAAAATCAAGCATACACATACGGAGCATATCCTCCAATATTTGGTTAACTCGTTCGGTGTGGCCATCTGTTTGAGGATGATAGGAAGTGCTTAACCTCAATTCGGTTCCCATGGCCTTTTGGAAACTTTGCCAAAAGTGGGAAACGAAGATATTGTCTCTGTCAGAAATAATATTCAAAGGCACCCCATGTAGTTTCACAACCTCATCAATGAACAATCGGGCGTAATGAGCGGTGTTGTAATCGGTACGGATCGAAAGAAAGTGCGCCGACTTCGTCAAACGATCAACGATAACCCATATAGAATTGTGACCTTTTTGTGATGTTGGTAAGCCAGTAATAAAATCCATTGATATGCTTTCCCATTTCCATACCGGAATCTCCAACGGTTGCAAAAAACTTATCGGTCGCTGATGATCAATCTTAACCAACTAACAAGTTGTGCATTGAGATACAAACTCTGAAATATCTCGCTTCATGTCTGGCCACCAATATTGATGGCGTATGTCTTGATACATTTTATCATTACCCGGATGCACTGAAAATTTAGAACCATGGGATTCTACCATCACTGCTCGTGTCAAATCCGCCTCCTCCGGAACGATAAGTCTTCCATGGAAGCGCAATCGACCCTACGAACTTATCGAGTAGGATTCTGCTACCTCAGACAACAATCGGCGTATATGGTTTTGACAACCCTTATCCCTTCCTTGGGCGTCTACGACCCAGGCCACAATTGTAGGAGTAACGGTCATTACGCACATGAACGCCCTAGCAACCGCATCTTCATAACTGAGCTCTTTCCATTTAGCCTTCCATACATTATCTAATTCTCCCTCGGGTTTTCTACTCAAGGAATCCGCCACCACATTTGCCTTGCTCGGATGATATTGAATATCAAACTGCTAATCTTTCACGAACTCCAACCATCTGCGTTGACGCATATTCAAATCTTTTTGAGAAAATAAATATTGCAGCGACTTATGATCCGTGAAAAGATTAAACTTCTCGCCGAGAAGATAATGCCTCCAAATCTTTAAGGCAAAGACAACTGCGGCCAATTCTAAGCCATGCACCGAATAGTTTCTTTCATGGGGCTTCAATTTTTGGGAAGCATAAGCGATAGCCCGTCGCTCTTGCTGAAGCACACCTCCCAAACCTTGTAGAGATGCATTGGTGAAGACTAGATATTCCAATCTCGGTTTTGGTAAAGCGAGGATGGGAACCGAAGTCAATCTATCCTTGAGCTCATCGAATGCTGCTTGGAAAGAGTCATCCCAAACAAATCTCACCCCTTTTCGGGTCAAATTTATCAAAGGACTAGCGATCTTCGAGAAGCCCTTAATAAATCGATGGTAATAACCCGCCAAACCCAGAAAACTCAGAATTTCGGTAGGTGTCGTGGGCTGACCCCACTCCCTCACCGCAACCACCTTATTCGGATCTACCGATATACCCTATGAAGTCACTATATGACCCAGAAATTGCACTTCCCGTAACCAGAAGCCATATTTCTCAAACTTAGCATACAATTGGTGATCCCTTAATCTTTGCAGGACCAACCTCAAATGAATAGTATGGTCAGCTTCGGTTTGAGAATACAAAAGAATGTCATCGATAAACACAATAACAAATTGGTCCAGGAAGTCCCGAAATACCCTATTCATGAGATCCATAAATACGGCAGGGGCATTGGTCAGTCCAAAAGGCATGACCAAGAATTCATAGGACCCGTACCTTGTTAGAAAGGCAGTCTTGGATATATCCTCCTCCCGTATCCTCAATTGGTGAGACTCCGTCCTCAAATCGATTTTGGATAAGTACGTCTCTCCTCGAAGTTGATCAAACAAATCATCGATACGAGGTAAAGAGTATTTATTTCGGATGGTGACTTTATTCAATTCTCTATAGTCCACACATAACCGGAGAGAACCATCTCTTTTCTTAACAAACAACACTGGAGCACCCCACGGCGACGTGCTACGCCGAATAAATCCCTGCTCCAACAACTTTTGAATTTTATCTCTTAGCTCCCTCATTTGAATAGGAGCCATTCGATATGGAGCCCTCGCAATAGGCCTCGTTCCCGGAGCTAAATCCATCACAAACTCAATCTCACGGCTAGGAGGCAAACCCGGTATTTCTCGGAAAATATCCTCCAAATCTTTCACAACCGGAATAGAATCCAAGGGAATAACTACATCCCTAGAAGTCTCCTCAGCAATGCAATACAAATAAGTACTAGTATTCCCCTCTAAACAAGGTAAAACTACCAGGAACATTTCTAATCCCGGAACGGCGAAGACTATACTCTTCCCGTAGCAATTTACTATAGAATGATATTTCATAAGCCAGTCCATACCCAAAATCACGTCATACCCGACCATGTCCAGGACGAGTAAATCGGCCTCCAAACATAAATTACCGAGAGAGATTTATATATTTTTACAAGCAAAGAAGATGAGTGACCCATCACCCATAGAGGACTCCACACTAGTAAAAGTTATTTCAGCGGATTTAATAAACTCTGTGGACTGAGCAAAACTTCTAGAAATAAATGAATGTGTCGTACCCGTATCAAACAAAACGCGACCCATAAGTCCGTGAATAAGGAACTTACCCTCAATAGCTGGCGGTGCAGGCGGAGCTGGAGGAAGCATAGCATCCTGAATATGGTAAACCCTACCATACTGTAACTGACCCTATTGTGGAGGAGCAACTGGGTTAGGCACCTGCGGAGGGAATTGAACGTACAGCTGCTATGGAGCTCGAGGAAACTGTCCCCCAATCAACTAAGGACATTCCTTCTTAAAGTGACCTTCTTCCCCGCATTGGAAACACCGACCTATCATATTTTTGGCATTCTAACCACGATTATTTCTAAACTGATTTACCCCTTGGCCCTGCTGACCTCTGCCTCCCTGACCACCATGGCCTACTTGTTGTTGTGGGGCACCCTAACCGTGCCTATAATTATGGTTCCCCGAATTAAACCCACCAGAACGCTGCCTCTTCGATAAGTCCCTCTGTTGGGGATCCCATTCTTTCTGTTTACGGCCCGAAGGTTGGGATGAGAGAAATACTCCTCCTCCAATCCCAATACCTCCCGGCCTTCCCGCTTGCCCCACTATGGAGGTCTTTTTTCCACTTTGCAAAAATAGTTTATGCTCTTGGCAATGTAATAGAGCTGCATTCATCAAATCACCAAAAGTCTGTAAAGCTGAACTACCCAACAAATGTTGCCGGATTATCCAGTTCATCCCTCTCATAAACTTCGAAACTTTCTTTTCTTCGTGGGTCACTTCATCCGGCACAAAACTTGCTAACCGGGTGAATTCCGCCTCATATTTCGCTACTGACCTCTCCCCTTGCACAAGGTCCTGCAACCTTCTTATCATCTCCCCTTGAATTGCGGGAGGAAAGTACTTATGATCGAACAAAACCCAGAATTCGGAGATCGACATTGTATCCCTCTGTTCTGGCGTAGTCACAGACTCCCACCAGTGTAATGCGGCCCCCACCAGTTTAAAAGTAGCAAGAACCTACTTCCTGTCCTCACCACACTCCACCATACGTAGATGGGGTTGTATATCTTTCTTCCATTGATTCGCCTTTATAACATCCGAGCTCCCATCAAATTCTGGGGGCTGACCCTTTAGAAAAGATTCCCTAACTCTCTCCCACGGAGAAGGTCCGGTAGGAATTTGGGCAGCTGGTACTCTTTGTTGAGCCTGTGGCACTTGTTGGGCCACTGATGTCATGGCCGCATTAATGTCTTGAGCCACAATATTCGCCACATCCGCGGCATTAAATGTTCCTTTTGGTGCCGGAGGAGGACCAACATCCTCATCTAAGACCCTATTGTGTCTTGTCGGGCGACCTCTTTTAGGCGGCATATGAGATGGGGGAACAATAGAGTTAGAATACTATTCAGAATAATCTACATTGCAGAAAATCGCAAACATAAGAAACAATGCAGTCCTATCATTAGGCTCTATATCAAAGAACGCTACGGTAGAACGTGACAAGTCCACATAAATCTTAGTACTCTAGAACCTAATGCTCTGATACCATCTGTGACAACCCGCATTCCGAAATAAGGGGTGGCCAGCCCGATACTCCAATAAATATGGAAAACATGGACGGGAATCATTCTCAGCATTACAAATATAACACGAGTATACGGGAAAACCACCCAATAATTCAGAAAACGGGTTGCCAAAACATTTAATTTGATTAAAAGATTAAGTTAAGAAAATAATTTAAGCAACCCATTATAAAAGATAGTGAAATTTCCAAGATAACATACATATATATCAACCTCCATAATAAATGTACAAGAAGTGGACCGAATAAGCTGTCGGTCCACAGCTACACAAAATGAATCACCACAGTTTAATATGATACATATTACATCCATTAAACAAGTACAAAGTTGGGCCACACGCCCGAATGACAGACCCGATAATATCTAGAATACAAAAAATGAGGGCGTCTAACAAAACAACCTGTAATATCCGCAAATCTTACAGCTCCTCGAAAACATAAGGGTGGAAATATCAACACGGGCGTCCTTGCGGAGGAGAACCTGGGCTGATACAATAACATGCACAACCGGAAAGAGATGAACGGGTCAGGACCCGATTTTTATATAGTTCCCAGATGAATAAGAAGCATGATAGCTATGAACAGTTAATTATGAATGATCACCCGAAACGTGAATCATAAATGAGACAGTTAAAATGACATGCTTAAAATTACACGATGTAAGAGAATTAAATTATACATAATTAAGTTAAAAGCTTCCATCTTTCATAGCCACTTTAATCCAATTTCCATTCCTTAACGGTAATATAATATCATCATTATTCTCATTTCTTTTCAATTCTTATTCCTTAGCAGGAATATCATTACCATTTTACATTCGGTGGTAATAAACATATCTCAAGTTCCACTTGAATTTAGAAAAGTTATATTCTTATACATATAACGATTCTAAGACCGTCCCTCCGAGTTTCCCCACTGGGCGCACCCCTAAATAACTATCATCTTCCAGGGGCCCATCAAACAAGGCAACGCACGTCGGGAAGTGGCCATATGCCTGCGAGTGAGTCATAACCACACCCGGAATTACCTCACTAGCGCAGAAGAACATATAATAAACCCGCATATGGACGAGGACTATAGTCTCCCTGCATTCAACCAAACCAAACCAACCTCATTTACTGATACTAAATGATCATAAATGGTTCCAACTACATTATTCTACATCAATCCATAACCAAATCTCTTCCAAAGACATCAAAACTCATAAATCCCAACAAAACCATAACTACATTAAACCAAAACTATCACATATCTACCAACACTAATTATCCACCTTAAACCATATAATAGCAAGTAGAAAACTTGCCTTGGGGCTTCAATCTCAGATTTTGTTGAAGAAGAATGCAAGATCAAATCACTAATCTTCAATCCCTCTCCTCTCCACAAGTTCTCTTCCTCTCTCACTCTAACTCTAGGGCTAGAATTTCACTTAGGGGAAAATGAAAAACTTAAGGAGATTAAACAATGGCCTTAAGCAAAAAGTCTCTAATCTTTAAATGTCAATACCGCAATAAAATGATTTTTAATACGCGATATGCCAAAATCAGTCAAAAGTTCCCAAAACATCAAAATACAATATGGCTCACAATTTGACTATCTCGCACCTCCCGGAACTGACTACACCCTCCAAATTATCATTTGGAAATTTTTTATAACACATTTTAAGTTCCGGTCTCATTTTAAACCATAATGTCATTTTAATTCTCATGACTCAGTATAACACCACATGGTAATATTCACCCACACATAAAGTAAATATGTAACAATTCGGTAAATATTAACTTATCTTACGAAATTAATATTTACTCCACAACCAATCACATCTATATATAAATACACCATGTGGTAGATAAATATAAAATAGGCTCCCAAAAGCGAGGGTTGTTACATCAATCTTGTCTGAATCCTCTTAATAAGACTAGTACATACCCTAATCATAAGCCTACTGTAATATAAGAATTCCCCATTGTGATTTAACAAGCTACTAAAGGTTTTCACGACAACGATTTAGGATTTCTAGGCTTAAAAGGGGAAAAATCAAGTTTTCTAGTAAGCCGAATTGATTCGCCCCTAACCGAATCGATTCGAAACTGTACAATTTGGCTACTTAGTCTTCTTCATGCATTTTCCACCATTTTCATTTTCCAAACGTATATTGTACTATACCAAAATCACAACCAATTATTCCTAACCATTTCTATATGCATTAGGGTGATTTCTAACGTTTTAAAGATATCAAATCTTCATAAAATTCAATCAACAATGAATGAAAACCCAAAACTTCTTCAAAACCCCTAGTTATGTGTTATTCCCAATACATTCATTCATAAACTCAAATTTGATTTGAAATGATAGGTCCTTATCATATGATTTCTACTTCTCTACAAATAGTTAATTGTTTTACATGGAAACCTACCCAATCATGCATCAAAATCCATTCTTTTTCTTCCAAGAATCATAATTAAATCAAGTTTATTTTTAGAACCCTACACATGGGTATTATAACTTCAAAGACATTGTATATAAAAACTTGCCTTAGTAGGTGTGATATGATTTCGTGATTTGATGTTGGTGTTTGATTATTTTCTCCTCCAATCTTCCTTCCCAAGTGGGTTATGGTGAAATAACCCTTTGAATCTCTCACAAATTCCTCCTTCAGCTTTGAGAATGGTCTCTCCTCCTTCTCTAATGGCCTCTCTTAGGTTTTTATGATTCTAACCCTAGACCCTTCTACCTAACATCTGATATAGGGTTGTAAATTTCGTAGGTTTTTAATCCTCCTTTTTCCAAATGACCAAAATGTCCTCAATTGGTGCCGATTTGGTCAAAAATTGATCCAGGACCCAAACTATACCCCCGGATATACTATTTCGACCCTTTCAGAACCATACGTGACCTCGAAATCATCGTCCGAGTCACTATAAATATATTCTATATCTCGACCCCAATTTAGTCTACACGCGACTCCCGGTCAAGATAAAATCAAATACGCCCATATCACTAGCTATGACGTAAATCAATAATCATCAATTATTTACTATTCACACTTAGTAATTTCATTTCATAATATTAATCACTATCTATCTCTCCATGAATATTTAAAAATAACATTTATTATTTAATCACATTAAATTACGTCACTCGTGTAATTTAATTAAAACGTGTTTCTCCCAATTAATTTTCAAATTAATTAAATTTCAAATACGCAAGAATACGGAGTATTACACTTGGATTCTTTTTTTCTTAATGTTATTTTGGAATGAGGTTAAAAACCCTCGATGATCTTTAAAATAATTTATTTGATCGCGAGGGATTTATTTTTGAGTGTACTAAAAGATCTTTAAGTTTATATGAAAATATATTTTCCTTAATTATGGTATTCTCATTGGTGGTTTGTAAAATTATGTTTTTGATAAAACTTTTTGCATGGAAAATTATTTTGATCCTATACAAAGTGTTGGACTTAAAAATAGCTTTATTATTAAAACTCTCCAGTCTTGTGGGACAATTGGATATCAGACTATTTTTAATCTAGACTTACTTTAATCATTTAATAGGCAAGATTGTGTTGGGATTGTCACTTATTAATCTTGATAGTAACGTTTGAACTCTTAAGGTTTTACAATTTTAGGATGATCTATGTGGCCCAAGTGGGAGATTGTTGTAATTTTCTTGGATAGTGGACCTACATAGTGTAACACCCAGTATTATTAATGACTTTTATATTGGGATTAATAAAATTAAAATGGAAAATTAATTCAGTTTAAAATAAATGTTAATTAGCGAGACAAGGGTTAATATTTATTTGTAAGAATTATATCGAGTATTACTTAGTGAACGAGTAATAAATTGGTAAAAATGTATTATGATTGTCATGAGTGGGAAATACGACAATTGCAGTAATTTAGTTGGGAAGCGTGTGTTAGTCGCGTCGAAAACAAATTATAAAATAAAATATGATTTAATTATGGGTAATCGAAATGATCATTTCAAAGGTTTGAATTGGGTCCCAGGGCATTTTTAGGCCAAACTGGCACCCTAGGAGGGTATTTCGGTCTTTTGGATTTTTAAGGTAAGGGGACCTACGAGTTAGCTAGAGTTATATCATCAGGTAGGTTGAGGGTGCTAGGGTTAAAAGTTACAAAATCAGATAGAGACCACTAGAGGAGGAAGGAAAGGAGTTTGAAGGCTTCACACACCAATTTTGAACCACCACCACCACCCCCGAAGTGTAGATCAGGAGGAGAGGAAGGCAACCCTGACACCTTTTTGTAGAAAATTAGACCTACAATTTTAGGAAAGTGTTTATCTTGTAAAATTGAGTTCATATATTATCCATGTTAGAGTAGGATTGAAAAATACCCATGAATAAATGAATTTGGTTCTAAATTGGAGAATTAATTTATGATATTGGGTAGGAATGCATGAATATTGAATTCTTGTGTGAATAGAATATGAAATCAGATCATATGTGATGATAATAATAGATAAATGTGGGTTTTGGTGATGTTCTTGAATAAAAAGAATAACCTAGGGTTTTAGAGTTAAATTGAGGTATTAATGTGATTTTAAGGACCCTCTTTGATGTTCTATTGTTTTAATGTTTTGATTACGTTAGAAATCCTTCATAAATGTTATTATAGGGATTACATGGTTAGGAGTTTGGGACTGAATTATGGAGGTTTGGAGGGTTAAACTTCATGAAAACCGTAACATCAAAAAATGCAGAAGACGAGACTTGCTATCGCGAATTGATTAGAAACCTTGGCCAAATCAATTTGAATAGCGAATCGATTCTATTCCCTAGATTTTGACAGTTTTCCCTATTTAAGCCTTGAACTTGTAAATTATGATCGGGTGAAGTTTTGGGACACTTTTAAAATATAATGAGAGATATTTTAGTCATCAGTAGGCTAATGATAGGGCTAGAACTTAATCTTAAGTGACATGAATTAAGGCAAAAAATAATCTACATATTTTGTAATGTAATGAATTTGGGGAATGAGAACGTGTCACGGTGAAGGTGAGCAAACTTATGACTTAGATCAGTAGAGTATGAGTGCATTACTACTAAAATAATTTAAAGGATATTTGGCACACTTCGAGTAGTGGGGATACTCAGGTTTATACGATGATAGGTATAATGGTGAATCGATAATACTTTTGATATTCTAGAGTAATATATACTAAGTACGGGACATATATTATAAGTTGTGTGTGTGTGTGTATATATATATATATATATATATATATATATATATATATATATATATATATATATATTGTGTGTGTGAATTCTTATGTGTGAACATACCTAGGCTACCTGTTATCACGGGAGGTTTCGTGTCATGGATAGCCTTCTCCTAATGAGCCCATTGGAGGGATTTTAGACTTGTTCCTTACAACATATAACTTAGGGATTGAGCACTTCTTGTGTGTATGAGAGTGTGATTGGTCATTTGGGTGCTTTAGGTGTGTGCGTAGACCAAAGTCTTAGAACTATGTTTGCCTCCAAATTGTGTGAATTGTATATTTATGGTTTGAGAGTGATTCCGAACCATAAGTCCTTTACTTAGTACGTAATGTACCAAGACTTGATAGCAGAGTATGCCCGCATCGCGGGTCTCCACCTAGGGATGTCGTATTCGTATATATTACAAGTGTGTTATATATATATATATTACTTTAGATAACATTATCTATTTTATCTACTCATGAAGTCATAGTAGAATAAATTGCACATATTGTATGGGCAATAAGGGTAGGCACAATGAATTATTAGGGAGGGAAATACTTAATTCAAACTCGTTAGTCAGGGTAACGTAACTAGGTTGGTCTAAAAGTATACATTAGGCGTGCACATTAGTTGAGAGGTGAGGAACTCAAGTGATAGAACGTAAAGTTAACATGTATCCAATATCTGCTCTTTAATGCACTTTAAACACTTGAAAAATATTTTTAAACTGTTTTACCTGGTCTTGACCCGTTTCAAATCCATTTTTGTAAAAACCTTTTAGGTGTCCAACAACAGGGACACCAGACTTAGGAGTTCCTTCATATTTGACGTGCTACAGCTGCTGTGGACATTGCAGGACCTCTATAGTAAACGCATCTATATTTATCGATTCCTCACTAGCATTAAGTTTTATCAGTCAGGCATGTCGCCCATATTTAGCTAGTAGTTGTTTCAGAGACGCTGTACCTTTTTTTTCCAATGTTTGATTTGGATTTATATTATGGATTATTATATGTCGATTTCAGGTTGGAGTGTTTATTCTAGACATATTTATTTATTCTGTTGTTTTATTACTCATTATGCTATTTACTGGAATTGTGAATGTGATTTACTAGTTTAAATTATTACATGTTAAATAAAAGATTAAAATTTTGAGACTGGGCCATTAGGGTATTAGTAAATTGATTGTCAATAAATATTAGGTTAAAATTTTGGTTGTAAGTAAATATTAGGTTAAAATTTTGGTTGTGAGACAATTTTTAATTGTTTTTCACTCTTTCATTATAATGGCCCCGTCTAGACAAATTTTACCTAATTCTAGCTTTATATCGTTGTTTTTAATTCTAGCTTTATATGGTTGTAAGTAAATATTTTCTTACAATTTTAACCTAATTTTAGCTTACAAGCTAGCTTTATATGGTTGTAAGAAAATATTTACATACAATTTTGACCTAATTCTGGCTTTATAGCATTGTTTTTAATAATAGCTTTATATGGTTGTAAGTAAATATTAGGTTAAAATTTTGGTTGTAAGTAAATATTTGGTTAAAATTGTCTAGACCAGGCCATTAGGGTATTAGACTAATGGCTAATATTATGAAAGAGCGAAAACAATTAAAAATTATCTGCTGCATGCTTTGAGGCTACAGCTTATGGATTATGGCTGGGAAAATTTATTTCAGGACTCGAAGTTGTCGACATTATTACCAAGTCGCTGAAATATTATGACAATGCCACTGTAATATATGTTGTGAAGAACTGATAGGTATTTTAAAGAACCTAGTCACATTAGGAAATAACACATATTTGTGAACGAAGAAGTTCATAAACAACAAATGTCAATTGAACACATTAATACAAGTGTTAACATAGCATATCGACTAATAAATGAGATATTTCTAAAGGACATTCTTGAAGAATACTTAAGATATGAGTCTTGAGTGTGGCCAATTAAGTATAGGTGTTGTGGATTGTTTGGTGCTAAATTTGTGACACCATATTTGATATTAATTAAAGTGTATTATGGACATTTAAATTTCTGTCTCACTATAAGAGAAAGATTTATAATTGCTCATTTTAATTTTATTTGAGCTATCCTGTTACAACCCATTGCACCTTCATGATCGTTCTCAAGTCTTTGAAAAGAAACATTGGTAAAAACTACGAAATTGAAGATCATTCGCCATAACTTCATCCAAGAAGAGTTATGAGGTGGTTTTGTAAAGCTTTAAATTTTCAGGGCTTATTTTAAAAGAGTTTGCATTTAAAAGTTTTCAAAATATTTTTAAAATTATTTTTTAATGTTTTTTTAAAAAATCTCTTTAACTCGATAGAACGAGATTGACATGTTGTAACACCCCGCATTTCTATGCTTTTAAGATTTAATTAATTCGAATAATTTTAAATTACTTGTGTGTCGTAATTTAATTGAATTAACTATGTTAATATTCATTTAAATATTAATCGGGAGAGTATATGGTTAATATTTATGGGAATTAAGTTATTAAGTGAATAGTAATAATTATTTACCTCATAATGTGTATTGGTGATGTGTACTTATTTATCTCAGCTGGGAGTCGGGTATAGACTAATTTAGGTGTGAGATAAGGATTTTTATAAATTAATTCGGATGATAATTCTGAGTCCACGGTTGAGTCCGTATCGATCGAGATAGTCGAAAAAGTGTACTTGGGAGTGCTAAATGGGGGCACGAAGTATTTTTGGGCATATTTTGGCCATTTTAGTTAGGCCCATATAATTAAAAACGGGATTTGGAGATAAAAACCTAAGTTGTGGAATTGTGGGCAGCCATAACTCATTTGGGAGAAATCTGAGAACGTAAGGGACAAAGAGGGAGGACTCTTAGGAGCCAAAGAGGAAGAACAAGGAAGGTGTCCTTCATCACACAACGATCTCTACACCAAAATATAATTAGACACTACGAACTCTTAAGGCAAGTGGTTAAATTTTCTTTTAATTTGCTTGTAGACTTCAATTCATATCATAGTAGGTGTGTTAAACTAATGATTTTGGGTTGGGTAGACACAAATTGGGATTTTTAATTTGTGGATATTACAAATAAATTTTGAGATTTGAGAATGATAATTTATTTGTATGAATTGTGGAGAAACCAATTGATAAATTGAAAGGTTTTTTTATTTGAAAGAATTTGGAAAGAATCATGGTTAATGTCATATTTGGTATGACAATTATTAGATTGGAATTTGGACTTAAGTTGGGTTAGAGTTAATTTTGAACACTTAAGGATTTACATGGAGAATTCGGGGTAAAAAGCTTCACAGAAGCTGTTAATGGTGATTCTGTCCATGTTGCCCTGTAAAAAAATCGCGTTTCTAACTTTTTTTTTCTCTAATACGTTTTCTCCAAAACGGCTCCAAAATGCCCCCAAACTGGCATTTTAAAAATCTGGACAGATTGAGTAAATTGAAAATCTTAGATTAATAATTGTGCAAAATTTATTGAGGAGAATTTTGAATAATTAATTGGGGATATTGTATTATGAACCAATGGTGTGTGTCCGAATATTTTGGTTGTGTGACGTCGTGTTGATAAAATTAATTAATGGGAAAATTAATTAATTAAAGCTTATAGTTGGGTTGATTTATTATAGGACGGTATAATAATATTGTTTTATATTATTTAATAAGGAGCATTCTCTCTATAGTGGAATTTTTAGGAGTGCATTCTAAGAGATGGAAATACGGGCCAAGTGAGCGAGTCAGGGTAAATTGGGTGAGTGACACCAATGTGTTAAATTAATTATTGAGAGAAATAGATAAATTTAGAGTCGGACCATAGCCTCGGGAAAGTGTTAGATTAATTAATGAGTAAATTAATTAAATTAGAGTCGGACCATAGACTCGGGAACATTTTAGGCTAAGTGTACGAATATTATCCACGGTAAAACCGGGGTACGATAGTGTGATAGTATGTATACTGTGTGTGTTATTAAATAACAGTGGTTAGATACTTATTTAATTTATATACTCTAGTGCTATCGGAGGAGGTTGCATGATGTGGGTGAATCCCCTAGATTGAGGAGTAGGGCGAGTATATCCCCAGGTCATAGCGTATGTTATATGGGTGAGGGGCCTATCTCACTTTCAGGAAGAAAATATGATCGCCAGCATTACGTTTATTATTTACATTCCAATTCGGTGGACCATAGTTGTCTCGGAACTCCAGGTGGGACTAAGTAGCTTGGGTTGATAGCACTTTACAGAATACATCCGCTGAATTATTACTTGGGAGGATGGTATATATATATATATATATATATATATACAGTCAGGCTCTAATGTGGACGCAACTTGCGGACGGATTTTTGTGTATTTTTTAAAAATAGCAAAAAATTAAATTTTGACTTGAGAATTTTTCTATGGTATTTAGACATTTTAGGGGACCCATGTAAAAATAATTCAGCTCAAAATGAAATGTTTTACTATTTTTTAAAAATAGGTCAAACATATGTCAGTTTTCAAAAGCTTTAAAAACTCACATATGTTTGACCTATTTTTTAAATCCGTCCGCAAGTTAAGTCCGCATTAGAGCCGACCTATATATATATATATATAATGTTGTGATATGATTTTACGTATATAATGGGATAAATAGTTATATACAGGTAATTAAATACATGAAGTGAATTGTATTAATGATATATTGAAACTTTTCATTCGATGGGCTAAAAAAATTTCGTTTTTGCTTTCAATTGATCTTTTTATTTTCACTATAATTTTCATTTTTATTAAAATTTAAAAGAAGTAATTTGCTTATTATAATCCACGGTTTCATTTTATATGCATTATAAAGTAACACAAATTCTAGAAAGAACCAAAGTTTCAGATTCGATATGGGACGATTTAGTATTTCTTCATTCATTTCCATCGAATCAAAAAATATTTTTTTTTTAATTGGTTGGCTTAATTTCTGAATCTTAATGAATTTTAAGATAAAAAAATATCTTGCTTATCAATTATTTGGTAATTATGAGTCCCAATCTTAATTGAAAAACAAAATAATGTTTCAGGAAGAAATCCAGTTATGCTTTCAACTTGCTCTTGTATTATTTTTTCTTTTTACCTTTTTTCATGGCCGATCCCGCGTAATCTTCTTGAATATCATTTCTTTGGTTTGAGAGAACGGATCCAAGATTTTCTTGGTTTTGTGCTTCTGATTCAAGATCTCCTTGATCTGCGGGTTCTTTTTCTTCTTGATTTGATAAATAATTATATACGGGTAATTAAATACATGAAGTGAATTGTATCAATGATATATATATATATATATATATATATATATGTAAATGTTGTAAAATGGTTTTACGTATATAATAAGATAAATAATTATATACGGATAATTTAATACATGGGGAAAAGTGCATTACTTACATAACTAATAAATGTTTGATGACTTTCAAGGAAAGGTGATTATTTACGTTATAGTGATAAATAACTTATAATTTATATTAAACATGCTCGAGCTAGAGTAGGGTGTCGGGAAAGAGTTATAACAAGAGCTAGTTACAGGATAGATAAATAGATGAGTTATAAAGATGGCGTTAGGTGTGCACATTAGTTGAGGGGTGAGTATGTACTCAAGAGAGTGAGACACTAACTTAAATATGAAGCAAACTCATGCATTTTAAATTATTGCAAATTAATCACTTACTAAATATTTTCAAAATATTTTGGGTTCTAACTCTTTCTATCAAATATTTTCAAAACCTTTTAGGTATCCAGCCACAGGGACGCCGTGCCTGATTTCTGTAACACCCCGCTAAATTCTGACGTCGGCCGCCACCAAAATTCAGATGGGGGTTAGTAAATTAAATATCATCCTTAGCATGTGACATATATGAGACATATAAATTTTAATCCACAAGATAAATGATTTAAATCAATCCCAAATATCAAGAACTTCTAACTGATTTAACACCAAAGTGCGATAAAAATCCATCACATGCAATCTACGAATATCTCAATTATTACAATAAATCAAACCCAACTGAAATATTTAAACAACTTTGGAACCGAAAGGACCAATAAAATCCAAATATACTCTTACAATAAATACGACTGAATAGGAGAAAAAACAAACTACTAAAACAATAAAATAGCTCCATCTGCACTTCCCAAAGATCTCCAATAATTCCTATGCAGCTAATCCAAATAAATTCCTGAAAATATTAGTCAACGCATGTGTCATAGCCAAGGCTCTGAGCATAAATACCGACTACTCCTTACAATTACGCTCCTTGAACCCTGACAATAGTGCTATATATATCGACCATAACAATAGAATCTTTTAATTAAAAGAAAGTCTATAATCATCAACAGTAAATTCTAAGTACCCGTAAGGTTTAAATGTGCCACACCAATATTATTTTAACTTAACCCAAGTCCCACGATGTTAATTTATCAAATTTTATTATTGTTCTCACTTTTTATTATGATGGTCCTCCTGTCCCAGGTGGTAATTTCCACCAAAGTGTGACACTTTCGCTTGTCACTTGTCCTCTGACCCATTTAACCGTCGGCCCTGACACATGACAAGGTTCCACTCACTCACACATCCCCTTGACAAATTTTCCGTCTGATCCGTTTTTATCCTACGATCCTAACGATATGACAAGGTTCCACACACGACACAACATAAATCGCCCTCTGACTTGCTTAAACTGTCAGCCCCAGCACATTATGTCGCCAATAAATTTTAATACACGTTTTAGTCCTGCGGTATTAAATTCCCAAAATTTCTCATACTCATTATTCAAATAAATTTTTCCCACCCTTAAAAGCGATGTGAAAATCCTCAAAAATACCCCTTAGTCCCAAGTAAGGTTCCCAAAACACAATTTCTCCCTATCCTAAGTAAATGATGATTATAAAAATTTCACTCCACCTAGATATCAATCCTAGGTTATCGTAACAATGGTATAATATAGGTAATTAGCCCCCACCCCAATTTATATAACTCGCATAGAGTCATACTAACTAGTCCCATAATTAATTAGCATAAATCAAAACTAAGGCCCACTTACTAGTCCCATACATAACAAGTGTACTGTAACAAGGGGTGAAAACCAATTACCTACAATACCCAACGTTCCTGAGATATTTAAAATTTTAATATTACATAAGTGGCACAATCAACAATTTATAACAATATTCTCAACAACATTAAAATCCCAAATAAATGATTTTAAATCCAAATAGGGGGAAATCAAGAACATATAAATATTGTGATTTTTTTGAATCATGATTACACGCAAGTTTCAACTTAGCTGTTATTTTTCTAGCACAAGTAATTTAGTTAATTTAGGATTTTTACATGAAACATCCAAATTTGATTTCTAAGGGTTCCTCTACATGTATATGCCCATAATATAACCAACTACCTAAATACAATCCGAATAACAACAAAGTTATAATTATTTGATATCATTAATATTCATGCAAAAATAGTCCCAAAATTAGTTTCTAAAAATATTATGTTGGTAAATTATTTTAAAACATATGAGTTTAATGGAGGCTACAATCAAAACACGTAAAACTAAGGGAAAAGAATAGGATAAACATGCCTATAATTAGATGTAGAAATTGACTAGAGATTCGAATTCCCCTTGAAAAATTGATCGAAAACCCCCTCTTGAACCAACTTAGAATATATACGTTTATGCCTTCAAAATTGAGCTTGAAAATTGGTTTTAATGGAGGTTAAGGTTTGGAGGTGGAAGATGATCGAAATTTTGGGGGTTGGCTGCTCTAGGGTTGGGGAAGAATGAGTCTTCAAAACTTATCCCCGAAATCATAAATATATATAATTTTAAGGGTTTAAAAAAATATATAAAATTCGTCCAAATGATGACCTGTTGCATACAGATTCTACTAGAGTCAATCGATCGACAAAAAAGGTCGATCGATCAATAAAAAGGATCGATCGATAGATCATACAGAATATCTGACACTTCCCCTTAAAAATTTCATCAGGCAAAATATTTAAAAATTCCATTGAAAATTCGTTGTAAATCCGATTACAATTCCGCTTGAAGTTCCATTCTTTTAAAATCATAACCAACATATTTAAGCAATAAAATTTATAAAATTCAAAAATATATTTTTTCGAATTTTCCAATTTATTAATTAAATTAATTAATAAAACATGGGGTGTTACATACTTCCCCACTAACAAGAAATTTCATCCTCGAAATTTGACTAAAACTCAAATGCATAAACTAAAGTAAGGTTCACATATGCCTACCCGTAGAGTGCCAAAACCGGGAGACCATATACACAATCCTAGCCACACAAAATCCCATGGTCGAAACTATAGTGCATATCACCCATATATTTACATAACTGTGAAATTAATGGCGTACCACGCGCTCTCGCGAATCACCACTCAATTAAATCTCCAAAAGTCATCTAAACACCAAAGTCCTCAAATTGCTTTACATCACAAAAATTCATACTTACAACAACCACCATTTGCTCTAGCAATACCCAAAATAATTCTCATCTCCAAATCACCTCTAAATATACTCGCATAGAGGTTATTTATTTTTAACTTCAACTACCACAATCACCACTAAACTCCAAGTTATTCAAATGCTAACGCGTCTTTCTCATCGACATTCCTATTTCTAAAATTTGCTAACACGTATGCTAGAACCACTATTTTAGAAGGTATGAATCAACAAAGGGAATCAAAGATCGGTAACACATAAGCTAAACGGACTCATAGCCTACGAGACCTAAGACCATGCTCAGATACCATCTGTAACACCCCACTAAATTCTGGCATCGGCCGCCACCAAAATTTAGCCGGGCGTTAGTAAATTAAATATCATTCTTAGCACGTGACAAATATGAGACATACAAAATTTTAATCCACAAGATAAATTATTTAAATAAATCCCAAATATCAAGAACTTTCAAGTGATTTAACACCAAAGTACGATAAAAATTCATCACATGCAATCTCCGAATATCTCAATTATTACAATAAATCAATCCCAGCTGAAATCTTAAGACAACTTTGGAACCGAAAGGCCCAATAAAACTCAAAAATAGTCTCACAATAAATACGACTGAATAGGATAAGAAACAAACTACTAAAATAATAAAATAGCTCCAGTTGCACTTCTGAATGATCTCCAATACTTCCTATGCACCTACTCCAAATAAATCCCTAAAAATATTAGTCAACGCATGTATCAGAGCCAATGCCTTAAGCATCAATACCGCTACTCCTTTCAATTAGGGTCCTTGAACCTAGACAATTGTGATATAAATATCGACCATAACAATATAATCTTTTAATTAAAAGAAAGTCTATAATCATCAACGGTAATTTCTAAGTACCCACAAGGTTTAAATGTGCCACACCAATATTATTTTAAATTAACCCAAGTCTCACGATGTTAATTTACCAAATTTTATTATTGTTCTCACTTTTTATTATGATGGTCCTCTCGTCCCGGGTGGTAATTTCCACCAAAGTGTCACACTTCCCCTTGTTAGTCGTACTCTGATCCGTTTAAACTGTCGGCTCCGATACACGATAAGGTTCCACTCACACAGACATACCCTTGTCAAATTGGTCGTCTAATCCATTTTTATCTTGCGATCCTCAAGATTTGACAAGGTTCCATACACGACACGAGATAAATCGCCCTCTGACCTGTTTAAATTGTCGGCCCCGACACATTATGTCGCCAATAAATTTTAATACCCATTTTAGTCTTGCGGTATTAATTTCCCAAAATTTTTCATACTCATTATTCAAATAAATTTCCCCCACACTTAAAAGCGATGTGAAAATCCTCAAAAATACCCCTTAATTCCAAGTAAGGTTCCCAAAACACAATTTCACCCTATCCTAAGTAAAGGATGATTATAAAATTTTCACTCCACCTAGATATCAATCCTAGGTTATTGTAACAACGATATAATATAGGGAATTATCCCCCACCCCAATTTATATAACCCAGATAGATTCATCCTAACCAGTCCCATACTTAATTAGCATAAATCGCAACTAAGGACCACTTACTAGTCCCATACATAAAAAGTGTACTATAACAAGGGGTGAAAACCAATTACCTACAAAACCCAACCTTCCCGATATATTTAAGATTATAATATTACATAAATGGCACAATTAACAATTTATAATAATATTCTCGACAACATTAAATTCCCAAATAAATGATTTTAAATCCAAATAGGGGGAAATCAAGAACCTATAAATATTGTGATTTTTTTGAATCACGATTACACGCAAGTTCCATCTTAGCTATTATTTTTCTAGCACAAGTAATTTAGTTAATTTAGAATTTTTACATGAAACATCCAAATTTAATTTCTAAGGGTTCCTCTACATGTATATGCCCATAATATAACCAACTACCTAAATACAATCCGAATAACAACAAAGTTATAATTATTTGGTATCATTAATATTTATGCAAAAACAGTCCCGAAATTAGTTTCTAAAAATATTATGTTCATAAATTATTTTAGAACACATGAGTTTAATGTAGGCTACAATCAATACACATAACACTAAGGGAAAAGAATAGGATAAACATGCCTATAATTAGATGTAGAAATTGACTAGAGATTCGAGTTCCCCTTGAAAAATTGATCGAAAACCCCCTCTTGAACCAACTTGGAATGTATATGTTTATGCCTTCAAAATTGAGCTTGAAAATTGGTTTTAATGAAGGTTAAGGTTTGGAGGTGGAAGATGATGAAAAATTTGGTGGTTGGCTGCTCTAGGGTTGGGGAACAATGAGTCTTCAAAACTTATCCCTGAAATCATAAATATATATAACTTTAATGGTTTAAAAATATATATATATATATATATATATATATATATATATATATATATATATATATATATATATATATATATATATATATATATATATAATTCGTCGAAATGACGATGTGCTGCGCACAGATTTTGCTAGTGTCGATCGATCGACCAAAGGATTGATCGATCGATCATACAAAATATATGACAGTTCCCCTTAAAAATTTCCCAAGCGAAAATATCAAAAAATTCCATTAAAAATTCGTTTTAAATCCGATTTCAATTCTGCTTAAAGTTCTATTCTTCTAAAATCATAACCAACATATTTAACCAATAAAATTTATAAAATTCAATAATTTATTTTTCTCAAATTTTCCAATTCATTAATTAAATTAATTAATAAAGCACGAGGTGTTACAATTTCATTCCAGGGATTCGCAACTGTAACATATGTGGGTGTTGCGAAATTTGGATAGACGCATCTATTTTTCTATTCCTAGTGTAGGGATTCATATCAGTCTATGTCGAGCATGTCGCTCATAGTTTTATTTAGTTTCTTTTCAAATTGTATGGGGTTTTTACTTTCTGTTAGTTTGGTTTGGTTTTGGCTTCAGTCGATGGGTTATTTGGCAAGACTTCTATTATTCTATGTGATGATTGATTCTATCAGCATTGGATGTTTTATTCTATTTTCGCACTTATTTTTTGTCTTGGATTAATAGAGATAAAATCTGTCACCTGCTTTTTGAGTTCTAGGTGGTTAGTGAGTTTTAAAAAGTTTTTCGACAGTGATGCTAAGAATGGACTAGATGAGATTCTTGTTTTAATTTGATATATGACTCATCACCCGATATTTTATTAGGCGGGATGTCACACACGTCGTTTGAAAGAGTTGCGTAGGATCGTTAGAAAAAGTTTCACACGTTTGAACGAGATCTAGAACGTCTTCTTTTTTGTGAGTTATGGAATATCGTTAGAAGTTTCATTGGAACCTGCTTGAACGAGATCATGTACATCGTTCGAACGAGTCGACAATTCATTCGAACAAGTTCTCGTGTTTTTGATTTTTCATTAAATATCTTCTAAATCTTTAACCCCTATCTCTTTTCAACAACTTTCACTATAAATAGAGATGCGAGATTAGAATTTCCACCAGACTTTAGAGTTATTTTTGGGATCAAACTTTATAATGTTTATATCCAAACCCCTTGGATCTTTGAATATCATTTTTCCAAATCAAGAACACATTCCAAAGTTCTAAACCCTTGTAGAGATTTTCTCCACTTCTGATTTGTAGAGTCGAGGCTTTACGACTGAAGAGTAAAGGAATGACGAATCTCGAGGTTGAGCGGTGGATAATGAGGCAAGACCTGCTTGTTGTCGGCGGTGCTCGACTGCATCATTTTATGTAAAGATTTGAAGACATCTCTATATTATACTTAGTGTATCTCTAAGTAGTCTGTAAGTCATCTTGTGTCTGTCAATTCTGATCCAATGCTGAATTAAAGGTTTTTCTCGAAAGGAATTTTTCTCAATTTCTTTTTATTTCTTATTTGGTTTGGAATTTGGCTTCATAACTTTTACTGGATGTTCACTTTAATTTAAAAATAGGGGAAGTTTGGTAAAAAGTGAATTTGTGTGTTTTGTCTAAGATACAATTGAATTAATATAAGCCCCTACATGCTTTCTCAAATTGGTAATAGAGACAGTTGCACTAAATTATTATGTGATCCTTGTTTTAAGTGACGAATTTTTTTGGATACCAATTTCTAAATTTGATATCAAGTCTAGTTACACTAATCTATTGTGTTATCTTTAAATTTGGGATTATGTGGATAATTTTTATAACAGAGTTCCTATTTTCTATGGGTAAAATTAAGCTTATTGGAAAGCTCGAATGAGGTCGGATTTGAAAGAAATTGACGAGCATGTCTGGCTTATTTGTGAAAGAGGGTGGACACCACCTACTGTAATTAATGTCGATGTCATAAAACCTAAATACGCCACCAGTTGGACGGATACGGATTATGAACTAAAATGGAGCAGTTTTAACTCATGCATCTTAAGAACAATTTCTAGAGCCATCACCCCCGATGAGTTTTGTCTCATCATTACTCGCACCAACTCTAAGGAAGCATGGGATACCCCCTAACTCACTGACAAGGGTACCAATGCCGTGAAATATTCTAAGATTCGAAATCTCATCACATAGTTTGAAACTATCACTATGCTAGGATCCAAGATTTTGGTAAATTTTATGCTAATTATCTGATATAGTCAATTATAGTTTTAATTTGAGCGAGAGAATTCCCGAGACAAGAGTTGTGAAATTTTTTTTTGAGATTCCTTTCATCCCAGTTGTTTCCTAAAGTAACGGTGCTTAATTTTTTGGGAATTTTAGATACACTTAGGTTAGAAGAACTCGTAGGAGACCTTTAAACTTATGAAATCGATATGTTGCCCAAAATTAAAAATAAAAAGGAAATAGGGATTTCTTTAAAAGTCCACTCTAAAAATAGAAAGGAAAAGGTTTTTGATTTTATGTCTGAGTTTGATTTTGAGCTTGATGATCTTTCCTTGCCTGGGAAAAATTTCAAAAAAATTCTTCCAAAGAAAAAAAGTAGTTTTGAGAAAAAAAATTTGAGAATGGTTACGTGAGATGTTTTGAATGTTAGGGTGAATGACATAAAGCCCATGAGTGTCCCACTAGGGTAAAGCCACAAGGCAATGGCAAAGCCGCATATAAAGCAACTTTTATCGATAATGACATCGAGTTGGTGGATTATAGGGATGAATCACCATATGAACCTTGTCTTGCATTCATGGCCAGTCACGTTAGTTGATCTCTTCATCATTTGATAACATGTTCTAAATGCGTCAGTCGTTGTCTCCAAAGGGAGAGTCTCAAAGTCCCCTTGAATTGCCTACAAAACTTGTTAAATAATAGTATTGTGGTAAGTACGGATATCAAAATATCAAAATTTGTTAAATACTTGTTAAAGTTTAAGATTAACTTTTTTTAACAAAATATCAACTAATATTGATTTATTAAAAACTATACGAATCTTCGAATCACGCACATAATTAATATTTGAATTTTAGGAAAAATACATATCTCTGGTTCAAATCCCAAAAAATCCCAAAGTCAAATATTAACTTTTAAAATTAATTTACTAACTCTCATTATATAAATTAACTAGTGACTATTCCAAATTAATTAGCCCAGAAATATAGTAGTTAAATAAATTAGTTAATTAAACTAACATCCTACACATTTCATTCCACCCCTTGAATGGGGTGCTTAGCCAAGCATTCTCATATTAGCATAAACAATGTTCAATAACATTGAGAGAATGATATGAATTGAAAAGGAAGAGAAAGAAATACAATACGCAAGATTTCCCTGTCAAATTGATTCCTTGAATCGCGTCTAATGTCTTCACACTCAACTTCACATGATTATAAAAATAAGCATAAACACTAAACCAATAAATTATTCTAGACTTAAAATATTTTTTTATATATTTTTGAATTTTTCCTATGCTACTAGATTCTCTCTGCAGTCTCTCTTTTTTACTTCTCTCGTCTCTATATTCAAGTCCCCCTCTAAAGGTGAGCTGCCACCCTTTGTTTATAACCCACGATTCTTCATTTTTTTTAGAGATATTCGGGATTTGAAACATAACCAAGTCAAAGCATGCGGATTTATCTTTTCTTTGGCAAGTGGCTTTGATCCCTAATTTCATGGAGTAGTAGAAATGGGTTCCAATTTTAGTGTGATTTGGGTTTTTCCACTAGGTTGAACTTGGATAGAAATGGGTCTTCTTGGTTTCGGGTTAAGGTTAGGTAGTCTCGGGTTTAGGTCCGGAGATGAAGAAATGGGTATCACAGTCTTGGGTAGGAGGTTTGATGGGTTTGTTGTGGTCGCCGACTGGGTTTGCAACCGAAGGTTTCAGTTACGAATTAACTCGGTATGGGGTTGTTGACAGGTATGGGCGTCGAGCGTGGGTTAGGGATATGGTGTATGGTTCAGTTACCGGGTCCATGTCGGCTGGTAATGGTCTTTGAGTCGGGTTGGGGCTTCACCAGTGTGGAGGGTGTGATGTCAAATGTGTGGGCGTGCTAACGTGTGGTAGGCTGTAAATTAATAAAATAAAAACTACCCTAACCTAACAAAATTTAAAATTAATAAAATAAAAACTACGAAATAAACACATTTACAATGTTTACATAAAAATATTCGGCACATAGTAATGGACCCTATCACCTATAACTATATGCACATAATAAAAATATAAAAATATAAGAATATAAAATAAATCCTAGAAATTATATATGACTCAAATAAAAAAGTCTAAAAGATAATAAAAGTACAAACTAAACACACATGAGGTTCAGCTGATGGCTAAGGCTCGGTTTAGGCTTAGGTTTGGGTTTAGGGCATCGGAACTCATCGGCATAAGCTCAAATGGGACTTCAGTCTTCACGGTGTCTTTGATTTCTTTATTTAACGTATTTGACCTCTACTTTGTCACAATTAACTTCATTTAGCACTATTTGATGTCGTCACTACATATTGACCTGTAATATAATTAAATACGAACATAAGGTCATTTTTATTATAACAAGAGTGACTAAAATGCATTTATTCGGGGTATAAATTAAAGAATTTTTAGTGCTTATCACACCACCCCAAACAGAACATTGTTAATCCTCGAGCAAAAATAGAGAGAAAAATAGATAAGTTACCAAAGTTGTGCCACTTTCGTAGGCACTTGTGATTACACTTAGCATTTGCAATAAGCCGTTAAACCTATAGGTTGCCCTATTGGACGAGTGTTTTCTCGCGAGGGTTTGCAATGAATGTACCCACAAAATTTTAATTTTTTTTTATTGAAAAGCAGTCTCTTGATTGACAATGAAAAGCTATACAATCCAACCAAACGGACATCAAGGAGCACCAAGTTCAACTATCAAAGTATGGCATAAAACTACTTAATACCAAAAGCATAAAATCCTTCCTAAGACTCAGCAAGTGTTAGTGTGAAACAATCTTAAGTATCATAAGATTAATTCTTAGACCACGTTTATAGAGTCAATTCTTTTACTTCTATTCTCACTGGATATATCTCTTTTAATTAAACTCTCTTAGAATTGAGTAAGTGTACCTCTCTAGTGTATGAGTTGGTGAATAAATATAGACAAGGTCAAACGTCTCACACATTGATAAAAAATGACGAATACATGAAAGAAATTGATTTCATGAAGGGATGCGAACCACTATGTTGAGAATGGCAAATTATTCACCCTATAGACTTCTCATTTGCGCAAATACCTCACTAAGGGTGAAATGTGGTTTATGGAATGGAGGAGGGGAAAATAAAATGAAGAAGATATGATGGTAGGTTTTTTTAGAAGAGTGTGACACACTTTGAATAACTATTGTCTTCATTTTTTTAAATATACAATCATATGCTTTCTTTTTCTTCTTTTTTATTTTTTTTCTTTATTTCTTTTTTTTCTTCTTGTTCTATTTTTTTTTTTGTTTTTATCTTTTTTTTAAATTGTGATGCCTTTTTCTTTTCACACCACAAATGAAGACAATTTACATTGACAATTTCAAGCACTATTTTTCTCAAAATTATTGGTAGCGACGGGAAATGATATATAGATGGTATCTGGAGTATATAAGGACAAGGGAAATATGAAATGGTAATAGGTGGAGTGAATAGTAATATGATATAAATATGGCAAGTGTATGGTAAAATCGGTTTAATACTCGGGACAAACTACAAGACACATGTTTCTTACAAATCGAAAGAAATGTTATTCTCAGTGATTAAGTCAAATTTGAAAAATAATGAGACCATGCAACGACTAAGTGTGTTATTTAAAGAAAATTAAGTCAACTTGTGACTCATAGATACGTAAACACCCTCAAAAATATGAAAAGCTCAATTATCACGGGTTTTAAGTCTCCACTAGTGATCTTTTAAGTCTCCCGTGAGAATATTAGTACTCTTTAACTTTTGATTGTAAACGTGAAAGTGAAAATTTGTCGAGTTTAGGAATTCATAATGCAAGTAAGCTTTAAGAGGTATTATTTAATTTATGATAAAAAGCGTAATGTTAGGGTCGAACACGGGTATTCCGAGATTTCTAAGAGAGGGATGACAGATAATTCATGTCATAAATCTTTTTTTGAACTGTACAAAAAGAATTTTAAAATGATCTGTTTCTGAAATTTTGTCCAAAAGAGGTACGATTTTGATAATTTTCCCTCCCCCCAAAAAAAGAGAACATCATCCCCTTGTTTAAAAATGGAACGCACAAGGTAGGAAATAAATTACCATAATGAATAGCTAATGAAAATGTACCGCGTGATTGGAACCTGGTGAACAAATACGATAAAAAAACGTTGTACAAGTCTATAAAGCATGTGAAAGACCCCCAAATAGGATAAGACTTATACTCAAAAACAATATACGATAGGTTGCCTCCCGGTAGCACTAAGTTTAATGTCTTCATCCAAACCAAATAAAACTCACCCTAAAGATAAGAACTTTGAATTCAAGGGGTGGCAAAAAAATGGGGTGATTATAATCACTCCCAAATAAGACTGAAGTGTCAGTCTTCATAAACGGGGTCAATAAGGTCAATATCTTTGATGTGAGTGGGGCCTAGATCTAAGAAAGGCTTCAAATTTTGACCGTTGACCTCAAAAAGGCTACCATCCTTATGATTCTGAACAATGATGGCACCATATGGAGTAATAAATTAAACAACAAAGGGTCTAAACCACCTAGTTTTCAACTTCTCGGGAAAGAGACGAAGATGAAAATTATATAACAAAACTTTCTGACCATGGTGGAATTCCTTGCGCATGATGCTTTGGTTATGGATCAACTTCATTTTGTACTTGTACTTGTTAGACAAATCATAGGCATCATTTCATATCTCCTCTAATTCATTAAGTTGGAGCGTCAATATTATAATTCAGGGTTTTGATGGCCTAAAAGGCATTATGTTCGAGCTCGATGGGCAGGTGGAAAGGCTTACCAAAGACCAAGCGATAAGGAGACATACCAATCGGAGTTTTATAAGCAGTATGGTATGCCTATAATGCATTGTTCAAGCATAAGGACCAGTCTTTCCTATTAGGATTAACCGTTTTTCAAGAATTTTCTTGATCTCACAATTAGAGACCTCAACTTTACCACTAGTCTGGAGGTGGTAAGAGAGACCAACTTTGTGGGCAACACCATACTTTTTCACTAGATGTTCAAAGACTAGATTACAAAAATGTTTACCCCCATCACTAATAATAGCTTTGGGAGCTGTAAAACGTGTGAAGATATACTCCTTAAGAAAATTGACCACGACGCGATGGTCATTGGTATGACAAAAGAGGGATTCCATCCATTTGGAGACATAATCAATTGCAATTAGAATATATTAGAAGCCATGAGAGGAGGGAAATGGACCAATAAAATCAATGCCACATACATCAAAGATTTCGACGATGAGAATAGGTGTGAGAGGACTCATGTGACAATGAGATATATGCCCAAATTGTTGGCATTTAAAACACTCCTGGAAGAAGTGGTGGGAATCTCAAAAAAGGTTAAGCCAATAGAAACCACTTTGCAAAATTTTGGTTGCGGTTTTCTTGGAGCTAAAACGGCCACCACTGGCACCATAATGACATAAGGAGAGGATACTGGATTGTTCATGCTCAGGAACATAACAACGAATGACTTGATCAGTGCAATACTTAAAGGAATGGGTCATCCCAAGAGTAAAACTTCACCCATGCCATGAATTTGGAATGCTCTTGCTTCGACCAATGATTGGGTAGTGGGTCAATAACAAGGACATTAACAATATCAGCATACTAAAGTGAGGTGGAGATAGCAAAAATTTATTCATCGAGAAATGACTCAGAAATGGGGACAAGATCATATTCAAACGTAATAGTAATTCAGGAGAGATGGTCAGCGATAACATTTTCACATCCTTTTTTATCATGAATTTCAAGGTCAAACTCTTGAATCAAGAGAATCCATCATATCAATCGTGGTTTAGAATCCTTCTTATGAAGAAAGTGGCTCAAGCCGACATGGTCAGTGTAAATGATGATAGGGGAACCTATGAAATATGACCTAAACTTATCCAGAGCAAAGAAGATCGCTAACAACTCTTTTTCGATGGTCATGTAATTAAGCTAAGCATCATGGAGGATTTTGCTAGAAAAATAGATGATATGATGGCGCTTATCAACCCTCTGACCAAGCACAACACCTAGAGAAAAATAATATGCGTCACACATGAGCTCAAAAGGCAGAGACCAATTAGGAGGTTGAATGATAGGAATGAAAGTGATCTCGACTTTAAGCTGCTCAAAAGAAGTGAATTAGCGTCATCAAAGACAAAAGGTATCTTTGGATAAAAGGGTTGTTAAAGGTAAAGTAATTTTATAAAAGTCCTTAATGAAATGACGGTAGAAGCCTGTATGTCCTGAGAAGGAGCTAATGTCCTTAATAGACTTAGGAATGGGAAGCATGGAAATCAAGTCAATTTTTACTTTGTCTACCTCAATATTGTCGCAAGAGACAACATGACCTAAAATAATTCACTTTTTTACCATGAAGTGGCATTTTTTTCCAATTGAGGACTAATTTCTTTTCTTGATAACGCTAGAGGGCCATGGTGAGGTGAGAAAGACATTGGTCAAAGGAAGAACCAAACACGAAAAAATAATCCATAAAGATTTTGAGAAAACGTTTTACCATGTCACTGAAACACCTTCGAAAAGTCGTGGGTGCATTGCAAAGTCCAAAAGCCATGCGAGAGTATTCAAAGGTGCCAAAAGGATAAGTAAAGTTAGTTTTGTCTTTGTCTTCAGGGGCAATGGGAATTTGTTTGTATTCTTAATATCCATCAAGAAAGCAGTAGTAAGCATGGACAGCTAAGCGTTCAACTATTTGGTAAATATACGATAGAGGGAAATGTTTTTTACGAGTAACAGCATTGAGCTTTCGATAGTCAATACAAACACGCCAGTCGGTTTGCATACGTGTGGGCACAAGATCATTACCATTATTTTTAATGACGGTGACGCCATAATTTTTTGGTACAACATGAATAGGGCTGACCCACTGGCTATCCGATATAGGGTAGATAATACCCACTTCGAGCAATTTTAAAATTTCACCTCTCGTAACTTCTTTCATCACATGATTGAGTTGATGTTGTGGCCCATGAGATGTCTTAGAATTTTCCTCCAAATGAATGCGATGACTACAAACATTGGGGCTCATGCCGTGAATGTCTAAAATTGTCCACCCAATAGTAGTGTTATGTTGAGTAAGAGTGTAGACACATTTTTCTTCTTGCTCGGGGGTCAAGTCAGAAGCAATGATGATCGGGTGATGTTGGTTGGGGCCTAATAAAGTATATTTCAACTCAGAAGGTAATGGCTTAAGCTCCAAACTAATAGGCATCGTAGGAGAAACATCAGACTCAAACGCAAAAATAGAGTCTGGGGAATCATCAGGGCATGGGTGGACTGGGTGATCCATGGAGTGATGAGTGTCAATGGAGAGGGGCTCGAGTGGAGGAGCCCAAGAGGAAATATCCATCAGTGGAGTGGCATCGAGCATGGAATTTAGTTCAAAGATGGATGAATTAATATCAAAGTCAGACCCAAAATGCGCCAAATAATTTTGGAGAGGATCTCCAGGGACTGTTTGGTCCAACATCTCATTAAATAAGGAGTAAATCACACACACATCATCAATAGCATCGACATCATCCTTTTGTTGCATAAGGTGAAAGATATTGACTTCGACGATCATGTTGCCAAAAGAGAGATTCATGTACCCGTCACAAAAATTGATGATGGCATTGGTAGTGGCTAAAAGGGGTGACCCAATATGATAAGAGTATTGGTTGGGTCGGGCGCAGGAGAGTCTAAGATGATAAAATCCACAGGGTAGTAAAAGTAAGAAACTTTCACCAAAAAGTCTTCAACTATTTCTTAAGAACTTTTACAAAACAATCGACAAGTTAAAGAGTAACCCGTGTAGGTTTCATGTTTTCTAAACCTAACTCAAGGTAGAAGGAGTCAGGTAATAGATTAACATTATCCCCAAAATCAAGTAACGCTCGAGAAGTGAACTTATCGCCTAACATGCAAGAGACAGTTGGACGATCGTAATCTTTGTACTTCATAACACCATTGTCATGGAGAAGGGATGTGTCTTGATCAGTGAGGAAGGCATCATGAAGCACATTTTTCCGACGCTTAACAGTGCACAAGTCCTTCAAAAATTAAGCATATGAAGGGATTTGTTGAATCGCGGTGAGGAAGGGAATGTTAATGTGAATATTCTGAAAAACTTTCCTGATCTCATCAAATTGTTGGGATTTCTTAGTGGGAGCTAATCGATAAGGGAAGGGTGATTTGGGCACATAAACAGAGGTAGGATCAGTAGGCTTTGAGGCAGTCTGTGTGGCAAACTTGGTGGATGGAAGAACCTTAGGGATAGGCTCTAATGGAAAAGGTGGGATGGGTGGGTTTGGCATGTCACACGGATCGTCGACACCATTATCAACTTGTTTTCCCAATCTAAGAGTACTCACAAGTTTCATGTCCACTTGGTAATTGGGTAGAGTGTAAATGGAACTAACCTCATAGGCCGACACTTTGTCATTCTTCTTAGGGTTAGCAATGGGCTGACTGGAGAATTGACCTTTCTCTCGCTCAGATTCAAATTGGTTGAAATTATTTTCAAGCCATTGGATCGCTTGACTCTGCGTTGTCATAAACTGAGTGAGGAGAGTCTCGAGAGATGAGGTAGAGGATTGGGGCGATGGGGCATAAGAAGTCGAGGGTACCAACTCAAGCTGTTAATTAAGAGATAATGAATACTCATATGAGGGAGGGGTACAGGAGCAAGATGATTATTATTATGGGCTTTTTTGTGGAGGATAAAGGATGATGGATGGCGCAATTGATGGTAAGGAGCATCGTGGTGAGGGACAAGAGGGTGATGTTGCCGTTGTGGGTGTTGCGAAAACTCTGGGGGTCCACCAACATGTTTTTGTGGGTGGGATGTAGCGAGGTTGTTGTCATAATTAAATGAAAAATAGGGATGGTACTTATTCTTGGGATTGTAAGTAAATGACGGGGAGTAGGTTTCCTAGCAGTATCAAAGGCACACACTTGTGCCATGTGTAATACCCCATATTTTTATGACTTTTAATTTGGGGATTTAATGAATTTAATTGAGATAAATTAATTTTATATTAATCCATATTTTATAATAAACATTTACTAGCATGATGAGAGTTAGTAATTAATTGGTGGAAATTGCTAAATGAGTAAACTAATATATAGAATGGAATTGATTAAAATTATCGCGAGTGAATAATACGACAATTATATAAATTAAGTCAAGACGCGCATGCGTTGTGTCGGGACTAAATTAAGGGAATAATAAGTGAATAAATTATAAGTCCCCTGTATGGTGATTTCGAGTGCGCTAATATGTCCAGAAGGGTCAAGATAGTGAGAAAAGTATACCCGGGGGTTTAGTTTGGGTCTCGGAACGATTTTGGCCCTGACCGACAACCCGGGAGGGAATTTTGATAATTGTCCATTTTAAGGCGTAACTATGGACGAAAATTGAAGAGTTATATCTGATGGGAGTTAGAGTCTTTGAGGGTTAGAAACATTGTAGTTGCTAATAGGATTATGAAGAGAGAAGAGAGAACGCTTCCAAGGAGGATAGCCACCAACCTAACACTACTCTCACCAATTCCACCACCAACGTGTAGATTGGGAAATAAGGGACGCAAACGAATCATACCTTCCTATTTGAGGCAAGTATCTAACTTTATTTTATTTTGGTTGATATCACATCCATGCAAGTGTAGGAGAATATTATTTATGTTTCATAAAGAGATAATTGATGTTTGGGAATAATTGTTGAAATTGCAGAATATAAATCACGTTAGATTGATTCCTTTGTTGGATTTATAGTGGTGAAAACGAAATTGATTCCCGGTAGAGATAGGAATCTGAAAATCAATGGAATTCATGTGAAATAAAATAAACCAGGGTTTGAATAAATCTTTGAATTTAATTCGTTTGATGATGATTCTTGATGAATTAATGGAAATCTTAGGTTAGCAATCATCTATTATTGTTTATATAATGTTCCTTATGGTTGGTTGGGAGTTTGGGACTTGTTAATGGCGATTTGGTTTAGATTTATGCAAAAAAACTCATAGGTATGAATTTGCAGAGTCTGGGCAAGAACTGCTCGATCGATCGATCGACTAAAGCATGTCGATCGATCGACTGTTCGATCAATCGATCCCTCTTTATCGATCGATCGACCCCTCCTAGAACTGAACATTTCTCCCCTTTCTTTTTGTTAATTTGATTAAAATTCGTAGGGACTCTTGGATATAATTTAAATATCATAATGGGAAATGGGAATGACTAATAGAGTCTAAGTAGGTTCCTTGGTGATGCAACTTTATACGAGATGTAACCGTGGGATAACGGGGGCATAAAATTTATTAGAAATCGTGCGTACATCAATTGAGAAATTTGGAGACTCAAGAAAACTTATACCAGTATGTTAGTGAGGGTACACCTACTGAATTTACATCTAGGAAAAGAAAACACTTCGAGGGACGAGAAGTACTTATGAAACGGCGACAATTGAGAATAAAAAGAAATGGGTTAATTATACGTAGGACTTGGGTGATTTGTTCCACGTATGGATAGAATATTATTTTGGGTCGTGGACGTACCTAAAAGAACAATGGGAAAAAAATATCTCTCTCTCTCTAAATATATATATATATATATAACACCGAGTGCATGTGTGCATATATAATTATATTTATCTATGTATAATCATACCCACACTACTTGTTATCATGGAGTTTTTCGGGGCAGTCTTATCTCGATGGGACCTTTATGGGGGATATTGACTTGTATCCTAGAACATAGGATTCCTTGGTACAGGCTATCTGAGAATGATAGTCAGACGGTCCTAAGAGATATGAGTGTATGTGCTAACCTCTTAGTGACTTGGAACTATGATTCGCCTCCATTATTTGTGTATTGTGTTAATACAGTTCGAGAGTGATTCCAAACTAGTATTTCCATCTTGTACGAGAGATACGGGGCCTTGATAGCAGAGTATGCAAGCACCCTAGATTTTATATGGGGTGTCGATTAGTATATATATTGTATGAATAATTTATATATACACTTATACCTAGAATTCTTCTATTGTGTGTATAACTAGACGACTATTGATAAAATGCTTCTCATTATAGTAAGTTCTTGAAACTTCCCAACAGTATTGAGAAATGCATAATTGACTTAAATGATCCCTAAGAAGATGGTATTTTAAATAAATAATAGACATACGACTTTGTAAATCAGAATTTATGGGAGGAGAATTGGGTTAGACCTATGAGTCATTTTAGTAGTCCGATTGGCGTGCACACTAGATGAGAGGTGAAAATTCTAAAGAGAGTATCGCGTACTAACATGTGTGTCATATCAACTAGTAATCATTTTAAATACTTTCTAAACCATTTTTTAAAGTCATTTTACATTCGGGCTCTAACCCTCTTCCTACCATTTTTTCCTTCTCTTGTATGCATATATATATATATATTGCAGGTGCCCAGCCATAGGGGCGTCAGACATAGTTCATTGTACAACGTGTTGCAGCTTGTGTAGGAGTTGTCGTTCCTTCCAGTAGATGACTTTTTCCTTGACTCCTCAGCTTCTGATTTAGCTCTTTTTAGTTAGGGCATGTGTCACCCATTCCGAGATTACTGTTTAGATTTGATAGAGATTTTGTACTCCTTTATGGTTTTAGTATTCATTTTTGTTTGGGTTTGTTAATCTTTTACGTTGACAGTAGTTGTGGATATTTATTTGGATTGAGTAATCTAGTTGGCATAATCATTTGAAGGGTTTGTTTTATTTATCATCAGTACTATTCATAAACTGTTTTATACACATAAGATCTTTACAATGGAATTTAAATTAAACAAAATTAATTATTTTGACACTTTGCTTAATTATTTATTAGGGTGTTAATAAAGAAAATTGTTTTGCAACAGTGATCCTAAGAATGAACCAACTGGGAACTTTGAATTAATTTAATAAATGACTGATCGCCCAGTATTTAATTAGGCGGGGTGTCACAGGTGGTATCAGAGCATCAGGTTCTAAGGTCCTATAGGATTTGTACATCTTATCATGTTTTTAGCTTAGCGTCCTTTAATATAGAGCCCTATTTTTAGGATTGTTATATTCTTGCTCATACAATTACGTCTTCAGGTATTTGAGGTTTAATAATAATAATGGACTAATAAAATTATTTCTCGTTTCAGATGCCTATGAGACGAGTTCCTCGAGACACAAATGCCCATCCCGAGCAACCAACAACTCAGGCTCGGGGAATGATAAATGCAACTGAGGTCACCGCTATAGTTGCTCAGGCGGTGAATGCAGCATTAGCGGTGGTGCAGCAGGCCCCACACCAGGTTTAGATTGTAGCGCCAGTGCCAGTATAGCTTCCCCCGGTATGGGAAAGGGTTAGGGATGCCTTTCAGAAGGCATATCCCCCAGAGTTATCAGGTAGTTTCGATATTGTCATCGCCAACCAATAGAAGAAAGACATCCAGAGGCATCTACACATGTATGACTGCACGTACATACAGAGATAGTTACTGGCTTCCTTCAAGCTAGGGGGCACCTTGAAGTGGTGGGAGTCCACTACCTCCTTGGAGGAGAGGGATAACATGTCGATTCAGACATTTTAGGTGTGATCTGACCGCAAATATTTTCCCTCTGTCGTGCAGACTGAGATAAGACGGAGCTTACTGAATCTTAGGTAGGAGAGTATGACAGTTGTAGAGTATGAGGAGGAGTTCACGAGACTTCTCATTATAGTGTCGGGTGAGGCACCCACCGAAGAGAAGAAAATCTTGTTTCTCTTGGATGGATTGGACTGGAGGATTCGTCAGCACCTCATAGGTAATCTGTCATAATGTACTTACACTGATGTACTCAACACCGCTCTATTACATTGCTAGGATCACTGCTTCAATCATCAGGGAAGAAAGCGAGCAGAGGAGTCCAGCCAGCATGGTCGGACAGGAGGTAGTACTGTCGGTGGGGCACCATCAGCTCAGGGACAGGTATGTCATAGTGGTCAGAGTTCCCATCAGGGGGACCCTACCAATAGATTTTGATTCAGTGATTCTAGGTAGGGATATGGTTCTTTTAGACAGGGTCAGTCGAGTTATCATGGCTAGTAAGGCCCACACCATCATCATCAGGGCTAAAAGCATTATCAGCAAGGCCAGCAGGCCAATGGAGAGGTGGTAACAGCCATCAAGATCGTGGTCAGAAGGGACAAAGGGGAGGGAAATTTAGGGGCAGGTGTTTTGGTTGAGGAAAGAATGTCCACAGGTACTCGGATTACCTATAAGGGGATAGGGCCCCCACAACAATAAGGTGCCCGTCAGGAGTCGCGAGACCACTCTTCCCAGCCTCCCTCCCAGCACCACCTCCTATGTCAGGTTTACCAGCCATCCCAGTAGTCCCCATTCAACAGGGGAAATTACAGTATGGACGTGTCTATAACGTCCATCAGCCAGCAGCACCATAGGCTCCACCTGCGATTGAGGGTACGTTTCCCATCCAGGGCACTATGGGTCGTGTTTTATTCGATACTAGGGCGTCACACAGTTTTATAGCCACTAGCTTTGCACATGCCACAGGGTTATTAAGCACATCAGAGATTATAGTAACATGTGTATACTCACCACTGGGGAATGGGTCTTTGATTTTCTTTATATGTCGGGGAGTAGGTATAGAGATTGGTAGCTTGATTCTACCTGCGGATATGCTAGTTTTAGATATGCATGAGCATGACACCATTATTGGCATGTATTAGCTAGCGACTTATAGGGACATGATAGATTGTTTTAGTAGGAGTTTATCTTTGCCATTCTTGTTGAGGAGATGTTTTTGGTGGCGGTTCCTTGCCCTAAGGGAGGATCGTCCACCCATTTATACTACTTATAGGAGGAGACCTCTACAGAGATAGTGATTCCTTTGGACTCGATATTTGTTGTTCACGAGTTTTCTGATGTGTTCCAGGAGATACCTTGAAAGTCCCAAAAACATGATTTGGAAGGTTAATTACATTATTAATTATAACTTAGGAGTTATAAGTTATAAATTGGTTATGTGTGTTAAACATGTTAATTATCATGTTTAGGGGATGCATGCTCATGTGATATATGTGTTGTTTACATTAGGTGCTAATTGAGCTTATGATCGGGGATACCATGTTTAGAACATATGATTAGTTATGTGGTTAAATGCATAATAAATTATGTTTTTAATGCATGATTATGTTTATAAAAGTAAATAAGGGTGTTGATAAGAAATTGGCAATGTTTGGTCGCCAAATGTGAAAGTTTTGAGATTTTCAGTAAATTGCTACTTTCCTGTTCGATGCCGAAATTAGGCGTATTAGGTTATGATTTTGGGAAAACATAAATTATGAAAGTTGTAGATATATGAATTAATATTATAACACAACAAACGGTGGGTTAAACGGAGGCTTGTACAAGAAGTTATACCGAAAGTACGAAACAAGGGCAAATATGTCCATCCCTTAAGTGACAATTGTCTTATTAGCACACCATGTGCTATTTTTTGATTGGTTAAAGGGTGGGTGATGGTTTGGCCGACTTAAACTGTATAACACAACTCCTTTGTTCAGCAAATGCAGCCATAAACAAGAGTTTTGCCTAAAGAGAGAGAAAGAGAAGAAAGTTAAGGAATAAATCTTTGGAAATTTTCCAAAAATCAAGGAATCCTCATAAGGTAATTACATCTTTATTAAAGTTGGTCACATGGATGAGTTCTATCCTTATCATATTTTTATTTTTGATTTGGATATATATTTTAATGATACCCATATTTCTGAATTGTGTTGGAACAAGGATGGGTTAAGAACACAAGTTAAAACTGGAGCTAGGATCGTAAATGCATACTTTAAAGTCCTAAATTTACATCATCTTTTCGTAAAGCATTTTGATTTAGAAAATTCATGATTATGATGTATATTTCTGCTAAAACATGTTTATTATATGTTTCCATGAATTATACTCAAGGTCAAGGTTATGTATGCTTAAAAATGTTAAGTTATGCCTTAATGTTGTATTTTGACCTAGTTATGCTAAAAATGGTATAAATCATGGAATACTAATTGGAATTGAGTGATTCAAGTTGGAGAGTAAAATATACTCATACATGTATAACATATCCAAAAATTATATAAAAATACCAAGGAATGAACCCTTGGTGATAGTTTGAAGTCTTGGTTTAAAATCTTCCCTAAAGGAGCAAGAATGCATACCAGGTGTTTGACGTTTTGCTCGACATAGAAAATGAGCCCTAAAAATTATGAAACATTAAATTTGTATTATTAAATGTTTTTACTGATATTGGGTGGAATATCATGGAAAGTTATGTTGTACAAAAATTATGAGAATTTCATGAAGTTGAAGTTGTGTTGTTGTTTTTCTTGAGAAATGATTTGGAAAAGGCTGTAATAAAATGGGCATAACTTTGTCTAGCAAATTCATAATTAAATTATGTAAATTGTGTTAGAACTCTAATTAATTGGGTGTTATAGAAATGTGAAGTGTCATATTTAATTCCTCCTTAGCTATTTCTGATTGACCAAAAGATGTGATGTATTACTGGGTTTGATGTTAATCGGTGTATTCAAATACTAACGACATTGACTTGTTAGGTGGGGAAGCATCTAATACTACCATACCAAGGAAGTAGTTGGTATTAATCTTAGCACTAAATCCAAGGTGAGTGACCTTCCTTATGAAATATAAATGCTTATAATTTCATATGGAAATGTGTAGTTAAACACATGTGTTAAAATGTTTATGGGAGTGATGTTGTATTTATGAAATATATACATATGATTAAAAATGTTAAGAGATGTTATATAATGATATGGACTAGTGAGTCCTTTATCTAATGTTAAGGACTGTGGTGGGTCCTACGGGATGTGGTGGTCCTGTTAATCCAACTTAAAGGTTTGTGTGCTCGGGCCTAATAAAGGGATGTGGTGGTCCCTAATAACTGTGGTAGGTTAATTGGACTGTGGCGGGTCCAGGCTTGCGAGAGTTTCACAATTCCTGTTGGGTTATAGCATTAGAACAAAATAAAAATGGTTATTCAAATTGTTTATATGTGTGGTATGTGGTACTTCAGTGATCCTTTATAGCTTACACTCCTGTAATGTTTTGTTTCAGGTATGCTTATAATTTGGAGTCCACTGCCAAGTTAGGACCTTAAAACGGGGGAGTGACGGATATTTAGTATGGTTTGAATATCAGGATTTCTTTTGTGTAATTATTAAACTAAGGATCTTGGTTATGTAAAGTTATGTAGTACTTATTAGTTATAAGTAAAGGCAGTTATGTTTTCATCTACACATACCTTTGGAAAAAATATTCTTATGCTATTTTTCCTTAGAAATTTAAATTAAAGCATTGTTTAAGCGAGTTTATCTCTAATTAAAAGGATGAGTTTAACAAAAATTAAGTCGGGGCGCGACAACTTGGTATCGGAGCGTGGTTATTTGGTTCTGGATAGGGTGTGGGGGTCTAGATTGGCAGTGGACACTAGAAAGTGAGTTTGTTATGCACCTGGATTTTGACTAACAATGTTAATATTAAACTGCTGCTATTATATTTTGTTTAAGTTAACTATATTGCAGTGAGTGATGGATCCACATGAACCGCATGATAGAGCAGAGGGTGAGGCATCCTATGTACCTAATAGTCAGCAAGGACAGAGACCTATTGAAGTGGATGAACCAGAGGTGCAACAATAACCTGTTGATGATGTGGGAAGAATATTACGTGTTGTGGCACAACTTATGGAATAAGCAAGAGGTGGAGAACATGTTGGGGATAGGGACAAATTACATGAGAGGTTAATGAAGTTAAATCCGCCAGTATTTACTGGGACTACGGATATGTTAATGGCAGAGGGGTGGATTCAAAAAATGGAAACAATATTCAAGGTGATGGAAGTGCGATATAAACAAAAGGTTTTGTTAGCAACCTTTAGATTGGAGAATGATGTAAAGTTATGGTGGGATGCTACAAAGAGGTTGCTTACTATGATTGGGGGAGTAGTGCCAGCAAATCCTCCACCAATTACATGGGAGAGGTTTGTGAAGGTGTTCTTTGAAAAATATTTCCCAAGGCTTTATAGGAAAGAGAAAGAGGAAGAATTTATCACGTTAAAACAGAGGAACCGAACAGTGGCAGAGTATGAAGCTTTATTTATATCCTTATCTAGATTTGCACCGGACTTGGTGAGGACGGAAGAAAGTAAATGTGATCGGTTTCAAACCGGGCTGAGTGTAGATATAAAAAGCATGGTTGTTAATATGAAGATCACGGATTATGTGGACTTGGTGGATAGGGCCATGGTGTCAGAAAAGTCAATAAAAGAAATGCAAGTTGAACACTCGAAGAAAGCTAGACATAATAGTATAAGATCATATGGATGGGAGGCGGGAACCTCAACTCAGAGTGTAGCACGAGGAGTGCCTAAGGGCCAAGAATTTAAAAATAATATAAATGCACGTGGAAGATTTCAAGCTCGAGGTGGAAGGGCTGGGATGAATCGGTCAGAAAATGCATCTGTGATGGGATCGAGGGCCATATTTTGTTATAGATGTGGTGGTCAAGGGTACATGTCTCGGGAGTGTACAATAGCTGAGAAGACACCTTTATGTTTCCATTGTCATCAACTAGGGCACTTACGAAAGAATTGTCCAGCGATGGGAGCTACAACTTCAGTTGGGAGTGTGACAGTAGGAGATAGGATTTCTACACCGAAAGTACACAGGGGAGGTAGAGGAGGCGTGTCTCAAAACCAAGGCCAAGGTAGAGTGTTCGCACTGACGCAACAAGATGCACAAGCTATCCCTAACGTATTGACAGGTACACTTCCTATTGGTGATAAAGATGCTTATGTGTTGATAGATCCTGGTTCTACACATTCTTTTGTGTCTTTACTTTATCTGTTGCATCTTAATAAACCATTATCATCATAAGATTCTTGTTTAGCTATTGTTACTCCAGTGGGGGGGGGGGGGGTTGCTTTTTATTAAGAGGGTATATAGGGAGTGTAATACCCCGTATTTTTGTGATATTTATTTTATGGGATTAATTAAATTAAATGCGTATTAATTGGAAATTAATCCGGATTAAAAATACTAGCGAGATGCGAGTTGGTATTTGAGTATATGTGCATATATGATTATACATGAATGTTGAATTATGAAATTTGTCGTGAGATTGAAATACGACAATTTGTGAATTTTGTTGAGACGCATGTGACAATCGCGTCATGTATATAATTATGATAATTAAAAAGTGAATTTTATTTCTATTATCCATATGGTCATTTTGAGCGCGCCAACGCGTCCGGAAGGGTAGAAATAATCAGAAAACACTAGCCGGGGATTTGGTTTGGGTCCCGGGGCATTTTTAGGGCATACCGGCAACGTATAAGGGTAGTTTGGTAATTTTGAATTTTGAGGAATTAAAAGCTACGAAAATTGGGAGTTAATATCTGATTTGGCATTAACCCACTAAGCCCACTAATACCCAAATAGGCTACGGAGTTTATGGAAAGTTATTCCAAAGAGTTCCTAAACCACAAAACCCTAGCCTCCATAGCCACCATTAGAGAAGAGCTTGTAGAAGGAGAGATAGAAGGATTCGGCAGAGAGAGAGGGTATACTTCATCAAATCCGTCAGCAAATCCAGAGTTACCATTAAGGCAAGTGATTTAATTTCGTTTATATAGAGAATGTTTCTTCCATGTGTAGGAATTGATAAAAATCTGATTTGTTCTTGGGAGTTAATGAAAACCCATTGAATTTGGAAATAGAAATTACATTCTTGATGACGAAATCGCATGTAGATTGGTAGTTGATGATTATTCTGATGATATTACAATTAGTATGAAACCAAAAACGGATTTAATTAGACTTCTAGATGATTTATAAATTCTAGGGTTCATGTATTTGAAATTGGGGAAAAATATGTAGAGATTTGATATTTGAATGATGTTAGGATGAATTAACACCCCCAAACATGTTAATATGTGACCTAAGGATGTTTAGGGACGATTAGGAACCTTAAACAATTGTTAGATTGACGTTTGGATGAGATTTGAGGTGTAGAGAGATGGGAAAAACGAGATAGGAATTTCTGGGCTTGAATCTGGCCACTCGTTAGAAGACCTCCCTAGGTCGTTCGAACGAGCTCGTTCGAACGAGCTTCTAACGAGTTGACAGTATGAGTTCTAACGAGAGGGATGTTCATTCGAAGACTTTTGTTCTAACGAGATCTCGTTAGAAGACCCAGTTCGTTCGAACGAACTCTCGTTCGAACAGCCTCGTTCGAACGAGACTTCGTACGAGTTGACAATTTAGGCTTTTTAGCCTGTTTTGATCCCGAGTGCCCCGTAACCTTCTGTATAGGTAGAGATAGCCTTTCCTTGATGAGTACTTGATATATTTGGGATGTTTGGGATATTATGAGGAGTCAAACCTAGAAGTGTAGTTTGAACCTAAGGGAAAATATGAAGTAGGACGTGAGTGTCTATTACGATGTGAGCTATTGACGGCCTAATTAATTATATTAACCGGGAACATATAATTGGTGTAGTATTATATGTCAGTACGAGAAGAGATATGTACCAATATATTATGGTGATTACTAAGACGTGTGCATACTTAGTATATGTATTGATTTTATGTGTATGATATACCTACCATACTTGCTATCACGGGAGGTTCGCGTTTGCTTAGGGCCCTCTAATCCTTGTGTTGCCCGGATTTAGACTGGTTACCTCGATGAACATAGGTCAGAGAAGGACTTATTAGGATGTTAATAAGTCTGCTGATCGTGGGAGCGCAGGTATGTGCGTGACCCATGTGATGTGACTGTGTTCGCCTCCATTATTTGTGATGTTGTTATCTGTGGATTATTCCTGAGAGATTCGGAATATGTGATCCTTATGTACGTGATGTATCGGGATGGATAGCAGAGTATGTGTGCACCACAGCTTAGTCTCGGGGTGCTTGTATTGTATATTTATGACGTGAATAATATACACTTAATTAATGGGAACTTTCATGTTGTTATTGTGAACATAATTATGGTAATGTAGTGAGAGAACATAACGGGTTAACTGATAGTGAATTATGTTACTAATTGAGAATCTGAGTTTAAGTGAAGCCCTCTATTTATTTGATAACGCTAGAATGTAATATGGGGATCGAGTAGTAAGGGGTAGAACTTATTACGGTTTGGTTAGATATGGATGTCATTTAGATGGGTACGGTACGTTAGGAGTGCACATGTAGTCGAGAGGTGAGAATTTCATGTGAGTGCTCGTCCTAACATGTATTTTGCATTTAATGTTTTAATGTTATTAAAAACACTTGCAGTTTTCAAAATGTTTTCCACTTTCGGCCTCTGACCCATTTGCTTTCAAATCTATTTTTGTAAAAACCATTTTAGGTGCCCATCCACAAGGACACCATGCATAGGATTCTCATTCAGGTGACGAGCTATAGCTGATTGTGGAAGTTACAGGACTTTACTTGTAGACGCTTCATCTATCTTGACTCGATATTCATCAGTTATCAGTTGTAGGGCATGTCGCCCATTTCTTTTAGAGACATTTCATTTATTTCAGTTATTCAGACTTTTGGCATGTAATTATTCAGGATTCAGACTTGTAGTATTATTTCCATTTGTTGGGATTGTTGTGAGGAGTTTTCCTCCGGATTTATTATTATTATTGTTGGTTATTTCGTTACTTTGTTATGGTGAATGGATTATGTTGTTCTTCCATTATTCTTTTATTGCATGTTAATCAGACTTAACTTAAAATTTGGCACTTACTTTTTAAATAATAGGTGGTTAGTAATTATTAAAATATTTTCGACAGTGATGCTATTAACTGAACCAACTTGGCATTTTGAATTAATTTAATAAAGGAGTAGCTACCCGGTATTTAATTAGTCGGGGTGTCACAGGTGGTATCAGAGCATCAGGTTCTAGTGTCTTTTAGGATCTGTACGGCTTATTATTTTTCCGCTGAGCTTTCTTTGATATAGGGCCTTATATTTTAGGACTGTTGTATTCTCTTGTATGTGCTACATTCTTCAGCTATTTTAAGTTTATAACTACGAACTTATAAACTTCATTCTTATTTCAGATGCCTCCACGACGTGCACGAAGGGTTCCCAGGGATGCGACGCCAGAACCATAGCCCGCACCAGCTCAGGGCACGATGAATGCCGCCGAGGTTGCCGCCATTATGGCTCAGGCGGTAAATGCCGCACTAGCTGTAGTTCAGCAGGCACCACCTCAGGCGCCGATAGCCGCGCTAGTTCAGGCTCATGCATTCCCGTCTGCTTGGGAACGTGTACGTGATGCTTTTCAGAAAGCACACCCTCCGGAGTTCGCAGGTAGCTTCGATGTGGTAGTTTCGAGTCAGTGGAGGAAGGATATACATCGGCACCTGAGGATGTATGAGTGCACAGATGTCCAGAAGCAGATACTAGCTACCTTTAAGCTAGAGGGGTCTGCACTACAGTGGTGGGAGTCTATTACCACCGTGGAGGAGAGAGACACTCTCACTATTCAAGAGTTCTGGGTGCGGTTCGATCGCGAATACTTTCCGTCAGCTGTTCACACGGAGATGAGGAGGAAGTTGATGAGCCTTCGACAGGAGGGTAAGACTGTGGCCGAGTATGAGGCCGAATTCACTAATCTTCTGAACATTGTTCCGGATGAGATACCGACGGAGGAAAAGAAGATACAGAAATTCACGGACGGGTTGACATGGAGGATTCGTCAGCACTTGTTAGGGAACCTCTCGTTAGCCACTTATTCTGATGTGGTTAACTTTGCATTGCTCCATTGCAGGATCATCGCTTTCACATGGTTGAGGGCAAGCGATCGGGAGAGTATAGCCACCAGGGCAGGACTGGAGGAAATGGTGCCAGTGGGGCACAATCTGTTCAGGGGCAGAGGCAGGGTGATCAGGGTACCCAGCAGGGGGATCACAAGAGGTTCAAGTCAGGAAATTTCAGGCATGGACAGGGAGGTTTCCGACAGGGCCATCAGGGTCCGAACGGCCATCAGCACCAGCAGGGTCAGAATGGTCAGCATCAGTTTCATCAGGGCCAGCAGGGCCAGTGGAGGAACGGTAAAGGCCACCAGGGCCGGGGTCAGTAAGGACAGAGAGGGGGAAACTTCCTGGGGAAGTGTTTTGTTTGTGGCAAGACTGGCCATAAATGCCAGGACTGTCCTGATAGAGGCAGGGCCCCGCAACAGCAGCAGGGTGCTCGACATGAGCCACAGAGGCCACTCTTTCCACCAGCCCTCCCAGCTCCAGCCCAGGTGCCAGCTCTTCCATCCATTCCAGCAGTTCCTATGCAGCAGGGACAGTTACAGTATGGACGTGTCTATAACGTCCACCAGGCAGCAGCTCCGCAGGCACCACCCGCGATTGAGGGTATGTTTCCTATCCATGGTACTATGGGTCGGGTTTTGTTTGATACGGGGGCAACACATTGCTTTATAGCTACACATTTTACGAAAGCCTTAGGGTTGTTAGCTACGGCAGAGATCACAGTCACGTGTGTAGACTCACCATTGGGGAGTGGGTCACTTATTTTCTTTATATGTCGGGGAGTGGGGGTAGAGATTGGTAGTCTGGTATTACCTGCAGATATGTTGGTATTAGATATGCATGTTCACGATGTGATTATCGGTATGGATCGGCTCGCTGATTATAGAGCCATGATTGATTGCTTCGGTGGGAGCATTGTTTTTTCCATTCCGGGGCAAGAGATGTTTGTAGTGGCGATGCCTCATCCAGAGGAAGGCTCGACCGCTCATTTGTATTACCTAGAGGAGGATACCTCTAAGGAGGTTGTGATTCCTTTAGATTCGATCCCAGTTGTCAGGGAGTATTCTGATGTGTTTCAGGAGATACCAGGCCTACCCCCCAGTCGAGAGATAGACTTTGTTATAGACTTATTGCCAGGTACGAGACCTATAGCACGCGCACCGTACCGTATGGCTCCAGCTGAGATGAGGGAGTTACGGGATCAGTTTGAGCAGTTGTTGGGTCAGGGGTTTATTCGGAGGAGTACTTCGCCGTGGGGTACCCCTGTGTTGTTCGTGAAGAAGAGAGATGGTTCACTGAGATTGTGTGTGGACTACCGAGAGTTGAATAAGGTCACGATACGGAATAAGTATCCATTGCCTCGAATCGATGACTTATTCGACCAGTTGAGAGGAGCTTCTTTCTTCTCGAAGATTGATTTGAGATCGGGATACCATCAGTTACGTATCTGGGAGGAGGATGTCTCGAAGACTGCGTTCTTGTCGAGATATGGTTCTTACGAGTTTCGGGTTATGCCTTTTGGTTTGACCAACGCTCCAGCAGTGTTTATGGACTTGATGAATAGAGTGTTCAGGGATTTCCTAGATAAGTTTGTCATTGTCTTCATCGATGATATTCTGGTTTACTCCCAGACAGAGGAGGAGCACGCCGAGCATTTGAGGCAAGTTTTGCAGACACTACGTCAGAACGAGTTGTATGCAAAATATGAGAAATGCGGGCTTTGGCTGAAGGAGGTCCAGTTTTTGGGACATATTATTTCCGATCTGGGGATATCTATTGATCCGGGGAAAGTATCCGCGGTAAGGGAGTGGGGACAGCCCACGACACCAACGGAGATTCGTAGTTTCTTGGGTCTAGCAGGATACTACAGGAGGTTTATTCGGGGTTTCTCGAAGATAGCAGGTCCTTTGACACATCTGACTCGTAAGGGTGTGACATTCATCTGGAGTGATGCCTGTCAGTTGGCATTCGATGAATTAAAGGATAAGTTGACCTCAGCACCTGTGTTAGCATTGCCGAGACCGGGAGTTGAGTATCTAGTATACACCGATGCGTCCTTGCAAGGACTTGGAGGTGTATTGCAGCAGGAGAGTCAGACCATAGCTTATGCTTCCCGTAAGCTAAAGCCTCACGAGAAGAATTACCCCACTCATGACTTGAAGTTGGCGGCAGTTGTATTTGCTCTTCGGATATGGAGACATTACCTTTTGGTGGAAAAGTTTCTATTGTTCACAAACTACAAGTCCCTACAGTACCTATTCACGCAAAAGGAGTTGAATATGCGACAACGAAGGTGGCTTGAGTTTGTGAAGGACTATCAGTTTGATATCCAGTATCACCCGGGGAAGGCTAACGTTGTGGCAGACGCGTTGAGCCGTAGGCCAGCAGATGAAGTGGCAGAGGTGTGGAAGGCCAAATGGAAGGAATTAGGACACCGGATGCAGTGGCCCGATCATTCATGTCGGTAATGACTGTTACGCCGCAGATTGTCACGAGAGTGGTAAAGGCACAAGCAGATGACTCGTTATGTCAGGAGCTGATATTTCGATTACTAGCAGAGGGAGCCGAATCCTATATCGTTAGCTCAGACGGGGGATTGTGCTTCAATGGGAGATTGGTAGTTCCGGAAGGAGAGGAATTGCGGCACGAGGTGATGGCAGAGTCGCACGGCTCATGATTCGCGGTACATCCCGGTGGGGACAAAATGTACCAAGACATAAAACGTCAGTATTGGTGGAGCGGGATGAAGAGAGATATTGCTGAGTTTGTTTTAAAATGCACCACTTGTCAGCTTGTAAAAGTGGATCATCAGAGACTGGCAGGACTACTACAGCCGTTGGAGGTCCCGATGTGGATGTGGGAGAGCATATCCATGGACTTTATTACGGGGTTGCCTACGTCACAGAGAGGTCACGACTCCATTTGGGTGATTGTGGACAGGTTGACCAAAGTCGCTTATTTTCTACCCGTAAGGACAGACTACACTACGGGACAGCATGCCCAGCTCTTTGTTTTAGAGATAGTGAGACTTCACGGTGTGCCCCTAAATATCGTGTATGACCGAGACAAGATATTTGTTTCACGGTTTTGGGAGAGTTTTCAGGAGGCCATGGGCACGAAATTGCGGTTGAGTACGTCGTATCACCCGCAGACCGATGGGCAAACCGAGCGTACAAACCAGATGTTGGAGGACATGCTACATATGAGTATCATTGATTTTGGGGGTGGATGGGAGCAGTATCTTCCACTGGTGGAGTTTGCTTACAACAACTCCTACCAGTTCACCATTGGCATAGATCCATTTGAGGCGTTGTACGGTAGACCTTGTCATTCCCCAGCATGTTGGTTGGAGGTGGGGGACAACAAACTACTTGGGCCGGAAGTGATTCAGGATACTTCGGCGAGGATAGATTTGATTCGGAGTCGCATTCGGGTAGCTCAGGATCGGCAGAAGAGCTATGCTGATGCGAAGAGGTTCTTTAGAAAGTTTCAAGTGGGGGACCAGGTTTTGATCAGAGTATCTCCTATGAAGGGGATCATGCGTTTCGGGAAGAAAGGGAAGTTGGCACCGAGATATGTGGGACCATTTCCTATTATTGAGCGGATTGGACCGGTTGCGTATAGGCTTGGATTACCGGAGCATTTACATCGGATTCACGATGTATTTCATATTTCCTCGCTAAGGAAATATCTTAGAGATGATTTGGCTCATTCTCACATAGCTTTGAAGGACATCGATCTCCATCCGGATAGCTCCTACGAGGAGGAGTCGATTGCGATTTTGGACCGAAGTGAGCGGAAACTGTGATCAAAGATCGTTCCGTTAGTGTGTGTTCAGTGGCGACATCATAATGTCGAGGAGTCCACATGGGAGCGCGAGGATGAGATGCGCGAACGTTATCCAGAGTTGTTATTACCAGGTACTTTCTAGTTCCAAATTTTGGGACGAAATTCAGTTATTAGGGGGGAAGTATATAATACCCCGTATTTTTGTGATATTTATTTTATGGGATTAATTAAATTATATGCGTATTAATTGGAAATTAATCCGGATTAAAAATACTAGGGAGATGCGAGTTGGTATTTGAGTATATGTGCATATATGATTATATATGAATATTGAATTATGAAATTTGTCGTGAGATTGAAATACGATAATTTGTGAATTTTGTTGAGACGTATGTGACAATCGCGTCATGTATATAATTATGATAATTAAAAAGTGAATTTTATTTATATTATTCGTATGATCGTTTTGAGTGCTCCAACGCGTCCAGAAGGGTCGAAATAGTCAGAAAACACTAGCCGGGGATTTGGTTTGGGTCCCGGGGCATTTTTAGGCCATACCGGCAACGTATAAGGGTAGTTTGGTAATTTTAAATTTTGAGCAATTAAAAGCTACGAAAATTGGGAGTTAATATCTGATTTGGCATTAACCCACTAAGCCCACTAATACCCAAATAGGCTACGGAGTTTATGGAAAGTTATTCCAAAGAGTTCCTAAACCACAAAACCCTAGCCTCCATAGCCACCATTAGAGAAGAGCTTGTAGAAGGAGAGATAGAAGGATTCGGCAGAGAGAGAGGGTATACTTCATCAAATTCGTCAGCAAATCCAGAGTTACCATTAAGGCAAGTGATTTAATTTCGTTTATATAGAGAATGTTTCTTCCATGTGTAGGAATTGATAAAAATCTGATTTGTTCTTGGGAGTTAATGAAAACCCATTGAATTTGGAAATAGAAATTACATTCTTGATGAGGAAATCGCATGTAGATTGGTAGTTGATGATTATTCTGATGATATTAAAATTAGTATGAAACCAAAAACGGATTTAATTAGACTTCTAGATGATTTATAAATTCTAGGGTTCATGTATTTGAAATTGGGGAAAAATATGTAGAGATTTGATATTTGAATGATGTTAGGATGAATTAACACCCCCAAACATGTTAATATGTGACCTAAGGATGTTTAGGGATGATTAGGAACCTTAAACAATTGTTAGATTGATGTTTGGATGAGATTTGAGGTGTAGAGAGATGGGTAAAACGAGATAGGAATTTCTAGGCTTGAATCTGGCCACTCGTTAGAAGACCTGCCCAGGTCGTTCGAACGAGCTCGTTCGAACGAGCTTCTAATGAGTTGACAGTTTGAGTTCTAATGAGAGGGATGTTCGTTCGAAGACTTTCATTCGAATGAGATCTCGTTAGAAGACCCAGTTCGTTCGAACGAACTCTCGTTCGAACAGCCTCGTTCGAACGAGACTTCGAATGAGTTGACAGTTTAGGTTTTTTAGCCTGTTTTGATCCCGAGTGCCCCCCAAACCTTGTGTATAGGTAGAGATAGCCTTTCCTTGATGAGTAATTGATATATTTGGGATGTTTGGGATATTATGAGGAGTCAAACCTAGAAGTGTAGTTTGAACCTAAGGGAAAATATGAAGTAGGACGTGAGTGTCTATTACGATGTGAGCTATTAACGGCCTAATTAATTATATTAACCGGGAACATATAATTGGTGTAGTATTATATGTCAGTACGAGAAGAGATGTGTACCAATATATTATGGTGATTACTAAGACATTTGCATACTTAGTATATGTATTGATTTTATATGTATGACATACCTACCATACTTGCTATCACAGGAGGTTCGTGCTCGCTTAGGGCCCTCTAATCCTTGTGTTGCTCAGATTTAGACTGGTTACCTCGATGAACATAGGTCAGAGAAGGACTTATTGGGATGTTAATAAGTCTGCTGATCGTGGGAGCGCAGGTATGTGCATGACCCATGTGATGTGACTGTGTTCGCCTCCATTATTTGTGATGTTGTTATCTGTGGATTATTCCTGAGAGATTCGGAATATGTGATCCTTATGTACGTGATGTACCGGGATGGATAGAAGAGTATGTGTGCACCACAACTTAGTCTCGGGGTGCTTGTATTGTATATTTATGACGTGAATAATATACACTTAATTAATGGGAACTTTCATGTTGTTATTTTGAACATAATTATGGTAATGTAGTGAGAGAACATAACGGGTTAACTAATAGTGAATTATGTTACTAATTGAGAATCTGAGTTTAAGTGAAGCCCTCTATTTATTTGATAACGCTAGAATGTAATATGGGGATCGAGTAGTAAGGGGTAGAACTTATTACGGTTTGGTTAGATATGGATGTCATTTAGATGGGTACGGTACGTTAGGAGTGCACATGTAGTCGAGAGGTGAGAATTTCATGTGAGTGCTCGTCCTAACATGTATTTTGCATTTAATGTTTTAATGTTATTAAAAACACTTGCAGTTTTCAAAATGTTTTCCACTTTCGGGCTCTGACCCATTTGCTTTCAAATCTATTTTTGTAAAAACCATTTTAGGTGCCCAGCCACAAGGACACCATGCATAAGATTCTCATTCAGGTGACGAGCTATAGCTGATTGTGGAAGTTACAGGACTTTGCTTGTAGACGCTTCATCTATATTGACTCGATATTCATCAGTTATCAGTTGTAGGGCATGTCGCCCATTTCTTTTAGAGACATTTCATTTATTTCAGTTATTCAGACTTTTGGCATGTAATTATTCAGGATTCAGACTTGTAGTATTATTTCCATTTGTTGGGATTGTTGTGAGGAGTTTTCCTCCGGATTTATTATTATTATTGTTGGTTATTTCGTTACTTCGTTATGGTGAATGGATTATGTTGTTCTTCCATTATTCTTTTATTGCATGTTAATCAGACTTAACTTAAAATTTGGCACTTACTTTTTAAATAATAGGTGGTTAGTAATTATTAATATATTTTCGACAGTGATGTTATTAACTGAACCAACTTGGCATTTTGAATTAATTTAATAAAGGAGTAGCTACCCGGTATTTAATTAGTCGGGGTGTCACAGGGAGTGTGTGGTACGAGTGGGTGAAAAAGAATTACTAGTTGACTTATTACCTCTCGATATGCGTGACTTTGATTTGATACTGGGTATGGATTGGTTAGCCTCATATCATATATGTTTGGATTGCTTTAAAAAGGAGGTAGTGTTTCGATTACCAGGTGAACCTGAATTTAAATTTATTGGGGAACGAAATGCCACTCCAACATGTTTGATCTCTGCTACAAAATGTTATGAACTGCTAAGGAAAGGATGTGAGGGTTATCTTGCTCATGTGGTGGACGCACGACAAGAGGCAGGAAAACTATCAGATATACCAGTAGTTAATGAGTTTGCAGATGTCTTCCCAGAAGAATTCCCAGGGTTAGCACCAGACCGTGAGGTGGAATTTTCGATTGAGTTGGTACCAGGAACTGCACCAATATCTATTTATCCATATCGTATGGCACCTGCAGAATTAAAAGAGCTAAAGATACAGTTGCAAGATTTGTTAGATCGTGATTTTATAAGGCCTAGTGTATCACTGTGGGGAGCCCCAGTATTGTTTGTGAAGAAGAAAGATGGAACCATGAGGTTGTGCATCGATTATCATCAATTGAATAAGGTGACTATCCGTAATAAATACCCACTACCCCGAATTGATGACTTGTTTGATCAGTTACAAGGAGCTAAGGTGTTTTCCAAGATCGATCTCAGATCCAGATATCATCAATTGAAAGTAAGAGACTGTGATATTTCTAAAACTGCTTTTCGTTCCAGGTATGGACATTATGAATTCCTTGTCATGCCATTTGGGTTGACAAATGCACCAGCTGTATTCATGGATTTGATGAACCGTATATTTCACCCATACGTGGATTCTTTTTTCATTGTCTTCATTGATGATATTTTGATATATTCTCGTAGTAGGGATGAGCACGAACACCACCTGCGTATTATTTTACAGGCCTTACGAGAGAAGTCATTGTATGCTAAATTTTCTAAATGTGAATTTTGGCTAGACAGGGTAGTATTTTTGGGGCATGTTATTTTTGCTGATGGTATTTGTGTTGATCCCAAGAAGGTTGAAGCAGTAATGAATTGGGAAAGACCAACTAGTGTGACAGAGGTGCGTAGATTTTTGGGATTGGTAGGCTATTACAGGAGGTTTATACCGGGGTTTTCTTCTATTGCATTGCCTTTGACTAAACTGACCAGAAAGGAGAACAAGTTTGTGTGGAGTGATGATTGTGATAAGTGCTTTGAAAATTTAAAGGGTAAGTTGACATCAACTCCAGTATTGACTATCCCAACAGGTATAGAAGGTTTAGTTATTTATAGTGATGCCTCGTATCAAGGACTCGGTTGTGTGTTAATGCAGCATGGAAAGGTAATTGCTATTGCTTCTCGACAGTTAAAGATACATGAACGCAACTACCCTACACACGATCTTGTGTTAGCTGCAGTAGTTTTTGCATTAAAAATCTGGAGACACTACTTATATGGTGTTAGTTGTGAAATTTTTACTGACCATCAAAGCTTAAAATACTTGTTTACACAAAAAGACTTGAACTTGAGGCAAAGAAGGTGGATGGAACTTATAAAAGATTATGATTTCACGATACATCACCATCCAGGTAAAGCAAATGTTGTTGTTGATGCTTTGAGTAGAAAATCTCTAGGCATAATATCTTGTATTTATTGTATTCGAGTTGACCTGCTGAGAGAGTTAGCTTTAATGGGGGTGGAATTACCTTTGAATGAGTCTTATGGAATAGTGGCACATTTAAATGTTAGACCCACGTTGATAGACTGGATAAAACAAGCACAGGCAGGAGATACAGAATTGGAGAAAGTTAGAGATAATATAAAAAAGGGTAAAGCAAATGAATTTTCTATTCGGGATGATGACATTGTTATGTACGGAAACCGTTTGTGTGTACCTAATGTGCCTGATTTAAGAAGAACAGTTTTAGAGGAAGCCCACTGTTCTTTATATGCTATGCATCCAGGGAGCATGAAACTGTATAGATATTTGAAACAATGTTATTGGTGGCCGGGAATGAAACACGACATTGCAGATTTTGTTGCTAGATGTCTAGTTTTGCCAACAGGTAAAGGTGGAGCATCAGAAGCCAAGTGGTTTACTACAGCCCTTACCTATTCCTGAGTGGAAATGGGAGCATGTTACTACAGATTTTGTTATAGGTTTACCAAAATCATTACGAGGGTTTGATTCTATTTGGGTTGTCGTTGATAGGTTGACTAAGTCTGCACATTTTCTTCCTGTAAAAACTACTTACTCCATGGATAGATATGCCAAATTATATGTGGATGAGATTATCAGATTGCATGGTGCACCTGTTTCTATTATTTCTAATCGAGATCCTAAGTTTACTTCTCACTTTTGGCCTAGTTTACAACAAGCTTTGGGGACTAAATTGAAATTTAGTACAGCTTTTAATCCTCAGACTGATGGGCAGTCAGAAAGAACGATCCAGACACTCGAAGATATGTTACGAATTGTGTATTGGAGTTCAAGGGCAGTTGGGATGAACACTTGCCACTAATAGAGTTTGCTTATAATAATAGCTATCATTCGAGTATTAATATGGCTCCTTATGAAGCTTTGTATGGGAGAAAATGCAGAACTCCAGTGTGTTGGACTGAAGTAGGAGAACGAAAACTTCTTGGGCCAGAAATTGTACAACAGACTACTGAAAAGATCAATGTTATCCATAATCACTTAAAGGTGGCGCAAAGTAGACAGAAAAGTTATGCAGACAACCGAAGGAAAGAATTGAAATTTGAGGAAGGTGATCGAGTATTCCTACGTGTTTCTCCTTAGAGAGGGGTTATGAGATTTGGGAAGAAGGGAAAGTTAAGTCCCAGGTACATTGCCCCTTATGAGATAGTGAAACGGGTTGGAGCTGTAGCTTATAAATTGGCGTTACCACCAGAATTGTCCCGGATACACGATGTTTTTCATATATCCATGTTAAGTAAGTATGTGCTCGGTCCTTCACATGTGTTTATCTCACAACCGATAGAGCTTCAAGATGACTTAACCTATGTGGAGGAACCAATTGCTATTGTAGATCGAAAGGAGAAAGTGTTACGTAGTAAAACCATTTCACTAGTTAAAGTGATGTGGAGAAATCAGAATGTGGAGTATGGCACTTGGGAAGGGGAGGATAACATGAAGAAGCAATATCCTCATCTATTTGGTAAGTTTCTTATGCGTTAAATTTCGAGGACGAAATTTTTATAAGAGGGGTCGAATTGTAAGGCCCTAAAACATGATTAGGAAGGTTAATTACATAATTAATTATAACTTAGGATTTATAAGTTATAAATTGCTTATGTGTGTTAAACATGTTAATTATCATGTTTAGGGGATGCATGCTCATGTGATATATGTGTTGTTTACATTAGGTGCTAATTGAGATTATGATCGGGGATACCATGTTTAGAACATATGATTTGTTATGTGGTTAAACGCATAATAAACTATGTTTTTAATGCATGATTTTTCTTATAAAAGTAAATAAGGGTGTTGATAAGAAATTGGCAATGTTTGGTCGCCAAATGTGAAAGTTTTGAGATTTTCGGTAAATTGCTACTTTCCTGCTCGATGCCGAAATTAGGCATATTAGGTTATGATTTTGGGAAAACATAAATTATGAAAGTTGTAGATATATGAATTAATATTATAACACAACAAACGGTGGGTTAAACGGAGTCTTGTACAAGAAGTTATACCGAAAGTACGAAACAAGGGCAAATATGTCCATCCCTTAAGTGACAATTGTCTTATTATCACACCATGTGCTATTTTTTGATTGGTTAAAGGGTGGGTGATGGTTTGGCCAACTTAAACTGTATAAAACAACTCCTTTGTTCAGCAAATGCAGCCATAAACAAGAGTTTTGCCTAAAGAGAGAGAAAGAGAAGAAAGTTAAGGAATAAATTTTTGGAAATTTTCCATAAATCAAGGAATCTTCGTAAGGTAATTACATATTTATTAAAGTTGGTCACATGGATGAGTTCTATCCTTATCATATTTTTATTTTTGATTTGGATATATATTTTAATGATACCCATATTGCTGAATTGTGTTGGAACAACGATGGGTTAAGAACACAAGTTAAAACTGGAGCTAGGATCGTAAATGCATACTTTAAAGTCCTAAATTTACATCATCTTTCGTAAAGCATTTTGATTTAGAAAATTCATGATTATGATGTATATTTCTGCTAAAACATGTTTATTATATGTTTCCATGAATTATACTCAAGGTCAAGGTTATGTATGCTTAAAAATGTTAAGTTATGCCTTAATGTTGTATTTTGACCTAGTTATGCTAAAAATGGTATAAAGCATAGAATACTTATTGGAATTGCGTGATTCAAGTTGGAGAGTAAAATATACTCATACATGTATAACATGTCCGAAAATTATATAAAAATACCAAGGAATGAACCCTTGGTGATAGTTTGAAGTCTTGGTTTAAAATCTTCCCTAAAGGAGCAAGAATGCATACCAGGTGGTTGACGTTTTGCTCGACATATAAAATGAGCCCTAAAAATTATGAAACATTAAATTTGTAATATTAAATGTGTTTACTGATATTGGGTGGAATATCATGGAAAGTTATGTTGTACAAAAATTATGAGAATTTCATGAAGTTGAAGTTGTGTTGTTGTTTTTCTTGAGAAATGATTTGCAAAAGGCTGTAATAAAATGGGCATAACTTTGTCTAGCAAATTCGTAATTAAATTATGTAAATTGTGTTAGAACTCTAATTAATTGGGTGTTATAGAAATGTGAAGTGTCATATTTAATTCCTCCTTAGCTATTTCTGATTGACCAAATGATGTGATGTATTACTGGGTTTGATGTTAATCGGTGTATTCAAATACTAACGACATTGACTTGTTAGGTGGGGAAGCAGCTAATACTACCATACCAAGGAAGTAGTTGGTATTAATCTTAGCACTAAATCCAAGGTGAGTGACCTTCCTTATGAAATATAAATGCTTATAATTTCATATGGAAATTTGTAGTTAAGCACATGTGTTAAAATGTTTATGGGAGTGATGTTGTATTTATGAAATATATGCATATTATTAAAAATGTTAAGAGATGCTATATAATGATATGGACTAGTGAGTCCTTTAACTAATGTTAAGGACTGTGTTTGTGTACTCGGGCCTAATAAAGGGATGTGGTGGTCCCTAATAACTGTGGTAGGTTAATTAGACTGTGGCCGGTCCAGGCTTGCGAGAGTTTCACAATTCCTGTTGGGTTATAGCATTAGAACAAAATAAAAATTGTTATTCAAATTGGTTATATGTGTGGTATGTGGTCATTCAGTAAGCCTTTATAGCTTACACTCTTGTAATGTTTTGTTTCAAGTATGCTTATAATTTGGAGTCCACTGCCAAGTTAGGACCTTAAAACGGGGGAGTGGCGGATATTTAGTATGGTTTAAATATCAGGATTTCTTTTGTGTAATTATTAAACTAAGGATCTTGGTTATGTAAAGTTATGTAGTACTTATTAGTTATAAGTAAAGGCAGTTATGTTTTCATTTACACATACCTTTGGAAAAAAAATTCTTATGCTATTTTTCTTTAGAAATTTAAATTAAAGCATTGTTTAAGCGAGTTTATCTCTAATTAAAAGGATGAGTCTAACAAAAATTAAGTCGGGGCGCGACATACCTGGACTACCTCCTAGCCGAGAGATATATTTTGTTATAGACTTGATGTTGGGCACTCGGCCGATAGCTTGTGAACCATACCGTATGGCTCCAGCCGAGATGAGGGAGTTGCGGGATCAGATTGAGCAGATATTAGGCCAGGGATTTATTCGTAGGAGCACCTCACCTTGGGGAGCTTCGATGTTGTTTATGAAGAAGAGAGATGGTTTATTGAGATTTTGAGTGGACTACCGCGAGTTGAACAAGGTCATGATATGGAATAAGTATACGTTACCCCAAATCGATGACTTATTTGACTAGCTGAGGGGAGCTACCTTTTTCTCAATGATAGACTTGAGATCAGGATACCATCAGCTACGAATTAGGGAGAAGGATGTGTCAAATACTTCTTTCTTAACTAGATATGGGTCCTACGAGTTTAGGATCATGTCGTTTAGGCTGACAAGTGCTCCAGCCGTATTCATAGACTGGATGAACCGAGTGTTCAGAGAGTTTTTAGATAAGTTTGTCATCGTCTTCGTAGATGACATACTGATTTATTCATAGACTAAGGAGGAGCATGTCGAGCACTTAAGTCAGGTTCTTCCGACTCTATGAGAGCATTACATGTATGCCAAGTATGATAGGTACAGATTCTGGTTATAGGAGGTAAAATTTTAGGGGCATGTTGTGTCAGAATTATGGATATCCATGTACCTGAGCAAAGTGTCAACGGTGAGGGACTGGGGATAGCCCACGACACCGACAGAGGTGCGTAGTTTGTTGGGGTTAATCGGATACTATAGGCGGTTCATTTGAGGCTTTTAAAAAATAGCGAGTCCATTGACGAATCTGACTCACAAGGGGGCAACATACGTATGGGATGATGCTTGTCAATTGGCTTTTGACGAGCTGAAGGATAAGTTGACTTCGTCGTCGGTCCTTACTTTACCTCGGCCAGGGGTGGAGTACCTAGTGTATACTAATGCCCCTCTACAGGGACTCGACGGAGTACTTCAGCAAGAAGAGCAGGCTATAGACTATGCCTCCCGTAAGTTTAAGCCTCACGAGAGGAATTACCCCACCCACGACCTGGAGCTAGCAGCGGTCGTGTTTGCATTGCGAATTTGGAGGAATTATTTGCTAGGGGAGAAGTTTCGATTATTCACAGACGACAAGTCACTGCAATAAGTTGAACATGTGTTAGCGCAAGTGGCTAGAGTTTGTGAAAGACTACCTATTCGAGATACAACACCATATACGTTAAGCCGTAGGTCAGTAGGTGAGGTAGCAGAAGTATGGAAGGCGAAGTGGAAAGAGTTAGGACACTAGGATGCAGTGTCCCGATCCTTTGTATCAGTGATGACGGTCACACTAGAGATTGTTACGAGGGTGATCCAGGCCCAAGCAGCTGAAATGTTTTGTCAGGATCAGATTGTATGACTACTAACTGAGGGTGTTGAGTAATATTCAGTGAGTTCAGATGGAGGTTTCCGATTTAATGGGATATTGGTAGTCCCAAAGGGAGAAGATTTATGTCATGCAGTGATTATGCAGTCGCATAGGTCCAGATTTACAGTACATCCCAAAAGGGATAAGATGTACCAGGACATAAGGTGGCAGTACTGGTGGAGTGGGATAAAGAAGGACATTACAGAGTTCGTGTCCAAATGTACCACCTGTAAAATGGTAAAGGTGGACCACCAGAGACCGTCAGGATTATTTCAGTCGCTGGAGATACCTACGTGGAAATGGGAGAGAATTCCCATGAATTTCATCACTGGGCTGCCTACATCACAACGAGGTCATGCTTCCATATGGGTAATAGTGGATCGGTTGACCAAGGTAGCTCACTTCATACCAGTGCAGACAAACTACACTACGGGCCAGTATGCGCAGTTGTTTATTGCCAAAGTAGTGAGATTGCATGGGGTGCCCTTGGATATTGTGATAGAGATAAGATTTTTGTGTCACGCTTCTAGGAGAGCTTTAAGGAGGCTATGGTTTAGAGTTGAGATTAATTTCAGCTTATCACCCACAGACAGACGGACATAATGAACGTACTAATCAGATGCTGGAGGATATACTACACATGTGTGTACTTGATTTTTGAAGGGGTTGGGAACCGTATCTTCCACTAGTGGAGTTACTTATAATAACTCCTATTAGTTTTCGGTCGGCGTGGTCCCATTTGAGGCTTTGTATGGCAGACCTTGTCGTTCTCCCCCTTGTTAGCTAGAGGTGGGAGACAAAAAATTCCTCGAACTAGAGGTGATTTAGGACACGTCAACCATAATTAAGTTAATCAGGAGTCGCATTTGGGTAGCCCAGTATAGACAGAAAGGCTACGCCGATGAAAAGCAATCTTTCAGGGAGTTTGGCATGGCGGACCAAGTATTGTTGCATGTGTCTCCTATGAAAGGAGTAACGAGGTTCGAAAAGGAAGGGAAATTGGCTCCAAGGTATGTAGGACCATTTCCCATGATCGAGAGGATAGGAATAGTGGCATACAGAATGGAGTTGTCGTAGCACTTGCACTGTATTCATGATGTGTTCCACATTTCGTCGTTGAGGTGATACCTTCGGGATGACATGGCCCACACTTTCATCGTGATAGAGGAGATTGACTTGCAGATTGACAGTTCATATGAGGAGAGACTAGTGGCTATCCTAGACCATAATTAAAGGAGATTGAGGTCAAAGTTAGTTCCACATGTAGGGTTCCAGTTGGAGAATCATAACGTGGAGGAGTCCACTTAGGAGCACGAGGTAGGTATGTACAAAAAAATACCCAGAATTGTTTTTACTAGGTATGCCTAATTTTCTGAATTTCGTGACGAAATTCCGTTATTTGGGGGGAAGTATATAAAACCCCGTATTTTTATGGCTTTTAATTTGAGGATTTATTAAATTTAATTGAGATAAATTAATTTAATATTAATCCAGATTTTAAAATAAATATTTACTAGCGTGACGAGAGTTAGTAATTAATTGGTGGAAATTGCTAAATGAGTAAAGTAATATATAGAATGGAATTTACTAAAATTGTCACGAGTGAATAATACGACAATTATATAAATTAAGTCAGGACGGGCATGCGTCGTGTCGGGACTAAATTAAGGGAATAAGAGTGAATGAATTATAAGTCGTCTATATGGTCATTTCAAGTGCGTCAACATGTCCAAAAGGGTCAACATAGTCCGAAAAGTAAACCCGGGGGTTTAGTTTGGGTCTGGGGACATTTTTAGGCCTAACCGGCAACCTAGGAGTACATTTTGGTAAATATCCATGTTAAGGCTTAATTATGGATGAAAATTGAAGAGTTATATCTGATGGGAGTTAGAGTCTTCGACAGTTATAAACATTGGAATTGCAAAGAGAATTATGAAGAGATAAGAGAAAAGGTTTCCAAGAAGGAGAGCCACCAACCTTACACCACTCTCACCAATTCCACCACCAACGCATAGATCAAAAAACGAGGGACGCAACCATACCTATCAACACCAGTGAATCATACCTTCATCTCTGAGGCAAGTATCTAACTTGCTGTTATTTTGGTTAATATCACACCCATGCTAGTGTAGGAGAATAATATTTATGTTTCATAAAAAGATAATTGATGTCTTGGAATAATTGTTGAAATTGTAAAATAGAAATCATGTTAGGATGATTATTTTGTTGGATTTAGATTAGTGAACACAAACTTGATGCCCAATAGAAATAGGAATCTGGAAAACAATGGAATTCATGTGAAATAAAATAAACTAGGGTTAGAATAAATCCTTGAATTTAATTCATTTGATGATGATTCTTAATGAATTAATGGAAATCTTACGTTATAAATCATCGATTATTGTTTATATAATCTTCATTATGGTTGGTTTGGAGTTTGGGATTTGCTAATGGCGATTTGGTTAAGATTTATGGAAAAAACTCGTACGTATGAATTTGCAGAGTCTAGGCAAGAACTGCTCGATCGATCGATCGACTCACGAATGTCGATCGATCGACTGTTTGATCAATCGACCCCTTTTTATCGATCAATCGACCCCTCCTGGAAATTGAACATTTCTCCCCTTTATTCTTATTAATTTGATTAAAATGCGTAGGGGCTCATGGATATAATTTGAAGATCATAATGGGACATGGGAAGGACCATGAGAGTCTAAGTAAGGTCCGAGTGATGCAACTTTATACGAGATGTAACCATGGGATAACGGGGCATAAAATTTATTAAAAATTATGCGTACGTTAAGTGTGGTATTGGGAGACTCAAGAAAGACTTAGACCAGTATGTTAGTGAGGGTACACCTACTGAATTTACATCTAGTAAAAGAAAACACTTCGAGGGACGAGAAGTACTCATGAAATGGCGACAATTGAGAATAAAAAGAAATGGGTTAATTATATGTAGGACTTGGGTGATTTGTGCAACATATGAATAGAATATTATTACGGGTCGTGGGCATACCTAAAAGAACATTGGGAAAATATATATATATATATATATATATATATATATATATATATATATATATATATATATATAATCGAGTGCATGTGTATATATATAATGATATTTATCTATGTATAATCATACCCGCGCTACTTGCTATCACGGAGGTTTTTACGCCAGGACAGTCTTATCTCGATGGGACCTTTATGGGAGATATTGACTTATACCCTAGAACATAGGATTCCTTGGTACAGGCTATCAAAGAATGATAGTCAGACGGTCCTAAGAGACATGAGGGTATGTGCTAACCTTTTAGTTACTTGGAACTATGATGTGCCTCTATTATGTGTGTATTGTGTTAATACAGTTTGAGAGTGATTCCGAACTAGCATTTCCCTTTTGTACGAGAGATACGGGGACTTGATAGCAGAGTATGCCATAACCATAGATTTTATCTAGGCTGCCGATTAGTATATATATTGTATGAGTAATTTTTATATATACTTATACTTGGAATTCTTCTACTTTGCATATAAGTCGATAAATATTGAATAAATGCTTCTTATTATAGTAAGTGCTTGAAACTTCCCAGCAGTATTGAGAAATGCATAATTGACTTAAATGATCCTTAAGAAGATGGTATCTTAAATAAATCATAGACATACGACTTCATAAATAAGAATTTATGGGACGAGAATTGGGTTAGACCTATGAGTCATTTTATTAGTACGATAGGCGTGCACACTAGATAAGAGGTGAGAATTCTCAAGAGAGTGTCGCGTACTAACATGTGTGTCATATCAACTAGTAATCATTTTAAATACTTTCTAAACCATTTTTTAAAGATGTTTTACACTCGGGCTCTGACCCGTTTCCTATCATTTTTTCCTTCTCTTGTATATATATATATATATATATATATATATATATATATATATATATATTGCAGGTGCCTAGCCACAGGGGTGTTAGGGGTAGTTCATTGTACAACGACTTGCTATAGCTTGTGTAGGAGTTGTGGGTCCTTGCAGTAGACAACCCTTTCCTTAACTCCTCAGCTTATGATATAGCTCTTTTTAGTCAGGGCATGTGTCCCCCATTCCGAGATTCGTGTTTAGATTTGATAGAGATTTTATACTCCTTTATGGTTTCAATATTCAGTTTTATTTGTGTTTGTTAATCTTTTACGTTGACAGTAATTGTGGATATTTATTTGGATTGAGTAATCTAGTTGGCATAACTCATTTGAATGGTTTGTTTTATTTATCATCAGTACTATCCATAAACTGGTTTATACACATAAGATATTTACAATGGAATTTAAATTAAACAAAATTAAATGTTTTAACACTTAGCTTAATTATTTATTACGGTGTTAATAAAGAAATTTGTTTTACGACGGTGATGCTAAGGATGAACCAACTGGGCACTTTGAATTAATTTAATAAAGGACTGATCACCCGGTATTTAATTAGGTAGGGTGTCACACCATGGTGGGTTTGGGATCATCTTGAATGAGGGGTCACATATGAGATTAATGATCATGACTTAAGCAGAAACTACAAGAAGAAGGACTAGAATCGTTGACATTCATTACTTGTTTAGAAAGAGAAACATTTTTTTGCATAGTACAACTGAGTGCGTCAACGATTTTAGTCAAAGAGTGTAAGTTCTATAGCAAAATTTTAAAATCGGGATCATTTTTTACCTCAGAAGTTTTCCCTACACGTGGTGGTTCAGATCTCATAAATTTATTGGTGCCTTCCTAATCTTGGGAGTCATCGCCCAACTCAAGGAGAAAATTATAGGCGGTAGTGGGAGTTAAGTGCATGAACTTCCCTTTATGAAAGGATTCAATCATGGTGAGAGAAGAAGGAATAAGATCATTGTAAAAACTATGGACTAAGTGACTTTTTTCTACACCGTGATGTGGGAAACTATTAATATAGTTTTGAAAACAACCCCATTCTTCACAAAACTGTTCGGTAGGCTTTTGAAATCATTCTTGAATGCCTTGGCACATTTCATTGGTCTTGATCATGGGATACAACTTAGACATGAACTTCTTTACAAGTTGTTCCCATGTTTGGATAGAATCTGGTGGAAAGGAATGGAGCCATATGGATGCATTATCGTGGAGAGAAAAGGGAAACAACCAAAGACGAATATTTTCTTCATATAACTTTTGATTTTTTATGGTAGCGCACACAGTGAGAAATTTTCACAAATGAGTATAAGGAGACTCACATTCAAGGCCATGAAAATTCGGTAACATAGAAATATTCGCGGGGAGAATTTCAAAATGCACGACCGGAGTGAGTGGAAGAACAATACATGAAGATGGATTGGCCATAATCGGGGCAAAGTAGTCCCTTAAGGCGCATTCGTCAGCCATGGTGGGTGGGTAGGGGAGAACTATGTTTCTCCGAGGAAGAATAACACGAATCGGGGAGATGAGGTGTAAGATTAATGATGAGGGCACAATCACCTAAGAGGGAATTAAGAGATGGAGCACTAGGGGAATGTGTTAATCGATGATCAATACATTGCCAATTTGGCATAAAAGGAACAAAATCTTTTTGGTTTTTGAAAAAAATGTTAAAGGAAAAATATTTTTTGGGTTTTTGAAAAAAAGAAAAGAAAAATATTTTTGGATTATTTAATAAATAGGAAGGAAAAATGAAAAATATGAGGCTAATGAAGAATGGAAAATATTTTGGGAATTTTGGGTATTTTAAAGAAAGGGAAAAATAGATTCGGAATTGTTGTAAAATGGGGCGATGGGCTCACGTTGGAAAAACCGGACGAGGGAGAGAAAAATTGACAACCTAAAAGACCAAATTAGACACGTACAAGGAAGGGACAAGTCCAAACGATCATATAGACAAATTATTATCTTCAATTTAGGTGAGTGGGTAGTCAATTTTTATTTAATCCGTGGGCAAACAAACACGGAATCTTAGACCTCGCTAGTAAAAAAGTGTGCTCCTACTTTCTTTCCTAGAGAATAATAGTCTTAGTAGTTAAGGCTCACCACACTAGCTACTACAACAATCGACTTTCCGGTACCATGCTCGGGAAAGCACAAACCCGTTTTACTGGGCAGCCTCACTTAAAACCCAGTTTCCCTAGACAACTGTCTTAAGAAAGTCGATTGCAGATTGGCAAGGGTGGAAAGCACTCAGTAGAATATCCTTCGAGTGTCTCATTACAAAAGGATCCTAATGAACACCGACCCTACTTGGCTTTCAAGTTGATTGATTTTAATTTAAGTGATAGCATGGGTAATAAGAAAATGGATAAGTGATTGAGTGGGTGATGAAATCCTAATGTGTTGCAATGACCGGGTTTAGGTCTTAGGTAAATTAATTCATCTAACCATTAAAATTAAGTGCGATGCAAAAATTAAAAGCATACAAGAGCAATTAATCATACAAAAAATGAACTCTCTTGCAGGAGATTTGATAGTGATAAAGAAATTAACCTCCCATGGCTTTTACATACGTGGGGTAAAGACCGAGTTGAGTCGATCAGGGGGAAGCTCACCTCACTTTAATCATCCCCGAGAATCCTACAAACCCACAATAGAGTGGCTTCGAATCTCCACTCCAAGGGTTCTCTCTTTCTATTTTGTCTCGTTTCCCTTTTTATTTTTTAAGGAATAATTAGTACAAAAAATCAGTCTCAAAATGCATCTAAATAAATACAAGGCCTCAATAATCATATACAACCAGTCTAAGGAGGAGATAAAGAAGGAATAACTACAACTAAAAAGATTACGAGTCTTAAACTCTATCTCCAAGTCAAGAAAGTAGCAATAGCACCATTTGATCTCTTCATCATTTGATAACTTGTTCTAGATGCATCACTCATTGTCTCAAAATGCCGAGTCTCAAAATTCCCTTGAATTACCTAAAAAACTTGTAAAATACTAGTATTATGGTAAGTATGGGTATTAATCCAACTTTCAAGTGAGGAAACAATTAACGTGATAACTTGCAATTTCAATTTTGTTATTAATTTTATTTATATATAGTTTTAGTTTTTTTATGCTAAAAAAAATTTCAAGGGAGAATGAATCAACTATTGCAAAAATAACATGAAATTAAACAACTAATAAAATTGAAAATGTAACCGAGTTAAGAATTGTGAGAAGATACAAGAGGTGGGATTACACCACGTGATCAATTTCATTTAATTTTTTAATTTATTTGACTGAAATGTTTCGAGATGATATTAAATTTACAATTTAAATATCGTTACAATCTTAAATTCAACACTATCATTTTAAGCAATTAAATTCGAAAATGCCACAATGTTAAAAAATTTAAGATTCATACTCTTTTCAACAAAATATCTGCTAAGATTAATTTTTTATAAATTATACGAATCTTCGAATCACCCACAAAATTAATATATGAATTTTAGGAAAAAGACCTATCTCTAGTTCGAATCCCAAAATCAAATATTAACTTTTAAAATTAACTAGTGACTATTCCAAATTAACTAGTGACTATTCCAAACTAACTCTCATTATATAAATTAACTAGTGACTATTCCAAATTAATCATCCTAGAAACGTAGCAGCTAAACAAATTAGTTAATTAAACTAACATCCTACGCGTTTCATCCCACCCCCTAAATGGGGTGTTTAGCCAAGCATTCTCATATTAGCATAAACAATGTTCAATAACATAGCGAGAATGATATGGCTTGAAAAGGAAGAGAAAAAAATACAATACTCAAGATTTCCCTATCGAATTGATTCCTTGAATTGCATCTAATGTCTTCACACTCAACTTCACTTGATTATAAAAAAATGCATAAATAATAAAACTAGAAATTATTCTAGACCTAAACCATTTTTTTCTGTTTTCTGAATTTTTTCTATGCTATTGGACTCTCTCTATAGTATTTTTTCTTCTTCTCTCATCTCAATATTCGAGTCCCCCTGTGAAAGTGAGCTACCACCCTTTGTTTATAACCCACGATTCTTCATTTTATTGAGAGATATTTGGGATTTGAAACATAACCAAGTCAAGGCATATGGATTTACCTTTTCTGTGGAAAGTGGCTTTGATCCCTAATTTCACAAAGCGGGTGTTCCGATTTTAGTGGGATTGGGGTTTTGTCGTCGGGTTGAACTCGACTGGAAATGGGTCTTCTTGGTTTGGGGTTAAGGTTGGGTAGTCTCGGGTTTAGGTCCAGAGACGAAGAAATGGGTATCACCGGCATAGGTAGGAGTCTTGATGGGTTTTATGTGGTCACAGATTGGTTTGCAGCCGGAGGTTTCGATTACAGATTAGCTTGGTATGGGATTGTTGACAGGTATGGGCGTTGAACGTGGGTTGGGTATATGGTGTATGGGTCAGTTAGTGGGTTCAGGTCTGGTGGTAATGGGTTTAGAGGTTGGTTGGGGCATCGCCGATGTGGAGGGTATGATGTCGAAGCTGGCAGGTGGGTTGGGGAGAAATGGTGTGGGGGTGTTAAGGTGTGGTAGGGTGTATGGGGAAAATGGAATGTTTCTTTTTTTGTGTGTGTGTGTGTTTAATTTACACTTAAAAATTAAATCAAATAAAACTACCTAAAGTGTTTAGGACTCAAATAACATCAATACAAATAAAATCTACTAAAATAAAAAATGCAAATACGAACCAATTAATAAAAGACGATAATAATAATAATAATAATAATAATAATAATAATAATAATAATAATAATAATAATAATAATAATAATAATAATAATAATAATAATTGTAGAAGGGGCTTGAAGGTAATCCTGAGACTAGGGATAATCCCCCCATTTACAACAGTATCTGGGGTTAAGGCAGCTTAGTGTGGCAACTCAGCGTGGCATCTTAGTGAGGCAGCTTAGCGTGGCAACTCATATTTTAGCTTGTTGTGTTACTTAGCCATACTGTATCTCTTGTTTGTACTGACTATGGGCTATAACGGTTGTAATGAGGTAACAAGAATAATAATGACTTTTAGTATGAGGTCAAACGGTACTCGCGAGAGACCAAGCTTGGCAGGACCTGAGAGAGTTTTCATGCTCTATCGAATGACCTTGCTGTGGGAACTCTAGAGGGACTTGGTTTGGAGGATTGAGAAGTGAGGTTCCATTGGAACTTGTCCTGACCATCTTAGATATACCTGGTAAAACACCGAAAGACCCTTACCTTGGAACCTCGGGCGGAGTAGCTTGGAGTTCCATCGGGCATTGAGTTATGAGCCAAACAACCCTCAACTTAATGTCACATCCACTTTATCTGATGTCACTAACCAGCTAGGCAATGACAGACCTATACTTGAGTAAACCACCGTGGTATTTGGGGATGTCAGACAGTTGGTGAGTCACCTTTGTGACAACAGTCCCTTGACACACAGTGGTTAGGCAAAAGGAATGCCTTGGCATTTAATGTTTATGACGTGGAGACAACTAGTGCATCAGGTATTTAATGTTTGTGACATAAAGTACGAGGGATGTCTTTCACATGAAATAATGGAGGAGTTGCCTCAGGGATGGTGTTGGAGTCTATTTAAAGACCCCACCCACCTCTGGAGAGGGGCATCAGATGATCTTTTAAGAGTTCAGAAGTTATTACTAGAGATAATATACATCAGAGAGAGTTGTTACAAACCAGAGAGTTTACTCACCCACCATTATCATTTATTACGAAGATTTTTAATACTTGATAGGGATTATTGAGGGTGGTTGGTGTGTTTTGTTGCCTGCCAAGGTATATCTAGGGTGCTTACTTCTCTCTCCCTCTAGCTAAGTTACTTCTAAGTTCATTACTACCTTCTAAGTTATACACGAGAGATTTGTGAGTTCAAACTGAGTCCATCTTCATTGAGTCGTATTTTCATGTCTTGTGGTTAATCAATAATGTTGCTATTTAACTTATCATTACTGTACTAAAAAAAGGGGTTACGCCTCCATCTTATCTAAACTACCCTCTTACATTTGGTGACTCTCGTGGGGAGGCAATCTTCTAAGCAAGGAGTATGGTGTAAGATAACTTTAATCGAAGGCTCAACTTTGATGACATCCAACACAATGAAGATAAACCGGTGAGAGAACTGGAGGCTCTAAGGGACGAGGCTCCTCGAATGGAGGTACCTCCAGTTCAGGCAACGACAGGTTATCCAGGGGTGACACAAGCTTCCACGAGTGATGGGTTAGGACCAGCCCAGGTGGCACTCGTCATGAATAAGTTTTATGAGTTTTTGAAAACTCCGGTAGCTTCAACGGTGTTGGGAGGATTTGTAGCCAAATCCTTAGTAACACTAGGGACATCCCCAACGCCCCCACCGAGTGTAGGCATAACGGGAACAGTCCTAGAAAGTATACCCTCTGTTGTGAATCCATTAGTAGGAACCTTGGGAGTATCAACGGCGCCAACTATGACGATTGTTCCAACTGCAATGGGCACTCAGACCATGGTCCCGTTGGTTGTTTCCCCAGTAGCATCACCCATGGAGGAAATGAGGAAGGAGATGCAAAAAGAGATGTTTAAGTTCATGCAAGCCTCCTCGCAATCTACTAACGAGGTAGCTTCGATTTATGATGATGTTCGAACACCTTACCCCCAGGAATATAACGATGAGCCCTATCCAAAAGATTATATTCCTCCTATTTTTGAAAAATACACAGGGAAAGGTGGAAACCCGAAGGAGCATATTAAGCATTTCGTTGAACACTTGTGGGCGCATTGTAATAATAAAAAGCTCAGGTTGAGGGAGTTTTCTAAATCCTTAACCAATAAAGCATATACCTCGTACTCTCATTTGGCCCCAAAGAGAGTTTCTACATGGGAGGATATGCATGTTTTGTTCATCCAGAAGTTCTTTCTGGCGGAAGATGAGTTTACTTTGACCTAACTGGGGAGGGAAAAGCAACAACCCGGGGAAAAAATAGTGGCATACGTTCGAAGTTTCAGGGAAAGGTCCCTCAATGTGAGGGAAGAGGCCAAAGAGTCCGAGTTATTGCAGATCTATGCGGAGGGGATTCTTCCTGAGTACATCTGTCATCTTATTAATGAAATGCGTGAGGGGATTTTTTTGGCGTTCTTAAAAGCATCAAGAAATATCTCCTTGGTGGTACGACCAAACCCAGTGGTGGTGCCCATGATGTTTAGACAGTCGATACAACCTGTGGGAGGGAGGTCTCAGCCCCCACGGGTAGGGTACACCGAGGGAGCAGATAGGGGCAAGGCGTCGAAGAAGGACAATAAGAGGAAGTTTGGAAGAGACAGGGAGGACCCATCACCATTGCCTTGTACAGTGGAGGAGGCGGTCATCTGTTACAATGCAATGGTCTAAGGAGGAATGGTCTACGAACCAAAGGTCATTCCCGTGGGGGAACCCGATGCGGCGACAAGGGCGGATCCCAAATATTTACAGGTTCATCGAAAGATCCAGCATCCAACAGAGAGTTATTTCACGCTGAGGAGAATCATTGATAAGTATGTAAAGGCAGGGATGTTGTAAATCCCTCTGCAGAACGTTAACAACAACCCACTCCCAGCACATGGGGCCAATTTGATGGTGGCCTATGAAGAGGAAGTAGACAGAGGAAAAAGAAATCCAACTACGAAGCAGGGAGAGTCCGAAGAAGTTATGGAAGATTGTACAAAGGGAATGGATAATATAGTACTAACCTACTATGAGGCAAGCGCCAAAGACGTGGAGGATGTATATAGCGTTGAAGGTGAAGAAGAAGACCCACTCCTAGAGTACTATGCAGTTTCAAAATCCCCAAAGTTCACCTGGTTCTTCGACCAAGTGGGGATACCAAAAGAGTAGGTTGGAAATAACTCAGGAAATACTTGACATTGCGAGGAAGAACGCAGTCCCTTCGCTGAGATGGAAGGGACCCATGGCCAGGTTGGTTAGGAGGTTTCTATCAGAAGTAACTTTTAGCGATGTAGATAAGGCTGTAAGATTCCCCCATAACAGACCATTGTATGTGATTGCCAGCATGAACAAAATTAGTTTTATAAGGACTCTTATGGATGGGGGAGCTTCCATCAATATTATGACAACTAAATCTTTTCACGCAGCTAATATTCCGAAGTAAAGTTTGGTCCCCATGCCTTTGGTGATTTCAGGATATGACAACCGGACTTCCAAATCCATTGGGTACGTGAATGTTGGGATTATGATGGGAAATCTGAGTTCCCATATCAAGTTCCACATAATAGAGAGTGCAACTTCCTACCATCTACTAACAGGAAGAGTGTGGATAAACAACCAAGGGTTAGTTCCCTCATCGTACCACCAATGCACTAAGGCGAATATTAAGGGAATGGAGGTGATCAATAGGGCTACAAAGAGGCCCTTCGCTATCGAGGAATCTTACTTGGTAGATGCGGCATTTTACACAAAATTAGAGGAGGGCGTTCGGTTCCTAACGAGATGAATGGAGGGAGCATGGGTTCCCTCAATAAAAGAAAGAATGGGGCCCTTGAATGAGCATAATAAAGAGGTTGCAAGCATCACAAGAGTGATGACCGAAGAATCTCACTAGATGACCCCTCGGCCCCAAAATATCTCGAAGCAGCTCAAAGACAGGATGAGGCCCAGAGTGGATCCGATGGAACATGAGGTCTAACGGAAAAGCGTGCTGAGCCGATTTTCTGAAAAAAAGAGTGGCTAAAGCCTCTAGAGAGAGGAAAAGGAAGGCAGCTACATCTACCAGCAGACAGTGCAAGAAGGTCGTTACCGAAGAAGGAAAGGCGATATATCGATTATAATGGTGTGAACGTGTGACTAAAGAATCTTGACAATGAGGCAGACCCGATATATGAGTGATTTTTAGTGGATTAGCGGGGACAATGTATTGTGATAGATAACTCCAACGTACAGGAATTTGTGGAGGAAGTCACCGAAGAACCAGAATACATTACAGATCAACCGAAACTGCAGGCATAAGAACTGGAGTAGTTGAACCTGGTGAAAGAGGAGGAGGACCCAAGGCTTATTTTTATCGCGAAAGATCTATATAAGGATAAACGAGAGGCTTTGGTTAAGTTAATTCAAGAGTTCATAGATATTTTTGCATAGAAATACACGGAGATGGAAGGGCTGGACAAGGGAGTCAGCTGTTACAAATTGAATGTAATACCTTCAACCATTTCGATGAAATAAGCAACAAGAACGTAAAAGCCTGAGCTAAACTTAAAGATAAAGGAAGAGGTCCAGTGCTTATTGGTAGCAGGGTTCATCAAACTGATACATCACCCTCTTTGGCTATCTATAATTGTCCCGATGGGAAAGAAGGACAAAAACCAAATAAGGATCTGTGTGGACTTCAGAGATTTCAATAGAGCTTGACCCAAAGATGAGTTCCCTCTGCCCTCCATTGATATCTTGATAGATGCAATGGTTGGTCATGAGATGTATAGCTTCATGGATGGGTATGTAGGGTAGAACCATATCAAGATTGACCCCTCGGATGCAGAGAATACGATATTTAGAACCCCGTTGGGGAACTTTATGTATAGCGTAATGTCGTTTGGGCTCAAGAACGCTGGGGCTACTTACCAGAAAATAATTATGGCCATTTTCCATGACTTCTTCCATAAATTTATGGAATTCTATGTAGATGATTTGGTCATCAAATAAAGGAAGGAGGAGTCCCATCTGGGCGATTTAAGGAAGGTGTTTACCCGATGCAGGAAGTATAAATTGAGGATGAACCCGCTGAAGTGCATCTTTGGAGTAATAAGTGGGAAATTTCTAGGCTTCGTGGTTGATCGACAAGGGGTGCAGATGGACCAGGACAAGCAGCGAGCGATCTTGGAGATGTCAAGCCCGAGAACGACGAAGGAGCTGAAGAGTTTCCTCGGTAAAGTCTCCTATATTAGGATATCTGTGCATGGATTAGCCGAAATGACACACCCATTGATGCAGCTATTGCAAAAGAATACGAAATTCAAGTGGGAAAGGGTTCACCAGGAGTCTCTCGCTGGGCTGAAGAAGCTGCTTGTTTCACCACAGATCATGGTTCCCCTGAAGGCAGGAATACCATTTTAGCTATACCTCACGTCCAACATAAGGACCGTGGGAGCTTTGTTGCACATGAGATTAATAGGGAAGAACGGTCGGTTTACTACCTCAGCAGGATCATTCATGGTCCAGAAGTCAGATATAGTATCTTGGAAAGGAATGGTTTAGCCTAAGTCTTTGTAGCACAAAAACATAGACATTATATGTTGTCTTTTACAGTTCATATTGTAACCAGATGTGATCCTATTAAGTATTTTCTGGCAAGAACTATATTGATTCGTACGGCAGCTAGGTGGTTCCTCATCCTCTCCGAATATGGACTGAAGTTTATGGTTCCTCGCGCAATCAAAAGCCAAGCGTACGTCGATCTGTTGGCAATCTTACCGTCAGGAACGTTTGAGACACCTAAAGAAAGTATTCTGGGAGACGATTTGCAGGCCAATCACCTATACGTAATAGATGAGGAATGGATAATGCAGTTCGATGGATCTTTGGCAGAAAAGAAAGGATGAGCAGGGGTTATTCTTTCAAAAGGAATGGAGGAGAATTTCCTTTCTGACAAATTATATTTCCCTTATTCTAACAACGAGGTGGAATATGAAGCATTGGTGCTGGGGTTACTAAAGGCTCTTTGAAGAGGGTTTTGTTCACTTTTCATCAAAGGTGATTCAAATTTGGTGGTTCAACAAGTGAATGGAGCGTACGCATTAAAACACATGAGCCTGGCACCTTACAGAACAATCATTCAGAGGCTCATCTGCCAGTTCCATCAGACCAAGATCAAGAGACAGTCCAGAACGATGAACCATCACCCAGATGCCTATACCACCATTGTCCAGAAGATGGTTATGAGGAACGATACAACTACCATCGTGATCCAATGAAGAGCAGCACCTTCGATAGTACAGTCAATTCTACTGATGGAGGGGGACGTGGACTGGAGGGGAGAGATTAGAGAGCAACTGGAATCTGGGAAAGGAGCATCGGAGCTGAGGGAATTAGCCCAATACTTCATGAACCAAGGAAACCTTTACTTTAAGAATGCAGGAGGATGGTTATCGAGGTGCATCGGTCCAGAAGAGGTAGAGAGGATATTAAAGATAACACATGAAGAGCACTGTGAGATAACTGAGATACCCCTCTACCGAAGAATTCAAAGAGAGGGGTATTTTTGGCCCAGAATGAAACACGACGCGACAGAGCTACAACGAAAGTATAAAAAATGCCAGTTATTCTTTGAAGCAGCTGAATATCATTCTGTGGAAGCTCAACCTAATTAGAGATAACCGTATATTGACTTTATCAGAGATGGAGTTGCCCCAATACAGAAAATTAAGGCGATGGGACTTCAACGAAGGGCCCCGAGATTCTACGTTCAAGAGGGGAAGCTTTATCGAAGAGGCTACTTTAACAGGCCATTGCATTGCATCACGAAGGAATAAGAATCCGAAGTCCTCAAATAGGCGCACGCTCCACCTCACATGGGAGGGGCAAAGTTGTATGACTAATTGGTGACTTTGGGATACTATTGGACAATAATGGAGAAAGATTCTGCTGAGTTCATTCAAAAGTGCAAGGTTTGCCAACTTCATGGAAATATGATCCATGCCCCATGGACCTACACTCCCTGGCAACGCCTTATCCTTTTCACACTTGGACGTTCAACCTGGTAGGGTCAATACACCCTTCTTCGAGGGGGGAGATATGGATACTAGTAGTAACAGAGTGTTTCACAAAGTAGGATGAAGTGATACCACTGAGAAGGGTAATAGCGGGGGTGGTGAGTAACTTCATCAGAGAATACATAATTTTCCATTTTGGGATCCCAAAGGTTATCCTTTAATACAATGGAACCCATTTCGTCAATTCAAAAGTAACAATGCTCACAGATAAGTACTCAATTGTTCATCATACTTCGACGGTGGCATATCCAAAGGGAAACGGTCAGGCCGAAGCGACTAACAAAACTTTGGTTAATATTCTGGCTAAAATGATGGAGGAATTCCCAGGAGCGTGGGATGATAAGATACCAGCTGTATTGTGGTCCTATCGAACAACCAAGAGGAAGCCTATAGGGTATACTATGTTTTTCCTCATTTATGGGACTGAGGTAATCCTTCCGGTGGAGTTAGAAGTTCCCTCTGCTCGATATGCCTTGTGAAGTAGCATACTCCCTCAGAGTAGACATGTGCAGCTGTAGGCGTTGGATGAACACAGAGATAATGCGATGTAACATTTTCAAATGTATAAGAAATAGCATTCCAGGGCATATAATAACTTGGTAAGATCGAGAAATTTCATGGAGGGAGACCTCATATTGAAAGCAGCAGTGAAGCACATTAGAGGGTTGCCCCTTCCCAAGTTCACAGCAAATTGGGAGGGACCTTTCATTGTAAAAGAAGCTCATGACTCAAGTTATTGCTTCATTTCTAGGATGGAAGAATATAAAGCATTCAAGATTAACAATAAATGGTTAAAATCTATCATGTGTAAGCAATTAGGTTTGGACCACTAATGTATCTAGCTATTGTTATGAATACACAACTTCTTTTTATGATGAGTATGCAAGTTCTTTTTATTATAACTCAAGTGGAGATGAAAGAATTATAGAACTTCATAATGTACGCAAGCAGTTCTAATACAAAGAAATGACATGGAAAACATATATTTTTTTCTTCATTCATAAACTTTGGGGAATTACAAAATTGAGAGATATTGCCCAAGAATTACATAGAAAGAAGAAAAGAAAATATTTACAACAAATCATTGACCTAACAGGAACCAAAGATCTAGAGTAGAGAAAAACTCTTCGGGAAGGACTGAAGAAGCTGCCAGGCAAGACTATTGGGCATTTATAGAGACCTCCGGCCTCGTTTGCACTTGTGTATGCTCGATGAGGAGCTTCTCTCACTTCGACTTTTTCAAGCATAAAGCTTCTTCGAGGTCCCCCACCTCTTTGTCAACGGCTTCAAGAAGAGGTGCTAACTCAGCCAACTTAGCTTTCTCAGCTCATTGATCCTCCTGATGTTTCTGGAGTAGTTCCCTCTAGCCATCCAGTCGCTGGCTCTTCAAAGTTTTCAAATGTGTGATAAGCCAATCAAAACGAAAGCCATCACGACCCACCTCCTTCAGGTGGCCCAAGAATTGGTTGAGGAAGGATCTGGTGACGTTTAAGGTCGGAGTACTCGCAATCTTAGCCACAACGGTAGCCATGCCCTGAAGCATGTAACTCATCACAGAGATGTTGGAGCACAAGCAATCCACGATGAACGTTTTAGGATGGTGGTTTGCAAGTTGCTCAAATACCAGGCGATGGTTGGTAGGCATCTGAGGATAATGTGAAGCACCATCAGTCAAAAGGCATGAGGAGCCAAGTCGGGCAGAGGAAGCTCACAGCCAGATTCTCTCTCAGCAGCAGCACCAGTTGTGGAACCTTGATCATTATGACTCGAGTCTTCTGAAATAATGGGTTCTCGATGGGGTGAGGAGGTAGGTGAAAGAACTGGTGGAGAATCCTCCCAAGTAACCTGAGAACGGTTAGAGGAAATAATGAGGTTATGAAAAATCTTAACAACTGTTTTCGTTGTTAAGTCACTCATATAGGTAGAGTTTATGAAAAATCTTAACAAATGTTATTGTTGTTAAGTCACCGATATAGGTGGAGTTTATGAAAAATCTTAACAAGTGTTTTCGTTGTTAAGTCACTGATATAGGTGGAGTTTATGAAAAATCTTAACAAGTGTTTTCGTTGTTAAGTCACGGATATAGGTGGAGTTTATGAAAAATCTTAACAAGCGTTTTCGTTGTTAAGTCACCGTTCTAGGTGGAGTTTGCAAAAAATCTTAACAAGCATTTTCGTTGTTAGGTCACCGTTATAGGTGGAGTTTGTGAAAAATCTTAACAAGCATTTTCGTTGTTAAGTCACCGTTATAGGTGGAGTTTGTGAAAAATCATAACAATTATTTTCGTTGATTAAGTCACCATCATAGGTGGAGTTTGAAGGGTTGAGAAATATAGAAGAATTAGTAAGAGGGGGAACGGGAGTCGCCGTGGAGGCCATAGCAGCAGTAACCGTTGGGGGCGGGCTCATTACCCCAATATCCTCAACGGGGCCTTTGGCTGAAGAAACCTCAACGGTAGGCAAACGTCCCTCACCGCCAAAAGGTACTAAGGTCAACACGAGCGTTTCACTAGGAGAAGACGTTGGACCTTTAAGAGATTCCCCAATGCTGGCAGATAGAGAAGAACCATCATGAATAGCAGCAGCATCAACCTCGGCCTTAGAAATATATATACCACCAAGGGCCGAGGGTGGGGAAAGACTTGGAGACAGTTGCAGCAACAAAGATAAAGTGTTAGAAATGGTGAATAAGTACTGAGAAAGGGAAAAATACTTATAAGTGTTATTTACCTGAGTTATAGCACCAAAAAGGGGAATTGCAATCAGGGGTCTCGTCAGTGCAGTGGGAAGAAGAATGTTAGCTATCAGAGATGCACTTCCACCTAAAATATCCCAACATATCAGAATGATAAAAAAAGCAATGGGATAAGTAAAAGACGTGAGACTTGATAAGAAATTTTTTACCTCAGGGGCACTCTCCTCAACCACAACGATGGGCAGATGGACCTCTTGCTCGGATGGTAATTCAGGAGGGGCTGGAGCAGTTGCCTCTGGTTGGGTGGATATTCCAATAGATTCAATGGTATTAGTCCCTGTAACAACATCTTTGTCCCGTTGGGAGGACAAACGGGGAGAGTAGGTAAGACCTATCATGGGGGAATGGGGAGGGGTAGTATCGGCTTCAGGGATACCAAAATGCCCCCCATGAAATGTCTCACGAGGGGACTGGGGGACTGGGCCCTCCTTCTTCAACTCTCTACATCAAAGTTATTAAGAAATAAGCAGATGCAGCATGCCTTAAGAAAAGGGGAATAAGAACAAACAGAATTCACACATACCTCAAATCCAGAAGGAGAACGAGAAAGTATAACCACTGGTGAAGGTGGAGAGGAGGCAGCAGCAGAAGGAGCTGGGGCGGGATGTATCTTGAGCGCCTGTTTCTTTTGGGACTTCGTACCCAGAGTTTTCTTCCTCGTGCCCGTTGCACCAACACCTTGAGGTACCCTCAAATTTTTTCTACTCTTTGTCATTGGCTTAGTTGGATAAACTATGACCATGGGAAAGGCAGTTGAAGGAGGAACAACAGGGGCATGTCACTAAAACTTAGTATTTATTCGTTCTACGTTAGCCTGAACTTGCCTTCTTAATTCCTTGGCCATTTCTGCAGACATGGGAGGAGGAACAGAGGCAATGGGGAACGCCTCCAAAGGATTTTAGGCTTGGGACTTAGATTTTGAGGAAGTCCCGCCCTTGGGCTTCCTGGTCTTTTTGGCTAGTGGCTGGGAAGGCCCTTTTCTAGTAGCAGCTTCGGTTGAGGGGGCAGGCGGTTTGGCAATTATAATGGCCTTGGACTTCGTGGTGGCAGTAGAGATCATCGGGTAATAAGGTGGTAGCTACTGGGGAGGTTCTTTAATGGTTTTACTTACAGGAAACTCAACTCCAAGAACGGAGTTCCCCTTGAGATCTAGTTCAGAGGTAGAGAACGAAAGGACTAGGGGATATTAGCGGGACTCTGAACATACATATAAATCCTGATCAGCTGCACCAAATGGAACTTGGTGGCATAGGAGGTGGATACGTCCCCCTTCCTAGTGGTACTGGGAATGGTGACTTGCCCATCGATGGTAGAAGTCACACCAAGCACCGTTGCGGAAAGGTAGAAGGTGCAGGCTTCAGCAAAAGTGGCCCCTGTGTGGTTTTGTTAAAACATAGGTCGAGGGGCCCCCTGATCAAACCCAAACTGCCTGCTACATCTATCAGGGTTGTAAGGCTCTGAGGTGTATCCCCATTCAGTATGGGAAGGAAGAAACCCATGGGTAAACACAAGCACCACGGCCTGCGAAGGATCTTTTACAAAGGGGATGAATTTGACCGTTGAAGTTGTAGAAGGAAAAAAATCCCAAGAATGGGCAAACGTAGATTCACTGTACTGCCTCATTATAAAAGAGTCAAAACAATCAAAAACTCCCATTATCTCCTTTCGACTCTATTTTTTATGGAAACATAAGAGGCGTGGGGGCTTAATACATTAGCTCATGGGGAGAGAGATTCACTTGGCAGTAATGGTAGGAAAATGGGTGTAAAGGAAGCCCGTCAAGATAATGGTGTTGGAAAAATTGGACAAGTTAAAACGATCGAGTGACCAATCCATGTCAATATGAGTTCGATGTAGCCAGGTGTATAGGGACCCCAAGGCAGTGACGGCTAGTGGAAGGTTGAAACCCCTGGCTGGATGGATGGAAATATTTATGAGGTCCCTCCTGGGCTGGTCGTTGGGTTTTCCAGTCAGGAAGAAGCGTAAGAGAAATATAGGAATGTAGGCTGGTAGTTCCATAAATGTACCTCTACCTTGTCCCATTGTTGTAGTGACATCCTTCGAGGTTGGAGCTTCAAAAAAAATAACTGATGAGGGGGGTAAATGTGGCTTTATTTGAAGAAACAGTGCAACTACGACAGATTCGATCCAGCTCAGCTTCATCAGCAGCCTCTTCGGCATCTAGGGCCTCATCGTGGTATGCAAACTCACCCATGGGCTAAAACCCAAGTAGCTTACAGACGTCCTCTAACGTGATGGTGAACTTTCCCCATGCAGTAAAGAATGTGTGAGTTATAACGTTCCATCTAGAAACTAGTACTTGTAACGCAACGTTATGCTTAGAAAGTGTGAACTCCCCAAACCCATAGGCTCGATGAAGACCAACCTTCACAAGAGCATCAACATAAGAGCTCTGCATATGTGTGTACCAAGCAGCGAAATGGGCTGACGACCTCCAGGAGCCTCGAAATCGATTTGAGAATAGGAGAAGTCACCACGATCCAACCAAAAGCACAGAGCCCCCTCTGGGGGAAGATAGCCCCACTTTGACGAATCCTCATCCTCATCACCCAACAGTAAAGGGTCATACTTGGATGAGAAATGGAAAGTCTTATATGCATCAGAGAATTCATCATCTTCGCTAAAGATAAGAGATCGGAGGTAAAAGCACAGTTGCTCTTGATGAGCAGTATTCAGGGTAGTAGCGCTAGGGATGGTAGTGGCACCAGAAGTGGTAGAAAAGGAGCTTGGCTGAGCAGCGGTAGTGACAACCTTTGAGGCACTTGAATAAGCCATATTAGAGTGGCGATGAATGAATCATCTTGGTAATAAGGGCTAGGAACAAAGAGGGAGGAGCACAACCACAGTCGGTGATGTAAAAGATGAGAGAAGGAAGAAACTGAGTAAAGAGATGGACAATGATGGAGTTTTCGCACAAGGTTCTCTCTCTAAAAGAAGATGGGAGCTTGAAGAAGACAGAGGAAAGAGAAGCGTTTTGAAAAAATAAAGAGTCGTTTGAAACCTTTTAAGGAACCCGTCTGTTGATTTTACCACCACCACATGTGCAAGGCCGCCTATTATAATTTCAAATGGACATGTGGCACTTTGGGAGGTGTCTTGACAGTTGAAAAGACAACGCCACATCATTAATGAAATGACACTTGGGAAATAGAAGGGGGTTGCCTTCTTCAGCAAGTTTGAGTTTTGGCACCAAAATTTTTGTCAGATATATCCAATATATTCCCAATGAAAAAGATGTCCCAATGGTTCAAAAAAGCTATGATGTCCCCTCGCCACAAGTCCAAACGTTGTTTAAATTGTGACTCGGCTACATCGGGGAGAATTTTTGTTTTTTCAAACATAGTGAAGCGTTATAAGGGAGAATTTCACAAGTTCCAATGATAGGGGTAGTCCTAACAAAAAATCCCTACTCGTAACTATACCCCACAACAGCATGAACGAGAGAATTTCACTTCCCCAGAGAAAAAAGGAGTATTTGAGAAGGTTAGTAGGCCTTTCGGGAGAATTTTAAATAATAAAGTTAGAACGGTTGAAGCTCAGTGTAAGGAAAAAGTGGAGATTTCCCTTCGTCAAAACACCAATAAGACGTAGCGCTTCAGTTCAGGTACATAGGGGAGAATTTTACTTTTTCCTAGAGATTCTAATGCGGTGGCTCTAACGAAGGAAAAGATGCCAGAATCTCCACACAGAGAAGGTATATCGAATTGAGAAGTTTTCGTGCAGACATTTCTTGAACTAATAACAAATCTCTCCAGGAAGGGGCAATTGTAGAAGGGTCTTGAAGGTAATCCTGAGATTAGGGATAATCCCCCCATTTACAACAGTATCTGGGGTTAAGGCATCTTAGCGTGGCAACTCAGCGAGGCAGCTTAGCGTGGCAACTCATATTTTAGCTTGTTGTGTTACTTAGCCATATTGTATCTCTTGTTTGTACTGACTATGGGATATAACGGTTGTAATGATGTAACGAGAATAATAATGAATTTTAGTGTGAGGTCAAACGGTACTCACGAGAGACCAGGCTTGGCAGGGCCTGGGAGAGCTTTCATGCTCTATCGAATGACCTCGCTGTGGAAACTCTAGAGCGACTTGGTTTGGAGGATTGAGAAGTGAGGCACCGTTGGGGCTTGTCCTGACCATCTTAGATATACCTGGTAAAAAACCCAAAGACCCTTACCGTGGAACCTCGGGCGGAGCAACTTGGAGTTCCATCGGGCGTTGAGTTGTGAGCCAAAAAACCCACTACTTAATGTCACATCCACTTTATCTGATGTCACTAACCAACTAGGTAATGACAGACCTGCACTTGAGTAAACCACCGTGGTATTTGGGGTTTTCAGATAGTTGGTGAGCCACCTCTGTGACAACAGCCCCCTGACACACAGTGGTTAGGCAAAAGGCATACCTTGGCATTTAATGTTTATGACGTGGAGACAACTAGTGCATCGGGTATTTAATGTTCGTGACATAAAGTATGAGGGATGTCTTTCACAGGCATTAATGGCGGAGTTTCCTCGAGGATGGTGTGGGAGGATATTTAAAGACCCTACCCACCTCTGGAGAGGGGCATCAAATGATCTTTTGAGAGTTCAGAAGTTATTACTAGAGATAATATACATTAGAGAGAATTATTACAAACCAGAGAGTTTACTCACCCACCATTGTCATTTATTACGAAGCTTTTTAATACTTTATAGGGATTCTTGAGGGTGTTTGGTGTGTTTGGTTGTCTGCCAAGGTGTATCTAGGGTGCTTACTTATCTCTCCCTCTAGCTAAGTTACTTTTAAGTTCATTACTACCTTCTGAGTTATAGACGAGACATTTGTGAGTTCAAACTGAGTTTATCTTCATTGAGTCGTATTTGCATGTCTTGTGGTTAATCAATAGTGTTGCTATTTAACTTATCATTATTGTACTAAAAAAAAGGGGTTACGCCTCCATCTTATATAAACTACCCTCTTACAATAATAATAATAATAATAATAATAATAATAATAATAATAATAATAATAATAATAATAATAATAATAATAATAATAATAATAATAATAATAATAATAAACTAACCCAACAAAATTAAAAATTAATAAAATAAAAACTACTAAAATAAACACATTTACAATGTCTACATAAAAAGATTCGACACATAATAATGGACCCTATCACCTATTACTATATGCACATAATTAAAATATAAAAATATAAAAATATAAGAATATAGAATATATCCTAAAACTTATATAAGACTCAAATAATAAAATCTAAAAAGTAATAAAACTACAAACTAAACACACGTGAGGTTCGGTTGATGGATAAGCCTCGGTTTAGGCTTGGGTTTGGGTTTAGGGCATCGGAACTCATCGGCACAAGCTAACATGGGACTTCAGTCTTCACGATCTCTTTGATTTCCTTCATTTAACGGATTTGACCGCTACTTTGTCTTAATTAACCTTATTTAGCACTATTTGAAATCGCGACTGCTTATTGACTTGCAATATAATTAAATACAAACATAAGGTCATTTCTATTGAAAATGAGCGACTAAAATGCATCTATTCGGGGTATAAATTAAACACTTTTTGGTGATTATCATTAGTAATTTGAGTTCGTCCCACTACGGTGAAGACATTTCTAAATGTGATAGCCTCACACTTTGTCGAACCATTCTGGAGAGAGTGATAGTGATTAGGAGTATTTGTGTTAGGGAGAAGGTGGATTTCAACGCGCTTACCGAGAACTTTACAAAGAGTTTATGAGAACTTAAAAGAAAAATACATGTTTGACTTTTAGGGTGTTCGATTTATAGAAGGAAGTGAAAGTTTTTAGAGAGTGAGGGATGTCGGTGAGTCAATTCGAGAAGTTAAAGGTTTCGTTGTCTGGGTAATTGATTTTGGTTAGTAAGAAAAACACCAATTTGACCAACATTGTGACTAGTTTTATGAGAGATCTTTAAGCTTCATTTGAGAGTCGTGAGAAACTTAAATCCCATGTATCCCAACTCGAGAAAGATCTCGAACATTCCAGGGAGGTCAATGTCACTTTATAAGATACATCAAACACGGTTGGAAGGATATTCCTTGGCCCCGCGTTAGGTTTTTATAAAAGGCAAGGAATATGTTATTACGGTGCATCCACTTTCAATGCCTCACTTGAACTGGTTCCCGGGATTATTATAATTCCTTATGGTCCTCCACCTAACCCACTAAGGAGACCCAGCCCACAGTGGAGAGCGCATCCTTGACATTTTGATCAAAGTAGATCCAATCATGTTTATATTAGTACCCATTGCAAATAAAGAGATCACCTTAGGGAGTTTTGTTTTAAGCTAGGGAGAGTTTCTCACATGCGTGTTCCTCGATATGCTCCCAAACTGGTTCACACATATATTCCCGCATGCACTCGCACACATGTTCATATTCATGCTCCCACACAGAGTCGTTGAGATTTTGAGAGTTTTCGAGAGCAAGTAGAGTTTTTGGTCAAAACTTTACAAAGTTTGATGGAGTAATTTCAAAGGATAACTATTCCTATTGAGAACACCTCCCGGACCAATGATTGAGCTTGATTATTTTATCTAGTATAGGGTGATTATCATGATCATATCATTTGTCCCCATAGCTAGATTGTATTTTTATATATTCTTATGGTTATACATGTTTATACTTTTTGATATTTTTTTGAAAAATCATAAAAGATTTTTTATTTCTAAGGAAAGAGTTTGAAAATTTCAAAAATCTTTTATTTTTGATAATTTTTTTTTAAAAAGACAAAAAGATTTTTGTATTTTCCTTGTTCACCACATATAGATGCGCATTTAAGATATTTGGATAACAACTATGTTCCATCCATTCATGTGACTTTTTCATGGTGTTTTGAGACATGGTATCGTTTCTTTAATGTTCTTAATTATGCATGGATAGCATTTCATTGTTCATTGATGAGTACTTTCTTCATGCTAGACTTTTCATCACCTTTATTGCACATATGCATGGAATTTTTTAACATTGTACTTTCTTATCATGTGTCGAATATAGTGTTCTCGTCACAATAGTTTTTAATAACGAACCAAATATAGTAGAGATAATTTGATCTTGTAAGAACCATTCCCCGAATTTCATTTTCCAGAAACTTTGTTCATGTTAAGCAATGGAAAGGGGATACGAAGGAGAAAATTCCCTTTGCGTTAAAAGCTACCAATTTCAAAAAGAGCTTAAAATATTAATGGCACATAAAAATGGAAGTGATAATGCCATCTTTATTTCATTGAAGATTTTCTACATATGAGCATTATAATATCTTCAAATTTTGAGAGTGAATTCTTAAATATGTGAGATTTTGAGGGTGTTATAAAGTACAAAATCAATGGGCTTGCATAATGGACTCTCCTGAAAAGAATTAAATAATTTGGGGTTATTGATTTGAAAAGCATTTAAATTCATGGCATGTTTCATAGGTCGAGTCATTTTCATTTATGTTCTTATTTCTTACACCTAAGGTTAAAATTAAGTTCTTTCTTTAGAAGTATCTTATTGATTTCGTGCAACTATGTAATGAATGCAGATGTTGATTTTCTCGTGAAAAATGTTCACACAATTGCATTTCGCTTTCACGATTTAGATATTTTAGTGTTATTCCATGGTGTGATGTATTTGTACCTATATGTACCTTTTATACATATACTTTTTATTTTGAGAAAATGAAAATATTTAAAAATTTCCAAAAGGTATACAAACTTCAAGTTCTTCTTTTGCTATGCTTGTTTGATATTCATCGCATGTGGATTATTAATTATCTATGTGATGATATATTTGCTTTTGTAAGTGATGATAATTCTTTCATGATTAGTATCTTACCCTTTGTCCATAAATGACAAAAAGGGCGAGAACAATTTGAGGGGGAGTTTATTTTTCTTTAAATTCATACGCATCGCGGTATTTCCTTTTTCTCATGTGTGTTGGTCATTCTGCCTTGATGATGATTTCATATACCACACAAGATGAATACTTTCAGTTGAAGACTTATAAATTTATGCATTTTCATTTCTTTATTTGGGAGGGCATTAGTTGTATTACTCTTAGGGGTCAATTTGGCTTCGGTGTGTGTTTTGTATCGGAATAACCAAAGGGAGAGATTTGTAATAGCAAGATTTACATTTACTAATTTTAATTTAATATGGATTATCCTGTTATACCCTACTGCACCTTCATGTCCATTCTCAAATCTTTGAAGAGAAGAAACATTAGTGACATTTGGAAGACTGAATATCATTCGTCACAATATTACCTAGAAGAGTTATGAGACAATTTGGTAAAGCTTTAAATTTCTAGGGATGAATTTAAAAGAGTTTTCATTTAAAAGTTTTCAAATTGTATTTAAATGATTTTTTTCAGTATTTTGTGAAAAAATCGCAAACTCGTTAGAACAAGATTGACATGTCATTCAACTGAGTTGCATAGGGTCATTAGAAAGAGGTTCCCATGTTTGAACGACATCTGGAATGTCGCCATTTTGGTTAGTTCTAGAATTTTATTTGAACCTTCGTTGGAAACCATTCGAATGAGATCAGGTACATCGTTCGAATGAGGTGGCAGTTCATTCGAGCATGTATGCATGTTTTTTATTTTTTATTTAATTTTTTTCAAATATTTAATACTTATCTCTTTGCAACAACTATCCCTATAAAAAGAGATGTGGGATTAGAATTTTTCATAAGCCTTTGTAGAGTTATTTTTTTTTACCAAACTCTATAAAAAATTTATCGAAACCACTTGGATAATTGAACATCACTTTTTCAAATAAAGAAGAAAAAATTTCAAAGTTCTAAACCCTTGTAAATATTTTCTCTACCTAATTTGTGGAGTCAAGGCTCTACATATGAAGAAGAAAAGAATTGCAATTTCGGAGGCTGATCGGTGGATACTGAGGAAAGATTTGCTTGTTGTGGGAGGTGTTGGACTATATTATTTTCTATTAAATATATAAAGATATCTTTGCATTATACTTAATGGATATCTAAGTATTATATAAGTCATCTTTTTTCTGTCAATTCTGATACAATGCTGAATTGGAGGTTTTGCCCGAAAGGGATTTTTCCTTTATTTCTTCTTCTTTCTGATTTGGTTTTTATTTGGCTTCATCATTTTTCTTGCACGTTCACTTTAATTTAAATCCAGATAAAATTTGATTAAAAAGTAAGTTTTTGTGTTTGACCTAAGATACAAGTAAATCCATATAAGCCCCCGCATGTTTTCTCAAATTAATATCAGAGTCGATTACACTAAATTATTGTGTGATCCTTATTTTAAATGTGGATATTTTTATTACCAATTTCTCAAATTATTATCAGAGATGGTTATACTAATTTATTATGTAATCTTTAAATTTGGTACTATATGGATAACTTACATTATAGGGTTCATACTTTTGATGGGTTTAATTATGCTTATTGGAAATCTCGAATGAGGTCGCCTTTGAAAGCGATTAACAAGCATGGCTGACTTGTTTGTGAAAGAGAGTGGACATCACCCACTATGACTAATGTCGATATCATAAATCCTAAACCTTCACCACTTAGATGGATGATAAACTAAAATAGAGAAGTTTTAACTCACGCGGCATAAATGCAATTTTTAGAGCCGTCACCCCTGATGTGTTCCGCCATATCATGACGTGAACCACGTCTAAGGAAGCATGGGATACCCTCTAACTGACTCATGAGGGTACCAATGTCGTTAAAGCTTCTAAGCTATAAAATATCAACGCATAGTTTGAAACTATCACCATGCTATAATCCGAGACTTTTGATGAATTTTATGCTAGATTATCTTATATAGTCCATTTTAGTTTTAATTTTGGGTGTGAGAATTCTTGAGATGAAAGATATGAAAAATATTTTGAGATCTCTTCCATCCTGATTTATCCCAAAAGTTAGGGTACTTAATTCATTAGGAATTCTAGATACACTTTGGTTAGATGAAATCGTAGGAAACCCTCAAACTTATGAATTTTAGATACAATAGTAATAGTACTGCTACGGCTACTGCTAATACTACTATTACTACGATTATGACTACCACTAATACTACCATTACTACTGCCACTACTACTCCTCCTCTTGCTGCTACTGCTCCTATTACTCTTGTTGGTTCCGCCACCGACGCCGCCATCGCACTGTTATCGCTATCGCTACCCTAATGTTATTTCTACTGCTAATGATACCTACATTGTAAAATTAAACCATGTGCATGATGTAGTTTTATTTGATTTTTTATGTTTATATACACCAATATTAATGGTTAATTAGTTAGTTAGTGAAATGCGATCATATATGGGTGAATGTATTTGGGGTGTGCATCGAAAAAGGAGAAATCGATATATCAAATATAATTGGATGCATTTGGTTGGGTTAGTTCAATTTTTTTCCATATTAGTTCAGTTTTGGTTTCAAAAATTTTAGAACAAATAATTTTTGTTCGGTAATTAATTCTATAACAAACCCAAATCAAGTCAAATCATAAACCATTTGGTCCTAACTAAACAAAAAGCTTGTACCAATCCTAAACCAATACAAATCCTAACATGTTTTTTAACTATATACATATGAAAAATATGACGTATCTCTTTATTTAAAGGTTTTTAATTAATTATTGATTATATTTATAATGTTTTCTTAGAGGTATTTTTTATATTATTTTTAAGAAAATTCATTATTTTATTTATTTTTAAATACTTTTTTAGAACCGAGAATCGATCTTAACTAACTCAAGAGTCGATGATTCCGATTGGTTCAATTCTAGACATAATCGGTTTGGGTTCCAGTTTTAATAATATGGAATCCAATAACCTCTATTTTCGTTCTGGCTTACTAGTGGAACTAAAGAAATTAAGACAATGTTCGCCCCCATTGCGTACTAGCAGACAATGTCAAGTGGCGGCAGATATGGGACAACTTTAAAAATATATTTCTATCACCTATAACTACACACATATACAATGCATAGACAATGTGTACCAACAAAACAATACATTTCTTAGTAATGATGTTGGACTAAATCGCATTGTTCCTCTCGATGTTTTTGATTACCTAAAATGGTTAATGATGTCATTATCTCAAAATGATTTTGATCCACAAGAATATTGTTGCTAACACTCCTATGGTAAGATGAACGTTGAGTGGAAAATCAATCACAACCATGATGTGGCTCAAAAATAACTCGATATTAGGACATCATTAGCCATTTGTTGGTAACCAATGGATGGGAGACTTAGGTGTTGGGTCTTCCTTCCCTTTTATTCAATAGGTGGAGGAGGCTGGCCCACCCAAAAATTCCTTAGTCCCCACTAACACATGATGGAAAATCTGACCCTTCCATCCATTTTCATTATTATCTTTAGTCCATGTCTCTATTAAACACCATTAATGCTCTCATGTATCTAGTTTTTCTTTCAACTATTGGTGAGATTATGTGGTTTGTAAAATTGAATCCTAGTATAATATCAACTTTTACCCAATTATTTGGGTAGTTTAATTCCCAATTCATCACTAGAACCAAGGTTGTTAGGGAGCTCAACTCCCAAATATTTCTCAAGTTAATGCAAGGGGAAATATAAAAAAATTACGCCATTGTTACTCAGAGACCTACAACAATATATATAAATATGATGAATAGTTGGTCATGTCAATATTTTAATTAGGCCTGCCCTAAATAGACTATGTATACTAACTCTAACCAATAAATATTCCAAGTAGCATTAAGAACTCAATGGATCAAATAGATAGTTACGCTAATAACAAGGATAAGTTAATCCTATAAGACGATCAAGATAATTGAATTTATAACACTTTAAAGAATAGTCAGCCGAAGAAAACCATGAAGAATGGAGGATGCGTTTGTGGGGATCGTTAAAAAATAAAAAGAAGAAAAATTGGGAAAATTATGAATTAGGAGAAGGCTCCACCCATAAAAGACTTTATTTAAGATGGATTGTTCAACCAGTAACTAGAATATATAGTCTACGAAGGAAACGTCAATAATTTTGTCGACCCAGCTTAAAAGGAGTGGTGAGAAAATAACTCCCTCCAGATGCCAATAATGAGGAATTACCCGTTGGGATGGTTGACATGACTCAGAATGTGTCTCTAAAGTGTGTACTCTCCAGGCTCAAGTGCAAGCCTGTCGCTCAAGTAATAATCCTACAAGTCGGGTATCGATCCTCAGGGAAAAAGGACAACGGAGTTGTGACGATGGGATAAGACGGAGGAATACTAATGATGACTCTAAAAAGAAAGGAAAAGATTTGGTTTTGAGAATGATTATACTAAATGCAATTATGAAATTATGATGACAAATGCAACTAACTAAAGTATCTAAATGAGGAATGAATAACTGAATCAAAACTTTTTAAACTAAATGATGAGAAAACCGGATGGGAATACAATCCCCCAACCCTAGTGTAATGCAATGATAATGTCAATCATAAATTTATCCGATAAATCAGACCCGGAATTTAGGACTCCCAAGCATTATGTATACGAGGTTCAAGCCCGCGTCATACCTAATCTGAGGATGAGTAAATCAGTATCGCGGTAATTGCACTCAAATTGTACTCTAAATCATCACGAGTACCCAAAGGTAAATGAGATATAAAGATCCACAATTATTATGTAATTACGCAATACGATCAAAATTTATCGTTAAATTCATTGGATTAACGTTATACACATGCACTAACACATCAGGTTGGGTTCATGCATCCCAACGTTTTAAACCTATCCGGACATGTTAAATGGACTAATGCGTGAAATAATAACATTGCATGTGTAAGAATTCATGATGAAACTAGATTAAAGCATGTAAATATGTATTATGAACGCAACAATAAGTTGAATCAAATACGGAAGCTAAGCATGCAAGAACAATGACAAGAATCTTGAATCTTAAATTAAAACTTGAAAAACAAACCCGTAACAATTGAATCTTGAAGCAATTTATTCCCTTGATGTTCTTAGATGTTCCTCTCTATTTTTCCCTATCAAAAACTGACTAAAACTATCCCTAATGGCTATTCCTAAGTTGCTGCTCCCGTTCCCTACAATTTTTGAGAGTTTTAACCTAATAGGACTCTTGGGAACCAATCAGAAAAAGGGAGAAAATTCGCCCATCAGGGACCCCGAACCGGTTCGGCCTGTACCCCGAACCGTTTCGCCCCCCCAAACCGGTTCGTCCTGGGGTTTGCGAATGTATGCTGGCTTGGAATGCTACACTTAGGATTTTTCGGACTTTTCTTTTCTTCTTTTCTTGGATTTTTCTTCAACTTCAATTGGGCATAAATCATCAACCGTAGCTCGGATTTGGGTGCCATAACTTCCAGTGGTCTCGTTGTTCCGAGCTCTTCAAATTTCCAGTTGACTTCTCCTTCCGGATCGGGCTAAAAAATTACCGAATTGCCCTTGAACTTTCCTTCTTAGCTTTTCTTGCATCGTCTTGCTTCCTCTTTTCCACTGTTTGCGTAATTAACCTGTACAACCAATAAGAGAAGCACGAAATATGAAATACTCGCCAACGAAGGTTAGTAGCATAAATGTGAATCAAATCCATATATGTTACATCACTCGGGTTCACAAATGTACTGAAATTAGGGGAATACATATGCAATATTTATGCCCAATCAAACCCCCCTAACTTAGAACTTTGCGCGTCCCGAGCAATGTAAAAGAATGAGAGTATGAGTTAAGGATCTATCAAAGACTTTATTGGGATAGAGTACCTCTTTCGCGGGCAAGCGATTGCATTTAGCGCATGCAACAAGTCTTTAAACCTCTAGATTACCCTAGTAGGACGAGTTGTGTCTCGTGAGGGTTTGCAGTGAATATACCCACAAAATTCGACTCAAAGAAAATTCAAAATACGTAAAAATTGAGCAATTCAAACTTTTCCAGAAAATAGTCATCATTAAGTCATATTTACGAGTCTCAAACCGTAGTGTGTGTGTGCGAAGTCGAAAATATAACCGCCAATTTTCACCGATTGATCATTACGTTACTTATCTGAAAATTCATTTTGATTTCAATTTCTCACGGAACGCTCTCACAAACGAATCTCTCGGATTATGGTATTTCTCTCGGCATGCGTGATATAAAGAGTAAATGTAATGGAAGCAAATTCACGCATACAAGTAGAAAGACGAAAACTTTATCGCGAAAGGATCTCATCAACGGATTACGATTTTAAAAACGGGAATATTGCCTTTATTTCGCGCACTTAGCCTCTTATATTATCTTTTGGTGTCTTAGCTCCCCACGCGGTAATCAATTTTCGCAATTTGGACTCGGTTAGGACTTTTTCAGGTTGAAGGTTGCATTGGGTAAAATGAAGGAGGTATGGAAGGTTGGAATTGGAAACGTCATTAATGATGTTCAATTGTGATTTTTTTGGGCTATTGCTCATTTTTTTCTTGTTGTTTTGGTTGAGCATGTTATTTTGTTTCTTGCCCCTTTATATGCACTTTTTGGACTTGAAATCTGAATTTTTCATTTTTCACAATTCCGGCTATTTTGGGTTTTTCGGGTTGTCAAACGAAAGGGAAAATTATTCGGCTCAATTTGGGTTGCAAAGGGTGATTTTTCGCTACTTTTTCTGGCCAATATTTTTGGGGTGACAAACGAGGGCCTACTTCATTGTCCAAAATGCCAATTGCGTTACCATATGCGTTTCGAGGTGAATTTAGGTTTAGAGACTAATTTGGCATGTTTTTCAAGGCAATATTGCACACTTTTTTCAAAATAGATCAAAATGAAAGGATTGAGATCCTTGACAACTTATTAAGCGCTAAAAAGAACCTTGAGTTAACAATTAACCCAGAATGATTTAAAAACTCGCAAAACGTGATAGGCTCGAATCTCACCGGGTTTGTTAATCTCCACATTTATTCGTTAAATCGTCAATATTCGTTCAATTTCCATCTTTGGTCAATTTCGGCTTTGTGTATGTTGGATGTTTACAATTTGAGACTCCAATTCGACTTTTAATGATATTTTTGAAAAATTTGAATTCCAATTTTTATTTATTTTGAACAAAAATATTTTTGGATTTTTCAAAATTTTATGATGTTTTTGGAAATTTCTGCGCAGTTTTAAAAATTTGTGAAGTTTTAGAAATACGCACTTGTGACCCCCCCTAACTTAGACTTTTGCATTGTCCTCAAGCAAAAAGGACGAAAATCTAACTCAAGGCGAATGAAAAGTGCGGAAAAATAAAACAAACAAATATTAAAATGCAACAAGACACTATATGACACTCATGCATGACTCAAAAATACAACAATAATCACCCCATACGCGTCGGGGGTGCGACGACCTCTCGTCTCTCCACCAACTCACCTGACCCCACTCACGGGGTTTGATGTTCTCCTTGTCTCTCCCGTCCTAGGATTATAAGCTAACAATCGGAACAAGTTGGGACCTCGCCCATAGATAAAGGATAGACCGGGAGACTCATCGTGACTAAGTGGAAAGGGATCCTCGTGATGCTGGCTCAAAGTGTGATCTGCGTGAACTGACTCGGAGGGAACACCTGGGTTTCATTCACTTTTTAAGATGCATGGGTCGGGCTCTAAGTCAGATGAACCACGACTTTTCTCCTCACTTACCTTCGGGGCCTCTAGTGTTGTGGGTGGATTGTCACAACGAAGGAATTCATCAATTTTTGCTTTCAATTCACTTTTGTCTAAGTGACTACATGAATCCAATATAGATTGGCCTTCAATAGTAATACTTTCATCCACCTGCCCGAATTCTCTTTCAAAATCTTCCATGCTCATGTCTCCTAGTTCTCTCTCTTCTAACCCCTCTCTCTCGCTTTCAATTGCGGTCACTACACACCTCTTCCCCACATTTCTCTCATTATCACAACTACCACTATTACTTGATGAAATAGGGAACACCCCTAATGGCTCTCTCTTGTGGGACCCCTCATTCTCATGGCTCGACACTAAGCAGGACCCTAGGGCATCTCCACAATCATTTTCCTCAAAGTACTCCCCTACGATCTCGTCTATGAAGCTCACCGCGTGAAGGTCATCTTCTTCCCCCATATGTTGGGAGACATGGAAGATGTTGGTCTCTAAGGTCATGTTCCCAAAGGTTAGTTGCATTCGCCTATTCCGAGTATTGATGATTGCGTTAGCCGTAGCTAAGAAAGGGCGCCCGAGGATGATGGGAACATGGTTCCTCGAGTTAAAGGAGGGCTCCGTGTCCCAAGTGACAAAATCTACTGGGAAGTAGAAGGTGTTAATTTGGATGATCACGTGCTCGACTATGCCTCTTGGGATCTTCACGGTTCGATCCGCTAATTGGAGAGTGACCTTTGTGGGCTTGAGGTCGCCCAAGTCAAGTTGCCTATAGATGGAGTAAGGGAGGATATTGACACTTGCTCCCAAATCAAGTAAGGCTTTTTCGATTTTATTCTCCAATGATGCAGGAAATGGTGGGTACACCGGGATCTTTAAATTTAGGTGGGAGATCATTGAGTAGAATGGAGCTCACATTCTGTGCTAGAAAGACATTTTTCTTTACCTTCATCTTTCTCTTTACCGTCAACAAGTCTTTAATGACTTTTCCATAAGCTGGAATTTGCTTAATGGCATCGAGGAAAGGTAAATTCAGCTTAACTTGTTTTAGCACGTCTAGCACGTCATCACGTGGGTTTCCTTTATGGTAAGGAATTAGCCTTTGAGGAAAGGGTACCGCGGAGGGTGGTTTCACTACTACCTTGGGCTCACTAGCATCTTCTTTGTCACTCTCATTTAAGGAGACATCTTCGGCCTCTTTCATGCCTGGAGAAATCTCCTTGTCTTTAAGTACGTCTCATGGGGGAGGTGACAAGTCAACTACTCTCCCACTACGTAGAGTGGTAATTGCGCTACATTGCTCAGGATGGTCATGGGGTGTCGAGCTAACACTAGTTTGACCTTGGAGAGGTCTTTGGCCCTGGGCAGGAAACTTGCCCTTCTCTTGGACACTCAACGAGGATTCTATTTTTGATAGATTCGCATTTATGTCGCCAATCAGACGATCATATTTGGCATTGGTTGTGGTCTGGTTTGCAATTAATTGACTCAGGGTATCCTCGAGAGTTCTCCGTTGTGGTGGAATATAATTTCCTGGAGGTGGCGGTGCTTGCACATGTCCTTGCATGTGTGGAGCTTGTTGAAATTATTGTGGTGGAGGGGCAACATGCGAAGGAGGGTTCATTGCGACATGTTGTTGCCCATATCTAAAACCGGGATGATTTTTCCACGAAGGGTTGTATGAATTCCCGTGCGGGGCACCGAAATTACCCTTAAAGCCTCCTATACCACTAACTTGCTCCTGCAACATTACTTTGTAGGCGGGTATCGTCGGACATTCCTCAGTTGAATGTCCCACCTCACAAATCGCACACACCTTCACGACAGGGTTCGAAATGGGTCCAGCTAGTCCTTTTCCATATAACTCGCATAGGTCTCGCAATCCTTTCTCAATGGTGTCCAATCGACAATCCGTCATAGAATTCTTATCTACGTGGAATAGGTCGGATGCCGATAGAGCAGTGGTGGATTGTCGATTTCGATTTTGAGCGTTCGGGTCAGAGGTATCCCAGGATTGGGTAGTCTCGGCGACATATCTCATGCGAATATCAGCATCGTGGGCATCTAGATCGACAAACGTACCGCTTCCCATAGTTTCAACAAGTTGTTTGGAGTTAAGATTTAACCCATTATAGATAAAGGAGATGATTTGCGATGGATCAAATCCATAATGGGGGCATGAAGCCACTAACTCGTTGAAACGTTCATAACATCGATGGAATGGCTCATTTTCATGTTGCCTAAATGCTTTAATTTGAGCCTTGATAGAGATTGTTCGATGTGGTGGGAAGAATTTCTTGAGAAATTTCGACTGGAGCTCATTCCAGGATGGAATCGAGCTTGGAGGTAAAGACCATAGCCAGGCTTTAGCTTTATCTTTGAGCGAGAAGGGGAAGAGTTTGAGGCGGATTACCTCTTGTGTGCAGGTTTGATTGTTGAGAGTATCACACACGTCCTCAAATTCCCTTATATGGAGGTATGGCTTTTCAGAATCCATACCATGGTAATGTGGTAGCATCTGGATCATTCCATTTTTGAAACGAAACTGCCCGGCATTATACGGGAGTATAATGCATCCCGGAGTGACAGTGCGCTCAGGATATAAGAATTCTCTCAACGGGCGGTATGGAAGCTCGTCCTCACCGGTATGTGCATTACTATGTTGCGACATCTCTCTCTCACCTAACGATTCGGCGCTCGCACTAGGTGTGCTCGAAGTGTGTCCTACGAATGAAAATGGAGTGTTACTAGAGACTGAGTGCAACGGTGTGGGTGGTGGGATCCAAAACTGGGGGGCGTTTGGAGTGTGGGGACTATCAGGGTTATACTCAACAAGTGGGTTTTCGTGAGTGCTGGTTGGAGTATTATGGGGTGTGGGAGTGGTTTCAGAATTTTGCATTAAAGTTTAGGAGAGATGATGATTATGAATCTTTTTTTATTATTATTATTTTGTTATTTTACTTTTCTTTTTTTTTTATTTTTTTGTCAAAGCTTTGGATTGGCTCGATCTAATCCTAAGTCTACCTAGTTCCCCGGCAACGGCGCCAAAAACTTGACACGACTCAGAATGTGTCTCTAAAGTGTGTACTCTTTAGGCTCAAGTGCAAGCCTATCGATCAACTAATAATCCGACAAGTCGGGTATCGATCCTCAGGGAAAAAGGACAACGGAGTTGTGACGATGGGATAAGACGGAGGAATCCTAACGACGACTCTAAAAAGAAAGGAAAAGATTTGGTTTTAAGAATGATTATACTAAATGCAATTAGGAAATTATGATGACAAATGCAACTAACTAAAGTATCTAAATGAGGAATGAAGAATTGAATCGAAACTTTTTAAACTAAATGATGAGAAAACGGGATGGGAATACAATCCCCCAACCCTAGTGTAATGCAGTGATAACGTCAATCATAAATTTATCCGATAAATCAGACCCAGAATTTAGGACTCCCAAGAATTATGTATACGAGGCTCAAGCCCGCGTCATACCTAATCTGAGGATGAGTAAATCAGTATCGCAGTAATTGCACTCAAATTGTACTCTAAATCATCACGAGTACCCAAAGGTAAATGAGATATAAAGATCCACAATTATTATGTAATTACGCAATACTATCAAAATTTATCGTTAAATTCATCGGATTAACGTTATACACATGCACTAACACATCAGGTTGGGTTCATGCATCCCAACCTTTTAAACCTAGCCGGACATGTTAAATGGACTAATGCATGAAATAATAACGTTGCATGTGTAAGAATTCATGATAAAACTAGATTATAGCATGTAAATATGTATTATGAACGCAACAATAAGTTGAATCAAATACGGAAGCTAAGCATGCAAGAACAATGACAAGAATCTTGAATCTTAAATTAAAACTTGAAAAACAAACCCGTAACAATTGAATCTTGAAGCAATTTATTCCCTTGATGTTCCTAGATGTTCCTCTCTATTTTTCCCTATCAAAAACTGACTAAAACTATCCCTAATGGTTGTTCCTAAGTTATTGCTCCCGTTCCCTACAATTTTTTAGAGTTTTAACCTAATAGGACTCTTGGGAACCAATCAGAAAAAGGAGAAAATTCGCGCATCAGGGACCCCGAACCGGTTCGGCCTGTATCCCGAACTGGTTCGCCCCCCCAAATCGGTTCGGCCTGGGGTTCGCGAATGTATGCTGGCTTGGAATGCTACACTTAGGATTTTTCTGACTTTTCTTTTCTTCTTTTCTTGGATTTTTCTTCAACTTCAATTGGGCATAAATCATCAACCGTAGCTCGGATTTGGGTACCGTAACTTCCAGTGTTCTCGTAGTTCCGAGCTATTTAACTTTCCAGTTGACTTATCCTTTCGGATAGGGCTGAAAAATTACCAAATTGCCCTTGAACTTGCCTTCTTAGCTTTTCTTGCATCGTCTTGCTTCCTCTTTTCCACTGTTTGCATAATTAACCTGTAAAACCAATAAGAGAAGCACGAAATACTCGCCAACGAAGGTTATTAGCATATATGTGAATCAAATCCATATATGTTACATCACTCGGGTTCACAAATGTACTGAAATTAGGGGAATAAATATGCAATATTTATGCCCAATCATTTGTTATACCATTCATGTCATTAGTTTGTCTTAATTCATAGGAGAAAGATCAAGGGAAAGGTAAAATTCATGGCAAGTGTGCAAAAAAAGTCCAAGTTGACTTTTTAAGTTCTATACTCTAAAAATGCAAAGAAGAAAGCTTGATTTATACCCGTTCATTATTTTCTCAAACGACAACCTAGTCGATTTCAACCTCCCTTATAAAGATGCCTTATGTTTTTAACCTAAGGCTTACAAACTATAATGTTAGGAGAATCCTCGTGGATTAAGGAAGATACTTATATATAATATTTGTTGATATCTATTACAAGTTTGGATATAACTGGAAAGACCTTGTGAAATTGTTGGTAGCAAAGTTTAGTTCAAATTGTCCAATATCAACAATTCCAAATTTAATTTAATTTTATTGGAATTAATATCCATTTACCCAACTCCATTAATTAAATACAGTTTCATATTTATTTCACAGTAATATATATGATAATCATAACAATCTCGCAATGCATGGATATATTGTGGTAACCATTGCAGGAAAAACCATAGCGCTCCAAACACAATATATCCATTAATTCCCAAGTTAAGTTATTACATGAGTTCAGACACAATTTATATTTACAAACTTAATAACCCAAGAATCTTCATTTGCAATATGACTTGAAGCATATGTCTCTTGAGGGTTGTGAAGAGTTTCTTGCTTGTCACAACTATTTACAACCCTCAAGCCTCAGTACCCAACAATCTATATTGGGGATGTTATTAGCCGTATGATTCCTCGTACAATATATATGTTGAAAAGGGGGAATTTTTCTTTTGTGTTAAAAAATATCTAAGGTTTGACAACACATCTCTGGTGAAGGTGGTCATGATCCAGTCTGGGATTTATATACTTTTTTAAAGTTTAGAATTAATTGATCTTAAACTTTCTTGGACCCAGACTAATTTGAATATGTTAATCAAATTAATTATGACGGGAATCTATTGGTTCGGTCTATTTCAATTTGATTTGTAATCTATGTTAAAAAGTAACCAATTTATCATATTTCAAACAAAGATATACAGACAATTTCCATTAATAATATCATAAACAAACTAACTTCCATAAATCACACATTTACATCCAAATCATTTATAAATTATTAGTTAAAACTGTTGATACAAAAGTAATATTGTCCACTAACTAATTACTTATATAAATAAATATTTAGAGATGATAAATAAAAATACATATATAGTTTTTAAAAACTCTCTCTCTCTCTCTCTTTATATATATATATATATATATATATATATATATATATATATATATATATATATATATATATATATATAGAGAGAGAGAGAGAGAGAGAGAGAGAGAGAGAGAGAGAGAGATTCAAACTACTATAGGAAGTAAGATTTTTAGGGCTAATTTTTTTGTTTTTATCAACCCGAAATTGGGAGTATTTAACTATAAATTATGAGTAAGAAAACTATATTTGTCTCAACTAATTTCTCCATTAACAATTATTAGCGAAATGGTGAAGTTATGAAGTCAAAACTGAAGAGATTGCGTAGCATTTATTGTTGAAGTTTTAGAAGAATAAATGAGGATGAGAGTTTGAATCGGAGGGGAGGTTTGAAAGCCAACATAATTTTATTGCATTTAATATATATACACACACACGTGTGTGTGTGTGTGTGTGTGTGTGTGTGTGTGTGTGTGTGTGTGTGTGTGTGTGTGTGTGTGTCTGTTTACACCACATTATCACAGTCCAATGAGGTATGGTCATGTAGGATTATAAACCGGTATAATAGTCGAACTATAATTCACAAACTCAGGGTAATTGGCAACATGCATTCATGACACATGTCATAGTATAGAATGTGGTGTAGAAAATAGAGGGAAACGATCTACATGGGGGAATTAGTGAACCAAGGTAGGAATCAATTGGAATATGTAATCACCTAGTAGTTACAAAGTCAATTACATTCCATCTCTAAAGACCCTATAAATAAGAAACGAGCAGAATATAGAAAAAAGACTACATCATCAAAAAACTACATTTACTCATTTTATCCGTTCTTTCCTTTTTTTTCTTTTTTTTCATTTATTCACTATTTTTCTTTCATTCGAAGTAGATTGTAACTTTCTTTCAAATTTATTAAAAGTTCCGTGCTTTACATTTGATTTCTTTTACTTTCTGGCTTACACTTTGTTGTATAATCCTTTAATTTTACACATTTATTTTCTCTTTAATTCCAAAGCCTTACTTTTATCTAGTTTATTCTACTTATAGCTTCTTTTATTCTAGTTAATGATAATAATTTAGCATTCACATCAAATTCTTCCATAAATGAAGCATAAGTCTTCTTAATTGAAGTATTTAACGGTAAGCAGTCGTTTGATATAATCACAAGGCTAAGATATATTTGTTGTCAAGATTGTAACCTTGCTTGGTGAAAAGTTCAACTTTCTACTTAGGTGGCAAATAGATTAATGCAGTGAACAACTATTGCTTAAAACTTAGCCAGAATCGCAAGCACTTGTGAAGTAGTTTATATTAGTATGGACAAGCAACCACGTTTTAACCAGTTTTAATCTTGTTAACCCAGGTTACTATGTGGACATACAAAATTCAAATTGTCAATTAATCAATCACATATGGGACATTGATGAGGAAAACCCAAATGGGAAAAACCTTGAACGGTAAGGCCTAGACAAATTCACTATATATATGGTTTTATAAGAACACTCAATTGACTTACAAAACTTGACTCCTCAAGACCATGCAGATGTTGTATTTAAAACCTCCGTTTACATATCAGTGTAATCCTACATGGCTTCACAATAACTCCTTGCCTTGGTATCCACCCATAGCCTTCACCGTCTCCAGCAATGTGAAATCAACCACACTAATAATATGTATGAAAGTATGGTTTTGTGGGTTTGGATTACAAAAATTTGATCATGAATGATCAAAGATATTTGGAGAGAATTTTTCAACTGTTTAATAACTCATGAGGAATGAAAAAGGATTTTTGGAAATCGTTATTGCGCACTACTATGAAATTTAGGTTTTCTAAAAATGTGGGCAAAGTGGAAAATTGGATAAAAACTGATTTTCTTACAAAATGTGTCACCTCATTGAAAATTAGAAGGCTCATTCGAACAATATGCATGTTCTTGTTAGAACCATTTTCTAATGATATATCCAATGAAAAACCAGAGCAAGGGAAAAATGGTTCATTTGAAGTTCGATAGATCCGAATTCTGATGAGTTTTAAAGGCTCACTCGAACGACCTAGAAATTTTTTCTAAAAATAATTTGAAAACTACTTTGATTTTTCTTTAAATCCTCATACAGAATAGTACCTACACACATAAGATAAAAAAAAATACCCGTGATGGATGGGAGAATAAAAAAGAGTGTAAAAAGAATTTAAATATATCAATAGGAAACTCCCCCAAATTATAACAAGTCATATCAAGAGATGGGATAGTAAGACGAAGATAGATATAAGAAGTCATATCACGAGATAGGACGAGAAAGTATATGTAATATCATAAGAGCGAGTAAGAATAACAAGTGATAATTCCAAGACAGTCATAAACCATGGAGTACAACAAATACGAACCACAAAGCAACTGACATAAATGAGACAATATAGGCATCCAAGTACATAATGATACAAAGTAGTTTATCAGATACAAAACAAAAACATAAGGAGAGAATATAAGATATATAATAGAAATGTATCTCTTAAAATAAAGTAAAATAAAAATTGGAAAATAAAAGGTACACCAAGGACTTGCAAGAGAATGTCTGAAACGTGAAAATAGAATGAAGGGGTGTGAATTTACACACAAGTGCAAGACACTAAGAAACATTCCTAACAGTATACTCAAATCAACCTTAGTGTACTAATTGTTTTAGGCTCACTAGAATCCAATTCACTCATAACAAAAATGCCTAAAAGTTCAGATGATTCTACGGCCAATAGTTTCACTCATAAATGCATTCTTAGGACCTATTATGAAATTCCATTAATCATCAACTTATAAAACCCTCAAGAATATCATTTTTAACCCACACAGCGTTTTGAAGATATTATATATGTTATTTTCTTTTGAAGCATCAAATGAAAAAAAAACTACGAACTTGGAAACTATGTTTTGATTTACCGATTAATCTTTTCGGCTCTTTCCAATGGTGGTCTTTCATGCAAAAAATATATCTCATTTCGTAGTCCCTTTCCATTACATACTCAATTTTAATAAAACAATAAATCCATGGCAATGGTTCTTACATGTACAATTACATCTATCACATATAGAATGAAATGAGAAGATTAAAAAAAGAACACCTCACTTCACCAAGAAAATTAAATGTACAACATTTTAAAGATACCGTAAAATGTGTGTGCATTCATGGCGACAAGATGAGACAAAATATGCCTCCACAAGTAACAGCACCATTGGTGCAACAAACTCCCTTGACAAATTAGACAATTTCTCTAAAAAATAGGAAACTTCTAGGGACACTTGGGAAAAATGAGATCATGGATATCATACATAAAATTTCGGGCCAATGTCTCAGGGGGTGAATACTCCCATTTATAGGAAGCCATATCTTGAGTAGATATATATGATAGAACTCTGTAAGAGGGTAGTGAAACTGGGGTCTATGAATAACTGGAACGGGTGAGGCATGACACACTCTGATGGACTCTGCCTTCAAGGTCTCAAAGAATCTGGAAGTGAAAAGCTTACTTTTCTAGGTAAAATGGAGTTGATGCTATAACCTCCTCCTGCAAATATGAAACTTCACAAATAACAATATCAACTTGGAGAAGAAGGATCTCCTGAGAATGATGGTTGTCAAGGTGGGAGTGAATAAATAAGCACTCAATTTAGAGAGAGCGGGGAGAGAATACTAGGTGATCTGGTGATTAATTTGATAGAGTAATGATGTTGTTGAGTTTTTTTCTCTTATCCTATTACCTTGCCCATGGGTCCTATTTATACTTGGGCACTAGGACTGAGCTGGCACTTTTGGTGGCAAAAATGAGAGGAAAACTTAGAGGGATAAGGTCTACAACGTACCTTTTGTCCCTACTGGGTCTGCAGCCGCATGTCCACTCTGAAAGACGACACTTGGTGCAAATCAAAGTCAAAAGCAAATGTGTCCCCTCATGGAGATAAAATATCTAATTTGGTAAATATCTTTTAAAATGGTAACTTCTTGTACAAACTTTGTAAACTTGAGAGAGGAGGAATCGAGGACCACCTCCTCTAAAACTGTTAATCTTAAGGGGGGCCTTGAGGACCCCTCTCCTTTAAAATCATTTTTCTTGAGAGGGGCCTTGAGGACCTTCTATTCTAAAAGTCACTTTTGTAAAAGTTCATTTCTTTTGATCAACCCTTTGGTTGCTCACTACACTTGTAACTAAGTGTGAGTTGTGTGAGGTCTTTAATGACTCCTAAGGTCTTTCTACTAGTATTCTCTCAATCCTAAAGTGCTAAGTGATTAATCTTAATTAATAAACCTTATTCATCATCCGTCGAGACAAAACTCATGAGAGATCCTAATTGTCCTATTTGATCCCTACGTGCTCAACTATGCTACCTGTAAAAAAAAGGAAGTGAAAGAATGACTTTTCATGATGAAAGGTTTGTTCATGGTAGCTACTCCCTCATCCTGTCCTATTTTCTAAAAACTGAGGGGAAGGACCTTGAGGGTTCCGTGTTTAATATTTTCTGGAAGCTGACGGGGAAGACCTTAAGGGTTTCGGGTCCCATATATTTTCTTACGATTGAGGGATCTTGGTTGTTCCATATCACATATATTTTCTTGTAGTTGAGGGACCTTGGTGGTTCTCCGTCCCATATATTTTTTTGCAGTTGAGGGACCCTGGGGGTTACGCATTCCACATATTTTCTTGCAGTTGAAGGACCTTAGGGTTTCACATCCCATATATTTTCTTGCAGTTGAGGGACTCTGGGGGTTCCACATCCCATATATTTTCTTGCAGTTGAGGGACCATGGGGGTTTCGCTTCCCATATATTTTCTTGCAGTTGAAGGAGGGGAGCCTTGGGGGTTCTACACCCAAATATTTTATGGTTGTTGAGGGACCTTGGGGGTGCTGCGTCTCATATTTTTTAGAAGCTGAGGGGGGGTCTTTGAGGAAACCTCTCCCAAAAATATAGTGGACAATATTGAAACACCCTTCTACATTAGCCCCTCATGTAAAGTCTTTTGTGTTTGGGAGACCAAAAGTCTCTGTACGCCATAAATTTAATTTTTAGTTTTTTAGGAACCCTAGGGTTTCCTCAACATTACCTCTAGGTTCATTAAATGCATTGTCCCTTCGTTCTAGGTTTTGGAGATGAGGCCACTTATGTTGAACCTCCTTTTTCGGGTATCAACTTGGGTAGAGGGGCTGCTCATGGGGATTCCCCTCGCCCTGTCCTTAGCCTTTGTGATGTTTAGAGGGGTTTCTCACAGTGAGCCCCCTCATCCTTAGCCTTTGTGATGTGGCCTTCTATCTTGTTTAGAGGGGTTTCTCGCGATGAGCCCCTCATCCTTATCCTTTTTCTGTGGCCTTTTATCTTGTTTATAGGGGTTTCCCGCGGTGAGCCCCTCATCCTTGGCCTTTTTCTATGGCCTTCTATCTTGGGTAGAAGGGTTGCTCGCGGTGAGCCACTCGTCCTTAGCCTTTTTTTGTGGCCTTCTACCTTAGGTAGAGGGGTTGCTCACGGTGATCCCCTTGTACTTGGCCTTTTTCTGTTGACTCATTCTTGGGTAGAGGGGTTGCTCATTATGATCCCTCTAGTCTAGGTATTACACCTCGTCATAGGTCCACTCAAGGTGGACCCCATGCTTTAAATATTTTCTTCCTAACTTGGGTAGTATGAGCCCCTGTAGATGGGCTCACTCACCCTTAGATATTTTAGAATAGCAGCTGGACACTCCTTTACATTAGTCCCCTCATATAAAAATCTTTGTGTTGGGTAGACCAAAGGGTTTTGTACGAAACAATCACTTCATTTTTTAATATGAAAGTTTCATGCCATTACATCGTTACACTATTTGATTTGGAGTGACTGAGGGGTTCCTAGTGGTGGATTTCCTCATCCTTAGTCATTTTCTTTTTTGTATTAATTTTAGGAAAAGGGGCCACTCGAAGTGAGTCCCCTCGCCCTGACTCATTTTACCTTATTTCCAATTTATGTAGTGAGGGGGAGCCATTATGGGTAAACCCTATTATTTCTATGTCTGTATTTGGCAGATGTGTCACTTATCTTGGACTCCTTCGCCTTGGGTTTTCCTCTTTGTATTTACCTTTGGCAAAGGGGTCACTCTAAGTGGACTACCTCGCTATAAGCTGTTAGTGCCTTTGATTGTAGCTAAGGGGACACTCGTGGCTCACCTCTAGCTATATTATAACATTGCTCTTGGTTGAGGGGCCACTCGTGGTGGAATCCCTCGACATAAACTATTGCTTGATATAATCTTGACCGAGGGACCATTTGTGGTGGACTCCCTCATCCTCAAACTGTTACTTATGTTGGTCTTGATAGAGGGGCCACTCGAATTGGACCCCCTCACCATAAGTTCTTTCTTGTATTAATCTTGGCAGAGGGTAACACTCATGGTGGACCCCTCGCCTTGAGTCATTTTCTTTAGCATCAAGTTTAGGAAGAGGGGACACTCAATGTGGATCTCCTAGACCTAGGCTATTGTCTATCAATCTTGCAATCTTGGGCAGGTGGATCAATCTAAGTGGATCCCTTGGCCCTAGGCTAGTTTATGTCAATCTTGCAATCTTGGGCAGGTAGAGCACTCTAAGTAGATCCCCTCGCCCTAGGCTATTTTCTGTCAAACTTGCAATCTTGGGCAGGTGGAGTCACACTAAGAAGATCCCAACACTCCAGGCTATTTCACTCTTTGTTCACTTGCTTGAGGGCTTGTCAATATTAACCCCCTCATACAGAAGTGTCTTGTAGTGTCAAGAGACTTGTGCACGAAATATCATAATCAAGATTTCACTCTTTGTTCACTGGCTTGAGCACTTCTCAACATTATACCCCACGAGCAGTATGCAGGTTAATAATATGAGCGCTCTTATGCCCATGGAGCCCTAGGTACTAAACTTCCGTACCTTTTATTTATACTTGGCAGTGGCTCAATACTATGAGCGCTCCTATGCCCTTGGAACCTGAGGTACTAAATTATCGTACCTTTTATTTATACTTAGAAGTTGGTCAATACTGTGAGCGCTCCTATGCCCTTGGAGCCTGAGGTACTAAACTTTCATACCTTTTATTTATACTTAGCAGTTGCTCAATACTATGAGCACTCCTATGCCCTTAGAGAATGAGGTACTAAATTGTATACCTTTTATTTATACTTTCCAGTTGCTCAATATTATGAGCGCTCCTATGCCTTTGGAGCCTGTGGTACTAAATTGTCATACCTTTGTTACTATTTTATTCATACATGGCACTTGATCCACTACTCAACCTGTTTCTTTGTTCTCAGGTTGACACTATGAGCACTCCACTGCCCTTGGAGCCTTAGGTACTAAACTGTCGTACCTTATATTTATACTTGGCACTGGCCAAAAACTGTAAGCGCTCCGGTGCCCTTGGAGCCCGAGTTACTAAATTGTCGTACCTTATATTTATACTTGGCACTTGCTCAATATTATGAGCGCTCCGGTTCCCTTGGAGCCTTAGGTACTAAACTGTCGTACCTTATATTTATACTTGTGACTTGCTCAGAACTGTGAGCGCTCCTGTGCCCATGGAGTCTTAGGTACTAAACTATCGTACCTAATATTTCTACTTGGCACTTGCTCAAGACTGTGAGAGATTTGGTGTCGTTGGAACCTTAGGTACTAAACTGTCGTGCCTTATATTTATACTTGGCACTTTCTTAAGACCGTGAGCGCTCCGATGCCCTTGGAGCCTTAGTACTAAGCAGTTGTACCTTATATTTATACTTGGCATTTACTCCATACTGTGAGTTCTCTACTTTATATGAGAACTTCTAGATTGAACTTCCCCGTAGTCCGTGGGGTACTTGCTCCCTCTATCTGTGGGGTATTTTCATATGAGCTAAGCAAGTTATCATTTCAGAGTTGTTCCCCTCTAAATGTGGGGTACTTACTTATCAGCTGAGCAAGTTATCATTTCTGAAGCTGCACCTCTAACTACGGGGTACTTGCATGAGATATGAGAAAGTTAAAATTTTGAATCTTCCCCTTCTAACCATGGGATACTCGCATATAAGCTGAGCAAGCGATTATTTTGAATCTACCCTTCTAACTGCGGGGTACTTGCATATGAGATGAGCAAGTTATTATTTTTGAAGTTTCCCCTCTTAATTGCGGGGTACTTGCATATAGAATGAGCAAGTTAACATTTGAAAGTTTCCTCTCTAATTGTGGGGTACTTTTCCTATGCATATTCCTTTAGGACGTTTTTTTAAAAAAAAATCATAACTTAAAGGGGGGTGAGTCCCCTCAACAATTGTTTTCATTTTTTTATTCAAGCAATAACTTAGAGGGAGGGGTGAGCCCCCTTCAACATTTTGTTTCCAACATTTGAACCAAAACATAACTTACAGGGGGTGGGGCCCCTCGACATTTTTTCATTTTTTGATTCAAGCATAACTTAGAGGGATGAGTGAGCCCCCCTCGACGTTTTTTGTTTCAACATTTGAACCAAAACATAACTCAGAGAAGGGGGGTGATCCCCCTCAACATTCTTTTTTAATTTTTCGATTCAAGCATAACTTAGAGGAAGTGGTGAGCCTCCCTCGACATTTGTTTTTCAACATTGAACCGAAACATAACTTAGAGGGGGGGGTTGGGGGGGGGGGGGGTGAGCCCCTTCAACATTTTTTTTTTCATTTTTTTTATTTAAGCGTAACTTAGAGGGAGGGGTGAGCCCCCTCGACATTTTTTTTCAACATTTGAACCATAACATAACCTTAGGGGGGGGGGGGGGGTGAGCCCCCTCAATATTTTTTTAATTTTTTTTATTCAAGCATAACTTGGAGGGAGGGGTGAGCCCCCCTCGACACTTTATTTTCTCAACATTTGAACCAAAACATAACTTAGAGGGGGGTGATCCCCCTCAATATTTTTTTTAATTTTTTGATTCAAGCATAACTCAGAGGGAGGGGTGAGCGCCCCTCGAAAGTTTATTTTTCAACATTTGAACAAAAACATAACTTAGAGGGGGGGGGGGGGGTGATCCCCCTAAACATTTTTTTGATTCAAGCATAACTTAGAGGACGAGGTGAGCCCCCTCGACATTTTTTTCAACATTTGAACGAAAACATAACTTAGAGGTGGGGTGAAATTTTTTCAATTTTTCGATTCAAGCATAACTTAGAAGGAGGGGGGAGCCCCCTCGACATTTTTTTCAACATTTGAACCAAATCATAACATAGAGGGGGGGAGGTGAGCCCCCTCAACATTTTTTTTTTCATTTTTTGATTCAATCATAACTTAGAGGAAGGGGTAAGTCTCCTTCGACATTTTTTTTTCAACATTTGAACCAAAACATAACCTAGAGAGGGGGGGGGGGGGGAGGGGGTGAGCCCCCTCAACATTTTTTCATTTTTGTTATTCAAACATAACTTAGAGGGATGGGTGAGTTCCCCTCGACATTTTGTTTTCAACATTGAACCAAAACTTAACTTAGAGGGATGGGGGAGCCCCCTCAACTTGTTTTCATTTTTCAATTCAAGCATAACTTAGAGGGAAGGGTGAGCTCCCCTCGACATTTTTTTTCAACATTTGAACCAAAACATAACTTAGAGAGGGGTGAACCACCTCAACATGTTTTGATTTTTTTATTCAAACATAACTTAGAGGGAGGGGTGACCCCCTCGACACTTTTTTCAACACTTGAACCAAAACATAACTTAGAGGAGGGGGTGAGCCCCCTCAACATTTTTTTATTCAAGCATAACTTAGAGGGAGGGGTGAGCCCCCCTCAACATTTATTTTCAACATTTGTACATAAACATAACCTAGAGGTGGCGTGAGCCCCCTCAATATTTTTTTGTTGTTTTATTCAAGTGTAACTTAGAGGGAGGGGTGATCCCCCTCGATATTTTGTTTTTCAACATTTGAACCAAAACATAACTTAGAGGGGGTTGAGCCCCCTCAACAAGTTTTCATGTTTTTTATTCAAGCATAACTTAGAGGGAGGGGTGATCCCCCCCTCAACACTTTTTACAACCTTTGAATCAAAATATAACTTACAGAGGGGGTGATCCCCCTCAATATTTTTTTTCCTTTTTTGATTCAATCATACCTTAGAGGTAGGGGTGATCCCCCTTCGACATTTATTTTCAACATTTGAACCAAAACATAACCTAGAGGGGAGTGATCCCCCTCAACATTATTCATTTTTTTTTATTCAAGCATAACTTAGAGGGAGGGGTGAGCCCCCCTTGTCATTTTTTTTCAAAATTTGAACCAAAACATAACCAAAAGAGGGGGGGTAAGCCCCCTCAATATTTTTTCATTTTTTTTATTCAAGCATAACTTAAAGGGAGGGGTGATCCCCTCTCGACATTTTTTTTCAACATTTGAACCAAAACATAACCTAGAGGGGGTGTAAGCACCCTCAATATTTTTTCATTTTTTTTATTCAAGCATAACTTAGAGGGAGGGGTGAGCCGCCCTCGACGCTTTTCCAATATTTGAACCAAAACATATCTTAGAGGGGTGGTGAGCCCCAACAACATTTTTTTGGTTCAAGCATAACTTAGAGGGTGGGGTGAGCCTCCCTCAACATTGTTTTCCAACATTTGAACCAAAACATAACCTAGAGGGGGAGTGATCCCCCACAACATTTTTTTATTCAAGCATAACTTAGAGGGAGAGATGAGCCCCCCTCGACACTTTTTTCAACATTTGAACCAAAAAACAACATAGAGGAGGGGTGAGCCCCCTCAATAATTTTTTTTTCATTTTATGATTCAAGTGTAACTTAGAGGGAGGTTTGAGCCCCGCTCGGAATTTTTTTTTTTCAATATTTGAATCAAAACATAACTTAGAGGCGGGGGGAACCCCTCAACATGATTTTATTCTTTGATTCAAACATAACTTAGAGGGAGGGTTGAGCTCCCCTCGACATTTTTTTCAACATTTGAACTAAAAAATAACTTGGGGGGGGGGGGGGGGGTGAGGCCCCTCAATATATTTTCATTTTTTAATTCAAGTATAACTTAGAGGGAGGGGTGAGCCCCCATCAACATTTTTTTTCAACATTTGAACTAAAACAGAACTTAGAGGGGGGGCGAGCCCCCTCAACATGTTTTCATTTTTTGTATTCAAACATAACTTAGAGGGAGGGATGAGCCCCCCTCGGCACTTTTTTCAACATTTGAACCAAAATATAACTTAGAGAGGGGGTGAGCCCCCTCAATATTTTTTTTCCTTTTTGATTCGAGCATAACTTAGAGGGGGTGATACCCCCTCAACATTTTTTTCCCCAACATTTGAGCATCTTTGATATACTACTTGAGTATTCTGTAAACTTCCATGAGCATAATATATAATACTCAAGGATGAAAAAAAATTATTTTAGGCAAGCACTGACAAAGCCTATTTTACTTAACGCTGTATTTTTTTAACTTTGCAGCAAGAATCTCTACATTAGAGCTCGAATGTATAGAAAAAATCAGTGGGCAAATATGTGGGGTCATGCTCTTCATTTCTCTTTCACGTGCGTGGTTGTGAAATACACGCACACACCTAAGTCTTTGTCCTTATTTCTAGCTATTACCTCGCCCCTATGTTTTGTACATCAAATAGGAGAAAGAATATTTCTTAAAATCTTTTTTAATATGAGTAGCTCTTGTCCTCTTGTCCTTCTATTTTGTCTTTTTTGTTTTTATTTGTCATTTATTTTCTTTTCGAGTAACCCTCTCAAGACTACTCTCATAGACAGGTGGTGGCAAATGCCAAAAATTTCTCCTCCTCATGTCTCCCTTATTAAAAGGCAAACACATGAGGTTTACATTCGAGCAGCCCTTTACTTTTATAAAAATAAGTCAGATGATGTTGAAGGTCTCCCTCTTGACTAGAACTGATGTGAGAGCCCTTTTTTCCAATTCCCCTCTCTACATTATATATATTCGAGCACCATCTCAACCCGTCTCTCTATTTCTTTGGGAACACCCCCATCTCTTTTTTTTCTTTTATATCAAATAAATAGAGGACGACATAAGAGAGAAGTCACTTCTTATATTACAGACCAAGAATAAATTCGAGTCATTTCACCCAATATTTTTGACTGGTGAGTATCAATTTTCTCTCTCCTCTCGGTATAACCTAAAAATTCAAGGAGTATCAGAAATCTTTGGAATGAAGTTTCAGGCTATAAAAACACACGGCTCATTGCTTCTTTTACCCCGGTTCCTCGTCTTGTTTATCTCCACATTTTTTTTGCGTACTTCAAACGAGTTATTCTGACGTGAGGTGATCGGACCCGATTGTATCATTATTGAGGTTGCTTGATCAGATTTCTATCTGATATGCCTCTGTTCAAACGATGTTGTGTCTTACACGATCAATACCAAATGATTTTGACAAAATAGGTATTTACTGTGAATGTTTAGCCTAGCATGCCTTTAATTTTGGTTTTGCTAGTGTGATTTAGTGGAGTGAGATAAACGTTTGTTTAAAACGAGGTGATGGCTTCATTTTTTGAAGCCGAGCAACTCATATGGGTTTCTGTGTTTGAAAAGATGAGGTACCGCCTTATAATTTAGCGAGGATTTAGTCAGTGTTGTCAAGACATTTTTTTCATCTTTTTAATCGCCCCCCTTTTTTTGGTTACTATTAAGAATGAGGGACACCGAGTCCGACTTTGGTGGTTGACGAATGATTAAATGAAGTTTTTCTGGTTACTTTAGCCTTTGGTTTATGAAATCAAGTTGGAGTTTAGTATGTGATTTCAAGACACAACACTTCTGATTTTGAGCAGTAGCCTTTTGATAAAATACCCATGAGAAACTATATCTATGTTGCAAACCCATTTATTCTTCAATAAATCTAAGCAACTACTTGAGGGGTTCCTCGTGTACTCTTTCTATGTGTTGGGTTTCTAACATGCTATAATGTTTTAGGCATAAATCTATTAACTTTTGTAGATTTATAACAACGATGTTGAGAATCAAAGGTCTATATCCACGACTTGTTCATGAGGAGATACAATGTATACCAACGACTATATAAAAATTATAGCAAATATCTTCTTAAGAAATTATAGCATATTTCTTAACTGGCTAGCACATTCTTAACTAGCTAGCACATATATCATCTTAAGAAATTATAGTTTATTTCTTAACTAACTAGCACATACATCATCCCAATTGCTATTGCCAAATATCATCTTAAGAAATTATAGCACATTTCTTCACTAGATAGAACATATATAAAAACTCTCATAAAATATAAATCACGATTTGTGAAATGAAAGTGTTCACCAGATAAGAAAGTAAGATTGTTTATTTAGCTGATCGAGAATAAGACATGTTTGAACATGGCTCTTGAATACTCTATTTTCTTCCTCTTGAGCATCTATATCCTTAGAGTGAGCAAAGTCTCCTCTAACGTGACTTTGATGGTGAATCCTCCATCTTCACTTTCTTTGCTAAAGGGTTACTCCACCACCACTTTTTTGTGTTGGCTCCACTGCTCTTTCCCATAGGAATCGTCATTATTGTAACTATTTGCACAGGCACCGCCTTTCATGATGGCACCTCTACTGTTGTCGATGCTGCAGCTGCTGGCCCTCCAGAGGGGGCTGTCGCTATCAATAGAGAAACTGTTGTTTCACTATCATGTCATCCTTGAGGGGTAGGTTCTCTAGATCTTGTTACTACCACCTCCTCTTCGGTGGTTTGGTCACTATGAAATCCATTTCCAGCCAGAGTTTCTTCAAAGACCATCTTTTTAGAAACATTAGAACCTTTTTTGTCCATACAAGTGAGGATAGCTCACTAGCGGAGTCTCCAAATGTAAGAGTATATTGAGACTAGAGTCTATGAATAACTGGAATGGATGAAGCGTGACCCACTCCGATGGACTCTGCTTTTAAGGTCTTCAAGGTCTCAAGAGCAGTTGGGAGTGAAAAGCTTCCATTTCTATTAAAAATGGATTTGATGCTATAACCTACTCCTTCAAATATAAAAATTCACAAATAACAATATCAAATTAGAGAAGAAGGATCTCCTGAGAATGATGGTTGTCAAGGTGGTAGTGAAGAAACAAGCACTCGGCACTTAGAGAGAGTGGGGAGAGAATAATAGGTGATCTGGTGATTAATTTGATAGAGTAATGGTGGTGTTCAGTTTTTTCTCTTATCATATGACCTTGCCCATGGGTCCTATTTATACTTGGGCACTAGGACTGAGCTGGAACTTTTGGCTCCAAAAATGATAAGGAAACTTAGAGGGACAAGGTCTGTAACGTACCTTTTGTCCCTACTAGGTCTGCAGCCTCTTGTCCCCTCTGACAGACGACACCTGGTGAAAATCAAAGTCAAAGAAAATGTGTCCCCTAATAGAGAAAAATATTTGATTTGGTAAATATCTTTTCAAACGATAACTTCTTGTAGAAATTTTGTAAACTTGAGGGTGGAGTCCTCGAGGACCACCTCCTCTAAAAATATTAATCTTGAGCGGGGCCTTAAGGACCCCTCTCCTCTAAAATCATTTTTCTTGAGAGGGACCTTGAGGACCCTCTCTTCTAAAAGTCACTTTTTAAAAAGTTCATTTCTTATGAGCATCCCTTTGGTTGCTCACTTTACATGTGACTAAGTGTGAGCTGTTTGAGGTTTTGAGTGACTCCTAGGGCCTTTCTACTAGTATTCTCTCAATCCTAAAGTTATAAGTGGTTGAGCTTGCTCATCAAACCTTGTTCCTCAATTGCCAAGACAAAACTCCCAAGAGATCCCAATTGGCCTATTTGAGCCCTGCCTACTCAACTAGGCTACATGTACAAGAAATCAAGTGTTAGTACTTTTGTTCTTTGAAAGAATGGCCTTTCATGATGAGGCGGGTTGCTCATGGTGGCTACTCCCTCATCCTAGACTATTTTCTAGAAGCTAAAGGGGAGGACCTTGAGGGTTCTGCATTCAATATTTTTTGGAAGCTGAGGGAGAAGACCTTAAGGGTTCCTCACCCAATATTCTCTTGCAGTTTAGGGAGCTTGGGGGTTCTGTATCCCATATATTTTCTCGCGATTGAGGGAGCTAGGGGGTTCCGCGCCCCATATATTTTCTTGCAGTTGAGGGACCTTAGGGGTTACGCGTCCCATATATTTTCTTGCAGTTGATGGACCCTGGGGGTTCCGCATCCCATATATTTTCTTGCAGTTGAGGGACCCCAGGGGTTCCGCGTCCCATATATTTTCTTGTAGTTGAGGGACCCTAGGGTTTCGCGTCCCATATATTTTCTTGCAGTTGAGGGAGGGGAGCCTTGGGGGTTCCATGCCCAAATATTTTTTGGAAGTTGAGGGACCTTCGGGGTTTCGTGTCCCATATTTTCTTGAAGCTGAGGGTGGAGTCTTCGAGGGACCCTCACCCCAAAATATAGTGGACAAGCTTGAAACACCCTTCTACAAACTCCCAAAACATTTCAAATTCTCAACCTTTTCCCTATTTTCAGGGGATGGAATTCAGTACATCGTGGAACACATTTCTAAGTACACTTGTCGATATTTTGATGCTAGGACAAATGAGTATTTTAGACTACATTTGTATTCTAAATCAGACACTGATGCAGTTGTCTCATGGTTCATAAGTTTTCCACGTAACTCTGTCCAAACTTAGCAACAAATGGAAAATATATTCCATGCACAATTCTTTCAAACTGAGCCAGAAGCCCTTTTGGCTTATTTAGATAGACTAGGATAAAAAACATGATGAAAGGAAATTGTATTCATTAATACAAAGGTCTAGAAACAAGTCTAAAATATTCCTATCCGAATTTGAATATGTAAAATTAGTAGAACGTGCATTTGAATTTAGAATTCAACAAAAATTTGATACTGTTGAGTTTAGAGGTGTGGTATTATTAACTACTAAGGTGTCCAAATATGAGTCCCTTATTGAATAAGAGCATGAAAGAAACACGTCTCCTTTCAAGACATATTACGAGGATTCTAACTTCGAAGTAAATGTTGCTGAGAATATAGGAACTTAAACTTTAGTATGTTAACTATTGGTTTGAAAAGACATAACAACAGAGTCTTTTTCCCTGAAATCAAAAGGGGTGATAAAAAGTATTCATTTGACATTTCTAAGGCTGGTGAGATGTTTGATTCTTTCATAAATGCTAAAATATTAAAACCACCTCATGATGCTAAAAGCCACATAAAGGGAAAAATTATTATAAATAGCATGATCTTTTCTCCCATTTAACTAATGCATGTTATGTGTTTCGCAAGAGGATTCAAAAGTTTATCAGGAGAGGAAAACTTAAATTTCCTAGGAATGAAGAAAGCAACATAGGTGTGGATAGATATCCATTCCCCGATATCAAAGGAATGGGGACTAACATGCAGTATATTTAATTGCCTAGAAACAAAGGGAATTTGAATTTAAAATGAAGACTATTTAAAATGAAGACTAAGTCTTGATCAAAGGCTTCGAAGTATGAAATGACTGAGAATCCAGCCCAAAAGTTCATAAAACACCCATGCATAAGGTATGGGGAACATTATACAAAGATGTTCCAATTTGTGTCTTCGAATGGAAAGCAACAACTAAAAAATAACAAGAATGGGAATAATGGTTATGTTACCAAAGCCTCAATGTTCCAAAGTCAAAAGAAAGTTCAAAGTTAAGTCTTTGGAAAATTGAGACAATTTTTTGGCCCTTATTACCCTCACGGGAATAATGGCGAATCCAGAACCTACAAAATCCTAAAGTCAATACCAATGGTTAAAAGGGTGCCTGACTGGTTTGCCATCAAAGACCCAAAGGTAGAACAATAGTTTAATGAAATACCAAGGAAGTAAAAGAAAGTAAAACCTCAACAATTGTCCCCTGATATATGGCATTTGGTGAAATGACCAAAATCGAAGAAAAGAGAACCAAAAGTGATAATTTCACATAGCCATCAAAGAAGAATCCAAAGGAAGTACATGCCCTGGAAAGAGGCCTCAGAGATTTTGCATACAAATGGATCAGAGAAGTTTTATTTTTCACCATCAAATCCAAATACAAGGTTTCACAGGAAGTTAGAGGGAAACTAGTCTTCTTCAGAATTATTGGTTGAAAGGCTTAAAGATCTAGAAAAATCCATAAGTGTGGATGGGAACAGTTCTTATGGGGATAGTTTTTGTGAAAAAGAAAAGGAAAAGATGGTGGCAATGGATCCCATATATCCTATTAAAGAGGTTGAGCACTAGTAGTTCGTCTAGTTTGGGTCTCAGCCTCAGCAAGTACCAATTAATATGGTTGTGGTCCTCCCAAAGAGGTTCTTAGATGAAGAAGGACATGAGTTCCCTGTAATGGATATGGATGAAGATTAAAAGTTAAAGGTAGATAAATTTGACTTATTTGTATATGCTCTAGATTTAATATATAGGTTCGAAGCGCCTACTAAGAATATGACTAATCCTATCAAACCTTTATTTGTAAAAGCTTGGATAAATATAATTATAATTAATAATATATTGGTATATAGAGGTACAACCGTTAAAAAATGCATATTCCACACTTTCCTAAATAAACAAATAAAACAGAAAATTATTCTACACTCAAATAGTTCTCTCTAATTTTGATGAAGATAAAAAATTTACCGAAGATATACTACCAATTGATATTGAAGTATGTACTAGAAAATCTAAAATTGATTTCTTCATTATTCAAGGTAAAACAAGTGTCAATGCACTACATGGTAGGGATTGGATTCATTTTAATAAATGCATTACTTCTTCTATGCATCATAAATAACTTTTGACTAAAGAGGATGATAGTTTGGATAAGGTGGAAGCTAATCCATTAGCTTTTTGCACGAGCTCTAACTATTTGTATGCACGACTTTACCAAGAAAATATGGGACCAATGAAGGAAGATGATTTGGTTTCATAGGAATCTAAAGGAGAGGTCTTAGATGAGGCATGGGATTAGTTAATTTTAGTTAAATGGTACCAACTAAAGAAAATAAATCGGTTGTTTAATGGATAGTACATCAATTGATATTGAGCATGTCGAATTTTGGAACTAAGCACTAGAATCGGTGAAGAAAATAACATTAATTATGTTGATTATATCTTCAAAGAAGATGTGGTGGGTCCAAATCTAAAAGATAGTTTGGAATTAACAAGCTCAACAGTAACATATGAAGAGCTTATGGTGAATAAATCAAATCCATATATAGAAATCAATTTATGAACCGAACAAAATACGAGAGTCACTTACATCAATGCCAACATAAGAAAAGAAAACCAATAATTAGTTGTAGACCTTTTACATTTATATAATGACAGTCCTGCTCCTGTGCGGACTAGTCCTCATTTTAAGAATGTGGACCGAACATGTCACCTGACGGAGAGCCCAAAAAAGAGAGAAAGTGTGCCTATAATTTAGGCGATAATTGTTAGGTGCACCGTTAGGTGACACATGTACAGTCTGTATTCTTAAAATGCGGACTAGTCCGTAGAAGAGTAGGAATATATATATATATATATATATAAGCCCATGGAAGCTATGGTTTAATGGTTAGAAGACTAAGATAATGTGAGGTAAATGGGTGATTATTGAATCCTCTAAACATATTAAAACCAAACATAGGCATACATTGAAAGAGAATACGTGTTCCAACAATCAAGTGGAATATGAGGTTGTGCTAATGGGCCTAGAGATTCTTTGAAGCTATAATGCTTCAGTAGTTGAATTTGTTTTGTGAATAACTTGTGAATATAAATGTACTCATGATGGTTTAACTTTATAAAACCATGTGGCTTTAAATTTATTATCTAAATTTGATGAAGTCACATTGAGTTATATTCCCAGATCTCTAAATGAAGAGTCCAATAAAATGTCTCAAAAGGCTTTCAGTTTTAAGCTTTATAACAACTTCTAAGCAAAGTTGAACATTAGTTCCATTGATGGCTTCTTGACATTATTGCATAACATACTGCCCTTGGTTAAAAATTGTGAATGTTGATATTTAAGAAGATTGGAGAAACCCATTAATTAAATATCTAATTAACCCAAATATCAAGAGTGATAGGGCTATCAGACTAAGAGAAATAGGTTATGTTATGTTTGATGGAAAATTATTCAAAAGAGGTGTTGATGAAAGGATTTTAGAGTGACTAAGTAAACACAAAGGTTTAATAACCACAACACAAGTCCATGAGGGCCATTGCATGTCTCATCTGTTTGGTCCTAAGATGAGGTCGTTGTTAAGAATACATGGATTTTATTGGCCTTCTATTTGAAAAGACTATATTGAATTTTCAAAACGATCCTAAAATTACCACCAACATGGTCCTTTAAAATGTGTTCCTTTTATAGATTTAAAATATGTACTGATGTCTTGGCTATTAAGAGGATGGGCTATTAATGTCATTAGCAAAATTTATCTTTCATCCTCTAAATTGCACAGTTTTGTGTTAGTAGCAACTTACTACTTTACCAAAAGAGTAAAAGAAAAAGATTTGAAGTTAACGAGAATGTATTGATTGATTTCTCACAAGACGTTGTCTACATTTTCCCAAAAATAATAACATCAGATAATTCCAGCATCTTTGAATCAAAGATGGTGTTCAAATTGACTTAAAGGTTAGGGATAACTTTGACAAAATCAACACCTTACTATGCTCAATAAAATGGTCACACGAAGGCTACTAATAAGGCAATTAAGAATAACCTTAGCAAGGTGATTGAAAATCATCCAAGGGATTGGCATCATTTATTGCCAAAAGTTTTATGGCATTATGGAAATTTTAAAAGATCAAGTAAAAGGGTAGCTCCATATGCCATGACTTGAGGTCATGATGATATTTTACCATTTAACTTAACTATAAATTTTTATTAAAAGAGGTGTCCAAAAAGGAATCAACAGTAGACGGTTATAACAAAGCTATGCACATGGAGTTGGAAAACATAGATGATAAGGTCAGAGCCTTAAATAATATCCTGATACCAAAAAGGAAGATAGTTGATAGCTATATTGGGAAGGTAAAGAAAATGACCTTTAATGAAAGGGACTTGGTTTGGAAAATTATTTTCCCTTTGGGATCAAAATATGAACCTTGTAGAAAATAGTCCCTAAAGTGGGAAGGCCCATTCCAAATTTATAGGGCATTCAGAGGTGGACATACCATACATTCACATGAGAAAAAAAAATGCTGGATTTCTAAAACCATATTACCCATCCATTTAGGAAGAAAGCACTAAGAGTAATATGCATAAGTTCATTAAATATTAGCCAGTTTACAAGCTAATAGAAATGTCTAAGAGTAATATGCATAATTTCATTAAATATTAGCCAGTTTACAAGTTAATAGAATTGTCTAAGAGTAATATGCATAATTTCATTAAATATTAGCCAGTTTACAAGCTAATAGAATTGTCTTAGTATTAAAAATCTAAAATTGGTCCAAAAGTGTTCATACGAATATCTCTTAGTTGTAATTTAACCATCCCTCTCCTCAAATTGAGATGCATTGTTAGTTAATAACTACATCTCAGTAACCAATTAGCCCATTATTTCCTGACAATGAGCCTCCTCCATAATGTCCACCTCCAATTCATCATTAACTTTGGCCATTTATTTCTCCAACTCCTTTTTCTTTGATAAGAGTGTGATCTTTTTGCTTCAAACAACTCCTAAGTTTCGTAGACCTTTAGTAGCTTCATCTCTTTAGATTAAGAAATGGGATATGTATGTAAACAAAGCATCCTACTTGTGTTGTGACTAAGATTTGATATATGAGTGCATGGATACTAGTACTGAAGACTCTCACAATATTTTCCTCCAGATCTTCGTGTTTGTAAATATAGGAATTGGCTTTCTTGAGACCACTGAGAAAGGTAAAGGAGATTAAGTTCTCAAATTGAACCTTGGTAACGCTTCGAAATAACTCTAGGGATTATGGAGACTATAATTTCTAAGATGGAGGAGCTAGTTGAACTTGGATGATATGTTGCGGTTATTTCCCTACATTGCTTGTGATGATCTCTAAACGTCGAATTAGTACCTTGGATATGACATATTGAACTTGTCTATGGATGGTAGTGACCTATGGTGATGTCAACAAAATAGTATAATCCTCATCTATAGGATTGACCTTTTCTTTAGGAGGTAATTCTTTCAATTGTGGAACACCTGGAGTTGGAGCATCTTTAGGAACTGGTGAAATGGCATATGACTTTAGAACACTACTAAAAATATTGGAATCCTCTATGGGATCTTATTCTTCATGAATTGAGATCCCAGATGACTTATCTCAGGAGATGGTGATAAAAAAATCAATGATCTTTTGGGTTGTCTCTTCCTTAGTAGTTAGGTTCAAAGTTGGGATAGCTGGTGAAGCTAGAGCATCAACTGGATCACATGTTGGCTCATCTAATTGAGATGCTGGTGAAGGTGTCATAGGACTTCTAACCAATAGAGGATCTTTTAAATATACTAGTAAGGGATGCAAATAAAACCTTGGGTTGTCAATGGAGAAACTTTTAAATATACTAATAAGAGATTCAAAGATCTTGTTACCTGGTTAAGGCGATAGTAGATCTAATAATGGTTAAACTCGGTGTTGTTTGTTATATAGCCAACCTTAGGAAAGTATGCATGCAACCACATTCGGAGGACCCATAGTGGCCCACATTGATTTTCATTACCAAGAATTTAAAGAAACTCTTCAAAATGGAACCCAAAAGGTAGAGCTTTAGAGAAAATTCTCTATTTTATACTAAAACAGTAGCTAAAAAAGAATACTCAAGAATCACCCTCTGAGACTTAGCATAAAAAATGTGCCTTGATAGAAAAAATAGGAGGAAGCAGAAGTACTCATTGTTATCCATATTTTGGGTATTCTTCATCTGGGAACGTATGAAACTGAAATATGATTTATGGGTGTTTCCTCTTTTTAACTTCACTAGGATTTTAACTAGATGTATGTGTTGATGAAAATCCTTTCTTAGGGATTGAAACTGAGTTAACTGAAAAATATTCAACATAGTGGTACTTTCCATCCCAAAATTGAATTCAGAGCAATTAAAGTTGAATTTAAAAATGGATATCACAAAAGACAAGTAATGATTCACGTTCAATGTCTTTTAGGAAAAGTTTACAGCATTTAGAATGAAAAATTCTTCTATATCTTCTACCTTGTGAGTGAGAATCTGGTGCACCCACTTAAGTCAGTTTTCATTGTCTATCTACATGAGTTAAACCCTAAACCTGAATGTGGATGGTGCTTAAAGACTATAATATTTTTATACCAAGAAATTATAGTCCTCAGATCTAGGATAGTTGTAGACAGATGCAATGGAAGTTCGTCCCTAAAATAAGGACCAATGGTGGAGACAGATGTCCCATCTGGAGATTTAATGGGGCAAATAATGGCCTTAATAATAATGGAATCATTAGCCATAATCATACAAAGGATTTCACAAAATTGAAGGTAAACATTGGTGTTATGAGATCTAGACGCAACTGATGGTGAAAGCTTAAAGATAGAGAAAAGTACGCTTAAGGGTAAAGAATGTGTTTGGAAAGAAAAGACAAACGGTAAAAAGGAGAATATGTAATAAAATGATCTAAAATAGCTGAATGAGAACGGTTTGAAATGAAAAAAAATGACCAATAAGAGGTTGACATGAGTCTTTGAGTACACTCCCTCCTAAAAGTGGAATCATGGGGAAGTGGAGAGACAAGTGGCACTTTTGGTGGCTATATAAATCCAAACTCTCTCATGATTATATTTGCGATTCAATAATACCAAAAAATAAAAAATCAAATGTTAAGAGTTCTAAGGAAACCAAGTTCATTTGTTAAAGGAAAATTACAAAACGGTTGTCCATGTTTAATTGATTATCTCAATAGATAACTAAAAGTCATCATTTGGATGCTTCCACCTGTGTTGTGAGATTTGGTGGGATCACTACCAATAGAAAGACATGCATGCACAAAGTATGTATAATTTTAATAATTTAGGTCTTAAACGTACAAAAAAACTATTACTAGTACATTTTAACATAACAAATTTGGTTCTAATGCATGGTATTTACCAAATAGCTAAATTAAATTATGTGTGAGGGTAAAAAAATTGGTTAATGTGAAATTTAAATACCAAACAAGTTGAGAAATATAAACATTTGTAACACAATTAGTTTTATCCCACCAACCATTCAAAATAAAATAAAATTTTCCATTAGTTACATAAGATAGGAGATTACAAAAAATTAGTTAAGAATACAACATTGCTCTCCTGGTAACGTGTAATAGTGAAGGGAAAAGTGAGTTACAAAATGGTGGAAAGAATTCCATATTTCAGACATGGCTTAGACCGATCCCTATCAAGAAATAATGGCTCATGTGATTGAAAATTCAACTTAGCCTCTTAAGTATTGTGCTTCAACTCCTTGGGCGTGGAGTGAATCATATCTGAGGATAAAGGTTTGAAACCTAAGCTGAGTGGATCCACTGGGACATTCTTACAAATTCTCTTAAATATTCCCATTCCTATAAAACTCTTCGAAGCCAGTAGATGAAAGTGCGAGTATGAATGATGGTCTAAAAATAGCCAATTTTGTATTTTTTTCAAATAAAACATTAAACTTAAATAATTTAACACAAAGTAAAACATTCCACCAATTTTAAAAAAGTCGTGATTAAACAAATTAACCAAATTTATCTTATCCTAAACTTGCATCTTGGTGAGTGTGGGAGAAAATAAGTAAATCAACCACAACGCCCGATGTACGAGAAAAAACTAGATGGAAAAAACCTCGAATGGCCAAATCATGCAATTGAATCTAATACGGGACTACAAAAGACTAACATAAGGCTTACAAAGTGACTCTACACCATCGCAAGATTTGACGCATTTTCAATCATAAACCACTCCTCCACAGGACAAGGCAAGAGTCTACCCGGAAAACTTCCACAGCATGTGAGTCCACATACGCCTCAATATTCATCAAACTACTTAGCAACCGTCTACGAATATTGAACATGGAGTCCATTGCTTCTTCATCGCAACAGCACACCACATAGTCCACCAAGTGTAAACAGAAAACTTGGATTCCACCATATGAAATAACTATCAACATATGTAGAGAATAAACCAAAGGTGCCCAAAATAGACTCTTAAAACGTAATATGATGATTATTTGGATCCTAAACAACTTGGCTATAAAAAAGGGTTTTATAGAGCTTTTTGGTAGAGTTTGGGAACTCAAAACATAAGTTTTTTCTCTAATAAAACTTTAGCTCCACACTCCTATTTATAGAAGGTTTTCCAAATTCAAGATGAGGATGAAAAGAAATTTGGAAAATCTTGAAATTATCAAACATTTTTCACCTCGTTCAAAGGAAGCCATGCATCTCATTCGAACACCTTGATAACAATACTTCCAATGAGATTCCAACGAAAGGAAAAAAATTTGGCTCGTTTGAAGTTTCATTAGAACATGTTCTAACAAGGTACATAGACTCGTTCGAATGACATACATAATGTCATTCTAATGACCTAAAAAAATATGCTTCTTCTAAAAAATATTAAAAGAAGATAAAATCATTTTAAAAATGATTTTATTAATACATAACACCTAAAAAATAAATATTTATCGTAAAATAGATACTCATTCATACCTAAGAGATCCTCGGATAATTAAGATGAAAATGAGCAAGAAACATAGTACCCTGATGTAGATTTTCTAACTTGGCTGCTAAGTTTTCAAGAAATCACATCATAGGCTTGAAAGGTTAACACATTAAAGTCATAACCTATGAGTGAAAGAGTTTTTTCCAAACATATTGTAGATACCCCATCCTAGGACCCCCCCCCCCAAAAAAAAAAAAAGCACCTCCTTAGTTCCTTAGAACTCACTAGTTCACTACAAACCCTAGGTCATACTTCGAGTACTGATTTAGAGCCCATTGGGAACTCCCTACGATTCGAACAAATGATTCGTTTTACTATTAAAAATTGATCTAGAGGTCACAAGGCGCTCTTGGGATCCATTTGACCCCACTCAACTTCCTTGTCTAAGACAAAGATCAATGAACATTCGAAAGGCTCTGAATCCAATTTCCAATGGTCCACCTAGTGCACGAACTTATGGTTCGAACAAACAATTCGTTTTATCCTAAAAACTAATCTGGAGGCCACCAGGTGCTCCCATTCCCCGTTCGACCCTGATCATCTTCATCTCAAATTTAGGTGAATGAATCTTTAAAGGGATATGAATACACTTTCCAAAGGTCCGTCCCATGCACAAATCATCCATACATTATGGATGAACGACTCATTTTACTCCAAATGGTCATTGGGAACTTTCGAGTCCCATTTGACAAGGTCAACTCTCTGAATCAAACGAATTTAAATGAAATTTCAAAAGTTACTAAATACCCTTTCCAATGGTCCATCTAGTATGTGAATCGGCCTTACGGTTCAGATGAACGATCCATTTTCCTTCAATAATCTCTTGTTTGGTGACCGACGGACACTTTTGGGCCCCATTTGACTTTGGTAAACTCCCAAACCCTAGTGTGGCTCAATGGATTCTTAAAGTGATATAAATACCCTTTCCAGCTATTCTCCCCGTGTGTGATTCCAACTTATGATTCACGTTTACAACCTTTTTTTGAAAACCTTCCTTACACTACTGAATGGAAACCCCTGGACCCTGCCTATCAATAATATGGCTAGGGTTATATGTCGATAAGAAGATCTAGGATCATATTGAGAAGGAACCCACCCAGGGTCCCGATAGAAACTCATATTGAGAAGGAACCCCCAGGGTCCTACCAAAAATTCATATTGAGAAGGAACCCCCAGGATCCCGACATAAACTCATATTGAGAAGGAAACCTAAGGTTTTAGCAGAATTCATATTAAGAAGGAACTCCACCCAGGTTCCCGGTAGAGAATTCATATTGGTGCGGGAACCTAGGCCCCATGACCGCAGAAAATGCATAATTAGTGAAAGTGCACCCAAGGTCCCTCGACTGTAGACAATTCATATTGGTGCGGGAACCTGGGCCCCCTAGCTGTAGAAAATAACTTTTGATGAAAGTGCACCTAAGGTCCCTCAAAATATTAGAAAATCCATATTGGTGAAGGAACCTAGGCCCCAAGGCCACAGAAAATGACTTTTAATGAAAGTGCACCTAAGGTCCCTCGATCACAGAGAATCCATACTAGTGCGGGAACCTAGGCCCCCTGGCCGCAGAAAATGATTTTTGATGAAAGTGCATCCAAGATCCCTCGATCACGGAAAATTCATATCGGTGCGGGAACCTAGGCCCCCTGGCTACAAAAAATGCATAATTGTTGGAAGTGCACCCAAGGTTCCTCGACTGTCGAGAATTCATATTGGCGCGAGAAACTAGGTCCCTGGCCATAGAAAATGACTTTTGATGAAAGTGCACCCAAGGTCCCTCGATCGTAGAGAATTTATATTGGGGCGGGAACCTAGGCCCCCTGGCCGAAGAAAATGCATAATGGATAAAAGAGCACTCTCGTCCCTCAAATATAGAAAAGTCATATTAGTAAAGGAACCTCCAGGTCCCCTGAACCAAAATCCAGAGCAGAGACCCCAGGATGAGGGAGTGGCTACCATGAGTAACCTTCATTATGAAAAGTCATTCTTTTGGCTTGGCGGCTGAGGAACAAGGTTTGTTGGGAAAGCTCAACCACTTAGCACTTTAGGATTGAGAGAATACTAGTATAAATACCCCAGGAGTCACTCAAGATCACACGCACCTCACACTTAGTCACAAGTGAAGTGAGCAGTCGAAGGGCTTCCTATAAGAAATAAGCTTTTACAAAATAATTTTCTTAGAAGAGAGGTCCTCGAGTCCCCTCTCAAGTAAAAATCATTTTAGAAGAGAGGGGTCCTCAAGACCCTCCCCATCAATATTGACAGTTTTAGAGGAGGAGATCCTCAAGGCCTCATCTCTCAAGTTTACCAAGTTTATACCACAAGTTACCTTTTCAAAAGATATTTACCAAATCAGATATTTTGTCTCCATTAGGAGACATATTTGCTTTTTGACTTTTTTTAGCATCGGGTGGGACCTGTCTAAGGGGACAGACTACTACACACAAGTAGGGACAAATGGTACACTTCAGACCTTGTCCCCTACCTACCCTCTCAATTTTGGCGCCCAAAAATAAATAAGACCCCTTGGCAAGGTCAAGAAGATATAGAAAAACTCAATAGCACTGTTACTCTATCGAAATCACACCAGAACTTCCTAGTATTCTCTCCCTTCTCTCTCTCTAGTGATAAGTGCCTTGTTCTTTCACTCCTCACTGACAGCCATCATTCTCAGGAACTCCTCTTAAGAAAAGTTACTATTATTGTTGTGGAATTTCATCTTCTTGCAGGGAGGGAGTTCCAACTTGAGCTCTATTTTTACCAAAAGGATAAGGTTTCATCAAAATTTGTTCTAGAAGTTCTTGAGAACCTTTCATACATCATCCATTGGATTGGGTCACGCTCACCCTTTCTAGTTATTAATAGACCCCGGTCTCACTACCCACTTACATTTGGCGACTCCGCTAGGGAGGTATTCTTGATTTAATGGACAAAGAAGGTTTGAACATTTCTAAGCAGCTAATTTTTTATGACATTCAACCTGGGAATGGAATTCAAAGTGTCTAGACCACTCAAGAGGATGTGGTGGTGATCAGAGCAAAGACACCTGCTCCTCAAGTAGGGCAGACCAGTTCACCGGCAACAACTCCGATGACAAGTATGAGCCTTATGAGCATATATTTTGACTTCTTAAAGCAAAATAATGTAGACCTATCAAGTTTGGGTCAAGGTTGTGTAACACAAGCAGCTACCCCCTCTGGTGGGGTATCCCCTCCTACAATGATTCTGGCAGAAGTAGCTCCGCTACCAAAAGTGGTGTCGGAGCAAGTAGTGGCACTGGCAAGTTCACCAGCAGCCAAGGGCATGAGTTTGGATGAATCGCCCTAGAAGGTTGTTACTATTGAGGTAGCCAGGAAATTTCTCTCCTCTTATCAAAGGGAGGGTCCTCATCGGTATGAGGAGTTGTAGGAATCCTACCTATAAGTGCGCGTATAGTCTTCCCAATCTTGAGAAGAAGATGAGGTGGTGGAAGAACTACCAATGGCCATTGGTTCACTTGAGAACCCCTGTCACCATAACATCTGACGAGGAACCCCTCGCAATACTCATAGTTATCGAGGAACCCATGAAAAAATTGGACCCAGACGAGGGAACCCTATGCAACGAGTCACACCCCATTCCAGCTAGTGGCGAGGAACCCTCATAGGTCCTCGACCCAAATGCCAAATCACTAACAATCATGATCCCTTCCTCCAACTCAAAGCCAAATGCCCCACTGACAGCGGGTGCACTGAACCCAACTTAAGACCAATTGCCTCGACCAATAGCGGGCGCGAGGAACCCCTAAAGGTCGCGATAGCCAGCGAGGAAGCCATTGGTTACAAATTAACTGACAAAGAATCCCTAGTGGCTAAATCTAGACATCGAGGAACCCACCTTGATTGAGGGTGATCACGAGGAACCCGCGGTGTGCAAGGAACCCCTCATGACCTCGACAACAAATGATGAAAATTTGGAAGCCAAAATAGAAAATGAGATAGCCCTTATAAAGCCAACGGTCGAGAAAACTCCGATAAAAAATACCTATGACGAGGAACCCACCACATCAACAGCGACGTGCGAGGACCCCTCATAAAAAATTATTTTTGGCGAGGAACCCAAAGACTGAAAACTTTTGACTAAAAAAATGCGTAAGGAATCCACAGTGGACGAGGAACCCAAAGATTGCAAACCCTTGACAAAAAATGGGTGAGAAATCCATAGTGAGCGAGGAACCCACCAGCAGGGGGTCACGAGGAACCCACGACTGACAGCGCACTCCCCATGGTAACAACTGTTTGCGAGGAACCCTCAAGTAAAGGACTCCAAATAGAAACTTCAAGCGAGGAACCCCTAGGTGAGGGACCCTCTCCAGTCACACCCCCAGTCGAGGAACCCATATAAAGAATTCTCAAATTTCAAAGAAGCCAGATTGTTGCCAGCAGCAGCCTCCTGCAAAGGACCCTCACCCGCCACAACCCTCGACGAGTAATCCATACCAATCGGTGCTTTAAAATCATTTACCCCACCAGCAGTAGCTCGTGCAGGGTTGGGGTAAAAAACCCACTTCTCCAAATGAGATACATGTGGTTGGGGAACCGTTCGTATTAGAATCAAAAGGTGAGGAACCCATGGTCGCCCTTACATGGTGCGAAGAACCCTCAAAATCAAGGGGGCAAATGAGGTACCGCTCAAGTTCAAACTTTCAGACAAAGAATCCACAATAGCGAAGCGTTCGACTGAGGAACCCCTTGAATTCAAAGCGGCGGACGAGGTATCCCCCAAATTTAGGGCCTCAGATGAGGAATCCTTGTCTACCACAGAAAGCGGCGAGGGACCCTTAAAGGTCCTCGCCCAAAATTTCAATCTGTTGTCAACAAATCTCCTATCCGACAAACATTTGAAAACTAGTACGAGAAGGGGGTAACAGGACCGCCTCATTCAAATGTGGAAATACTAACAGTAACAGACAAGGAGGATGCAAAGTTTTGTGAGCTCCGCTAGAGGGTACAGCATGCCACCAAAGATTGTTTTCATTTGTGAACGATAATTGGCGAGTAGGTAGCCAATGGCACTTTACATATTCCACCAGTAGAGGTTATTGAGAACCCCTTGCTAGCTTACCACTCTGGTTAAAGAGGTACTATGCCTAACTCTTGCCAAGTTTCATTTTCTTAAAAGGTTGAACGACCTGCTCTAAGTGAAGAAAAGTTTTTTTTTAAAAAGCAATTGTATGAGCATACTCTTTGTAATAAATATAAAGAGTGACTATAGTAAAGAAATGAATACTAGTTATTTTTTTTGGCACTTGAAAGTTTGTACATAAATCATTTACCTACATTGTGTGGTGGGTACACCAGATTTATGTGTCCTTTTCTTAAAAGAAGGGTAGAACCTCTACTAGATTATAAGAGGGCCCATGATATAAGGAACTTTACTCATTATACTTGGGGGTATATCCAACCCAAAAGTAAAAGTATAGTGAGTAAAGTCCCTACAGAGACGATAAGACTAGCAGTAGGTCATCCTCCCAATAATACTGATAAAAATTCACTACATTTTTTATTATTATTCCATCCAGATTTATAGCCTAAAGAAAAAGTCCTAACCTCTGTTCTTAAGAAAAAATTTACTTTATCAGTTTTCAGACAATAGGGAGAACCGGGTCTACCCCCCTCCCTAAACTTGTTATTTTTATAAGACAAAAAGGTTCCTAAGAAAAGTTTGGAACAAGGACCCTGCAGACCAAGGGAAATTTTTCAGTATAAAGAAATAATTATTTATTTATTTATGATATATGTGAAATTTTATTCAAAGTTTGTGGGAAGGAGAAGGGCTAACCCCATCCCCTAGTTACTACCTAAGAAATGAATATGCATAACAAAATACCCCATAGTCACATGGGGTTTCTCTAAAAGAAATCCTCAAAGTCACATAGGGTTGCGCTAAAAAGTACCCCACAGTCACATGGGGTTGCGCTAAAAAGTCATAACTTGCTCAGTTATACCCAGCAGTCAGAGGGACCGCTTCAAAAATATGACATGCTCAGTTATATGCAAGTACCCCGTAGTTGGAGGGGCAGCTTTAAAATTTTAACTTGCTCAGTTATATGTAAGTACACCACAGCTAGAGGGGCAGCTTCCAAATTTTAACTTCCTCAGTCATATGCAAGTACCCCCACTTAGAGGAGTAGCTTCCAAATCTTAACTTATTTAGATATATGCAAGTACCCCGCAGTTAGAGGGGCAGCTTCAGAAATATGACTTGCTCAATTATATGAAATTACCCCGCAGTTAGAGGGGAAGCTTCAGAAATAATAACTTGCTCAGCTCATACGCAAGTACCCCGCAGTTTGAAGGGCAGCTTCGAAATTTTAAGTTTCTCAGTTATATGCAAGTAAACCACGGCTAGAGGGGAAGCTTCCAAATTTTAACTTTCTAAGTCATATTTAAGTACCCCGCAGTTCAAGGGGCAACTTAAAAACTATAACTTTCTCAGTTATAGGGAAGTACCCCACAGCTAGATGGGCAGCTTCCAAATTTTAACTTGCTCAGTTATATTCAAGTACCCAACAGCTAGAAGGGTAGCTTCAAAATCTTAACTTGCTCAGATATATGCAAGTACCACACAGTTAGAGGGCCAACTTCAAAAATAATAACTTGCTCAGCTCATACACAAGTACCCCGCAGTTAGAAGGGCTGCTTTAAAATTTTAACTTGCTCAGTTGTATGCAAATACCCCATAGTTAGAGGGGCAACTTCAAAATTTTAACTTGCTCAGTTATAGGGAAGTACCCCACAGCTAGATGGGAAGCTTCCAAATTTTAACTTGTTCAGTTATATTCAAGTACCCAACAATTAGAAGGGTAGCTTCAAAATCTTAACTTGCTCAGAGATATGCAAGTACCACACAGTTAGAGGTCCAACTTCAAAAATAATAACTTGCTCAGCTCATACACAAGTACCCCGCAGTTAGAAGGGAAGATTCAAAATTTTAACTTGCCCAGTTATATGCAAGTACCTTTCAACTAGAGGGGCAGCTTCCAAATTTTAACTTGCTCAGTTATATGCAAGTACCCCGCAGTTAGAAGGGCAACTTCAAAATTTTAACTTTCTCAGTTATAGGCAAGTAACCCACAGCTAGAGGGGCAGCTTCAAAATTTTAACTTGCGCAGTTATATGCAAGTACCCCACAGTTTGAGGGGTAGCTTCCAAATCTGAACTTGCTCAGATATATGCAAGTACCCGGCAGTTAGAGAGGAAAATTCATAAATAATAACTTGCTCATCTAATGTGCAAGTACCCCTCACTTAGAGGGTTAGTTTCAAAATTCTAACTTTCTCAGCTATATTCAAGTACCCCGTTATTAGAGGGGCAAATTAAAAATTTTAACTTGCTCATATCATATGAAAGTACCCCACAGTTAGAGGGGGTAGCTCTAAAATTATAACTTTCTTAAATCATAGGCAAGTACCCCCACTGACTACAGGGAAGTCCAATTTTGAAGTTCTCACAGAAAATAGAACTCGCAGTATTGAGCAAGTGAATGTACAAATAAAAGGTACGATAGTTTAGTACCTCAGGCTCCAAGGGCATAGGAGCGCTCACAGTATTGAGCAAGTGCCAAGCATAAATATAAGGTACGACGATTTAGTACCTAAAGGCTCCAAGGGTATCGTAGCTCACATTCTTGAGCAAATTCCAAGTATAAATATAAGGTACAATAGTTTATTACCTAAGGCTCCAAGGGCACTGGAGCGCTCACAGTCTTGAAAATTTTCCAAGAAACAACAGTTTAGTACCTGGGGCTCCAAGGGCATTGGAGCGCCCATAAATAAAAGGTAAGACAGTTTTATGCACAACTCTTTCGACACTACAAGACACTTATGCATGAGGGGGATAATGTTGATAAGTCCTCAAGTCAGTGAACAAAGAGCGAAATCTTGACTATGATATTTCGTGCACAAGTCTCTCTACATTAAAAGACACTTTTGCACCAAGAGGATAATGGTGAGAAGGCCTCAAGCCAGTGAACAAAGAGTGAAATCTTGACTATGATATTTCGTGCACAAGTCTCTCAACATTACAAGACACTTCTGCATGAGGGGGCTAATATTGAGAAGTCCTCAAGCCAGTGAACAAAGAGTGGAATATCCTAGAGCGTAGGGATCCACTTAGAGTGGCTCCACCTGCTCAAGATTGCAAGTTTGAAAGAAAATAGCCATGGGTAAGGGGATCCACCTTGAGTGGCCCCTCTTCCCAAACTTGATACTACAAAAATGACTCAGGGTGTGGGGTCCACCAAAAGTGGTACCCTCTGCCAAGATTAATACAGGAAATAACTTATGGCGAGGGGATCCACTTCGAGTGGCCCCCTTGCCAAGACCGACACAAGTAACAGTGTGAGGATGAGGGACTCCACCACAAATGACCCCTAAGTCAAGATTACAACAAGCAATGGTTTGTGCCGAGGGAGTCTACCATGAGTGTCCCCTCGACCAAGAGAAATGTTATAAAATAGTTGGTGACCCCCTTTGCCAAAGACCAAATACAAAGAAGAAAACCCATGGAAAGAGAGTCCAAGATAAGTGACCCATCTACCAAAGACAGACATAGAAACGAGAGGATCTACCCCCAAAGGCTCCCCCCTCACTGCATAAACTAGAAACAAGGTAAAATGAGTTAGGGTGATGGGACTCACCATTGCGCCAAAAATAGCAATCTGGCACGGTTTAAAACTGTGTCAGATCAAATCTAGCACGATTTTGAACTGTGCCAGAATCAGGTGTTCCAAGATATCCAATTTTTTCTGGCACATATCAAAAGTGTGCCAGATTTGACCAAACAGGAACACTTCTGACACACTTTAAAACTATGCCAGAATTCGATATTTCTGGCACACTTTTGGCACACTTTATAACTGTGCCAGATCGAGTACATTTTGATTCTCTTTTGGCACAGTTAAAAATTGTGCCAAAAATTGATACACTTTTGTCACGATTTTGAACTGTGCCAAATTTTTTGGATCAAAGCAAAAAAATTAATTATCTGAAAAAAAGAAAATTCACAAATTATGAATCTCGAAAGTTGTTAATAAACTAATGTACATACAAATTTCAAAATATTACAAGTAATAATGGTTCACAGACCAAAAAAATTGGGCAGAGTTTCCTCTATTTTTCAGACATTCTAAAACCTGCTAATATAATACATACGTAATGTAAAGCCTGTACCGTCATAAAATATAACAATAAAATTACAAAAGCCTTCACGGCCATAAAAGCTAACAATAAAACTACAAAAGCCCGCACGGCCATAACACAAAAAAATAGAATCCTGAATATTAACGACATTAAGTAAATAATTCCGTTGTCGTAGACCATTGACTTCATGTGTTCCTCGTGAATAAAATCTTATGACAAAATGTTATCCTTCAAAAAAATACAAAAGGAGATGATATTAGTAACCGAATAAGTTAAAGAAAAATCTTATTCAAGATGAAAATTTGCATATATGAATTAAAATTAGTATTGTATTCACAAATCAAAATTCTAGTGACTACGCGGTCGGTTCCTACAAGTTACAGTGGTCCCATGTGAGGTGTTCGTGCCTCTTACGAGGCCGTTTGGGGATTGGTTTTGGTTTTCAACCTCAAACGATTTGTTTTTAAGCCTAATCTAGATATTTTCAAATTTTCGTCATATTCTCAAATCGGGAGACCCGTGACTACACGGTCAGTTACTATAAGTTACATTGGTCCCATGCGAGGTGTTCGTGCCTCTTACGGGGCCGTTTAGGTGCTGATTTGGGTTTTCACCCTTTAACGGCTTGTTTTTTATCCTAATCTAAATATTTTTAAATTATATTCATATTCTCAAATCGGAAGACCCATGACTACGCGATCAGCTCCTACAAGTTACATTGGTCCCGTATGAGGTGTTTGTACCTCTTACCGGGTCGTTTGGGGGATGGTTTGGGTTTTCACTCTCAAACGGCTTGTTTTTAAGCCTAATCTAGATATTTTCAAATCATCGTCATATTCTTAAACTCAGAGACCCGTGACTATGTGATCAGTTCCTACAAGTTACATTGGTCTCGTGCGAGGTGTTCGTGCCGCTTACGAGGCTGTTTGGGGGTTGGTTTGGGTTTTCACCCTCAAAAGGCTTATTTTTAAGCTTAATCTAGATATTTTTAAATTATCGTCATATTATCAAATAGGGATACCCATGACTACGCAGTCAGTTCCTATAAGTTATATTGGTCCCGTGCGAGGTGCTCGTGCCTCTTATGGGGCTGTTTGGGGGCTGGTTTGGGTTTTCACCCTTTAATGGCTTGTTTTTAAGCCTAATCTAGATATTTTGAAATTATCATCATATTCTCAAACCGGGAGACCTGTGACTAAATGGTCAGTTCCTACAAGTTACATCGGTTCCATCCGAGGTGTTCGTGCCTCTTACTGGGCCATTTTGGGGATAGTTTGGGTTTTCACCCTTAAACGGCTTATTTTTAAGCCTAATTTATATATTTTTAAATTATCAGCATATTCTTAAATCGAGAGACCCGTGACTACGCGGTCAGTTCCTATAAGTTACATTGGTCCTGTGCGAGGTGTTCGTGCCTCTTATGGGGACATTTGGGGGTTGGTTTGGGTTTTTACCCTCAAACGACTTGTTTTACGCCTAATCTAGATATTTTCAAATTATTATCATATTCTCAAAATCGAGAGACCCATGACTATGCAGTCAGTTCCTACAAGTTACATTGGTCCCGTGCGATATGTTCATGCCTCTTACGAGGCCATTTGGGGGTTGGTTTAGGTTTTCACCCTCAAACGGCTTATTTTTATGCCTAATCTAGATATTTTCAAATTATCATCATATTCTCAAACCGAGAGACCCATGACTATGCGGTCAGCTCCTACAAGTTACATTGGTCCCGTGCGAGGTGCCCGTGCCTCTCATGGGACCGTTTGGGTGTTGGTTTGGGTTTTCACCCTTTAACAACTTGTTTTTATGCCTAATCTAGATATTTTCAAATTATCATCATATTCTCAAACAGGGAGACCTGTGACTAAATGGTCAGTTCCTACAAGTTAAATCGGTCCCGTCCGAGGTGTTCGTGCCTCTTACTGGGTCATTTGGGGATTGGTTTGGCTTTTCACCCTCAAACGGCATATTCTTAAGCCTAATTTAGATATTTTCAAATTATCGTCATATTCTTAAGACGAGAGAACCGCGACTACGCGGTCAGTTCCTACAAGTTACATTTGTCCCATGCGATGTGTTCGTGCCTCTTACGAGGCCATTTGGGGGCTGGTTTGGGCTTTCACCCTCAAACGGCTTATTTTTATGCCTAATCTAGATATTTTCAAATTATCATCATGTTCTCAAACTGGGAGACCCGTGACGATGCGGTCAGTTCCTACAAATTACACCGGTCCCGTGTGAGGTGTTCGTGCCTCTTACGGGGCCGTTTGGGTGTTAGTTTGGGTTTTTACCATCAAACAACCCATTTTTAAGCCTAATATAGATAATTTCAAACTATCTTCATATTATCCAATCGGGACACCCGTGACTACACGCTCAGTTCCTACTAGTTACATTGGTCCCGTGCGAGGTGTTCGTGCCTCTTACGGGGCTGTTTAAGTGTTGGTTTGGGTTTTCACCCTTTAACGGTTTGTTTTTAACCCTAATCTATATATTTTTAAATTATCATCATATTCTCAAATCGGGAGACCCATGACTACGCAATTAGTTCCTACAAGTTACATTGGTCCCTTGCGAGGTGTTCGTGCCTCTTACGAGGTCATTTGGGGATTGGTTTGGGTTTTTACCCTCAAACGATTTTATTTTAAGCCTAATCTAGATATTTTCAAATTATCTTCATATTCTCAAACTGGGAGACCCGCAACTACGCAGTCAGTTCCTACAAGTTACATTGGTCCCGTGCGAGGTGTTCGTGCCTCTTATGTGACCATTTGGGGTATGGTTTGGGTTTTCACACTCAAATGGCTTGTTTTTAAGCCTAATCTAGATATTTTCAAATTATCATCATATTCTCAAATCAGGAGCTCGTGACTACGTTATCAGTTCCTACAAGTTACATTGGTCCCGTTTGAAGTGTTCGTGCCTCTTACGGGGCCGTTTGGGGGCTGGTTTGGGTTTTCACCCTCAAACTGCTTGTTTCTAAGCCTAATCTAGATATTTTCAAATTATCATCATATTCTCAAATTGGGCGGCCTGTGAGTATGGGGTCAGTTTCAACAAGTTACATTGGTCCCGTGCGTGGTATTCGTGCCTCTTACGGGCCCATTTGGGTGCTAGTTTGGGTTTTCACCCTTTAACGACTTGTTTTTAAGCCTAATCTAGATATTTTCAAATTATTGTCATATTCTCAAACCGGGAGACCTGTTACTACACGTATAGTTCCTACAAGTTACATTGGTCCCGCGCGAGGTGTTTGTGCCTCTAACGGGGCCATTTGGGTGCTGGTTTGGGATTTTACCCTTTAACGGCTTATTTTTAAGCTTAATCTAGATATTTTCAAATTATCATCATATTTTGAAATCGAGAGTCCTGCGACTACATGGTCAGTTCCTACGAGTTACATTGGTCCCGTGCGGAGTGTTCGTGCCTCTTACGGGGCCATTTGGGGGCTCATTTTGGTTTTCACATTCAAACGGCTTCTTTTTAAGCCTAATCTAAATATTTTCAAATTATCATCATATTCTCAAATCGGCAGACCCCTGGCTACGCGATCAGTTCCTACAAGTTATATTGGTCATGTGCGAGGTGATCGTGCCTCTTACGGGGCCGTTTGGGAGCTAGTTTGTGTTTTCACCCTTTAACGACTTGTTTTTAAGCCTAATCTAATTTTTTCAAATTACATTATATTCTCAATTCGGGTGACCTGTGACTACGCGGTCAGTTCCTATAAGTTACATTGGTCCCGTGTGAGGTGTTTGTGCCTCTTACGAGGCCCTTTGGGGGCTGGTTTGGGTTTTCACCCTGAAACGGCTTATTTTTATGCCTAATCTAGATATTTTCAAATTATCGTCATATTCTCAAACCGGGAGACCCGTGACTACGCAATCAGTTCCTACAAGTTACATTGGTCCCATGGGAGTGTTCATACCTCTTACTGGGCCGTTTGGGGGTTGGTTTGGGTTTTCACCCTCAAACGAATTATTTATAAGCCTAAGCCATATATTTTTAAATTATAGTCATATTCTCAAACCGAGACTATGTGGTCAGTTCCTAAGAGTTACATTGGTCCTAAGGGAGGTGTTAGTGCCTCTTACGGGGCCATTTGGGGGTAGTTTTGGTTTCCACCCTTTAATGGCTTGTTTCAAAGCCTTATCTATATTTTTTTGAATTATCATCATATTATCAAATCGAGAGGCCCGTGACTATGTGATTAGTTACTACGAGTTACATTGGTCCCGTGGGAGGTGTTTGGGGGCTGGTTTGAGTTTTGACCCTTTAACGGTTTGTTTTTAAGCATATCATTTTGCTAAACGTTTTCAATTATCAAACGGTTCCATTGCAAAAGTGATGTGAAATCCAAGGCCTTGTATATTAAGTGGATCGATATATATGTTTGATGTGACAAACACCAAAAGGAGAAGGGACATACAAGAAAAGAAGAGAAAGGATAAGATATGTTTATGTGACTACATGTCAAGTAGAGTAATTTCATTGCAGTGACTATGAATTGGAACCATCTCTTCTCTCGCATTTGAAGCTGATTTTGGTTTTCCATCTTTAGAATTCCATCTTTTTTCTTTATACCTAATAAATTAGAATTAATTAGTAGAAGCAATACAGTGCTCTTGAGATTAAAACCAAGGAAGATATTTAAGGATAAATAATGTTATTAAAAATGACATTTCAATCAACAAACTCATACTTTGATCGAATGAAATACTCAATCCCAACTCTGTCATAGTTATGAGTTAGCTCAACTTCCTAGTAGTTATTTTATTTCTCATTTCCCATGGCTGAAAGCAAACATCAATCAAACATACTTTTAACCAACAAGTTCTTCGCTCATAAAACCATGTCTAACATGAATTACTGAACGCAAGAAACTAAAGTGTGATGTTTACATTGAATAAATGCAACCTCATCTGGAAGCCAAGTGTCCAGCATAGCAGATCTAACCTGCAGTAATAACAATACAAAGTAATAAAGTTACACTAAATTTTCTATTCAAATCTAATGAAAATAAATTAAAAGCCACCAATAAGGTTTCGTGCTTGCTAATATGTGAGATTCTTCCTCTCACATAACCAATGGTTTTCTTTTTATGGTTGTAGCCATCAACTTTCTTCCTATGGTTGGTTCCCTTTTAGTTTTACATGTGACATGATCAATTCAAACGAAGATGGAAAGCATTAGAAAATAAAAAGATTGAAAATAAGGTAATAATGTAATAATGTGACATGAGTTCTCATTTCCTTACTTTTGTATTCAAGAAAATATTGGCATTAGTTTTGTAGATACCTAGACTATGAATAACACAACCTGTGATTTTTATAAAGTATAAAGATTTATACAAATATAAATGTTGTATAACACGTATATAAAAAACTACAACAAGCCCAAATTTATTTTTGTTCATGCTAGATAGTTGTGCATTAAGTAGTTATTAGAACTTGAGTGAAATAGAATGTGAGACTAATCCCAAACTATGTCTATTCAATAAGGTTTTTCCATCATCTAGAATGTATAAACTTATTTATACAAAAAGGAAAAATTAGAAACTTATCATTCACTTATCTACAAAACTTCAATCCTCTAAAATTGTGAAACAAAGTTCGAGTGAAAAGGAAGAAGTTCTCGCATACTTATCTTTCCCACCACATCGAAAAGAGACATCGTCTTCCAAACCAACTAATATCAATAACTTAATTTAGTTAATATATTAACTATATTTATATTGAAATCTACGAATAAAAATGTGAATTCCATAGCTTATGAGACACTATATCAAATTTAAACTATGAAAATCGAAGATAATTAAGTACTTCAACATTGAAACATAATTGATTTTCCACATCCTTATAATCACCTCATATTTTATCAAGAGAGGATTGTAATGCATCTCTTCTCCCACGGTACTTACTTGAAAATCGATGTTGTAGAGCTCTCGAACATTTTCTAATTCAAAGCGTTTTGAATCAGCAGCATACAAATAATTAGCCATACAACATCAATATGTGTAGAATAGGTTACTGAACAACCTCTTGATATGATAAGACTCAATTTATAAACATAATCAAATAATAAGTAAGAAAGAGAGCAGAGAAAGACAGCTCAAGTATATATATATATATATATATGTGTGTGTGTGTGTGTGTGTGTGTGTGTGTGTGTGTGTGTGTGTGTGTGTTGTGAAATTGATCTGAAACTTGGATTTTGTTGAATTGTGTTTAATCCAAGTTTCAGATCAATTTCACAACACACACACACACACACAGAGATATATATATATATATATATATATATATATATATATATAGAGAGAGAGAGAGAGAGAGAGAGAGAATAATACCTTCTTCCAACCAGCACGTGCCGCTAGTTCCAAAGAGACAACATTTTCCATCGAGCTCGCCATTTCACCTACTCAATTTCAAAACCCTAGAAGTAACAAACATATACATACATACATACATACATACATACATACATACATACATACATATCACGGAACATGTTAATCGTTAATAATGAAACCCCAAAAAATGTTAATCAAAACCATAGAAAAAATCTCACCAATAAAGATCCAAAAAAAATGTTAATGATGAAACCTAGTATAGAGAGAATATGAAGTGTTACCTTGAGGGTTTCGGGACTGAAATTGTGAGCGAGAGAGAGAAAGAAAATTGATTTTGGGACTGAAATGGGATTCCATAAATGTCGACATTTCCTACCCCCAACTCCCCTGACCAACCCCTGTAACCGAAACCCAAACCCGGATAACTAACTCAAACCGGTTCGAACCCATACCCAAATAGCAACCCATTTACCTGACCCATATCCATCCACACTTTAGTGTACCTAAGCATAACAATCACTCAGTTATCGTAGGATGCAGAGAGAGAGAGAGATAGGGGTTGATGCCAGAGCAAACATAGCGAGGGGGCGGAGCCGATTAGCGTTTTTGTCTAGAGAAAGAGAGAAGGGGAGTGGGAGATTGAAGATGAGAGAGGAGAGAGAAGAGGGAAACTAAACATAGAAAAAAAAAGTTAAGTTTAATTATTTTTTAGGGTATTTTATATTTTAGTCAAGTGTACCAGATTTTGGCACATTTTAAAGCAGTGCCAAATTTTGCCACTGTTTTAAAGTGTGCCAGATTGTCATTAAACTATGCCAAAATTTGGCACAATTTTAAACTGTCCCAGATTTTTAATATCAGGGTGTGCCAAATTGTTGTTTTTGGTGTAGTGCACCTCGAGTGGCCCCTCTCCCAAAAAAACAATGCATAAAAGAGAATGACGAAGGATGAGGAAGTCCACCATTAAAGACCCCTCAGTCACTTCAAATCGGACAGTGTAATGATGTAAAGGCATGAAACTCGCATTCCAAGATAAAGGGATTATTTCGTACAAAACCCTTTGGTCTACCCAACACAAATATTTTTGTACGAGGGGACTAATGTAGAGGGGTGTCCAGCTACTATTCTAGAATAGCTAAGGGTGAGTGAGACCACCTAGAGGGGCTCCTACTGCCCAAGTTATCAAGATAATATTTAAAATAAGAGGGTCCATCTTGAGTGGACCTATGACGAGGTGTAAAACATTTATTAGGGGGATCACTTTGAGAAACCCCTTTACCCAAGATAAATGGCCACAAAATGAGGATAAGGACGAGGGGCTCACCGCGAGCAAACCCTCTACTCAAGATAGAAGGCTACAAACAAAGGCAAAGTATGAGGGGCTTACTGTGAGCAATCCCTCTAAAAACAAGATAGAAGACCACATAACAAAGGTAAAGGATGAGGGGGCTCACTTTGATCAACCCATATACCCAAGTTAGAAGGACACAGAAAAAGGCCAAGGTTAAGGGACTCACCGCGAGCGACCCTTCTACACAAGATAGAAATCCACATAAAAAGGACAAGGTCAAAGGTCTCACTACGAGCAGCCCCTCTACCTAAGACATAAAGCCACAGAAAAAGGACAATGACGAGGGGCTCACCGTGAGCAACCCCTCTACTCAAGATAGAAGTCCACAGAACAAGGGCCAAGGATGAGGGTGCTCACTTTGAGCAACCCCTCTACCTAAGATAAAAGGCCATAGAAAAAGGCCAATGAGGAGGGGCTCACCATGAGAAACCCCTTTAAACACGATAGAAGGCCACATAAGAAGGCTAAGGATGAGGGGCTCACTATGAGTAACCCCTCTAAATAAGATAGAAGTCCACATAAAAATGCTAGGACGAGGGGCTCACTGTGAGCAACCCATATGCCTAAGTTGATACCCAGATAAGGAGGTCCACTATAAGTGGACTCGTCTACAAAACCTATGATGAAGTGATCAAGCATTTAATAACCCTATGGGGGTGATGAAGGAACCCTAGGGTCCCTCAAAATTGAAAATTGAATTTATGGCGTACAAAGTCTTTTGGTCTGCCCAACACAAAAGACTTTGCACAAGGAGCTAATGTAGAAGGGTGTTTCAAGCTTGACCACTATATTTTGGGGTGAGGGTCCCTCAAATATCCCATCCATAGTCTTCAGGAAATATAAGGTTGAGGAACCCCCAAGGTCCCTCAACGGGGGAAACACATATTGAGAAGGAACCCCCCAGGGTCTCGACATAAACTCATATTGAGAAGTAACCCCACCCAGGGTCCCAGCATAAACTTATACAGAGAAGTAACCCAACCCAGGGTCCTCACAGAAACTCATATTGAGAAGGAACCCACCCAGGGTCCCTGTAGAAACTCATATTGAGAAGGAAACTCTAGGGTCCGACAAAAATTCATATTGAGAAGGAACCCCCAGGGTCCTAGAAGAAACTCATATTGAGAAAGAACCCCTGGGTCCCGAAAGAAATTCATATTGAGAAGGAACCCCACCTAGGGTCCCGGCAGAGAATTCATATTGGTGCGAGAACCTAGGCCCCCTTGCCGCAGAAAATGCATAATTGGTGAAAGTTCACCCAAGGTCCCTCGGCTGCAGAGAATTCATATTGGTGCGAGAACCTAGGCCCCCTGGCTGTAGAAAATGACGTTTAATGAAAGTGCACCCAAGGTCCCTCTAAATATTAGAAAATCCATATTGGTGCAGGAACCTAGGCCCCCTGCCCGCAGAAAATGACTTTTGATGAAAGTGCACCAAAGGTCCCTCGACCGCAGAGAATCCATATTGGTGAGGGAGCCTAGGCCCCCTGGCCGCATAAAATGACTTTTGATGAAAGTGCACCCAAGGGCCCTCGATCGCAAAAAATCCATATTGTTGTGGGAACCTAGTCCCCCTGGATGCAAAAAATGCATAGTTGGTGAAAGTGAAGCCAAGGTTCCTCGACCGCAGAGAATTCATATTAGTGCGGGAAACTAGGCCCCCTGACCGCAGAAAATGACTTTTGATGAATGTACACCCAAGGTCCCTCGATCGTAGATAATATATATTATGGTGGGAACCTAGGCCCCCTGACCGCAGAAAATGCATAATCATTGAAATAATACTCAGGTCCCTCAAATACAGAAAAGTCATATTGATGAAGGAACCTTCAGGGCCCATCAACCAAAACCCGAGGCAGAGACCCCATGATGAGGGAGTGGCTACCATAAGCAACCTTCATCATGAAAAATCATTATTTTAAAGAACTACGGTATTAACACTTTGCTTTCTTATACAGGTAGCCTAATTGAGGAGGCATGGCTCAAATAGGCCAGTTGGCATCTCTTGGTAGTTTTATCTTGGCGGCTGAGGAACAAGGTTTGTTGGGAAAGCTCAACCACTTAGCATTTTAGGATTGAGATAATACTAGTAGAAAGACCCCAAGAGTGACTCAAGACCACACACATCTCACACTTAGTCACAAGTGAAGTGATCAGCCAAAGGGTTGACCACAAGAAATAAGCTTTTACAAAATGATTTTCTTAGAAAAGAGGTCCCTGAGGTAGGGGTCCTCAAGACCCTCCCCCTCAATATTGACAGTTTTAGAGAAGGAGGTCCTCAAGGCGTCCTCTATCAAGTTTACAAAGTTTGTACCACAAGTTACCATTTCAAAATATATTTACCAAATCAAATATTTTGTCTCCATTAGGAGACATATTTGCTTTTTTATTTTTGTTGGCATCAGGTGGCACCTATCTGAGGGGACAGACTGCTACACACAAGTAGGGATAAATGGTACACTTCAGACCTTATCCCTCACCTACCCTCTCAATTTTGGTTCCCAAAGGTGCTAACTCGGCCCTAATGCCCAAGTATAAATAAGACCCCTGGGCAAGGTCAAGAAGATATAGAAAAACTCAATAGCACTGTTACTCCGTCAAAATCAGACCAGAACTTCCTAGTTTTCTTTTCATGCTCTCTCTAGTGTTAAGTGCCTTGTTCTTTCACTCCTCACTGACAGCCATCATTCTTAGGATATCCTCTTGAGAAACGTTACTATTATTGTTGTGGAAGTTAATCTTCTTGCAGGGAGGGAGTTCCAGCTTGAGCTCCATATGTTCGAGAAGTTCTTGAGAACCTTGCAAACATCATCCATTGGAGTAGGTCACGCCTAAACCTTTCTATTTATTTATAGACCCCAGTATCACTACCCTCTTACACTCACTCATATCCTCATGCCACCATCTTCTCATCATGAGATCAATGCATCTACAATCAAGATCCACTTAAAGCCTTCATAAGGAGGTTTACTTATTCTCCTTTGTCTTTAAATTCTCTTAATTTTACATTAGTTACTTCATTTTTGCTTTGTTACTTTACTTCATTACATCACATATCTTAATTTCAAGATTTTTTATCATTAGTATTCACACAAACTTTATTTTCATAAAAAAAACAAAAATAAGAAAAAGAGGGTTTGCTTATAAATTCCGAACGGGCATTTCTCATCACCTTTTTTCACATTAAATCACCTTTTTTCAACACACACACGTATAATTAAAGTCCCCGGTTGGATTTATGGGTTAAACCCCACCTTGTATTGTCTTCTAACTACGTGGACTTTGATGCTCCTGAGCTACGTAGGCGTCTTGGTTACTTTCTCCTTATCATATATTCATAATATATACATGTATTATGTTCTTGCTTGCTTGTGTCTCGACCAATATATGCAATTATTCTTCTATAATGCCTTGTGAATCGATTAACACTTGCATCATAAGTTTAATTACTATTTTTTGAACACTCCTAAGGATGACCTCACTCCGCCTGTATCCATGACTGTAACACCCCACACCTTCTGGCGTCAGTCGCGGCCAAACTACGTCTACTAAATAAAATACCATTCTCAGCATGTGACGAAAGTATGAGATAATTCCACAAGATAATGTGCAATTAAATCCAACAAATATATAAAAAAACATCCATACAATAATAACCATCACCATAATAATCTCCAAAATAAATCAAACTCTAATTTTATTTAAAACTCAAATGAAATACTCCATCAATAAATATCGAACGAAAATAATATATAATTGTGAAACCGATTGGCCCATCAAATCCATAAATGGATTCTTAAAGTTATCTAAATAACCTTTCTAGCGGTCCACCCCGAGTGTGATTCTGACTTACGGTTCACGTTTACGGCCTTTTTTTCAAAAAACCTACCTTACACTACTGAATAGCAACCCCTAGACCCTCTCTATCGATGTTGATACCAAAATCTACCACTCTACGTGGACCATTCGCAAACCAACATGTGTCATCCTATGTGTGGCACAAGTCCAAGTCATCATGATAGAAAAGCCCGACCAAAATGGTTATCCGACCAACTGGGAAGCCCAACCAACAATCGAAAGTCCATTCTGTATAGCCAACTAAGCGCCAGCAGTCTTACAGCCTATATTGCCTATGAAGCGACAGCATTCATATAATTAGTTCTCATTATGTATTGATGTAAATTTCTAACGAATATAGGCATTCCATCCCATCACATGATAACTATCAAGACCCCTCTTAGAATATAAATACATTGTACCATCCTCATTGCAGGGGACCGAAAAATAACTCAAGGTCGTCAATACATAACAGTGGACGTACGCTATTCCATTGAGCCGAACCACTTTAAAATTTTCTTGTGTCTTGCTTGTTTTACTTAATTTATCTGTGATCAATTAATTAGGCTTAGTCTAGTTTTTTACATCAACAGACTAGCATCGTTTGTGTTAACGTATTAATAAACGTTGTCACTCATTCCACATCCATGGCTGAGATTCCTAAATTAAGTACCAGAAATGAGGAAATTCCACCTAATCCCTCTGCCCCTCCAAATAACCATAATTTAACAGGAATTTTGGCTAGCTTGGCTAAAGGTCAAGAAGCTATGCAGGATACTATACGACAGTTGGCTTGAACCCTTTAAGCTGGAGTGCTGGCACAAGTTAATCAAAGGAGAATGCCACCGCCGCCAATAAGGAGTATTGGGCATAGTCATTCCAGAACTTCTAGGGATCCTTCATACCTACTTGGAGAAACTTCTTCTATTAGGGTCACTAATTCAACTAATGGTAAATCCCTCATCCCAAAAATATTGAGTGCCTTAGAAAGGATAAGTAGGGCATTTCGATAGTTTTGGACCCCTAGGGAAATGCCCTGTGAGCTGCATCGAGAAATACTCGATGACCATACGATTTAAGGGAAGATTCAGCCCAATCCAGATTAAATACCTGACGATTTGATAGGTCCAGTCAGGGAGAAGGTTCGCAGGAAGAAAATTCAGCACGATCTGCTGGTCGGCATCAAAGAGCTACCATCCATGGCGCTAGTAGTGATGCTTGGAAATGTTACATTCAAAGTTTGGAAGACATATTAGGTGAAATGGCCAAAGACAAGAATCCCCTCCAAAGAGGTTTTATTAAAGGGTCCCCCTTTGTGAAAACCATCGCAGATTTCCCTATGCCGACCAAGTTTAAAGCTCTAGTAAATATGATAGGAAGACTGATCCAGTTCTCCATATAGAGTAGTACCAAGCAGCTGTTGATATCTATAATGCTCCTTATGAGATGATATGTAGGGCGTTCTCAGGGACAATCACTGGATCTGCCAAAATATGGTACAACAGCCTTCCTCGGGGGCACTTTTCTTGCTTTCAGTAACTCGTCGAGCTATTCGTTGGTAATTTCTGCTTTGGAGCAAAACTAGTGAAACGAGTAGCTCATTTGCTCAGTGTAAGACAAAAGGAAGGAGAAAGTAATAGGGATAACATCACTCATTTCAACAATGAGAAACTGAAAGTTATTGATTACGAAGAGAAGATTACAATCACCACCCTTATGAGTGGTTTGCTCCCTGATAAATTATATTATACTCTGGCAAAAGATCCACCAACGACGATGACAGAATTAATGGCCAAAGGAGCAAAGATTATGAATGACAAGGAAGCTATGGCTACTAAAAATAATTCAAACGCAAAGTCGAAATAAAAAACAGAAGGGAAGTCAGAAAAGAAGGAGAACAAGAATCATAATGAGCGCAGGAGTTCGAAGGTAAGGGAAGGCCTAGATCGGCTTCAAAAATTTACTAATTACATTCCCTTAACGGTGGATATACATCATGTGTTGGAGGAAATCAAGCACAATAATTATTTGAGTTGGCCTGAAAAGTTAAGGTCACCTGCTGATAAGAGGGATAAGTCCAAGTATTGTGAGTTTCACAAAGATCATGGTCATACTACCAGCCATTGTATTCCTCTCCAGAATGAGATATAAGCACTCATCCAAAGAGGAAAGCTAGACAGGTTTGTTGATCATAAGAATGGTGGTAGAAATGGAGGAAAAGTTCGACGGAGATCTAAATCGCCAGTTAAGCCCAGGGAAGAGAAAAATAGGAACCACGACAATGATCCAGAAGATGATCTCGATTTTCCCAATAAAATTAGACAACCGAAACGTGAGGTATTCACACTCAGTTTTGGATCTTTTAATTGTCACATGATTACAGGTGGAGATCCCAGAGGAGGAGATCATACAGGGGAAATGAAATGTTATCTCAATGAGGCTCAAGCTTGTTCCTATATCCAGCGGATCAACCTCATCGAGGAAGACCGATCAAGAAAAGTTAACAAGGATAAGCTAGTAATTGGATTTTCCAAAAATAATTTATCGGGAGTATTGTATTCTCATGATGATCCTTTAATGATCAGAGTCGGGATTAAATAAGTATTGGTAGCACGAACATTAGTGGATAATGGCAGTTCAGTAGACATCATGTTTTATCCATGTTTTAATAGTCTGGGTTTAAAACTCAGTAAATTAGAGCCTTATCACAGGCCACTCATTGGATTCTCGGGTGATAAAGTGTTTCCTTTGGGGACTATCAAGCTAGATGTGTTGATCGGGACATGGAAGGCGAGCAGGACAGAGAAGGTGAGATTCTTTGTAATGGACAAAAATGTCCATTCTACTTATAATATGGTTATGGGAAGAGTTAGTCTGAAGAAATTCAAAGTTGTACCCTCTACTGTCCATCAATGCCTGAAATTCCTGACTAACTTTGGAGTTGGAGTACTAAAAGGAGATCAGAAAGTAGCTCGGGAGTGCTACTATTCCTATGCTGAGGAAGAAGATATGCTAGAGACAAAGAGAAAAACAACCACTTATCAAGTATATACATCTAAGCCGAACAAAAAGTCTGAGGTTAAAACCTTAGATCCACTAGATGAATCCGAGCTCATAAAAGGCCAAGTGATGGAGGTAACAGAAAGCATTATTATGGATGATGATAAACCAAAAAAGAATAACTCGAAGAGGAGCATCATTAGAACCAGTTCTTAAGAAGGAGTTGACAATTTTCTTGAGGCAAAGAAAATAGGTGTTCGCTTGGAGTCATGAAGATATGTTAGGCATAGATCCAAACTTTATGTTTCATGAGCTTAATGTTAATAGGGAGGTCAAACCTGTGAAGCATCGAAGAAGAGTTTTTAGCCCAGAGAAGAGTCAGGCTATCAAGGAAGAAGTGGAGAAGCTTTAAAAATCTTCCTTTATTGGGGATGTGAAGTATCCAGATTGGTTGGCCAATGTAGTTATGGTCAAGAAGAAGAACAACAAGTGGAGGATGTGTGTAGATTTTACTGACTTAAACAAAGCGTGCCTAAAGGATCACTTTCCTTTGCCACGAATTGATCAATTGGTAGATTCTACTTCAGGGCATGATTTGCTGAGTTTCATGGATGCATATTCTGGTTATAACCAGATCAAAATGAAGCCAGAAGACAGAGAAAGTACATCCTTTATCACCCCCCGAGGAACTTATTGCCATAATGTTATTCCATTTGGTCTGAAAAATGCAGGTGCTATTTATTAGAGACTGGTGAACAAAGTATTTGAGGAGAAAATAGGCAAGAATATGGAGGTGTATATTGATGATATGCTCACTAAAAGAAAAAAAAAGGTGTTGATCATATTGCCAACCTCAGCCAGACATTTGATTAATTGGAAAAGCACCAAATGAAGTTAAACCCCACCAAATGCGTCTTCGGATTGCAGGAGGGAATGTTCCTTGGGTATATAGTGAATCAAAGGGGAATGAAGCTAATCAAGATAAGATTAAAGCTCTGATCGAAATGAATTTTCCAACCTGTAAAAAAGAGGTTCAAATGATAACTAGGTGCGTAGCAGCACTCAACAGGTTTGGGTCACGAGTAACAGACAAGTCTTTGCCATTCTTCAAGGTACTCAGAAAATTTTTTGAATGGAACGATGAATGTGAAAAAGCCTTCCTGGAGTTGAAGAGGTACCAAGGAGTACCACCACTCCTCTCCTGACCATTATTAGGAGAAAAGTTGCATTTATATCTGGCTGTATCTAAGTCAGCAATTAGCTCTACCTTGATTAGGGAGGAAAATGGAGTTCAAAAGTCAGTTTATTACACTAGCAAAGCTTCCCGAGGAGCAAAAGTAAGATATCTTAGACTGGAAGAATTAGCACTGGCCTTAATTGAGGCTAGTAGGTACATGAAGCCATATTTTCAAGCCCACACCATAGTGGTATACACTGACATGCCACTAAGACAGGCTTTGTATAAACCAGAGAAATCTAGAAGACTGATGTATTGTCTATGGAGTTAGGGGAATATAACCTTGTGTATGAACCAAGGAGTTCTTTAAAAGACCGGTATGTGGTTGATTTTATTGTAGAGTTCACTTATCCATAGGTCCCCGAGCAACAAAGGACTCCAGACGAGCAACATGCAAGAGTTAGTAAACCAACTGGGGATACGTCTGACCAACTCCAAACAGGAAAAACTGTAGAAAAAGACCAACTAGAACTGACTAGTGGAGTACATGAGATGAAGAAGAAATATGAGGAGGCAAAGGATAAAATCTTCCATCAAGGGACTCTGACAAATTAAACATTTGACAATAATATCCCTATATGGAGTTTATATGTTGATGGGTCATCTTATGAAATTAGATGTGGAGCTGGAACCATTCTCAATACTCCAGATGAGCTAGATATAGAGTTCTCTCTACGTTTCCAATTTCAAGACTCCAATAATTAAGCAAAGTATGAAGTTGTGATTGTTGGTTTAAATCTAGCTAAATCACTAAACGCCGAGCAAGTTGTAATGTATAGCAATTCGCAGTTAGTTGTAAAACAAGTGTTGAGATTACATGCAACAAAAGGAGAACTGATGACCAGATATTGGGCCAAAACTTTGGATGTAATTTCCACTTTGCTAGCAGTTCAGGTGGTCAGGATTCCAAGATTGGAGAATGCCCGAGCAGCTACACTTGCTCGGCTAGCTTCAGCAACCAGAATGGAGATATAAAGAATTATTCCTATTGAGCTACTTACAAATAGGAGCATTGATGAAGATCTCATGGTTAACTTTATTAAATTTGATATGGGTAGTCTTGGATGGACCCCATAACAGCATATATTGAAGATGGGATTATTCCAGTCGATCTACTTAAAAATAAAATGCTGAAATACAAAGCTGTAAGATATGTTCTAGATGGTGGTGTGTTATACATAAGAGGATTAACTAATGGTCTATAGCGATGGGTGCATCCAGCTGCGATAAAGGATTTGATTGAAGAAGTCCATTAAGGGTCCTGTGGAGGCCATATAGCAGAAAGAACGTTGTTACGAAGAATACATACCCAAGGGTGCTACACGCCAACAATGCGACCAGATTGTGCAGATTTTTCCAAGAAATGTGATAAGTGACAGAGGTTTCCCAGTATACGCAAGGATCCATAAGATCTATTAACACCAATAACTTCACCCTAGCCTTTTTCTATGTGAGGAATTGACTTAGTCGGGCCCCTACCAACCACCCGAGGAATGTTTAAGTACCTGGTTGTAGCTGTTGATTATTTTATAAAGTGGATGGAAGCTGAACCATTGATCGATATATCCTATGAAAAGGTTTATCAGTTCATCTAGAAAAGTATTATATGCAGGTATGGCTTACCTTATGCCTTCATAACTGATCATGGCAGTTTGATAATGACGAATTCGTAGCTTATTGTGCCCAGTCCAATGTCTAAAAAATCCACTCTGCTCCTGGCCATCCTCAAAGCAACGGCCAAACAGAGGTAACTAATAGAACTTTGCTGAACAGGCTGAAGAAAAGGTTGAAAAATGCAAAAGGAAATTGGATCAATGAGCTGCAGTCTGTCATGTGGGCTTACCAAACAACTGCCAGAACAACTACTGGAGAAACTCCCTACATATTCGCGTTTGTTACTAAAGTCGTAATCCCTGTTGAGCTAGGTTTACCTATGCATAGAGTTCTTAACTTCAATACCCCAGTCAGCGATTTGATGAGAAGGTTAGATTTAGACAAGCTGGAAGAAGTCAGTAAAGATGCAGCTTTAAGGAATGCAGCCTATCAACAAAGGACTGCATGTTTCTACAATAAGTGGGTCATGCCGATTAACTTAAATAAAGGTGATTATGTTTTGAAGAAAGTGATTCAGAAGAGAAATAAGCTAAAAGCTAATTGGCATGGACCTTATCGTATTACTGCAATTATCTGACCAGGCACATATTGGATTGAGACTTTGGAAGGAGAAGAATTGAAGAACCCATGGAATTTAGAGCACCTAAAGAAGTATTATCAGTAAATGTAGTTAGGTTGTACTCAATCCACTTTAATATTAATGAGAACATGATTTCCTAAAAATTTTATTTTGTTATTTTCTTTTTCGGAGTACTAGTGCTATGTACTTACAAAGCTACCAACAAAGTTAGTCAGCATCAACAAAGGACACTAACATAGTTGGTCAGCATCAACAAAGACCACCAACAAGGTTGGTCGGCATCAACAAAGGCCACCAACAAAGTTAGTCAGTATTACGAACAAAGTTGGTTGGCATCAAGAAAACTACAGACAAAGTTGGTCGGCATCAGCAAAGTCCACCAACAAAGTTTATCGGCATAAACAAAGGCCACCAACAAAATTGGTCGGCATCAACAAAGGCCATCAAAAAAGTTGGTTGGCATCAAGAAAGGCACTAACAAAGTTGGTCGGTATTGATCAAGACTACCAACAAAGTTGGTTATCGAACATCTAAAACTATGCAAGGCAAAATCGTAAGTCCTAAATGCTTGGTTACAAAGACCCGGATGAATAATTTTCATCTAAACTAGGATAAAAGATGGACAAATGTTCCACTCACACCTGGGAACCAAGGAAACTAATACAATTACCATAAAATTTAGGTACACTAGTAGAACCATGGTGAAATATTGGTAAATGGTATAAAACATAGGATAATCCTAAGGATATCAATAGAACCGATGAAAAACTAAAGATTAACTAAAAGTTGATCCATCAATAGTCAAAGACTAAGAAAACATTCACAGACATTCAGAAATTGACTAAAAGTTTATCCACGCATAAAATAACTTTTTCATTAAAAGAAATTAAATGATTACATATTGTGCTTAAACATGGAAAGACAAAATACAAAAGTTTATTCTAAAAGACGCCTTCCTTCAGCCTTAGAAACAGGATCCATGCCAGTTGGAAGATCATATAAAGTAAAAGGAGAGTTGATGAAGTTAAGGTCCTGAAGCACATTAGTATTGCTACCAATAGGACGGTCAAGTAGATGAGGAGGACGGGCGATCTCTAGTTCATCATGCAGTTCATAATCCCCTAAGTACTTGGAAATCAAGTAAGGAGGAATACAGTGAAGAGGTACCCAATTAACATCCAACTTAAATGGAGGATCGTCAAGCTGTAGCAATCCCGTATCATACCAATCCCATCCACCTTTAGCAAAGTTAAAGCATTTATCTAACCCCATTTATAGGATTCATTTTGGGCCTGTTGAAGTCTATCGTCAAAATGTCCCAAAGTTTCATTATATCCACCCATCCAAAATTCTTTGGGTTATTTATAGAATTGAAAAGCTAATTTATCAACTTGTGATTTTAGCTTCTTCAGTACCCCATCCTTAAGCTTCAATTGGGAAGATTGAGTGGAAAGTTGTTCAGATAAGGTCTGCAGCTTTTGGGACATCTCAGTGATAGCTCAGTCTTTTACTTTTAGCTACGCAGCTTGATTGGCAAGGACATGTTAGGTTCTAACTTCCTCTGTAGTTCCACGGCCAGGCCTATTTCTAGATCGAGAAAAAGAAGTGGTCTTAATGTTTTTCAAGGCCTCAAAATCATCTTAATGTGGCATTTTCAGCTTCAAAAAAGGAGTAACCTTCATTTGTAGTAGTAACAATAGCTCCAAAGGAAGACTTTAGAAGACTCACTTCATGCCTCAAATTATTATTCTCCTCTTCCATGAGTTTGGCAATAGTCTTAGTTTCTTCAATTTCAAGCTTAAGTAAAGCTTCCTTTTTATTATAAACAGAGACAAATTTATCAAAGCCCCAACCTACACTTAATCTTTGATACTTCTGCTCATAACTCTGGTGTAATAGTGCAATGGATTCCTTATACTATTCTTCAAGTTCCTTTATTATTTCATAATAGGCGACATTATTGGCTATATCCCGATTAAGTAAGTACTTCAAATATTTGTAGGATTCTTTAAACTTCTCTGTGACATCAGCACCAAGCAACTGAATGATTTCTTCTTTGGACAAGTCCATATGACCATCTTTGAAAAAAGCATTGCATTTACTCAGTAGCTTGGTATCATGAGAAGATAATTGTTCCATCTTATGAATAAACTAGCGAAAAGAAAATAACCACCAATAAACAACAAAGATGTAGAGCAAGTATAATCAACAGTAGACAAAGAAGGAACGACAAAAGGTTCTTTTATTGATAACAACGAGTTCAAGTATAATCAAAGAAAAGGAAATGAAATAGCAAAAGTAAAAGAGAAAAATGGTGAACAACATTACACCTTCCCCCTATCACTTTCAACCTTCTTGATTTTATCAGAAGAAGGGGCTGCAGGCTGGACTTGCTTGATTTTCTCAATTGGAGGAATATAAGACTCATGAACTTCAGGTTATTTGGTAGCAAACTCAACCACAAATGAAGACTCTTCATAATAATCTTCATCTTCGACCTCATCCTCTATGACTGGATGAGGACTATGAATATACCACTGAAAAAGTTCAGAGTCTCCACTTGTGTTCAACTCTTAAAGGGAAGCAACCCAACCATCTCTGAAACATTTTTGCTTCACATACTCTGAGCAGAAACAGCAAAAATGGATTTATTCCATCCCTTTTCCTAACCATCACTGAAGGAATCCTTCACAATAGACTTTCTCTTATCTCTAGCAGAGGATACACTCTCTTTAGTAGCCTTTGCCCTATGCTCAGCTTCTTCTGCCATGCACGCAGCTTCCTCTTGCTGGCGCTCAGCTTCCTCTTTCTTGCGCCCAGATTCCTTAGCCATGTGCTCAGCTTCAAGGGCATTTGTATCAGATGTTTAATGAGCAGTTTTAGCTATCTTCAGTTTCTCTGCCCAAGTGCTTTGATCAGTCTCCAAGGCCTATTGAGACTCAAGCAGAGACTTCTTCAGACCAAAAAAGGCCTCCTCCACCTTATTTGAAGAAGAAAAATCCTTAATTACATTATCCTTCTCTATCATATTATTGAAGTGTACTAAGAACTACAAAATATGAAGATTAAAGTGAGTATATGAAGAATGTAAATGACAACCAAATCAAGACAATGGAAATTACTTACTGGTGTAAGGTTCTGAGTAGCTAATTCAGAGACCTTCATTCTGGGGATCTTGGCATCCACCCCCCTATAGGCTGGAAGAGTACCAGACTTGATCAACCTATTAGCCAAACTAGGAGTAATAGATGTTGGAGGAATAACATCAGAAGAGGGTAAATCAACCAAGGACAGTTGATCGGTCACTTGGTCAACTTCATTCTCTGTAAGCCCTCTCCTAAGTCTCCTCGGAGGAACTTCAACCTCTTTGGGAGATACATCCTTAGGACCTAGGTCTTTGGGGGATGGATCCTCCGGGGCTAGACCCTTTCGAGCTGGGGGCTTCATAACATCCCCTGTTTTATTCTTGGCGCCTTCAACAGAGTATTGGGTTCCAGAAGCAACACCACTGTATAGGTCAGGGAACTTCCTCTTCTTTATAATTTCAGATAGAGGAGTATTAAAGTTATCGGAAGCCTCTTGTTCAAGATCAATTACTAGAGTAGGATATCATCAAGCTTAGCAATAAAAGAAGAAACAATGTTTTTGTACAGGAGCAGATAAGAGGCAGACCTAACATGCTCTTTCGTAACTACCTTATGAAGACCCCAGATAAATTTTAACTCTTTCAAATTTACTTCACTCTTTTTAGGGCACTTTATTTTTTTCTCAACTCTAAATAAATTTATAAAACAACAGTCAGTATGACATTTTATCAAACATAAACATGGCAAATTTACTAAAACATAAAATAACCTATTCTATTTCCAAAGAGGGGACATCTAGGTCCTTGATATTTAGCACCTCCAACTAAAGGGACATGTTGCCATTTTTTTACAACTACCCCGTGATCAAAATAGTCCCCTATTAGAATTGGGGAGATTAACTACCAAAGCTTTACTAACAACCCTAGTTTTCAAATAAAAATTGGTATCACTAGTTACCCACTTATAACAAAACATAATTTTTGAAATTCCTATATAGGTTCCATAAATTTGATTTAATCTATAAACTCCATTTACAGCTCTCCATGTGTTGGGAGCCACTCTTGCAGGTACAATGTCAAAATATTGACAAAATTCCAAACACATGGGATTGGGAGGAAACGTGAAACCACATTCAGCAATAGAGATGGAGAGAAACCAATGACCCTCACCAAGAGAGAAAAAATATGAAGGAAAAGTGGGGTTTTCTAAAACAACAGAAGATGGAATATTAAAGTCAGTTCTGAACTTATAGAGTGACTCGATAGAGTAAACCATGATGAAGAAAATAAAGAAGAAAAGAAGAAAGATTCTTATAAAGATTTAAGGATTCAGCAAGAACTGAAGACAGAAAAGAAAACGATCGCACAAAAGTAAAGAAACCATTAGCGTAATCAGAAGAAAGAGGTAGAAGATAATCGAAGTTTTACCGCCCTTTTTATAAGACGCGTCGGAAATTAGGAAAAGTAATGATTAAAGAGAATGACGTTTGGGTTCACGACGGATAATAAAGTAAAGGACGAAGATACCCCGTAAAAGTTTGCTGAAATTTAAAACAGTTACAAAATTGGCATTTGTGCCCAAAATCATCAATCGAGTAGATAAAATTCACAAGTATGGAAGGTCTGCAGCTAAACCAAAGAGACTGAGCTACTGTTGGAGTATAATATTTCACACTTTCGTATCAACTCCAAGTATAAAATAATGGGGGATTTTGTTGATACCAAAATCTACCACCCTACGTGGACCATTCGCAAACCAGTACGTGTCATCCTATGTGTGGCACAAGTCCAAGTCATCATGACAGAAAATCCTGACCAATAAGGAAGCCCGACCAACATGGCTATCCAGCCAACTTAGAAGCCCGACGAATAGCCGAAAGTCCATTTTGTAAATTCAACCCGTATTGCCTATGAAGTGATAGAGTTCATATAATTAGTTCTCATTATGTATTGATGTAAATGTCTAACGAATATAGGCATTCCATCCCATCACATGACAACTATCAAGACCCCTTCTGGGCTATAAATACATTATATCATCCTCATTGCTGGGGACTGAAAAAACAAATCAAGGCAGTCAATACATAACAGTGGGAGTAGGCTACTCCATTGAACCAAACCACTTTAAAAATGTATTATATCTTGTTTGTTTTACTTAATTTATCTGTGATCAATTAATTAGGCTTAGTCTAGTTTTTTGCGTCAATAATTGGCAATGTGATTAGGGTTCTATGTTGATAATAAGATTTGTGACCATATTGATGATCGACACTGACCTTATCTCTATAAATAGAGGCCATTACCTCACTTTGAAAATCACCCCTCAGAACCCCTTAACATCCCTCCCAGCAATTCAAAGATAATTCTCTCGAATTCAAAGTTGTTCCATCTTTAAAGCCCTTCCCATATTATTTCCATCTTTTTCATACTCTTTTGAGTAAATTCTCACCCATCTCCTCATACCACCGTCATCTCATCGTGAGATCAACACATTTGCAATCAAGATCCACTTTTTATCTTCATATGGAGGTCTAATTCCTCCCCGTTGTCTTTAAGTTCTCTTATTTTTGCATTAGTTACTTCATTTTGGATTTAGAACATTACTTCATTACATCGTATATATTAATTTTAAACTTTTTATTATTAGTATTCGCACATACTTTATTTTCATAAGAAAACCACCCCAAAAAAGAGGGTTTACTTATAAATTCCAAACGAGGATTTCTCATCACCTTATCTCACACTAAAACACCTTTTTCTACACACACATATATAATTAAAGTCACCGGTTGGATTTATGGGTTAAACCCCACATGCTATTGTCTTCGAACTACGTGGACTTTGATGCCCCCGAGCTACGTAGGCATCTTGGGTAAATCCCTGGACTCGAGTCCTCCCACATAAATGATTACTTTGTCCCTATATATATGCTTGCTTGCTTGTGTCTTGCCCAATATACACAACCATTCTTCTATAACTACTTGTGAATAGACAAACACTTACATCGTACTTCTAAGGATGACCTCGCTCCGCCTTTATCCATGATACTAGCCGAGCGATTTCGTCTATTGTTTATATTATGCACATAAGCACACACATCACAGAGTTCAACATGAGAAGATTAAAACATGCCCATGAGAGAGCAAAATGGAGTATGGGTACCTAACACCTTTCCATTCCGTAAATTAGTCTCCAAAGCATTGAACTACTTGGTTTAGTAAGAAACAGTATTGTCCTTGATGTCGTTCTCTCCAGGAGGTAACTTTTTTTCATGTTTTGTGAAAAATAGGTTGGTGACTCTATCTCTATATATCACCCCACATCGATGATGGCCGAACACCTAGAGAAAGGATGCAATCTCACACTCACGCTAGAAAAAGTGGAAAGAAAGAGGGGTCCACCTTGGGAGATAACCCCTCGGACCCCCGAAAAACCCTCAGGATGGCCATAATGGCAACTCTACTAGGGACATTTTTAGAGGATTATACTCTATTTTTGCCTGGGCATTATTATTTTCTTCATATGCGCATATGCACCTACCTGTATGTTCCCTTTTCTCCTCTATATATATATATATATATATATCACTTTCCACTCACTTAAACACCTCACACACTTGTATATACTTTCCATATACACTTCACACACTTACATTTAGCTTCTATTTATACTCACGTGCTTCACACACCGCTTAGAATATCCATACGTAGGCTTCACTAGCACACGCCCACACTTCCTACACTTGTATATATGCTCACTAACACATATCACACATCACTTGCAGTTGATACATATATAGGGTCACTACCTCACACACACTCACTTGTATAAGTTCCCATATCACCTACTCACTCACATTTATCCATGTGTAATATAGTCTTCATGCTAGATTTACTTGTCACAATACTTGTAAATTCTCTCCATTAGTGTAGTATTTCCTTTACTCATCATGAAAATCAAAAATGATAAAAAAAAATAACCCTCTCTCCATAATATGTTAATTAACACTCATGCATTTTTGCACACTACATCACCAAAAGCATGGTTATATTGACCAAAATTTTATCCCGTATTAAGAGGTCATTTTGTGATGGACATCGGTTCTGCGGGTCGCATTTAGCCTAAGCGATACGACTCTGACCTTCTATTGACCTTGTACCTTCGACGTATATCCAACGGTTCCCCCTGCATCGTACTGCTTGATCGAACTCATGACAGGAGGTATATAGCAGGGAACTCATTCACGTACGTCGAGTATATTGAATTATATCTAACACGTATTGTTACCATGATGTATATAGTGAGGCAATTCACGTACACTCATGTATACCAAATGGCTTGTTCACATGTACCGATGAATGATTACCCTTATAGGCAAGAGGTATATCGCGGAAGTCATACCAAAGGGGGTAACCCTTACACTAACCCAACAATTTCATAAACCTCATATAGGTTTAAAACCTAAGACACTAATATTTAGTTTGTCGATTACCATGCGAAACTCTGTCGAAATTCAGCGTCAACATATTGCTCGAATTTTCACACGATTTTGCCTTTTTTTCAAAATAGAACCCCATCCCTGAGCCTGGAAATAAGTCAAACCGTGTCTTACATATTTTCAATCTCCATTTTTCCAGACATGGGTCCTGTTCAACATTTTTTCTACATTTAGGCAAACCAAATACAAGTGAGAATCTAATAATAACACTAAAAACAATCATACTGATACTCCTCTCCTTTTTCCCTCTTTTTTAGAAAAGAGAAAATACCAAAAATATTTTTCTCTTCCTTTCAAAATACCCAAAATTTCCTTCCTCATTCTTTCAAAAATAAATTTGAACCATTTTCCCTCTCAGGTAGATCACATACCCAATTTTGGCCTAGATCCCTACTGGCTTTGGTCTTCCGTCAAACCACCCCAAAGATTTATCGGTTATTATGCTACCTCATTCGAGTTTAGGATTTCCCTTTACGAGCTCTTCATGGATAACACTGACTAAGTGTCGAATGTGAATCCCGGTCTGATAACCGTCTTATACCAACTCGGTGCTCAGATTAAAATCCTTCAATTTGAGGTCCATGATATCCAGTATCACCACACCCAAATTCTTGAAGAACTCGAGGTTCTCTTTCCTCGTTCCATGGGTCTACCCGTTCCTGAGCCTTTTTGGGTCCCAGAAGAATATCATCATGCTTCACATGCCCCGCTTGCCAATGTCATCACCATCTCAACTCCCTATTTCGAACCTTGCCCAAATAGGGGATAACCTGCCAATACCCATGGATCCTAAGGAGTGGGAACTAAACAATGTTAAGGAAAACCTCAAGCTATTATCAAAAAAGTTTAAACAAGTTAAGATATCTGGAAACTACATGGACTACACACATATATCTCCCCATCCCAAAGCCAGGGTGTTATAGAAGTATAAGATGCCAAACATCAAGAAGTTTGGGGCAAGCGAACCCCTAATTTTTCACCTTTGAAGCTATCACCAAGCCATAACCCTCCTTGGTGCCTCGAAAGAGATAATGGCCCAGATGTTCAAGTAAACCTTGAAAGAAAGTGACCTCTGTTGGTTTATTTACCTCAAAGAATTAAAAATCCATAGTTGGAAGGATGTCGCTCGATAATTCATATCCCAATACAATTGCAATGAGGAGCTAGAGGTTACGCACCGATATTTAAAGCTTCTTAAGTATAACCCAGGGAAAACATTCTGCGAATTTATAGGAAGGTAGTGAGAGAAGATACTACAATGACCAACAAACCCTCTAAGGAGGAACAAGTCAATATTGTGAAGAAGAAACTCTTACCTCATATACAAGAATCCATGTGAGGACAGTATTACCCACACTTTAGAGCCCTCCAAGAAACTAGTGTAGAAATTGCAGAAGCCATTACCAAAGTTGAATCTGAGCCAAAGAAAGTGTTTGAACAATTCACTCCCTGAAATTATGAGAAGACCGCCAGTGCTAAAGTCCGAACCATCTACAACGTTTCCCTAGCTGTTATTCTTAGGCATCGAAAAGTCTCCATAATCTATCCAAAGTCTAGCAGGCCCTATTGAGCTGAAACCTCATCAAACCCTTGGACCCTTGTCCATTACAAAATCCACTCCCTAAAAATTTTAAAGACGATGTCCTCCGTGATTCCGACTAGTCCACTGGATATACTACAGACTAATTCTTCGACCTTCAAAACGTGATCCAAGGTTTAATTGATCGGGGTATCATTTCCCCACCTTCCAATACTAAACCCAATATAATTCATAACCCACATCTAACTTATGAAAATTCCATCTTTCTAGAGAGTGATCCAGAATTTAATCCATCTGCTCAAATTATGCCCAGCAAAGCACCCATCATACCCGTAATCTCACCTAAAGCACTCAAAGTTTTCCCATATTTTCTCTTACACCCTACCTGCTTCACCAATCAAGATTTGTCACTTCTTAAAATGGATTGAATTATCATCCACATCTAATCTAAAGGGAAAGACATGGATTTACTAGTTGTGTTAAACCAACTTGAAAGCCCTAAAATGGGCTCCGAAATCAGATGAATGAGGGGTACATGTTAAAGAAGTTAGTCTAGATGATGTAGTACAGATTATAGTCATTTTGACAGACAAGTGAAATTTGTAGTATTAATGAGCTACTCACTACTTTGAAGTTTCAGGGACGGTTGGTCCCTTCACTCCTGCACCACCTCTCTAAGTGGGAAGATTTATACGATGAAGTCATCGAGGTTATTGAATGTATGGATTTCTCTTGGCAAGAGGACATAGTCGCCACTAGATGGGGGGATGACTTTGACTACTCAAATGAAGAACCAAGTCGGGAAGAAACCATCCTAGTAGCTAGTTTTTATGGAATGATATTTTTAGAAGATCTGTTAGGGGAAATCAATAAAGTGGCCATTCAGCCAGAGGTAGATGAAGACACGAGGTTCCTGTTCATCCCCGCCCTTGTAAATAACATAACCAGGTTAGGAAGACACTATAAAGATATGATTCCTCATGTGACCAAGGCAAATAAAGGAAAGGGAGTTATCAAAGAATTTCCCATGCCATAAATGACCATCGAAGAGAGTAAAGTCCTTAATAAGCTCAAGAAGACCCAAGCTAATGTCACAATATAGGGGTTATTCATGCCCTCCTAGTTGCACCAGAATGCTTTGATAAAACTCCTCATCGGAGCTACAGTCCCTCCTTCTACTGCTCTTAAAGAAGTCATAAATATAGTTGGGTCCTTAACCTCTTATAGACTCCTCTCCTTTTTCGAAGCAGAGATATTGAAGTCCGGCCCTGATCACAATTATTCCCTCAATATCTCCATTGAAGTATTGGGAAAGATAGTATCTCTATCACTTATTGATAAAGGATCCACTCTCAATGTTTATCCTCTCAAAACTTTTAATTTCTTGGTATTAAAATTCAGTGATCTCACTTCCACTTCCGCTGACGTGCGTGCCTACGATAATACCTACCTAAAGGTAAGAGGGTCCATAAAACTCATAGTAGGGGTTAGCCCTATCAATACCGTCACCGAGTTCTAAGTTATTAATATACCTGCATGTTTCAATTACTCTTTGTCCATCCATGGCTCCACAGCATCCAGAGGGTATCTTCTTCTTTTTATTAAAAATTAAAATTCTTCACCAAAGGCTAGGTTATCAGTATCTTCGGAGATGATGACAGTACAGACAATTCCAGAACTAGTAACCGAGTATTTAATATATATTATAAGATGAATGGCATGTTCCTCTATAGATTCATAATTGATCCACTTCCCCTTCCAGCGGGAGAAAATTTCAAAGACATAGGTTATTCGAAACACAACCTGCATTGCAACGTCAATGTGATTAAGATGTTCAAGAATATGCACTTCATGCTTGGAATGGGGCTAAGGAGACATCAAAAAGGTTTCCTTGAGCCCATAGTCCTGAAGAAGGGATTTTCCCCATGTGTCCTGGGTTACCAACCTTTGTTAGAAGAACTCAAAGCACTCCGACGACCACGATAAAAAATAAGATTAGAAGAAGAAAATACTATTTTGAGAGACTCTTTGAACGAAAGGTTTATCAAGGAGGGTGAAGACTTACCTTTGTGTGGATTCCCTGAACTATGGTATGACCATGTTGACAAAAAGATGAAATCAAGGTTGGAAATTTTCTTTCAAGATAGTAACTCTTGGTCCAAAGACTGTCAACATGAAGTGAAACCTCTCATTAAGAAAGTCGTGATAGTTAGCGGGGCTTCTGAGGAAAATTATTTCGAGGAACCATTAAACCTGCAGACACTGGGACTGAGTCTCTACATGATCTACTCAGATACCGCGCCATCGGACCCATCTACCTAAATCAAAATTATTGGCATGCCTTTCCTCAACTGGAATGTCATGCCTATCTAACCTGCCTAGATTCAACCTGACCTTGATGTCTACCTTATGCAAGTTTCTTCACCTAATATTGCTATTCTTTTTCTAATATCAATGTAACTGAGACCTCTTTTGATAAGGTTCTCAATGATGTTTTCCCCAAAAATGAAATAAACAAGGATTCTGAGTAGCTTGTTGTGCTTTACATTAATTATCTCGATTCTTATCAAACCTTTGATGATAATGATTTTGTAAATGAATAATTCTTAACTAATCTCAGTAAACAGGATAGCAAACAACATAACCATGTTCAAATTAATGATGATGAGAGTGTTGTTATTAATCTCATTTCTTGTAGCCATCAGCGCGAGATTAGGATAGGGTCCACCCTTAAACGAGTGTGATCTTATACAATTTGAAGAGATACTGAAAGAATTTATGGACGTCTTCGCATGGTCCTATGGTGGAATTCTCGTTATTGACCTAGTAATATCTCATCAAGAGATCCTAACATTCCCAGAATGCAAACCGGTCAAGCGGTAGCTACGAAAACTCTACACCGAATGGTCACTCAAAGTCAAAGAGGAAGTGGTCAAGCAATTAAATGTAGGTTTCATTTACGTAGTCGAATATCCTATATCGATCCCTAATATCATCCCCATGCCAAAATGGGGAGGAAAAGTCTGCATATACGTCGACAATCGATATTTGAATAAAGCATCCCCAAAATACGATTACCCATTACCCAACATCAACATGATCGTGGACAACACAGTTATCCTTGCTCTCAAGTTATTTGTCAATGGATTCATCGAATATAACCAGATCAAGATGCACCCTGACCATCAGGAGAAAACCACCTTCATCACCCCATGGAGAACTTTTTGGTACATTGGCATGGCATTCAGACTCACGAATGTCGTGGCTACCACAACCATCTTTCACGACCTTATTCATAAAAAGGTCGAGGTCTATGTAGGCGATATGATCATTAAGTCTAGAACTCGAGAAGGTCATATTCCCATCCTCCGAAAGTTTTTTGAGAGACTATGACAATACCAAATGCGACTAAACCCACAAAATTATGTTTTCGGCATCATAAAAGGAAAAATCTTGGGATTCATGGTCAGTGAGAAGGTAATTAGAGAAAAACCCGCCAAGATTAAATCTATACTTGAGATACCACTACCACGGATGGAGAAGGAAGTCCTAGGATTCCTGGGTAAACTACATTAAATAACTCGGTTTATCAGCCAGTTGACTTCTATATGTGAACCCATTTTCAAACTACATTGAAATAATTCAACTAAAGTCTAGAATAAAGCCTGCCAAGAAGCCTTTGACTGAATCAAGCGATACATTACCCGATATCTGGTGCTTATGCCTCCCTAGCTAGATCCTCCATCCTCCTATACTTAACCGTTACAAATACTATAGCATGGGGCTTTGCTAGACCAATACATTTAAGAATACCATAAGTATATATCCATTTATTACGCCACTTTGCATATTAGTCGGATATAAAGTCAGCTACACTACTTGGGAGAAATCATGTGTTACATTGGTCTGGGTCGAGCAGAACTTACGCTACTACATGTTTACCTTCCTTGTCAAACTTGTATCCCATATGGATTCCATCAAATAATTGCTATGGAAGCTCTCTATATCCAGTTGGCTGGTCCAATGGTTGATGTTGGTAGTCGAGTTCGATATTGTTTACGTCACGTAGAAACCTATAAAAAGGAGAGCCATCTCTGACTAACTTACTGATAACCCCATGGAAGAAGACGATATTGGGGTCTATGACTTCCTAGAAGGAGATATTCTCTACACCTCTTAGGATGACCTTAGATGATAAATTCTCTTTAATGGAGCTTCCAACAAGAAAGGATACGACATTAGGATACTCCTAATTACCCCTGATGACTCTTATACACCCATTGCCATCAAACTAGACTTCCCTTATAACAACAATGTAGTCGAGTACGAGGCATGCACTGTAGGCCTCAAGAGTGCCCTCAAAAAAGGAATTTGGCACCTATATGTCTATGGATACACTGCCTTTATCGTCGACCAAATCCTCAGAAAATGGAAAGTCAAAGATAAAAATAGCATACCCTTCCATGCCTACCTAGAAGAACTGGCATCCCAGTGTAAAGATGTCATGTTCCACTATTTGCCTCTTGTAAAGAACAACCTAATTGACGCCCTTGCTACCCTGGACTCCATGGTCGACATTCCTAAAGGAATAACAATGGCCCCATTCTTGCTTCAAAAACAAACTAAGCCCACTCACTTCTACCATAGTGAACTCGTTATCGAGGAAGATTCTGATATGGCCAAGTTATAGTATTATGACATCTGGGGCCTCCTCAAACATGGTAGGTGTTGATACCAAATTTAATCTTCTGACATTAACCAATCATATGAAGACAAGTGGCTAACAACAAGCACTTCCGAGATGATCACATGCTCCGAGGAACCATGTTACTCCGAGGAACTCATACGCTCCGAGGAACAGACCTCTCCGAGGAACTCTTTAGCACCGAGAAGCTCAAGAGGTCCGAGCTGCACCTCGAAGCAGGATACCAACAGTTTAACTGCTCATTAAATGCTTATCATTTGGATGCACACGCAAAAAGGGCACTAAATGTATTACCCTTTCATATGTATATCATTTAATGTATTACCCTTTCACATTACAACCTCAGGGCTATAAATACATTGTACAATCCTCATTGTAAGGGATCCGAATCCAAACCCTGGAATCAAGGGAGGAATTTCTTGAGAGAATTTGTAATAAAGAATTGCTAACACTCATCAATAACACAATAGTGGACGTAGGCCATTCTTATAAGGCTGAACCATTTTAAAATCTTTTATCTCATTTATTTATCTGTGATTGAATAATTAGAGTAATCTAATTTTTTACATCAACAGATTGGCGCCGTCTGTGGGAAACGACTGATAATATCGTTTTTCATAAAAAATAATCAATTACCAATGGCAGATATTCCTGAATCCAGCAATCGAAACGCTGGAAACCCTCCAAATCCATCTGTTCCACCAGTTATTCTAGATCTGACTGGAATAATGGAAAATCAGGCTCAGGGCCAGACCGTCATGGAAGAAACAATGCGACAACTCATCCAAACTCTCCATGGCGGTGCATCAGCCCATTCCGGACCACGAAGCATTCAAAGAAATACTCGTGCGCCTTCTTCGCGTATTAGGCGTACTATCGCAATGAGGAATCTGAAGATTTTTCTTATCAACCTAGATGAACTTCGTCAGTGCGAGCCACAGATACTGAACAACGCGTCACCCTCTCCCCAGAAAGGACCAGCGCATTAGAAAGATTAAGTAGGGTTTCTCCTTTCAACCGATTAGGCCTTAGGAGGAACAAAAGTCCTCTTAATACAGCGTCGAGGAGCTTTCGACAACCATCAGATTTAAGGGAAGGATCTACCCAATCGCGACCAGCTGCTCGTCAAGATAGATCAAATGATCAACCAACTGCTCGTCGAGATAAATCCCAGGAAGCCACTTCAACGTGATCAGTTACTCGAACCAATAGGCCCGAGTAAGGAAATGATGCATGGAAATGATCTATTCAGAGGCTGGAGGATAGATTAGGGGAATGGCCAAGGCCAAGAACCCTCTACAACGAACCTTTGTTCGAGGAACACCTTTTGTCCAGGACATTATTGATTTTCCAACACCATCAAAGTTCAAAGCACCTGTTGTGACTCCCAAGTATGATGGGAAGACTGACCCTGTCCTTCATATAGAACAATACCAAGCTGTAGCCGACATCTATGCTATCCCACATGAGACGAGATGCAGGGCATTCTCAGGAACTCTTACCGGATCTGCTCAAATATGGTATAATAATCTTCCTCGGGGTAAGATCTCAACTTTCTTTCAACTGGCCGAGTTATTCATTGGAAATTTATGCTTTGGGGAAAAGCCAGTTAAACGAGTAGCGCATTTGTTAAGTGTTAGACAAAAAGCTGGTGAGAGTACCAGAGATTATATAACTCATTTTAATAACGAGAAACTCAAAGTCATTCATTATGAAGAGAAGACAGCGATTACTGCTTTGATGAGTGGACTACTGTCAAACAAGTTGTACTACACTTTGGCCAAAGATCCACCTTGAACCATGTCGGACCTGATGGGAAAAGCGTCCAAGATTATGAATGCCGAGGATGATATGTCTGCGAAGAAGAATATGGACGCCAAAGAAACCAAGGTGGAAGGTGATAAAGCTAAGAAGAAAGAACATAAGAACAATGGTGGTGACAAACAATCCAAAAATAGGTCGTCATGGGAGGTCTTGAGGAAATTTGATAATTACACACCTTTAAAGGTAAATATCAACCACGTCCTGGAAGAAATTAAGAACAGCGAGGAGTTAAACTAGCCAAAGAAAATGAAGGCAGACCCTGACACGAGGAATAAGGAAAAATATTGCGAGTTCCACAAGGATCATGGCCATATGATCGAAAATTGCATAGCTCTTCAGAATGAGATTGAAACACTCATCCGATGAGGAAAGTTAACAAAGTATGTTGATCGGGGAGGCGAAAGAAGAAATAACGACCGAACTAGAGAGAGGTCTAGATATCCTCGTCGAGCAGAGGAGAATAAGAAGAGAAACCATGAAGTTGATCCAGAAGATGACCCCGATCTTCCCAAGAAACCAAGGCAGCCAGAACGAGAGGTATTTTCAATACGCTTTGGGTCATTTGATTGTAATGTTATTACAGGAGGAGTTGCAAGAGGAGGAGACCTTACTGCAGAAATAAAAGCTTACCTCGGTGAGGCTCAAGCTTGCTCGTACATTCAGCGAATAAATCTAGCTGAGGAAGATCGCCCGAGAAAGGTGAACAAGGAGAAATTGGTTATCGGTTTTTCAAAAAATGACCTTGCAGGTGTTTTATATCCTCATGATGACCCGCTGGTGATCAAAATGAGAATGAAGGAGGTCATGATTTCAAGAGTGATGGTCGACAATGGTAGCTCAGCAGACATCATGTTCTACTCGTGTTTCGATAGTTTAAATCTAAAGCTATCTCAACTGGAGCCTTACCACAGACCCCTCATCGATTTTGCTAGCGAGAAAGTATTCCCACTTGGGACGATCAAGTTGGATATATTCATTGGTACATGGCCTGCTTGTCGAACAGAAAGAATATGTTTCTTCGTGATGGACAAGAATGTCCAATCATCATACAATATCATCATGGGAAGAGTAGGATTGAAGAAGTTTGAGGCTGTGTTATCTACAGTGCATCAGTGCCTAAAATTTCCAACAAACTTTGGAGTAGGAGTTGTGAAAGGTGATCAGAAAGTAGCTCCGAAATGCTATTATTCATCCGCCGAGCAAGAAGAATTGGAAGAATCAAAGAAAAAGACCACTACTTATCAAGTGGATGAAGGTGCAGAAATTGAAACACTGGATCCTCGAGATGAGTCGCAACTCGTGAAGGGTCAAGTGGTGGAAGCTACTGAAAACATCATTCTGGACGATGAGCACCCTGAGCGAACTACTCAAATAGGTTCATCGTTGGAAGCCTCATTAAAACAGGAATTGATAACTTTCCTTAGAAGAAGAAAACAAACTTTTACGTGGAGTCATGAAGATATGCCTGGGATAGACCCAAACTTCTTATGTCACGAGCTCAATGTGAATAAGGAGATCAAGCCTGTGAAGCAGAGAAGAAGAGTATTCAGTCCCAAGAAGAATCAAGCGATACAGGAGGAAGTCGAGAAGCTACAGAAAACTTATTTCATTGAAGATGTTAAATATCCAGATTGGTTAGCTAATCTGGTGATGGTAAAGAAGAAGAACAACAAGTGGAGGATCTGTGTAGACTTCACCGACCTCAACAAAGCATGCCCAAAGGATCACTTTCCATTGCCTTGAATTGATCAACTGGTGGATGCTACCTCGGGACACGAGTTGCTGAACTTCATGGATGCTTATTCTGGTTACAATCAGATCAAAATGAAACCTGAAGATAGGGAGAGTACTTCTTTCATTACCCCTAGGGTAACTTATTGTTATAATGTTATGCCTTTTGGTTTGAAAAATGCAGGTGCGACATATCAGAGGCTGATGAATAAGGTCTTTACTAAACAAATCAGTGACAATATGGAAGTCTATGTTGACGATATGCTGACGAAAAGCAAGAAAGTTGTCGATCATCTAGTTGACTTAAGTCAGACTTTTAACAAACTAGATAAATATCAAATGAAGCTGAACCCGACAAAGTGCATCTTTGGAGTACGAGAAGGCATGTTTCTCGGGTACATTGTTAATCAACGAGGCATTGAAGCAAATCCTGAAAAGATCAAAGCTCTATTAGGGCTGCGATCTCCAACGACGAAGAAGGAAGTACAGAGTCTCACAAGACGAGTAGCGGCACTCAACAAATGTGTGTCACGAGCAACTGATAGATGTCTCCCATTATTCAAGACACTCAGAAAGACTTTTGAGTGGAATGATGAATGTGAGAAGGCTTTTCAAGACTTGAAGAAATACTTGGGAGCACCTCTACTATTGTCCAAGTCGGTGACGGGAGAAAAATTATATTTATACCTTGTAGTGTCCGAGAATGCAGTTAGCTCGGCGTTGATCAGAGTGGAGAATGGAGTACAAAAGACAATTTATTACACAAGTAAGGCCTTTCGAGGAGTAGAGATCAGATATCGAAGGCTGGAGAAATTGTCATTGGCGATGATTGAGGCGAGTAGGAGAATGAGTCCATACTTCCAGGCTCATACTATAGTAGTATATACCGATGCGCCATTGAGACAAGCCCTTCATAAGCCAGAAAAATTAGGGAGATTGATGTACTGGGCAATAGAGCTCGGTGAATATGATATAATTTATGAACCCAGATCATCATTAAAAGGGCAGGCTGTAGCAGATTTTATAGCGGAGTTCACCTATCCTGATACCGCCGAGGAACAAAAGTTGCTCGCTGATCAACCTGTGGATGTTACAGGATCAACAAACACTAGCTCAGACCAACTCCGGTTGGTAAAAGGGCAAGTGGATGTTACAGGATCATTGAATTCGAGCTCAGACCAACTCCGGTTGGTAAAAGGGCAAGAAGAAATGATCGACAAAGAGCAAGAAAAATCCGAGGAGGAAAGGAAGCAATAAATATTTCACCGAGGAACTCTGACTGATCAGAAATTTGAAGACGAGTTACCTATATGGAGGCTATAAGTAGATGGCTCATCTTGCACTGCAGGATGTGGCGCGGGGATAGTTTTGAGCACTCCGGACGAGGTCGACATGGAATATGCCTTGCGTTTCCAATTCAAAGCTTCCAACAATGAGGCTGAATATGAGGCCATGATTGCAGGGCTTAACTTGGCAAAAATTATGGAGGCTCAGCAGGTTGTGATCTTAAGTGACTCTCAATTGACCGTAAACCAAATGATGGGAGTATATGCAGTTAGAGGAGAATTAGTGATCAGATATCATGCAAAGGCAAAGGAGCTGGTGTCAGAATTTGCCGCTATTCAGCTAGTCAGAATACCAAGAATGGAGAATGCGAGAGCAGATGCCCTAGCTCGACTAGCATCAGCTACTCATACCGAGCTACGACAAACGATCCCAATTGAAGTGTTAGTTGGTCGGAGCATAGATGAAGATCTGACGATGAACTTTATCACCCTTGATTTAGGACCATCTTGGATGGATTCCATCAGGGCGTATATCGAGGAGGGAGAATTTCCAATTGACAAGCTCGCTGCCAAAAAATTGAAGTTTAAAGCTGCTCGGTATGTATTAACTAATGGTGTTTTATATAGACGAGGAATTATGGCAGGTTTGCAGAGATGTGTACACCCCTCCGAGGTGAAAGAATTAATTGAAGAGATCCATGAAGGGTCTTGTGGAGCACATGTAGCAGGTCGTACGCTTTTACAAAGGTTAATGACACAAGGATACTGCTGGCCGACGATGAGGGATGATTGTATAGCCTACGCCAAGAAGTGTGACAAGTGCCAGCTCTTTTCCTCCATCCGAAGAACTCCACAAGCATTGTTGACACCCATAACTTCCCCTTGGCCATTTGCCATGTGGGGAATTGATTTGGTTGGCCCACTGCCAACGACCCGAGGAAGGTTCAAGTATCTCGTCGTCGCAGTGGATTATTTTACTAAGTGGGTAGAAGCTGAGCCACTCATTGACATGACATACGAGAAGGTGTACCAATTTGTTTGGAAGAACTTCATTTGCCGATATGGTCTCCCTCATGCCTTCATCACAGACCATGGAACACAATTTGACAACGAGGAGTTTGTCGCCTATTGTCATCAGTCAAACATTTTGAAGGTCCACTCAGCACCAGGCCATCCTCAAAGCAATGGACAAACTGAAGTGACAAACAGAACGCTACTAAATGGCTTGAAGAAAAGACTGGATGATGCAAAATCGAATTGGATCAACGAGCTACAAACAGTACTCTGGGCTTACCGAACTACTCCCCGATTAGCAACTGGAGAAACACCATATATGTTGGCGTTTGGAACTGAAGCCATTATACCTACCGAGTGGGCCTACCAACACACAGGGTACTAAATTTTAATTCCCCTGTCAGCGACTTAATAAGAAGATTGGATTTAGACATGCTCGAGGAAGTTAGAGAAGAAGCAGCCATTAGAAATGCTGCTTACCAGCAGCGAACAGCTTTGTTTTACAACAAAAGGGTGAAGATGTGCGACCTGAAAGAAGGAGACTATGTGCTGAAGAAAGTAATTCAAAAGCACAATAAGCTGGAAGCAAACTGGCATGGACCATACCGAGTTACAGAAGTTGTTCGACCAGGAACTTATCGAATAGCAACTTTAGAAGGCGAGGAGTTTAAGAATGCATGGAACGCAGAGCACCTACACAAGTATTATCAGTGATGTATATGTAACACAGTTCCATCAGTATGAATAAAATGAAGATATTCTGCTAAAGTCTCTCCTTTTATTGAGAATTTTTCGAGGAATACTAGTGCTACACACTACTCAGAAAAACTCGGCAAAGCTCAGACTGCTCAGCAGCAAAATATTCCTAAAAATGCCAACCTCGGTTGGTTAGGAAATAAAAAATTCCTAAAAATGACAACCTCGGTTGGTTAGGAAACAAAATATTCCTAAAAATTCCAACTTCGGTTGGTTAGGAAATAAAATATTCCAAAAAATGCCAACTTCGGTTGGTTAGGAAACAAAATATTCCTAAAAATGCCAACCTGTTTGGCTAGGAAACAAAATATTCCTAAAAATGCCAACTTCGGTTGGTTAGGAAACAAAATATTCCTAAAAATGCCAACTTCGGTTGGTTAGGAAACAAAATATTCCTAAAAATGCCAACCTGTTTGGCTAGGAAATGAAATATTCCTAAAAATGCCAACCTATTTGGCTAGGAAACAAAATATTCCTAAAAATGCCAACCTGTTTGGCTAGGAAACAAAATATTCTCGCAAATACCAACTTATGTTGGTCGGGAGGTAATATTATTCCAGAAAGTGCAAAAGTTGCTAACTATGGCTGGTCGGGGATAAAAACCCACCAACAGTGGTTGGTCGATAAAGAAAATTTACCGACCTTGGTTGGTCGGAAACATTTAAGAGAAAAGTCTACTAACTATGGCTGGTTGGGGATAAAAACCCACTAACTGTAGTTGGTCTACAAGCATAATTTAACGACCTTGGTTGGTTGGAAAAATTTTAAACATTTTTTATACTCGTGACTTTATTATTAAGTGATCGAGCAATATTATTAAAACTTGAAACTTTTTAATTATTACTGAGTTGGTCGACAAACAACACAATATTGTTATCTTTTTAACAGATATGCATAAATGTAAAGTGTTTGATAATTACAAGACAATAGCAATCAAGATTTGCAAACAAAAATGAAAGTCTTTCATTGAATTCAAAATAAATTACATTGATAATGAAATTACAGTTACATTGACATGTATACTAACTATTACATCAAAAATTCCTATTCTACTGGTATCTTCCCCTCTGCTTTTGACACAGGTTCCTCGCCAACAGGCGGATCATTTAAAGACAGAGGAGAATTAATGAAGTTGAGATCCTTCAACATCCTGACATTCATCACCGATGGTCGATCTAAGAGATGATCGGGACGAGATACCTCGATTTGAGAATGTAAATTGTAGTCACCGAGGTATTTTGAAATTAAGCTCCGAGGAATGGTCCGAGCAGGGATCCAATCCATGTCCAAATTGTATGGTGGCACAGGCAAGTCGAGCAACCCGGGATCATGGTAGTCCCACAGATAATGACCTTGTTCGAGCTTCAACACACCTAAGGCATTCAGCCAGCCTTGCTTATAGCCCTCATTGTTGGCATTCTGGATACGATCGTCCAAGTGGTATAGCGCTTGATTGTATCCAGCCATCCAGAACTCCCTGGGCTGTTTGTGGAATTGATATGTTAGCCTTTCTAGCTGCTCGTAGAGATTCTTGATGAAAAGCTTCTTATTCTCCAAGATTGACTTCTGCGCAGAGAGATATTTTTCCAGGTCTCTAATCTTCTTTGACATATCAGACAATGCCTGGTTCTTCGTCCTTAGTTAGAAGGCCTGGTTCTCTAAGGTAGACTGAGTCCTCTGTTCCTCGACAAGAACCCGAGCTGCTCTTGCTCGTCCCCGAGGAGCTCTTGCTCGACCAAGAGAAGATGAAGAGGTGCCAGAGCTCTTCAAAGTCTTCAACTATTCCCTTAACTTGGCGTTCTCAACCTATAAGAACGAAAATCCCTCGTCGGTCACTGGGATCAAGGCACTAGAAGTGGAAGCTGCAGACTTCAATTGTGACAGCTCCTTTTGCAGGTTGTTGTTTTCCTTTTCCAGCAACTCAGCAATCTGTCTACATTCTTTGACCTCACCTCTCAAGGTTCTCTCTCTTACATCGTACCCAGTAAAAAGCTTCTCGTAGCCCTTTTCGGCAATGATCTGCTGGTACTTCTTCTCGTACCCCTCATGCAATAAGGCAGTGGATTCTTTGTATTGAAGCTGAAGGTCTTCGAGGGTGCTTTGAAGATCCTCGATCATTTTATAATAGGCAACGTTATTGGCTACAGCTCGATCAACCAAACACTTCAGATATTCATATGCTTCCACTGCCTGTTCTGAAGCTTCCTGACTAAGTATGTCGACAACTTGTGCAGCACTCAGGTCTGTGTGACCAGCCTTAATGTACTCATTACATTGTCGCAGCAATTTTGTATCATGGGCAGATAGCAGTTCCATCCTAGCCAGAAACTAGCAGAGAAAGAAGAGCAATCATCAATAAGAAGAATAAGTAGAGTATGAATGAAAGATAGACAATAGTATGCAAAAAAGTTCAAGTTTTATTAGATCCTAGTTCAGAGTTACATCTTCTGGGTTACATTTGATAAAGAGAAACAAAATAAAGAGAAACCTGAACAACACTACACCTTTTCCTTATCTCCCAAAACCTTCTCGGGAGGTTGGGATGAAGAGGTAGGTTGCTCGGAGGGAAGGGATAGTTGCTCAAGGAGAATAGGCAGTTCCTCGGAGGAAGAAACGATTTGTTGATTTTCCTCGGCAGTAGGCTGGATGGCTAGGGCATGATCTCCCATCACCATCGAAGACTCTTCGGAGGTAGCTTCGTCCTCTTCTAACTCTTATGGAGTTGGAGGGGGACCAGGGATATGTCTCTGGAAGATCTCGGAAGACTCGTCGACATTCATCTCCTGAAGGGCAGCAACCCATCCATCCCTAAAGTATTTGAGACTGCCATAGTCCACTTGCGACACCATGGCAGCCAACCCCTTGTTCCACCCCTTGTCCCATCCAGAGCTGAAATACATCTTCACAGCCATCTTCCTCTTCAATTTCTCTGAGGAGAGCTTCTCGGACAGCAGGTTCTCAGCAGCCTTCAATTTATTTTCTCTTTCCTCCTTCTGCCGACCTACTTCTCGAAGTTGAGCCAACTCCTCCTCGGCAGCTTTGAGTTTATCTTCAAACTCTCCAGCAGTTTTGAGTTTCTCTTCAAGCTCCTTATTTGCCTTCTCCAAGGCATTTATTCTCTTCTCCAACTCCTTGGAGGCATCAACAGCCCGAGCTTTTTCTTGCTCGGAGGAGGCAAGCTTCTTCTCCCAGACAGCTTTGTCATCAGCATATTTTTGGAGAGAATCTGCCAGAGACTTGGTATCTTCTTCCAAAGCTCCCTCCACACTGGACGAGGAGCAAGAATCCTTAATCGCTTTATCCTTCTTCAGGATTATATTGAAGCAGCTCGTCAACTGTGAACAGAAAAAGAAAGCAAGTTAGAAACAGAAATGACAAAGGAAATATGAAAAATTCAAAGTAAAGAGACTTACAGAAGCAAGGTGACGAGCAGCTAGCGAGGTGACCATATCTCGAGTAAGGTTTTCTTCGGTACCTTGGACCTCGGGAATGATCCATGATTTTATCGAGCTCATGGCAGAGCTCGGAGGAACAAAAGTTGGAACCCCAGTTCCAGCAACTGGGGGCTGAGTGATGGTATCATCCAAATTGACCGAGGAGCTTTTCTTCAGCCTCCTCGGGGGAACAGGAACTGATTCAACCAAGGAAGAACCCTTGGTCGGTGATATCACAATCACCTCTCCAGGAGAAGCAGAGCTGCTCGGGGCCACTACGGGCTTCTCTGCAACTTTAACAGGAGCAGCTGGAGGAGCTGCATCAGTCTTATTTGTCCCCTCCCTTGGGACATCAATCCTACTCCTTTTTGCCTCCCCAGAACCGGAGGCAGTTTTCTCAAATAGGGTAGGAGGTCTTCTCTTGTTCATCCTTTCACTTAAAGGAATATGGGATTCAGGCGATGAGCTTGTGGAAGCTGGTACCGGCTCTGGTTCACTTATCACCGGACGAGCAGTGAAAGAAGTGGTGTAGCTCTTGTACTGGAGCAGATACGAAGCCGACCTAATGTGCTCATCGGCAACACTCTGATGTAGACTCCAGATAAGTTTCAGATGTCTTACATTAACATCTGCTTCCTTTGGGCACTTTCTTTTGTTATCAACTGCAAATAAACAAACATTGAGATATCAGTGGCATATTTTATCAAACATAAAAGAAACATGATTTCAAAATAAATAAAATGAAATAAAAATAACATATCCCATTGCCATAAGGAGGGCATCTGGAACCCTGGTAAACCTCATCTCCAGTTAATGGAGGGTGTTGCCAATTTTTTATGACAACCCCATGTTCAAAATAATCCCTATTGGCATCAGGGAGATTGACTACTAAGGCTCTATTTAAAAATCTAGTTTTTAAATAAAAAATATTATCATTAACTGCCTATCTATAGCAGTACATGAAATCTGGAATTCCTATTCGAGTTCCATGGATTTGATTTAACCTATGCACCCCATTAACTATTCTCCATGTGTTGGGGGCTATTCGTGTAGGAACAACGTCAAAGTACTGACAGAATTCCAGACACAAGGGATTTGGTGGAAAAGAAAATCCACACTCAGCAAAAAAGAGACTGGGAAACCAATGTCCCTCAGCCAAATGGAAGTAATTAGAAGGCTCAGAAAGCTCTTCCAAAACAAACCATGAGGGAATGGAGAAATCAGAACGAAACTTCTCAAGAGACTCAACAGGGTAAACCATGGTGAATAAAGAAATGAAGAAGTAGGAAGAAGATCTTACAGGAAAAGAATGGATATGCTGACAATGAACAACGAAAAAGATGAATGCACAAGAGAGTAGGAAGAGATGACGTAAAACTCGAAGATAAAAATTTGAAAAGTAGAAGACGATGGGAGTATCTGTGAAGTTTAAATACCTTGCCTTGGGAAACGGTGAAGTAATGATTACAAAAAAGGATGATTACATTATCGACGGCTAAAAAGATGAAAAGTGGCACGGGAATCAAAGCGGACAATAGTGGCTAAAAAGATGAAAAATGGCGCGGGAATCAAAGCGGACAATAGCGGCTAAAAAGACGAAAAGTGACGCCGGAATCGAAGCACGCAGAAAAGTCCAAAAAAGCATGATTCTACGAATTGGGAAGGAGAAATAAATACAAGGGAAACGCTCCTAAAAATCAGGAAGACAATTTAAAGCTACCATATTCCGAGAAAGAATGTTCCATACTCCTCAAATTTTGAACTATGAAACATTGGGGGCTTCTGTTGATACCAAATTTAATCTGCTGACATGGACCCATCATATGAAGACACGTGGCTAACAACAAGCACTTCCGAGATGATCACACGCTCCGAGGAACCATGTTACTCCGAGGAACTCATACGCTCCAAGGAACAGACCTCTCTGAGGAACTCTTTAGAACCGAGAAGCTTAGGCGGTCCGAGCTGTACGTCGAAGCAGGATACCAACATTTTAACTTCTCATTAGATGCTTATCATTTGGACGCACACGAAAAAAGGGCATTAAATGTATTACCCTTATATATGTATATCATTTAATGTATTACCCTTTCACATTACAACCTCAGGGATATAAATACATTGTACAATCCTCATTGTAAGGGATCCGAATCCAAACCCTGGAATCGAGGGAGGAATTTCTTGAGAGAATTTGTAATCAAGAATTGCTAACACTCATCAATAACACAATAGTGGACGTAGGCCATTCTTATAAGGCTGAACCACTTTAAAATCTTTTGTCTCATTTATTTATCTGTGATTGAATAATTAGAGTAATCTAATTTTTTACATCAACAGTAGGTATCCTTAAGATGCCGATAAGAAAGACTGTACAATCCTTCGCAAACTTCCTGATCAGTATATCATCTGTGACAAAGCATTGTTTAAGATCAACTTTAATGAAACCCATTTGCACTGCATAGTAGGGGATGATGATGAAGAAATGATGTAGATAACCTATAGTGGGGAATGCAGCCCCACATAAACGGTCACATACTTTCCAAAAAGATCAGCCGTCAAGGATACTATTGGACCACTATGGTTCAAGATTTCACAACTTATATCTGAATGTGCCTCAAAGACTAGAATTTTGTCAATCTTCAATACTTAACTCCCCGAGAACTATATAACATGACCTCTTTTTAGCCCTTCTCCACCTGGAGTATTGACATCATAAGGAAGGTTACTCTCAAAGATTTAAACGATCATGAATTCATCCTGGTCATCATTGATTACTTCACTAAATGGATCGAAGTTGAGTCATACACGATGCCGAATGCCAAGAAAGTGGCCAAGTTTATCAGAAAGAACATCATTTACCGATACGGAGTTCCCCACGAGTTAGTGTTAGATAATCTCTATTTTGAAGTTGAGGTCACAGAACTAGTCAACGAGTACAGGATTCAGAGACACAAATCTTCTCTTTATTGACCCCAAACCAATGGTGCTATCGAAACCGCCAATAAAAGCCATAAAACCTTAATAAACAAAATGACTGAGAGTTGCAGAGATTGGTCCGATCGGATCCCTTACGCCCTCTGGGGCTAACTCACTTCAATCAGAATGCCTATTGTGGATACCCCTTACTCTCCAGTATAAGGCATGGAAGCAGTCCTACCCATTGAGCTAGAAATACCTTCCCTTAGGGTCCTACTCGAAAGAAATATTGACGAAGTATAATGGCATCAGAGCCACATTGATGAATTATCACTCTTGGATGAAAAGAGACTGAAAGCTCTATATCATTTACATGGATACCACGATCATTCAACTAAAAAGTCAAGAACCTTGGTGTCCATGAATGAGACCTTACCCTCAAAGAGATCGTAGAACCCGTCTGGGATCCCAGAGGGAAATTTAAACCAAATTGGAGCGACCCCTACACCGTGAAGAAAATTCACTCAGGAGGCACCGCTATGCTCGCAGACCATGAGGGAGAAGAAATGGCGCGTCTATTCAACCTGGACCATCTCAAGAAATTTTATTCTTAGTCCGAAATCTCAGCGCGCTACGACTCTTCTCATCCACCTTCTATTCTTTAAAAAAATCTTCATTTCCCACTACCGAGAACTACGTGGGACCTGGTACTCTCAAAAACCTTTTCTTTTCAAAATAAAGCTCATAAAAAATTTCAAAATCCCCAGAGGTACGTAGGCAACCCATACTCCATACATGTGCCCGGTCCCATTCTTTTTAAAAAAAATGCTATTCTTTTCTAATCTCCGAGAATGATGGTCCATTTTACCATTCACATTAACAAAAGGATTATGTATGCCTTAGATATTGGTACAGATTATTCAAATGAAAAACTCATCAACAGGAATAATAAAATATGATCAAAATCAATTTTTATTTTTAACAAGGAATACAACGTTGTTATATGAAGTATCAGTGAAGGGAGTTAGACTAACAACCATTTTTTGTTAACTAAACTGCTCCTAAACAAACCTAACCCTAAACCGATCTACACATAAATTATTCACACACACCCCCAAAAAAAAACATAAAACACTTAAATCGCCATAGCTTACAAAAAAATCACCTAAGCTTCATAAAATATTGCCTTCAACTGCCCGATGGCCCCCTTCATCATCATTACCAGCCCTTGGAGGTCCCCAAGTTTCCCACTCCTGGTTGACATTTCGTATGCACTTCATGGAGCGGTACACCCTGGCAGCCTAAACAGAACCACAACACCGACGGCCATGGTGTCGAAGGCAACAAACTACTTTTAACTGATCTATTTCTCCATGATTTTGTCTACTAACGTCTTCCAAAACCATTTCAGGTACTCCCCTGACACATGCTAGTCCCCTCTCACAGACTGTGACTCACAGATAGACAGCCTACGGTTCTTCCACAAAGAGCCCATCATCATCCTTAGTGATTCACTCAAATCCTCCACTGGGAAGAAGTTTGTTATGCGAGGGGGCATAATTTATTCCACCCGACTTGGCGCAGAAGCCGCTAGGGGAAATAAAAGGAAGTCTGTTGAAGGTTCACCAACTGAACATACCGATACTCTGGAAGGAACAAGATGAGCAGTAAGTTCCCCCACCATGGCACTGACCAGCGAAGACACTGGGCTCCGTGCTCTACAAACCAGTTAACCCAGAGATTGGTCAAAGATGGAGAAAGGTCGGACAAAGAAATTAGGCACAACCATCAAGGGAGAATCTGGAGGGTCCGCCAAATAAAACCTCTCTACAAGCCACATAAACAGCATTACTGGCCCCCCTCTTATAAATTTGGAGCGGACCTATTTTCAAGCATCCATATCGTTCAGGGTCTCAGTTAATGCAATCGTCGGAGAATTATGGCAGTAAGACATACACGTCGTTATCGCAGCTACCTGGGGATCCACCATCAATTCCCCCATCACCAGCAATAGCCTCGTAGTAAGCCCTAAAGTGACATCTTCGGCGAAGCCATCATCCTCAATACCCCTCAAGCGCATGGAATACATAACCTCCTAAAGAGAAATAGCCCCTCCAGTAACCCATGATCGAACCGCTGAGGGATAAATGCAAAACAACTCTAACAGGAATGCCTGGGGAGAATGGAAAAAATTAGTTATAGTCGTTGCGACATAGAGGACCCCCAACATGGTCGAGAACTCCTCATAGGTGGGTGATAAGTACCCAAAAGTGTATAATTTATATCCTGAATAGAAGCATTTTAGCAGCTCGTTTTTAATAAAATTAGCCTCATATTCGTATTTTATCATTTCGTATGTCACTATGCAGTCGCATAATCAAATAATGCTAAATCCAGTCAATTACGACAAAGTAGCGGTCAAAAGCATGCATCGAAGAAATTAAATGAGATCGTGAAGTCAAAAGTCAAGGTTGACCTTGCACTGATGAGTTTTGATGCCCTAAACCTTCTCCCGTAATCCTAACCTAGCTCAGAACTAGCCTAAACCTATCCCGAGCCCGGTGTGTGTTGAGTTTGAACTTTTATTAATTTTTGGATTTTTTTTATTTTCAGTCGTCTTATTTTTGGATTTATTTTAGATTTATTTAGATTTTTCTAGGTTTTATTTTCTATTTTTATATTTCTTTTTAATTAGTGTATTTTTATTTTTATTTTTATTTTTACTTTTACTTTTATTTGTATTTTTTTATTTTTTTATTTTTATTTTTAGCTTTAGCTTTAGTTTTATTTTATTTTTTTATTTTTTATTTTATTTTTTTATTAGTTTTTAATTTTTAATCTTCATTTTATTTTTATTAGGATTAGTTTTTTTTTGTATTTATTTTTAGCTTTATTAGATTTTACATTTTTTAGGGCTTTAGTTTTTAGTTTAATAATTTTTATTTTTATGTTTAGTTTATTTTTATTTTATTTTGAGATTTCTTTTTTTTTAGATTAGGAATTTATTTTTAGTAAGTTTGATTTTTTAGTTTTAGTTTTGTTCTTATTTTTATTAGGTAAATAGTTTAATTTTCAATTTTTTTTTGGGTACAATCTAACTCAACCACACACATACTACCATACACCACACACACCCAATGCACCCCATACTTCATCTTCAACACAACACCCTCTCTCCTCCATTAACACCATATTACCCACCACCATACAACAATAACAACCCAACCCATTTCAACCAAAATCAAATTCCCCCAATTTCGAAACCCAAACCCAGCTTTATACCCCTCGCAAACCACCTGCCCCATTCCGACACGGGCACATACCTGCTCCGACGAAGCCCCTGTCACCACCTAATTAACTCCGAACCATCCCATCTCCCTTATGACCAACTCGAAAACCCGGCAACCCAAACCCGTCGGACCTACCTCAACTAGATCCTAGCATAAACCCGAACCCGAAACCCCGGTTGCGTTTGCTCCTTTACCTGATTCTCCAACAGCACACAACAAATCCCACCAAAATAGGAACCATAAACCCATTTGCCAAAGGATAAACATATGAAGACACACTTTTGTACATGATTTTCATATTCGGTGTATTAAAATGCTATGCCTTGTTGTTGTAGGTCCTGTCAGGGCACAGAGTACAATTTCTTACAATCTTGTTTTATTATGCGTGTATGAAAAACGTGTATGAAAGTGTGTATGTGTAGTGGTACTCTTTGCCAAATCCAAAAATTACCTCACATGCAAAGAGAAAATCCACCTTTCTCTTGTTATTTTTTCAAATCCCAAATATCTCAGCGTTAGAATAAATTACTACGTTTATTTTTTATTCTTATTAGTGTAATCAAGTGTTGATTGTGACGATATTGGAATGCAATTCAAGAAATGCAATTTGAAAGGAGACTTTGCATATTGTATTCTTTCCCTCTTGTTTCAATTTTTATCGATGCTTTTGTGATTGTGTATACTTGTTTAAATATGTTTGGCTAATCACCCTGTTCAAGGGTTAAGATGAACTGCGTATGATGTTAATTTAATTAATTAATTTCATTGATTGCTATATTTCTAGTATAATTAATTTAGAATTATCACAATTTAATTTATGTAACAAGAGTTAGTAAATTAATTTTAAAAATTAATGTTTGATTTTGGGAATCGAACTACAGATATGTTTTTTCTAAAATTAAATATTAATTCGGTGTTGGAGTTAAAGAATTGATACAGTTTTTATTAAATTGATCCTAGCGGGTAATTTTCTTGAAAATAGTATAATTCTTAATTTTTCATTGAGTGACATTTTTAAATTAGTTTTTTGAAAAAGATTTTATTAAATTTATAATTGTAACGAAAGTTAGATTATCAATTTAATATTATCTCGAAATATTTCAAATTAATAAATTGAGAAATTAAAATAATTGATAATGCGGTATAATCCCATCTCTTGACTTTCTCACATTTATCACACTCGGTTGCACATTATTTTTCGTTATTTAGTCACTTCATAATTTTAGCATTAATTAGTTAATTCTCCCTTGAAATTATTTTAAAAAACTATAAAAATATATTTTACTAAAAATTTGAATTGCAAGTTTTCACAATAATTGTTTCACCTTGGGAGTTAGATTGATACTCGTACTTACCGCAATACAAGTTGTTTTAGTAAGTTTTGTAGGTAATATAAGGAAATTTTGAGCTTGGCTTTTGAAGACAGCGACGATACGCTAAAAGCCTTTTATCAAATGGCGTCGTTGGCGCTTGATTGGCATGGAGACAAAGTTGAAGAATTGTAACTTTTTTATTTTTTTATTTTTATTTTTTTAATGTATTTCTTCCTTCTTCTCCCTCCTTAGACTGGTTGTATAGGATTATTAAGGCATTGTCATTTATTTGTGGTGTATTTTGACACCGATTTATTTGTAATAATTATTCATAAAAAGCAAAAGGGAAACCACACAAGGTAGAGAGAGGGCGTCCAAAGGCGAGGATTTAGAAGCCTCTCTACTTTGGATCGGTAGGACTCCCGGGGATGACTAAGATAGGCAATATCTCCCCCCGATTGACTCAACTCAATATTCACCCCACGTGTGTAAAAACCGTGGGAGGCACATTTCTTTGTCCCTCGTGAATCTTCTACAAGCGAGTTCAATTTTTGTATGCTTAATTGCTTCTGTGTGCTTTTAATTTTCGCATCGCACTTAATTTGAATGGTTTGGTGAATTAATGAACCTAAGACCTAGACCCGGTCATTAACACGAGAAGGGATTTCATCACCCGACTCACTCGCTTGTCCATCATGTGCTACCTTATCTATCATTAAATTTATAATCAATCAACTAGCTAGCCCAGTCGAACCACATTTTTGTAACAGGCCATCGCAAAGATAAACTTCGTGATTTTTGTCGCCCGCGGACTTAATGAAAATTTGACTACCCCTTTCACTAATTTTGAAGATCATAATTAGCTATGTACTAGTTAGGTTTTTTTCTTTACTCGTGTGTGTCCAATTCAAATATTTAAGTAGTCGTTTTTAATTAGTTCGTCCAAAAAGAGAGTCCATTTTCTCCCCTTTTCCGAAAAATCCCCAAAATATTTTCCTTTATTTTAAATATTTCCAAAAATCCCAAAACGTTTTTCTTTCTTTTTTTCCATATTTAAAATGACAAAAATATTTTCCTTTTCTTATTTTCAAAAATCACAAAAAGATTTTATTTTCTTTTGAAAAATATTTAAAAATCCAAAAATATTCCTCTCGTTATGGCCGAAGAACGTCCTTTACGGGACTACTTTGGCCATTACCCTTTCTCTCGAACCATGTTTGACGTTAAGGTCGAGTCAAATCTCTATACCTTACTCAGTGGCTTTAACTCTCAAACACCCACCGTTGATACTCATGTGTCGTCAACACACACATCTCATATTCTACCGCCTCTGGTGACGAGTGTCAACACATCCCATGCTTCGTCGTGCACACATTGCTTTCTTGTCGGTCACTTATCCCATGAGTGTCCATTTATTTTATCTCCATCTGAACCCACCATGGAACATGTGTATCCATATGACACTATTTCAGAACCCAACCTCGTCCTATTATCATGACATATCAAATCCCGAGTGGTGTGCGTACCCCACCTATCCGTGGAGGCCTGATCACCCTCCTACGCCATATGAATCCCACACTTATGTTGTGAATCCTCCCACGTTCCAACAGTCACCATGGTAACCTAGTGCACCCCATCCTGATCAGTCACCATACTATGCTCATCATGTTTATCACCTTTTTGTCTCTTAGAGAGATGCTTCTACATTGCATGAACAACTTGATCCCGCTCCATACACTTCGTATGATCATCCTCAGCATCCTCGTGTCTAGAGTGCATTATGTCCACCTCAACCACCACCGCCACCCACTACCACTTCACCACCACCTTGCACATTCGATCTCCAAATCCTCTTGCAACAGTTCACGCACACTCTTCAATCTCAAAATGAATCCCTACAACGGCTTGAACAATGATTAAATAAATTTGAGTGTGTGAACGAGTTGTATTTCACCCTAAGTCAACCCATTGTTGACCCGCATGGAACGATGATGTGTCATTTTGTGCCACTGATTTTGAGTGTGACCAACCCTATCATCCTGAGAATCTTGAAGTTGAGACCACCCCATGGTCCAGGCCTCAAGTTGATAATTGTGTTGACTTCCCCACTGACTTTGAGACTGACCCTATGCCGCCCTACCCTCTCGAACCCACCATTGAGGTTCGCCTTTCCACTTCCATAGAATCCCTATTTATGCCCGAGTCTACACCTTTTGATCCTTTTTATATGTCCCTGAGGTAACCTTTCCTTATAGGTTAGCTCCGTCTGCGAGTGCTTCCGACTGTACTGCAATTGAATCCGAGATGGTATCTACCTCTCTGGATATGGATCCTATCCCACCATGTTTAGACCCTATTGAGTCAGATATTAATGTTAATTCATCTATCTCGGATTTGGATGCCTCATTAGAATTTTCCAGTACTTCAGATGGTGACTTTCGGGTGGATAAGTTGATCACTCCCTCGTTCACTTTCACACCTCCTCCTACGAGTGCCCTTGAGGATCATTTCGAGCCTCGTGAGGAGTGTGTCACTCCTACTCTCGAGTTAGATCATCTCCCCAACCCTTTGTCCCACCCGACCCACCATTTGTCACTCCTCTCCCACCACTTGGTTTGGACCTTGTTATTGCACCTCACTTCTTCACATCTTGCATTTAGGTCCTCACCTACACCCACCCTCCACCCTAGTTTTCCACGAGCCCACTCTTGAATTTTTCTTCCACCCTGATATATATAAGAGTATTTATGTCACTCTAATCTTTCGTGACACTGAGCTTGTACTTTCAAGCCCACCACTCATTTGTCGTGGTGATTGTTATCTCCGTCAGCTCCGCAACGTGTCATGACGCGACCATTATCATCACCCAATTTTTCTACCACCCCGATCTATCCTAGATTATATATTACTTTTTGGTGAGTTTCTATCGGTCTGGCTGAAGACATTAAACTTAGCGCTACCGGGACGCAGCCAGTCATTTATTGTTTCTGGGTATGAATCTTATCCTGTTTGGGGGTGTTAACCAATGATTTTCACATGGTTTATAGACTTGTACATATTTTTGTGTCGCTTTTGTTCTTAAGGTTCCATCTCTGCTCCATCATGCGGTACATTTTCACTAGTGGTCATTATGGTAATATCTTTCCTCCTTCATGTTTTTCATTTTTTATATATAGTTTTAAACATCGAGGACGATGTTCTCCTTTGTTTGGGGGTGGAAAATTTATCACAATCATACATCTTTTGAAAAAAAATCATAAACAAATAAATTTAAATTCCTTTTTGTGCAGTTAAAAATAAATTTTTATAACATGAATTGTCTATCATTCCTCTTTTAAAAATCTCGGAATACACGTGTTAAACCCAAAAATTACGCTTTTTTCCATAAAATTAAATAATACCTCTTAAAGTGTACTTTCAGTATGAATTTCTGGACTCAGCAATTTGCATTATCACATTTATAATCAAAAGTTGAGGAATAATTATATTCTCAAGAGAGCCTTAAAAGATCACTAGTGACGACTTATACCCGTGAGATTTCATCTTTTTAGGGTTTTTACATATCTCCAAGTCATAATATGACTCAACTTTTTTTGGATACTACACTGAGTCGTTGCATGGTCTCATTATTTTTCAAATTTGGCTTAATCACTTAGAATGACATTAATTTCGAGTTGTAAGAAACATATGTCTTGTAATTTGTCCAGAGCACTAAATCAATTCTTACCATACACTTACCATTTGCCAATAGTACATATATCATTTCCTATCACTACCATCATTTTTTAGAAAAAGGGTGTTTTAAATTTTCCATGTAAATTGTCTTCATTTGTGTTATGAAAAAAAAATGTATCGTGATAAAAAAAAGAGAAAAAAAATAATTAAAAAATGAGCTGAGAAAAAGAAAAAGAAAATAGAAAAGAAGAAAAAGAAAGCATGCGAATAGAAATTCAAAAGATGAAGAAAATAGTCAGTCAAAGTATGTCACACTCTTCTAAAAAACCCTATCATTTATCTTCTTCATTTTGTTATCCCCTCATGCCTTTCATAAATCCCATTTTAACCCTTGGTGACGTGTTCGGGCAAACGAGAAGTCTATATGGTGAATAACTCGACATTCTCAACATAGTGGTTAACATTCCATCATGAGATCAATTTTCTTTCATGTATCCGTCATTTTCTATAAAGTGTGTGAGATGTTTGAACTTGCTTATATTTACTTACCTCCTCACACACTAGAGAGATACACTTATCCAATTCTCAGAGAGTTCGATTCAGAAAGATATATCCAGTGAGAATTGAAGTTAAAGCTTTGATTTTATCAAGGCGATCTAAGAATTACTCTAATGATACTTAAGATTGTTTCACACCAACACATGTTGAGTTTTAGGAAAGATTACGCTTTTGCTATTAAGTAATTTTTATGTCATCTTTAATAGTTGAACACGGTGTTCATTGATGACTTTATAGTTAGGTTGTATAGCTTTTTATCGTCAAATAAAAAGATTGCTTTTCAATAAATAAAAAAGTTTCAATTTTGTGGGTACATTCACTGTAAACCCTCACGAGACAACACTCGTCCTGTAGGGTAACCTATAGGATTAACGGCTTGTTGCACATACTAAGTGCAATTGCCAGTGCCTATAAAAATGGCACATTTTTTTTTACTTGCCTTTGTTTTCTCTCTATTCTTGCTCGAGGAGTAGCAATGTTCTGTTTCGGCCTCATGTTCGTATTTTATCATTTCGCATGTCAGTACGCAGTCGCAACATCAAACAGTGTGACAAAGTAGTAGTCAAAAGCATGCATCGAAGAAATCAAATGAGATCGTGAAGTCAGAAGTCAAGTTTGACCTTGCATCGATGAGTTTCAACACCCTACACATTCTCCCGTAACCCTAACCTAGCCCAGACCTAGCCCGAGCCCGATGTGTGTTGAGTTTGTACTTTTATTAATTTTTATATTTTTTTTTATTTTGAGTCTTTTTATTTTTAGGATTTATTTTAGATTAATTTAGAATTTTCTAGGTTTTATTTTATATTTTTATATTTCTTTTTAATTAGTGTATTTTTATTTTTATTAGTTTTTAATTTTAAAGCTTTATTTTATTTTATTTTATTTTATTTTATTTTATTTTATTTTATTTTATTTTATTTTATTTTATTTTATTTTATTTTATTTTATTTTATTTTATTTTATTTTATTTTATTTTATTTTATTTTATTTTATTTTATTTTATTTTATTTTATTTTATTTTATTTTTATTAGGATTAGTTTTTCTTAGGAATTTATTTTTAGTTTTATTAGATTTTACATTTTTTTCGAACATTTGTTTTTAGTTTAATGATTTTTATTTTAATTTTTAGTTTATTTTTATTTTGTTTTTAGATTTTATTTTATTTTTAGATTAGGAATTTAGTTTTAGTAAGTTTGATTTTTTTTAGTTTTAGTTTTGTTCTTATTTTTATTAGGTTAGTAGTTTAATTTTCAGTTTTTTAGGTACAATCTAACTCAACCACACACCTACTACCATACACTACACACACCCAATCCACCCCCACATCATCTTACACCCAACACCCTCTTTCCTCCATTAACACCACATTACCCACCACCATACAACAACAACCACCCAACCCATTTCAACGAAAATCGAATTCCCCCAATTTCGAAACCCAAACCCAACCTTATACCTCCCACAAACCGCCTGCCTCCATTCCGACCCAGGCGCATACCTGCTACAGCGAAGCTCTGATCGCCACCTGCTAAAGTCTGCACCATCCCATCTCCCTTCCGACCAACCCGACGACCCAAACCTGTTGGACCTACCTCAACCGGATCCTGCCATAAACCTGAACCTTTAACCCGCTTTCGTTTGCTCCTTAACCCGATTCTCCAACAGCACACAATAAATCCCACGAAAATAAGAACCATAAAACAATTTTGCCAAATCCAAAAATTACCTCACGTGCAAAGAGAAAATCCACCTTTGTCTTGTTATTTTTTCAAGTCCCAAAGATCTCTCCCTCAAAACAGAACAAGCTTCGTGGGTTATAAAAAAATGAAAGGGTCATCTCAAGAACAGAAGACACATGTAGAAGACTACAGAGAGAGAGAGAAACATCGTATATTATGTACAATTTAGAACAAAAAAAATCAGAAAAATACAAAAAAAATTAGTTTGGCTTTAGAATAAATTTTTAGGTTTGTTTTTTATTCTTCTTGTTGGTGTAATCAAGTGTTGATTGTGACGATATTGGAACGCAATTCAAGAAAAGCGATACGAAAGGAGACTTTGCGTATCATATTCTTTCCCTCTTGTTTCAATTTTTATTGATGCTTTTATGATTGTGTATACTTGTTTAAATATGTTTGGCTAATCACCGTGTTCAAGGTTTGGGATGAACTGCGTATGATGTTAATTTAATTAATCAATTTCATTGATTGTTATATTTCTAGGTTAATTAATTTAGAATTGTCACAAATTAATTTATGTAACGAGAGTTAGTAAATTAATTTTAAAAATTTGTGTTTGATTTTTGGGAATCGAACCAGAGATAGGTTTTTCCTAAAATTAAATATTAATTCGGTGTTGATGTTAAAGAATTGGTACAGTTTTTATGAAATTGATCCTAGCGGGTAATTTTCTTGAAAATAGTATAATTCTTATTTTTTCATCGACTTACATTTTTAAATTAGTTTTCTGAAAAAGATTTATTATATTTATAATTGTAATGAGAGTTAAATTATCGATTTAATATTATCTCGAAATATTTTAAACTAATAAATTGAGAAATTGAAATAACTGGTAATGCGGTGTAATCCCATCTCTTGACTTTCTCACATTTATCCGCTCGGTTGCACATTATTTTTCGTTATTTAGTCACTTCATAATTTTAGCATTAGTTAGTTAATTCTCCCTTGAATTTTTTTTAAAAAAAATATAGAATAAAAATATATTTTAATAAAAAATTGAATTGCAAGTTTTCTCAATAATTATTTCACCTTGGATATTGGAATGGTATCCGTACTTACCGCAATACGAGTTGTTTTAGAAAGTTTTATAGGTAATTCAATGGAATTTTGAGATTGACTTTTAAAGACAACGACGATATGCTAAAAGCCTTTTATCAGTGGGACAGACCTTGTCCAGGCCAAAATGAAAGACATGGTCCTTAGTGTACCAAAATTTTACCGCTATTGTCAACATATTTGATTCTATGGCTCGGTTACACCACAGAGAAACACAAAGCAAGTTGAAAGCATCATAATCGACAATGTATAAGCACGTGGCCTCTAGACCTTCATGGTAAGAAGCAAATCCTTCATATATGGGAAAAGCCATTTGAGAATAAGAAATATGATGTAAGAAGAGAAATGTGGGTATTGGTGGAGAAAGCATATCCCACACCCCTCCTTTTATACTCAAAACCCTTGGCAGAAGATAAGATCTCTGAAAATCCGATTAAATTTCATCCTTACGTGAGTACGCTGATGTGCAAAAAAGTGTAATCAAGGCCTAGGGATGATTTGATTTGACCCCCATGCCGATAGGCAGGTCATGGGGTATGCCGATTGGCAACCCCCTATTTTGAAAAATTCCTTCTTTCCTCCTTTATAAAAATCAATTTTAGAAAAATCCTCATATTTAAAAATTACCCCCAGGTTATTTACTCATTTTTAATCCTCAAAACAAGTTCGCACTCAAAAATCTTTTCCCTATGTGAATTACTTTAACTCCTTTTTTATTAATAATAAATATTTTGCCTTTCATTATTTGTTTCATACGTACGTTTATTTTGCATAAAATAAACAATCTCACCTGATAATTAAAAGTGCATATAGGATTCGTCTCTAAATAAACAAAAATGCCAAAAAATACATACTTCTTCATATATATTTTTCTTCACTTGGTTGCATTTTGCAGATGAAGAAGAAAAATAGAAAAAACAAACGGCACTTCGCTCGAACCCTCAAACTCTTTCTCTCTCTCCAACCTTCAACCCCCACATTAGAGTCGCTTTCCTCGGCGACGAGTGGTGGAACGTCCAATCCCAGAACCTGAACCCTCATCTGAGGTGGTAGACGGCATATCGACTTCTTGATATACTCAGACATGGAGGACATCTAATCCTTGATATCCCTCAACCAAGCAAAAAAGTAACAAGAAAAAGATGAATCGGCCGGTAAAGAATAAAAAAAGAATCAACAAGACAAGATAGAAAGGATATACCTTATGACAGAGGGCCTCATCCATAAGCCCCGTCAATCCAGACACCGACAAATTAGGACGGTGCAGCATGCTCAGTGACTCCTCTCTACTCAATCGAAAATTCTAGGAAGGGGGAGTAACCCGAATAATCGGAGTCTTCACTTTTGTCACCATCACTAATGGGTCACCACCTGCACTATGGGCCAATTCCACCAGTGCATTAGTACCCTTTCCTGAACCTTGGTAGGTGGAGGCATATTCTCCACATCATAGATACAAGAAGGCATCATCTAGCTCGTCATAAAATCCAGATAATCATAGCTCACCGCTATATCCGTATAGTTCATATAGGAATCTCCAATCATCGTTGTTGCCCGGGCATCGTCTGACATCTCTCTCACCCCGTCTTATACATAGGGGCACCGACGGTGGGACCACCACCTCCTCCTCCATAATTTTCTCACCACCCTCTCCCCTAGGTACTAGACGTACCTAAACTCATGTGCGATCAACCATTGCATCTGCGCGTGTAATCCTATCACCCCCATATCCCATGGATTCACCCCTAGGGGTAGAAGGTCACCTGTAATGCCCAACAGAAAATAAAGATGCCAAAATGGACTCAGAAAAGACAGAAAGATAACTCGATCGCTCATCTGGGCATTCAAAGCCCGTAGTACGTACACCAAGGACAAAGACTTATTCGACCTCTAGTTGGATTTTTACCTCCGGAACATCAGGCAAGTGTCCCCCAAAACCTCATCCTTTAGGGCTATTAACCCTGACTTGTACTCGATCAACTCATAAAACCACGTCTGAAAAAGATAGGAATCAGAAAAAATGGAACAAAAGAAGAATGCAAGGATACACATAAAATGGAAATTAATATAAAGTTGCCACTAGAAAGTATGTGGGCCCCGTTAAAGTTTGTCGACAGTATTGGCTGAAAGCATCCAAAGAAGATAAAGGGATGCCAAAGTCAAGCTCACTCAATCATACAGTTGGACGTCAGAAATAGTCCTAAAAATGGTAAGAACCAAAGATGAATGACGCCGCCAATTGTCAATACCAAAAAGACACTCGACAGAAGCAAAAGAAATAAACAGGTCGTCTGTCGCACATACCGCTCGTCGATCACATACGCCCTCCTCCTCAGGAGATTCTCCCTCAAAGTAGAAATATGGATCGAATCACCATATACAATCCTACCCACATTCCCTAAAGCTACATGCACCACCTCTAATGGCACCATCAGCGTGCGATCCACCACTATCTGAAATTGCTCACAATTAATCCTCGTCAACGGTTAAACATTTATGGGAGTAAGCGTTATCTCCCCAAAGCCAAGATGGAAAGTATGGGTAGTGTCCCACCACCTCTCCCAGAGCACACAAAACCGCAGTAGAACGCGATGCCTCATCCAAAGTCTGCACCAAATGGACAAAACCCGCATAGGAAACCATCCAGCGCACCATAACCTCCTTTAGCCCTGTTGTCCTCCGAGACCAAATGCTCAAAGAAGCAATATCAGTCTGCAAAAGAAGAAGAAGAAGAATAAAAACCCTTCACTAGCACAAAAAAGAAAGGGAAAAATTAAATAGAATACCAAAGTTCATTGCACTTACATAGACACTAGGGTTCCTCACCCTAGCAAAACGATGGTATGCCGGCTCGCATAGTAAGATACGCTTGTGACACCCCGCCTAATAAAATACCGGGTGATCAATCTTATACCAAATTAAAACAGGAATCCCAGTTGGATCATCCTTAGCATCACTGCCGAAAACTTTTTAAAGACTTACTAACCACCTAGTATTCCAAAAACTGGTGCCAATTTTAACTTTTTAATTAAACAAAACAATACATGCGGAAAAATATAAACCATTCACACAACTGAATGAAAAAGAACTGAATCATAATTACACAACATGCCGAATAAATCACCGGCCACCAAAGAAATAATCCAAATGCAAATATTCAACATCTGAAAACTGTACCGAGAAGTCTGGGCGACAAGCCCTAAATAAAACTGAAACTGATACAAGATTCCTACTCTAAGAATGAATGAATGATGCGTCTAATCCAAACTCCTGCTAGCATCCACATATGTCGCAGCTCCGTGTCCCTGGAATAGAATATCAATCCTGGCGTCCCTGTGGATGGACACCTAAAAGGTTTTGAAAATAGTTTTATAGCAAGGGTTAGAACCCAAAACATTTTGAAAATATTTAGCAAGTGAATTAACTGCAGTAATTTAAAATGCATGAATGCGCTTCATATTTAAGTTAGTGTCGCACTCCCTTGTGGACATTCTCACCCCTCCACTATTGTGCACACCTACTGGTTACCTTAACCCCACCTAGTTGTACTACCCCGTCCAACTAGTCCTGGTATAACCATCCCTTGCCATACTACTCTAACCCGAGTATAATGATTATTGAATTATAAGTTATTTCACAATTAACTTAATTAACTCCTCTTAAATAGCAGCATATAACCGTGTCACAAGTTATATAAAGTAATTACATCACACACTGTATTATTCCCACAAATGATTAACTTAATTAATTTCTCATTAATTAACAACATATAACTGTAACCTGAGTTATATAAGGTAAATACATCACGCACTGTATTATCACCTACATATAATATTTACTACCATATTATACGTACCTTTACTAACATCCACACATATATCATACACGTATCCATCCTTCCGAGTATACCCTCACCGGATGATTCCCTCTAGAATGCTATCTCACTAGGTGTGCTCACAAAACCTAGTTTTCCCCAAGTTAGGATCGCTCACCAACTTGGACCAAAATATACGAAATGGAGGCAGTCATATTCCTTCCCTGAAAGTGAGATAAATCCCTCACCCATATATACCGGACGCTATGACCTGGGGATATACTCGCCCTACTCCTCAAGCTAGGGGATTCACCCACATCGCGCAACCTCCCTTGATAGCATTAGAGTATATAAATTTAATGAATATCTAGTCACTGATATTTAGTATCACGCAAAATAAATACACGTATATATATACTATCACGACACCGTATATATATAATATAAACCCCGGCTCTACCGTGTACTCTAAGTCCCGTACACTGCCTGAAATTTCCTGAGTCTGTGGCCCGACTCAATGTAGTTAACTCACTCTGTAATTTATGTAATACTTTCCCCGAGTCTATGGTCCGACTCTAATTAAATTAATTGACATACTTATTAATTTAATACCTTCCCGAGTCTATCACCCGACTCTAATTAAATTAATTATCCCATTTATTAATTTAATCCTACCCGAGTCTATAATCCGACTCTAATTAAATTAACTATCACATTTATTAATTTAATCCTACCCGAGTCTATAATCCGACTCTAATTAAATTAATTATCACATTTATTAATTTAATAACTTGGTGACTCTCAACCATTGTCCCCGGACTTACTTACTTGGCCCGTAACTTGATATTTCCCGAGTCTATGTTCCGACTCCAAATTAATTACTCTCTCTCGATAATTAATTTAATATTTTGGTGTCACATTACCAACATACCCGGACTCACTCACTTGGTCCATAATTAAATATTTTTCCGAGTCTATATCCCGTCTCAAAATTTATTAGTTTATCTCCAAACTTAATTCACTACCTTAGGGTCGCTTGACCAATATACTCGGATTCACTCACTTGACCCGTACCTCACTATTTGGAATAAAGTCTCTCAATTTCATCCATTAAATGCCCCACCTAAATTCATCCTAGTCCCAATTACTTTCTCCCATAATTGCTAGGAATATTGTTTCACAATTATCTATCACTTATTAATGTATGAAACTTAACTTTTAATAATTTTCCTTTTACATAATAATCTGGCCGAACTGCCCAAAATTTCCTATCATCGATCGATCGATGACCCCGATCGATCGATCGACCCCTTCGTTACAGCTCTTCTTCCCCCCTGTTTTTCCACCATTAACGAATTTCAAGGTTTTTAAACCATAATTTACCTCTAATCACATCATCCCATCCTCTACACATGGTCAATCTACATCCTACTCATCATAGAGATCATTAAGCTAATCAACCCCTCTAATTATCTCTTAATTTTCGAAATGGGTCTTTCTCACTAAAATTTAATTATCTGTTTTTAAATCCCAATTTCCAGATTCGATTTCCACTCTTTTATATTCTGAATTTCTCATTCAAATCATAAATACATATTCAGATTTCAATCACCCATCTAAATCTTACTTTGAATCTCATTCAAGTATTTCAAAAATTTTGTACCCATTTACACCTAAAAACGGATTTACACCCAAAAACGGATTTACACACCCACATCACTATAATATAAATTGATTATCATGCTTTAAGAATAAAAAACAGTTAACCACTTGTCTGAAAGTGTTCGTAGTGTCTGATTCCGTTGGCGGAGTCCCTCAATTTGGCTCCAAAAGCTCCCAATTTGTTCTTGATTTGTTTTCCCCCAAATCCCCTCTCAAACCCTAGGTTTGGAGTTGTGTTGGCTGCTGATTTTCTAATCTCCCATTAGGTTAAAAACCCTTAATCCCGTTTTTCACCTAATGGGCTTAATTAAAGTGGCCCAACTCACCCCGTGTGGGCCCGGCTATGCCCAAAAATACCCCGAGACCCAATTACCACCCCCGGGTACTCTTTTCTGACTATCTCGACCCATCCGGACTCAACCGCGGACTCAAAATTGGCATCCGAATTAATTTATAAAAATCCTTATCTCACACCCCATTAAGTCTATACCGACTCCCGGCTGGAATAAGTGTATACCTCGTCATTAATACTCGGAATGACGTAATTAAGTTAATATTATTCACTTAGTAAATAAATTTTCCTAAACATTAACCATTCACTCCCCGATTAATATTTAAATATATATATTGCCATAATTAATTCAATTAAAATTACAACACACCAGTAATTTAAAATCCTGAATTAATTAAATATTAAATGCACAAAAATACGGGGTGTTACAACGCTCATCCAATATAGGCTCGAATAAATAAAAGGCATTTTTATTACCCAATGCAAGAGGCACCCAGAATGCCACTCTAGGCGAGCCCAATCATTAGCGTCCAACCACTCATTATTGTACACCTCGCTTAAAGGACCATCCATTTCAAGTCTTGAAGGAAAAAGGACTTACGAACGGTTTTTAGAGAGAAAGCAAGAGATTCAAACGCTTAAAGATGCAAAAATTAGGATGATTCGCCCCCTTTATAAAAGGTCAAGGGGACTATCCCCCCCTTGACTATGCCAATTGACAACTGCCTTCTCATCTTCCCAAAAAAGCTGAGGATTCCGTGCCCTTTTCGATTGGAACCTTCCCAAGACTTTTTATCGACAACCCCTTTCAAATTTTGTACAAAAATGCTAGAAAATTCCAAAAAAATCCAGAAATTGCCCGAAAAATTCCCAAAAATCCTTGGAAAATATGGAACCTCAATTTTCTCAAGAAAATAATTTTGGAGCACTAGGCTCCTTACAAACTCTCAAAATCCCCACTAGGATTAATCTTACGCTCTTATCGCTAACATGATTAATCTTACACACCTATACTCAGCATATTCCATAAGAAGAACCAACGATGCGCCCACATTCAAGTCTACTACAATTCCCCAGTCTAAACACTCCCAGTGGAGACTCAAAATAACACAATACCCTGCGGACCCGCATGTAAATGTAGATTCTCTAGGAGAGAAATTCCTTACGTCCAACTTAAGGTCATCACAATTGATATTGGCCCTCAGAATTGGTCGTCCAAACTTCAGGTCCTTAGAATTAACCTAGACCCTCAGAATCAGACGTCACAACTTAAGGTCTTAAGAATCTTTTTGGGCCCTCAGAATTGGTCGTCACATCTTAATGTCCTAAAAATTGACCTCGGCCCGCAAATTTGGTCATTACAAACTTAAGGTCCTCAGAATTGACCTCGACCTGCAGAATTGTTCATCACAACTTAAGGCCCTCAAAATTGGCCTCAGCCCTTAAAATCAGTCGTCACAACTTAAGGTCCTCATAATTGACCTTGACCCACAGATTTGGTACTTACAAATTTAAGCTCCTCATAATTGAACTTGGACCTCAGAATCGATCGCCATAACTTAAGGTCCTTAGAATTGACTTCAACCCTCAGAATTGATCATCACAACTCAAGGTCCTCAAAATTGAGGGGGGTCCCTTATGTGTATGTTCTTTAAGCAAAGGCAATCTTTTTGCAATTTTTCTCAATTTTATTATGCAGCAAAGTTGTTAGCCAAATTTTAATTAATCCAATTTTATATCATTAACCCTAAACATGCATATAGTAAGATTAAGTAGAAAGAAAGTTCATAAAGCATGCTGGAAACCGCTAAAGTAAAAAAACTTAGACGACTTAGGCCATACAATCAATATGATTTAAAAATTATAAAGGAAGAATACCGTCTTACTTAATGACTCGATCACCACAAGCCTTGATGCCTCTTATTCTCTTCTACCGCTCCTTAACAATGCAACGTAGGAATCCACCTATTCAAGGTCCACAACATACGAGTCCACGTGTACCTAGGTATCCACCGATATAGCCATAACAGCCATCAATCAGTAAGTACGAATCCATCGCATTAAACCAGTTTGTTTAATAAGGAAGAAAAAAAATAGTGGTGCAAACACAAGATCTCTATGACATGTGGAATATGTAAACTCAGATCTTGAAATAATAAAGGATGTTTTTTCTTTAGAAACACTTTGAAAAAAATGTATTTCTTTATGTTCAGTTCTGCACACTAGTTTTTCTGAGTCAAAGACGCCTTAAATAGAAAAAACAACTTTCGAGCCGATGCGTCATTCGAACGAAAGCATCATGTCAATTGAAAGAAATCATCATATCATTTGAACAGTAGAACAATCTTGTTTTAATGGGGTAAATAGTTGTTTGAAACATGATATAATCAAGATACAGTTCATACGACTCGAAGCTCAATTTAACTGAGAAAAGATCTATAAAAATCATTTTAAAATCAATTTTAAATAAAATAGCATCCTTATTAAAAAAAATCGAGAACCATAAACCATTATGCATTCATACCTGAGAGAATCACAGAAATCCATGTGATTGTTAAGACTAGAAACGTGCACAAAAAATGTGGCATGATCTATCCTTGAAGCTTGGCCATTACGTCTTCAATACAACGTCATAGGCTTAAGGGAATCGTGATATATAAAATCTATCCTATGACTCAAAGTTGTTTTTGTCCTGAATAATGTCAATACATACAAATTGACACTATTCGGAAATTTTTCCTTACAAATCTCCCCCTTTAGCTATACCAGGACAAAACCAAAAATAATGAAATGCTAAACCTGGTCGTCAAGCCAAATAACCTATGTCCCATCCTATAAACCCAAAAATAAAATACACAACAGAGATTACAATATGTAGGACCGATAAGCATGAGCTGTCTGAATATGATGCAGCTGAAAAATCTAAATCTCTAAAGAATCACTACACACACGAAACAAACAAATTCCAAGTGAAGTACAGGGAAAAAACGATATATTAATAACATGATCAAAATCTCAATTCGCAACAAATGTCCTCGCACATCACATATTTATCTCTCCCACTTTTGTTTATAATAGACAACTAGAGGGACAAATAAACTAAAAATATTATATCTAGAATTAGTATAACATATGAAGCATAACTAAATAAACATGAGTAACCAGTTAATGAAAGATCAAAATATGACACAACATAATTAGTAAACAGTCTATTCATATGACTAAACAAACTATCATCCACTAATGCAGTATAAATAATAAAATAATCCCAGTCAATTACATAAAAATTGTCCTCAAACAATCCAGAAGTACTAAATCAGCATAACATAATATTATGTAGCATGCAGATACTGAAACTGAGCGAAAAATAAATTTCAAAAAAATCAGGTTGTTCGAACGACTAAGGGATGTCATTCTAACAATAGAACAACCATGCTCTAACCAAAAATATCTCGCTACTGACGATGTAAAACAGTAGACCCTCATGCGAAGCTCATTTGAAGGTATAGAATAATGAATTTAATTTGAATATTTATATATATATATATATAATTATTTTTTATTTAGGTTAAAAAACTAAAGTAAATATCACTTGGGGTTATGGGCATTATTAATCTAATTATTGTGTTGCTACCTTTTCTTTCATATTATTGGGTCAATTGGCGCTATATAAATGGATTTATGAAGAACTTTATCTTGTTTTTATTAGAATATTATTATTGGAACCTAAAGTCCTTCCTTTAATTATAAGTATGGCAGTGTTAATATTAAGAAGACACTTACAAATCTATTTGATTATTTTTTATTGACCGCATCGAGTAGCTAATGTTTGGAAGTTATATATGTATATATATATATATATATATATATATATATATATATATATATATTGTTTATATATTTGTGAGAACAATAGATAAAGAGATTCATTAAAAATAAAAATAAAATATAAAATAAGGTCAGTCTCGAATTTTGCCCAAATCGAACTAAAAATAGCGAGGACCAAATTAGTAGGTTAACCGGACAAATCGGTAAGGTCTCAATTAAAAATATTGAGGACTTAATACTCAGTCCAATCCAAAAAATAAGAAAAAATTCGACCAGACTAGACTATGTCCATCCTTACCCGCAACTGACCCTCCAAAGTGACCTCGCTAAAATCATTTTTGACCCTCTGAGTTTGAGACTAAACCAAAAGAAGTTTATGGGTGGTTTTGACCACTTCAAACCTATATATATATATATATATATATATATATATACAGAGAGATAGAGATAGAGAGAGAGAGAGAGAGAGAGACCATATTTTCTACATCACACCTAATTCTACCTAGTTTTTAAACATCCAACAAAAAACTGCTCAAAATATCTTATTTATAAGGGTTCGCGCCGGCAGAGTTTTGTGAATTTTTTAAAAATAGTTGGAAAATGTATTTATACCTAATTTTTTAAACATGTGTTAATTAAAAGGATAATTTTAAGATAAAATTGGAAAAAATTGGAAAAAAAAGGTTTTTAGGGCCTAGAAATAGGTATGATGTAGGAGAGTCTTCCACTCTTTCTATATAAATAACAAAATCAATAAAAAGTGGCTCCGTAAAAGAAGACCTATTTTTTCTTATTAAAAAATGTACTTGTAAGGAAGAAGAGTTATGTATTAAAAATAACAAAAAATTGGGTTTTAAAAAAATTGAGATACGTGACAGAATTATACATAACATGACTATGAAAATAAAGGAGCATTTAATTTCAGCATTCAACTATTAAAACAAAAGTTTTAGATGATAAAGCTTGGGCTAAATAAAATTTATCATATAATAGTATATATGTGGTCATCTAAAACCAAAATTTGTATGCTTCATTCTCGATGCAGTCTTGTATTTGCTTAAAATTACATGGCATGATACTATTATAAATGGTGAATATGTTGGGGTTCAAGAAGGACGAGATATCTCCTTGCCTTTGGTAGAGTTTTTAATAACCCTTCAATTTTTTTCTCTATTATTTAAAAACTTAAAAGGGTATAGGTTGTAGTATTTTAATTATAGCTTTGAATAAAACTTATACAAGAAAATAAGTTGGGATTATTACTCACACTAGTATTCTCCAATGAAATATCAATTATTTGAATAGGATTTCACATTTTGTTTACACATTATCTAAGGGTATGTGGAATTATAAAGGCTACTTGAAAAATTATAATTGCATTAATGGTGAAATTCTATATACGTGTAGGGACACACTGTGCAAAAAAACTTAAATCGCTTTTTTTTTCAAATATAAGTTTCAGTTTGTCTTTGATAAATATGTTTTCAGATTTTCTGAATAATGGTAAACATATTAAATGGAAGTAGAAAATAGTTTAAAAATATAATAGATAAATAAAGGGGTTTGCAATTGAATAGTCTACTTATAACTAACAATTTGAAGTACAACATATATGGGCTTATTTGAAATTCAAATGCACAAAAACACAAAATAAAGTTAAGTGAAAAGTGAGAAAATGATTAGATTTGGAATAGAAACATAAAATACAAGCATTTTAGGATTTTTGCATTTATATTTTATGATCATGGAACAACCGCATCAGTCAGACTAACATGAACAAGGTTTTATTTAGAAACAAACATAAAAATAACTAAATCATATATATATATATATATATATATATATATATATATATATATATATATATATATATATATATATATATAACAGTAAGTTACAACAATATAACGCACAAAAAATAATTATAATTTCCATGGCTAATTAGATAGCAAAAAGGGGGAATATAGTTATGAGGTTGGATGGTTGGGTATGTGGTGTGAATGACAAAAGGTAAAAATAAAAAAAAATACAATAAACATAACTAAGACCTTAACTTTTAATCATGCTACCTCTAATTAGTAACCCTGACACATGGTCGCCTACTCGTTAGAACATGCATTGCGGAGAGGAAGAGATGGTGTGAAAGATAGGTACATATATTAAATAATGTCATCATCAAAAAGTAAATCAAATAATGTCATCATCAACTATTTCAAGAGGAATATGTGACACTACCCCAATGTTGACCATGTATAGATATCGACAAGGTATTATAATTTCATACTCATATCTATCAAACTTCAACATCTCGAATGCCTTGTTCATCAATTTCTTGAATGAAAAATCACGTTTCACCCTATTAGACTCTCACGGGGGCATATCGTAACACAACTCAATGAGTCCTTCTAACACCTCCAATAACACATGAACGCATAAGCTTCTGGGGCCATTGAATAATTTTGCGATACGTTAAGACAATGTAAATCATGTTGATGAATTTTCATAAATTTCAAAATCGACATGTAAAATCCTAATTTCCTAAGAGTTAACAAAAAAAATCAATTCGGCTCAAAAAAGTTGGTCCACCGAATTTCTATAGTAACAACTCAAGTGACAAACATTTAAATTATGAAAAAAAAAATGTTTTGTCTAAGGCCTCATTTGATAAGAAAGTGAGAAAATACAAATGATTCCAAGGAAAATAATTGCAAGGTAAATCACTATTTTACAACGTACAAGTTAGAAAATCATCAATTTTTTACCTTTTCTATCAAACATAAAACTTGAAAAGTAGAAATAAACGTGAAAATTTTTCTTACGAAATATATATATATATATTATGTAACAACCCCCATTTTCTCACGTAAAGGTTGGCCAGGCACGATACGCCGAAGATGTGGCTTGTTTGTCAATTAATACAATTCTCAGCATCAAAATCATAGAAAGCATATATTAATAAGACATAAGTTAGTTCAAATTTAAAATCCCACGATAGTAAAATTCCATCAAGCACAAATGATATGATAAATTCGGCATCACAGTAAATATCCAAACCGACACAAAATAAAAAAAATTCTGGTCTTATGCCCATATAAATATCTCAAATGAAATAAGTAAGTGGAGCTGAATAGAACCTAAGCTAGAATCAATAAATCTGAAATGTATGAGGAGCAAAAGGAGACTGTAAGGCTGATACGTCAACAGTCCCGCTATCCCTGTGTAGGATCACTTGGGGGTAGAAAATATTTAAATTTGGGTTAGAGCGCTAAACTTGAAAGAATTAACTTATTCAATTTAAAGTGCAATAAATACAGTCGATTCGAAGTAAATATCCCCCATCGTCACTCATGTGAGATTAACATCTCACCCCTCATCTAAGTGTTATATTACCCGCATCCAAACAAATCCCGAAATAATGTATGAAAATCATGCCGATTTAATATTAGATGAATTAGCTATAATCAATTGCTAAAACGAAGCTGACTACATTCAATTATCAAATTCCAAAGTATCCCATTCTTATATATGTCACGAAAGTGACATAAACATCTATTATGCATTACATAGTAAGGGTCTGTAATTTACTGTCTACATTCTTAGACAAATTAATTAATCTCATTGAATTTGGATAATTTATATATATTCCCTTTCATATATGTGACACGCAGAGGCATCTACTAGTGGTGTCTCGTTCGTGCTCTATCGGCAAGTTCGAAGGGAATCTCCATCCAAGTCAGACATCATAAAACGCACATAAGTGGGGCGATCCGTACGCAGTACACTAGTTCACGATCCATACCCATTGGTGACAAAGGATACCATCATCAACACCTACCTCTCATAGATGGCGTTGCTACGTATTAACTAAAATGACCTAAACAACGTCTAGCCCACCTGTCCCGACGTGTGCTACGGTCCCAAAGATGCAAAAATCCAAGCCAATAGGACCGTCCACGAACATTGGTATGTCCACACAGATAATGTAATTACATATTATTATTCTCATATAATATGTGTTGGTAATTACTCTATAGTTTCCTAAAATGTCCCACATGATATTCACAAATATTCATCCATTAATAATTGACCATCTAGTTAATTATTAATCCCTTCTGCTTTAAAAGATTATTTAACCATCTAGTTAAATATGATGTCCCAATTAATATGTGTGCTACATTTACATTTTTAATAAACTCATTGTTGACCCAAAAACCGTCCCACCAACTCGTATGGACTTCTAAAAATACCCTAAATCAATCCCCGTTCCCATCTCCTTCCTCCCCTAGGATCGAATCGATTCGGTTTTCTAGCTAAAATGATTCGCTTATAGCCGAATCAATTCTCATCACGGTCGAACAGATTCAGACTGGGATAGTAGCGCAGATCTGATAGTTTTCTCTATTACGAGATTTCTCAATTCTTCCCCAAGATTCATTATAATCGTGATTTCTTTTTTATAAATATATTAATACGTAAGGACATATTTTCTATTGTCCCTAGTTTACATTGTGTATATCGTATACCGTCACAACCATCGAAGGAAGTTTACGGTCATACGTTCAAGAAGGCCGATCTGAATATAAGTATCTTCAACAATAGACCTCTACGAGATTGATTTTGGTAAGGAATGAGTTTAAGTTTCGAAAATGTTTTACGATTGTATTCGGATATTTTTCAAAACTATTTTTTAATCAAAATGAGGCATTTTTCTGAGTAAAAATATTATTTGAAAGACCTGCATGCATTCATTAAAAATATTATTTTTCTCTTCAGTCGTTCAAACGACAAAGCAGTGTCGTTCAAATAACATGCCAATGTCATTCAAATGACCCATTCGAATGACATCACATGTCGTTCCTTAGGTTGTAAGATAGGTCGTTCCTTGTTTGCTTCAAACGAGCCTACACTATTTTGCATTTTATTAGGTCATTTCTTTGGTCGTTCAAATGATATCCAGAAGTCGTTCAAACGATCTCCGTCGCCTCAAGAGTTTTATTTTGCTACAAATACCTATTTTGTGAGACTTGTTCATTAAGACTTTTGCTACACAAAAATTACATATCTACAGACTTTTAATCTTCACTTTTTAGGGTAATTTTAGGTTTCTGATTCCCTCAAAACAACCCATTTACTTTTGTGCATCGGTTTGGAACCCAATAAACTTCTTTGTTGAAGTTTCTCTTGCAGAGTAGGATTCTCTAATGCTGGATTGGTTGTTCTTGTGGGAGCTGTTGTTAACGACTGCGATCATTGGGTATACTCGAGAGTATTCACTGTTGAAGGAGGAATTTTAGTTCTTGAGGGAATCTTTGTTCTTCTAGGTTGTGGTCTATGTGGATTTTCTGTGGGAAATTCATTGAAAATTTCTTTAGGGTGTTGTAAGTTGCGATTTACAAACATTATTGAAATAAAAAGTTTTTCCTCGAAAGTTTTTTTTTCCTAAAATTGTATTTTTTTTCCCTGCATGCTTTATCTACTTAATGCTCTGAATCAGTTAGATGCATGTTTTAGGGTTAAGAAGATAAAATTAGTTTAAATAAATTAATTCTTATATTTGGTGCATAATAAAATTGAGAAAGTTGGAAAAATGTTGTCTTTACTAAAAGCACACACAAAAGGGCCTTCTCACATTGGTATCAAAACTTTAGCTTGGGATTTTTGCATTTACAAAATAGATCCCTAATACATAGTTACACATCTTAGGAGATTAAATTTCATAATAACAACACCAATTCCTTTCCCAAATCCTAGAATTTATATGAATAAATCAAGATCCGTAGCCCAAATTTTCCACCGTAGTTTCAACTATATACAAATCAGAATTTGGAGCATATAACATGTAATACTGACATTTTTTTATTACGTACTTATATTTCGGCTTATTTATATGTCAAAGCGTCATTTACAAAAATTCTACATTTCATGTCTCGCATGGAAATTTATTGATGCTAATATGATTTCTTTAAGCACTTTGGTAAATTTTAATGCAATTAGGACAAAAAAATGAACAATGCATGGACACGAGTAGTAGAATAATCGCTTTTTGACGGTAAGCGACACTGCGAAAATATAACTTTGTACTAATTGTTTAAGACAATTGGTAAGTCAAAAAAATAATTTGACCATATATTTAAAATCATAAAAATACATATAAAATTACCATGGGGGCAAAAAAAAGAAAAAAAATTAAATAATAATAATAAATAAATTATTTTTTGTCAAAAATTAAAAGTGCTCAGAAAAATCTGAAACTTTGCAGACAAATGTAAATTTTAATTTTCAACAACTTTTCCTTATTTAGAATTCTCAAAAAATGGTTTAGACCCTGTTTTGGGTGGATTTTATGTCGAAATTATAGTTAAAATTGGTTTTAGGTGGTTAGGTTGGCACATTTATTGGGTGGTTAGCTTTTGTATTTTTTAAACATGGGTAAAACGTATTTCACTTATATTTTCAAGCCTAGAAGACTAAAATGAGTCAAAACATTGAAAAAGGAAGCTTAAAAATTGATATAAATAAGGGAGGGGAGATTCAATGAACCTACTAAACCAAATAAACATAAGATCCTCATCTTCTTCTTCTCTCTTATCCTCAAGACCAAAAATACTTTAAATTTCGTAGATCACCCTTATACGCATATTCTCTCTCCTCAAACTCAATTAAAGAAGCTCAAAACTCAATTAAAATATCACACAAGGGGTGGGGCAACTTGGTGTGGCTTGAAAGGTTGATTTTGGGAGCATTGGAGTGGAGTTTAGGAGAAATCTAGGAGGAATTGAAGTTTTCTTCTCCGAAGTTATCTCCTCTTCATAAATCAAGTAGGGTTTTCCTCTTCCTAAATTTACGTTTTCAAAAGCTTAAAATACTCATGTTAATAAAAGATGATTTCTTGTTAAAAATTACTAGTTCTTATATTTTATATTGTGCAAACCCATGCTTTTTATGTGTCAAACTAAACTAGCTTTGTTGATTAAATTTCATAATATCATGCTTGTATAAATGAATGATTAGAACATGAAAATTGTTTTTTAAAAAAAGGTTTTAATCATTACTACTTAAATATGAATGTGTAGGATGCATATATATGGATTTCTTAGGTAGAAATCCTCATTTTATATGAATATACTTGAATAATTTTTAGAAATGATAAATGAAATAATGATAAATTTCAGCCCCTACTTTGATGTTGTTAAAAATTAAAGATAATGACTAAAAATGGTATAGAAACACCACTTAAAACCTTATATTTGAACTCTACATTAAAATGGTAATTTTAATGATTAGGTTTAGGATTAAATGAGTAAAATATTATAAGAAAATAATAAGGTATTATAAATGTATGTTTTTCTCTTGAAAACCCATTTGAAGGATGCATTTTGGTGTAAAATGGCATAATGGCAATTTTGGTAATTATGTGAAAAACTAGTGGAAGATAACGTTTCTTTACATTAAAATGCTAGTAAAATCATTTTAAAGGTACTAAAGTGTGTTAATGCATTAATAAATAAATAGAGTAAATGATGATTAGATGTTAGTGTTCAAAGTACGGTGTTATTATTAGTTGGCCACCTCGGTTATTTTAAAAGTAAGGCAAATAATGAAGTAAAGAAGTAACACCGAAAGATTAATGTGAGTACTTGGAATAATGAGAATAATTGTAAGAATGTGAATATTTGGATGAATGTGAATATATGAAAAGATAATGATATTCAGATGTTGCTGGAAAGAATAATTAAGGAGGTCATGACGTCCCTAGAGGTGAAAGAACCCAAATAACCTGTCCAATGTAGCATATGTGTGCTCGATACCGACGGTGAAAGGCCGTGAAATCATGGATGTTGGCAAATCCCAAAGTAATAAAAGTAATATTTATGAAAGATTGGGAAAATGAATGGATTAATATATTTGAATAAATGGAACTTATTAATATTATGATGACAACATCGTTGGATTACTAAGTTAAGTCTCTGGCACGAGACATGAAAATGCTTAAGTGTGAGTTGGGCACATAACCCGGGTGCATTGCATGTAGTTGCATTAACATTTAATGAAACGAAAGTTTTTTTTACAAAATACCGAAAGACATTGTATATGTATAGTATTTTGTCTATCAAATTATTACTTAGTATTTCCCACCCTACTGAGCATTCTCTCACCCCCTTACTTTTCCCACCCCAGGAACTTCAGTTTGTGACACTGGAGAGGATCTCGGTAAGGATGCTGAGGGTGTGAATCGATGTTAGACACTTTATTGACTGTTTCATAATATGTTTAAGATTTATATTTGTAGTACTCTAATTAATATGTTGGAACTCTATTATCATATTTGGACTATTGTGTTGTTTTACTCAGTGAACTTCATTTCGATAGATTAATTGTGGTATTAAATATATTTTTATTAGACAAATTCATAAGTTGGTTTTTATTATGCATGTTAAACGTCTATTCTTTTTAAATTGAAATTTGACAAATGAATATTATATCCTTAAATCGATTATAAAAAATGTTTTTCTTAAATAATGAAGTAAACTTTCCCCCCTTCCCCCTTAACACCCCAATTCGGATTTTGGTTATTCCAACGGTAATCTAAATTCCGGTCGGGGCGTTACAACTTGGTATCAGAGCATTAGGATCCACGAGTGTGACGGAGTGATAACACGTCTTCCTTATTTATGTTTTCTCGAATAAACTAGTATATTAAATTACATGTTCTTATAGGATGGCAGCTAAGCGTAACAATACCGCTTCTGGGAATAACGAGATTCAACACATGGAAAGGGCCGTGTGTTCGTTAGCTGACACTCTATCACAATGAGAGAGGAGTAGTCGTAACGGGACTGTAAAAAGTACTACTGCAGCTTCTATGTTGAACGACGATTGAACCCTTTAACTTTCAGAGTTACGAAAGGACTTGAGGTAGCAGAAGAGTGGCTTGATGAGGTCGAGCGGATTATGTATGTTCTTGATGTGAAGATTGGGCACAAAGTCAAGCTTTTTACTTTAAAGTTGATCGAGCAGGCCCATCAGTGGTGGGCCAAGTACATGGCAAGTTTGACTGAGCCCTTGAATTGGGATGGCTTTAAATCTACTTTTCTTGATCGATACTTTCCTAAGGCCTACCTGAATGCTAAGAAAGATGAATTTTCCCAACTCATCCAGGGTAAATTATCTGTTAATGACTATTTATTACGCTTCGAGATCTTGTCAAAGCATGTGAAGGCAGTGAAGACTGATGAGGATGAAAGACTAGACGGTTCATTAAAGGTTTGAACCCCCGCATTCGTAAATTAGTGGTGGGATTTGATCAGCTGAGCTTTGGTGAGGCGATGAACAAAGCTACCAAGATCGAAATTAAGGCATAAGATTCCCGTGATATTCGGGACAAAAGGAAGGAATTTGGAGGTGTTCCAAGAAGAGAGACTACTGGATCCCAAGGTGGTAGAAACAAGAGGTTTAAGGTGGACTGAGGGGTTATTGCCCAACTGAAGGCAGCATTTAGTGTCGATTCCCAAGGGCAGTGTAGCAGTGATTAGGGTTCCACACATCTCCAGAAGAATTGTTATCTTTATGGTTCCCCCGGTCATTTCAAGGGGGATTGCCCCTGAAACAGTGGTGAATAGGTTAGCCAGCAGGGCACCCATTTTATATCTGGAAGGAACTCAAACTTTTTGGGTCCCAATCAGCAGTGCTAGTAGTTCTCCTCTAACAAGTATCCGCAGAATAAACATGAATCTAAAAATCCTAGTCAGGGATATGGGAATCGTGGGCAGACTCAGATGCCGAGTGGTTAGACTAACATGTTCAACCAAGGTTATGCATATGCCATTTCTTAACAGTTAGTCCCCACTCAGAACTCAATAGTTATGGAAGGTATAATTTTTCTATTTAGTACTTGGGTGAAAGCCTTATTTGATTTAGGAGTATCTCATTCATTTATATCTAGTTCCTTAGCTTTCTGTTTGGGGTTAGAGGTAGTTGAGTTTAGCCCACCCATTTTTGTGGGATTGCCCATAGGTGGCGGTGTTGTCCGTAGCAAGTGTGTCGAAATTGTGATCATAGCTGAAGACTATATTCCGGAGTCTGATCTTATATTAATGGATATGGATGACATTGAAGTTATCCTCAATATAGATTGGTTGTCCAGTTTCGATGCCACTATCGAGTGCCATCGGCACAGTGTGTTAGTGAGCAGAGCATAAATTATCCTTGCAAATTATCTTCTACCCAAGATCAAAAACATTTTTTCGATGGCTAATCAACATTGTGGCAGAAGAAGAGCCTGTACGTGTGATTACAGATTATCCTATTGTGCAATATTTTCTCGATGTATTTCCTAAGGATCTTCCAGGATTACCCCCGAGTCGAGAGATTGATTTTGCTATTGATATTCATCATGGTGTTTCACCTATTTCCATCCTTACTCATCGGATGCCCCTGGTGGTGTTACGAGAATTAAAGCTTCAGTTGGATGATCTCACTAGCAAGAGTTTTATACGCCCTAGTGTGTCCTCATGGGGAGCACCGATACTTTTTTCAAATAATAAGGACAACACTCTCAGACTCTGCATTGACTACCGGCAACGAAACAGGGTGATGGTGAAAAAAAAATATCCTATGCCTAGGATCGACGATTTATTTGATCAGTTACTAGGAGCGAGAAGGTTCTACAAGATTGATCTCTGGTCTGGGTATCACCAATTGCGAGTTAGGCTCGAAGATATCCCTAAGACAGCTTTTCGAATGAGGTACGAACATTATGAGTTTTTGGTCATGCCTTTCGGCTTGACTAATGCCCTAGTTGAATTCATGGACCTCATGAATCGTATTTACCGACCATTATTGGACCTATTTATGGTGGTGTTTATTGATGATATTCTGGTATATTCGGCTTCTGATGTTAATCACGAGGAGCATTTGCGTACTACGCTTCAAGTACTTAGGGAGAATCAATTGTATGCAAACTTTAGCAAATGTGAATTCTGGGTGGATGAGGTTCAAATTTCTTGTCCACGTAGTGTCCGGTGCGGGCATTTTTGTTGATTCGTCCAAGGTTGAAGCCATCCTTGGATGGGCAAGACCGAAGACAGTCTCAGAGATTCAAATTTATCTTGGCTTGGCTGGATACTACAAAAGATTCGTTCAAGATTTCTCTCGAGTTGCATCGCCCCTTACTCGATTGATGTAGAAAAATGTCCATTTTGTGTGGTCAGATAAGTGTGAAGCTGCCTTCCAGGAGTTAAAGTTTAGGCTCACCTCAACACCTATTCTTATTCTTACCGTGCATGGAAGAGGGTATAGAGTGTATTGTGATGCCTCCAGATCTGGTCTTAATGCAGTTCTTATGCAGGTGGGTCAGGGGGTCACTTATGCATCTCGACAACTTAAGACATATAAGAGGAACTACCCCACTCACGATCTTGAGTTAGTCGCAGTGGTGTTTGCTCTGAAGAGTTGGCTATATTACTTATATGGTGAGCGGTTTGAGGTATTCACGGATCATAAGAGTCTCGAATCATCTTCACTCAGTGAGATCTTAACCTTCGGCAGCTAAGGTGGATCGAGCTTCTTGAAGACTATGACTTTACTTTGGAATACCATCCGGGAAAGGCCAATATTGTGGCTGATGCCCTTAGTAGGAAGTCGAGTCTTGACTTAGTAGCCATGAAATTCTATCATGGAAAGATGTATGCCGAACTTCAATATTATGACTTTCATATTCAGCGAAGTAATGATAGGGCCTATTTATGGGGTATGAGTTCGACCAGTCGTTCATCAAAAGGTCATGGATGCTCAATTATGAGATGACGAGATCATGCTTTTTTGAAATTGCATTCAGTGGGGGGAGGAATATAATACTCTGACAGTTGATCAGGACGGTGGTGTTCGATATAAGGGTAGGTTGATTGTCCCATCCATTGAGGAGCTTCAAGCTGAGATTCTAGGAGAGTTTCACCATTCTTGATTCAGTATACATCCGAGAGATACTAAGATGTATACGTACATATGCAGAGATTTTTAGTGGTCACAGATGAAATGAGATGTGGCTTTGATTGTGGCAAGGTGTTACACGTGCCAGCAGGTGAAGACTGAACATAAGAAGCCAGCTTGATTATTGCAACCACTTCCAATTATCGAGTGGAAGTGTGAGCATATCACTATGGATTTTATTACAGCTTTGCCTCGGTCTGAGAGAGGGAATGATGAGGTTTGGGTTGTAGTAGATCATCTCACTAAGTCAACACACTTTCTAACTATTAGAGTCACATATAGCATAGCAAAATTGTCTAGACTTTATATTCAGGAGATTATCCGACTACATGGTATTCCACTCACTATTGTTTCAGATAGGGATCCTTGGTTCATCTCTCGGTTTTGGAGGAAGGTTCAGGGGGAAATGGGTACTAATCTGAATTTGAGTACGACTTATCACCCCGAGACTGATGGGTAGTTTGAGTGTACTCTTTAGATTCTGGAGGATTTACTACGATCGTGTGCTTTAGACTTTCGGGGTAGTTGGGGTGAGAACTTGCCTCTTGCAAAATTGTCTTACAATAATAGTTATCAGTCGAGCATTGAGATGGCCCTCTTTGAGGCACTATATGGGAGACCATGTCGTTCCCCGATATGTTGGACAGAGGTTGGAAAGAAGCATCTCACAAGTTTCGATGTGATCAGGGAGATGACTAAGAAGTTTAGATGATTAGATAGAGACTTGTTACAGCCCAAATTAGGCAGAAGAATTATGTTGATAATCTCTGTATACCTATAGAGTTCCTAATAGGTGACCATGTGTTACTGAAAGTAAGGACCCGAATCGGTAGCAAGAGCTATGTCCAAAAGGGAAAGCTCCCCCTTGATAAACTGTTCCCTTTGAGATCTTAGAGCGGGTTGGGGAAGTCTCTTATCATTTGGCATTGCCTCCTCAATTGACTCACGTTCACAATATGTTTCATGTTTCTATGTTGAAAAATTATCTGTACGATTCTAGTCAATGTCATCAACTAGAAAAATATCGAGTTACAGGAAGATACTACATTTTTTACGTGACCTTTATCTATTTTGGACCATGAGGACAGGGTACTACGCAATAAGGTTATCCCTTCAGTTAAAGACCATTAGGAATCACAGGGTGTTAAAGGCACTACTTAGGAGCGAGAAGTCGAGGTGTGGGAGAAATATCCACAGTTGTTTGACTTACTTAGGATTTATTTCTGGGACGAAATTTCCTAAGGAGGAAGAATGTAATACCCCGCACTTTTTATTACATACTTGTATTTCGACTTATTCATATGTCAAAGCATCATTTACGAAAATTCTACTGCATGTTTCTCATGGGAATTTATTTATGATAATATTCTTTATTTAAGAACTTTTGTAAATTTTTATGCAATTCGGACAAAAAAACGAACGATGCACGGACACGAGTAGTAGAATATTCACTTTTTGACGGTATGCGACACAGCGAAAACATAACTTTGTACTAATTGTTTAAGACAATTGGTAAGTCAAAAAATTAATTTGACCATATATTTAAAATCATAAAAATACATATAAAATTACCATAGGCTCAAAAAAAATAAATAATAAATAATAATAATAATAATAATAATAATAATAATAATAATAATAAAATAAATAAATAAATAAATCATTTTTCGTCAAAAGATGAAAGTGCTTAGAAAAATCTGAAATTTTTCAAACAAATGTAAAAGTTAATTTTGAACAACTTTTCCTTCTTCAGCATTCTAAAAAACAATGGTTTAGATCCTATTTTGGGCAGATTTTATGTCGAAATTATAGTAAAAATTGGTTTTAGGTGGTGTGGTTGGCTCATTTATTGGGATGTTGGCTTTTGTATTTTCCAAACATGGGTAAAACTCATTTCACTTATATTTTCAAGCCTAGAAGATTTAATGAGTCAGAACAATTAAAAAGGAAGCTTAAAATTGATATAAACTAGCATGTAACTCGCGTGATGCACAGGGATATTATTATATTTATTAAAAACATAGCGGATCCGACCATAGGTTAAAGCTACCAATATTAGACAGCATAAATTCCTACCATGACAGATATTTTTGTAGTTTTTCACATAAAATTGATATATACCCATAGTCGAAGAACAAAATAATTAAAAATATTTGAATTATGAAAATTCCAAAATAAGAAAGAAAATAAGTAAATAAAAAATTAACAAAAAAGGAAAAATACTTATGTGAAAAGTCCATCTTACATATATTGAGATAATTTAACTTGTGAACTATTAAGTAGGATTGTGGTATCTCATAATAGCATAAAAAATCCATCTTACAAATATTGAGATGACTTATGACTTGAAAATCAAACAAAAACATAAAATAAAATATCATGCATTATTGACATTACTTTTGACTTCAAAATCAAATGAAAACATGAAATAGAATAACATGAGAAATCTTGTAAATTAAATTTTGGTGGATTAGTCTCTTGCGAATAGTATATCACCATCCTTAATATGGTAAAGAGGAAAAAACAATATACATACATACATATACACATAGGTTGAGTTGCGATGAATAAGGTTCATGGAGGAAAATGAAAAATACTTATAGTGTTAAATGCTTGTTATACTTAATTTGATATCAAATTTGATATTTAAAATTTCGTGTAATAAAACATTATAAGGGGAGTCACCACTATTAATTAAAACCCAAAGAGGAACCAACTCGAACAATAAATTATGAAATATTCTACCTTATCAATTAAACCAAAATCCAATCTAGAAAAATCAAACGGATATAAATAGGCATACTGAACCGATGATCACGAGGATTTAAATACTTTACGAGTGAATATTAGTAGAATAAATTAAATATAAAATCTGCACAAATACAAATATATTACCTTAAAGATGTACTAAAAATCTTGACAATGATTGTAATTGGGATCACCTGAAGGTTATTTTATTTCATTACATCCTTTGCAACCTAACTCCTATTTTGTAACAATAACAAAATCAAGATTTTAATGCTACAAAATTAATAAAAACAAATTTAACTCCATTCCTTCCTTCAATAATTTTTCTACTAAAAGATATTGGCGTCTCACACAATCTGAAGGCCATCTAGTCATAAAAGAAAATTGGTGGAGTGCACTCGAATATGGTGGTACAGTATCAATGACAAATATAGAGATGCCTTTGTTAACAATACTGAAAGCTCCAATCCTGATCATTTATCACACCATATGCATAAAGTTAAACACCTTGCTTGTATCCCAAATATGTTGGTAAAGTGTGATAAGTAGAGTTACCTGAGAGGAATTGATAAGGTAGAATATTGAGTCCGAAACTGATGGAGGTAGACTGAATCGATAAGGAAGAATACATCTCCTGTAACTTTATCTTTCTAATCATTCTCTCTTCACTCCCCGTTCTATCCTCTCCAAGCATGTCATATTTCAACCTTTTCACATCTGATAGTTTTACTCACTTTAATATAAAATCTTCTGCACCTTCCTCCAAACACATGTTATCAAATTAACAAAATATTAACAAAAATTGACAGAAATAAAGACTTTGTAAAATATTTACTCTTTCAAAAATGTAAAATTATATACCTATCGATTCATGCCAAAATGTTTTCAAATAACATAATCACAAGTGGAACTTCTCTAAATATAGATGATCCCTGAACTACAAGAAAAAAAAATTAGTTGAGTTCATCGAATTTTAATATAAAATTAAAATAACGAAAAAAATGCAAGAAATTAACCTTGATTTTTTTAGCAATTCATAACCAGTCATTCTAAGTATACAGTAGTCTGTGATTATCAGATCCACCTTCAAATGCTAAAATAATGAAAAAAACATGTTAAGAATAAAAAAAATGACCTCATACATAGTTTTATTGTATGAGAAGAAACTCATACCGAGTTTATGACGTTAAATGACCTCTCGATCAATGATATTGTCATCAACAACAAGAACATGAACATCGTGAGAATCAAATGATGATAAATCATCGAAGCCTTCATTTTGGTCACACCTCCTTCGCCATGAAAACACGTCGTTTCTAGCCATATTTGCAACCTTAGATTAGAGGAGATGATAGGAGAGGAGGAAGAGCAAAGCAAAACATAAGTTGTGTGATTTTATGGCGGGTCCTTTTTATGCGTGTATTCTATTTGGTTTATCTATCTCAGGAGCACCTGTTTCCAATCAATATTTTTGTGTGATGATTTTTCTTTATCTGAATAAAATAAAATGAAGTTGGAAGGTTAATGATCAGCAGCTTTTTGGTTCATCGCTTTTCCGTTCACTGACTAAAAAGGAAGCGGGAAGGTTAGTGGTTGTATGTATTGATGAGTTAAATATATTAAATGTTATTGAAACCTCTAATATTGTCGTATTAGAGGTATATAATAGATAAGGGTGGGGAGATTTAATGAACCTACTACACCAAATAAACATAAAATCCTCAACTTCTTCTCTCTTATATCCTAAAGAGAAAAAATACTTCTAAATTTCGTAGCTCACCCTTATACCCATATTCTCTCTCCTCAAACTCCAATAAAGAAGCTCAAAACTCCATTAAAACATCACACAAGGGGTGGGGCAACTTGGTGTGGCTTGAAAGGTTGATTTTAGGAGCATAGGAATGGAGTTTAGGAGCAAACTAGGAGGACTTGGAGTTTTCTTCTCCAAAGTTATCTCCTCTTCATAAATCAAGTAGTGTTTTCCTCTTCCTAAATTTATGTTTTCCAAATCTTAAAACACGCATATTGATGAAATATGACTTCTTATGAAAAATTACTAGTTTTTGTATTTTCTATTATGCAAACTCATGTTTGTTATGTGTTAAAATGAACTAGCTTTGTTGATTAAATTTCATAATATCATGCTAGTATAAATGAATGATTAGAAGATGAAAATTATTAAAAAAAAGGTTATAATCATATACTACTCGAATATAAATGTGTAGGATGCATATACATGGATTTCTTAGGTAGAAATCCTCATTTCATGGGAATATACTTGAATAATTTTTAGAAATGATAAATGATATATTTTGAAATGAAATAGATAGATTTCATCATGTTTTGAAATAATGATAAATTACAGTCCCCACTTTGATGTTGTTAAAAAGTAAAGATAATGACTTAAAATGGTGTAGAAAACCCACTTAAAATCTTATATTTGAAATCTACATTAAAATGGTAATTTTAATGATAGTGTTTAGCATTAAATGAGTAAAATATTATAGAAAAATAGTAAGCTATTATAAAGATATGTTTTTCTCTTGAAAATCCATTTAAAGGACGCATTTTGTTGTAAAAATGGCAGTTTAGGTAATTATGTGAAAAACAAGTGGAAGATAATGTTTCTTTACATTAAAATGCTAGTAAAATTATTTTGAAGGTACTAAAAATGTTTTAATGCATGGAGTTGGCCTCCTCGGCTATTATTAGTTTGCCTCCTCGGCTATTTTAAAAGTAAGGCAAATAATGAAGTAAAGAAGTAACACCAAAATATTAATGCGAGTACTTGGAATAATGAGAATAATTGTAAGAATGTGAATATTTGGATGGATGTGAATATATGAAAAGATAATGATATTCGGATGTTGCTGGAAAGAATAATTAAGGAGCGTATGACGTCCCTAGAGGTTAAAGACCCCAAACAACCTGGTCAGTGTAGCATATGTGTGCTCGATACCGATGGTGAAAGGCCGTGAAATCGGGGATGTTGGCAAATCCCAAAGTAATATTGATGAAATATTGGGAAAATGAATGGATTAATGTATTTGAATAAATGGAACTTATTAATATTATGATAACAACATCGTTGGATTACTAAGTTAAGTCTCTGGCATGAGACATGAAAATTCTTAAGTGTAAGTTGGGAACATAGCCTGGGTGCATTGCATGTAGTTGCATTAACATATAATGAAATGATTTTTTTTTACAAAATACCGAAAGACATTGTATATGTATAGTATTTTTTCCATCAAATTATTGCTTAGTATTTACCACCATACTGGGCATTCGCTCGCCCCTTACTTTTCTCACCCCAGGAACTTCAGTTGGTGACACTGGAAAGGATCTCGGTAAGGATGCTGAGATTCAACGTAAGACGCTCTGTTGACCGTTACATAATATGTTTAAGATTTATATTTGTAGTACTCTAATTAATATGTTGGAACTCTATTATCAGATTTGGACTATTGTGTTGTTTTGCTCAGTGAACTTCATTTCGATAGATTAATTATGGTATTTATTATTTTTTTCCATTGGACAAATTCATAAGTTGGTTTTATTATGCATGTTAAACATCTATTCTTTTTAACTTGAAATTTGACAAATGAATATTATATCCTTAAATCAATTAAACAATATATTTTTCTTAAATGATAAATAAACTTTTCCTCCTTACCCCTTAACACCCCAATTCAGATTTCGGTTATTCCAATGGTAATCTAAATTCGGGTCGGGGTGGTACATAATAGGGGGTTCAAAGTCACAATTTCTAGATCTTCTACATCAAACCTCTACTTGTGAGTCCAATTTTCATAATTTATCTCAAGAAATCCTATGGTAGCTATCTCCAATTTCAAGATTTCGATAATCCTAGGTTTATGGGTTAACACCCTATGTTCCAATCAATCCTCTACATGCATAAGATTAATCATTAACATTAAATCATAAATTTACAAACTAAGATCGAAAAATCATATGGGTTTTGCTATGATGAATCAAGAAGCAAATTGAACATTAACTTGAGCAAGAAGATTCTTGCCTGGATACGCTGTTGATGAATTTCCCTTTGAATCTCCCTCTTCAATTCCTTGGTATGGCTTCTTGTCGTATCTCTCTCTCTCTCAGTGATTTAGGATATGATTCTTAGATATAACCTATAGGGAGTTACTAACCTCTTAATATAGGTAATTAAATTATCAATCCCGAGTTGGGTTTATTTCCTAAAGTTTGGACACCCAAATGGGTCCGGATCCATAATTAGACTAGACCAAATGTCTCCCAACGTCTATACCTATATTTTGGGACCATTTCTAAAGGTTTAAAACACCTAAAGGAAACCACATGACACCCCAAAACGTGTCCTGATTATTTTTATCCACAATTATATTTTTTATAATCGTGTAACACATCAATTATAAATTTCTACTACACATGATATTATTTTTCGTTATAATTATTAACATAACATAAAAATCAGCCAGACCTGATTATGACACAATAACAAATTACTTGTTCCGAATTAATAAATTAAATTCATCAATTAAATTCAATTTGCATGAATTTTATTTTATTCAAAAAATATATCTTTATTTATTCTAGAAAAATACGGAGTACTACATATTATTAACGGAATATATATATTTTACATAATATATATTATTTATGAAATATTATATATATATATATAACAATCCCTATTTTCTCACGTAAAGGTTGTCCAGGCACGATACACCGAAGATAGGGCTTTCTTGTCAATTAATACCATTCTTATAACCATAGTAAATATTAATAAATTCTTGTCCATAACTTCGGTATAAAAGATATAAATACATACACAATAATCCAAATTCCACACCACCATAATAATATAAATGATAAAATCCAGTCAAACATAATAAATTCCAACTGTCATGAAATAAAAGTGTATCGGGCTTATGCCCTTACAAATATTCCCAATGACAAATAACTAAATCAGAAAAGCACATATGCTAGAAGGAGACTAAATTGAATCTGGATAATAAGCGAGATCGCGGAACTACCACAACACAATCCAATTATCCCTGTCTAGGAGCACCTGGGGGGAAAACCATTAAATTTGGGTCAAAGCCGAAGGTGTGCAAGAATTAACTTGAATAAAATATGAATGTAATAATACAATCGATGAATAATAAATATCCCCCTTTTTTTTACACTCACATGCATATAACGCCTCGCCCCTCAACTAAGTGAAATATCATTCGCATCCTAAAAATTCCTAAATCATGAATGGTAACAATACCTCAATTTATAAATGGGGATAACAATAATAAATCAATTATTAAATTTCCCAACAGTCACTTATCTTAGTCTCATAGTTCTTCCAGAAAAGCATAAACTTCTATCATGCATTATAGGATTTCATATATTAACATTATCTTCCTTTCTTAGACAATTTAATTATTCAAATCAAGTCCAGTCAATTAATAATATATGTTTGTATATATTTGACACACAAGGGGATCTACCGTTAGTATCTATTCGTGCTCTATCGGCTAGTCCGGAGGAATTCTCTTATTCCTAAGCGGATAACACAAACACACATACGTTAGGGGCGGTCCCTATGCATGACACCTGTATACGGCCCATATCGAACGATAATACAGGAACGGTCAGCGCCAAACCTACCTCTAGTGGGTGGACCCTCTAGGTAGTACCTATATTGCCTACACATCGTAAATCCCACTTGTGCCTACGTTTGATACATGTCCCGAACGCGCGAACCCCTGAGCCGATAAGACGATCCACGAATATGGTATGTCCACACAAATACATAGTAATACATATTATTTATCCTTATAATATGTATAGGTAATTTCTTCTACAATTACCAATATTTTTCTTCATTTGTTCATAATTTAAATTCTATTAAATTATAATTTCCAAGCCTAATAGTAATCATAGATATACCCAAGTGTTTAAGGAATTAAGTCATTAACATTAAAGAACTCAAAATTTGAAGTAGAAAACGAGGCAGAAAATCTCAAAATGTCGAACTGATTCGGTTTGGGGCTATCGGATTGATCTAGTATGCTGGATCGATTCGTTTTATCTTTTAACCGGATCGGTCCGCCCCATACCATAAGTCTCAAAGAGCCAGACCGGTTAATTTTTCCTTCCCATCGAACTGGTCTTCCCTTCAGATCTCACACTACTACTGGTCCGGTATATCTTTGTCGACATGGTATTTGTTCGGGATTATTTCATAAGAGGAGTATCTATTTGGGGGAGGTTACAACTAGAAATTCATCCATAAAAGATCCTCAATTATCTCTATAGTTAATTACTATTATTTTTCCATATTCAATAAACTTAAAAGGAATCCGTAAGGACATTTTTATGATGTCCGAAATGTTTCATTTGTATATGTCGTATGCCGCTACATTTGGCACATCTCTACACGATCTCACACGACGGCCTCAATCCGAAATTTGAGAATCAAGCATTCATTATCTCCAACATGTGTTCCACATTTGCCTCAACGACTTCACGTTCCATGATTTTAGGCTCGTAATGCAAGTGGTACGCAAGAGAAGTAAAAAAAATGCAACAAGGCACGATAGGGAAGATCAAGGGCAATTTGGTAATTTTACAACCACCGTCCGGAGGACTAGTCAACTGTAAAGTTTAAGAGCTTGCCGTAGCAAAGATACTGGAAGAAACGGCACCTCAATCCTAGCTACGGTGATCAAGTTATGGCCTGTTGAAAATGGAGATAATTCCAAGAAAAACCTTGGAATTTTGACTAAGTGTTGAAAGCCCTTTTTCCAGCGAATTTCCCCGAACCCAGCCCGAATCGGTTCGGGGGCGAACCGGTTTGCAGGGGACCCAAAACGGTTCAGGGTACCTGTACGCTGGATAGAATTTCAGTGTTTTAAAAATATGGAACTCTTCATTTGTTTCCCTATAAATACCAACTTCGGGGGAGCTATTTGGGGTGACTTGCATAGAAAAATTTGAGAGTCCAAATACCTCAAATCTTCACCATTTTTTAGTCCCAAGACTCAAGGTTTGATTCACACAACTTTTCCAAATCTTTGTGAATCCGTTTGCAACCCAAGTACACATCCGTGTGTTTATTCATACTCTTGTGAAGAAGACCGTCCTTCTTCTTCATTGCTGTCCTCTTGGAAAGGGAAACTTCCAGCCGCCGACTACAGATCTGACGCTTGTGGGTAATTTTGTGTCACTGTATTTTCATTGTAATATAAGAAATTGTATGTTACAATATTATAATGAAAATAAATGGCTTTGCCCCATTGGGGGATTTTTCCTCACATATGTGTGTTTGAATGTTCTTGCATGAGTTATCATCTTGTTCAATCACATATGGTTTCATGTTTAGGATTTAATTGATAAAAACTGAGTTTAATTAAATAATATCTCTATTTGAACGCACGCGCACTGTTTTAATTTGGTATCAGAGCCAATTACACAACTTTACCATGTAATTTTTCGCATAATTTTTCTAAGATATCAATTTTCTAAAAAATTAATTTTTGAAAACGAGTGTGTTCATAATGGAGAAATTATATAATAAAATGCCAATTTTTTATGGGACAAACTATGCATATTAGAAAGCCCGCATGAGATCTGCACTAAAAGCCATTGATGAACGTGCCTGAATTTTGGTAGAAAGAAGGTGGACACCTCCCTCCGTCACTGTTGAAAACATGACTAATTTAAAACCTGTCACCTCATGGACTGAAGAAGAATTTAAATGGTCGTCATTCAATTCTAAAGGGTTAAGTGCCATTTTCGGATCCGTCACACCTGACGAGTTCCGACGTATAATGACGTGCACCACCTCAAAAGAGGCATGGGATGTTTTGCAACTTACCCATGAAGGTACGAATGCAGTGAAAGAGTCTAAACTGCAAAATTTAACAACTCAATTTGAGACCATCACCATGAATGAAACTGAAAGTTTTGATGATTTTTATGCTAGGCTTTCTGACATTGTTAATACTAGCTTTGATCTTGGTGAACATATTCCTAATGCTAGAGTTGTTAAAAAGATTCTTCGTTCTCTGCCTAGGCGTTTTATCCCTAAAGTCACAGTGCTAAATTCTATGGGTAATTTAAATACGCTAAAATTGGAGGAACTTGTAGGAGACTTGCAAACATATGAAATTGATATGTTTCCTAAAACTGCTAAGTCTAAAGATAAGGGGATTGCACTTAATTCCCAAGAGAGAAAAAGTGAGGGGTCGGCAAGAAAGAGAGTTGAGTCGTCTAGAAAGAAAAATATTGACACGTCTGATTCTGAATGTGATTTTGACTTAGATGATTTAGCTCTTTTTGCTAAAAATTTCAAGAAAATTCTCAAATTTAGGAAAAATGGAAATTTCAAAGATAAAAATAATTTTCAGAAAAACCAACAACAACAAAGGTAAAATAAAAGGTCTTTATCGTTAGTGAATTCTTCTCGCATTCCAGCTAAAACCAACAACAACAAAGGTAAACAAAAGGTTACCACTTCTTGGGTACCTAAGAAAGATCAAAAGTCCGTTGTTGTTCATGTCACTCTCAAAGCACATAATACCTCACAGTGGTATTTTGATAGTGGGTGCTCGAGACATATGACAGGTGATGCCTCATTTTTTACATCTCTTGAGGACTATCAGAATGGCAGAGTCACATTTGGAGATGGGAGCAAGTCTAGCATTGTAGGACGTGGTACTGTAGAGTTACCAGGATTTCCTAAGCTTGAAAATGTTTTGTACTTCAAAGGCTTGAAAGCAAACCTTTTCAGCATTAGCCAGCTGTGCGACGCTGACTTTGCCGTAAAGTTTGATCGGAACGCTTGTAAGGTCTACAATCAAGCCGATAAACTTTTAGTGCGAGGGGTGAGGACAAAGGATAATTGCTATGGGACTGAGCCCACATCCTCACTTGTCTGCAACAGCGCCACGATCACTTATATGGATCTGTGGCACCAATGTCTAGGTCACGTGAACGTTAGAGATTTGACACGTTTAGCCAAAAAGGACCTAGTATGTGGCTTACCATCTCTTGGAAAGTCAACTTCCACGGTTTGTGGACCCTGTCAGTTAGGAAAGCAAATTCGGAGCCCTCATAGGAAGTTGCATTCCATTACCACCTCCCGAGTACTTGAGCTGATTCACATGGATCTTATGGGTCCTACTCGTACTGAGATTTTGGGTGGGAAGAGGTATATCCTCGTGATGGTAGACGATTTCTCAAGATATTCTATTGTAGGTTTTCTGAGGGAGAAATCCGATGCTGTTGAGTTTTGAACGACCAAGTGTTGTGTCCTATAAAATTAACACGGATTCACTATTAACAGGATACGTAGTGACAATGGCACTGAATTTAAGGAAGAAAAGGTAGATCTTTATTGTGATATCCTTGGGATCAAACATGAGTTTTCTACTATGAAGACTCCTCGGCAAAATGGGATTGTTGAGAGAAAGAATAGAACGATCCAGGAAATGGCTAGATCTATGCTTCTAGGTCGTATATTTTTTAGGAGATTTTGGGCAAAGGCAGTGTTTACTACATGCCACACGATGAATAGGGTTTACATGCGTCCACACACACTTCAAATGCCTTATGAGTTGTGGACTAGCAAGAAACCCAACCTTGCATATTTCCGTATCTTTGGGAGTAAATGCTACATCCTACGGGATAGAGAGCAATTAGGAAAGTTTGACTCCCGAAGCGACGAGGGAATACTGTTGGGATATTCATCGAATAGTAGAGCATACCGGGTTTTTAACCTGAAGAGCTCTAAGGTCATGGAATCAATAAACGTCACCAAGATGACGAACCTCCGACGGTTATTGATCCTAACCTTCAATGTGTGGATGAGGACTTCTCTGGTAGTGATTTACTTGTCCCTCACCCACACATTGTGGACCCTACTCCTGTATTAGGGTACACACCTTCTTGGGTTATCAAGAGTCATGACCTTGCCTCCATTTTAGGTGATCCCTCTCTTTGGGTTATGACTCGTGCTCAGCTAGAGAACGTTGTTAGCCACTTTTGCTACACGTCTAAAGTCGAGTCCAAGAATCACAAAGAAGCACTCACTGATGAACACTAGATAGCTGCTATGAAGGATGAGTTGCTTCAGTTTAAAAAGAACAATGTCTGGGAACTAGTATCCCGACCTAGTGAGACTAATGTGATAGGTACCCGGTGATTATTCAAGAATAAAATGGATAAAAATGGTACCATAATCAGAAACAAGGCCAGGTTGGTCGCTCAAGGCTACACACAGATAGAGGGTGTAGACTTTGGCGAGACATTTGCTCCTGTTGCTAGGCTTGAGTCCGTCCGTCTACTAGTTGCCATCGCATGTCATCTACGCTTCAAGTTATATCAGATGGATGTCAAGAGTGCCTTTCTGAATGGCATTCTACAGGAGGAGGTTTACGTGGAACAACCAAAAGGGTTTGAAGACCCTCAGCACCCGGAGCACGTCTATTATCTGAGAAAATCCTTGTATGGTTTGAAGCAAGCACCTCGTGCTTAGTACGAAGGCTTACTTCCTATCTCTTAGCCCGTGGCTTCAAGAGAGGGGGAGTTGATATGACGTTGTTCGTCAGGAGAGATGACGGTGCTATTTTGGTTTCCTAGGTCTATGTGGACAACATAGTCTTTGGATCCAGATTCCCCCAGCATGTTCACCACTTTGAGGAAGAGATGAGAAGTGAGTTTGAGATGAGCATGGTAGGTAAGCTTACTTTCTTCCTTGGTCTCCAAGTTCATCAGTTAGAGGATGGGATGTTCATCTCCCAATCCAAGTATGCTAGAGACCTAATGAAGAAATTTGGTCTAGACTCCGCTAAGCATGCGCGTACACCTATGAGTACTTCTATCAAGCTTAGTAAGGACACTTCAGGCAAGGACATAGAGCAAACCTTGTATCGGAGTATGATAGGTAGTCTTCTCTACTTGACTGCCAGCCGTCCCGACATAGCATTTAGTGTTGGAGTCTGTGCACATTATCAGGCATCCCCGAAAGAGTCACATTTACTCGCTCTAAAACATATTATCAAATACGTAAGTGGGACTCTTTCATATGGTATTTGGTATTCCTTTGATACCAATGACCGTTTGTTCGCCTATTCGAATGCTGATTGGGCTGGGGATGTAGATGGTTGTAGGAGCACTTCTGGTGGGTGTTTCTATTTTGGTTCTGCTCTTGTCTCCTGGTTGAGCAAGAAGCAAAACTCCATCTCTTTGTCCACTGTGGAAGCTGAGTACATCGCCGCCAGGAGTTGTTGCACGCAACTCTTATGGATGAAGCAGATGCTGGAGGATTATGGGATTTCACAGGACACCATGACCATTTCCTGTGATAACACGAGCATGATACACATATCCCGCAATCCAGTCCAGCATTCACGTACAAAGCACATCAGGATACGCGAGCACTTTATACGTCAGTTAGTTGAGGAGAAAGTTGTATCCTTGAGTTTTGTTCCCACCGACCGTCAGTTAGCCGATATTTTCACAAAAACCTTTAGATGCCCTTAGATTCGAGTGTCTTAGGAAGTCTTTAGGGATTTGCACAGTTGACTGAAGGGTTGGTCCGTGTCTAGCATAGGTTGCATTGTCTTTATCATATCATTTGTTGCCTATTGCTAGATTGTATCATATGTTTTGTTTTTCTTATTTTTTTAAAAATTCAAAAATATTTTGTTTTTATAAAACTTTAGAAAAGCTCAAAAAGATTTTATTTTGATAATTTTTTTTTTAAAATCCAAAAATATTTTTGTATTTTATTTGCACCTTTTGTGGATGATCATTTAAGATAGCCGAGTCACCATTTCATTCCATTTATCCATGTGACTGTTTGATAGAGATTTGAGACGCTACATCATTTCATCTATGTGCTTTACATTATTTGAAGTCTTTGAGATGTGATTAGTGATATCTTTCTACATGTTTGACTCCTATCTCCTTTATTAGACGCATGCACAACTATATTTGATTCTTTTACTTGCCTATCACATATTAGCTTGGGTGTTTCCATCTCAATTCTGTCTATACAATGTACAATATGTGATAAAACTTGAAAAGATTGGAATGCATGTAAAAACCATTTTGGTGAGACTGTGTGTTTTATTGAGAACGGGGAGGGGCTGCGAAAGGTACTTATCTATCCTTTGCGTAAAATCCACCGTTAAAAAGGACCTAAAAAATTGAGGAATTTTATTATCCGAGTTCCAAAGAGGTTAAAAGAGCTCGAAAAAAATTAGGCAATAAAAGGCAATACATGCCAAATATGGGCTATTAGGTTTCACCATCAATTCTCCAAAGTTTGAGAATTTAGATTACCTCTATAAGGAAATATATATGAGGGAGTTTGGTTGGAGAATTTAAATGGGTTTGCACTTCCTTGAAAGTCCTGAAAAAGCATGAAATCGTTTTGGACGTTATTGGTGTGAAAATCACTTTGAGCTTTGATTTGTTGATTTGATTGATTCAATGTCTCATATTTCCATTTTTTTTACACCAAAGGAAGATTTTGAGTTCATTCGTTAGGAGTATCCGATATTCATCGTACACATATGTCATGTTTGTATGCATTGATTTTCCTATCGAATTTGATCACACCCATATATTTACGCTATCATTGACTTGGTTATTTTGTGCTTGTTCATGGTGTGTTTCTTTGTTTATATTCTTTGTGTGAAAAATTTTGAAAAAAAATAGTGGTTTATTACCTTGTGACATTCTCCATGTACATCTATTTCTGCTTCTCATATCTGTCTATTTGTGGACATCATAAAAAGGGGGAGAAGAATTATCATATTATGGGGGAGTGAGTTTTGAGTTTGAGGATCTATTTGAAATCGGTATCTTTGTTTAACTCATTTCAAACTTGATATGTCACGTGGTATTTGCTTTTTCTCATATGTGTAGGTACTACATTGATGATCACTGAATTGCACACCCTGATGAGAAATGCTTTGAAAGTTATGAAGATTTGAAGAACAACCGATGAAGTCTTATTCATTTGTATCTTTCCAGTTTTGGTTTCATGGAAGGGTAGATTTGTATAGGCAATTTTTTTATTCGATAATTCAGATTTTTTACGTATGTACCGGCATAGACATAGGGGAGATTTGTAAGGACATTTTTATCATGTCCGAAATGTTTCATTTGTATATGTCGTAAGCCGCTACATTTGGCACGTCTCTACACGATCTCACACGACGGCCTCAATCCGAATTTTGAGAATCAAGCATTCATTATCTCTAACATGTGTTCCACATCTGCCTCAACGACTTCACGTTCCATGATTTTAGGCTCGTAATGCAAGTGGTACGCAAGAGAAGTCAAAAAAAGTGCAACAAGGCACGATAGGGATGATCAAGGGTAATTTGGTAATTTTACAGCCACCGTTCGGAGGACCGGTCAACTGGAAAGTTGAAGATCTTGTTGCAACAAAGATACTGGAAGGAATAGCACCTCAATCCGAGCTACGGTGATCGAGTTATGGCCTTTTAGAAATGGAGATACTTCCAAGAAAAACCTTGGAATTTTTACTAAGTGTTGAAAGCCCTTTTTCCAGCGAATTTCCCCGAACCCATCCCGAATCGGTTCGGGGGGGCAAACTGATTCGCAGGGGACCCGAATCGATTCGGGGTACTTGTATGCTGGATAGAATTTTAGTGTTTTAAAAACATGGAACTCTTTATTTGTTTCCCTATAAATACCAACTTCGGGGGAGCTGTTTTGGGTGACTTGCATAGACGAATTTGAGAGTCCAAATACCTCAAGTCTTCACCATTTTTGAGTTCTAAGACTCAAGGTTTGATTCACACAATTTTTCCAAACCTTTGTGAATCCGTTTGCAACCCAAGTACTATTCCGTGTGTTTGTTCATACTCTTGTGAAGAAGACTGTCCTTCTTCATTGCTGCCCTCCTGGAAAGGGAAACTTCCATCCGCCGACTACAAATCCGACACCTGCGGGTTTCTGTGTCACTTTATTTTCATTGTAATCCGAGAAATTGTATGTTACAATATTATAATGAAAATAAATGGTTTTGCCCCTTTGGGGGATTTTTCCTCATATATGTGGGTTTGAATGTTCTTGCATGAGTTATCATCTTGTTCAATCACATATAGTTGCATGTTTAGGATTTAATTGATAAAAACTGAGTTTAATTAAATAATATATCTATTTGAACGTACGCGCACTCTTTCAGAATCTAATCACCAACATACATTCTTTTGATTCCTAATTTCTGGAATAACACTGCAATTATATTCTTCCTCTATAGGTGGGTTTTCAATCATCCAAATCAAATATATTAAAAGCCTTAATTTCCAGAAATCAAAAAGGGGAATAAATCATGCATTGAGAAATACATTAGAAACATAATTTATGCAAGACAATTCTTGCCTTTAAATTTTGTAGAGGAGAACCCTTGAAAGCCTTTGATCACTCCTTGTTCTTCCTCTTTTCCCTTCTCTGGGTGTTTCTCCATTTTTTTTCCCGGGGCTGTTATCTTATGTTTTTATTTATGATAATGGAAAAGTGGGTTACTCCCACTAAACCACGAAATTATGTGCAAATCCCGAGTTGGGTTATGGGCCCAACATTTGATCCCCCAAATGAGCTCCAATTCCTTTTTATTTATTCCAGAACTCCCCCAACCCATATGTTATTAACCCAAGACTATTTTTAAGGGTTTAAACCACTTAAACGAGTTCATATAAGCCCCAAAATTCGTTCTGAATTATTTATGCCAAAATAATTACTTTTTATTGTGACGCACATAAAATATATAATTTTTTTCCTGATATGCAACTAACACATTCAAGCACAAAATGAATAATACACACAAGTATACAAAGTAACAAGCTTCCTCTTAACATATCTGAATAAAATATTTATTCAGATTAAATTTCCAAAATTAATTATTTATTTGAAGAAAAAAAATCACTAATTATTTAAGAGAAAAAATGCGGGGTATTACATTCTCCCCCCCCCCCCCCCCTCTCTTAATAATAGCATTACGTCCTCGGAATCAAGAAAGTACATACGTATCTAGAAGAGTTCTTAATACTTTGCGCGTATGTCGTCCTCTCTCTCCCAAGCCGACTCGTCCTCCCGGTGGTGCCCCCACTTCACCCGAACTAAAGGAATTATCTTTGACCGCAGTCAGCGCTCCGGTGTATCCAAAATGGCTACCGATCTCTCCTCGTAAGTAGCATATGGCTGGAGCTCAATCTCGTCGACATCAATGTGCTGGTAGGCCACTTCATCTATAAGGAATCTCCGTAGTGAGGATATATGAAAGATGTCATGCATCCTCTATAAGTGTTCCGATAATCCCAACCGGTATGTTACGGGTCCAATCCTCTCCAAAACGGGGAATAGTCCCACGTATCGAGGTGCCAACTTCCCCTTCTTCCCAAATCTCATTACCCCCTTCATAGGAGACACTTTAATCAACACCTGGTCTCCAACATCGAAGTCTAAGTGTCTCAATACCGCATCCACGTAGCTCTTCTTCCTATCTTGGGCCATCCGTATCCTAGCCCGAATCATCTCTACCTTCTCTGAGGTATCTTGAATGAAGTTCGGCCCTAGAAATTTGTTATCCCCCACCTCTAACTAGCATGAGGGAGAACGACATGGTCTCCCGTAGAGTGCCTCAAATGTCACCATCCCTATAGTGAAATGGTAGTTATTGTTGTAGGCGAACTCCACCAATGGAAAATATTTCTCCCATATTCCTTTAAAGTCCAAAATACACATACGCAACATATCCTCTAGTATTAAGTTTACCATCTCCATCTGTCCATCGATCTGAGGATGATATGAAGTGCTCAGTCTCAACTCTGCCCCTAAGGCTTACTGGAAGATCCTCCAAAAGTAGGACACAAGCACCTTGTCCCTATCTAACACTATGTTAACCGGCACCCCATACAGCTTAACGATCTCTGCTATAAAAAGTTTGGCGTACTACTCGGAGCTCAAATCTGTGTAGACCGGTATGAAATGCCCCACCTTTGTCAATATGTCGATAATCACCCAAATAAAATTATCTCCCCTCTCCGAAGTAGGGAGCCACGTAATGAAATCCATAGTTAGGTTTTCCCATTTCCACATCAGGATCTCCAAGGGCTGCAGAGTACCCGCAAGACTCGTATGATCTACCTTCACCAGTTGACCACTAGCACATATGGACACAAACTCCACTATATCTCTCTTCATACCGGCCCACCAATACTGACGGCGCATGTCATAGTACATTTTATCCCCACCGGAATGTACCGTGTATAACGAACCGTGAGCCTCTGACATAATGTCTCATCTCAACTTAGCATCATCCAAAACAACCAGTCTCCCCTAGAACCTCATACCACCATCAGACCCGATAGAATAGTGCTCCACCCCCTCGGCTAGCAACTATCTCACCCGCTCTTGTCAAAGTTGATACTTCGCTTGTGACTTCTCCACCCGAATAATGATTTCAAGGGTGATGGTGAGAGCATACATACATGCTCGGATCAACTCATCATCTCCACGAAGTGACCTCCACTTCGCCTTCCACACTGCTGCCAACTCCAGAAACGGTTTACGGCTCAGCGCATCCGCTACGACATTCGCTTTCCCCAGGCGGTACTGAATGTCAAACTGGTTGTCCTTTATAAACTCGAGCCACCTCCTCTTTCGCATGTTTAAATCTCTCTGTGTGAACAAATACTGCAAGCTCTTATGATTTGTGAAAAGCTGAAACTCCCCCTCCCCTCCCCCCAGTAGGTAATGTCTTCACACTTGTAAGGAAAAAAATGCGACTTCCAAATCTAAGTCATGGGTGGGTTTATGTCCCTCGTGAGGCTTAATCTTCTGGGAAGCATAAGCTATTGGCCTCTCCTCCTGCATCAGGACCCCGCCAAGTTCCCTCAGGGATGAATCAGTATAAACCCTATAGTCAACTCCCGCCCGAGGTAACGCTAGAACATGTGTTATAGTCAATCTCGTCTTCAACTCCTTAAATGCCTGCTGACATATCTCATCCCAATCAAAAGGTACCCCCTTCCTCGTCAAATTCATTAAGGGCTCGGCTATCTTCGAGAACCCCTTAATGAATCGACGGTAGTACCCGACCAATTCTAAGAAGCTGCGCACCTTGGTGGGGTGTAGTGGGCTATCCCCACTCCATTACGGCAAAAACCTTCCCTGGGTCCATGGATATCCCCCGCTCGGACATGACATGACCCAATAATTGTACTTCCCTCAACCAAAATTTGCATTTCTTGAACTTCGCATACATATGGTGATCCCGAAGTGTCTGTAAGATCACCCGTAGATTCTCTGCATGCTCCTCCGCAGTCCGAGAATATATCAAAATAGCATCTATGAAGACTATAACAAATCGGTCCTGGAAATCCCTAAAAACTCGGTTCATCAAATCCATAAACACCACTGGTGCATTGGTTAGCCTGAATGGCATCACCAAAAACTCGTACGATCCATAACGAGTAAGAAAAGCTATCTTTGAGATGTCCTGCTCCCGTACTCTCAACTGATGGTATCCCAACCTTAAGTCAATCTTCAAAATTAAGCATCACCCCTCAACTGATCAAAAAAATCATCTATGCGCGGCAATAGGTATTTATTTCGAATCGTGACTTTGTTCAACTCTTTATAGTCGACACAAATCCGTAAGGATATGTCCATCTTCTTGACAAACAACACTAGAGCACCCCAGGGTGAATTACTTCTCCTAATGAACCCCTGCCCTAATAACTTCTCAATCTGCTCTCAAATATCCCTCATACCCAATGGTTCCATCCTATACGGAGTGCGGCAATAGGTCTGGTGCTCAGAATAAAATCTATTACAAAATCGATCTCCCAACTCGGTCGTAACCCCAGAATATCCCCAAAAACATCTGAAAAATCCCTAACAACAGGAATGGAATTTAGAGTCTTCAAAATTTCCGAAGAGGTATTCTACTCGATATAATATAGATGCGTGCTTGACCATCCACCAGGGTGAGGCATCACAACTAGGTACATTTCCTTCCCCGGAATAGATAAGATAATGGACCTCCCAAAGCATCTACACATTCTCTATAAGTGTCCAACCAGTCCATCCCCAAAATGACGTCATACTCATGCACATTCAGCACTAGTAAGTCCGTAACAAAAGTAAGTCGGCCAATCTCAATGTCGATCCCCCGACACACTGACCGTATTGGTGCCCCTCTACCCACTGGTGAGTCTATATGCAAAACTACATCTGAGGCAAAGTCTATCATACCCGACTCTCATGAAAACACCATGCTAACAAAAGAGTATGATGTACTCATGTCAAAAAGTACACGACTAACATGACCAAAGGTGGTAAACATACCCTTAACTGCCTAAAGAGTTATGGGTTTGTCTACTGCTGCTACATGGTAGACCCGTCCATACTACAATGACTATTTCCCCTGTGGTGGGGCAGTGGATGCTGGAGAAGTTGGTGTTGTGGCTCCCTGGGCCTGAAATGGTGGGCGTTGTCCTTGCGATGCCTACTTCCCCCTATGGCCTCCCTGTCCCTGGGTTGCCTAGTCCACTCTTTTGTAACTCCTTGAGGTATGGCACCTCTCGCCACAAGTGTAATAATTTCCTGGGAAGGGACCCGGTTAGTCCTTGGCCCTGCTGGACTTAGCCCTGATGGACCCGATATTGTTGGCATTTTGGCCTCTGTACTGTTAGCCCTGCTGGCCTTGTCTGGTCTGACCCTAGCCCGACTGGCCCTTTCGATGCCTGTCATCTGCACCCTTGAATATCTTACTCTGATCAGTGGGTGGGGTGCCCCTATTTTTCTAGGTCCCAGACTACTAATCCCACTCGCCTTGCCCTGTTGTCCAAACAACTCTTCTCCGTGGCGTTTTTCCCCTTTACTTTTTAGAAATGCTCTCTGATCGTGGAGATAAAGGAGTGCAACGTTAAGCATCTGGTTATACGTCAAGAAGGCTAGATTTCCCAAAATATCCTTCCTAATATGCCAAGCTGACCCTATGATAAAGTGATCCATCCTCATCTGCTCCGTCCGAACATCCTCCTTTGCAAAATACGAGAGAGCAGCGAACGCTTCCTCGTACTCTGCAACTGTATGTCCTTCCTGCTTCAGATTCATAAATCTAGTCCTCATCCCTAACTGTATAGCTAAGGGAAAGTATTTTCCCTCAAACTTATCCTAGAATTGATCTATCTTGAGGTTGTCCCTCTCCTCCACCACCGTCACTGTTTCCCATCACTGAAGGGAGGCACCCACTAACCTAAAGGATGCCAACATTTTCTTATGAACGGGCGAGAACTCCACCATCCTTAAATGTCTCTCAATATCTTTCTTCCAACAGCTAGCAATCAGAATATTATACCCTCCTGCAAACTTTGGAGGTTGGACTTTAACAAAGACCTCCCTCGCGTGGTCCCATGCTTAGCCCGGTGTCAGCGCTGGAATAGCCACCTATTGGGTGCCTAAGGTGGTGGGAAATGATGTAGCATAGCATCCATCACTGTGTACACTGCTTGGGATACTATAGTGTATATCTCCACTGGAGTAATCAATTGGGGGGCCTATGGGGCCTGCAGAACCTATAGGCCCTTTAGTGCATGCGGTGGCTGGGGTGCCTCCTGGAGAGCCTCCTCCTCCCCAATTAGTGGGGATACTCTCATGGGTCTGACCATACGTCCATTTTCCATCTAAAATCAAACAAGGCTCGAATTAGTATTAATCGCATGAATACGACAAGTCCTAAATATAGGCTCTATATACAAGGGGCACAACGTAGATGTAATGAGTGAAAACACAGATCCTAAGGACACTAAAATCGTACTCTGACACCAGATATAACAACCCTTATTTTATCACATAAAGGCTGGCCAGGCACGATACGCCGAAGATAGGGCTTTCTTGTCAATTAATACCATTCTTAGCACCATAATAAATATAAATAAATTCTTTTCCACAACTTCGGTATAAAAAATACAAATACATGCACAATAATCCAAAGTCCACACCGCCATAATAATATAAATGATAAAATCCAATCAAACATAATAAATCCCAACTGTCATGAAATAAAGTGTATCGGGCTTATACCCATACAAATATTTCAAATGATAAATAACTAAATCAGAAAAGCACCTATACTAGAAGGAGATTGAACTGAATCTGGATAATAAGCGAGATCGGAGGACTGCCACAACATAATCCAATTATCCCTGTCTAGGAGCACCTGGGGGAAAAAACATTTAAATTTGGGTCAGAGCCCGAGGTGTGCAAGAATTAACTTGAATAAAATATGAATGTAATAATACAGTCGATGAACAATAAATATCCCCCTTTTTTCGACACTCACATGCATATAACGCCTCGCCCCTAAACTAAGCGAAATATCATTCGCATCCTAAAAATTCCGAAATCATGAATGGTAACAATGGCTCAATTTATAAATGTGGATAACAATAATAAATCAATTAATTATAATATTAAATTTCCCAGCAGTCACTTATCTTAGTCTCATAATTCTTCCAGAAGAGCATAAACATCTATTATGCATTATAGGATTTCATATATTAACATTGTCTTCCTTTCTTACTTAGACAATTCAAATTATTCAAATCAAGTCCGGTCAATTAATAATATATGTCCGTATATATTTGACACATAAGGTCATTTACCATTGGTGTCTATTCGTACTCTATCGGCGAATCCAGAGGAATTCTCTTATTCCTAAGCTGACAATACAAACACACGTACGTTGAGGGCAGTCCCTATGCAGGACACCAGTATACGGCCCATACCCAGCGGTAATATAGGAATGGTCAGCATCAACCCTACCTCTAGTGGGGGGAGCCTCTACGTAGTACCCATATACCTAGACATCGTAAAGCCCACCTGTGCCTACGTGTGATACGCGGCCCGAACGCGCGAACCCCCTAGCCGATAGGACGGTTCACGAATATGGTATGTCCACACAAATATATAGTAGTAAATATTATTATTCCTTATAATATGTATAGGCAATTTCTTCTACAATTACCACCATTATTCTTCATTTGTTCATAATTTGAATTCTATTAAATTATAAATTCCAATCCTAATAGTAATTATAGATATACCTGAGTGTTTAAGGAATTAAGTCATTAACATTAAAGAACTCAAAATTTGAAGTAGAAAACAAGGCAGAAAATCTCAAAATGCCGAACTGATCCGGTCTAGTATACCAGACCAGTTCATTTTTTATTCTAACTAGATCGATCCACCCCAAACCATAAATCTCAAAGAGCAGGACCGGTTCGTTTTTCCTTCCCACTGGACAGGTTCGACCTTCAGATCTGACACTGCTACTGGTCCAGTATATCTTTGTCGACATGGTAATTATTCAGGATTATTTCATAAGAGGAGTATATATTTGGGGGAGTTTACATCTAGAAATTGGTCCTTTAAAGATCCTTAATTATCGCTATAGTTATTTACCATTATTTTTTCCTTAATCAATAAACTTAAAAGGAATCTAATCATCAACACACTTGCTTTCGATTCCTAATTTCTGGAATAACACTACAATTATATTCTTCCGCTACAGGTGGGTTTTCAATCATCAAAATCAAATATATTAAAAGCCCTAATTTTCATAAATCAAAAAGGTGGGGGGGGGGGGGGGGGGGGGGGGGGAATCATGCATTGAGAAATACATTAGAAACATAATTTATGCAAGAGAATTCTAGCCTTTAAATTTTTGTAGAGGAGAACCCTTGAAAGCCTTTGATCCCTCCTTATTCTTTCTCTTTTACCTTCTCTAGATGTTTCTCTATTATTTCTCCCGAGGCTGTCATCTTAAGTTTTGATTTGTGATAATGGGAAAGTGGGTTACTCCCACTAAACCACTAAATTAAGTGCACATCCCGAGTTGGGTTATGGGCCCATCATTTAGACCCCCAAACGAGCCACAATTCCTTTTCTATTTAGTCCAAAATCCCCTAACCCATATGTTAATGAGCCAAGACCATTTTTAAGGGTTTAAACCACTTAAACAAGTTCATGTAAGCCCTAAAACGGGTTCCGAATTATTTATGCCAAAATAATTACTTTTTATTGTGTCGCCCATAAATTATATAATTTTCTTTTATGATATGCAAATATGACATTCAAGCACAAAATGAATAATACACACAAGTATACTAAGTAACAAGCTTCCTCTTAACATATCCGAACAAAATATTTATTTAGATTAAATTTCCAAAATTAATTATTTATTAGAAGAAAAAATAATTTTCCACTAATTATTTAAGAGAAAAAATGCAAGGTATTACACAATATATATATATATATATATATATATATATATATACACACACACACACACAGAGCTAGGCTCATGTGTACACTAAGTTTGCACATCATTTTTTTAAAAGAGTAAAAAAAAATTGAGTTGATTTTTTTTGTGTGATATTTAAACATTTCAATGGACCCATGTAAAAAAATTAGATCAAAAAAACTTTTTTTTACTATTTTTAAAAAATCGGTCAAACTTTTGCTACTTTTAAGCACTTTTAAAGTTGCGAAAGTTTGATCGATTTTTTAAAAATAGTAAAAAAATGTTTTTTTGAGATGATTTTTTTTACATGGGTCCGTTGAAATGTTTAAATATCACATAAAAATAAACTCAAAAATGGCTTTTTAATGCTTTAAAAAAATCGTGTGCGCCAGCATTATGCAAACTTAGTGTGTACAGGAGCCTCTCTCTCTCTCTCTCTATATATATATATATATATATATATATATATATCATCCTTGCCTTAATCCCATCATATGGGATCGACCACGTGAATTCTCCTTTTCCATTCTAATCTATTATATGCAATATTATCATTCAAGTTTAAATCATTGACATCTCTCTTAATAATGGCCTCCCATGATAGCTTAGGGTGTCCCCTTTCTCTTTTACCCTTTTCTTCCAACAATCTCCCTCTTGTTATAGGGCATCTACTGGTCTATGCAACACATGCCTGTACCACGTAAGTCTACTTTCTCTTTTTTTATCACTAATGGGAGCTGCTCCCAACTTATCTCTCACGTATTTGTTATTGATTTTGTCCTTTCTGGTAATTCCTATCATCCACCGGAGCACCCTCATCTCATTAACATGAAGACTTTGTTCATTTTTTCCTTAACGCCAAACACTCTACTCCATATAGGGTCGTTGGTCTAACAAATGTTCTATAAAAAAATTCTTTTTAATTTTTTAGTTATCCTCTTATCGTATAACACCACGCTCGTTTATCTCCATTTCATCCAACCAGTTGATATTCTATTCGTAACACCCTCATCAATATCCCATTACTTTGTAGCATTGAACTTAGATAATGAAACTTATTAGTTAGGTTTATTACTTTTTCTTCAATATTTAACATTAGATAACGAGCTCATATGACACCCTGGAATGTGTTCTAATTATTTTTATCCACAATTATAATTTTATAATCGTGTATCACATCATTTACAAATTTCTACTACGCATTCAATTATCTTTCGTTATAAAATTAAGCTAACAAAAAAAATCAACCAAACCTGTTTATGACACAATAACAAACAATTAATAAATTAAATTCACCGATTAAATTCATTTTCCACTAATTTTATTTTATTCCAAAAATATAGTTTTAATTATCTTAGAAAAATACAAGGTATTACATTCTTCCCTCTTAATAATGGGATTCCTTCCTTGGAATCCAGAAAATTACATACCTAGCTAGAAGAGTTTAGTTAATTTCGTGCACATGTCATCCAACATCTCCCAAGTCGACTCATCCTCCCGATGGTGTCCCCACTGCACCCGGACTAAAGGAATAACCTTGGATCAAATTCGGCGCTCTCAATGGTCTAAAATGGTTGTAGGTCAGTCCTCATAGGTAGCGTCTGGATGGATCTCTATCTCATATCAAAGGAAACTCCCCAATGCAGATATATGGAAAATGTTATATATCCACTTCAAGTGGTCCAGTGATCCCAATCGATATGCCACGGGTCTAGCACTCTCAAGAATAGGGAATGATCCAACGTATCGGGGAGCCAATTTCTCTTTTTTTTCAAACCTCATCATTCCCTTTATGGGAGACACTTAAAGTCCTTCCATAATACATGTTCGCAACACACGTGTCCACGTATGTCTCGATGTCCACCGGTATGGCTTGTAACGCCTACGATATCGAAAGACGAACTCCTTCGCTTCTTCTACGCAAAACCATCAATATTCAATGTAGAACAAAACCTTTTTGGTGCATACAAGATCACTATTGCATATAGTAATGAAAACTCGGATCTTGTAAACTCTAAGGATGTGCTTAGAGTTAAAAACCTTAGAAAATAATGTGCAAAAACGTTCTGGTTTGTAAACTATTTTTCCAAAATGCACACCTTTCAAAATTCTGAAGGAAACACACCTTATATAATTTTCTTAAGGCGGATGCTCGTTCAAGCGAAATGACATGTCGCTCGAATGAGATGTGCATGTCATTAGAAAGACAGTGTCATCTCGCTCGAACGACGTGTCAAGTCATTTGAGTGACGCGCGCGATAGTGTTTAAATTTAAACCAACTCTGGAAATAGATTTTAACATAAATCCAACTCTAATCCATCCTTATGTGAATAAAATGAAGTGTAAACCATTAAAAACCTTTTTAAAACATTTTCTTGATAAAATAACATCCTTAAGCAATTTAAAATTAATTCTGAGTCCCATTAAAATTACCCATTCATACCTGACTGATTTCGAAATGCAATTAAACTTGAAGACGAATAAACTTGCACCAATTAAACATTCGACATGATAATTCCTTGAAGCTTTGTCGTAACCTCTTCAATAAACGTCAACCCGTCATAGTTTGTGTGGGATCGTGATAATGAAAATCTACCTATGACTAAAACTTGTTTTGTTTCGAGAATAAGTTAAAACTATACAACGGACTCAATTGGAAAATTTGTACTTACACCACCCAAATAGAATGATTTTCCCAATAGAAACACAATTAAATTTTTTTGAAGATTTGCCTAACTCAATGTCAAGGATCAGTTTATTGTATTCAATTGTTGTTGGAACCCCTGCAAAAATCAGTTAATAATTTAACTGAATAAATACAAACAGAAAACAGGATCAACATGGTATCACTTAAATAATATATATTTCCTTTTTTAAGTGTTTTTCTTTTCACCTGGTTTAATGTACAAATTAGAAACCATCCCAAAAGGTAAATTATAGATGTTTGTTAGAACCAAAGTTGTTGCCTCATCGATGAATGTCTTGATATGCTATAAAGAGCTGAAACAAAAAACATGAATGCAGTAAAGATTGATCTTAACTAAATATAATCCCAGTTACCTGTAATGATGGTGTCGTTAAGAGCCCCTTTCATTCGTTCAGTTTCCCTCTCTCTTATTGGATCCCATACAATAAGCTAATATAAGATGAGTAGATAAAGTAGAGATATTAAGAGATAATATTCACAATATGGAAAGGATAATTACACAACATATATGAAATAAAACAAAGAAACTTTATTTTTTTGGATAAGTTCAATAACACACAACACTATATCAATGTTTTTCATACATGGCAACATGTGAATATAAACTTCTTATACTAAGACTATCCGCACAGATTTTGTAATCTTAGAAAAATTATTTATTAGAAAGACCGAATATAGCCTGGTCATATATTTTCATCACATCCAGATTGATACACATCATTGTACCATTTGTCCCTACCTGTGGGAAACTGCATGTCCCCTCTGACAGGTGCCATCTGGTGTGAGCCAAAATCAAAAGCAAATATATCTCCTAATGGAGACAAAATATCCTATTTGATAAATATCTTTTGAAAAGATAACTTATGGTACAAAGTTTGTAAACTTGAGGGGGAGGCCTTGATGACCACCTCCTCTGAAACAAATTCTCTTGAGAGGGTGGGGGTCTTGAGGACCCCCTTCTCTAAAATCATTAAAAAAGTTCGTTTCTGGTGAGGAACCTCTTGGTTGCTCATTTCAATTATGACTGGGTGTGAACTGTGTAAAACCATATGGTCTTCCTACTACTATTCTCTCAATACTAAAGTGCTAAGTGGTTAAGCTTTCTCAATAAATCTTGCTCCCCAGCCGTCAAGCCAAAACTCTCAAGAGATCCCAACTAGCCTATTTGAGCCCTACCTGCTCAACTAGGCTACATGTATAAGAAAGTAAGTGTTAGTACTTTTGTTCTTTAAAATAATGACTGAGGGGTTGCTCATGGTAGCCCCTCCCTCATCCTGGCCTGTTTTTTCCTTTGGGCCACTATTTTAGACCTTCTCATCGTAGAACAAATACTTATTTGATCATTTTCAAAAGGAGCCCTTTACTGTGGGTTCCTCACTAGATTTTAGATTTTTAACTGGCCATGGAAACTAAGGAGAAAGTCCTTGAGGGTCCCTCGCCCAAGATTTTCTGGAAGCTAAGGGGGAGGTCCTTGAGGGTACCTCGCCCCAAAAAATTTTAGAAGATGAGGGGGAGGGCCTTAAGGGTCCCTCGCCCCAAAATTTTTTGGAAGTTGAGGGGGAGGGCCTTGAGGGTCCCTTGCCACAAAATTTTCTAGAATTTGAGAGGGGGGGCCCTTAAGGGTCCCTCGCCCCAAAATTTTCTGGAAGTTGAGGGGGAGGGCCTTGAGGGTCCCTCACCCCAAGATATAGTGGGCAGGCTTGAAAACACCCTTCTACACTTTGCTTTTTTTATCTTCCTTAAACAAGAACTATATTTTTACCGTTATAATTATAAATCATAAAGGAGAAACTTGTCCGCCTTTTTATAACACACACACACACATATATATATATATATATATATATATATATATATATATATGATTCTTAAATTTAAGTCTATCGAAAGATCCTTATAACTCTAGTGTTCCATATTCAAACCAATCTATTGAAATGAAAAATGAACCAAAACCAAAATTACGTGGAAGAGGAACCAAATACGAGAGAGAGAGAGAGAGAGAGAGAGAGAGAGAGAGAGAGAGAGAGAGAGAGAGAGAGAGAGAGAGAGAGAGATATGGATGAAACTTAGCATGAAAGAGGAGAAGCGGTCGGGAGAGGACCTGGAAGAGGAAAAATAGTGGAGTCCTAAGCATGAAGATGAGCGTAGGTCTTGAGATGAGGAAATTTTGTATATATAGAATATATAAAAATAACTCCATTTTATTTTTAACTAATATTTGGGGGTAAACATTTATTACGACTTTAGGTTACGACAAATATTTTGCATAAATAATTGTCATGGTCATCGATCCCGATAAATCATCTAAGAGTCTACACAATCAAAGTCAGTGATAAAAATAACTTTGTATCTAGTTTTTTATTTAGTCTCTACTGGGGATTGTGTGACAAAATTAGTAATGCCTTTAGGTTATGACAAACCTCTTGCGTCTTTAAGTGACAAATGATTTTTTTTGTGTAATGAAATAAAGAAACATCGTAGAATGTTATGTCCTTGTCTTAATTCTCTTTATCATCCTCAATTCAAACAACTAGTCAACTTCCTCTTTCTCCATGTAGGTAAAATTTAGTTCCCAAGACTTACTGCATGATTTGGCCGATGGGTTATACTAGTAGGCTAGGTATTCTTCAAGAACTTGTAATTATTTCAAACTAGAAATATCTCCCTAGTTATAAGAGATGGATTAATGGTATTCTAGTTAAGCATCTAAATTATTTAATCGCTATTCAAATATGTCATTATAGGCTTTGTCATTGGAAGCTATAAATTCAACTTTTTTCATCGCCGCGATACCCTTGGAAACCACGAGGTCTGTAAAGCCTTTTTCAACGCCAGCAATTTATGATCAAATGAACAAAAGTTGACTTAAATGTAACACCCTGAGAAAATCCGAGGCATTACTAAAAATAAAGTTAGAATACAATCCAATTTTAAATTTTTCAAAACCATTTTCCAATACCCAACGACTAAATAAAATCATTTGCGGAAGTTGAATAATAGAATATAAATAAAAGAATAAATTAAATCATTTAATTCTCATTAATCTCAAAGTTTACTTTTATAATGAAATACATTTTCTTTATAAGGAGATAAAAATGCATTTTATTTTTAAAATATAAAATATGCAGAGTGCTTCTCACCACATATGCATATGACACTCATACTAAATCAGAAAAGTTAATATCATCGTTCCTAGTAACTCGCCACTTATACCTACACTTCCTAAAGTCCGTATATTACCAAATCCTTGTTGCATGTCCTTAATACAGTGTGAACCTATGTTCACTATTTATCATACACCCACTCGTTCTCCATTATCCACAAAATAAAATTCAATCACATAAACTCAATAGCCGTTGGTTTCTATTCCCATAATCCTGCACAATAGCTTAAAACCCCAATTATTACCATATCTAGCTTACGAGACAAATAATAAAAATAAGTATCTCAAAAATCACACCTTGTTTAGAGGGTGTTTGGCTTAGGGATACATAGAATTCACCAAAAGTTTAATTATCAATATTAATCTCTCAACATCAACTAATTTTTTAAAGTGCTCTAGGCCTCTAATATGGACAGTCCTAAACACAAACCATTTTTTATTTTTTAAATTAAATTATTTAAATGATTTACCTAAATAAACTTGCACAAATTAAACCAATTTTTATCTAGCCTAAGCATTCATCTAGGTGAATGTAGCAAGAAAAAATTAAATTAATCACAGAATGGGCGATGTATAGGGAAAATCAAAATGGAAAAAACCTTAGACGGCCCACCTACGCAAAATTCACGATGTAAGGAATTACACAAGGACAACATATTATTTTTTCTATCCGACTTGACTCCTTCAAATCTTGATGCGCCTTCATTTATTTTACTTTCTTCGCAATGATATGTAGGAGTCCGCCTACGCACTACCACAATGCATGCTTCTCTCACGCCTCTATATCCACCGATCCATGATAAAAAAAAAAACTTCAACGGATTGAAAATGGAGTCCTTTGTTTAAAATCTTCACATGCACAAAATCCACCATATGTAAACAATACTCAATAAGATGAAGAGTAAAACAAGCTTTAGTTCCAAACAGAGATATTAAATTAGCATATATTAGAAACTTGGATCTCAAAAACCTTAGGGCGAAACAAGGGTTGGAGAATTTTATTGCTCTTAGGAAACTGATTTTGAAATCCTTGAGAAAAAAAAACTTTTGCCAACACTCTTTTATATAGAAAATGAAATTTTCGAGGTGACATAATCTTTTAGGAAACTCGTTTGAACAAAAATCATAGGCTCATTCGAACGAAATTACTATTCTCGTGCGAACGAAATAGTTAATCTCATTTGAACATACATCGAACGAGCTTCGAACAATATTCCATTGTTAAGTAGAAATTTTTTATTTGAACTTCATTATAAGGTCTCTTGAATAATATACAGTAACTCTTTCGAACCAACAAAACATCTCGTTCAAACGAACAAAGTAATTTCATTTGAATAGGTCGTTAAAACGACTTGTCATAAAAAAGAAGATTTAATTCAAGAAACATTTTTTTGTGAAAAATGGCCTTAAACATTTTAAAACAAACACTCAAATGAAATTCCAAGGATAAAAAATAATACCCATTCATACCTTTGGAGATCCATGGACTTTGAAGATGAAACGTGGCATGAAACACAACATAATGATGGAAGAACTTTACTTGGACACTACATCTTCAATCACACACATCATAGACTGTGAAGGATAAACCAACGTAAGTCCTAACCTATAACTCAAATGGTTTTGTCCAAACGGAATTAAGACAATACATACAAATTGACTCTGTTGGAAATTTATCCTTACAAATCTTCCCCTTTGGCTATTCTGGGACAAAACAGGAAAATAAAACCTGTCGTTGTTAAGATCACTAAAGATTCAAAGAAAAAAGTACAAACACTTAACCGATACAAACTTAAGTAGATTTGCTCTTATAAAACTTTGTTGCATCATTGGAAACCTGTACATTTAAACACACCTTTTAAATGAGTAGAGAATATATATATATATATATATTCGCCTATGAAAAAACCATCCCCCTTTGTCTAACCATCTCCACCTAAAATAGGACATCTCCCCCCCTTGGTAAAAGTTTCTCCCCCTGAGTTAAAAGAGTTAGATACCATTTACCTCCCTTTTCGTTCAGAAATAGACAAAGAATAAGATGCATAATAAAAAAAACAATTTCCCCCTAAATATGACATATGTAAACATAAAGTAAATATAAGTAATATCAAGAAATGGTGTGAGGTGAAGCATGCAACGACAAACAACTTAGCAATAAAAGCACACATAATCCAAACAATGAATAAATGATACAAAATTTGATGCAGAAATTAAAGCATAAGTTGCTGAGGTTTACTCATAAAAACATGTGTAAAACATTTCATTATTGATTGATAAAGGATTATTTTATTCCATTTTAAATTATAATCAAGTGTGTGAGACTACTTTATATTTGTTTAAATATATTGTTTCATTTAATGTCGATCAATAGAGCTCGTTAGGAATTCCAGTGATTATGTTTTAGAGTGATCCCAAGGAGATTAGAATTTTGCTTTTAGCACTATTGAAATGTTCACAACCTAGATAGGGACTTGGCATCCTATCGGAATGATTATAATACAATCCTAGTAGTTCATCTCAAACTACGGGTACCGATATTGGTTCAAAAAATTATGAGATAGGTCAAAAGAGGATTGTGATCGGTACATCTCAGGAATGTATTGAACGAGACCATCCATGAGATTAGATTCTAAGGATTGCCTAGATTAGACTCGAAAAATCTGTCACCATTTGCAGAGGGTGCATAGATTATTAATCCCGATAATTAAAAAGATTAGGACGCTTATATTGTTGTCGCTTTGATTGTTGTGGGTGCGATTCAACTTTATATTGAATTAAATGATCTCATCATATTGGGTGACAATTATCTAAGTAGGTCTAAGATCTTGAATTCACGTCCGGGGATACATAGGATTATGATACTTCCTTAATTGACTTATAAGTTCTTGTTTCCACGAGTAAACCTGATCATTGGATTTTTTTGTAATCCGTTGGAGGTAACAAAATAAGTTAAGCCTGAGAATCGAGGAAATTGATTAGATGTTGGTTGAAGTCGATTAATAGAAAATTGACTTGACCAAGCGGGTATCGAAATCTTTACCTGGGGAATAACACTATGCACAATAATCAACTTTCCAAATAAGACCTTATTTATCCGAGGATTTTTTAGATAATTAAATTAAAGTGCTGTCATAATTATTCAGTGGAATTAGTTATGATTAAATAAATAATGGAATATATTATAGTAATTATTATTGGGCTTTTCGAGTATTTATGTGAAGCTAATTTAATTATTCATCTGGGGTCCCTAGTGTAATCCAAATACCCAAGGTGTTAGGCCCATATTCTCCTTAGACCCAGTTTTGTCTAATTCCACCTCTTATACTTATATATATGGGTGTGGGAAAGGGCTTTAAACATAATCCACAAGCATTAGGGTCGGAAAGAGATGAGAGAAAATACTATTCACATTTTTAAGTATGGGGACTAGAGAAAGACCACCATATCTCATCTATTAGCAAAGGTTTTGTTCTTAAAAGGTGCCCAAACATGTACCTGGCTTTGGGTAGGATCATATAGTAAAAGACTTAAGCTCTTCAAAAGGTATCAAGGTTTTGGAGATCCAAAACAATATAGTCCCATCATTTACAAATACCTTCCTTCACATTGTATCTCAACCTGATCCGCATCAATATTGTATTCTAAACTTTGGGTTTGATCTTCAAACCTAGTTTAAATTTTTGTTTCTCTATCTTGTGTTCAATTAATCAAATATCTAAGGCTGAAAATTTGTGCTCCATGTATATTGATCCTCATCAATTGGTATAAGAGCCACGAGTTTAGATTAATCATTTATAGGATGGATCCATGTTGTCCAAACCTTGAAACCCTTGTTTTAAATTTTATGGAATGATATATGTTTGTATACTACTTCATAGTAACATGTTTTTCGAGTGATTATTCTTGTAAAACCCTTCCATCATTGTCACGCATCTATATTCTACGTGATTGGATCCTACGGAAGTTTATTCGTAGCGATTTTTCATATCTTTGTTTGATTTGGTTGTAATAATTAATTTTTAGTTATTATTTCTTTTTCGATGTATTCAAAGTCATAGAAGAGGGGTTATAATATTTTTGTCACTTAGAATCATGTGTATAAGGTAGTATGAGTGTTAGGAAAAGTTTCATAAAGTTTCGTGAAGGTTTCATGGAGTTATGGAGGTTTCTGCAAGAAGAAAACTAAGGTTGAAGACGTTGTAAAGATGCTCGAATCGATCCAAAATTAATATCAGATCGATTCGAACCCCACTCGGATCAATCCATAAGGAGGTTGGATCGATTCGACCCGTCACTAATAGTTTTGGTTTTGGTCTGGGGTGTTTTTCGATGGTTGTTGGTGGTTCCATAATGTTTCTGAAATGTGGTGGTTCATTTTTAATTGTTTAAAACCCTCAAGAACCCTTCGGATTGATGAAGTCTACTTAAAGTTGGTCACTTTCCATAAGGAATAGGAATATTTTGCATGAAGTATTCTACTTCATTTAGAAGTCTAAGCCATATTGGAAAAGGCTTTTATGTCTTTATTTTTCCTACAATTATTTATTTACTTGGATGGATGACTCGTTATTTTATTATGTTGCATAATTCATGTGCTAATTAATAGTTAATTAGGGTACACCCATTTATATGGACAACAAGGAATATTATTTTGAGTCAGTCTAAATCACCAATTTTCTTCAAAAATTTGTGTTGTATTTTATTGTTTTCTATATTGAATTAAAATTGGAGTAATTAAATTTTAAGGTGTGATTTAAATTGACATCTCTAGATTTTAATTTTTGGAAAATTTATATTATATTTTTATTTTTAGAAAAATTAAAATGTGAGATCAAATATTTATTTCACATAATTAAATTTGGGAATTACCAAGTATTTCAATTCGGTCATTTAAAATTGAAAAATATTTTCTTTAACCCTCAATTTTTTTCAAAGTACTAAGTGTGAGAGGGTTTCAACATAAACCCCACGATCTCCATCGGTAGTTTAATAAATCAAGAATGCGATTGATTCCTCACGCGAGTTAGTTTGACCCCCCCCCCCCCCCCCCCGAAGGAATTAATCAAGGCATCAAGGATTTATAAAAACTCTTAAGTCTTGACTTAGTTCGATCCCCCTACGGGGAAGTTCTTTATGAGCAGATTCTAATTCAAAGGATGAACCGGTGGTATACACTTAGACATAATTTATGACATCATTCCACATAGATTCACTGTCATTAATTGTAGGGCAAAAATTCATTAACTATTCAATCCTGTTGGATTAAAGTTCCTGAACTATATGGGAACATAATTAAAAGACATATGTCTATCTAGTTCAAGATGGAGTGATTTAAGATCCCCACGAAAAATATCACTCCATGAGGAACTAGGATGTCATGCGGGTTTTATTTTAATAATGGCAGTAAGGGGGCCACTTAAAAATTAAAATTAAGTTAAATTCTCACATGTATATTTTGAAATAATTATCTTTTTAAAATTTAGGATTCTCATATTTCAAAATAAGATCCACTTTCGACCCACTTGCTTCTATATTGAAGGAAAACAAACTTATTGGCATCAACTATATTGATTGAAAAGGAAACCTTGACATTCTCCTAACTGCTGAGGATATTAAGATTGTCTTGATAGAGGCCTGCCCTGCCAAGCCGGAGGAAAGGTCACCCGAAATACATGTCCAAACCTACCAAAAATGGCAAATGGAAAATCAAATGGCTCGCTGCTACATATTGGCCTCTATAACCAATGTATTGTAGCACCAGCACCTGCCTTAACATCAACAAATGTCCAATGCTTACGAAATGATTTTGGACCTAAGGGATATGTTTGAGGATCAAAATCATGTCGCAAGGTTGAATGTTATGGCAAGGTTAATCAATACCAAAATACCCTAGGGTATTCCCGTATGCAAACATCTTCAAAGTATGATGTTCATATTTGGATAACTGGATGTACTTAGTGTGACAACCCGCCTAATAAAATATCGGGCGATCACTCCTATATCAAATTAAAATAGGAGTCTCATATGGATCATTCTTAGCATCATTGTCGAAAATCCATTTAATTACTAATAACCTATTAGGCTGGCGTCAAAATTTTTACTTAACTACTCTTTTTAACAACTACAAATTTAAAACATCCGCACAATTTGCGTAAATGAAATGGAAATGAAATAAAATAACCGAACACTCGGTTAAAAATATACAACCATATTGAATGTCGTACTAAAAGAATAAATAAATGCAATTGGGCCATTGGCCCGAATATTTATACACTACCTCCTATCTAGAGTGCCAGAATAGAAGCGTCTATTGAGAACCTGAACGCATTCACGGCTGCTGCAGCAGACGTCTGACTCGAAAGAAGCGCCATCCAGGTGTCCCTATGTCTGGACACCTATATATATATATAGCAAGAGAGGGAAAAGTAAATAAACGGGTCAGAACCCGAGTTTTGAAAATATTTAGCAATTGCATAAATTCCTTATTTTTAAGAAAAAGGTTTTTATCTCATATTTAAATTTGGTATCGCACTCCCATGAGATACCCCTCACCTCTCTTCTAACAGTGCACTCCTAGCGCATTCCTCTATACATCATAGTCAAGCTACCCTGCTAAACTAGTCTATCACCCAACTACTATCAACCCTAGATAGTCCAAGTATAAAGGGCTAAACTTCTCCCCAGTCTCAACGATGTGCCATGTTCGTGCCTGGGGTGTCTCACAGAGCGAAATCCAAACAAGGAACCCCCCCGATACACTACTGCGCGGCAAGGTCGATCATCGAGATCCATTAGACCCTCAGTACATAACGTATATACATATACATACACCATATAAGAAATACTAATATTAGAGCACTAAGGATTAAACTTCTCCCCAATCTCAACACAATGCCATGTTCGTGCGTGGGGTGTCTCGCAAAGAGAAATCCAAGCAAGGAACCCCCCCGATACACTACTACGCGACAAGGTCGATCGTCGAGATCCATTAGGACCTCAGTACCCAATTTATTCTTATATACTCATGTTACAATATACATCCGGATCTATCTCCCGGAATGAGAATTACTTCATTCTCATTTTTTTCTCAAAACTTTCCATTTCCTTTCTTATATCCAGGAAATGTATTTTAAGCCAATTCATTATCATGAATTTCTTTAGCATATCACATAACTTTTTTAAAATCCAGTTTTATTATCATAAAAATGCTTTTTCGTTTTATAACATCCCATTTCCCTTCTTCCATCCAGGAAATGTATTTTAAAAGCCATTTTTATTATCATAAAAATGCTTTTCATAATATATGCTTCCATTTCCCTTCTTCCATCCTAGAAAATTATCCGAAGCCAATTCATTTATCCCATTTCCCTTCTTCCATCCAGGAAATATAATTAAAGACAATTTATTATCATAAATTGCTTTAACATATCATATAACGCATTCTAAGACCGCCCGTTCGGGTTTCCCCATTATGCGCGCCCCTAAATAGCTATCATCTTCCAGGGCCTATCATCGAGACAACTTGGGATCCTACAATGCAAGACATCGGGAAGCGGCCATATGCCTATGGGAGAGTCATAACCACACCAAGAATTACCTCACCAGCGCAGAAAACATATAATAATCGCTTATATGGCCTATAGGACTATATCCAACCTGCATTCATTAGCCAGGGGGCTTCACCATACGCACGCAACTTCCCTTATGATAGCGATTTAGAGAGGTGTGTATCCATAAATTATTATTTATGAAAATTATTTCTTTTTCCATTTTGAAAACATTCATTTTTTACATTTTCAAAGGTCAATTACATCATTTTATATGTACACTTTAATCACATAGTATATATATACACTATATATTCCACCTCGAATATATCTAAATGGCCATAATTGGCCGATTACATCTAACGATGACCGATAATCCCAATGCTTATCTCAAAGAATCATAATCATGCATCCACATATGCATGAAGCTAAACCCAAAGTATTTTCTCACTTTTATAAATAATAATTACCATAATCCCATCTAAGGATTTATTGGATATCTCCAATTATACCATTTCACACTAAGTGAATATATATCTATATTCCCAATTTATCCTAATCATCTTATAGGATATACTCAACAGTAATCTGTATCATTACTCTTTCTATACGCATAATTATATAGACCTAAAATCCCACAAAAATATCCCGGGGATTATCCTTTCCCCGATAACCTCAAATTTAGTGGGTCATGGATTTCATTTCCATAAACCCAAGGACTACATCTTGTCCAATTAATCATTTAGGGATCCCCACCCTATTTTAGGGACCCCAACCTTCTAAATCCTCAACTTATCTATTTTCCTCGAAAATAAAATTTAAGGGTTATACATTAAAACCCTCACCTCTCCCTCCTAATTTTCCTCAATTAGAGGACTATATACTCCTAAAAGGTCTCTTATGTTATCGTATAATTAACCTCGAAGAAACACCAATTGGAATCCAACCCATCCAATTAACCCTAGGAAAATTGTCAAGGTTCCTGTAGGGTCGATCGATCGACCCTTAGTCATCGATCGATAGAGGCTACGATCGATCGACCTCTGCCAGTCGATCGATCGGCCATGTCGGACAGCTTCTTCTCCGAGAAGCTGTTTTCGGCCATTAAAGCTTCCCCAAGCTTTTATCTCCATCTCTAACATCCTACAACCTCAACCAACAACTCTACACTTATAATACGGGTTCTAAACATCCTAGAACCCGAAATCACCAATTAATTTCAATTAATTTCGAAGTTTCTCCAATTATGAAATTATAAGGGTTTATTCGTTTTAACTCCCGAAAACCCGTTTTTATCCACGAAAACCCAACCCAAAATCTTTAGTGTTTATTTATACCAAACTACGATATGAGATTTATGCTCAAAAGTAAATAAAGCAAGTAAACATTTGCCTCGTGGATACAATCCGACGATCCCGAGTCGAGTCCGACGGAGTTTGGCCCGAATCTTCCTTTTTCTCCTCATTTTCTTCCTTCCTCTCTATCTTCTCTCTTTTCTCTCTTATCTTCCTCTCCCCCTCTTTATATAGAAAGAAAAAGGGTTTTAACCCTTAAAACCCAAAAACGACTCGTTTACTCAATTACAAGCCTGTTTAACTCCAAAACTCCCCAAAACTCAATTTCGATAATCAGACACTCTTTTTCGACTATCTCGGACATTCTGAGACTCATGGCGCAGTCAAAATTCCCATCCGATGTACTTGACCGCAAATCGCTACTCTAACCCAAAATAACTTTATGCGGGTTTTCTAATCGAAATCTTACCTTTTTTGTCGCTTTACTCCACGGCGACATATTATTAAAATACTCCAATTCATATACTTTATCCCAAAAGTAAATATACCATCCATCGAAAATCCTCAAATCCTTGAAAATCCCAAAATCACTATTCTGGGAAATTCTCCAAATTCCTAATTTATACCCAATTATGGAATTTAATTGTCTCCAAAAAGGATGGGTTGTTACATACTCCCCCTCTTACAATGAAATTTCGTCCTCGGAATTCGGATACAACCTACATCACCAAACTAGGATCATAAATCCCACTACGTCTTAGTACCCCCAAAATCTAAAGGTGCTAACACGATAGTCCTTACCATATTCCACCTACCTCAAGGTGTACTCCAAAATACTAGCTTTACGATAAGCTCATCTAAAGCTCTACCCGTAACACACAATAACGACGCGTTACTCCGATGGCTTCTCTTACAGCCAATAAGAGAAACGAGTCTATAACTACCGCTTTACATCTCGCAAATCTTCAACTTTATATACTACGCCCCCTTCTATTTCAGGCAGTATATAAACCATCTCACTAAGGTGCCCATACACCTTCTTAACCCGTGCACATCTGCACATCCATTGTGAACATTTGACACGTAACACTCTCTCCCAATAAGGGTCTCCTTTCCTCGGTGTAATATTCACATATGGGTCCTCCCAACTCGCGAAATTCAAATCTCCTTACATCGGTGCCACTAACTCTATCGAACTTACATCCTAATAATACTACGGTCTATGCGTTACCCTACCTACGCGAAACGAGTATACCCCTAAATATATCCCTAGTGCCCAAGACCTCTCTCAACTTCCGACATTTGCTCGGTTTCATGCGTGGGACATCTCGCAAAAGCGAAATCCAAACAAGGAACCCTCCCGTTACACTACTCCCTCGTGTTGTCGGTTATCAAGATATAGCGACCTAAGGCACACCAGCGGGACGTCCTAAATTCTACCACGCTAACCTGTGAACGCATTACTACTATTCTATCCTCCCACCTATACGAAAAGAAAATCTAACTAATCGAAGTGACAACTCTCTGTAAAGCACTACAAACATCATACCCAAAACATTTTTCCTCAAAATTTGCCTTTTCATTAAGGCCTGGCTATAAGCCTCACATCAATTTCTCTAAGTTCTACTCCACTCACCCACTTGTGGTGAGAGGACCACTTTACTGCTTTTCCATAGCACAAAATTTCCATAAACATACCATCATCAGATGGCTCAGAGTCTATAGTGTTTCATCCACACTATAAGACTTATCAACAAAACCCACATCCTTGCACCCTATAACATCTCTCCACTCCCGATGCCGTTAAGATTCATGTGTGGAGCGTCTTGCAAAGCAAAATCCAAACAAGGAACCCCTCCACACACTCCTACTTAACCTTGTCGATCATGAAGGTTCGTTATTTGAAACATGCAATCGCGATAACCCTATCCCCTTTCCCAACAAAAGGGTGGTTTGAACTCCTATATCTAACTAAGAGTCACACCATCCAGCGCTCGTACAAATATTAAGTCCTTGGGCAATTAAAAATGAGCTTAAACTCATAGCTCAACAATAATCCGTGCACACCTTAAATCACATCTATAGGGTCGCCACATACTCAAATCACGATAATGAAACATCTGCTCATCGAAGTTCCATCTATGCACATAATAAAGGCGAACTCAACCTGTATCCAGGTGAGATATCGCAACAACAACATGTTCCACCCTGGAACCACGGACACGATAGTCTTGCCATCCTTAGCCTTCTATCGCTCCGAATATACCATAACATATTATGCTCACCATATTACCATACTCGTATAAACATATAAAATGAGTATCACAAGCCAAATTTATATATATTCAAAAGATCAACACCCGCCTCTATGGCGAATGAAGAAAAATAAAACTCCTCTACTGCGGAAAACACATAGGCATACATGATATAATGTTATCGATACCGCCACAAAACTCTAATTACACACACGAGTCTAGGGCTAGCGAAACACCGCGACTTTATCTAGTCATACCAATCATGCCTCTCCCTTCTGAGGTGAAACTCCTAACAACAATTTCACCTTTCATCATTCCCTCATCTTGGGTCACCCTGACCCTTTCAAGGTTATCAGTATGTTGGACTCCATCGTCGCGATCCTGATAATCACTTTACTAAAATCACCTAATTTCTTCTTGTTAGAAGGAGATTCCACTACCGACCTCAACAACCCCATTTCAACAAATTCCCCAGGTGGATGTCCACCAATGGGGTCCTCAACCATACACATTTTCCAAAAGTGTTAGGAACACTTCTCTACTGAGCCTATCATTCCACGAAAGGACTCATTATTCATTGTACCTACCTCACCTCGGTACAAGGTTCACTTCTCCATATTACTCTTTATTCACTGTTGGCTTCTAGCCAATCCTTATGTGAATAATCCAAAATAGCGTTATTTTCAATCCTGCTAGATCATGGGGACTCACGGTTAAAACTATCCGTCAAATCCCTTTTGAACCCCACCTCATGCCGCCTTCCTCGATCAGCACCCGAATCTCGAACGAGCGCACAAAAGATTTACATAATCTCATACTATAGCAGGACAACGAAATCTCACAAGAGAAATCAACAATCCTAATCCTGAGGCTCTATGTCAAATCGACAGTAATGCTGAAAGTGTAGTACGTCCGCACAGATTCCTAAGGACACTAGAACCTGATGCTCTAATACCATCTGTGACAACCCACCTAATAAAATACCGGGAGATCACTCCTATATCAAATTAAAACAGGAGTCTCATATGGATCATTCTTAGCATCACTGTCGAAAATCCATTTAATTACTAATAGCCTATTAGGCTGGCGTCAAAATTCTTACTTAACTACTCTTTTTAACAACTACAAATTTAAAACATCCACACAGTTTGCGTAAATGAAATGGAAATGAAATAAAATAACTGAACACTCGGTCAAAAATATACAACCATATCGAATGTCGTACTAAAAGAATAAATAAATGCAATTGGGCCATTGGCCCGAATATTTATACAGTACCTCATATCTAGAGTGCAAGAATATAAGCGTCTATCGAGAACCTGCACGCATCCACAGCTGCTGCAGCAGACGTTTGACTCGAAAGAAGCGCCATCCAGGCGTCCCTGTGTCTGGATACCTATATGATATATATATATATATATATATATGTATATATATATAGCAAGAGAGGGAAAAGTAGATAAACGGGTCAGAGCCCGAGTTTTGAAAATATTTAGCAAGTGCATAAATGTCTTATTTTTAAGAAAAAGGTTTTTATCTCATATTTAAATTTGGTATCACACTCCCATGAGATACCCCTCACCTCTCTTCTAACAGTGCACTCCTAGCGCATTCCTCTATACATCCTAGTCAAGCTACCCTGCTAAACTAGTCTATCACCCAACTACTATCAACCCTAGATAGTCCAAGTATAAAGGGATAAACTTCTCCCCAGTCTCAACGATGTGCCATGTTCGTGCCTGGGGTGTCTCACAGAGCGAAATCCAAACAAGGAACCCCCCCAATACACTACTGCGTGGCAAGGTCGATCGTCGAGATCCATTAGACCCTCAGTACTTAACGTATATACATATACATACACCATATAAGAAATACTAATATTAGAGCACTAAGGATTAAACTTCTCCCCAGTTTCAACACATTGCCATGTTTGTGCGTGGGGTGTCTCGTAAAGCGAAATCCAAACAAGGAACCCCCCGATACACTACTATGCGACAAGGTCGATCATCGGGATCCATTAGGCCCTCAGTACCAAATTTATGCTTATATACTCATGTAACAATATACATCCGGATCTATCTTCCGGAATGAGAATTACTTCATTCTCATTTTTTTTCTCAAAACTTTCCATTTCCTTTCTTATATCCAAGAAATGTACTTTAAGCAAATTAATTATCATGAATTGCTTTAACATATCACATAACTTTTTTTAAAAACAGTTTTATTATCATAAAAATGCTTTTCCATTTTATAACATCCCATTTCCCTTCTTCCATCCAGGATTTTAAAAGCCATTTTTATTATCATAAAAATGCTTTTCATAACATATGCTTCCATTTCCCTTCTTCCATCCGGGAAATGTATCTGAAGCAAATTCATTTATCCAATTTCCCTTCTTTCATCCAGGAAATGTAATTAAACCCAATTTATTATCATAAATTGATTTAACATATCATATAACGCGTTCTAAGACCACCCACCCGGGTTTCCCCACTGTGCGCGCCCCTAAATGGCTATCATCTTCCAGGGCCTATCATCGAGACAACCTGGGATCCTACAATGCAAGACGTCGGGAAGCGGCCATATGCCTGCGGGAGAGTCATAACCACACCCAGAATTACCCCACCAGCGTAGAAAACATATAATAATCGCTCATATGGCCTATAGGACTATATCCACCCTACATTCATTAGCCAGGGGGCTTCACCATACGCACGCAACTTCCCTTATGATAGAGATTTAGAGAGGTGTGTATCCATAAATTATTATTTATGAAAATAATTTCTTTTTACATTTTGAAAACATTCATTTTTACATTTTCAAAGGTCATTTACATCATTTTATATATACACTTTAATCATATAGTATATATATACACTATATATTCCTCCTCGGATATATCTAAATGGCCATAATTGTCGATTACATCTAACGATGACCGATAATCCCAAAGATTCTCTCAAAGAATCATAATCATGCATCCACATATGCATGATGCTAAACCTAAAGTATTTTCTCACTTTTATAAATAATAATTTCCTTAATCCCATCTAAGGATTTATTGGATATCTCCAATTATACCATTTCACACTAAGTGCATATATATCTATATTCCCAATTTATCGTAATCATCTTATAGGATATAATCAACAGTAATCGGTATAATTATGCTTTCTATACGCATAATTATATAGGCCTAAAAGCCCATAAAAATATCCCGAGGATTATCCTTTCCCCGATAACCTTAAATTTAGTGGGTCATGGATTTTATTTCCATGCACCAGGGACTACATCTTGTCCAATTAATCATTTAGGGATCCCCACCCTATTTTAGGGACCCTAACCTTATAAATCCTCAACTTATCTATTTTCCTCAAAAATATAATTTAAGGGTTATACATTAAAACCCTCACCTCTCCCTCCTACTTTTCCTCAATTATAGGACTATATACTCCTAAAAGGTCTCTTATGTTATCGCATAATTAACCTCGAAGCAACACCAATTGGAATCCAACCCATCCAATCAACCCTAGTAAAATTTTCAAGATTCCTGTAGGGTCGATCGATCGACCCTTTGTCATCGATCGATCGAGGCTTCGATCGATCGACCTCTGCCAGTCGATCGATCGACCATGTCGGACAGCTTCTTCTCCGAGAAGCTATTTTCGGCCATTAAAGCTTCCCCAAGATTTTATCTCCGTCTCTAACATCCTACAACCTCAGCCAACAGCATCTACACTTATAATTCGTGTTCTAAACGTCCTAGAACCTGAAATCACCAATTAATTTCAATTAATTTATAAGTTTCTCCAATTATGAAATTATAGGGGTTTATTCGTTTTAACTCCCGAAAACTCGTTTTTATCCACGAAAACCCAACCCAAAATATTTAGGGTTTATTTATACCAAACTACGATATGAGATTTATGCTCAAAAGTAAATAAAACAAGTAAACACTTGCCTCGTGGATACAATCCGACGATCCCGAATCGAGTCCGACGGACTTTGGCCCGAATCTTCCTTTTTCTCCTCTTTTTCTTCCTTCCTCTCTATCTTCTCTCTTTTATTTCTCTTTTCTCTCTTATCTTCCTCTCCCCCTCTTTATATAGAAAGAAAAAGGGTTTTAACCCTTAAAACCCAAAAACGACTCGTTTACTCAATTACGAGCCCGTTTAACTCCAAAATTCCCCGAAACTCAATTTCAACAATCGGACACTCTTTTCCGACTATCTCGGACATTCCGAGACTCACGACGCAGTCGAAATTTCCATCCGAGGTACTTGACCGCAAATCACTATTCTAACCCAAAATAACTTTATGCGGTTTTTCTAATCGAAATCTTACCTCTTTTATCGCTTTACTCCACGGTGACATATTATTAAAATACTCCAATTCATATACTTAATCCCAAAAGTAAATATACCATCCATAGAAAATCCTCTACCTTGAAAATCCCAAAATCACTATTCCGGGAAATTCTCCGAATTCCCAATTTATACCCAATTATGGAATTTAAGTGTCTCCAAAAAGGGCGGGTTGTTACACTTAGATCTAAAATTGATGGGGAAACCTAAGTTGATCCTATGCTCCAATCACTACTAGAGTCCTTTAAAAAAATTTGCTTAAACTATTTTATGAATAAGTTTGATTACTCTATGGAACAACTAGGAACTCCGGGTTACGGATCTATTAATAGGCTTAAGGGTGTAATTCAAGATGCTAAGAAAGTCTTATATATTTCAGTCTCGAAATGGAAAAAGAAAGGCAAGTCCCAGACACATCCTAAAGTTGTTAAGAAAAACGTTAAGCCCCAGGGTGGAGGAAAGAAGTCGGTATGTGACTGTTACATCAACAAATAGGAAGGACATTAGAAGAAAAAATTCCCCATCTACCTAGCAAGAAATAACGAAAACAATGATTTCTCCATATCACGAAGACATGCTTTGTGGTGCAATCTACTGGAACCAAATGTGTAGATTCGAGAGTCACTAATCATATTTATAATTCTTTATAGGGATTTTAGATAACTAGGGAGCTCAGTGATGGAGATATGTTTCTGTTCATGGGAGATCATCACAAGGCAATATTAGTAGTAGTAGGAAATTTAGTTTTAAATTTTATTGAAGACAATAAGTTAATATTGATAAATTATTTTTATGTTCCTGGTATTAACAGAAATTTAATATCGATTTCTAGCCTTGTGATGAATGAATATTTGGTTTATTTTAATAAAGGAGATATTATCAAAAACGAAAAATCTTTTATCTGTTCTAAAACTTTGGAAAATGATCTATATATTATAAGTCCAGGTTCACCACTTCTACTTAATAACAAAGTGAATAACTTAAATGGAAATAAACTGAAGAGAAAAGAACCTTATAAGTTAAACCATACATATATTTAGCACTTAAGGTTAGGTCATATCAACCTAAAAGGGATATAAAGATTGGTATCAAATGGTCAACTAAGCTCATTAAAGTGGAGGCACTTTCAGTCTGTGAATCCTTCTTGGAGGGAAAGAATTATGACTAAAGGGTATAGATGTGTTGGTATCGGTTAATATTGATTTGTGTGAACCTCTGACTATTCGGAAAAGAGGTAGATATGAGTATTTCATCACTTTCATTGATGATTACTCGAGGTTTGGATATTTTTACCTTATGCATCACAAGTCTGAAGACTTTGATAAGTTAAAAGAGTATAAGGATGAGGTAGAGAATTTTCATGGAAAACTTATACATACTCCATAATCTGATCGTGGAGGGAAATACCTCTTGGGAGAGTTTAGAAAACACTTATTAGAGTTGGGTATCACCATCCAATTTTCTACACTAGGCACTCCTTAGCAAAATGGTTAGTGGAAAGAAGGAACAAAACTCTTTTGGATAGTGTTAGGTTCATGATGAGCTACTCGGATCTATTGGATTACTTTAAGGGTTATGCACTAGAGAGGCTACATATTTATTAAACTTGGTTCCATCTAAATTGGTCTCTTTAACTCTTGTAGAACTTTACAAAATGGAGAATCTAAGTCATGTTCAAAAATGGGGTTACCGAGCACACGTGCTGCAGAAGGAGCCAGATAAGTTAGAATCAAGGACGAATGTATGTCTCTTTATGGGATACCCAAACGAACCAAAGGTGGTAAATTTTATGATCCTAAGGACTGGAAATTATTTGTTAGCATAAATATCAAGTTCTTAGATAAAGATTATATGATTAACCATAAGCCCAAGAGCAAAATTACCTTGCAAGAGCTGAGAAGACTAGAATACGAAAATGCTTCGGGACTACCCACATAGGAAGAAATAACAGTTGATCATTATAAATCAGTAGCTAATAGTAGTGGGAGTATTCTCGATGATCAAGATTCACATGTCACTTATGAAGGACCATTAGTGGAGCCAGGCTACAGTGGGAGGGTTAGGCATCAGGCTTATTTGGGAGAGAATTTCGGTGAAGTCCCGAAGGAACACGAATGGGAAATTGGTACCTACGATGTGGCACTCTAAGATAAGGATATAGAACTTTAGCTAAAGGATATGGACATAAAGTTGGATTCGATGTATTTGAATTAAGTGTGGTAGCTTATAGACTTTCCGAATGGGATTAAACCCATAGAGTGTAAGTGGATCTACAAGAGTAAGAGAGGAATAGACGGGAAAGTGGAAAACTTCAAGGCACGATTTTTTGCGAAAGGGTTCACTCAGAAATAGGGGATCAATTATAAGGAGACCATTTCACCCGTAGCCATGATTAAGTCTATCTGTATTCTCTTATCTATTTTTTCACATCTCAATTATCAGATTTAACATATGGATGTCAAGACTGCGTTCTTGAATGACAATCTTTATTAGTTCATCTCTACGATGCAACCCACGAGATTCATAACAAAGGGCTAGTAAAGTATGTTGTGTATTCTTAAGAGGTCCGTTAATGGACAGAAAACATAAAGGTCTTGGAATATTTAATTTGATTAGACAATCAAATTTTTTGGTTTTGATCAATGTTTGGATGAAACTTGTGTGTATAAGAGGAATGAATAAAGCGTGGTGGCAATTTTAGTAGTATATGTGAATCTTCTAATCGGGAACGATGTTTGTGTATTATCTAGTATAAGAGATTAGTTGTCTAGTCAGTTCGATATGAAGGAGTTAGTAGAAGCCATTCACTTCCTGAGGATAAATCTTTTGCATGATCGAAAGAATATAATGTTAGGCTTATCCCAAGCTACTTATATCGACATAGTGCTCATAAGGTTTAACATTCAATATTCCAAGAAAGGGTTTCTACCTTTCAGACATGAAATTTCTTTATCTAAGGATCAGTGTTTTAGGACACTTGATTAGATAGAGGAGATGAGAAATACACCTTATGCTTTGGTTGTGGGCAGCCTCGTGTATGATATGGTATGTACTAAACTGAATATCTATTATAACATCATCATGGTCAGTGTATTTAAAAAACTAAAGGAACGCGGTGTGTGATACCGATTTAAAATTAATCCACAACTTTCTACTTTGGCACACTTATTTAATTGGAGTCTATTTAAACCAAATTAAATCATCTCCAAACCATTCAACTACGTGTGTGCGTGTGTCAAACCATAAATAGATAAATCATGCAACACAAAATTAAGGGAAAATCCCCGAAGAGAAAAACCTTTTATTTCTAGAACTTTGAAGAATTCACAAGACCATTGACTTACATACAACCTGAAAATTGCCCACAAGTGTAATGCATGGTGTCTTCGTCAAAACTCCAAAGAAATGGCTATAAATAACGTCGGTTCGAATCTCCCGCAAGAACTCCAGATGGTTAGCAATGAAGAAGAAAACAGCTTCTCCATAAGTGTGAACTTTATAAGGACTCCCTCCACAATAGCACATAGCTCTCCGGATGTAGAGTTCTCCCCACAAAGATTAAACCACAGAAAAGGTGTGTTCTTCAACACCAAAACAATTCATTAAAGCATATTGGGATTTTTGTGAATTGTAAACAAAGAGGGATTAAACCCTAAAAGAAGAAGTCAAAAAGGATTATGCTTTAGCATTTTTTCTGTTCTGTAAAACGTAGCGACTTCTTAAAGAAAACGAAACCCTCTAATGAGTATTTGTATAAAATTACACCGCCTCAAAAAATGTGCTCGTTCGAATGAGATAAGGGTCTCGCGCGAACAAAGGATAGATGTCATTCAAATGACATCTCGCGACATCCATATGTCGCACGAACGAGATAGCTATCTCACTTGAACGACCTGGGCATCAAAATCGAGGTACGCTCCAACACTTATAAAAAATTACTCATTCTTAAATTTGACGAAAAGGTCCGCTCCAACACTTAAAAACTATTTTGTAAAAATATCCCAAAACCTCTAAGTGGAAAGTTAAGGTATTTAAAACATAACCTTAGCAAAGTAAACTTTTTGCGGAGTCTTTTTTTATTAAGAACTTGATTAATTCGGATCCGTCTTTATGTAGATGGCTCTTGAACGCTCTTCGACGGTGTAGCGGTATATGACATAACAAATTGATAATGGGCTTATAAAAATATGTCCTTACAAATCTCCCCCTATGTCTATGCCGGTACATACATAAAAAATATCCGAATTATCAAATACAAAACTGCCTATACAAATCTACCCTCCCATGAATAAATTTGCAAGTTCTCAAACTGTTCTTCAAAAATCTTCGTCAAATCTTCTCAAAGCTTTTCTCATCAGGGTGTGCGACATCGTGATCTTCAATCTTTGTACCTACACACATGAGATAAATAAAATACCTTCGTGACGCATCGAGTTTGAAGTGATATAAGAATAAATCATTAATAAATCAAATCTCCCCCATAATGCAAAAACTCCCCCCTAACATGATAATTCTTTCTCCCCCTTTTTATGATGTCCCCAAATAGACAGATAAGAAGAAATAATCAAAACATGGAGTTTCATAATAAAATGCATAGCAAACAAGGATTAAACTACGCACATGCAAAGGTATATCCCAAAAATATCAACAAACTATTTTTTATTTTTCAATTTTTATACAAAAATAATATACCAAAAATCACACCATGGATTTAAACTAAAACAACCAAGTCATGGTAATGGAATGAATGGGTGTGAACACATTCGATAGGTAAATCAACTCAATCAATCATATGTGCACGATGCATATGTGTACCCCTAACAATTGAACATCAAAAACATCCTTTGGTGTAAAAATTGTTGAATTTAGATGACATCGTCTTAATCAAATCAATAAATCAAAGTCTAAATGATTTCCACACCAATAACGTCCAAAACTATTTAACGCTTTTTCAAGACTTTTAAGGACGTGCAAACCCGTTTTAAATTCCATCAAAACTCCCTCATGCATATTTTCTTTTTGGGGTAATCTAAATTCTAAAACTTTGGAGAATTGGTGCAAAAAATTAAATGGCCCATAATTGGCATGAATTTCTTTTTATTGCCTTTAAATTTTTAGGGCTCTTTGGAACTCGGATAATAAAATTCCTCAATTTTTAGGTCCAATTAAACGGAGGCTTAATCGCAAAGGATAAATGATAACCTTTCGTAGCCCTTCACCATTTTCAAATAAAACACACAAATCTCACCAAACGGTTCAAAGGTGCACACTTTTTATTGTCTTTTTTTTATCGCATTTGGTTCGTTGTATAGACAGAATTGAGATGGAAACACTCAACCAACATGTGATAGATAAGCACCATAATCAAACAAATTCGTGCATATGTGCAATAAAGGAAATCATGAGTCAAACATGTAGATAGTAACACTTAATTACATCTTAATGACTCCAAACAATATAAAGCACACGGATGAATTGACATATTGTCTCAAAACACTTTCAAATAGTCACATGAAAAATGAAATGATATTGTGACTCGGTTATCCTAAGTGTTCATCCATAAACGGTGCAAACAAAAAACAAAAATCTTTTTGTATTTTTCAAAAATTTTATCAAAATAAAATCTTTTTGTATTTTTCGAAATTTTTCAGAAGCAAAAATTTATACAAAAAGTATATGTCAACACACTAGAAAATATATATCATGAAACAATAACTGGTGTATGACAAACATGCAAACACAATCATCTATATGATATGGCAAGAGAAGAATCATGTGCAAGCAAACGAGAATCAACTTGTCTAAAATCTAGTGCCTCTAAAAGTGATTTCCTAACCCAAATAGATGTGAAACGTCGTGTGGGGGATTTAGGAACCAACAAAACACTAGACTTCGACTTTCTAGGACATCTTCCAAGATAAAAACAAAATCTCTTAAGGTGACCTTTCCTACCACAATGTGAACATATGTAAACGGGTGGAACGAAACCTATGGGTTGACTTTTTCTAACATCCTTGAAATTGGTTGACCATCTAAAACAAATAATGGTTTTGGCTTTAGCAGTAAAAGCATGAGAACAAAATGAGCGATTACCATCACTATCAAGCCTACTTGAATTGTTTAAATCATTTTTCAACTTCAAAATATTTAATTCAAGCAAAGAATTAGACTCTTCCAATTTAAGGGACGACTTTTTCAAATTTTCAACAATTCCTAAAAGGGTATCTCTATCCCCCTCAATTAAAGCAAACTTATCCCTAAGAGTCTCTTCATATGCCACAAACTCATTGATAAAAATATTCTTGTCATATTTGGCACAAACACAAACCATCAAATTTTTAAGGTCCTCCAATTCCTTTTCTAAAAATAGGACCATATCATCACTCTCCTTCTTGGGCAACTTTAAAGCAACAGAGTCATGGTCCAAGGAAACAAATTTTTTATGATAAAAATCTCTTTGATTTTGAACCGTTTACAAAAGATCCAACGCGGATTTAAAACGAGAATTTTCTTTTTCCAAAAAATCAATTCTTTTAGCAAACGTCAAATTTAAGTGATTTATATCATCAAAACTTTGACTCGTGTCATCAAAGGGGGGCATCCGATTACATCAGTGCTCCATTGAAAAATTGCAATTTTTCACAAAATTGATTTTCAAAAACAAATCAATATAACATAAATTTTGTGGAAAATAGGCATACGCGATAAATTAGCGCAACCCGATATGATACCAATTTGACGACTGGAGAAGTCAAATTGTATAAAAAAAAATAAATCCTTGAAAAAATCAAGATCACGCGATAAATTAGCGTAACCCGCTCTGATACCAATTTGAAAAATCGAAGGAACGCGGTGTGTGATACCAATTTAAAATTAATTCGCAACTTTCTACTTTGGCACACTTATTTAATTGGAGTCTATTTAAACCAAATTAAATCATCCCCAAACCATTCAACTACGTGTGTGCGTGTATCAAACCATAAATAGATAAATCATGCGACACAAAATTAAGAAAAAATCCCCGAAGGGAAAAACCTTTTATTTTTAGAACTTTGAAGAATTCACAAGACCATTGACTTACATACAACCTAATAATCTCCCACAAGTGTAACGCACGGTGTCTTAGTCAAACCTCCAAAGCAACGGCTAGAAATAACGTTGGATGGAATCTCCCGCAAGAACTTCAGATGGTCAGCAATGAAGAAGAAAACGGCTTCTCCATAAGTGTGAACTTTATAAGGACCCCCTCCACAATAGCACGTAGCTCTCTGGTTGTAGAGTTCTCCCTACAAAGATTAAACCATAGCAAAGGCGTGTTCTTCAACACCAAAACAATTCACTAAAGCATATTGGGATTTTTGTGAATTGTAAATAAAGAGGGATTACACCCTAAAATAAGAAATCAAAAAGGATTCTGCTTTTGCAGTTTTTCTGTTCTATAAAACGCTGAGACTTCTTAAAGAAAATGAAACCCTTTAATGATTATTTTTACAAAATCGCGTCGCCTCAAAAAATGTTTTCATTCGAACGAGATAAGGGTCTCATGCGAACAAAGGGTAGATGTCGTTCAAACGACATCTCGCGACATCCATATGTCGCTCGAACGAGATAGTTATCTCGCTTGAACGACCTGGGTGTCAAAATCGAGGTACGCTCCAACACTTAGAAAAAATTACTCATTCTTAAATTTGACGAAAAGGTCCGCTCCAACAGTTAGAAAATATTTTGTAAAAATATCCCAAAAGCTCAAAGTGGAAGGTTAAGGTATTTAAAACATAACCTTACCAAAGTAAACTTTTACGGAGTCTTTTTTATGAAGAACTTGATTAATTTGGATCCGTCTTGATGTAGATGGCCCTTGAATGCTCTTCGACGGTGTAACGGTATATGACATAACAAATTAATGATGGACTTATAAAAATATGTCCTTACAGGATTCCAGTTTAATCCAGCTTAGGAGCATTGAACTGTTGTAAAGAACATTCTTAAGTATCCCAAGAGGACTAAGGATTATGTATTGGTTTATTCAACAGCGTGTCTACTACCCATAGGGTACACTGACTTAAATTTTTAGTTGGATAAAGACTCCAGGAAATCAACCTTGGGATATGTGTTTACCCTAGGATGTTGTTCCATAAGTTGGAGGAGCATAAATCAGCCTTGTATTATTGATTCCACCATGAAAGAAGAGTATATTATCGCTTCAAAGGTAGCTAAGGAGCTTGTTTGGCTCTGAAACTTCCTAAGTGATTTGGGTTTAGTTCAGTTAGTTCAATTTTGCTATTACGCTTTATTGTGACAATAGCGATGCGGTTGTTAATACGAAAGAATCAAGTACTCATAAGAGGAAGAAGCACGTTGAGCACAAGTATCACCTAATTTCGAAGATCGTGAAGAGGAGCGGGGTCTTTGTGACCAAGATTGCATTTCAGGCTATTTTTACAAAGAGCTTACCAATAAGGACTTTTGAATGTCACATAAAAGGAATGGGTGTCAAGTCCATGGCCACATGGATGTAAGACTAAGTGGGATATTATTGAGGTTTATTCATAAAACCATGTGTAAAATATTTTATTATTGATTAATAAATTATTTTTTTTATTCATTTCGAAATGCCAATCGGGTGTGTGACAATGCTTTATATTTGTTTAAATATATTGTTTCATTTAATGTCAGCCAATAGATCTCAGTAGGAATTCTAATGATTCGATTTTTAAGTGATCAAGTAGTTAGGACCATATTCTCCTTAGACCGAGTTTAGTCCAAGTCCACCTCTTATACTTATATATATGGGTGTGGAAAGGGTCTTTAGATATAATTCACAAACATTAGGGTTGGATAGGGGTGAGAGAAAACATTATTCACATTTTTGGGGATATGGGGGAAGGACCATAATATCTTACCTATTAGTAAAGGTTTTCTTCTCAAAAGGTTCCCACACACCTACTTGACTTTATAAAGGGTCATACACTAGAAGACTTGAGATTTTCAGAAGGTGTAGCAAGGTATTGGAGATCCAAAACAAGGCAGTTCCATCATCTACAAATACATTCCTCCACATCAGATCACAACCGGATTCGCGTCGATGTTGTATTCTAAACCCTGGGTTTTAGTTTTGGTTGTTATTTTTCTCTCTTGTGTCTGATTAATTAAATATCCAAGGCTGAAATTTTTTGTTCTACATATATTGATCCCCATAATGTTTTACTAATGTAAAAATGCAATAAAAAATACAAAAATGATCATATATCATTCCAATTTGAATCGAAGATGAAGCATGTGATAAACGTGAATTAAATTCAAACACTTAGACAAAAAAAATATACCATACGTGCAAATATACCAATGACACACACGCACATATAGGTATAAACACCACAAAATATAGAAAACATGTAAGCTTTCCATACTCGTATGGCATCAATGTGTCTAAAGAAAAGTGGTACGGAGGTAAGGGGCGTGAACTTGAAACAAAAGAAATATGACTGAATCACTCAAAATAAGTCTTAAGGAAATCTAATTGACCACATTTAATTATTAATCTTCGATTTAGCCTCAAGTGACAAATAAAGAGCGCATAGAGGACAAACATACATAATTCATACTAGCTTTGATAATATTTATAATTCATGGATCAATATCGTCAAACATTTAAGCATAACTAGGACTCATTGTGCAAGCCCATTAACATTCAACTTATATATATATATATATATATATATATATATATATATATATATATATATATCATTTATCTCTCTCTCTCTTGCTTTTGAAGATATCAATTTTGAAGAATCAATTTCAAAACATGGCCTTGGTAATTTTTCTTTTCATTTGCTTCTCTTTTCATTTAGGCCCTTGCCAATGGTGGGCTTTTATGCAAGGAATATTTACTCCATGTGTATCCCTTTTCCCTTTGCTCACTAATAATTTCCAAACAAAAAAACTCTTGGGAAATGGTTCTTACATAAAAAAATCTCCTATAGTCAAATAAATATGTATATGACAAAATTGATTGGAGAACACCTCACTTAACTCATACAACATAGGCAGTCAAACTACAAAAGAGCTCGTACAAAGTGTATGTAGAGGCATATGGAAAGTTAATCCATTAAGCAAATTAAAGTCAAATAACTCCATGTAAGCATGATTAAGAACAATCCTAAGCATTGAAAATTATAATCAAATGTCCTAGCCACATGAAAATATGGAATAAAAGGGATTTAAATGCACTTATATGCCACACAAAATGTGTAAAACCACAATACACAAATAAAGCAAAAAAATTTTGAGCTTTTAAATATTTTTTTCAAAAATGACATTAATATAAAAAATAACTCAAAAGACAAAAAAATTCTTTAGGTATTTTTCTCAATAAGACTTCATAAATGAAAAATCAAAATATAAAAGAATAAAAAATCATACAACTAGTAATAACATATAACATGAAGCATGAAAGCAAGTGTATAAAAACAAGTAAACACAGTAAACCATTAGATTTAATATGAGAAAAATCATGTGCAAGCATGTGAGAATCAATGACTTTAATTTTCAAATCCTCCAAATTAGATTTCCTAACCCATATAGGTGTAACATGATGATCTTGGATATGGGAAACCTTGGTGACTCTAAACTTAGACTTCCTAGGAAATTTATAAATATCAAAGCAAAACTTGATAATGTGACCCTTTCTACCGTAATGTGTTCACACGACACAATGAGGAATGCTACCTAAGTGTTGGCCTTTTCTAACGGCCATGGTAGTAGTTAGCCCTCTCAAAATGTCAGAATTTTCTTTATAAGTGGAAGAATCGGGATCATTGAAGCCAATTCCAAAATTGTCATTTTTGTTGGACGGTGCCTAACATCTTATCTAACTTTTTCGCCCTATATTCTGAATTAAATTGACATTACTCAAGCCTTTCAATCTCTCTTCTAACTCCCTAATTTTATACTCAAGTAAACGATGAGAATCATCAAAAATTAGGGAATACTTTTTGAAAATCTCCATTAATCCCTGAAGGTTATCTCTCTCTCCCTCAATGAGTGTGAGATTTTCCCTAAGATTCTTCTGATGTGCCCTCAAATTCTCAACCAATTTTAAATCATCATTACATACAACACGTTATTTCAACTTAGCTTTCAACTTCAAGTTGGCCTTATTGAACTTAATGACTCAACGTATAACTCCCAAAAGTTAACCTGAAGCTCACTATCCTCTTCTTCTTCTTCAACCTGAGCACCACTCACTTTGGATTCACACGACTTAGCCTCGAAATAGTCATGCACAAAATTATCTTCATCTGAAGACATTTTGTTTAAGCTCACATGAAAAGTCGTGATGCGATAAAATTACCCTCAATGGAGGAATCAGGTTCCTCTTTCAGCTCACTATCACTAAAAGTAGCATTGTATGCCTTCGGCTTATTTACTTCCTTTCTTATCTTAGATGGAAACTATGTTTTCCTATGTCCATAACCCTTACACCCAAAGCATCTATCCAATTCATCCCTTTTAAAATTTTAATTTCGATTCTCAGGGAATATATAGCCTTGTTAAATTTTTTCCTATCTAATATTTTCCATTCAATATTTGAGATATGTTTATTAAACTTGAGAAATTTCCTAAAGTTCTTCGCAAACATGGACATATCATTGGAGTCGATGCCAGATTCATCCAATGGAAAAGTTTCCTCCTTCCGGGATTTCAAAGAAATGCTCTTATTTTTCTTTATTTTTTTGGAAGTAAACATGACGAGTTCATAGGTTTATAAACATGACGAGTTCATAGGTTTATTGGTCACCCACAAGGTCTTTCAGTTTCATTGAGCCCATAGGTCCCAAATAATTCAAAATAGTGACTTTAAGATTTAATCTTTTATGTAAAGACCTTAATAGTTTCTTCACAACCTTAGTGTCGGGTATTCTCTCCCCCAAGTCAAAAGATGAGTTAATAATATTCGAAAGTATAGCATAAAATATATCAAAAGACTCACTCTCATCCATCCTAATGGTTCTAAACTAAGTGGTAAGGTTTTGGAGTTTGGAATGTTTAACAAATATAGTTCCCTCATGGGTATGTTGGAGTATGTCCCCAGTCTCTTTATCACACGTCATTATACGACTGAACTCCTCAGGTGTGACCGTACAAAATAAAGCATTTGGACCTCGATAATTGTAGTTACACTGCTTACACTCATCCTCACGCCAACTCTATATGGGTTTAGGCACATTAACTTCACATACTAGAATTGTGGGTGGGGTCCTTCCCTTAATAATAGCTAATTGTACCCGCTCATTTATGGACTTAAGTGTTGATTTCATACGCGATTTTCAGTACATGTAATTAGACCCACCAAACAAACATGTCCTAGAAAATGTCTGACCCTCCATATATAACCTCTCAGATTCATAACTAAACAACCCATAGACACCTTCTCTGATACCAATTTGAAAGTGCACTAGGGATCTAATATGGATGGTACTAAACACACACCAATTTTTAAAATTTTAAAATTAAATTAATCAAATTATTAACCCAAGTAAACTTGCACCAATTAAACTAATTGTTGTGTTAAAAAACTTACTAAATTTTATCTTTCTTCTAGGTGAATACAAAAAAAAGAAGAAATTAAAGAAATCACACAATTCCCGGTCTATGAGGAAAACCCAAATAGACAAGAACCTCGAACAACCCAACCATGCAAAAATTCACTATGTAAGGAATTACATAAGGACGATAGATGACTTACACAGCCTACTCGAATCTTTCAAGCCTTGTCGCGTATTTGTTCCTTTGACATTCTTCATAGTGACATGCAGGAGTCCAAATATTCACGTCCATAACATGTGCTCCTCACACGCCTCGTTATATACTGATCGAGGCTCAGCAAATCGTCAATGGATCGAATACACAGTCCACCGCTTGAAATTTCCACACACACAGAGTCCACCGCATGTAAATAATACGCAATAAGATGTGACACCCCGCCTAATAAAATACCGGGCGATCACTCCTATATCAAATTATAAAAGGAGTCTCATATGGATCATTCTTAGCATCAATTTCGAAAATCCATTTAATTACTAATAACCTATTAGGCCGGTGTCAAAATTTTAAATTCACTACTCTTTTTAACAGCATCAAAATTAAAACATCCACACAGTTTTGTGGAGATGAAACTAAAATTAAATGAAATAACCGAACACTCGGTCCAAATATACAACCATATCGAATGCTGCTACTTAAAAGAATAAATAAATGTTGTTGGGTTATTAACCCGAATGTTTATACAGTACCTCCTATCTAGAGTACAATAATGAAAGCGTCTATCGAGAACCTGCACGCATCCACAGCTACTGCAGCTGACGTCTGACTCGAAAGATGTGTTATCCAGGCGTCCCTGTCTCTGGACACCTATGTATATATATAATATAACAAGAAAGGAAAAGTAGATAAACGGGTCAGAGCCCGAGTTTTGAAAATATTTAGCAAGTGCATAAATGCTTTATTTTTAGAAAAATAGTTTTTTATCTCATATTTAAATTGGTATCGCGCTCCCATGAGATACCCCTAACCTCTCCACTAACAGTGCACTCCTTACGCATCCCTCTAAACATCCTAGTCAAGCTACCCTGCTAAACTAGTCTATCACCCAACTACTATCAACCCTAGATAGTCCAAGTAATGTACTAAGGGCTAAACTTCTCCCCGGTCTAGACACTAAGCCATGTTCGTGGCTGGGTTGTCTCGCAAAGCGAAATCCAAACAAGAAACCCCCCGATACACTACTACTCGGTAAGGTCGATCGTCGAGATCCTCCAGTCCCTCAGTACAGAATATATATCTATATATATACACATATAATAAATCTCAATATTAGAGCACTAAGGATTAAACTTCTCCCCAGTCTCAACACTATGCCATATTCGTGCGTGGGGTGTCTCGGAAAGCGAAATCCAAACAAGGAACCCCCCCCCCCGATACACTACTGTGCGGCAAGGTCGATCGTCGGGATACATTAGGCCTTCAGTACTCGATTTATCCATATATATTTATATTACAATATACATCCGGATCTATCTCCCGGAATGAGAATTCATATACATTACTATCTCAAAACTTTCCATTTCCCTTCTCATATCCAGGAAATGTATTTAAAAGCCAATTCATTAGCATGAATTACTTTAACAAATCATATCACTTTTTAAAAGCCAGTTTTATTATCATAAAAATGCTTTTCCATTTTAAAACATCACATTTCCCTTCTTCCATCCAGGAAATGTATTTAAAAGCCATTTTCATTATCATAAAAATGTTTTTACCATATCATATGCTTCCACTTCCCTTCTTCCATCCGGGAAGTGTTACCGAAACCAAACCATTTATCCCATTTCCCTTCTTCCATCCAGGAAATGTAATTAAAGCCAATTTATTATCATAAATTGCTTTAATATATAATATAGCGCGTTCTAAGACCGCTCGTCCTGGTTTCCCCACTGTGCGCGCCCCTAAATGGCTATCATCTTCCAGGGCCTATCATCAAGACAACCTGGGATCCTACAACGCAAGACATCGTGAAGCGGCCATATGCCTGCGGGGTAGTCAAGACCACACCAGAAATCTCCTAACCAGCGCAGAAAATATACAATAAACGTTCATATGGCCTATAGTACTATATCCACCCTGCATTCATTAGCCAGGGGGCTTCACCATACGTACGCAACTTCCCTTATGAAAGAGATTTAGAGAGGTGTGTATCCATCTTTTCTTATTTATGAAAATCATTTGTCTTTCCTTTTTGAAAACATTTATATTTACATTTTCAAAAGTCATTTATCTCAATTCATATATATACTTTAATCACATAGTATACATATACCATATATTCCTTCCCAAATATATATAAATGGCCATATTTGCTAATTACATCTTGCGATGACCAATAATCCCAAAGCATTAATTAACTCCATACCCCGGATCACACTCTAAATTAATCCGAGGTTTTCTTATCCTCCTCAAATCATCATCTAGGAGTCATAATATTCCATTTAGAAACTCCTAATAATAGTCTCCAAAACCATACATTAAGTCTCCCTAAACTTAAAAGGAGAAAACCTCAAAAATCTGCCAGGACCGAATCGATTCGGGCTGTCCGAATCGATTCGAAATGGTTCTACTCTCAAACTGTCTCTTACCGAATCGATTCGGCTGGTCCGAAATTCCCAAATCTGCTTAGGGTTTTATATATAACCCAAAACCCAAAATTTAATCAACTCACCATTTAAATTATAACTCGGATTTATTCCAACAAACCCAAAGTTTTCATATCTCCTCAAGTCCTTTAGAGTTACTAACACTCTTTTTGGGAACCCCTAATATTTATCTCCAAATAATCCTAGTGTTAGTTTAGGATAACTATTTCGATCTAGGACAGCTTTTCGTAGAAAAATCACTATAAATACAAAAGAAATCAGAAAAATACGCGGTTGGCGCCCACACGACCGCATCGAAGAGATCTACAAATTTCATTTTTTGACCAAGAGCCGAATCGATTCGCCCTGGCTGAATTGATTCGGTCAAGGAGCAGGTCACTATTCATCATCATCAAAAATAATTCAAACCTCCATTATTCTCCATTTTGTTGTTTCTAAGTTCATCCAACAACTCAATAAACATCTAATCTATGTTTTACAACTAACACATTAATTTATTTGGGGTATTAAACTATTTCTCTTAGATTTAAACGCTAAAACCATTAAAGCTCCAACTTATGATTTTAACCCATTTCAATCCATTTCTTCACTCCATTTACATGGATTTAACACTAGAAATCAGTAAGAGTTTACATTACATCAATATCTAAACTCATATTCAAGTTTTCCCCATTTTACTTTAAGGGTTCTAACCCAAAAATCATATTTTTACCAACTATGATATGAGATAATTGCACAAAATGAAATAAAACAAGTAAACACTTGCCTGGAGAATGAAATTCGACGACCTCGAGTCGAAGCCGGCGGAGTTTGGTCGGAACCTCCCCTTTTCTCCTCTTTTCTCCCCTTCTCTCTCTCTTCTCTCTCTTTTCTTTCTCTTTTCTCTCTTTTCTTTCTCTCCCCTTCTTTATAAAGAAAGAAAAAAGGTTTAACCCCTTAAAACCCAAAAACGACTCGTTTACTCAATTACGAGCCCATTTAACTCCAAAATTCCCGAAACTCAATTTCGACAATCGGACACTCTTTTTAGACTATCTCGGACATTCCGAGACTCACGGCGCAGTCGAAATTTCCATTCGAGGTACTTGACCGCAGATCATTATTCTAACCCATATAACTTAATGCGGATTTCTAATAAAAAATCTTACCTCTTTTGTCGCTTTTCTCCATGGCGACATATAATTAAAATACTTCGACATATTTAGTCCCAAAAATAATCACAACCCCCATCGAAAATCATTAAATCCTCGAGAATCCCCAAAATCACTATTTCGAGAAAGTCTCCAAATTGCCAATTTATATTCAATCATGGACTTTAATTGTCTCCAAAAGGATGGGTTGTTACACAAGATGAAGAGTAAAACGAACTTTGGTGCCAAACAGAAATCTCAAATTAGTATATATAGTTGAAACTTGGATCTCAAAAACCTTAGGGTGAAACTAGATTTTTGAGGCTTTTATTTCTCTTATGGAACTGATAGTGAAAGCCTTGAGAAAATAAAATTGATTCCAAACCTTCTTTATATAGAAAACCTAATTTTTTATATGGAATAATTTTCGAGGTAGCTCGTTTAAATGAAAATCATAGGCTCATTTGAACGAACTTATTATTCTCATTCGAAAACAAAAATAATCTCGTTCGAACGAAACATCTTATCTTGTTCGAATGAGATTCCATTATTGAGAAGAAAATTTTCGTTTAAACTTTGTTAGAAGTTCATTCAAATGACATATAATAACTCGTTCGAACCAACAAAACATCTCATTCGAACGAACAAAGTAATTTCGTTTGAATAGATCATTCGAACGACTTTTCGCAAAAAATAAAATTTAGTTAAAAAATCTTTTTATGAAAAATGGCCCCAAACTTTTTAAAGTAACCACCCAAATAAGATTCCAAGGATAAAAAATAATATGCATTCATAACTTTGGAGATTCATAAACTTTGAAGTTAAAACTTGGCACGAAACACGACACGGATATGAAATCACTTTACGCGACCACTATAGTCTTCAATAACACACGTCATAGGCTATGAAGGATAAACCAAGGCAAGCAATAACCTATGACTCAAATTCTTTTGTCTAAACGAAATTCAAACAATACATAGAAATTGACTCTATCAATAATTTGTCCTTATAATTTATTTTTAAAACATCAGTTTTCTATTATTATCATGGTTTATTTTTTATCCAAATTCTATAATCCACATGTAGCATAAATTCAAATAAGACATGTCCCCAAACTCTACACAGTATGCACACGTGTGTTCAAGAATAAATACAGAAATAATTAATATAAAATGCAATCATAAATATACATATTCAAATTAGGGTGAACATGTGTAGAACATGAAATTATAACTGGAGAACGACGATACCTCAAATTGTTAAAAAAAATCCCAATATTGAATTAAAGTACTTAAATCCTTGGAAATCAAGATTCATTAATATATATTATTTTCTTCTTGTTATAAAAACTAGTTTACTTCTCTCTAAATTTTTATCTTGAGTTTCTCTTATTTTCTCACATTTTCTTCATATTCTCTAGAATTTTGTTTCTAAAAAGTGATCTCAAGCCACTAAACCTAGAAAACATTTATATATGAGTAGGAAGAATTATACTATTCTTATAAACCCTAAAAAATATAAATGCATGGCTCCCACTCTTCATCATTTTATTTTTTTACCCTTCATATTACCTCATAAATACATAAATAAATGCTCCCAAAGCTCCCTTATAGATTATTTCACAAATAATATTCTTATTAGTTCATTTTTTATTATTTTTAATCAGACTTAACTCAAAAAATACATATAAAAGCCGTTAATATTGTTAGGATTTTATTCTTAAAATCATGTATGATGTTTACTTTTCAGTAAATGTGTGTCAGTTCATTTTGAAATAAGAATCATGTTTATGATAATGCCTTATACTTGTCTTAAATATATTGCATATAAGCCCTTCAATTGAAGTGTGTAAAATTCTATTGAGTTGGGTTCGACTTGATCATAGAAGATTAGAATTTCGGTTCTAATTCAATTTGGTAAATATGTGAGTACGATCTTAATAGTTCATCTTAACTACGGGAACCTATATATTGGTTCTTAAACATGTTTGATAGTTCAAAGAGGATCAGGTCGGTACATCAGGAATGTATCAAACGGGATAACAGTGAGATTCAAGTATAGATTGACTCTATTCGACTTAGGCAATCTCACAACTTTTGTAAAAAGTACATAGATTCTCAATCCCAAGGATTATGAGTATTGGAGTATCCATATAGTTGTTATTTTGATTATTATAGGTGCGATCCAATTCATTCGATCTAAATCTCTGCAAGTTGGGTAATCATTTTATGGATATGTCTGAGATCATATTTCTTAGGAATCCACATTTGGGAGATATCCTGAATTATGATACCCTCTTTATAAATTTATAAGTTTTGATTATATGAGTAAACCCGGTTGGTTGATTTTATAATCCCATAGAGTATCAAGTAAGTTAAGTTTGAGATTAAGGAATACATAAGACATTGGTGAAAATAAATTAGTATCGAATTAAATTTCACCAAACAGTTATTGTATGCTTTACGTGGAGAATCATATTATACACTATCAAACTTTACAAACAAGACTTTAATATTCTGAGTGATTTGGAGATAATTAAATTGGAGTGCAGTCGTGATTATTTAATGGAATTAGTTACGATTAAATGGATAAAGAAAGTAAATTATGGGGATATAATTTGGAATTTTTGAGTACCTATTTGGAAACCAATTTAATTATTTAGTCTTAGGACCTTAGTATATTCCATTATGCAAGTAGTTAACACAGAATCTCTGAAAAGCTAGTTTAGTCCAAGATCATGTCTTATACCTATATATATTGGTGTAAGGCAGGGTTTTAAGCAATACATCCATTATCGAGGTTTAGAGAGTTTGAGGGAAAATATTATTCACATTTTTGTGAAGGGGTGAGGAGAAATAAAGTGGTTTCTTTCATATTTCACAATATTTTCATCTCCAGGAGTTCTCACACATAAGACATACTTTGAGAAAATCATCTACTTGAATATTTGAGGCTTTTGATGAATTCAAGAAAGATTTTTGGAGATCTTTGAAGGTCAGCGAGATTATCATCTTCATTATCTACATCCCCTCATTCGGATCATCTACAAGATCCACAAAGTTTTCATGATTCAAAACCCTAGGTTTATGCTTTAAACATGGCTCTTGTTTTTACTTTCTAATGCATGATTAACCGAAGTTTTGGCCTTGCAATGTTTTCGCATTTATAATGTAAATCCCAATCAAATATATCGATCCATTAATCCGCCTCACTTAATTTCCTTAATCTCACTAACAAAAGTCATATTAGTTATCATACTAACCCTAATTACCCAAAAATTAATGTATAATTATAATTTTATTTTTATTATTGTATATTTTAAAAATATAATATTTCAACTATATCCAGTGTAGCGTTGTTAAATAAAAATATAATTAACTCTTTTAATTAATATTTAATTAGTTCAAAAATTATTAGTATACATTTTAGTTTAAAATAATATATGGATTTTGATGATTCCAAACAACTTTTATATAAGTACTATGTAAATATTTTTCAATTTATACTATATATTATATATAATATTTTTGTTTTATTTGTATACTATTATTATTTATATAAATTTTTAAGTATAACTACTATTTTATATAACTTCTAGTATAGTTATCACTTTCTATATTTATATACTTACTTATATATATATATATATATATATATATATATATATATATATATATATATATATATATATATACACACACACACACACACACACACACACATGTAATTAATGGGCACTATCTTAACAAGGGAATATCAGTTGTGATTGTACAAAATAAAAGACTTATACTCCTTTTTTTATATATATTTTTTTCGGGCGAATTAATTACCTTCTGTTATTTATAAAAAAAATAATAATAATAATAAAATAACTTACGTTTTTGTTTAATTAGTGTTAGTTCTTTATTGTCCGTGGATGTATATTTTTTTAAGGCCAAATCATATTTATGTTTATATATATGTGATGGGCAGTGGAGACTTTGTACATGTCCTTTATATTGATTACAACATGCCTTTGAACATCTCTTTTGATTTGTTTTATAGCTACTTTAAATAGATCATACAGTTGGTTTAGTAGACTAGACAAATTATGTATATCATTTTATTGCCCCCACACCTAAAGCCATCCTATATATGTCATTGTCTTACTTTTTTTATATCTATTGTTTGTCCCTTCCATCCACTTCATATATGTGTACTACATTGTTTTGAGCATATTTCTTCTTGACTTTGTAAATCTTTCCTTAGACCACGCGCATTTATTATGATTAATAAGACCTTATATATATGTTATTTTATGTATGCGCATGCATGTTCTTTTGACTAGTTTGGGTTGTGCAACCATGTTTGCTCTTTTGTATGTTACAGTGCAATTATATTTATCATTTTTATAACGAGCATTGGACAGTGTGATATACTAACCCGGACCGGTCAGCTTTATTATATTTTATATAACGTCCGGATATCTGCTTAGGGGCCCACGCTTCGTAAAGACATGTTTTAAAATCTTTTGTTAACATTTTTTTTTAAATATTATAATTTCTCATATATGTTAAACAGATGTTTTAGCCTTATAATATTTATATTTTTTATTTCACAAATGGATTGAGATATAAATATTTTGAGCCCCCACATTGAGTGACATCATTTTATCTTCTAGATGAAGGTTTGACAAAGAAATGAATTTATTTATCGTGTGTAGTTTATAGTCTTTCTCTCTCTTTACGAAATGTGTTGTGTATATTAGTCACCTTAAATACTGTGACCATTAAGTTTGATTTGATACATAAATTTTTATCTTTGAAACTTCATATTCTGTCAGCACCTTTTATCCATTTTATTGAGATACATTATTTGTTCAATGTGTATTTTCTCTCTTCCTTTTTTTGGGTTAACATTGTTACGGGAAGTTATTTGTGATATCTACGACAACTCTTTTAGTCCTATATTTTGAGGGTGTCTATTTCCATACTTCTAGCAGTCATATTTTTATTGAGAAGATAAATGAAGATTTACAGACCATTTTTTCAAGGCTATCCTCATCTCAGAAAATCAGGAGCATTTAATGCTCACAATGCATGTGTCTTACCGTTAGTTTTTTAAGACCTTTTTAAAAGCATTCAAATAGCTTCATTGAAGACAGACTAACAAGAATGGGACTATGAGCAAAAGCTAAAAAAATTATTGAGAGCATTTAAATTTATTATTCAGCTACTACTACATCATTTAAGAGAGCAATTAATTTTATATTCTGCTCAAATCATTGAAGAAGAAGACTTGAGCCTACATCAACATTATTTATTGAAGTCTCATTAAAGAAGAAGAAACTCAGATTACAAATTGTATTTTAAGGAGTTTCATTATTCTACCATTGTACCAAAAATTCATATTTGTTTGAAGCTTTGTTGAAGCTTCGGATTGTTGTCTCAGTGATTAGTTCCTACCCGCAAGTGGGCCATGGGGTTTGAAGCTCAAAGTTAGCTTGCAAACAGTTGTACGCGGTGGTTTGATCCTACCTTTCAAGTGGATCACGATAGTGCAGCGCAAGGGAGCCAGAAGTTCTAGGCGCGTGGACGTAGGTCGGGATTTGGTCGAACCACATTAAATTTCGGTGTCTTTATTTTTTGCACTTTATTTTCTTATATATTTGTGCTTGCTTGAACTTATATTTTTCAGAACTTAAATTTGCAAATATATCAATTCCAAAAATTGGTAAATTTATTTTAAGGTTAAAATAATTCTTTCGAATTAATTAATTTGATTCAGAATATTAAGTTATATTAAATACGAAAATTATTTCAATATTTGTGGTGTGTTAAAATCTGTATTTTAACTTGTTTAAATTATTTGATTGCATTTATTTGATATTCTTGGTTTGAATTATTATACATTTATTATTCTGAAATTTTATTCAGGGATTTAAATTTAATATTTTTCTAAAATATAAATTTAACTCGAAAAGTTTGCAAATCTCAATTCCCCCCTCCCCCCCCCCCCCCCCCCCCCCCGGGATTATTTTTTTGGGAAACAATTGGTATCAGAACAAGTGCTCTTCTTATATGTTTTTATTTAACAATCTTAGAGTTAAAGATCATGGCAAACTTTTCTTTGTTTATTTTAAATGTTGCACTATACATTTTTATTATTTGTATGCTCAAATGTTTGATTTCTTGTAGCCACTCATTCCTTCAATTTGTGAGAAGAAAATGGACACATAGTCAACCTTGCATTTCAAGCTTTATTTTAAAGGAAGAATTCAATCCTTGCCTATATGCTAATATTGATGAATCTATTAGTGAAGAGACCAATGCTACTTGTCTCATGTCAAATGATAATGAGGAGGTACACTTTAACCCTTGCTTTAGTGATGATGAATCCTATTATACTCATAGTGTAAATCATGATATTGAAGATGATATTGTTGATGATTATGATGAATTACAAGATGCATTCAATGAGTTATATGAAAAATATGAAGATATTGGAAAGAAGTTCATGGCACTTAAAAAGACTCATGCCAAATATGATTCTATGTTAAAAAACTTTGATAATTTGAAATTAGAGAATGAATCTTTGAAAAATGAAATTAAAACTTTGAAAAAGGAAAATCTAAAAATGTTACTCACCCTTTTGAAATTGAAAATGGTGAATTAAAAAGAAAGATTAATTATTTAAAGAAATCATTAGATACTTTTAGTAAAAGAAATGATTATTTTCATAAAATCAAAGAATTCGGTGTAATAATAATGGTATAGGATATGATGAAGAAAATGAGAAAAAGAACTATTCCAATATATTTAAAAATGATGCCTCATATAGTCATTCTAACTCTTTATGCTCATATTGTAGTAGACATACACATCACTCAAAATTTTGTCAATTTGGAAAAAAAAAGTATAAAAATACTAAATTAACTTGGATTCCAAAAGAAACAATCATGTATGCTAACCCTAATTTGCCACACTCATATTGGGTTCCAAAAGATAAAGTTTTTAGTTGCAAGATTGGTAGTGGAACTTGAACAAAAACATTTATGAGAATAGAATTGGTGTTAGATTTTTTTTAATATTATTTTTGTATTTATATGTTTATTTATGTAACACCCTTCATTAATTGAAAATATCTTTTTGTAATTAATGATTTATAATTTGATTTATTTCATATTAATCTCAAATCGTTGAAAATGTGAATCATTTTTTTTTGTCAAAGAATACTATGGATGATAAATTATTTCTTTGAATATGGATTAATAAAAAAAAACTGTCTTTGTATATGATATAATTGACTTTTATGATAGTATGTCATAAGTTGCTTCTTATTATTGATCTCGATGATTATCATTTATTATGTCTATGCTTGAATTTTGAAATATTTGTCTTTAATATTTTTTATGGACCTAACACCTTCTTGGATGGAAAAGCAAAAATCTTCAAAGTTGTATAGGTTTAATCTTGAGATTACTTGTGGATTTTCAAAGCCTATGATTTGGTACGAAAATCGAGGATGTCATTGCAGATATAATTGCCAAAGGATGAAAATGCCACACTTGGAGAATTTCATTGAAATATCTTTCGTATTTGTAAGGCGGTAAGGAACACCTATATTGAATTTCATATCTTATCATTCTTGATGATTTATTTTATAATCTTAATTGATAATTATTTCTTGCACTTGATTTCGATGATAAATTTTTTTTAGATGAAAATTCATATTTTTTTATGTGTTACATCATGACTTATTTCGGTGAATAATAATATTGGATTAATTCATTACTTTATCAAATATCTTTTTTAAACGAAAATGTCATGTGTATATTTGCAAATTTAAAATTTGCTTTTATATGCGGTACATGTTGATTTTGCGATATGCATTCATTGATTTTGATGATATGATCATATTGATCTTTATGAGCTAGATTTTACCCCATTGTTTGAATATTAGTGACATTCATGAAGAATATAATTTTTTATAGTAACATTGGTGTTATTTATGCTTACTTGAAAAATCATATGATTATTGAAATCTTTTATGATTTCAACCCCTTTGCTTATTATATGATAAGCCCTCTTGAATGAATGATTGAAAAATATTCTCTAGATAAAAAGATAATTACACTTGTGCTATTTGCACTTGAATTTAAATTCATATGATTATCGAGTGTTTGAAATATGTTGAGGTTGATTAATTTATGTCGCACCCATTTTTGAGAAATTTATTTATTATTTCTTTAAAGTTATTCTTGAGCAAAATATTTGTTATTTGTTGAAAATCTGAAAATATTGATTTTTTGATGAGTTTCTCATTACTAAAAATCTGAAATTATTGAGTTTAATTTATTATTGGCCTCATGATATGTTTCATTCTTGAAAATTGATTTAATGACTTTCATTGAAATATTACATCTTTTATCTCATGAAAAGGATGCACCAAATTTATTAGATGAATATATGCCTTCATTGGTATCCCTTTGGGGGAGATAAATGTTTATTGAAAATTATTTGTTAGAAAAATACTTGATCATGAATTTTAATGCCTTATTATGGATATTATTCAAAAATTAAAAATTAGTGTCACTATATATGTCGATATCCTTTAAACTCGTATTATGTGCCTAATCCCAAAACTATTTGAGAACATTGAGTCATGAGTTCTATTTATGTGTAAAAAGTGTGAGACCTAAAATAGTTGGTATCATTTATCATTTATGCGCATTAAAAGTTGATTATTTGTCATTTTTGTGATTTATATATTTATTTAATGGTATTCCTATCTATCCAAAAATTCTAATGCATTATTTGAGAAATTTTAAAAAAAATGTGCCTACTGAAAATTTCATGATATTTATATGCCCCTTGCGATTTATGGTAGAATCCCAAGCACGAATTATTTTTGATAGGGGATATTCCCTTTTACCATTGACACTCGATTTATTTGAAATATCTTTTTGATAATGTCAAAAGGGGGAGAAATATGTCTGATTCACTTATTGCGCTCAATATTTCATTCTATGAGTATTTGTGAATCATTGTTTGTCATCATAAAAAAATGGGGAGATTGTTAAACGAAGATATAATTAACTCTTTTAATTAATATTTAATTAGTTTAATTATTATTAGTATACATTTTAGTTTAAAATAATATATGGATTTTGATGATTCCAAACAACTTTTATATAAGTACTATGTAAATATTTCTCAATTTATATTAAATATATTAAATATAATATTTTTATTTTATTTGTATACTATTATTACTTATATAATTTTTTAAGTATAACTACTATTTTATATAACTTCTAGTATAGTTATATATATATATATATATATACATACATACATGTAATTAGTGGGCACTATCTTAACAAGGGAATATCAGTTGTGATTGTACTAAATAAAAGACTTATACTCTTTTTTTATATATATTTTTTCCGATCTAATTAATTACCTTTTGTTATTTATTAAAAAAAATAACTTACGTTTTTTTTAACAAGTGTTAGTTCTTTATTGTTCGTATATATATATTTTTTTAAGGCCAAATCATATTTATGTTTATATATATGTGATGAGCAAGTGAGACATTGTACATGTCCTTTATATTAATTACCACATGCCTTTGCACATCTCCTTTTATTTGTTTTATAGCTAGTTTTAATAGCTCATAAAGTTGGTTTAGTAGACTAGACAAATTATGTATATCATTTTACTATCCCCACACCTAAAGTCATCCTATATATGTCGTTATCTTACTTTTTAAATATCCATTGCTTGTCCCTTCCATCCACTTCATATCTGTGTACTATATCTGCTTTGAGAAGATTTCTTCTTGACTTTGTAAATCTTTCATTAGACCACACGCATTTATTATGATTGATAGGACCTTATATATATGTGTGTGTGTGTGTGTGTGTGTGTGTGTGTGTGTGTGTGTGTGTGAGAGAGAGACACCCCACCTAATTAGCCCCGGGTGATCAGTCCTAAATTAAATTAAAACAGGTTTCTCAGTTGGCTCATTCTTAGCATCACTGTCGCCTTTTAAATTACTAACCACCTAAGTGAGAAAATTAGACTGGTGCCAAGTTTTATCTTTCATTAGCTTAAATGAAATACTCATACGGGAATAAAAACAATATGACAATCACAATTAACTGAATTCAACCATTCACAAATAATTAACTGACCGAATAAGCCATCGGTTCAAAATCCAACCGAAATAAAGACAAGTAAATAAATCTCAACAAGTCTAACATAAGTGCTGAATAAAGCAGTGTGCAACATGCTCGAATAATTGATAGGAAACTTCTACACTAGAAATGAAAAGAATGAGGCGCATATCAAACTCCCGTAACATCCACATATGCTACAGCAACGGGTCCCTGGAATGAGTCAAGCCTGGCGTCCCTATGGCTGGACACCTAAAAAGTTTTTAAAAGTTTTTATAGCAAGGGTTAGTACCCAAAACAATTGGAAAAGATTTAGCAAATCATTAACTTGAAGTAATAAGTAAATATGCATGCTCTCCATATTTTAGTTAGTGCCGCACTCCTTTGAGGACATCCTCACCCCTCCTTTAATGTGCACTACCAACGCCTTAATACATTTCCCCTAGCTATATATCTCATAACTATATAATTTTATAACCCCTTGCAACCACCCTACTCTAACCGAATGTGCCACAATTATGATTTCTAAGTTATTCTCAACATTAACTTAATTAATCATTTCCCTTTTTAAGTTCATATAATTTTCACACCCATTATATGTAATATAATTCACAGCCTGTATTAATTGTACCCGTATATAATTATTTATCTCATTATATACGTAATATCATATTACAACATTCACAAACATGCCAAAATAATAATTAATAATAACTCACCGGATGTAAATTCTCTAAAGTGCTATCCCACTAGGTATATTCACATAACCTAGTTACCCAAGTCAGAATCGCTCACTAACTTGGTGAAAACATATAATTGGAGGCGGTCATATTCCTTCCCTGAAAGTGAGATGTCCCTCACCCATATAACGGACGCTATGACTTGGGAATATATTCTCCCTACTCCTCAAACTAGGGGATTCATCCACTACGCGCAACCTCCCCCTATAGCACTAGAGTATATAATAATAATATCTAGCCACTGATATTAATGCACACACCATATATATATACTATCGCACACCGTATGTAAATATATATATATATATAATATTAATTACCCCGGCTATACCGTGTACTAAGTCCGTAACACAGGCCTATTCATAATATTATGAGTTCATGGTCCAACTCTAATTATTAATTGATTCGCACATTAATTAATTAAATTACTTTTGATGTCATTCCAACCAATATATTCGGACTTACTCTCGTGGGCCGAAATAAAACTATACCCGAGTCTAAATCCCCGACTCCAAATTATTTAGCCTTTACTCTAAATAAAATTAACGTCTTGGTGTCGCTCAACCAATATCCCCAGACTTGTCCACTCAATCCGTATTTAATTATTTTGAAATGTTATTCCCAAAATTTAACCATAGTGTGTCACACATAAATTTCCTCCAAATCCCAATTAATTCTTCCTCACAATTAATTTGATTAGACCCCCAAGTTGGTTTCTCATTGCATAAGGCATAGGAAAAGATTTAAAAGTTATTTACAATTATATATACAAACTGGCCGAACTGCCAGAAATTATCGACCATCGATCGATCGACCCCCAACCCTCGATTGATCGATCGAGCAGGTCATCATCTTCTCCGAGTTGCCTGTTTCAACCATGGACAAAATTCAAAAAAACCTAACTTCTTCCACCAGCAATCACAAGTCTTCTCATCAACAAAATATACTAAAAACCTTATCAGGGACCCCCCATAAAGTCCACGAACACCATTTAATTTACGTTTTCTACTGTTTTCACAAATTGGGGGGGAAATCCGATTTAATATTTGACCCATTTAAACATCAAATCCTTATCTCAAATTCGTTTCTAATTCCTCCGGTTTACACATCATACCATATATATATATATATATATATATATATATATATATATATATATATATATATGCTAATCTCGAAATTTACATGAATTTCTACACAATTTAGAAATCGGAATAATGGTTCACAAAACCCCATGTTTATACCCCTTTAAATCCCAAAACGAATTTCTTTGATTTCACACATCACATGAATATGAATTGAAATACAATTTAAATGCTACAACAAGTTAACCACTTGCCTTATGATTCGTAGTGCCTGATTTTGGAGTTGTGAATGCCCAAGATTGAATATGAACTCCTTTTATTTGGCTCTCCTATATCCCTCAAATTTACCTTTAACTGCTCTTAGGGTTTACTAACCCACTAAGTGTTTTCTAAACTCAATTGAGGCATTCTCCTTTTTCTTATAATTATTTAATTAGGCTTAATCCCGTTTTTTGCCTAACGGGCCAAGCCCAAGTGACCCAAATGCTCCCGTGTGGGCCGGCTATGCCTACAAAAGTCCCGTGACCCGTTTACTACCCCCGAATATACTTTTTTGACTATCTCGGCCCATCCGGACTCAACCGTACACTCAGAATTGACATCCGAATTAATTTATAAAAATCCTTATCTCACACCCAAATTAGTCTATACCGACTCCCAGCTGAGATAAGTACATACCCCGTCATTAATACCCGAAATGACGTAAATAAATTATTACTATTTACTTAGTAAATAAATTTCCCTAAATATTAACCATTCACTCCTCGATTAATATTTAAATATATTTTTCCATACTTAATTCAATTAAAATTACGACACATAAGTAATTTTAAATTTCCGAATTAATTAAATATTAAATGCACAAAAATACGGGGTGTTACATACTCCCCCCCCCCCCCCCCCTTACAAAGGAATTTCGTCCCCGAAATTAGGTCGTACTTGTGGTGAAAAGATCTGGATATTGTTCCTGCATATCCTCCTCCCGCTCCCAGGTAGACTCGTCAACGTTGTGATGACCCCACTGTACTCTAACTAGTGGAACAACCTTGGATTATAACTTCCGCTCACTCCGGTCCAGAATAGCCACCGGTCTCACCTCATATGAGATGTCTGGCTGTAAATCAATTTCCTCGAGTGGAATGTGCCAGAAGGCCCTCTTGCTCCTTTGATATTTCTTCAGTGATACCACATGGAACACATCGTGTATATGCTGAAGATGCTCTGGAAATCCCACTCTATACGCTACCGGTCCCACCCTATCAATAATAGGGAAAGGTCCCACGTACCTCAGTGCTAACTTACCCTTTTTAACGAACCTCATCACCCCTTTCATAGGGGACACCCGGACTAATACTTGGTCCCCAACCTCTAACTTCACATGTATCCGTGAATCATCAACATAACTCTTCTGCCTATCCTGAACTATCTGAATCTGCCATCAAATCAAATCTATCTTGGTAGACGTCTCCTAGACAATCTCCGGCCCCAACAACTTGTTGTCCCCCACCTCTAACCAATAAGCGGGTGAACGACAAGGTCTCCCGTATAGTGACTCGAACGGTGCCATGCCGATCGTGAATTGGTAAGAGTTGTTATACACGAACTCTACCAAAGGAAGATATTTCTCCCAACCTCCCCCAAAGTCTAATATGCACAATCTGGGCATATCTTCTAGCATCTGATTGACTCTCTCAGTCTGCTCGTCGGTCTGTGGGTGATAGGCTGTGCTCAAATGTAACTCTGTGCCCATGACCTCCTGAAAGCTCTGCCAAAAGTGGGCCAAAATTTTTTTGTCTCTGTTAGACACAATATTTATCGGCACCCCGTATAGCTTAATAATCTCCGTTATGAATATCTGAGCATAACGCATCGTCTCAAAGTCTGTACGAACCGGCAGGAAGTGGGACACCTTGGTCAACCAATCCACAATAACCCATATGGAATCGTGACCCCTCTGTGACGCGGGTAACCCTGTAATCAAGTCCATTAAGATGCTTTCCCACTTCCACACGGGAATCTCTAGCGGCTGTAGCATCCCTGATGGCCTTTGATGGTCAACTTTCACGAGCTGACACGTGGCACATTTCAAGACAAACTCTGCTATGTCCCGTTTCATTCCTGTCCATCAATACTGCCTCCTCATATCCTGGTACATTTTATCCCCACCGGGATGTACCGCAAATCTCAAACCATGGGACTCTGTCATAACAGTATGCCTCAACTCCTCATCCGCTGGCACAATTAACCTCCCATTAAGTCGTATGCCTCCTTCCGAGCTGATCGAGTAACCCTCTGCTCCCTTAGCTAACAACTGGTTCACCCTATCCTGGTAGATCTGATCCTCTACATGAGCCTCACAACCCTCATAATGATCTCAGGTATGATGGATAATGCTGACATGCAGGCCCTGGCCACATCATCCTCATATCGAAGCTCTCTCCACTTCGCTTTCCAGACTTCTGATATTTTCCCCAGTCGGTCTCCGGCTCAATGCGTCTGCTACCACGTTAGCCTTACCAAGATGATACTGGATATCAAACTGGTAGTCTTCCATGAATTTTATCCACTGCTTCTGCCTCATATTCAGATCCTTCTGTGTGAAGAGATACTGAAGTGACTTGTGATCCGTGAATAAAGTGAACTGCTCTCCTAGAAGATAATGTCTCCATATCCTCAAAGCAAAAACGACCATTGCTAGCTCCAGGTCGTGAGTGGAGTAATTCCTCTCGTGGTGCTTTAGCTTTCTGGACGCATATACTATAACCCTTTCCTCCTTCTAAAGCACACCCCCAAGTTCCTGTAAGGATGTGTCAGTGTAAACTCGATACTCTTGTCCTTCCTTTGGCAAAGCAAGTATGGGTGCAAATGTCAACTTGTCCTTTAGCTCATCGAAAGCTAATTGACAATGATTACTCCAAGTGAAAGGCACCCCTTTTTCGGGTCAGATTCCTCAAAGGGACCGCAATCTTTAAAAATCCTTTGATGAACTGCTTGCAATAACCAGCCAATCCCAAAAAATTGCGCACCTCGGTTGGTGTCGTGGGCTTTCCCCACTCCCTCACCGCCGACACCTTACTCGGATCCACCGCAATACCTCGGTCTGACTCCACGTGGCTAAGAAATTGTACCTCCCGCAGCCAAAATCCACACTTCCTGAATTTGGCATAAAGCTGGTGATCCCGCAGTGTCTGTAGAACCATACGCAAATGCTCTGCGTGATCCTCCTTGGTGTGCGAGTAGATTAGGATGTCATTAATGAACACGATGACAAATTGATCGAGATATTCCCTAAAAACCCTGTTCATGAGATCCATGAACACTGCTGGTGCATTGGTGAGCCCAAATGGCATCACCCTAAACTCATAAGATCCATACCACGATAGGAAAGCGGTCTTAGGAACATCCTCCTCTCGGATACGTAGTTGATGATACCCTGAACTCAAGTCGACCTTGGAGAAGTAAGACACCCCTCTCAACTGGTCAAATAGATCATCAATCCTAGGTAACAGATACTTATTCTGTATCGTCAACTTGTTCAGCTCCCTATAGTCCACGCATAATCGAAGTGAACCATCCCGCTTCTTCACAAATAATACCGGTGCACCCACGGTGATGTACTCCGCCGAATGAAACCCTGACCCAAAAGCTGCTGAATCTGCTCTCTCAACTCACGCATCTCTGAAGGGTCCATACGGTATGGGGCTCGAGCAATCGGCCTCATCCCCGGTGCTAAATCGATTACTAATTCGATTTCCCTGCTGGGTGGCAATCCTGGTATTTCCTGGAACACATCCTCAAATTCCCTTACTACTTGGATTGAGTTCAACGGAATCGCCACCTCCTGTGAGGTTTCCTCCTTGATGTAATATAGGTGCGTACGGGACCCTCCCTCGGGTAACGGCATCGCTATCAAGAACATCTACTGTCCTGAAATGGAGAACACGATTGTCCTCTCGTAACAATCCATAATTGCCCGATAACCTGCCAACCAATCCATACCTAGGATGACATTGTACCCCTCCATATCTAACACTAAGAGGTACGCTGCTAAACTAAGCCTCCCAATCAAAATATCCACCCCCCGACAAATCGAGTGAATCAACGCCCCGCTGCCTACTGGCGAATCTACACACATCTGAAGACTACCCACGGTCTCTAGTAACCCGGCCCGTTTAGCAAAATTAGATTTAATGAATGAATGAAATGCTCCCGGGTAAAAAAGAATACTACCCTCATGACCATGAATGAGAAACATACCCTCAAATGATGGCGGTGCCTGCTGTGCTGGAGGATTGGGAACATCCTGAATGTGCACACGCCTGTAGTGCATTTTCCCCTGTTGTGGTGGGGCGGGTGGAGCAAGTGCTGCTGGCGACATCTGCCCCTGTTGCCCCTGTTAGGCATCCTGCTAATGACCTCTGCCCCTCTGTGGGAACTCCCTCTTGAAGTGTCCTAGCTGGCCACAGATAAAACAACATTTTTTATCATCCCCCTATCGTTGGCCCTGATGTGGCTGGCCCTGCTGGCCTCCCCCATTGTTCCCTTGGCCCTGACGGCCCTGAGGAACCTGCTGCTGATTTGGGCCCGACTGCGCCTATTTGAACCCCTGTCCTCCTAATCGAAACCCACCAGGCCTAAATTTCTTAGCCTGATTCCCCTGTTGACTACCAGTCTGCTACTGAGTACCACTCGTGTCACCACTAGTAACTGCCTTGCCCTGCTGGCTCGGCTCCCCTACTCTCTTGCTCCCCTTCGCATGGAAGCGATGATCCTGGCAATGTACAAGTGCGGCATTAACGACATCTATATAAGTCACTAATGTCTGATTTCCAATCAAATGCTGCTTGATCCGCCAGGCTAAGCCATCCATAAATCTCGATTTCTTTCGCTCCTCATCGCTCACCTCATTTTGCACGAAGTTTTCCAAACGGGTGATGTCTTCCTCATAGTCTGCCACTGACCGGTCACCCTGTATTAAATCACTGAACTTCTTACTCATCTTAGCCTCTACTGCTGGTGGAAAGTATTTACGGTCGAACCGCACCCAGAATTCAGCTATCGTAATCAAATCCCGCTCCTCCACGGTGGTAACTGACTCCCACCACTATAAGGCTGCCCCCGATAAACGAAAGGTAGCAAGCATCTGTTTCTGCACATCGGTACACTCCAGCATGCGCAGATGTCGCTGAATATTCTTCTTGCAGTCACAAGCCTCTACTACATCGGTGCTACCTCGAAACTCGAGTGGGTGACCCTTCTGAAAGGTCTCCCTAACTCGCTGCCAAGACGGTGGCCCCACTGGAGCCTAAGCTGCTGGTGCCACTGGAGGTGGTGCCTAGGGCTGTGGGAAATGAACTGCCATAGCCCGCATCGCTGTCTCGACTGCCTGAGCCACTATCACTGCCACCTGAGTAGTGGAGATCAACTCAGGTGGGGGTGGCAGTACCTATGGCTCCTGATGAGCCTCCCTGAGCTCATCTCTAGCCTCAGCCCTCTCTTCTCTATGCCTCTTCGGTGGCATCTGAAAATAGATCAAATTGTATAAGTACACAATTTATACAAAAACTAATAGCAAAAATACTATATCTCACAAGCAAAAATGAATCAACAGTCCTAATAATAGGGCTCTATAACAATCAAACGCTACGCTGAAACGTAGTAAGCCGCACAGATCCTAAGGAAACTAGAACTTGGCTCCGATACCATCTGTGACACCCCGCCTAATTAACCCCAGGTGATCAGTCCTAAATTAAATTAGAACATGTTTCTCAGTTGGATCATTCTTAACATCACTGTCACTTTTTAAATTACTAACCACCTGAGTGAGAAAATTAGACTGGTGCCAAGTTTTATCTTTCATTAGCTTAAATGAAATACTCATACGAAAACAAAAATAATATGACAATCACAATTAACTGAATTCAACCATTCACAAATAATTAACTGACCGAATAAACCATCGGTTTAAAATCCAACCGAAATAAAGACAAGTAAATAAATATCAACAAGTCTAACATAAGTGCTGAATAAAGCAGTGAGCAATATGCTCGAATAACTAATAGGAAATTTCTACACTAGAAATGAAAAGAATGAGACGCCTATCAAACTCTTGCAACATCCACATATGCTGCAGCAACGGGTCCCTGGAACGAGTCAAGCCTGGCGTCTCTGTGGCTGGACACCTAAAAGGTTTTTAAAAGTTTTTATAGCAAGGGTTAGTACCCAAAACATTTGAAAAAGATTTAACAAATGATTAACTTGCAGTAATAAGTAAATATGCATGCTCTCCATATTTTAATTAGTGCCGCACTCCCTTGAGGACATCCTCACCCCTCCTTTAATGTGCACTACCAACGCCTTAATAAATTTCCCCTAGCTATATATCTCATAACAAGATAATTTTATAACCCCTTGAAACCACCCTACTCTAACTGAATGTGCCATAATTATGATTTCTAAGTTATTCTCAACATTAACTTAATTAATCATTTGCCTTTTTAAGTTCATATAATTTTCACACCCATTATATGTAATACAATGCACAGCCTGTATTAATTGTACCCATATATAATTATTTATCTCATTAGATATGTAATATCATATTACAACATTCACAAACATGCTGAAATAATAATTAATAATAACATCCTCCCGAGTAATAACTCACCAGATGTAAATTCTCTAAAGTGCTATCCCACTAGGTATATTCACGTAACCTAGTTACCCAAGTCAGAATCGCTCACTAACTTAGTGAAAACATATAATTGGAGTTGGTCATATTCCTTCCCTGAAAGTGAGATGCCCCTCACCCATATAACGGACGCTATGACCTGAGAATATACTCTCCCTATTCCTCAAGCTAGGGGATTCATCCACTACGCGCAACCTCCCCTATAGCACTAGAGTATATAATAATAATATCTATCCACTGATATTAATGCACACACCATATATATATATATATACTATCGCACACCGTATATATATATATATATATATATATATATATATATATATATATATATATATATATATATATATATATAATATTAATTACCCCGGCTATACCGTGTACTAAGTCCGTAACACAAGCCTATTCACAATATTATGAGTTCATGGTCCAACTCTAATTATTAATTAATTTGCACATTAATTAATTAAATTACTTTTGATGTCATTCCAACCAATATATTCGGACTTACTCTCGTGGGCCGAAATAAAACTATACCCTAGTCTAAATCCCCGAATACAAATTATTTAGCCTTTACTCTAAATAAAATTAACGTCTTGGTGTCGCCCAACCAATATCCACGACCTTGTCCACTCAATCCGTATTTAATTATTCTGAAATGTTATTCCCAAAATTTAACCATAGTGTGTCACACATAAATTTCCTCCAAATCCCAATTAAATCTTCCTGAAAATTAATTTGATTATACCCCCATGTTGGTTTCTCATTACATAAGGCATAGGAAAATATTTAAAAGTTATTTTCCCTTATATATACAAACTGGCTAAACTGCCAGAAATTACCGACCATCGATCGATCGACCCCCAACCCTCAATCGATCGATCGAGCAGGTCATCATCTTCTCCGAATTGCCTGTTTCAACCATGGACAAAATTCTAAAAACCCTAACTTCTTCCACCAGCAATCACAAGTCTTCTCATCAATAAAATATACTAAAAACCTTATCAGGGACCCTCATAAAGTCCACGAACACCATTTAATTTACGTTCTCTACTGTTTCAAAAATTGGGGGAAAATGTAATTTAATCTTTAACCCATTTAAACATCAAATCCTTATCTCAAATTCGTTTCTAATTCCTCCGGTTTACACATCATACCAGATATATATGCTAATCTCAGAATTTACATGAATTTCTACACAATTTAGAAATCAGAATAATGGTTCACAAAACCTCATGTTTATACCCCTTTAAATCCCAAAACAAATTTCTTTGATTTCACACATCACATTAATATGAATTGAAATACAATTTAAATGATACATCAAGTTAACCACTTGCCTTATGATTCGTAGTGTCTGATTTTGGAGTTGTGAATGCCCAAGATTGAAGATGAACTCCTTTGATTTGGCTGTCCTTTGTCCCCTAAATTTGCCTTTAACTGCTCTTAGGGTTTCCTAACCCACTAAGTATTTTCTAAACTCAATTCAGCCGTTCTCCTTTTTCTTATAATTGTTTAATTAGGCTTAATCCCGTTTTTTCCTAACGGGCCATGCCCAAGTGACCCAAATGTCCCCGTGTGGGCCTGGCTATGCCTAAAAACGTCCTCTGACCCGTTTACTACCCCCGGGTATACTTTTCCGACTATCTCAGCCCATCCGAACTCAACCGTACACTCAGAATTGGCACCTGAATTAATTTATAAAAATTCTTATCTCACACCCAAATTAGTCTATACCGACTCCCGGCTAAGATAAGTACATACCCCGTCATTAATACCCGAAATGACTAAATAAATTATTACTATTCACTTAGTAAATAAATTTCCCTAAATATTAACCATTCACTCCTCAATTAATATTTAAATATATTTTTCCATACTTAATTCAATTAAAATTATGACACACAAGTAATTTTAAATTCAAGAATTAATTAAATATTAAATGCACAAAAATACGGGGTGTTACAATATATGTATTCGCATGCGTGTTCTTTTGACTAGTTTGGGTTGTGCAACCATGCGTGTTCTTTTGTATGTTACAGTTCAATTATATTTATCATTTTTATAACCAACATTGGACAATGTGATATACTAACCCGGTCAACTTTATTATATTTTATATAACGCCCGGATATCTGCTTAGAGGCCCATGCTTTGTAAAGACATGTTTTAAAATACTTTGTTAACTTTTTTTTTGGACTATTATTATTTCTCATATCTGTTAAACAAATTCTTTAGCCTTATAATATTTATATTTTTTTATTTCACTAATGGATTGAGATATAAATCTTTTTAGCCCCCTCATTGAGTGACATCATTTTATCTTCTAGATGAAGCTTTGACAAAGAAATGAATTTATGTATCGTGTGTAGTTAGTAGTCTTTCTCTCTCGCTATGAAATTTGTTGTGTATATAAATCACCTTAAATACTGTGACCATTACGTTTGATTTGATACATAAATTTTTATCTTTGAAACTTCATACTCTGTCAGCACATTTTATCCATTTTATTGAGCTATATTATTTTTTCAATGGGTATTTTCTCTCTTCCTTTTTCTGGACTAACATTGTTACATGAAGCTATTTGAGATATCCATGACAACTCTTTTAGTCCTATATTTTGAGGGTGTCTACTTCCATACTTACAACAGTCATATTTTTATTGAGAAGATAAATGAAGATTTACAGATCATTTTTTCAAGGCTATCCTCATCTTAGAAAATCAGGAGCATTTAATGCTCACAATGCATGTGTCTAATAGATAGTTTTTTGAAGACCTTTTTAAAAACATTCAAAGAGATGCATTGAAGATAGACCAACAAGAATGAGACTATAAGTAAAGGCTAGAAAATTTATTGAGAGCATTTGAATTTATTATTCAACTACGACTACATCATTCAAGAGAGCAATTAATTTTACATTCTGCTCAAATCATTGAAGAAGCAAACTTGAGCCTACATCAACATCATTTATTGAAGTCTCATTAAAGACGAAAAAACTCAGATTATAAATTGTGTTTCAAGGAGTTTCATTATTCTACCATTGTACCAAAAATTCGAATTTGTTTGAAGCTTTGTTGAAGCTTCGAATTGTTGTACTAATGATTGGTTCCTACTCGCAAGTGGGCCACGGGGTTTGAAGCTCGGAGTTAGCTTGCAAACAGTTGTACGTAGTGGTTTGATCCTACCCTTCAAGTGGATCATGGTAGTGAAGCTCAAGGGAGTCTGAAGCTCTAGGCACGTGGACGTAGGCCGGGATTTGGCCGAACCACGTTAAATTTTGTTGTCTTTATTTTTCGCACTTTATTTACTTATTTATTTGTGCTTACTTGAACTTATATTTTTGAGCGCTTAAATTTGCAAATATATTAATTCCAAAAATTGGTAAATTTATTTTAAGGTTAAAATAATTATTTTCGAAGTAATTAATTTATTTTAGAATATTAAGTTATATTAAATACGAAAATTATTTTAATATTTGTGGTGTGTTAAAATCTGCATTTTAACTTGTTTAAATTATTTGATTGCATTAATTTTATATTTTTGGTTTGAATCATTATACATTTATTAATCTGAAATTTGATTAAGTTATTTAAATTTTATATTTTTTTAAAATATAAATTTAACCCGAAAAGTTTACAAAATCTCAATTCACCCCCCTCTTGGGTATTTTTTTTTTCTGGGCAACAAGCATAACCATCCCCCAAAATTTTAAATTAAATGTGCACCCTATATAGCGTGTCACATGCCACCTTATATGAAAAATAGTTATACAAATATTTAATAAATTCTAGTTAATTAAAACATATCCATATAAATATATTTCACCCTCAATTTACTGAATTCATAAATTATTTAAATTATTCACCTAAATTTATGAGGTATTACGATGGAGAGCCTTATCTTCGTTCATTATCTTAGCCTTGTAGTCTTCCAAATGCATTAGATTTTTTAGATGTATTATCTTATTATGTTTGGAAGCATCCTCATTCTACTTATTGTTTGCATGGTCAAACAATACTTTATTTTTTTATCCCACCTTGGACAACTTGCAACCAGATTCATGTAGATTTTGCATTTTTTGAAACCCATAAAAATAAAATTAATAAACATTACACTTTAGTATAAATGAGAAACTAAAATTATAACTTTAAAATTTGATTCACTAGGATAAGGTTTTGTATGGCCTTTTCTACAAGTCATTCATCTAAAATTTCTTTCAAGGACGTCATATTGTTCAATAACATGAAAACCTCGATAAAGTTATAACCAACGTCATAACTCTAATTAAAAAGTTAGCCACAACTATTACATCTTTGTCAATCCTAAGAAAGACATTCTAAAATTTCATCGAGGGAGGTAGTTAAAGAGTCTATTGGTTGGTTGTGGTGGTTGATTTTATGGAGTTGACTAATTGATCCTTCTACTAACTAACTTGTTGGCAGAATAGTTATTGGCTTTCTACTGAGAAGAAGCCACATGATTGTCCTTCTTGTTATTTATTTATACATTCTCACTTTATCCCTTTCACTTTCTCCTTAACTTATGTCAAGATTAGGTTTTATTTACTACCAAAAACTTTAATAGGTCACTTATATTTGTTGGATACCTTGGCCAACTATTAGGCATAAAAATTATTCTTCGCGATGATTAATTCGATCATATTTGTGTGTCCCCTTACCATTTTTTCATTATTTGAGTCACTAATGATTCACGTAGTTTGGGCTCTTTCAAAGTCAAACAAAGAGTGTTTTACTTATATATCAACTAAGCCTTATCAAAATCTTTGTTAACCATTTCCACAAAATCCAAAAGGGTGGCTTGACTTGTTCTTCCAATTAACCATTCAGCAAACACCATGAGCGTTTGTGTTAATAATAGGGATGATGAATATAGAGTTAGTACAATGGTCTAATCACTAACCACCACCTATGGAACAAAAGTAAAGTACATCTTTAAGCTTTTTGAGATCTTGTAGCCAATTAAGATATGGGGCGACCTCCAAGAGCATTCCAACTTAGTGGGATCATTATTTTTCTAACAAAATTTCAAGCTAGAAAGGTTTATTATGGTCTTTAGGGGAACTTTTTTTATTATTAGTTCTTATTAACAAAAAAAAAGACCAAAGATTGCCAATCAAACATACTAAAAGAATGACAACAATGGTGCAAATGACTAGTAAATATCTGATTACACCATATTTTATCGGATTAATCTCGTGATGATTTTTTATATGTGACTAGACGATAAGAGAATTAGTGGTGGTTATATGATGGTTATTGCATGAATTTTTTTATGGAAATAGTAGGTAGTTTAAAGCAGTTATTATTTTAATTGTAATTAGAGGTTATTTGGAGGCAAATATGTATGGTTATTTCACATAATTAATTTGAATTTAAATCGTAAGTTACTTGGAGATAAAAAGAATTAGTCATTATAGACACCTATAAATTTATCCCTTTATGAAGACAAAAGGATGACTTACTCAATAAAAAAAATTATATTTACTCATTTTACTCATTTTCCTTTTATTTTCTTTTATTTTTTAGGAGGGGCTTGAAGGTAATCTCTGAATTAGAGAGAGACTCCCAATTATCAGAAGAGACTCATGAGAAGGAAACAACATGAGGACAGCGAGGCAGCTCAACGAGGTAGCTTAATGAGGCAGTACAATGAGGGAGCTCAGCGATGCAGCTCAGCGAGGAAACTTACTAAAAAGGGCTCATGTTTATCTTACGTTCTTACTTAGTCAAATTGTAACCTTTTTAATTACATTGATTATAATGCTGTAACAATTTTAATATTGATTGTGAGGTGAAACGGTACTCGCGAGAGACCAGGATTGGTAGGGCTTGGGAGAGCTCCCATGCTTTATCGAATAACTTCACCGTGGGAACTTCAAAGGGACTTGGTTTGGAGGATTGAGAAGTGAGGCAGCGTTAAGGCTTGTCTTGACCATTTTGGGTAAACCTACTAAAACACCGAGAGATCTTTCACCATGGGGGCTTGTGTAGAGTAACCTTAAGTTCCACAGTATCGTGAGCTTTAAGCCAAACAACCCTTTACCAAATGTCACATCTACTTTAGGTGGCGTCACTATCCACCTACCCGTTATCCAATCCGAACTTGAGTAAACCACTATGGTATTGGGGTTGTTAGATGGTTTGGTGAACCACCACAGTTGTGACAGTCCCCTGACGCACAGTGTATGGCCAAAAGGTATGTCCTGGAATTTAATTATTATGAGGTAATTCTAATCCATGATGCATTTAATTCTTAAGACTTAAAGTGTGAAATGGGGGTCTTTCACATCAATGAATACTGAGACATCTTGGGAGGGGTGTGGGGATATTTATTAACCTCAACCACTTCAGAGAAAGGGGGTTCTTTCTAGAAATTTTACTGCTAGATAGAGAAAGATATTTTTAAGAGAAATTATTGCAAACCAGAGAGAGTTTACTTACCCACCATTGTCATTTATTGTGAATGTTTTAATAGTTAGCCAAAGATATATCATAGGTTGTGTAACACTCCGCCTAATTAAATACCGAGTGATCAGTCCTTTATTAAATTAAAATCAAGGTGAACGGTTGGTTCATTCTTAGCATCACTGTCGCAAAATAATTAATTCCAATTTAAACACCCTAAATAATTAAGCTAAGTGTCAAAACAATTTAAAGTCCTCATTTATTTAATTTCGTTATAAAAATATTTTAAACAGAAACAAATTTGAATAATGCAAATGATAAAGATACCAATCAACCAATGAACCATGCCAACTAGATTACTCAAATCCAAATGATTAACCACAAACCACAGATAAAGTGAGAGATAAAACAATCCCAAATGAAAACAGAGTACTGAAATGATAGAATTATGAAATCCTTATCAAGTTTAAAACAAGTCTGGAAATGGGCGACACATGCCCTAACTAAAAGAGCTAAATAGAAGTCTGAGGAGCCAAAGGAGAAGCGTCTACAGCAATAACCTGCAACTCCAACACAAGTTGCAGCACGTCTAGTCAAATGATTCTACACCTGAGGCCCCTGTGGCTGAGAACCTGTAATATATACATATATATGCAAGAGAGAGAAAAAATGACAGAATACGGGTCAGAGCCCGAGTGTAAAACAATTTTAAAAACAATTTAGCAAGTATTTAAAATGATTATTGGCTAATATAGAAACCATGTTAGTATGCAACACTCTCTTGAGAATTATAACCTCTCATCTAGTGTGCACGCCTACCGTACTACTAAATGTCTCATAAGTCTATCTAACTTATCTCCCAATGATTTTATTTCGAGTAGTCACAAGTCTATTATATTTAGTTTAGGGATCAATCTCTTTATGGTTACTTACATTACTTAATATATCTCAGTACCATTATAAAGTTCTCGAATACTTACTATAAAATTTTGGAGCATTTATTCAATCCTTAACTACTTATACGCACAGTAGAAGATTTCCATATATACGTATGCATATTAATCACTCATATAATATATATACTATCGGTACCCCACATAAAATCTATGGTGCTGGCATACTCTACTATCAAGTCCCCGTATCACTCACACTAAGGGAAATACTAGTTCGGAATCACTCTCGAACTGTAGTAATACAATACACACAAAATGAAGGCGAAGCATAGTTCCAATCCACTAAGAGGTCATCACATACCCCTCACGTCTCTTAGGATCGTTTGACTATCATTCTCAAATAGCATGTACCAAGGAATCCTATATTCTAGGGTACAAGTCAATATCCCCTATAAAGGTCCCATCGAGATAAGATTGTCCCGGCGCGGCAACCTCCGTAATAACAAGTAGCGCGGGCATGATTATACACAAACATAATATAAATATATATACATGCACTCGGTTATATATATAAATATACTCATTCTCCAATTAGGTTCGCCCACGACCCATATTAATATTTAAACCGTACTTAATACAATTTTTACCCCAATCTTTACGTATAAAGAACTCATCTCATTTATTCTTAATTATAATCATTTCGTAATTACTTCTCATCCCTCGAAGTATTCTCTCTTCCTAAATATCAATTAAGTAAGTACACCCTCTCTAACATACTGGTCTAAGTCATTCACGAATTTCTCAATTTTGTGGTTGACGTACGCATGATTTCCAATATGTGTCAACCCCCGTTAACCCACTATTACATCCTATATAACATTTCCTTCAACGAAATCTACCTATACCCTACTGGTCCTCTTCATGGCCCATTATTCTCTTTAAATGATATTTAAGGGTTCCCACGTATTTTATTCGAATTAAACAAAAAGAGAAAAAACATGTTGTGGTCAGGAGGGGTCCATCAATCGATCAGTCGATTGATCGATCAAGCAGTTCTTGACAAGAAAACTGTTAATCCGACCTACGGGTTTCATCCAAGAAACTCTCCAAAACACCATTAATGATTCCCAAACTCCCAAACAAGTTTACTACTGATTAAATACACCTATATACATGATTTCCTGCATGAAGCAAGTACGAATTCATCAAACATATCGGATTAAATGGCTAATTCATCATAATTATCAAGAACCCTAGTTTCATTAAAAATTTCCAATCTTCTAATTCTTTTTCCAGATTTCTAATTCTAAACCACTGCAATTTCGTGGGTAAGCATCTACATATGTTGAGATTTCCAGAATATACTCATTTCCTCTAAAGGATGTGATTTAAATTCCCTAAATCATCAAATTCTTCCATAGAACATATATTTATAAATCCTATTCTAACATGGGCGAAATATTAACTATAAAAATAGAAAGATGGATACTTTCCTGGAATTCGAAGGTCTGATTCTCAGGTGTTGATGGATATAGTTGCGTCCCTTATTTCTCAATCTACGCGTTGGTGGTGAAAGATGGCAATGGTGGTGTAGGTAGGGTGGTTCTCCCCTTTAGAGTCTTCTACCTTCTTTAGCCTCTCTACAACTCTACCAATTTTAATCCTCCAAGACTCTAACTCCCATCAGATATATCCCTTTAATTTTCGTCCATAATTAAGCCTTAAAAAGGAAACTTACTAAAATGCCCTCCCGGGTTATCGGTTAGGCCTAAAAACGTCCCGAGACCCTAACTAAATCCCTCGGGTACACTTTTCTTACTATCTCGACCCTTTCGAACATGTTGGTGCACTCGAAATGACCATACAGGTGACTTATAATTTATTCACTTTTATAATAATAATTTAGTCCCGACACGACACAGGCACGTTCCGGCTTAATTTCCATAATTTCTATGTTATTCCCTCGTGACATTTTAATAAATTCAATCTCATATATTAATTTACTCATCTAGTAATATTCAACTAATTCTCAATAATTACTAACTCTCATCACGCTAGTAAATATTTAAAAATTCTGGATTAATATTAAATTAATAACTCAATTAAATTTAATAAATTCTCAATTTTAAAAGTCATAAAAATACGGGGTATTACATACTTCCCCCCTAATAACAGAATTTCGTCCCGAAATTCGGTAAATAAGGCGTACCTGGTAAAAATAGATCTGGATATTTTTCACACATATTTGTCTCGCGCTCCCAAGTGGACTCATCCACATTATGATGCTTTATTGGACCCGTACAAGTGGAATTACCTTCGACCTTAATTTCCTCTCGCTATGGTCTAGGATATCCACTAGTTTCTCCTCATAAGAAATATCGGGATGTAAGTCAATATCCTCTATCGCGATGTGGGTGTGGGCCATATCATCTCGAAGATATCGTCTCAATGAAGAGATGTGTAATACATCGTGAATAAGGTGCAAGTTCTTTGGTAACCCCAATCTGTATGCCACCGTCCCTATCCTCTCGATAATGGGAAATGGTCCCACGTACCTCAGAGCCAATTTCTCTTTCTTCCCGAATCTTATTACTCCTTTCATAGGAGACACGTGCAGTAATACTTGGTCCCCCATGCTAAACTCTCAGAAGGACTGCTTTGCATCCGCGTAGCTCTTTTGCCGATCCTGGGCTACCCGAATGCGACTCCTGATAATCTCAACCCTAGCTTAAGTCTCCTGAATCACCTCTGGCCCGAGCAATTTGTTGTCCCCCACGTCTAGACAACAAGTGGGAGAACGACAATGCCTTCCATACAACGCCTCAAATGGATCCATGTCGATCATGAACTGATAGGAGTTATTATAAGCGAACTCCACCAGTGGAAGATACGGCTCCCAACCTCCTCCAAAATTAAGAACACTCATGCGTATCATATCTTCCAACATCTGATTGGTACGCTCTGTCTGTCCATTTGTCTATGGGTGATAAGCTGAACTAAATCTCAACTCTGTACCCATGGCCTCCTGAAAGCTCTCCCAGAAGCGCGACACATAAATCTTGTCTCTATCAAAGATAATATCCAGGGGCACCCCATGTAGCCTAACTATCTCGGCAATAAATAACTGTGCATACTGGCCCATGGTGTAGTATGTCCGTACTGGTAGAAAATGAGCTACCTTAGTCAACCGATCCACTATAACCCAAATGGAATCGTGACCCCGCTGTTATATAGGCAACCTAGTAATGAAGTCCATGGAAATACTTTTCCATTTGCACATAGGTATCTCCAATGGCTGAAGTAACCCTGGCGGTCTCTGGTGGTCCACCTTTACCATCTAACGGGTAGAACATTTGGACACGAATTCTGCAATGTCCTTCTTCATCCCACTCCACCAGTACTTCCACCTCATATCCTCGTACATCTTATCCCCTCTAGGATGTACCGCAAATCTAGACCCATGCGACTGTGTCATCACTACATGATGTAAGTCTTCTCTCACTGGGACCACCAATCTCCCATTAAACCTCAAACCCCCATCAGAACTCACTGAATAAGACTCATCACCCTCAGGTAAGAGCCATACAATTTTCTCCTGGCAAAGCGTATTCGCTTCTTGTGCATATATCACCCTCGTAATAATCTCGGGTGTAACTGACATAACCGATATGAAGGAACGGGCTACCGCGTCCTGGTGTCCCAACTCTTTCCACTTCTCTCTTTATACTTCTGTTACGTCACCTACCGATCAACGGCTTAACGCATCAGTAACCACATTAGCCTTCCCCGAATGGTACTGTATCTCGAACTGGTAGTCTTTCACAAACTCCAGCCACCTGCGCTGATGCATGTTCAACTCTCGCTGAGTGAATAAGTATTATAGTGACTTATGGTCTGTGAACAAACGAAACTTCTCCCCCAACAAGTAATGTCTCCAAATCTGCAATGCAAACACGATTGTTTCTAGATCCAGGTCGTGGGTTGGGTAATTCCTTTCGCGAGGCTTAAGCTTACGGGAGGCAAAAGTTATAGCTTACTCCTCCTGCTGAAGTACTCTTTTAGTTCCCGTAAAGAGGCATCAGTGTACACCAAGTACTCCACTCCCGGCCTGGGCAAAGAAAGAACTGATGCTGAAGTCAACTTATCTTTTAGCTCATCGAAAGTCAATTGACAAGCATCATCCCATACATACGGTACTCCTATGCGAGTCAGATTCGTCAACACACCCGCTATCTTTGAAAAGCCTCGAATGAACTGCCTGTAGTACCCGACTAACCCTAAGAAGCTACGCACCTCTGTAGGTGTCATGGGCTGTCCCCACTCTCTCACTGCTGACACTTTACTCGGGTCAATCGATATCCCTAATTTTGACACAATATGCCCCAAAAAATGTACCTCCCATAACCAAAATCCGCACTTCTCATACTTAGCATACAGCTGATGCTATCTTAAATTCTGAAGAACCTGCCTCAAGTGCTCGGCATGCTCCTCCTCAGTCTGTGAGTAAATCAGGATGTCATTTATGAAGATGATGAAAAATTGATCCAAGAACTCTCTGAACACTCAGTTCATCAAATCCATGAATATGGCTTCAGAATTTTTCAGCCCAAATGGCATGACTCAAAACTCATAGGACCCATATCTCGTCAAGAAAGAAGTCTTTGACATATCCTGCTCCATAATTCGTAGTTGATGGTATCCCGATCCCAAGTCTATCTTCAAAAAGAAGGTTGTTCTTCTCAGCTGGTCGAACAGGTCATCGATTCGAGGCAACATATATTTATTTCGTATCGTGACCTTGTTCAACTCCCAGTAATCCATGCAAAACCTTAGTGAACCATCTCTCTTTTTTACAAAAAATATCGGAGCGCCCCAAGGAGAGGTGCTCCTAAGAATGAAGCCTTGGCCCAACAACTGCTCTATCTGATCCCGTAACTACCTCATCTTCGCTGGAGCCATACGGTATGGTCACGTGCTATCGATCGAGTTCCCAACATCAAGTCTATGATAAAATCTCTCGACTGGGGGGTAGGCCCGGTATCTCCTGGAATACGTTCGAATACTCACGAACAACTGGAAATGAATCTAGGGGAATCACAACCTCCTTATAGGTATCCTCCTCTATGTAATAAAAATGGGTGGAATATCCTCCCTCTGGGCGAGGCATCGCCACCAAAAATATCTCCTCACCCGGAATGGCAAAGATAATACTCCTACCTAAACAATCTATCATGGCTTTGTACGCAGCGAGCCAATCCATGCCAATAATGGCGTCGTGCTCATGCATATTAAAAACTAGCGTGTCCGCAGATAAAATCAAGCTACCAATATCTATACCTACACCCCAGCATATAAAGAAAATCAAAGACCCATTTCCCAGTGGTGAGTCTACTCATGTCACTGTACTCTTTGTCGTGTCTAATAACCCTAAGGCCCGTACAAAGTGAGTAGCTATAAAATAGTGCGATGCCCTAGTATCAAATAAATCCCGACCCATAGTGCCATGGATAGGAAATGTACCCTAAATCACGGGTGGTTCTTGAGGTGTTGCGGCCTGGTGGACGTTATAGACACGTCCATAGTGCAATTGCCCGTGCTAGATTGGAGCTGTTGGGATGGCTGGTAGGGCTGGCATCTGAGCTGGCACTGGGAGGGCGGTTGGAAAGTGTAGCCTCTGCAGCTCGTTACGGGCACCCTACTACTGTAGGGCCCTATCCCCCTCTGGGAAATCCTGACACCTATGGCCATTCTTGCCACATCCGAAACACCTACCCCTGAAGTTTCCTCCCCTCTGACCCTGCTCACCATAGCCCTGTTTGTCGTTACCACCCCGCCACTAGCCCTGCTGAAAATGTTGTTGGCCCTGATGGCCCTATTGTTGACACTGTTGCTGAAGGTGTTGGCCCTACTGGCCATGCTGACTGAATTGGCACTGCTGGCCCTAATTAAATCCCTTCCTGGAATCACCTGATCGGAATCTCTTGGCAAGGTCCTCCTGATGAGAACTTTGCTCACTGTGACGGGTCTGCCCTTGGGCTGCTGGTGCCCTACTAGTACTACTTCCCCCTGTCTGACCTTGCTGGCAGGGCTCCCCTGCTTGTTTTCTCCCCTGTTAATGGAAGCGGTTATCCTGGTAGTGCAATAGAGTGGTATTGAGTACATCAATGTAAGTACCCAATGCTAGATTACCTATGAGGTGCTGACAAATCCTCCAGGCGAATCCATCTAAAATTAACAAGATCTTCTTCTCCTCGGTGGGTGCCTCATCCGGCACTATGGTGAGAATCCTCGTAAACTCCTCCTCATACTCAGCAACGGTCATACTCTCCTGCTTAAGATTTCATAATCTCCGTCTCATCTCAGTCTGCACGGCGGTTGGGAAATACTTGTGATCAAATCGCAGCCAAAATAACTGAATCGATATGCCGTCCTTATCCTCTAAGGTGGTGGTCAACTCCCACCACTGAAAAGCGTCCCCCACTAGCTTGAAGGAACCCAGTAACTATCTATGCACGTCAGTGCACTCATACATGAGCAGATGCCTCTAGATAACCTTCTTCCATTGGCTGGCGATCATAATATCCGAACTACCCGAGAACTCCAGGGGATGTGCCTTCTAAAAGGCATCCCTGACCCGCTCCCATGCAGTGGGAAACCGTGCTGGTACTGGCGCTACTGCTTAAACCTGGGGTGGAGCCTGCTGCACCACCGCTAATGCGGCATTCACTGCCTGAGCAATAATGGCGGCTACTTCAGTTGCATTCGTCATTCCCTCATCCAGAGATGTTAGCTTCTCAGGCTGGGCATTCCTGTCTCGGGGTGCGCGTCTTGGAGGCATCTAAAATAAGAAGGAAGTTTATTAGTCTACAGTCATTATTAAATCTCAAATAGATCAAGACGTAAGCATAAATACAAGAATACAACAGTCCTAAAAATAAGGCAAATCAAAGACGCTAAGCTGAAAGCGAAATAAGCCGTATAGATCCTAAAGGACACTAGAACATGATGCTCTGATACCACCTGTGACACCCCGCCTAATTAAATATCGGGTGATCAGTCCTTTATTAAATTAAAATCAAGGTAAACGGTTGGTTCATTCTTAGCATCACTGTCGTAAAATAATTAATTCCAATTTAAACACCCTAAATAATTTATCTAAGTGTCAAAACAATTTAAAGTCCTCATTTATTTAATTCCGTTATAAAAATATTTTAAACATAAACAAATTTGAGTAATGAAAATGATAAAAATACCAATCATCCAACGAACCATGCCAACTAGATTACTCAAATCCAAATGATTAACCACAAACCACATATAAAGTGAGAGATAAAATAATCCCAAATGAAAACAGAGTACTAAAATGATAGAATTATGAAATCCCTATCAAGTCTAAAACAAGTCTATAAATGGGAGACACATTCCCTAACTAAAGAGTTAAACAGAAGTCTGAGGAGCCAAAGGACAAGCATCTACTGCAGTAACCTGCAACTCCCACACAAGCTGCAGCACGTCCAGTCAAATGATTCTACACTTGACGCCCCTGTGGCTGAGAACCTATAACATATATATATATATGCAAGAGAGAGAGAAAATGACAGAAAACAGGTCAGAGCCCAAGTGTAAAAGAATTTTAAAAACAGTTTAGCAAGTATTTAAAATGCTTAATGGCTGAGAATTCTCACTTCTCATCTAATGTGCACGCCTACTGTAATACTAATTTCCTCATAAGTCTATCTAACTTATCTCCCAATGATTTTATTTCGAGTAGTCATAAGGCTATGATATTTAGTTTAAGGATCAATCTCTTCATGATTACTTACGTTACTTTATATATCTCAGTACCGTTATAAAATTCCCGAATACTTACTATAAAATTTTGGAGCATTTATTCAATCCTTAACTACTTATATGCACAGTAGAAGATTTCCATATATACGTATACATATTAATCACTCATATAATATGTATACTATCGGCACCCCACATAAAATCTATGGTGCTGGCATACTCTGCTATCAAGTCCTCGTACACTCGTACTAAAGGAAATACTAGTTCGAAATGACTCTCGAACTGTAGTAACATAATACACACAAAATGGAGGCGAAGCATAGTTCCAAGTCACTAAGAGGTCAGCACATACCCTTCACATCTCTTAGGATCGTCTGACTATCATTCTCAGATAGCCTGTACGAAGGAATCCTATGTTCTAGGGTACAAGTCAATATTCCCCATAGAGGTCCCATCAAGATAAGACTATCCCGACGCGGCAACCTCCATAATAGCAAGTAGCGCGAGTATGATTATACACAAACATAATATAAATATATACATATGCACTCGGTCATATATATAAATATACTCATTCTCCAATTAGGTTCGCCCACAACCCATATTTATATTTAAACCGTACTTAATACAATTTTTACCCCAATCTTTACGTATAAAGAACTCATCTCATTTATTCTTAATTATAATCATTTCGTAATTACTTCTCGTCCCTCAAAGTATTCTCTCTTCGTAAAGATTAATTCAGTAAGTACACCCTCTCTAACATACTGGTCTAAGTTATTCACGAATTTCTCAATTCTGTGGTTAACGTACGCATGATTTCCAATATGTGTCAACCCCCGTTAACCCACTATTACATCCTATATAACATCTCCTTCAACGGAATCTACCTAGACCCTACTGGTCCTCTTCATAGCCCATTATTCTCTTTAAATGATATTTAAGGGTTCCCACGTATTTTGTTCGAATTAAACAAAAAGAGGAAAAACATGTAGTTTCCAGGAGGGGTCCATCGATTGATAAAAGGGGTCGATCGATCGATCAGTCGATCAATCGATTTTCTTGGGACGATCGATCGATCAAGCAGTTCTTGCCCAGAAAACTATTAATTCGACCTATGAGTTTCATCCAAGAAAACTCTCCAAAACACCATTAATGATTCCCAAACTCCCAAACAAGTTTACTATTGATTAAATATACCTATATACATGATTTCCTACACGAAGCATGTATGAATTCATCAAAGATATTGGATTAAAGGGCTAATTCATTATAATTATCAAGAACCCTAGTTTCATTAAAAAATTCCAATCTTCTAATTCTTTTTCCAGATTTCTCACTTCTAAACCATTACAATCTCATGGGTAATCCTTTACATATGTTGAGATTTCCAGAATATACTCATTTCCTCTAAAGCATGTAATTTAAATTCCCTAAAGCATCAAATTCTTCCATAGAACATATATTTATAAATCTTATTCTAACATGGGTGAAATATCAACTAGAAAAATAACAAGATAGCTACTTTCCTGGAATTCGAAGGTCTGTTTCTCAGGTGTTGACGGATATGGTTGCGTCTTTCGTTTCCCGATCTACGTGTTGGTGGTGAAAGATGGCAACGGTGGTGTAGGTAGGGTGGTTCTCCCCTTTAGAGTATTCTCCCTCCTCCCTAAGGCCTCTATGCAACTCTACTAATTCTAATCCTTGAAGACTCTAACTCCCATCAGATATATCCCTTTAATTTTCGTCCATAATTAAGCCTTAAAAAGGAAAATTACTAAAATGCCCTCCCGGGTTACCGGTTAGGCCTAAAAATGTCCCGAACCCCTAACTAAACCCCCGGGTACACTTTTCTGACTATCTCGACCCTTCTGGATACGTTGGCGCACTCGAAATGATCATATGTGCGACTTACAATTTATTCACTTTTATAATAATAATTTAGTCCCGACACGACACAGGCGCGTCCCGACTTAATTTTCATAATTGTCATGTTATTCACTCGTGACATTTTAATAAATTCAATCTCATATATTACTTTACTCATCTAGTAATATTAAACAAATTCCCAATAATTACTAACTCTCGTCACGCTAGTAAATATTTAAAATAAAATTACTAACTCTCGTCACGCTAGTAAATATTTAAAATAAAATTCCAGATTAATATTAAATTAATAACTCAATTAAATTTAATAAATCCCTAATTTTAAAAGCTGTAAAAATACGGGGTATTACAGGTTGTTGGTGTGTTGGCTGCCTGTCAAGGTGTATCTAGGGTTCTTACTTCTCTCTCCTTTTAAATGAGTTGCTTCTGAGTTTCCTTCATTATTATTTGAGTTATACACGAGAGATTTATGAGTTCAATTTGAGTGTTAATTATATACAATATTGTGTGTTCATTTGTCTTTTTTAAAGAATACTTTAATTATCGTTTATTACCATACCTATAGGGGTTACGCCTCTACTGGTATTACTATAATTCCAGGTTTCAAGGGGACTACCCTCTTATATATTTTATTTACAAGTTTGTCTTGCTTCGAAGTAGTTTGTAAGGTAGATTGTTATTATTTTTATATTTTATAAAAAGTTCCTTTACCTTTACTTTTAAACTTTTTTTTACATTTTTTAGTGTAACTTGCTTTACTTTTTTAGCATAACTATTTTTATTTCTTTTGTTTATCTTATATTATTGTTTTCTTAAACTCACTCTTTATTTTATCTTTACTTATGCTCTTTAGATTCGTTTCTTTGGATTCTAGTTAAATAAACTTTTTATTATTCACAGTAAAGTCTTCCCTAAGGGAAGCACAATTCGTCTTAATTGAAGCATAAAATGGTATACAATTGTCAAATTATCATTAGGCTAATCTAATCAAATGGTTGGCAAAATCAAAATCTTACCTGGCACGCTAACACAACCAAAACACACAAACCAAGCCAGTAAATAAATATATTTTTGGCACGCCCAGTGAGACTGTTATTTAATGGTTTATTATGCAATTTTGCAAAACGATCATAACTCTCTCCATAAAGGTCCAAATGAGGATCCACTTTTTGAATTGGAAGATTGAATTTCAAATATTTCTTTTGATATATGACTCGTTTTATAGTTTTAAATATACAGATAACTCCATGCTTGGGCAGTCAGACTAGAATTTTGGACTGTTATAACATTTTGTGCAGTATCTGAAAATATGATTTAGGAAAACAATAATAACTCTCTCTACATAGGTCTAAAAGGAAATCCATTTATTGCATTGGAAGATTGACTTCAACAGATTTCTTTTGATATATGGCTTATTTTCTAGTGAAAAACACACAAATAATATCAAGCTTTTAGAATGTTACATATCTTCCATTGTATTTTTCACCATCCTTGGTAACCTTCGAAGGTAAAATTATTGTAATTATTCACCATTTTTGGTGACCCTTCAAATGATTATTTTTTTGTGATTATTCACCATCTTTGGTGACCTTAAAAGGTGAAAAATATTGAAATTATTCGGTCTCTTTGGTGATTCTTTAAAGATTTAATCTTTTTATGATTATTCGCAATCTTTGGTGACCTTCGAAGGTAAAAAATGTTGTGATAAACTGACAATATGATCCATCCTCATAGTTGGGTTTTCATTTATAGAAATGAGAGTAGGACTCCATTGCTTGGGATATTGATTGTCATCAATCCAAGTATGTAGAAAGAGTCCAGTTATGCCTATATTTTACCGACTTAGCACAAGGATATTTTAGGTAATGAGTGTCGCGTGTCTTACTTTGTGGTCCTAGTCGACTCTATTTCTTTTGAATGGTTAGAGTCTAAATCTTGACTTTTGGAGGATGTACAAAATAAAAATAATAAATGGAAAGAATTAACGTGTATATAAATAAAATTTATGGACACTAAATGAATATTAAAATAGAAGAGGAGAGGAGAAACGATATGGTTTCACGTATTTAAAATTATAAATGAGGATTTCTCCAAGCCCGAAATGAAACATGTGAACCCTATAATTTTTAAGATATAAAAAATCTTGTAAATTGCATTTACAGTATAAAAATATAAGAAACACAACCCAAGGTAATAATGAAAGTAGACGACTACAATCTAATGATGAACTCGTTCTCGAGATGAAAGATTTTTAATTTGAATAAAAAAGGCGGGGATGGACAAAACCATCAGAACACCTTTATAGCTTAAAAATAATGTCAAATTATTGATTTTGAATATAGGATGGGGATGACTAAATGACACATATTAGAAATTTATCAACAATTAAAATATGTGTGATGGGCAATATAGTAATTACGGATATGGAATAAGGAGGAAAACAAAGTATTACATGATTCATCCCCTAGAAAGGCAAATGTGCACAATTAAGTTCCTCCTTATTAGGTATTGGCGGTAAGGCATGCATAACAAATACAACCATAAGTCAATGAAGGAATATGAAGCTCTCAATCTCTTTATATTCTAATTTTCGCTCTCCAAGTACAATAAAACTTTATTTTAATATCACCGAGTCACTTGAATAAGTCATACTTACACTTGGATATTTATGAGTAAATAATTGGTGCTCAAGTGTCTCGAGTATATGAGGCAGTTAGGTACAATTTATGTGTGCAAATGATAAACGCAGAAATGGATGTTCAACCATATAGACTTGGAATAATCTTACGAACTTGATAGTTATGTAGTTGGATAACTGTACCCTTGATCACGCAATATATGTGAATATATTAAAGATTCAACGTCGAGGTCTTCTTAACTAATACAAGTTCAATGCCTCATTGATCCTCTTATAAAATTGAGGTCATGTGTACAGGTTATGGGAGGGTTAGGGGTCCTCCTTGGTTGATGTCCTTAATAGTGTATATAGAGGCACTTCAAAATCTAGTACTTGAAGTAATATCATTAGGTTTGAGGTGTTTATTAAGATGGTAACAAATCTTTTCGAAAATAGACATGTCACGCCACATTGTGTGTGTATCCAAAATATCCTATTTGAAAGTAATTATAATGAATTTAAATTTATTCACCTCTTTTTAAAAATATGATTATTTTGATCATTTTAACTTATTGATTGTATTGTATCATTAAAAATTACTGGCCTCAGAAGAACAAAAGTATATTGATGACTTCAATGTTTCAATTGATGAGAGAGTCAAGGAGAAATGCCAAGTATATTCATAAAATAACCTTACCAAGTTTATTTTATAAACCTGTTTTTATAAATATATCAAATATTACTCGAGAGTTAACATGATATAAATAATTAGGGGTGACAACGGGTTTTGTCGTGTCAGTTTCGTGCTGGGTCTAATCAGGTTCGTGTCTATTGAGTATAGAAGTACTAGTACTAGTACAGTTAACCTCTGTCATAATGACAGTTGTGATTAGTTTGCTAGTTACGATTGTTAGACCTGATTAGTTAGGTTGTTAGAGTATTGTTAAATAAAATCATGTATATATAAGTTAGACCTCACAATTATAATACAATTTCTTCATTCTCACAAATATCTTTCTCTCTCTTATTTTTTTGTTTCTCTTTCTATTCTCTGAAATCTCAAGTTGGTATCATAGCTTCTCGACTAACGTTAATGGAAAATTCGAATCCTCAGTTCTCTTCTTCAATCTCGCAAGCCTCTGTTCAATCCTAGCATGTGCATCAACATATGGCTTTTCTCTCCTCTCTAGTTCCTCTTGCCCCAAAACTCGATAGGAACAATTATACTTTTTGGAGATCTCAGATTCTTCCAACTGGAAGAGCTCATGATTTAGAAGGTTTTCTTTTTTAAATCAAGGATTTGACCACCTCAATTCACTATGTTACAAGAAGGTGAAGATTCTTCCTTATCCTCCCCTTCCTCTACTCATCTAAATCCAGACCATATTTTCTGGATTCGTACTAACCAAGCCCTCATGCGTTGGCTACTCACCTCAATTTTCGAATCAATATTGGGGCATGTTGTTCGATGTGTGAATTCTACTCAGATTTGGACTGTTCTTGAGCAATTATTTGCTACAAATTCTAGAGTTCGTCTTCTACAGCTTCGGATGCAACTTCAATCAACAAAAAAAGGTTCTAGCAACATCAATAACTATTTCTTAAAAATGCAAAATATTGCTAAAAATTTAGCTGTTGCTGGTCAAGTCATGTCTGATGATGAAGTTCTTTTGTATATCTATGGTGGACATGGAAATGAATATGATCCAGTTATTATAAACCTCACCTCTCGTCATGAGCTGGTCACTCTACCTGAAGCCCAATTCCTGTTGTAAAGTCAAGAGATGAGGTTAGAGCAACAATTTTAATCTTCTACTATTAATCTTAGTAATTCCTCTGCAAATTTTGCTAGTATAAATAATCGCGGTGGATAAAATCATCGAGGTGGACATAGTCTCAACAATAAGAATTATAATCGTTTTGAAGATGGCCAAGGCAGATTCGATAGTGGACGTTACAATCAGAATAGTGGTCATAACAATGGAAGAGGTCGTAGTGGCCGTGGAGGCACTCGTCCTATTTGTCAAATTTGTGGAAGAATTGGTCATTTGGCTTCCAGATGCTATTCTCATTTTGATCCAAATGTATCTTTCAATCCAAATCAAAACTCAGGATCAACTCAGTTGAATAATTCAACTCAGCCGAATAACTCAACTCAGTCAAGTCCTCCATCTGCCTACATTACTTCACCAAGCATTCTAAATGATTCTTCCTGGTACATTGACAGTGGTGCTACTGACCACATGACTTTTGATCTAAATAATTTGTCCATCAAGGCTGATTACAGAGGCAATGAGAAAATATCTATTGGTAATGGTAATCTCATACCTATTACTCATATTGGCTCAACTACCTTGTCTAATAATCACTCTAAGCCACTATTGCTAAATTAAATTCTACATGTGCCAAAAATTACCAAGAACCTGATAAGTGTTTCAAAATTTACTAATGATAACAATGTTGTTGCTGAGTTTTATTCAAATTATTGTCTTATCAAGGACATGAACATGAAGAAGGTTCTTCTTCAAGGAATACTTAAGAATGGATTGTACCAGTTGGATCTGTCCAAGTTCAAACCCAGTCTTGTAGCTACTCAATTGGAGCCAAGTTCACAATTGAGTGATAAAGCTACTCAGTGTCTTGTAGATACTTCATCAAATTCCAGTCCAGTTTCTCATTGTAAGAGTAATAAAAGATCTGCAACAGATATTTGGCATTGTAGATTAGGGCATCCATCTATTAATGTCCTTAAAGCTGTGTTTGCTTCTTGTAATAACATTTCCGAAACTACTTCAGCATTACATTTATGTTCATCTTGTCAATATGGTAAGTCTCATAAATTACCATTTTCAAGTTCTTTGAATAAAACAACAACTCCTTTATAAATTGTTCATTTTGATCTTTGGGGACCAGCTCCCTTGTTATCAGTAGAAGGATTTCGATATTATGTGACCTTTTTGGATGATTTCACTAAGTTCGTGTGGATATATCCATTAAAAGTCAAGTCAAATGCAAAAGACATGTTTAATAAGTTTAGAGCTCTTGTTGAAAGATTCTTTGATAAGAAAATTAAGTGTTTACAGACTGATTGGGGTGGGGAATACAGAAGTTTTGCTCCAATTTTGGCACAACTAGGAATACACTTTAGACATCCTTGCCCTCACACACATGAACAAAATGGCAAAATTAAGAGAAAACATAAACATATTGTAGAAATGGGCCTCACTCTTCTGGCACAAGCTCAAATGCCTATGAGATTTTTGTGGCATGCCTTTTCAACTGCTGTGTACGTTATAAACAGATTACCCACTCCCACCTTGAATATGAAATCTCCATTTCAGATTATTCATGATCCTACACCAAATTTTTCCTTCCTAAAAATCTTTGGTTGTGCTTGTTATCCTCACTTAAGACCTTACAACAACCATAAGATGGAATTCAGGTCATCTCAATGTGTGTTTCTTGGGTATAGTGATCACCACAAAGGGTATCAATGCTTACATTCAACTGGCAGAATTTATATTGCTCGAAATGTTGTATTTGATGAAACACACTTTCCATTTTCTAATGGTTTTCCCACTCATTCCAAACCCAGGTTTATTTCTCCACCTATACACATCCCTTATTTTCTCTCTCAACCACATTTACCCTCTATTCAACCTGATTTCATTCACAATGTTCCATATGCCACTATCCAACATTTTCGTCCCATTTCTACCAACTAAAACCCAAACATATCCACCCCTGCTACTACTCAACCTGAATTTTCAAATCAAACACAATCTTAACATCCAACCCAATCTCCACTTGAAACTCATCCTCCACCTGAAATTGCTCTTAACCAAAGTCTGATCCCTACACATCCTATGACCACTCGATCTAAAGCCAGTATTTTCAAACCTAAACTTACTCTCACTACTACCCTAGAACCTACCTCCGTTAAGGTTGCCTTCAATGATCCAAATTTGAAACAAGCCATGGTTGATGAGTATAATGCTCTCTTGCAGAATAATATATGGAAACTTGTTCCTTCCTCTCCCGACATGAATATTATTGATAATAAGTGGGTATTTTGTGTTAAGTATCACTCCGATGGTACTATTCAAAGATACAAAGCTCGTCTTGTTGCCAAGGGGTTTCAACAAACCCCTGGATTACATTATTCAGAGACATTTAGTCTAGTTGTTAAATCCTCCACTATAAGGGTCATCTTTACTCTCGCAGTACAGTACAATTGGGATATTCAACAAGTAGATATTAATAATGCATTCCTCAGTGGTGATTTACAAGAACTTGTCTACATGAAGCAACCAAGTGGTTTTATTAATCCCAATCAACCCAATCACATGTGTTAATTGGTTAAGGCCCTCTATGGTTTGCACCAAGGGCGTGGTTTGAAAAGCTTAAGATAACCTTAGTCCATTGGGGTTTCAGTCATTCAAAGTCTGATTCTTCCTTGTTCTTTTATCGCAGTTCAGATGTAGTTATCTTCCTGTTGATCTATGTTGACGACATTTTGATTACTGGCAGTAACAAAGATCAAGTGACCAAGGTGGTTCATGATCTTAATGTTAAATTTGCTCTCAAGACTCTTGGATCTGTCAACTACTTTCTCGAATTTGAAGTGTGTCGAAATGACAAAGGCTTGTTTCTTACTCAAACTAAGTATATCACTGATTTTCTAAACAAGACAAATATGATACATTCCAAATGAAACTCTACTCCTATGTGTAGTACTTTAAAGCTGGCCAAACTTGATAGTCTTCAATTTGAAGATTCCTCTCTCTATAGAAGTACAGTGGGCGCCCTCCAATAACTCACTCATTCACGACCAGACATGGCCTTTGCTGTTAACAAACTCAACCAATATTTACAAGCCCCTACCTTGAGTCATTGGAAGGCATGTAGAAGAGTTCTCACGTACACTAAAGGTACCTCCACTCATGGCCTGCACTTCAAATCAGTTGATCCTTCTCAATTTACTTTGGAAGGCTATGCAGACGCAGACTGGGCCAATTGTGTAGATGATCGTCGTTCTATATCAGGTTACTGCATTTATCTTGGTGGAAACTTACTTACTTGGAGTGCTAAGAAGCAAAATGTTGTTGCTAGATCAAGCACTAAATCAGAATATCGGGCTCTAGCTCAAGCCACAACAGAATTACTTTAGTTACAGTTTCTGTTTGAAGAATTAGGCACCACTCTTGCTTCTAAACACTGTCCTATATTGTGGTGTGACAACTTAGGTGATGGAGCTCTGGCCTCTAACCCCGTTTTTCATGCTCGCATCAAGCATATTGAGCTTGATGTTCACTTCATTAGGGAGAAAGTTGCTGCCCAACAGTTGAAAATCAGATATGTTCCTACTCAAGACCAAATTGCAGATGTTCTAACTAAGCCTTTGAGTGAAGCTCGTTTTGTTTATTTTCGAGACAAGCTTGATGTTGTGTCCTCCCCATCTAGCTTGAGGGGGGATATTAAGTATAGCAGTACTAGTACTAGTACCGCTAACCTCTGTCATAATGAACAGTTGTGATTAGTTTATTAGTTATGATTGTTAGACCTGATTAGTTAGGTTGTTAGAGTATTGTTAACAAAATCATGTATATATAAGTTAGACCTCACAATTATAGTACAATTTCTTCATTCTCACAAATATCTTTCTCTCTCTTATTTTTTTTGTTTCTCTTTCTATTCTCTGAAATCTCAAGTGTGTCAAAATCACATCTACTCAAACCCGACCCATTTAGCCTTTCGTGTATACAGTGTCGTGTGTTATCGGGTTCGTATCGTGTTCAAGTCGTGCCTTAACGAATCGTGTCGTATATTTATACTAAATGGTTAAATCCAAACTCAATTCGTTAAGTTGTCGTCTTTAGTGGGTTCACCTGTTAAGTATCCATATTCGTTAAAACTTCACCAAACCCACTAAAAAATCGAATGGATCATGTCGTGTTATCGAACCATGTAACAATTTGTCATCCCTATAAATAATAAGGGGTTTGGAAAAAATGTCCAATCTAACTCAAAGTGTATAAAAATAGGACACCTTACATAATTTTATAAATTTAGTCTCTGTACTAAAAAGATCGTGAAAAAGGACCAATATACCATTTGACAACTCATATAAAAAAGCCCATCAAATTTTGAAAGTCCATAACTTAAAATCTACAAATCCAAAAATTCATAAAAACTTATATATCTGAAATTTGCTCGTCGAGATCTTTCAAACAACACCCATATTTGATATTTTTTGACAAAAAATCGAAACCGACAAATTTACTATTTCACTAAAACCTCCATTTTTTTGGCGAAAAACCTTCTTCTCCAGCGCTGACAATAGTGACGCTGATGCGGACAAAAAAAAATGAAAGATAGAAACGAGGAGAGAGAGAAACAATCCGGCGAGAATTTCGTCGGTAATACCTCTTTAACAAAAAACAAATATAAATACCTATTTAACTAAAATAAATAAAATTACATATTTTTTGTACTCCTAACTCTAAAGGGACTATACAATTAAATATTATTGTACCACAAGTACTAAATTTATAACTCTGAAAATCACTGTCCTATAAATTTAAATATAAGAAAAAACGTGACATTTGCCTTAATTTTTTAAAATAATAATTTAGTCGGTCATATTTAATCAATAATCATTTCTTCATGGCACGTGCAATCTCTATTTTTGTACTTAAAAGTGGGTAATAAAAGAAAGTCTTAAAGTGACTTTCTTCTTTATTTTTATGAATAAAGCTATACAGATTCATTTTGGTACCCTTATTTTTATATTCGGTGCATAAAAATGTTATACCTTGTTATTGTGAGTCTCGTCAAAAATAATGTACAACTTCTTATCAACCTTATTTTATTAAGCGAATGCCAAAATGAGTATAGAAAAAGGATCCATATAGTGCTACGAGTAATTCTACTGTAACCGAATTTTTGACCGAATTTTTCTAGATATACTGACGTGATGGCTTGTTATTGGTTGGTTTGTAGGTCCCACTGACGTGGACTCCAAAAATCAATCAACAGCAAGCCGTCACGTCAATGTGTTTAAAAAAAAATTGTCTAAAATTCGATCACAATAGAATTTTTCATAGTGCTACTCTATTTTTATTGACTCCAAAAACAGCAGCGGTGGCCTACTCGAGTCCGCGTACATCTTCCCTCGTACATAACACAACACTCGATCCCAGTCCACGTTCTCTTGATATTTAATAAATGGTGTGCCCACTTCTACTTTTCATTATTTTACACTCTCACGCTATGTCGTCAGCGCTCAAGAAGTTTGGATATATTTTATAAATTAGAAAGATACATGGACTTCCTAGTCCTACCTTATGTCCCAAAAAAAAAAAGAAAAAATATATACGGACTCTTTTGGTCAGATTCTCTGGCATGTAGTGTCTCCACGTGGCATATTTTGATCCACTAGTGTCAATGAACTTGCCAATTTTGGACTGATGAGATTCTGCACATAACTGTTGTTTCAGGATGAAGGGCATCAGTCAGTCTGTAACTAATTCTCTCTCACGCACTCAGAGTATCATAAATTTTAATCTTTGGGATTGACTAAATTTCTTGACTAGAAAGTGCTGTCTACAATAACAGAAGAACAGTGAGCTTAAAAAGATTTGGTTTTGAAAGCAAGCCCCATGGATATGAGGTAACTGGGTATATATTGCTCTCCTTTATATTTAGTGGGTACTACTCCATTTCAACTGCAATGAAACTTTTTCTCATTTTGTTCTGTTTGGTTGCCAGGAAGAAAACTTGTTGAAGAAATGTCTTTTTTTTTGTTCAATAAAAAGATGATAATTTTGAACTGCTCTTATCTATTGGCTTACATAATTATGATAGGAAGATTTTGCTTCTGCTTGAGATAGATTAGCTACTTATGTAATCTAATCTAATCTGTTTATGATTTAATCTATTACTTTGATGTGGTATCTCAACAAGTCAATGGGAGTTGATTTTGTTTATTTTTCGATATACAAGGTCCTTTTAAGATTTTATTGTCTTTATCTTAATTTGTTCACTGTGATGCAAATTAAGTCACCAGTATGATTGGCCTTATCTGAATTCACAGGCCCCAGGTTTAATAGAGAGATCACAATAGCAGAGAGCTGAATTGGAAGTGGGTTGGGTTCATTATCACAATTCTTTAAGGTAATTAAGTTAGTAATTCATATTAGATAGATGGAAAGACAAGTTAGATGGATTAGATTCTTGTTGATTTAAAAGAACTTTTCATTTTTTGAATGTAATCAACCAACCCAATTCCACAACAGTGAACTGTTAATTAATACTATTTTGTCAATCATAAAACCGGATATAAACCATAATGTTACATCGTGTTAAAACAGTTTTGTCATGAATCCAGGATGTTTAATTTTCATGCAATCACTGAATCATAAGTTCTTTATAACTATGATCAAAACTAACCTTCGTCCATTGCAATTGATTGGAATAAGGTGACTTGAATGCTCCTGTCAAAACTTCCTTTGAATCCCTTCTTGAACAGCCCAGAATTACTTTCTTATGTGCCCAGAATATTTGTGAGAAAATACGAATAATGAGAATATCGGATTTTCTCTCCCTCCTTAGAAACAGTGTGTTATGAGATGACTCTAGATGGTATAGATGTCTCTATTTATAAGGGGAAGAGGGCCGAAATCCCAGTGGAGGTGGCACTCTTTTCAAGTCTCCCACTAATGCCACTAACAATCATGTTACTAACGGATAAGATTTACCCAATCTTTTAATATCTTTATTTATCACATTCCTAATTAATTATTTGACATTTATCAAGACCATATAAATGGAAAATTCGGAATTTAATACAATTAAAATTAAATAATTAATTTCGACGCCTAATATTAATTTCCAACAGTCTCCCACTTGGTCTTAATAATTCGTATAATTAGATTAGGTATCATAAGGTGCACAATCATTGATAAATTTAGTTTGCTAAATCAAATGATTTACGAATGCGAGTCATGGCGGTTCCATGCTATTCAAGAGCATGGTTCCTTCCATGTACCACAATACCAATGTTTCATTTAACTAAGCCTTTAATATTGGGTATCATAATGGCCTCATAATGTCCTTTTGAATAAGGACTATTTCTGTCAACAATAATTCATAATTATATGCATGCATTCACAAAAGACAGAAATAATAGAAATCAGAAACACTTTTATTGAATTCAAGTAATAGTATCAAACAACTAAGCCAAAATAGCATTCATAATCTAACTAATCGAGACCCATCTCTTTGACATGTTCCATAAAGGTCTTCGGAGATAGTTCTTTCGTAAGAGGATCTATGTTATCACGCATACTAATGTGATCAATTAACACTCTTTGTTTCTGAACTTCTTCTTTAACTGATAGGTATTTCATCTCAATATGCTTAGCAGCCTTAGTATACCTATCGTTCTTCGAGAAGAAGACTGCTGCGACATTATCACAGTAAATTTTCAGCGATTTAGATATTGACCCCGTAATTCTAAGTCCTGAAGTAAAGTTTCGCAGCCATAATCCATTATTTGTAACTTCGAAGCAAGCTACGTATTCAGCCTCCATAGTAGATGATGCAATGACGCTTTGCTTAGCATTTTTCCATGAAACGGCTCCTCTAGCCATAAGGAAGACATAACCCGAAGTGCTCTTCCTACTGTCAAGGCATCCCCCAAAATTTGAGTCTGAATAACCAATCACCTCAAGGTGATCAGTCTTCCGATATGTGAGCATGTAATCCTTGGTCCCTTGTAGGTCCCTCAGCACTTTCTTTGCAGATTTCCAATGGTAAATCTCCTGATTGCTTTGATATCTGTCTAGCATCCCAGTGGCAAAATTGATATCCGACCTAGTGCAGACTTGTGCATACAACAAGCTCCCTACGAGCGAAGCATAAGGCATGCCTTTCATGTGCTCCCTTTCTAAATCACTTCTAGGGCATTGACTTAAGCTGAACTTATCCCCTTTTTGAAGTGGAACATTAATGGAATTGCAACTTTGCTTGCTAAATCTTTCTAAAACTTTGTTAATGTAAGTTTTTTGAGACAATCCCAACGTTCCTCGTGAACTATCCCAAGATATTTCTATTCCGATCACGAAGGATGCCTCACCTAAATCTTTCATTTCAAAGTTTTTAGAAAGGTACTTCTTGGTTTCACTTAATAAACCAAGATCACTGCTGGCGATAAGTAAGTCATCAACATATAGTACTAAAAACACAAACTTACTCCCACTGATCTTCAGGTATATACACCGATCAACCGTGTTTTCCTTAAACCCAGATGTAATGGTATCGTGGAACTTAATGTACCATTGATGAGAAGCTTGCTTTAGACCATATATTGACTTCTTTAAGATACAGACCATGTCTTCCTTTCCTTCCTTTATGAAGCCTTGTGGCTGTGCCATGTAGACTTCTTCTTCTAGACTCCCATTTAGAAAAGCTGTTTTTACGTCCATTTGGTGCAACTTCAAATCATAATGAGCCACCAAAGCTAATATGATTCTTAATGAGTCCTTCTTTGAAACTGGAGAGAGGGTCTCATTATAATCAATGCCTTCTCGTTGATTAAAATCTTTGGCAACAAGTCTAGCTTTATGTCGTTCGATATTGCCTTTTGAGTCAAGTTTGGTCTTAAAGATCCACTTGCACCCAACTCGTTTTTGTGGCAATTCGACCAACGCCCAAACTTTATTGTCATTCATAGATTTTAATTTCTTCATTCATGGCATTAATCCATTTATCGGAATCATCACTATTTACAACTTTTTCATAAGAAACTGGATTATTAATATTCCCTATGTTAAATTCGGTCTCTTGAAGGTATACCACATAATCATCCGGGATTGCCGATCTCCTTTCTCTTTGAGATCTTCTTAATGGCACTTCCTGTGGTGCTTCAAAAGTTTCATCGGTTATAGTCTCATTATGTGGTTATTCAGTTGGTTGATCATTCACTTATTGTTCATTGTTATTGATTGGGTCAATGACCGGTTCAACAACTACATTAGGAACAACAAGTATGTTGTGAACTCTGGGTATAGTAATTTGTACCTTGATGATTACCTCCCTTTCTTTTATACTCCCACTTACTTCACCTTCTTCAATGAATTTAGCATTTCCAGTTTCTATGATTCAAGTTGTATGATTTGGACAGTAGAATCTATATCCCTTCGACTTTTCTGGATACCCGATGAAATGACATGATAATGTCCTAGGATCCAATTTCTTTTCATAAGGGTTATAGATTCTAGCTTCCGCTGGGCAGCGCCACACACGTAAATACCTTAAATCGGGTTTCCATCCTTTCCAAAGTTCAAAAGGGGTTTTTGAAACTGACTTACTAGGAACCCTATTTAAGATGTGTACAGCGATCTTTAATGCATGTGTCCACAAAAATGTAGGCAATTAGATCCTACTTATCATACTTCTAACCATTTCTATAAGGGTACGATTACGCCTTTCGGCTACACCATTCTGCCAAGGTGATCCAAGCATTGTGTATTGGGCGCAAATACCTAATTTTTCAAGGAGTTTAACAAATGGGCCAGGGTGTTGCCCTGACTCATCATATCTACCATAATATTCACCACCTCTATCAGACCTAATAATTTTCACCTTTTTGCCTAGTTGCCTCTCAACCTCATTAATGTATATTTCAACGACGTTCACAGACTGAGATTTATCATGCAACATGTACAAAATGCAATAACGTGAAAAATCATCTATAAAGGTGATGAAGTATTTCTCTCCACCAATGGATGGAATATCAAAAGGTCCACATATGTCTGTATGTATTATTTCAAGTAGCTAGGTGCTTCTTCTGGCTCCTTTCTTTGTATGTTTGGTATGTTTTCCTTTAATACAGACTATAGTCCACACATACATCATAATTGGCCTAATCCAGGTTATGGAGTATTCCATCTTTAATGAGCCTTTCAATTCTCGGCGTCGATATGTGCCCTAATCTTTTATGCCACAAATAAGTAGATTTTTCATCATGAAGTGTACGTTTCGTAACAACATTAGGATGCAGGGTCACAAGGGTTTCAGAAAAATTCTTTTCAAGGTTCAATTGATATAAATCATCTAATAAAAATCCAGAACCAACATTATTAGAACTTTTAATCAAACCAAAACCATTGTACTTAAATTCAATCGCAAAACCGTCTAAAGCAAGTTTGGAAACATAAATTAAATTCCTAGAAACTGTGGGAACATAAAAAGTTTCTTGCAAATCTAAAATAAATTCAGTGCTTAAAATCAAGCGAAAGACTCCAATAGCTTCTATTTTAGCCTTTCGCTTTATTGCCCATGTAGAGAAAATGCTCATTTGAATTTGTTTTGCGGATCGAAGTGAAGCCCTGCATCGAATTAGAAACATGACACATAGAACCAAAATCAATCCACCAAGTGTTAGAAGGAGCGTTAATAAGGTTTGATTCGAAACAAACATAAATAAAGGCCTTACCCTTTTTCTCGAACCAGGCCTTTCGTTTATGACAATTCCTCTGGAAATGGCCCTTCTTTTTACAGAAGTAACACTTGTCGTTCTTTTCCTTCTTCACAGCAACAGTTGATGGTTCAGCTTGATGAGACGGCCAGGACCTTTCTTAATGCCCTTGCCGAACTTCTTCTTAAAACCATCTCCTTTGACTGTAAGATTTGCCACTTGTCCCTTAGTCACATGGTCATTCTGTTGCTTAAGCCTTCCTCCTGTACCAACATGCTTTGCAAATCATTTACATTCCACTTATCTTTTATAGTGTTGTAATTGATTTGGAAAGGCCCATACTCAGGAGGTAGGGAGTTTAGGACGAATTGGACGAGAAAAGACTCATCCACTGTCATGCCCAAAACTCTAAGTCTAACAGCGAGATTGGTCATCTCTATAATGTGCTCATTCGTGGTTCGAGTACCATCGAACCTCATAGTGGCCAGGTCAACCATCAATTTCCCAACAAGGGATTTATCAGCAGTGCGAAAGGGTTCCTTAATGTTGTTCAAATACTCTTTCGCTTTCTTAGTTTCAGGCAGGGAGGTCTTAATGTTAGCAGCAACGCACATTCGCATAAACATATGGGCCAGCCTATTGGATCGAGACCATGCTTCATGGACAACAATTTCATCCTCGCTACTGGCAGCAGTAATAGCAGCGAGTTCATCACACATAATTGCCATGTCCAGGTCAAGAACCCTTAGGCTGAACTCAATTTGCTTATTCCATTCAGAAAAATTAGTTCCATCAAATTTGGAATAGGACTGAGCTTGTGAATACACGTTAAGGGGAACTGCAATTAATAACAATGTTCACAAATTAAATTTTTTACACAACAAAAATTGCAAGGGTCGAATATTGAATTGTTGACTAAAAAATTTGGCAGATTTCGTTTACAATCTGAATATCACGGAATCTGTGTTAATCATCACATAATGTTCAGATTTGTAAAGATATACTACCCTATAATTCATTTATCATGGTCCCATAATTTTGGCATCTGTGTTTGTTGCCTAAACATTTAATACCATGATTAATGGACTTAATGTCAACTATTATGTTTTCACAAAACCAGTTCTAATGTTGTTTAATTCAGATATTAGCATGTGTTGCGCCTGAATCCAATTTTATAACTAACATTAGAATAAACCTTTATGAATGTAAGTGTATTATTCGTACATACAGTCTCAGCCTGTGTTTGGCCTTTGACTTAACTCAAATGAATAATTGCTTACATGTCCCAACTCAAGTATAGTTAATCATGCATTAAATATTAACTATAATACGTAATCTATAAGTAATTACAAAGATACCAATAGCAGCTTAAATGCCTCAAAAACAGAATTGCCCAGGTATAGTAAAAACACAAAATACATGAATTTTGCCAAAAATGGCAAAAATGAGTTTTCACCATAGAATCGAAGAAAAACATGCCAAAAAATCAAAACTTTTTGCGGAACGTTAATATCAATTTTCTGTAAAGAGTTATAAGCCCGAGATTATTTCCTAAAATGGCAAAAACGGGGTTTTGAGGGCCTTAGCGGACTTGGATCGCCGAAAAACACATTACATCATAGCCGAAGGCCGTGAAATTCGATCGTTGGCCTGTTTCCAGTCAACCTACCAAGTTTCAAGTCAATCGGACACCAAAAATTTCGAAAAACACTATTCACTGCGCCAAAAAAAAAAAAAAACTCCCGAAATCTGTTTTGCGTCAAATCACAGCTTTCACTTAATTAATCTTAAAAACAGATTCGTTTTCTTATCATGATTAATAAAAGTGTTTTCCAGAACGCTTACACAACTTGAAACAATAAAATCATGTTAACGGCATATTAGGGTTCTAATAACAATAATGGGACAGTTTTCATAAGATTAAGGACTGTATACAGCAATTTCGTTCTTAATATCATACATAACAAAATCGAATTATCGATTCCAGATTACTGTATGATTACCAGATTGCTTAAAATTCCAGATTTTCAGAATTTTTGTAAAACAAAATTTCCAGATTTCTAGATTCATCAAAGGAAAAAATTCCAGATTCAAAAGATCAAAATTGTTATAAAGAAATTTTCATTAAAGGAAAACATGTGATTATAAACCGAAAGCTCTGATACCACATGTTAATCAATACTGTTTTGTCAATCATAACACCGGATATAAACCATAATGTTACATCGTGTTAAAACAGTTATGTCATGAATCCAGGATGTTTAATCTTCATGCAATCACTGAATCATAAGTTCTTTATAACTATGATCAAAACTAACATTTGCCCATTGCAATTGATTGGAATAAGGCGACTTGAATGCTCCTGTCAAGGCTTCCTTTGAATTCCTTCTTGAACAGTCCAGAATTACTTTCTTATGTGCCCAGAATATTTGTGAGAAAATACGAATAATGAGAATTTCGGATTTTCTCTCCTTCCTTAGAAACAGTGTGTTATGAGATGACTCTAGATGGTGTAGATGTCTCTATTTATAAGGGGAAGAGGGCCGAAATCCTAGTGGAGGTGGCACTCTTTTCAAGTCTCCCACTAATGCCACTAACCATCATGTGACTAACGGATAACATTTACCCAATCTTTTAATATCTTTATTTATCACATTCCTAATTAATTATCTGACATTTATCAAGACCACATAAATGGGAAATTCGGAATTTAATACAATTGAAATTAAATAATTAATTTCGACACTTAACATTAATTTCCAACATGAACTAGTCTTGATCTTGGTCGATGATTAAATGTATCCTTAAAAAAATGTTGCTTTTACATAGGGACTTTTAATTTGGGGCGGAAGGTGTACACATAGGGCAGATCTAGGGGCGAGAGTGTGAGAACAGTAACCAAAATGTTGTAGTTTCGATCGATACAAATAATATAAGCATTACCAAAATATTTATAAATAGATATACCTTGTATATGAACCACTGATACGATCACGCAATACAACATGACTTGACATGGCAGGATAGCTCAAGTGTTCTATTGTTGGGGGGGGGGGTTCTAAGTTTTCAATTTTCAAAACATTCATAACAATATACTAGTATAAATAAGGATTTCCATAGAGGGAAGGTTTTAACCAAAGGATGCCTAGGTAGTATTACTCTCCTACTTGTGCTAGAATTGGCGGAAACTGAATTCTAGTTTTCTGTGCAAACTTATTACCAAATATGGAAACTTTCCAATTCCAGGGCCTAAACTATATAATTTACTTGAAAGAGAGTATATTACAGCACAGCAGTGAGTTTGACGTGCCTCACTCTTTCGGGTCAATCTACAAATTTCAAGCAATTCTGCCACGGGTGAGTGCTTTGGCCCCTACTGGCCGCAGACTCTATTGCAACGTCATCCACATTGAAATGTCTTATTAAGTAAGAATGATAGGCTCTCTATTTGAGATTGTAAAGGGGATTTTGTCTGAGTTGTAGATTTATCCCCATGAGATTTTTTCAGTTAGGCTTTTAAATATGAGGAGAGCCTAAATAGATATTGCATGTCAACATGTTCCGTCTCTTTTTTGTGGTTTCTTTTTAGTAAATTATACTTACAAAATGAATGATCCATATCATCTTCATCGCCCCCCATCAACAGTGATACTAAGGTTTTGTTAGTCATCAATATCTTGTGCATGAAACTATACCTCCTCATATAGTCAATGGATTCGATTTGGGATTTTACAATGATGAAAAGAAAAGGGTTAAGAAGGATCCTGGCATACAATTTCAATTCGTCTTTGAAGACACGTCGAACGGATATAATATTGACACGTGGGCAGTGGCGAACCTAGGATTTTCAGGCTGTGGGTGCGGGATTTTTTTACAAATGTCGGGGGTTTCGGGGGCGGGAGCCCCCGAGACGAATTGTTTTTGGGTTAGTTTTACTTGTTTTGCAATATTTAACCCTAAAAAACTTGTGATTAATATTCACTCATTTTTGTCCCCTACGTAATAAACCAACATATTTTTAACAGCAACTACTACTTAAAATTAAAGTTTAATACAAATTTCAGCAACAACAACTAATTTTGGCGACAAATTGAAATTTCATCAATAAAAATAATTTCAGAAATAACTAATTAAAATTATTTTTTAGCAACAACAACTAATTTCAGCAACAACTAATTAAAATTAACATCAAATTCAGCAACCGATTTCAGCCATATCAACAACAATTTTTCAGCAATAAATAACAATAACTAAACTAATTTAAGCTTTGCTAAACTAATTAAAATTAACTAACATACTAAAAAAAATTGGAGAGTCTACTGAAAAATAAATAAATAACATAGTAAAAAAAAATAACTAACATTTTTTATTGCCTGTCCTGTTGCCCGGGTGTGTCCTGTGTTGACTCCAACCTGTCCTGTTGCTTGCTGCCGACGGCTAAAAGGAGAGGGAAGGGTGGACTGCCGGTGCCGGAAAGGAGAGGGATCCGGGAGGGGACTGCTGCCCTGTTGTTGGTTGTTGCCGGCGAGAGAGATCGATTAGGTTTGAGGTTGAGACTGAGACTGAGACGAACGAGAGAGAGAGAGGAGACGAAAGAATGAGAAAACTTTCACAGCTGCTCCTGCTTTTGCCGTTTATGTCGTAGAGATGGATTAGGTTTAGAGGTTATTTTTTTTTTTAAGTTTGCTTATTTAGAAATTCGCCCCCAAAGTTTTAAGAACTTATAAATAAGCCTAATATTTTTTTATTTTTTTTACATAACTCCGGGCAGATTTTCGGACAACTCGTGGGTGCGGCCACCCCCATTCGGGATGGGGTAGGTCCGCCCCTGCACGTGGGTATGATAGAGTGAATAGGTAAGAGGCCCAAGTGTTTCGTATCATTTCAATTGACTTTTTTTTTATATCATTTCTTTTATCTGTTGTTGATAACAGATAAAGAGCATAATATGGAAAAAAAATGTGTACGTGTTATTTATTTATCATACGGTTCATCAAATTGCAAACTCTACAAGTTGTAGAGAGGCATGACTTTGTTAAGTTATTTAACGATAAAGAACAACCTCCAGACTTGGGGGTCGTTTGTTTTTACCTCTTAAGTCTGAATCTGAATCATTCAGACTTAAGAGGTATCAAAAAGTGTTTGTTTTTTTAAATGATTAAGAGGTTAACGGTCATATTTGCCTCTTAATGATTAAGAGGTAGAGTTAGGTCTGAAGTCTGAATCTGAAATCTGAATCAGTCTAAATACATTCATTCAGAAGTATATTCAGACGTAAAAACAAACACATTTTTCAGATTCAGATTTCAGACTTCAGATTCAGTCTTCAGATTTCAGATTCAGACTTCAGATTCAGATAAAAAAACAAACGCAACCTTGGTCTAGTGGTAGCGCACTAGTACTAAAGCTCCAGGGTCGACTGGGTTTGCTCCCCAGTTCGAGTCTCGGTAGCTGCAAGCAATCTGGGGACAGCGGCCGGCTACTAATCCGCGAGTGAGGGTTAGTCGAGGTGCGCGTAAAGCTGGCCCGGACACCTCATGGTACCTCTAAATGCCTTGTTAGCCACCTCCATGGAAGAAATAACAAGAGCTTTAAGCTGGAGAACAATGTTGAATTAAAGGGGGTGAATTGAGTAGGATCTAAATGTTTTTTGGTTTTTTACTTTTTAAATAAAAAATTTTTGTGCTTGAGAAAAAGTCTTAAAACTATCAAAATAATTAGTTGTTATGTATGCAACCAAAAAATTACTCCCTCCATCCCGAATTAAGAGCGTGAAATTTGAAGATCACCTGGGGCATATAAGCTCAACATCAGGTGATGTTGATTTGATGCGCTGATGTGTTAGTAAAGCTGAGAGGCTAGAATTGGAAGGGTGAAAAAAGACATTTCCTTTGTGAATTTAAATGGGGACTCTTAATTTGAGGCAGAGGGAGTATGTAATTTCTGTATGAGTTTCTTGGTTTGTGTGTCGAGTCCCATGGTAAATAAACAAACTGACCTGGATTTATTTGGTATTTCAGGATTACATAGTGAAACTAAGACCAGCTCATGATGAATGTGGACAGTGATGACATGGATTTAGGGCTTGCTCTGGGTTACTCCAATCAATCTGTAGAGACAAGATCAAACAATAACTCGGGTGCAGGTGTAAATGCAGGCTCGATGGTAGACATGGCATTTGTGGCATCCAACCCCTTATCTGAATTAGTTTGGTCACCCCACAAAGGCTTGAGTCTGAAATGTGCAGAAAAACCCTTTCTGTGGCATGTGGGACCAAGCAATATGATTCTTTCACCAGCAGATAGTATTAGATCTGTTGAGACTAATGTTGACAAACCTATTAATGAGAAGAATTTGATTACATGGCGACCAGACTTTCACGGTGATAGTGAAGTTGCAAAGGTTGATAGTTTAGCTATTACTCCAAGGAGCAGTGGTGACCCCGTGTTTGGATCTAGTCATGAACACCACAGAGGTAAATTATACTTTATGATATGTTTGGATCTCAAAATAGAGGAATACATGAGGGAAAGGAAAAATTTACTAAAAGTTTCAACTAATCGTATCATGTTTTTTTTTTCTTTCCTTCACATTTTCTTCTATACTTTCTCGTCTTCAGACAGAGCTTTAGTTTCTGCATGTTGTATTTCCTTCTATCAGCTTCATCTTCATTTTTTTCCCTTTTCCCTTTCCTTTTTAGGCTTTAATCTTTTTCTTCTTCTGTACACTGAGATTTTTTTATTTTTTATTTTTTTTGGAAAGGAACTGGTTGTAACATGGAGGAAGCAGACACTGTGGAAGAAAAATCTGTTGTACATTTGAATCAAGAGCAGGAGGAGAAGAATTTATACAGTCCAAAAAGCATCCAATTGAGAAATATAGCCGATACAAGTGGAACCAATGCAGGTGCATAATGCTACTATACAACTTTATAGGCACCTGTGAATGTTTGAGACACTATCTAGTACATAATAGAATTAATGGTTTACTTACAACTAGCCTTTGATAGTTCAAACTAAATGCCGATAATTATCTTTAATCTTGTGGGAGCAGCAATATGTCATTGAGCCATTATATTTTGCTTTGAAACATTGAGACATAATATACTTTTAGTTATTATCTAAATCTAATTGTCGTTTTAAAAAATAAAATAAAAAGTCCTTTGGTTGAATATAATGAGGCCCTTTTTTTTGTTTCATTGACATGGACATCTTATTAAAAGTTAAGGTTCTGTGTAGGAGAAGATAATCGAGGAACAACTGATATTCTGAAGCTCGTAACCAATGAGTCTAGACCGGGTAATAGAGAGAGGATTACCAATAGTGGCAGAATTGAAGGTGTTGCTAGTGGCAGTCAAACATTGGGTTTAGAGATTGCTTTGGCCTCTGAAGCTCATACTGTGAGACAACGTGTGGCTCTCGATGAACTGGATTCAAATTTACCATCCCAAGGAAAAAGACAAACAGAATTAGCTTTGATCATTCGAGAGAGCAAAAGTAATATTGAGACGCATGGTGGCCCCCTTCTGGAAAAGCTCGAGTCCACTGCTGAAAATGATGTACAGCATCTGATTGTTAAAGATGCCTGTAAGCAAGATGAAGAGATACCTCAAAGGAACAAGTCTGTCCAAATTGAAGCTTCTTCAACTGACAGCAGGATCGATCTTCACAAAAGGAAAGGCAAAGAAAAAGTTCTTTCTGATAGAGATGTTAATGAAAGGATGTCAAACGAAGATGACAGCCATGAGAGCATGGAGAGCTGTAACAGTGCTGTTTTATTCTCGAGATGGAGGTTTGAGCAACCATTGATTGCTGAGAGCAAAAAAATCAAAAAAAAGATCCAAGAAAGTCCCGTTTCATCATCACTTGTCGGACAAGATAGCTCTTTCATGAACTGGATATCAAGCATGGTAAAGGGCTTACCTAAATCAAACAAAGATGCAGGTCCCTCTCTCGCCCTCACCCTTGATCATCTTAACAACGGACTTGATTGTCACGATAAGAAAATCATCACATACGACGACACTCGTGATTCTGTGGGCAAGAATATGGGCTTCCAAACAATTTTTCAGTCCCTTTATTGTCCCAACTCAAAGGTACAAAAAACAAGAATGTCAAATGAAGATTATCCGTTAGGAGACTCTAAAGAAGTTGTGCTCGCGATTGGGAATTTAAATAATTCTACATCTGAAAGTGGAGGAGGTCCGGTAACCCAAACCCGGATTATGTATGCAAATATGGATACCACCCAGGAGACCTGCAAGACTAACTCCGCAGAGAATAAAACTTTAACCAACCTTGCCTATGATAAGGGAAAAGATCGAGTAATCTCTTCAGATTCTTCTCTGGGTAAACAAATGACTGAAAGTGCCGATAATAACAACTTCGATCACCCATCTGATGGCAAAGTGAGTCATAGTAAGGGTTACAGAAGTGATCCTCTTGGAAACTTGTGGATTACTCGATTTTCTATGAAGACATGTTCCACTGATAACTCCAGTGAGGGCCAGGTGAATGTTGTGGGCAGAGAATTGCAGAATGAAGGGCCCAGTAGTGAGGCTTCCATGGGGTTTAAAAGGGTCCGAGGACATAATTATCAGGAATCTATGTTTAGAAAAAATCCTGGTCTATCTTCACAAACATTTAAGATTTCGGAGGCAATGGCTTCTGTGTTTGCGAGGAGATTGGGCGCCCTGAAACACATTGTATCATCATCTATTGTTAAAACCGATATGACTGGCACAAGGACAATTTGTTTCTTTTGTGGGAAAAGTGGCCACTATTTGCGTGATTGCTCAGAGGTGAACGATGCCGAGGTGGAGGATCTTTTGCGAAACATCAGTTCATATGACGGGGCAGGAGAATATTCTTGTTTGTGCATTAGATGTTTCCATCTTGATCATTGGGCTAATACGTGTACTGTGGGGTCCTCGAAGAAACGCCGAATGTGTACTGATGGTAGTTTCGACCTGACACAGAGTGCGAAGATGTTCTCTGACAATAGGGTTTCTGGTTTGAAAGAAGTTCAAAAACATGTTGCTTCGAGATCTGGAGATTACGTGTTGAAAGAAAATCAGATCACACCCAAATTTGTTAGTAAGCAGATTTCAGATACTCCAAAAGGGATGTTTGATACTATACGGAAGCTTCGTTTCTCTCGTACGGATATCCTCAAGTAAGCAAAGCACACTACCAGTGAATAATAAATTTCTCTTTTTCATTACTCCTTTAACATGCCAAAGGCTTTCATAGAGCATGTAATTCATTCTGCTACTGATTAACTTGGAGCATTTAATCTAAAAGTAATTAGTAATGCGTGGGAAGGCCCCAATATCATATAAATTGTGGGGCAAGGCTTTGAATTCCCATTATGTGATTGTGGCATGACTGAACCAAACACGTGGAGTGAAATAGCATGCTCTGGCAGTAAAGCCGAAGCATAGCAAATGTCAATGGGTGAAGAGGCACCAGGAGTTTATATATCGGTGAAAAACTTCGATTTTCCCATCTAGAATTTAATATGATCAACAACTACACTGTATACACACCCCCATGCATTAGGTACGCCTCAAGAATATATTAAAACATATGATATATTGATAACATCATAGTTTTGACTTCCATGAAGTAACCTTTTAAAAATACTCATGTCCCTTCACTGAATTGTAAGAGTCTTACTAGATGTACGAGAAAAGGTTAGATAAATTGATTAGTTCTCCCTGCTGGTTTTTGTTCAAGTTTGCACCACTTAATTGGACATTGAAACAAGTAGAAAATCATATGCTTATGGTTACTACTACTACTACAACTACTACCAAGGTTTAATATGGGAATATGGAATGACTGAATTTCCCACAAATGACAAAACCAAATGGAAGCATTTGAAGTAGACAATCTCGTGCATTTGTTATATATATATATATATATTAGATTTTGGGGTTATTTTGACTTGGACTCCCATTTATTTGTACTGACCTAATAACCTAATCTCTCCATGAAGTTTTCACTTCTTGGCCTTTGGCCCCCAAATGACTATTTGTAATACTTTATATCTCATGAAGGGTCGCAAAAGTCATTTTGGGGTCAAAAGCCAAGAAGTGAAAACTTTGAGGCCTGACTAGGTGAGAACAAATAAATGGGACCACAGTCAAATTAACCCTAGATTTTTCTTACGCAACTTCATCACTGTTTTCTCTTCTATTATTCTGTAGCTGATCGCCTAATTGTTCCATCCCCAGATGGATGAATTCTCATAATTCACCCCCAGATTTGGATGGTTTTTTCCTGCGCTTGCGCCTTGGGAAATCGGAAGGAGGACATGGGGGAACAGGCTACAGTGTTGCTTGCATAACTGGTACCCACTTTTGAACCTTTCTAGTTATCCGTCATACTATATGAAATGTAGATCCCATCTTTTTCTCTTGTGTGTATCTATTGGCTAATAGTGATGTATTATTGGTATCTATTGGCTCATAGTGATGTATTATTAAATTTACACTTCCCTTTACTCATCTCTCTACAAATCAACAGGAGTGCAAAGAGAGAAATTGACAAAAAATTCCAAGAATGTCATTGGTGTGAGCATTGGTGGTGTCAAATGTTTGGTTGAAAGCAAGTATGTCTCCAATCATGATTTTACAGAGGTAAAACATGCTCTGTCTTGTAACAAATTGTGATTGCTTATCATATGCCTGTTTGCATGTAAAATTTCAGTCCAGAAAATGGTCAATTCCACCAATTATAATTAGAATGATGTACAAGAATGTAGAACACAGGGTTGGCTGGTTGGGCCTTTCTCTGTTATTCTAGGAAATGAAAAAAGGTAAAAAAATATATATTAATAGGAGGATACGATACATTTTTAGCAATATTTGGATTGCATCTACAAGATTTTCTTCATATTTCATTGGTAAAATCATATACTTACATCCATGTCATGTCTCATTGGTTTTCATAGGGTCTTTTAGGTTTCATTGGTTGAATATATGTTGTTGGTGTTTCTTATTTATTATATTTCGGTTTAATATAAAAAAACCTATCAATCCGAAAGTAGCTTCGAGCTAGGACAGCAATAAATACAGATTTTTGTATATAGAATTATGATGTATAAAACATTATTCTATTATAAGTAAATACAATATTCTATACTGTGGTTTTTTGCTTGAAATTATGTCACGGGGCCAGTTTCGTTGTGGTTTGTTGGTCGCTAATTTAAGGCAGAGTTTTTTGGATTCCAGAATTTTGGAGTCGGTGGGCAGTAAAGGTCTTCTTCGCGGCAGCGGAAAAAGTTCGATTCAACAAAGCCTCGTAGCCAAATGAGGGCTCTTTCAGTATTTTGCCACAGGTTTTCTCCCACGTATAAAATGATTGTTTTAAGAGGTGTTCAATCCCAATTATGGTTGCTCATTTTGAGGGTTTAAGAGAGAACCTCAAGGCATATGAGAATTTTCCTAAGTGAAGGTTTGGGGTGAGAGGTGTTGTACGGATATTGCTCAAAAGTGAAAGAGGGTTGAGTGAGTGAGTGTTACATGTATTGCGAGTGTACTCTATATGAATTGAGCAAGGGTTATCTTGCCGGATTACATGGGGAGTGATTTACAAAGGGTGAAGCACTTGGAAAACACACGTAAGCATGAGATTAAGAGGATTCTAGGTTTAGAACTTTGATTCACTTAGGTCGAGAGTTGATGTAGATTGGCGATCTAGGATTTGAGTTGGAGAGTAAAGGGTATGTGGTCTATCCTTGGTATATTCTCTATTGTACTTGTAATATCTTTATATGTAGTGGAATTGGGACTCTTCGCACATGTAGCTAAAATGGTGAGCCATGTATATCTTGGTGTGCTTGTTGTTGTTTCTTGTTTTTCTTTTTATTGAGTTATATCTTGTTTATATTCGAGGCGATGGTTGGTGGGCAGTCTTTCCAGCAAATTAGTATAAGAGCTCTTAGTGCACACAAGATGTTTGACAAAAGTTCTGAATGTGATTTTGGTTTGACAAAAATCCCGACAAAACAAGGATAGTGCTCGGTTGCCCTTTCGAGAGACGCTTGACAATTTTGGAGAAAATGATGGCGACTCGTGCTTCTTGATGCATTATGAAGTTTATATTTTGGAGATATCTTTTTTTTTTTTTTATGAATAATTTAGTGCCATTTTTTGGACTATGTTTAAGACTTATTATTATGGTTTGAGACATTTTATTATGATCTTTTTTATTGAGACTTATAATTCATTATTGTGTTGGTATGTATGATGAATTAATATGTTATTATCTTCTTTCAAATGTTATAACATGCTTTGTTAGTTATAAGGGTATAAATGTAATTTCTTTTTTTTTTCCTTTCCTTTCTTCTCAACTCACAAACAAGGAGGAAAGAAAGTGACTTTCTTTTCTCTCATAAACGCACAAACAGAGGAAAGAAAGTCATTTTCCTTTCCTTTCTTTTCTCTTAATAAAACTTTTATTTCTTTTCTTTTCTCGCCAAAACTCGCAAACGAGGCCCAAGTGTTTGAATTTCTTGTTTGTTTTCATTCAATTGTGACAAGGTATATTGCTTCAAGAGTTCAGATGCAAGAATTAATTGGTAATTGAGAGTAATATTATTCTTGTTCAACATGGGGCTTGTGTTGGGGTTGATGGAAGAATGAAAATCGGAGAAAGATGTTTGGGGGGGGGAGGGGGGTGATTGATAGTTGGGAATGCACTCATGAATGGTGTGATAACCACCCATAAGGTATATTGGTATGGTTTGATCTTCATAATTGTTGGGGATTTAGTCATAGCAAGTTTACCAGTGGAGGAAAATGGATCGTTTTCTTTGTTTGGTATTTGAACAAGGGTGGTGGTGGCTCGGGAAGTACCTCAAGACGATAACGGATATATGCTTTATTTTAGGGATATTCTCACTCTTCAAAAGAGGAATCCAAGGATCTTGGTGCTCAGCTATAAAGAGGAGATTCATGTTTTCTCACAGTGTTTTATGGTTTTGTGTGATTTGTTAATTTCATTTAGTTTGATCTCAATGGTTTATTGGAACAAGGTGCACAAGTATGGAAGGCCAATATGCACTCTCGTTTACAACCGATGAGCGAGGCATAATTTTAACGACAAGCGATGGTGAGAGGAAAGTTTGCAAGTGAAGGGGTTAGGTCGATCTCTCTCTTTGGATTAGATGAGTATATTCGACTGGTTGCAGCTACATCTAAACATTGACCCATGTGTTAGTTCGCAAGGAAAGTTTATGATGTGTAGTTGGGAATGAAAACGATTTAATCTACACATGTTTAGTGGTCAATTGCTCAATTTTTCTCTCTAATTCATAGTAATAATATTGCTTTCAAAAGGAGGTCAATGGCCTTTTTTATAGTCTAAGTTATATTGCTAATCAAGATAACTATAGAATGTAAAATGACAAAAGAGGGTATATATGAAGCACGGACACTTCGACACGGCAGACAAATCTAAAAAATTTAGGACAAGACATGGCGGGGACACGGCATCAAATAAATATTTTTTATATATAAAAACATATCAAACATCACATTAATACTAAAACAGATTAAATTTATATAAAAATTTGTTCCAACTATTAACACATACAATCATAAAGTCCTTGTAGAAAAAAAATCAGAGAATAAATAGGGAATGACTGTTGCCTAAATAAATAAAAAATAGAATAAATTCTCTATTTATTCTTATTCTGAAAACAAAGAATAAAAAACATATGTATATGTTAAGTTCTAAAAAAATCATTCAAATGTTATTATTAATGATGTGACTATATCTGAATAAAAAAAGAATAAAAATCGTAAGTTAAGAGAGAGAGATGATCAGCTAATGTGTAATGTGTTAATAAAGAGAGAGAGGTTGCTAAAAGAAAGTAAAAGAGAGGGAGAAGAATAGAGAGAGTGAAAAATAATTCGTTAGTTAATGAAGAGAGATGACCAGTTTATATGTTACTTGACTGAAAAGTTTTCGGATCAGAGAGAAGTGATTTCCGGCGATAGTAGAGCGAACTTCCTATGGTGGTTGCAATGATTTTTGGTTCAAGAGAACTCAGAGAATAAATAAAGAGAAGCCCTAATTTTGTAAAAGTCTAAAGAATCGTGAGGTAAGTTACCTCCTTTTTTGTTTGTTTTCTGTTTTTAACCCAGTCGTGTCAGCCCCGTGTCCAACCTTTTTTAATGCCTTTTGAGCCCGACACTCCACGTGGTGTGTCGAACACATGTCCATGTCGTGTCTTACCCGTGTCCGACACACATACAGGGACTTCCGGGTAGTGTTCGTGCTTCATAGGAGGGTACGCTAGAATATTTCAATGGAATATTACCCACAACTACCTATATAAAAGAGGAAAAAAAATATTAAACTAGACATGAAAATAAAATAAGTAAAAATTACGATAATTTCTCAGGGCTCCCATATACATCATTCTCCCCCATTTGAACAAGCTCGTCTCGAGCGTTCGAGGCTAGCGCAAGGGAAGGAAGCAACCATTAATGGACTCACCCACTTGAGAGGGAAATCGTCATCGGAATCGTCCAGCGTATTGGTTAGCAGAAGGTTGAGAACGGGTGATTAAAAATCTCAACCATGGCCTACATATAATAATTCGGCCCCCGAAGCTTACCACGATAATAATCAACACAACACCTCGAGGAGGATCAGTGATGCCAAATGCGGTCCAAGTCCCTTATAATGAAAACCTTCGAGGCTAGGTGACGCGACTAAGAATGTGTCTCAGAAGTGCGTACTTTCTAGGCTCAAGTGCAAGCCTGTCGCTCAAGTAATAATCCGATAAGTCGGGTATCGATCCTCAGGGAAATAGGACAACAGGGTTGTAACGACGTTGGACAGACGAATGAACCCTAACTCTGACTCTAAAGAAAAAGGAAAAGATGATTTAACTGGTGAAATAGTTAATAACTATATGCAATTTTGTAAATGTTTAACTAATGAACTAAAGTATGAATGGAATGCAACTGTTCTAAATTATTCGAAATAATGATGATGAATGAATTAAAACTCGAACTATATGATGAGGAAAACATGACGGGAATACAATCCCTCAACCCTAGTGTATTAATGGTATAAAACTAATCGTAAATTTAAGTGATTAATTAGACCTAGAATTTAGTACTCCCAAGCATTACGTATATGAGGTTCAAGCCCGCATCATACTTAATCAGAGGACGAGTAAATCGGTATTGCGATAGTTACACTCGAATTGCATTCTGAAGCATCCCGGTTACCCTGAAGCAAACGAGATCCAAAGATCTACAATTGTTGTATTTCTACGCAATACGGTCATAATCAAATCATGAATTTTAGAGGATTAATTTTATACACATGCAATTACCACATCAGGTTGAGTTCATGCATCCCGACCTTAGAAATCTAGCCTGACATATGAAAACTTGTAGACAATACGTTTGGAATAAAAGAAAACATTTATAATACTGAATGAAGATGAAGATAGATGAAGGTGTTATTAGACAAGAAACTACTGCAGTAAAACAAGAATTAGATAGGTATTACTTGAATTGCAAAACTGAAAGCAACTAGGGTTTATTGTTCTTCTTCTCTAAAAGTGATTACAGAGCTTCCCTAATGAATCAGAAGCCTCCTTAATGAATCAGAAGCCTCCTTCAATGTTGGGAGGAGTTTACAATTTATTCTCTACGAAATAAAAGAGTTTGAACCAAGTAGGATTCTAATTTTTACAAATGGATAAGTCCGGATAATCGATAACAGAACCGATCCTGTTAAGAGGTTCGGTTCGGTTCTGTCTTTGACAGCTTTTACAGAGAATTCTTCGAGCATGGGATCGGTTCTTTATTTCCCTGCTTCGGTTCGGTTCTATCTTTTCAACTCTTCACAGGAAGTTTTCCAGGGATCGGTTCGTTATTTCCTCACTTCGGTTCGGTTCTGTCTTGTCAGCCTTTGCAGAAACTTCCCCATGATGGATTCGGTTCGTCTTATTTCCCTTGTGTTTGGTTCTGTTTTGTTAGCTTTTGCAGAAACCCTTCCTTGTTCTTCTTTGGAGCTTTTGGTACGGAACTCGAATCAAATCACTAAACAACTACGAAATAGTTGGAACATACACGAAACTCAGTGTACTCGTTAAAATTTTGTCAATATCAAAGATATGATATAAATCTACTTAAATTACACTTCGCGGCGCGATAAAAGCCTCTAAATTCAGGGAATAAATGGTGATGATGCTGGAAATAGCACCACCAGTCAAGGTGCTTGTAAGCTCAAGCTAGTGATAACAATGGCAACACAAGAGTATACTAAATATAAGAGATTGAGGTGAGGAGAAGAGGATGAACACTTGAATATAAGTGGTTCAGCCAATCTGGCTTACGTCCACTGTGAGTGTGTGTAAGTAATATCACTGAATGAAGGCACTAATGGCCATGGATACAATCCCTCAAGCTTTCTCTCTCTACTGTGTAAAATGACAGAGTTTCAGCTAGGGTTGTAATTTTGGATCCCTTTACAAGGTAGAGGATGACTTCTATATATAGTGCTTGGGGGGTGTAATGTACCCCCCAAGCATACAATGAGCATGTGCATGAGCATCGAACCAGTATGAGAGTGACACCTGGCTGATCTCAACTAAGCAATGATGACCTCAATATTCCCTCACGTGAGGGAATAATTCGGTTACAACAGATTTGTCCACGTGCTCCAAGTTATACAAGAATGTGTAGAAGCTCGGTTGTCCTCGATTGGTGCCAACCTCGGCCTGGAAGAGGACGAGGTTGGTGTGGTCGGGCAACGGCTTGATCAGAGGCTATCAGCGATGATCCTGGCTCAGTAGGAGAGCCGAGGTAAGACAAGTGGAGTTGTAATGTCGGCCTGAGCCGAGGTTATGGAGGAGTAGCCTAGGAACATCGATCGATACTCTGCCGAGGTTGGTTATGATGATGGTGTAGCTCTTGTAACCTCGGCTTGAACCCAACCGAAGTTGCAACTTTGGATGACTTGATGAATAACTGCCACCACGGATCATGAGGGTCTCAACTGCTTCATGGCTATGAGGCACCTAGTAACGTCGGCCATGGCCGACCTTGCTGGGGACGAGGCCGCTGGTTGTCATTCTAAGGCCCTTCTAACCTCGGCCATCTCCCTGGCCGAGGTTGTAATCTTTGAGCTGTTGGGTACATATAGGGCATATCAAATGGGAAGAATTTATGCCTCGTTTTATTTCCCTTGGGTTCGGTTCTGTTTTGTCAGCTTTTGCAGAAACCTTTCCTTCTTGTTCTTCTTTGGAGCTTTTGGTACGGAACTTGAATCAAATCACTAAACACCTGCGAAATAGTTGGAACATACACGAAACTCGGTGTACTCGTTAGAATTTTGTCAATATCAAAGTTATGATATAAATCTACTTGAATTACACTTCGCGGCGCGATAAAAGCCTCTAAATTCAGGGGATAAATGGGAAAAATTTATGCCTAGTCACTAGGCGCATCAACTTACCACCGAACGTGCCTCAAAAGCCTCCCAAAATGGATCCACAAACTCTAAATTAACCTGTAACAAGAAATCGATCACATAACAACCACTTGAAGAAACAACCTCAACCGCATCATCACTGTTTCCAAAGAGCGGGAAGAAATCTTCGAGATAATACGGGTCCACCTCCCTGAAGTGAGTGCAGGTCACCCAACTATCTTCAACACACATATCGAAGAAATTTGCGATAAGGAACCCAACCCCTTCATCCCCGAACAGAGAAAAGAAATCCCCAAAATAAAAAATCTTCAAATCATGGAACAAGGTAAGGGTAATCCGTCCGTCTTCCTCGAAATTGGGAAAAAATCATATGGAAATAATTCGAGATACATACATCCATTGATGGGTCCTTGGCATCCTCAGAGAAGTCATCACCATGCGTGATTGGGTAGCAGGCATCATCGTTGTACATGGAAAAGACATCGGCGGATAAATAGTCAAAATTTCGGACAAAACACCTTACCCGTTCACGTACTTAGTTGTCACACACCATTTCCACCTCAATGAACTCTTTGTGGCATTGATTTAGGAGGTAAATACTATTTTCATACTTCTCGATGGATATGGTACTAAATTGGAAACTCTGGAGCTCCCTAGATTTACCTACCCCGACCAAGTGGTTGATACGATCTTGGAGTTCTTCGACGATGATACGACTCAACAACTCAAATTCGTCAAGCCTCCATATCAAACCCATAATCGGTATCACCACCCTCATTCCACAGCAAGCCAAAATAGGAATTGGTGTCGGGGGATGAAGTTGGGTTGGGGGTTTAGGATAATGCAGGGGTTGAATCGTGTTTTTTGAAAAGTTGGGGATGAAATATGATTTTCAAAATTTCTTGGGACAGATTTGAGAATTTCATAAAGTTTAGGGGATGTATATAATTTTCAGAAGTTGTGAGGGGCTCCCCAAATTTTTGCACAAGAGGTGGAGGGTGGATTTGTAGATTTTTGGGGGTGGGAAGTACTACTTGGGTGAAGCTGAAAATTATTTAAGGGCGCCTCTCTGCAATTTTAGGAATTTCATCGGTGGGGGAAGACGGGATTAAAATAGGAAGGGGTAAAATTGGTATTGCCTTCAGATTCAGCTTCAACTTGAAAAACCCTAGCCAGGCCAGGGTTTAAGTTTGCAGCAAGGGTGCTGCTGATGTGTGCATCTTTTTGGGGTCGCCAAAGCCTCGGTGAGGGACGACGTCGGCTGATGACTGACACCCGCCTCCAGCGAAGTCAGTGGGATTCCGTAACCATCGAGACAACTGTTAAAGGCTACTTCTCTAGTAATTCTAGCGTTTTGACCACTTTCCTTGCGGCGACTGTTTGGCCAGTGATTGGATCCAGCCTTAGAGGATTCGGCGGTGATCTTTAAAGCTCCAACCGATCTCGTCTTCCCTTGGCAATAATCGACGGAGCTGTGCGGTGGGCAGAGATTGGTTGTTAGTGTGGTTTTGTTCCATATCTAAAGTTTTTATTGACCCTAAACTGCTGTGATGGAGGAAGGCCCCATGGGGTGATGTTTGATGGCGGGGCCGGTGTCGCACTTCCAAAGTGACGGTGGGTGGACGTTAGTGAAGTATGGGGAAGGTTCGGCAAGGGGTTTTGTTATTTAAGGGTTTGTATCTCATATTTGGGATTTGGATGTAAAACAGGCTGTGAGGGTGATGTCGTTTGACCACTGGTGACGGGGGTATAGTTTGGAGGAGTGGACCGCTAGTTCCTCCAAGCCCTACTCATGACTCTACAAAGAGTGACCACATCAGGAGCGAACGTTACTCTGATAACAATTTGATGTGTAGTTAGTAGCAGAAACAATTTAATTTACACAACAATAACATGCGTAGAGGCCAAAAGTCCAATTTCTCTATGTAATTCATCTCAAAAGTATATGCTATAAGTTATCTTGCTAGTTAAGATAATTATAAAAGGTAAAATAACTAAGGAGGCACACTAGTACATTCCAAGGAATATTACCTTCAACTACCAGTACTAAATAAAAGTAAAAGAGGGAAAATTACCGAACTAGACATGAAAAGAAAGTAAGTAAAAATTACAATTAATTTTCCAAGCCTCCCATATACATCAGTTTAGCTGCAGCGAACAAATGGTGGTAGTGAACAAGTGCGCAATTGGGTTAAATGAGTGGCATTTCGGGGTTTCACAACATGCTTTTACTCACCTATAAAAGGTTCGTTGAGGCTTTGGGGTGAGACGGCTTATCCCATGGGTATTGCTCAAAGGTGGAAGAGGGATAAGTAGTGTTTCATGTATTATGGGTGCACTATATGTATTTAGTGAGGGTATCTCACCGGATTATGTGGGGAGTGATATATATCGGGCTGGTTACATGAGAAACACTTGGGAAACACTTGTAAGCATGAGATTGAGAGGGTTTTAGGTTTAGATGTTTGATTACAGTGGCGATCTAGGGTTTGGGTTGGAGAGTAAAAGGTGTGCGACTTATCCTTGATATTGATATATTCTCATTTGTACTTGTAGACTTTTCGTATATTCGTATGTAGTGGAATCGGGTCTCTATGTAGATGTAGCCATATTGGTGAACTGCTCTGATTTGTTGTTCTCTCTTGTTTGTATATTTGCTATATTTTTTAATATTATCTTTCTGTCTTGATTATATTCCGGGTCATTGATGGTTGGCGATTTGTCCAACTAATTAGTATTAGAGCCCAACATATACTTGTAACATGATATCATATAATCAACAATTATCACACCACATTGAAAAAGTACAAAGGAATCGACATATTTGTGTGGGATGTGCATTTGTATGAATATAGACATATTCTTCCTAGATTTTTTAGTGTTTTTGTACTGAAAGAAAATATGATAATAATTTGAATGATATTTGCTTGTAAACACTTCAAGGTATATAGAAAGAGTAATGGTATGAGTTCCAAATCATCCTGTGAATGACATGTCATAGCAACAACAAAGTGTTGTACTTTGTGCTCTCTACAGTTCAAGGTACAACATTTATTGCTAGGCCATGGGTTTGGGACTCGTCATTGTCCATTTAGAGATGTATGGAAGGAGGTAATTACTGTAAGTAACGAGGTTTAGCGCGACAATCTCTTGTTTCATTGATGCTTACTGTTGTGAACATTGCACTGCTTTTACAGAATAGTTATGTCTGATAAGGCCTTTAGATTGTAGTAATATTAAGGAAAATACTAGAAAAGGTGTAACATCATAAATCTTTCTCGACATGCATGAGTTGCATGAATTTTTATAGGGAAGTCATCTTACTCTCAGTAACATTTTACAGGATGAGCTTACGGCTTGGTGGCATGTCACCTTGAGAAGTGGGAAAATTCCGACCAAAGACGAATTGAAATCAAAACTCGAAGAGAGGAGAAATCTAGGGGTCTAGGTAAGTAATTATAAATTTTCAATAAATCAGCGCTTTTCTTTTGTAGATACTAAACTAAGCCCGGTCTCAACTACAAGATTCTTTTCTTTCATTGTAAAGTCGTTAAAAAATTTAATTGTATATTTGAACCAGCTATCTATTGCAGAAGTTGGAAAATATTTTATTGACGCACGGAGAGACTTGTATTATTCTAAATTTTATTAGACTTTCAAATTGAAAGAGGAATAGTGAATTAGGGTTTGTGCATTTATTTTGTATTTACTGAACTATCAATCATCAGTTTGTCTTTGTGAAAGTGGCTTCCGTGATTTCATTTCTGTCATGTTTTGAAACTGGGGTGGTTTGTTTATAGTGTCTTCTTCCTTTTTGTGTGTGTGTACATTCAAATTGATCTTGTCTTGAAAAGTTCAAACTGGTGTTGTGGCAGTGGCGGAGCCAGGATTTCTTTTCGGGTGGTACACTTGTATATGCAATTATGCACACACATATATGTATAACCAATCTCTACGTATAACATATATGTGCGTGAATGATTTTTTAAAATCACATTTGAAATAAATTGAAAAAATTATAAACGACAATAAGAAAAAACTCACATAAACAGTTCAACTAATAATTATGACATTGTTTTTCTAAGTTAAATACATTGTACTATATTTAGTATATAACTTCTAGTGAATCAATCACTGCATTATCTCCACAAAACCATTAAACAGTAAAATTAAATGTTCATTCTAAAATTTGACTGGAGCACTATGTGAAATTTAATAATTATATAAGGGTAAAAGTTCATTTTCTAAAATTTAGGGTGGGACATTTGCCCACCCCAAGAACAACATAGCTCCTGCCAATGGGCTTTGAGCAAGGTAGTTTATTAATCGCCCATAAATTTTTGAACCTTCAGAAGTTTGAATAATTGAGAAATAGATTGAAGTATTTTCATTTTCTTAGTAGCACATGTTTTGGAATATAAGCCAAGTTATACCATCCATACGAGAGAAAAGTGCATCATGAAATCGATTTTCAGGACCCAAGGGTGGTATACTGAGAGGTGTCTTTTTGCTGCTGCTGCTATGTAGGTTGTTCTGTTTCCTAATCGCACAAGGGAGTCAAACATACATTGGTTTGGTTGTAAAGTACAAAGGCTGTACACCTTTTATATTGAAATTAAATATAAAATCTAATGCGAAATTAAAGTTCAATTTAAAGTTTGAATAGATACATTTTTTCCGTTTAAGACAATAAAATATAAATATTTAAGATGAAAAACAGTAATTTTGTTATGAGAATCTAGATATAATATCTGTTACAAAAGCAATGGAAATAATCAACACGGATATGGTTATTTGAACCTATCAACTTAATATTTTTTTAACTTTTTTCTTTTCTATATTTAAAATTAATAATTGAATATCTTTTGAAACATTATCATGTGACATAGAATAGTTGTAGAAAAATAGGTGAGAGTGTTAACCAATACTCTCTCAGCAGCTCCACCTCATAAAGACAAAGTGCAGACTCAGAATTTAGTTAAGAGTGTTTTAGCTAAACCCCGTGTTAGTTAAGAAGTTGTAAATGTTTTATGTATTCTCTAGATAACTGCCTTTCTTAGCTTCCTATGTATAGTCATATCATCTCTGTAATAGAACAATACAATCAATACAAAATCAAAATCTTTCATGGTATCAGAGCTTGCTATCTTTCTCTTTTTAAAACTATAAATTCTGCTCCAAGAAACCTACATCAACACAACAACCATGGCTGAATCTTCAGAAGAACACTCCCAAAATACCTCTCAAACACCATTTTCAACGAACTTTCATCTTCAATCTCTTCCAATCTCAAACATAAACAATTACGTTTCTATAAAACTTGATGAATCCAATTATCTTCTTTGGAAAGATCAATATGAAGCCATTCTCATCAGCACTGATATACTTGATTACGTTGAAGGGTAGATTGAAGAACCTGTAAATCACATTGAAATCAATGGAATTTGAAAACATAACCCTGAATATCTCAAATGGAGGAAAATCGATCGATTTGTCATGGGCTGTCTTAAAGCTACACTGTCCGATTCAATCGGCACTGCTGTTCGTGGTTGCAAATCTTCGGCAGAAATTTGGAGCACTCTACAGACTGTACCTTCAAGAATCATATGCTAAGAAGAGCATGATGAAGAATCAATTGAAAAAGATCACAAAAGGTAATGATTCAATGTCTACTTATCTTTACAAGATCAAAGTCCCCATTGATTCATTGAATGAAATCAATATAAAGATTGATGAAGATGACATGATCACGTACACATTGAATGGTTGATCCAACGAGTATGAAAGTTTGTCGACTTTGATTGAGAATCGAACCACCAAAATCCCATACACACAGATCAAATCATGGCTACTCAATCATGAACAAAAATTGATCCGTTAAAATTTCAAAAATTCTATTTCACTTTATCCAAATTCCACCTCTGTCTTCCACACCCAAGGTGTTCGATCTTATGCCAAAACCAAACCAAATAATTTCTATTCAAATTATCCAAACAATAAGAACTACAACAAACCATTTTCTTCCAATTTTAGAAAGGGGTTTAATTCGCTGATATCATACGCAGTTCCACAACATGACCAATTCGCTCAAGAGTTTGGGTTCAAATGTCAAATCTGCAAGAAGTTTGGTCACACGGCTGAGAGATGCTACTTCAGATACAAGCCAACTAGAAACAGTGTTCCAAATCCTTCATTTACTCCCAATGCTCCACCCCCCAATTCTTTGATGCCAAACTTTGTTGGTTTACATATTAATCCTATTGTATTTGAATCACGTCATCAAGACCTTGTCGAATTTCTACTAGATTCAGGTGCAGATGCTCACTTAACTACAAATCCATCTATTCTTTATCACCCCAACAACTTCAAGGTACTAGCAATGTAATGGTTGGTAATGGCAACATGATTCCTACTTCTCACAAAGGTAACACCACAATTCTTGTTTCAGATTCAACTCATAACTTGAACAATGTTCTTTGTGTTCCAAAAATCAGATGAAAACTGATTTCAGTAGGCCAATTTACAGAAGACAATAACTGTTTAATTGAATTTTTTTCTTAGCGCTATGAAATAAAGAAGATAAACAACCAGTAACCTCTTCTCAGAGTAAGAATTGAAGGCAATCTTTACCCCATCCACTTCCATCAGATTCAACAATCGGACACCACAAATGTTCAATCAACTTCATTTTTCATAACAAAAGCTTCTACAGATCATTGGCATCAACGATTGGGGCATCCAACAGAATCAATCACAGACTATCTTAACTCCAGAAGTCTCATTCAGATTACAAGAAATAAATCTTCTCAATGTCCCACTGTATGTTCCTCTTGTCAACTCGGTAAAAGTAAACGACCGCCCGTCTTAAGCTGTAGCAGACAAACAACTCAACCACTTACAATGATCCACTGTGATATTTGGGGACCGTCTCATGTACAATTTGTATATGGTTTCAGATATTACCTCCTTTTTATTGATGATTTCTCTCGATATCATTGGATATATCCTATGAAAAATCGTAGTGATGCTATTACATGATGCTATTACATGTTTCAAACATTTTAAAGTGTTGAATGAAAATTTGTTTGGTACTTCTATTAAATTCTTTTAGTGTGATAGTGCAAGAGAATTAATCTTAGGCCCTTTTGGTCAATTTCTTAACACTTATGGTATTGAATTAAGAGTTAGTTTCCCTCATACTCAAGCTCAAAACAGTCTTGCAGAAAGAAAACAAAGAGATATAACTGAAAAAGGCCTTAGTTTAATGTTTGAATGTTTTGTTCCCAAAGAATTTTGGGTTGAGGCCTTCTAACAGCCACCTACCTCATCAATAGGCTTCCTACCAAAGTACTAAACATGTCCTCTCCCTATGAAGTCCTATTAAAAAAGCCACTTGATTACTGTTTCCTTAAAGTATTTGGCTGTCAGTGCTACCCTTATCTCGTTCCCCACATAAAAGACAAACTCTCTCCCAAAACAACTCCCTGTGTATTTTTAGGATATAATCCTTGACATAAAGGATATAGATGCTATGATCCCACTTCACAGAAAACCTACATCTCTAGACATGTCATCTTTGATGAAAATTATTTTCCATTCAATACCAAACTCACTGACCATCCACCAAATTCTTCTACAACACCCATTAATACTGTTGTTTTACCAATACAATTTCCTTTGTCCATTTCTCCAAACCTAACTTGTAGTCCAGTCCCATCTTTACCAAGTACACCATTACTAAATCAACCATTACAACCCACCCGCCAACTTGAACCCATGGACACTACTGAACTATCTACCTCACCTCCCATCCTAAATTCGCCAACGTCGTCCAAAGAACAGCCCACTTAACCATCTCCATCTTGTATACCTCAACCACCTGCTCATCCAATGACTATACGACTGAAAGCTAGTCTAACCAAACCCAAATCATTTGACAACTTCATCACCTACTATACCCACCAAAACTCATAACCCAAGTCCTATAAACAAGATCTGAAGGACCCACACTAGCTTAAAGTAGTGACGAATGAATATTATGCTCTGGAGAAGAACAACACACGGACATTGGTTCCATCCAACAACTCCATGAATATCTTGGGCTGCAAATGGGTCTTTAAAGTCGAACGCAAATCTCATGGTTCAGTTGAAATATTTAAGGCACGACTAGTTGCGAAGGGCTATCTCCAACAAGATGGGGTAGATTACCATGAGACATTCAGTCATGTGGTAAAGATTGCAATAATTAGAACAGTCCTCACAGTTGCAGTTATTTATAAATGGCATGGGCGACAATTGGATGTCACCAATGCTTTCCGTCATGGAGAATTGAATGAACAAGTTTATATGGCACAACGACCTGGTTTTGAAGACAAATCGAAGCCTAATCACGTGTATTTTTTACAAAAATATTTATATGGATTAAAGCAAGCACCGAGGGCATGGTTTGGGAAGTTCAGTAAGTTTTTACTCACATATGGCTTCAAAAGAAGCATTGCTGACAATTCGATGTTTATTTGGAAGATCGCCAAAGACACCTTGGTTCTTTTGTTATATGTAGATGATATCATCTTGATTGGGACTAGTCCAAATTTAATTCAGCTGCTCATCCAGAGACTACAAACTCAGTTTGCAATGAAGGATCTTGGTCCCTTACACTACTTTCTAGGTATTAAAGCTCAATTCAATCCCTCGGATGCCTCCATTGTACTTACACAACACAAGTACACAATAGACCTGCTAAAAAAGACCAACATGTTGGACTGCATGCCCATCGACACTCCAGTTTCTTATGGCCCACATCTTTCTGTCCATCAAGGCAGTCCCATGTCTGATCCAAAAGAATACCTCACCATTACCAGACTAGATATTGCTTTTGTTGTCAACTACACTTGCCAGTTTATGCAAAATTCCACTGATTGACATTGGAAAGCAGTCAAACGAATTCTTCGCTACCTCCGAGGCTCTCTTGGTATAGGTACTTCTATTAACCTTGGTCACTTAAACATAGTTTCCTCTTTAGCTGCCTTCTTAGATGCCGATTGGGGTTGGTGTCCTGACACTAGACAATAAACTATGGGTTATTGTACATTCCTTAGTCCTAATATGATCTCCTGGAATTCAAAGAAACAAGTTACAGTCTCCCGGTCAACGATGGAAGCAGAATATAGGGCTACGGCTGTCGCAGTTGTATAATTACTTTGGCTTTCTTATGTTATTCAAGAACTTGGCCTGCCCATTTGCAAGCTCAGACTTTATGCCGACAATATCAGCCCTCAATGTTTCGTTCGCAACCCAGTCTTCCTTGATTATCATTTTATTAGAGAATTATTTGAAAGAGGACAACTTTACTTATCATTTGTTAAGTCCAGTCACCAACTGGCAGACATCTTTACAAAGGGACTCTTCCATCCTCACTTCCATAAGCTTAGGTCCAACCTGTTGTGTTCCTCCAATAGTACACATCCACTTCAACTTGAGGGGGGAATGTTAACCAATACTAACTCAGTAGCTTCACCTCATAAAAACAAAGTGCAGACTTAGAATTTAGTCAAGACTGTTGTAACTAAATCTCGTGTTAGTTAAGAAGTTATAACTGTTTTATGTATGCTTTAGATAACTTCCTTTCTTAGCTTCCTATATATAGTTATATCATCCCTGTAATAGAACAATACAATCAATATAATATCAAAATCTTTCAGAGAGTAGTATAGACGTGTATTTATTTTCAATAAATGATGATACAACTTGATTGGAGCTTTGAAGCCACCATAAAACCTCCCGGAGGGACACTATTAATTGGAGAAATGATAAAAGAGTAATGTTATCTCCCAAACATTTTCAAAATGCATTAAGTGTTTGTACATTCGGGTGGACCCCATATAAGATGCAAGCATTTAATATATTTTGGAGGAAGTTTGGATATTGTTGAGACTCATATCATTGTTCATGATAAAAACGTGTGATTAACAATTATACATTGTAAGCAAATGTGTAGAAGAAAAGTTTAAATTCTAAGTTTAGGGATGGTTGGGGTGGGTTTTGCAAAATCCAAACTCGACCCCTTGAAAAACATCAATCCAGTCCCACCCGTTGCCTCTATTACACTAAACCTCAAAACTTGACCTCTTTTGCGTCCGTAGGCAAATTATAGAAAAGTTGGATCAGTAGAACTTTCTTTGTATTTGCAAAAAACATTGTTCCACCCTCATGCATGATCTCCCCTACAAAAAATTGGAGGTGACCGAGTTTGGAAAGAATATATTTAGTTACTTGGTTGTCACCAACTTAAATGTATTTCTTCACACGGGCAATAACTTGCTTCTTGTCAAATGTAGGTTACTCTTGGAGCCTGAAAGTATCAACAATATCAGCAAACCTTAATAGCTTGGTCATCAACACCTTCATCTTCTTCTTTGCCCTCTTTTAAAGGGTTAGCCCCGATATCAACATATACTGCCCCATGAAAAACCCACTTCCCTTCAACTTCCAATAACATATCATTCTCCATTTCTTTGTATGGGAATGAATCTGAATTCTGAAAGAAGCTCATCGCCAGTGAGGGCATGATTGCGAACTAGTGGCTTTGCTCTCTCTAAAACTCTCTTCAAAGCCTTTGAGGTGGGGCGTGAGCTGAGTTATATATAATGGAGGGTTTAAGTGACTGCTTAAGAATTGAACCACCAAAGTATACACGCTTATGTTCCTTTCCTTAGTAGGTTCGGATTAGATTTCATGAGACTTGGGTTAGACAAAACCTTTATTTCTCATCCATTGTTTTTTGCAGTTTCCATTAGGATTTAATTTAGAGGCGATCATTGATCCACCCTTGGTATGAAATGTTTGGAACTAAAAAATTCGTGTTGAAACATGTTTAGTTTAAGGCCCTTTTCACAAATATTATACGCAAATCTTATCAAAATACTTTTGAAACGCGCGCAACATGTGAGTTAAGAACCGATAGCTCAGTAATGTTAACTCGCTATGACCGGTTACCATAATAAAACTCTTATTCCTTACACGTGTATTGGATTTTCAAAAATCAAAAGTGCTCCAAAAAGGAAAAGTTCTCTATTGTTGTGTATTGAAGTTTCTCAACATCACCATTTTCATACAAATCTCGAGCTACTCCATTTGAAGACTGAAATGTAAGTTCCTGATATTTTTTTCATCCCGCTACGTATTGTATTCATCTGTTGTAGAATATCAATCTTATTTTATATATTTTTTTATCTTACTAAATGGTAAGAACAAAAAGAAGTGGAAACGTTAAGTCTGAAGCACCTTCCTCAAATAAACAATTAGTTGATAATCCAAAATCTCATAATCAATGAGTTCAGTTGTGTTTTTCTTTGTTATCAGTGTTTTCATCTGAAATTACATGAAGATATACTATTTGAATTCAACATATTCTTATTAATACATTGATATTAAACTAATATTCGTAATGGCAGTCCTTGTCATCAAATTTGATTCATATTTCTATTTCGATCTAGGAAATACACTAGATTATGATATAATTTTCTTCACATTTTTTTTAATTTCTCAATGCTATATAAAATAATGAAACCTCATTACTATTAGGCATTCAGAAAAGCTAATGTTGGTCAGTGCGAATTAATGGTGCAAAATGCATGACATCAATAATGTATTACTATTTTTCGAAATGTGGAATTGCATTGCGATATTGCACTGCGAAATAAATATTTCTTACTGTAATTGTGATATAATAATTCGAAATTATAATTGGCAATTCTAATAGATTTAAATTCAACTATAATATATATTTACAATTACTCCTATCAATTTACAACCAAATTATGATGTGAAATAATAGATATATTTATGTACCAAATAAATAAAAATTGCAACCATGTCTTTGATTTTTAACTCTTGGTTGTGAAAATAATGCATTAATATATCTCATTTTTTTGTGGTAATAATTCTCGCTAGAGGAACTCATGTTGCAAAAGAATCTTGCTCACTATCTTTGTTTGGTAATATATCATTTGTATCCCCTGTATGACGTCATTTTTGGGACTAAAAAATATAACAAAGGTTAAGCATGATCAATAATCAACAATAACTTTTTTTTCTTAAAGTTAGTTTTGAAAGAGGGTTGCCTAATCTTCTTTGTTCTTTTTGTGAGATCAAATTTTGGCTCCTTCTCCAAAGCTCAATTCCTAATTTTTCCATTAAGAAGAAATAATGTTAAATTTAAACAAAATGTGCATGTAAGTACATAATTTGTTGTTTAAGAAACTACTAATGAATTGTACTGACAATAAGAATTTCTCAATGAGAAATCATACTGTCAATTCTCACTACAATATAGAATTGTTATTTCACAGTGCGAGATTCTTATTACACCATTTTGGTATGTTTAGAAGTTTAATTATGTGAACTTTTTTCATTTGTTAGAACCCTCTAGCTCAGACTAATTAAAAAATTTAATGTAACACAAATCATAATATCGATTAACAACTTAGACTGCAAAATATAGATAATTAACATTGATAATTTGAAGCTTATATTTATATAAAAGTGGTCCTCTTAAGGATTGCATCAATTTGCACTCACTACAATCTAATTGCTCACACCTAACCTTAGAGAAGCGCCTCCTATAATTTTCGTATATCTTACAAATAAATTCATACTCCCCGTAAGGATCGTAGAACCTTGAATTTATTGCAATTACGTCAAAATGCCAGAAGAATTCGTTCCATAAATCACATTCCCTTTCAAAAACCCTCTCACTCAATAATTTTATAACAAATTACCTGTTCAGTAGTAAATCAGTCGAGACATAATTTATTGCAAAAGCATGTAAAGCATATATATGTTCAAGAGAACCTAAATCTTTTAGTATAGACTATGACTGCCCACAAGCTTATGCTTATATAAATGCCATCATAGCCCAATTATATTTTATGCCACTTGCACTCTTCAATACCTAGCATTGAAAAAGGAGATGGTATGAATGCTGTGATACGAATATATAAAAAGTGGAAGACATTTATACCAATATGAGAATGAGAAAACAAATATGCTCAACAAACATACCAATTTGAGAATGCATAATAATTTTATCTTATTAACATAAACATGCATTTAGGTGATAAAGTTGATAAAATAAATCATGTATTCGACAAAGGCAAATTAAGGAAAAAAAACCTTTTAGGTAAAACGTTTCTTCATCACTTTAGAAATTTTACAAGACAATTGACTTACATTACTACTTGATAACCGCCACAAGTATAATGCGCTAATATTCGTAAATCTCTAAAGAACAACTATGATCCTCGCAAGAATCACAAGACCGTAGTCCTCCTTCAGCTTCAGCCGTTGTCTTCAGCAGTGAGTCCCCTCAGGTATCACAAGTCAGTCATGGAGATGCCTTCTCCACAAAGGTGTATGAAATAATGCAAAACTTTCTAGGGTTAAAACGAATTCACAAAACTAAATATTCAAGATGTTTGTTTGTGAATTAAACATTGTTTTTGCAACACAAAAAGTGAAGAACTATCGTAAACGTTATGAGAAATGAATCTGGTAAAAGTCTCAAATAACCTGAACACGAAACATGCATTTATAGGACATTCAAAAAATTCGAGGCAGTGGCATCGTTTGAATGATACTGCAGTGTCGTTCAAATGAGACGATGATCTCATTCGAACGAGACAAGGATCGCTTCTAACAACATCCAAAAAATCAAAGCAGTAAGCCCTCATTTCAACTTCATTTGAAAAACACATTAAAAGACCTTCAAACGACATGTAATCTCGTTTGAATGAGATGTCCATCTTGTTTGAACGAGGCTTAAAAATAAAATTATTTTTCTTTTCAAAATAAAAAAAATCATGTTCGTTTTTGATTGAAAATTAACATCCCAATAATTAATTCTGTAAATTAATTTAAACTCTAACTTGATTTATACCTTTATGTGATTTCAAGAAGTTTTCAAACTTGGAGATGCTTGAGTTCAGTTCGTCTTGAAGGTGTGTGACAATTTGTAAAGGGATAGACCAAACTAGCATGAAACTAATCTATGAATAATGTTAGAAAAATTGTTCTTACAAATCTCCACCTTTGGCTATTCCGATATAAAATAAACAAACATAACCGAACACCAAATTAAAATAAAAAATATCCTATAACAAAAATCCTAACACCCTTCTTAACCCAAGAACGGAATGAAACAAGTATCTTCGTCTTCAAACTTCCTCTTCTTCCTTTTCACATAATTTGTCTTCATCTGTGTGCCTTGAATTCCTTTTCAAGTACCTACACACATGAGAAAAAACACATACCTTATGACGCATCAAGTTTGAAATAAGATAAAACTCATAAATAAATTCTTCCCCATAAGTCAAACTCATCAAAACTCATTTTAATTTGCTCTCCCCCTTTGTTTTTATTCGAAATGGAAAAAGAAGTAGAAACATGGGCATGAAAGACGCAACATCACATAGAAGATAAGATATCATCACAAAAAGATATAAATTAAGTATGTGTAATGACCATCTCAAAGGCAAACACAACCAACTATTTTTGAAAATTTTCAATTTTTCAATTTTTTTTACAAATACAACATACAATACCATTTATAATATATGCAAAAAATATCAAAGAAAATTTGACACATATATATAGGTATAAAACACGACAAAACACGACAAACACACATAAGTTGTACACACTAACATAGTATCGATGTGTCTAAATGTGGGATGCAATAAATGGTGTGAACTAGTAACAAATAAATTATAACCCAAACACTCAAATATGTTCAAGAAGTTGTAATTGACAGCAAAACTTTATCAAACTAAGCTTTAGCCTCAATTGATAAATATAGTTGAACTTAATGAGCAAAACAAGCACGATGCACACAAGCCTAAATTATTGATGATTCTACAAATCAATAGCGTCATAACAAAAAAAGCATACGAGGATTCATTGTGCAAACCTGTTGATCTTTAACTAAACTCCCTCAAAAGATAAATATAATCATATTTCATTATTTTCTTTTCTTTTGAAGTGATTTCTTTTGAATGATCAATAAAACTAAACTATGTTGGTTCATTTTTGACAAATTTTGCTCTTTTATTGCCTTTATTTTTTCTTGGGCTCTTTTCAATCGGTGACTTTCACGGCGATTCAACCCGTATCTCGCATCCCTTACCCGTGAACACTCATATTTTTTCAAAAATTAATAAAATCTCTCACAGGCAACGGTTCTTATATTCAAAAATCCCCCATAGTCACATAAACGCGTAGATGATAAAATTTATGGGAGAACATATCACTACGCTCAAATATACATAGTGAAGTAAAAATCCAATAAGCTCGTGCATGTGTGTGCAGAGGCATATACAAGTCGAATTCATAAAGCAAATTAAGTTCGAAACAACTCCATAAATATGATTAAGATCAATCTAAGTATCTAAAGTCATAACCAAATGTCCTAGCCACATAGAAATCGCGAAGTGAATTGGATTTAAACACACCAATATGCCACACTAAATATGCAAAACTAAAATACACAAAAACTGAAAATCTTTATGTATTTTTCAAAAATTTATCAAAATAAAATTCTTTTGTATTTTTCAAATATGACTCAATAAAAGAAAAATATAATACAAAAAGTACACATGTCATAACATTATCAAAACATATATCATGAAGCACAACTAGAGTATGACAAATAAAATCATGCAAGTAATCATCTCTAAGATATAGCAAGTGAGGAATCATGTGCAAGCATGTGAGAATCAACTATCTACCATCTATCTCCTGCAAAACTGATTTCCTAACCCACATAAGTGTATACTTAACACATCGGGTTTCGGGAACCAAAGGAATACTAGACTTCAACTTCCTAGGACCACTTCCAAGATCATAACAAAAATGGCTAAGGTGACCTATCCTACCACAATGTGAACATGTGTAAATGTGAGGAATGTTAACTATGGGTTGACCTTTTATAATGTTCTTGGATACCCTTTAAAACAAACAATGGTCTTGTATTTAACACTCTAAGATTTAGAAATATGTTAGCCAATACCATTACTACTGAAATTACTCGAGTCTTTTAAATCATCTTTTAGCTTCTACACTCAAGCAAAGAATGCGAGTCAGTACCATTACTACTAAAACTACTCGAGTATTTAAATCATCTTTTATCTTCTAGACTCAAGCAAAGAATTTGACACTTCAAGTTTTACGAACTTTTTCATATTTTCAATCATTCCTAGAAGGTTATCTTGCCCCCTCAATAAAAGAAAACTCATCCCTAAGAGTCTTCTCATGTGCCTTAAAATCATTAATCAAAACACTATCCTCAATGACACATACACTGACGCTAGAATTTTTAAAGTTCTATAATTCTTTCTCTAAAACGAGGACTCTATCACCACTCTCTTTCTTGGACAATTATAATTTTTTAAAATCACGGTCCATGTCCACAAGCTTCTCACGAAATAAATCTCTTTGATTTTGAACAGATACAAAAGATCCATAGAGGATTTAAAACAACAATTTTCTTTCTCAAGAATTTCAATTCTTTTAGCAAACTTCAAATTCAAATGATTTAAGTCATCAAAACTATTGGAATCCATTGAGAGAAAAAAACAAAATCACCCCAACAGCACTAATCAAGGATCTAACACAATAACTTAGTGCAACAGACTCTGATACCAATTTGAAAAGTAGATGGTACGAATGCTCTGATACCAATTTGTAAAAAGTGGAAGGCACTTATACCACTACGAGAATGTGATAACAAATATACCAATTTGAGAGTGCGTAATAATTATATCTTATTAACCTAAACATGTATTTAGGTGATAAAGTTGATAAAATAAATCATGCATCCGACAGAGGCAAATTAAGGAAAAAAAACCTTTCGGGTAAAACCTTTTTTCAGCACTTAAAAAATATTACAAGATAGTCGACTTACAATACTACTTGATAACCATTACAAATATAATGCACTAATCTTCGCAAATCTCTAAAGAACAACTATGATCCTTGAAAGAATCACAAGATCGCAGTCCTTCTTTAGCCCCAGCCTTTGTCTTCAGCAGTGAGTCCTCTTAGGTATCACAAGTTAGCCATGGAGATGCCTTCTCCACAAAGGTGTATGAAAGAATGCAACGCTTTCTACGATTTAAACGAAGTCACAAAACTAAATATTCGGGATGTTTATTTATGAATTAAACAGTGTTTTTGTAACACAAAAAGTGAAGAAATTTCGTAAAAGTTATGCAGAAATGAATTTGGCAATAGTCTCAAACAATTTGAACACGAAACAGGCATTTATAGGACGTTCACAAAATTTGAGGCGGTGGCGTAGTTTGAACGATGTTGCAGTGTCATTCAAATGAGCTAATGATCTCGTTCGAATGAGAAAAGGATCGCTTCTAACGACATCCAAAAAACCAAAAGAGTAAGCTCTCGTTTGAACCTTGTTTGAAAAACACATTGAACAAACTTCAAACGACATGTAATATCATTTGAACGAAATTTAAAAACAAAATTATTTTTATTTTCGAAATAAAAAAAGCTCATGTTCGTTTTTGATAAAAAAATAATCATCCCAAAAATTAATTCTATAAATGAATTTAAACTCTAAATTTCTTTATACCTTTATGAGATGTTGAAAAGTCTTAAAACTTGGAGAAGCTTAAGGTCGGTTCGTCTTGATAGTGTGTGACGATTTGTAATGGGATACGCCAAACTAGCCTAAAACTATGCTATGAACAATGTTATATAGATTGTTCTTACATGTAACCATTTTTTCAACATGTCACTATTGTTAAAAATTTCCAATGGGTATATATTCCATGTACATTTCATCTGGTGTATCATCATGTAAATATTTTTCATAATATATTTAGATGTAGGAAGTATCTTCAAAATATTTACAATGGACAAAAGTGAAAATATATTAATTAAGACTTCATCATTGAGATTAAACGTGTGAGACTTTTTTAGAGACTGTAATTTGTGAAGGTAGCATATTTCTTTAAATTATAGAAGAAGAAGAAGAAGAAGAAGAAGAAGAAGAAGAAGAAGAAGAGGAAGAGATAGTGACATGTTATGAAAAGTTTACCTATTTATAGAAAAAGATCTAATCTCACTACTTCAAAAATGTTTTACTTGGGTTAAAAGTAATTATGAAGATTATGTAAATTGATTGTAGTTTAAATGTTGGTCTCTAGGTAATGATTTGTAATAATAACTTTATAGCAAAATCACAATGTAAAATGACACTACATAATGGCAGTGCGAATTGACATTGCGAAATGTCACATCTTAATAACTACACTCAATTATAATTTATTAAACTTTATTTTATTTTGGAATACTAATCCACTAGATAATAAATTTCATTAAATGAATTAAATGCTTAGGTGAAAATACAAACAGAATAATGATTATGACAATCTGCGTATTTAGTGAAGTGAGTGAATGGTTTTTGCATAAGGAAAAAAAGTTGAAATAATAGTGGAGTAATCAGATGGTGTGATGCTTGTGTTACCGACGTCTCTACATGCATTCGTCTATAAATGTACATTAACAACATTAAAATTAATTCTTCACTTACATGTTCTCTGCCAAACATCAAGGCACAAACCCAAAACATATTCAACTTCTTCAGTCAACAATTATTAACCTTATAGGTCGTTTAGAGGAATATCTAAATTTTGAAGTACTCTTGCAACAAAAACTTGAAGATATTGTGGATGATTTATGTATGTATAGTATTGCATACCACGAGTTCTTCATATATGTGGGACACTGTTGCATTGGATTACCCCTAATACCTTAACTAACGGTTGAGATTGGCATTCCTTATAACTTTGATGATTTGTGGACTTTCTATGAGGTGTTGGTTAACATAAGGAAGAGTTGTACGAAAATGCTTGAAGAATACGTTCCATATAATGTCAACACCTACATCAACTGTATAGAATCACTTGAAGATTTTTAGGATGCTTATTATAGATTTCCAATTTTGCTCCTTAAAATCACAAAGGAGTATGGCACAATCTGTCAAACCTCCCAACCCCAAGTAAATTCCAAACCCTCACTCACACTAAGGGTGGTCCAAAAAACGTCAAAATAAGGCCCCCAAATCCTTAGGAAGGCCAAAAAAGAATGATCCAAACAACCCGAAAATGACCATGAATTGGATTTAGAATAAAAAACATGTGCCCGTTACCTATCTTAGGGTACACTATATAATGAACGATCTGTCTTGTTAGAGGGTTGGTCGCTTATGAGCCCAGGCAGTTTGCCTATAAAAGGAGATAGCACCTACCAATTCTACAACAATACCTACGCCTCTTAAATGTTGACTTTCTGTTTTGAATCTCTCCTTCTCGAAAAGCCTCGCAACTCTTTATTTTAACTTCTAAACCGCCTTTAAGAAAAAATCTAAAACCATAACCTAAAAATCTAACTTTCTTCTTCTCATATAAACCCAAAATGCCAAAAAATCCCTTTTATCCCTTTCTTTCTTCTTTTTTCTTCCAAGAGGTACTTTCCTTTAAATTAAGCTTACGTCTACACATAAAAAGTTGACTTCAAGCCGAAACATTCCCGAAATGGAAAGGTGCACGTGTAACATCCCAGGTACACTTCTTTATAATCTTATATTTGAGGTTTAGACTTAAAAGGGTAGTGTTATGCTACAACACCACCCAAAATCATCTTATTTTCATCTCTTTCTTCGTTAGACGTGAATTTTCTCTAAAGGTCATGTCCTAACTACATTGACTTTGATTTCGCCTAAGACGGATACATATGTATGTTTGTGAGACTCGATCTTTAAAACTCAAGTCAGATCTTATACATATTTACATACTGCTACTCTTTATTTCCATAAAAACAAATCCTTCAAACCCATTAAATACTCTCATATAGTTTAGAGGATCATAATATTTGGGGATTATACCTATTATTTTATCCTTAGTGTCGGAAGCCTCGACATTATTTCTTCATTAAAGTGATTTTATGAGTGAACCCATTTCATCTAAGGATTTTCATGAACACAAACCATTAACATCCTCAGATCTAATCTTGTTTTACTCTTAAATACCTTGAAAGATCAAATAAAGTTTAGATCTCTTATACTGAGCCTCCATAAAAGGTAGAATCCCTTTTGCCTTCAAGCGAACTATGTGGACTTTGAATCACTTAGGGCATGTATGTACGCTCACTCAGGTTGTCGTCCGAGTGAACAAACCCGACTTTGTACATATTTATCCTTTGTATATATTATATACACACACATCCCACACTGCATTGCACAATATATTTACATACTGACTGTCTTAATTTTATTATTTCTCTTTGCACTATATCATATTAATATAAATATTTTACATCTACATTTGAGACCAAAATAACGGAGCGGGTGCCTAACACCTTCCCTATCTATAACTAGTCTCTAGACCTTTGACTCTATGGTTAATCATGTAGATCACTTGCCATCACTAGGTCTCTACGGAGGCCTACCCATTTTGTCTATTTTGAGTAAAAATGTAAGGACATTATTTCCATAGTCCGTAGTTTACATAGGATATGTCATATACCGCTACAACCGTCGTTTGAAGCTCATGTTCATTTGTTCAAAACGACATTTTAACTGGTCGTTTGTAAGGTCGTTAGCAACGAGATAAGATTTCGTTCAAACGACATGAAGATGTCATTTGAATGACTTGCACCGCCTTAATTTTTTTTGTTCAGATATAAATACCTGCATTGGAGATCTTTTTCATTGAAACTTTTACAAAACCAAATTGCATCTTATCAGACCTTTTAGTCTTCAAGGTTTAGGGATTTTTATGTTTTTGATTCACCAAGTTCAATCCCAATTCTTTGTGAATCAATTTGTGAGTACTTCTATTAAAGTTTATTCTTGTGGAGTGTCATCTCTACTGTTGGATTGGTAGCTCTTGAGGGAGTTGCTTGCTAATGAATGTGATCACTTAGGAAGACTTAAGGGTGTTCCTTGGTGGAGACAGAGCTTCGATTCTTATGGGGTCTTGCGGGAGTCCATTGCTGATTTAGGCTGCGATTTATGTGAGTTTGCTACGGTAGATTCATTGCAGATTTCTGTAAGTCTATTGTATGTTGTGATTTTCAAACTTTTATAGAAATAAAGGTTTTACCCTTTAGAGAAATTTTTCTTGAAATTAGTTTGTCCAGCAATTTGTGATTGGTTTTTCAATGGCATGATTAATTTATTTATATATATGCATGTTTTAGGGTTTAATTAACTTGGATAAAAAACTGACATCTAGTTAAATAATTTTAATGTTTGGAAATTTGTGAATTAAATTGGTATTTTAGGGTTTAATTCAAATTGACATCTAGTTAAATAATTTTGAAAAAAAATTGAAAATATTTTCAGTTTTTGTGTATTTTAGTTTTACACATTTGGTGTGGCATATTGGTGTGTTTGAGTATAAATTCGTTAGGACATTTGGTTATGACTTTAGATGCTTAAATTGATCTTAACCAGTTTATGGAGTTGTTTCAAACTTGATTTGCTTAATGGATTCGACTTTGTATATGCCTGAACACACATATGCACGAGCTTATTGGATTTTGACTTCACATGTATATTTGAGCTTGGTGAGATGTTCACCTATCAATCTTGTCATCCACATGTCTATTTGACTATGGAGGATTTGTGCATATAAGAACCGTTGCCCATGAGGATTTATTTAATATTGAAAAAATGATGAGTGCACGGGAAAGGGCTGCGAAAGAATAATAATCTCGTTGTGAAAGCCACCATTTGAAAGAGCCTAATAAAATTTAAGGCAATAAAAAGAATCATATACTAAAATGGATCCAATAGAATATTTCTAAGGTGAGAAATATAGAAACCTTAAAAGAGCTAGAAAATAATAAAAATAAAAATATTTTGAGGATGTTTGGATGGAAATATCAATGGGTTTGCACAATGACAATGTATCCTAGTTAATCTTATTTTGTCATGACGCTATTGATTTGTAGAATCATTAAAATTCTCGTCTTGTGTGCATTGTGCTTGTTTTGTTCATTAAGTTCAACTTTATTTGTCACTTAAGGCTAACGCTTAGTTTGATAAAGTTTTGCGGTCTATGTGAGTTTGCTGCTGTAGATTCTTTGAAGATTTCATTGTATTTGTAAGTTGTGGTTTACGTTATATATATTTATAGTTAAATAAAAGTTTTACCCAAATGGTTTTTTACTTGAAACTTGTCCTTGTCTTATTTTCATGGTTTGATTTCTCTGTTTTATCACCATAGATGCATGCGTAGGATAAAAGATAAAATCAGTTTAAAATCTGCTTCCGTATTTAAAATTGGTATTGCATTTTTTGTTGAAATCACCCTTTGCAATTATTTTGCATTCTCAAATTGGTATCAGAGCGTGGCCATGCTTGCTAAAAATTTTAAAAAGTTTCTCAAATTTTCCAAAGAAAATTCTTCCCGTAAAAGGATTTTTGAGAAAAATAAAAAGAAAGGAGAGTCTTTGATGTGACTTGCCCTTTCTCTTTATTATAGTATGGAAATCATTTTAGACTTTGATTTATTGATTTGATTGAGTCGCTGTCATTTGAATTTAACAATTTTTACACCTGAGGATGATTGTGAAGTTCATTTGTTAGGAGTATCCATATTCATCGTGCATATTTGTTATGTATGTTTGAGCTGATTTACCTATTGAATATGTTCATACCCATTCATTCTTCTTCCACGATTTGGTTATCCTAGTGTAAATTCATGGTGTGTGTTGTTTTTATAATTTTTCTTTGCTTGAAAAAATTAAAAAATCAAAAAGAACTTGTGGATATTTTTGAGCTTATCATTGCATTATCGTAGTTGATTTATTTGTGGTGATTTGCTTGATGGTAAAATTTTGAGATTATTGTCTATTTCGAATAAATAAAAAGGGAGATAACGAATTATGAATTATGGGGGAGTGAGAGTTTGAATTATCATGATGATTTACATATGATGTGTTTATTTCATTTCAAACTCGATACGTCACGAAGGTATTTGTTTCTTGTCTCATGTGAATAGGTACAAATTTTTAGGATCATTATTTTTCACACCCTAATGATGACAAAGAAACGTTCAATATTTGAAAAGGTCAAAGTTGAAGATTTTTGAATAATTTGAAGACATGCATTTGTAGTATCTTTCCACTTTGGGGTTCATGGGAGGGTATTAGATTTGTATAGAATTTTTGTTTTGATAATTCGAATATTTTTATTTTGTACCGACATAGACATATGGGGAGATTTGTACGGACATTATTTTCATAGTCTGTAGTTTATATAGGATATATCATATACCGCTACAACCATCGAATAAGCTCACGTTTATTTTTTCAAGACAGAGGATTCCAATTTCAAGCACACTTCAACATATGCGCAACATGAGTGACAATTTCATTAGAATGTGTTTAAGTTTCTTAAATGGTTTAAATTGATATTGGGATATTTTTCAAAACTGATTTGAATCAAAACGAGGCATTTTTTCTAGTCAAAATATGTTTTCAAGACCTGTAGGCGAGATTTTAGAAATAAATTTTTCTGGCTCCTATCATTGAAACGACATCTTTTAACGACATGCAATGTCGTTTGAAGGGTCGTTTGGAGATTTCATCAAACGAACCCGTATTGTTTTAGTTTTTAACTGGTCATTACTAACGGCATAAGATGTCGTTTAAACGTCATGAAGATGTCGTTTGAATTCGTTCAAACGACCTATGCCGCCTCAATTTTTTTGTTCGGCTATAAATAACTGCTTTAGAGACCTTTTTCATTAAGACTTTTCGTAAAAAGATCTTGGCAGACCTTTTAGTTTTCAAAGTTTAGGGATTTTTATGTTTTTTATTCACCAAATTCAATCCCAATTCTTTGTGAATCAATTTTTGGAACCCAAATACTTCTATTGAAGTTTGTTCTTGCGGAGTGTCATCTCTACAGCTGGATTGGTAGATCTTGAGGGAGTTGCTTACTGACGATTGAGATCACTTGGGAAGACTTGAGGGTGGTCCTTATTGAAGATAGAGTTAGGGTACTTATGGGGTCTTGCGGTAGTCTATTGCTGATTTAGGCTGCGGTCTATGTGAGTTTGCTACGGTAGACTCATTGCAGATTTCTGTAAGTGTATTATACGTTGCAATTTGCAAAAATTTATAGAAATAAAGGTTTTGCCCTTTCGGGGGATTTTTCCTGAAATTAGTATGTCCAACAATTTGTGATTAGTTTTTTTATGGTATGATTAATTTATTCACCTAAATGCATGTTTTAGGGTTTAATTAATTTGGATAAAAATTGACATCTAGTTAAATAAGTTTAACGTTTGGAAATTAGCGAATTAAATTAATAATCGATATCGCACAGCATTCTAAAAAAATAGAGTGGAGACTCCATTATTTTCAAGTAGAATAAGGCAATGATCGTGTGTCATTTCTAAAGACCCTTTTCCCCAATAATTTTTCCAAAAAGAATATGCGGGGTCAGTAGAGGCACGTCGCGTCGGGTTCGGGTTCTCACACTAGCGACTCCACTTGGGAGATTTTTTAAAGTGGACCGAACTCATTTTAATGTAGATATGTATTTATTTCAGTATGTTATTTATGTACATTCATATATATTTTATTCTTTATTACTTGTTCTTAGATAGCTTACTAGGTAGGACAACACTAGTATTGGATGCTTTCATAGGGATAAAATTACACCTTAGGTGTCCCCTGAAGCTTGTTGGTGACATGTATGCTAAGATAAATAATAATCTTAAATGAAATTGACTCATGCCAAATATAAAAGACTTTCCAAAAGACGCACATTACTTCACCGTAAAACATTTTCATATTACTACATAACCTATCACCCCGGGAATCCTAGCGACATGAATCGGGTCTGACCAACTCGAGTCCCAAGCGATATATTCCAGTCTTCTTGGCCCTGTACCTTTAGCGTATATAGAGTGGTATGTTATCTATGAACATCACTCACGTATCTAACAGAAAGACTTACAAAACCTCATGCAGTAGAATATTCAGACACAACCAAAAATAAAATAAGCCAAGAGATTCACTAAATGGTGACTTCTCCCGAAAGGGTTTTGTATCCCCAAAAAAGTTTCCTAGAATAATATGGGACTCGAGGATTTGTAAAAGTCCACACACTCTTCACGACTCCTAACCAGGGTATGCGAGATAAGTGAGGAGTACTGTAGAAAATGGATGATTCCCAATGATTACCCAAACAAACATCCATTCTTGCTTTAACTCAAGTTTGTTCTTCTTAGAATAATGCTTAAATGAAATATTAATTCCATGTTTCCCATGCAACATCGCAGTTACCGTCTTGGAAAAGGGACAAAAGTCTCATCTCTCAAGCCACCATTGGTCAACGTTCTAGCTAGCCTAAATGCGTTAATAAGAAAAATGTAAACTCTAGGTTAAGAACAAATATTTCTCCCCAACACACCCTGCTAATAGCATACCCCACCATTAACGGTTCATGTTACCAATAACCCTCCGACTATGACTACTAAAAGTACTGATGTAGCCGATCTGATTAAGGCTCCAACAGATATTGGACGCCTCATAATGGAGTTCAAAACACTCTAATAGAATCTTCGATAACTCTGACACGTCGATGACCTTGCAGACATCTAACACTTATCCATTTATCCTAATTTTAGTCAATTTAACAAATTCAAGATGTTAGATATTGAAAATTTTGCGAGAATGGGATCGTTCATGGTTCACCTCAAACTCTATATTCGAGACATAAAAGTTCTAGGGGTAACTAAGGAAGTCATGGCCTAGATGTTTAGACATACATTATATGGGGAGCACACAAGTGTTTTATATCCATAGATGATGGACGAACCCCAAGGTGCAGTGACATCTGTAGAGAGTTCGTGAAACAGTACACGTACAATGATGAGAAAGAAATCACCCATCAGGACCTGGAGATGACAAAGCAAGAAATCAATGAACACTTGGGCAGATCCATCACTCGTTGGAGGAACAAGGATGCTCAAATGGTGAACTGAACCTTGAAAGAGTAACTAGTTGATTCAACTATACCGAGATCAGTTGAATATATAGTTTTTAACCCACTTCATAGCTCTGATGGACGTGGAGCCCAACTAGAAGATGACCTCATGAATCGACCTCCCAAATACAAACATTGTTAATTCCATTCAAGCACCTACATCTACACCCACACTATGGAGTACCGAAAGAGTGTGACGATCATTCCATCCTTTGTACACTCCCATGGGTATAGTATACCAATCTCTAAAAAATAATGGGCTTTTAAATCCCAAAGACCCCAAACTTTTACCTAACCCCCTATTAAAAGGCTTCCGAAGCGATCTATACTGGGATATCATCATATTATGGGGAATAATTTGGAAAGATGTCAAATTTTAAGACATGCCATTCAGAACCTGATTGATGAAGGAAATATAATTTCACCTACCAATCCAAACCCTAATGTCAACAGTATTCCTTTCCCCATCCAGAGATCATGGGTAAACTCCATCAATACGAAATGTGGATCTAAAAACCCATCCCTCTTGATCCATACCATCGGCTCGGTAGAAGAAAGAGAACAATAGAGCCTCAAAAGCTTAATCAATAGGCATTTAGATTATGTGATACCAATAATAACACACGTGGGTCTTATGATTCAGATGCTATAAGCCTTGAAAGTAATAATTTGATATCCCTTAGAAGTCATCCTATGCCAGTTAATGTCCTTATATATTGAGAAAATTATGATCTCCTCTTATCATACACTTTTCATCAGCATGAGAACCTCTTCAGACATTAGGGTAATATAAGATGAAGCACAAGAAGTCATTGAATATATAAGAGGAACCAAAAAATATAGAAGTCATCCCAATTGGGTGGGAAAAAGAATTTGAAGAAAAAGATAAACAATGCTCTTGGGCTTGGTCATCACCCAATAATGGAATAATTGAACAGTCATCCGAAGAAGATATGATATTTCTCTTTCATGACTTAATTATCTCCCCGCCTCATGAAGATGACTACTATATTCATACTATGGATTTCAATGAAATCTTTGTTGAATTCCTCACCCTATATTGGGAGTTTATAGAGGTCGATCATCTCACTCAACATGAAAGATTATACAAAGACCCAACCCTTAACCCCATTCCTTATAGGGAAAAGGATGCTTATAAAGGAAAAGACGTGCTCAAATAAGATCCTTTGGGAGAAGTCAAAGAAAATAAAGTTTTGAATTAGTTGAAGAAGACACAAGATAATATATCTATATGGGGATTCTCATGTCCTCTTAGACTCATAGTGATTTTATTCTGAAATAATTCTTAGAAAAGGTGGTGCCCATCTTATCTATCCCTGAAGAACTCCTAGAAATAGTAGGGAAACTCTTTTTTTTGCAAAAGAATATCGTTCTCTAATACTAAACTACCGAGGATAAGACCACGCCACAATATGCCCACAACTTCTATATGGTACTTGTTGATAATGGATCCTCTCTGAACGTTTGACGACTAAGAACGGATAAATGCTTGAGGATAAAATATAAAGAACTCATACCCAACACACAAACTGTAAGGGCATATGATGATACCCAAAGGGAATTGACGGGTTCCATTAAACTCAAACATGTAATCGACCTATTAGATAGCCTTACTAAGTTCTACGTGATCGACATACCTACCCACTTCAATCTTCTTTTGGGAAGATCGTGACTTTAAGACATCGAAAGTGTCACTTCATAACTGCACCAAATGTTGAAATTATTTTGCAGTGAAAATTTGATCACCATATCTAAAGATGAAAACTTTCTCAAAGGATAATAACTTAATACCCCAGTCTTGGAGATACAACTAGAGAGAGGAGATATCTACATCAGCAGATACCAGTTAAACCCACCTTCTTAGGTCATTTCAACTAATACCAATGAATAAATTTCGCCACCATACTCTGAATATGGTTATTGAAATGTCACTCACATGATGAAGAAGATAGAATTCCTATCGACACTGCGACTAAAAAAAATCAAGGGATCAGTGAGCCTATACAGATACCTCAATAGCCCAACACTAGGGACTGGGGTATAAATGAAAGAGTGACAAGCTCATTTCCAAAGAATGAAGGCTAAAGGATCGGATTCAAAAAACTAAGGGTTACACATGCCCTTCGGTCTGAAAAATGATATGCCCGAAGTGTAACCTTGACCCAGAAACACCAACCTTGGCCGAGATCATGGCCGACGTTGGATGAGTCTTGGTCACGCGATATCAGCCCTCGGCCATAGCAAGGTCGGCCAGGGCCGACACTACCATGAGCCTCTCCAAGGGGAGTCACAAGGACCAGTAGCATTCTCGTATACCTTGGGATGGCAACCTCGGCCATACATAAGCCGAGCTCGCAGGATACCACCAGCAACTTCATCAAGACATCAGTCGATACTCCAAACACTCTATCTCAGCTTATTCCCAGGCCGACCTTGCCCATTGTCTCGGCTGGGATTAGGCCGAGACCTCTATGGAATACTCGGACTGAACAGGTACCTAAGCTTACCAACCTCGGCCTCCCCCAGGCCGAGGTCATACCCCAGACGCGATAGCCGAGCATCTGTTGACATTTGGATAAGGGCACGTGGACACAAATCAGTTATAACAAGATTATTCTCCACACGTGGGGAGAATATTGCATCATCATTCTCTACATGTGACAGTGACATATGGCTTTCCCATATTGGTGAGGCAAACACACACATGCTCATTGCATGCATGGGGGGTACATTACACCCCCTAGGTACTATATATAGAGGTCATCCTCTACCTTGCAAAGGATCCCCAGATATTCTACCCTAGCTGAAACTCTGTCTAAATACACAGTAAAGAGAGAAAGCTTGAGAGATTGTATCCATGGCCATTAGTGCCTTATTACAGTGAGGTTATTCACACACACACAGTGGACGTAGGCCAAATTAGGCTGAACCATTTATATCCTGGTGCACTCTCCTCTCCTCTTCTCCTCATCTCATTCTCTTACCTTTTACATTGCTGTGCTGCCATTGTTGTTCTTAGATTAAGCTTGAAAACACCTTATCTGGGGGTGCTAATTGCAGCATCATCATTTTGGCACCGCATGTGGGAACGAGAAGCTATCTCTTCCTCTTTTTCTGCTTAACCTCACCGGAGACTCTGGTGGTGAACTAGGCCTCCCCCTAGCGCGGATCTGTTTCACCATTGAAAGAGGTCCTTTGAGGTACTAAGCTCACCTGCTACTCAAGCTCTATAGTGTTAACATATGGCACCAGACTTACCACCGCCTCTTCTTCCACCTAGGGGTGGAGGGCCTAGTTCTAGTCAGGCGCCCCCCAGTCCGAAATGGCGGAGGTCGCCGCAGCCTTGAGATCCTTAGCTGCAACACAACAAGCCATGCAGGAGCAATTTGCATAGCTCAGCCAAACTATGATGAGGCCACCTGAAGTCTCATCGGACATGATCACTCTGGCGACAGTTCAGCCTCATCCTGACTCCAGGGGACCACCCCAGGCACCAATGAAGGACCATCCTGCTCCACAGCGGAGAAGGGACGTTGTTGACCCTAGGCGCTTGCGCCTGGGGAGGCAGGGAAACCCTTGCCCAGAGGACAGGTATGATGATCTAGAGGCGAAAGAAGCATCGAAAGACTGCTGGGAGCCGTATGAGGTGTCAAATAACATTGTACGACCTCTTAGGCAAAGTCAAGGTTGTGTCGGCCGAAGAGGTGAAGAGGTTCAACAAAGAGGGTCAGCCTTTGATAGGTTGAGCAGAGGGTCAGCCTTTGAGAGATTGGGCCCAGTGAATGACCTAAGACAGAGATTGTTGAGATCGAGGAGCGCAGCAGGCTCTCAGAGAGGGAACAGGCAGGGTCGGCCAGACCAAGGCCGACACTTTGAAAGAAGAGGCAGGTAACAGGAAGACGTCAATAGCCGACGTGTCGCGGCAGGGGAACCCTCGGTCCATCCGAGGGAGGTGGAAGGGGATAACCTCGGCCAAGTCGACGGCGAAAGACCATGGAATGATTCTATCCAACGCCTTGAGGAGAAGATAGGAGACCTCATTAAAAGCAGGGACCCATTACAAAGGGGTTACTCAGAGGGCTCCCCATTTGTGGCAAGGATAGTGGGGTTCCCAACCCCAGCTAAGTTCAAGCCTCCTACAATGTCTCCCAAGTATGATGGCAGCACTAACCCTATGCATCATATCGAAATGTACCAGTCGGCAGTAGACATCTACTCGATACCCGATGAGATGAAGTGTAGGGCCTTTTCTGGGACCTTGACAGGGGCAGCATACAGTTGGTTCACCTCCCTTCCGAAGAACTCAATTGATAACTTCAAAGGCTTGGCTGAGCGATTCATCCACAACTTCTGCTTTGGGGTGAGGCCTCAAAAGAAGACTACCCACCTGCTGTATGTCAAGCAGGCCAAGGGTGAGAGCCTAAGAGACTACATAGCAAAATTCAATAAAGAAAAGTTGGAGGTCGAAGATTATGAAGAAAACATAGCCATGACCGCCCTTATAGGAGGTCTCCAGAAGGGGAAACTATTGTGGAAATTGGCGGAAGAGCCCCCTAGGTCTATGGCGGAGTTGCTGGAAACCGCAGGGAAAGTAATGAATGCAGAAGAGGTAATGGCCGCCAAGTATGAGGATGAGAACTGCGGTGGCAGTGAAAAGTCCCAAAGCAAGAAAGATGGGAAGAAGAGGTCGGGTGATGACAAGTTCGCTCACTATACACCTCTGACTATAAGCTGCGAGCACATCCTCAATGAGATTAAGACTGACAGGACTCTGAGATGGCCGGAAAAACTGAAGGCCCCACCATATAAGAGGAACAAAAACCTATGGTGTGAGTTCCATCAGGATCATGGCCATGTCACGGATAGATGCTTCGCTTTAAAAGATGAGATTGAAAAGATGTTGAAATCTGGAAAGCTGAGGAAGTATGTGGATGGTAAGGCTCCAAGGGGTGGAAGAGATGACCCTAAGAAAAGGAGAAATGACAAATGCCGTGACAATGTCCCGGCCAAAAGAGACGATGATTCAGAAGGAGATGACGAAGATGATCCGGATCTTCCGCCGAAAGATGACAACACCCCGGTGAAGAGGGTCGGTACGATATCCTTTGGTGTTGACACCATATGTGGAGGATTTGCAGGAGGTGGATCTAAAGTAGCTGATAGGAAGGCTCACGTAGCAGAGGCCAAGTCAGTGGCCAAGCTTGAAGTTGCGAATCTAACGTCTTTCGATACAGTGCAGAAGAGGAAGAAAGTAGACATGGACACCCTCGTAGTTGGGTTCTCCAGGCTCGACTTCAAGGGTATCTTAGCCCCCCATGATGACCCTCTGGTCATAACAACAAGGGTGCATGGGTGCGAGGTGCAGAGGATCCTTATAGAGCGGGGGAGCTCGGCGGACGTGATGTTATGGCCTTACTTCAAGAGCATAGGTCTTAGAAGAGCAAGGCTGATGCCCTACCATCACCCATTGATAGGCTTCTGTGGTGAAAAGGTCCACCCCTTGGGCATGTATGAGATGAACCTACGGATGGGTGATGAGTGGCCTAAGAGGTTGACCAAGAAGATAAATTTTTTCGTCATGGAAGAGAACGTGTTCTCGACTTATAACCTCATCATAGGAAGGGTGGACCTTAAAGAGTTTGAAGTTGTGCCATCGACGGTCCATCAGATGCAAAAATTCCCGACTCCTTATGGAGTAGGGGAAGTGCAAGGTGACTAGACCACAACGTGAGAATGTTACTTCAACTCGGCCGAAGAGAGAAAAGCCCATAAGAGGGCAACCACCACTTATAGCATTGACACTCTTGACCCAAAATATGAAACAAAGTTGAAGAAGGAAGAGGCCGCAGAAGAGGTAGAATCCATCGTCCTCAATGTGGACGAGCCGAAAAAAACCGTTCAGGTCGGTAAATCCCTAGAGCCAGGAACCAAGGAAGAGCTGATAAACTTCCTCAGGAGGAGACAGAGTGTCTTCGCATGGAGTCACGCAGATATGCCTGGCATCGACCCTGAGGTGATGAGTCACAAGCTCAACGTGACCAGAGATGCCAAGCCTATCAAACAGAGACGAAGAGTCTACTCCAGGGAGAAATACGACGTCATCCGAGAAGAGCTCAAAAAGTTGGAAGAGGCCGAGTTTATAAGAGAAGTTACCTATCCGGAGTGGCTTTCAAATGCAGTCATCGTGCCTAAGGCCAATGGGAAGTGGAGAATGTGTGTGGACTTCACTGACTTGAACAGATCTTGTCCAAAAGACAGCTATCCCTTACCTCGGATGGATCAGATGGTGGACGCGATGGCGGGATATGAGCTCACGAGCTTCATGGACGTGTATTCAGGCTATAACCAAATATTCATGGATGCTGAAGACTCTGAGAAGACAGCCTTCATTACTGAAAAAGGGACGTACTGTTACAAAGTGATGCCCTTCGGTCTGAAAAATGCAGGGGCAACGTACTAACGTCTTGTCAATAAGATGTTCAAAGAGAAAATACGTAAGACTATGGAGGTGTATGTGGATGATATGCTAACAAAGAGCTTGAAAGCTTGCACTCACATAGCAGACCTTGAGAAGACCTTCGATGTCATGGACTCGTACAGAATGAAACTCAACCCAGCAAAGTGTGTCTTTGGAGTAGGAGCTGGGAAGTTCCTGGGATTCATCGTTAACCAGAGAGGAATTGAAGCGAACCCTGAGAAAATCAAGGCATTACATGACATGAAGACTCCTAGGAGTATCAAGGATGTCCAAAGACTTACGGGGAGAGTGGTTGCCCTTAACAGGTTTGTTTCTAGGGCAACGGATAAGTGTCTTCCATTTTTTAAAGTTCTAAGAAAGGCCTTCAAATGGGACGAAGAGTGTGAAAAAGCCTTCAACCAACTCAAATCTTACTTAGGATCCCCCTTATTGCTATCTCAACCCATCGCAGGGGAAAAGTTGTATGTGTATCTAGAAGTCTCCAAATCAGCCATCAGTGCGACCATAATACGGGAAGACGATGGGATCCAAAGGCCTGTGTATTTCAACAGTAAAGCCCTTCAAGGGGTTGAACAGAATTACCCTCACATGGGAAAGTTGGCCTATGCCCTGATACACGCTTCAAGAAAAATAAAGCCCTACTTCCAAGCTCACTCAATGGTAGTCCTCACTGACTCCCCACTAAGACAGGTCCTGCATAAACTTGAGAAATCCGAGAGGTTGATGACCTGAGATATTGAGTTGGGGGAGTACGATCTTGCCTACCAACCTAGGACAGCCATCAAAGGGTAGGCCCTCGCAGATTTTGTTGTTGAGTTCACATGGGAAGAGGCCGAGGCAGAGAAAGGCCTGGGGGGCATGGAAGAGACAAATCGCAGTGTCTTTCGAAATCAGGAAAAGACGACACCAAGTGTCTTCCGAGATCTGGAAGAGGTCGCTTCCAAACAAGTTATGAGCAGAATTGCGGAGGATGAGGAGGATCGATATCTCTTCAAACAAGGAGTCATGACAGAAGGAGCCTTTTCATCAGATATAGACGTCTGGAGCCTCTTCGTTGATGGTTCTTCCTGCGACAGTGGAAGCGGTGCGGGGTTGATACTCTCAGCTCCGGATGGTGCGAACATTGAATACGTCATGAGATTCAACTTCCAGGCCTCAAACAACGAGTCCGAGTATGAGGCCATGATAGTAGGGTTCTTATTGGCAACAACTCTTCGCGTAAAGCGACTCCTACTCTACAGCGAGTCAAGGCTGGTTGTCAATCAAGTACTGGGGATCTATGAGGCCAAAGATGAAAGGATGGCTAAGTACTTGAAGAGGGTAAGAAGGTTGCTAGAATATTTTGAAGAGGCAAAACTGAAGAGAGTGCCTCGACAAAGTAACAGTCACGCAGATGCATTGGCAAGGCTGGCCTCGACAATGAAGACAGATGTTAGAAGGACCATTCCAATCGAGGTCTTGAGAAAGGCAACCATCGAGGAAGAAGAGGTATGTAACCCGTGTCACAATTTGAACCTAGGAGACTCATGGATCGACCCCCTCGTCAGGTATATTAGAGGGGGAGAGCTACCTGAGTCCAAGCTAGAGAGGAGAAAATTGAGATATAAGGCTGCCAAGTTCTCGATGATTGGAGACGTCTTGTACAAAAAGGGATTTCTATTGCCTCTCCTCAGATGTGTGCACCCCACGGAAGTTCCCCTGTTCTTACAGGAGGTTCATGAGGGTTCTTGCTCTAGCGATATAGGGGGAAGACCCTTGGCCAAGAGAATCATCACACAGGGGTACTGGTGGCCAACTTTGTCCAAGGACGCCGCAGCTTACGTAAAAAGATGTGATAAATGTCAGAGATTCGTCACCATCCCTCATCAGTCCCATCAGCCTATGAAGTTAATCACCACTCCATGTCCATTTGCAGTATGAGGGATTGACTTAGTAGGACCCCTACCAAGAGCCGCCAATAGCTATATATTCTTGATAGTTGCCATAGACTACTTCTCAAAGTGGGTGGAGGCAGAGCCGATGATAACAATCACAGAGCAGAAGACCTTCCAATTTATTTGGAGGAATATCATATGAAGATATGGCCTCCCAAACACTCTCATCTCAGACAATGGGACCCAGTTCAAGAACTCCTCTTTAGAAAAGTATTGCCTAAGAGTAGGGATTAAGAAATTCTTCTCATCTCCTGGCCGACCTCAGGCAAATGGTCAGACCGAAGTCACAAACAGAACTATCCTGGATGGAATCAAAAAGAAGTTAGAGGATGCGAAGGGAAAATGGACTGAAGAGGTATACACTGTGTTATGGGCCTACAGAACCACGGCAAGGACACCAACAGGTGAAACCCCGTTCATGATGGCACATAGCTCAGAGGCCGTCATACCAACGGAGATAGGGATCCCAACTCATCGAATTCAAACCTATGACCCTGACAATAATGGGGAAGAGAGGAGGCTAGACCTAGATCTTATCGAATAAAGAAGAGAGGACGCAGAGGTCAGACAAGCAGCCTACCAACAGAGGGCAGCAAAATTCTACAATCAGAGGTTGAAGTCAAGACCCATTGCAGTGGGAGACCTAGTACTAAAGAAGATCCTACAGAAAGTAAATAAGCTTCACCCATACTGGCACGACCCCTACAAAGTGACAGAAGAGGTTGTACCTAGCACTTACAGGCTAGAAAACCTAGAAGGAGAACCTTTCACTAACCCATGGAATGCTGATCACCTAAAGAGATATTACATATGATGTTGCATAGAGTTTTAGGTAAATGTGCCATCTTATTATGAAGAGGTTATTAATAAAGATCAGTTCCCATGACAGTTTTTGCTTTATTCTTAGATCAGAGATTAATTATGAGGATAACATCTTAGGTGATGACCTCAGACCCTTATAACACCATTCAGTGGTGACGAGGTCTGAGGTCAGACACCATATTAGGATGACCTCAGACCCTTAACATCATTAATTTGGTGAGAATATTTATAAGGATAACATCTTAGGTGATGACCTCAGACCCTCATAACACCATTCAGTGGTGATGAGGTCTAAGCTCAGACACCATAATGAGATGACCTCAGACCCTTAACATCATTAGTTTGGTGAGATTAATTATGAGGATAACATCTTAGGTGATGACCTTAGACCCTCATAACACCATTGTGGTGACGAGGTCTGAGCCCAGACACCATAATAGATGACCTCAGACCCTTAACATCATTAATTTGGTGAGATTAATTATGAGGATAACATCTTAGGTGATGACCTCAGACCCTCATAACACCATTCAGTGGTGACGAGGTCTGAGCTCAGACACCATATTAGGATGACCTCAGACCCTTAACATCATTAATTTGGTGATATTAATTATGAGGATAACATCTTAGGTTATGACCTCAGACCCTCATAACACCATTCAGTGGTGACGAGGTCTGAGCTCAGACACCATAATGAGATGACCTCAGACCCTTAACATCATTAATTTGGTGAGATTAATGATGAGGATAACATCTTAGGTGATGACCTCAGACCCTCATAACACCGTTGTGGTGACGAGGTCTGAGCTCAGACACCATAATAAATAGATGACCTCAGACCCTTAACATCATTAATTTGGTGAGATTAATTATGAGGATAACATCTTAGGTGATGACCTCAGACCCTCATAACACCATTCAGTGGGGACGAGGTCTGAGCTCAGACACCATAATGAGATGACCTCAGACCCTTAACATCATTAGTTTGGTGAGATTAATTATGAGGATAACATCTTAGGTGATGTCCTCAGACCCTCATAACACCATTGTGGTGACGAGGTTTGAGCCCAGACACTATAATAGATGACCTCAGACCCTTAACATCATTAATTTGGTGAGATTAATTATGAGGATAACATCTTAGGTGATGACCTCAGACCTTCATAACACCATCCAGTGGTGACGAGGTCTGAGCTCAGGACCATTGGTTGAGTTTAAACAAGACCATTGCAAAAAAGACAACCTTAGAAAGAGGACTTCAGAGGTGGAAGCTGAGATTACAAATTTATTTTTAGCAGACACCATTACAACGAAACTAAGAATGAAAAGAATCACATGACATTCAATGAAAAGAAAGTGAAGACGGTCCTCCTCAGAGGTTGATATACATTCAGAAATAATAAAATGTTCAACGATTACAGAAAAACTCCATAATACAATGAGTTACAAACAATGATCAAAAAATCCTCTAAGGGTTTGAAGGGGGAACGTTGACATCCTCGGCTTGATTGGTCACCTCGGACGCATCATCACGATGGTCTGCCCCTCCAACCTCGGTGCCCTCCAACGTAGCAGTCTCGGCAGGAGCGGCAGCCTCTTCCTCAACCTCCTGAAGAGCCTGGGCAAACTGAGGATCAGCAAAGCCGAGACCCAAGAAATCAGAGGCCTTCAAAGTGCTGGCCTCTCTCTCCCGGACGTCAGCCCATTTAATAGTGGCTTTGATACCTCTTCCAAGGTATTCAAAGTTGAAGCCCATGAACTCATCAGAAGACTTGTAGTCAGCAATTATCTTCTCAGAGGCGTCATCAAGGGCGGTCCTGACAACTGAGTTGACTTTCTGCTACAGAATGTCGTCCTTAGCCTTCAGTGCTGCAGCGTGATCCTTGCCGAGCTGGGAGATGTCCTTCTCCAATCCCTTCACCTTCTTCTCAGAATCCTTCAGCTCAGATTTAAGACGGTCAATCTCTGCGTTCAGAGTGCTCTCGAATCTCTCGTCCTCTTGCCCCTTTTTGATGAGGGGTAATTTCCTCAGAGTCCAGTTGGACAAGTGGTGCATAGCTTCCAGGCCCTGCATATTTTGTGATAATGAATGAGCTGGAGAACAATCAGATGTTACACTTGGGTGAAGAACAATCAGAAAGATCAAGTCATACCTGAATGGACCTGTGAATGCCGAACTTAACCAATAGTGGGATATCCAGTGACCTGAAGAAGCGTTTATCAGCCTCGATCATTGTGGAGATGAAGCCATCTAAGGCCTGAACACTGTGGCCGACTATGCTGTCAGTTATTTTCAACTGATCCAGACGGGCCGACAGGGCGTCAGCTGAAGAGATGGGGATAGCGGCGTCAGCAGTCTTCTTCTTCGGCCTCTGATCCTCAGGGGCATGAATTTTTGGATCCCTCTTCTTTGTGGCTGGGGGATTAGAGGCAGAGGGAGCCGGGGGAGGAGCATTAAGGCCTGCTTTCTTGGCAAGCCTCGTCAAGCTGGGTCCAGCCATCTCCCAAAGCTCGTCCGAAATGTCCTGTGGTCACTCTGTAAAAAAATTATAGATCTGAGTTAGATAATCAGACATGAATAAACTCAGAGGTTAAACTTAAAAAACAAAAATTCTTACCAAGCTCGGCAAGGGTACTTCCACCTAGACCTGTCCCGGAGAGGAAGTGGGGAGTCATTAAGTGCTCGAACCTGACCAGCAGCCCATGTACCCCCTGATCTTGAAGGTCTTTCACCTTCTGAAGGTTCGATGGGCTCATCAGGCCAGGGTCAGCCCTCGCAGACATTATAACTTTACCCCACCTCAAGGGAATCCTCGGCTCTAGAATTGATGAGGGAACACATGGGCCAAATTCCCATGGCCCAGAAGCAAAGAAATACCGAGGCTTCCAATTATGGTTGGAAGTCTGGGTTACTTGAAGCATTTTCTTCTCAGGCTTTCGAGCTATAAAATGGTAGTAGCTCGGACGATTTTTGGCCGAGGAAGGGACATATCAACCTACGAAGACCTGAAATGGAAGGTCTGAATGGTGGACAGCCTTCCATAAGACTATGGCCCCTATTATAACTCTCCAGTCATTTGGGGACAGTTGAGAGGGGGTCAAATTAATATAAGAAAGGATGGATTTGATAATGGGGTGAATGGGCAGACGAAAACCCAACTTGAACATCTGCTCGTACAGGCAGATCTCGCCATCCCGGCCATGATAAGCCCTCTCCTCCCTCAGAGGTCTCCTAAGCTTTATTAAGGGACTGATAGCATACAGGTATCTGAAGCAGAGAAGATCTACCTCAGTAATAGTACTCTCAATCTCGGCCGCCTCAGAGACGTCGACATCGCTCTCAGCCTCATCATTATCATCCAACTCAATGTCGACCGGAGCAGATGTTGATGGGTTACTCGGGAACTTCTGAGCGAACTCAACACCAGTGAAGGCCGACAGAGGGATGGCGTCAAGTGGTGGTGGTATAGCCACACTTGGTTCAACAGTTTCAACCTCTGAGGAAGAGGCTGAGGTGCTTGAGCTATTATGGGATAAGGCTCGGCTGGAGACCTCAGCCAGATCAGGGGCCTGATCAGGCCGAGGTGTGAAGTCCATGGCCTCCTGAAAGGAATCCACAGACATGGGGTTTGAGGTAGAAGATTCAGACTCAGACATCGGTATGGGATCAGCAGGAACCTCTGTCTGATAGAAAAACTCTGGGGGGTCAGGATATATCACCTTCAGAGGTGGTGAAAATATGGGTCTAATGGGAAACTCTTGTGACCTATGAGCCTCCTACTGTGCTCTTTCTATTTGTCTAATCTTTTCTAAAGACTTCTCTCTAAGGGAGGGGAACTCCTCAAGAAGCTGATATAAGGGTCTGAGCATCAGAGGATGACACTACACTTAGGATTATGAAACTACAAACAAGGTTGGCTAGTGAAATAAAGCAGTAAAAGATCAAACTACCTAAATGTGGCAAGAATTGTTCGCCTGAGGTAATGGTGGCCTCGCCGGAAAACTCAGAAAACTCGCCGGAAAATGCAAAAATAAGGAGACTTGTAAGAAAAATGAAGGAAAAATTATGGCGAAGGTTACCTGAGGGTGAAATAGTAAGGAGGAGACGAGAAGACTCGAGAAAACCACCCTCCAAAAGCTTCGAAAAGGATCTTTCTAAGAGAGAGAAGGTTGTAGGAGCGAGATGGCTGGAAACAAGAGAAGTGATGAAGAAGGAAAGGAAATAGGGTTTGAAACCCTTAAATACTCAGGCACAACTCCCAAGGCCCATCATTGCCTTGGGATCCCCAAAGGGCGGTTAACAACACACGCCCACCTAGCAAGCATACCTCAGCATTGGACAAGTGTCAAATAAATATTGGCTTGTAATAGACAGGCCTCGGAGGTGTGGTAATCCCCTAGTCACCTGATCCCACATATAACTAAGGGCTGGGGGGTGATTGATATGCCCGAAGTGTAACCTCGACCCAAAAACACCAACCTCGGCCGAGATCATGGCCGACGTTGGACGAGCCTTGAGCACGCGATATCAGCCCTCGGCCATAGCAAGGTCGGCCAGGGCCGACACTACCATGAGCCTCTCCAAGGGGCGTCACAAGGACCAATAGCATTCTCGTATACCTTGGGATGGCAACCTCGGCCATACATAAGCCGAGCTCGCAGGAGACCACCAGCAACTTCATCAAGACATCAGTCGATACTCCAAACACTCCAGCTCAGCTTATTCCCAGGCCGACCTTGCCCATTGTCTCGGCTGGGATTAGGCCGAGACCTCCATGGAATACTCGGACCGAACAGATACCTAAACTTACCAACCTCGGCCTCCCCCAGGCCGAGGTCATACCCCAGATGCGATAGCCGAGCATCTTCTGACATTTGGATAAGGGCACGTGGACACAAATCAGTTATAACAAGATTATTCCCCACACGTGGGGAGAATATTGCATCATCATTCTCTATATGTGACAGTGACAGATGGCTTTCCCATATTGGTGAGGCAAACACACACATGCTCATTGCATGCATGGGGGGTACATTGCACCCCCTAGGTACTATATATAGAGGTCATCCTCTACCTTGCAAAGGATCCCCAGATATTCAACCCTAGCTGAAACTCTGTCTAAATACACATTAGAGAGAGAAAGCTTGAGAGATTGTATCCATGGCCATTAGTGCCTTATTGCAGTGAGGTTATTCACACACACACAGTGGACGTAGGCCAAATTAGGCTGAACCACTTATATCCTGGTGCACTCTCCTCTTCTCCTCATCTCATTCTCTTACCTTTTACATTGCTGTGCTGCCATTGTTGTTCTTAGATTAATCTTGAAAACACCATATCTGGGGGTGCTAATTGCAGCATCATCAAGCCCTATCATCTTAGACTTAATAGGCGCTTCGTCAAGGAGGGAGAGGATTTTCCCTTCTATGGTTTTCCTGAATCGTGGGTGGAACCCAACTCCCAAAAACAAATGTCCGGGTGAGATTTTATTTAAGAGTCGTCGCATGGATATAAGAGGAGGTACATACAATAACAGACTTGATTAGGAAGTTGGATAAACCACCTGCCAAATGGGACCCTATTGAAGATCTGGTGAACATTGAGCTATTTTGAAAAGTGATAATGGAAGAAGAGTAGAGTTGGACATTTTTTCACCTATCAATAACTGAGAAGCCTTTTAAAGATGCGACTACCTATGTACTCCAACAAGAACCACCAATGACCATCTGTAACATTCCATCTAAGGAGAAGACTCTTGAGGCAAATTCCTTTGATATACTTGACCATATTAATCCCTTTGTGGAAGAAATAAAATTTAAGTATCCTTATGTGAAAAATATCGATTATGATCAATGTACACATAAAAGTAATGAATCTAATTTATGTAATGAAGAATAAAAGGCCGCCTAAAAGATCTTAATAACAATCAAACCAATCAACCAAAACTTATTGACAAAATGACAACGGTTAATTTAGGGTCTTGAGATGAGAAAAAATAAATGAAGATAGGTTCATCTTTAGATGATCTGGAAAAGTCCAAAATCTTTAAACTTATCAAAGAGTACATAGATGTCTTCGCCTCGTCGTACTGTGACATGTCAAGAATTAATCTTGAAATTATTTCCATCACATACCTACACATCCAGGCTCCAAGTCGATAAAGCAAAAACTTTGTAAGCTCATACCTGAATAATCTCTCAAAGTTAAAGAATAAGTGATTAAGCTACTTAGTGTAGGTTTTCTAAAAGTGATCAAATACCCTACATGGCTGGATAACACCGTACGTGTCTCGAAAATGGTAGAGAAGGTAATGATGTGTGTTAAATGTAGATAATTAAATAATTCCAGTACCAAAGATGATTATCCTTTGCCAATCATAGACACGATCATCGAAAACATCGATGACCACGCCTTGAAGTCCTTCATTGATGGCTAAGCTGGATATAACTAAATCAAAATGCACCCAGAAGATCAAGAAAAAATGGCTTTGAATGTCCCTTAGGGAACCTTCTATGACACAGTGATGTCGTTCGGAGTCAAGAATATTGGTGCAACTTAGTAACAATGGGATATTACTTAAGTTCACGACATGGTCCATAAATAACTTCAAGTATACTTGGATGACATAATCCTCAAGTCCAATAAACATTAAGGCCATGTTCCAGCATTAAGAAAATTCTTCAAGAGACTTAGGATGTACCAAAAGCGCTTGAATCCTCATAAACGTGTCTTCAAAGTTACTAAAGTAAAGTTGTGAGGATTCCTCATCAGCAAATAGGGGGTTGAAGTGGACCCAGCTAAAATCAAAGTCGTCCTAAAAATTCCACCCTCACATGTTAAGAAATAAGTAATAGGATTTTTAGGATGGCTCAAATACGTCAGTCGATTCATCTCTCAGATGACCTTCATATGCGAGCCAATCTGTAAACTACTCTGCAAGGGCTCTACCAATATATGGAACTCTGCATGCCAAGAGGCTTTTGATATAGTCAATAAATATCTGACCAATCCTCATGTATTAGCTCCATATCGACCTGGATACCCACTTCTCATATACCTCACGGTCACCGACACAAAAGCAGGAGCAATGTTGACTCAATATGTTAAATAATTACGATGAGAGCATGCCATATACTACACCAATTAAAATCACAATGCCTTCTAAGAATGATATACATCCTTAGAAAAATTCTGCTTTTCCTTAATGTGGGGGACATAAAAGTTGAGACATTATATGATCGCTTTTAAAATAAAGTTGATCTCTTGAATGGATTCCTTGAAATACTTACTCGAACAACTTGCAGTGATCAGCAAAATAACCAAATTGTTATTCATGCTGATAGAATTCAACGTCAAGTATGTACTCTAAAAGGCAACCAAGGAAAGCCGTTGCAGATTATTTGTTTGATTCCCCTTTGGAAGAACAAGACGAGATCACTGTTCACTTTACATACGAAGACATCTGGCAACTGAAATCCAAGATGAATACAAATGGCAGTTATACTTTGATGGAGCATCTAATAAAAATGGATATGGAATTTGAATGTTTTTGGTTTCGCTAGACGGGAGGCACCAATAGTCATCAAATTAAATTTCAAATGTATCAACAACATTGTGGAGTGTGAATATTACATTTCGGGGAAAAAGGTAAATCATGACAAAGGAATACGAATGATCGATTTATTTGGAGACTCTATCCTATTTTTTTTATTATATCCCAGGGCATTTAAAAATCAAGGAGGAAATGTTATTTCAATATCATGATTACAAGAAGGAAGTAACTTCCTTGTTTAATTTTGCCCATTTTTTATCTCTCAATGTCGCGAAATGGTTTTGTTGATCCCTTGTCTACTCATGCATCCATGGTAAATATCCCCAAACAAAATGATAGAGTGCAAGTGGATATATGCAAACAGGAGCCACATGGATTCACATATGAGATATGAGTGACCAAATTACAGATCAAAGTCCATGGTATCATGATATAAAAGAACTACTTCAAAAGGGAAAGTGTCCTTCTCAGTATCTAGTAAGAAAGATAAAATGGTGCTCAGATAGTGGTCCACTCAACTCATCATATGCGTCGGATAAATGTACAAAAGACATCCCGATGGCGCTCACTTACGATGTCTCGCCTTCCATATTAATGCATCACATGATGAAGGAACGGAAAACATTTGAAGCATAAGGCACACATATGAATGTAAGGGAATAGCCCCATAGACTAGCATGGTACTATGGTCGGTCGCCAAGGGAAGAACCACTGAATGTCAGAATGAGCATACTCAAATAACCAATAGACCCACTCCCACATCAATCTCCATGAAATGGATAAATGTATCGCAAGTAACAAAATCAGTTGATTAATATGGAGAAGACAGAAGGGTCCCCAATCAAGCTAAACCTTTCTAAAAACCAAATGTACAAAAGCAAGGGGCTTCTCGAAAGATAGGAGGATTCTTGGGAATGATAAACACGTAGACCATTGATGGTCTCGCCCAATATCAAAGTTATCAAATTATTACCTTCTTTCATTTGCAAGACTACATATGTTAAATGAATGTCAACGCATGTAAGACCTATAATCCGAAGATGTTGAGATACTAGAGCTAGAGCTAAAGCACCTTTTCGATCACCCTATATCTCATCTTCAGAATGTCATACAAAAAGAACGTGATAACTGCCATGAGATCAAACCCTTCCTCAACAAGGAACTCATGGTCTGTGAGGTGATCCACATTTAAGAGTTCTATGAGATAAAATAATCATCATTGGCTCAAATAAGAATCCCTTATAGGTTAGTTTACATCGTACCCTGTCAGAAGGCTATAATTTTGAAAAGTCAAACAAATATCCTCTAACGCTAAGTGAAATACATGATCTTCTAGGTACCAGAAGTCAGTATCCACCTGCAATAATTCCCACTCAATAGTAATGGTCCTCCAAGACAATAAACGAACAAGTCCATAAAGTTCTAGGGTGAAGATACACCAGTCATAAAAATGTGAATGAAAGACTCTACCTGATGACTAAAGAAAATTTGGTAGTCTGAACGTGGAAGAGACATCTCAGGAAAGCTATGAGAATAAAATAAAGTTATTTTCTAGACTATGAGAAAGAATTTATAAAGGTGTGAGATCCAATCCCCAATTTTGTCTCCATTTATAGGGAGTAAGGAGTGACCAACATGTCATCCTGAAGACCCTATGACGTATGGGTCCTCCTATCCATAGAGAATCTGCATCATTGTCTTACAGGCCTCCATATCCAAAATCTGGTCAAAATGACATGTTATAAAAATTAGAAGTGTCATAAATATGAAATTATTGAAATAAGATTTTTTCCATATTGGTTTTAATTTTGTGTCTAATGTGTTTACCTCATGCATATGACAAAATAAAAAATAAAAATACCTCAAAGCATAAGCAAAAAAAAAATATAAAGTATAATCCCCAAATAAAATGTTTCTCCTCTTTCATATATACTATTAAACTGATTTTTAGGAAATAAAAGGACACTCCCTTTGTAGATCCTCACTAATGAAAAAGATATACAAATGAAAAATCTAAAATAAAAAAGAAAAATAATCTAAAAGTTATTTCCATGACCCAGAAAGGAATAGTCTCTTCCATCCTTGTCATCATCGCTTGATTCAGATACTAACACTTGTATCCCCTCACCCTTTCGAATCACTGACCCTTCCTGAGGAACCATGGGAGATACAGGACCCAAGTGACCCAAGGAAGGGCGTGGCATAGGTTATAACATTCCTCTTTAACTTTTTTTTATGTTTATCATCTATTTGTAGACTTGTCGACTCATTTTCTTACTTTGTATAATTTTTCATAGGAGAGTAATAAAAGTTACCCCAAGGAGGGAGAAATCAACCTCATAGACCTCAAATTTATGTGGGGTTTCAATCAAAGATTTGGATAAGAACATCCAAGAGCTTCTTCGGTACTGATAGAGTAAAAGTTCTCAATTACGTCTGTTGTTGCTCGGTTATCACTTAAACATCCCCAAGTTCCCATTAATTCAAAAGACAGGCCCGAATCTACTTCCTCGACTGCAGAAACAGCTGGGGTTGAATTCCTCAAAGGAAAAACTTATTCTTCATTTGAGTCTCTTGATATATATGGTATACCTAATTCTCCTTTATTATATATAGTTAAAGAAGGATCCCTAATTTGCTGAGTGGGCCACTATCTCCCCTTGCCAAGAAGAATATTGAACCTAGCAAGAGACCTCAAGTAGTTGAAAAGAGGCATCAAGTTCTTAATGATGAAGAAATTTAGGCCACTGAATCTCAGTATAAGAGGTTGAAGTGAGACTTTCCCGACCCTCAAAAGAAGGCAAAGAAAGTTCAGCAGATCAATAAGAGTTAGTTGAAAAAATTCAAGGGATCCAGGTGACATTGGGTCAACTTCTGTGGCCATCAACCTGGGATTGGCCAAAGATCTAATCATGGTTGAAACTATTCCAGGAGATAGAGCAACATCAGTTCCCATGCCTAGGACAAGACTGACTAAAAGAGCTTGCCAAAATTTAGCTTTGGTATTGATTAAATTTTGTTTTTCTTTATTTTGCTGAACCTCTTCTGATATTGTGTGTTTATTCTCTTGAAGTTTTTGGTTGATTTTAATCAAATAAGGGAGAAGGAAGATCATTTGACATCTTCTTCAGATGAGGTAGAAGAGGTGTTTGAAGGTTTAAGTCAATCCGTGAAGGATTCCCATAAGGCTCTTGAGGTGAAGCAAAAACTCTGGGATGACAATATGCAAGAAGTTGTGAACGGGGAAGTTGCAGCAGAAAATAAGATAAAAAATGTTAAGGAAAACCCATGTTGTCGAGGAAAAACTGAAAGAGGCTCAGGATAGGGATATAGATACAAAAGATAAGTTGATAAAGGCTAAGAACATGGCCAAATCTGCTGAAGAAAAAGTGATTGGTTTAACTTTTGAAGTTATCTCTTTAAAGGACAAATGTAAGAAAGATAAGGATGATGCTTTTGATAAGGGTTGGGAGAAAGCATTTTTTTCATCTTTTGTACGAATTGAATATGCTAAGAAATTATCCTTTTAGGAAGGTTCTTCAGAGGCATTAAAGGTGGTCGACACAAAGGCAAACTCTGAGATTTTTCAAAGATATTAACCAAGCAATCCTCCTAACTTAGATGAGGATTTTGATAATGAGTAAACATGTGGAGAATACTCAATGGTGCCTACTGATCCTTCTGTGAGGCCAGCTACTAGTGCCAACCTATGTGCTGCTAACCAGGACTAGGGCAAAAATAAGGATAAGGTTTAACTCCTGTTAGCCAGTTTCTTTTTGTCCTTCGCTTATCTATTTTCCATTTATTTCTTTATGATGTACCCTCCTTTATGCGTACCACCTCAGCTTGTGATTTCCTTCTCAACTCCTCGGCCCTCTCTACGGGCATAGGAGAAGGAACGGAGGCAATGGGGAATGCCCCCTTAGGACCTTGAGATTTAGGCTGAGACTTGGTCGTGGACTTGGAAGCCGTCCCACTCTTTTCCTTCTGACTCGAGGGCTCATTGGTAGTAACTTTGGTCGAGGTGGGCAGCTTTCTTAGAGACTGGAACACTCTTGGGTTTGGGCGTAGTAGCGGGAATCGTGGAACAAAGGGGAGGAAGCTTAGTGGGACATGCATTGGGGGTCTTACTCATAGGGAAATCAACCCCAAGGATGGAATTGCCTTTAAAACCCAGTTCCAAGGCAGAAAAGGAAAGCACTGGAGGGTACACTGGATCCCCCTCGATGAACTCCGCAATATCAACCAACTGTTTCGGCCAGTAGCGTGTAGCGAACAAAGAAGACACATTCCCTTGCCTTTTGTTACTGGGAATGGTTACTCGCCCAGCCATCGCGAAACTTATTCCCCATGCAGCGGTAGATGAAAACAGGGAGCAGGCCTCGCTAAAAGAAACCTTGGAGTTTGATGATTGAAAAACTGGGCGAGGAGCCCCACTGATCAAAACCAAATTGATGACTGCACCGCTTGGGGTGGTAGTGCTCGCTAGTATATCCCTACTCAATATAAGAGGGCAGATACCCGAGGGAGAACAGAACAACCACGTCTAGTGAAGGGTCTTCAATATCCACACCTACCTCCACTAACCTGGCTTCGTGTTGGAAAAAGTCACAGTTGTGAATGAAGATATCTTCTTCGTAGGGACTCATAACAAAGTCCTCAAAACGATCAATCAAGGAGATCAACTCCTTTTGACTCAGTATAAAGGTAGGAGCGTGGGGGCAGAATGTTTTCCCCAGAAGGAGGACGATTGATCTTGGCCGCTACGGAGGGAAAACGAACATATAGAAAGCTCGTCAAAAGGACACAGTTGGCAAAATTTCCCAAGTTATAATGACCAAGAGATCGCTCCACGTCGAAGAGTGTTCTGTCGAGCCAGGTATAGAGATATCCCAAGGCGATTGCAGCAAGGGGAAGCTTGGTCCCTTGGGCCAAACGAAGGGAAATATTAATCAGGTCCCTTCGGGGCTGATCATTGGGTTTTCTCGGTAGAAGAAAATGGGAAAGAATAACAAGGATATAAGAGGAAGTTCCAGCGATGTACCTTGACCAGGGGCACCTCCAGAAGAACTACCTTCGGCAGGGTCCTTAAAGAAATAATTGATAAGTGGGGAGAAGGTGGCCTTATTTGATGAACTGGTGCAGCTTCGGCATATCCGGTCCAACACCAAATGGTTAGCAGTCTTTTGGGCATCTAAAGCCTCATTAGTATAGGGCTCGTGGCCTGTTGCTTCGAGGCCCAGGAGCTCACACACGTCTTCCAACGTCACCGTGAACTCACCCCATGCAGCGATGAAGGTGTGGGTAGTAACATTCCAGCGAGACACCAGAACAGGAAGGGCAACGTTGTTCTTGGATAGAGTGAACTCACCGAACCACTTGGCCCGTTGCAGCCCAATCTTGTTAAGCGTTTCAGCATAGGAGCTCTGCATGTGGGAGTTCCATGCAGCAAAGTGAGAAGGAGAACCCCCGGGTGCTTCAAACTCAATGTTGGACCACAGAAAGTCCCCTCTATCCAAGCAAAATGGGAGAGTCCCTTCGGGAGGAAGAAAACCCCACTCAGTAGAAGCTTCGTCTTCATCACCCAACAATAAAAGGTCAAACTTAGAAGAAAAATGGACCCTCTTACACGCACCAGCAAAATCATCACCTTCTCCTAAAACGGGTGATCGACGATAAAACCTTAGTTGTTCCTGGCGGGCAGCATCCAGGGTGGTGGCAATGGTAGAGGCTGTGGGTGGAGCACGGGCAGCAGACACGGCGGGGTTGCTTGAGGACGCCATGGAAAATAATAATAAAGTAACAGAAAAACTTTGAGCAAGAAAAGTTTCAAAACGAGAATGGAGAAACACGAGCACAACTGGAGATAGAGATGGTAATATAAGAAACAAGTCAGGAGGTAAGAGCTCAAAACAACAATGGAGTTCTCACAGTTTCTTTTCTCTCTCTAAAGACAATGAAATCTTGAAGACGACGAAAGCAAAGTAAGAGAAAAGAAAGGTTAAGTGTTGGATATGGACGTTTGAAATTTCGAGTTCGGCGTTTAGATTTCCCCACCCTCGCACGTGTGCGGCCACCTATAATCATTTCACATGAACACGTGACACTTCAGGAAGTACTTTGACAGTTGAAAAGACAGCGCCACGTCATTAATGAAGTGACGCATAGAGAACAGTAAGCGTTGCCTTCTTCAACAAGTTTCAGTTTTGGCGCCATAAATTTTTGTCAGGCATATCCAATAAATTCCTAACGAAGAACATCCCACATGGCCAAACGTTATTCAAGCACAGCGAAACACCACGGGGGAGAATTTCATTTACCAGGAGCCCAAACGAGTATTTGAAAAGGGTTGCTAGGTCTTTCGGGAGAATTTCAAAAATTAAAGCTAGAACGATTGAAGATCAGCAAGAGGAAAAAAAGGCGATATCCCTTCGCCCCAGCCCCAACGAGAATGGCGCTTCGACTCAGGTACATCGGGGAGAATTTTGCTTTTTTCAAGAGACTATATCATTATGGTTCTAACAAGGGAAATAAGGCCATAATCTTTTCACGCAGAGAAGGTTCATCGGGATGAGAAGTTTCGTGAAGGCATATCTTATTCCCACAATAAATCCCTCCACGAGGGGGCAAATGTAAAGAGGTATTGAAGGTAATCATGAGATTAGGGATAATTACCTAATTGGAAATAGTATTTGAGATTAAGCAACCGAGGCAGCTCAAGCGTGGAAACTCAGGTGAGGCAGCTTGGCGTGGCAACTCATGCTTCGGCTTGTTGTACTAATCATGTTGTATTTCTGTTTATGATTGACTATAAGCTATAATAGTTGTAATGATATAACGAGAATAATAATGAGTTTTAGTGTGAGGTCAAACGGTACTCGCGAGAGACCAGACTTGGCAGGGCCTGGGAGAGCTTTCATGCTCTATCGAATGACCTCGCCATGGGAACTTTAGAGGGACTTGGTTTGGAGGATTGAGAAGTGAGGCACCGTTGGGGCTTGTCCTGACCATCTTAGATACACCTGGTAAAACACCGAAGGACCCTGACCGTGGAACCTCGGGCGAAACAGCTTTGAGTTCCATCGGGCGTTGAGTTGTGAACCAAATAACCCTCTACTTAATGTCACATCTACTGTAGGTGATGTCACTAGCCAACTAAACAATGTCAGACATACACTTAAGTAAACCACCGTGGTATTTGGGGATGTCAGGTAGTTGGTGAGCCACCTCTGCAACATCAACCTCCTAACACACAGTGGTTGTGCAAAAGGTATGTCTTGGCATTTAATGTTTATGACGTGGAGACAACTGGTGCATCAGGAATTTAATATTGTGACATAAAGTATGAGGGATGTCTTTCATAGTCTTTAATGACTGAGTTGCCTCAGGGATGGGGTGGGGGGCTATTTAAGGACCCCAACCACCCCTGAGGAGAGGATGATCTTTTGGAGAGTCTGAGAAGTTATTGCCAGAGAGAGAGAGAGTTCTTACAAACCAGAGAGTTTACCCACTCACCATTGTTATTTATTACGAAGCTTTTAATATTTGATAGAGATTCCTGAGGGTATTAGGCGTGTTTATACCTGCCTACCAAGGTGTATCTAGGGTGCTTACTTCTTTCTCCCTCTAGCTAAGTTACTTCTAAGGTTTATTACTATTTCCTGAGTTATACACTTGGTTTTGTGAGTTTAAACTGAGTTGGTCTTCATTGGGTTTATGTTTGTGTGTCCTATCATTCATCCAAAGCTTTGGTCGAGTTATCTTATCATTATCATACTCAAATGGGGTTACGCCTCCATCTTATCTAAAGTACCCTCTTACAGAAAGAATATTTTTTTTCTCAATTGTAACTTCAAATGATGTTGATTACTTTTTATTGTTATCTTCTACGTTGTTTATCATTTTGGATTTTTCCATAAACTTATACTTGTAAATTTCCAGTTTGATGCCAGGAAGAAAGACATTGTTTCTGCTGATTTTAACCTACTTAGGCGGTGTAAAAATCTTTTTGAGGATAGTCATGTTCCTTTATCCGAGGAAGATCTATTAGGATTGCTCGGCTCAGATGTCTCCGACCAATTGAATGAGTCTTACATCCATATTGATTCCCTATTGGACAGAATTGTAGCTAATAATGTTGGTTATTACGAGATGATTGAGTAGATGCAGGAGGATCACAAACTTTCTAAGGCACTGCTTCATTCTGACTATAGGGATAAGTAAGGCCTTGAGTGAAGGCTGGGTTTTAATAAGAAGTTGTAAGACATTAATTCTTCCCTGAATAAGAAGGAATTGGCCTTAAACCAATAATTAGAGAACGCACGGTCAATTACTACCCCATTGGAGAAAAAAATAATGCATTGAGGAATGAACTTGATAGTTTAAAGAAATCAACCTCCACTGGTCTAGATGAAGGGGTTTCATTTTTGTAAACTAAGAATTCCATGATGTTGAAGGAGTTGGAAGCTTTATGGAAGAAGAAAACTAATCCTGGCCAAACCAAGGCAAAGTATAGTTCTTCAGCCAACTGTTGGTGAAGAGATAACCAAGAAAACCCTGGCCGACCAAGCTATTAAACTCAAGGAGAAGGATAAGGCCATCAGAAATCTTCAAGATAATGTGGGTCATCTTACCTTCCATTTTGGCAAGAAACCCAAAGCTTTTTGGATGGATGGGTATGACGAAGCCTTGGCTTACTTTGATAAGCACATGGAGAATTTTAGGAATGAGGTCTATAAATAGGGTTGGATGAACTTCCTTACTCTAATGAAGATTCTTAAGAATAATGAACTATGGTACTAGCATAACCCAGGACTCTTGGATTACCCTAATACTCCCTTATCTATTGATGTCAGTTAGGTTCCTCCTGATGACATCCCTCATAACTAGTAGTGGCAAAATGTGGCCCAAATAATAAAACAGTTCATATTAGCCCAAGCATCTAAATATGGGGCCCATATTTATAAGTTGTGAGTTAAATATGGGGCCCATATTTCAAAGCTATGAGTTAAATATGGGGTCCATATTTCAAAGCAAGAAATCAAATATGGAGCCCAATTTTAAAAGATACAAATCAAATATAATACTCATTTTAAAAAGTTATGAGTAAAATATGAGTTTTTTTTATATATACCTCGAATTGTAATACTTAATTTAGTAAAAACATAATGGGTTGGTCCAACCCGTATTTGGCCCGCCCATATTTGGCCCAGTCCACATTTAACCCAACCCATATTTGGTCCAACCCACATTTAGCCCAACCCATATTTGACCCGCCCAAATTAGGCCCAACCCATAATTTTGCCAGTGCTACTCATAACCTGATTAGAAAATACCTTAGGGATTACAGCCTGGAAGGAGAAGTGGAATATGTTCATTCTCAGCATCATGTTGACTGATCAAGCAATAACAAGCGTTCTAGGAGGAAAGATTTGAGTTCTATTAATCATCTGATCACACTTGATGAACCACCTATTGGGATGAGAAGGGCTAATAACTTGTATTTTTTACTTTGTTAATCTTTGTTTTGTAATTTATATTCATTGGAATGAAATGAAGTTAATTGAGATACTTTATCTTTTCTCTTTAAGCTTGTGGTTGCTATTAATCTTGTTGTCGACTAGGTAATTTGTATAATGACTAGTTAATCAATCTATCAATTAATGTTAGATGTTTGATTCATGATTGAATCTGATTGTAATGCCTTAGGTTCTACTAATGTTGTTCTTAGATAAAACTGTGAATAATTTTGTTAAACAAAGTTGTAGCATTTGTTATCAATGGTGCCCAAGTGTATTAGGAATGTACAATTATTCCTGCATTTTTACTTAGCCAGGTAAAACCTTTTGTGTTTGATTTTGAGAGTCTCATAGGATATTTTACTAACTTCTTATTCGTAATTTATTGAAGACAAAATCATACATGAAGTTAACGATGAAATTTTTTGAAGCTGGAAAAGTTTTACATAGAACTTTTCTGAAGTTGGAAAAGTTTGATAAAGAATTTATATGAAGTCCAAACAGTTTGAAAAAATAATGGACTCTTTGGAAGTTGGAAAAGTTTGATAAAGAACTTTTCTACTGTTTGAAAAGTTTGATAAAGAACTTTTCTGAAGTTGCAACTGTTTGAATTAAAATTTATCTTTTTAATTTAAGGTGGTGGTACCACCCCATACTCCGAAAAATTATACCTAAAAAGGAAGTATAATGAGAAGAAACATGCCATTTCATTAATTTGAATAACCGATTACATCGAAAACAATATTAATAATAATATTTGCAAAGATGATCGGAATTCAATGGGTTCTTAAACTCTTCGCCTTCCAATGTTTCCAAGAAATATGTTCCTGGTCGGATTTTTGTCGAGATACGATAAGCACCATGACAGTTGGCTCCAACTTGTTATTTTTCTGAATCACCTTCTTTAGTTACAGATCTCCCTATCTTAACTTGGTCGTCTTGACGCGTCAATTATAGAACCCGAGCAGTCCTTTGTTGGCAGGTAACCATCTGAATTGCAGTATCTTCTATGACTTCTTCAACCATTTCCAGATCTAATCGCCTTATCAGATCACTCTTGGGGAATCAAAATTCAGTAGCCTGTGTGTTAGAAGGCCTATTTTAGCTAGTAACACTACCTCATTACTGAAAGCCAGCATATAGGGAGTCTCTCCTATAGCAGTTCTTGGTGTGGTTTTGAAAGCACAAAGAACGTTGTGCATTTCATTGATCCAATTCCCCTTGGCTTTATCCAAGAACTTATTAAATCCACCGAGAAACATTTTATTAGTGATTTATATTTAACCATTCTCGGTGATGAGTGTAGCTTCAGTATCTTGGATATGATGTAATACTCCTCAAACTCTTAATTGTCAAACTGGGTACCATGATTAGTAATAAAAGAATTGGGAATTCCATAACGACATATGATCTGCTTCCATATGAACTGAAACACTATTTGATAGGGCATATTAGGGGTGGCGATGGGTCGAGCCTAGGCAGGCCTAGTCACGTTAGATCCGAGTCTATAAAAATTTGAGTTATCCCAAGCCCGCTCGAGCTCGAGACGGGCCTCATTATTGTAATTCCATGTTCGACCAAATTTGAGAGATTCTTGCCCAGGCCCGGACACAATTTTGTTTTACCTAAATTTTATTATTTAGAAAATTTATGACCTATTTTATTATTTAGCAAATTTATTTTAGAATATACACTTAAGATTAAGAGTAAATAAGTCCTAAAATCAATATTTCTAAATGTTCCCCATTTATATTTTTTTATAACTTCTAACCTTAAAGAAACAAAAACTAAACTACTCATATATATATATAATCAATATTATATCTAATTTTTGGCCCACGGGTTAGGCCGGGCTCAAGCGGGCCTAAATATACATGCCGAGAAAAAAATCGAGCTTATAAAATTTTGTCAAGACCAATTCACCGGCCTATTTTCCTTACCCAAGCCCTAGGGAATATCAATCAAGGGCTCAGCCTCCACCCGTTTAGTAAAGTAATCCACTGCGATGATTAAATACTTGAACTTTCCTTTAGTAGTCGGTAATGGTCCGATTAAGTCAATTCCCCAAATGACAAAAGGCCAAGGAGAAGTAATAGGAGTTAGGGAAGCACTTGGTTTTTTGTGAATAGTATCAAACCTTTGGCACTTGTCACACCTCTTGGCAAATGAAACATGGTTTGTCTTTATTGTTGGCTTATAGTAACCTTGTGTGGCTACCCTTTGTACCAAAGATCTTCCAGCTGAATGGGCATCACACGATCCTTCATGGATCTCTTTAATAAGATCATTTACTTCAGTTGGAATGACACACTAAAGTAAAGAGTTTCTGTAGCCCCTTTTGTATAAAATACCTTTCTCCAAAAGGTAGCTAGTTTCCTTATAACTCAATTTCTTTACTTCCTTTTGGTCAGCTGGTAATAGTCCCTTCTCAATATAGTCCTTGATTGGATCCATCCAAGAAGTCCCCAATTCTATAAAAATGATGCTAACTACTTCCTCATCAATTCTCCTACTGGTGAGAACCTCCACCAGAATGGTTCTTTAAATCTCCATTAGAGTTGTTGAGGCTAACCGAGCAAGATCATCTGCTCAGGTGTTGTCCACTCTTGGAATTCGAACCATCTTGAGTGTAGAAGGAAATAACTTCCTTGGTCTTATTCAAGTATCTCATCATTGTTCTCCCTTTAACTCTATATATTTTAAGTAACTGATGGATAATAAGTTGAGAATCACTGTGCGTTATCACCTTCTTGGCACCTACTGATGAGGCTAACACCAAACCAGTAATCAATGCTTTATATTAGGCTTCATTGTTAAAAGCTATAGATTGAAATCTCAATGCATACTCTATGCCCAAATCATCTACAGTATTGAGGATGATTCTAGCTCCGCTTCCCATCGTGCACAAAGAGCCGTCTACAAATAATTTCCAAATCAATACATCATTGTTAAAGTCTATATCCATCAATACTCTGTATATGATAACCTTTTGCTCGACTAGTCGGAGAGCTCTTTCTTTAATAGCTGATGATTATGGTTAGACAGTAACCATCTCAATTTGCTTTTGAGTTAATCTCTCTTCCAAAAAAGTCAACTTGGTAGGCATACTTAGTGCACCGGGTACCTCTGCATAAGTGAATTCTGCTATGAAATTTGCCACTACTTTCCCTTTCAATGAAGTTCTTGGCTTGTACACAATTTCATACTCTCCTAGTTCAGTCGCCCAAGACATTAGCCTTCCTGACTTTTCAAGCTTATGTGAAGCTTTTCGTAGAGGTAGGTCAGTGTACACTACAAAGGTATGGGCCTGAAAGTAGGGTCTCATTCTTCTAGATGCTTCAATGAGTGCCAATACCATTTTCTACAAGTGTGGGTATCTGATATTGCTCCTCAAAATGCATTATTGGTGTAATACACTTGTTTTAAACACCTTCCTCTAATCGGATTAAGGTAGAACTTACAACAGGCTCTGAAATAGCCAAATATAAGTACAACTTCACACCCAAAATTGGTCAGGAGAGTATTGGGGGAGACCCCAAGTACTTCTTCAAGTCCAAAAAATCTTTCTCATATTAGTCGTTCCATTTAAATGTCTTTTTAAGTACCTTGAAGAATGGAAGACATTTATCTGTAGCTTGAGATACGAAACGAGTTAGGGCTGCTACTCTTCCTTCCAGCTTTTTCACATCCTTCTTAATGTTTGGGGATTGTATTTCCAATAAAGCCTTCATTTTATGAGGGTTGGCATTAATTACCCTTTTATTCACAATATATCCCAAAAATATACCTTTCTTTTCTTCAAATATACATTTGGTCGGATTGAGTTTCATTCCAGATGGTCAAATGTTTGGGACGGATCAACAATGTGGTCGGTGGGGTACCAGATTTTGGTGAGCATATCATTTATATACACCTCCATCTTCTTGCCAATTTGGTCTTCAAATACTTTGTTTACCAATCATTGATACGTCGTTCCAGTGTTCTAGAGCCCAAAGGGCATCACATTGTAGTAGTAAGTTCCTCGACTGGTGATGAAGGATGTGATCTCCTTATCCTCTAGCTTCATCTTAATCTGGTTATCACCAGAATAGGCATCCATGAAATTGAGTAGCTCATAACCTGCTGTTGCATCTACCAATTGATCAATCCTTTTCAAAAGAATGTGATCTTTTGGGAATGCTTGGTTAAGATCAGTAAAATCCACATAGATTTGCCATTTGCTGTTCTTCTTGTTGACCATTACTACATTGGCCAACCAAGTTGGGCATTTAACATCCTCAATAAATTGTTCTTTCTTTAGTTTTTCCAACTCTAATTGGATTGCCATATTTTTCTCTAGGCTGAAAATTTTGCACTTTCGCTTGATCGGTCTGGCGTATTTGTAAATATTGAGTTCATGGCCGATGGAGTTGGGATCAATCCCTAGCATATCATCACGACTCTAGGTGAACACGTTCTTCCTATCTCTAAGGAACGTAATTAATTCATGTTTGATAGAAGGTGTTAGTCTTGAGCCAATCTGGGTGGTCCTTTTCGGTTTCTCATACTCTAGCAAAATGGTCTTTATTTCTTCCATGATCTATCCTTTCGCCAAGTCTTCCTCTTCGCGAGGATCCAAAGTACTAATGTGGAAATTAGTTATGCCCCCCCTTCTTTATCTCTTGGTGGTCGGCTGAGGTATAATTGTATTTTCGTGCTTCCATCTGGATACCATTTAATATGACGACTCCATAGTTGGTAGAAAATTTCATGCATTGATGCACAGTAGATGGAACAACTTCTAGTTTCTTTAACCCTTCTCGGATAAGGATTATGTTATAGGCTGGAGGTATGCTATTATCTTATATGAAGAAGCAAATTCATTCGATCCTTCTTGCCGACCAACATATCCATCTTGACAATTCCCAGGGGATATAACCTTTCTCCTAAAAATCTTATAAAAGGCTTGTGATACAGTTCCAGCTTACTGTCTCGTAACCATAAGCTTTGGAAATATATATAGAACATTACATAAGCCAAACTACCATTGTCGACCAAAACTCGGGCCACTCTGCCATGGTGAACTCTGTAAGTGATGACTAAAGGATCATCATGAAGATAGAGTACCCCACTCATATGATTTTTGGAAAAGTCGGTCACTAACTTGTCTTTTTTAACTTTTTTCGATTGACCATCACTGCTCTCGGACATATCAATCTACCTGAGAGTGGAATAAGTTTTGGCCTCATTTAAGTAGGCCTTTCTTTTAGCAAGTCCATCTCCTCCACCCGCATCTCCTCGTGTGATAAAATGACCACCAAAGGAAATCATACCTACATCCATTTATGGCTTGTCAGGCTTCTTTGGCAGGTTGGGGTCATCCTCGTAATCGTTGTTGCGTGCCCTTTTGGTGTTATCTTCTCCTCGAACGGGTGATTCGAGTCTTCTCCTAGTATCTTTATTACAGCTCTAATTAACAAATTTTGCCAACTTTCCTCACGAAATAATAGTTCCAACTTCATTCTTGAGGTCTATGCGAATTATGTCCATAATCGCGATGAAAATTACAGTACTTGGACTTATCTCTCTTGTTGGGTGGCTTCCTCGGTTTTCTAGGCCAGTTCAGATCTTTATTACCCTTGATTTCCTCCAGGATGTGGTGAACACCCTTAGTGAGTGGAGTACACTCATCAAACTTCTTGATCCTATCAGACTTCTAATCTCTTTTATCTTTCTTGAACAAATTATTTTTATGTACCGCAGCCTTGGTATTTGGTGCTTCTTTTGAAACCATGGCTTCCTTAGTGTTCATGATCTTTCTAGTTTTAGTCAGTAACTCTGTCATAGTCTTGGGTGGATTTTTTCCAGGGCCTAGTAAAGATATTTTACCAGTAACCCACTCATTAAAGCTGCAATGGCTATTTTTCTTCATGATCCACCACTTCTAGCTTCTCATTATTAAATCGTGTGATATAATCCCGTAAAATCTCTCCGAGTTTTTGGCGAACAGTCAAAAGATGAGTAACACTCTTGATTGGATTTGCCCCAAAGTAAAAGTTATCAATGAATAATTCGACCAATTAGTGAAAACTATAAATTTTATATCTAGGCATATTGTTGTACCATATTTAGGTCAGACCTATGATGGAACTGGAGAAAGCCCTGCACCTCATCTCGTGAGGGGAAAATAAATGTCAGCATCAGCTTGATACTACTCAATGTGTAAGACTGGATCAATTTTCCAATCATATTTAGGAGTGACAACCGGTGGCTTGAATTTGGAAAGTTTGGGGTAGTCCACAATAGCTTGGACAAAAGGTGAGCCTTTGACAAAACTCCTTTGTAAAGGATTTTTTGTTTTGTCCATTTCCCTCAGTCGATCTTCCAATCGCTGCATAGATCTCTTCCAAAAATGTTCTTCTGGTTTAGATTTGACAGAAGAAGATTGTGTGGCTTTGTCGTGCCTAAGCATTGAACTCTCTTCCTGGTAAGTCTATTTGGTACGCACATAGCCCCTCAGACTAGATCTAGATTTCATAGATACTTCTTTGCCCTCACGGTGACATTATTGCTCCCTATGATGACCTCTGGTTACTCGAGGATCTAGACGATTAAAAGAAGATTCGCTACTCAGCCTCTCCAATACACTGGGCCTCTCATTGGAAAAATATCTACCTTCGTAGTAATCTATTGATCAGAATGAAGAGGTTACGCTAGGATAGTATGACCTGTCATGAGAAGATCGGGAATGGTAACTCCTTTCATTCCTAGCTAGTGGAGGTGGTATATCTCTCCTAAAATTAGAGGATTTGTCTTGCATCATATGAGTCAATTATCTGACTGACCCTTGCATAGCTTTCCATTCTTTAGACAAACTGAATAAGATCCTTTGGAGGTCTGTCTCACCAGGGGAATGGACAAATCTGGATTATGACCTGTAGCTTCCAAGTTGCTTTCGAGAATAATAGTCATTCTTCAAGCTAAAGAATGAATAAAGAAATATTATGAGGTAGAGAACGATGACAAGCAGTCGTTCCCACAGACGACGCCATCTGTTGATGTATAAAAATGGAGTGATCTAATTTTATAATGACAGATAAATAATCATAGCAATTTAACCAAACACAAGAGACAAATATTTTTAAAGTGGTTCGACCATGAAGAAAGCCTACATCCAGTGTTACTTTTATTTATGTTGATTACAATAGCTGAGTATGGTGTTTTTTAGAATGATTGAGTTGTCCCCTTGAGCTAAGGGAGCCTATCTACTAATAGGGGTTTAGAACCCTAGAGATGGAATGCCTTTATATTTTCAGGAATTTACATATGTATACAATAAATGTGACTCTTGGTATTCAATGTTGGTCGCATTTCTAGCTAAGTAACTTTTATTATTCCTGATGGTTCAAATTCTGAAGTTGATTTGCCTTCCAACCGACTAGGGTCCTCTGATGCCGATCAAGATAACTAAAGGGCCACCTAAGATGACAAGTGTCTGTCATTTATTGGTCCACATGGGGAGATAATTTTTACATGCTACAATCATAATTATAAGTTATATGGTCCTATAAGGACTGGTCTTCCCACTCGCTAATGTGATCTTCTGAGATTTGCACTAATCTCTCTTTATATATTCGTTATCTTCCAAGAAAAGTCTTGTGGTATCCACATGACACTAATATATCTAGTATCCCTTTATAAGCGATCTTTTAACTTTCAAATGTGATCTTCCAAGAAAAGTTATGTGGTATCCACCTAACACCAATTCGGCTAGTCTCCCTTTAGAAATGGCCTTCCAAGATAAGTCTTATGGTATCCACATGACACGAATTTGTCCAGTCTCCCTTCAGAAGGAGTGTTCCAACTTCATTTGGATTCTTATCGTATTTTTCTTGTTAAACCAGTCATGTAGTGTCAAAAGGACTGTAGTCGTCCAAAAATGGCTTCGTTGGTCATATGTTAGTGATTAAGCATGCTACTCACCGACCTTCCCTATGAATAATCTCGATGCCCCCGTTCCACATATAGAATTATTATTAGAGATATATTTTATCTCTCTTAATTAGACCCTAGGTCTCAGTTCAACTAATTTGGTCCTGAGATGAGCTGGGAGCTGGAGTATGTATGCGTACCAAATTGATATGTGAGTCTGATACACCATTGGTCGGTCTTTTGCATCCTCTTTGTTTGAATCGTATGTCTTTATAAAATGTCAAAATAATCCTCGGTTGTGTCGAGATGCCTAGTACTCGCGTGGGATCATGTTGATCGTAGTTATTTTCTAACTTGTTCAAGTGTTACATTGACCATGGTTTGTCCATACATCATTTAGATAATCTATTTATCGATGATATTTACCATATAATGATTATATCATGTAACGTCGATTTTGATCGTCAAGTGTCGATGTATCTTATCAGGTCAAACAAGCCCGTTGTAGTCCGATCTTTCCACTAAAGAATACCATTAGTTACCTTAGATTACTTGACCATTTGAGGCCAACTTTGATCATAATGGCTCACTTTGACCATATTACATCAAATAGGGCCATCATAGGTCAATTTTATCCAATCTAGGCTAATGTTGGTTGTCGCAAACTAACTTGATCATTGACGGTCTATTACATCTCAAGAGACTAACTTGACTATATTAGGTCAAATGAGGTCGAAGTTGGCCGAATTAAGCTGTCTAAGTTTAATGTTGATCTCGTAGACTAACTTGATTGTTAATGGTTAATTTTGATCGTAAAAGATAAATTTGACCGCCTTTGGTTAAAAGAAGCCGAGGTAGGCCGAATCTAACCATTTCGGTCAAATGTTGGTCATCACAGACTAACTTGACCAGTAATGATGAATTATGATCATAAAAGATATACTTGACCAAGTTAGGTCAAATGATCATAACTCGATGAGGTCGAGTTAGGTCGAATTCAGCCTTCTCAGGCTAATGTTAGTCATCTTAGAATAACTTGACCATTTGTGGTCAATTTTGATCGTGGGAGATTGGTTTAATACCCTTAGGTCAATTGAGATCGAGGAGGTCAAATTCAACCATCTTCGGCTAATGTTGATTGTTGTAGACCAACATGACCGTTTATAGTCAATTGTGATTGTGAGAGATCATTTTGACATCGTAGGTCAGATGAGGTCGAGGCCATTCGCTTCAAGCTAATGTTGGTAGTCGTAAACCAACTTGACCGTTAATGGTTAATTATGATCATACGAGGTCAGTTTGACCATCTTAGGTCAAATGAGGCCAAGGTTAGCCGAATTCAGCCATTTTGGGTTAATGTTTATTCTTAATTTTTAAATTATACCATTGTGAATAATGGATTTGTGCCCAGTCGGGGCGACTAAGTTGTACTACTACTAGAGTGGGTTTAATGCCAAATCATAGGCGATCAACCTATTTCTAAATCGCACCACATAATTCTTAGGTGGGTGTATGCCTATTCTGGGCTTATCATCCTAATTCGGGATGTACCACCATTTTCAGGTGGGTTTAACGCCAGATTCTCAGGCGATTGACTAATTCCAAGTCCTACCACTGCTTGTGTGGGTTTGATGCCAAACATAGGCAACCAAATTATTTCTAAGTTTTACCACCTAATTCTTATATGGGTTTATGCCTATTCTAGGCTGACCATCACTATTTGGGATATACCACAATTTTTAGGTAGGTTTAATGCTAGATTCTCAGGTGATTGACTTTTTCTCATTTGTACCACTGCTTGTGTGAGTTTCATGCCAAACTCTGGCAATTAATTTGTTTCTAAGTTGTACCACCCAATTCTTAGGTGGATTTCAGATGCCACTGTCGGGGTGCGCTTGATGCTAAACGTAGGCGACCGACTTGTTTCTAAGTCATACCACTGCCTAAGTAAGTTTTAGGCTCCACTGTTGGGGTGCACTTGATAACAAACGTTGGCGATCAATTTATTTGAAGTCGTACCACTGCTTGAGAGGGCTTTAGGTTCCACCGCTGGGGTACGCTTGATGACAAACGTAGGCGACCGACATGTTCTAAGTCATGCCACTGTCTCAGTGGGTTTTAACTTCCACCGTTAGGGTGCGCTTAAGGAGAAACATAAGCGACTGACTTGTTCTGAGTCGTACGACTGCCTGAGTGGGTTTTAAGTGCCACCGTTGGAGTGAGCTAAATGCCAAAAGTAGGCGACCAACTTACGTCTAAGTTGTACTATCCAATACTCGGGTGGGTTTTTGCCTCTTCTATGTTGACTAGCTCAACTTGGGTCGTACCACCATTTTTAGGTGGGTTTAGTGACAGGTTCTCAGGAATCAACTTTTTTCCGAGTCATGCCACTGCTTGAGTGGGTTTGATGCCAAACGTCGTAGACCAAATTATTTCTGAATGTGTCACCTAATTCTTAGTTGAGTTTTTTCCTTTTTTAGGCCAACCAACCCAACTTGGGTTATACCACCATTTTCAGGTGGGCTTAGTGTCAGGTTCTCAGGCAACCGACTTGTTCTAAGTCATACAACTGCTTCAGTCGATTTTATGTGACATCGCTGGAGTTGGAATTGTGACAGATTCTCGAGTGGCTGAATTAATGTAAATGGATTAATCTAAATAGACTGACACTCTAGTGAACTTCCAGGTTGGCTCGACAAAGTTGTGTATCCCTCAATTTGGGTGTGTGAATAAGTCGATTTGATTCCGATTAATGATTTTCTAATAAGCTCATAAGACCGACTAATATAAGCATACAACCAATCATCTTGTCGGGCTAAATTTTCATCCTCAAGTGTGGTGTCGATCATTTGTTGGGAATGAAATAAAGTCACCGAGTAACATGAATTGTAAGTCAGTAAAAATTTTATTCTCGGAGAAAATTCGCGGACCCCTTTATTTTTATCAAAGGAATTTACATTTAGACCATTGAGCTGAGGTTTGATGAAATTTCAAAAATCAAAGTTTCTAAGTTGTCCGTGAAATCATCGAGTAAAATGCTCATATTCCAATGCTTATTTGGGATAAGGTTCTCTCGTAAGGTAAATGTTTTTTAGAGCAGTTTCCTGGCCTCTAATCTCTTCAAACTTTTATGGGGTGTTTATTATGAGTGGATTTCCAAAATTTGAGTTGAGTTTTCACATCCGGTCACTAAAATTTTGGTTGAGCTAATTTTGGAAATTCGGATGTGATTTCCAAAATGAGAAATTTGAGTTGAGCTAATTTATTATGAGTAAATATACCTACTGATTAGAGAAGCTTTATATGAATCTCTTTAACTCGAATTTTCTAGTTGTATGTCATTATCTTTGCGATGTGAAAAATATAATCACAAAAGGATTATTCTTCAAAACTTTTAAAAAAACTCTTCAAACCATGAGATGACGTTTCACGTCATTTCCCATAGACGGTGCCAAACTGTAGGGGATATTGACCCACAGTAAAAGAAGTAACTATATATTGTCCCCTAAACAATTATGAATGCAAGAAAGGAATAAAGAACAAGAGATGTACGTGGTTTAGCAGATTGGTATGTCTACATCCATGGGTAAGGGAGGGAAGTTAGTATATTTCTCAGTAAGAACAACGTTGATTGGAGTGCTAGGATTACCAGCTGAGAGTCCAAGTCGCCACGTACAGGTTATAATCAATAATCTCATAATGGGTCAGGTATCCCTTATTTATAAGTACACAGAGTTCTATTGTTCTAGGACTCGTCATGTCAATCTTAATTAAAGAAGCTCGTGGATGCTAGAAATCTCACCAGAGTTAAAACTCATCCAAGCTCTCCATACCAACTAAAAAGGCCACATTTGAGACCAAAAAGAAAGCCCCACCTAAAAAAGCTATTGTTAAGCCCAAAACCGTTGCTCCTGTGAAAGCAAAGAAGGTTGATGTTAAGCATGTGGGCAAGAAACCTAGATGGAAATAAAAATGGTGACACCGAAGAAAAAGGTTTCTAAGGCGAAAATGTCAGGGGTGAATAAAAAGCCTCTTGTAAGGCTCTCAGGAAAGCCAAGAGTATTAAGACTTCGGTCGGGAAGGTGGGGAAGAAATTATGGGCTAATGGTAGTGTTATGTTAGGGGTAGGGGTAGTTTTAGTGTACTATAGATTTGTTGATGTTCGGTTTGGTTTATGTGAAGGGTATTTTCTTTTTTTCCTTCTTGGGTTGTGTTTTAATGTTAGGATTTTAGAATGTCTACAGCTTAGATATAAGTTGAAGGAGATTTTTTATTTAATAAAATAGTCATTTTGAATGTTTTTTGATTCGTTGATTTTATTGAACGGGTTTTTTACAATTTCAATCTCTAATGAAATTAGTCATTTGACAAAAATGCATTGGAAGATTAGGGTTATTGTTTTTTTGCGACGTTATTGATTTGAATTTAGGAAAATTTCAAGTATAAGTGTCCAATATTTTTAAAAAAATCATTACTGCAGCTTATCATTGGGCTGAATAAAATGACATATATTCTTTGTGACTGATTTTGTACTGTGAAACTCTTAGTTTTAAGGTACTCAACATGGGACTTTTGTTTTTATTGCCTCTGCTTGAAGATATTTCAAATTGTTAATTTTTTAATGTAATTCGATCATTATAATTGGATCGATATTATTTTAATATTATTTCTCAATATGAGTGCACAAATATATGCTTGTATTTGAACTTATTATTCAAAGCCACGGAATAAAATTCAGAACTTGTAAATCGGATTGCGATTCTCTTAGAAAGTATTATTTGAATTCATTTGTTTTGACATTACTAGAAACAAGATGTTTTAACTATTACCTAAACTATTTTTCTATTATTAGCTTGTAATGGTCCACGTTTGTTGCAGTCATGTGTAGCTTATCTTGTGGGACACTTGTGCATTGTGTACAGATAAAATATGTATGTGACAATAAATGTTCTACTTCATTATGTTATTTACATAATTGGGGTTATAGAATTTTGGAGCTTCACTAGTGTGTACCCTTTTTGGTTCACATATGGTATTATCATATGAATATTATTGCATCATTGTTATAAATATGTATCACTTTATGTTTGTTGCACACTCCTATGTTGATGGTGATGGTAATCGACTAACATACTTTTGGTAACTTTTGTGAGTTTTAAAATGGCGTTATGCTTTTACGCTAAATTTCAGGGATAAAGGGGAATTATTAATAGGAAAGAAGAAAAAATATATATTATTAATAAGATAGGAGAATTGGGCATAAGGATGTAATAGGGGTTGTTCTGGGACGAGGGTATCCTCCCCAACCACGAACCCGTGACCTCGTAAGAAGAAAGTTTATGCATAAATAAATAACACGAATCATCAACAAAGATGAATATAAAATAATATTTATAGCCACAAAAATTAATATCAATTGAAGGTTTTTACTCCAACATTATACGAAAAAAGGCCTATGATAAAAGATGAATATGCTCATTGAAATTGAAACCCTATAAATCCTACAAATGTGCTTAGTGAAATCAAGTAAACCAAAAAAACTATATAAAAATTAATTGAAATCGATCGAGCCCATAACACAAATCTATCAAAAATCGATAACAGAGATAGAGAGGGGGGAATGTAGATGTGTACATATAATAAAAAGGAAAGAAGAGAAAGTAAAAAGAGAGAGATACATGTGAGAGTCGTCGTAAGAGTTGTTTGTTACCTGAGGAGGGAAGAAGGAAGGGACAACCTGCTTGAGAGCTTAGGAGGGAGAGTTGATGATTATGAAAGTGAAAATGTAAAATGAATGTAACCCTAACTTATAAGTACATATATATACATGGGTATTTTTATAATAATAATAGACCTAAACGGGTCGGGGATAGGGTTTTTGTACACTCAATCTGACCTCGTAGAGGTTTTTTAATCCCAACCCTGAACTCAAACCCGACTCGTTTATGAACCCAAATTCGCTTCATTTGGGTCGTGGAGAAGAAGGTACCCACCAAATCCCGCCTCGTTTCCATTTCTACTGCCAATTTTCTCTCTTATGTTATCTTCTTTCCTATTGATTCTTATCTTATATCTCCTAAATTTGTCGCAAAAGTATTATGTAATTTTAAAACTCACAAGACTTATCGAATGTAATACCTCGTATGTCCTGTCATTTAATTATCTTATTAATTGAGAATTTAAACTATTATTTGAGATAATTTTCTAATAATTATTTTATATTTAGACAATGATTAAATGAGCATAATACGCGATTTAATTGTATACTACCTATTAAATAAATTATTTGTGTCACATGTTAATATTTATTAATGGGTGTAATTAATTATGTGGACTATATGCAGTTAGGCGTAAAATAATTAATTGATAGTTTTATTTTACATTGTGAGGTTTCACCAAGAGATATAAGTTATAACCTATTGGAGCGAACTCTGGAGTGATACGATAACCCGGTTATATATTTTTATCGTTCGAAGTTAGGCCCAGGGGTAGGTATACTCTTAGACTAAGTATTGAGTACCAATTGGAGAAGACTCTAGAATGATACGAAGACTCAGTTAAATTATTTTATCAACTTAAGTTGGGATCGAGGGTAGGTATACCATTACGCTAAGTTTTGGTCCATTTCGTGTAACATTTTGAGCCCAATTAGAGGCTCGAAATTAGGCCTTATGGGAGGTGCCGGAATTAGAGATATTAATTAGTATTATGACTCTTTAATTAGTCTTTATAATTAGAAAATAAAATCCTAGCATCCATAAGACTTGTAGGAGAAGAGGAAATAGAAGGATTCAAGACTATATTCGGTGATCTTCAGTTTTAAGGCAAGAAATCTCTTGCAATTGATCTTTTAATCTGTAATTCATTTAGAATACTTATTTTCCCTTTATAAATATGAGAACGGAAGAATGTTTAGGACTTTATTTACTAGTTCTTAATCATGTTATGTAATTGGGTTTAATTAGAAGTCGATATAACTTGATTATGCATTAAAGACTTCTATATTAATGAACAAACTATGAAATTGAATGGATTTAAGGATGAATCTCGATGTAGAAATCATGTGTTAGAATTTACCTTTGATGATTAGTTAAATCCCTATGTAAATTGGATTTATTACACCTAAATTCAAAGGTTATTTAGATTCCTTAATGGTTAATTGTTGAACCATGCTTAATGATGAAACTTTGGGGATCAACCCTTTTTTTATGATTAGAACGCATACTAATAATCAAAAATCAATTAGGATCGTTCATGTATATTTAGGTTTGAGTTTGGAACTGTTTAGGATGATGGGGTGGAGGTTTTAAACCCTTTAATGGAGGTTTTGGAGTTTATTTGCGAATTCTGTGACGAGGCAGATTTTGTGGGAAAATTTCATTTGAACACTCATTCAAACAAGATTAATTGGGTGGGAGCGAATGAGGCTCTTTTTCCGCTCGAACGAGATAGTTTGGTCCATTCAAATGAGGCCTTTTCCCCGTTCGAATGAGATTTATCTTTTTGTGAGATTTTGTTAATTAAATTTTTGAAGAGCCATTCCGAGTTGATTCGAGTGGTTGGATTATTGTTACAGGCGTGGGAAGAATATTAGTCGATCGGTTAATGTATATATTATAGCTTACATTGTTACCCAAGCCCAATATGATCCCGAACCACAGCCACAGCAGGCTCTACCCGTAGCTTCGACAGTATAAATAGCTTACATTATTACCCAGGCAGTCATCACGGCGATGGAAGCCATGTTGCAAAATTTTCTTCATCCACAACCACAATCGCAGCCACCGTAGTAGGTGGTGATTCATCATCCGACCTCTATATGGGAGAGATTATGGGAGGCCTTTGGTAAGAGCCTCCCACTGGAGTTTATTGGGAGTACCGATATCTTAGTGGCTTATAAGTGGAAGAAGGATATATAATAACATTTGAGGATAGTTGAGTGCACAGAGGTGCACAAATAAATGTTATTTTTATTCAGACATGGGGGAGGAGCTTTACAGTGGTGGGAGTCAGTCACCACAGCTGATGAGAGGGATGTTTTAACCATTGCAGAATTTTACGTTAAGTTTGATGATGAGAAAATATGATGGGGTTTTCTACAGATTTATTCATATCTTAGGCTAAACACACATAAATTCAAATTTTACCCAAATTTTTTCTTTATTAGAAAGTATATTTGCCTGCAATATAATGTCCAAATTAAATTCTTCAAACACATAAGCAAACCAAACATGCGAAGAAGATAAGGAAAAATCTCTTTCATGAAAAACCTAGTACTCAGCATTGTAAAGAGTTTAACAGACACAATCAACTTACAGACTACTTAACTCCACTAAGTATAATGTGTAAGGTCTTAAAATCTTATACAGAATACGGTACAGTTCAGCATCATCCAAATGAAGTGATTTTCCTTTAGTATTCACCGATCACCCTCAGGATGCATGATCCTATCTTCTTCAGCAGTAGAGCCTTGGCTCCACAAATTAGCAGTAGAATAGAACTCTATAAGGGTTTGATGCAAGTGTAACGAAACTTGAGTTTGAACAAACTCAAAAAATCATATATGGGATGAGTGATTTGGAAAAGAAAAGTGTTTTTTTAAAATATAAAGGTGACCACTTTTAGAACAGATATTGGAAAATCGTTTTCACCAAAAGTCTCGAGAAAAACTAATTAGAATAGGTTTTATAGAGAAATCATGAATTTTGAGAGGGCAAACTGATTTGAACAAAAAAGCATCTCGTTCGAACGGAAACACTAGCTTTGTTCTAACGATATCAAGTCTCGTTCAAATGACAACCCATTCTCATTCGATCAACCATCTAACGACCTTCTAATGACTTTGGGTCTATTAGACATAAGATTTTTGGTCGATGGACATTCGAAACTCGTTCCAATAAAAAGGGACTTTTGTTTTGACGAGATCAATATCTCCTTCGAACGAGATTAAAAATAAAAAAAATTTATATATTTTTAAAATCCATTTTAACAAAATGCCTCGATTTTAAAGGTAAACATCCCAGAATATAATTCGTATGAGAAATAAAAACCACAAGTCGTATGCCTTCATAAAGTGTCAGTGACAAATCCAATGGCTTGAAAATCGTAAGCGATCCTCGGTCACTAACATATCTTCGAATGATTATGGAGGCAATGTAGACGCATTGTTCATTTTGAAACTCTGGTTTGTAATGGGATACTCCAAAATGGAATAATGCCTAAGCTATGAGCGATCATAAATTCTTGCTTTTATAAATATCCCCCTTTGCCTATTCTGGTAAAAAACAAAAAATAAAGTATAAGACAACCCCTAAGATAATGTATCCTAATGTCCTACCAAACCCAAAAACAGAAAGACATTTGAAACTTTATCTGCAACTGAATTTGTTCTTCCATTGGCTAACTTTGTCGTCGTCGTCTTGTGTAGTTCATGAAATCATCATCAAAGTGAAAGAGACATACACACGTGAAATAAAGAAATACCGTGATGCGTACGAGTTTTAAATAAAAATAAAACTCCCCTCAATTTATTCTCCCCCTTTTTATCCGTAATAGACAAAGAGTTAGATGCTGAGCATAAATAATAAGCATAACAAGAAGAAGCAAATATGTCACCACAAATATAATCAATAAAGTATATGTAATGATAATTCAAGAGACATACAAACTTTTTTTTAAAATTTTCAAATTATTTCAAGGAAACGGTATAAAAAGTACAAATAGGTATAAAAACACATAGTCACTGGAATAACACTATAATATCTTAATCATGAAAATAGAATGTAATTGTCTGAACATTCTCCATGATAAAATCAACAAAAACATTCATAACATAGGTGCACGAAGTCATGAGATACTTTTGAAGAAAGATCTATATTTCAACCTTAAGTGTAAAATATTGGACACAAATGAAATTGACTCGACTTATGTAATATGCCATGAATTTAAATGATTCTCAAATCAATAATGTCAAACAACTTAATGTTTTTCAAGAAAGTTCATTATGCAAATTCATTGATCTTCTACTTTATAACACCCTCAAAATCTAACATACATAATAATTTACTCTTAAATATTTGGAAGATTTCATAATGCTTATATGTAGAGAAGCATTGGTGAATCTAAAATCAATGGCCTTGGTACTTCTATTTTTTGTGGCTTTAATCTTACTAGGCTCATTTTGAAAAATGGTGGATTTTAACGCAAAGAGAATTTTTCTCTTTCGTAGCCTCTTTCCATTGATTAACATATAACAATATTTTCTAGGAAACAAATCCTGGTCAATGGTTCTTACAAGCACAACTTATCTATTTTTTTATTTGGTTCGTTATTATGCAAGATTCAGATGAGAACATTATATTTGACATGTGATAAGCAAGTAGAAGGTTCAAAAAGTCAGTGCACATGTGCAACAAAGGTGACAAAGAGTCTAACATGTAGAAAGTAATCATGAGTGATCAACAAAATATTATCCACACATTATTAAATACACTAATGAAACAAAATCATGTCTCAAAGAGCTAAGAAAAAGTCACATAAATGAATGGAATGTAGGAGTGATCCAAATATCTTATATGTTCATCCATATATAGTGAAAAATAAAAATAAAAATCTTTTCCTCTTTGTCAAAAAAATTATCAAAAATAAAATATTTTTCAATTTTTCAAACTTTTTCTTAAAATCAAATACAATATAACAATAGGTATATGAGAAAGAAAAACATATGAATACAATAGAAATACAATATAACTATAGGTATATAAGATATGAGCATGATAAACACCCTACACTAGATAAAGTATCCGAACTCAATCAACGAAACAAATACCCAAAGATTTCCTAAGATTCTCGAATATAAGTGCATCTAAATTTTTCATGAAAATATATTTTAATTAATGTTTGGTTCTCACAAAGATCAAGGACACGACCTTCTTTTCTACGAGATCATGAATAAAATTCTCACGTATCGTAATGTGCTTTGTGCGAGAATGTTGGGCCAGATTAGGGGATATATGAATAACAATCTTATTATCATATGAAGTAGTCATTGTGCCATGGGAAATCCCATAATATCTCAACATTTGATCTATTTATAAGAGTTGCGTGCAATAACTCCTGGCGACTATATACTCGGACTTCGTCATGGACAAAGATATGGAGTTTTTCTTCTTTCTCAACATAGAGACAGTGGCCATACCTCCTTTGCCTATTTTCCTCTCTCTCATCTTGGGGGGTTCCTAGCTCAGAGAAGGAGAGTAGGTCTTGGGCCCTTTTCTCTAGAAGATCTTCAGCCGTTGTCGATATGGGGTGATGTAAAGAGATGGAGTCGCCAGGTTATTTTTCATAAAACAAGAAAAAGAACATGTCACCGCCTTGAGAGCGACATCAAAGGCAAATCGATGCTTACGAAACCAATAGTTCATAGATTCGAGGGCTAAGTTACGAAAAGGGAAGGTGTTCGGCACCCATTCCACCCTTTCGGTCTCTCATGGGCTTATGTTATTATTTTTCTTAATTTCTCCGTGAAGTGTGTGTGCGTGTATATAAATGGAGATCGGAATCGCTCAACTCATATCATGGAAAAGTAGAGTGAGGTCATCCAAAGGAATTTCCCAAAATAGTAATTAGAGAATATGATGTGCGCGGTTATCGAGATATTGATCATTATAATGAAACGATAATATTTGTTGGATAAAATGTAAACATGAATCACAGTTATGATATGTAGAGTAATATATAGATAAAAATATAAAGGATAAAAATTTTAAAATAGGAAAATTGAAAAGTTGGACTCGAGTCTCGGGCTTTAGCCCAAAATGCCAATGTAGCCTATAAGGGCATCAAAGTCCCCGTAGTTCACATGCAGCACAAGGGTGGAGTTTATCCCATAAATTCAAATGGGAGTTTGTTATATGTGTCTGTGTGTGTGTGTAGAAAAGATATTTTAGTTTTGCAAAAATGGGGTGAATAATCCCATTGGAATTTATAGTCGTAACCCTCTTTTTCTTTTTTTTTTTGGTTTTTTTATAGAAAATAAAGTATGTGCAATATAACTAATAAAGGATGAGATGTTAGTGCGTATGAACTAAAGTAAATGCTCGATTAATAATTTATGTAACTAATGCGAAAATAAAGAAATTTAAAGAGAGAAAAGGATATTTGGATCTTCTTTGGAGAATTTGGGCTAGATCTTGATCCTTTATGAGCTCCCTTGCAAATTGTGATGAATGTTGGATAAGAGGGAAGGATACTTTGCTAAATTGGGTATGAAAATGATGGGAATGAAAGATGGAAAGGAATTTCACACAAGAAAACTTCGTTGATTGCAAGAGAATGTTGTTGAGATCATAGATATTGATGGATCTGGAGTGTCTTGAGAGTGAGATCATGCCCTCCTTTTATAGGTTAGGGGTACTGTCGATCGTCATACCCCTAGCGCTGCTAATCGACAGGTGACCCTAGACACACTGTTGATTGGCATGGAAATGGACCTGCTAATTGGCAGTCTTGTGTAGATTTTACAGAAAAATGATCGTAGAATGCATTTCATAAATCAAAATTATGTATCGACAAACCTTTAAAATGGTAATTTAGATACGTTTAAGATCCACTTGGGTCTCTCTCAGATCTAGGAGTGGACTTTAGGTCCAACGGGGTTTGAAAACACCCATCGGTCCTTTGGACAGAAGATCGTCGGACGAGAATGGATTGTTCGTCCAAACTGTAAGTCAGAATCGCACCTAGGGCGGACCATTGGAAATTTTATGCGATGAAATTTGATGTTTCAATGAGCTTTGCTCGGTTCAGAATGTTGACTTTGGCGAAATGGGGCATAGAAGCCCCCGATGTCCTTTCAGAGTAAAACGGGTCGTTCGTCTGTACCGTAAGGATAATTCATGTATGAGGTAGATAGTTGGAAAGGGTATTCAGTTCCCTTCAAAGATTCATTTAGTCTCGTTCGATATGGAGAGTTGACTTTGGTCAAATGGAGCACGGGAGCGCCCGGTGGTCTTCGGATTATTTTTTGGGGGAAAATCGATCGTTCGTCCGAATGATTATGTCATTTTATGCATGGGTTGGACCGTTGGAAAGGTGTTCCAATGCCCTTCAAATATCCATTGAGCTTTCACTCTGACGATGAAGTTGATGGGGTCAAAGTGGGCCCCGAAAGCACCCACTGGCCTCTAAATCGATTTTCGATACTAAAATAGTCTGTTCGTCTAAACTGTTAAGCCGTTTGTACACATGGTGGACCGTTAGAAATAGGATTCAGGTCCCTTCAAAGACTCATTGAAGTTTTTCTCTGACGATAGAGTTGATTAGAGTCAAACGGAGCCTGGGAGCACCCGTTAGCCTCTAAATCGGTGCTCGAAATATGACATAGGGTTTGTAATGAATTGGGGAGCTTCTACGGAACTAAGGAAAGACTTAGGGGGTCCTATATTGTGGTATTTATAGAGACCCTCAATGGGTGAGCTTAGAATAAGTGAAAGGCGTCTAATAGACACCAATTCAGAGGGTCAAGTCCGATATTGAGGACCTATGGTATTATAAGGATGTCCGATTATACGGGGCAAGCTCAATTCTGAGGACCTAAATATGGGAGCGACTAATTATGAGGGTCGAGGTAAATTCTGAGGACCTTCAGTGAGAGCGACCAATTCTGAAGGTCGAAGTTAATTCTGAGGACCTTAAGTTGGAAAAACCAATTCTGAGGGTCGAGGTTAATTATGGGGACCTTAAATGGGAGTGACCAATTCTGAGGGTCAAGGTCAATTCTGAGGATCTCAAGTGAGAGAAACTGATTCTGAAGGTTGAGGTCAATTCTGAGGACCTTAAATGGGAGCGACCAATTCTGAGTGACAAGGTCAATTCTGAGGACCTTAAGTGAGAGCGACCAATTCTGAGGGTCGAGATCAATTCTGAGAACCTTAAGTAAAGAGGGATGGGGAATAGCTCTCATGGGGAATTATGTCCTTTTGATAAGGGATAAAAAATTTAGTCCAGTTGATAACTTAAGGTTTTGGGATACCGCTGGGGATAGATGCCCAGTTAAGGCTTCCAAGTCTCCTTAGGGAAATTTGGAATTTTTCTGATGAAAAGTTTAATTCAAGAGATCCTGTTGGGGAAACAAATAGCTCTGCGGAGGAGGCACTTGATTTCTGTTGACGATGAAGTTTTTCGAGATTTTGCTAGGGAGTTGTAGTGGGCTTTGCGGGCGTGCTGATTTTTAGGGTTTTAAAATAGGGATAAAATGTGGTATTAATCTGGCTGGTGACTTAGGGAATATAAAAAATGATTTTTTTGCGAAGAAATGTTCCAATATTTATTGGGTAATTTTCGGAATTTTTTGTGAAATATTTCGAATTTTTTGGGATTTTTTTTAGAAATTTCAGGGACTGCCGACCGACACGTTATGGGTGTTGCCAAAAAGCAGTGGCAAGGTCTTTTGGACTGCCTGGGGAAGGGGAAGAGATAGTGCCGATCAGCATACCCCTTATTCTTCTATAAAAAGGGATGAGTTCTTTTCATTTTTCACAACTTTCTGCTTTATTATCTTCTGCTCCTTTTTCTGCAATCCATTCCTGCATCCTTTCCTTATTTTAGTTTAGAAAATGGTAGATTTTTCAAGCAGGGAGACCCACATGGCGTAGTTAGGTGTTGGTGATTGGGCGCACTTGGAGTGGCGATCAAGGGGTGCCTTTGGCGTTAGGCAATGAGAATGCCTTTGATTGATTTAAGCCTCTTGGAAATGATCGTATTCTTCTATGTGAGCCTTCGCACCATCAATCATCTAGGCTGAGGAACCTTGAGGGTTATGTAAGTACTGCATGGCCTTTGGCATTCCTTTTCACATTTTTTTTGCATTTTCTTGTTTCTTTGAATTTTGACAAAAGGTATCTTTTTTATTTTGACAAACTGATATTACTGCGACGAATCTTCTCTCCCGGGGGACAATGTGGTTTTGAAATGTGTGGGAGCACCTTCCTGAAGTGGTGTGTTAGATGGTTTCTTTAACTAGTTTTGGAAGTCTGGCATCTGCGTTGGATAAGACGTCACACTCTACGACCGTTATATGTGCTCTGGGGGAGATGTAGTGGGATATTACTAACACCATACATTTGGGTTTGGGGGAGATAACAGTGACCCCCATTGACGTACATCATCTGCTGGGGATAGACTGTGAGGGGACCCAGATAGAGGTGGATCAAACGTTAATAATGATGTCGACGATAGTGGAGGCGGCGTTGGGAGATGTTGGACAGATAGTCTCGGGGGATTCGATCTGTATATCTCTTCTTCGAGAGGTTTTATTGATCCCACATATTGACGAAACTGATGGGATGCAGGTTTCCTAGATGGCCCGTTTGTTTATTCTTTTACTGCGGGGAGGATTTTTGGTGGCGCCGAGCGGTGATGTCGTCCACTTATTGTCTCTGACATTATTGAGGGTATTTCCTAATATCCCTCTCTTTGACAGGGGGAGACTGAGTTTGGAGACCCTTTATTCATCTTTGGATCCTTTCAGCTGGTGCTGCCGGCAGACTTTTACTAGAGCCACATATCTTTTGGAGGTATTTTTCTTTTCGCATTTTCCTTTATACATTTTATTTCATTTCTTTTTATTGTTGACCCTTGCCCTTTTACAGATATGGTTCTATGAGGTGATCAGGCTTAATTCCCGTTTGATTGGTTTTCATGATGAGTTGGTGGGGGGATTCAACCAGATGTAGCGATGGCGGAATTCCAACCAGCAGTCGAGGCGGTCTCTTTCCTTGGAGGTGGTGTGTCAGGTTCCGAATGACCTGACAAGAGATCAGGTTATCTCTTTTTTTCTCTTTTTCTTGAGTCTTTTCTTCAGTATTTACTTTATGCAAGTATTGACTTCATCTTGGCAAAATGTAGGAGACCTTTTATCCATTGGGGACAGTCATTTAGCATACGGGGGTGACCCAAGGGATTGCACAGATGCGCTAACTATTAAAGCGTGAGTTTGGCTACTCCCGGTATCTGGGAGAGAGAGTAGTCAGGTAGATTATAGAGGATGGTGTGGCGGTCCCACCAGTGATGCCCCCAAGATATATGAGGAAGGGGAAAGAGATGTCGGAGGATACTCGAGTGGTGGAGAATATCAGTGAGCCCTTTCCTTTGTACACGGACACGGTGGAGACCCAGACTACCTTGATTTTATGATGATCTCGGTGATGTCGTCATGCATCTATAATGTGGTGAACATGCTTCCACCTCTTACGGTTTCAGGCAGGAGTATGAGTAGGCCAATGGGGTCCACCCACAGCGTGGGTGGTGTATCAACATCAGCAATGGCAGTGACGTTAGAGGTTCCATTTCTTCAGCTTGCTCCTCCCTCTTATAACATCAGACTACCTAGGGGAGGATCAGTGAGTATGTTGCATCTCCCCAACGCGATGAACCCGGAGGTATTGGGGTTGACTGAGTATGTTCTCCATCCAGAGGTATAACTTTTCCCTTTGTCTTTTTGTTTTTTTGATTTCTTCTTTGCTTCAGACTGACTGATTTGCTCTTTTTATTTTTCTTACAGCATGTCCGGGTGTCAACTACTTAGCTGAGGGACATTCGGGATTGAGTGACTTCTGCGATCGCTCATGTTTGCAATTTGATCTCGATTCCTTCGTGTTTTATGCCATCTGCCTCATCTGAGGTTGAATTCGGATCGAGTAGCAGAGGCGCTTTAGCTCATCGTCGGGGGAAGCATACACGTCACCGAGATGGGTGATCATAGGAGGGGGAGGGAGAGAGAGAGAGTGGGGGTATCGGGCTGTGTCCCGTTGTTTTTTCTTCTTTTCTTATTTCGGTAAAAGAGGTGTAATGATGGTGTTGATACCAAATTTAATCTGCTGACATGGACCAATCATATGAAGACACGTGGCTACCTACGTGGCAATAACCAACACTTCCAAGGAACCCACGCGCTCCGAGGAATAAGACTACAATGAGGAAGACTAGTTCCCCGAGGAACTCACGCGCTTCGAGGAACAATGCCTCTCTGAGGAACTCTTGAGTATCGAGAAGCTTAGGCAGTCCAAGCAACTCAGGCGATCTGAGCTGCATCTCGAACAAAGCATTAATAGCTGCATAACCAACAGTTCAACAGATTCATTAAATGCTTATCATTCAGACGCACACGCAAAGAGGGCATTAAATGTATTACCCTTTCATATGTATATCATTTAATGTATTACCCTTTCACATTACAGCCTCAGGGCTATAATTACATTGTACAATCCTCATTGTAAGGAGAATCTGGATCCGAATCCAAAACCTGAATCCAAAGTGGAATTTCTTGATAGAACTTATAATCGAGAATTCCCAAACATTCAGCAATAAAGCAACAGTGGACGTAGGCCATTCTTATAAGGCTGAACCACTTTAAAATTATTTGTCTCATTTATTTATCTGTGATTGAATTATTAGAGTGATCTAATTTTTTACATCAATAGATTGGCGCCGTCTGTGGGAAATGACTGATAATATCGTTTTTCATGAAAAACAATCCATTACCAATGGCTGACATTCCTGAATCCAGTAATCGAAATGTTGCAACCCCTCTAAATCCATCTGCTCCACCAATTATTCCAGATATGACTGGAATAATGGAAAATCTAGCTCAGGGCCAGACCGTCATGCAAGAAACAATGCGACAACTCATCCAAACCCTCCATGGCGGTGCATCAGCCCATTCCGAACCACGAAGCATTCAAAGAAATACCCGTGTGTCTTCTTCGCGTACTAGGCGTACTAATTCATATCGCAATGAGGAGTCTGAAGATTTTTCTTATCAACCTGGACGAACTTCATCAGTGCGGGCCACAGATACTGAACAACGTGTCACCCTCTCCCCAGAAAGGACCAGCGCATTGGAAAGATTAAGTAGGGTTTCTCCTTTCGAACGATTAGGACCTAGGAGGAACAAAAGTCCTCTTAATGCAGCGTCGAGGAGCTTTTGACGACCATGAGATTTAAGGGAAGGATCTGCCCAGTCGCGACCAGCTGCTCGTCAAGATAGATCCTATGACCGACCAGCTGCTCGTCAAGATAAATCCCAGGAGGCCACTTCAACGCGATCAATTGCTCGAAACAATAGGCCCGAGGAAGGAAATGATGCATGGAAAGGATCTATTCAGAGGCTGGAGAATAGATTAGGGGAAATGGCTAAGGCCAAGAACCCTCTACAACGAACCTTTGTTCGAGGAACACCTTTTGTCCAGGACATTGTTGATTTTCCAACACCATCAAAGTTCAAAGAACCTGTTGTGACTCCCAAGTATGATGGAAAGACTGACCCTGTCCTTCATATAGAACAATATCAAGCTGTAGCCGACATCTATGCTGTCCCAGATGAGATGAGATGCAGAGCATTCCCCGGAACACTTATCGGATCTGCTCAAATATGGTATAATAGTCTTCCTCGGGGTAAGATTTCAACTTTTCTTCAATTGGCCGAGCTATTCATTGGGAATTTCTGCTTTGGAGCAAAGCCTATTAAACGAGTAGCACATTTGTTAAGTGTTAGACAACAAGCTGGTGAGAGTACCAGAGATTATATAACTCATTTTAATAACGAGAAACTTGAAGTCATTGATTATGAGGAGAAGACAGCGATTACCGCTTTGATGAGTGGACTACTACCAAACAAGTTGTACTACACTTTGGCCAAAGATCCACCTCAAACCATGTCGGACCTGATGGGAAAAGCATCCAAGATTATGAATGGCGAGGAAGCTATGTCTGCGAAGAAGAATATGGACGCCAAAGAAACCAAGGTGGAAGGTGATAAAGCTAAGAATAAAGAACATAAGAACAATGGTGGTGACAAACAATCCAAAAATAGGTCGTCATGGGAGGTCTTGAGGAAATTTGATAATTACACACCTTTGAAGGCAAATATCAACCACGTCCTGGAAGAAATTAAGAATAACGAGGAGTTAAACTGGCCAATGAAAATGAAGGCAGACCCTGACACGAGGAATAGGAAAAAATATTACGAGTTCCACAAGGATCATGGCCATATGATAAAAAAATTGCATATCTCTTCAGAATGAGATTGAAACACTCATCCGATGAGGAAAGCTAGCAAAGTATGTTGATCGGGGAGGCGAAAGAAGAAACAACGACCGAACTAGAGAGAGATCTAGATCTCCCCGTCGAGCAGAGGAAAACAAGAAGAAAAACCATGAAGTTGATCCAGAGGATGACCCTGATCTTCCCAAAAAACTAAGGCAGCCAGAACGAGAGGTATTTTTAATACGATTTGGGTCATTTGATTGTAATGTTATTACAGGAGGAGATGCAGGAGGAGGAGATCTTACTACAGAAAGAAAAGCTTACCTCGGTGAGGCTCAAGCTTGCTCGTACAATCAGCGAATAAATCTAGCTGAGGAAGATCGCCCGAGAAAGGTGAACAAGGAGAAATTGGTTATCGGTTTTTTAAAAAATGACCTTGCAGGTGTTTTATATCCTCATGATGACCAGCTGGTGATCAAAATGAAAATGAAGGAGGTCATGATTTCAAGAGTACTGATCGACAATGGTAGCTCGGCAGACATCATGTTCTACTTGTGCTTCGATAGTTTAAATCTAAAGTTATCTCAACTGGAGCCTTACCATAGACCCCTCATTGGTTTTGCTGGCGAGAAAGTATTTCCACTTGGGACGATCAAGTTGGATATATTCATTGGTACGTGGAAAACTTGTCGGACAGAAAGAATACGTTTCTTCGTGATGGATAAGAATGTCCAATAATCGTACAATATCATCATGGGAAGAGTAGGATTGAAGAAGTTTGAGGTTGTACCATCTACAGTGCATCAATGCCTAAAATTTCCAACAAACTTTGGAGTGGGAGTTGTGAAAGGTGATCAGAAAGTAGCTCGGGAATGCTATTATTCATCCGCCGAGCAAGAAGAACTGGAAGAATCAAAGAAAAAGACTACTACCTATCAAGTGGATGAAGGTGCAGAAATTAAAACATTGGATCCTCGAGATGAGTCGCAACTCGTGAAGGGTCAAGTGGTGGAAACTACTGAAAACTTCATTCTAGATGACGAGCACCCTGAACGAACTACTCAAATAGGTTCATCGTTGTAAGCCTCATTAAAACAGGAATTGATAACTTTCCTTAGAAGCAGAAGACAAACTTTTGCGTGGAGTCATGAAGATATGCTTGGGATAGACCCAAACTTCTTATGTCACGAGCTCAATGTGAATAAGGAGATCAAGCCTGTGAAGCAGAGAAGAAGAGTATTCAGTCCCGAGAAGAATCAAGCTATACAGGAGGAAGTCGAGAAGCTCCAGAAAGCTAGTTTCATTGAAGATGTTAAATATCCAGATTGGTTAGCTAATGTGGTAATGGTAAAGAAGAAAAACAACAAGTGGAGGATGTGTGTAGACTTCACCGACCTCAACAAAGCATGCCTAAACACTACACCAAAAATGCTAATCTGGCACGCTGAGGGAAGGAAATTTTGGCACGGTTTTAAAGCGTGCCAAAATCTGGCACGGTTTAATCATAAACTGGCACGATTTAAAACAGTGTCAGATTCTGGAACGGTTCTAAACCGTGCCAAATATGAGTACAGTTCATTAAAAAAATAACACCCCAAAATTTGAGGGGGGAACCAAAATTTCAAAAGACCAAATCGTTATTTTTTTCAAGAGACTAAATCTCCCTCTCTCTCTCTCTCTATACCCGGCGACTCCCCGATCCACACTACTTGGCGACCCCGATCAACCCTACCCGTCGCCGCCTTTTCATCGCAGCTTCTCGCGGCCGCCTCTTCATCGTAGCCTCCTGCCGCCTCCATACTCCACGATCCACACTACCCGACACCTCATCCTCACTGCTGCCTCCATCATCAGTGATTACCTGTGCGTACACGTGCGTATACCTGTGCGTGCACCTAAACTTTTTTGGGCGATTTGCGAGTATAGGTCATATACTTGTGCCCGTGCACTCGTCACAGGAGCGACGAGTCTGACTGTGGATTTGAATGCTCCCTGTGAATATAGACACACTCCTGGAATAGCTCAGATATTAATTGACTATGGAGCTCGAACTGATCTCAGATGCAACATTGAAAAGTTTGAGGTAGATATGTGATTTTGTTATCTTTGCTGCTCTCTTGGTTGTTTTTTATTTTTTCCCTACTTTCTCATTGAATTGTTGTGTACTTGTATATATATATGTGTGTGTGATTATAGATTTTCTTTTTAACTCCTTTGTGACTTGTTGATGAATTGATTGTTCATGTATGTGTGCGCAAACACACTGTGTGGAGTTGGTAGGGAAGAAATGAAATACATATAGGGCCCGTTTGGCAACCCAATTTCAAGACTTGGAATTGGAATTGAAAGGCCAATTTGAATTCCACGGAATTGAAATTGGCCTTCCAATTCCAATTCCAAGCTTTGGAATTGAATTGCCAAATGGACCCATAACATTTTTGTCATTGAATCTTGAGGAAAAATCAGAATATTAAGGCTTATAGAGAAATCCAAATTTAGAAATAATTGTCACACGCAGTGTGTGTGTTCGTATAGTTGTATGTTTTCCTTTTTACAGCCCTGTGTCTCGTTGATGAGTTGATTGTCTGTGTGTGTAGATTTGGAGCTGGAAGGGTGTAAATGAAATAAAAATGAGATTATTTCACTAAAACTTTAGGGAAAAAAATGAGAAATAAAGGTTTATAGAGAAATTTAGAATTAGAATTAGAATTAATTGCCAAAACTCGTATGTGTGTGTGTGTATATATGTTTGTATATTGTCATTTAAACACCTTAGTGTCTCATCAATGAATTGATTGTTTATGTATATATGTGTGCGTGCACATAGTGTGTACTTGAAGGTGGAAGGGAAGAAGTGCACTAAAGATCAGGTTTTGATTGGTATGAATATGTATATTTGCACATGTATGTATATACATGTAATTATACACTTTAAATTTATTAGCTCTATGTTTGGTAGATGAAATGGTGCCAAACTTTGTTGCAAAACGTGGCCGGAACGTTGTTGTGAGCAATCACCGGGGGCTTGGGGGCATATCAATAACTGTAAGTAAGTATTCACTATATGGAATTTTTCTTTATTTTTTCCATTCTTTATTTGTTTTTCTTTTAATTGTCTAGTAAGAAACCATTCAATAAATTTCTGTAATTGAATTATATATAATGATGTAGATACTTGATTCTTCTGGATTATACTTATCTCTCACTTTTTTTTCTTTTTTTCCTTATCTGTCAGTTTGTTTGTTGGACAATTATGTTTCAGAAACAGAGAGAAGGCATGTTGTTCCATCACAAGTGCAATGACATATTTTGGGTGGATTCGCCTCTATTGTGGGTTGATTGAGTGCACCATATGAAAAGTCTTCTAACATGCATGAAAGGCTGTTTGTAAATTTTCTTTTGGCAGTTGGCTGTCATCCATTTGGACTGTTCACTTTTGCTAAGGATCTAGTTAGCATGGATACAAAGGTAAGCTTATTGTTCATACCCTTTGGACTTGACTTCTTTCTAGTTTATTCTCTGGTTAATTATGATCACATTAACATATTGTAGGTCAGGATGTTAGTGGTTTATATGTAAAAGTAGCTTCAGAGCAAGGCCAAGGTCAAGGAATTACAAGTAATGTAACTTTCACATGCAGAATCTCACTAACCCGCTACTGGATAGGTAAAACTCTAGTATTATATTTTACTTCTAATAAGATATATAGTTTTATATATGTGCAGTACTTTATATATGCGTGTCCTTTAGTGTATATATGGTTATGGGGTTTAACACTCTTTTTTTTAAATTAGGTGTTTTCATATTTGAAGTTTTGTTATGGAAGTAAAATAAAAGTTACGTGATCTTATGCTATTAATCAAGACGTAATTAACTCAACTATGAGAAACTCTATAAGAATATTTACTTATTACTTGAAGTCACAAAACAAAAAACTTTAGTTGTGTGAGCATTCCCACATCATCAATGATAGGAGTTCTAATGAATGGAGTTTGAATAACATGTGATAGCTTTTCAAAATTATGCCTGTTGATAGTAATTATGCCTTACACTATTGAGATTTAGTACTAACAATTAATGACCCCTCGCAGTGAGTCCATATTGACATAGAAGTATAGTTTATTATGGACATGAGTTTTTTACTCATGTGGTCATGAGATGTATAGCTATTGCACTGTTATAGGTGATTTCACCCCAAACCAGCCCATAAACGGCCCCGTAAGAGGCACGAACACCTTACACGGGACCAATGTAACTCGTAGGAACTGACAACGTAGTCACAGGTCTCTCGGTTTAAGATTATGACGATAATTTGAAAATATCAAGTTTAAACTTAAAAACAAGCCGTTAAAGGATGAAAACCCAAACCAACCACCAAACGGCCCTATAAGAGGCACGAACACCTCGTATGGGACCAATGTAACTTGTAGGAACTGATCGCGTAGTCCCGGGTCTCCCGGTTTGAGAATACGACGATAATTTTAAAAAATCACACTTGACTTAAAAACAGGCCGTTAAAGGGTGAAAACCTAAACCAGGCACCAAACGCCCCCGTAGGAGGCACGAACACCTCGCACGGGACCAATGAAACATGTATGAACTGACCGCGTAGTCACGAATCTCCCGGTTTGAGAATACGACGGTAATTTGCAAAAATAAACACCTAAACTTAAAACAGGCCGTTAAAGGGCGAAAACCTAAACCAGCCCCCAAACGGACTCGTAAGAGGCACGAACACCTCACACGGGACCAATGTAACTTGTAGGAACTGACCGCGTAGTCCCGGGACTCCCGGTTTGAGAGTATGACGATAATTTGCAAAAATCACACTTAGACTTGAAAACATGTCGTTAAGGGGTGAAAATCCAAACTAGCCCCCAAACGATCCCGTAGGAGGCACGAACACCTCCCACGGGACCAATCTAACTTGTAGGAACTAACCGCGTTGTCCCGAGTCTCCCCGTTTGAGAGTATGACGATAATTTGCAAACATCACACTTAGACTTGAAAATAGGCCGTTAAAGGGTGAAAACCCAAACCAGTCCCCAAACGACCCCGTAGGAGGCACGAACACCTCACACGGGACCAATGTAACTTGTAGGAACTGACCGCGTTGTCCCGGGTCTCCCGGTTTGAGAGTATCACGATAATTTGAAAAAATCACACTTAGATTTGAAAATAGGCCGTTAAAGGGTGAAAACCCAAACCAGCCCCCAAACGACCCCGTGGTAGGCACGAACACCTCTCACGGGAGCATTGTAACTTGTAGGAACTGACCGCGTAGTCCCGGGTCTCCCGGTTTGAGAATATGACGATAATTTGTAAAAATCACACTTACACTTGAAAACAGGCCGTTAAAGGGTGAAAACCCAAACCAGCCCCCAAACGACTCCATAGGAGGCACGAACACCTCGCACGGGACCAATGTAACTTGTAGCAACTGACCGCGTAGTCCTGGGTCTCTCGGTTTGAGAGTATGACTATAATTTGCAAAAATCACACTAACACTTGAAAACAGGCCGTTAAAGGGTGAAAACCCAAACCAGCCCTCAAACGACCCCGTAGGAGGCACGAACACTTCCCTCGGGACCATTGTAACTTGTAGGAACTGACCGCGTAGTCCCGGGTCTCCCGGTTTGAGAGTGTGACGATAATTTGCGAAAATCACACTTAGACTTGAAAACAGGCCGTTAATGGTTGAAAACCCAAATCAGCACCCAAACGACCTCGTAGGAGGCACGAACACCTCGTACGGGACTAATGTAACTTATAGGAACTGACTGCGTAGTCCCGGGTCTCCCGGTTTGAGAGTAGGTCGATAATTTGCGAAAATCACACTTAGACTTGAAAACAAGTCGTTAAAGGGTGAAAACCCAAACCAGCACCCAAACGACCCCGTAGGAGGCATGAACACCTCGTACGGGACCAATGAAACATGTATGAACTGACCGCGTAGTCACGAATCTCCCGGTTTGAGAATACGACGGTAATTTGCAAAAATAAACACCTAAACTTAAAACAGGCCGTTAAAGGGCAAAAACCTAAACCAGCCCCCAAACGGACTAGTAAGAGGCACGAACACCTCACACGGGACCAATATAACTTGTAGGAACTGACCGCGTAGTCCCGGGACTCCCGATTTGAGAGTATGACGATAATTTACAATAATCACACTTAGACTTGAAAACAGGCCGTTAAGATATGAAAATCCGAACCAGCCCCCAAACGACCCCGTAGGAGGCACGAACACCTCGCACGGGACAAATGTAACTTGTAGGAACTGACCGCGTAGTCCCAAGACTCCCGGTTTGAGAGTATGATGATAATTTGAAAAAATCACACTTAGACTTGAAAATAGGCCGTTAAGGGGTGAAAAACCAAACCAGCCCCCAAACGACCCCGTAGGAGGCACGAACACCTCACACGGAACCAATGTAACTTGTAGGAACTGACCGCGTAGTCCCGGGACTCCCGGTTTGAGAGTATGACGATAATTTGAAAAAATCACACTTTGACTTGAAAAGAGGCCGTTAAGGGGTGAAAACCCGAACTAGCCCCCAAACGACCCCGTAGTAGGTACGAGCACCTCGCACGGGACCAATGTAACTTGTAGGAACTGACCGCGTAGTCCCGGGTCTCCCGGTTTGAGAGTATGACGATAATTTGCAAAAATCACACTTAGACTTGAAAACAGGCCGTTAAAGGGTGAAAACCCAAACCAGCCCCCAAACGACCCCGTGGTAGGCACGAACACCTCGCACGGGAGCATTGTAACTTGTAGGAACTGACCGCGTAGTCCCGGGTCTCCCGGTTTGAGAATATGACGATAATTTGCAAAAATCACACTTAGACTTGAAAACAGGCCGTTAAAGGGTGAAAACCCAAACCAGCCCCCAAACGACCCCGTAGGAGGTACGAACACCTCGCACGGGACTAATGTAACTTGTAGGAACTAACCGCGTAGTCCCGGATCTCCCCGTTTGAGAGTATGATGATAATTTACAAAAATCACACTTAGACTTGAAAACAGGCCGTTAAAGGGTGAAAACCCAAACCAGCACCCAAACGTCCCCGTAGGAGGCACGAATACCTCGCACGAGACCAATGTAACTTGTAGGAACTAACCGCGTTGTCCCGGGTCTCCCCGTTTGAGAGTATGATGATAATTTGCAAAAATCACACTTAGACTTGAAAACAGGCCGTTAAAGGGTGAAAACCCAAACCAGCACCCAAACGACCCCGTAGGAGGCACGAACACCTCCCACGGGACCAATCTAACTTGTAGGAACTAACCGCGTTGTCCCGGGTCTCCCCATTTGAGAGTATGACGATAATTTGCAAAAATCACACTTAGACTTGAAAACATGCCGTTAAGGGGTGAAAATCCAAACTAGCCCCCAAACGATCCCGTAGGAGGCACGAACACCTCCCACGGGACCAATCTAACTTGTAGGAACTAACCGCGTTGTCCCGAGTCTCCCCGTTTGAGAGTATGACGATAATTTGCAAACATCACACTTAGACTTGAAAATAGGCCGTTAAAGGGTGAAAACCCAAACCAGTCCCCAAACGACCCCGTAGGAGGCACGAACACCTCACACGGGACCAATGTAACTTGTAGGAACTGACCGCGTTGTCCCGGGTCTCCCGGTTTGAGAGTATCACGATAATTTGAAAAAATCACACTTAGACTTGAAAATAGGCCGTTAAAGGGTGAAAACCCAAACCAGCCCCCAAACGACCCCGTGGTAGGCACGAACACCTCTCACGGGAGCATTGTAACTTGTAGGAACTGACCGCGTAGTCCCGGGTCTCCCGATTTGAGAATATGACGATAATTTGTAAAAATCACACTTACACTTGAAAACAGGTCGTTAAAGGGTGAAAACCCAAACCAGCACCCAAACGACTCCATAGGAGGCACGAACACCTCGCACGGGACCAATGTAACTTGTAGGAACTGACCGCGTAGTCCCGGGTTTCTCGGTTTGAGAGTATGACTATAATTTGCAAACATCACACTGACACTTGAAAACAGGCCGTTAAAGGGTGAAAACCCAAACCAGCCCTCAAACGACCCCGGAGGAGGCACGAACACTTCCCTCGGGACCATTGTAACTTGTAGGAACTGACCGCGTAGTCCCGGGTCTCCCGGTTTGAGAGTGTGACGATAATTTGCGAAAATCACACTTAGACTTGAAAACAGGCCGTTAATGGTTGAAAACCCAAATCAGCACCCAAACGACCTCGTAGGAGGCACGAACACCTCGTACGGGACTAATGTAACTTATAGGAACTGACTGCGTAGTCCCGGGTCTCTCGGTTTGAGAGTAGGTCGATAATTTGCGAAAATCACACTTAGACTTGAAAACAAGCCGTTAAAGGGTGAAAACCCAAACCAGCACCCAAACGACCCCGTAGGAGGCACGAACACCTCGCACGGGACCAATGAAACATGTATGAACTGACCGCGTAGTCACGAATCTCCCGGTTTGAGAATATGACGGTAATTTGCAAAAATAAACACCTAAACTTAAAACAGGCCGTTAAAGGGCGAAAACCTAAACCAGCCCCCAAACGGACTCGTAAGAGGCACGAACACCTCACACGGGACCAATGTAACTTGTAGGAACTGACCGCGTAGTCCCGGGACTCCCGGTTTGAGAGTATGACGATAATTTGCAAAAATCACACTTAGACTTGAAAACATGCCGTTAAGGGGTGAAAAACCAAACCAGCCCCCAAACAACCCCGTAGGAGGCACGAACACCTCGCACGGGACCAATGTAACTTGTAGGAAGTGACCGCGAAGTCCCGGGACTCCCGGTTTGAGAGTATGACGATAATTTACAAAAATCACACTTAGACTTGAAAAGAGGCCGTTAAGGGGTGAAAACCCGAACCAGCCCCCAAACGACCCCGTAGTAGGCACGAGCACCTCGCACGGGACCAATGTAACTTGTAGGAACTGACCGCGTACTCCCGGGACTTCGGGTTTGAGAGTATGACGATAATTTAGAAAAATCACACTTAGACTTGAAAATAGGCCGTCAAGGGGTGAAAACCCGAACCAACCCCCAAACGACCCCGTAGGAGGCACGAACACCTCGCACGGGACCAATATAACTTATAGGAACTGACCGCGTAGTCCCGGGACTCCCGATTTGAGAGTATGATGATAATTTACAATAATCACACTTAGACTTGAAAACAGGTCGTTAAGATATGAAAATCCGAACCAGCCTCCAAACGACCCCGTAGGAGGCACGAACACCTCGCACGGGACAAATGTAACTTGTAGGAACTGACCGCGTAGTCCCAAGACTCCCGGTTTGAGAGTATGATGATAATTTGCAAAAATCACACTTAGACTTGAAAATAGGCCGTTAAGGGGTGAAAAACCAAACCAGCCCCCAAACGACCCCGTAGGAGGCACGAACACCTCACACGGAACCAATGTAACTTGTAGGAACTGACCGCGTAGTCCCGGGACTCCCGGTTTGAGAGTATGACGATAATTTGAAAAAATCACACTTTGACTTGAAAAGAGGCCGTTAAGGGGTGAAAACCCGAACTAGCCCCCAAACGACCCCGTAATAGGTACGAGCACCTCGCACGGGACCAATGTAACTTGTAGGAACTGACCGCGTAGTCCCGAGTCTCCCGGTTTGAGAGTATGACGATAATTTGCAAAAATCACACTTAGACTTGAAAACAGGCCGTTAAAGGGTGAAAACCCAAACCAGCCCCCAAACGACCCCGTGGTAGGCACGAACACCTCGCACGGGAGCATTGTAACTTGTAGGAACTGACCGCGTAGTCCCGGGTCTCCCGGTTTGAGAATATGACGATAATTTGCAAAAATCACACTTAGACTTGAAAACAGGCCGTTAAAGGGTGAAAACCCAAACCAGCCCCCAAACGACCCCGTAGGAGGTAGGAACACCTCGCAGCGAACCAATGTAACTTGTAGGAACTAACCACGTAGTCCCGGGTCTCCCGGTTTGAGAGTATGACGATAATTTGCAAAAATCACACTTAGACTTGAAAATACGCCGTTTGAGGGTGAAAACCCAAACCAACCCCCAAACGATCCCGTAGGAGGTAAGAACACCTCGCACGGGACCAATGTAACTTATAGGAACTGATCGCATAGTCCCGGGTCTCCCCGTTTGAGAATAAAAATCAACTCTTAGACGTAAAAACAAGTCGTTAAAGGGTGAAAACCCAAATCAGCCCCCAAACGACCCCGTAGGAGGCACGAACACCTCGCACGGGACCAATGTAACTTGTAGGAACTGATCGCGTAGTGTCGGGTCTCTCGGTTTGAGGGTATGACAATAATTTGCAAAAATCACACTTAGACTTGAAAACAGGCCGTTAAAGGGTGAAAACCCAAACCAGCCCCCAAACGACCCCGTAGGAGGCACGAACTCCTCGCACGGGACCAATGTAACTTGTAGGAACTAACCGCGTAGTCCCGGATCTCCCCGTTTGAGAGTATGATGATAATTTGCAAAAATCACACTTAGACTTGAAAACAGGCCGTTAAAGGGTGAAAACCCAAACCAGCACCCAAACGTCCCCGTAGGAGGCACGAATACCTCGCACGGGACCAATGTAACTTGTAGGAACTAACCGCGTTGTCCCGGGTCTCCCCGTTTGAGAGTACGATGATAATTTGCAAAAATGACACTTAGACTTGAAAACAGGCCGTTAAAGGGTGAAAACCCAAACCAGCACCCAAACGACCCCGTAGGAGGCACGAACACCTCCCACGGGACCAATCTAACTTGTAGGAACTAACCGCGTTGTCCCGGGTCTCCCCATTTGAGAGTATGACGATAATTTGCAAAAATCACACTTAGACTTGAAAACAGTCCGTTAAAGGGTGAAAATCCAAACTAGCCCCCAAACGATCCCGTAGGAGGCACGAACACCTCCCACGGGACCAATCTAACTTGTAGGAACTAACCGCGTTGTCCCGAGTCTCCCCGTTTGAGAGTATGACGATAATTTGCAAACATCACACTTAGACTTGAAAATAGGCCGTTAAAGGGTGAAAACCCAAACCAGTCCCCAAACGACCCCGTAGGAGGCACGAACACCTCACACGGGACCAATGTAACTTGTAGGAACTGACCGCGTTGTCCCGGGTCTCCCGGTTTGAGAGTATCACGATAATTTGTAAAAATCACACTTAGACTTGAAAATAGGCCGTTAAAGGGTGAAATCCCAAACCAGCCCCCAAACGACCCCGTGGTAGGAACGAACACCTCTCACGGGAGCATTGTAACTTGTAGGAACTGACCGCGTAGTCCCGGGTCTCCCGGTTTGAGAATATGACGATAATTTGTAAAAATCACACTTACACTTGAAAACAGGCCGTTAAAGGGTGAAAACCCAAACCAGCCCCCAAATGACTACATAGGAGGCACGAACACCTCGCACGGGACCAATGTAACTTGTAGGAACTGACCGCGTAGTCCCGGGTCTCTCGATTTGAGAGTATGACTATAATTTGCAAAAATCACACTAACACTTGAAAACAGGCCGTTAAAGGGTGAAAACCCAAACCAGCCCTCAAACGACCCCGTAAGAGGCACGAACACTTCCCTCGGGACCATTGTAACTTGTAGGAACTGACCGCGTAGTCCCGGGTCTCCCGGTTTGAGAGTATGACGATAATTTGCGAAAATCACACTCAGACTTGAAAACAGGCCGTTAATGGTTGAAAACCCAAATCAGCACCCAAACGACCTCGTAGGAGGCACGAACACCTCGTACGGGACTAATGTAACTTATAGGAACTGACTGCGTAGTCCCGGGTCTCCCGGTTTGAGAGTAGGTCAATAATTTGCGAAAATCACACTTAGACTTGAAAACAAGCCGTTAAAGGGTGAAAACCCAAACCAGCACCCAAACGACCCCGTAGGAGGCACGAACACCTCGCACGGGACCAATGTAACATGTAGGAAATGACCGCGTAGTCCCGGGTCTCTCTGTTTGAGAGTTTGACGATAATTTGCAAAAATCACACTTAGACTTGAAAACAGGTCGTTAAAGGGTGAAAACCCAAACCAGCCCCCAAACGACCCCGTAGGAGGCACGAACACCTCACACGGGACCAATGTAACATGTAGGAACTGACCGCGTAGTCCCGGGTCTCCCGGTTTGAGAGTATGACGATAATTTACGAAAATCACACTTTCTTGAAAACAGCCCGTTAGAGGGTGAAAACCCAAACCAGCCCCCAAACGACCCCGTAGGAGGCACGAATGCCTCGCACGGGACGAATGTAACTTATAGGAACTGATCGCGTAGTCCCGGGTCTCCCGGTTTGAGAGTATGACGATAATTTGTAAAAATAACACTTAGACTTTAAAACAGGCCGTTAAAGGGTGAAAACCCAAACCAACCCCCAAACGACCCCGTAGGAGGCACGGACACCTCGCACGGGACCAATGTAACTTATAGGAACTGTCCGCGTATTCCTGGGTCTCCTGGTTTGAGAGTATGACGATAATTTGTTAAAATCACACTTTCTTGAAAACAGCCCGTTAAAGGGTGAAAACCCAAACCAGCCCCCAAACGACCCCGTAGGAGGCACGAATACCTCGCACGGGACCAATCTAACTTGTAGGAACTAACCGCGTTGTCCCGGGTCTCCCGGTTTGAGAGTATGACGATAATTTGTAAAAATAACACTTAGACTTGAAAACAGGCCGTTAAAGGGTGAAACCCAAACCAGCCCCCAAACGACCCCGTAGGAGGCACGAACACCTCGCACGGGACCAATGTAACTTATAGGAACTGACCGCGTAGTCCCGGGTCTCCCGATTAGAGAGTATGACGATAATTTGCAAAAATCACACTTAGATTTGAAAACAGGCCGTTAAAGGGTGAAAACCCAAACCAGCCCCCAAACGACCCCGTAGGAGGCACGAACACCTCGCACGGGACCAATGTAACTTGTAGGAACTGACCGCGTAGTCGTATATGCAATTTTTCTAGTTGTATATGCAATTTTTTTGCTTGAATATGATTTTTTTAAAATTGACTTGATTACTAATATTGTATCTTTTTTGTGTCTTATTTTTTTTGTAGGATGACATTCAATCGTTAGCTTTTATCCACTTGGAACGCACGAAGAAGTCAATGGTTTAAAACAGGGGGATTGTGTATTTAGTGTCGTTAATATTCAGGATTCTATTTTTTGTGTTATGGCCGAGCAGGCTTCAGTAGTTTTATGGTTTATTTTTATGGTCGTCCTGGCTATAGTAGTTTTATTGTTGACTTTTATGGCCGTGCGGGCTTTATATGGGCAGATTTTATGTTAGCAGGTTTTGGAATGCTCAAAAAATAGAGGAAACTCTGCCCAATTTATTTTTGATATGGGAACGATTAACTCTTGTAATTTTTTGAAGTTATTGTCGACTTTTATGGTCATGTGTTAATTTATATTGGTATTATCTCTTGTAATTTTTTGAAGTTTGTATGCACATTAGTTTATTAACAACCTGCGATATTCATAATTTGTGAATTTTTTTGATTTTGTTTTTGCAAATAATAAATATTTTTCCTACCGAATTTGGAATTTGCAGATTTTCCAGATTTGGTTCCTATTATTATTTTTTTTAATCAACTAAAAAATCTGGCACGGTCTTAAACCATGCCAAAAGCGTGCCAGAAAATAGATAATTTGGCACGGTTTTGGCGTGTGCCAAAAGCGTGTCAGATTTAACATCTGACACGGTTTAAAAGCGTGCCAGATTAAAAAACTGGCACAGTTTAAAAGCGTGCCAAAAGCGTGCCAGTTTGGAAAATCTGGCACGGTTTTAAACCGTGCCAGTTTCCTATTTTTGGTGTAGTGAAAGGATCACTTTCCACTGCCCCGAATTGATCAACTGGTGGATGCTACCTCGGGACACGAGTTGCTGAGCTTCATGGATGCTTATTCTGGCTATAATCAAATTAAAATGAAATCTGAAGACAGGGGGAGTACTTCATTTATTACCCCTAGGGGAACTTATTGTTAAAATTTTATGCCTTTTGGTTTGAAAAATGCAGGTGCGTCATATCAGAGGCTGATGAACAAGGTCTTTGCTGAACAAATCAGTGACAATATGGAAGTCTATGTTGACGATATGCTGACGAAAAGAAAGAAAGTTGCCGATCATCTAGTTGACTTAAGTCAGACTTTTGATCAACTAAATAAATATCAAATGAAGCTGAACCCGACGAAGTGCATATTTGGAGTACGAGAAGGCATGTTCCTCGGGTACATTGTCAATCAACGAGGCATTGAAGCAAATCCTAAAAAGGTCAAAGCTCTATTAGGGATGCGATCTCCAACGACGAAGAAGGAAGTACAAAGTCTCACAGGACAAGTAGCGACACTCAATAGATTTGTGTCACGAGCAATTGATAGATGTCTCCCATTCTTAAAGACACTCATAAAGACTTTTGAGTGGAATGATGAATGTGAGAAGGATTTTCAAGACTTGAAGAAATACTTGGGAGCACCTCCACTATTGTCCAGGCCAGTGATGGGAGAAAAATTATACTTGTACCTTGCAGTGTCCGAGAATGCAGTTAGCTCGGCGTTGATCAGAGTGGAGAATGGAGTACAAAAGCCAATTTACTACACAAGTAAGGCCTTCAGAGGAGCAGAGATCAGATATCCAAGGCTGGAGAAATTGGCACTGGCGCTGATTGAGGTGAGTAGGAGAATGAAGCCATATTTCCAGGCTCATACTATAGTAGTATATACTGACATGCCATTGAGGCAAGCCCTGCATAAGCCAAAAAAATCAGGAAGATTGATGTACTGGGCAATAGAGCTCAGTGAATATGATATAGTCTATGAACCCAGATCATCGCTTAAAGGGCAGGCTGTAGCAGATTTTATAGCGGAGTTCACCTATCCTGATAGTTTCGAGGAATAAACGTTGCTCGCTGATCAACCTGTGGATGTTACAGGATCAACAAACACCGGCTCATACCAATTCCTATTGGTAAAAGGGCGTGTGGATGTTACAGGATGTGACGAGGAGATAGTTGTGAGGACTCCAAACGAGAAACAAGAGTTGCTCGCTGATCAATCTGTGGATGTTACAGGATCAACAAACACTAGCTCAGACCAACTCCGGTTGGTAAAAGGGCAAGTGGATGTTACAAGATCATTGAATTCGGGCTCAGACCAACTCTAGTTGGTAAAAGGGCAAGAAGAAATGATCGACGAAGAGAAAGAAGAATCCGAGGAGGAATGAAGCAATGAATATTTCACCGAGGAACTCTAACTGATCAGAAATTTGAAGACGAGTTACCTATATGGAGATTATATATAGATGGCTCATCTTGCACTGCAGGATGCGGCGTGGGGATAGTTTTGAGCACTCCGGATGAGGTCGATATGGAATACGCCTTGCGTTTCCAATTCAAAGCTTCCAATAATGAGGCTGAGTATGAGGCCATGATTGCAGGACTTGGTTTAGCGAAAATTATGGAGGCGCAGCAGGTTGTGATCTTCAGTGACTCTCAATTGATTGTAAACCAAATGGTGGGAGTATATGCAGTTAGAGGAGAATTAATGATTAGATATCATGCAAAGGCAAAGGAGCTGATGTCAGAATTTACCGCTATTCAGCTGATCAGAATACCGAGAACGGAGAATGCGAGAGCAGACGCCCTAGCTCGACTAGCATCAGCTACTCGCACCAAGCTACGACGAACAATCCCAATTGAATTGTTAGTTGGTCGGAGCATAGATGATGATCTGACGATGAACTTTATCACCCTTGATTTAGAACCATCTTGGATGGATTCCATCAGGGCGTATATCGAGGAGGGAGAATTGCCAACGGACAAGCTCGCTGCCAAAAAATTAAAGTTTAAAGCTGCTCGGTATGTATTAACTAATGGTGTTTTATATAGACGAGGAATTATGGCAGGTTTGCAGAGATGTGTACACCCCTTCGAGGTGAAAGAATTAATTAAAGAGATCCACGAAGGGTCTTGTGGAGCACATGTAGCAGGTCGGACGCTTCTACAAAGGGTAATGACGCAAGGATACTACTGGCTGACAATGAGGGCTGATTGTATAGCCTACGCCAAGAAGTGTGATAAGTGCCAGCGCTTTTCCTCCATCCGAAGAACTCCACAAGCGTTGTTGACACCCATAACTTCCCCTTGGACATTTGCCATGTGGGGAATTGACTTGGTTGGGCCACTGCCAACGACCCGAGGAAGGTTCAAGTACCTCGTCATCGCAGTGGATTATTTTACTAAATTGGTAAAAGCTGAGCCACTCATTGACATGACGTATGAGAAGGTGTACCAATTTATTTGGAAGAACATCATTTGTCGATATGGTCTACCTCATGCCTTCATCACAGACCATGGAACACAATTTGATAACGAGGAGTTTGCCGCCTATTGTCATCAGTCAAACATTTTGAAGGTCCACTCAGCACCAGGCCATCCTCAAAGCAATGGACAAACTGAAGTGACAAACAGAACGCTACTAAATGACTTGAAGAAAAGACTGGATGATGCAAAATCAAACTGGATCAACGAGTTACAATTAGTACTTTGGGCTTACCGAACTACTCCCCGAGTAGCAACTGGAGAATCACCATACATGCTGGCGTTTGGAAGTGAAGCTATCATACCTGTCGAGTTGGGCCTTCCAACACACAGGGTACTGAATTTTAATTCCCCTGTCAGCGACTTAATGAGAAGACTGGATTTAGACATGCTCGAAGAAGTTAGAGAAGAAGCAGCCATTAGAAATGCTTCTTACCAGCAGCGAACAGCTTTGTTCTACAACAAAAGGGTGAGGAAGTGCGACCTGAAAGAAGGAGACTATGTGTTGAAGAAAGTAATTTAAAAGCACAATAAGCTGGAAGTAAACTGGCATGGACCATACCGAGTTACAGAAGTTGTTCGACCAGGAACTTATCGAATAGCAACTCTAGAGGGGGAGGAGTTCAAGAATGCATGGAACGCAGAGCACCTATGCAAGTATTATCAGTGATGTATATGTAACACAGTTCCATCAGTATGAATAAAATGAAGATATTCCGCTGAAGTCTCTCCTTTTATTAAGAATTTTTCGGGGAATACTAGTGCTACACACTACTCAGCAAAACTCGGCAAAGCTCAGACTGCTCAGCAGCAAAATATTCCTAAAAATGCCAACCTCTGTTGGTTAGGAAACAAAATATTCCTAAAAATGCCAACCTCGGTTGGTTAGGAAACAAAATATTCCAAAAAATGCCAACCTCGGTTGGTTAGGAAACAAAATATTCCTAAAAATGCCAACTTCGGTTGGTTAGGAAACGAAATATTCCTAAAATGCCAACCTGTTTGGCTAGGAAACAAAATATTCCTAAAAATGCCAACCTGTTTGGCTAGGAAACAAAATATTCCTAAAAATGCCAACCTGTTTGGCTAGGAAACAAAATATTCTCGCAAATGCCAACTTATGTTGGTCGGGAGGTAAGATTATTCCAGAAAGTGCAAAAGTTTCTAACTATGGCTGGTCACCAACTGTAGTTGGTCGACAAAGAAAATTTACCGACCTTGGTTGGTCGGAAACACTTAAGAGAAAAATCTACCAAGTATGGCTGGTCGGGGATAAAAACCCACTAACTATAGTTGGTCGACAAGCATAATTTAACGACCTTGATTGGTTGAAAAAATTTTGAACATCTTTTATACTCGTGACTTTATTATTAAGTGATCGAGCAATATTATTGAAACTTGAAACTTTTTAATTATTATTGAGTTGGTCGACAAACAACACAATATTGTTATCTTTTTAACAAATATGCATAAATATAAAGTGTTTGATAATTACAAGACAATAGCAATTAAGATTTGCAAACAAAAATGAAAGTCTTTCATTGGATTCAAAATAAATTACATTACAGTTACATTGACATGTATACTAACTATTACATCAAAAATTCCTATTCTATTGGTCTCTTCCCCTCTGCTTTTGACACAGGTTCCTCGCCAGCAGGCGGATCATTTAAAGAAAGAGGAGAATTGATGAAGTTGAGATCCTTCAACATCCTAACATTCATCACGGATGGTCGATCTAAGAGATGCTCGGGATGAGATACCTCGATTTGAGAATGTAAATTGTAGTCACCAAGATACTTTGAAATTAAGCTCCAAGGAATGGCCTGAGCAGGGATCCAATCCATGTACAAATTGTATGGTGGCACAGGCAAGTCAAGCAACTCGGGATCATGGTAGTCCCACAGATAATGACCTTGTTCGAGCTTCAACACACCTAAGGCATTCAGCCAGCCTTGCTTATAGCCCTCATTGTTAGCATTCTGGATACGATCGTCCAAGTGGTATAGGGATTCATTGTATCCAGCCATCCAGAACTCCCTGGGCTGTTTGTGGAATTGATATGTTAGCCTTTCTAGCTGCTCGTGGAGATTCTTGATGAAAAGCGTCTTATTCTCCAAGACTGACTTCTGCGCAGAAAGCTATTTTTCCAGGTCCCTAATCTTCTTTGACATATCAGACAATGCCTGGTTCTTCACCATTAATTGGAAAGCCTGGTTCTCTAAGGCAGACTGAGTCCTCTGTTCCTCGACAAGAACCCGAGCTGCTCTTGCTCGTCCCCGAGGAGCTTTTGCTCATCCCCGAGAAGATGTGTAAGGGCCCGACCTCTTCAAGGTGTCCAACTCTTCCCTCAACTTGGCGTTCTCAACTTCTAAGAATGAAAATCGCTCATCGGTCACTAGGATCAAGGCACTAGAAGTGGAAGCTGCATACTTCAATTGTGACAGCTCCTTCTGCAGGTTGTTGTTTTCCTTTTCCAACAACTCAGCAATCTGTCTGCATTCTTCGACCTCACCTCTCAAGGTTCTCTCCCTTACATCGTACCCAGTAAAAAGCTTCTCGTAGCCCTTGTCGGCAATGATCTGCTAGTACTTCTTCTCGTACCCCTCATGCAACAAAGCAGTGGATTCATTGTATTGAAGCTGAAGGTCTTCGAGGGTGCCTTGAAGATCCTCAATCATTTCATAATAGACAACGTTATTGGGTACATCCCTATCAAGCAGACACTTCAGATATTGATATGCTTCCACTACCTGTTCTGAATCTTCCTGACCAAGTATGTCGATAACTTGTGCAGCACCCAGGTCTATTGACCAGCCTTAAAGTACTCATTATATTGTCGCAGCAACTTTGTATCATGAGCAGATAGCAGTTCCATCCTGGCCAGAAACTAGTAGAGAAAGAAGAGCAATCATCAATAAGAAGAATAAGCAGAGTATGAATGAAAGATAGACAACAGTATGCAAAAAAGTTCAAGTTTTGTTAGATCATCGTTCAGAGTTACATCTTCTGGGTTACATTTGATAAAGAGAAACAAAATAAAGAGAAACCCGAACAACACTACACCTTTTCCTTATCTCCCAAAACCTTCTCGGGAGGTTGGTATGAAGAGGTAGGTTGCTCAGAAGGAAGGGATAGTTGATCGGGGAGAATAGGCAGTTGCTCAGAGCATGAAATGATTTGTTGATTTTCCTCGGCAGCAGGCTGGATGGCTAGGGCATGATCTCCCATCACCATCGAAGATTCTTCGGAGGTAGCTTCGTCCTCTTCTAACTCTTCTGGAGTTGGAGGGGGACCAGGGATATGTCTCTAGAAGAGCTCGAAAGACTCGTCGACCTTCATCTCCTGAAGGGCAGCAACCCATCCATCCCTAAAGTACTTGAGACTGCCATAGTCCACTTACGACACCATGGCAGCCAAACCCTTGTTCCACCCCTTGTCCCAGTCAGATCTGAAGGACTTCTTCATAGCCATCTTCCTCTTGGTCTTCTCCAAGGCAAGCTTTTCGGACAGCAAGTCATCAGCAGCTTTTAGTTTTTGCTCAGCTTCCTCCTTCTGCTGACCTACTTCCCGAAGTTGAACCAACTCCTCCTCGACAGCCTTGAGTTTATCTTCAAACTCTCCTGCAGTTTTGAGCCTCTCCTCAAGCTCCTTATTTACCTTCTCTTGGGCATTTATTCTCTTCTCCAACTCCTTGGAGGCATCAACAGCCCGAGCTTTTTCTTGCTCGGAGGAGGCAAACTTCTTCTGCCATACAGCTTTGTCATCAGCATATTTCTGGCGAGAATCTGCCAGAGACTTGGTAGCTTCTTCCAGAACTCCCTCCACACTGGACGAGGAGCAAGAAGCCTTAATCGCTTCATCCTTCTTCAGGATTATGTTAAAGCAACTCGTCAACTGTGAACAGAAAAAGAAAGCAAGTTAGAAACATAAATGATAAAGGAAATATGAAAAATTGAAAGTAAGAAGATTTACAGAAGCAAGATGACGAGCAGCTAGTGAGGTGACCATGTCCCGAATAAGGTTTTCTTTAGTACCTTGGACCTCAGGAATGATCGAGGACTTTACCGAGCTCATGGCAGAGCTCGGGAGAACAAAAGTTGGAACCCCAGTTCCAGTAACTGGGGGCTGAGTAATGGTATCAGCCAAATTGATCGAGGAGCTCTTCTTCAGCCTCCTCGGGGGAATAGGTACAGATTCAACCAAGGAAGAACCCTTGGTCGGTGATATCACAATCACCTCTCCAGGAGCAGCAGACCTACTCGGAGCCACTGCGGGCTTCTCGACAACTTTAACAGGAGAAGCTGGAGGAGCTGCATCAGTCTTCTTTGTCCCATCCCTTGGGACATCAATCCTACTCCTTTTTACCTCCCCAGAACCGGAGGCAGTTTTCTCAAACAGGGTAGGAGGTCTTCTCTTCTTCATCCTTTCACTTAAAGGAATATGGGATTCAGGCGATGAGCTGGTGGAATCACTTATCACTGGACGAGTAGTGAAAAAAGTGGTGTAGCTCTTGTACTGTAACAGATACAAAGCTGATCTAATGTGCTCATCGGCAACACTTTGATGCAGACTCCAGATAAGTTTCAAATGCCTTATATTGACATCTGCATCTTTTGGGCACTTTCTTTTGTTATCAACTGCAAATAAATAAACATTGTTATCAGTGGCACATTTTATCAAACACAAAAGAAACATGATTTCAAAATAAATAAAATAAAATAAAAATAACCTATCCCATTGCCATAAAGAGGGCATCTAGGACCCTGGTAAACCTCATCTCTAGCTAATGGAGGGTGTTGCCAATTTTTTATGACAACCTCGTGTTCAAAATAATCCCTATTGGCATCAGGGAGATTGACTACTAAGGCTCTATTTAAAAATCTAGTTTTTAAATAAAAAATATTATCATTAACTGCCCATCTATAGCAGTACATGATTTCTGGAATTCCTATACGAGTTCCATGCACTTGATTTAATCTATGCACCCCATTAACTATCCTCCATGTGTTGGGGGCTATTCCTGCTGGAACAACGTCAAAGTACTGACAGAATTCCAGACACAAAGGATTTGGTGGAAAAGAAAATCCACACTCAGCAAAAAAGAGACTGGGAAACCAATGTCCCTCAGCCAAATGGAAGTAATTAGAAGGCTCAGAAAGCTCTTCCAAAACAACCCATGAGGGAATGGAGAAATCAAAACGAAATTTCTCAAGAGATTCAACAGGGTAAACCATGGTGAATAAAGAAATGAAGAAGGAAGAAGATCTTACAGGAAAAGAATGGATTTGCTGACAACGAACGACGGAAAATATGAACGCACAAGAGAGTAGGAAGAGATGACGTAAAACTCGAAGATAAAAATTTGAAAAGTAGAAGACGATGGGAGTATCTGTGAAGTTTAAATACCTTGCCTTGGGAAACGGTGAAGTAATGATTACAAAAAAGGATGATTACGTTACTGGCGGCTAAAAAGATGAAAAGTGGCGCGGGAATCAAAGCGGACAACAGCGGCTAAAAAGATGAAAAGTGGCGCAGGAATCAAAGCGGATAACAGCGGCTAAAAAGTCAAAAAGTGACGCGAGAATTGAAGCACGCAGAAAAGTCCAAAAAAACATGATTCTACGAATTGGGAAGGAGAAATAAATACAATGGAAATGCTCCTAAAAATCAGGAAGACTATTTAAAGCTACCATATTCCGAGAAAGAATGTTCCATACTCCTTAAATTTCGAACTATGAAACATTGGAGGCTTCTGTTGATACCAAATTTAATCTGCTAACATGGACCAATCATATGAAGATACATGGCTATCTACGTGGCAACAACCAACACTTCCGAGGAACCCACGCGCTCCGAGGAATAAGACTACAACGAGGAAGACTAGTTCCCCGAGGAACTCACGCGCTCCGAGGAACAATGCCTCTCCGAGGAACTCTTGAGTACCGAGAAGCTCAGGTGGTCCGAGCTGCATCTCGAACAAAGCATTAATAGCTGGATAACCAACAGTTCAACTGATTCATTAAATGCTTATCATTCAGACGCACACGCAAAGAGGGCATTAAATGTATTACCCTTTCATATGTATATCATTTAATGTATTACCCTTTCACATTACAGCCTCAGGGCTATAAATACATTGTACAATCCTCATTCTAAGGAGAATCTGGATCCGAATCCAAAACCTGAATCCAAAGTGGAGTTTCTTGATAGAACTTATAATCGAGAATTCCTAAACATTCAGCAATAAAGCAACAGTGGACGTAGGCCATTCTTATAAGGCTGAACCACTTTAAAATTCTTTGTCTCATTTATTTATCTGTGATTGAATTATTAGAGTGATTTAATTTTTTACATCAACAGATGGTAACACGTCTATATGAAACGAATGGGGTTTTATTTATTTAACTTTGCTTTAAATGACTTAATCTATATGCCCTTTTTACTTTATTTCCTGAGGTCGTAAAAAGGATTAGAATTATTTAAAAGAGGATTTATTTTAAAACAGGATGAATTAAAAATATAAGAAGATTCTGAATACTTTTGGAATAAAAATCGAGTTTTTTTATTTTGACGAAAAAGGAAAGAAGAATTTTTTTTAAAAAGGGGGGTGCCTATCGACATACCCCTTATCCTGCCTATTGACTGGTCAGTCCAGTTAAATCACCCCAAGGCTTTGATTGCCCTTTCTTCAGCTACTTTTTCCTTGGTGGGGTAAGGTTTTATCCGGATTCTGCAGGATCCTTGTCTTTAGCCATATTTTTCAAGTATAAAAAGGGGTAATAGTAGGGGTGTGGATCGGTTCGAAATCGACCTATTTGGATCAAACCAAATCCAATCCGATTAAAATTGATTTTTAAATTTTGCAATCCAATCCAAACCGACAATGGGTTAAAATCCAATCCATTCCAATCCAATTGTAATTGGATTAGATCGATTTTTTTAATCAATTTCGAGTATCTTATTTGGGTCCATTTTTTTCATAATTGGATTGAATTTGGATCCAATCTAATTCATTTAACTGATCCAATTGGATCCAATAATCCAATTTAATCCATATTTTTGTTTATTTTAGTATATTTGATAAATTATAATTCCAACTATCCATATTTTTTTTCAAACCAAATAAGCCTAAAAAGCCTTCACATGATATTACAATAAACCAAAGAACCAAATACAAATAAGGCTTCACACAAAATCTTCCCAAAACATTCAAATAAAATATTACAGTAGCATTCAAAATATTACAGTAGCATTCAAACAGGCCTTCACATAATCTTCCCAAAACCCGCCTAAAAGCTTTCAAACAAAACCTACATAAAACTTGCATAAACCCAAATATTAAAGTAGGCCAAAATATTACAGTACTGCCAAAACCCCATCTCCTTCAACTTCCCAAAATCTGCTTAAAAAACCTTTACATAATCTTCCCAAAACTTCTAAGATCCAAGATTGTATCCAAAAATCAGTAGGCTACTTCAACTCCTATAAAGCATTCAAACAAAAAATTGGCATTAGTAATTGAATATTAATGGCAAAATAGAAACTTTACAATATTAAAATAGTACCTGATTCCAAGTAGTACTAAAAGCTGACTCCCATAACTGTCGAGGTGGACGAACCCAAAATCTCTATAACAAATTAAATAATGACTTATCATCAAACAAAATAAGGATAAAATGAACTTAAACAAATAGAATAAGTATTAATCAAATTATAACCTGATTCAACGTCCTCAATTTCATCCATTAATGCACAAAGATCAATTTGAGGCTTTGTACGTATCCAATTTTGTGCGTAAATGGGGGCCTCCACAGTCTTTCGAGATAAAGAACTCGAAATGGATCAAGAATTCTACCACCGGTACTAAATGCAGATTCAGAAGATACTATAGAGACGGGAATAGCTAAAACATCTCGTGCAATTAAAGATAAAATCTTATACTTGGGTGAGTTAGTCTTCCACCAAACATTAATAGTGGAGAGTTTTTCCTCACCCATCCACGTTTTCTTTCTCTTGATTATTTCTTACTTGTGTTTTGTTTCTTCGAAAGTGGCTCTTCCCATAAGTGCTGAATTTTCCTCTTACCGCGAGAATTTAAGGGCTATGTGCTCATACAATGTAGACTACGACGCCTTTAACCTGCATCGAATTTCCTCATGGCATAACCGGACCATTGATTGGAACATGTTGATGGCGGCAGTACAATTCTGGTACCACGAGGATCATGTTTTTCGTTTTGTCTTGGACGAAGTCTGCCTGACTTAGGAGGAGTTTTCTGCTATGTTGGGGGTAAATCCCAGTGTGGCAGTGGCCATGCTCGAATTCTCTCTGTTGGTTGAATCTCTCCATATCTCACCCTCGATAGTTCGGTCATTGGTTATTAGAGTAATGATTTCCTTCCCGACTGTGTTGTATTACATGCGTCTGTGGGATGTTAATGTTGGGGCCATGTCAAATTCGTTGCCCTTGGCTTAAGTTCAAAGTTACCGTTGGTGACTAGGTACCTATTGGTGCACCCTCAAATTGTTGTCATTATTACGGGGATGTCATATTATCATAATCCTACAGCGGTGATACTGGTAGAGACCCTAAACAATATAGATGCTTGGCGGAAAGACCATTCTGATTTTCTAAAAGGAAGCCCTGTCATGCTATTCATGTGGTTGTCTGAGAGATTCCATTTGGCGGTCCCCCTAAATATCCCTTAGTAGTTCTGCCATATTCTTCACCTGTTATTTTATTAGTTTGGGCCCAAACATCGAGAATTGGGTAAACTGGTTTATGGAGCACGGGTCTCGATGTCTACGATGGTCAGTGCCCTGGTGGGAGGAGTTGAGTCCTATTCTAGAACTGGGGGAATACCTATATGTTAGATTAGTTGGTCTCCGTTAGACTTCTTTCTATTTTCCTTGGGGGCTCCTGTGTCAAGTTAGATGTGAGCAGATCGTGCCTTTCCATATCTTAGACTTCTTCCGTGTGGAGGATTTGATGGAAGGCATGCGCATTTGGTTGGGCTCTTTGTGGAAGAGTCATCGGCCTTCGACCCATCCTTCTCAATCTATTGGCAGAGTTTGGCATAATTTGGAGACTACATTAAATGGATGTGGAGGAGTAGTGGCTAAGATATTGGTTTAGGAGACCAAGCAAATATGGCTTGCCATTTTTTACACCATGGAGAGAGGCATAGTGATTTTTCCTTAGCTGGTCCGTGCTTACTATTCCATGGAGCACCTTCATCACACTATCCAGTCAAGAGAAGTTTGGGGACCTCCTCTGGTAGTTGCGGGTAGGTGAAGCTGATAGTATTTATGAAGTTGGTTATGTGTGAAGATAGTGTTTGATTATGTATTTGGTTGTGGGAATGCTTGGTTAGTTTTTTTAGGAGTACGTTGGTTTGGTTTTAGTTTTAGGATAGTCAAGTCGGCGGGGGTAGTTATTTGACTCCTTACGCTGATATTTCATGTAATCGTACCGAAATTTCCCAAAATGAAATAAAAAAATTTAATTATATTATTGTGCATCTTGAAGAATTTTCCATTTGAATTATCTATACCAATCTCTAAGGGATACATAATCCTTTTGTTCATGTAAATGATAAAATGAATTGTCGTTCTCTGAGGTAAGAAAAGAATAGCTTTTGTGACAAACAAGGGGACCGTTCTCATGTAAAGCGTACGACCTTCCTACGTACCTCTGGGGGTTTTGAAATTTTCCAAGTTTCATTTTTGAAAGAAAAAAAAGGTTTTTTAGAGGATCAGGACCAAATTACTTCTGAGTAGAGGGAAAAGAAGATTTTTTATTTTAGAATAGATGGAGGATGAGAGGAGTTATAGCACGCCGAGATTTCGGACTAAAGATAGAATTTCTTGAGGCGGTCTAAGTTGACTAGACAAGCCATTTCTTCTCCATAAAGGTTAATATACATGGTGGTGCCACTGAACAGGATTTTCTTCACGATGTAAGGGCCACTCCAGTTTGGATTGAATTTCCCTCTGGGATTCCAGACGAGTTTTATGATTTCTTTGAGAGAGATATTTCCTTTTTGGACACCGTGGTCCTTAACTCCCTTATTGAATGATCACGTTATTTAGCGATGGTACCCCTGTATATGATATAGAGCCTTTAGCCTCTTTTGTTCTAAGAGTGATAACTCGTCAAGTTAGCTCTGATGCCAGTCTTCCTCGTTGAACTTGCTCTCAAGCATGCACGTAGTGAAGGTATTTCTAGGTCAATGGATAGTACTGCTTCCATGTCGTATACCAGAGACTAAGGGGTATCCCCTCTAGAGGCTCGAATTGAAGTACGGTATCCCTATAGGGCGTAAGGGATTCGATCTGCCCATTCTCAGTAACTCTCGATCATCCTGCTGATGATTGCTTTGAGTTTCTTATTGGCGACTTCAACTGAACCGTTATTTTGATGTCGATAGGGAGAAGATTTATTTCTCTGGACCCCATACTAGTCGACTAATTATGTGACTTCTGCTTAGAAAGAAAACCCATTGTGTAATACTAGCTCATGTGGGACCCCTATATCAGCAGATGATATTTTTTTGGATTAACTTGGCCACCTTTTTGGCCTTCAGCACTGCGTATGACTCGGCTTTGACCCATTTGGTGAAGTAATCAATGGCAACCAAGATGAACTTGTGCCCATTTGAGGCTTTGGGTGTAACTTTTCCTATGATATCAATGCCCCATGTGGAAAACGGATAAGGAGTGGTCATGTTGTACAATTCTCACGGAGGCAAGTGCTGGAGATTAAAAAACTATTTGCATTTAAGTCATCTTCGAACATAGGTAGTGCAATCCTAAACCACAGTAGTCCAATAGTAACCCTGTTGGATAATCTTTTTGGCTAGCATATGGCCATTCATGTGGGGTCCGCACGCCTCGCTGTGGATTTTTTGCATCATTTCTTTAATGTCAGCCCATGCAATGCAATGTACGTGGGTTCCATTGAAGTTTCTCTTGAACAATGATTTATCACAAACAATTTGCTAGGCAACTAGTTTGTGAAGAGTTACTCAGTGTTTCTCCACTTTTGGACTAGTAAAAGGGTCATCGTTATTCCCTCGGGCATGTCAACCAGAGGCTAAAGTAGGAAGGGTGTCGGCTAAGTTGTTCCTTGCCCGGGGAAGGTAGTGGAAGGTGATATCTCAGAATTAGGAGGCCATCACTTCTAGGTGGTCGTGGAAGGGTAAGAGCTTTTCATTATAGACTTTCCATCTTCTAAGGACCTGGCTGATGATGAAGGCTAAATTCTCGTAGACATCTAAACATTTAATTCATTTCCTGAGAGGAACATTGAGGCCTACTATTCACGCTTCTTATGATAGTTATCATGGGTAATCAGTAGTATCCCAATGTCATATCCCTTCTTATTCACAGTGTCGTCAAGAACATTTACCATCGAATGTCTTGCTGAGAGGTAAAAAGGATGTCTTCATTTGGGAATTCATAGACCTAGACGTCGACTTCTTCCATGGGGTAGTCAGCAAGGTAGTCAGAGATAGATTTCCATTTTATGGTTTTCTTCATTACATACACAATATCGAATTCAGCTAGCATCATTAACCATCGGGCCATTCATCTATACAGGGCAGGTTTCTCGAGTAAGTACTTTATAGGATCCATTCAGGACACAAGTCTGATGGAAAAAGCGGACATGTAGTGATATAATTTTTTGAGTGATCGAGACAAGAGTGACACATTCTTTCTCTAAGGTAGTGTAGTTGACCTCCTATTTGGCTAATTTTTGACTGGCATGGTGATGGACCTCTATTTGCGGGATTCTTCAATGTATTGGGTTAGATTAGCCCCAGTGGCAGTGGCTGCCACGATTAAGTATAGGAGTAGGGGGGAAACCAGGTTGCGGTGGCAATGGTACCAGAGTTTGGGTAAGGTTAAGTTTGATTTGGTTAAATTCTTCCTGACAAGACTCATTCCAGACTTTGGTAGAATCTTTTCGTAGGAGTTTGAAGATGGGTTCACAAATAGAAGTCAATTGGTTGATGAATCGGCTGATATACTATAACATTACCAAGAATCCCTAACTTCCTTCTTCGTTCGGGGTGGTGTCATCTCGAGTAGTTTAGCAGGACCGGCTCCAATCCCCTTCTCGCTAATCATGAGTCCAAAAAGCTTTCCTTTGGTAAAGCCAAAGACAAATTTATGTGGGTTAAGTCGCATGTGGTATCATCGTAGCCGCTCTAAGAATTTCCAAAGAGCAAGAATATGACCTTCCCATATCTTAGACTTGATAATCATATCATATAGATAGATATCTACCTCTTTATGTATCAGATCATACAAGATGGTTGTGGTGGCCCTTTAGTAGGCAGCCCCCGCATTTTTAAGACCAAACAGTATAACTGTGTAACAAAAGGTTCCCCAAGAGGTGATGTGTGCATCTTTTTCTTGATGATCAAGGTGAATCTTGATCTGATTATATCAAGTAAACCCATCAACGAATGACTTGAGTGCGGACTGGTTGTATTATCCACAATCATGTCGATATTGGGTAGCGGATAATCATATTTTGGAGAGGCCTTGTTCAGATCTCGGTAATCAACGCATATACGAACCTTTCCTCCTGATTTCAAAACGGGCACAATGTTAGATAACCATATGGGATGTTCGATCACCCGAATGAAGCCCACGTTCAACTATTTAACCACCTCCTCCTTAACCTTGAGCGACCATTCGGTGCGTAGCTTTTGCAGTTTCTGTTTGACCAGTTTGCATTCCGGGAGAGTTGAAATTTCATATTGAGCGAACTCAAGATCAATGTCGGGGAATGTAGTCATAAGACCACACGAATACGTCCATAAATTCCTTCAGTAAATCTTCGAGTTGTGTGCGCTCCTACTCACTAAGGTGGACCCTATCCTAATCTCGTACAATTGGCTACTAGAACCTAGATTAATAACAACAGTGTCATCTTCATCAATTTGAACGCGGTTATATTGTTTGTTATTAACCTTAATAAGATCACCTAAGAATTATTCATTTACAAAATCATTATCGTCAAGAGTTTGATTAGAATCAAGATAATTAATGTAAGGCGCAGCAAGATACTCAAAATCTTCATTTATTTCATTCTTGGGAAAATAGTAGTAAGAACGTCATCGAAGGAGGTTTATATTACATTAGGATCAGAACAATGAGGAATAACAAAATAAGAAGAAATGGGATAAACATCTGGGTTGGGTTGCATTTCAGTGGGTTATACTGATACAACATTCCAGCTGAAGAGGGGCTATTAGTAGCTTTGATCGGGATGGCTGGATTCGATGATGTAGCGTCTGAGTGGATCATATAGAGTGTCAGCCCCAATGTGTTGAAGTTGAACGAATCCTTGGAGTAACTTCCTTCAAAATCTCTGGTAATAGTTATAGTCTTCTCAATGACTGGTTGCATATGATGCTGGGAGCTTTTGACCCATGAGTAACTATCTTGGAAGAAGATCTCCATTCCTGGCTTCATATTCTTGTCCATATGATCATAACACGATTTGGGAAATCCACAAAAGGGAAAATCTTCACCCTCTTTGACGAATGTCCCATTAAAGGAATCTTCTGAGATAGTCTTAGCACTTTTTATCCGTCTCTTTAATCAAGGTTGGGGAGCATTCTGAGTTCCTCTAATGATGGTTGATAACCTAGGCCATAAGGAGGAAAGGCCTTCTTCAACATTGTGGGTAGTCCCTGCTATCATCGTCCCAGCCCCAGTTTGTTCATGAAGTGCATATTTTTGAACATTTGTATCACGTTAACATTATCATGAGGGTTTCCATCTAGGCAGACTCTATCTTTGAAACTGTGCCATGCTGGGAGCAAAAGTGGTTCGACTCGGAAGCCAGTAAAAAGCATATCATTTGCCACTTGTTATATCTCTAGTACTGGGTTACTGTTTCTCGCATTCTTGGTATTATCATCATCACCCAAGATAGTGATGACCTTCCCATTGGTGAAGAACTTCATTTTTTGATGGAGAGAGGAAGACACTTCCTTGATGTTGTGGATCCATGGTTGTTCCAGAAATAGGTTGAAACAAGATGGTATGTCGACGACTTAGAATTCAATAACAGTATTTATAGGCTCGGCCCTTATTGTAAGCTTTATGGATCCTATCACTTCTCGATGAGTATTCTCATAAGCACGCACTGCGATAGAAGTTGGAGCAAGGTCGCGTACTTTTAATCCTAAACACTTGAGGGTTCTTATTGGCTAAACATTAAGTGCTTGTCCATTGTCAACGAGTGAAAGCATGATTGTCTTCCCCATCACCTCGACAGAGATATTAAGAGAATTGTTGTGATTTTGACTAAACTTACGGATTTCTTCCTATGAGAAAGAGAGCATTCTAGTAGAGGTTAGAGATTCGGCCAGATTCACTACTTCTTCTGGCGTGGTGGAAGGAGGACCTATGGGTTCGGTAAGCAATTTAATCAATGTATTTCGGTGCAGTTGGGAAGACATAAAGATTCCCCACAAAGTGATGCTAGACTGAGTTTTCTTTAACTGATCGAGGATATTACTCTCTTTAAGGGTCATTTTCGGCATAGGGAGTTTCTCAACACCTTTTCTCTTATTCGTTATTATTATTTGAGAGTTCAAAACCTAGTAATGCCTCTTAGATCTAGTCATATGGTTCACAAAAGAGGGGGTGTTTCGTCATCAATCTCGGGTTGTTTGTCCAATTTGTTGATCTCTCCTAGCAGAAACTCAAACAGTATCATTCTACATATACTGACTATTGGGCTAGTATTTTCCATGCTTGGTTCTTCATCTGAACTATTAAATGTGCCCCCCCATTCGTTGGAAACGATGTCATCCTTCCATGAGAAGACAATGCAATCTACAACCTCAACGACCTCTTTGTATAGATCCTCCCACTCAACGGGGAGAGGTATAAGCGAAGGAACCAAACGCCCTTGCAGTTTCAAAACATCAAGTAGCTCAAACATACTACAAATTTTACCAACTTGTTAGAATAAGTCTGCCATAATCTAGACAGCATCATCTAAGCTGACTTCGTCGATGGGTATCACCTAATTATCTAACTCTCGGGCCCACTGAAGAGCTTTTATGAATAGTTCGTTAAACTTTTGGAAGATGATGGTCATTTTTTAAGGTAATTTATGCCCGAACTCTAGGAATTAGTTTAATACTGCTAGCAATTTCATATCCTTTCTTTCAGACTGGGTAATAACGGTAATACATGCTCTTATAAGAAGTGGCAATGCCTGATTGGAAAAATAGGTAGGGTGTAGGAGAAACTATGGGAAAACTTTGAGGGGTTTAGGTGAATATATGGGTGATTTACTAGGTACAGTCTGGGTAGATGGGTCAAATTTTATGTTTTCTTTTAGGAAGATAGCATTGACATTATTAGGGAGTGGACTGTGAGTAGTGTTTGGTTTAGGATTGACTAGTGGGGTGATGGTACCCCGGTCAATCAGACCTTGGATTATATTCCAGAGATGGAAGCATTGATCAGTGGTATATCCAGCATTTTGATGGACATCACAATGGGCGTCGGGTTTAAACTTTTTGGGAAGTGGTTTTGGTAATGGATGAGGATCTAACGGCTTGATGAGATTTTTTCTCAAAACGACTTGGTAGACTTTAGAGAGGGGGCATGAAGCTTGGTGTATTATTTTCTTACTGGGTTAGGGCAGATTTCTGGTGTCCATGAAGTGTCAAACTGAGAGATGTTATTAATCGTCGAAACTGTGGCATTGGCAGGCTTCTCATACTTTCTGGGAGTGATCTGTCTGGATAAATTCTTTGGCTCAGTTTCTTTCTTGGAAAGACTTTCTTCAATCCCCACTCTTGTTTCTCGAAGGTCTCAAAAATATGGGTAATACTGTCCTCCCATCATCACTCAGATATAGGGTAAGAAATTTTTCTTCACAATACTGACTTTTCTCTTCAGAATGCCAATTGGTCATGGTGGCCACTTTCTCTCTCCATCTTTTTATAAAATTACTGACTATTTCTCCAGGGTTCCAATTGAGAAATTTTAAATCACGAAAAGTAACCTACAACTCCACGTTGTATTTGTACTATGACATGAATTCACAGGCAACATCCTCTTAATTGTGAATTATGGACTCCTCACAAGATAAGAACCAGCGAAGAGCGTTGTCCTTCAAAATTTATTGGAATATTTGGGCCATTATTTCCTCTAAGACACCTAGGAGAGTCATGGCTCAGTGGTAACTTCAAAGGTGAAAAATTAGGGGCCCACTACCCTCGAACTTCTCAATGTTGGGGATCTTAAACTTTTTCGGTGCCTTGCTTTAGGATAGGGAGACATATGGGTGTAATCCATGCAGTTCCCGAAGATTTGGACTTGGTAAAACTTCTTGGTCAATAGCTTAAGGTCCCCCTTGACCTTATTCAACTCTTTCTCCTTCGAATCAACAGTCACGGGCAGGTTAGCCCCTAGTTGGGCAAGATTCGGCATTGGGAGTTGAGCTGACGGTGGTCCATTGGCAGGAGGGGCATGTGGAGCGTTTTGGTACTCTTTTGGGACCCAAATAGGCTCAGGTGCGGGCGAACCCATAGCTGGAGGAAAGTGAACATCATGATCCTTGGGAGTAAGAACCTGGTTTCTCTGCATCTCATGAACCTCAATTTGAAGGTTGTCCATCTTGGTGGTAAGTTGGACTAGAGTCGTCATCAAATCAGGCTGCACATTCGGTACTTGGTTTGCATTCTTCATGAAAATCGGGCACTACACCAAAATGGGAGATTTGTGTGTGCTGTTAGCAGTAACAAATGACCTTTATAACTGCTATTTACCGCCATAATTTAGGGGGTGACAAAAGAAAATTTATAACTCCTAACAGTAGTCACAAATTTTTATAACCCCTACGGGTTTATGACTGGTGACCCCAATTTGTAACTGCTATTCGTAACTGCTGACAGCAGTCACGAATGTTAGATTTGTAGCTGCTCACAGCAGTTACGAATATTATATTTGTGACTGCTAACAGCAGTTACGAATCTTATATTTGTGACTGTTGTTAACGGTTACAAAGTTGATAGTAGTGACAAATTTGTGACTGCTATTAGCAGTTACAAAATTGAATTTGTTAAATGTGGTAAGAGCTATTATAAATAGCTTTATATTTTCATAAAATGATTAAGTAATGAAAGTAAAATAAATATCATGATAACAAGTCTAAAAATTTTGACAACATTTCATTTATATTTCTCATATTCCAAATATCCAGTACACATAAAACTTATTTAAACTTAATTTAACATCAAACAACCCCTTCGTGGGCCCCAAGTATAAAATGAACATAGAATAAAAAATAAACTAAAACAAATAGCGACACAACACTTCGATGACATGAAATGTCATGAACATGTAACAAATCATTCTAAATCTAGACCAGGAGTCACCACGCAGTGGATACGCTTCGTGAAGTCTAGGTATATCAGTTGTGGGGGGTATTGATGCGGTGGCATCCTCCCTCATGTACTCGAAGTATGCATGTTGAGCAAGTTCATGTCAGACTTTATTTGTAGTAGCGTTTGTTGGTGGCGAATCTATAATTCTTTGAGTTCGTGTCAATGTTGAGCATATCTTCAGCATCTTGTCGATGTTGAGCCTCTCGATCGTCATCGTCCTTCTATAACCACACCCTTCTTTTCATATATGAGATAGGTATGTGTGTAACAATCGATCATCTGTAATTTTCCAAAGATATTGACGCATTATATTGGCATACATAAGTGAAGTCATATATAAGATATGTAAGTGTATCTTGGTACTCAGATTGTTTAAAAATGGTGCTTGCCACAGTAGGTTTGAGATGTCTCCTAATGATGTCGAGTCATGAAATTGGTGCTTGCCACATCATCCCCTGCACGAAAGAGAAAAATATATTCATGAACCAGTTACAACTCATAATCATCTCCTAAAAAGATTACAATATAGATATGCATAACAGGGAGAAGTATAGATATCTATGCATATCTATACATAGATATCTATACATAGATATCTATACACGTGGCATGCTACATAGATATCTATTTTTGCCCCGCGCGATGCACGGGCGGATTATAATGCTTGTGTAACCCACAACTCAACAAGCGTGTCATTATAAACAGATAATAAAATAAATAAAAAGGATATAAAAAATACATCAAAGAAAAAAGTAATATATCACATTAGATATGGAGAAACACTCCCAACTGAATTGAGAGCTTGCTTGAGTTTGACTAGGTGAAGTCAAAGGCTGCTGATGTCCTCCTCCACTAACTCAATTAAGAACTCGTAATTATGTGCTTTATACAAGTAGTTTACCTATGTGAACTTAATAGACAAGAAAACAGAACAGATCAAACTGTTCTCGACCCAAAATGGTGGATCCATCTATGGTGCCATAGTAGAATGGAATTGATCTGCAGAGCTCGCCGATTTCATACTCACTAATATTGAAAACCATATCATGTAAACCATCTCATGATCTAATCTTAATCCTCCGTATATCTTTGGTGAATTACCATCTTGCTTGGCTGCAAATAGTGAACTATTAGAAAGCAATGTGCACCAAAAATAATGTCAACAAGACAAATAGAAAAGTTATCAACTAACAGTACGATACATAAGATCAAGCATACCCATAGACTCTGCAATTTAGGACACTGGGTAACAAGCTTGGTAAGATCAGGGCTTTGGGTAGCAATTTAGTTCTTGTATTTGCTAGGCTTTTTCTCATATAAAATCCCCTAATATGTCATGCTGAATTTGTTTACAAATCTAATTGGGGACAGAATCACACTAAACAACATTTGGGTAGTTAAGACCCATACTATCAAGGCAGTTAGTCGCATTGATTGTACATATGTAAATCCCAAGACTGTTACAAATGAAAGTGCAGACTTGATTATAAAATGAGCCACGTGTAAAGCAAGAAGTTAGTTTTATCTCATCATTTTAACAAGTAATTGATAGCTATTGTACCAAAAACATCAAGTTACAGCATTTATGAATCATATAGTAGATGCTTCTTATTGAAAAATAGTAGCTATTGTACCAAAAACATAATTGTTATATAAGTTATATAACATAACTGTTATATGAGTTGTATAACTTATATAACAGCTATGTTAGAGTTGTATAACTTATATAACAGGTATGTTATAACATATCTATTATATAAGTTATACAACTCATATAACAGTTATGTTATATAACTTATATATAACATAACTGTTATATAAGTTTTATAACTTATATAATAGTTATGTTATATAAATTTATGAAAAATACGGCATTGTCGGCTAACGACCAAATGAGATAATTAAGATTGTTATACTAAGATTTGAACCAGATATGAACCAAATATTGAACCAGATTTGAACCAAATGAGATAATCAATATAAACAACTACTTAATTGAACCAGATATGAACCAAAGATTTGAAATTAAAGTTAATAACGAAATTCACCTTATTTCGAACTAAAAATAAAATCAGCAATAAAATGCTGAATGCAGCATATTGAACTAAAAAATCAAATAATTAAAACCTAAATATCTAGGTCTTTTTAAGTTCACAAACTCATATGCATGTTTGAAGGTGGCAGTATCAAATTTATCAATAATTGAAGTATCAATGGAATTTATTTTATGAGAATTAAAGCACCATTTACCATTACTAATCTGCTCAGCAACTTTGAGATGAGTTAGGGAAGCATGTTGATTAATAGGAAAACTAACCAATTGTCAGTCCCAAAAATTAATAATGACCCAAAAGTTGCAACACATTCAAATACCAGAAAACAATCACTTTGGATGTAAATGTCTTGGAGCACAATGCTAGAAGAAACGATTCTTGATTTCCCTCGCGCATTCAGCGTATCCTAACCACCCTGCACAGGAGGAGCCTTAAGGTAATGAGAACCGAACATGTGTACAGAATATAGATATCACTCCTATAATTATTTGAACATATAATGATGTGGCCAAGCGTCTCGGTCCCCCTCAGGAACCAGTAACATTTGATGGTAAGGGAAAAACATTAGGATAAACTTTAAAGTTATCTTCTAAGCAGATCTTTAGTTGGTTGTCATAATTATTGTTTCCTATTTTATTTTTCTTCCTTTTATTAGGTCCCTTTCCCAGCAAGAACTCTTATCCTATTTAGTAAGTGGTTCTCTTTTGTAATCCGAATTCAATTATTAATATATTCAAAACATTCTAATTCGCATCGTATTGATTGTGCTTTGTTGTCATCACGTGAATCTTATTTGTATCATCCTAGATCGTGCTTGGGTACAAACATGCCAAAAGAGGTGCATGCCCTATGAATTTAGGAAAAGATATTCTCTGATTCTCATTTATACTCTCATGTCATACACGGGTGTAAATGGACAAAGACGAGAAATAATAAGCTAATCACTATGCTCCAACATCACTTCCCCTTCTTAAGAAAAAGCTGTGTAAGAGGAGAAAAGGGTATAGAAATATTGGTCAACATGTTACAAAGTATCCTTGGTAATAAAGTATCTGTCGCAAAACTGCCCATGACAACGCAGAACAGGAAACTGCCCAAAACGTTGCATCTGCAGTTTGTGTCCTATACTCTGCCACCTCCTTCCATAGGTGGACCATAACTAAGCCCCCCCAGATGAATATAACCTTGGCGAAGGTAAACATGGTCCTTATAGGAGTTGTATACGAGTCAATTATGAAGCACAGGTGGAAGCGGCGGGTCCGGTGCATAATTACCATTTGAGGGGTAAAGTCAACAACTCACCAACATTATGGGATGGAGTTCTACTAATTTAAAAAAATGACTGATGAAACAAACATCCCTGTCGAAAGAGGATTTGCAGGAACACTGCATAAACGAATGACGTCTCAAATATACAAGGTGTCCCACAGCAAAGAATGAAATGCGTCAACTTCAAAAACATATACACAGCTATAAAGATGGAATCATGACTCCTGATTGTCCGAGGGACACACACAATGAAATCCATAAAATGTCTTAGATAGGGCTTATTCAGGACAGTATTGGAGTCTTGCCATATGGCAAATGCAGCATCCCCAAATAAAAACGTTGGTCATTACTCATGGGTGCCACGAAACCTAACAAAAGTCAATGTAGTGCAAGACACCCCATGGCAATCGGATGCCCATTCAGACTAAGAACTGCACCAATCACAATCTTATAAGAATAAAAGAACAACTCAAACAGCAGAGTGAAATGAAATTGGTCACTCCCAAAGATTATATTGGTTCACTATTGGAGCTTGCTCAAGATCTAAGAGGAGTGTTTAAAGAAATGAAATTCAGTACCAAAATTAGATCATCACTCACCTATGAATTACCCCTAGAAGAGATGGTAGGGGATTTCTTTGATCATCTCCAGTCGAGAAGTAAAGGTTATGATAGCATGCAGTACTCTTTTCTCGGGTACAAGCAAAGTAAATTGATCAAGCTTGACATTTTAATTAATGATGATCCGGTGGAACCTTTGGCAACTATTGTGCATAAAGACAAGGCATATGCTGTCGGGAGGGATTTAACACAAAAGTTATAAGAAATTATACCCCAAAAAATGTTTAAAGTACCAATCCAACTATGCATAGGTTCTAAAGTGATTGCTAGCGAAGCTTTGTCAGCTATAAAAAAGGATATTCTGGCCAAATGCTATGGTGGAGACATATCAAGGAAAAAGAAACTGCTCAAGAAATAGGCTGAAGGGAAGAAGAGAATGAAGTCCATTGGAAAAGTAGATATACCTCAAGAAGCATTCATAGCTGTTTTGAAACTTAAAAAGGAGGTATTGTAATCATATTACTCAAAAAGGGTGCAAAATATTAACAAATTATGTAACTAGAGAAAAATTAAGTCTATTGTCACACAAAAAACCTATTCCTATTGGCATAACAAAAGGTTGGGTTATCTAAAATATCATTTGGAACTTACATGATTGTGAACACAGAGCGCTTCGTGTATAAGTTAAGATCAGTTGATGAGTGTTTGTGTTTGCATTTGAAGTTGAAATAAAAGACTAACAACATGCCAATTCATATGGCGATGGTGCATTATGGGAGGTGACGCCATCAAATTGTTTTCCATATCCAATTTACCTCAACAAGATATCAAGCAGGTGTGGGCAATTGCAAATTCCAAACGACAAGGATTTCTTGGTTTTAAAGAGTTCATTACTACAATGCAATTAGTTTCTTTTGCATGAGCTGGACATGCTATAACTAGTGATCTCTTAAATGCTAAAGTTGACTTTGAAAATTTAAAGCCTCCAGACATGGATGATTTGGATGTGTTCATAGCTAAAACAAGCGCAGAGCTAAAACAAGTGAGGGCTGCCAAGATTCATTCTTACATTATCAGCCATCTGAAAAAGGATATGCCTACTATGATGGGCAAAGCCAAGACTCATTGATAATCTAGAAGATGAATTCACTAAGGTTCAGAAGGAGCACCATTTACCAGCGGGAGAGTTCCCATTTGTCGAGCACTTTAGAGAGATCTTGAGTAGATACACCATAGATAAGTTTTAGAAGTTGAAGCCTAAAATGATACAAGTTGTTGATAACATGCTCGGATATGACATCCCAGAACTCCCAAAGAGTTTTATAAATCCTTATGATTAATTATGATGTTAAGAGTTTGATAGAAAATTCTAGATCGAGACTAGTTGATGACAAGTTCAATCATGATGGACTAATTTATTTATATATTTTAATTAAATATCAATATTTTGAGACCCTCCTGAGCTTACACTGGAATTGTTGACCTGAATATTTTTTCATTTATTATTTTTCCAATGATAGTAGTTGGAAATCATTATTCCAAAAAAAAGCCTAACAACAACAACACAAGAAGATTTTACTTGTTGCTCCTCAAGCTCTTAAAAAGAGTACTCACAGTTAATTCACATCTACAAGTGTTCTATCTGGCTACATGTATATTTTGAGGCATAATAATCGAAGATTTGACGTCACACCCCAAATGGCTCGCCCAACGACAAACTACTATCATAGAGCAACTCTCAATTTGATGGCATATTTGCGGAGTATTTCATAACTGGACTAAAATGTGGTTTTAGCCAGATAATATATGTGTCAATATAGGGAGTGGGGATTGTGGTTACAATGGTTTTTGCAAACTAAGAGATCACTAGGTTGAAATTGCATTTCAAATTTTAGACCATGTTGCGGAACAATACTTGATTGATACAACGCATACAATTCATGTCTGCCAGATTTTAATATAATGAATATTAAACTCAAAAAAATTCCAACATATACGCTGGATAAAGAGGGAATCTTCCATCACTTCGAGGATCTAAAAAGGACGTCTTAAAAACTTTGGTCCCAAAATGTATGCGCACGCACCCACACCCACAACCCCTCTCTTTTTTCACTTAAGCAAATATATGATGCCCTCCATAACTGTATGCTCATACACCCACACACCCGTGATAACCCATGACTACCGCACTATCAATCAAAATAAAATCAACATATAAACATCAACACACATTAGCATAACTAATACTACATGACCATATTCATGCGCATGTTGCCCAAGTGTAATCAACTCACGTTTTTATACCAAATTTCTCATAATATACCTCAAATTCACATTTGCTAAATATGTGTTGACATTACAATCGATATCACATGAAACTCGTCACAATTAACTATAGTAAAATCCATCTTTCTTGATTTTATAGTATTGATTTTTTTCTGGCGCGTAACAGTGATAACCAAATTCATATAAACTAGTAAACAAATATCGATAATTCTAACTAAAATTCACATAAACTAGTAAACAAATATTCTTGTAGCTTAATCTAAAGGCTATATTACAACAACCAATTGGCAATCCGATTTTTCAATTGGCTCACCCTCAACCACCTATCACCACTACAAATAATATATACAAAAAATAATGAAATATGTAACATTGTTAAATGTTGAAATTCATGAAAAGAGTACATACCTACCATAGGCAACAGTAAACTCATCTCTGGCGGCACAAACATGATCAGTACGGTATTTTATACCTAATTAAACCAAAACACATTAATTCCCCCACAACCAAAACACAAAATCAAAGTGACATACATTTGAATAAAACAAATATATATGGAGTAACAAGAAGTGAATACCATCTATACACACACACACACACACACACACACACACACACACACACATATATATATATATATATATATATATATATATATACACACACACACATTTGAAATTTACCCATTATTGTGTCACTGTAGATATCTTGATGTAAAATTTGTATACAAAACTTGTTTCGAAAAATATATTTGTTATAGTATGAGCCATATCTGCTAAAAATCCAACCTAATCGAATCAAACAAATCACAAAATGAACACGAACACTGTTAGTCCTCAAACTGTAAGTCCAAAAATGCAAGAATGAAAAAGCATATCAAACGAGAATGAAAAAATGAGAGCAGCTACGAGAATACGAGAATACCCATAACCTTAAAAAAAATCAACAGCAAGAAAATTGGTTAAACAAAGAAATTTACCTTTCAAAATGATTAAATGATTATTGACAAATAAAATGATTAGATAAAATAAATATGAATAGTATAAAATGATTATTAAAAAAATCTAACATATTCCCAAACAAGATAATATTCAAACAACGAAAGAGGTTAAACGATGTGTAGATATACTCACAACAAAACAATCATATTTGATTAATTTTGTCTAGAGAACGTTGATCACAAAGCTCGGGCAAAACTCCTAATATTAAAAATCCATTTGATTATATTTTGTCAAAAAAATATAATGTCTAGAGTTTTTGAATAATATTTTGTCAAAAAAATAACCTCAATACAATTTCTAGGGCGTATTAACATAAAATACAATTTGTATATAGATACACTCATAAACACACATATAAACAGAAATCTATACATACACACACATATAAACAGAAACCTCTACATACACACAAATATACACACATACCCACACATAATAAGAATCGAAATGAGCACACACACAACGAGAATTGAAATTAGGGCTTTAGACAGAAATTAGGGCTTTCGACCAACCTATACACCAAAAATACCCAAAAATATACATGTTTGATTCACAGAAATTAGGGTTTTAGAATCGCAAATGCTTCTTCACATCAACGGCTTCTTCACAGCTAAGAAAAATTTATACACATCAACGGCTTCTTCACATAACAAAAGTACAGATAGAGGTTTTGGCAAAATGAAAGAGAGAGGGAAATTAAAGTGGGAGCTCTTCACGTACAGATAGAGGAAAATTAAAGTAGGTGAAAAATTTTGTGACTGCTAATAGTAGTCACAAATTTACGACCGCTAATAGCAGTCACAAATTGAGTCTAAGATCAAAATTTGTGACTGCTGGGAGAAGTTACAAATTTATGACTGCCAATAGCAGTTACAAATTAAGTCTTAGACCAAAATTTGTGACCGCTAATAGCAATTACAAATTTGTGACCGCTAATAGCGGTCATAAATTAAGTCTAAGACTAAAATTTGTGACTCCTCATTGCAATTATAATTTCGTGACGGCTCATAAGAGTCATAACTTATGTCTACTAATAAGCTTGTGACTGCTTGTGACAATTATAAATTTGTGACTGCTTATAGGAGTCACACATTAATTATATGGTAACATTTGTGACGCCCATTAGCGGTAACAAACTAATTGACTCAATTTTTTTTAACCAATTAATTTTATCACCCCTAATGGCAGTCACAAATAATTTTGTGACTGCTCCCAGGAGTGACTAGTTTGTCACCCCTATTGGCAGTCACAAAAAGGCAGTCACAAAATTAACATTTTGGTGTAGTGGGGTGAAGGTGGATTCCGGACTCAGAGGAAGTAGCGGGAGAACAGACGGATCTTCAGGGCAGTTTGATGAAATATTGAAGCCAATAGGGATCTAGGCCAAGGGTTCGGTATGCGTTCGACCTAAGAAGGAAAATTATTGGAATTTATTTTTGAAAGAGAAAAGGAAGAATCTTTTAGAACAAAGAGGAAAATGTTTTTGATATTTTTTGGAAAGGAAAGGAAGGAAAACTGAAAGAAGAGTCTCAGTATGATTAGTATTATGTTTATGTTTTCACTTGTAATAGTTTTACTTAAGGCAAAAGAAATGTCGAACAGGACCTGAGCTTGGGAAAAATTGGGTGTGAAAAATATGTAAAACATGGTTTGACTTGTTTCTACTCCCATGGGGAGGGTCCCATGTTGAAAAAAGATGAAATCGCCCAAAAATTTGGGCGACACGCCGACCCATCATTTCAGCAGAGTTTTGGGTAGTAATCGGCAAACTAAACTTGAGTGCCCTAGGTTTGACACCTATATAAGGGTATGCAGTTGTTGGTTAGTGGAAAGGACCCCCCAAGCATGATTTCCACGATATATGTCTGTCTTTTGAGGGAAATCGGTACGTATGGATAAGTAATTTTATATACCGTAGTGTATGTGAATTGCCTCACTATATATCTCGTGGGGATGGTACGTGTGAGAGAAAATTCAATATACTCGACTTACGTAAACGAGTTCCTTGCTATATACCTCCAGTCATGAATTCGGTCAAGCAGTACGATGTGGGGGGAACCTTTCAATATACGTCGAAGGTACTTGGACAATGGAAGGCGAAAGTCATATTGCTTAGGCTAACTGCGACCTACCGGACCAGCGCCCATCACAAAGTGACCCCCTAATTACATGATAAAATTTGGTCAATATCCATGCTCTTTGGTAATGTAGTGTGAGAAATTAATGATTCTTGATTGTATATTATTGAGAGGGTATTTTATTTGGCATGATGAGCATTATACTAATAACGTAGAATGTACAAGTATGATACAAAGTAGTTCTAAAATGGAGATCACTCTAAGCAAGGATATGTGAGAGTGAGTGATGTGCGACTATCAATGAGTGTGTGGTAGTGAACCTAATATGGATCAACTACAAGTGGTGTATGATAAATATGAGTGAGCATGGATATATATACAAGTATGATAAGTGGAGGTGTGCGCTAATGACACCTAAGCATGCATATTCTAAGTGGTGTGTGCAAAATATAAGTGATCCTACGTGTAAGTAGTGTCAAGTGTACATGGAGAGTATTTACAAGTGAAGTAAAAAGTGATATAAGCATGAGGTACATATATGCCAGAAATAATAGAGGAGAAAAAAGGGAACATACAGGTAGGTGCATGCATATAAGTAGAAAATGACAACACCCATGAAAGCTGATTCTAATGCTATTATGATAAGTTTATCCCCAGCAGAGTCTCCATTGTGACCATCCATCCTTTGGCTCTTTCCCTCTCTCTCCCATCTCGAGGGGTTCCTGACGCTCACGCGCGCGCACTCTGAAAGGGAGATAAGGTCTCATGCCCTTTTCTCTAGGAGCGCTTAGGTCATTGTCGATGTGGGGTAATGTAAAGAAATGGAGTTGCCAGCCTATTTTGCAAAAAACAAGCAAAAGAACATGTTGTCGCCTCGGGAGCGACATCAAAGACAAACTGATGCTTATGAAACCAATGTTTTTTAGATGTTCGGGGGCTAAGTTATGGAATGGAAAGGTGTTAGGCATGTATTCCGCCCTTTTGGTCTCTCATGGGCTTATGTTATTATTTTTCTTAATTTTCCCTAAAGTGTGTGCGTGTATATAAATGGATATCGGAATCACTCGACTTATATCGTCATCCAAAGGAATGTTCCCAAAATAATAATTAGAAAAAATGATTTGCGCACATATCGAGATATTGATCGTTATAATGAAACGATAATATTTGTTAGATGAAATGCAAATATAAACCACAAGTATGATATATAGAGTAATATATAGATAAAAATAAAAAAGATAAAAATGTGAAAATTGGAAAATTGGAAAGTTAGACTCGAGTCTCGGGCTTTGGCTCGAAATGCCTACATAGCTTATAAGGGCATCAAAGTCCACTTAGTTCGCATGCAGCACAAGGGTGGGGTTTATACCATAAATTAAAATGGGAGTTTACTGTATGTGTGTGTGTGTGTGTATAAAAGATATTTTAGTTTTGCGAAAATTTAGGGAATAGTCCTATTGGAATTTATAGGCGTAACCCTCTTTTTATTTCTATTGGGTTTTTTTACTGAAAATAAAGTATGTCCAATATAACTAATAAAGGATGAGATGTTAATTCGTATGAACTAAAGTAAAAGATAAATTAAGAATTTATGTAACTAATGCGAAAATAAAGAAATTTAAAGAGAAAGAAGGATATTTGGACCTTCTTTGGAGAATTGGGGCTTGATCTTGATCCTTGATGAGCTCCCTTGCAAATTGTGATGAATGTTGGATGAGAGAAAAGGATATTTTTCTAAATTGGGTATGAAAATGATGGGAATTAAAGATAGAAAGGAATTTCACACAAAGAAACTTCGTTTGCAAGAGAATATTGTTGAGATCATTGAAATTGATGGATCTGAGGTGTCTTGAGAGAGATCTCATGCCTCATTTTATAGGGTAGGGGGGATGCCGATCGGTATAACCCTATCCCTACCAATTTCCAGGTTACCCTAGATAAACTGCCGACTGGCAGCCAATTAACAGTTTCGTGCAGATTTTTTTGAAAAAAAGGTCGTAGAACGCAATCTGTAGGTCCAAATTATGCACATGGAATACCGTTAGAAATGTAATTTAGAGACCTTAAAGAGACTTTTGGTCCGCTCCTAGGTCTGGGAGTTGACTTTGGGTTAAACGGGGATTGGAAGCGCCCATCGGTCCATTGGACAGAAGATCGTCGGACGGGAATGGATCGTTTGTCCAAACCGTAAGTCAGAATCAGTCACGGGGAAGATAGTTGGAAAGTTTATGTGAGGCACTTCGATGTTACAAAGATCTTTGCTTGGTTTGGAAAGTTAACTTTGGTCAAACAAGGCTCGAAAGCGCCCAGTGACCTTTCGGAGTAAAACAGGTCATTCGTCCGTATAGTAACGTTGATTCACGAACGGGGCAGACCATTGGAAAGGGTATTTAGGGAACTTAAAAGATTCATTCAGTCTCGTTTGAGCTAAAGAGTAGATTTTGGTCAAACGGATCTCGGGAGTGCCCAGTGGCCTCCGGATCAGTTTTCAGGGGAAAACGAACCATTTGTCTGAATGGTCATGCCGTTTTATACACGGAGCGGACTGTCGATAAGGGGTTTCAGTTACCTTCGAAGATCCATTGATATTTAGCTCTAACAATGAATTTGGTGGGGTCAAACTAGGGCTCGGGAGCGCTCGGTTGCCTCCAGATCGATTTTCGATAGTAAAATGGTCCATTAACCATTATGTCAATTCACGCATGGGGTGGACCATTGGAAAGGGGATTCATAGACCTTTAAATTCATTGAGCTTTCACTCTGAGGATAGATTTAACTGAAGTCAAATGGGTCCTGAGAGCGCCCGAGTGGCCTCTAGATTGGTACTCAGAGAATGACTTAGGGTTTGTAATGAATTGGAGAGGTGCTATGAACATAAGGAAAGACTTAGGGGGTCCAAGAATGTGGTGTCTATAGAGACAATATCACTCTCAAAGTAAAAATACCCACACGATATGCTCCTACAACCATCAACATCTCCAACCTAATCGACATTCAAATAGGCAAACAAACGGTCACTGGTATCAAAAGATTACCAAATACCATAGGAAAGAGTTACACTCACGTATTTGATGATATCTTTAAGTTAAAGCAAGTGATACTCTGTAGGATATCGTACACAAACTCGAATGCTAAAGCCAATGTCGGGACGACTAGAGGTCAAGTAGAGAAGACTACCTATCAAGATCCTATAAGGGTTTGCTCTACGTCCTTTCCTAAGGTGTCTTTTCTAATCTTAGTTGATGTACTCATAGGGGTGCGTGAGTGCTTAGTGGAGTCTACACCAAACATCTTCACTAGGTACCTATTTGGATTGAGATATGAATATCCCATCCTCTAGCTGACGCACCTGCTGACCTAAAAACAATATATGCTCACCAACCATGATCATCTCGAACACTCTCTTCATCTCCTCCTCAAAAGTGTGAGAATATCGAGAGAATGTGGATCCAAATACTATGTCTTCCACATATACTTAGGCAAACAAGATAGAACCACTATCTATTTACAAACAACGTCTTATCCACTCCCCATCTCTTAAATTCGTGAGTTAATAGATAGAAAGTAAGCCTTTCGTACCAAGAATGGTGTGCTTTCTTCAAACTGTACAGGCCCATTTTAAGATAAAAGATGTGTCACGGGTGCTTTCGATCTTCGAACTCCTTTAGTTGTACCATGCAAACTTCTTCCTGTAGAATGCCATTAAGGAAGTCCCTCTTAGCATCAATTTGATGTAATTTGAAGCATAGATGACATGATGTGGCTAGTAGTAAGCGGACAGACACAGACATAGCAACAGGAGAGAATGTCTCATCAAAGTTTACACCCTCAATCTGTGTGTAGCCTTGTGCGAATAACCTAAATTTATTGGGAAATATGGTACCATTCTTATCTATCTTATTCTTCTAAATCCAATTGGTACCTATCACATTTGTCTCTCTAGGTTGGGGGACTAACTCCCAAGTATCTCTCTTGCAAAACTGAAGTAAACCATCTTGCATAATGGATATCCAATGCTATTCCTTGAGTGTTTCTTTCACATTCTTCTCCTCGACTAAGGAGGTGTAGCAAAGATAGTTAACCACATTCTCAATTTGAGCGAGAGTCTTGACACCTAGGGTGGGATCACCTAGTATATCGGAAGGATCGTGACTCTTTTGAACCCAAGAGGGTGGATTCTCTAAACCAATAGTGGGGTCCACCGAGGTAGTACGAATTGCGATGGGATCATCAACGGGGGAGTATTGTCCTCGCACTAGGGCGAAGGTCAACAGACGTCGACGCATCGTCGTCTCTAATCGTGACGTTTATTGACTATATAACCTCAAAGATTTTAAGGTTAAACACCCTATAATCCCTACTTGATGATGAATGACCTAAAACTATCCACTTGTCACTTTGGGAGTCAAAATTTCCTAGTTGCTCTCTATCTCTCAAGATGTAGCAAGTACTCCCAAAGACACGAAAATACGATGGGTTTCTTTCCTGTCGATAACTCGTATGGAGTGTGTAACGTGTGTGGACTAAAATATATCCAATTCACCATATGGCATACGTTACTCACTGCCTCTGCCCAGAAACGTCTAGGCACGTTTCACCCAAAAATTTCTTGTATCGTCTGATTCTTCCTCTTAACTATCCTATTTTATTAAGGAGTACGAACTTCCAAAAACTTGTGTTTGATTACCACTCCATCACAATAGCTATCCACTTCGTCTTCTTTAAATTCAGTTCATTTGTCACTACGCATCCGAATAATAGTGACATCGTGTTAATTTTGTTGGACACGACACTTTGTTAATAGGAACTCAACCGCATCATCTGCAAAATTCATTGACCATCACGAGAATGTATATCTTTCCACCTAAACTCTTCAAACGAGTAGGACCCATAAGATTTATGTGAATCAAATCAATCACATGTGAGGTGGTAATGGTATTCAACTTTTGATGGGGACTTTGAATTTTTTTTCCTTATTGGCATGCTCAACAAATCGAGGAAGTTGGTTTCCTAAGTGATGGTAAGCCTCAAAATACATCTCTTTTCACTAATCTCTCAAGATCTCCGAAGTTCACATGACCAAATAGTCTCCATATGGGGGTCATATTCCTCCGATATGGAGTTGACCATCGTCAAATGGGGGTAAGGTGAAGTGATAGAGTCTCCAACCTATCTTACTCAAAACAGAAAAAAGAATGTCGGGGCCTCAAGAGAATAGCATCAAGGTCAAACTAATGCATGTGAAACTAAATAATTCAAAGGTTGGGGGAACTATGTTACACAATGGGAAGGTGTTAGGCACCCATTCCCCCTTTATATATCTCATGGGTTAACGTTAATCTTCTCTTTTTAACTCCATGATGTGTGTGCGCATGTGTATTATATAAATGGTGGGAGAATGGAATCATCTAACTCGCGTCATGGAAGGGACGGAGAGGATTCATCCATACGAGTGTTCCAGAAAATAATGATAAAAATATGATGTAAGTGTTTGTTGAATCACAAATCGCTATGGGAGAGAGAATGTGAATATCGAACGAAACATGAGTATATAGGAGTTTGTAACTCACCAAATAGATATAATAAGATATGGAATATATATAAAAGGAAAGATGGAGGAATCGAATCTCGAGATTGGCCCAAGATGCCTATGTATCCCAAGGGACATTAAAGTCCATGTAGTTCAAAAATAGCATAAAGGTGGGTTAAAACCCATAAATATGAATACGGGACTCCTCTTATGTGTATGTGAGGAAAATATGTATTAAGAGTGAAGACGTAAAAATGAAAGTCCTTCTCATGGAACGTAAGGATAAACCATATTTTTTTATCTTTTTTATTTTTTTTATGAAAATAAGTCATGTGCAATGCTACTAATGAAGAGTAGAGATTAGTGAATGTGATATAATGAAATAAAAGCACAAAATAGAAATAAGATGAATAACACTTTAAAATGGATAAACTGTAGAAAGGGGTTGAGAAATAAACCTCCTTATGGATGCTTGTTGTTGACTTTGGAATGATAATGTGCTAATGTTGAAGTGGTATGGAAGTGACGTAGAGAGGTGGAGTGAATTACCAAGTGGGTTAAGGAGGTGATGTAAGAGAATGTAAGAAAATGAACCTTTGGGGAAAGGGAAAGGCTCTGATTACGAGGATAATGTTCTCTAATTTTCTGAGAGGGGTCCAAAGGTTCTTGTAGGAGAGTGAGGTCATGGATCTATTTATAAGAACCAAGGGGGTGCCGATCGATATGATGTTTGACCTACCTATCGACAGGGCCTGACTTGTTGTGGAAGGAAAAGGACACCTTGCCGATAGGTAGGGTTCCTAGTGTGCCTATAGGCAGTCTGGAATGGTTTTTTAAAAGACATAGGAATAAAATGTAAATCACAAGTCTTAATTGCGCATGCGATAGATCATTAAAATAGAAATTCAGATACCTTTAGGAATCCATTATGCCACTCCCGGGTTCAGGAGTTAACCAAAGTTAAACGAGGCCCAAAAGCGCTCGATGGTCTGTGAATGAAATTTTTTTTTAGGAAAATGGATCCTTCATCCAAATCGTAAGGCCGATTTGCACATGGGATGATCCGTTGGAATGGGAAATTAATGTCCTTCGAGATTTCATTGACCTTCACTCGTTTTAGAGAGTTGGCCAAGGTCTATGGGGCTCGAAAAATCCTTCCCTTTGGAGTTAAATGGATCATTTGTCCAAACTTTAAATTCAATTTATGCAAGGAACACAATGTTAAAAAGGGTATTCATAGCCATTCAAATATTCATGGAGCTTCGCTCAAGAATAAGAGTTTACCAGAGTAAAATGGGGCTTGGTAGTGCCCAATGGCCTTCATATCAATACTCGGAGTAAAATAGATCCTTCATTTAAACTGTAAGGCTGATTCGTGCATGAGATGGAACGTTGGAAAGGATATTTAGAGACCTTGGAGGATTCATCGAGTCTCACTCAAGCTATATAATTACTCGAATTCAAATGGGGCCTAGGAGCAAGCGATAGCCTCTAGATCGGTACTCAGAGTATGATCATAAATTTATGGTGAACGAATGAGTGCTAGGGACATAAGAAGGTGGTTAGGGGGGTCCTATGATGGGGTGTCTCCTTAGCCCCTCGATGGGTAGGCATGGAACAAGTGATGGTCACTAAAAAATAGACACCACATCGACACTAAAAAAGGGTATAGAGGTCAATTCTGCGAAACTAAGGGACGAGGGTGAACGATGTAGAGGGCTAAGGTTAAATCTGAGGACCCTAAGGAGGGATGACCAATTTAACGGGTCGATGTAAATTTTGAGGACCTAAGTAGTTTAGCGAACGATTCAGTGGTTCGGGGACAATTCTGAGGACCTAAGGAGTGTTGAGGTCAATTCTACAGACCAAGGGGTATAGCGAACGATTTAGTGGGTCAAGGTCAATTCTGAGGACCTAAAAAGGGGAGACCAATTACGCTGGATGAAGTCAAATCTACAAACCTAAAGTTAGGGTGACCAATTGTATGGGTTGAGGTCAATTTTGAGAACCTAAAGAGGGGCGATAAATTCGGCGGGTCGAGGTTCATTATGCAGACCTGAAAATTAGGGTGACCAATTATATGAGTGGAGGTCAATTCTGCGGATCTAAGGAGTGTAGTGACCGATTCAATGTGTCAAGGTCAATTCTAAGGACCTGAAGTTGGGACAACTAATTTTGCAGATCGAGGTCAATTTTGAGGACCTAATGAAGGATAACTGATTCAGCGAGTTGAGGTTAATTCAACGAACCTAAAGTTGAAATGACCAATTTTGCGAGTTTATGTATATTCTGAGGACCTGAATTAGGATGACCAATTCTACTGGTTCAGGTCAATTCCGAGGACCTGAAGTTGGGATGACTATTTTTATGGGTCGAGGTCAATTGTGAGAACCTAAAGTTCGGGTGACCAATTTTGTGGGTTGAGATCAATTCTGAGGATCTAAAGAGGGATGGCCGATTTAGAAGGTCTAGGATAATTCTGCGAACCTAGATTTAGGGTGACCAATTCTACGGGTCGAGGTTAGTTCTTCAGACCTAAAGTCGTAGTTTGTGGGGAATAGTTTCACTAGGGGAATGTGTTGACTCGCGATTTCATTGGGGATTGTGTTGACTTATGGTTCCGTTAGGGAGTATATTGGTGGTAAAAGTGTGCGACTGATCTAGCTAGGGATTTTGAGAGTATGTAAGGCACTTAGTTCTCCAAAAATGGTTTTCCTTGGGGAAAATAATGTTCCAGATTTCTCTGAATTTTTATGGGAATTTTTTGGGCAATTTATAATTTTTTAGGGCATTTTAGGGACAAAATTTGTAGGGAACTTCCGAGAGGCAAGTCAGGGGAGGTGCCTACCGACATAGGACACGAACTGTTGGGATTCTCGGGGAAGTTTAAAGGTCACTACCGGTTAGCATGGTTTAGGGTTGTTGATCGGCATGCCCTTAGCCTTCTATAAAAAGGGAGCAGTCCCTCCTAATTTTTCACACCTTTCAGTGATTGAATTTCTTGCTTTCTCTCTCTAAGAGTTTCTCCTAAGTCTTTATTTCTTTAAGACTTTCAAATGGTGGGTACTTCTGGTGAAGTGAACAATAAGTGGGTGTCTATCGATGATTAGGCAGGCCTAGAATGGCAGGCTGTGGTGCTGCTTGCACTGGGCAATAAAAATGCCTATGACTCCTTTAAGGCAGTTCTGATGAGAGGGTTTTGTTGCCCAAGCCCGCGCACCATCGTTGCAAAAGTTTGAAGAACCTTGTTCGCTATGTGAGTATTTTAACCTTTGATTTTCCATTAATTATTTTTTCTTTTCTTCTTCTTGTTCTTAGGCTAATGGAGGGTTTTCTTTGAATTTTTTATACATCAATATAGCTTCTTAGAGCATTAGGTTTCAGGGTATGACTAGTTTGAAGGATGTTTGGGAATGTCTTCCTAAGGCGATACGTTGTATGGTGTCGTTTGTCGAGTTTGGTCATTTGGCGGGTGCACTGGATGAGACACCGAGCTCTTCTGATGTCTTGTGTGCTCTTGGCAAGAGGTGGTGGGACATGACCCACACGTTCCATTTAGGGATTGAGGAGATGATTGTTACTCCTTTGGGCATCCAAAAACTGACGGGTCTAGATTGTGAGGGGTATCAAGTTATGGTGGACCGTAATCTGCTGGTCATACAGGAGGCGGTGAGGACTGCCTTGAAGGATGTTGGTGCAATCGTGTCAGGGGATTCTATCCATACTTCTTTTCTGAAGGATACTTTACTGAAGATACGGATTGATGAGACAGATGGGCAACGGGTAAGACACTCAATTTGCTTATTTATTTTGCTTTTTCTTGAAGGATCTATGGTGGCAACATCGCTCATCCCTGTTCTTTTCCCTTTTCGTGAATCGTTTAAAACGTACCTCTGTATGATTGGGGGAGCTTTACTTTGTTATCCATTTACACTTCTTTGGGCACATTCAGTCAGTGCTATCAACAAAATTTTACAAAAGCCACCTACCTTCTGGAGGTAACTTTACGTTTATTTTCCTTTATTTTCTTGAAATCCCTTTTTTTCTTTTTCCTAATTTTTGTCATCTTATAAGCGCGATTTTACAAGGTGATAAGGAACAATGTGGGGCTAGTGTCCTTAAAAGATAGCTAGTTAGGGGCTTCTACAGGATGTATTGGTGGCAGAAGTCGAATAGGCAGTCAAACCAATCCTTGTCTCTAAAGGACGTGCGAAAGGCTTTAAACAACTGATGCGCGAGGTTAGATTTTGTCTTTTTCTGATTTTTTTAGCATCTTTATTTTTTATTATATACTGATTCTTTGTTTGGGATGTATGTGACCTTTTACCCTTGGAGTATTTCCTCGCGGCCCATGTGGGTTACAAGTATGCACGCGCAAATGCGACGAATATTGGCGTATGAGTTTGGGTACGTCTGGTACCTTGGATAAAGAGTTATGAGGCAAATTATTAAGTAGGATGTGGAGGTCCCGCCATCGTCTCCCCCCAATTCATGAAGTGGGTGAGAGAAATGATAGATGATGCTAGAGCAGCTGTGATGATGGGCGATCCCGACACACTCTATACGAATACGACAGCGGGTTACGAACTACCTAGATTTCGAAAGACCAGTTGGTTAATTATTTCTTGTATATATGAAGTGGATAACATGCCTCTACCTACCACTACTTCAGGTAGGGGTGACATCACACCGATGACGTTGCACCACAGCATGGGAGGTGACGCGGTGGCAGCAGAGGAGGAGGTCCACTCATTTAGGTCACTGAACCTTCTTGTCACTTTTGGTTGAGTAGTGGGGAGATGTTGAGGGTGCCTTATCATCCTTAAGAATAATTAGATGGGTTAACGGGCCTTACTGAAGATGCGCTCCAACCTGGGGTACAATTTTCTTCTCTCTTTTTTCATTTGATGTTTCTCTTTTTATTTTTTCTTGCTCTACTTTTGTCTTTTTTCTATTTTGCTTCTTCTTTACAGACTATACGGGTGTCAACCACCCGGCTTAAGGACATTAAGGATCAGATGGCGTCAATATTTGCCTATGTTAAGAAGTTATCCACTTCCTGCATGATATCGTCAGCCTGTTCTGAGGAGGATTCTGGCTCGAGAGTGGAGGTTCCACTGTCTGTCGTAAGGAGAAGTGTGTACGTTGTGGGGGTTGAGGGTCGATTTAGAGGGCTTTGAGGTTCAGGTAGTGTCCCGATGTATTTTTATTTATTTTTTTGCTTCTTATTTTGTTCCCGCAAAAATATAATAATGTCTAGCAAGAATTATATATTAAAAATGCATTTCTTTTTTGTATTTTTTTCTTAATTTAGTGACTTATTCGACATGCACTTTAATTTTCTACTAATATTTCTCATTTATCTGCAAAGGCGGGGATAAGTATGAAAATGGTTTTGAAAAAAATGATTATTTTATGAAAAGAGGAGTGATAAAAAGGAATAACTCAAGGATTCACTTTTTTCGAAGTAAGAACTTTTGGAAATTGATTTTTGGGCAAAAGAGGAAAAAGGAATTTTCCCAAAAGGGGGGGTTTCGATCAGCTTTCCCTTTGTTCTACCTATTGGCATAAGGGTCAAGTCAAATCACTCTTTTCGCTTTGATTTCACTTTCTGCATGCTTGGAGTACTATAGGGGCAGAGGGATTATTAAGGTTTTGAGTATCTTGTCTTTATGAGGACCTTTAGGTATAAAAAGCGATTTGGTGCATTCTTCACCACCATTCACATTCTTTATTCAGTGTCTTTCTTCTCTTTCACAAATGTCTCTCATAATGTCTAAAGTCTTTTATTATTGCCTTGAAGGTCTAGAGTCCATGTGCCTCTATAATGTCTATTATGACACCTTTGGCCTATACCGGGTCTCCTTATGGCGTAATCGGGATATACACTGGAATCTGTTGGAGAAGTACAATTTTGGTACCCCAAAGATCACATTTTTCGATTTGGCATAGACGAGGCATGACCCACTTATAAGGAGTTTTCAGAGATGTTGGGTGTTAACCCCAGTGTAGCGACAGTTATGCCCGACTTGTCCCGTTCTCCCTGAATGTCTTTAGTTGAGTTACTTCATATCTCTCCCTCGGTGGATCTTTCATTAGTCCATGGGAATATTTACCTCACAATGGTTATGATATCGATGTTCTAGAGGGACTTCTCTTATGCTGGTTTGCCGAAGAAATTTCCTTGGGCTTGACTACTAGGTTGTTACTAGTGACAGGTGACCTGACGGTTGATCCCCAGGTGGCCACGATAAAGGCATGGATGTCCTACCATTGTAGTTTTATGAAGGTGGTGCTAGCAAAGACCTTGAATGGTCTTGATTCTTGGAAGGAGGGTCACTATGACTTTCTACGAGGGCGTCCTATGATGCTGTTCATGTGTCTTTTCGAGATATTTCTCCTGGTGACCTCGCCTGAGTATCCCCTGTCAAGTGTTACTAACTTCTTCATCCGACCCTTCTTCAATTTTATCCCTTCAACAGAGAATAGGGTTAATTGGTTCATAGAGCATGGAGCACGGTGTCTTTGTTGGTCTGTGCCATGGTGGGTGGGACTTGTAGCCTATTTTACAGTTGGAAGAGTATTGATATGTGCGGTTAGATGGCCTTCGACAGACTTCCTTTAATTTTATTTAGTGGCTTATGCGCCAATTAGGGTGGGAATAGATAGTGTCTCCTCATACAACCAACTTCTTTTCGATAAAGGACTTGACTGAATCTTTAAGGATAATATTGTGACCTTTGTCGCAGCGCCTCCGGACATCTACCCGTCCGTCACAATCTGAAGGAGGGGCTTGGTATGTGTCTGAGAATTATGTAAAATGATTGCAAAGGGGGTAGTTGGGAACATTTTAGGGGGGGGGACCGGGAAAATATGGCTTGTCTCTTTCCATACCATGGAGGAAGGTATTGTGGTTTTGTCGAAGCTCGTCAAGGCATATCGTTGCATAGAGCGCATACGGAGCACTAATCAGGAATGGGAAGCTTAAGGATCTTTTGTAGTAGACAATGATGACGAGGCAAGGTCATCTAGCAGTTGAGGGAAGTATTTTATAAAGATGGCGAATTTTAATTAAGGGTGGTTTTTATTGGTGGCATGTTGATTTTTCTCTGATGATGGTTTATTTGGTAGGGATATTGTAGGTTGGTTTGTAAGTTGGAAAGGGAGTGGTCTGCTTGAATCCCTCTACTTATATTTCAGGTAAGGTTTTTGTTCCTTAATTTGAAATAAAAAAAGTTAATATTATTTTGTTGTACATTTGATGAATTTTGCTTTTGAACTATTTATATCAATCGCTAAGGCATACATAATCCTCTTTTTAATGTAAATGATGAGGTGAACCTTCATTCTTGAGGGTTTAGAAAAGAATATCTTTTTGTGAAAATGAAAGGACCGTACCCATGTATATCGTACGGGTTGCCTATGCAATTTGAAAATTTCACGAGTTTCATTTTGAAACGAATTATTCTGAGAGAATCAAGTCCCACGCAGTTCTTGATAGGGGAAATGGAGAATTTTTTTTATAATATAAGGGAGATTAGAAGAATAATAGCACGCCAAGAGTTCAGATTAAGGGCAGAATTTTTTTAGACGTTCCAAATTAACTAGATGCACCATTTCTTCTCCATCGAGATCTGTGAGCACCGCGGCACCGCCTGACAGGATTTTCTTCATGATGTAGGGATAGCTCCAATTAGATTTGAATTTCCCTTTGGGGTTCTATATAGGTTCCATAACTTCATTGAGGGAAAGGTCTCCTTCTTGGACACCGTGGTCCTTGACTTTCCTATTGAATGATCGCGTTATTTGGCGATGGTACCCCTGTATATGGTATAGAGACTTAAATCTCTATCCATCCAAGAGTGAAAGTTTGTCATAGTGACTCTGATGACAGTCTTCTTCATTGACCATGCTTTCGAGCATGATGATTAGAGATGGAATTTCTAGCTCAACGGGGAGAACCACGTCCATGACTTATACCAAAGAATAAGGTGTAGCCCCAGTAGGTGTTCTGATAGAGGGGAGGTAGCACTAGAGGGCGTACGGGATCTGATCAACCCGATCATCTTCCTAGTGATGGTTTTGAGGCTCTTGTTGGCTGCTTTCGGTAAGAAGAAGGCTTGTGTCTCTAAATTTCATACTCGTCGACCAGTTCTATGACCTCGGCATTAAAGTGGAGTCCATTATCGTATAATAACTCATTATGAACCCCGTATCGATAAATGATATTATTTCTAATAAACTTGGCCATTTTCTCAGCATTCAACACTACGTATGACTCGACTTTGATCCATTTCATGAAGTATTCGATGGCGACCAGGATAAACTCATAATCGTTGGAAGTTTTGGAGATGACCTTCCCTATGATGTCTATGTCCAAATGAAAAAGGTCTAAGGACAGGTTATGTGGTACAATTCCTGAGGAGGCAAGTGTTAAAGATTGGCAAACTGTTGGCATTTAAAGTATCTTCGAATATAGGCAGTGCAGTCTTAAACCATGGTGGTCCAATAGTACCCTTAATGGGTATACTTTTTAGCAATCATATGACCGTTCATGTGGGCCTCCCAAATTCCCCATTATGGATCTTTTACATCACTCCTTCAATATCATCCCCTTCTATGCAGTGCAAATGGGTTCCATTGAATTTTCTCTTGAAAGGTGCTTTGTCATAAATGATGTATTAGGCAACCAATTTGTGGTCTTTCTTATCTGCATCTGAAGGATACATACCATGTTCAAGTAGGTGCCATATATTATAATACCATAATTCGGCCATGTGAGAGTCTTCTTCAATGACGAGCTTAATGTGGTAATAGTGGATGGGTGTAGCCTATTTTTGAACCAGGAAATGGGCCATTGTTACTCCCTCATACATATCGACCATGGTGGCCAGTGTTGTAAGGGCATCAGATAGGTTGTTCTTTAAGCAAGGAAGGTAATAGAAGGTTATATCTTTGAACTAGGAGGCGAGATCTTCTAAATGGGCATGGAAGGGTAGAAGCTTATCTACCTAAACTTCTAATTTTCAGAGAATTTATCCCATAAAGAGGGCAAAGTCTTTATAGATGTCCAAGTATTTGATGCCTTTCTCAAGGGCAATCTTTAGGCCTACGGTGCATGCCTCGTATTCTGTCTTATTATTGGTGCAAAGGAAATCTAGTTTGATAGCAATGGGGGTGTGGGAATCATCAGGGTCAATCAGGAGTATCCCAATGTCGTACCCTTTCTTGTTAGCGGCTTCATCAAAGAACATCTATCATATGACATCCTCCTGAGATGTGAAGTGAATGTCTTCATTGGGAAATTCAGAGACCCAAACACCAGTTCCTTCCATAAGGTAATCGGCAAGGTAGTCAGATATAGCCCTCTTTTTTATGGCTTTTTGCATGACATGCACAATATCAAACTCAGCTAGCAACATCAACTAATGAGCCATTCGGCTTGACAAAGTTGGTTTCTCTAGCGATTATTTGATGGGATCCATTTGAGATACTAGATGATGGGAAAATTAAGCATGTAGTGTCCTAATTTTTGTGTGTCCCGGACTAAAGCGACACACGCTTTCTCTAGGGTGATGTACCCGAACCAGTTTCCAACTAGGTTAGTAGATGGCTCTTTCCTTATGGTACTATTAAATGTATTGGGCCAATAAAGCTCCTTTGCGGTACCAGTGACGGTCAAATACTGGAGGAGGGGAAGACTTGGCTGTAAAGGCATGAGCGCCAGAGTTCAATTGAGGTATCGCTTGATTTGGTCAAAGGCTTCTTAGCAGGCCTCGTTCCAAACTTTTGTTGAATCCTTATTGATAAGTTTAAAAATGTGTTTGCATATAGAGGTCGGTTGATGAACCGACTGATGCATTGTAATTTACCCAGTAATCCTCGTGCTTCTTTCTCCATCTTGAACAGCGGCATATGGAGTATGGCTTTCTGTTTGATAGTGTCTCCTTAAACTCCTTTATCATTGACCATGAACCCCAAGAGTTTCCCTTTTGTGATGCCAAAAATGCACTTTTATGGGTTTAAAACCACCTGATATTGTCGCAGTTGCTCAAAGAACTTTCGAAGGGAGGGGTTGTGACCTTCTCGAGTTTGGGACTTAATGATCACGTCGTCAAGATAACCCTCAACTTCTTTATGAATAAGGTCATACAAGATGGTTGCAATAACCCTTTAGTATGTATCCCCAGTATTTTTGAGTCTGAATGCCATGACGGTGTCATAGAAAGCTCCTCAAGGAGTGATGAAGGCAGTTTTCTCCTGGTGATCAGGCCGCATGTTGATCCGATTGTAGCCAAAAAATACGTCGACAAATGACTTGAGGGAGTGGATGGACATGTTATCTGCGATCATGTCGATGCTTGGTAGTGGATAATCATCTTCGGGTATGCCTTATTCAGATCCCGATAGTCGACGCACATGCAGACTTTTTCTCCCGACTTCAACACAGGGATAATATTGGCAAGCCATATAGGGTATTCGACTATGCAAATGAAACCCACGTTCAGTTTTTTTACGTCTATGAATTACTTTAATAATTTTATAAATTGATCTCGCTCCTTTTTGTTAAGATTTGACCCAATCCTAACCTCGCGCTGATGGCTACTAGAACGAGATTAATAACAATAATCTCATCATCATTAGTTTGAGCATGGTTATGTTGTTTATTATTTTACTTATTGAGATCAGTTAAGAATTATTCATGGTATACCCAAGAATGACCTCGTCCCAGCTTAGGACCCATTTGGCCAGGGCCAACCTTACAAACTATTGTGACCAACATTATGGTCCCTCCTACAGTATTCTTACACTAGCACTATCGGCTTCATCCAATCTCCTGGGTAGAGACCAATCAATTGGTCCATAAGCTCTTCGCAAGTCCCATCTCGCTTGGGCATCCCCGATAGTCGAGATCCATTAACGGGCCCAATAGCCCTACATCAGTCCCATTTCATCCTGGCACCTCCATACATTCGAGACCCCATTTATGCATTTCTTATTAGTTACTTTAATAGGATATTAGAAGTATCATCCTCGTCCAAGTCGAGACCTCCCAAGACAATATACACCAACGTGTAGGATAAGTGTCTATTCCATATTGGATGCTTCAACAAGGATATGCTCCTTACATGCTTGGGGTGCATTGTGCACCCTAAGCACTATAAATATTCAATTTCTTACCCAGAAGAAAGTATCAAAAAATAAAAAACGCTAGCCAAAATCAGTCTCACTTACGATAGAGAGAGAGCTTGAAAGTTGTATATTTCAGGCCATTAGAGCCTCTTTTCGAGTGAAAATCATACTCATCTGCATAATGGAGTAGGTTGGTACAGTTGAGCCTCTTAAATTCCAGTGTTATTCCTCTTATCCTCATATTTACATTACTGCTCTATTATATGCATCTCCATTGTTGTGTGTGCTTAAGCTTGAGTTGCTGATAAAAATTCAAATGATGACTTCATAGCGTCATTATTTTAGCATCGTCTATGGGCATGAAGTTTCTTCATCATCTTCCTCTTTATTTTCATCTTGTTTCACACTTGATTCTCTGGTGGTGATTTAGTTCCACACTCGGTTGGATCTGTTTCATCATTGAAAGAGCTCTTGTTGGGTTGTTTAAGTTTTTTCCTGCTCACTTTGCTCATCAGCTTAAACCTTTATTCTATTTATTCACCAAAAAGGATGGATTTCGATTTGCCTAATGGCGCTGGCCCCAGATCAATCCAGGTGCCTCTTCAGTCAAAGATGGCTCAGATGGCGGGGCGCTGCGCTCGTTAGCATCCAGCCAGCAAAAAATTCAAGAAGAGCATATTGCGTTTAGCCAAACTATGATGGCTAGACCTACCGGCGCTGTAGTAAAGCTAATAACTTTGGTTTCCAGGGATATAGATCTGGTGACAGGGGAACCACCCCCGGACCTACACAAAGAAGTGCCACGAAAATAAAGACATAGAGATGTGTCAGGCCCTAGGCGATTACGTCTGGGAAGGCAAGGCCAGGAAAACCTGTATGACTAGTCTTATGAAGAGGACGAGTAATCGGAACCTTATGAGAATTCTAAAAACACCGTGTGCTCGATCCTAGCTAGCAGAGGATACAGTGGTCGGTCAAGCCGAGATGACTAACCCCAGGCTTCATCTTTTGACAGACTTAGTTATGCGATAAAAAGACCTAGTTTCCATATAATTATTGTACTGAAAGATATATCCTTAAGTGAGTTTAAAGAAAAAAAAATATTTTCTTGACTGCTCAAAAAAATCTAAATTGAAAAATAAAACTAAGTCTATAATTATGACGTATCATGATATGTATAATAATGGTAGAGTATAGGATAAAAAATATTGAGCAGAGGGTCGATTTTTGTTCGACTTGGCCCAGTTGGCGACCTACGAGATTGACTCTCTAGATCGCGTAATATTGCAACCTCCAGGGAGAATGGAGGTTGTGTCGATCGTCATCCTCAACAAGGCCGAGTGGGAGAACAAATGGGAGTCAGTAGTTATCACAGGACAACTGTCCAAGATCCCTTCTAACGCCAAGCCGATAGAGAGGGTGTCGGGGATAATGTCGTGGCAGCCGAAAGAGATAACACAACAGCGATTGAGAAACCATAGAATAGTTGTATTCAGAGGCTAGAGAACAAAATTGATGACCTCCTGAAAAGTCATGGCCCCATTCAAAGGGGATATATGGAAGGGTCTCCATTTGTAGCGAGGATTGTGGGCTACCCAACCCAAGTTCAAGCCGCTGACTGTCACACCTAAGTATGATGGGAGTAAAAACCCCATTCAACACATAAAAATGTACCAATCTATGATCGACATCTACTAGATTTATGATGAGACGAAATGTCGAGCATTCTCTAGCACTCAGACAGGTGCAGCCCGTATTTGGTATACCTCTCTTCCCAAGAACTCCATTAAAAAATTTAAGCAACTGGACGAGAAGTTCATTCATAACTTTTATTTAGGCATGAAACCATAGAATAAGGCTACCCATTTTTTATATGTAAAGCAAGGGAAGATGAGTATCTCATACACTATATTTCACGATTTAACAAAGAGAAGCTGGAGGTTGAAGACTATGAGGAGAACATTGCAATAACCACCCTCATAAGGGGATTGCAAAAAGGCAAGTTACTTTGGAAGTCGGCTGAGGATCCTCTAAAATCCATGGGAAAAAACTCCTGGTTATGGCCAGGAGAGTCATAAATATGAAGGAGGCCATGGCATTGAAGGGAGAGGATGAGAAATAAGTTGGTAGAAGTAAGCCTTAAAAAGCCAAGGGCGAGGATGGAAAGAAGAGGTCGATTGATGACAAATTTATTGACTACACACCGCTCACAGTAAGTCCTGACTTGTTTCTAAATGAGATTAAGGGTCATAGAGATTTAAGATGGCCTAAAAGGCTAAGGTATCCTCATCGTAAGAGAGACAAGAGTAAATGGCATGACTTTCACCAAGATAATGTCCATACCATCGACAAATGTTTTGCATTGAAGGATGAGATCGAGAAAATGTTGAAATAAGGGAACCTTTGGAAGTACATTAACCGAAGTGGTTCCAAGAATAACATCCGAAAGAGATATGGTGGGTCGAGGGATGAGAGGTCGAGGTGACTACCTCAGGCTGATAAGAAGGATGAACAATCTGATGACGATGATGATGATGATAAAGACAACCCTGACTTACCATCAAAGATCCCTGAACCCAAGGAATGAATGTGTACGATCTCATTTGATGTAAAAATGATTAGTGGGAGAATGGCCAAAGGAGGGACAGAGTCGGACAATCGCAAGGTGTATGTCATAGAGGCCAAGTCAGGGGCCAAGCAGATGGAAGTAAACTCGGTCACTTCAGAGTCGAAGATGCGAAAGATAAAAAAGGTGGATATGGATACTCTAATTGTGGTGTTCTCCAGGTTGGATTTCAAGGTCATCTTAGCCCTCCATGATGACCCTCTAGTCATTAGCACCATGGTTCATGGGTATGATGTGTCCAGAATTTTAGTGGACGACGGTGACAGCTCAACTGACATCATATTTTGGGAATGTTTTAAAGGGCTAAAGCTCACCAAGAAGAGATTGATTCCTTACCACTAACCCTTGATCGGGTTTTGTGGAGAGAAAGTGCATCATCTTGGAGTATATGATATGTATGTCTACATGGGCACCTCATCGAGATATCTAACAAAAAAGGTCAACTTTTTTGTTATGAATGAAAAGGTATTCTTGTCCTATAACATCATCCTCGTTCGCATAGCCCTGAAGAAATTTAAAGCAGTACCCTATACTATACACCATATGATAAAATTCCAGACTCCTTATGGAGTAGGGGAAGTCCAGTATGATCAGGTGAAGGCCAAAGAATGCTACTTCAGCTCGACCGAGAAGAGGAAGGCCCTTAAAAAACTCACCATCTCATACAATATTGATACTCTCAACCCAAGGGATGAGAGGAAACTAAAGAAAGGTGAATTTATGGTGGAGGTAGAATCCATCGTCCTCAATGAGGATGAGACGGAAAAAACCGTCCAAATTGGCTCTTGATTGAAAAATAGGTGAAAGATAAGTTAATAAAATTGTTAAAGAAGAGGAAAAGCGTGGTTGCATAGAGCCATAAATATATGACAAGAATAGGCCCAAAGGTCATTTGCCATAAGTTGAACATTGATCAAAAGGTAAAGCCAGTGAAGCAAAGAAGAAGGGCCTATACAAGAGGTAAGTATGGGGTCATCCAGGAGGAAGTTAAGAAACTCCAATCAGCAAAGTTCATTAGATAAGTTCACTATCCAAAGTGGTTGTCTAACATTATGATAGTCTCGAAGGCTGACGAAAAGTGGAGGATGTGCATTGACTTCATTAATCTAAACAAATCTTGTCCTAAAGACAGCTTTCCTCCGCCTTGTATAAAATAGATGATTGATGCCACAGCGAGTCATGAATTGATGAGTTTCATGGATGCGTACTCTGGATATAATTAAATATTCATGGATGAGCCCAACTCAGAGAAGACTTCCTTTATCACCAATAAATGAACCTACTACTACAACGTCATGCCTTTCGGCCTTTAGAATGTGGGGTCAACCTACCAGAGGTTGGTCAATAAGATGTTTGAAGTGAAAATAGGCAAGACTATGGAGGTCTATGTAGACGATATGCAAATGAAGAGACTCAAGGCCGAAGACCATGGCTGACCTTGAGAGGACATTTGATATGATGGATCTTTACCAGATGAAGATAAACCCAGCCAAGTGTGTATTTGACGAGGGTGTTGAAATGTTTCATGGCTTCATCGTCAACCTAATGAAAATCAAAGCGCTCATTGAAATGAATATTCCAAAGACCATCAAAGATGTCCAAAGGCTGGCGGGAAGGGTCGCCGCACTCAAAAGATTTGTCTCAAAGGACACAGATAAGTGTCTCCCCTTCCTTAAAATTCTAAGGAAAACGTTTAAGTGGAATGAGGAGTGTGAGAGAGACTTTTAAGAGCTTTAGGCTTACCTGGGTTCTCCAGTGCTCTTACCTTAGCCCATACAAAGAGAACAGTTATTTTCATATGATAACTTAGCTTTTGAGGTATGTCGTTGTTATTGAAGCCAAGTTAATCAAAACTTTCAAATAACTACAAAAATATAATAAACTAGAGTGTTGAGGTAAGTAAGGGAATCAATCCTAATCTATGGATGAAACATATAACCGAGGAAATATGTAATCCATTTTTATTTAATTTTCCTAAATTTTTTTTACATTTTTTTTAATATTAAAACAATTATTGTGATGAGGGTGAAATAAGACTAGACTAAATCAAAGATCTAAAGACGAACTAAAAAGTGTGATGATAAATAAGTGAGATATAATTAAATAAAATGTAAACTATGAGATGAATTATAAAATCAAAGGGAGAGCTAACAAGGGATGGGATTACATGATATATTCTAATTAATCTTATTAATTAATTCATTCAAATTAAACCTCCCAAGTCAGTATCAAAATTACAAATCAACTCTCGTTGCAAATGTAATTTTAATAATAACCTTTTAGAAAATTAAATCCCACACTCCTACAACTCTTGAAAAGTACATCCAAACATCATTTAACAAACCACCTGCTAGGATCAATTTACTAAATTAGTTTAAATCATAGAAATAAGCTTAGAGTTGAAATTCAATGAGATAATTTCACATTTTCAAAAAACATATCCCTAATTCGATTCTAAAATGGAAATTAAGACTAGAATCACGGATTTCTCTCGAAAATCATTTACCCTCTCTCGAGACATAAATCAAAATGTAAGAGTGCAAAATTAATCATCAAAGGGACATTTAATTTAAATAAACTAATTAAAATGGGACTAACACCAAATAATGGGATCACCCCACCCCTTGAAAGGGTTTTTATCCTAACATGGTGATAAAACACAACAAATGTAATATTATAAACAAACTAAGAATGAAATTATAAGAGAACAAATATTATAATCAAGTCTCCTTGAATTTCAAGTTGAACAGCTCAATACGATCCAAACTCTCACACTTTAATCCTCACAAAATCTCTAAAGAAAAATAAAAGAAATAAAAAAAATTACAAAGATGTTTCTCCCCCTATTCTTCTCTCTAGGGTTTTCTCTCTACAGTGCTTGTTTTTTTCAAATGAGCCTTTGTTGCTTCTTTTATATCATGGAAAAAGGGTATAGCAGGAAGGACAATGATGTGCATGAGGAGCATGAGGTATATTGAGGTGTATAATAGGGTGAGAATAATAGAGTAGTGGGGTGATGAGGGTGGTTGGAGTGTTGGGGGGTATTTTGGGAATGTGGGGAGAAGCCTTTTAACATGTGGCTTTTTAAACACGTGTTTATTTGGCTTGGTTTTATTTTGGTTTTGATTTTATGCAGCTGGTTATTGGTTTTTGGTTTGGAGTGGAGAAGGTCGGGTATTGGGTTGAAGTGGGTTGATGGGTTGAGGTTTGGAGTTCGATTAGGTCAGGTTCAGATGGTTTGGTCTAGGGTCAGAGCTGGTCAGTGAAATTAGGTTTTATGGTAGGATATGGGTTATGGTTGTCGCCGGTGAACGTCGGGGTAAGATTGATTTATTAGGCGAACTGAAAATGGGAAGTGGCCAGAGTCGTTTTTTAGGATTTTCAGGCGGGTTTAAGGGTATGGTCGTGGGGTTATAGTAGATGGTTTAAGAAGGTGAGGGTTGGAATTTGGGTATGGATCGACTGGGTTGCTGGGGTCGGACCTCGGTTTCGAGTTGGATATGGAATTGATCTGATGTCGGGTTTAGGTTGCTGAGTTTTGTGGAATTCGTAACGGGTTCAAATTAGTGTAAATTGGATTTTGGTTATGGGGATGAGGAGAGAGGGAGAGTGTAGGATAGTGGAACATAATGTTTGGGGGGGTTGGGTGTGGGTGAGTGTATGCGATAAGGGTGAGGGTGAGTGTTAGTTGTTTGGGTGTATGAGGGTTTGTTTAGTGTGTGTGAGAGACAGAGAGATGTGTAGGATAGTGTGGTGTGTATGTGTTAGTTTGTGACCCAAAAAAAATAAAATAAGACTCAAAATAAAATCCATAAAAATTAAAAATTTACAAAATTATAAAATAGTACTAAATAATATAAAGTCTAAAAAAATAAACTTATAATCCTAAAAATAAAGGACTTAAAATAAAATAAAACTAATAAACCTAATATAATATTAATAAAATGAAACTAAAAATAAAAACTAAAAACTAAATAAAAATAAACTCACACATAAATAAAAAATAAATAAAAATAGTCGACACAAATAAATCCTAAAAATATATACAAAATTCTAAACAAAATATAGAATAAATCCTAAAAATTAAAAACGGCTCAAATAAAAATCAAAAAAATTAATAAAAATAAAAATAACAAAAAGGGTGCAAACTAAGCACACGAGGGTTCGGGATGGGTTTAGGTGAAGGTTACTGGATAGGGTATTTAGCCCACAATTTGCCTCGAAATAGAGCTTTCAAATCCGCAAGTGCAAGCAAGCCTACAAAATAGACATATGCGCGCATAAGACCCATTTTGTATAGAATTAGCAATTAAAAATCGTTTATTCAGGGGTATTATTTAAACACTTTTTGGTGCTTATCATTGTACTTAGCATTGTCAAAGTCTGCAATCAGCGCGGTAATCGTCCTAGACGATGAAGGTGTGCAGAAGTCGGTATACTTTAACACTAAGGCTTTTCAGGGGGTCTAGCTGAAATATCCAAAGATAAAAAAGTTGGCGTATGCTTTGATACATGCCTCAAGGAAGATGAAAAATTAATTTTAAGCCCACACTGTGGTGGTGTTCACTGATACTACTTTAAGGCAAGTCATCCATAGACTCAAGAAATCGAGTAGGTTGATGGCTTGGTCAAATTAGCTCAGGGAGTTTGACATCATATACCAGCTGAGGACGAAAATTAAAGGGTAAGCATTGGCCAATTTTTTGGCTGAGTTCATTTAGGTCAAGATCAGTACGAAGGAAGATAAGGCCGTAGTTTTGCCAGAAGAAAAAATTGTGGGTCCAATCACAACCAATTGTGTACGAGTTAACCTTACTGAAAAAGATATTTTATTCAAAAATGGTATAGCTTATGAAGGGCCTTTCATGACCGACAGCCCAGTCTAGAGACTATTTATGTATGGCTCCTCATGTGAAAGCGACAGTGAGGTAGGGCTCATACTGTCAGCTCCAGATGGGACTAGCATTGAATATGCATTGAGGTTCAGGTTTAAGGCCTCAAACAAAGAATTTGGGTATGAATCTATAATGATAGGCTTATCCCTGACCAAGGTATTGAATGTTGACCACATGGTAGTTCACAATGACTCCCAGTTGATGGTGAACCAGATTTTAGGAATTTATGATGAAAAGGACGACAAGATGGACAAATACCTGGCGAAGGTGAAAAGGGTCTTGACGTACTTCAAAGAGGTGAAAATAAAAAGAATCCATCGACTTAAAAATAAATTAACGAAGGCATTGGCAAGATTATCATCATCTACTAGAATAGAAAGTAGGAGAAACATCCCAGTTGAGATACTACACAGACCGAGCATTGGGGAAGATGATGGGTAACTTGAGTTTTATTTGAATTTGAATCTTAGAGCTTCTTGGATGGACCCTCTCATCAGATATATCAGAGACGGGGAGCTTCCAGAATCAAAGTTCGACTGGAATAAATTGAGATACAGGCCAGCAAAATTCACTATTATAGGAGATGTCCAATACAAGAAGGGTTTTATGATCCCCTGTTATGATGCGTCCACGCCTTAGAGGTGGAGTATTTTTTTTAAAATATGCATGAGGGACCATGCTCCAATCATATTAAGGGATGGTCTTTGGCAAAGCGGATAGTGATGCAGGGCTACTAGTGGTCAACCCTCACTAAGGATGCGGCCGACCATGTAAAAAAGTGTGATAAATGCCAAAGATACACCTACATCCCCCACTAGCCCCATTAACCTCTGTCGTCCAGCACAGCCCCTTGGACATTCACAGTCTGGGGGATTGTATTGGTGGGACCTCTACTTAGAGTTGCATACAACTACAGATACCTAATTATGGCGATTGACTACTTTTCTAAGCGGTTAGAGGTCGGGGCGGGGACACGGTTTTCATCATAGAGACGAAGATCTTCAAATTCATTTTGAGGAATATCATTTGTAAATACAATCTACCTCATACCCTTATCTCAGATAACGGAAAGCAGTTCAAAAATAAGTCCCTGAAGGCTTACTGTGGAATGGTTGGCGTCAAATACTTATACTCAGTGCCAGGCCGACCTCAAGCAAATGGCCAGATAGAGGTCACTAACAAGACAATCCTAGATGGGATCAAGAAGAAGCTAGAAGATACTAAAGGCTTGTGGACAGAAGAGGTGCATGTCTTCTTATGGGATTACAAGTCGACAGAAAGGACACCGATAGGGGAGACTCATTTATATTGGCTTATGGCTCAGAACTTATGATATCAATTGAACTCGGCTTGCCAAGCCATAGAGTCCAAACCTACAATTCAGAGATAAAAAAATGAAGAGGGAATGATGGGCCTGGAACTGATAGAAGAGAGAAGGGAAGATACTGAGGCGAGGCAAGCAGTGTACCAATATAGAACGACCAAATTCTATAACAAAAGGGTCAGATCTAGGTCGATAGCGGTGGGGGACTTGGTTCTAAAGAAGGTTTGGCAGAATCCAAACAAGTTACACCCAAATTGGCATGGCCCATACAGGGTCACTGAAGAGTTCATCCCAGGGACATATCGACAGGAGAATTTAGAGGGAGTGCCATTCTCTCTTCCATGGAATGCTAACCATTTGAAAAACTATTATCATTAGTCTTATGTAAACATTCATGTAAATTTCTCTTTAAAGTTGAAAGGTTTAAAATGATGAATGAAAAGAGTTCCAAGTTTTCCCTCATTACTTTCTTATACGAATTGCCTAATACATGGTTTTGATTGTCTTAATCTAAAGAACATCATTCGTTTGGTGAATTAGCATGTACTCACTCTCAGTGATATGAAAAATTGTGTCAGACACATCTCGGCCAGGGGTTTTCCATAACACGAAGAGAGGGCAATGCTGTGATAACATCACTAACGTTGTGAAAAATGCTAAATCTTTTCAAAATCATTAATTTGGTTAATCGTCTCACCTAAGGATGAGATTAGACTAACACTATTGATTTGGTGATCAATTACTTTAAAGATCATTAATTTGGTGGTTTCCAATTTCAAAATCATGAAGTTGGTTAATCGTCTCGCTTAAGGATGTGATTTGACTAACACCATTGATTTGGTGATCTTTTACTTTAAACAACATTAATTTGATCATTTACAAATTCAAAATCATTAAGTTGGTTGATTGTCTCACCTAAGGACGAGATTAGACTAACATCACTGATTTGGTGATCTCTTGCTAAAACTCACTTCATTATAGTTACCTTAAAACATCATTAATTTGGTGGTTTGAATTTCAATAAGTTGTTCATTTACTTATCTCGAACACGGCTAAGGACGAGAGTAGATCTCTCATTAAAAATCACAAGTCCGTTAACGGTCATACAAATATAAAGCAAGAAGATATAACATAATGAGAGAAAGATAATAACACATGAGAATTGACAACAACAGATTCATAAGTTGCATTCACCACATCGCAAGAATTAATAAACAAGATGTTCAAACGATGACATAGATTTTTCTCAAAAATATTCCAATACTGCTCAAAAATATTGTTCAAAACTTACACTTGAGAAAAGGGAAAATTAGGCCACATGCAGCCGCCCAAGGAGTAATAGAAAGAAAAATTATAGAGTCTCTTTCGGAGGAGAATCGTCTTAGTTGGTGGCGACATTGTCAGCGGTAGGCTCAGTGTCATCCCCATCATCACTACTTCCCATTCAGTCATATCAGCTCTAGCCATCTTGGTCATCTCGATTGCTGGCTCCTCAGCTATCTCATCTGAGGCGCTCACAACATTCTCAACGTCCACCAAGGCAGTGCTGAGTAGGGGGTCTAAAAAATCAGGACCCTCAAAGTGTTCAGGGGTTAGTGTTCTAACCTATGTATGTTTAAGAACAGTCCAATGACACACCGTATCCATGCCTTTCTCGAGGTATTTAAAAGCATAACCCCCAAACTCCTCAGAAGCCTTAAATTCAACCACAAGCTGCGCCTTAACCTCATCTAATGCCTTCTGGGCCGTTGCATCAATGTCAGCCTGTCTTTTTTCGGCTAGCTCCTTTAATTAATCATCATGCTCCTTCTTCAACTTGTTTACCTCATCTTGATGTCTTTGGTGCTTCACACCCATAGCTTTCTAGTGGTCGACGTCTTTAGCAGCCAACTCGCCTCTCAAGTCTCTCTCTATTTTCTCAGCATCCTTCCCTTTTGGATTAGGGGAAGCATCTTCTCAATCCAATCACCAAGATGAGAGAGGGTGAAAAAAATGAAAAAAGTTGAACAAAAGGGTCAGCACAAGACAACACGTCAAAGAAAATGGGTTAGTCAGACAACAAAGGTTATAAATGAATACCTGATTGGCCCTGTGGACACTGAATTCAATGAGATGAGAGGCATTCATTGCCTCTAAAAAGTGTTTGTCGATGTTAGTTACCATAGACGAAACAATAGTTTGTATCCTCCAAGCATCCCCATCATAGTGTCATCGCTGAGTTTTAACTAGGCGAGACGGGCAGCATGAGCATCATTGGGCGATATCGGAATCACCCTATCAGATATTCTCTTAGACGGTACCTTCTTCCTATTCTTCTTCTGGGGGCGTTGAATTATAGTGTCATTCGCCACCTCCTTCCTCTTCTTCCCAACCTCAGGATTATCGGGGCCTCTTACCATTATTTCTTTTTCGGGGGAGCAGGATCAATATTCTTATCGAGTTTGCTAAGCATTGTTGAAATATTAGGGGCAGTCATATTCCAAATTGTTAGAGAGTATTATCCGACCGATCTGTAAAAAGTTTAGAGAATGTCAAAAATAATATATCAAAAGACGACATCACAGTTCAAAATTAAACATTAAAAGGCCTTATAATCAAAGTTGGTTAAGGACGAGACTACAGTTGAAGAAAAGATTTACGCATTTCTGTCACAGGGTCAACACCTAACCTCGTCTCGACCAGGATTTTGGAGGTCATGAGTTGCTCAAAATTAGAAAGCCCACGAATATACCCATGGAATCTAAGTTGGTTTATCTTATCCTAGTTATCCATGCACAGGCCCGGGTCAAGTCTCGCATCCATGTAAGCTTTTCCCCATTTTAGGAGGCCCTCGGGTCTGAGGCAGAATAGGCAACGTTCGATGGAAACTCCCATGAACCGGAGATAAAAAAAAATATCTTGACTTCCAGTGACAGTTGGACGTTTGGTTGACAAACATAACCTTCTTGGTCGGCTTCCTAGCTACAAAGTGGAAATGGCCAGGTTGGGATTTCATATATGAGACGTTGTAACATGCCTTGAAAACATTAGCTAGAAGATAGGTTCCATGGAAATACATCGACAGAGATATGAAGCTGAGAATAATTCTCCAAGCATTGGGAGAAAGCTAGGAAGGGGCTAGACTCGTACTGACAAGGATTGTTCGCACCGTAGGGTGCATGGGAAGGCAAAAGTCGACCTTGAACATTTGTTCATAGATAATAATCTATCCTGGTCAGCCATTAAACACGTTCTCGGCTTCGTCAGGGACCCTCATTGAAATGTCAAACTTGACTCCATATAGGTGCCTCTAGTACAAGAGGTCAACATCAGTCATGGTGCTCTAGAAATTTTGGGCATAGGATATGTCAAGTGTCTTTTCGGCCTCATCTCTAGAGTCAACGACTTTAACGATCGGTACTTCCTTAGGAAACCTACTTAGAAATTCCACCTCGATAATGGATTGAATGGGAACGGTTTATTGGATAAGGGGTTGGGCAATGGTAACTCTCAACCCCTCAGGGATAGAGGTCTCAGAAGGATGGTTAGCCTCACTAGACACAATAGCCCCTGAGTCAGTTGCGCAGGCACCTTTATGGCTTGCTCATAAGAGTCGAGCTCACCAAAGACCTAGAAAGAAGGGCTACAGTCTTGAGAGGATGAAATGTCAATGGTTCCCTTACTCTAAGACGAGATTAAACTCATTGAATCCTCACTTATATCAATAATAGGAGAACGAATTTCAGTTAAGGGAACAACAAATATATAACGTGTGAGGTTGGTCTCAATTTTCCTTCTAGCCTTAGCCTCACCCTTACGTATCTCTCTAAGAATACGACTTTAAATATTTGGAAATTGGTTGATCAGTTCATACAAACTCTTAAACATTTAAAGGGCTTTAACAAAGTTGACCTAAAGATCAAAAACAGAAGTTGAACCATTTTCATTCAAGAACACCTTAAGAATAGTGGCTTGAAGGCCACCAAAGAAGGCAATCGGAGTAGCTTCGATGACCCTTATAGACGATAAAAAAGACAGAAAATAAATGGAGAACTCCTAAGCTACCATCCACAACCTAATACATCTTCCAAAACCCACCTAGAGTAACCTTAAAGACGCCTAAGAAGGCTATCGGAAAACTCAAGAGCTCGTCAAAAAACAATAAAAGCTTAAAATTGCTAAAAATGGAGAAAAACTTAAGCTAAATGGATGGTGGAAGTTACGTGATGAAAGAAAACACCTGAAGAACCAAAGGTGGACCCTAATCTGGTCAAAAAAGGTTGACTGAAGAGAAGAGAATGAGAGAACACTGGGTTGATGTGGGGAGGGAGAGAGAGTTTGCGCCCTAGTTAGATGGAGAAAAGGAGAAAAAAGGGTTTTAAATGCATTTAAATAGTTAAAATGATTGCACACGATTCCCAAGGCCTTCATTATTAGGAAATAACTCCCCAAGAAGGCCTGCAGTCGTCATCCTTAGACAACACACTAAACCATGATAAGAGTGCCAAGTGTGAGTCTATAACTCTCACTCATCATTTCAGACCTGATACTAAAAAGACATCTTTGTTAATCAATCTAGGATAACCAATCAAAATCTACCCTCAGATATTCTTACCCCGCAGCCTTCTACTTCAATTCAAGACTAAGGGATAGGGCTGATTGATATACCCAAGTATGACCTCGTCCCAACCTGGGACCCACTCATCCAAGGTTGACCTTACAAACCATTGTGACCAACATTATGGGACCTCCTGTAGTAGTCTTATATCATCACTCTTGACTTCGTCTAATTTCCTGGGTAGAGACGCCTAAACTGGCCCATCAACTCTTTGTAAGTCTCATCTCTCCCTGGCATCCTCAGCAGTCAAGACCCATCAACGGGCCTAATAGCCTTACATCAGTCTCGCCTCGTCCTGTCACCTCCAGACAGTGGAAACCCCATTTCTGCCTTGCTTATGAGTTGCTTTAATAGGATATTACAAGTATCATCCTCATCCAGGTACAGACCTCCCAAGATAATATACAGTCACGTGTGATACAAGTTTTTGGTGTGACCAACATACATGGATAGGCAGTCATACAAAATCATAAGGGCACGTAAGGGGAATATTTACAATATCATTACATGCTTATGCTCAGGACAGGTGTCTACTCCTCATTAGATGCTTCAATAAGGACATGATCCATGCCTACTTGGGGGGGCATTGTGCACCCCAAGCACTATAAATATTCATCTTCTTCCCCATAAGAAAGGATCCAAAAATATAATACCCCAACCAAACTTTGTCTCACTTGCAGTAGATAGAGACATCTTGAGAGTTGTATATTTCAGGACATTAAATCCGCTTTTCTAGTGAAAACCATACTCATATGCACAGTGGAGTAGGTTGGTACAGCTAAACCTCTTAAATTATGGTGTTATTCCTCTTATCCACATCCCTTCTCATATTTACATTATTCCTCTATTATATGCATCTCCATTGTCATGTGTGCTTAAGCTTAAGTTGTTTATACAAATTCAAATGATGACATTATAGCATCATCAATTCATTTACAAAATCATCACCATCAAAAATTTAACTAGAATCAATGAAATTAATGTAAGGCAGAGTAAGATGATCAAAATCCTCATTTATTTTACTTTAAGGGAAAATAGTGTTGAGAACCTCATCAAAAGCAATCTTCGTTGCATTTACATCAGGAAAAAGAGAAATATAAACAGGTGCAGAGGTTTTTTGAATAAGATAAATAGTAGGACTTGACTGATCTTGAGCAGGATGGACTACGACGACATGCCAATTTAGAAGAGGCATATCATCAATTGCGATTTGGGCAGACGGGTCCATTAGCGCAGCATCTAAGAAGATCATGTAGAGACTCATCCCTAGGGTTTGTAGGTCAAAGAATTCCTCAAAATTACTTCCTTCGGAGTTCTTAGTGATTGTCATGGTTTTCTCGATGAGAGTATGTACTTCATGTTTCATGTCTTCCTCCCAAGTGCTATTGTATTGAAAAAATATCTCCAGACCTGATTTCATCTTTTTATAAGAGGGTTCATACCACAGTTTAAAGAATCCACATAAGAGTTATTCGTCACCCTATTTCACAAACCTCATGCTCAGAGACTCCCCCGAAATAGTCTTTTCATCCCCTAAGCTTCTTTTCGGTCACAGTTGGTGAAGTGATTTAAGTTTATCTAGTGAAGGTTTCTATACCATGCCCCATTAGGGAAAGGAGTCATTCAGGACTATAGGCTCAAGGATTGCTTATTGTCATCGTCCTAGCCCCATTTCGGGAATGAAGCGCGTGTTTTTGAACATCTAAATTACATTGATATTGGTGTGAGGGTTGTGTTTTGAACAAACTTGGTATTTGAAGTAGTCCCTTACTGGGACACGGAGTGGATCAAATATGAATTCGAAGAGGAGCATGTCATTGGTCCCATGCAAAAATTTTAATATTGGATTGTTGGTGTTGGCACTATCTGAATTGTGTTCATCCCCCAGAATGGTAATGAATTGACCTTTAGCAAATAACATTAGTTTCTGATGAAGAGAAGAGGATACTCCTTGGATGTTGTGGATCCACAAACGACTGAGGAGAATATTAAAATAGGTCGGTACATCGATGACTTCGATATCGATAAAAGGGTTGATAAGGTCATCCCCTAGTGTAAGATTTATGAAACCCGTTATTTCCCGATCGGTATTATTGTAGGAACTTTATATAACCATTACTTCCCAACGAGTGTTGTCATATGTGGGCATAACGGTGGATGTAGGAGTGAGATCACTGACTTTAAATCCTAAGCAGTTAAAAGTTTTGGGCGAGCAAAAATTGAGATCGGATCCATTATCGACAAGTGATAGTGGGATTATCTTACCCAAAACTTCGACAGAGATGTTGAGAACATAATTATGATCGGGGCTAAATTTTGGAATTTCTTCTTCGGATAAAGAAATGAGTCTGGAAGAGGTTAAGGATCCAACCATATTCACGACTTCTTCGAGAGTAGTATAGGTAGAAACTATGGGTCCAGTGAGGATCTTTATAAGGGCATTCTAGTACAGCTTGGAGGACATGAAGAGTCCCCACAAGGTGATTTTGGCTTGGGTTTTCTTAAGCTAATCAAGAACTTTGCTTTCTTCAACAATCATTTCTAGCATTTTTAGATCTTCAGTAACTCATTTTCCTTTATCTATTTCGATTGAATGGGGAAACATATCTTTGTAATATCATCTCGATCTGGTCATGTGATTCATAGAGGTGGGGAAGAATAAGAATCCCATGGCTTTATCTATTTCGAGCTGAATAGACAACTTGTTGATTTCACCCAATAAATCTTCAAAAGAGATCATTCCACATAAAACAGCAACTGAATTGGCTTCTACACAATTTGGTTCATCATCAGAATTATCGAAGTCATCCCCCCATCCAGTGGTGACGATGTCTTCCTTCCAGGAGTAATCAATGCATTTGACAACCTCAATGGCCCCATCATACAAATCTTATGACTCAGCAAGGAAATGCATAAGTGAAGGGACCAATAGTCCCTCAAGTTTCAAAGCAGTGAGTAACTCATAAATGTTGAAGATTTCCATTGTCTGGTGAAATACGCAAGCCATAATCTATACAACGTCATCTAAACTCATTTTCTTAACGAGTATCACCCACTTATTTAATTCTCTAGCCCACTTTCGGGTTTCCATGAATAGACCATTGGACCTCTGGTACTCGATGAACATTTTTATGGGAAATTAGGGCCAAACCTTTGGAGTTGGTCTAGCACAGTAAGTAGTTTCATGTTTCTCACTTTTGATTGGGTGATGACGACAATACAAACTCTCAGAAGGATTGTTAGATCTTTATCAGCAAGGCATGTTAAGTGAAGGAGAAAGTATGGACAAACCTTGAGAGGTTTAGGTGATATTATGAGGGTGATGGACACTTTGACAGGCACAATCTAAGTAAAAGGGTCAGATTCGAGGCTACCATCCTTAGTATTGCACGAAGCTAGGATGGCCATCAGATCTGGCTAATGCTTGGTTGTTATTCTCCATGAATAGCTTATGAAGGTAGATCCCAAATTCGGTTAAAGTAGCAAAAAAATCAGCGGAACTTCGGGGCAGTTTGACAAAAAATCGAAGCCTAAAGGGAGCTAGGCCAAAGTAAGGATGCGATCGATATGAGAAGAAATATAATTTGGATTTATTTTTGGAAGAAAAAGGGAGAATTTTTTGTATAAAGGGGAAATGTTTTTGGTAATTTTTGTTTTTAAAAGGAAGGGAAAAAGGGAGAAATCTCAGCATGGTTATTATTATTAGGTCTTCACTTATATTATGTTTGCCTAAATGCAAGAAAAATGTCGGACAAGACCCGAGCCTGGGGAAAGATAGGGTTTAAAAAATATAAGACACGGTTTCACTTGCTTTCAGGCTCACGGATAGGGTCCTTTTTAAAAAAAGGCGATATAGCATGAAAATTCAGGCGGTTTACTGACCCGAAATTTTGGTAGAGTTTCACATGATAACCGGAAAATTAATTATGAGTGACTTAAGGTTGACGCCTATATGAGGTTTATGCACTTGTTATGTTAGTGGAAGGGTTCTCCCCTTTGGCATAACTTTCATGATGTACCTCTTACCTATAAGGGAAATCATTCATCGGTACATGTGGATAAGACATTTTATATAACTGAGTGTACGTGAATTGCCTCACCATATGCCTCGTAGGGATGGTATGTGTGAGAGAAAATTCTATATACTGGACACACGTGAGCGAGTTTTCTGCTATATACCTCCCATTGTGAGCTTGATCAAGAGGTATAATACAGGGAAAACCATTTGATATACGCCGAAGGTACGAGACCAATGGAAGGTGAGAATCATATCTATTTGGTTAACCTCACCCCAGCAAATCCAGCACCCATCACGAAGTGACCCCCCAGTACGAGACAAAATTTTGATCAATATTGCCATGCTCTGGTGATGTAGTGTGAAAAAATACATGAGTCCCAATTAGTATCTTATGGAGCGATATTTTATTTGTTTGTTAAGTAAGGGGAGTATTACCACTAATGATGGAGAATATACAAATACCATGAAAAGAAATCTAGCATAGAGCAGGAAGATTATATTAAGCATGGTGATAGAAAAGCATGTGAATATACAAGTGAGTGAGATGTGTAAGGAGAGAGAGTGACATGGGAATAGTATGAGTGATCATGTGAATATACACAAGTGAATATGTGTGCTAGTGAGACTAAGCATGGATCATCTACAAGTTGTGTGTGATATATGTAAGTGAGCATGGAGAAATATAAAAGTGAGAGAAGTGAGGATGTGCGCTAGTGAAGCTAAACATGGATATTCTACAAGTGGTATGCGGAGCATGTGAGTAGCGGCGAAACTATATTCAAGTGTGAGTGTGTGAAGTGAGCATGGATAATTTCTACAAGTGTGTGAAGTGAGCATGTACAAGTGAGTGAAAAGTGATAAATACATGAGAAGAGAGCATGGTAGAGATGAGATAAAATATATAAGAGATAAGCAAAGGAGTAAAGGGAATATATAAGTGGGAGAATATGTACATATATAGAAAAGAAGGAGAATAAAGAATAACACCCATGTTGAAATAGAGTCTAGTCCTCTAAAAAATGTCCCCAGCAGAGTCGCCATTATGTCCATTCGAGGTTAGATTTCTCTGACGTGCACGGAAATGGAGTCGAACGTCATCAAATGGGGTTAAGGTGAAGTGATAGAGTCTCCAACCTATTTTACTCAAAATCGGCAAAAGAATGTCACCGTCATGAGAGAACGGTATCAAGGTCAAATTGATGCATGTGAAACCAAATAATTCGAAGGTCTGGGACTAATTTACGGAATAGGAAGGTGTTAGGCACCCATTCCACCCTTTCGATCTCTCATGGGCTAATGTTAATCTTATCCTTTTTAACTCTGTAATTATGCGCACATGTGTATAATATAAGTGATGGGAGAATGGAATCATCCAAATTGTTTCGTGGAAGGAACGGAGGGGATTCATCATTAGGAGTGTTCTCGAAAAATAACGATAAAAATATGATGTAAATATTCCCTGAATCACAAGTCTCTATGGGAGAGCGAATGTGCATATCGGATGAAACACAAGTATGTAGAATCTATAACTCATGAAATAAATACAATAAGATATGGAAGATATATAAAATGAAACAGGGAGGACTCGAATCTCAGGATTGTCCCAAGATGACTACGTAGCCCAAGGGGCGTCAAAGTCCATGGAGTTCAAAAATAGCATTGGGGGAGATCAACCCATAAATCCAAATGTAGGATCCTCCTATGTGCATGTGAGGAAAATGTGTTTTAAGAGTGAAGACGTAAAATAGAAGTCATGTTCTTGGAACTTACGATTAGACCCTCTTTTTTGTCTTTTTTATTTTTTTATGAAAATAGGTTATGTGCAATACGACTAATGAAGAGTAGATATCAGTGAATGGGATATAATGAAACAAAAGCACAAAATAGAAATAAGATGAATAACACTTTAAAATGGATAAACATGAGAAAGTAGTTGAGAAATAGACCTCCTTATGGATGTTTGTTGTTGACTTTAGAATGCAAGTGTGTTGATTTGGAAGTGCTGTGGAAGTGATATAAAGAGGTTGGGTGAATTGCCAAGTGGGGTGATGAGGTGAGGTAAGAGAATGCAGGAAAAATGACTTTTGTAGAAATGCTCTGATTACAAGGAGAATCTTCTACGATTTTTTGAGAGGGGTTCAAAGTCACTTATGGTAGGGTGGCCATGGCCCTATTTATAGGAGCTAATGGGGTGACGATCGGCATGATGCTTGACCTACCAATCGACAAGGCTTGACTTGCTGGTCTAGGAAAAGGACACCCTGCCAATAGGCAGGGTTCTTGGGGGTGCCTATAGGCAGTCCGGAACTATTTTCTCAAAAAAATGGGCATAAAACACAAATCGTAAGTCCGAATCATACACTGGGTGGACCGTTGAAAAGGAAATTCAGAGTCCTTTAAGAATCCATTGAACCATTCTTGGGTACAATAGTTGACCAAAGTCAAACGGGGCACGAAAAGTCCCCATCGTCTCTAAATGAGAGGTTTTTGGAGGCAACAGATCGTTAGTCTGAAGTAGAAGGCCAATTTACGCATGGAATGGACCGTTGGAAAGGGAATTTGGTGCCCTTAGAGATTTCATTGACATTCACTCGATTTGGAGAGTTGACCAAGGTCAAATGGGTCTTGGAAGAGTAAAATGGATCGTTCGTCTGAATTGTAAAGCGAATTCGTTCATGGAAAGTACCGTTGGAAAAGATTTTCTAAGACCTTATAAGATTCATTGAGCTTCGCTCAAAAGAAAGAGCTAATCGAATAAAATATGGCTTGGGAGTGCCCGATAGCCTTCAGATCAGTACTCGGAGTAAAAGAGATCATTCGTACGAATCGTAAGGTAAATTCATGCCCATAATGGACTATTAGAAATGAAAAATGCCACTTAAGACGTTTAAAATAGAGTTAAACTATTAAAATGGCTCTGAACTGTTTGTTGAAGAAACTCTTTTAATCAAAACAAAACTTAACACAAGATGTGTTTAAAAACTTATCAAATAGTTTGTATGATTGTGAACGAGTTATATCAGATCTAGAGTAAACCAGTTTTGAAAAACGTAAATAAATGCGGTGTGTGATGCCAATTTAAAATTAATTCGCAACTTTCTAATTTGGCACACTTATATAATTGGAGTCAATATAAACCAAATTAATTCATCCCCAAAACATGCATTTATGTGTGTGCATGTGTCAAACCATAAATAGATAAATCATGCTACGCAAATATAAGGAAAAATCCCCGAAGGGAAAAACCTTTTATTTCTAGAACTTAGAAGAATTCACAAGACCATTGACTTATATGCAACATGATAATTGCCCACAAGTGTAACGCACGGTGTCTTCGGCAAACCTTCAAAGCAACGGCTAGAAATATCGTCGGTTGGAATCTCCCACAAGAAATCCAGATGGTCAGCAATGAAGAAGAAAATGGCTTCTCCACAAGTGTGAAATTTATAAGGACTCCCTCTACAATAGCATGCAGCTCTCCGGTTGTAGAGTTCTCCCCAAAAATATTAAACCACAGCAAAGTGTGTTCTTCAACATCAAAATAATTCACTAAAGCATATTGAAATTTTTGTGAATTGTAAATAAAAAGGGATTAAACCCTAAAAGGAAGAAGCCAAAAGAATTCTGCTTTCGCAGTTTTTCTGTTCTATAAAACGCTGAGACTTCTTAAAGAAAATGAAACCATTTAATGAGTATTTATACAAAATCGTGTCGCCTCGAAAAATGAGCTCGTTCGAACGAGATAAGGGTCTCGTGCGAACGAAGGACAAATGTCGTTTGAATGACATTGCGCGACATTACCATGTCATTCGAACGATGTACAGATGTCGTTTGAACGACTATTGTGTCAAAAAATTAATATTTTAATGTCCGCTCCAATACTTAGAAAAAATACTCATTCTAAAATTTTGATGAAAAAGTCCGCTCCAGCACTTAGAAAATATTTTGTAAAAATATCCCAAAAGCTCTAAGTGGAAAGTTAAGGTATTTAAAACAAAAACTTACCAAAGTAAACTTCGCGGAGTCTTTTTGATGAAGAACTTGATTAATTCGGATCCGTATTTCATGTAGATTGCTCTTGAATGATCTTCGATGGTGTAGAGGTATATGACATACTAAATTGATAACGGACTTATAAAAATATGTCCTTACAAATCTCACCTATGTCTATGCCGGTACATACATAAAAACATCCGAATTATCAAAAACCAAAATGCCTATACAAATCTACCCTCCCATTGAATAAATTTGCAAGATCTCAAACTGTTCTTCAAACATCTTCGTCAATTCTCAAAGCTTTTCTCATCAGGGTGTGCAACATAATCATCATCAATCTTTGTACCTAGAGACATGAGATAAAGCAAAAACCTTCGTGACGCATCGAGTTTGTAATGATATAAGAATAAATCAATAATAAATCAAATATCCCCCATAATATGATAATTCTTTCTCCCCCTTTGTATGATGTCCCCAAATAGACAAATAAGAAGAAACAATCAAAACATGGAGTGTTACGATAAAAATTCATAGCAAAAAAGGATCAAGCTACGCGCATGCAAAGGTATGTCCCAAAAACATCCACAAACTATTTTTCAATTTTTCAATTTTTCATACAAAAATAAGATACTAAAAATCACACCATGGATTTAAACTCAAGCAACCAAGTCATGGAGACGGAATTTATGGGTGTGAACACATTCGATAGGTAAATAAACTCAATCAATCATATATGCACGATGCATACGTGTACTCCTAACGAATGAACATCAAAAGTATCCTTAGGTGTAAAAATTGTTTAATTTAGATGACATCGTCCTATGCAAATCAACAAATCAAAGTCAAAGTGATTTCCACACCAATAACGTCCAAAACTATTTAGTGCTTTTTCAAGGACGTGCAAACCCGTTATAAAATCTCCAACCAAACTCCCTCATATATATTTTCTTTTAGAGGTCTTAAACTAAATTCTCAAACTTTGGAGAATTGGTGCAAAAACCTAAATGGCCCATAATTGGCATGAATTTCTTTTTATTGCCTTTAAATTTTTTCGGGTTCTTTTAAACCTTTTTGGACCCCGGATAATAAAATTTCCCAATTTTTTAGGTCCAATTTAAATGGTGGCTTAATAGCAAAGGATAGATAAGAACCTTTCGTAGCCCTTCACCGTTTTCAAATAAAGCACACAAACTCACAAACGACTTTTACATGCACAACTTTCTTATCAAGTTTTATTGCGCTTGGTTCATTTTAAGGAGAGTATTGAAGTGAAAACACCCAACCAACATGTGATAAGACAAGCACAATAATCAAACAAATCCGTTCATGTGTGCAATAAAGGAAATCATGAGTCAAACATGTAGGAAGTAACACTTAATTATATCTTGATGACTGCAAACATTATAAAGCACATGGATGAATTGACCTATTATCTCAAAACACTATCAAATAGTCACATGAAAAAATGGAATGATGTTGTGACTTGGTGATCCTAAGTGTCCATCCATAAAAGATGCAAACAAAATAGAAAAATCTTTTTGGATTTTTCAAAAAAATTACTAGAATAAAATCTTTTTGTATTTTTCAAAATTTTTCAAAAGCATATATTTATACAAAAAGTACATCTCAACACACTAGCAAATATATATCATGAAACCACAACTATTATATGACAAACATGCAAACACAATCATCTATATGATATGACAAGAGAAGAATCATGTGCAAACAAACGGGAATCAACTTGTCTAAAATCTAATGCCTCTAAAAGTGATTTTCTAACCCAAATAGATGTGAAACATCGTGTGGGGGATTTAGGAACCAAGGGAACACTAGACATAAACTTCCTCGAACTTTTTCCAAGATCAAAATAAAAACGCCATAGGTGACCTTTCCTACCACAATATGAACATGTGTAAACGGATGGAACGACACCTATGGATTGACCTTTTCTAATGTCCATGGGAACGGTTGACCCTCTAAAACAAATAATGATTTTGGCTTTAGCACTAGAAGTATGAGAACAAGATTAGCCATTACCATCACTATCAAACCTACTTAAGTCTGTCAAATCATTTTTAAACTTCAAAATTTTTTACTCAAGAAAAGAATTAGACTCTTCCAATTTGAGGGACACCTTTTTCAAATTTTCTATAATTCCTAAAAGTGTATCTCTCTCTCCCTCAATTAAAGCAAACTTTTCCCTAAGAGTCTCTTCACGTACTACAAACTCATTGACTAAAATATTTTTGTACTCTTTGGCACAAACATAAACCATCTAATTTTTAGAGTCCTCCAATTCTTTTTATAAAAATAGGACCCTATCATCACTCTCCTTCTTCGACAATTTTAAAGCAACAAAATCATGGTTCAAGAAAACAAATTTCTCACGATAAAAATCTCTTTGATTTTGAATCGTTTGCAAAAGATCCAACGCGAATCTAAAACGAGAATTTTCTTTTTCCAAAAAATCAATTATTTTAGCAAACGTCAAATTCAAATGATTTATATCATCAAAACTCTCACTCGTGTTATCAAAGGTAGGCATCCGATTACATAAGTGATCCATCGAAAAAATTGCAATTTTTCACAAAACTGATTTTTTCAAAAAATCAATATTACACAAATTTTGCGAAAAATTAGGATCACGCGATAAATTAGTGTAACCCGCTCTGATACCAATTTGAAAAACGTAAATAAATGCGGTGTGTGATATTGATTTAAAATTAATTCGCAACTTTCTAATTTGGCACACTTATATAATTGGAGTCAATATAAACCGAATTAATTCAACCCCAAAACATGCATCTATGTGTGTGTGTCAAACCATAAATAGATAAAGCATGCTACACAAATATAAGGAAAAATCCCCGAAGGGCAAAACCTTTATTTATAGAAATTTGAAGAATTCACAAGACCATTGACTTACATACAACCTGATAATCACCCACAAGTGTAACGCACGGTGTCTTCGTCAAAACTCCAAAGCAACGGCTAGAAATATCATCGGCTGGAATCTCCCGCAAGAACTCCAGGTAGTCAGCAATGAAGAAGAAAACGGCTTCTCCACAAGTGTGAAATTTATAAGGACTCCCTCCATAATAGCACGCAGCTCTCCGGTTGTAGAGTTCTCCCCACAAAGATTAAACCACAGAAAAGTGTGTTATTCAACACCAAAACATTTCACTAAAGCATATTGGGATTTTTGTGAATTGTAAACAAAAAGGGATTAAACCCTAAAAGGAAGAAGCCAAAAGAATTCTGCTTTCGCAGTTTTTCTGTTCTGTAAAATGCTGGGACTTCTTAAAGAAAATGAAACCATTTAATGAGTATTTATACAAAAGTGCGTCGCCTCGAAAAACAAGCTCGTTAGAACGAGATAAGGATCTCGCACGAACGAAGGACAGATGGCGTTTGAACGACGTCGCGCGACATTGCCATGTCGTTCGAACGACTTATAGATTGCGTCAAAAAATTAATATTTTAATGTCCGCTCCAATACTTAGAAAAAATACTCATTCTAAAATTTTGACGAAAAAGTCCTCTCCAACACTTAGAAAATTATTTGTAAAAATATCCCAAAAGCTCTAAGTGGAAAGTTAAGGTATTTAAAACAAAACCTTACCAAAGTAAACTTCGCGGAGTATTTTTGATGAAGAACTTGATTAATTCAGATCCGTCTTTCATTTAGATTGCTCTTGAATTCTCTTCGACGGTGTAGCGGTATATGACATAATAAATTGATAACGGACTTATAAAAATATGTCCTTACAAGTTTTGAAAAACAAAACTTAAACTATTGAATCAACTCAGCTTTAGGAGAAGGTGAAGAGAGTGTGAGGAAGAACACAAGGAGTTTTTTTACGTGGTAAAACCCCACCCAATTGGGGAAACATCCACGGTGTCCTTTACGACACAAAACAAAAATTCACTAAAATCAAAGTAACAAATTACAAGCTATACAACAATCAAAACAAAACAAACACACCTAAACTAAGTTCAATACTGTTACCAACTCCCCTGGATTAGACATGACTTCTCTGAAGGTTGTTGTTGTTAATGTTCTCTACAGCCTTGTAACTTTACTTGATTCCAGTCTTTACATCGACTCCAACAAGTTCAAGCTCATTCAACCCACCCTTTAAGTGTGGTAGAGTGAAAGTGTAGTGGTGATGTGCTCTCTAACATTGCATGCAACACACTCATTATTAATACAGACAAAATGACTTAATCAAATTACAGAATCGCTAGATATGCAAGGTTTTGTAAAAAATGTTTAGTCAAATCAATATCAGACTTTAAACCTTTCAATATATCCATAGATCAAGAGGGAATCTTATTGATAAATATTCAAGATCCTAACACTTTCTTGTTTTGAAAACAGTAAATAGAAAGTGCAACCCCCAATCAAGATCTCAAAACTAGGTCTTAGCCTGATAGTTTGAATAAAATGAAATCAGAAGAAATATTGTTGGTATAGGGTTTAAAAAACATGAAATCTATTTAAAATAACCAACAAATATGATTTCTCAAAATAACAAATCAAAACATAAATCTATATATGTGATTTGTATCACTAAGATGAGATCTCACATTTCTATGTAGAGAAACTGAGAACCTCTTCCAACGTGACTAAGTTGGAACGATGATCAAGAACAAGAGAGGAATATTTCTCAAACCACGATCTAAGCACTCAACACTCAAGGTTTTTAAATCTCAGAAAAACGTTTCGAGTTTGGATTTGACGAAGTTGGATTAGGGTTTCAACTCTCTCTCTCTAATCTTTTCTCTCTCTTCTCTATTTCAAATGAGGAAATAGCCAAAGTCTTCAAATTCCTCATATATGGCATCTACTTATGCTAGGCATCGAAGGATCTTGAACGAGTGTTTGAAATTAAAGGCTGAGATTAAAACGATTTAAATCGTTGGAGATCTAATGGTTCACAGTTGGCGGTGGGAATAAAATACACTGATTGGTTCAAAAACATTTCACTTGGATCAAGTCTAATACATGCAGACTGTAGATAAAAACAATCCAATGATTAGAAATTGGTTTTAATTTTGTGAGTGCACAGAAACATAAATCCACCCGTCCGGTGTGCAATGCGTGTACGCTCTAGATTCAATTTCACAAGCGTGTTTTTTGTTTTCCAAAAAATCTCATTTTCAATCACAATATTTTTTGCCGTTTTTGGTTTCTACCCAAGCCAGTTTTAAGAATAAATTTTAATTATAAAACAGCCCAAAAACTTTACATAGTTCAAATTTTAATTTCCAAAAATCATTTTAAAATTCTTAGAAAATTCTTAACAAATCCCAAAATTATTTAAAAATCATTTTAAGGGGATTTAACTCACACAAGATTATATCATGAATTAAACACTAAATGTATGCAATCCTAGTGAGTGGTGTAGTGTTATACCTTCATGAACTTGTAGGGGAATACCAATGATGATTATGAAGTTATGAGGCTTTTTGGTTCAACAAGAAATAGACACAATTTTGTCACGATTTTCGAACTAGATCAGCTCCTATATAATGTAGAATCTAATGAGTCAAAGATATAGGGTTCTTCAATCTCCCCATTTGGAAATATAAGACAAAGTCTCCTTTGAGTCAACAAGGACTCGTAGGGATACCAAAAAGAAATAAGAAAAATCCTATTCCTATACATAAATTTCTATCTACCCAATCTCCTAGAAAAGAAAAATTACATAACTCAATTATATACAAATCAATACCCTATCAAAATCTGATCCTGCAATAAAATACCTAAGATCAAGTTCATTAGTTGAGAATGTACAATAGTGTCCAAGTGGACTCAAAATTTCTCCCCGTTTGTCTCAAATGGACAAAGGGCAGCAAGAATCAAATAAGAGAGTTATAAGCAGGTAGATATACAAATTATTTAGCTAAAACCATGCGAATTGATTTTCATAAAGATTCAAAACGCTTAAAGTCCCAAGGTTTTGTAAACAAATTCGCCAATTGTAGAATAGTAGGTAGGTAAATATTCTCTAGTTCCTTTGATTCAACTAATTCTCGTATGAAGTGATATCAAATTTTAATATGTTTAGTGGAGAATGTTAAACAGGGTTCTTAGAGATGTTAATCTCACTCTGGTTATCGCAATAGAGATGAAGTTTTTCTTCATTTATATCGTAATCTCTCAGCATAAGTTGCAGCCATAATAATTGGGCACAATAGCTTCCAGCTACAATATATTCAGATTCTGCGGTGGATAATGAGGTGCAGTTCTATTTTTTGATGTTCCAACCAACCAAGTTATTATCGATGTAGTAACATGTGCCTGATGTACTTTTACTATCATCGGAACACCCAGCCCAATCAGCATCGGTGTAGCTAACTATAGTGCTCGATATGTCATTAGTGTACCATAACCCTAAATTATAAGTGCCTTTTATGTATTTAATTATTCTTTTTACACATAATACATGACTCTCTTTCTGATTATTCTGATAACGGGCGTGCACACACTCAGCGTACATGATATCAGGATGTGAGGAAGTTAGATAGATCAAACTTCCTATCATACTACGATACCATTTTCATCTTTGGAGAGTTTGACCGACGTACTCATAGACGTTCTAGCTTCCTTAGCAATATCTAAGACAATTTTTTTACAATCTCTAATGCATATTTTGATTGCGAAACAAATAATCCTTCTAAAATTTGTTTAACTTGAAGGCCTAAGAAAAATTGCAACTCCCCCATAAGCGATATTTTGAATTCTCTGTGCATAATGTTTGAGAAAGACTTGGCTTCTGAAGGGAAAGTGGATCCAAAAATGATATCGTCAACATATACTTGAGCAATAGCAATGTTGTTGTCAAAATGTTTGCCAAACAAGGTTTAGTCATTTCCTCCTCTCCTAAATCCATTATTTAAAAGAAAGGTGCACATACGCTCATACCAAGCTCTAGAAGCCTGTTTTAACCCATAAAGTTCTTTCTTAAGACGATAAACATAATTAGGATGATGAGGGTTAATAAACCCTTTCGGTTGTTCTACATAGGTCTCCCCAGTTAAAATTCCATTAAGAAATGCAGATTTTACATCCATTTGGAAAAGTGTGAAATGTAAATGACATGCTATAGAAAAAAGTAAATGAAGTGATTCGAGTCGAGTAACAGGAGCAAAAGTTTCCACCAAATCTATTCCTTCAATCTGAGAGTAGCCTTGGGACTAATCTAGCTTTATTTCTAATAATCATCCCAGACTCATCAGTCTTGTTTTTAAAAATCCAACGTGTGCTAATAACCCTTTTATTTTCAAGTCTGGGTACAAGATACCAAACATCATGAATGACAAATTGAAGAAGTTCTTCTTGCATTGTAGTAATCCATAAGGGGTCATTCAAGGTTTCATTTATATTTTTGGTCTCGATAAGAGACACAAAACATGCAAAATGAGCAATGTTATGAAGTTGGGATCTTGTACAAACATGTTCTATAGGATTACCTATGGGATGGTCTTTAGAAACCCAGTTAGGTACTTCAGGGGTCTCTGTTGGTAAAGACTCGATTATTTCAGGAGAGTTATAATTTAAAAGGTTTTCAGACTCATCCACAATAGTTGGTCTATGAATTTTACTTTCTACAGAAGTGTCATTTACAATCACATTAATTGATTCCATCATGGTCTTAGTATGCAAGTTATAAATACGGTATGCTCTACTGTTAGGTGAATATCCTAGAAATATAGCTTTATCACCTCTTGCTTCGAATTTAGATAAATGTTCTCTATCTTTACAGATATAACAAGTACTACCAAATGTCCTAAGATATTTAAGATTTGGCTTCTTGCCATACCAAAGTTCATAGGGGGTTTGTTTAGAATTCTTAATAAGATAGACTCTATTGATAATGTGACATGAAGTACGAACTGATCCAACCCAAAAGTAATTAGGTACCATTTCCTAAATAGTCCTATTTTTACGCTCGGTTATCCCATTTTGTTGGGGTGTCTTAGGAGCACTAAACTCATGTTTGTAACCATTATAGTCACAATATTCAATGACACCTGAATCTATGAATTCTCCTCCTCGATCACTCCGAATTCTATCTACTTGGGAGTCCTTTTCATTTTCTATATGAAGTAATATTTTCAAAAATGCTCTAAAGGTTTCAGACTTCTGTTTTTGAAAATCAACCCAAGTGAATCTCGTGTAGTCGTCAACCATAACTAGAATGTAACTATTGCCACAAAGACTAAAAGTACGAGAAGGACCCATTAGGTCCATATGCATAAGTTCCAATGGTTTAGAGGACAGAATGTCTTTAACTCTTTTGTGAGATTTTGTAACTATTTTGCCTTCTTGACAAGGACCGCAGACTATGCTCGAAATAGGTTTTATTTTTGGAATACCTCTAACAATTTCCTCAGAGGATAATTTACTAAGGTTGTCATAATTTATGTGACCCATTTTGTTATGCCATAATTCATTGTCATCCATTCTGGCAATGTTACAGACCTCTGTACTAGGATTAACTATGTAATAGCTATCTGGAGTACGAAATCGTATAATTATGCACTCACCATTTTCATTTAAAATTTTTGCAATTGTTCCTCGAAAAGGTGACGGTACGATTGGAGTCACAAAATTGTGAAATACTGAGTAAATTAGCCTTAAGACCTTTTACTAATAAAACATCTTCAAAAATAGGTAATCCTTCTTCTTCGAGTGTTCCTTTGCCTACGATCTGGGCCGAAACACCATCTCCAAACAAGACTTTGCCTCCGGAGAAGTTAGTTTTGTTTGAGAGTTTGGATTCATCCCCGGTCATATGTTTAGAACATCCAGAGTCTAAGTACCATCCAGACGTGGTGTGTTCAGCTTTCAAAGCGCTGATCACTATGTTATATTTCATCTGGGGTACTAGATCATCCTTTCTTACCCAAATAGCTGTAGTTTTCAATTTGCGCCTATTTGCTCGTATTTGATAAAACTTACGAGCTTCAGCTTCTTGCTTATACAATTTTTGTGCAATTTTTTTTTTTATAAACAGTTTGAGCATTTGGTTGAGAAAAGACTCTAGGATTATTTCTTGACGATTGTCTTTTAGTATTAGATCTTGTCTTTCTCTTTCTATAGTTAGAGTTTATGTCTGGTGGTTTAGGAAGGACATAACTATTACGGCTTATCCTAGAATAGTTAAAGTTCTAATAGGTAAAGGAGGGATAAGTATTTTGGTATAGGAATTTGGAATAGAAACCATCTAAAGAATGTTCGTACACATCACAGTATGAGCAATAAAGATTGCTCGAAGCAGTTAAGTCTTTAGAAAAATTGTTGAACATAGGTTTCCTTAAGTTTTGATTTTTGGCATTTTTTCTAGAGGGAACAGTTTGAAATAAGGTATCACTCTTTCTAATGGGACGACAAACATACTTGGCTTTAAGTTTAACATTATACTTAGAGGTACTTGGCATTAAGTTTAACTACTGCTGGTTTTTTATCAAATTCATTTTTCAAAGATTGAAAGTCGGGACAAATTTCTATAGGTCTTTTCCCACCAGTAACAAACTTTATGGTTTCAAAAGGGTTAGATTGATTGATATTTTTTGTGCAAAATCCTATTCTAGATCTGTCATTATAATTGATCTTGCTATCATCAACACAATCCCCAAAATAATTAGAATTATTTTTAATTTTTGAGAATTTTTTTAACACTGTTGAAGCCTTTTCTTTTATTTGTTCCAATTCTAATAATGATCCTTTATACTTCTTTTCCAAAACATTATTGGATTCAGTCAAGTCTTTCAATTTTTATTCAAAAGTTTTTATTTCCTCATCATGAGTTAAACTTTGAGACGTATACTCTTCATCATTTTGTTTAACTATTTGGTTTAAGGACTCTAATTTCTTGGAAAGACCTTTGACAAGTTTTTCTAGTTTAGCACTTTTCTTCAGAGTTTTGGTGTAAAGTGTGTGAATGCCAGGAAGGTCCTCGTTATCAGAGTCACTAAGTGAGTTGTGCGTTGTGTCCCCTATCGATTCAATTTGAGGACTCACACACCCATTGGCATCAATGATAAGACGATCACTTTGACTCTCACACACACGATTTTTAGTACTACAATCATTCTCAAGCAGTATGGTAGACATATCAATAGAAGCAACGTCAATCATGGTATAATCAATTTCCTCATCATCATTGTGTATTATCTTAGCAAAGAATGATATATAAGGGTCATAAGAGTTGGATAACTCAGGTTCTTCATTTTCGGAGTCACTTGAATCATTCCAAGTCTTGCATAGCTGAGTCGTATTATATTTGGGGTGTTTATCTAAGTTAACCCTACAGCCACTAGCCATGTGTCCTAATTTTCCACATCAATAACATTCAATATCTTTAAGGTCTTTCTGAGGTCTTTTATGATCATCAGTCTTTTATTTGTCAAGTCTTCTCTCATGAGGCCTATTATTAGAAGTGTTGGAGTAATTAGGTTTCCCTTGTCTAGAAGCAACTTTGTTTCTCAAGTTTACAATTTTTTTGAATTGCTTAGACATAAGAGTAATCTGATTATCCAAGTTATCCAAGCCACAGTCCTCATCAGAGTCAAGGTCAGGTTTGATCAACTTAGATGAAAAAACAAGATTAGAATTACCTTATTTTTTACTGGTCTGGATCAATTGTTTCTTAAATTCTAGTTCCATTTCCACAGTTCTTAGTTTACTGCTGAGGAGTTTTGGGGTAAGATTTTGATCATCCATTTCCTCAATAGCATATCTTTTGTTATCCAACTTCTGTGGAATTGATCTTAGAATTTTTGAAATATTTTCTTTCCTATCATAGGTTATACCATTTGCATGCAACTTAGTCACAATGTCAGTTAACCTAATATAGAAATCATCAAAGGTTTTAGTCTCAGACATGACAAGAGAGTTATACCGTTGGATAAGAATTTGAGTTTTAGCAGCTTTAACTCTCGTATCACCTTCATATGCAGTTACAAGAGTATCCCATGCTTCCTTAGAAGTAGTGCAGGATGCGATCCTCTTGAACTCATGTTCATTTATAGATATAAATATGGCATTCTTGCCTTTATTGTTACATAGCGAAATTTTTTTCTCATCTTTAGTGAATTCACTTAGTAACTTCCTGATTCTCACAAGACGTCCTTCAGCTATTGGTTTAGTAGGAAAAGTGTAACCATTTTCTATAACTTCCCAGACTTCCTCTCCCAGAGTTCCTTGAATGAAAGCAATCATCCTTACCTTCCAATAGGGAAAATTAGTTCCATCAAAGAGAGGGGGTCAGGATAGGTTACCTAATCTCTCAAATTTCTCGTCCATACTTTTGTTCTGAAAAAAACAATTTCAGAAACACAGGATTTAAAAGATTTTAAAACAGCCAAGCTCTGATACCAATTGAAAATTTCCACTTAAGATGTTTAAAACAGAGTTAAACTATTAAAATGGTTCCGAACTGTTTGTTGAAGAAACTCTTTTAATCACAACAAAACTTAATACAAGATGTGTTTAAAAACTTATCAAAATAGTTTGTATGATTATGAACGAGTTATTTCAGATCTAGAGTAAACCAGTTTTGAAAAACAAAACTTAAACTATTAAATTAACTCAGTTTTAGGAGAAGGTGATGAGAGTATGAGGAAGAACACAAGTAGTTTTTTTACGTGGTAACCCAATTGGGGAAACATCCACGGTGTCCCCTACGACACAAAAAAAATTTACTAAAATCAAAGTAACAAATTACAAGCGATACAACAATCAAAACAAAACAAACACACCTAAACTAAGTTTGAGATCGTTACCAACTCCTTAGGATTAGATATGACTTCTCTGAAGGTTGTTGTTGTTGATGTTCTCTGCATCCTTGTAACTTTACCCGATTCCTGTCTTTACGTCGACTCCAACAAGTTCAAGATCATTCAACTGACACTTTAAGTGTGTTAGAGTGCAAGTGTATTAGTGATGTTCTCTCTAACATATGCATGCAACACACTCACTCTTAATACAGACAAAATGACTTAATCAAATTACAGAATCACTAGACATGCAAAGTTTTCTAAAATCAGTTTAGCCAAATCAAAATCAACTTTAAACCTTTCAATCTATCCGTAGATCAAGAGGGAATCTTATTGATAAATATTCAAGATCCTAACACTTTCTTATTTTGAAAACGGTAAATAGAAAGTGAAACCCCAATCAAGATCTCAAAACTAGGTCTTAGCCTGATAGATTGAGTAAAATGAAATCAAAACAAATATTGTTGGTATAGGGTTTAAAAAACATGAAATCAGTTTAAAATAACCAACAAATATGATTTCTCTAAATAAGAAATCAAAACAGAAATCTATCTACGTGATTTGTATCACTAAGATAATACCTCAGGTTTCTATGTAGAGAAACTAGGAACCTCTACCAACGTGACTAAGTTGGAAAGAACAAGAGAGGAATATATGTCAAACCACGATCTAAGCACTCAACACTCAAGGTTTTTAAATCTCAGAAAAGTGTTTTTGAGTTTGGATTTGACGAAATTAGATTAGGGTTTCAACTCTCTCTCTCTCTAATCTTTTCTCTCTCTTCTCTCTCTTAAATGAGGAAATAGCCAAAGTCTTCAAATGCCTCACAGATGGAATCTACTTATACTAGACATTGAAGGATCTCGAACGAGGGCTTGAAATCAAAGACTGAGATTAAAACGATTTAAATCGATGGAGATATAATGGTTCAAAGTTGGCGGTGGGAATGAACTACACTGATTGGTTCAAAAACATTTTACTTGGATCAATTCTAATACATGCAGGCCGTAGATAAAAACAATCCAATGGTTAGAAATTGGTTCTATGTTTGTGAGTGCAAAGAAACACAAATCCACACGTCCGGTGTGCAACACATGTACGCTCTAGATTCAATTTTACACGTGTGTTTTTGGCTTTCTAAAAAATCTCATTTTCCACCACAATATTTTATGCCGCTTTTGGTTTCTACCCAAGCCAGTTTTAAGGAGAAATTTTAATTATAAAATAGCCCAAAAACTTTACAAAGTTCAAATTTTAATTTTCAAAAATAATTTTAAAATTCTTAAAAAATTCTTAATAAATCCCAAAAATTATTTAAAAATCATTTTAAGGGGATTTAACTCACACAATATTATATTATGAATTAAACACTAAATGTATGCAATCCTAGTGAGTGGTGTAGTGTTATACCTTCATGAACTTATAGGGTAATACCAATGATGATTATGAAGTTCGGAGGCTTTTTGGTTCAACTAGGAATAGACACAATTTTGTCACTATTTCCGAACTAGATGAGCTCCTATATAATGTAGACTCAAATGAGTCAAGGATATGGGGTGCTTCAAGAAAGGGTATTCAGAGCCCTTCGAGGATTCAATGAGCTTCACTCAAGATAGAGAGTTGATCGGAGTAAAACAGGCTCGGGAGTGCTCGGTGAACTCTATATTGGTATTTGTAGTATGACCTAGTGTTTATGGTGAATAGATGAGTGAAAAGGACCTAAGTAGGTGATTAGGGGGGTCCTAGGATGGGGTGTTTGCCCTAGTTTTTTATGTCAAAGCTCTATAAAGGAGACCTTGGCATTGTTGCACACAAAGGAGGATTTTGAAATGATCCCATAGCAATTATCTTCGGTCCTCAATCCTTGTTGTAATAGTACACCAGATTTATCATACAAATTACTTTTCGACCGATCAAACGTTACTGCAATGTTTGTGGCACATAATTGGCTTATGCTAATTAAGTTTGCTTTGAATCCTTTTACATAAAACATATTGTTTAGTTTAGGAAATTCAGGTATTTCAACACATCCACCTCCTAAAATACTAGACCTACATCCATATCCAAATGTGACTTTGCCTACTTATGATCCCTAAGGTTAATAAAAAATGATATGTCACATGTCATGTGCCTAGAGAACCCACTATCAAAAGACCATTGGGAAGTATTTTGAACCTTGAAAGCAACATATAGACAATAAGGGCTTTATCGTTTTGTTTAAGTACTCAAGTGGAGGTAACCCTTTATTTTCACTTGTCGTCGTTGTCTCTAGTCATAGCATTAAAAGCGTTCTCAGTCAGCATAGACATTCATTGAAATTCTTCCTTCATGCTTTATGAAGTCACGACTAGGAACTCAACTTGATCTCGAAGACTAGTAAGGTGTCTATAGTGGTGCGTGGGATTGTGTGTACACTTAGTTCTACCTAACTTGTAGGAAAATTCCCAAAGGTGAAATCTCCTTTTGCAATGGGTGCAAACATAGACTTGTTTAGGTCTACCTTGGTTTACTCTTTTAGGTGAAATCTCTTTTAAGGTTTGAGTCGAGGCCCATAAGGATCTACCACAAATTTAGGAACCGATTTCGGTGCGGCATGGGAAGTGGATGCACCGTCATAACCTATTCCTTGCCTCTCCCTACATCCTAAAGTTAGACCAAGGAACATATTTACAACCTTCTTTTATCTATCATGTATAGTGACCTTGACCTCCCAGGAACGTTCGAGATCTTTCTCGAGCTGGGATACAAGAACTTTAAGTTTCTCACGAGTCTTCATGAATGCTTCAAGATATCTCGTAAGACTATCCACTTTGTTGGTTAAGTTACCATTTTTCCTATCCACTAAATGACTCTCTTTCTCCTAAAAAAACTCTCACTGAGTAAATGTTTTGTCTCGTCTCTCTCAACTCCTACTCTAAACCTAAAACCCTAAGCGCCAAACTTTTATTTTGATTTTACATTTTAAAGGAATTGACATAAAGCTCGGTGTAAGCACGTTTAAGGTTACTCTCTTCCTCACTCAATACATCTTCTCCCTCACTCTCTCCAGAATGACTAGACTCACTGTTGAGGTCATCATGTTTAATAACTTTTTGATTGGCGTGAGGTGGACTAGAAGTACTAACATGATTGTCCATAAACATGGTGAAGTTACGTCCATGCAATGATTCGTCCCCAAAATCCACCATCCCGACATCGCTATCACTAAGCGAGAGTTGAAGGTAGCTTTACCTATGCCTTATCTCTTTAATCTCGTAGCACACTCATGAAATTTGTGACCTTTACCCTCGCACTTTTAACATCTCTCGTCGTCTTTCTTAGGGTATTCTTTTTTAAATTTTTCAAATTTTTTCTTGTCTAATTTATATTTTTTGTCTTTCTCAAAACTTTTATTTTCTTTTAAAGTATTTTCTTTTTTAAGTTTGAGAAATGTTTTGATTTTTTTCAAAAAGTTTAAGATCATCGAGATTAAAATCATACTCGGAGTCAGAAGAAGCCTCCTCTTTCTTTTTAGATTGAATTTTTATAGGCATTCCCTTTTTGTTAAGTTTAATAGTTTTGGAGAACATGTCGATCTCATAAGTTTGAAGGTCTCCTATAAGTTCTTTTAACCTAAGCATATCTAAAATTCCCAATGAATTAAGGAAAGTAACCTTCGGAATATATCGAGTTAAAATTGATCTCAAAATCTTTTTCATTACGCACATCTCAGGAATTTTCTCACCCATATTAAAACTAAAATTGACTATGTCTCATAAATGTGCATAAAACTCATCAAAAGACTCAGACTTTAGCAAGGTAATAGTCAAACTGTGTGGTGAGGTTTTGAAGCTGGGATACTTTCACAGTATTGGTAGCCTCGTGACTGAGCTGGAGGGTATTCCATGCTTCCTTAGACGTTGTGCACGTCATGATGCGACGAAACTCATCAAGGGTGATTGCTCCAGAAATGGTACATAATCCTCATGAGTTAAATTGAATCCATTTTAGTTCTTTCTCCGTCCAAGAGGTGACAGGTTTAGGACCTATGAAATCGTCATTAGTCACAGTGGGTGGTGTCCACCCTCTTTCACATACAAGCCAAACATATTCGTCAATTGATTTTAAAGCCGGCCTTATTCAAAATTTTCAATATGCATAATTAAACCCATCGAAAATCGGTAGCCTATTATTTAAATTATCCATAAAATCCAAATTTTCAAAGGATCACGTAAAAACTTTATGCAATAGGCTCTGATACCAATTTGAGAAACAAGATGTAGTTTTCTTCGAATTCATTTGTATCTTATGCTAAACATATACAAATTAAAATTTTACCCAAATTTTATCTTAAATTGCAATTACGTGTGTATGCAATATAATGACCAATTTAAATATTCAAACCAATGATGGGAAGAAGATAAGGAAAAATCCTTTTTAGGCAAAACCTAGTATTCAGCACTGTAAAGAGTTTAATAGACACAATCGACTTGTAAACTACGTAGCTCCATTAAGTATATCGCGTAGGGTCTTCAAATCTTCTACAGAAATCGATAGAGTCCATCAATTTTCACAGGAAGCGATCTTCCCTTGGAATCAATCGATCATCCTCAGGATACACGATCATATCTTCTTCAGCAATAGAGCCTTGGCTCCACGAATCAGCAGTAGAGTAGAACTCTATAAGGCTTTGATGCGAGTGTATGGAAACCTAGGTTTGAACAAACTCGACAAATTATTTATGGGATGAATGATTTAGAAAAGAAAAGTGTTTTTTTAAAATAAAGGTGAACACCTTTAGGATAGATATTAGAAATTCATTTTTTTCCAAAAGTCTTGAGAAAAAATTATCAAAATAGGTTTTTATAGAAAAAAATATGAATTTTGAGGTGACAAACTCGTTCGAAAAAAAAACATCTCGTTCAAATAAAAATGTTAGTTTCGTTCTAATGATACCAAGTCTCTTTCGAATGATAGCCCATTCTCATTCGATCAACCTTCTAACGGCCTTCCAATGACTTTGGGCCTTTTTAACATAGGATTATCGTTTGATGGTCGTTCGAAGCTCGTTCCAACGAAAAGAGAATTTCGTTTTAACGAGATCAATATCTCGGTTGAATGAGATTAAAAATAAATAAAAAATTATTTTCAAAATCCATTATAACAAAATGCCACAATTTAAAAAAGCAAACATTACATAATATATTTCATATGAGAATGAAAAATCACAAGTCATATACCTCCGTAAATTTTCGGTGACAAATCCAACCGCTTGAAATTCAGAAATGATGCTCGGTCATGGAGGCAATGAGGATATAATGTTCGATTTGAAACTTAAATTTATAACGGGATACGCCAAAATAAAAAACTGCTTAATATATGAGTAATCATAAAATCTTACTCTTACAGATGATAAGTATTTCCCTCCCACAATCATGACCGAGAAGAAAATTCAGTTTATGAACCTTAAGCAGGAGAGTCGCACAATTACAGAGTATGAGGAGGAATTTACCACTCTCTCACTATTTTCCTCAGATGAGGTAAACATTGAAGAGAAGAAGATGGAGAATTTCATCTATGGATTAACTTGGTGAATCGGGATGGTCTTTTTAGGCAACCTGGGTTTTACTTAGGGGTTTTCGAGGTCCGGTCCAGTTCGATTTTGAGGTATTTTGGCGACTGTGCCGTATTAATCGGTCCTAGAAAATTATGGACCGAGACTGGACCGAAATAATCGATTTCTATCCTATTTGGTTTTCAAGTGGTTTGGTTCGGTCTCGGCCCTATTCGGTCCATAAACAACTAATATAAGAAATAACATGATTTATATATAAAATAGTAAAAAAAAAAAATAGCGCGTTTTTTTATAAATAACAGCACATTTTTATAAAAAAATAAACATCACATTAAATTTAACTATACCCATTAAAAAACAGTTAATACTACCCATGATTGTGAGTGTGGTTCCCCATAAAAACCACTAAGCCCTGCTGAATAGTGATCATAAATCAAAAATTAAACCTAGAAAAAACAAAGAAGAAGGGCTTAGTAGGTGAAAATTAGAAACAGTAGAGTTGGCTCCTTTTGGAAGGCAAAAATATCATTACTTCTTATAAAACCAACATTACTCCTAAATTTGTAATCAAATTGAACCAAGACAGTAACCGAATGGCATTCTGGACTATATTTTTATAAAAATATCATTACTCTTAAATTACTCATGTTTTGCTACTACCAAGGGCGTAACCAAGACAGTAACCAAATAAAATTACTTATTTGAACAGGACAAACTAAGAATATTTTGTTTGATCTACATTATCAGTGGTTTGACCATTTTGTTTGACCATTTTGTTTGATCTACATTTACTTATTTGAACATGATAAACTCATAACATTACTACTTTACATTTACACTCAAACATTAATAAACCAAAGCCCCTACTACTATTTTTTTTTGTAGATCTTGCACGATAAAGCCAGCTTTAAATAGAAACGTTTCGAATGAAAACTTCAATTTATAACAGCACATGACAAACATGCCAACATCTCTCTCAAAAACCTGCTTAACCCTATTCAACTTAGCCATTCTCTATATAAAACATTAATCCAAAGATAAAATTGAAATAACTAGAGAGGAAAACTATAAAACAAACAAATAAGGGTTTGCACTCACTTTTTTGATGAGTTAAAAGTCGATGGGAGGAGAGAGAGGTAAGATCGATTGGTGAGGGAGACGGACTGCCAAAGATGGTTTATTGATGACGGTCGTATATACAGAGAGTGAGAAGAAGAGATTTAGGGTTGGGTAGTGTTAAAATCATGCGTGTGTAATCAAGTTACTAAAGTGTGTAACTTGTAATTATTTTGTAAGAGCGTGCGTGTGTAATCAAGTTGCTAAATTAAAAAAAAAATATATATATATATATATATATATATATATATATATATATATATATATATAATAAAAGCTATCTGGTCCAGTCCAAACTTGCTTTTTAAAATCCAAGACCCAGATCGAACCGAATAATGCGGTCCTTCACAATTTAAGACCGAATTAAGACCAAATTAAAATAAATGCAAAAGTGGGTCCGGTCCGATTTGGTTTTTTCGATCCATTCGGGTTCGTGCACACCTCTAGTTTTACTAATTACACATGGGTGGTAAATGCCACACTACTTCATTATTAGGATCACCGTGGATTTTTTAAGGGTAAGGGCGAGAAGAGTCCCATTTCAAACTTGTCTAGCCATTACGGCAAGATGAATGGAAGTAGTAGTCACGGAACCTAGAAGCCAGAGCGTACTCAATCTCAGGAGCGGTATCAAAAGTATAATAAGGGGCATGATGATCATAGAGTCCATTAGGGTCAGCCACATCAGTTCCAGATGGGCCATCAAGGATAAAGTAAGTATACTTAAGGCCATCAGGACCAGGGGTAACAAAGTTATGACCATTAGGTCCAACAGCAGAAAAAGCATCATTTTAATAGTACTTAATTTACTTATGGTGAAGTAGGCCACATTTTTAGGAGGTGCCATAGGGGTAATAAGGGGGCACGGGACCAGGGCGATCAAAGAGGGTACCAGGCACCACAGGGGCGACGTCGACAGTTGACATCCCCATCAGCATTCGCATTATTAGCACTTTCAGTATCACCAGCCTAGACACACACATAGTAGCCATTATTGTATGGTCGTGTATAGCACATCGCACTAAGGGAAGCACAGGCACTAGCACAGGAAGTGGAGAGTATGTTTCCTATCTTTGGTCAAGTGGGACACGTTATATTTGATACTGATGAATCAGACTCATTTGTTAGTACTAGTTTTTCTCAGTCCTCAAGAATGGTAGACTTAGCTTCTGACATAGTACTACACGTAGACTCATCTAGATGTAGAGGGGCACCTATACATTTCGTTTGTAGTGTATAGAGGTGGATATTGGGAGACTTGGGTTTGTAGTCGACTTTCTTATGTTAGATATGTCATGGTATGATGTTATACATGGTATTAATTACTTTTTCACTTATAGAGCTTGTGTGGATTGTTATGGGAGGTCTATCGGCTTTGTCATTTCAGGACAGGAAATTTATTTAGTTACGATGTGACACTCAGGGGGAAGGTTGAGCATGTATTTATACAACATTGAGGATGATACTTCTGAGGGAGTTAGTGTATATCTAGACTCCATTCTGATCGTTAAGGAGTTTTTGGATGTCTTCTAGTAAATTCTGGGGTTATAGTTGAGTAGAGATATTGAATTCATGATTGAATTGTCTCTTACTACGAGTATTTCCTAAGAATCGTATTGTATGGATCCTTTAGAAATGAGAGAGGTGAGAGAAAATATAAATCAGTTGCTAGTCCAGAGATTTATTCCCTGGAGTACTTCACCTTGGGGAGTTCCGATACTATTTATGAAGAAGAGGGATGGATTATTAAAATTGTGTATTGATTATAGAGAGTTAAACAAACTCACTGTATGGAACAAATATATGTTACCCCATATTAATGACTTGTACGACCAGTTTAGAGATGCTTTATACTTTTTGAAAATCAATTTTAGGTCGGGGTACCATCAATTAAGGATTCGGGAGGAAGATGTTTCGAAAATGACATTTTTGATGAGATATGGGTCATATGAATTAATGGTTCTACTATTTGGGCCAACCAATTCACCGAAAGTATTTATGGACTTAATGAATTGAGTGTTTAGTGAGTTATTGGATTAGTTTTTCATTGTATTCATTGATGACATCATTATCTAGTCTCGAACAGCAGTGAGCACGTGTAGCACTTACGGATAGTCTTACAGATGCTACGAGACCATTAGATTTATGCTAAGTATAAGAAGTGCAGATTTTGGTTGAAAGCGGTACAGTTCTTGGGGCACATTGTATCCGAGGTAAAGATAAGAATCGACCCGAGTAAAGTTATGTAAGTCATAGCGTGGGAACAGCCCACAAATCATATGGAGGTACACAGTTTTTTAGGTTTGGCAGGATACTATCATCAGTTCATTTAAGGGTTCCCAAGGATAGTTAGGCCTTTGACGAATTTGGAAAAAAAATGGGTTGACACTTGCTTGGGAAGAATTTTCCAAACAAGATTTTGACTAGTTGAAGGTCAAGTTTACTTCAGCTTCGATGCTCGCTTTACCTTGTAGTGGGGTGGAGTATAGGGTGTATAACGATGCATCTCTACATGTACTTGAAGGTCTGATAATGCAGAAGGAAATACTGACAGCTTATGCTTCCCATAAGATTAAGCCTCACAAATGGAATTACCCCATTAAGGATTTGAAGTTAATAGCAGTGGTCTTTGCATTCCACATTTGAAGGCACTATGTTTTGAGGGAGAATTTCCATCTTTCACAAACCACAAGAGTTTACAGCACTTGTTCACACAAAGGGAGTTGAACATAAGGTAGTGTATATGGCTTGAGTTCGTGAAGGACTACCAAATTGATATTTTCTATCACCAGAGCAAGGCGAATGTAGTGGTAAATGCCCAGAGCTGTGAATCGACACTTAAACTTATAGCGATTTGGAAGGCAGAGTGGGGTTCACTCAGCACGAAGACTGACTTTGAGCGTGCAGCTTATACGATAGACTATAATGCGGAAGTAAAATAATTTGCCGAAACAAACTCCAATTACCCACAAGTTATCTATGTTATTCAAGAAGGGACCAATTCAAACGAACTAGGAATGATTATACAAACATGCAACAAGACTCAAAGTAACATAAATTAGGACAAGCTGTTACCTATCTCGACCAAGCTTCTCTGGTTGCTCTTCTGCAATTATCCTCACAATACATCTCATGTTCACTTTGCTTTCTTTATTTCTCAGCCTCCCCTCTAGCTTAATTAGCACACGTTGGCTCAGTGCCTATTGTCCTAGTTCTTAGTGAAGTATTTATGTGTGGTGTTCTATCCTAGATGACACTCCTACAACCGAATGCAATGCAAAAATATATCTTTCTCCTAGATATTAGCAATTAATCTTATGTTCTGTTCTCTTGTTTAAATCAATCTTTCTTGATTTAACACAATGTTCTCAAACTTTACTTTTCTCTTTTCTCAAAAAATGGAACAATTAGAGTTTATCTAATATATACACATCAAAAAGTGTCTAAGTGAATAAGTGTTGTGTAGTGAGTGATTTATAAGTGATATGCACATGAATAATCCTGAAATCACTTCAAAGACCAAGCAATCATATTCACAGAAATAATATGACTCCAAATATATTCAATAAAATTAGAAAGTCAAATATTCACAATTTATTTTTCAGAAAATAAATATTAGATTAAATCCGATTTTAATCTAAAAACTTATCAAGACTACTTTTACAAATATTTCAGATTAGTCCAAAACAGTCTTAAACACTCAAGAAAATAGTATTCAGTCCAGATATGAAATCTTCACAAATTAGTTCTCACAAAACTTACGTTTAACTTTCTAAACCACAAACAAAATAATCTGAATATTAACAAAATATTTTTCTAGAAAAATTGTTTTAAAACAAAATGTTTAAAAACATTCAAGATCTTACAAACAAGATACAAACAGAATATCCATACACAAAAATTAATTTCTTGAATCAAGTGTGTGTTGTGTAAAAAAATTAGATCTAAAGACTGATCTAAATAAAATACACAAAGATGAGAGAATTACTTTCAAAAATTATATACTCTTGAAAAAATCGTAAGTGCAGATTTAGAATGAGAGATGTCCAATCTTCAATAAAATATGCAGAATTAATTTTTTCAAGATAGAATAAACCAGAAAATGGTTTATTTCTCGCATCTTTGTGTGGTCTGATTGGTGCTTGAATATGACAAAAATAATTCTGGTTTATTCTATCTCTCTCTCTCACACTAGAAATTTTGACAGAGTTTAGTCACAAAAATAATTTTCTCAGCCCCTTTAAAATAAGACCCACACATATGTATTTATAAAGAAAATGGTGTGGTCTGATTGATGCTTAAAAGAGTCACATGGATTGTGAAAATAACACACACAGTCGTTGATTATACATAATCTGATGGTTCACAAAGAAACCCAAAATTATGTGGAAAAAATCAGATAAATCAGTTATAACAAACTAACAAATCTCAAAGGCTTGAAAACAACTAATCAAAAGTTACCGTCGTAAATGAGGCCAAGCGACGTCGTTCCAGTAAAAAGTTAAAAACCATCTTCTGTTTGGTCAAATACCGTTGGCTGGTATTTGATTGAAACAAAAACGCAAATAGGAAGATTTAGTACGCCGTCGTTTAACACAAAATGAAAACCAGATTCAGTTTTTAAACTAAAACCATTTTTGTTTTTGTTTTTTTTAAAAACCCATGGGTGACATCGTTGAAAAGAAACAAAACCGTGACAAGCCAAAAATTATAGAACCTATAGGGTCAAGTCTCAAGGTCAAATCGTTAATAGTTTAAAACATGCCAACAGCTAAAAGCCTCTAGACCTGATATGGTAAAGTCAAATCTTGGTACAGCTAACATGTCTTGAACAAAACAAAAGGGTACATCTATGTCGTGCTACTAGAACCATTCGATCAACGGCTAAGGCTAAGGCTTAAAGAGCTTATTATACATATATATAATAACATATATAAAAAAACACCCATACATTTACACACACACACACACACACAGATATATATATATATATATATATATATATATATATATATATATATATATATATATATATATATATATATATATATATATATATAATATAGACGCATAAGGCCATACACACGCATATGCATATAAAAATTTATTTTTAACTTCAAAAATTAATTCTGCATATTTTATTCAAAAAAAATATTCAATGTAAAATTTTATTTTCACAAAAATATTTATTCTTATAAAAACTTCAAATTAAAATATTGAACTCAAAAAAAATTATTATGACAAAGCCCAACACTATCATAAGATATGATAAATGAAATGCAATTGCAACGTGGTGTCGTGTCCTACATGACAATAAAGCCTATGAGCCATAAGTGCGTATGAAAATTACCCTTTCTGAATTGTCGAGCCAAGTCGAGAGTGTCGAGACAACATTTGATGTAAACGGGGATAGAGAGCTCGGTGTCGATAGGCGAACACAACCTAAATTACAAAAATATTTTGTCAAAATTTAACCCCAACTAAATGAAGTCCTATATAGCTAAAGCACGGAACACAAACCCTAAGAGTGCTCTATATAGGAACCTTCAAACTCCCCTATTGGATTAATTTTGACAAAACCTTTGAGTACATCAAATGATATACTAAGGTAAAATAAGTCATAAATTGTCCTATACAAAAGAGTATATAACTACCCACCCATCCTAGAAAAGAAAAGACTCAACTCTTAACGACCGCAAGCAAACCTGCAAGACAGAAATACCTTTCTACCGAGAAATCAAGTTACTAGCACTTGCTCTACCAAAATATTCAAATGACAGAATTAAATGTGCAAAAAATAACAAAACATAATATGTATGAAGAATATCAACAACACAAGAATAGAATACGTAATCAACTCTCCCCCATTTTGGCTAAACTAGACAATGGTAAGAAGAAGAAAATAGTAAGTGTTTATAAACTGCAAAAAAAAAAAGCGTCTCCTACATCAAACATGGCTTTAAGAGATACCGGTTATTAGTAGATATCTTTATCCTAAAACCTCGAAGATCTAGTAAACAAGATGCAGAATAAGCACAGGCTAAAATTCAAGTACAATCTCTCCAATCGTATGTGTAAGCTACTTCTAAACAAGAGTTGTCATAAGGCATAGAAAGGATATCAACAAGCTGAAAGTCACAAGCAATAAAAGGAACTACCCTTATTTTTTTATGAGTTTTTGGAGAATTAAACTGGTACGAATATCCATTAGTGTCACAATACTTGGTAACTCTATTTTGATTAAACTCACCTCCCCCATCATTGAATAAATCTAAGGGTTTGGCGGTGTTTAAGTCCTTAACCTTCTCGTGAGGAGACTTAATGATTTTCTCACTCTTGCAAGCGTCACATACATTAGTTGGGAATTTCTTCGACTTTAAAGATCCATTTGAGGTCTCAAGTCACAAGTCCTAATCCAAATAGGCAAAGTTTTTAAAGGTTTTTGTGCCATTCAGAATTTAGGATAAAATTCATCTTTCGAAAAAAAAATTTAGTTAGCATGAGGCCTAGACTTATTAAAGAAATGATTCCAATTATTACAAGGGTCCATTTGGAAACCCAATTTCAAGTCATGGAAATGGAATTGGAAGGCCAATTTCAATTCCACGAAATTGAAATTGGTCTTCCACTTCCAATTCCAAGCCTTGGAATTGGGATGCCAAGCGGGCCTTTAGTGCGTTGCCTACAAAAATTTGTAAATCGCTTCACATTTCGGTTACGACTTTTAAAATGAGTACCTTTCTTGCAATTACCATGGCATTCCCAGTTTCGGTGACCAAAAACATCACACCTAGTGCAGAATTTACTAGAAGTAGTTAGGTCTGAATGGTAGTGTTTTTCTCTATACGCTTGACAGATTCATTACAAATAAATTGTTGACGAGGTCTATAGAGTCTCTTGGTAGGGGGAAATATTTTGATGTAGATGGTCCTACAAAGTTCTCTATGAAATTTTTAATGTCACTTTCATAATCACTTTCAATTAAAACTTGTTTTCCTTTATCCTTTTCAGACAACTTACTTTCCAACGGAAGAGCCATTTCTTCTTGGGCTTTTACAAATAAGATTGGTCTACTTGGATCAACTTTTTCAAGAGGAACCTCATATCCAAATCCTCTAGTATCACCCTTATATCGTTGTTCAGCAAGCAATTTGTCAAGATCAAAACATTTTATATCATGACTACGACACATTTTCAAAGTTGTTTCACAAACTTGTTTGGATTTTTCAATTTACAAAAGCGCTTCATTATATTTTTCTTCAAAAGAAGACAAATCATCATTTAAAGTCGTAATCTGAAATTTAAAATCAAGTGACTATTTTTCAAAATCAATTTTGACATTCATCATTTCAATGGAATTTTGTTGAACAATCTTATATTGATTCTCTAAGGTCTCACTAAGCATTTTTACCAAATTCGATAACTCTTGTCTATTTTGTCCTGACATATAATTCTGAGTAATCAACACAGCCAACAAAATTTTCATGCTCATTAGTGTTTGTGTGTGAATTGTTACTATCTTCAGATTCAGTATAATATAAGGCGCGTTTAGAGTCAAACGGAGCAGTTATTTCAAGCATATAAGGTTGTTTAGCTAACAAAGATTTAAAAGAATTATTTAAATCAAGTACTTCACCAGAATAAAAATCATCTTTGGAATCAGTCATTCCTGCTAAGTACACGTCTCTGCAACAGTCATAAACTTCTCCTAAAAATGCAAGGCAATTTGATTCAGAGTTTCCTTGGTTATCTTCTGATTCAGAATCAGAAGAGTCATCCCAAGTTTTAGTTATGTGCGCCTTGTGTTGTTTAGAATGTTTGGACTGTGGGTTAGACCAACACTCAATAATAAAGTGATCGAGTTTCCCACAATTATGATAAGCCAATTCAGATTTATCAACCTTGCTACTTTTACTATCATAATCAAAAGTTTTCTTTGATGTTCTATTGTGATGTCGGGTGAACTGACTAGATTGATTATTCACTTGTGTACATATCTTTTCAATAGCATTTCTTTGCTCCAAAAGTTTCTTTAATTGAGAGGACATAACAGCAAGTTGATTGTCAATCTTCTCAATTTCATTCGATTCCACATCAGAGTCATCATCCGAATCAGATTGTTTTTTAACTACCGTATGCTTATATTTATTAGGATAGGTAGTTTTAAAAGAAACTTTAGAAGTATTGGTCGACTCATTTTTAGTATAAGATGTGAGAGTCTTCCTAAAGGTTGATTCAGGTTCCATAGTTCTCAATTTAGAGCTTAGGAATTCAGGTGTGAGAGATGGGTCATTAATCTCTTCTATGATATAACGTTTATGACCAAATCTAGGTGCAAGGGATTTCAAAATTTTATAACATACATCTTTATCAGAATATTCAATACCATTAGCATGCAATTGGGTAATGATATCAGTCAAACGCATATAAAAATCATCAAATGGTTCATTATCGTTCATAACTAGCATATTGTATTGTTGAACTAACATTTGTGTTTTACATTGCTTTACTCTATCGTCACCCTTATGTGCAATAACTAAAATATCCCAAGCATCCTTATTAGTAGTGCAATGACATATACGTTTCAATTCATTTTCACTCATACTCATGAAAATCGCATTTTTGCCATTATTATTGAAATTGCTTATCTTTTTCTAATCAGTACTTAATTCGGATGTTCTAAGTTTTCTAAAAATAGTGCTACCTTCTGATATACGAGTAATGGGGTGTCTATAACCATTTTTAATTAAATCCCAAACATCATATCCTAATGTGCCTTGAATGAATGCTACCATTCTAATTTTCCAATAGGGAAAATTCGTGCCATCGAAAATAGGTCTACTGAAATTTCCTAACCTAAGCAACTGACTAAAATCTTCCATTAAAATAAGGTAAAAAGAGTTTGACAAAAGTTTTGAAAATAGATCTTCTTAAAGTCTAGCTCTGATACCACATGAGCGTGCGGCTTATACGATCGACTATAATGCGAAAGTAAAATAATTTGTCGAAATAAACTCCAATTACCTACAAGTTATCTATGTTATTCAAGAAGGGACCAATTCAAACTTTTCTTGAATTACTAACTTTGCGAAAACAGGATTTATTTTGCCAAGTCAATTATTATCTTGAGTTAACTAGGTGACAAAACTGATAATATATGATTCAATTAATTAGGTACGTTTCTAGTATTAAACCTACTTTTTAGTATGGGGTGAGATATTGCAAATAAAAAAAGTAAAGCACTAGGTGTTTATTTTACGATGCAAAAACCCTTCCCCGGGAAAAATGACGGACCCTCTATGGTCAACCTAGTCTACTTGCACTAAAACCAAACGAAATAGGAACGATTATACAAACATGCAACAAGACTCAAAGTAACATAAATTAGAACAAGCTATTACCTATCTCGAACAAGCTTCTCTCCGCTCTCGTTGCTCTTCCGCAATTATCCTCACAATGTAGCTCTTGTTCACTTTTCTTTCTTCCTTCTCTCCCCTCTAGCTTCTTTAGCGCAGGTTGGCTCAGTGCCTATTATCCTAGTTCTTAGTGAAGTATTTGTGTGCGGTGTTTTGTCCTAGATGACAGACCCACACTTAAATGCTATAATTGAATGCAATGCAACAATATATCTTTCTCCTAGATATTAGCAACAACTCTTTTGTTATGTTCTCTTGTTTAAATCAATATTTCTTGATTTAACACAATGTTCTCAAACTTTACTTTTCTCTTTTCTCAAAAATAGAACAATCAGAGTTGATCTAATAGATACACATCAAAAAGTGTCTAAGTGAATAAGTGTTGCGTAGTGAGTGATTTCTAAGTGATATGCACATGAATAAACCTGAAATCACTTCAAAGACCAAGCAATCATATTCACAGAAATAATATGACTTCAAATATATTCAATAAAATCAGAAAGTCAAATATTCACAATTTATTTTTCTGAAAATAAATATATGATTAACTCAGATTTTAATCTAAAAACTTATCAAGACTATTTTTACAAATATTTCAGATTAGTACAAAACAGTCTTAAACACTCAAGAAAATACTATTCAGTTCAGATGTGAAATCTTCACAAATTAGTTCTCACAAAACTTAGGTTTAACTTTCTAAACCACAAACAACATAATATGAATATTAACAAAATATTTTTTCTAGAAAATGTCACACCACGTATTTTTGTACATTTAATATTTAATTAATTCGGGAATTTTAAATTACTTGTATTGTAATTTAATTACATTAATTATGGCAATATATATATTTAATTACTAATCAGGGAGTGAATGGTTAATGTTTAGGGAAATTTATTTACTAAGTGAATAGTAATAATTTAATTACGTCATTTCGAGTATTAATGACAAGGTATACACTTAGCCCAGCCGGGAGTCGGTATAGACTAAATTGGGAGTGAGATAAGGATTTTTATAAATTAATTCGGACGCCAATTCTGAGTGCGCGGTTGAGTCCGGATGGGTCGAGATAGTCAGAAAAGAGTACCCGGGGGTAGTAATTGGGTCTCGGGGTAATTTTGGGCATAGCCAGGCCCACACGAGGTGAGTTGGGCCACTTTAATTAAGCGCATTAGGCTAAAAACGGGATGGAGGGTTTTTAACCTAATTGGGAGATTAAGGAATGGCAGCCAACATAACTCTAAACCTAGGGTTTGAGAGGGGATTTGGGGAAAAACAAATCAAGAGCAAATTGGAGGTTATTGGAGTCAAATTAAGGGACATCAAAAACGGATCAGACACTACAAACACTTAGAGGCAAGTGGTTAACTGTTTTGATTCTTAAAGTGTGATAATCAATTCAAATCATAGTAATGTGTAAACCAAAAATTCGTTTTGGGGATAAATGGGTACAAAAAGGGGTTTTGTTAATGGAACCAATGAATGAAATTTAAGGTAAGAATTAGTTGTGATATATAATTCTGAGTATGATTATCTGGTTTGAATGAGAAAAATTGAAATATAAATGGATGGAATTTGAATTTGAAATTGGGATTATACCCTAGAAATTTGTGTTCTTGGGTGGGTCAAGATTCATAGTGTTAATGATGTTAAAAGGTTTAGATGATGTTTTTGGTTCATGAGAAATGTTATAAGATGATTAATAGACTGAATTGAGGTTGGTTTTTGAGGAAAGAAACCTTGAAATTTCGTTAATGGTGGAATTCAACGAGGAAGGAGCGCTGGCACGAAGGGATCGATCGATCGATCGGGGGGCATCGATCGATCGACGATGGGAAATTCTGGGCAGTTCGGCTTGGGTGAAATATAAGGGGGAATTAATTATAAATTAATTTCCATACAATTATTAGTGATAATTAATTGTGAAACAAATATTCCTAGCAATTATAGGAGAAAGTAATTGGGACTAGGATGAATTTATGTGGGGCATTTAATGGATGAATTTGAGAGATTTCATTCCAAAATAATGAGGTACGGATCAAGTGAGTGAATCCGAGTATATTGGTCATGCGACCCCAAGGTAGTGAATTAAGTTTGGAGATAAACTAAGTAATTTAGAGTCGGGATATAGACTCGAGAAATATTTAATTTTGGGCCAAGTGAATCGAGTCCGGGTATGTTAATAATTATAGGCAAAAATAATTGGGAAAATTATAGAAATAAAGGTGTGACACATTGTAGGCGAAAACGTGGGTATTATATTACGAGATGTAAATTGGACCAAGTGAGCGAGTTCGGGTATGTTGATTAAGTGACATCAAGGCATTTAACTAATTATTGAGAGAAAGTAATTAGTTTGGAGTCGGAACATTGACTCGAGAAATGTTGAGGTACGGGCCAAGTGAGAGAGTCCGGGGATAATGGTTGGGTGACACCAAGTTATTAAATTAATAAATGTGATAATTAATTTAATTAGAGTCGGATTGCAGACTCGGATATGTGTTGATTAATTAATGTGTAAATTAATTAAATAAAAGTCGGATTGTAGACTCGGGTAAGTATTAAATTAATGGGTGTAATAATTAATTTAATTAGAGTTGGACGATAGACTCGGGGAGATATTAAATTAATATGTGTGATAGTTAATTTAATTAGAGTTGGACGATAGACTCGGGGAGATATTAAATTTCAGGCACTATACGGGATATTTTGAGTACACGGTAAAGTCGCGGTTTATATTATATATATACGATGTAGTGATAGTATATATATACGTGTATATATATTGTGTGTGATATTAAATATCAGTGACTAGATATTTATTCAAATTATATACTCTAATGCTATCAAGGGAGGTTGCGCGATGTGGGTGAATCCCCTAGTTTGAGGAGTAGGGTGAGTATATCCCCAGGTCATAGCGTCCGGTACATGGGTGAGGAGATTGTCTCACTTTCAGGAAGGAATATGACCGCCTCCAATTTGTTTATGTAGTAGACCAGGTTGGTGAGCGAATTCAACTTGAAAAACTAGGTTTTGTGAGCACACCTAGTGAAATGGCATTTTAGAGTGAATCATCCGATGAGGGTATACTCGGAAGGATGGATACACGTATGATATATGTGTGGATGTTAGTAAAGGTACGTATAATATGGTAATAAATATTATATGTAGGTGATAATACAGTGTGTGATGTATTTACCTTATATAACTCGGGTTACAGTTATACGCTGTTAATTAATGAGAAATTAATTAAGTTATTCATTTGTGGGAATAATACAGTGTGTGATGTATTTACTTTATATAACTTGTGAGACGGTTATATGCTACTATTGAAGAGGAATTAATTAAGTTAATTGTGAGATAACTTATAATTCAAGAAATTATTATACTCGGGTTAGAGTAATATGGCAAGGGAAGGTTATACCAGGACTAGTTGGACGGGGTAGTACAACTAGGTGGGATTAAGGTAACCGGTAGGTGTACACAATAGTGGAGGGGTGAGAATGTCCTCAAGGGAGTGCGACACTAACTTAAATATGAAGCGCATTCATGCATTTTAAATTACTGTAGTTAATTCACTTGCTAAATATTTTCAAAATGTTTTGGGTTCTAACCCTTGCTATAAAAATATTTTCAAAACCTTTTAGGTGTCCAGCCACAGGGACGCCAGGATTGATATTCTATTCCAGGGACACGGAGCTGCGACATATGTGGATGCTAGCAGGAGTTTGGATTAGACGCATCATTCGTTCATTCCTAAAGTAGGAATCTTGTATCAGTCTCAGTTTTATTTAGGGCTTGTAGCCCAAACTTCTCGGTACAATTTTCAGGTGTAATTCATTCAGGTGTTGAATATTTGTATTGGATTATTTATTTGGTGACCGATGATTTATTCGGCAAGTTGTGTAATTATTATTCTATTTACCTTCATTCAATTGTGTGAATGGTTTATATTTTAAAATCGCATGTATTGTTTTGTTTAATTAAAAAGTTAAAATTGGCACCAGTTTTTGGAATACTAGGTGATTAGTAAGTTTTAAAAAGTTTTCGACAGTGATGCTAAGGATGATCCAACTGGGATTCCTGTTTTAATTTGGTATAGGACTGATCACCCGGTATTTTATTAGGCGGGTTGTCACAGAAAAATTGTTTTAAACTAAAAGGTTTAAAAACTTTCAAGATCTTACAAACAAGATATAAACAGAATATTCACACTAGGGGTGTAAGCGGTACGGTTTAGTCGGTAAATAGTAGATACCAATACCAAAACCAAACTCTGGATGGTAAAACCAAACCGTATCAGTTTACCACCCGGTACACCAAAATCAATATCAAACCAAACCGACCGGTATTTCGGTTTTTTCGGTTTTTTCTGGTTTCGATAAATTCTGGTTTTTTCTGGTCTCTTCTGGTTCTTTCTGGTTTCGATAAATTCTGATTTTTCGGGTTTCTGGTTTCGATTTTTTCTGGTTTCGATAAACAGCACTAAACGCCCCAAAAAACAAAAAACAAAACCAACCAACTTTTTTAAATATTAAAACCAAAACCAACTTTTTTTTGGTTTCGATAAATTTGGTCCGGTAATTTTGGTAAATTCGGTACGGTACGGTAATTTCGGTACGATTTTTTCTGATTTCGATAAATTCGGTATAGTACGATAATTTTGGTACGGTTTTTTCTGATTTCAATAATTTTGATAAATCGGTTTTTAAATATTAAAATCAAAACCAACCAACTTTTTTGCGATAATTTCGATTTCGGTAAGACCGGTTTCTAATATTTTAATATATGAAACAAAAATAATTTTTTTTTTACCAAAACGGTACGGTATAGTAAAATCCCTACTGCTTCCACCCCTAATGCACATACAAAAATTAATTTCATGAATCAAGTGTGTGTTGTGTACAAAAATTATATCTAAAGACTTATCTAAATAAAATACACGAAGATGATAAAAATCACTTACAAAAATTATATACTCTTGTCAAAATCGTAAGTGCAAATTTAGAACGAGAGATGTTCCATCTTCATTTCTGTTTTGAATAGAAATTAACCCTTGAAGATGGCAAAAATAATTTCGGTTTATTCTCTCTCTCTCTCTCTCACTATAAATTTTTACAGAGTTTAGCCACAAAATAAATTTCTCATCCCCTCTAAAATAAGACCTATGCATATGATTTTATAGAGGAAATGGTGTGGTCTGATTGGTTCCTAAAAGAGTCACATGGATTGTGAAAATAACACACACAGACGTTGATTATATATAATCTAATGGTTCACAAAGAAACACAAAAGTATGTAGTAAAATTCAAACACGTGTTAAATCAGTTATAACAAACTAACAAATCTCAAAGGCTTGAAAACAATTAATCAAAAGTTACCGATATAAATGAGGCCAAGCGACGTCGTTCCAGTAAAAAGTTAAAAACCATCTTATGTTTTGTCAAATACCGTTGGCTGGTATTTGATTGAAACAAAAACGTGAACAGGAAGATATATTACGCCGCCATTTAACACAAAAAGAAAACTAGATTCGATTTTTAAAACTACAACCATTTTTGGTTTTTTTTTTATAAAACCTGTGGGTGACATCGTTGAAAAGAAACAAAATCGTGACAGACCAAAAATTATAGAACCTAGAGTATCAAGTCTCATGGTCAAATCATTAATAGTTTAAGGCCATAAATCGTCAACATGCCAACAGCTAAGGCTAAAAGCCTCTAGACCTAATATGGTAAGTCCAATCTTGGTAGATCTAACATGTCTTGAACAAAACAAAAGGGTACATCTATGTCATGCTACTAGAACCATTCGGTCAACAGCTAAGGCTAAGGCTTAAAGAGCTTACACGCATACATATATATAATAACATATAGAAAAATACATGCATACATTTACACATATATATAAATATACGAATGTAATATATACAAACATATAAAAACAGTTAAGGGCCACGCATATATATAAAACAGGTCCTAGATTTTATATATATATATAATATACACACATAAGGCCATACACGCACATATGCATATAAAAATTTATTTTTAACTTCAAAAATTAATTCTGCATATTTTATTCAAAAAAAAATATTTAATGTAAAATTTTATTTTCACAAAAATATTTATTCTTATAAAAACTTCAAATTAAAATATTGAACTCAAAAAAAATTATTATGACAAAACCCAACACTATCATAAGATACTATAAATGAAATGCAATTGCAACGTGGTGTCGTGTCCTACGTGACAATAAAGCCTATGAGCCATAAGGGAGTATGAAAATTACCTTTTCTGAATTATCGAGCCAAGTCGAGAGTGTCGAGACAACATTTGATGTAGACGGGCATAGAGAGCTCGGTGTCGATAGGGGAAACACAACATAAATTAAAAAAACATTTTGTCAAAATTTAACCCCAACTAGATGAAGTCCTATATAGCTAAAGCACGGAACACAAGCCCTAAGAGTACTCTATATAGGAACCTTCAGACTTAACTAAGGTATTCATAATAGTGTTGACCCTCACACCAGAGATAACCATTTGGGTTGTGAAAGCACAGGCTGGGTATTCATCTTATTAGGAGAAGATCTAATAGTTGTTAGCAGAGGGAGCAGAGTTGTACTTGATAAGATCTAATAGAGGTTTTCGATTACACGATAGACTTAGTGGAGGAGTTACGATAGGAATTTATGATTGAGATGCATAGTGTCATTTTATGGTACATCTCGCTGGGGACAAGATGTACTAGGATATGAAGCGCCGGTATTATTGGATAGGCATGAAGATAGACATCGCAGTAGTTATCTCCAGATATGCCATTTGCCAAATTATGAAGCTAAATCACCAGAGACGACTAGGAATTCTATAGACTCTTGAGATTTTGATGTGGAAATAAAAGAGCATTTCTGTGGATTTTATCACAATGTTATTTATGTTGCAGAGGAGACATGATTCCATCTCAGTAATTATTAACCATTTGATAAAGGTGGATCTCTTTTTTCCAGTTAGGACGAATTATACTTGAGAGCAATATGCTAATCTCTTCCTTACAAATATTGTGAAGTTACATGGTGTGCCATTGAATATTGTGCCAAGTAGGGATAATACGTTTATGTCCCGTTTTTTGAGGAATTTCCAGTATGCATTGGGGGAGAAGTTGTGATTAAGTAGCTTGTAACACCCATAGACATATGTCCAAACAGTGTGGGTGAATTAGATGTTAATAGGCATGTTATGAATGTGTATCTTGGATTTCAAAGGTAGTTGGGAGATGTACTTACCGTTGGTGGAGTTTTCTTATAACAATAATTACTAGTTCACGATTGACATGGAACTATTTGAGCCATTGTATGGGAGACCATATCGTTCAGCCTCTTATTGGTTAGAGGTGTGGGATAATAAGATTCTCGGACCAAAGTTCATCCAACACACCTCAGAGAAGGTGGATATGATCATAGGAAGTATTCGAAATTCCCACGAATGATAAAAGAGTCACGCAGATGCAGAAATGGAATACCTAGACTTCGAGGTGGGGAATCAAGTGCTATTCAGTGTGTCTCCCATAAAAGGAGTTATGAGATTCGAAAGAATGGTTGTAATACCCCGTACTTTTATGGATATTTAAATTACACAAGTGGGTATAATTTAATAATTAGAGGAATTACTATGAATAGTAATTTTGGAATTTATGAGTGTTAGATTATTATCCATGTGTGTTACATCTACTTTCGGGACTAAGTAAACGAGTCGGAATATTTTTATGTCACGTTGCAATTGGGCAAAGCGACGGGAAATATTACACGTTGGAGAAAATGCGTGTTGAGAAGTGTTGGGTCCGATTAGTGAATTTTAGTTAAGTGACTCGGATGGAGATTTCGAGTGCACGGTTGGTTTCTAAATGGCCGAGATAGTCAAAACAACGTACCCGGGGGTAAAGTTTGGGTTTCGAAGACTTTTGGACTAGTAGGGACTCGAAATTGAGTAAACGAGACATTTTTGGGTTTAATAAGGAGATAAACTCATTTTCTCTTTTATAAGGCACGAGAGAAAGAAAGAGAGGAAAGAAAAGACAGAAAATAAGAAGGAAAGAAGAGAAGAAGGAAAAGAGGAAAGAAAAGGGGATTTCGGTCCAAATTCCGCAGGATTCGACTCGAGATAATCGAATTTTATCCATGAGGCAAGAGTTTACTTGATTTATTCAATCGAGTATGTGTATCTCATATTATAGTTGGTAAACTATATGATTTTTGGGTTGAAACCCTTGAAATAAACTTGGGAAATTTAATTTTGAGTTCACAAATTGATGTGTTGTTAACTATTTATAAATTCTAGTGTTAAACCCATGTTAATGGTGTGTACATATGGGTAGAAATTGGATGAAATGAGAAATGAGAGTTTAAAGGGATTTAGGGTTTAAATCCAAGAGAAAATGTTCCATCCCAAAATCATTGATGTGTTAGTTATAAATCAGTGATTAAATTATTATATTGTTGTTGGTTGGGATTAGGAACCATAAAAATGGAGGTTGGGATGATTTTTGCGATTTTGGAGAAGATGAAAATCGGCGAACTGTAAGCTCTGGTTAGAGTGAATCGATTCGCAGTAGGGGCGAATGGATTCGTTTAAGAAGGCCTCTAGGACTGTCTCAGGTCGAATCGATTCGCATTTGGAGCGAATCGATTCGCACATGAAAGACCTGAATACTTATCATGTTCGAATCGATTCAGATTTAGACAGAATCGATTTGCTTCGTAGTTGGGGCGAATCGATTCATAGTTGGGGCGAATCGATTTGTAGCAATAGGGATTAAAAATTTCTCTTCCTGAAGTGTACTGTGGTTAAATCATAAATTGGAGATTATTGTAGGGGATTCTAGATGTGATATTAGGAATCCTAAATAATAGAATGGGGGGTGAGTAAACCTTGGGTTAAAAGAGAGAACATTGGATTAGTTGAGTGTACAATCCGAGGTATGGACTTAATAAATGGTTAGGACGAGTAAAACTCAATAGAAGTCTTCGTCAAGTGTGTTTATATGTTTATGTGTAGAGAGTAAATATGGACCGATTACATTTGTGTTAATCCTAGGATGCGAGTATGATGAAATTTAAGATATGGCCTAGAGATGACTAAGCTACTATTCGGCAAGTCTATATTGACGATTATTATCATAGGTGATGCGATACCTGTGGAATTAAAAAAAGTTGCGTGTATACTTATTTAATTATTACGAATCGTTATATTCGGGTTTATATAAATCCTCAAAAGTGATTAAGGTGTGAGTTAAATCTTAAGTAAGAGAATACTTATAGGTTTAGTATTTTAAGTGTGTGAATACTTATATACTATAACGAATGGGAACATTCGGGATTTTGGCTATCGCTATGAGAGTTTGGCAATTACAACCAGGTTATATTGAAAAGTGAGATATATTAGATACGGGTGTTGTTACAGTATATATATGATTAGGTTATAAATATATCGATATGTGAATGATATATTTATGTATACATATATTTCTAGTTCTATCCAGGGAGGTTGCGCGATGTGGGTGAATCCCCTAGCCTGAAGAGCAGGGAAAGTATAGTCCTCAGGTCAAATCATCCCGCATATGGGTGCGATGATGATTCCACTTTCACGAGGGAATATGACCGCCTCCACCATTTAGTATTTTACCCTGATCTTGAGTGAGTCAGACTTGGTAGTCGGGTTAAGTTGTGCATACTCGGATGATGATGATGATGATAGCACTCTGAGACTGCATCCTCGAGTTATAGCTCGGTGGGATGGTTATTATACTTATGGTTATGATATATACTTGTTGCATATAGTATATTGCTCGTATATGAAGATGTGAAATCATATAATTTAGACTTGGGTAAAGTGTAAAATGAATTAAAGTTTATTCTTCTTCTGGGAGATTTATATTCGGATTTATAAAGATGTGATTTGTATATTAAAGTGACAATTATATACACAAGATTTTATATACTAATGTGAAAAATGATATTTTAAACTCGTGAAAGTTTCGGAATATGAACGGTATATATATATATATATATATATATATATATATATATATATATATATATATATATATATATTGTGATTATATTAATTAAAGCTTATGTGATAGCTTACGGTATAACTTATATAATATCACGTCGGGTAAGTGATGGTTATGGGAATTCAGAGGATAGGTGAAAGAGATTAGTTAGGCAGGGTAGGTTAACTAGGTTGTTTAAAAATGTATATGATAGGTGTGCACTATTAGAGGAGGGGTGAGGTGTATCTCATGGGAGTGCGATACCAGTTTAAATATGTGATATTTCATATTTTTTTTAAATATAGCATTTGATGCACTTGCTAAATATTTTTCAAAATTCGGGCTCTGACCCGTTTCTCTATTTTTCCCTCTCTCTTACTATATATGTATATATATTTAGGTGTCCAGTCACAGGGACGCCCTGGATGATGATTCTTTCGAGTCAGAGGTTGTTGCAGCAGCTGTGGAAACATGTAGGATTATTTTAGACACCGCTATCCTTGTGATCTAGATAGGAGGTATTGTTGTAACATTCGGGTTGGTGTCCCAACTGTATTCATTTATTCTTTACCGCGTTTTAGTTTGTGGCACTTCCATTTTGGTTGTATTATATGTTGTACCGAGAGTTCGGTTACCTTATTTCATTTCAGTTCAGTTTATACAAATTATTATGATTAATTTCCTTATGTTGGTTTCGTTTAAAAGATTAGTTAATTCAATTTTTGACGCCAAGCCTAATATGTTATTAGTAATATATTGGTTTTTGATAGTGAAGCTGAGAATGAACCATATGATATTTCTGTTTTAATTTGGTATAGAATTGATTACCCAGTATTTTATTAGGCAGGGTGTCACAGATGGTATCAGAGCATCAGATTCTAGTGTCCTTAGGAATCTATGCGGACGTACTACACTTTCAGCGTTGCTTTCAATTTGTTATAGAGCCTTATGATTAGTATTGTTGATTACTATTGTGAGATTCCGTTCTCCTGCTATTATCTAAGATCATAGTAAATCTTTTGAACGCTCGTGTGAGATTCGTGTGCTGATTGATGAAGGGTGACCAGGGAAGGCCTTTATGAGAGCAACAGGAGGTGAGTCTTAGTTAGAGCTGTAAGTTGAATTTAGGGACGAGGACTGCAGTAGAGGTCACTCCCTTTGTGGCATTATCATGTATTGCTGCAACGACTACTAGAGTGTAGTAGTTATAATTATCCATGTACCGCTATAGTAGAGAGTGGTGCTAAATTTGACTTACCCAGTGAAGTTGAATTGGGAAGACGTCTGAAGGGTCTTTGATAAGGACCATTCACTGAAGTTTAAGTTAGGAGAAGGCAGTGTAGAGTTATCCAATGGAAGTAGAATGCTTAAAAGCTTTGGCTTAGAGTAGGGTATAGAAATGCCCTGATGTGAAAATTTGAAAAAAAAATCACTTGTTGGAGCGATATTGAAATGGTGCGAACGGTGTTCACCATATTTGGGGGATCATGATGTTCTGCTCATAGAGGATTCTTACGGGTGACTTTAACCATGAGTTCCTTTAATTTATCAAAAATGAAGAGAATGCAATTTTTTGATTTCTTACATGAGGCTCGGTCAGGCTGATAATGAACAAAGAGTTATATGATTAAGTGAACTTGGTACCTGATGAGGTAGGTACAATAAAGAAAGAGTCCTTTAGGGTAATGATAGGCTCACTAGTAAGTGTTTCTAACACTTATGGAGAATTTGTGTTCGTGAAACCCCCACAGGTGGACATCCACTCAGGGATTCATTGAAACAGGATAGTTGAGGCCGGTAGTGTGTTTCCTTTTGGCCGGAGGAGTTAGGGTAACTATGAGGGTGATTGTCAGAATCGAGGCTATAAAAGTTCGAGATTCTGATAAACTTATCATGGTCAGGGTGGCCAGAGATGGGGAATAGTGTGATATGGAGCTTAGAACCACACGCTTTGATCTTTCCCGGTATGAGTTAAAGGACAAGAGTAGGGTACCTAGATAGGGCTTTGATTTAAGTATTTTTTTGGTTCAGTTAAGACAAGTGTACTATGTCTGGGAACCATTTGGAGCAGCCAAGGTTACTGGCAAAGTTATTATTATGAGTTTCACCTCAGATGAAGGAGGTATATTTTATGTGACAAGATTGAGTCGCAATACTTTGTTAGCCCTAGATTCATGTGTGTGATTCAAGTTTAGTGGTAGTATCGGTAATATTATAAAGTGTATATCTATATATTTTTCCGCGATAGCGGGGTTCTACTTTTCTCTTCATTCGTTGTGAAAGCGGGTGGTGTTATGAGCCTATATCTGGTTTTCACTACTCGTCTTGTGTGCATTATACGAGTATGGTACTATTCTGAGTATAATCTGTTCGTGGATGGTCGGAGCGATAGTAGGCTGGTGATTGCAAGGCTATCGTATTCGTGGTTCCAGGGTGTAACGGGTTGTTTTTGCGATATCTTACCTGGATACGGGTTGAGATCGCCTTTAGTATATGTTTAAATGGAATTTTTTCATTATCATGATTTTAGTGTGTGGCAACCTTATAAATGTGATTTAAGATATGCAGGATTTATTTTTAAGTAGTAAGTTTAAGCTCGTTGTTGTTTGCGCAAAGGACTAAGTGTTAGTACAAGTGCTTTGTGGTATGTCTCCTTGAGAGAAGTAGGAGTTCTGACCATATTTTGTTAACAGATGGGATGGGAATATCCCGGTTGCATGTTTTAAGCTAACAGACCTCCATAACTGACAAAGCTAAGTAGTAGTGTATCGTAGGGGCTCCTTGTTTGGATTTCTCTTGCGAGACACTCCACTCATGAACCTTAACGACGTTGGGAGTGGAGATATTTTATTAGATGCAAGGATGTTGGTTTTGATGATAAATTATCTCGTATGGAGAAAGCACTATAAACTGAGGGTCATATGATGATTAGGGGCTTATGGAGACAAAAGTGATGTGGAAAAGCACTCAAATGCTTCTCTCACCGAGAGTAAATGGGTGAGGTAAGGTTAAGGAAATTGATTCGAGGCTTATAGCCATGCTATGAGTAGGAGGCTAATTCTGAGGTAATATGTTTTGTGTGTGATGCTTGTAACACTTGTGCAAAGTATAGGCGCCACGATTAGTTAGACTTTCAATTTTTTTGAAATGGAAAGACATAGAGATAAAAGTGCGTTAGTGTTTGCGGGTAGGATTTTGAACGTCCCCCGATTGTGTGCCTTAGGCCATTATATTTTGATGATCGACAATGCGAGGTAGTAGTGTAATGGGAGGGTTCCTTGTTTGGATTTCACTTTGTGAGACGTCTCAGGCATGAAACCGAGCGAATGTTAGAAGTTGAGAAAGGTCTTGGTCACTAGGGATATAGTCAGTATAGTACTCATCTTACGTGTGTAGGAAAACACACCAATCCTAGATAATCATGATGAAATGCCAGTGGGTCCAGTAGCGTCGAGATAGGGAGATTCTAGTAGGTTAATCACGAAAAGATTGGTGGGTCAACCTTGAGAAGGATTAAGTTTCCAAGTATAGGAAGAATTGAATCTCGAGTGATTCGGGTTGAGAGTACCCAGGTGTTAGCACCAGGCTGAGGAAGTCAGGCCCATTTTTAGAGAATGTGTTACGTGTGTGACATTTGAAATATTTGTGCTGATATGCACGGGTTATAAGGTGTGTGGGCACCTTGGTAAGTTGATTTTATATACCATTCGAGATAGAAGGGGCGTAGTATATAAAGCTGAAGAAAATGCTTTAGGGTAATTATAAATGGAATTAGAGTGTGTTTGATGGAATGTCGTATGAGGTACGTAACAATCCAATAATATAGGTGCATTAAGAGTTAGCACACCTAAGATGAGATGAAAGGCTGACGGGAGTAGTCAATCGCTAGTATAGTTTCCTTTTGGGGGGGAAATTCTATGTCATGATAAAGACGAACGAACGCTTAGAGTGGAGGTTTTCCAATGGGATCGATACGTTAGAGCTGTGATTGTGGGCTCGTTTTCTTTAAATGCGACTATATATGGTAGAGTACCATTGGGTTAGTACCATTCGACTTCTGTGTACTAGGATGTAGTGTGATTGGTGTTATTAGGTTGGTCGTACAAGTCGTATTCAAATTTCGGGGATGAAACTCCTTTGTAGGGGGAGTATGTAATACCCCGTACTTTTATGGATATTTAAATTACATAAGTGGGTGTAATTTGATAATTAGAGGAATTACTGTGAATAGTAATTTTAGAATTTATGAGTGTTAGATTATTACCGATGTGTGTTACATCTACTTTTGGGACTAAGTAAATGAGTCAGAATATTTTTATATCACGTCGTAGTTGGGTAAAGCAACGAGAAATATTGCACGTTAGAGAAAACGCGTGTTGAGAAGTGTTGGGTCCGATTAGTGAATTTTAGTTAAGTGACACGAATGGAGATTTTGAGTGCACGGTTGGTTTCGGAATGATCGAGATAGTCAGAATAGAGTACTCGGGGGTAGCGTTTTTGTTTCGGGGACTTTTGGACTAGTAGGGACTCGAAATTGAGTAAACGAGTCATTTTTGGGTTTAATAAGGAGATAAATTCCTTTTCTCTCTTATAAGTCACGAGAGAGAGAAAGAGAGGAAAGAAAAGAGAGGAAAGAAGAAGGAAATAAGAGGAGAGAAAAGGGGATTTCGACCCAAATTTCGTGGGATTCGACTCGAGGTTGTCGGATTTTATCCACGAGGCAAGTGTTTTCTTGCTTTATTCAATTGAGTGTGTGTATCTCATATTATAGTTGGTAAAATATATGATTTTGGGTAAAATAAATTTGGGAAATTTGATTTTGAGTTCACAACTTGATGTGTTGTTAACTCTTTATAAATTCTAGTGTTAAACCCATGTTAATGGTGTGTGTATATATGGGTAGAAATGGGATGAAATGAGAAATGAGAGTTTTAAGTGTTTTAGGGTTTAAATCCAAGAGAAACTGTTCTATCCCAAAATAATTGATGTGTTAGTCATAAATTAGTGATTAGATGATCATATTGTTGTTGGTTGGGAATAGAAACCACAAAAATGGAGGTTGGGATGATTTTTGGGATTTTGGAGAAGATGAAAATCGTTTAACTGTAAGCTATGGTCAGAGAGAATCGATTCACAGTTGGGGGGAACCTATTCTCTTAGGATGACCTGTAGGACTGTCTCAGGTTGAATCGGTTCGCATTTGGAACGAATCGATTCTCACCTGAAAGACCTGAGTACTAATCATGTTCGAATAGATTTGGATTTAAACCGAATTGATTCATTGGGCTGAATCAATTCGCAGATGGGGTGAATCGATTCGCAGTTGGGACGAATCGATTCGCAGCAACAAGGATTGAAAATTTCTCTTCCTGAAGTGTAGGGGGAGTTAAATCATAAATTGGAGATTATTGTAGGGGATTCTAGATGTGATATTAGGACTCCTAAATAATATAATGGAGGGTGAGTAAACCTTGGGTTGAACGATAGAACCTGGGATTATTTTAGTTTACAATTCGAGGTATGGATTTAATAAATGTTTAATACGAGTAACATTCGAGAGAAGTCTTCAGCAAGTGTGTATTTATATTTATGCGAAGAGAGTAAATATGGGCCGATTACATTTGAGTTAATCCTAGGATGCGAGTAGGATGAAATTTAAGATATGGGCTAGAGAGGACTAAGCTACTATCCGGTAAGTCTATATTGACGATTATTATCATAGGTTATGCGATACCTGTGGAATTAAAATAAGTTGCGTGTGTACTTATTTAATTATTACGAATCGGTATATTTGGGTTTATATAAATCCCTAAAAGTGATTAAGGTGTGAGTTAAATCTTAAGTAAGAGTATACTTATAGGTTTAGAACTTTAAGTGTGTGAAGACTTATATACTATTACGTAAGGGAACATTCGGGATTTTAACTATCGCTATGAGAGTTTGGCAATTATAGCCAGGGTATATTTAAAAGTGAGATATATCATATACGGGTGTTGTTACAGTATATATATGATTTGGTTATAAATATATCGGTATGTGAATGCTATATTTATGTATACATATATCTCTAGTGCTATCTAGGGAGGTTAAGCATTGTGGGTGAATCCCCTGGCTTGAAGAGGAGGGAGAGTATAGTCCTCGGGTCATATCGTCCCGCATATGGGTGCGATGATGATTCCACTTTCAGAAGGGAATATGACCGCCTCCACCGTTTAGTACTTTTACCATGATCTTGAGTGAGTCAGACTTGGTAGTCAGGTTAAGTTGTGTATACCCGAATGATGATAGTACTCTGAGACTGCATCCTCGAGTTATAGCTCGGTGGGATGGTTATTATACTTATGGTTATGATATATACTTGTTGCATATAGTATATTGTTCGTATATGAAGATGTGAAATCATATAATTTAGACTTGGGTAAAGTGTAAAATGAATTAGAGTTTATTCTTCTTCTGGGAGATTTATATTCGGATCTATAAAGATGTGATTCGTATATTAAAGTGACAATTATATACACAAGATTTTATATACTAATGTGAAAAATGGTATTTTAAACTCGTGAAAGTTTCGGAATATGAACGGTATATATATATATATATATATATATATATATATATATTTGATGATTATATTAATTAAAGCTTATGTGATAGCTTACGGTATAACTTATATAATATCACGTCGGGTGAGTGATGGTTATGGGAATTCAGAGGATAGGTGAAAGAGATTAGTTAGGCAGGGTAGCTTAACTAGGTTGTTTAAAAATGTATATGATAGGTGTGCACTATTAGAGAAGGGGTGAGGTGTATCTCATGGGAGTACGATACCAGTTTAAATATGAGATATTTCATATTTTTAAAAAAATATATAGCATTTGATGCGCTTTCTAAATATTTTCAAAACTCGGGCTCTGTTATGATTATTTTTCTTATGTTGGTTTGGTTAAAAAAATTAGTTAATTAAAATTTTGACTCCAGGTGTAATAGGTTGTTAGTAATATATTGGTTTTCGACAATGATGCTGAGAATGAACCTTATGAGATTCCTATTTTAATTTGGTATAGGATTGATCACCCGGTATTTTATTAGGCGAGGTGTCACAAAGGGAAGTTGTCTCTCCAATACGTGGGACCATTCACCATTATTGAGAGGATGGGACTAGTTTCTTACCGTTAAGCCTTATCGGATCACTTACAAAGAATCCACAATGTTTTCCTGTCTCGACGCTACAGAGATTTCTTAGAGGTAAGGTAGCCGACCATCATATTGATCTTAGTGAGATAGAGCTTCATACCAATATGAGTCACGAGGAGAAGCGCGTCGCTATTTTAGATCATAGAGAGCATAGACTTCTTTCAAGGGTAGTTCCTTTATTGCATGTTCAATGGGAGCACCACAACGAGAATGAGTCAACGTGGGAGAGGGGGGATGACATGTGAAAAAATATTTGGAACTCTTCTAGTCAGGTACGTGTAGAATTCTGATGACAAAATTCCTTTGTTAGGGGAAATAATGTAATACCTAATATTTTCTAACGTTTAATTATTTTATTAATTGGGAATTTAAACTATTACTTGAGATAAATTGGTAATAACATTTGCATATTTAAACGATGATTAAATGTACATAATACTAGTGATGGCAATTTTTCCCAAAAATTCGGGTCCCCCTCAAAAAATCCCCAAAAATTCAGGGATTGTGGCGGGTTTATGGAGTAAAAAAATCCCCAAAAAATTTTGGGTCGGTTTCGGGTATACCCTCGGGTCTCTACGGGGATACCCGATTTATATATATATATATATATATATATAAGGCTCTTAAGTTATAAGCCTTAGCCCTAGTAGAAGCGTCGACCGTCTCACTCATCTCCCTCCCTCGTCCCCGTTTTCCCCTCCTCCTCTCCCTCATCGTCACGAACTCATGAGTTAGCTCATCCGCTTCACTCCTCTGCATCGCTCCTCCGACTCAGACTCATCTCCCTCCATTAACTCATGACTCAAACTCATCACGTAAGGTATACTCAGACTCTTAAGTTATTGTTGATTTCGATTTCGATTTTATGGTTGTTGTTATTGTACGAACTCACGACTCAAATTGATTGTTGATTGTTGTTATTGATTTCGATTTTATGGTATTGTTATCATTGTTGTTGTTGCTGTTGATTTCGATTTTATGTTATTGTTGCCGTTGTTGTTGCTGTTGATTTCAATTTTATGTTATTGTTACCATTGTTGCTTTATTTTATAATTTCGGGTTGGCTCAGAATTGTGGATTGGTGATTGTTTCCATTAGGGATGGCAACGGGTCTGTTCGGGGTCGGGGAAAGCATCCCCATCCCCATCCCCGTTAGAAATATCATTCCCCATCCCCGACGTGTTAACCAATTAGGGATACCATTGCTATTGTTATCAAAATATGGGGTTTACTTACAAGATGTTATTTTTTTTTTAGAAAACCTGTTGAGATTTAACAGATATGAATTGGTCTATTTTTTAAGATTTAACAGATAATTTAATAAAGTATCCTTAATTATAATTTTTTTTAAATTTGTACAGGTAAAAATGTCTACGTCAAATGAGAGTCCAACGCAAACGGTGTGTACACAATCAACTCCTCCAACAAATGAGGTAGCTTCTAATCAAACACCAATTAAAATATTAGATGATGATGATGATGATGATGATGATGATGATGATGATGATGATGATGATGATGATGATGATGATGATGATGATGATGATGATGATGATGATGATGATGATGAAAATCCTGAGATTGAGTACCATGATACCAATGTTACTAATGAAAATGGAAAATGACCTCGACAGTCATGGGTATGGGATCAATTTGATTTGAAAAAAATCAATGGACAAGATAAAGCGATCGGTAGATATTGTGAAAAAAAACTTGGGGATTCGAGTAAAAATGAAACATCTCATTTGGGGGATCATTTTAAGTCTTATCCTAAGCGAAAATCAATGGATATAAACAAGTGATTTTAAATCAAACACGGAGGCCCGATAGAATCAACTAACTGATTTTTCATTTGTCCAAGTAGCGGGATGAAATTCTCTTGCTAAAATGATCACTTTGCATGAGTATCCTCTTAGTATGGTTGAACATCAAGGGTTTAGGGAGTATAGTAATTATCTTCAACCATTGTTTAAGGTTCCATCTCGTAACACCGTAAAAAAGGATATATTCAAAAATTATGAGTTTGAGAAAAGTAAAACAATGGAGTTATTTAGAAAGAATTGAGGAAGATTTGCAATCACTACGGGTATGTGGGCTTCCACTACCCAAAAGATAGGATTTAGGGTCGTGACATCACACTTTATTGATGACTCATGGAAATTTCAAATTCGGATTGTGAGGTAACTTTACATTTAAATAGTGTTGTTTATAATTAAATAATGTTGTTTTTCTACTAAGTAGTGTTGTTTTTAATTTAAATAGTGCTATTTTTTAACTAAATATTCTTGCTTTTTAACTAAATAGTGTTGCTTTTTCACTAAATAATGTTGTTTTTTTAACTAAATAGTGTTGTTTTTCATTTAAATAGTGTTGTTTTACATTTGAATTTTTTTGTGTGTGTGTTTGTAGGTTTATATATGTTCCATGCCTCCACACCGCAAAGGTACTTGCCGAGGCTTTGATTGAATGTTTTATGGATTGGAATCTCGATTTGAAGTTATCTACGATAACTTTAGATAATTGTAGTACTAATTATGCAATGGTAAACATTTTGTTGGATAAATTACCTTATAACTCTTTATTATTTGAAGGTGAAATATTTCACATGCGTTGTTCTGCACATATATTAAATCTTATTGTGAAAGATGGGTTGGATTTAATTGGTAATTCAATTGAGAAAGTGCATGAAAGTGTAGCTTATTAGACAGCGACTGAAAAAAGATGGGAAAATTTTGAAAAATTAGCTCGTCAATTAAAAATCTCAAGCAATAAGAAACTTGCCCTAGATTGTAAAACGAGATGGAACTCAACCAATATAATGCTCCACGTTGCCTTGAGTTATAAAGATGTTTTTGGTCGCTTGAAATTAAGTGAGTCCCAATACAAATGTGTCCCTTTTAAATACGATTTAGTGAGAGCTTGGCGATATTTTTTGAGATGACAGAAATGTTTCTGGGAACTAAATATCCTACAATCAATCATTTTTCCCCTTAATGATTGGACATTCTCAAGTTATGATAAAATATGACTCATGGCATCTAATATGGTAATAAAGTTTGATAAATATTGGAGTTCACATCATGGGGTAATGGCTTTGGGTACAATCTTGGATCCTAGATTTAAAATGAAAGGGATTGAGTTTTACATTACATTTGGATCCTAGATTTAAAATGAAAGGGATTGAGTTTTACTTTCCACTCATATATGATGATGAAGCGCCGAGAGAAATTGAAAGGGTTCATAACATTTGTTTTGAAATGTTGGGAGAATATCAAGTGAGTGAGAAATTAAATAAGAATACTCTTGGTAATAGTGAATCTTCAAGTGGTACATCATCTCAATCTCACGAAAGGAGTCGGTTGATTACTAAATTTGATTTGTTTGTCTCGAGTACCTCTAATACTGAACATGTTAAGTCGGAGTTGGATTACTATTTGGAGGAGAGTGTTTTGCCTAGATCCGATGATTTCGATATATTGGCTTGGTGTAAGTCAAATGATCTTAAGTACCCAACATTATTTGCTATAGCTAGGGATATTTTTATCATTCCCATATCAACTATTGCTTCAGAGTCAGCTTTTAGTACTAATAGGAGATTAGTGAACCCACATCGAAGTAGACTTCATCCAAAGACTTTGGAAGTACTCATGTGTTCTTAAAATTGGTTATGGGTCAAGATTCACAATAATAACTTTAACATATTGAAATGTTAATTTTTTTATCCTTTTTACCTTTTCTTAATTATTTCATCATTATATTATTATGTAGGTTTGGGTTATTGTGCAACAGGATTTGAGAGAGGTACCATAAATGAAGATAGCAATGATGAGGTAATAATTTAATTACTATATTAGCATTGAACTTGTTAGTTTAATTATATTTGTTTATATTGTTGTAAACTAATACATCGTGTAACTTGTGTAGGTTGAAAGTTATATGACAAATGGTTGAGGTGATTAATTGAAGGGAAAGTTTTGCACGACAAAAATGGATGAAGAAACAAGCAAGCATAGGAGCATATTGCGAATTTATTTTGTTAGTGATTTAGTAAAATAATTGTTATTATTTGTTACATTGAAACAATGCACTTTATGGAGTTGCAAAGTCTGGATTTTGAACTATTGCACTTTAGTATTATTTAATCATTTCTAATTGAGATTTAATTTAAATATATTTTTTACCTAAGTGCTTAAAGAGAGGGAAAAAACGGGTTCCTGCGGGGAACCCGATACCCGTTTTAAATGGGGATGATGATCCCCAAACCCGTTATAATGGGGAATGGGGTGGGGATGGAGAATGATATTTCTAACGGGGATGGGGATGGGGATGGGGATGGGGATGGGGATGGGGATGCTTTCCCCGACCCTGATTGGGCATAAATATTGTATATTTATTCCCCTAATTTCGGTACATTTGTGAACCCGAGTGATGCAATCGATATGGATTTAACTCACATTTATGCTACTAACCTTCGTTGGCAAGTATTTCGTGTTTCGTGTTTCTCCTATATGTTTTACATGTTAATTATGCAAGCGATTCAAAAGAGAAATCGAAACAAAAAAAAGGCTAGGAAGACAACTTTAAGGGAATTTTGGTCATTCTGTAGCAGATCCTGGAGGAGGAGTCAACTAGAAAGTTAAAAATCTCGGATCAACGAGAACCATGGAAGAAACGGCATCCAAATCTGAATTACGGTTGAAGAGTTATGATCAATTAAAGTTGAGGAAAAATCCAAGAAGAAAAGAAGAAAACATGAGAAAAATTCGAAGTGTTCAAAAGAGGAAAAAAGCACCCAAAATCAGCGAAAATTCCCGAACCCAGGTTGAACCGGTTTGGGGTCGATCCGTTTCAGGGTACCTGTGAATCGGTTCAGGGGTCCTGATGCGCAAAATTGTTCCTTTATTCAGATTGGTCCAAAGAGTTCCATTAGGTTACAACTCATTCTAAAACGTATTTGTACGAAGCTAATGAATTAGAAATGACAGTTCTTGATAGTTTTTCATAGTTTTTAATAGATAAAAAGGTATAAGATCATCTAGGAACATAGTTTGAATTATTTGCTTCAAGATTGATCCATTTCGGGTTTGTTTTTAAGTTTTAATCCAAGTTTCATTCTTCTTATTATTGTTCTTGCATGGTTATTTCTCTTATTTGATTCAAAAAATTTCTGGGTTCATAATACTTATTTACATGTTTCAATATAGTTTCATCATGAGTTCGTACACATGCAACGTAATTAATTCATGCATTGTTCAGTTTAACATGTCCGACTAGATTTAAAAGGGTCGGGATGCATGAACTCAATCTGATGTGTTAGTTTCATGTGTATAAAATTAATCCTCAAAATTTAATGATTTATTATGATCGTATTGCGTAGATACACAACCATTGTAGATCTTTGGATCTCGTTTGATCTAGGGTAATCGGGATAATTTAGAATGCAATGCGAGTGCCGCTATCGCGCGTTACCACTTTATTCGTCCTCTGATTTTGTATGGTGCGGGCTTGAACCTCATATACGTAATGCTTGGAGTACTAAAGTCTGGGTCTAATTAATCACTTAAATTTATGATTAGTTTTATATCTGCAATACACTAGGGTTGAGGGATTGTGTTCCCGTCCTGTTTCCTTCATCATATAGTTCAAGTTTTAAGTCATTCATCATCAGTATTTTAGGTAATTTATAATAGTTGCATTTCATTCATACTTTAGTTCATTAGTTAATTATTTCAAAATTGCATATAGTATTAGTTATCCCACCAATCAAATCATCTTTTTCTTTTTCTTTAAAGTCAGAGTTAGGATTCCTTCATCTGTCCAACGTCGTTACAACTCCGTTGTCCTATTTTCCTGAGGATCGATACCCGACTTATCGGATTATTACTTGAGCGACAGGCTTGCACTTGAGCCTATAGAGTACGCACTTCTGAGACACATTCTTAGTCGCGTCAAGTTTTTAGCGTCGTTGCCGGGGAACTTAGGTAGACTTAGGATTAGATCAAGTCAATCTAAAGCTTTGACCAAAAATTTTAAAAAATCCAAAAACACAAAAAAAAAATTAAAAGCCCAAAAATATTCCTCATCATCTCTCATAAGCTTGTTAATGCAAAATTTTGAACTCACTCCAACTCCCCATAACACTCCAATCCACATTCACGAAAACCTGATTGTTGAGTACGAACCTGATAGCCATCACACTCCTAACGCTCCACAATTCTGAGTTCCACCTCCCACACCGTTACACTCACTTGCAAATAACACTCCGTTTCCCCTCTTATGACACACTTCAGAGCACGCTCCAAGCATACCAAGTGAGTACACAAAGTCTTTGAGTGAGAGAGATATTTCACAACACGGTAGTGCAGTCGCCGGTGAGGAAGAGGCCCCGTATCGCCTTTTGAGAGAAATCTTATATCCCGAGCGCACTGTCACTTCGGGATGCATTTCGTATAATGCAGGGTAATTTTGCTTCAGGAATGGGATGATCCAGATACCTCCCATTTACTATGGAATGAATTCAAAAAAAGCCATATGCCCACATCATGGAATATGAAGAGGCGTGCGAGACTCTCGGCGATCAAACTTTCACATAAGATGTGCTCCACCTTAAACTCTTCCCATTATCGCTAAAGGATAAGGCTAAGACATGGTTATGGTCTTTACCTCCAAATTTGATTTCATTATGGAACGAGTTACAATCTAAATTTCTCGAGAAATTCTTTCCTCCACGTCGAATGAACTCCATCAAGGCTCAAATTCAAACTTTTCGACAATTAGAAAATGAGTCGTTCGATCGATGCTACGAGCATTTCAATGAGTTAATTACTTCGTGCCCCCATCATGGATTTGATAAACTGCAAATCATTTCCTTTATCCATAATGGGCTAAACATTAATTCTAAGTAACTCGTTGAAACCATATGCGATGGCCCATTTGTCGACTTACACGCCAACGATATTGAGCTTCACCTGAGGTATGCCGCTGAGACTACCCAATCCTGGGATACATCTAAACCTAATGCCAAAAATCTAAATCGCCAAGTGACCACCACTCCATCGACGTCCGGCCAATTTCACATAGAAAGAATTCTATGACTAACTGTCGACTTGATGTACTTGAGAAAGGAATGCGAGACCTACTTGAAGTATGTGGAAGAGGAATAACTGGATCCTTCCCAAACCCTGTCGAGAAGGTGTGTGAAATTTGTGAGACGGGTCATTCAACTTAGGAATGCCCGACTATACTCGCCTACAAAGTTATGCTTCAAGAACAAGTGAGTGGTATAGGAGGATTCAAGGATAATTTCGGTGCACCGCACGAGAATTCTTACAACCCTTCATGGAAAAACCATCCTAGTTTTAACTATGGGCAATAACATGCTATGATGAACCCTAATTCACATGTTGCCCCTCCTCCACCACCGCACTTTCAACAAGCTCCACACATGCAAGGACATGTGCAAGCACCACCACCTCAAGGAGAATATATCACTCCACCCTGGAGAAATATCGAGGATACGATGAACCACTTTATCAATACCCAGAATGCAATTAATTCTAGGCATTGGCGCATGATCAACGACATAAATGCGAACATTTAAAATTTGCAATCATCGTTGAGTATCCAAGAGAAAGGCAAGTTTCCTGCCCAGGGACAAAGACCACCCTAAGGTTAAACTATTGTTAGCTCCACCTCAGCAGAACATTAGGAGCAATGTCAAGCTGTGACCACTCTTCATAGTGGGAGAGTCGTTGATTCATCACCTCCCCCGCATGACACAACCAAAAACAAGGAGATTTTGCCCGACACGAAAGAGGCCGAAGATGTCCCCTTGAATGAGAGTGATAAAGAAGACACTAGTGCGCCCGAGGTAGTAGTGAAACCACCCATCACGGAACCATTTCCTCAAAAGTTGGTTCCTTCCCACAAAGGAAACCCTCGTGATAAAGTGCTAGACGTGCTTAATCAAGTAAAGTTAAATTTACCTTTCCTCGATGCCATTAAGCAAATTCCAGCTTATGCAAAAGTCATCAAGGACTTTTTAACAGTGAAGAGGAAGATGAAGGTAAAGAAAAACATCTTTCTAGCACAGAACGTGAGCTCCATCCTACTTAATGAACTCCCGCCCAAATTCAAAGATCCCGGTGCACCCACCATTTCCTGCATCATTGGAGAAAATAAAATTGAAAAGCCCTTACTTGACTTGGGAGAAAGTGTCAATATCCTCCCTTATGCCATCTATAGGCAACTTGATCTAGGTGACCTCAAACCCACAAAGATCACTCTCCAATTGGAGGATCGAACCGTGAAGATCCCAAGAGGTATAGTTGAGGATGTGATCGTCCAAGTTGACACTTTCTACTTCCCAATTAACTTTGTCATTTGGGACACAGAGCCCTCCTTCGCCTCGAGCAATCATGTTCCCATCAATCTTGGGCACCCATTCTTATCTACAGCTAATGCAATTATCAATACTCAAAATGGGAAAATGCAACTCACCTTTGGGAACATGACCTTAGAGACTAACAGCTTCCATATAGCCCAACATACGGGGGAAGAAGATGATATTCACGCGGTGAGCCTAATCGATGAGATCGTAGAGGAGTATTTTGAGGAAAATTATTCTGGAGATGCCCTAGGATCCTGTTTAGTATTGAGCCATGAGAGTGAGGGAACGTATATCGATTCGAGAGGGAAGTTGAGGAGTTGAGAGAGTTACTTGATAAGAAAGCGTCGAACGAGGATGCGAGAGATGTAAGTTGGGTTTCTCGATTCGAGGAGTTACCGCCGAGGGAGACACGCATGGTTCCCTCCAATGACAAATTTTTGACTCTCAAATTGAAGAAATTACCCTCCCATATTAAATATGCATACCTAGGAGAGGACGAGACATTTCCCGTTGTTTTCTCCTATAGCCTAGAGGAAGAGCAGGACGGTAAACTATTAAAGATTCTTAGGAAGCACCAGAATGCTTTCAGTTGGTGTATTTCTGATTTAAAGGGGATAAGTCCTTTAATTTTCACCCACAAGATTCACCTCGAGTAGGATGTTAAGCCCTCGAGAGAAATGCAAAGAAGGCTAAATCCCAATATGAAGGAAGTGGTGAGAACCGAGATAATTAAGCTATGGGATGTTGGGATTATCTACCCAATCTCGGATAGCAAGTGGGTGAGCCCTATTCAAGTTGTCCCGAAGAAGTCGGGCATGTCAGTGATTGAGAATGCTAAGGGAGAGCTAGTTCCCCAACGTGCCACCATCGGGTGGCGCGTTTGCATTGATTATCGAAAACTCAATGCGGGAACTAGGAAAAACCATTTCCCCTTGCCATTTATTGATCAGATGCTTGAGAGAGTAGCGAGTCACCCTTACTATTATTTCCTTGATGGTTCTTCCGGATATAAACAAATTGAGGTAGATGTACTTGACCATGAGAAGACGACCTTCACTTGCCCCTTTGGTACGTTTGCCTACAAACGTGTGTCATTCGGCTTGTGTAATGCACCCGCGACCTTTCAAAGGTGCATGTTGAGCCTATTTAGTGACATGGTTGAGAGAGGACTCGAAGTGTTCATGGACGATTTTATCATTTTTGGCTCCTCTTTCGATCTGTGTCTCACAAAGCAAGAAAAAGTACTTGCCCGGTGTGTGGAGAAGAACTTAATGCTAAATTGAAAGAAATGACATTTTATGGTCACTGAGGGAATAGTTCTTGTCCACATAGTTTCATTTAGGGGGATAGAAGTCGATAGAGCTAAGATAGATGTCATAACCGATCTACCCCCACCAAAATTACTCAAAGACGTGTGCTCCTTCTTGGGACACGCGAGGTTTTATAGAAGGTTCATTAAGGACTTTAGTGCCATCGCTAGACCTTTAAGTAACCTACTCATGAAGGATACCCCATTTGAGTGGACGAAAGCATGCCATTTCGCTTTTGAAAAACTGAAAACCATGCTTGTGTCCGCTCCCATCATGCAAGTTCCGGATTGGTCCTTACCATTTGAGCTTATGTGTGATGCTAGCGATTATGCGATAGGGGTTGTTTTGGGCCAAAGAAAAGACAAGAAGGCTCATGTCATCTACCACACTGACCGGACTCTTATCGGACCACAACTCAATTACTCCACCACAGAGAAGGAGTTATTAGCGGTAGTCTTTTCCCTTGACAAATTTCGGTCATACATTATCGGTTCTCCCATCACTTACTTTACCGACCACTCGGCATTGAAATATCTACTTGCGAATAAAGATGCAAAGTCGCGCCTCATAAGGTGGATCCTACTCCTACAAGAGTTTAATCCTTCCATCAAAGATAAGAAAGGAGTAGAAAACGTCATTCCCGACCACTTATCACGGCTTTCGTCTGACGTACCTAGTGATCCAATACCCATAGACAAATACTTCCCCGATGAGCAACTCTTTTCTACCTCTTCTTTGCCCTGGTTTGCAGATATAGTGAATTATCTTATCACGAGAGTCGTCCCTCCCGATTGGACACCGCAAGATAAGAAGAGATTCATTATTTGGTCGTGCATGTTTTTCTATGAGGATCTGTTCCTGTTTAAATATTGTGCCGACCAAATCATTCGACGTTGTGTATCGGATGACGAGATCCCCAAAGTCATCCAATTCTGTCATTCGAAAGCTTGCGGAGGTTACTTTTCGATGAAAAAGATGGTCGCTTAGATTCTTCAATGCAGCCTTTATTGGCCTCCAATCTTTCGGGATGTGAACAATTGTTGCAAATCATGCGATAGGTGTCAAAGGATGGGGGCGATTACCCAATGAGACATGATGCCATTAACCCCGACACTCATTATTGAGATATTCGACTGCTGGGGTATTGACTTCATGGGCCCTTTTCCCCCATCTTTAGGTTTTTTATGCATCCTTGTCGCGGTAGGCAACATTTCTAAATGGGTAGAAGCCATAGCTACCAAGACCAATGACAGTAAAGTGGTGATTAAGTTCCTACATGAACCCATACTTTCCCACTTCAGTGCTCCGAAAGCGATAATCAGTGATAATGGCACACACTTTTGCAACAGGCCATTTGCGAAACTCATGAGAAAGTATGGCATCGTTCACAAGGTTGGAACGACCTATCACCCACAAACGAATGGGCAGGATGAACTAGAGAATCGGGAGATCAAGAACATTCTTGATAAGATTGGCAATCCCACCTGAAAAGATTGGTCACTTCGATTAAACGATTCACTATGGGCCTATCGTACCGCATACAAAAATTCGCTCGGCATGTCCCCATTCCTCTTTGTGTATGGAAAACCTTGCCATCTTCTCGTGGAATTAGAGCACAAGGTGTATTGGGCGATTAAGAAGTTGAATTATGACATGGATAAAGCCGGTGAAGCTCGCAAGCTTCAATTAAATGAATTAGAAGAGATATGCAATGATACGTATGAGAACGCAAAAATTTCCAAAGAAAGGAATAAACTCGCTCACGATAACATCATTCGACGCAAAGAGTTTCTTCTTGGATAAAAAGTGATTCTCTATAACTCTAGGCTTCATCTATTTTTGGGTAAGTTGCGGTCACGATGGAGTGACCCATTCGTTGTAAAGAATGTTTTCCCTCATGAAGCGATGGAATTAGACGATTTAAAAGGGAGAAGTACGTTCAAGGTAAATTGACAATGCATAAAGCCATATCTAGAGCCATGTGTGGAAGAAGTCGACACCGTTTGGTTGTGGGACCCCATTTACGGGGAAGAGTGAGATTAAAATGAGAGGTCGTCGCACCCCCGACGCGTATGAGGTGAATTCTTATGTATAGTAGTCATGTGCTAGTTAGGGTATTTTTTATTTCGAAGCAAGGTTCACAAGAGGGATTGAGTTAACACACTTTTCGAAGGCATTTTCACGTATTTTGAGGGCTTGGTTGAGGAAATTTTAGGGCACCCGAGGGTCTAGAACATTTTTAGGGGGCAATAAGCACGAGAAGAGATAGGAGAGCACACTTAGTTTTTTAGAGAAGAGAGAATTCTACCTTTCTATCCATCACCCTACCCCGAACCCAGGTCGAACCGGTTCGGGGGGCAAACCGATTCGGGGTACCTGGCAGATTACTCCCCCTTGTTTTCCAAATTCATTCTCTTTCCTCCTCTTTTCCCTCCATTCATTTCCCTATGATTTTTTCCCCTCCAAAACCTTCCCCCTTCCACTTTCAATCCCAATCCCTTCCCTCCTTCCTCTCCTTCCAAACACATTCCCCTTTCCCACCAAAAATCCATCCCCAACACCTATAAATTCACCCCCACCCCTCATCCATTTCTCACACTAAAAATTCACTCTCCCTCTCATCCATACCATATCCTTCTTCTCTACCTATCTCTCTCTCTCTCTCACCATGCCTCATACCCGCCGAGCCAATTTTCGCACTATTAAATACGATGTCACCACCGTCCTCGATGATGAGGGTAAGGGAGTGTTTCGAAGCGTCCAAGAATGCCATTGGTTCGAGAAATACTTCTTGTCCACGTGCCCAATACACATCGAGCGTTTTTTTAGTTATGAGCAACTTCCCGGCGAAGTCACCGCCCTATACAACCGCCGAGGGTAGTGCTCTTTTCTCTCTCCTACGAGCAATCAAGTGTTTAAAGCCGCTATCCGTCAATTTTATGCAACACTCGTTCGAAAATCCTCCACGCTTCACGAGGCCTACCTTGATGGTATCCAAATTACATTTTTGGCGGCCATCATTGAGCACAAAATGCGTGCCAGAGGGCTTGTCCTCCCCATGCCTTTTCGATACACCACAAATGGTGCCCTCCGCACCAACGAAGAATGCATTGCTCAAATGGCACCAGAGGAGGAATGGCTGCGGGATTACTTTCCCATAGGAAGTCTATCGGATACGATGCGATTCATGCACCTAATTGCTTATGGAGCAATCCATCAAACCACCAATGACTCGGTGGTCCGACTGCGTCACGCCAACTTCCTCTACCACTTCCTCGACCCCGAGAGCACAATCCATCTAGACCAACTCTTCTACGCGGATATCGTCAATGCCACCTACGATGAGTGGGTCAAGGCCGTGCTCCCTTATGCTCTCTTTATTACGGAACTATTGATGGATGCCGGGGTAGAAGACCCCAGGCAGCAAATCCGACTCTCCCGCCCAATTGGCGCCACCTCCACCACTCGGAGTGAACGCCAAATGCGGGTGGCTCACCTCGACCGCGCCATTCTCGACTAGGGTAAGGGGGATGAAGGACATGATGACCCCATGATGGATGTGGGGGAGGAAGAAGAGGAGTATGAAGAAGAAGATGATGATTCGGATTTCGAGCCCCCGGGGGCAAATTTCGAATAGGCGCCTTTCGATGGTGGAATCCCGCCTTGACGGGTTCATCACCCAATACAATCAAGATCAAGCCACCTATCAAAGGGATAAAGAGTCTTATCGGAGAGACACAAGTATGATGCACCATCTCCAAGCCCACCTCTACGAGCTCAACTTCGGCGGTCCCCCACCATCTTTCTTATATGATCCTTATGGTCCGCGCGCACCCGGGACCTCAAATCAGCCCCCCCCCCCCAATGAAGACCATGACTGTTTTTGATATATTTGGTTGTGTATTGTCGTCGGTGGTTAAAAATTGGTAGTCACACGCTCACTCACCTCTTTTGTAACACATGCTTCTCCGTTGTTGTAATAAAATTATGCATTTATGTTTTAGTTTGTTTGTTTTATTTTTCCGCACTTTTCATTCGCTTTGAGTTAGATTTTAGTCCTTTTTGCTTGAGGACAATGCAAAAGTCTAAGTTAGGGGGGTCACAAGTGCGTATTTCTAAAACTTCAAAAAATTTCAAAAATTCTCAAAAAAATCATAAAATGTTGAAAAATCCAAAAATATTTTTCTTCAAAATAAATAAAAATTGGAATTCAAATTTTTCAAAAATATCATTAAAAGTCGATTTAAAGTCTCAAATTGTAAAAACACAATACACAAAGCCGAAATTGACCAAAGATGGAAATTGTGCGAAAATTGACGACTTAAAGAATAAGCGTGGAGATTAACAACCCTGGTGAGATTCGAGTTGTTCGTTTTTGTGAAATTTATAAATAAATTCGAGTTAATTATTAACTCAAAGTTCTTTTCAGCGGTCTAATAAGTAATCGAGGATCTCAAGTCTTTCACTTTGATCGGTTTTGAGAAATGTGTTATATTGCCTTGAAAAACGAGCCGAAGAAATCTCTAAATTAAATTCATCTAGAAACACATATGGTAATGCAATTAGTAGTTTGGACAATGAAGTAGGCCATCGTTTGTCACCCAAAAATATTGGCCATACAAAGTTGTGAAAAATCATCCCTTTTGTAACCCATTTTGAGCCAAATAAAAATTTTCCTTTCATTTGACAACCCGAAAAACCCAGAAAGCTCGGAATTGTGAAGAATGGAAAAAGTCAGAATTAAATCCAAAGAGTACAATAAGAAGGGGCAAGAAAAATAATAGAAATGCTCAACAAAAATAACAAGGAAAGAAAAGAAGTGAAAAATAGAAAAAATAGAAAAAGAAGAAGAAAATGAGCAAAAGCCCGAAAAAACACTAACGGACATCATAAGCAGAATTTTCCAATTCCGAAATTCTTAACCTTTTTCCAATTTTACCCAATACACCTTCAACTCGTAAAATTCCTAACCGAGTCCAAAATGGCAAAATTGATTACTGCGTGGAGAGCTAAAACACCAAAAGATAATAAAAGAGATCGAAAATATGAATTAGAGGTGATGTTCCCGCTTTCTTATAGCCGTAATCCATTAATGAGATCCAATTACAATAAAATTTTCGTCTTTCTATTTGTGTGCGCGAACTTGGTTCCAATACATTTACTCGTATAAATCATGCACACTGAGAGAATAGCCACATTTTGAGTGATTCGTTTGTGAAAGCATCCCGTGAATTTTTGAAATCAAAACGAATTTTTGGATAAGTAACATAATGGTCAATTGGTGGAAGTTCGCGGTTAAATTTTCGGCTTCGCACACACACACTATGATTTGAGACTCTTGAACATGATTCGATGATGACTATTTTCGGAAAAAGTTTGAATTATATAATTTTTGCGTGTTTTGATTTCTCTTTGAGTCAAATTTTATGGGTACATTCACTGCAAACCCTCATGAGACAACACTCGTCCTACTAGGGTAACCTAGGGGTTTAAAGGCTTGTTGAATACGCTAAATGCAATTGCTTGCTCGCAAAAAAGGTATTCTATCCCCATAATATGTTTAAATGAGTTGTGACTTTATTCTTTCTTTTTTACATTGCTCGGGACGCGCAAAGTTCTAAGTTAGGGGGGTTTGATTGAGCATAAATATTGTATATTTATTCCCCTAATTTCGGTACATTTGTGAACCCAAGTGATGCAATCGATATGGATTTAAATCACATTTATGCTACTAACCTTCGTTGGAAAGTATTTCCTATTTCGTGTTTCTCCTATGTGTTTTACAGGTTAATTATGCAAGCGATCCAAAAGAGAAATCGAAACAATGAAAAAAAGGCTAGGAAGACAAGTTCAAGGGAATTTTGGTAATTCTGCAGTCGGATCCTGGAGGAGGAGTCAACTGAAAAGTTGAAAACCTCGGAGCAACGAGAACTATGGAAGAAATGGCATCCAAATTCGAATTACGGTTGAAGAGTTATAATCAATTGAAGCTGAGGAAAAATCCAAGAAGAAAAGAAGAAAACTTGAGAAAAATTATAAGTGTTGAAAAGAGGAAAAAGGCACCCAAAACGAGCAAAAATTCTCGAACCCAGGTCGAACCGGTTCGGGGGTCCTCATGCACGAAATTGCTCCTTTATTATGATTGGTCCAAAGAGTTTCATTAGGTTACAACTCATTCTAAAACGTATTTGTACGAAGCTAATGATTTAGAAAAGACAGTTCTTGATAATTTTTCATAGTTTTTGATAGAGAAAAAGGTAGAAGATCATCTAGGAACATAGTTTGAATTATTTTCATCAAGATTGATTCATTACGAGTTTATTTTCAAGTTTTAATCCAAGTTTCATTCTTCTTATTATTGTTCTTGCGTGGTTATTTCTCTTATTTGATTCAAAAAATTTATGGGTTCATAATACGTATTTGCATGTTTCAATATAGTTTCATCATGAGTTCATACACATACAACGTAATTAATTCATGCATCGTTCAGTTTAACATGTCCGGTTAGATTTAAAAGGGTCGAGATGCATGAACTCAATCTGATGTGTTAGTTGCATGTTGTAAGAGGGTAGTTTAGATAAGATGGAGGCGTAACCCCTATTTGAGTATGGTAATCATAAGCTAGTTTGGCCAAAGCTTTGGATTAATGATAAGACACACAAACCCAATGAAGATAAACTCAGTTTAAACTCACAAAATCTCGTGTATAACTCAGGAAATAGTAATGAACTTTAGAAGTAACTTAGCTAGAGGGAGAGAGAAGTAAGCACCTTAGATACACCTTTATAGGCAGGTAGAAACACACCTAATGCCCTCAAGAATCTCTGTTAAGTATTAAAAGCTTCATAATAAGTAACAATGGTGAGTGGGTAAACCCTCTGGTTTGCAATAACTCCATCTTCTCTGTATTCTCTCTAGTAATAACTCCTTAAACTCTCAAAAGATCATCCGAACTCTCTAAAAAGATCTTTCCCTCCTCAAAGGTGGTTGGGGTCCTTAAATAGCCCCCCACACCACGCCCGAGGCAACTCATTCATTAAAGACTATAAAATACATCCCTCATAATTTATGTCACGACATTAAATGCCTGATGCATTAGTTTTCTCCACATCATAAACATTAAATGCCAAGGCATGACTTTTGCCCAACCACTGTGTGTCAGGGGGCTTTTATCGCAGAGGTGGCTCACCCACTGCCTGACAGCCCCAAATACCACGGTGGTTTACTCAAGTGCAGGTCTGACATTGTTTAGGTAGCTAGTGACATCATCTACAGTAGATGTGACATTAAGTAGAGGGATGTTTGTTCATAACTCAATGCCTGATGGAACTCCAAGCTACCCCGCCTGAGGTTCCATGGTCAGGGTCCTTCGCTGTTTTACCAGGTGTATCTAAGATGGTCAAGAAAAGCCCCAACGGTGCCTCACTTATCAATCCTCCAAACAAAGTCCCTCTAAAGTCCCCATGGCGAGGTCATTCGATAGAGCATGAAAGCTCTCCCAGGCCCTGCCAAGCCTGATCTCTCACGAGTACCGTTTAACCTCACACAAATTCGTTATTATTCTCATTAGAACATTACAACTGTTATAGCTTATAGTCAGTATAAACAAAGACACAATCTGACTAACACAACAAGATAAAGTATGAGTTGCCATGCCAAGCTGCCTCGGTGAGTTGCCACGATTGAGCTACCTCGGTTGCTTAATCTCCAACAATATTGCCAATTAAGGAATTATCCCTAATCTCAGGATTACCTTCAACCCCCCTCTACATTTGCCCCTTTGTGGAGAGATTTATTGGAATAAGAAATGTTTGCACGAAACTTCTCGATCCGATGAACATTCTCTGCGTGAAAAAATTTTGGCCTTCTTTCCCTCGTTAGAACCACAGCGATATAATCTCCTGGTAAAAGTAAAACACTTTCCGATGTACCTGAGCCAAAGTGCCATTCTCATTGGGGCTTGCGCGATGGGACATCGCCACTTTTTCCTCATGCTGAGCCTCAACCGTTCTATCTTTAATATTTGTAATTCTCCCTAAAGGCCTACTAACCTTCTCAAATACTCGTTTGGACTCCTGGTAAGTGAAATTCTCCCCTGTGATGCTTCGCTATGTTCGAAAAAGCATAAATTATCCCCGATGTAACTGAGTCACAATTCAAACATTTGGATATGTGGCGAGGGGACATCGTAGCTTTTTTGAATCGTTGGGGCATCTTTTCCGTTGGGAGAATTGGATAAGTCTGACACAAATTTGGCTCCAAAACATAAACTTGCTTAGGATGGCAACCATTTCCATTCCCTATACGTCACTTCGTATTCGACGTAATGTTGTCTTTTCTACTATCAGAATACTACCTGAAGTGTCATGTGTGCTTTTGAAATGATTATAGGCGGCCTTGCACGTGCAAGGGTGGGAAACTTAAACGACAGGTAACATCCCTTTTATTTTCAAAACTCCTTTTTTTCTTTCATCTTCTTCGTCTTCTTCAAACTCCCTGCTTTCTTTAGAGAGAGAAACTTTGTGTGAACTCTATGCAACCTCCATTATTGCCCTCCTCTTTACTCAGTCTCCTCCCCCTCTCATCTTTTGCACCACCACCTGCGGTTGTGCGTCTCCCTATTCATTTCCAACTCTTATTTTTACCAAACCTTTTCGTACTTCTGTTGCCTGCGATGGCCTCTTCAATCAACCCTTCCACTCCTGCCACCGGCGCTCCATCTTCCACCCACATTATCAACGCCCCTTCTGCCGCCTCATTGACTGTTGCTCGTCCAGAACAATTGCATTTCTACCGCCGATCCCCTATTTTTGCAGAAGGTGATGACTTTGTTGGGTTTTGCAAGAGTTGCATTTTTACCGCCAAGTATGATGCCATGACGCTTGGTGATGAAGATGAGGATTCTGACGACTGGGGCTTTCTACCTCCCGAGGGGACTCTCAGATTTCGTCTTAAACGAGGGAACTTCCCATGGTCCCACATCGATTTTGAAAGTCCTGGGGGCTCTCCTTCTCACTTTGCTGCTTGGAACTCCCATATGCAGAGTTCCCCCGTTGATATCCTCACTAAGATTGGGCTACATCGAGCCAAGTGATTTGGTGAGCTCACCCTCTCCAAAAATAATACTGCCCTTCTGTTCTGGTGTCTTGCTGGAATGTTACCACTCACACGTTCATCGTTATATAGGGGAATTTATAATAACGTTGGAGGATGTGTGTGAGATCTTAGGCCTTGAGGCAATAGGTCATGAGCCCTATTCCGATGAAGCCCTAGATGCGCAAGAGGCTTCCGACCGTTTGGAGTTGGACCGTATATGTTGAAGGTGCATTGGTGCTTCAAATAAAGCCACGTTCACTCCTCTTATCAACTACTTCTTCAAGGACCCTTCGGAAGGAAGTTCTTCTTAGGCTACCCCTGGACGAGGTACATCGTTAGACCTTCCTGCCTATATCCTTATCATTCTTTCTCACTTATTTTTAATGGGAAAACCCAATAACCAGCCTCGAAGGGATCTCATCAACCTATCTCTTCGTTTGGCCCGAGATATCAAGCTCCCTCTGGCAGCAATCGCCTTGGGGTCCCTCTACATATGGCTTGATAGGGTCCTTTTTGACATGGAGAGATATCTGGGTCGTTACAACCTAGCCAATTTTGCCAACTGCATTCTACTAACGGGTTTCCTTTATATGCGCTTCCCGGCCGTAGCAGCCAAGACTAATCGTCCTCCCTCGGGGGAAACAATCCTGCCCCCTTGCTCATTTGTTTACCACAAGAGGCAGAGCCGAAAGGAGCTGACCTCCATTATTGATGACTTTTCAAGTTTTGTAATGAGGCCCTATAAACAGGATATTTTTCTATATACTTGTGATTTTTTCAAGCATGGGTCAAGAATGGTCCAGCCAACCACCGTAGACCTCATTACCGAAGACCCCTCATTGGCCGTTGTGCTTCTTTTTTTGCCAGGATACCTGCCCTCATACACCGAGTGGGGATACACCAGCGAACATTACAATCCCAACCGATGCAGCCATCAATTTAGCTTTGATCAAGGGGCTCCTCACCCGGTGTTTCAGTTATCTAATCCCAAGGTGTCTTTTGGCGAGGCATGTTCTCAATTCTCCTCGATTGTCGTGTGGGGAGTGAGTTCCACATTGGCTGGGTGAGTCACCATCCCCATCATCACTAGGAAAGGGGACGTGACCCCTCTATTTGCGACAAAGTATTGGCCGAGGCAACTAGCCTAAATTGCTGAATTCATCGAGGGTGATCCCATGTATCCTCTAGTTCTTTCATTTTCTGCCCTGAAGATGGGCCTGAAGGGTAATTCCGTTCTCGAGGTTGAGTTACCTCTAAGCCAGACCCCCAAAGCACCTCCCACAGAACTTCCTCCATACTGCCCCATGATCCATATTGCCACGCCCAAACCAAAGGCCGCTGCGACCCCCAAACCATCTGTCCTCATGGCCGAAGTTGCCACAGGAGAAGGGCTTTCTCAGCCATCTGCTAAGAAGGCCAAGAAATCCAAGTTTAAAAAGTCTAAGGCCCAAAGTCAAATGCAAACTCCATTGGAGGCATTCTCAATTGCCTCCGTTCCCCCTCCCATGTCTCCAAAAATGGCTAAAGAGATGAGGAGGCGAGTGGAGGCCGAAGTTGCCCGAATAAACACTGAATTCCAATGGCGCGCAGTCGTCCTTCCTCCTTCGGGTACGTTCCCCATAATCGTGGTTGATCCTAGTGAGCCATCGATAAAAAGAAGAAGAAGAAGGTCGAAGGTGCCTGAAAGTGGTGGTGCAACGGGCTCAAGAAGGAAAATGCTGGGTACTAAGTCCCAGAAGAGGTAGACACTTGAGAGACCTTCATCACCAGCTCCTTCTGCTGCCTCCTCTTCGCCACCTTCGCCAGCGGTTATACCCTCTCATTCTCCCTTTGGATATTAGGTATGTGTGCATTATTTATTTCTCATTCTCCTTCTCTTAACGTAGTGCCTTTACTTATTTCCTGATAACCTTGGTTCAGGGAGTTGAAGAAGCGAGGGTCAGTCCTCCCAACCTCCCCAGTCCCCCAGTGAGTCATTTCGTGGGGGGACGTTGCATTACTCCTCCAGCTACTGCCGCCCTTCCACGTTCTCCTTTAATAAGCCTTACTTATTCACGTTGTTCCTCCTCCCATCAGGCCAGAGATACTGCCACGGGTGCTGCTAAGATGGCTGGCTAGCCCGAGGCAACTGTTCCAGCTTCCTCTAAGTTACCCCCGGAGCGGGAGGTCTCTCTCCCCCTATTTGTGGTCGAAGAGAGTGCCCCGTAGGTAAATTTCTTTCCAACACTTACATCTTTTATTTATCCCATTGGTTTATTTATCAATTCTAACATGCTGAGCTACTTTAGGTGGAAGTGGCGTCGCTGATAGCCAACATTCTCCTTCCTCTTGTATCATCAAGACCCATTACTGCAGTTCCTCTCTTCAGTGCCATAACGAGGGTAAGCCAGGTGCATTTCTGTCTCTTATCCTTTTGCGGTTACTCCTTCTGTCTAACACTTGTCTTTACATTTACAGCTTTATCCAAGTCTTTCTCCACCCTTTGCATTAAGTGGCCTTATCGTTTCCCAGGCCCAGGTTGGTGTGGATGCTCTCATTGGGGCATTTCTCGAAGGTCCAACATCTTCTTCTGATAATGCGCCCGTGTTGGCCATAGTATCCTATGCCGATGAGGGGAGTGTGCCTACCCCTGGGTCTTCTGCGTCCAAGGGATCCGTTAAGGCTACTGAGGTAATGAGCCCGCCTCCCACGGTTCCTAGCATTATGGCTCCCGTGGTAACTACCCATCTCGCTCCTGCTGATGTTGAGGTACTTCTCTAATTTCTCTGTATGTCCCAACTTCTTAACCTCCACCTATATAGGTGACTTAATCAATGAAAACATTTGTTTAAGATTTCTCATTAACTCCACTTGTAACAGTGACTTATCAATGAAAACACTTGTTAAGATTTTTCATAAACTCCACCTATATCGGTGACTTAACAACGAAAGCACTTGATAAGATTTTTCACAAATTCCACTTATAACGGTGACTTAACAACGAAAACATTTGTTAAGGTTTTTTCATTAACTCCACCTATATCGGTGACTTAACAACCAAAGCACTTGTTAAGATTTCTCATAAACTCCGCCTGTAACGGTGACTTAACAACGAAAACGCTTGTTAAGATTTTTCATAAACTCCAACTATATCGGTGGCTTAACAATGAAAGCACTTGTTAAGATTTTTCACAAACTCCACCTATATCGGTGACTTAACAACGAAAATGCTAGTTAAGATTTTTCATAAACTCCCCATATAACGGTGACTTAACAACGAAAACACTTGTTAAGATTTTTTCATAAACTCCTTGTTTCCTCTGACTATTTTCGAGTTGCTCGGGAGGATTCCCCACCAGTTCCTTCGCCCATTACCTCGCCCCCTTGTGAACCTATCATTTTCGAAGAAACTATATAAAATGATCAAGGTTCCATGACAGGTGTTGCTGCGGAGAGCGAATTTGGATGCGAGCTTCATGTGCCCGACTTGGCTCCTCATGCCTTCTGCCTGATGGTACTCTATCATTCTCCCCAAACGCCTGCCAACCACCTATTAGCAATCGAGCAACTTCTGAGCTATCATCCTTAAACTTTCACGGTAGCCTGCCTACGTTCAAACATCTCAGTTATGAGCTACAGGCTTCAAGGCATGGCCACCGTCGTTGCTGAAATCGCCAATAATCCAACTGCGAACATTACCAGACCCCTCCTCAACTAATTCTTGGGTTATCTGAGGGAGTTAGGTCGTGGCGGTTTCCATTTTGACTGGATCATCCCATATTTGAAGACTTTGAAGAGCCAGCGGTTGGACAGCCAAAGGGATCTTTTACGAAAACATCAGGAGGATCAGCGGGTCGAGAAAGCTAGGTTGGATGAGCTAGCACCCCTCCTCGGAGCCATTGACAAGGAGGTGGAGTGCCTTGAAGAAGCTCTACGTTTGGCAAAGCTAAAACGAGAGAAACTTCTTATCGAACGTATGCAAGCACAGACTAGGTTGGAAGTTTCCATTAATGCCCAACGGTCTTGCTTAGAAGCTTCTTCAAGCCTTCCTGGAGATTTCTTCTCCTCCCTAGATTTGCGGTTCCTCCTGGGTCAATGAGTTTTTGTATTTGTATTTTTTTCCTTTTTTCTCATGTAATTCTTGGGCGATAGCTCCCAATTTTGTAATGCCCCAAAGTATATGAATGGAAAAAGATACTTATTCCCATGCCATTTCTTTGTGTTACAACTGTTTACATAAATTGTGAAATACGAAGTTCTATAATTATTTCATCTCTACTTAAGGTATAAAAAAAACTTGCATACTCATCATAATAAAGAACTTGTGTATTTATAACAACAGCCAATTACATCAGAGGTCCAACATAACTGCCTACACATGATAAACCTTCAACCACTTATTGTTAATCTTGAATGGTTTATCTTCTTCCATTTTTGAAATTAAGCAATAACCTGAGTTATGGGCCTCCTTTACGATGAAAGGTCCCTCCCAATTCGCTGCAAATTTAGGTAGAGGAAGCCCCCTAATATGTTTCACTGCGACCTTCAATACGAGATCTCCCTCTACGAATTTCCTTGGTCTCACCAAGTTATCATATGCCCTGGAGAGATGCTTTGTGTACATTTGAAAGTGTTGCATCGCATTATCTCTGTGTTCGTCCAATGCTTCCAACTGTAAATGTCTGTTCTGGGGAGCATGCTGCTTCACAAAGCATATCAAGCCGAGGGAACTTCTAACTCTACTGGGAGAACTTCCTCAGCCCCATAAATAAGAGAAAATGGTGTACACCCTGTAGGCTTCCTCTTAGTCATCCGATAGGCCCATAACTCTACTGGGAGAGCTTGGTGAAGACTTATTATGGGGGTGATTGATATGCCCCAAGTGTAACCTCGACCTAGAGACACCAACCTCGATCGGTATTATGGCCGACGTTGGGCATCTCCTGGACACGCGATATCGCCCCTCGGCCATATCAAGGTCGGCCCAGGCCGACACTACCATGAGCCTCTCCAAGGGATGTCACAAGGATCTGCAGCATTCTCGTATACCTTAGAATGGTAACCTCGGCTAGATGTAGGCCGAGCTCGCATCAAGCCACCAGCAACCTCGTCAAGCCACCAGTTCAACCTCGTCTCAGGCCGACCTTGCCCATTGTCTCGACCACAATTAGGCCGAGACCTCCATGGAATCCTCGGACTGAACAGGTATCAAGACTCACCAACCTCGGCCTCATCAAGGCCAAGGTCATACCCCAGACGCGATAGCCGAGCACCTGCTAACATTTAGATAAGGACACGTGGACACAAGTCAGTTATAATAAGATTATTCCCCACACGTGGGGAGAATATTGCATCATCATTCTCTACATGTGACAGTGACAAATGGCACTCCCATATTGGTGAGGTAACCACACACATGCTCATTGCATGCATGGAGGGTAAATTACACCCCTTAGGTACTATATATAGAGGTCATCCTCTACCTTGAAAAAGGATCCCAGATATCCAACCCTAGCTGAAACTCTGTCTAGATACACAGTAGAGAGAAAAGGCTTGAGAGATTGTATCCATGGCCATTAGAGCCTTATTGCAGTGAGATTATTCACACACACACTGTGGACGTAGGCCAATCTAGGTTGAACCACTTATATCCTGGTGTACTCTCCCCTTCTCCTCATCTCATTCTCATGCCATTTACATAACTATGATGCCATTGTTGTTCTTAGATTGAGCTTAAAAGCACCTTACCTGGTGGTGCTGATTCCGGCATCATCATTTTGGCGCCGTCGGTGGGAAGAGAGAAGCTATCTCTTCCTCTTTTTCTGCTTAACCTCACCGGAGATTCTGGTGGTGAACCAGGCCTCCCCCTAGCGCGGAGCTGTTTCACCATTGAAAGAGGTCCTGTGAGGTACTAAGCTCATCTGCTACTTAAGCTTTATAGTGTTAATATATGGCACCAGACTTACCACCGCCTATTCCGCTGCCCGGGGGTGGAGGGCCTAGTTCCAGTCAGGCGCCCCCCCAGTTCGAAATGGCGGAGGTAGCTGCAGCCTTGAGGTCTTTAGCTGCAACGCAACAAGCTATGCAGGAGCAATTTGCACAGCTCAGCCAAACTATGATGAGGCCACCTGGAGTCTCACCGGATATGATCACTTCGGCGGCTGTTCAGCCTCATCCTGACGCCAAGGGACCACCCCAGGCACCGATGAAGGACCAGCCTGCACCCCAACGGAGAAGGGACATTGTTGAACCTAGGCGCTTGCGCTTGGGGAGGCAAGGAAACCCTTGCCCAGAGGATAGGTATGACGATATAGAGGCGAAAGAAGCCCCGGAAGACTGTTGGGAGCCGTATGAGGTGCCAATTAACACTGTACGGCCTCTTAGGCATAGTCAAGGTTGTGTCAGCCGAAGAGGTGAAGAGGCCCAGCAAAGAGGGTCGGCTTTTGCTAGGTTAAGCAGAGGGTCGGCCTTTGAGAGAATGGGCCCGATGAATGACCTAAGACAGAGACTGTCGAGATCAAGGAGCGCAGCAGGCTCTCAGAGAGGGAACAGGCAGGGTCGGCCAGACTAAGGCCGACACTGTGAAAGAAGAGGCAAGGAACAGGAAGAGGTCAACAGCCAACGTGTCGTGGCAGGGGAACCCTCGGTCCATCCCAGGGAGGTGGCAGGGGATAACCTCGGCCAAGTCAATAGCTGAAGACCATGGAATGATTCTATCCAACGCCTTGAGGAGAAGATAGGAGACCTCATTAAAAGCAGGGACCCATTGCAAAGGGGTTACTCAGAGGGCTCCCCATTTGTGGCTAGGATAGTGGGGTAACCAACCCCAGCTAAGTTCAAGCCTCCTACGGTGTCTCCCAAGTATGATGGCAGCACTAACCCTGTACATCATATCGAGATGTACCAGTCAGCAGCGGACATCTACTCGATACCCGATGAGATGAAGTGTAGAGCCTTCTCTGGGACATTAACAGGGGCTGCACACAGTTGGTTCACCTCCCTTCCGAAGAACTCAATTGAGAACTTCAAATCCTTGGCTGAACGATTCATCCACAACTTCTGCTTTGGGGTGAGGCCTCAAAAGAAGACTACCCACCTGCTGTATGTCAAGCAGGCTAAGGGTGAGAGCCTAAGAGACTACATAGAAAGATTCAATAAAGAAAATTTGGAAGTCTAAGATTATGAAGAGAACATAGCCATGACCGCCCTGATAGGAGGTCTCCAGAAGGGGAAGCTATTGTGGAAACTGGCGGAAGAGCCCCATAGGTCTATGGCGGAGCTGCTGGCAACCGCAGGGAAAGTAATGAATGCGGAAGAGGCAATGTTCGTCAAGTATGAGGATGAGAACCGCGGTGGCAGTGGAAAGTCCCAAAGCAAGAAAGATGGGAAGAAGAGATCAGGTGATGACAAGTTCGCTCACTATACTCCTCTTACTGTGAGCTGTGAGCACATCCTCATTGAGATCAAGAATGGCAGGGCTTTGAGATGGCCAGAGAAGCTGAAAGATCCACCACATAAGAGGAACAAAGACCTATGGTGTGAGTTCCACCAAGATCATGGTCATGTCACAGATAGATGCTTTGCTTTGAAGGATGAGATTGAGAAGATGTTAAAATCTGGGAAATTGAGAAAATATGTAGACGGTAAGGCTCCTAAGAGTGGAAGAGATGACCATAAGAAAAGGAGGAATGACAGATGCCGTGACAACGTCCCGGCCCGAAGAGACGATGATTCAGAAGGTGATGATAAAGATGATCCGGATCTCCCACCAAAGGATGGAAATACCCCGGTGAAGAGGGTTGGTATGATCTCTTTCGGTGTTGGCATAATATGCGGAGGATTTGCCGGTGGTGGATCTGAAGTAGCTGATAGGAAGGCTCATATAACCGAGGCCAAATCAGTGGCCAAGCTTGAAGTTGTGAATCTAACGTCTTTCGATACAGTACAGAAGAGGAAGAAAGTAGACATGAACACCATCGTAGTTGGGTTCTCCAGGCTCGACTTCAGAGGTATCTTAGCCCCCCATGATGACCCTTTGGTCATAATGACAAGGGTGCATGGATATGAGGTGCAGAGGATCTTCGTGGATGGGGGGAGTTCGACAGATGTGATGTTTTATCCTTGCTTCAAGAGCTTAGGCCTTAGTAGAGCAAGACTGATCCCCTATCACCACCCCCTGATAGGCTTCAGTGGTGAAAAGGTTCACCCCTTGGGCATGTATGAGAGGAACGTACGGATGGGTGACGAATGGCCTAAGAGGTTGACCAGGAGGATTAATTTCTTAGTGATGGATGAGAGTGTCTTCTCGGCCTATAACCTCATTATAGGAAGGGTGGCCCTTAGGGAGTTCGAGGCTGTGTCATCAACGGTCCATCAGATGCTAAAATTCCTGACTCCTTATGGAGTAGGGGAAGTGCAAGGTGACCAGACCATAGCGCGAGAATGTTACTTCAACTCGGTTGAAGAGAGAGAAGCCCATAAGAGGGCAACCACCACTTATAGCATCGAAACTCTTGACCCAAGAGATGAAACAAAGTTGAAGAAGGGAGAGGCCACAGAAGAGGTAGAATCCATCGTCCTCAATGAGGACGAGCCGAAAAAAACCGTCCAGGTCGGTAAGTCCCTAGAGCCAGGAACCAAGGAAGAGCTGATAAACTTCCTCGGGAGGAGACAGAGTCTCTTCGCATGGAGTCACGCAGACATGCCTGGCATCGACCCTGAGGTGATGAGCCACAAGCTCAACGTGACCAGAGATGCCAAGACGATCAAGCAGAGATGAAGAGTCTACTCTAGGGAGAAATACGACGTCATCCGAGAAGAGATGAAAAAGTTAGAAAAGGCTGAGTTTATAAGAGAAGTTACCTATCCGGAGTGGCTATCGAATGCGGTCATCGTGCCCAAGGCCAATGGGAAGTGGAGAATGTGTGTGGATTTCACTGACCTAAATAGATCTTGCACAAAAGAAAGCTACCCCTTACCCCGGATAGATCAGATGGTAGATGCTACAGCAGGAGATGAGCTCATGAGCTTCATGGATGCGTATTCAGGCTATAACCAAATCTTCATGAATGCCAAAGACTCAGAGAAGACAGCTTTCATTAACGACAAAGGGACGTACTGCTACAAAGTGATGCCCTTCGGTCTGAAAAATGCAGGGGCAACATACCACCGTCTTGTCAATAAGATGTTCGAAGAGCAAATAGGTAAGACCATGGAGGTGTATGTAGACGATATGCTAACAAATAGCTTGAAAGCTTGTACTCACGTAGCGGACCTTGAGAAGACCTTCGATGTTATGGACTCATACAGAATGAAACTCAACCCAGCAAAGTGTGTCTTCGGAGTAGGAGCTGGGAAGTTCTTGGGATTCATCGTTAACCAGAGAGGAATTGAAGCGAACCCTGAGAAAATCAAGGCATTACTCGACATTAAGACTCCTAGGAGTATCAAGGATGTTCAAAGACTCACGGGAAGAGTGGTTGCCCTTAACAGGTTTGTTTCTAAGGCAACGGACAAGTGTCTTCCATTCTTTAAAGTTCTAAGAAAGGCCTTCCAATGGGACGAAGAGTGTGAAAAAGCCTTCAACCAACTCAAGCCCTACTTAGGGTCTCCCTTATTGTTGTCTCGGCCCATCGCAGGAGAAAGGTTGTTTGTATATCTGGCAGTCTCTGAATCAGCCATCATCGTGGCCATCATACGGGAAGAGGATGGGATCCAAAGGCCTGTATACTTCAACAGTAAGGCCCTTCAAGGGTCTGAACAAAATTATCCCCGCATCGAAAAGTTGGCTTATGCCCTAATACATGCCTCAAGAAAAATGAAGCCTTACTTTTAAGCTCACTCCATGGTAGACCTCACTGACTCCCCACTAAGGCAAGTCCTGCATAAACTTGAGAAGTTTAGGAGATTGATGACCTAGGCCATCGAATTAGGAGAATATGATCTTACCTACCAACCTAGGACAGCCATCAAAGGACAGGCCCTCGCTGATTTTGTTACAGAATTCACCTAGGAAGAGGCCGAGACAGAGAAAGGCCTAGAGGATGTCGAAGAGACAAACCGTAGTGTCTTCTGAAATTCGGAAGAGATGGCACCAAACGTCTTCTGAGATCGGGAAGAGGTCATCTCAGGCAAAACTCGGAGCAGAATAGAAAAGAACGAAGAGGATCGATACCTCTTCAAGCAAGGAGTTATGACATAAGGGGTCTTCTCATCAGATACAGACGTCTGGAGCCTCTTCGTTGATGGCTCTTCCTGTGATAGTGGAAGCGGTGCGGGGCTAATACTCTCGGCTCCAAATGGTGCCAACATTGAATACGCCTTGAGATTTAACTTCCAGGCATCGAACAACGAGTCCGAGTATGAGGCCATGATAGCAGGTCTCTTATTGGCAACAACTCTTCGCGTAAAGCAACTCCTACTCCATAGTGACTCAAGGTTGGTTGTCAATCAAGTACTGGGGATATACGAGGCCAAAGACGAAAGGATGGCCAAGTACTTAAAGAGGTTAAGAAGGTTGTTAGAATATTTTGAAGAAGCAAAACTGAAGAGAGTGCCTCGACTAAGTAACAATCACGCTGATGCATTGGCAAGGCTGGCCTCGGTAATGAAGACAGATATGGGAAGGACCATTCCGATCGAGGTCTTGAGAAAGGCAACCATCGAGGAGGAAGAGGTATGTAACCTTTATCATAATTTGAACCTAGGAGACTCATGGATCGACCCGCTCATCAGATACCTAAGAGAGGGAGAGTTGCCTGAGTCCAAACTAGAAAGGAGAAAGTTAAGATATAGGGCTGCCAAGTTCTCAATGGTAGGAGACGTCTTGTACAAAAAGGGGTTTCTATTGCCTCTCCTCAGATGTGTGCATCCCATAGAAGTTCCCCGGGTCTTACAGGAGGTTAATGAGGGTTCTTGCTCTAGCCACATAGGGGGAAGGCCCCTGGCCAAGAGGATCTTCACTCATGGATACTGGTGGCCTACCTTGTCCAAGGACGCTGCAGACTACGTAAAGAGGTGAGACAAATGCCAAAGGTTCGCCACTATACCTCATTAACCCCATTATCCTATGACGTCAATCTCTTCTCCATGGCCATTTGTGGTATGGGGAATTGATTTAGTAGGACCTTTGCTAAGAGCTGTCAATAACTCTAGATTCTTGATAGTTGCCATTGACTACTTCTCAAAGTGGGTGGAGGCAGAGCCGATGATAACAATCACAGAGCAGAAGACCTTCCAGTTCATTTAGAGGAATATCATATGCAGATATGGCCTCCCAAACACTCTCATCTCGGATAATGGGACCCAGTCCAAGAACTCCTCCTTAGAAAAGTACTGCCTAAGAGTAGGGATTAAGCAGTTCTTCGCATCTCCTGGTCGACCTCGGGCAAATGGTCAGACCGAGGTCACAAACAGAACTATCTTGGACAGAATCAAGAAGAGGTTAGAAGATGCGAAGGGAAGATGGACTGAAGAGGTCTACGTTGTGTTATGGGCCTACAGAACCACGGCAAGGATACCAACAGGAAAAAACCCATTCATGCTGGCACATGGCTCAGAGGCCATCATACCAACGGAAGTAGGACTCCCAACTCATCGGATTCAGACCTACGACCCTGACAATAATGGAGCAGAGAGGAGGCTAGACTTAAATCTTATCGAAGAAAGAAGAGAGGACGCAGAGGTCAGACAAGCAGTCTACCAGCAAAGGGCAGCGAAATTCTACAACCAGAGGGTGAAGTCAAGACCCATTGCAGTAGGAGACCTAGTGCTGAAGAAGACCCTAAAGAAAGCAAATAAGCTTCACCCAAACTGGCATGGCCCCTACAAAGTAACAGAAGAGGTTGTGCCTGGCACTTACAGGCTAGAAAACATAGAAGGAGAACCTTTCACTAACCCACGGAATGCTGACCACCTAAAGAGATATTACATATGATGTTGCATAGAGTTTTATGTAAATGTACCATCTTATTGTGAAGAGGTTATTAATAAAGATCAGTTCCCATGACAGTTCTTGCTTCATTCTTAGATCATACCTTTAACATCATTAATTTGGTGAAAACTCATTATGAGGATAACATCTTAGGTGATGACCTCAGACCCTTATAACATCATAATTTGGTGACAAGGTCTGAGGTCAGACACCATAATGAGATGACCTCAGACCCTTAACATCATTAATTTGGTGAGATTCATTATGAGGATAACATCTTAGGTGATGACCACAGACCCTCATAACACCATTCAGTGGGGACGAGGTCTGAGCTCAGACACCATAATGAGATGACCTCAAACCCTTAACATCATTAATTTGGTGAAAACTTATTATGGGGGTAACATCTTAGGTGATGACCTCAGACCCTCATAACACCATTCAGTGGTGACGAGGTCTGAGCTCAGACACCATACTTGGATAACCTCAGACCCTTAACATCATTAATTTGGTGAAGAACCTTAACATCATTAATTTGGTGAGATTCATTATGAGGATAACATCTTAGGTGATGACCAGAAACCCTCATAACACCATTCAGTGGTGATGAGGTCTGAGCTCAGACACCATAATGAGATGACCTCATACCCTTAACATCATTAATTTGGTGAAAACTTATTATGGGGGTAACATCTTAGGTGATGACCTCAGACCCTCATAACACCATTCAGTGGTGACGAGGTCTGAGCTCAGACACTATACTTGGATGACCTCAGACCCTTAACATCATTAATTTGGTGAAAACTTATTATGGGGGTAACATCTTAGGTGATGACCTCAGACCCTCATAATACCATTCAGTGGTGACGAGGTCTGAGCTCAGACACCATAATGAGATGACCTCAGACCTTAACATCATTAATTTGGTGAAGATTTATTATGGGGGTAACATCTTAGGTGATGACCTCAGACCCTCATAACACCATTCAGTGGTGACGAGGTCTGAGGTCAGACACCATAATGAGATGACCTCAGACCCTTAACATCATTAATTTGGTGAAGACCCTTAACATCATTAATTTGGTGAAGATTTATTATGAGGATAACATCTTAGGTGATGACCTCAGAGCCTCATAACACCATTCAGTGGTGACGAGGTCTGAGGTTAGACACCATAATGAGATGACCTCAGACCCTTAACATCATTAATTTGGTGAAAACCCTTAACATCATTAATTTGGTGAAGACTTATTATGGGGGTAACATCTTAGGTGATGACCTCAGACCCTCATAACACCATTCAGTGGTGACGACGTCTGAGCTCAGACACCATAATGAGATGACCTCAGACCATTAACATCATTAATTTGGTGAAGATTTATTATGAGGATAACATCTTAGGTGATGACCTCAGACCCTCATAATACCATTCATTGGTGAGAAGGTCTGAGCTCAGGACCATTGGTTGAGTTTAAACAAGACCATTGCAAATTTATTTTTAACAGACACCATAACAATGGAACTAAGAATGAAAGACATCATATGACATTCAATAAAAAGGAAGTGAAGATGGTCCTCATCGGATATTGGTATACATTCATAAATAATAAGATGTTCAATGATTACAGATAAGTTCCACAATACAGTCAAGTTACAAGTAGTGATCAAAATATCCTAAGAGTCTGAGGGGGGAACGTTGACACCCTCGGCTTGATTAGTCACCACGGCCGCATCATCACAAAGGTCTGCCCCTCCAACCTTGGTGACCTCTAATGTAGCAGTCTCGGTAGGAGCGACAGCCTCTTCCTCAACCTCTTAAAGAGCTTGGGCAAATTGAGCATCATTAAAGCCGAGACCAACGAAATCAGAGGCCTTCAAAGTGTCGGCCTCTCTTTCCCTGACGTAAGACCATTTAATAGTGGCTTTGATATCTCTTTCAAGGTATTCAAAGCCGAAGCCCATGAACTCGTCAGAGGCCTTGTAGTCAGCAATTATCTTTTTAGAGGCGTCTTCAAGAGCGGCCCTGACAGCTGAGTTGACCTTTTGCTGCAGAACGTCGTCCTTAGTCTTTAGTGCAGCAGCATGATCCTTGTCGAGCTGGGAGATATCCTTCTTCAACCCTTTCACCTTCTCCTCAGAGTCCTTCAGCTCAGACTTGAGGCGCTCGATCTCTGCGTTCAGAGTACTCTGGACTTTCTCGGCCTCTTGCCCCTTTTGGTTGAGAGGCAACTTCCTCAGAGTCCAGTTCGATAAATGGTGCATAGCGATCAAGCCATGCATATTTAGTGATCATGAGTAAGCTGAAGAAGAATCAGATGTTACACTTAGAAGAATTTGTAATGAAGTATCAAATCATACCGGAACGGCTTTGTAAAGGCCGAACTCAACCAGTAATGGGGTGTCCATAGACCTGTAGAAGCGTTTGTCAGCCTCGGTCATTACAGAGCCGATGGAATCCAGGGCCTACATATTGTGGCCGACTACACTGTCAGTTAACTTCAATTGATCCAGACGAGCCGACAGGATGTCAGCTGAAGAGATAGGGATGGCAGCTTCAGTAGTCTTCTTCTTCGGCCTCTAGTCCTTAGGGGCATGACCCTCGGTAGCCCTCTTCTCTTTGGCTGGGGGCTTAGAGGCACAGGGAGCTGGGGGAGGAGCGTTAAGACCTGATTTCTTGGCAAGTCTTGTCAAGCTTGGTGCAGCCATCTCCCAAAGCTCGTCTGGAATGTCCTTTGGTCGCTCTGCAAAAAATTAGTAGACCTGAGTTAGATAATTAGATTTGAATAAACTCGAAGGTTAAACTTGCAAAACAAAAATGCTTACCAAGATCGGCAAGGGGACTTCCACCCAGACCTGTCCCAGAGAGGAAGTGGGGAGTCATCAAGTGTTCGAACCTGACAAATAGACCATGTACCCCCTGATCTTGAAGGGCTTTCACCTTCTGGAGATTCTGTAGACTTAGACCAGGGTCGGCCCTGGCAGACATGGTGACCTTACCCCATCTCAGGGGCATCCTCTGCTCCAGATTGGACGAGGAAACACATGGGCCAAACTCCCATGGCTCTGAAGCAAAGAAGTACCGAGGCTTCCAGTTATGGTTGGAAGTCTGGGTCACTTGAAGAAATTTCTTCTCAGGCCTCCGAGCTATAAAATGGTAGTAGCTCGGATGATTTTTGGCCGAGGAAGGGACGTAATAACCTACGAAGACCTGAACTGGAAGGTCTGAGTGGTGGACGGCCTTCCATAACACTATGGCCCCTATTAAGATTCTTCAGGCATTAGGAGAGAGTTGGGAGGGGGCTAAATTAATATAAGAAATGATGGACTTGATAATGGGGTGAATGGGCAGACGGAACCCCAACTTGAACATCTGCTCGTACAAACAGATCTCGCCGTCTCGGCCATGATAAGCCCTCTCTTCCCTCAGAGGTCTCCTAAGTTTTATTGAGGGGCTGATAGAATACAGATATCTGAAGCAGAGAAGGTCTACCTCAGTAATAGTACTCTCGATCTCATCCGCCTAAGCGACTTCGACATCGCTCTCAACCTCATCATCATCCAACTCAACGTCGACCGGAGCAGATGTTGATGGGTAACTCGGAAACCTCTGAGAAAACTCTGCCCCGGTGACGGCCGACATAGGGATGGCGTCAATTGGTGGTGGAATGGCCACACTCAGCTCAAGAATCTCAACCTCTGAGGAAGACCCCGAGGTGCTTGAGTGGTTATGGGACGAGGATCGGCTGGAGACCTCGGCCTGATCAGGCCTAGGTGTGAAGTCCATGGCCTCTTGAAAGGAATCCCCAGACATGGGGTCTGAGGTAGACGATTCAAACTCAGACATAGGTATGGGATCAGTAGGAACCTCTGTCTGATAGAAGTTCTTCAGGGGGTCAGGATATATCACCTTCAGGGGTGGTGGAAATATGGGTCTAATGGGAAACTCTTCCGATCTACGAGCCTCCTACTGTGCTCTTTCTATTTGCCTAATCTTTTCTAAAGTCTTCTCTCTAAGAGAGGGGAACTCCTCAAGAAGCTGATATAAGGGTCTGAGCATCAGAGGACGACACTACATTTAGGGATTTTCCTAAACTCCAAAAATTACAAACAAGACTGGCTGATAAAGCAAAGATATCTAAAGATCAAACTACTTAAATTTGGCAAGAATAGCTCGCCTGAAATTATGGTGGTGTCGCCGGAAAACTAAGAAACTCGCCGGAAAATATGAAAATAAGGGTGCTTGCAGGAAAAATGAAGGAAAAAGTACGGTAGACCTTACCTGAGGATGAAATGGTAAGGAAGAGAGGAGAAGACGTGAGAAATCACCACCCAAAAGCCATGAACCAAGATCTTTCTAGAGAGAGAAAAGCTGCAGGAATGAGAGCTGCTGAAATGGAAGAAATGAAGAAGAAAGAAGGAAAGAAGGGTTCAAAACCCTTATATACTCAGGCACAACTCCCAAGGCTCATCATTGCCTTGGGAGACCCAAAGGGCGGCTGACAGCACACGCCTACCAAGCAAGCATGTTCCAGTATTGGACAAGTGTCAAGCAAGTATTGGCTTGTAACAGACAGTCCTCGGAGGTGTAGTAATCCCCTAGTCACTTGATCTCACATATGACTAAGGGCTGGGGGTGATTGATATGCCCCAAGTGTAACCTCGGCCTAGAGACACCAACCTCGGTTGGTATTATGGCCGACGTTGGGCATCTCCTGGACACGCGATATCGCCCCTTGGCCATATTAAGGTCGGCCCAGGCCGACACTACCATGAGCCTCTCCAAGGGACGTCATAAGGATTGGCAGCATTCTCGTATACCTTGGAATGCTAACATCGGCTAGATGTAGGCCGAGCTTGCATCAAGCCACCAGCAACCTCGTCAAGCCACCAGTTCAACCTTGTCTCAGGTCGACCTTGCCCATTGTCTCGGCCACAATTAGGCCGAGAACTCCATGGAATCCTCGAACTGAACAGGTATCAAGACTCACCAACCTTGGCCTCATCAAGGCCGAGGTCATACCCTAGACGCGATAGCCGAGCACCTGCTAACATTTAGATAAGGACACGTGGACACAAGTCAGTTATAACAAGATTATTCCCCACACGTGGGGAGAATATTGCATCATCATTCTCTATATATGACAGTGACAGATGGCACTCCCATATTGGTGAGGTAACCACACACATGCTCATTGCATGCATGGAGGGTACATTACACCCCCTAGGTACTATATATAGAGGTCATCTTCTACCTTGCAAAAGGATACCAGATATTCAACCCTAGCTAAAACTCTGTCTCGATACATAGTAGAGAAAGAAAGCTTGAGAGATTGTATCCATGGCCATTAGAGCTTTATTGCAGTGAGATTATTCATACACACACAGTGGACGTAGGCCAATCTAGGCTGAACCACTTATATCCTGGTGTACTATCCCCTTCTCCTCATCTCATTCTCTTGCCATTTACATAACTATGATGCCATTGTTGTTCTTAGATTGAGCTTAAAAACACCTTACCTGGTGGTGCTGATTCCGGCATCATCAATCCGATAGGCCCATAAAATGGTGGGTATCTTGTCATCCTATGATCCTGGAAAATCCGCTATCATTTTAGCCAAAATATTGACCAAAGTTTTGTTAGTCGCTCCGGCTTGACCATTTCCCTTTGGGTATGCCATCGTCGAAGTGTGATGGATAATGGAGTATTTATCTGTGAGCATCGTTACTTATGAATTGATGAAAGGGGTTCCATTTTCTAAAAGGATAACCTTTGGGATCCCAAAACGGCAAATGATGTATTCCCTGATGAAGTTTCTCACTACTCCCGTTGTTGCTCTTCTCAGTGGTATCGCCTCAGCCCACTTCGTGAAACACTCCGTTGCCACTATTATCCATATCTTCCCCTTGAAGAAGGGTGTATTACCCCTACCAGGTCGAACGCCCAGGTATGAAATGGATAGGGCGTTGCTAGGGAGTGTAGGTCCACCAATGGTGCATGGATCATATTTTTATGAAGCTGGCAAGCCTTGCATTTTTGAACGAACTCAGTGGAATCTTTCTCCATCGTTGGACAATAGTATCCCAGGGTCATCAACTGGTCATACAACTTGGCCCCTCCTATATGAGCTGGATCGTGCGCCTAATTGAGAACCTCGGTTGCCTCTTCATTTGTGATGCAATGCAACGGCCTGTTGAAGTATCCCCTTCGATAAAGCTACCCCGCTTGAACTTAATACCTCAGGGCCCTTCGTCGGAGTCCCATCGCATCAATTTTCTCCGTTGGGATAAATCCATCCTTAATGAAGTCAATATAGGTCTCTCTCCAATCAACCTGAGCTTCCACGAAATGATATTCAGCTGCCTCAAAGAATAATTGTCTATTATCACACTTTCATTTTAACTCAGCTTCATCCTGCTTCATACTAGGCCAGAAATACCCCTCCCTTTGAATTCTTCTATAAAGAGGAATCTCAGTCATTTTGCAGTGCTCTTCATGCGTTTTCTTTAACCGTTGCCCTGCTTCTTCTGGACCGATGCATCTCGATAGCCATCTTCCTACATTTCTGAAGTAAATATTTCCTTGGTTTATATAGTACTGGGCTAATTCTCTGAGCCCCATCGTTCTTTCACCAGACTCCAGTTGCCTCTTAATCTCTCCCCTTCAATCTGCATCCTCGTCTATCGATAAAATTGACTGTACCATCGAAGGAGCTATTTTTCATTGAATCATGATAGTAGTTGTATCGCTCCTCATGATCATCTTCTGCGCAATGATGGCATAGGCGTCTGGGTGACGATTTATTATTCTAGGCTGCCTCTTAATCTTGGTTCGATGGAATTGGCCAAGGAGCCTCTGAATGATCATTATGTATGGTGCCAGGCTCGTGTTTCAACGCGTATTCTCCATTCACTTGTTGAACCACCAAGTTTAAATCCCCTTTGATGCAAAGTGAACGGATCCGTCTTCAAAGATCCTCTAGCAATCCTAACACCAATGCTTCATATTCTTCCTCGTTGTTAGAGCAAGGCAAATCTAACTTGTAAGAAAGACAAATCTCCTCCATTACTTTTGAAAGAATAACCCCTGCTCCTCTTTTCTTTTCTACCGATGACCCATCGAACTGCATTGCCCATTCTTCATCCGTTGCATCTAGGTGATTGTCCTGCAAGTCGTCTCCTGGAATGCTTTCTTTGGGAGGCTCAAAGGTTCCTGAAGGGAAAATAGCCAATAGATCGGCGTACGCCTGACTTTTGATTTCGGGAGGAACCACGCACTTTAAGTCATATTTATAGAGGATAAGAAACCATCTAGCTGCCCTTCCAATCAATATAGTTCTTGCAAGCAAATACTTAATGGGATCACATCTTGTTACAATATGAATTTTAAAAGACAGCATATAATGTCTAAGTTTTTGCGCTACAAATACTAAGGCTAAACAATGCCTTTTTAAGCTACTATATCTAACTTCTGGCCCATGGATGATCCTGCTGAGGTAGTAGATCGACAGTTCTTGCCCGTCGATCTCTTGTGACAGCAAAGCTCCCACGGACCTCGTGGTGGATGTGAGGTACAGCTACAACGGTATTCCTGCCCTTGGGGGAACCATGGACTGTAGTGACACGAGCAGCTTCTCAGTCCGTCAAGAGACTCCTGGTGAATCGCCTCCCATTTGAACTTCGTGTTCTTTTGTAATAGCGACATCAACGGATGTGTTATTTTGGCTAATCCAAGCACAAATCTCCTAAGGTATGAGACTTTACCAAGGAAACTCTTCAGCTCTTTCCTCATTCTAAACATGGCATTTCCAAGATCTCCCGCTGTTTGTCCTGGTCCATCTGCACCCCTTGTCGATCAACCAAAAAGCCTAGGAATTTTCCACTTGTCACCCCAAAAACTCACTTCGGCGGATTCATCTTTAATTTAAACTTCCTGCAATGGGAAAACACCTTCCTCAAATCGCTCAGATGAGACTCCTCCTTCCTCGACTTGATGACCAAGTCATCCACATATAATTCCATAAACCTGCTAAAGAAGTCATGGAAAATGGCCATCATTGTTCTCTGGTAAGTCGCCCCAGCATTCTTGAATCCAAACAGCATCACCCTGTACATGAAGTTACCTAACGAGGTTTTGAATGCTGTCTTTTTTGCATCCGAGGGGTCCATCTTGATCTGGTTGTACCCCACATACCCATCCATGAAGCTATACATCTCATGACCCGCCATTGCATCTATCAAGCTATCAATGGAGGGAAGAGGGAACTCATCTTTGGGGAAAGCTCTGTTTAAATCTCTAAAGTCCACACAGATTCTTATTTGATTTTTATCTTTCTTTCCTACTGGGACAATATTGGACAGCCAGATCGGGTGTTGTATCGACTTGATAAACCCTACTATTAGTAAGCATTGAACCTCTTCCTTGATCTTCAAATCCATCTTAGGCTTGTACGTTCATGTTGCTTATTTTACTGGAATGGCTGAAGGCATCACGTTCAACTTGTGACAGCTCACTTCCTCGTCTAGCCTTTTTATTTTTGTGTACTTCCACATGAAGACATCTATAAACTCCTGAATTAATTCAACCAAGGCCCCTCATTTCTCCTTATTAAGATACTTTGAGATGAAGATAGGCCTTGGGTCCTCCCCTTATTTTGCCAGGTTCAACTGCTCTAGCTCTTGTGCCTGTGGCTTTGGTCGATCCGCCATATAATCTGGTTCCTCGGTGACTTCTTTCACAAATTCCTGTATGGTGGAATTATCTATCACTATACATTGTCCCCGTTGATCCATCAGAAAGCATTCATATATCGGGTCAACCTCATCATCAGCTTCCTCGGTCGCCCGCTCACAGCGTTATAATCGATACACCACCTTTCCTTCTTCAGTAATGACTTTCTTGCATTGTCTGCTGGTAGTGGTGACTGCTTTCCTCTTCTTCTCCCTAGATGCCTCGGCCACTATTTTCCCTGAGAACCAACTCATCACGCTTTGTATTTGGACCTCATGCACCATCGGATCCACTCTGGGCCTCAACCTGTCTTTAAGATGCTTCGAGATGCCTTGGGGCCGAGGGACCACCTGGTGAGCTTCTTCGGTCATTACCCTTGCACTGCTCGTAACCTCTTTACTCTGCTCGTTCAAGGGCCCCATCCATTATCTGATCGAGGGAACCCACGCTCCCTCCATCCTCCTTGTTAGGACCCGGACATCTTTTTCCAACTCGGTATAAATGCTTCATCCACCAAGTGAGCTTCCTCAATAGCGAAAGGCCTCTTTATAGCCCTAATGATCACCTTTGTCCCCTTGATGTTTGCCTTACCACACTGGTAGTACGTAGAAGGAACTATCCCTGGGTTGTGCATCCACACTCTTCCAATTAGTAGATGATAGGAAGTTACACTTTCTATCACGTGGAACTTTATATGGGAACTCAAATTTCCCATCACAATCCCAACATTAACATACCCAATGGATTTGGAAGATTGGTTATCATACCCCGAAATTACCAAAGGCACGGGGATCAACCTTTCTTCTGGAATATTGGATGCGTGAAAGGAGTTAATTGAAATGATATTAATGGAAGCTCCCCCATCCATAAGAGTCCTTGCAAAACTGACTCCGTTAACATTGGCAGTCGCATACAATGGCCTGTTATGATGGAATCTCACAGCCCTATCGGTATCGCTGAAGGTCACTTCTGACAGAAACCTCCTCACCAACCTGACCATGGGTCCCTTCCATTTTAGTGAAGGGACTGCATCTTTCCTTGCAACATCTATTATCGTCTGGGTTATTTCCAACCTGCTCTCTTTTGGTATCCCTACCCATTCTAAGAACCAGGTGAACTTTGGGGATTTTGAGACTGCATAGTACTCTAGGCTCGGATCTACTTCCTCACCTTCAATGTTGTACACGTCCTCCACGTCTTTGGCGCTTGCTTCATTGTAGGACAAAACTATGTTTTCCATTCCCTTAGTACAGGTCTCCAAAGTTGCTTCGTACTCTTCTCTTTCTCCTCTCTCCGCCTCTTCATCATAGGCCACCACTAGATTGGCCCCATGTGCTGGTAGTGGGTTATTATTGACATTCTGTGGAGGGATTTTCAACGTCCCTACCTTCACGTACTTGTCAATAATTATTCTCAGTGTGAAGCAACTTTCTGTTGGGTGTTGGATCCTCCGATGAACCTAGCAGTACCTAGGATCCGCCTTCGTTGCCGCATCAGGTTCCCCAATGGGAATGTCTTTTGGTTCGTAGATCGGTCCATGTTGGACCATTGCATTGTAACAGCTGACAGCCTCCTCTACTGTACAAGGCAATGGTGCTGGGCCCTCCTTATTTCTTATGAACTTCCTCTTCTTGTCCTTCTTCGGTTCCTTGCCCCCATCTCCTCTTTCGGTGTACCCTACCCATGGGGACTGAGACCTCCTCCCCCCCCCCTCGCAGGTTGCATCGACTGCCTAAACATCATGGGCATCACCACCGGATTGGGCCGTACCACCAACGAAATATTCCTCGCTACTTTTAAGAACGTCGAAAAAGTCCCCTCGTGCGTTTCATTGATGAGATGGCAGATGTACTCAGGAAGCAACCCCAATAACTTAGACTCTTTGGCTTCCTCTCTCACGTCAAGGGATCTTTTCCTGATCCTTCAAACATAGGCCACCACTTCTTCCCCGGGTCATTGCTTCTCCCTACCCAGTTGGGTCAAAGTAAACTCATCTTATACCAGAAAGAACTTCTGAACAAACAACACATGCATCTCCTCCCACATAGGAACACTCTTAGGAGCCAAATGGGAATATCGGGTATATGCTTTATCGGTTAAGGATTTGGAAAACTCCCTCAAATGAAGTTTCTTATTATTGCAATGTGCCCCCAAGTGTTCGATAAAGCGCTTGATGTGATCCTTCGGATTCCCACCTTTTCCCGTGTATTTTTCAAAAGTAAGAGGAATATAGTCCTTCGGGTAGGGCTCGTTGTTGTACTCCTGAGGATACGGTGTTCGAAAATCATCATAAACCGAAGCCACCTTGCCAGTAGATTGAGAGGAAGCATGCATGAACTTCAGCATCTCCTTTTTCATCTCCTTCTCATTTCTTCCATGAGTTATGCCACTGGGGCAACAACCAATGGCACCATGGGTTGGGTGCCTGTTGTAGCTGGAACCAACGTCACAGCGGGGGACGTTGAAACTCCTGAGGTTCCCACTGTAGGATTCATAACAGAGGGTATGCCTGCTAGGATCGTTCCCGCAACACCTGCACCTGGTGGGGACGTTAGATCTACCCCTGGTGTTACGAAGGCATTAGCCTCCAATCCTCCCAGCATAGTTGAAGCTACTAGAGTTTGTAAAAACTCATAAAACTTGTTTATGAGGAGCGAGACCTGAGTGGGTCCCAACCCCGTGCTCGTGGAAGTTTATGTCACCCCCGAATTGCCTGACGTCACCGAAACTGGAGGTACCTCCACTCGGGGAGCCCCATCTTTTAGGGCCTCCAGTTCCCTCGCAGCTTATTCTTCATTATGTTAGATGTCATCAAAGTTGAGCCTTCGATTAGCATTATGCTGCGCCATACTCCTTACTTAGAAGAATGCCTCCCCAGCAGAGTCACCAAATGTAAGAGGGTAGTTTAGATAAGATGGAGGCGTAACCCCTATTTGAGTATGGTAATGATAAGCTAATTTGGCCAAAGCTTTGGATTATTGATAGGACACACAAACACAAACCCAATGAAGATGAACTCAGTTTAAACTCACAAAACTTTTGTGTATAACTCAAGAAATAGTAATAAACTTTAGAAGTAACTTAGCTAGAGGGAAAGAGAAGTAAGCACCCTAGATACACCTTGGTAGGCAGGTATAAACACACCTAACACCCTCAAGAATCTTTGTCAAGTATTAAAAGCTTCATAATAAGTAACAATGGTGAGTGGGTAAACCCTCTGGTTTGCAATAACTCCCTCTTCTCTGTATTCTCCCTAGTAATAACTCCTTAAACTCTCAAAAGATCATCCGAACTCTCTAAAAAGATCTCTCCCTCCTCAAAGGTGGTTGGGGTCCTTAAATAGCCCCCCACACCACCCCCGAGGCAACTCAATCATTAAAGACTATAAAATACATACCTCGTACTTTATGTCACGACATTAAATGCCTGATGCACTAGTTGTCTCCACGTCATAAACATTAAATGTCAAGACATGCCTTTTGCCCAACCACTGTGTTAGGGGGCTGTTGTCGCAGAGGTGGCTCACCTACTGCCTGACAGCCCCAAATACCACGGTGGTTTACTCAAGTGCAGGTTTGACATTATTTAGCTGGCTAGTGACATTACCTGCAGTAGATGTGACATTAAGTAGAGGGTTGTTTGGCTCATAACTTAACGCCCGATGGAACTCCAAGTTGCCCCGCTTGAGGTTCCATGGTCAGGGTCCTTCGGTGTTTTACCAGGTGTATCTAAGATGGTCAGTATAAGCCCCAATGGTGCCTCACTTCTCAATCCTCCAAACCAAGTCCCTCTAAAGTTCCCACGGCGAGGTCATTCAATAGAGCACGAAAGCTCTCCCAGGCCCTGCCAAGCCTGGTCTCTCGCAAGTACCGTTTAACCTCACACAAACTCGTTATTATTCTCGTTACAACATTACAACCGCTATAGCTTACAGTCAATATAAACAAAAATACAATCTGACTAACACAACAAGCTAAAGTATGAGTTGCCACACCAAGCTGCCTCGCTGAGTTTCCACGCTTGAGCTACCTCGGTTGCTTAATCTCAAACAATATTGCCAATTAATAAACTATCCTTAATCTCTGGATTACCTTCAAGCCCCCTCTACACATGTGTATAAAATTAATCCTTTAAATTTAATAATTTATTATGATCGTATTACGTAGATACACAACCATTGTAGATCTTTGGATCTCATTTGCTCCAGGGTAACCGGGATGCTTTAGAATGCAATGCGAGTGCCGCTATCGCGCGTTACCGCTTTACTCGTCCTCTAATTTCGTATGGTGCGGGCTTGAACCTCATATACTCAATGCTTGGTAGTACTAAAGTCTGGGTCTAATTAATCACTTAAATTTACGATTAGTTTTATACCTGCAATACACTAGGGTTGAGGGATTGTGTTCCCGTCCTGTTTCTTTCATCATATGGTTCAAGTTTTAAGTCATTCATCATCAGTATTTTAGCTAATTTAGAATAGTTGTATTCCACTCATACGTTAGTTCATTAGTTAATTGTTTCAAATTTTCATATAGTTGTAGTTATCCCACCAATCAAATCATCTTTTCTTTTTCTTTAGAGTCAGAGTTAGGATTAATTCGTCTGTCCAACGTCGTTACAACTCCGTTTTCCTATTTCCCTGAGGATCGATACCCGACTTATCGAATTATTACTTGAGCCACAGGCTTGCACTTGAGCCTAGAGAGTACGCACTTCTGAGACACATTCTTAGTCGCGTCAGACCCTGAACCGACCCATTGCCATGTCTACATAATACGTGATTCAATTTTGTTTTTCATATTAAGTAAATTATTTGTGTTGTATGTTAATATTTATAAATACTTTTAATTAATTATGTGAACTTATATTCGGTTATGCATAAAAATAATTAATTTATAGTTTTCTTTTACGTCTTGGGGTTTATCGTGAATATGAGGTGTAACTAATTCGAGAGGAAAAAGACTCGGCTACATGTTTTAATCATCCTAAGTTGGGCCAGGGGTAGGTTTATACTTAGGCTAAGTTTTAGGTACCAATTGGAGTGGACTCTAGAGTGATATGGACATTCAGTTACATATTTTCTCGTCATAAGTTGGGCTCGGGGTAGGTATACCATTATGCTAAGTTTTGGGTCATTCTGTGTAGCATTTTGGGACCATTTAGGGGGCGAAATTAGGCCTTAGGTGGAGGTGCGAAAATTGGAGTTATTAATTAGTATAGTGACTCTTTAATTAGACTTTTTAATTAGAAAATAAAACCCTAGAAACCATAAGACTTGTAGGAGAAGCTGATAAATCTTTTAGAAGAGGAAATAGAAGGATTGAAGACAATATTCGTTGTATTTCAGTTTTAAGGCAAGAAATCTCTTTCAATTCATCATTGAATCTGTAATTCATTTAGAAAACTTATTTTCCCATTATAGATCTGAGATTAGAATTATGTTTAGGACGTGATTTAATGGTATCATGTTATGTAATTGGGTTTAATTCGAAGTTGATATAATGTGATTGTGAATTAGAGACGTGTACATTAATGAACAAACTATGAAATTAAATGGATTTAGGGATGAATCTTGATGTGTAATTCATGTGTTAGAATTTACCTTAGATGATTAGTTAAATACCTATATAAATTGGAGTTATTACACCTAAAGTCGTAGGTTATTTATAATCCTTAATGGTTAGGTGTCGAACCATGTTTTATGATGGAAGTGTGTGAATTAACCTTTATTTTGATGATTAAAAATAATACTACTTTTTGGAAATTGATTATAATCACTCATATATGTTTTTGTTTGAGTTTAGAATTGTTTGGGATGATAGGATAAAGGTCTAGACCCTTCAATGGAGGTTTCGAAGTTGATTTACGAATTCTAGGTAAAACAGCAATTCTGTAGAAACACTCGTTCGAATGAGATTGCTTTGGTCATTTGAACTGAGGCTCTTTTCTCATTCGAATGAGATTGCTTGTTTCGTTTTATGAGGCATTTTTTCATTCAAAGGAGATTTATAATTTTGTGAGATTTTATTTATTGAATTTTCGGAGAGTCGTTCTGAGTTGATTCAGGGGTGGTTGGATTATTGTTGGTGTAATACCCAGTCCCAAAAATTCAATATAACTTTTATATGTAAATTTTGATGGAGTGAGGGTTGAAGGAAATTAGTAGAAAATTTTGGGTTAAAAATTAAACAAAATAAAAGAAAAAGAAAGGTCATTGGAATGACCTAGGGTGGTCGTTAGATGCAAAGTTCAATGTCGTGTGAAGTATAGTTCAAAAGACCTTCAAACGAGATGCTTCTACATTACAGTGGCAGGTCGCGCAATCGAACGAAGTTGACATGCCGTTCGAATGAGTTTTATGTCGTTCGAACGAATTTGTCCTTGTGCGTTGTCACATTTCTATCCCTTGAATCTTTGAGTTGTCGAGCTCAGATTTTCCCAGATTGGACAAAATTGGAATTTGAGGTGTTTTGGGTGTTTCATAAGGGTGTGTTTGGTGTATTAGGTGTAATTTTGAGTTAGAATAAGATGGAAGAGGGAGAGAGAAAGTGGAGAAGTCTTACACCATTTTTAATCTTTCACCACCAATCTACCACCATTCCACCACCATTTATATAATATTCCACCATGATCAAGACTACAACACCTATTTCCACTATTATTGAAGTGGAACTATAAATTTTGGATCAGTGTTGGGGAATTTTTGGAGAAGATGATGGGAGTTTCCATGGGGTTTGAAGTAGATTTTGCTTAGAAACTTTGATGGAGCACATTTGGGGCATTTTTGGAGGATGCATTTGGTAACCCCTTGAGGTCACCTTTGGAGGTGGGGGTTTCTCCTACTACACCAATATTTCTACCACCATTGGAGCCTTTAGAAGTAAAAAAATATTACTTTTAGTATTGAGGCTCTATTTTGCATATTTGTAGTCTTGTAGTTAGATTACACGAGTATGGTGCATTTAATTAAATGATGAAATTGATGCATAGAAAATATTAAATACTTTTATGGAATAAAAATGTTGGTAAAATTTTATTTTGTTGGAAATAAAGAATGAATAAATATTTTGGTATTTAGTGAAAATGGTGTATTTTCTAGAAAGATTGATGTTAAACATTTTATGAAACAAAATTCTTGAAAATAATGATTTATTTGGTAAACATTGATGAAATAATGTTTCTTGCAAAAATGAAAGTTTTATGAAAATGGACATTTGTTGAGTTTAAAGAAAATTAAATGTCTTTTATACCATGAAAGTATATTTTTGCAAGTTTGATGAATTTCAAGAATGAAAATATGTTTAACCCGTTTAATAGGATTTTAAGGTTTAAAATCCATCTTCTCATGCATAAAAACTTGTAGTATTTAGATGATGGATGTATAAGATAGTTTAAATAAGATTTAGTTGGGTTTAAAATGGAATAAAGAAAAAGTGGAAATTTTAGTCTTCAAGTTTGTGAAAATAGGATTAAATGTATAATGAACATAAGGTTGTAAGACTACATGTATTGATAAAAGAAATGATATTTTCTTATAAAAGTAGTCTTCAAGTGTGATTAGATTCATTGAATAGACAAAGTAAAGAAATGACTAATTTGAAAAATGATTAGTAAAAGGTTAAATAAGTGTTAATGGTTAAACATTGAAAAATTGGCGTGTATAGCTTAATAATTATAAATACAACGGTCCCTTTATGTGTGTGTCCTTTAGGTGAAAATAATTTTTCTTTTCAAAAATCTTTTCCCATTTTATTAAGCACCAATTTTGTGAACCAAACTAATTAAGACAATTTTATCTTCTTAATCCTAAACATACATCCAATGTGATTAAGCAAGATAAAGTAAAGAATGCTCACAAAACACGTCGATGTATGAGGAAACTACAACGAGAAAAAATCTCGGACGACTCAGGCCAGACATTCACTATGATACGGTTTTAAAAAGGAAGATTATAGTCCTACTCAACGACTCTATTCCCACACGTCTTGACGCCTCTTCGTCTCTTCAACCATTCCTCCACAGTGCAATGCGGGATTCCACCTATGCAAGGGTCACGGCACACAAGTCCATGAGTACCTCGGTATCCACCAATACAGCCAGCAACCATCAATCAGCAAGTATGTGCAAACACAAGTTCTCTGTAGCATATGGTTATATAAAACTCAGATCTTGTAAATACAAAGGATGTTTTTATCTTTGGAAACTACTTGTAAATAAATGAAGAAAACATATGGGTTCTGTTTAGTTCTGTATCCACGCTCTTTTTTCTGAGAAAAAAGACGCCTTAAATAAAAACTTTGAGTGGGCACATCGTTCTTACGAAATTCTTGATACCGCGTAAATATTGCGTATTTCACCCGTTAACCTACGTGTTATTAGCCCCCTCGGGTATCTTAATCCCTATATTTATGCTCGTTAACCATACAACCTCGGATTTCTATGTTAACATGTTTTGCAGGGGTTAATTGAGCTTTTGTAGGTATTTGGATGCTTAGTATGAAGTTTGGATGCATTCCGGCGAAGTTTCGTACACAATCGCACGCGCAAGGGGAATTTAGTCATTTTACAATTTGGGAAACTGGCCCAATGTCTTCACGGAAGTTTTAGCCCTCCTCGCTAGCTTCGTGATTCCGATTCATAACGAAGAAGTTACGACGATTTCAGCGAAGGAAAAACAAGGAAAGTAAAAGAGGAGAAGAAAAGAGGAAGAAAGGAATGCAGTGCTACTGCTGCAATCTGCCCTGTTTGATCGATCGATCGACACTTCTGGTCGATCGATCGACCATTCTAAATTGTCGATTTTTGGCCTTGATCGATCGATCGACCAAAGGGGTCGATCGATCGATCCCCTGTTTTTCAACAGATATTTTCATTTCTTTTCTTTCTTCTTTTCTTTTAATCCAACTTACTATAAATATAATTTTTTGTTGTAATAAATAAAGATAGCAGTAGATACACGATTTTAGGTTAGTTTAGTTTAGGGTTTGGGGATTTGAGAGCTCTTCTTCTTCCTCTCTTGGTTTGACACCCTTTAGGGTTTGTAATTGGTACTTTCATCTTCCCTCTCCATTAATATAAGTTGTATTTCCTTTATTCTTGCTTTGTAGTTAATTTACATGCTTTATTAATTAGTTTACTTGCTTTATTTCTTGCTTTCCTAGTTTAATTAGTTTAATTTAGTTTATTTCCATGTCGTGCCCTTAGATAAATAGGGTCGGGATTTCGTTCCGCCATTTACGGGCTTGGACCTCGAAAGTTAGGATTTCATGTAAAATTGCATTTAATTGAAACCCCGTGTATTAAAGTTGGATTGTTATGCGTTTAACTTTATTTGTCACGCAACTTTAGTGTTTATAGCGATAATCCGAATTTAATCCGCGTGTGACCATTTTTGATTAAATGTTTAATCTTGCAACATTGGCTTAAATTCCTTATTGCGTGATGTTTATGCTTAATTGAAAATGATCGATTAAATGTTTTCGAATCGAAATTCTAATTAGTAGTTGTTTAGCCCGTGAATTTGTGTATGTGATCCCGATCCTCGCTTTACTTTTGCGTAGCGTAACTTATTCTTTTTCTTTTGTCACCATTCCCAACCATCAACTTTTCTTATTTCTTTTACACCATTTTTATTCTTAATGTTTTAAAACAATTAACATCTAAAATTTAATCACTCCCTGTGGATTTCTTACGATACCCGACTTACCGCTGTGCTTGCTTGTCAAGTGTAGTAGTAGCTTAGGTTTTTTGTATCGCGGCGGCGAAACACACAACAATTGTGTCCTCACACGAACACACTTTTTCCGCCCGGTCACAAAATGGCATCGTTGCCGGGGAGTGTGTTTTAGATAGTAATTATTTTATTATTTCGTCGTATTTTTCCTTTTGTATTTGTATTCTTTGTTTTAACCTTTTTTGCAGGATAGCATATTTGAACGCTAAGAAACTTTGATTCGCGGTTGCTCACTTTCTTGCTCGGATTCTCCATCTACAAACAACGAGGTAATCATGTCCTACTATTATAGTTATTACGGTTATTCTAATGATTCATACTTTGGGGATAATTTTCAAGTTTTTCTTGAAAATGAAAGACTTGAAAACATTTATCGCAATGAAAATCGTTATTGGGAGTTTGAGTTGGATTCATATTTTGAAACCAATGATGATTTTTATTCCGATGATTTAAAAGATGAGATTTTACCAAATGAGTAGTTCGAGGCTCTTGAGCCGAGGAAGCCTACTTTGGAAGAAACTTTTCTTCTTTACTCCCAAGGTTTGGAAAGCTTAAATGATGCTGGAATGAGACTTGGAGCACTTTACGATGAGATGAATTCTTATGCACAAAACAACGAGTCGGTGGAAAATTGTGTTTCACCTAAATTTTTCGAAGAATTTCTCATCGAATGTGAATCTCTCTCCCCCGAAATTCAATCTTCTTCCGACGATATGTTGACAAAGATTGAATTTATTTCATTACCATTTACGTTTTTCGTCATTGAACCATTAGAATTACCGTTGATTCCTATGAGTCGGTAGAAACTTTTAAAACTTCTACACTTTTTACCGATGAGAACTCCTTGCCGGACTTGTTTTCTATGGATGTTATCCCGATGTGTGCACCATCTCCCATTCCATTTGAAAAATCTTTGGGAGATGAGTCAATTTTTCTTGGACCTCAAGTGTCCCTTTCCCCCTTATTATCCAAATCCCCCATCGTCCGCCCAAAATTTCAAATTGGCGATGGTTCACTTTTTTCACCACCCACATGCCTTCCGTTGTTCAAACGGAATTCATATCTTCCGGGAGGCATGTTCGCTTTGGATGGTCCACCATTGATCTTTCAAAGTCAAATCCCTTTTTGGGTGGACCCTCAACTATTTAGACTTCTAGTGTATAGTTAGTGTGAAGTCTAAATAGTAGGTTGTAAATAGTTAGCTTTTTAATTTTCTTTCTTTCCTACTTTTCTTTCCTTTTAATTTAGTCTAGTGTAATTAGTTAACTTTTTGTTATTTGTTTTTGCTATGCTTGGTACTAACTTGTTTTGTAGATTTCATTGGACTCGTGCTTATGGAGATCTCTCCAATTTTGGGTAATATCGTTCTTTTCCTCTCTTTGTGTTGTGTTCTTAATGCGCATTGAGGACAACGCAACATTTAAGTTAGGGGGTGTAGGATATTCTATCCATTTCTTTGTTTTGTCCATGGATTTGCTTACTTGTTAGTTACTAAGTATACCTTTTTGTGAAAAATTTAAAAATTTTCAAAAATAACGAGGTTTCTTTTTTCTCCTTTGTTGGGCATTTTGCCTTGTTTTCGATGATAAATTTCAATAATTGCCCGATCCAATAGACAACTCAATGATGCATGTTCTCGATTTTAGAAGTTATTGGACTTTAGTCCTCAAATCATTGATATTGTGAATAACTTCATGAATTAAACTTTATCCCATGAGCATATGCACTTTCCTTGTCATATTGATTTGGTTTAAGATTTTTATAACTCGGTAATCTTTTGTTGCATTGTATATACTTACACCGAGTAAGATTTGTACCTTTCGTCGTTTGTGAGTGTTATACATTATTCTTTTCTCTTTGAAAACGTTGAATTCGTCGGTAATCTCTCTATTCTTTCATTTGACCGTTCATTAATTGAGTTCATACTCGAAATGTGTTACTTGATCATGATTTTCATATATTGTTTTGATTCGAGAATTGCGTAAACTTTGTGAAATGATCATAGGCCATCTTTGTTATATTACCCATATTAGCCTTGACCTCGCCTTACATGTTTCCCTAATCAACCCCTTTGAGCCAAAATATAGCCTTTCGTTTCATAACCCCATTCCCATAACCAACTCCAAATTGGAGTTTTAAGCCATACATACACCTTGCATACCTTTGTTTGGAATGTTACTTGGGATTGAATGTTGTTGTTGTATTTCGGTTGCAATTTTAGGCATATGAGAGTTTGATAAGCAAAGAAAAGAAAGTAGTGAAAAAAGTGAAGAAAAAGAGAAAGCAAAAAGCAAAAGAAAAGAAAAAGTGAGAAAAAGTGAGAAAAAGAAGAAAAGAAAAGAAAGAGAAAGTTGTAAATGTTGTGTATAGTGTTCAATAAGCTTTGATTACTCTCCCCGATGATATATCTAATGCTTGTTTTGGAACTTGTTTTCCAATTTTTGATATTGCCTGCATTTTTCCATTATCCCGAGTTTTCATCCCGAACACTTTGAATCCGTACATACATTCCTTCATTTCGTACCCTAGCCTATCCTACATTATAACCCTATTAAAGTCCTATGTGATCTTAGGTTGATGTAATTTAAAAGTCATAATAGTTGTGATAATCTATGAAAATGCATTTCGCCTCTTTTAGTGTGCGGTATCCTTTCATTGAGATTACAGTTTTTCATTTTATATATAGCGTTCTTCATTGTGACATGTGTGCGACCTCGTTTCCATTTACATTTACTCTTTAGCCCGCATGTCCCGTGTGTTACCTCCCTGTTTCGAGTGAATTCACTTGATGAGTGTAATGCCCGTGAGGATTGAATATATGCTTGCTTTAATGTTTATCCGGTTTATATAAGTTTTTCGCCAAATCACACTTTGCATGTGCTCTATCCCCTCCCACATTTTAAGGTTTCAGGTGCATTCTATAATGTTAATGATTTGGACTTGTGTTTGAATTCATTCACTTTGCTAATAACATGTTTGAAATCTTTTTCGTTGTTGTTGAGTTTGTCGCATGTTGTGTTGGTCATATTTTGAGGAAACCATGTGATGTTTGTGGGTACCATCTCTGAAAACCCTCACGAGACGACACTCGTCCACTAGGGTGACCTAGGGGTTTAACGGCTTATTGCATACGCTAAATGCAATCGAATCACCCGCGAAAGTGGCCTTATGCTTTTATACCATACTTTTGTACTTTCTCCTGCTTTTGGTTTGCTTGTAGTTCTTGTTGCATCCTATTTCATTGCTAGGGACTAGCAATGTGTAAGTTAGGGGGTGTGATACCGCGTAAATATTGCGTATTTCACCCGTTAACCTACGCGTTATTAGTCTCCTCGGGTATCTTAATCCCTATATTTATGCTCGTTAACCAGACAACCTCGGATTTCTATGTTAACATGTTTTGCAGGGGTTAATTGAGCTTTTGTAGGTATTTGGATGCTTAGTATGAAGTTTGGATGCATTCCGACGAAGTTCCGTACACAATCACACGCGCAAGGGGAATTTAGTCATTTTACAATTTGGGCAACTGGCCCAATGTCTTCACGAAAGTTGTAGCCCTCCTCGCTAGCTTCGCGTGGCCGCGAACGGTGCGCGATTCCGATTCATAACGAAGAATTTACGGCGATTTTAGCGGAGGAAAAACAAGGAAAGTAAAAGAGGAGAAGAAAAGAGGAAGAAAGGAATGCAGTGTTGCTGCTCCAATCTGCCCTGTTTGATCGATCGACCGACACTTCTGGTCGATCAATCGACCATTCTAAATTGTCAATTTTTGGCCTTGATCGATCGATCGACCAAAGGGGTCGATCGATCGATCCCCTATTTTTCAGCAGATATTTTCATTTCTTTTCTTTCTTCTTTTCTTTTAATCCAACTTACTATGAATACAATTTTTTGTTGTAATAAATAAAGATAGCAGTAGATACACGATTTTAGGTTAGTTTAGTTTAGGGTTTGGGGATTTGAGAGCTCTTCTTCTTCCTCTCTTGGTTTGACACCCTTTAGGGTTTGTAATTGGTACTTTCATCTTCCCTCTCCATTAATATAAGTTGTATTTCCTTTATTCTTGCTTTGTAGTTAATTTACATGCTTTATTAATTAGTTTACTTGCTTTATTTCTTGCTTTCCTAGTTTAATTAGTTTAATTTAGTTTATTTCCATGTCGTGCCCTTAGATAAATAGGGTCGGGATTTCGTTCCGCCATTTCCGGTTTTGGACCTCGAAAGTTAGGGTTTCGTGTAAAATTGCATTTAATTGAAACCGCGTGTATTAAAGTTGGATTGTTATGCGTTTAACTTTATTTGTCACGCAACTTTAGTGTTTATAGCGATAATCCGAATTTAATCCGCATGTGACCATTTTTGATTAAATGTTTAATCTCGCAACTTTGGCTTAAATTCCTTATTGCGTGATGTTTATGCTTAATTGAAAATGATCGATTAAATGTTTTCGAATCGAAATTCTACTTGGTCGTTGTTTAGCCCGTGAATCTGTGTATGTGATCCCGATCCTCGCTTTACTTTTGCGTAGCGTAACTTATTCTTTTTCTTTTGTCACCATTCCCAACCATCACCTTTTCTTATTTCTTTTACACCATTTTTATTCTTAAAGTTTTAAAACAATTAACATCTAAAATTTAATCACTCCCTGTGGATTTCTTACGATACCCGAATTACCGTTGTGCTTGCTTGTCAAGTGTAGTAGTAGTTTAGGTTTTTTGTATCGCGGTGGCGAAACACACAACGATTGTGTCCTCACACGAACACACTTTTTTCGCCCGGTCAATTCTCATGTCGTTTGAACGAAATACATATCTCGTTATAAAGAATTGTGCATGTCGTTTGAACGACTCCACAATGTCGTTTGAACGATTGTCAAAGTCGTTTAAACCAAGTAAACTCAATTGAAAATTTTATACGACTTTAAACACAAAATAACTCAGAAAAAACACTTTAAAAGCATTTTAAAATTTGATTTAAATAAAATATAATCCTTAGAAAATATTTATCGAAGTATCCATAAACCAATATGCATCCATACCTGAGAGTATCTGGGAAATCCAAATGAAGAAGTGAAATGTGCACCAAAACTACGGCATGATCTATCTTTGAAGCTTGGCCGCTACGTCTTCAACACAACGTCATAGGCATAATAAGAATCGTGACAAGTAAAATATATCCTATGACTCAAAGTATTTTTGTCCGGAATGATGTCAATACATACAAATTGACACTATTTAAAAATTTATCCTTACAATAATATTTTAAAAGATTAACACTTATGAAATTGGAATGAAAATAATGGAATAGAGATGTTTCCAATTAAGAAGAATGTTACCCCAAGGTTAAAAGGGTATTAAGGTGTTAAAACACTTAAGAGGTTAGTGTGGGTAAATTAATAATATTTTGGAAAAATTAACACTTGTGTAAACAGTGTAAATGGTGAGTTTGGAAACAAATGGGTAAAATGGTAATTTTACTTAAAGCTGGACATTTTTATGAAATAAAAAAATGTTAAAAAGGGTGTTGCACAAATCGGTGCTAAATAAATATAATTTTTGGAATGAAATCAAGGTTAAAGGGTAAAGGATATGAAAGGTTCATTTCAAAGTGTAACACAAGTTGGGGTGAACTCCTAATTTTGGCTTCGGCCGAGTAAAACGAAAAGTGAAATAATGTGAACATTTGTAAAATATTAAAACAAATTAAAAGGAACTCGGATGACACCGAAAAAATTAAGGACACGGAGTCCTCGGGTGAAAGATCCAAAATAACTGGCCAGAGCATATGGTGCGTATAACCGACGGTGTGGAGCTCGTTGAAGTATGCGATTATTGAAAGATTTCGAGAAAAGATAAAAAAAAAAATGAGAAACGTTTCAAGAAATGGGTTGTGCGGTGAAATGTGTTAATACAACCTAACTTAAATGAATTTAAAAATGTTCGGGTAAAGGTGAAATGGTCAAGGTTAGGAAAAAGGCAAAGTAAGTGAGTAAATGGGTGGTTAAGCAACCTAAGTGGTTAAACCCATAATTAACACAAGAGTGTGTTGTAAAAGATTTCAAAGACTAAATAAGTATTTTCTAACACGGTGTTCTCGTGTCTTGAAATGGTGGTTTTCAATGAAAATACTAATGTTTATTGTCTAAAATGAAAAGGGTAATTTCGATAAAGAAATAGTTTTCGATCAAACCAAGTGTAGTGGTTTCAAGTATTGAACCGTGTGTGTTAATTGAAGTGAGAAATGCTAAATGAGGAAAAGGAAGTCTTTTATAAGATTAATATAAATTAATCTGGATAAATACGATTTTCGAAATTAAACTATTTCATGCATTAAGTATATGTATGTATATACAAGGTAGTTGCATGTGTACATAGATATAACGTGTTAGAGTTTTCTTTCTGCCATTTGATTCTATACTGCATTTGTATATTTTCCACTAAGCATTTGGCTTATAACCTCGCTTTGTTATGACAGGTTGGGATCAATTTCGTATTTTGAGAGCGTTATGCAGGTAAGTACTTTCTCTTACATTAGGTTAGTAGCTCTGTATGCTTGGACTTCAGGGTGCTCCCCATGGGTCCCTTATGTAGTTTAATTTGAAATTAGAATCACATATTAAACAAGTGAAATGTTAATTAAAATAAAACTGGAATAGCAGCATTATATAGGTTGTTTCATTGGACTTCACACTTAATGCTCGGGTCGGACGGGGTTGACTGCAGGGAACCCATAAGTCCGGGCAGGGCGTTACAGTTGGAAGCGCGGGCAGAGCGTTATTCGATGGGTGTACCTATATATTATGTATTATTTATGTCTATGTGTATATTGTTGGTTGGGTGAACATATCACATTCCAGGTGAATCTATAGATTGGTCTTGCGTTGGACGTTGCAATTGTGTACTGTATGCCTAGTTGTTGATGCGAGATGTCAGGAGGTCATATATGATCATTTATTTATTCGGTCTCAACTCCGCGACGATAGAGGTCATTGATCTCGCCGTCGAAAATTGAGGCGCTTAGACATGGGAGGGAAATATTGATGGGGTGGTGGAGGTACTGGTGAATGGACCTGTCAAAAAATACGATAACACGGCATAATCCGATACGAAATTATGTTAATGAATTTATCTTTATTAAATTTGGGTCATTAACAGGTTAACATGACAAAGTCGTTAAAATAACGGTTTGGAATTGAAATTTATTTATACCTCTTTTTACCCGTCAATACTCGTTAATACTAATGGGTACTATAGGGTCACCCAATTCATACCCAATAACCTTCATCATTCACGAAATAATAATAATAATAATAATAATAACAATAATAATAATAATAATAATAATAAATAAATAAATAAATAGTTAATGGACCTAATGGTTAGATAATGGATCACCCATTTAAACCTAAATCGATTTGTTAATATTAATGACTACTAACAATTTGAGTTGTGTACCCGCTAATGTTAACGAATCGTGTTTGAACATTGTCTTTAGATCCATTAAACCTAACAATTAGGCTTGTCAATCGGGTTATATGAGCCGAGCTTGCGGTTAATTAGACTCGACTCAATTTTTATTTACTCGGCGCAAGCTGAAGCTCGATCCGAACGAGCTTGAGCGTGTTTGGCTCAAGCTCAGCTCGCAAAGTAAATCGAGCTTCGGGCCCAATTTGAACAAGCCCAAATTGAATATTCCAATATGTATTTATTTATTTGAATAATAAATATTCATATATTCCAATACGTATTTATTTATTTTAATAATAAAGATTCATATTTTAGCAATAAAAAACGCATTTCAGCATTAGAAACCCATATTTCAACATTAAAAAAATATATTTCAGCACGAAAGTAAATTAATAAATGGTCCATCTTATTTCAGCATTAGAAACACACATTTCAACATTAAAAAAATATATTTCAGCACTAAAGTAAATTAATAAATGGCCCATCTTACTTTTGTTTTTTTATTATTAAGTCCATTAATTTATTTCCATAAGAATAAAATTATAAAAATTATTTTGTTTGAAAATATTTTTACATATCATAGAAAATAAAATAATTTTATATATATATTATTTCGGGTCAAGCATAATTTAGACTTGAAAGTGTTTCGCTCACGCTCGACTCGATTTAAATTCGAGCTAAATATCTCGGAAGACCTAATAACAATGGGTCATGTATGGAATAAAATTATTTTGACACAACTGTAATTATTTAATCCACAAGTCGTTGAGAGAGATAGTGTTGAATCTGCCATCCGAATAATGAATTCTTGGGCGAACCAATCACCAATAATGAGATTGAAAAGGCGGTTTGGCAACTTGGTACTCTAAAAGCTCCCGGTCAAAACACCCTCTTTGAGTTTAAATTTTACAATCTTCTTCAAATGTCTTGTTTGAATAGTAGTAGAGTGTCTCGATCATTGTTGCCAATATAACTCCTTTTTCATCCGCTCATCCATCTGATCAACACTTGCATTTTCCTCGGGCAAGATTGAACAGTGGCTAATTGACGGAAGATGTTTGGAACAATAAAGGCTATATTAACAAAAAAATAGTTTACGCAATTATGCAAACAGCACGCGTTTCTACTCTTTCAAAACAAATTAATTCCAATAACACTAACAAAAAGAATCGTAATCCAAACTTCAACAACAATCCAGCCTAACTTACATTACTCCAATATCTAGAACTTCCAATAGGCACTCTCAAAATAGCTCAATCTCTTAATCCGTTTCACACACAATTTAGACAGCGACTCTTGGACTCAATAAATTCAATCCCAACCCTAGGCTCTAAAATTCTATTCACAGAATCAACCCCATGGATAATCTTCAACCAGACGCAATAAGAGCAAAAATCCTTTGTACCACATCTTGGAATATATTTCATTCAATCCATTCCAATTATTGGCATAGACAATTTAACATTTAACAAATGAAGGATTTCTGAATTAATACCCCGTTCTTCATTTATCTTAGACTAATTTTCCACAAAACGATACCACAACTAGAGATGAGATTATAACAAAAGGATTCATTCAATAAAAATCAGCGAATCAGTTCACATTCATAACGATTGTCATATAAAGTAAAACAATCTGAGCTGTAGTCATTCTAAAACCTAACATAAAAAGACACAACCCAAATAAACCAAAAAGGAAATCATCTTCACACTACAGCAACCCAAGCATGAACAAATCTATATTACATAACACTACCCCTACCCCTACACCTAACCTTAAACACAATACTATCATTCCCCTTCATTTCTTCCCCGCCTTCTTAGCCGAAGTCTTGATACTCTTTGCCTTCTTCACAACCTTAGCCTTGGCAGGAGTTTTCTTCACCTTCGCCACCGCCGGTTTAGCAACCTTCTTTTTAGGTGTCGCCACTTTGGTTGCTGTCTTAGGTTTCTTGGCCGCCGGTTTAGCAGCAGCAGCTTTTTTTGGTTTGGCAGGAGCAGCGGCTTTGGGCTTTGTAGCAGCCTTTTTGGCAGGGGCTTTCTTTGTTTTCTCGGAAGGGGCCTTTTTGGCTGGGATAGCAAGCTTGAAGGAGTTTTTAATTTTGGTGAGCTTTCCAGCGGCCACGAGCTTCTTCAATTGAGCGAGAACGAGCTTTTTGTAAGTAGATGCCAAGTGGGCTTTTTGTTTGTCTTCGATGAATTTCGTGATAGCGTGCTGGCTTGAACCTGTTCTCTCCTTTAGTGCCACTATTGCCTCTTCAATCATCTGTTTGTTTAACAAAAAAATAAAATTAGAAATGGCATTGATAAGATAAGAAACTGAAATAAAACAGTTATCGGTATAGGAATAAAAGTGTTACCACTGAGTAGGGAGGGTGTGCCATGGGCTTCTTGGGACCAGCGGATGCTTTTGCTTTTGAGGCTTTGGTGGGCTTTGTTGCGACGGAGGGTTTGGCTGTGGACACCATTGTTAAGGTAGGAAAAAAGAGAGGCAAATTTGGGTTATTGCTACAAAGGCGCTGAAGATATGATTTGGAATGTTATGTTTAAAGCGGGAGTTGAAGTCATTTTATAGGGAGCGCGAAAAGGAGAATACGGGATTTGCTAGCGGGGGTCGCAACTCACGGGGATCGACTTTTTTGTGAATATGTCCTGGCGTGAACCTTTGGATTGGAGTTTATCAACGGTGGGGGAAGCTTGTCAAAGTATGACACGGATGGTGAATACTTGGAATTGAGCTACAAGCTTATAATGGAGAACACTTTTTTCTCTATTTCTAATTTGCATATGTATTTTTTAGTTTTTTATTTCTGAATTAATAAACAAATAGATAAAAATTTATTTTCTAGCTTCATAAAAATGGAAAAATGAAAAGTTTTTTCAAACATCGTGAATATCGGGATAAAAAATTATTATATAAATTAAAATTTATGGAACTAGAATTTGATTTCATAATAGTGTTTTCTACGTAATTCTATATTAACAACTCAATTAGGTATTGAAAAAATGATTGTATGTTAAAACTAAACTAAAGCAACTTATAATTATTCCGCGACATCGCAATTGTGGTATTTCTTTAAACGCGTACGTTGCAATTGTAGTATTTTCAGGGTAAAAAAAAAATGCGACAAAAAAACACACTACTGTGACAACACTCATGTCGATTTTTTGTCATGAAAGACGTGGAAGAAGAACTTGTGCGCCTGCCCACTATTTTGGAAAGGCAAGATAGTTCGTGTTGCAGCGTAGAGCCACCATCCCAGAGAAGGATCCTGAGAATTACGTGTGTGAGTGACCTACACCAAACCTAAATGGGGGTTGAATAAGTTTGTAAGCTTCATGTGTTTAAATATTAACAAACTCTGAAGACTAAAAACAATAAATTATAAGGCTAAGGTCTTTTAAAACACACGCACAATGAGATCAAGTGGATACAGGTGTAGAACACACAAGTTAACACACCTATGAAAATTTTAACCTAAATTTCTTGATTTTAAAATAACTAATGTGAAGAGTGTGATCAAATATGTTCATTGTTCATGCGTAAGGTGAACATTCACAATCAAACACAAGACCAAATTTATGAGGAAAAATCCCCTCCTGGGGGTAAAAAATCTTGACGCGCTTCAATTTTCAATTCTACTAAAAAAGTAATTTTGCAAAAGGCAAGCATGTACCTCTCACACAAACATTATTGCACTTGTGTACAAGTAAGATCTTAACAAATAGGAGGAAAAAACTACTTTAAATAGGATTTTTCAATTTTTAGAACGAGTTGTGCATACGGTCAAGTTTGGTAATTCGCATAAATCCTCACAATATGCATTTCAAGTCTCAGTTGTGAGCACGGACACAAAGTGCAGTCGTGGGAGCGCCTTCGTGCGAACGGGCATTAATAGCCACCGTGCAAACGATTAAGGCTAAAATCACATCAAATAAAACAAAAATTGATTAGAAACAAAAACTCCTTCCCAAAAGCACTTCCCTCCAAAATTTGTATAAGATTTAAAAAAAAACTTTATCCTGAAAGTTTAAAACTCACATTTTGTAAAACAAACTTTTTTGCACATGTGTATAGCTAATGATAATTCACATGTACTACATAATCAAACTTGAGTTCGATATGAATTATATGGCAAGAAAAATCTTCCTTGAGCGGCATCCGGGATCTTCAAATCTTCCAAGGTTCAATCTGGACTCAAAAAACATGTTGCACGCTATAGAACAAGTCGATGTGACTTGATAAACACAAACATTTTGACACAACAAATAGCCAATATAATGCCTATATAGTTGTTCTATATTTTTAATCTCCCCCTTTGGCTATTCCATGGCAAAAAAAAACTGTAACAACTCCCATATTCTCACGTAAAGGCTGGCTAGGCACGATACGCCGAAGATGGGGTTTACGTAAATCACATAAAATCACATACGCTGGAATATCAAACCACTTTAGATGAACTAAATCAAATTTATTTACAAATGTTAAGCAATCTAATACATTTTCAATACACATTCAAAAAATAACCAGCACAAGTTGAGAATCATAAGTTGATCATCCATATAAAAGGAATAACACAACATCAAATATCAAATTGCATTACTTAGCACATTTAAGAAAACTTCAATAAGAAAAATAATATGATTACGAGTTTAGTCTTAAAAGTTAAACTCCATCCACAAATCCCCCTTGACAAGTGTTAATTTTGAATTGTTTGAATGCCAAACTAAAAAGTAATTTAATTTTTGAAAGGCTAAAGCCCTATTTATTTTTTAATGTGTGTTAAGCTCTTGGCCTGTGGCTCTTTCCAGCACATTGGATTTTTCCATTGATAGGTTTTTACACACTTAGTTGACACCTGTTTAATGTACTAAAATTCAAATCACACGTTATCATGCTAATGGTAGCCCTTATTGATGCTTTTAAGACGGTCCATATTCAACTCCAATAACAAATCTCATGCGTAGACCTTCAGAGCACTTTTTAAAACTCGTGCAAGATTATTTTCAAATAAGTTTGCAAATGATCATATAAATAACAATCCAACCGATCAATTGTGCATTCATGCGCTGTAAAGTTCAAGTAAGAACTTAATTAATTAAAGATACTAATTAGTCAAAAATAAACTTCAAGTCAATGTTTATATGACATGTCTAAAAAGTGTGAATGGACCGAACACGTTTAACAATTCAAATTATCAATCCGTCTCATAAGAAATAAAATATTGTGATATGCAATCTCATAGATTTAAGCCACATATTTGTATGGTATTTAACCAAAAATAACTGAAAATACAAAATCTTCTTGTTATTTTCAAAATATAAAAAAAAACAAATAAACTCAAGAGCTTGAAAATATGAAAATCAAAATGCACCTCAACACTCTCAAAGAATAACGTTACTCAAACTCAAACACCAAATTTATAGCATTATCCAAATAGCATAATAAACCAAAAGCATGTGAAACATGTGAAGCACGCATACCATGAAAATCATAGGATAATCATAATAAAATATCTGAAATCATGGTCATTAGTGTGGAACATATTAATAAGCATGAAAATATATAATAAGAACTACATATGTTCAAAATCAAATGAATGAGCATTTGATATAGAAGGAGCTCACAATATCTCAACACAAATGACGTCAGACATTCTAGAACCATTGTATAAGATCAAAAAGTATGTACAGACATCATCAAGATCAATATATATACTAAGATCACCACTAGATATCACAAAGATATGTCTCAATATGCAATCTTTTATAAACATCTAAGGTATTGTGGATAAGCACCAAACAAACATATTTTTGGATTTTTCATGAATTTATTAAAAAAAATGTACGAGATAAACAAATCACACATGTATCACAAGACACTCTCACACAAAAATAAACAAACTTAAAATATGTTTGGATTTTTCATTGAAAACACAAAAAACAAGAACAAAATCAAAAGATGTAACAAGAACTATATACGAAGAAGATGGACACAATTAATATAAATAACACTAAACACATGGCATATGATAGGATATTAAATATGAAACTATACGATCCTAGCTATGGCAATCACAAAATAATTCAAGTCTCAGGAGGATCCTCTATTTTATTGGTGAGAGATAGAGAAAAGCTTAAAGATGACTCACCCTTTGAAGTGGAAACATACAATCGAACATTAAAAACACATTTACTTTGTAAAATATCCCTTATAATAGGATTCTTGGTGTGGTCATCCCCGTCGATCCCCACCGCGGAGGGAGGAGGAATCCTTCGGGTCCCGCGCGTCCCCTCTCGGGAGAGCGCTTTGGCCGGCGTCGATTTTGTGAGGTGTGAAAAATGTAGAGAGATTCAGAGTCGTCAGTCTATTTTACTCAAAACAGACAAAAGAAAAAGAGGAAGCCACCCCGAAGGATGGCATCCAAAGACATACTGGTGCGTGCAAAACCAAAATGATTCGAAAAGGGTTCGGAGGCTTAGTTACGAAATGGGAAGGTGTTAAGCACCCATTCCGCCCTTTCGGTCTCTCATGGATATTTGTTATTTTCCTTTATGTTTCCCCCCGTGAGATGTGTGCATGTGTATATATATAGAATGGAGGTAGGAATCCTCGGCTTGTATCATGGAAAAGATAAAGTGAGTCATCCATAGGAAGATTATAAAAGTAATATTAGAAAAATAAGATTTACGCGGTTACCCCTACATTGATCGCTATAAAGGAACGATAATGCACATGGAGTAATGTGTCACTAAGACTAAGGATATATATAATATAAGAAAAGTGGATTTAGAGAAAATAGGAAATGAGAGAAAAAGTGAGAGAAATGACTCGAGTCTCGGGTTTTACCCCGAGACGCCTACGTAGCCTATAAAGGCATCAAAGTCCACGTAGTTCGCATACAAAGCAAAGGGGTGGGGTTTATCCCATAAATCCAAATGTGGGATCTCTTATTTGTAAGTGTGTGTGTGTGTGTGTAGAAAAGGTGTTTTAGTTGTGAGAAAAATGTGGAAAAAGTGTGAGAATCCCTACTTGGAATTTATGAGCAAACCCTCTTTTTCTTGTTTTGGGGTTTTTATTTATATGAAAATAAGAGATGTGCAATAATACTAAATAAAAAGTATATTAGGATGTGTGAGATGAGATTATAAAAGTGCTAAGTAAGAAAACAAGTTATTGGGAATTCAAGAGAATTTAAGAGAGAGAGTTTGAGAAAGTTGGACCTTCTTGAGGATCTTGAGCTTGATCTTGAATGTTGAAGAGCAGCCCTTGAGTTTAGATGATGATGGAGAGTGGTTAATTCACCAAGTTTGATGAAAAGGATGATGAAAAGTGAAGGTAAAAGAGGGATTTGGAAGTTGAAATCACGCTGCCTTCGAGAGAGGTTTCTGGGATTCGTTCAGAGAGATTTCTATCAGATCTGGGCTCCTCTTGAAAATGAGGCCAAGGCCTCCTTTTATAACCCCAGGGGACTTCCGATCGGCCCTATCATGGCACTGCCTATCGGCAGGTGCCGATAGGCAGGATCTGGGACCTGCCATTTGGCAGTGCGCCTCAGGCTTTTTCAGAAAATTGGCCGTCGAGGGCAAACCGTCGGTCAGAATCGTGCACGGGATATACCGTTGGAAAGGTATTTCAGAGACCTTCGAAAGTCCTTTGGACCACTCCAGAGTTCGGGAGTTGACTTTGGGTCAAATATGGCTCAGAAGCGTTTGTCGGTCCATTGGACGGGGAATCGCGCGGACACAAACGGCGCGTTCGTCCGCATGGTAAGTCCTAATCGCGCACGGGGCATACCGTTGGAAAGGTTAGGAGATGTAATTCAACATTCCAAATAGTTTGACCCAGTTTGGAGAGTTGACTTTGGTCAACCGGGCCAGAGAAGCGCTCGGTGGCTTCCCGGAGTCAAACGGATCGTTCGTCCGCATGGAAAGTCGGAATTACGTACGAGATGGACCGTTGGAAAGGGTATTCAGTGCCCTTCAAAGATTCATTCAGCGTCGGTCGAGCTGAAGAATTGACATAGGTCAAACAGAACCCGGGAGCGCCCGGTGGCCTCTGGGTCAGGTTTCGGACGCAAATGGCGCGTTCGTCCGCATGGTAAGTCGGAATCGAGCACGGGATGGACCGTTGGAAAGGGTATTCAGTGCCCTTCGAAGATTCATTGAGTCTCGATCGAGACGAGGAGTTTGACTTTTGGGTCAAACTGAGCCAGGGGGTGCCTGATGGCTTCCAGGTCAGTACTCGGGACGTGACCTGGGTTTATAGTGATGAAGGGAGGTACTAGGGACCTAAGGATAGTTAAGGGGTAACAGAATGGGGTGTCTACACTTGGGTTTATGAGTAATCCTTCACAAAACATGAGATTAAAATTCAATTTATCTTATTTTTGAAAATTTTCATTTCGCACAAAATTTTCATTGTCATGCTTGTGATGAGAAATATAAGACAAAACTTTTCAAAAATCCTTTTTATGTGGAATAAATTCCCCAAAAAATTCTTCACGAAATCCTTTTAAATTCCATTGTCAATCAATTAACATATTTCACAAACTCATTCAATTTATTTTTAAAGTCATAAAATAAATCTTGTGAATGTGAGATTACATGAGAATTCCTAAATATGAAATAAGAATCTCTATGATGACCAGATCTATGACAATGTGTACAAATAAAAATTTCACGATGAACCATCTTAGAATGACTCTTAGGAACAACTCTTGACTTTATTTGAATTTTTAAAAGCTTGTAGCAAAAAATCTTTCAAATGACCATTTTTTGTGACAAAATATGCAAGTGTATGACTACGAAGTTCTTTTCAATTTTTCTTGAACTTCGAAAACAACTTGATTATTTTATTTCACATTCAAAATATTTGAATTAACAAGCACATTTTCTTTTGAAAATTATTTTTTCTCGCTCTCATCGGAAGAAGATTGAACCTTTTGAATCATTTCATGATTTAAAATACTCTCCACGCTTGTTGAGCTATGTTGAAAAAAAATTAACTCAATACTTTCTAAATTTTAAAAGTCTCATGTTTTCTAACCATCTATCAAGAAAATCAATTATTTCATCTTTTGCAAATATTCTTATGCTCATTCACCAAAACATAGCAATTTTCACCATTTTTTACACCTTTCATCAAAATACCATTTTCTTCTTTTATAACAACATATTCTTCATTGGATAAACTCACACAATAATAATGTTTGAAAATTCGACTAAAAATAATGAGGTTAGCCTTAAGTCCTTCAACTAAAATAGCATGTTCTAACTGTTCCTCTTTCCCTCACTCTCGATTTTCTTCCGTTTTCAAAAGTGACCAAACCACCATCAAAACTTTCAAAAATATAAACCATGATTTTTCTCCCTTCATGTGGTGTGAACAACCACGATCAAAATACCAATCATTTTAATTTGAAGAAATCATGGTTATAAATTTTTTAAAAGTCATACAATACATAGGACTCTCTTTTCTCACCCATCTTAATTTCACTTGAATTTCTTTTCTCAAAACACTTATTTCCTTTTATATCTTCTTAAGTTTATTTTCAAGTTTCACATTCTTTCATTGAAAATCATTTATCCTTTGGAATTGGGGATATGACAATTTTTCATTTATTTGTAACTTGAAACAAAATTGTCTAAAGTGTCCTCTCATGTAACAATAAGAACACTTACACGTTTAAAAAAGGTTTAGGATAAATTTTCACATTCCTTCATTTAAAATGTTGAAATCTTGATTTTGAAAACCTTTTTATCTCTTAAGAAAATTTGGATAATGAATAAAATTGGGAACTTGTCTTTCAAACACTTTTTTTTTAAATGTAGCTTTTTAGGTCTTGCACAATGTTGCTTTTTAGGTCTTGCACCAGAGTTGGGTTAGTTGGCATTTTGATTCTTATTAACTTTAGAAATAACGACATTTGTACTCTTGACGGACGAGACTTTCTCCTCGAGCTCATATTTTTTTTGTAGCTTTAGTATAACTCTCTTGTACACCATCCTTCTCTTCTCGTACAAAAATCATAACATCATTAGTAGGAGGATCAAAATGATTACCCCCCCCCCCCCCTTAGCACCATTTGAAATAAATGATTTTTCAAAAAGCATTTTGTTAATTATAACCGAACGATCCTATAAATCAAGTTTTACTTTAAGATCATTAGCCAATTCATTCTCAAGAGAGACTACTTCCTTTTGGTATTCTTTTTCCTCGAGGTAGAATTTTTTGCGTTCCTATTCAAGTTTACAATTAAATTGAAGGAAATTGCCTTTTTTTTATTTTCAAATGAATAATTTTGTTCATTGACTCTCTTTAACTCATGCTTGAGTTGTAAAATCATTTCATCTTTCTCTTTCGACAAATCACTTTCTTCTATATAAAAATTTATTTTTTTCGCAACTTGATGTTAGATTTGTTCAACTTGGGGGACTTGTGAAAAAAATTGTTATACACATGATTAATCTCACTCAAGCCTTTCATCATCGTTTTCATCCTTGTCATTGTGAGTAACCTCAAAACTAGACTCGATAGAGGTATGTGAAATCTCCTTAGAGCGTGAAGTATGTGATGCAGTATCCACATTATAAATGCTCACTCCAAATGCATATATGTCGGACAAAATCATAAAGATACACGAATAAATAAGCAAACACACAAAACAACGATTTAACTCAGGTTGCAAAGCCTAATACGAGCAACATTGCTCTGATACCAATGGAGAATTATGTGCGAATGATTTATACTAAACCTAGAGGGGGGCGAATATGGTTGTAAGCTTCATATGTTCAAATCTCATTTTTCACAAAAATTTATTTCAATTAAAAATCTATAAAGACTAAAAACATCAAATCACGATTCTAAGGTCTTGTTAAAACACACTCATAAGGAGATCAAGTAGATCTAGGTGTAGAAACACAAACCAACGCACCTAAAATAATTTTAACCTAAATTATTTTATTCAAAAGCAATTAATGTGAAGTGTGTGATCAAATGTGTTAATGAGTAAAGTAATTCACAATCAAACACAAGACCAATTTTATGAGGAAGAACCGCCACCCAGGGGTAAAAAATCTTGACGCACTCCAGTTTTAATTTTCTACTCAGAAAGTAATTTTACAAAAGGCAAGAATGTACCTCTTGCACAAACATTATTGTGTTGAAACCTGTGAACTTGTAAACTCTCTCCCATAGCAAATGAAAATCCATCACAATCTCCATGGAATGAATGGATAATTCTGGTCTTCCTCGTAGATGAGCCATACCTCAATCTCCCCATTAGAAAAATATGCCTCCAATTTAAGATTGTGGAGTGTTAGATCGTGTTAAATTAAAGTAGATATATGAAATTATATGTCTGAATACAAACTCTCAAAATTCACTCATATAATTTGAAGATCCATGAATTTATCTAGGTTTTTAATCAATTGTGAGGAACAGGTGAAAAGGGAATTTGGAGGGAAAAAGAAATGTTCTCAACTCTAAAAAAATCGTCCAAGGGATTTTCTTGTGTAAAAGTCAAATCTTAACAAATAGGATGTGAAAACTCATTTAAATAATTTTTTTTATTTTCAAACCACGTTGTGTGCACATTCAGGTTTGGTCATTCACACGAATCCTCACAGTGTGCATTTTAAGTTATAGTCATATGCACGAACACGAGGTCGAATCATGGGAATGTCTTCGTGTAAATGGGTATAAAGAGCCACCATACAAATTTTTAAGGCTTAAATCACACCAAACAAAATAGAACTTGATTAAAAACAAAAAAAAAACTTCATAAAAGCATTTTCCTCCCAACTTCTGAAAAGATTTTAAAATAACTCGGTCCTAAAAGTTTAAAACTCACATATTTTGTAAAACAAACTTTTGTGCACATATGTATAGCCAATGATAATTCACATATACTACTGAAAGGACAAGTCTTAAAAATTGAGCTCGATCTTAATCATATAGTAAGCAAATCTTCCATGAGCAGTGTTCAAGATCTTCAAATCTTCTAAGGCTCAATTTAGACTCAAAAACCGCGTCCCACTTACACAGAACAAGTCGACGTGACTTGATAGACATAAAAGTTTTGGCATAAAAGATTGCTAATATAATTCCTAAACAAATGTTCTACATTTTCAGATCCAATCACGTTGGCCAACTAGCAGAAGTTTATGGATAATGAGACATTCGAGAGACAAGTATTTGCCCATGGCTCGACAAGGAGTAACCAGTCAAAAAAGGTTATTGTGCATTACTTTGGGCGGACATATTACATAGAGGTGGAGCATAAGATTGTAGGTATATTACTTTAAATTAAATTTTGTTTAGTGGTAAGTAAATTAATTTAATTTGGTCACATTTTTCTTTTATTTGGTTATATTTTGTAATAGTCACAGAGTGGCATAGTGGAAATCCACGTAGGATCGACTCCTATGCAAAGATTTGAAATAAGAAGGGTGAGGCTTCTAATTTTCACATCGTCGAGATCATCATAAGTTATAATTGAAGTTATATTTTCAATTTAGACTGTTTATTAATATTTTTTTTAAAGTTAATAGCCTATTTTCATATCATTTTAGGAGAGGCTAAAGGCGGTGTACAAATCCCATAGTGATGTCGATAAGGCATCTCTGAGTACATGTGCACTGAGCCAAATGTTGTGCCTAAATAGAAAAGGTCATACTCAGGGCTTCATCTCCTGGATATGAAATTCAAAGTTTATGGGTATTACTTGTAGTAATAATGGGTCGTCCTCCAAGGTCGACACGTACAAAGTAGACGCGGACTCAAAATTGGAAAGTCCCCAACAAACACTGAACCACATGTTCGAATGGGTTAAAAGTGCAGTCACAAATATAGATGAGGGGAAGGAGAATGGGAACTATAAATTAAATAGCAAGGAGAAAGTGGACCACTACTATATTCCCCTCTCCGAATCTGGCCGACTCGTCATTTACGTAAGACATGTACTCTAAACCTAAACCAGCTATACCGACTCCATTTGATCTAGTCAAGGAGAAAATATATACCCCTGATACATGTGGAAGCAATCGAATTACCAACGGAGTGAAGAACACGAGCATTATTATGGGTACCATGGTGCACAACCGTCCACTGCAACATTTTGAGTCACGGGTCCCGTTTACTGATATCTTGGTTGGGAAAGAAGACGAGGTATTATAGTTAGACCAACAAGTTGGTGTTCAGCATATTGACCACACATTGGGGGCATATATCATTTGGTCAACTTGTCAAATCAAGCCTTATTAAGCTTTTGTAGGATGTTACATTTAATAAAACTTGGCTTATGTAATTAAACTTATAATGTTTTGATGTAGTTAACTTGAAACATATTTGATTTGGTTTGATATATGGAATTAGTGTATTTTGGTTTTGATTTCATTGATATGTCGTATTATATTTTTTGTTGTGTTGATGTTGGTTTGAACAAAAATAAAACATTTCTTGAAGCAGGCCTACTGCTTGCTAATAGCTACTGCCCAGCTCAATTATTTTTATGTTCTATAGTTTTATCACGGTCAAGACCACGACAAAACAAGGTGGTTGTGTACACGACCTCAATTTATACCCACGCGCACAGAGGCTCTCACATTTCTCCCTGGTGAAAACATGGGCACAAAAAATATGACATGTGTGCACGACCAAGTATTCACTTATCATAGTGATCATGGCAGAGGAAGCCTTATCAGGTTTATAACAGTGGTAAATAAAAGGTTGTCAAGGTCAAGGACTATGACAAGGCATGGTCACCCCCCTTTTTTCCTGATTACTTAATTTAAAAAGGACTGTGACAAAGGTGTGTTATCACGATCAAGGACTATAACACAAGGTGTTGTCTCGTCCAAAGTTATCACAACCAAAACAAGGCAAGGTGGTTTTATCACGGTCAAAACCGCAACGAACAAGGTGGTTGTGTACACGACCTCAATTTATACCCACGCGCACAGAGGCTCTCATATTTCTCCCTGGTGAAAACATGGGAACAAAAAATGTGACATGTGTGCACAACCAAGTATTCACTTATCACGGTGATCATGGCAGAGGAAGCCTTATCAGGTTTATAACAGTGATAAATAAAAGGTTGTTAAGGTCAAGGACTATGACAAGGCATGGTCACCCCACTTTTTTGCCTCATTACTTAATTTAAAAAGGAATGTGACAAAGGTGTGTTATCACGATCAAGCACTATAACACAAGGTGTTGTCTCGTCCAAAGTTATCACAACCAAGGACCATGCCAGTCCGACTCAAATACTGTAGTGTCAAGCAGACGTCCTGCTGCAATGAGGAGATTATTGAAGAAGTATAGAACCTCTAGTTACCCTATATTAAGGCCTATAAGAAGATGATTGAGCTCGAGAGGTCCTACTTCATTTTGGCCAATGAAAGAGACCTCCTTACTACTCAATTGGATGAGGATAAGTAGAGAAATAATTACTAAGATGTAGATAACTCAAATTTAAATGAGGGATATGATGTCGACTTTTAGGACATGGTCGAACAATTGAAATAATTTGAGTCCATATACTTTAATAAAGTTTGGGTGGTAGGTGGAAAGTGGATAAACTTGCTCAAATTTGATGAGTAATACAAAGATAACCCCTTTGGCCAGGAGGTTGCTTAGTCAGTCATCGACAATGCCCAAACTAAAAATGCCCCAGGTGAGGGCCAAGCTAGGCAAACCACCGAGGGTGGGGACTGAGGTGAGGTCACTCTTGATGCCCGAGCTTATGTCTTCTTTTTGTTTTTTCTTTTGTCAGCCAATGGTCGTTTTATATACTTTTTCTTTAACGCCCAATTTAGGTCTCTGGCCATCTATGAATGATTAATGGAAAAAGTGTATTTTTTTGTCTTTACTTCTGTTCATATATTTTGCATGGATCATTCTTGGGGCTAATGTAGTATAAACAAGTTTATGCATGGAAGGGGTGGGTCCGTGAGCAACTTTCAACACTTGAGGCAATTTTGTAAAATAACAAGTTGTTTTTAAAAAAAATTATAGTCGACTAATCCCACAATATATCAACATGTCATAGAACTTAAATGTTGAAATTAATGAACTAACTAGTTAGACCAGTTAGTTAACGTTTTTATTTATATGGGCAATAATGAAATTAACCTAATAATTATTTTGGTATCATGGAAATTTAATGGGAATATTTAACCAATTTTTAACATATTTGGACTATATCAGTCCAAATAGGATTGACTTGACATAATTATAAATTTTTCGCAGGTTTAATCTAAGTAGAGTGAAAGTATTAAAGGTGGTATTTTCTAAGACGATCTTAGAAGTTTGGTACCTATTCTAGGCGAGATCGACTTAGTATAAGCTATACCAACCGTTCGTAGGTTTTACCACCATATTAGGTGGGTTTTTGCTTATTTTAGTACGACCAACCCTTTCTACTATTGCATCACCATTTTCATGTGGGTTTTATGTATTCTAAGCAAACCCAACTTATTTTAAGGCTTAATACCCATTATGATGTTGTCTGTGCCTATTATAGGATGAAAAACTGATTATTATGTTGTAACACCATTTTGAAGTGCATTTTTTGCCTATTATAGGAGAAACATACTCATTCTAAGGCATACCAACCATTCTCAAGTGTGTTTGTGTCTATTCTAGGTCGACCCCTTCTTATGTTGTACCATTTTTTAAGTGAGTTTTTATTTATTATATAATGATCAACTCATTCTTATGTTGTACCACCATTTTTATGTGAGCTTTTACTCAGTATAGTTTGGTCAACCCATTCTTAGGTTGTATCGCCTTTTTCACGCGAGTCTTTGCCTATTCTAGGTTAAACACACTTATTCAAAGTCTCAATATCCATTATTTACTGGGTTTGTGCCTATTTTAGACTCACCAAAGCATTTTTAGGTTTTACCACCATTTTCATGCGGGTTTTGATGCTTATTAGTTGCATAGAGACATAACATGCATTAAATATGCTAATGAACTTAACTTATGTAATACAACGCATTTTATGCATATTTTTTAGTTATGAAAAATTATGAAAAATAATTATTTGTGCCTGATTATAACGTGAGATTCCCCTATTTATATTTTACGTGTCAATTAATTCGGATTTAGAGTCGGATTTAAAATACGATAATTCATAAATAATAATAATTAGCTGCAGGCCCTGCATATTTTAAATAAGACTTTGCTTTAAGGATGATGAAACACTTTCTCTTTTTGAAAAACTCGTTTTTAAATTTTATGTGCACCAATTTTAACTTAACCAAATTTTATCTTGATTTATCCTAAACGTGCATCTGGTGATTAAAGCAAGTAAAGTAAAGAAAAGAATGCTCATAATACCGGATGTACAAGGAAACCACAAAGAAAAAAAATCTCGGACGGCCCGAGCCAGACAATCACTATGAATGCGGATTTATAAGGAACAAACACAAGTTTTACTCAATGACTCGATCCCTACGAGAATTAACTCTCTTATGATCTTCAACCACCCTTCCACAGTGCCCTCGCAGAAATTCCTTCTTCCACATTGCTCATCCACAACACACGCGTCCACGTATGTATCAATGTCCACCGATATGGCTTGTAACGTCTACGATGTTGAACACGGCTCTTTCGCTTCTTCACCGTAAAACCCAGTAAAGTTCTATGTAGAACAAACTCCAATGGTTCTGATAAAGATCAATATATTGTATAATAATGAAAGCTCGGATCTTTAAAACTCTAAGGATGTTTTGGACTTAGAAAACCTTTGAAAACTATGTGCAGAAAACGTAGTGGTTCGTAAATTGTTTTTCAAACTGCACCCCTTTACAAAATTCGGAGAAAACACGCCTTAAATGTTTTTCTTAAGTCGGCATCTCGCTCGAACGACATATGCGTATCGCTCGAACGACATCCCTATGTCGCTCGAGCGACTGCTATAGTTGTTTGAATGACTGAAACGTGTGTTTGATTTTAACACAACTCTAAATGATGTTAATCTCGAATAAACGAAGTGTAAACATTTTCAAACACTTTTAAAAACATTTTAAAATTATTTCTTTAATAAAATAACATCCTTAAACATTTTAAAATAAATTCCGAGCCCCATTAAAATTACGCATTCATACCCGAGTGATCTTGAAATGCAATTAAACTTGAAGACAAAATATATACCATAAATCGGCATGATAAATTCCTTGAAGCTTTGCCGCGACGTCTTTAATAAACTTCAAAATGTCATTGTCTATGTGGGATCATGACAATAAAAATCTACTTATGACTCAAACGTGTTTTATTTCGAGAATAAGTCAAATAAGCATACAACGGACTCAATTGGAAATTGTGTCCTTACAAATCTCCCCCTTTGACTATTTTGGGGCAAAACCAACAGTGAATTGCCTAAGCCAGACCGTCAAGCCGTATGATGCCTACATCCCATCCCATAAAACCCTAAATAAAAAATTACATGACAAGACTAGTAAAAGATGGTCCGAAAAGCATGAACTGTCTGGATGTGATGTAGTCTTGAAATCTTGAATCTCTTAAGCATTCCTACAAGCATGAAATAGACAAATACCACGCGAAGTATGGAAGGAAAAATTATATAAAATAATATGTAAAATAAAATTCAAATCATTTGTTATGTGAGCAAAACATGATATCAATTTGTAAATAATCATTTAAATCAGGATACCAATTTATACCATTGCAAAAATAATATGATGCCAATTTGTGTAAACTAGTCAATATAATTATGAAAACATATGATCACAAATATGATACCAATAAGTAATGCAACAAATGTATCTGGTCATCAAATAAAAACTCTCCCCAACATCACATACATCTCTCCCCATTTTTGTCTCGAATAGACAACCCGGTGAAAAGATAAACATATATAGCATGAGATAATCAATGAAGTGTAACTAGATATCAATGAAACAACCAGCTAATAATGATTAACAATATAAAATTTGTAGCTAGCAAATGGTAATCACACAGTAGGAATCAACAATCTAAGCAGGTGTGAATAAATGAACATAATACAGTAAAATATGATCAATGATAATCTGCATATAACAAACTATCCAGAAGCAACCCAACAATACAAAAAAAAAATGACAACTAAGAACGCGGTACTAAAACAAAAGCAAATAGAAGTTCAAGAGGGTCGCTCGAACGAGACAACCTTGTCGTTCAAACGATAAAAGGCTACTTGCGAGATGGCTTCTTGCGACATCTATTTCTCGCTCGAACGAGAAAATCAAACTCTCACATTCAGTTCTAAAAATTAAACAGTTTCACTCAGGAAAAAAATTCTTGAAAAAACTAACTGGAAGTGGCAGAAAACTGCAATACAATAACGAAAACAACAAAAATGATATGGGTTGCATGCTAACATAGTACTGATGTGCTCAAACATGAACATGGAATGTATGGGCATGAACTACAACAAATGAATCACAATTTCAACACATAGAAATGATCAAGAAGTTCTAATTGATAGCAATAAACCACCAAACTTTATTTTAGTCGTATGTGACAATTAAAGTGTAAGCTTAATGAACTAACCAAACATCATGCACACAAATCCAAAATTTTGACGATTCTACAAATAATAACGTCATGATACGATTTTTCAACATTATGATTCGTGGTACAAACCCATTTAATTATCCATCCATACTCCCTCAAACATATATATATATATATATATATATATTTTCCTTTTGGAATGAACATAAACTAATTTGGCCCATTTTGGCATATGATTCTTTTTATTGCCTTTAATTTTTTTGGACTTTTTTAAACGGTGGCTTTTACGACGAGTCAGTTTTACACTCTCACAGACCTTTTTCGTGAACACTCATCATTTTTTTTAATTTCAATCCTCATGGTAAACGATTCTTACATGCACACCTCCTCCTTAAGTCTACTTATGCATAGATGATAAAATTGAGATAAGAACGTCTCACCAAATTTAAATATGCAAAAGAAGTCAAACATTCTTATAAACTCGTACATGTGTGCAAAGATGACACATATATAAAGTCGAATAAAAAAGCCTATCAACTTCGAAACAACCCCATAATACAATGGTTAAGATAATTATAAACATCAATAATTATGACCAAATGTCCTAGCCACATGGATGACGAAAGGAATGGGGTCCAAGCACACCAATATGCCACATTAAACATGTAAACTCACGACACAAAAACAAATCGAAAATCTTTTTGGTTTTTCAACATATTTTGACTCAAATAAAAGAAAATTCTTTTTATATTTTTCTCTAAAATTTTATGAAAAACAAAATCTTTTTGTATTTTTCAAATAAGACTCAATAAATGAAAAAAAATATATAATATAAAATGATACACATGTCATAACACTAGAAAGATATAAATCATGATGCAAAGACTAGCGTATGACAAATATGGCAACACAGTCATTCATTAAATCTAGCACGGGAAGAATCAAGTGCAACCAAATGAGAACAATGAAGTTTTAGACTTAAAGCCTTTAAGTGCGATTTCCTAACCCAAGTAGGTGTGACATGACACATGGGGGGTTGAGAACCGAAATGACTTTATTCCTAAACTTCCTAGGAGCATTCCTAAGTTCATAGCAAAAACGTCTAAGGAGACCTTTCCTACAGTAATGGGAACATGAGTAAACACAACGGGAATGATTACCAAAATATCAACCTCTCCTTACGTTCCTAGTGGTCTCTCTCACACGATTGGTATTGACTTTGGGAATGGGAACAACGTGATCATCATAGCCTATCCTAAACATATCTCTTTTGACTTGGACGATGCCTAACATCCTATCCAACTTCTCTGACCTAGCTTCCAAGTCAAACTTAACCTTACTCGAGTCTTTCAACTTCTTTATAACTCACAAATCCTAGACTCAAGCACACGTCTAGACTCCTCAAACTCTAGCACCTCCCTTTTCAATTCCTCCCTCAAGCCACGAAGTCTATTTCTCTCTTTCTCAACGTAATCTAGCTTCTCTTTAAGCTTCTTCTCCCGTTCCCTTGGATCTTTAATCAAAATATAATTATTTTCTATGGCACTCTCATTCAACCTAGCTTATAATTTAGAGTTTCCCTTTTTAATTTTCACCGCCTCGGCATACAACTCATCAAATGCAACTTGCAACTCTTTCACATCAACCTCCTCTTCCTCATTCTCTTTACCCTTATACACTTAGGATTTACTCTCAACGGCCTCAGAAGTGTCATGCACGTGAGTATCTTTATGGGAAGATTTATCGTCTTCGCTCACATGGAATGCCATAAACGCAACAAAGTTACACTCAATGGGGGAACTCTCACATATGCAATCGGTTTCTTGCCCTATTTCTTATGTCTAGTGGGACACTCGGCAACCTTGTGACCATACCCCTCACACCCAAAACACCTATCCGACTCAACCCTATTAGATTTCTCACTCTTATCTTTAGGGGTGGAATCTACCTTGTTATTCTTGAATTTCTCAAACTTTTTGGCATCTTTCGATTGCTTTTGAAATTTAAGAAACTTTTTGAACTTCTTTGCTAATAAGGTGACATCCTCAAAATCAAAATCGTCATCCGAAACTTTAGTCTCCTCCTTTGGGGCTTTCAAAGCAATGCCCTTTTCTTTATTTGGCTCTTACTTAGAGGTAAACATGTCGAGTTCATAGGTTTTAAGGTCACATATAATCTCTTTAAGTTTCATCAACTCTAGCATACCAACTGAGTTTAAAACAGTCACTTTTGCATCAGAACTTTTAGGCAACGACCTTAAGATCTTCTTTATGACTCGATTATCGTGTATCTTTTCTCCTAGGTTTAATGATGCATTGACAATAGTGGACAAGCTAGTTTAGAACTCATCAAATGTCTCACTGTCAAACATCTTAATCATCTCAAACTATATCGTGAGGTTTTGCAATGACCTAATCGTGCTCGTGCCCTCGTGAGTGAGTGCAAGTGTATCCCAAGCCTCTTTTGATGTTTCATAAGTCATGGTTCTATTATACTCTTCAGGTGTGACATGTGAGGAAATAACATGCATACCATTAGAGTTATACAATGCAAGCCTATATTCAGCCCCGATCCATGCCTTAACGGGTTTCAAACTAGTGACCTCACCCTCTCGTGTAACTGGTGGTGTCCAACCCTTTTCAACCACTAACCACACACGCTCATCCATGGATTTTAAGGCACTTCTCATTCGTATCTTCCAATAAGCATAGTTAGTGTTATAAAAAATAGGTGTACGAAAATTGTCATAATTTTCAAAATTCATCCTTATAAGCAAAAAGGGATCAACACAATAAAAATATGTTTCTAGCTCGGATACCAATTTGTTGGCCCCTTATATTTCAAATCAGACTCTACTTTAAGGATGATGAAACACTTTCTCTTTTTGAAAAACTTTTTTTCAAATCTTATGTGCACCAATTTTAACTTAACCAAATTTTATCTTGATTAATCCTAAATATGGATCTAGTGATTAAACCAAGTAAAGTAAAGAAAAAATGCTCATAACGCCGGATGTACGAGGAAACCATAAAGGAAAAAAACCTCGGACTGCCCAAGCCATACAATCACTATGAATGTGGATTTACAAGGAACAGACACAAGTCTTAATCAACGACTCGATCCCTACGAGACTTGACGCTTTTCTGATCTTCAATCTCCCTTCCAAAGTACCCACGCAGAAAGTCCTTTTTCCACGATGCTCGTCCATAACACACGCTTCACGTACGTCTCTAATGGTAGAATTTTCTAGCCGTCTTCTCTTCTCTCTAGCTAACCCTAACCCTAGATAGGGTTTGCATGGCTATTCTACCTTCTCCTATCGTAGGAGAAGGCATGCAACCCCTCCATCAGAATGCTTCTTCTTCTTTCCTTTCAAAAGCCTCTCCTAATCTTCAAAACCACGTCCAACTTGATCCAAAACACAAATCTTTTGCTGATGTTGTGTGTTCCAAAAACATGCCTCAAACCATTCTTCAGCCCATATCTTCTTATAAAGGTGAACCCGCTATTTTGTATGAGGATTCCAGTATTCAAGAAATGGATGCACCATTCAAGTACACCTTGGTTGGAAAGTTCTCTCATGGTCGACCTTCGGTGGATGATATTCGTAAGTTTTTTTGTTCTCTCAACCTTAAAGCCTCTGCTCATATAGGATTAATTGACAACAAACATGTTTTGATCTGTCTTGACCATGAAGAAGACTTTCATCGTATTTGGCTTAAAGACTCTTGGTTCATTCATGGTTTCCCTATGAGATCCTTCAAATGGGATACAGATTTTCATCCAAATAAGGAATCATCAATTGTTCCTGCTTGGATTTTACTTCCTCTCCTCCCTATTCATTTGTATAATATGAGTGCCATGTTCTCTATTGGACAAGTAGTAGGGAGGCCTCTCAAGATTGATGGTGCGACTGGTTCAATTGCTAGACCAAGTGTTGCTAGGATGTGTGTCGAAGTTGATTTAAAACAAACTTTGCCTTCAAGGGTCTGGATTGGCAATAAGGATAAAGATTTTGGTTTCTGGCAACCTATAGTATATGAAGATTTACCACCATTTTGCTATTTTTGTGGTAAGAAAGGTCATGATCAAGGTCACTGTCATTTCAAGATGGTTTCGGACGCTGAAAAGAATAGGATGAGCAACAAGGAAATTCAGAGAGCGAAGCAAAACCAGAAAGAGTCTACAAAAGAATGGGTAGCTAGATCGTTTGAGACAAATCCAGTAGAAGATCAAATTGTTAGTGCAATAGCATTGGAGAAAGAAGATGGAGAGATTTTGGAGAAGAATCAGTCCAGCCCCATACAAGTAAGACAAACTTTGATTTCAAATTTTTTCAAAAAACAGGATAAGGTGGTGGAATTGAGGCCTATTGTAGAAGATCAATATAATGTGCAAACTCCTATAAAGGAGCTCCTTACAAATGTTCCAGAAGTAGGAGCAATTTGTGCTACAGGTGATACTGTATGTATGCCTGTTTCAGATCTAGTAGAGGTTGATGTGGATAATTGTAGTGAGACTATGGTTGGTGTAAGAGAAAAGTCCTGCAATGATGAGGTTATTGTTCAAGCATATCAGGAAGAAGCCATTCAAAACAATTTTGGGGTAGGTTGTTCATCTGATGATAGAGAGCAAATGGATGGGTTTACAACAGTTGTAAGGAAGAGGAAATCTCCAATTTTGAAGGGACTCAAAAATATTAGAATATTAAGGTCCAACTCAAACTCAAAAAATTCTAATAAGTCCATATGATTGAAGCTATGATCTGGAATGTTCGGGGAATTTCTAAGAAAGGGGTAATGAGGAGATTAAGTAGACTTAATAAAATCCATAGGCTGCAAGTAATGGTCATTTTAGAGCCTAAACAGGAATTGGGGAAAATTCAAAGCTTTATGATTAAATTAGGCTTTGCATCTTGCAAATCTAATTTAAATACTAAAATATGGTGCTTTTTCAAGGAAGGGGTGGAATGGGATCTCATTTCTGATATGTCGCAGTGTATAACAATGAAAGTTAAGCTTAATGGTGTAGCTCAGTCTGTTCAGTGTAGCTTTGTTTATGCTAGCTGCATCAGACTGGACAGAAGAGTTTTATGGGTGCATTTGTCAGATATAAGTATAGAATCATCTTGGATGATATGTGGGGACTTCAACATTATAACGAATCAGGACGAGAAGGCTGGAGGTAATAATATTAATATTGGTGCTATGTTTGAATTCATTGAGTGCATTGAAGGTAATGGGCTAGTAGATTTGGGGTATAAAGGGTCGAAATTCACTTGGCATAATAAGAGAAGTGGAGGGAGCAGAATATGGTGTAGGCTTGATAGAATTTTAATGAATCAGCAGTGCTTAGATTGTGGAATTAAATGGGAAGTTAATCATCTTAATCGCAGTATGTCTGATCACAATCCTCTATTACTATCTGGTAACTTAATTAGTCATCAGATTTCTAAAGCCTTTGTATTCCTTAAATTTTGGACTGAGAAAGAGGCCTGCATCAAAATTGTGGAAGAAACCTGGAAGGAAGTGGAGTGCTCTAATCCTATAGTAGCTATATCCCTCAAACTCAAAGCTATCAGAGGTAAACTTAGCAGGTGGAGTAGATCATATTATGGGGATATCTTTCAGGAGGCTAGGCATGCTGAAGACCTTCTCTTGCAAGCTGAAATTTCTAATGAAAATGATCCCTCTGAATTTAATAGAGAGGTTCTTTCCCAGGTAACTGCTTCCCATAATCATTGTCTCAAAATAGAATATGATTTCTGGTCGCAAAAAGCAAATGAGAGATGGGGTCAAGATGGGGATAGGAACACATGCCTATTTTCATAAGTGTGTTAAAAATAAGCAGCGACGTTTAGCCATTGATAAGATAAAGAAGGATGATGGTACGTGGATTCATTCAAAAGAGGAGATAAAAGCATAAGCAATTGATCATTTTTCTGCAGTTTTTCGATCAGATGAGACTGTGTATCCAGAAGGGGAACAAGATCTGCTAAGGCATATTCCAAAAACCATTACTGAAGATATGAACAAAGCTCTGATTGTGTGGCCAGATATGGAGGAGGTGGAACAAGCTATAAAAGGCCTAAGTTCTTCTAGCAGTCCAGGTGTTGATGGCTTCCCTGGATTCTTTTTTAAATTTTTTTGGGGTATTATAAAAGCTGATGTGTTGCAGGCAGTCCATAGTTTCTTTGCAGGCTCTATTCTTCCAAAAATTTCAACAACTACCAAAATTGCTTTGATCCCAAAGACTTTGAACCCTCAATCGTTTAATGAGTTCAGACCTATAAGCATGCAAAATTTTATCAATAAAATCTTCTCAAAGATTTTGAATGACAGGCTTTCAAAGTTCTTGAATCAAATAATTTCTCCAGTTCAATCAGGCTTCATCAAAGGCAGGTCCATTACAGAGAATGTTTTGTTGGCTCAAGAATGTATGTCTCGTCTTCATCATAAGAATTTTGGAGGGAATATCATCTTTAAATTGGACATGGCTAAGGCATATGATAGGGTCTCTTGGATGTTTCTTATAAAGATTATGCGAAGAATGGGGTTCTGCGAGATATGGTTGGATTATATATGGAGGATTATTTCTAATGCATGGTTCACTATTATAATTAATGGAGAGACTTCTGGATTTTTCAAATCTTCTAGAGGACTAAGGCAAGGGGACCCTTTATCCCCTAGTCTATTCATTATGATGGCAGATGTCCTATCCAAAAACCTTGAATTCTTGCTTACTAACTCAAATTATGTGGGGTATAAAATGCCAATTGGTAGCCCTCGATTTAATCATTTGTCTTTTGCAGATGACATTATCATTTTTAGCTCAGGCAATGTGAAGGAAGTGAAGCAGATTATGAGAGTGCTAAGACTCTATGAGCAGGTTTCGGGTCAACTAATCAATACTAGTAAGAGCAATGTCATGGCTTCGAAGCAGATTAATCTCAGAGCCCTCAATAAAATCAAGGAAGTTTCTGGTATGCAACTGAAGTCAGATCCTATAAAGTACTTAGGCTGTCCTATTTTCAGTGGAAGAAAAAAGAGTATTTATTTTATAGAGATGGTGCAGAATATAAAGAATAGAATTCAAGGTTGGAAGTCTAAATGTTTGAGTCTTGGAGGTAAGGTTGTTCTCATAAACTCAGTGCTCTCTTCCATGTATCTGTACAATCTATCTGCTTTGAATCCTCCAAAAGCAATTCTCAATAAAATTACTGCTAGTATTGCTAATTTTTTTTGGAGTAACTGCTTTGGGGAGTCTCGGCATCACTGGTGTGGCTGGGAGAAAATAGCTAAACCCATATCTGAGGGTGGGTTGGGAATCAGAAATTTATATGATGTTCATTCGGCTCTGAGTATGAAATTATGGTGGAATTTTAGACAGCAAAAATCTATTTGGGCAAAATTCATGATGGCAGCTTATTGTAGGGGTCAGCACCCTTGCTCAACTTCAAAGAGAGGGTCAGCTCAGACTTGGAATCGTATGTGCAATGTGAGGGACAAAGCTGAAGAGCACATGTTGTGGATTATTGGAGAAGGAAATATTAATATAGCAAAGGACAACTGGGGTGTTCCTGAATGTAAATTATCAAATGTGGTAGAAGCGGGGCAGATTAAAGAATACTGGAACCAAAGTAAAATATGGGAAAAAGAGAAGTTAGAGCAGGTCTTCAACTATGAGATCACTTATAAAGTGTTAACTTTTGAAGAAATTATGCCTAATTCTTCTGATTCTCTGATCTGGAAACCTTCTAGCACAGGTCTCTTCAATATAACCTCTGCTTGGAACATATGTAGGCAGTCAAGTCCATCATATTTGAGTTCGAAGTTTATCTGGCATAAACATCTTCCCATAAAAATGTCTGTTTTTATGTGGAAGATGTTGAATAATCTTCTTCCTACTGATGATAAGATAAAAGCTATTGGTTTTAGAGGGCCTTCAAAATGTTGGTGTTGTCAAAAGCCTAGAGAAGAAGATGTTGATCATATATTTGAGGCTGGAGATTTTCCTTCTGCTATATGGGATCAAGTTACTAGAGAATATGGGATTACTAGAATAAGAGGTGGAGGTGTGCGAAATCAGCTTTTTCAATGGTGGATTCATGGGGTTAAGATAGACCAAATTGTTAGCAAAGTGGTGCCATCAATTGTATGTTGGTACCTATGGTGCTATAGAAACAAATGTCGGTATGATGATTGCTCTCCAAGTGTGGCTACAATTTTGGTTCTAATTAAAAATGAAATTTCTCGAAGGGCTGTTATGCGTATGGAGCATGGTAAAAAAGATATAATGCTTATAAAATGGAATCCTCCTATATTTGGCTCTTTGAAATTAAATGTGGATGGGAGTGCTATAGGGAATCCTGGGCAGGGAGGAGGCGGTGGCGTGCTTAGGAATCAATCAGGAGATATGGTTTGGGCGTTTCATGCGCATTTTGGTGTGGTGTCTAATATGGAAGCTGAAGCTTTGGCTTTACTAAAAGGCCTTGAATTCATTTTAGACTTTATTGGTTATGATCTAATGGTAGAAAGTGATTCAGAGGCTCTTGTGAACATCATCAACTGTCAAAGAAAGCCTCCTTGGAAAATAAGTTGGGTTATTCATAAAATCAGGAGCTTAATGGATATGATGAAGATAAAACTTGTTCATGTATATAGAGAGGCGAATAAAGTGGATGATTTTCTTGCTAAGCTAGGAGCATCTGAGAAAAAGGACTGCTTCTCTTTAGTCCTTCGTGACTTCCCAAAGCATCTCAAAGGTCTTATAGTAGTGGATAAATGGAGACTCCCATCCATCAGACATGTATAGTGGTCATTGGTGTTCTATTTTGTCAGTAGGTGGTATTATTCTATTTCTAATTTGCTCCTTATTATATGGCTCTGTAAGGGATCTAGTCTATAAAGATCCTCATTTATGTTTCATTATAAAATTCTCTGTGTTCTTTGGATGTAAGCCATTTAGAAGAGGCAAGGTCTTCTAAATATTGCAAATAAACTTATTTCTTTAAAAAAAAAAAAAAAAAAAGAAAAAAAAAATGTCCATCGATATGACTTGTAGCGTCTACGATGTTGAACACGACTCTTTCGCTTCTTCACCGTAAAACCCAGCAAAGCTCTATGTAGAACAAACTCCGATGGTGCCGACAAAAATCACCATAGCATATAATAATTAAAGCTCGGATCTTTGAAACTCTAAGGATGTTTTGGACTTAGAAAACTATGTGCAGAAATGTACTGGTTCGTAAACTGTATTTTAGACTGCACCCCTTTACAAAATTTTGAGAAAACACGCCTTAAATATTTTTCTTAACTCGTCATCTCGCTCGAATGACATAGGCATGTCGCTCGAATGACGTCCCTATGTCCCTCGAACGACTGCTATAGTCGTTTGAACGACTGACACGTGTGTTTGATTTTAACACAACTCTAAATGATGTTTATCTCGGAATAAACGAAGTGTAAACGTTTTTAAAACACTTTTAAAAACATTTTAAAACTATTTCTTTAATAAAATAACATCCTTAAACATTTTTAAATACATTTTGAGTCCCATTAAAATTATGCATTCATACCCGAGTGATCACGGAATGCAGCTAAACTCGAAGACGAAATATGCACCATAAACCGACATGATAAATTCCTTCAAGATTTGTCGCAACGTCTTTAATAAACTTCAAAACATCATAGTCTGTGCGGGATCACGACAATAAAAATTTATCTATGACTCAAACGTGTTTTGTTCCGGGAATAAGTCAAATAAACATACAACGAACTCAGTTGAAAATTTTGTCCTTACATTGATATTTGGACTCGTATTGGTTAATTACTAAATAACTGAGTTGTTAGCTATTTATTTTTGGTATATTTATTATTTAGGTTTTAAGACGCATAAAAGGTCCATTTCGCGTTTAAAATAGTGGATTATCGGCATATTAGGTTAGTATAAGACCTATGTGGGTTTTTAGACCAATTAGAGACTTTTTTGGACATTTAGTTAGGGGCTCAAGCCCAATATTGGAAATTGAGGGAATTAATGAAACCTCATGAGACTCTTTATTCACGAAACACAATTTGAGAAAGCTCTTAAGAAAGATAAAGAACTTGAAAAAAAGACAAAGAAACTGGGGATTTTAGCATGATTTCTCCACAAATCAAACGAGATAAGATTATGATTGCATGCGTGTTAATATTATATATATTCATTAAAATCTCAATATAACCACATTTTAATATGACTTTTATGATTAATTTCATAATTAACCTAATTAAGACAGTGATTAAGGTTAAATCCCCCTTTATGTTAATTGATTACCTCATGAATATAACTTGAACTTATTAGAGATTGATTTTAAGATGTATTCAATTATAAGACAATCAAAATCCATCTGATTTTGTGTATAAATCCATTGAAAGCATTGGTTTATAGAAGAAATTGGGAAATTTAGGGTTCTTGAGTGAGAATTGGGTTTTTCATTTGAATATTGACGTAGACTTGGGATCTAATGTTAAAAATAGGTTTTATTTGTTTTTTTGATGTGATTTTATTATTTGAGTGTTGGTTAGAAGTTTAAGGGAATCTTTTGAGTTCATTAATGGAGTTTGAAATGGAAAAATGGGGTTGGGGGGGTGGGGGGGGGGGGGGGTGAAAGTGATGATTACCGTAACAATTGAATTTTAAAATACTTGTAGGGGTCGATCGATCGACCCTTAATTGATCGATCGATGATCCCAAGTTTTATGCAATTTGGGCTTGTGTTTTGTTTGTTTGGTTCTAGGGATTTAAGCTTAGTTTGGGGTTAGCCTTTGGTTTAGTTATATATGTATACGCATATGATTATTTTGATTTGAGGCCTTGGGATTTGGGGTCTCAATTAGTTGGGTAGTTTGACCTCAGTTATTTTGCAGGGTTTAAATTGAGTATGATGCATTATTGGGAATTCCGATAGTGGGATTAGTTGTTAAATGGGATTTTGGAAGCTTATAGAATTAGGTTTTTAAGTGGGATTACTAAGATTACTACGATGCACTAGTGGGTCATTTACCCTTTTGGGGAGAATGTTAATTAGTTAAAACCCTAAAGTAGGGAGTAATTAGTATACTGGATTTATCTATATAAGTTAGGCGTGGAAGGATACCTAGACGCATAGCCTCGACAGATTTGACCATAATTATGTGAGATTGAATATATTTATTGTGAATATTTTTAGTACAAGTTATTTGTGAAACTACAAAGAGAATTTAGAAGGCCTTGGGAAGTAATGTTAATATTATGTGTATTCAGATAGGGGTAACATGTGTATTACCTTTGAGTTAGTTTGGATTATTATAGATGATCCATAAGTGATGGCTCTATATTTATATCCATATTAATTTAACCTGTTAATAAAAGTTATAAATAATATTTGGTAATGTTGGGTCAGTATATATATATATATATATATATATATATATATTATTGAAACAATTAGCGGGGGTTATATTTGATTGGATGCTTTATATGTAATGCATATCGTGTATGAGTGCTTGCGGTGAATGTATTAGGGAGGATTCCATCACGAGGCTTGTCCAACGACTTAATGGTGCCTCAATAAGTAGACGAGAAATCAATATTTATTTTACCCGAGGGTCCTACGTTTAGGTTTTTGTGTACTTAGAGGGTTTCACAAAGAGAGTTCATCATATAGTATCAATATAATAGGCTATATATATGACGTCTAGGCATGATGATTCATCCTTTGATCATGATGAAGTCTTAGGTTCGGGGTGGCACAAGACTATTCCTAGTACGCACGAGTGATCCACGAAGGTGATAGGGATAGAACTTCATTTTGTGTGGGCATGCAAGAAGCCCATTTATTTGTAATTTCAGCGACTGTATCTATATACGAATGTTAGAATCAAAGACTGTCTTTATCTCACCTCGTGTAATTTTGTGGTGGTACTAGTTATAGTTTTATCGGTTTATATGCTATAATAGAGGTGTGTATGACTTATTGTTTGGATGCCTACTTATGTACTTATGACTCGAATTTATGTATTATTTATATTAGTGAAGTGTATATTGTATTATTGGCATGAGATAGCCCAATATGGATAGACTTGAGATATAGCTTCTAATTTTAATAAGACGTGCATTAGGTATAAGACCTTAACATACAATTTAATTTATAACGAAAGAGACTAACTTAGTGTTGTAATGTTAAAGATTAAATAATGATTGAGATGTACCTTAGGTTTGAGACCTTAGCATACAATGTAATTTATAATGAAAGAGACTAACCCAGTGTTGTAATGGTAAAGATTAAATAATGATGAGATAAAGCTTTATTTACATGGGCTACATATGGGTTCGGGATTTATAACCTCACGTCATTTTAGGTTATTGGGTTGGATAAAAAATAACTTAAAATTATTAAAAGATGACAGGATGATGTATATCTATAATGTGGCCCATATTCAATTATAATCTTATTCCATATAGGCTTGTTGTTTACGTTGTTATTATATTTATTTTCACCGGTCTAAGGTTGCGGCGGGCCTTGTCGATCGAGTTCGTTGGAGGAACATCTGCAATGACGTTACATTCATTACTCCTAGGTTGTAGAAGTCAAGAAAGTGTAGCTCATCCTTTTCTTTTACATTTTAGTTGCATTCAGCTTGTATATATGATACTTATGTTCAGAGTTGGACATTTTTATATTCCAGTGTTAGTTTATTTGTGTTGGCAGTGATTGCTATCAGAGTTGGATTTAGGTTATTCAGTATTTTATTATCTCGTTATTACTTGTTGAGTTTTAGTTATTTCGTTATGATACGAATGTTATTAAATGTTTTTTATTATCGTGATTTTTGTATCAGACCAGATCAATTTATTTATGAATTTGCAGTGTGTCACAGTTGATATCAGAGCATATCATGTTCTAGTGTCCTAGGGATCTTGAGTGCGTTCATCACTTTTATGCATTGCGTTCTTTTACTACTTTAAAGCTTTACCGTTTAGGGTTTGTATTCTCTATAAGCATGATTGTCTAAGAGGATTCAAGCTATTGTTTCCCGACGAAAGAAATTAAGGGTATTAGGAGGGTTCTTTTTTGGATTTCGCTTGCGAGGCGGCCCATGCATGAGGTCGACTTCAATCGATAGTTAATGGATTTTTTATGCGATAATTTTAGCAAGTGCTTAGCATATTGTTCGAGGGGAAATATTTTCGTTCAACATTCGTAACGACATTAGGAGTAAGTTTCCAAAGACTTAGTCTATGGAGCCATGCGGTGGATAGTGTGAGAAGAACTTTAACTATCTTTCTCTATTTGAACCATAAGAGATTGATACGAAAAGAAAATGAGGATGTTCGCGTTATCAGTTACAGTATGAGAAAGACTTTTGGTGTTGGCAGAATCCTTATGTGAAAGATGTGGAAGGTGTTACTGGATAAACATCTATTCACCATTTGCGCTCAAATGGTTAAAGTTACCCTCCTACATCAATAGGAGTATTATAACTATTTTTGGAATAAAGTCTCTAGGATTGGGAAGATTGAGGCTAAAGTAGGCCTACTGAATAAAAACGGTGTACTGTGGACCAGAGTAGGGGGACCTCACCAATAGAAGGAACCGCCTAAGGGGAGCTAATCCTGAGAGGTTTCCAAGAGTAAACGATTTGCTTTTCTTACAAGTAGGGCCAGAGGAAGGAACTATGGCTAGTGGAGCCACGAACCATGAGAGCATGGCAAACGATGCATGTTATAGAAAAAATAACCACAAAAGTAAGGTCAGTGGGGCCTCTAGTGGGGCTGCCATTTTAATAGTTCCTTTGGAGAAAGGTTTTACGATGTGGCACGTGAGGCCACCAAGTTATAAGATGCCTTAGTTTCAATCAAATTTATGAGGAACCTCGTCGGGAAAATTATAGGTATGTTTATGGCTCGCGTGCATGAGTCTGGCGTAGACATCGAGGATTTGTAATTCTTTATAAAGCAATGCATGTGTACTACGATTATGAAGGATATAGATTTTCTTTGATCTTTAAAAAATTGTGGGTACTTTATGTTGTGATTATAGATTCATGCCAGTTTGTTTGGTCAGCTTGGTTTCAATCACTTTGTTAAATTTTAGATGAGACATCATCATATTATCAGTGAGCTTATGTGCATAGTGATGTTATGTTTACACCAACTATCGAGGATAGGCTTTTATATGTCATTTTTTGAGTGGGTTTGCTTTGGGTAGTTGTGCGTATGTTTAGGAAAAGGTTGGGTACACTCATCTATGTATGGATGTGAGTATATTATAAGGGATTACGATTGCATAGAGGTGTCATTGAGAGTTCGAGATTCTTTAAGTCTTCAGTTATTTGGGGTGTTGAGTTATCACCTACATAAGGGTTTAATTTTGCCTTGGAATTGGTACTAGCATTGGATCAGCCGCAGGGGCATTTTATAGGACTGGCTTCACTAGGGATTGTAGAGGCATTATGGGAGCAAAGGCTATAGTTTTTTATCAGATTGAGTATTCGGTGATGATGTCACCATCTGTAAGCTCCAAAAAGAGGGATGGTTCACTAAGTGGATGTGTGGATCACCAGGAGCATGATAAGGTCGAAATAAGAGACAACTGTTTTTTGATAAGCATCAACGACCTATTAAAATAGTTAAGGAGAGTTTTTCTTACCACCAAGTGAAATAGGAGCGAGTTATCATCAGTGGGTGAAATCGAGAGGAAAATATCCCAAAGGCAACCTTATAGCACACTAGGGAGTGGGCGCATCATTTGTGGATTTTTGATCGCGCTAGGGGGTAGTTTGTTATGATTTGCAAATGCTTTCTTGCTGAAGAGGAAATGGTGTAGTAGTGGTGTTTGCAACACCCAAAATTGTGATTATGGGTGGTTTATGCACCAACTTTGAAGTTTACCTTGAGTGAGAATTCAAATAGTATTGGGAATGGGTCATTTCTTCATTTGATGCCAGAAGATCAGTACATTTTTCAAGGATATTTTTTACCGAGGGAGGGTTTCCCAAACTACCAAAAGTAGTTCTAACCAAAACGCATGTGTTTTAATGTGCCATACATTTCATTAGTGATTGGTTGTATAATGATTAGGGAGCCTGTATTATTGATATGATGAAGTGATTATTATTATGGTTTATGTCGAGATGGTGTTCTTGCCAATTTAGATGGTGAAGCACCGGAGGTATTTGACGAGTTATCGTGTTATAATTTCCAATATAAAAATAAGAGAGAAAATCAATTACTTTTTATGGGAATCGAGAGTTCTAAAGAGGGCATGGTACCATTTGGGGTCAATTAAGTTAGTTTGACCAAACATATTAGTGGTATGATTATCAAGCTATCCGTGTTAGGCCGTGTTCGAAAAACCTTGAGGATAAAGTGTCCATAGTAGAGCATGTGAACTTTACCAGAGATGGATAAGAAATTTGAGGTTGAGCGAACGCGTGAAGTTGGAGCTTCAGGTGAAATATCAAGCTTTGTTAATGATCTTTATACTGTGTTAATGGTGGAGTTTGATTTCCAAATGGAGTAGGTAACCTCATGGGAACCTCTTAGAAGGTTTAGATAAAGAGAGGCTGATGTCGTTTGAGCTCACCTTGTCACTGACGGTGTGCACGATAATTTCCATGGGTACAGGATGGAAAGAGCTCTTGAGTGATAAGTTGGTGTTTTGACGCTTAGAATAGTTTGGTTTAGATTTATTCGAATGCAATTTACGAGGATATAGGCCATAGGGTATGCTAGGTCATAGAATATGAAGATTCTTTTACAGTAGTATGAGAACGCTACGGGAGACATATTCTTAGACTTTTGACTATGATTTAGTGAATTTAAATTTTAAGGTTGAAATTCCCTATTTAAGGGGATGAATGTAATACCCCGTATTTTTATGCACATTATTTAATTATGAATTATTGTGGAAATTAATTACGTATCCTTGACTGCGACGTAAGATGTCACTATTTAAATTTTATGTGTTAATTAATTCAAATTTGAAATATGATTTAAAACACGGTGATTAATTAATTAAATTAATTAATATTTGGACTTGTATCTGTTAATTACTAAGTAACTGAGTTGTTACTTATTTATTTTTGGTATTTTTTGGGGGCGCAAAAGTTTTTTTTTTTATATTTAAAATGGTGGATTATTGTCCTAATGGGTTAGTATAGGATCTAGGTAGGTTTTTAGGCCATTTATAGACTATTTGAACCATTTAGTTAGGGGCTTATTTTGGGCCCAAGTCCAGTTTTGAAAATTAAAGGGCTTAATGAAACCTTACGAGCCTCATTATTCACAAAAAGCAATTTGGGCAGCTCCTTAATATATATATATATATATATATATATATATATATATATATATATATATATATATAGAGAGAGAGAGAGAGAGAAGCTCCTATGCATACTAAGTTTACACAGTGATGGCGCACACCAATTTTTTAAAGCATTAAAAAAAATATTTTTCACTTGATTTTTTTATGTGATATTTAAACATGTCAATGGACCCATATAAAAAAAATCAACTCAAAAAAGCTGTTTTTGCTATTTTTAAAAAATCGGTCAAACTTTCGCAGCTTTTAAAGTGCTTAAAAGCAGCGAAAGTTTGACTGATTTTTTAAAAATAGCAAAAAAAGTATTTTTAGTTGTTTTTTTTACATGGGCCCGTTGAAATGTTTAAATATCACACAAAAAAATTCCCTTAATTTTTTTTTTTTACTATTTTGAAAAAATGATGTGCAAACTTAGTGTGCACATGAGCCTGACTCTCTCTCTCTCTCTCTCTCTCTCTCTCTCTCAGAGAGAGAGAGAGAGAGAGAGAGAGAGAGAGAACTCGAAGAGAATATGAGGAAATTTGGGATTTGGGCATGGTTTATCCACAAGTCAAATTAGGCAAGTTTATTTAAAATTAGATTAAGATTGCATGTATGTTAAGATTATATCTATTAATTCAAATCCCAATATGATCATGTTTTAATTTGATTTGTATGATTAATTTCGTAATTGACCTCATTAAGGTAGTAATTAAGGTTAAATCCCATTTTAGGTTGATTGATTCCCTGTATATATGACTTAAAATAATTAAAATTGATTAGAAGATTTTTTTATTAGAAGTTAATTAAAAGACCTCTGATGTTGTGTATAAATCAATTGAAATCATTAGTTAATTGAAGATATGGGGAAATATAAGGTTCGTGAGTGAGAATTGGTATTTCCATCTGATTTTTAATGTAAACTTGGGATTTGATGTCATAAATATGTTTCAATTGTTGATTTTTTGTGATTTTATGTGAGTCGTAATTGGACTTTAATTGTTGTGATGATTATCCCCGAGTATCTTTGTATATTATAGGGATTTAAGTATCTCCTTTTGGTCAACCACGTTTCATGTGGTTGTTCGGATGCTAATACAAGGCTAAGTTTATGGTTGACTCAGTGTATCGATAATTTAAGGAATTCTATACCATGTGTCATTTGTCATGAGCTAGGTCGATTTCTTCATCCTTTAATTTCTCTCGTGATTGGTATGAGTCATTCATTAGTAATGGTTGTCCCGATCCTACAATTGATTTGACAATATTTGTAGCGATGTCGCCTCATGAAGCTGACTCATTTACCACTTCAACGTGGTGGAACACAATTATGTGATAGCATACGAAATCCTTAGGCCACATGGTTTACATCTACTATAATTGATGATTCCACATGCCATCTGTAAGGAAATATGTTCCATATTCCGTACTTTACATAAAGTATGTCGTATACTGCTACAATCGCCAAGAAAAGTTCAAGATCATTTGTTCAAGACGACGGATCCGAATTACAAGCATCTTCAACATTTGCATGACATGAGGTTCAATTTCGTTAGAATGTTTTTAAGTTTCGTAAATGGTTTACATTTATATTGGGATATTTTTTGAAACTATTTTAAAACAAAATGAGGCATTTTTTATAAGTCAAAATAATTTTTCAAAACCTGTAGGCGAGCTTTTCAAAATAAAATTTTCTCACTCCTATCGTTCAAACGACAAGCAATGTCGTTTGAAGGGTCGTTCAAAGTGTCATTAGATTGATTCTTCGAATGAATCCATACTATTTTATGTTTTCAATGTCGTTTGTAATATCGTTAGTACTGACATGGGATATCGTTCAAACGACATGAAGATGTCGTTCGAACGACCTGCGCCACCTCAATTTTTTTGTTCAGCTATAAATACCTACTTTGGAGACCTATTTCATTAAGACTTTTTACAAAATGAAACTGCATCTTGGCAGACCTTTTAAGTCTTCGAAGTTAGTTTTTTTATGTTTTTGATTCACCAAAATCAATCCCAATTATATTGTGAATCTTTTGTGAAACCCAAAATACTTATATTAAAGTTTGTTCTTATAGAGGGCCATCTCTAGTACTGGATTGGTAGCTCTTGAGGGAGTTGCTTGCAGATGACTACGATCACTTGGGGAGACTCGAGGGTGTTCCTTGCTGAGGTAGAGCTGTGATTCTTGTGGGTTCTTGCGGGAGTTCATTGTTGATTTCTAGGTTGCGACCTATGTGAGTTTGTTGCGGTAAATTCATTGCAGATTTTTGTAAGTGTATTATATGTTGCGATTTGTAAACATTTATAGAAATAAAAGGTTTTGTCCTTTCGGGAGATTTTTCATGAAATCTGTTTATCCGGCATTTTGTGTTTGTTTGTGAAGGCATGATTATTCACATAGATGCATGTTTAGGGTTTAAATAAAATTGGATTTTATTTAGATCTAAAACTGACTCTAATTAAATATGTTTTAAATTGGAAATTTATGAATCCATCAAGTAATCGATATCATCGCATTTTCAATTTGGTATCAGAGCTTTTAGATTATGATTTTTACCTCTACAAATTGGTATGAGAGCTTTTAGCTAGAGATTTTTACCTCTACACCATCATTACATAACTCTTAGGCTTATGTGCTTGGGAAAGGAGTACCAAAAATGAGGCAGTATTTTGTCCTTGTGAGACTTCAGCTCTCAATGTGTTAAAATCCCTTTTCATTATTTTTATTTTTTACTTATGTAAGTTTCCTTTCTTTTACATATGCCAGACTTAATAAGAGCTCACTATTTCCTTCATATTCTTCAAATTTTCTTTCAAAATTTATATGTTCATGTTCATGATTGTGAATACGACTTTGAAAATTTGAAGTTTCATATGAAAATGATTTGGGAGATTTTCATAATAGGTAAAATATCCATGAGAACATGAATATTAGGATCTCCCCATCCAAATGAGTATCTATATGGACTTAAAGTGAGAAGAATTACGATATTCGCCGTAACATTCATGAGGGAGGAAATCCACCTCTTTTAGCAGAAGTTATTCAATTTTAAGGTCTCACGCTCCTTCATGTCAACAATAACATATTTGAGACTGTTATGGGAATGGTTGCCATTAACCAAAAAAGTTACACAAACATGGGACTGAAGGAGATCAGATACTACTATGATATCTAAATAAGCAAGGTAAAATTATATCAGCTTCGAGCGAGCTAGCACGAATTGGTTGAATGGCCATTGAGTTCCCATAAGAATACAAAACCCAATGTCCTCATGCTTTCTGGACACCTCTATGAATAGGGTGTCAAATGTAAAGCGTGCTCGATCCTAGCATGGATTGGGTTACTTGGTGTTACTCTTAACATTTGTCTTATTTCGTTTTGTTGTTACTTGACCTAATCAAATTTGTTTCATGGTGTGTCTATCCTTATAGAAAAAATAAGAAGAGACTATTTTAACTAGTCAAATCCACTCGATCTGTAATTCTCCAAATAAGTATGTAAGAATATATTATACTCGCCCTCGCTTAGATAAATTGTTTTATTTCGATTCTCAAAACACTTTTTGTCCAATAGGTTTCCTAAAGCTTCATCAACATTAAAGACTTCAAAGTCAACTTCTTTCATCTCGATATCATATTAATCACTTTAGGACAAAGGTAAGCGTAACCTAATAGACTTATCTATCATGGTTTTTGAAATATAAGTCGTCAATATCTTTTTTCAAAATCTTTTTGCGTGATTTTATGTTTTTTCCACCTCCAAATATCCTAGTATTTTTTTCTATGAAAATCTATGTTTTAAAAAAGCATTTAGGAGTTTTAGATTACTAATTGGCTGCGAGTTGCTTTGAATCTTTGAAAATTTTACTAGTTGTACCCGTGACCTTTTTTAGAATGTTATCTCCAACGATAGTTTTTGTTGGTTACGGCTAAAGTTCTTTTATCTCATAAAAAATATTTGGCTTAACAAACAACCTCCCTTCATGGATTGAATGCTGCAACAAACTACTTTTCACTGCAATGAAGCATCAACGAACAACAGTCTGCAAGTCACCTTTTCTATAATTTAAAACATCTTTTCCTAGATATTTTGAAAAGGCCCTTTTTGGGATAATGTGATGTTTTTGTTGCTCTTTCATTCTTTAGCTAGTCAAGAGGTAACATGTCTCTTAATATATACCCTAATATTCATTCTCTTTTATAATACTTAAAATATCTTAAAGACGCAAAAAATTTCTAAAGAAAAAGTCTCGATTTTTGTGTTCTTCATTGTAATAACCTAAAACCTTTTTGGGAAATAAAACTTTTTCTTTATTCTCCTGTTTTATCTTTTTGCAGTTGATCATCCTTATCTTAGGTTTGATCAATATCAAAGAAGAAAAAGTAAATTTTTTGAACCTTCATAACACTTTTGTTCAACAAAATATTTTTTAACATAAGACTTATTATCTTTCGGAGATTCTAGTGAATGTGTGGTTCTTTACAGGATAACTTTGAAATTGGTTCGAGAAAACCTTCTTGATCGTTCAATCATGACATCATTACGTTGAGATTCTTATCGATGTTATAGAGGTCTTCGACTCATTAGGATTTGGTGGGAAAAGGGTGAGGTATGAGTTAGCACGGTGTGTGATCGTAAAACCTTATTTCCCTCTGTAAGTCTTTAGCGAGTTTTAGTGTGATTGTTATTTTGGACCCAAGTTTTTCTTGTTAGTGGGTTATTTCCTCGCATATATGTTGTTGTGGAATGATTTACTTTTCTCCATAATTTATATCTTAAATTCTTAATGAATATTAATATTTGTTGTGTATATTAAATCATTCATAATTTTTTTCCACCTATACCTTTAGGTTGTTCTCGTTGTTTTTAACATCAATTTTAAATTGCACGGAAATATTAATTTAGTGTATTCTTCTGTCGATCAGTATTTTCCCCACTAACTCACTCTAAACTAATATAAAATTATTTCCTCTATTTATTATGTTTAAGTACCTATAGTCAATGTTGCTTTTTGGGCTATTGTTTAAGATACTTTTTTGGTGTGCGAGATGGATATTTTTTACAATGCATTTTCTCACCTTAATATGTTTGCCTCTTTTAATGGAATAAATATAAATGAAAAATATATGTGTCAATATACGCTCTCGTGTGATATGAGTGTTTCCAAGACTTGCAACTTGGTTAAGATAAATTGAGCGTTGAAATTGTGAGGCATGAAAAACGGTTATTAAAGTTTCCTTGAAATTAAAATTAGCTGAAAAGGAATTTATTCCTTTGAAAAAGTTGCACGTTGGGCAATGTCGAGGCTCAACATTCCATTATAACCGAATCTCTCTTATATACGGAGAAAGAGATAAATGATTTGGAAGTAACGCTATATGTTTTTGAAACATAATTGTTAAAATGTAATCATTATAATGGATCTTTATATGAAAAGACAATGTCTTATGAAAATGATCTTCTCTCTTCTTCGAGTGTGAAAGTCGATTTGGAATGTCGGTCCTAAAAAATTGGTAAAATGCTTTTATCACATAACATATCTTTAAATGACAAAACATGTATTAGGTTTGAAAAATTAAAAGCAAAATCTAATGTGAACTCCCAAAACACATTTAACAAACCTTCTGAAGAGACTCGTAATTACAAAAAATCTCCTCCGCAAATAAAGAAGAAAAAGGTTTTTAAGCATCCTAATGATAATATCCCATGAGTTGCGTAGGAGTACACATTTTACAAAAATAAGGGGAATAAGGAAATTTTATTATAAGCTTCATAAGAACAATATGACAAAAATACCTTGTGATTTGAAAGGTGATGATTTTTTCACTCAAAATCAAGACTTTAAAACCCCTGCTGAGATCATTTGTCCACCATGAAAAAAATTCAGAATCGTAAATTTTGAACAAAGTGTGTCGTATTTGGGTAAGAGTAACGAAACTAAGCGTGTTGTTAAAAATATTCAGGCTCAAAAGAAATATATTAAATGAATTGCTAGTCACACAACTTTAGTTGCACATAATTCATCACAGTGTTACTTTGACATTGGGTGTTATAGGCATATTGTAACACCCCGTGCAAATTCGACGTCGGGGTGGTCAGTCATCGCCGCCGACCTATGTCGGGCATCACTAAATAAAATATCATTTTCAACATGTGACAGAAATATGAGACCAGTGTTCTAAAAACGCGCCTAGGCGGCGCCATGGCACGCCTAGGCGTGATGCTTTTTAGATACGCCAAGTTTTGTCCCTAAGCGTGGATTAAGGTGTGGTCAACGATGGTCAATGTCTTTTGGGGTAAGGCGTGAAAAAACGCATGTTTTTTTTTTGGTTAGGCGTGAAAAAACGCGAGTTTTTTAGAAGTAAGGCGTGAAAAAAGCGAGTTTTTTTTTAGTATTTTAAAAAAAATGTATTTTAATTTACAAATATTTCAACATATTTTGAAGGTATGTACCATTTTAGTATTTTTAGTAGCGTTGTCATAGTTAAAAAATATTAAAATATATCAAAAAAGGCCTAAGCGCCTTTTCACGTCTTTTTACGCCTAAGGCCTGCCTTGGCTTCTAAGGCTTAAGGCTTGACCTCCACGCCTCGGTCACTCCCCATGTTTTTTAGAACTTTGTATGAGACAATAAAAACTTTTTCCACAAGATATTATTTACATAAATCCAACAAATATAAACATCCATGAAATAAAATCCATCGCCAAGCTAACTCCAAAATAAAGTCCAACTCCAAACGAATAGAATAAACTCGAAATAAGTAATCCAACTACAAATCGTGACTGATCAACATACATCTGATCGATCAGTATTTTTTGTGCAGATTCTCAATGTAAAAGAAAATTCAAAGTTTGAGAAATCATACTCGTTGATTTATGGAATGTTTAGGAATGACAAACTTCATTCGGAGTTAGGCTACATTGGAGATCTACACACATACTTATTGATTATGAATTGATCGTTGCGTTAGCCAAGAATTTTACAACTGTTGTAGAAGTTACTGCAGTCAATTTCATAATTATCGATGAATCTTAAATCCTAACAGCTACTCCAATCCTCAATGCAAAGGAAAATGGCGCATATTAGTAAAGTATTTCCTCCCATTTACATGATATCAACTGACTCGGAGGAGGCCGAATCAGCGTAACAACAATAAGAATACTTTTTCCTTGAAGACCTCAATCCCTTTTTTTCTCATACGAAGAGGTCGGGATATTATATCAAAATTGGGAAGAGATATAGGGTTACAAAGAGTAACAATAGAAAGTATAATTTTACTTTACACCCATCCCCCCATGACCTCGAAGACATAACTCGTCGACCAATATGAACCGTTAATCTTATTTATAATTGAGTCACTCTAAAAGATAGGGGAAGCCAACCAAACTAGTCCACCCATGGTGATGCTAGCACTAAAAATAGGATAATCTTTGTCAGTGAGAGAGATGGGAAAGAGATAACTGGGGAGAGAGAGATAGAGAAAGGGAGAGGGAGAGAGAGTTCAAACAGACCATGAAGAGTATAATTAAAAAGACTCCTCACCCTACTCGTTCTAAGATCAATAATCAACCCTTGGTAAATTACCCCAGGGTAGCAGACTTTACCTCCACCATCAACGTCAAGGGATCGGTCCAAGATGATCAATTTTATGAAGGCAAAATAGTCTGTCACTAGTGATGGTTCAGGGTTTTAAAATTCCTAAGTCGATTACTCAGTAGCTCAGGCCACCATGTTTCTTAAGGACATGTCGAACTTGAGTACCTTCTTTATAGAGTGCCTTCACAATAAAAGGATCTGCCACTCTATTATGGTAAGTTGACTTTTATTTTTATTTTTTTAGTGTTTGATGTCATTATGACACTAACTATTTTCTTTATTTTTTTCCATGTAGTCCATGTAATGGATGCATGGGATAACCATTCAAGTCGATCACCTGTTATGAAGGAATGCCATTCTTCATGACCAACCCAATGCCATGAAGAACAGTCTAATCGACAAGAACAAAAATATCACTGAGCTTAAAGGAAACATCAAGGGAGAAACTACTTGCAAGGAGAAGGTAGTGAAGGAGGCTGATATGCTTCAGTTGGAGTTTAGCAAGGTTGAATCAGAACTAAAGATGCTAAGGAACGCATTCGCCCATAAGACTCTAGAGAAGTTGATCCTCCAAAGGCAAAGAGGGCTTTGGCTATCGGCCAAGAGGATGACTATGAAAAGTTATTTGATGAGTGCTTTAAAGTTGGAGTCCAGGAAGTTGTTATATAAATTGACTGCCATAAGTTGATTGCATTCAATAAAGGTTGGATCGTTGGTATTAAAAGTGGAAATATTCTTGCGGGAGATTTTGCATACGTCGGACATCCTCTTTTGACGAATCTAGTTATTGGTAAAACTTCCTTGGCATTTAGCGAAGAGGTTGATCAGTCGTTCGTTGAATCTGATGCTACTGAAGGTGAGACCAAGTAAAACAACGATCTTATTTCCACCAAAGGGCGGTCACCCCTAGTTGCCTTAGTTCTTTTCTTTCCTTTTCACATTTATTTTTCCTATAAGCCGTTTGGCTATATTTTGTATGTCTTATTCCACCCTTTTCACATAACGAAAGTGCATTATTCTTTCCATTTTCCTTTCTTTAGTCTTTTCTTATGAAAAAATTTAAGGAATTTTTTCTGATGATCAGTGGAGTGTAGGTTTATGTCCAAATCCATTCACTTGTACGCTATATTAGCATTTCAATATTATAATTCATATACTCGGTTGACTTCTGACAAGTTAATTCTCATGTTTAACTTAACCGATAGTCGGTGAAGCTAGTATCTGTGACCGACTTCATTGGCTTGTGAAAATTAATTAATAGTATAATTCACTAATAAAGCCGTTAACTAAAACTTGGTGAGTTAACATTCTTATTTAACTTAATTATTAGACGGTGAAGCTGGGATTTGTGACTAACTTCACTGACCTGTAATATTAATCAATATGCCAATTCATGAATTAAGCCATTGACTAAAACTTGATAAGTTAACATGTTTATTAAATTTAATTAGTAGTCGGTGAAGCTGGGATATATGATCGGCTTAACTTGTAAAATTAATCAATTGGCCATTGACTAATCAACCTATTGATTGCAACATGACATGTTAACATTATTATTTAACTTAATTGGTAGTTGGTGAAGCTATGACCTGTGATCGGCTTCACTAACTTGTAAAATTAATTAATAGGACAATTCACAAATCAAAATGTTGATTAAAACTTATAAGTTACCATTCTTACTTAACTTAATTGGTAGTCGGTGAAATTGGAATTTGTAATCGGCTTCACTGACTTGTAAAATTAATTAATATGCCAATTCACAAATCAAGCTGCTGACCAAAACATGATAAGTTAACATTTTTATTGATCTTAATTAGTAGTTAGTGAAGTTGGGATATATGAACAACTTCACTTACTTCTAAAATTAATCAATAGGCCAATTCATTAATCTATTAACTACGTTTTGACAAGTTAACATTCTTGTTTAACTTAATTGGTAGTCGGTGAAACTGGGACCTGTGATCGACTGCACTAGCTTGTAAAATTAATCACTATGCCAGTTCAAAAATAAACATATTGAATAAAACTTTATAAGTTAACATTCTTATTTTACTTAATTAGTGGTCGATGAGACTATGATCTATGATCAATTTCACTCAATTGCAAAATAAACCAGTAAGACAATTCACTAATCATAATGTTGACAAAAAAATGATAAGTTATCATTCTTATTCAACTTAATTGATAGGTTATATCTCTGTTCTCATGTCATTTTAGTGCCAAATCATAGGTGACCGACTTGTTCAAAGTATTACCACCGCTTGATGCCAAATCTTAGTCAATCGACCTTTTTTTTAGTCGTACCACTCGTTCTTAGGTGGGTTTATACCCATTATAGTTTTACCAACCCATGTTAGTTTGTATCATTATTTTCAAGTGGGTTTGATGTTAAATATAAGGAAATTGACTCAATCTAAGTTGTACACCCACTTTTAGGTGCGTTTATGCGTATTCTGGGTTGATCAACCCAAGTAGGTTGTACAATGTTTTCAAGTGTGGTTGATGCCAAATCTTAGATGAGAAATTTATTCTAAGGAGTATCACCTATTATTAGGTGGCTTTATGCCTATTGTAGGCCAACCAACCCAAGTTCAGATGTACCACTATTTTCAAGTGTTTTTTCATGAATTTTAACTTGGAAGTACAGTCATATCAAATAAGTTTAGTTATAAAAATGAACCATCTCTAATTGAACTAAAATATTTGTAAAATTTAATCTATCTTACTTAATGATAAAACTTATCTAGGTTCATGGCATTTCATGACTTGGGTATGGATGTTCCATCTAACTCTTCTATTCTAATTGATACGAGTTTATCCATCCTTTAAAGACTATTATATATGTTCCTTAACAATTCAATATTAATTTACCATCAAAGGGTTTCTCATAGGCTAGAAGCAACATATTTAGTAATAAGTCTCTGACCAGGAATTCCCCGACCTTAACCCTCCTATCGTGTTGCTTGGCCAGTTCTTACGGGTATGACATAAGGTGAATGGGAGCTTATTCCCTTCGTTCCTATATTAAGTAATGCTCATGATACGGGCAATCATTGTTGTGGTCATCCACAAAGATATCAATTATTAGAGTTGGTAAGCTAATTTCTAATGGGATGACTAATTCCACCCTGTACATCATGGCATATAGGGTTCACCTATTGGTCTTCTGGGGCCTCGTGTTATAGTTCGAGAGGATAAATGAAAGTTTATCCACACAGCTTCTATTTTCATTTTATAATCAACGTTTATCCCTACAATGATACTTTTGTTGTTAATTTCTACCTGCCAATTTCATCGTGGGAAGACCATTAAGGCATAAGGGATTCGAATCCCATATTTTGCGCAAAAATATCTAAAGATGTCATTATCAAACTAGGTTATATTGTATGTTACCAGAGCTTTTGGATACCAAGCCTGGTGTTGATATTCCTCCACAAAAATCGTATAACGTCGGCCTATCTAATGTGGGTTAATGGTTCGACTTCCACTCACTTGGTGAAGTAATTTATGGCATTAATCAAATACATCTTATTCCTAGGTTTTATAGGAAAAAGTCCTATAATATCCATGCTCCATTGAGCAAAATTCTAAGGACGTATGAGAGGGTTAAGGTCGTCAGCCGACGGTTTGATGATATGAGAAAATTCTTGGCACTTTGCACATTTTTAGACGAATCGAATAACATTTTTTCTAGATGGAAGGCCATAAATATCCCTAAGAGATTTCTATATAGGATAAAGGTCTCCTACTTGATTGATCTCCATGAATGCCTTTGTACATCTCGCTAAGAATACCCTATGCAGGGGGTAAATGTGATTTTAATTCACAAAACAACGATGAAGTATAATATTAACAATGACGTAGATAAAACAAGAAAAGATGTGAACACTAGATATATACATAGATCAACCGTATTCACCTATATCCACAGGGCAAAAGGAGGGGTGAGTCGTCTTTGTTGATTTAAGGCGTTACAAAAGGTTTTCATACATAGATATTCATATATTCATTTTCAATACTATGCAGAATTTATATACACAACTGATTAGGCATAAATTCTTCGTATTTATCCCCGTAATTTAGAGGATTTTATCACCTCGTACGATGTAAATTATGTTGATTTATCTCATTTATTCGCTACTGACATCTTCCATCGAGTGCATCGAGTTTCAGGCATTTTGCTTACATTTTGCAGATATTTTATACAAGTGATGAAAAGAAAAAAACTAAAACTCAAGGGAAAAATAGTAACTCTACACTAGGAAGTCGAACAGGGAACCTAAAGGAAAGTTGAAGACCTCGAGTCCACATGCACGTAGAAAGAAACGACATCCAAATCCGAGTCCCAGCTGAAAAGTCATGAAGTTTCAAAGTTGAGAAGAAATCAAGGAAAAAAATCCCAACCGAACCGAACCGATAGACAAAGAAGCGGACGGGGAACGGTCCCCTACACTGGAAGGTGCAAACGGAACCGATGAAATATAATTTGGACCTATTTAGTACTCTATAAATCACCAAACCGGTTCGCCCTATTAAAGAAGCCAAAACTGGACCGGTTCGGCGAGGCGAATTTTTTTTTTCTTTTCTAAAAGTTAGAGTTGTGCAAGGTTGAAACACTTAATAAAACATGGTAGATATATCTGTGACACCCCGCCCAATTAAATATCGGGTGATCAGTCATTTATTCAATTTAAAACAAAGTGTTCGGTTGGTTTATTCTCAGCATCACTGTCAAAATACGTTTAACATTAATAATCACCTAATAAGTAATTAAGTTGGTGCCAAAAACATTTTTCATTTTAAGTTATACCCAAAGAGTACACTAATAATTTCTAAGTATTAAGACATCAACTATTTATTATTCACAGGAGTATAATAAATACTGGATATAACTCAACTACTGAAATAAATAAGACTGGATAAAACATTCCAGTTTAAAGTCTTAAGCTAATAAATTATAAAATACTAAAAAGCAACTGAAATGAACTACTAAAGTAAACTGAGTACAATTTCTCTAATAAAATGACTGAAAATGAGCGACACATGCCCTAACTGAAAATGTCTGAATAGAACTGAAAAAAAATGATAGAGGCGTATAAATGCAAGGACCTGCAACTCCCACAACCGCTGCAGCTCGCTAAACAATCCAAGCGTCTAAGTCTAGTAACCCTGTGGTTGGGCAACTGATAAAATACATATACATAGCAAAAGAGAGAAGAATAGCAAGAAATGGGTCATAGCCCGAGTTGTAAAAATAATTGTTTTAACAAGTATTTAAAATTTGCAATAAAGTCAGCATTATGTGCATGATAGCTTTTCGAACTCTCACATGAGGTCCTCACCTGTCATCTATTTTGCACGCCTAACGCATCTTCTAATCTACACTAGCTATGTTACTTAGCCCTACTAGTTCAAAATTATAATGTCACTCTTTACGTTCACCAGTAGTATACTCATATCGCCCACACAATACGTTATTAAAATAGTTTATCTCGGATAACCACATTTCATAAACACCGTTCGAATAATTAATCTTTTACCCATTAAGATTATCTTATTTATCATCATTACCATATCTACTAATTTCACACATTAGAATTTTCCCAAATATATATATATATATATATATATATAGTCACCTCATCCCTATATATATATATACTAATCTTGCACCTCTTGGTTAAGACTACTTGGCGCAAAGCATTTATTATCATTACCATATCTATTAGTTTCACACGGTAGAAATATTCACAAGTATATAAATATATACCTATAGTCACATCATCCCTATATATATATATATATATATATATATAGAGAGAGAGAGAGAGAGAAGACTGTCCACTATGCGAAAACCTCCTCCTCCTGACAGCAAGCAGCGTAGGTATGCTATACACATAATAATAAACATATAATAGGCATATACGCATCCTATTAAAATCAATAGGTATTCACCCAACCAAAACATATACTATCCATACGTAGTATTCTCTCATTACTATCTATAGTATATTTATCTCGATTACTATCTATTTCGTAATCTCCAAAGTTAATTCACCGTTCCGAATATTTAAAGTATTATTCCCCATATAATTTCCAAAAATTATGCACTATGCTAAATTCATCAAATAGTAGTTCTCCTCACTTAAATTAACTGTATAACTCGATATGGGTAAAAATAGGATTTTTCAGATTTTGGACCTGTCGTTCGAACCATGTCACATGTCGTTTGAATGACTTCTCACGAGATCTAGTCTCTTTCGAAACATATTCGAGTGACATTGCGCGACTTCTCGCGACCAACACTGTTACGTCTTCAACCTCTAGCAGTTATGTTTTTATCTGATTTACTCTCTAAAACCTTCACAGATTATTCCTAAACTCCCAGTAAACAAACCCAATTGTTATCCTAACATGTTTAGATGACTTCTATCAACCTATAATCATTAAATTTTCATAGTACATCATTTAAATTCGAAAACACCAAATTAAACCATTAAAACCCTAGTTCTTCCAATTTCAGTTCAAGAACCATTAAAACCCAGATTCATTTCTCAATCACAACATATAATTTCGGGATTCCTATTCTACATGCATGGGGATCCAATAATAACTCTTAATCTATGATTTAAATTCTCTAAATCCATTAAATTCAATTCCAAATCGTGTATTTGATTCCTATACTAACATGAACACAATTATTGCTAATAGAGAGCAAGTAATAAACACTTGCCTCGATTATGATGGTCTGAACCGTTGAGGAAATTGGCATAGACTTTTTTCTCATCTTTTGATCTAAGTAAAAGTGGTCATGGTGGTGGAAGATGATGGGTTTTCTGGCCTTAATCTCTTGGGCCTTGTTCTCTCTCAACCTCTGTGGTTCTCCCTTGAATCTTGTGCATAATACCCTAACTTTTCCTTTACGTAACCGATATTAACCATCTCCAATTTTCGTCATTAATTAAACCCTAAAAATGTAATTTACCAAAACGCCCTCCCGGGACACTGGTTAGGCCTAAAATTCCCCTGGAACCCAAACTAAACCCCCGGGTACACTATTCTGACTATCTTGACCCTTCTGGACTCAATAGCGCACTCGAAATAGTCATTCGAGTCACTTAAAAATAAATTATATTTTTATTTCATTCAATTAGTCCCGACACGACTCACACGCGCGCCCTGACTTAAAATACCAAACTGTTGTATTTTCCACTCTCGACAATTTATAAAATTTCATAATTTCATATTACGCATTCACACTGTAATATTAAGTAATTCTCAATAATAAGTATTAACCCTTGGCACGCTAGTTAATATTTATTTTAATTCGAATTAATTAACAATTAATTTCTCACATTTTAATTTAATTAATATAGCAATAATAATTAATCCCATTGTTGTTTAAAATCATAAAAAATACGGTGTGTTACATACTCCCCCCCTACAACATAATTTCGTCCTGAAATTCGAAAAAGTATATCAGGTACAAACAACGTTGTATATAAGTTGCGCATCGCATCATTGCGCTCCCAAGTAAACTACTCCATACCACCCATATAGTACGCTATCGAATTCCCATAATAATGAACATTCCACACATGTGCATTCTGAACTCCAGGTTACCCTGTCACGTAGGTTCTTGCCCAAATCTTACCGTTTAAGTTTCATTACTTAAACTTATTTGAGATATTCACTATCTAGCATACGATTATTTGCACTTTGGTAGATTAATCGTTCTTTAGATATATACGATCTCGTCTCGCGACGATCGTACACGAGTCGGTTATTGGCACAGTATATACTTTACACACGTTATATCCTATAGACATCAACTCATCTCTGATCTTCGCAATAGGATTTGTTCCCCCGCCTTTAACTAACGAGCATGAGAAAAACAAGGTTTACCGTGCTATAACTCAATTGGCAATGTGCCCAAAAGTTAACTTATATGAGTTATGGCACAAAAAATCCACTAGTGGAAGGTACTGTTCCCGTCCTCCCTTAAGATTCAAGGGTACATATATATGTTATTCACCAACATCTGATTATTCCACTTGTTCTGCCCATTCGTCTACGGATAATAGGCCCTACTCAATCACAACCTGGTAACTATGGCCTCGTGAACACACTTCCAAAATTTAAGAACAAAGATCTTATCCAAATCGGACACAATATTAAACGGTACCCTATGTACCCTTACTATCTCGGTTATACAAATCTCGCATACTGCCCCATAGTATGATCAGTCCTAACTGCTTGACCAATCCACTATCACCCATATAGGACCGTAACCCCTCTGGAAAGTAGTTACCTTCGTGATAAAATCCTTGAGAATGCACTCCCATTATTATTAGTTGAATAAACCCCTAATGGTTTCAGATAGTCCACCCTTTTACTAACAGACAAGTGGCCCACAACTAGACGATTTAGCAATATTTCCTTTCTTTAAATCCCATAACCTCTGTCAGTTATATCCTGATAAATTTTATGTTCTCTCAAATGTACCTCTAACTGTGATCCGCATGCCACAAGTCCTTCCCCGCTATAAAAATCAGTTTCTCGTTAAACATAGGCCTTTACCAGATCTTATGGAGTAAGCTTCGACTTCCCTAGCTAAATTTTGTCATGACAATCATAATTTACTACCTGATACAATATTTTCAATTACATAGGGTGCCCATAACCCTATATCTCGCGCATTCTTGCACAAATAAAATATACTATGCTTAAATCAATTTTTGCGCACTCGACATGCTAATATAGTAGGGGTGTACTCAACCACCCCACTATTCATAACTTAATCACTCTTCCAGTGGCATCATTATTCTATTTATAATGATATATGGAATAGGCAACTCTACCGGCCTTAAGTCATAATAGAATTATCAACTCTTAATTCTATTCTCATATATTTACAATAACCAAGGTACGAAACCATGTACTATCGACCAATCTTCGCTCCAACTCTCGACTTTCGCCAGTTTCATGTGTGGTATGTCTCACGAAGTGAAATCCAAATAAGGAACCCCCAATACACTACTACCTAACATTGTCGGTCATCGAGATCCGTAAGGTCCTCAGTCCATAATATGTACCTTTCCACATTTTCGTATGTTGACATATTAATCTACGTATGTCCTTAAAAATAACATGAAACATGACACTCTCACTATCCCAAGTTTTGGCGCTATATATATAATAAGCTATATCTCGCTACTTGATAAAGAACACAATGCATTATGAGTCACATCAGTAAATAAATCCCTATGCACTGGGATCACATATAACTAGACACATACTCATTGAGGTCTATGATACCATGAAATTTTCATATGTAGCACAAAATTATTATTACTCCCCCCGAAGTATTCAGCACGATAGTCTTATCACTCAATTTACTATCGTTCAAGCATTCTGTAATTAATCACTCCACATTACCATAATAAACTCTACTATAAGTATGTAACTTGTAACAACAACATATACTCTTAGGTCCCACACGGTTCACTCAAAGGCAGCATAAAAAAGCCCCACTATCAACGAGAAATATGTTTGTAATAAGACTGTTAAAACTGACATTCCCACTAAACTCGACTCGCATGCGAATTTTAGGTTAATTTATATATAAGTTGTGACACACCATGTCACTTGAATTAATCATTTACTCACAAGGATGAAGCAAAACCTCACCAATTTTGCCTAATCATAGGGTCCCAACACGTAGTTGCCAACACGACCCATGAGCATCTGCAACCGTTATACATCTAGGGTTTCATCCATTAGTTATCCCCTCCCATCGCGGACAATTTATTTTGTTGTGGAGCTTACACACCCATCACTGAAACGTTGGCCTAACATCTCTAGGCATCACTTATGGCTTTACTGGCCACCTTATTTCTTCCTGGGTCCCAATGACCCTGAGGATTAATATGCTATTATTATTGAGTACTCCATTGGTCTTGCCTAAACTCACCACTCTCGGGTTGTAACTTCTTGGGCCCAATTCTCTTAACCCAATTCCTCCTCTGAAAATCTCATTCCTCCAGTTCTTATGCCTAATTAGCATGGTTGACCATTTTTAATATCATCGATCTCACTTCTTAACGTGGACACATTCAACCCTAGTAGTCCCATTATTTACACATAGGGAAACTTCCCGAGCAATTTCCCATCACTGGTCCCACTGACCATTTTGGAATGTCATTCTCTTGGACCGGGCAGTCTTAGCTCCCAATTGTCCTCCATTTGTCCCATTGGATATGTGGGTCTTTCAAAACTATTATTAGCCTCTACGGCCCTGATTGAATTCATCGTCACTCTGTAGGGCGTTAATCAATCAAAATTATCTAAATGAGTTCCTTATTGGGCATACTCTCATGTGGTGTTTCACTAACACCGTTAAGTTCAGTTTTTCTTTTCGGCCAAATTCTCTAACCCTCATGGCCCACTTATTCTAGAAGTGCTAAAATAACTTACAAATGTATAACCTTGACAACATCAACATTAGTTATCCTAGCTGGATTTCTCATCCATCCTCGTATGCTACACATGGTCCTTTATCAACTATAAACCCTTTTATATTTTATGCCCCTTTTCCAGGTACGAACTTCATTATGCAATTCAACATTTCTCTCATGATCGGTCTCTAGCTTACCCACTGGTTTAAGTTTCAAAATTTCACTTGCATCTCTGTTATAACATCGAATGGAAGACCCCACGGTCAAATCATACCCAAATTTCTCTTTAAATTTCAAATACACTTTTTTATATGTGATGATTGACTCTAATCACTTTATGTCGCTCGCAAGAGTTAAAATTTTAACTCAAATTTAATTATGAGTGTCGCGTCACTCCACTCTACACAATCGCCTTCGGATTTTCTACTTCCATTGGCCTGTTACACTTTCTCTCTTTCTTCTACGCATCTTCCCCGATGACTTTTAAAAAGGGTCCCTCTGATTTCCCCTTTATCGACTACGCTAGGTGATCCTAAAATTGCTCCACCGTTATCTATGACTGTGTCTGGGAAACCCTTTGTTCCCGAGTGATGTATCTATTGTCACTTGCTTAAATAATACTCATGGTGGCTTTTGTCACAACCACCCCATTCTCAGATTACTCTATGTCTTCTGTTGAGCTTCTTCTCCTGCAGTCCTTCTTACGACCCTCGTTGGTCGTCTTAAAATATTCGGTGCTCGAAGTACAAACGATTTCGTATAATGAGTCACATCAATTATAATTCATAGAAGGATAACGTAAGTCGCATACTTAAGGGAATACAATAATCCTATAGTAAGGCTTTACATTAAAGAACGCTACGCTGAAACGTGAAAAGTCGCATAGATCCTAATGACTCTAGAACCTGATGCTCTGATACCACCTGTGACACCCCGCCCAATTAAATACCAGGTGATCAGTCCTTTATTCAATTTAAAATAAAGTGTTCAGTTGGTTCATTCTCAGCATCACTGTCGAAATATGTTTAACATTAATAATCACCTAATAAATAATTAAGCTGGAGTCAAAAAACATTTTTCATTTTAAGTTATACCCAAAGAGTCCATTAAGAATTTCTATTTATTAAGACATCAAATATTTACCATTCACGGGAATATAATAAATACTGGATATAACTCAACTATTGAAATAAATAAGACTGTGTAAAACATTCCAGTTTAAACACTCAAGCCAATAAACCATAAAATACTAAAAAGCAACTGAAATGAACTACGAGAGTAAACTTAGTACAATTTCTCTGATAAAACGACTGAGAATAGGTGACACATGCATTAACTGAAATGTCTGAATAGAACTGAAAGAAATGATAGAGGCGTCTAAATGCAAGGACCTGCAACTCCCACAACTGCTACAGCTCGCTAAACAATCCAAGCGTCTAAGTCTGGTAACCCTGTGGCTGGGCACCTGGTAAAATACATTTATATAGCAAAAGAGAGAAGAATAGTAAGAGACGGGTCATAGCCCAAGTTGTAAAAATATTTGTTTTAGAAAGTATTTAAAATTCGCAATAAAGTGAGTGTTATATGCATGATAGCTTTTCGAACTCTCACATGAGGTCCTCACCTCTTATCTATTGTGCACGCCTAACGCATCTTCTAATCCACACTAGTTATGTTACTCAACCCTACTAGTTCTAACTCACAATGTCACTCTCTACGTTCACCAGTAGTATACCCGTATCGCCCATACAATACGTTATTAAAGTAGTTTATCCCGAATAACCACATTTCATAAACACCGTTTGAATAATTAATCTTTTACCCACTAATATTATTTTATTTATCATCATTACCATATCTACTAATTTTACACAGTAGAATTTTCCAAGTATATTCATATATATATAGTCACATCATCCCTATATATATATACTAATCATGCACCCCTTGGTTAAGACCACTCGTCGCAAAGCATTTATTATTGTTACCATATCTATTAGTTTCACACTATAGAAATATTCACAAGTATATAAATATATACATATAGTCACATCATCCCTATATATATATATACTAATCATGCACCCTTAGGTTAAGACCACTCGGCACAATGCATACTCCACTATCATGTCCTGGTGCATTGCTCACTGCATAAAGGACTATTGATTCAATCTCTCACAAACCATAAAATTTAATTCGCATATATTGGAGGCGAACATAATCCCCAGCCAAATGGGTTACGCACATACTTACGCTCCCATTCAGCTGTCGAAAATATCCTACATCTCAGATAGCATGTAACCAAGTTCATATACTCTGGGTACAAGTCAAATATCCCCCTAATGGGCAACACATGATAAAACTGTCCACTATGCGAAAACCTCCTCCTCCTGATAGCAAGCAACATAGGTATGCTATACACATAATAATAGGCATATACGCATCCTATTAATATCAATAGGTATTCACCCAACCAGAACATATACTATCCATATGTAGTATTCTCTCATTACTACGTATAGTATATTTATCTATATTACTATCTCTTTCGTAATCTCCAAAGTTAATTCACCGTTCCGAATATTTAAAGTATTATTCCCCACATACTTTCTAAAAAATTTGCACTATGTTAAATTCATCAAATAGTAGTTCTCCTCACTTAAATTAACTGTATAACTCGATTTAGGTAAAAATAGGATTTTTCATGTTTTGGGTCTATCGTTCGAACCAGGTCATATGTCGTTTGTGAGATCCAGTCTCGTTCGAACCATCTTCGCGCGACATCACGCGACTTCTCACGACCAGCACTGTTACGTCTTTAACCTCTAGCAGTTACATTTTTATCAGATTTACTCTCTAAAACCTTCCCAGATTATTCCCCAACTCCCAGTAAACAAACCCAATTGCTATCCTAACATGTTTAGATGATTTCTATCAACTTAGAAGTATTAAATTTTCACTGTACATCAATTAAATTCGAAAACCCCAAATTAAACCATTAAAACCCTAGTTCTTACAATTTCAGTTTAAGAACCATTAAAACCGTGATTCATTTCTCAATCACAACATATAATTTTGAGATTTCTATTCTACATGCATAGGGATCCAATTCTTCATTAGAATAACTCTTAATATATGATTTAAATTCTCTAAATCCATCCAATTCAATTTTAAATCATATATTTGATTCCTATGCTAACATGAAAAAAAATATTCCTAATAAAGAGAAAGTAATAAACACTTGCCTCTATTATGATGGTCTGATCCGCTGAGAAAATTGGTATTGACTTCTTCCTCGTCTTCCGATCTACGCAAAGGTGGTCACGGTGGTGGAAGATGATGGGTTTTTTGGGCCTTAATCTCTTGGGGGTTGTTCTCTCCACCCTTTGTGGTTCCCCCTCGAAGTTTGTGCATAATAACCTAAATTTTCCTTTACATAACTGATATTAACCATCTCCAATTTTTGTCATTAATTAAACCCCAAAAATGCAATTTACCAAAATGCCCTCCTTAGACGTCGATTAGGCCTAAAATTACCCCGAGACCCAAACTAAACCCCGGGTACACTACTTTGACTAATCGGCCCTTTCGGACTTAATAGGGCACTCGAAGTGGTCATTCGAGTTACTTAAAACTAACCTATCATTTTATTCCATTCAATCAGTCATGACACGACTCACACCCGCGTCCTGACTTAAAACACCAAATTGTCATATTTCCCACTCCCGACAATTTATAAAATTTCATAATTCCATATTATGCATTCACACGGTGATATTCAATAATTCTCAACAATAAGCACGTGAGTTAATATTTATTTTAATCCGAATTAATTAACAATTAATTTCTCACATTTTATTTTAATTAATCCAACAATAATAATTAATCCCATAATTATTTAAAATCATCAAAAATACGGGGTGTTACAATATCTTAGGGTATGACCAGGCATTTGAGGATGAGTTTTTACATAGTTTTTTGGAGATTCTTTAAGGCAAGAACCTTAGGATTGTTTATCTTCAACAATTTGTTCCTCTTTTGGCATAGAATTCAAGGTTTTTTTTCCAAGACAGGTAAAGTTCAATATTGTTCTTTTGTTTTCTCACGTTGGTAATTCATTGTTTTTTTTATAAGATCTACGTATACATGTTTAGATCTAAGTTTATCGTGATTCTCATTACATGCAACGTAAAAATCATCTTTTTTAGCACTTACATCATGTTCGGCTAGATTTTCAAATGTTAGGATGCATGAACCCAACCTTAAATGGTTTGCATGGATATAAAAATGCGTTCTTAAATTAAATAATTAGTTGGAAAGTGTCATATAGTTATAAAAAGCATCGTAGGACTTTTAACCTCGGTTGCCCTAGGTAATCGGAGTGCTTAAGAATGCGACGTGCGTATTGACCATCTCGTCACATACTTTATTTGGATTCTGGATTTCATATTGTGTGAGTTTGTTTCTTCATATGCGTAATGCTTGAAAGGAATAAAGTATGTCCTTAATTAATTGTTTAATTCTCGACTATTTTTGTATCCAGTGAATTCATAAGGGGTTGGGGGATTGTATTCCGACCTCGCTTCTCTATCATAGTTATCAATCTGTAGTTTACTAATTATTACACACATAGTTAAATAGTATTTTAATTTAAATCGTTTTAGTTGGCAGATGTAATCACAAAAATTCATCATATTTTCTTTCCTTCATCTGAGTTGGTTGTAAGGTTTCGCGTCTTCCCTATTCGTCGTTATGTGTCTACGTCTTAGTCCCTGTGTTCGATACATGGTTTACTGGGATACTGCTTGAGCAACCGATTTACACTTAAACCGTAATTAGCATGCACTAGAGGGACATTTTAAGTCACGTTGATTTTTTGGCAACATTGTCGGGGATTAGGTAGACTTTTAGGTTAGGTCGAGTTAATCTAAAATTTAACTCTAATTATTAAAAATCCCTAAAAAAATCATAAAATCAAAAATTCAAAAAAATCAGAAAAATAAAAAGCCAAAAAGATAAAACATCTCTCAAAGTCCTTTCATGCAACATCCTCATCAAACTCCTCAATCTACCCTGACTAGAATTCATGAGAATCCTATAGTCGAGTAGAATCCCGATAGCCCACACACTCCAAATGCTCCTCAATTTTGGTTTCCACCTCCTACACCGCCTAACTCTATCACAAGTCACTCATCGAGTCACACTCCGAGCGTGTCGAGTGAGGAATTCGAATCAATTAGAGAGAGAGCTATGTCGGATAACGCTAGTTTGGGTACGGGTGAGGGTGAAATGTCGTATCGTCCCATGAGGGAACTCCTATATCCCGAGTGAACCGTCACTTCGGGATGCATTTTAGTTTCGCATAATGCGGGAAAATATCACTTTAGCAATGGGATGATAAAGATTCTTCCCACCTTTCATTGTATGGATTCAAAAAAGCCGTACCTCCACATTCGTAAGTTCAAAGAGGCATGTGATACCTTTAATGATCAAGCTTGCACACAAGACATCATTCGCCTTAAACTTTTTTCCTTTCTCTTTGAAGGATAAAGCAAAGACATGGATATGGTCTTTATTACCGAACTCAATTGGATCGTAGAGGGAAATGAAATCCAAATTTCTCTTATAGTTCTTTCCCAACATCGAACAAATTCCATCAAAGCTCAAATTTAACTATTCAGACAATAAGAAAATGAGCCATTTGATCGATGTTACGAACGTTTCAACAAGCTAGTTAGTACATGCCCACATCATGGTTTTGAGAAGTATCGTCTCATATCTTTCTTTCACCAAGGGCGAAGCATATCTTCTAAACAACTCATTGAGACTAGGGGTGTTCAGAAAATCGAATGGAACGACGGACCGAATCGGACCGTCCTAATTTTTCCATTTTTTTAGTCGATCCGATCCAATTTTTTTTACAGACCGATCTAACCGGTCCGGTTCTCGGTCTCCCTTATTAAATATTTGATCTGGACCAACCCGGACCAGTTACTATTAATATATGTATTTAATTATATTTATACATATATATTTATATTAACACGCACACAACACAAGTTCTAACTTGGGGATCGCTCGTAAAAAAAAGGAAACCCTAGATCTATCTAAAACACACGCACGCACAAGTTCGCAACACATTTTCATTTGTGCTACCATTTTTCATTTCCTCTTCTCAAGTTCTCTCTCTAAGTGAGAGACTCTCGTTCTGCTGCAACTGCTAGCCAGCTTCACATTTTCATTTTTGCCGCCGCTCTCTCTTCTGCTTAGCTTGCTCTCTCTCTATCGCTCTCTCTCTCTTGCTCCATCTTCCCATTGTGGCCCCGCCGCTGCTCTCATTTCATTTCTTTCGCTCAGGTAAATCGATGCTCCTCTCATTTTTTGTTACTAAACAAAAAAGTTTTTTTTTTTTGTGACAAAACATTTCTTTCACTCACAAGTAATTTTTGTGAAAAAAGAGCTGAAGAAATTGTAAGAGACTTGTTGCTTAATGGGTTTCTTTGTACTGATAAGTTATTCTCCAATTTGTGAATTTAACCATAGAGGTTAATTTAATGGTGTAAAAATTTACTAATCCAAAACATGGAAGTCAAGTATCCTATCCTATTGTGCTAAATGAAATAAAGGAACAATCTTTACTAGATAGAAGAACTGTTAAACATTTGAGGATTCTATTTACTTTGTGGGATCTTATCTCTGATAAAAGCTTCTATTACTGTTGGGGTCATATGCTTAATATCTTTGTATAATTGAAGTAATATTATTGTTTTACCAATATAGCCTATAAATGAGTGAATTTTGTTTTAGGTTTACATTGCTATTGGCTGAATTATTAATAGTCAATTTTGAAGAGATAATATTGCAATTGTTACATCTGGTATGTGATGTAATGTTGATATCATTCAGCAAGTTTATGTCGAGTATGTTCTTCTATTGATATGTTCAGATTTAGCAGTAGTAATGTTTTATAATCTATAAACTTTTTCTTTCATTTTTTCTGAAGTAATACATTAAAGCACTCTTTCGCTTTCATCAATAAGATGAGGACCGACAAGTTAGACAGAACCGATTATACAAAAAATCAGACCATTTAAGCCCAAAAAACAGATTTAATTGGTCCGGTCCTTAAAATTACTAAAAATTGGATCGGACCGGACCATGAACACCCATAGTTGTGACAATGTTCGAGTGACCATTTTAAGAATTAGATGAACGCGATGCAGATGCCTACCGTAAGTTTGTTGCCGAGATAACTCAAGCGTGGGTCACATCCGATCCTAACACCCAAAACCACGTTCGACAAACTCCCACCGCTCCTTCAACGTATGGTCTTTACCATGTGGGAGACGTAGTCGGATCCAGGCTAAGAGAACCATCCGGATCCACCTGAGCAATGAAAGATAAGGTGTGTACTATTTGTGAGGTAGTCCATTCAACGAAGGAATGCCCGACGATACCCGCTTACAAAGCAATACTGCTTGAGCAAGTGGATGCGATAAGAGGATTTAAGGGTAATTTTAATGCCCCGCATGGGAATTCTTACGATCCTTCATGGAAGAACCATCCTGGATTTAACTATGAGCAACAACATGCTGCGTTGAATCCTAATTCACACGTTGCCCCGCCTCCATCTCCACATTTTCAACAAGCATCACATATGCAAGCACCACCTCCTGCACCATATATCACCCCACCGCGGAGAAATATCAAGGATGCTGTGAAGCAATTCATCAATGCTCAAAATTCGACCAATGGTCAAAATGTTCGCATGTTTACCGAAATGAATGCAAAAATTTCAAGGTTGCAATCATCATTGAGTATCCAAGAAAAGGGTAAGTTTTCGGCTCAAGGCTAAAGATCTCCTCAAGGTCAAACTCGTGTTAAATCTACATCCAATGACCATCAAGATCAATGTCAAGCCATCACCACTCTACTTAGTGGGAAAGTCGATGATTTATCACCTCCCCCACATGACACACCTCAAGACAAGGAGGTTTTGACCAGAAAGAAATAGGCCAAAGATGCCCCCTCGAAGGAGAGTGAAAATGATGACACTAGTGAGCCTGAAGTCATAGTGAAGCCACCCACCGTCGTGACTTTCCCTCGACGGTTGGTTCCTCCCCAAAAAGGAATCCCCCGGGGATGATGTGCTGGATATCTTTAGGCAAGTAAAGCTGAACTTACTTTTCTCGATGCCATAAAGCAAATTCCCGCCTATGCTAAAGTACTTAAGGATTTATTGATGGTGAAAGGAAGGCTAAAGGTGAAAAAGAATGTCTTCCAAGCATAAAATATGAGCTCCGTTCTACTTAATGGCCTCCCACCCAAGTTTAAAGATCCGGGTGCACCTACCATTTCGTGCATCATTGGAGATAACCGAATAGAAAAAGGCTTACTTAATTTAGGGGCGAGTGTTAACATTTTTCCCTACTTCATGTATAGGCAACTCGATTTGGGGCACCTCAAGCCCACATCGATCACTCTCCAACTCGTGGATCGTACCGTGAAGATACCATGAGGCATTATTGAGGACGTGATAGTCCAAGTTGACACCTTCTACTTCCCAATAGATTTTGTCATTTGGGACCTGGAACCCTCCATCTCCTAGAGGAATCATGTTCCCGTCATACTTGGTCGCCTATTATTAGCTACGGCTAACGTATTAATTAATACTCGCAATGGGCAAATGCAATTCACTTTTGGGGACATGACCCTAGAAACAAATATCTTCAATATCACTAGGCAAGTGGTTGAGGAAGACGAGTTTCATGAGGTAGATATTATCGAGGAGATAGTAGAGGAGCACATTGAGGGAAATATCGGCGAAGATGCCACATGAGCGTGTCTTGTATCGAGAATTGAGAGTGTGAACGGACGTATACCGACTTCGGGAGGGAGGTGGAGTTGAGAGTGATATTAGACTGGAGGGCGTCAGATGAGTACTTAAGAGATGTAAATTGGGTTTCTAAATTCGAGGAGTTACCACCGAGGGAGTTGCACACGACCCCTTTCGATGAAAAATTTCCCACACTAGAATCAAAGATATTAACCTCCAATGTAAAATATGCTTATTTGGGAAAGGATGAGATATTTCCCATTGTTGTCTCCTATAGCCTAGATACAGACTAAGAGGGTAAATTGTTAGCGATTTTGAGGAAGCACCTAAGTGCTTTTAGTTGGAGTATTATGGATTTGAAAGGTATAAGTCCCTTGATTTGTACCCACAAAATCCAATTCGAAGAGGGCGTCAAGCCTTCAAGGGAGATATAAAGTCAATTGACCCCTACTATGAAAGACGTAGTGAGAGGGAAGATCATTAAGCTATTAGACGCGGGTATTATTTACCCAATCTCGGATAGCAAATGGGTGAGTCCTATACAAGTCATCTCGAAAAAGTCGGGAATGATTGTGATCGAGAATGCCAAGGGTGAGTTAATTCCCCAACGTACCACCACCGGGTGACGCATTTGCATTAATTACCGAAAACTCAATACAATCACTAAGAAGGATCATTTCCCCTTACCATTCATCGACCAAATGCTAGAGAGGGTAGCGGGACACCCATACTATTACTTCCTTGAAGATTATTCTCGATATAACCAAATTGAGGTAGATGTGCTTGATCAAGAGAAGATGACTTTCACATGTCCCTTTGGCACGTTCGCTTACAAACACATGCCATTTGGATTATGTAATGCGCCCGCGACCTATCAAAGGTGCATGCTTCATATTTTTAGCGACGTGGTTGAAAGAGGTATTGAGGTCTTTATGGATGATTTTAGCGTTTTCGGCCCCACTTTTGACCTTTATCTAGCGAATTTGAAAAAGTGCTAGCCTGGTGTGTGGAAAAGAACTTGGTACTAAATTAGGAGAAGTACCATTTTATGGTTACCGAAGGAATAGTCCTTTCCACATAGTGTCATCCAAAGGAATTGAGGTTGATAGGGCAAAAATAGACGTCATAACCGAGCTTTCTCCACCTAAATCTCTAAAGAATGTGCGCTCTTTCTTGGGTCACACGGGTTTTATAGAAGATTTAATAAGGATTTTAGTGCCATTGCTAGACCTTTGGGCACATCGGATGAAATCCTTATTAAATCTTCTAAAATCCTTATTAAATCTTCTATAAAACCCGTAGGATTTTACTTTCTCATGAGGTTACCCAGTGATCCCATACCCATAGATGAATATTTTAAGGATGAACAATTATTTACCACTTCTTCTCTCCCCTGATTTGCGGATATAGTTAACTTCCTTGTCACAGGAGTCGTTCCTTCCAATTGGACACCGCAAGAGATAAAGAAGTTCCTTACTTTGTCGCACATGTTCTTTTATGACGATCCATATTTATTCAAATATTGCACAAACCAAATCATCTGACGTTGTGTATCGGATGATGAGATTCCAAGTGTCATCCACTTTTGTCATACGAAAGCAGATGGAGGCTATTTTTCGACGAAAAAGACATTCGCTAAGATTCTTTAAGGCGGTCTCTATTGGCCCATAATTTTTCGAGATGTAAATGCGTATTAAAAATCTTATAATAGATGTCAAATGATGGGATTTATCACCCAACGAGACATGATGCCATTAACCCCCATACTCGTCATTGAGAATTTTAATTGTTGGGGTATAGACTTTATGGGCCCTTTTCCACCCTCCTTTGGTTTCTTGTATATCCTAGTCGAGGAAGACTATATGTCGAAATGGGCTGGGACCATAGCTACAAAGACTAATGACAATAAGGTGGTGATTAAATTCTTACAAGAACACATACTTTCTCGTTTCAGAGCTCCGAAAGTAATCATTAGAGATAACGGCACATACCTTTGTAATTGTTCATTTGAAAAACTCATGAGAAAGTATGGAGTCGTCAACAAGGTTGGGACGACTTATCACCCCCAAACTAATGGGCAAAAAGAGCTAACGAATCGTGAAATCAAGAACATTTTTGAAAAGACCGTCGATCCTAATCGAAAAGATTGGTCCCTCCAATTGAACTATTCGCTATGGGCTTATCGTACCGCTTATAAGAACCCCCTCGAAATGTCCCCCCTTCGCTTCGTGTATGACAAGCCTTGTCATCTCCCCAAGGAGTTAGAACACAAAGCTTATTGGGCAATCAAGAGGTTGAACTATAATTTGGATAAAGCTGGTGAAGCTCACAAGCTTCAATTGAATGAGTTGGAAGAGATGCGCAATGATGCGTATGAGAATGCCAAGATATCCAAAGATAGGATAAAACTCGCACATGATAAAATCATCTGACGTAAAGAGTTTCATGCGAGACAAAAGGTGCTTCTCTACAACTTTCGCCTACATTTATTTTCTGGAAAATTACGGTCGCGGTGGACAGGCCCATTCATAGTGAAAGAAGTGTTCCCCCATGGAGCCATCGAATTGGAAGATCCAAAAGAGGGAGACACATTCAAATTTAATGGGCAATGCCTAAAGCCATATTTATAGGCGTGTGTTGAAAAAGTCGATGCCATTAGGTTGTCAGGCCCCGTTTATGGGGTTGGTGATACTGAAACGAGAGGTCGTAGCACCGCTGATGTGTATTGGGGTGATTCTTATGTACATTAGTTAGTTTTCGGTTACGTTTGTTAGAGGTAATAGGATGCAAGGATGCAAGTTCGTAGAAAAATGAATGCCAATGAATAGCACGAGACAGCGCCGAGTGTTTCGAGGGGAGTTGGTGTGTATTTCGGAGTTAAATCATAGGTAGGAACATTTTTGGAAGGGTTCAAAAAATCGAGTGAGAAGAATCCCACACTTAGTGCATTTAGGATAAGAAAAGAGGATACTATAACTGATAGTGTCGAATATGTGTTTTTTAAACAAAACCAAATTTTCTCCGAAAATTATTCAACTTTTAATTATGCACCAAATCAAGTTGTGAAAACCCAATTCTTACTTTAAACCAATTTTATCTTGATGAATCCTAAACATGCATCTAGTGATTAAAGCAATTAAAGTAAAGTAAAGAATACTCACAACGCCGGATGTACGAGGAAAAAATACAAAACGGGAAAATAACCGCGGACGACCCAAGCTAGACAATCACTATGAATGTGGATTTACAATGAACAGACACAGACTCACTCAACGACTCGATCCCCAAGGGTCTTGACTCTCTTCTGATTTTCAACCACTCCTCTCACAGTGCCCACGCAGAAAGTCCTTCTTCTACGATACCTGTCCATAACACACGCGTCCAGTATGCCTCGGCGTCCACCGAATGGCTTTAATTCATCTACGATGTCGAACAAGAAGTCATTATCTTTTCTTCACCGTAAAACCCTTTGATGTTCAATGTGTAGAACAAACAACTTTGGTGCAACAAGATCACTTAAACATATAAGAATGATATCTTGAATCTTGGCAAACTCTAAGGATGTGTTTATGCTTCGTAAACCTTAGAAAACAAGTGCAAAACAAGTTTCTGGTTCAAATACTGTTTTCCAGAATGCACACTTTCGAAACTCTGATAAAAACACGCTTTAAATAACAATTTAGTGCCGCCTCGAAAAATGTGTCATTCAAACTACAATGCCATGTCGTTCGCGCGACATAGACATCTCGTTTGAGCGATATCCCTAAGTCGTTTGAACGAGTTGACGTGGCAATTTAACTTTTTGACTTTTTTGTTCAAAACGTCTCTTTTAAAGGAGATCCAAATAAGTTAAACTTTATTTCGAGTATATCAGAATAAAACGTAGTGTAAACCTTTTAAAACACTTTTAAAACATTTTAAAATATTTTTCTTTATAAAAATACATCCTTATCTTTTATAAAAATAATTCCGAGCACCATTAATTATACGTAATCACACCTGAGTGATCTCGGAATGCAATTAACTTTGAAGACGAGTAAACTTGCACCAATTAAACTTCGACATGATTAATTCTTTGAAGCTTTGTCGCAACGTCTTCAATTTTCTTCAATACGTCATAGACGAAGTGGGATCATGACGAAATAAAATTCTCCCTATGACATATTACAAACTAGTTTTGTTCACGGAATTAAGTCAAAACAATACAGGGACTCAATTGGAAATTTATGTCTTTACAAATCTCCCCCTTTGACTATTCCGGGACAAAACTAAACCAGTGAAATGCCTAACCGGGCCGTCAAGCCGTATGATGCCTAAATTCCATCCAATAAACCCAAAATAAAAAATACAGGACACAGACTAGTATATGTAACACCGGCGAGCATAAACTGTCTGAATGTGATGTAGACTTGAAATACCTACACACATGAAACAGACAAACAAATGCCCAGTGAAGTATGGAGGAACAAATGATACCAATTTATATTTCTAATAAGAACAAATTATTTGAAACATGTGAGCAATTATTTGATACCAATTAGGAAGAAATATAATCAAACAATATGTAAATCCAGATATCAATAAAAATGCTCAACAAATCTCCCCCTACATCACATACATCTCTCCCTTTTTTGTCTCAAATAAAAAATCCGGTGAAAAGATAAACCAATCAAAATATATAGCATAAGAATATACCAATTTAAATCAATTGTATACCAATTTGAGAATTGAAAACACTAGATAACCATGCAACAACCAGCTAAATATGTTCAAGTAACAACAAATCAGTAGCTAGTAAACCAATGGATCACACACAAGAATATATCAATCTAACCAGGTGTGATAAACGGACTATATGCAAAAAATCTAATTTTGAACACATTAAAACCTGCATATAAACCAGTCAGTCCAGAAACGCTTCCAGCAGTACCAAAAAAATATACCAATTTTAACCAGAGGACTGCAAACCAATCAGAAGCTCCAAAAAATCCTGTCGTTCGAACGAGCCAGGGACATCTCTCAAACGAGTTGAGGATGTCGCTCGAACGAAGTACAACTGTCGTTCGCGCGAGATGGATATGCCGCTTGAACGACTTCGCTCGACCTGCTAAAATTTCCCAGATTCTCATAAATATGTTACAATATTTCCCAGTGAAAATATTTACACAAAAAAAATCCAGGAAAGGCCTGACAGCAGCAAAACGATGTTAAAACAGTAGGCTTTTAACACAAAACGCAAAAACTCATCGAAACTAAAAAAGCGAGTTACATGCAAACATAGTACCGATGTGCTCAAACATGGATATGAAGTGAATGGGCGTGAAACTACAACAAATGAGTCACAATTCCAACACATCAAAACGATCAAGAAGCTCTAATTGATAACGATAAATCATCAAACTTTATCATAGCCATATGACAATAAAAGTGTGAGCTTAATGAACTAAACATACTACATGCACACAGATCCAGAATTTTAATGATTCTACAAATAATAACGTCAAATTGCAATGTTTCAACATTAGGATTAGTTGTGCAAACCCGTTTAAATTTTTAATTCATCCAAACTACCTCAATAATATCATATTTTCTTTTGAATTAACTAAACTAATTTGGCCCTTTTCTTAGCATATTGCATTTTCTTTTGGGCTCTTTTAAACGGTGGCTTTCACGACGAGTTATTTTAAACTCTCGCAGCGCTTTCCCGTGAATCAATCATTATTTTTACCAATTTAAATACTCACTGTAAACGGTTCTTACATGCACACTTCTCCTTAAGTTTACATACGCATAGATGACAAGATTGAGATAAGAACGCCTCACCAAATTCAAATATGCAAGAGAAGTCAAATATCCATATAAACTCGTGCATGTGTGCAATGTTGGCATATATACTAAGCCGAATCAAAATGCATATCAACTTCGAAACAACCCCATATAAACAATGGTTAGGATCATTCTAAGCATCGATAATAATGACTAAATATCCTAGCCACATGGATAATGAAAACGATGGGGGGTCCAAGCACACCAATATGCCTCATCAAACATGTAAACTAAAAAACAAAAAACAAATTTTTTTTTGGATTTTCATATTTTGACTCAAGTAGAAGTAAAATCTTTTGGGGTTTTCAAAAGTTTTCTCAAAAACAAAATCTTTTTGAATTTTTCAAAAAAAAAATTAAAAAAAATCTTTTTGTATTTTTCAATAGGACTCAAACAAATGAAAACTATAATACAAAATGATACACATGTCATTATAGTAGCAATGAATAAATCATGAAGCAAACTAGCATATGACAAAACAAGACAATACTATCATACTTTAGATTTAACATGGGAAGAATCAAGTGCACCCAAACAAGAATCATGAAGTTTAATTCCTAAAGCCACTAAATCCGATTTTCTTACCCAAGTAGGTATAAAACGACGCATGGGGGTTTTGGGAACCGGGGCAACTTTATTCCTAAACTTCCTAGGAGCTTGTCTAAGGTCGTAACAATAACGCTTAAGGTGACCTTTCCTACCATAAAAAGTGCAAGTGTAGCGGTGGTGGGAATGATTACCTTTATGTGGACCTTTTTTAACCTTCATAGTGTTTCTCATACGTGCAGGGGGAATGGGAACAACTCTCTCACCAAAACATATACCTCCCCTATCTCCCTTAATTTGGACGGTGCCTAGGATCTTATCTAACTTCTCTGACCTAGCCTCCAAATCAAACTTCACTCTAGACGAGTCTCTCAATCTCTCCTCCAACTCGTGAATCATAAACTCGAGCAAACGCCTAGACTCCTCAAACTATAAAATCTCCCTTTTCAAGGACTCCATCAAACCACGGAGATTATCTTTATCTTTCTCCATAAACTATAGAATCTCCCTAAACTTCTTCTCTCGTGCCCTAAGATCCTCAATCAAACTATCATTATTTTCTATGGCATGCTCATTCAACTTAGCTTGCAATTTAGAGTTAGCCTTTTTCACCTTCACTGTTTCGGAACCCATTAAATGCATTTTGCAACTCTTTCACATCTATCTCGTCATCGTCACTCTCTTCACCCTCACTAACATGGGATACACTCAAACCCTCCTCATAAGTGTCATGCACATGAGAATCTTCGTCGCTCACATGACATGACATAAATGCAACAAAGTTACGATCAATGGGTGAACTCTCTCCCTCTTCCGGATCACTATCACTTACGGTTGCATTATAGACAATGGGTTGCTTGCCCTCTTTCTTAAGTCTAGTGGGACACTCCTTAACTTTGTGACCGTACCCCCCCCCCCCACCCAAAAAACTTATCCGACTCATCTCTCTTAGGCTTCTCAAACTTATCCTTAGAGGTGGGATCTACTTTGTCGTTCTTGAATTTTTCAAATTTCTTGGCATCTTTCGATTGCTTTTGAAACTTAATAAATTTTTTAAATTTCTTTTCCAACAAAGCAACATCCTCAAAATCGGAATCAAAAACGGAATTCGAAACTTTAATTTCGTCCTTTCGGGTTTTCAAAGCAATACCCTTTTCTTTCTTAGGCACTTGCTTGGAGGTAATCATGTCGATTTGTTTGTAAGTCACCTACAACCTCTTATAGTTTCATCGACTCTAACCTACCCAAGGAGTATAAAATGGTCACTTTCGCATAAAACCTACTAGGCAACGACCTAAGGATTTTTTCTTAATGACACGGTTGTCGGGAATTTTCTCACCTAGGTTAAACGACGAGTTGACAATATTGGACAACCTAGCATAAAACTCATCAAAAGTCTCACTCTCTAACATCCTAATGGTCTCAAACTGTGTAGTGAGATTTTGAAGTTTTGACACCCTAACCGTGCTAGTGCCCTCGTGAGTGAGTGTCAAAATATTCCAAGCCTCTTTTGATGTTTCAAAAGTCATATTTCTATTATATTCTTCCTGTGTGACATGTGATGCAATAATGTGCAGACCCTTAGAATTATATTGTGCAAGTCTTTGTTCAGTTTCGGTCCATGACTCGACAGGCTTTAAACTAGTGACCTCACCTACAATAGTGACAGGGGGTGTCCAACCTTTCTCAACTGCTATCCACACACGCTCATCAATAGATTTTAATGCACATCTCATTCTCATCTTCCAATAAGTGTAATTAGTGAAAAAAAACAGGAGTTCGAGAAAATTCATTATATCCAGAATTCATTTTTGAAAATACACGGGATCACGAAACAAATAAAACATATTTTCTAGCTCTGATACTAATTTGACGACGTGAGAAGTCAAATTGTATAAAAAAAATAAATTCTTGAAAAATCAGGATCAAACGATAAATTAGCGTAACCCGCTCTGATACCAATTTGAAAGTGCCCAATATGTGTGTTTTAAACAAAACCAATTTTTCTCCAAAAATTATTCAACTTTTAATTATGCACCAAATCAAGTTGTGAAAACTCAATTTTTACTTTAAACCAATTTTATCTTGATTAATCCTAAACATGCATCTAGTGATTAAAGCAAGTAAAGTAAAGTAAAGAATACTCGCAACGCCGGATGTACGAGGAAAAAACCCAAAACGGGAAAACAACCTCGGACGGCCCAAGTTAGACAATCACTATGAATGTGGATTTACAATGAACATACACAGACTCACTCAATGACTCGATCCCCACGAGTCTTGACGCTCTTTTGATCTTTAACCACTCCTCTCATAGTGCCCACGCAGAAAGTCCTTCTTCCACGATACTTGTCCACAATACACGCATCCGGTATGCCTTGGTGTCCACCGAATGCTTTGATTTGTTTGCGATGTCGAATAAGAAGTCCTTCTCTTTTCTTCACCGCAAAACCCTTTGATGTTCAATGTGTATAACAAACAACTTTGGTGCGGCAAGATCACTTAAACATATAAGAATGATATCTGTAATACCCCGTACTTTTAAAGATATTTAAATTACAAAGGTGGGCGTAATTTGGTAAATTGAGGAATTTCTATGAATAGTAATTTTGGAATTTGTGAGTGAAATTAAATAAATTTAATGTTATAAAGTGAATAGTAAATATTAGTTTTCAAGTGTCGGACTAATATTTACATGGATTATATTTTCTTACGATACTAAGTATATGAGTGGATTATTTTTACTTACATGTCGCAAGTTGGGTAAAGCGACAAAGGAAATATTTTAAATTGGAAAATACGTGAAATAAAAGTGTTGGGTCAAAATAGTGAATTTTAGTTAAGTGACTCGGATGGAGATTTTGACTGCGCCATTGGGTTCGGAATGGCCGAGATAGTCAAAATAGAGTACCCAAGGATAGTATTTGGGTTCCGGGCATTTTTGGACTAGTAGGGACTCGTAAATGAGCACACGAGTCATTTAACAATTGGGTATACACCCAATTTCGGGTTTAATAAGAGAAAATCCTCATTTTTGCCCCAAAATCAGATATAAGAGAGAGAAAGAGAAGAGAGAAGGGAGAGAAGAAGAAGAAGAAGAAGAAGAAGAAGAAGAGAAGAGAAGAAGGGAGAAGAAGAGATTTTCGGCCAAAATTCGCGGGATTCGACTCGGGGTCGTCGGATTTAATCCACGAGGCAAGTGTTTACTTGCTTTATAAATTTAGTGTGTTTATTTCTCATATTATAGTTGGTGTGTAAAACTATAAAGATTTTTGGGATGAGTTTTCGTGAATCAAAATGGGTTTTTCGGAAGATTAACGAGTAAAACCCGAATAATATCAAATTTGCGAAATTTAGGAATTAATTGAAATTAATTGTTGAATCTGGATTCTAAGATGATTAGAACCCTTTCTATGTGTGTATTTATGATTGATTGAGTTTGTATGATGATGGGTGAGAAAATAAAAACCTCGGAGGTGTATTAATGGAAGTTTAGGATTTTAGAGAAGACGATGAATAGTAATTTCATAGCTTACGGGATAAATTCGGATAGGAAGAAGGCACATTCAGCTCTCGATCAAAAAACGAAAGTTGTAGATCTTTTCGATACGGTCATGTGGGAGCCAACCACATATTTTTTTTATTTTTCTACGAATTGTTATGATTTTTACAAGATGGGAGTTTCGGGGTGAAACCACCAACTCGGAAATGCACTCGAAAATTTGAAAAAAAAAATAAAGAATAAAATTCTTTGGAGATAAATATTTGGGGGTCCTAAAAATAGTGTGGGGACTTCTGAATATTTTTTTTAGTAAGGTGTGTATCTTGGGTTAGATGAAAGTAAACCCCAAAATTTACCCAAATAGGGGTGTTTGGGAGGAGTAACACTCGGGGTGATGTTTAGGTGGGCAAAATTTTATATAAGTAATTGTGCGCGTAGAAAACACACTTATATGCCAATTTTGATTGAGTAAAATCCTATGAGGTGACTAGGATGAAATTTAGGATACGGGCTAAAGAGAATTGAGCAGTCATCCGATACTTCTATTTATGACAATTATTATAGGTGAGAGGAATGCCTATCGTTATTTATGGGACGAATAAATATATCGGTGTTGTTGGTATTGTCATCGTGCGGTGAGAAAAGCTCGGAAATAATATATTGAGGATTAGTCAAAATTGAAAAATGCGTAGGATATTCGAGAGATAAATATACTACGTAGGAAATTTATTATACGGGTTGTGCGTATGCCCGAATGTTATTATATACGTAGGTTAAATAATTACCTATGGGGAATTATGTATAGGTGAGAGAAATACCTAGAATTATAATATGGTTGTGTGAATACCAAATTGATGATATATTTATATAGGTGGAATGTGTACCTATATGATTATTTATTATGTGTATGACATACCTACCATACTTGCTATCACGAGAGGTTGGCGTTCGTGTGAGGACAATCTTATCCTGTGTTGCCTTCGAGGGGATTTTAGATTTGGTACCTCAAGAACATAGGACTATCAAGGGCTTATTTGTGAGTCGATAAGTCTGCTGACTATGGGAGCGTAGGTATGTGCGTGACCCATGGGTATGTGAACTATGTTTGCCTCCAATATGTGTGATTTGTATTGATACGGTTCCTGAGTGATGCAGAACGCGTGATCCTTATGTGCGCGATGTACAAGGATTTGATAGCAGAGTATGAGTGCACCACAGCTGAGCCTAGGGGTGCCATATATATATAATGTGATTAACATATATGTGTACTTGAGATAATCCACGGATGCTTAGTAAATGAGAATGACTAAGCCACTTATATTATAGTTCAGTGGAAGATTAATATACTTGTTGCGTATAGTATATGATTTATATATATGATATGAGATATCATTTAACCTAACCTTGTATAAATTGAAAAGAATGAATAAAGTGTGATATTACTTCCGATAAATGAATATCCGGATTTATATGAATATGAATCTTGTGTTCTAATGAGAACTATTAATAAATACGGGATGGTATAAATATGGTATGTATTGAAGGCCTAATGGATCCCGATGATCAAAATTATCACGTAGTAGTGTATCGGGGGGGTTCCTTGTTTGGATTTCGCTTCGCGAGACACCCCACGCACGAACGTAACGTAATGTTGGGAATGGGGAGAAGTTTAGTCCTTAGTACTCGAATTGATGAGGATTATTAGAAGGTGGGTAATTACATTAGTTAGGCAGGGTAGCTTAACTAGGTTGTTTGAAAAGGTATGCAATAGTTGTGCACTGTTAGAAGAGGGGTGATGTGTATCTCATGTGAGAGCGATACCAGTTTAAATATGAGAAATAACATATTTTTTTAAAATATGGATTTTAATGCACTTGCTAAAATGTTTTCAAAACTCAGGCTCTGACCCGTTTCTCTATTTTCCCCTCTCTTGCTATATCTATATATATATAGGTGTATAGACACGAGGACGCCTGGATGATAATTCTTTCGAGTTAGACGTTTGCTGCAGCAGCTGTGGATGCAAGCAGGTTTATATTAGACGCTTCTATCATTGAGATCTAGATAGGAGGTATTGTAGAAACATTCGGGCTTATGGCCCAACTGTACTCATTTACTCTTTTATCGCCTTTTAGTGCGGCATTCGATTTGGTTGTATTATTGTACCGAGTGTTCGGTTATTTTATTTTATTTCATTTAAGTTGCTGCATATAAATTGTTGTAATTGTTTTATTTGAATGGTTTGGTTAAAAAGATTAGTTAATTAAAAAAATTTAACGCCGGCCTAATAGGATATTAGTAAATAAATTGATTTTCGGCAGTGATGCTAAGAATGAACCATATGAGACTCCTGTTTTAATTTGATATAGGAGTGATCGCCCGGTATTTTATTAGGCGGGGTGTCACAATATCATAATAAAACAAGTATCTTTTAAAGGAGATCCAAATAAGTCAAACTCTATTTCGAGTATATCAGAATAAAACGTAGTGTAAACCTTTTAAAACACTTTTAAAATATTTTTCTTTATAAAAATACATCCTTATCTTTTATAAAAACAATTCCGAGCACCATTAATTATACGCATTCATACCTGAGTGATCTCAGAATGCAATTAACTTTGAAGATGAGTAAACTTGCACCAATTAAACTTCGGCATGATTAATTCTTTGAAGCTTTGTCGCAACGTATTCAATTTTCTTCAATACATCATAGACTAAGTGGGATCGTGACAAAATAAAATTCTCCCTATGACATATTACAAACTAGTTTTGTTCACAGAATTAAGTCAAAATAATATAGGGACTCAATTAAAAATTTATGTCCTTACAATAACAGTGTCCCGGATCGATTCGGTACCATAACCATCGGTTTGGTTCGCTACTGCGGATGATTGAAATAAAAAAAACTAGACCGATTTTCACCTGAACCTGGACCGGTTCGACGGTCTGCTGAATTCTACTCCTTCCCAATGTTCATCCCCTTTTCCCTCCATATTTTTCCCTATAAATTCGCCTTCCCTCCATTTCCTATCCATTTCCCCTACCTAATTCATCCCCCATTCCCCTCCATTTCATTTCCCTCCAAATTCCACCCCCACACCACATCCTCACCTATAAATTCACCTCCCATGCTCCATTTTTCTCCACACCTCCAAATTCTTATTCTTAATCTCACACTCTATCTTTCTAGAATTCTCAAGACCCCTCCCATGGCCTCTAGAGCAGCTCGAGCGCTTCCCAGAAAATACGAATCCACCTACATCCTTCCCGACGACAATAATGAGTTTCGCTCCCACCAAGAAAGAAGATGGTACGGAGCTTTCTTCTCACCATCCCGCTAAATTCATATTGAGCGCCATGTCAAATGGGCTAAACTTTCACAATTGGTCACCAATCTATTTCGCCCGAGGGGATGGTGTCAGTTCTTCTTGAAACCACATCCCATCGTTTGGGAGGATGAGGTGTGATCTTTTGATGGGGCTCTCGTACGGACGGGAAAATTCGAGGCCGAGGCATATGTAGATAAGATGCTCATTCCCTTCTCGCTCAAAATCATAATCCAAAAATTACGAGCCATGGATGTTGCAAGCCCAAACAGATACGACTACCCCACTAATTCAGTGCCAATTTTGAAACGTGGGTGCATCCTCCGCCTTGCTCCCGGACATGAGTGGAATAAGAGACCTTTCCCATGGGGAGCCTTCCTGAAAAATCCCTCATTGCCTTCCACATCGTATGCGCCAATTTTCTCCAAACATCAAACAACTTGGCGATGTGCCCTTGCCAAGTGAATCTTCTATACCAACTTTTCGATTCTCGCATCACTATCCATCTTGCACGTATTTTCTATGCCGACATTCTTCATGCGACTATGGATCATAAAGGTAAGGCCCCCTCCCATTTCCCCGATTCATCACATCCATCCTCGCTGACGCTGGTATTGTCGCCCCCAGAGCCTTTCCCTGCCTTCCAAAGGCTATTGGGCAAGAATCCCGCATACGAAGTGAACGACAAAGGGAGGTGATACAAGCTACGACGAACGTGGATGTTGATATGGAACAGGAGGAGTCAGAGTACAATGAGGCAGAGGATCTCACTTTTTGTGTTGAGAATTTAGAGACAAGTTTCCAAGAGTTATAGAAGGATTATCGAGCGGGCCAAGAGGCCTATCGTTGAGATACAAGCATGATGGTCCGCCTTCAAGTCGAGATGTACAAGTTGCATGTAAGTGAGGGTGTGCCAACCCCCACTTACTTTTTTGATTTGTATGATCCCAATGCTCCCAGAATCTCTCATCCACCCCCACAATAGGCCCTGTTTTGGTGTTGCATTTTTTGGTAGTCCTTATGTAGTTCGTTGTACTTTTGGCGCTTTATTGTCTTATCTTGTTACAATAAGCTATGTATTTCTCTCTTTATTTCTGGTAATCCTTGGTTATTAATACAAAAATTGCATTTTGCCCTTTGTTTATTTTTACGCATTCTTCTCTTTTGTTTGGATTTTTAGTCCTTGTTGATGTAAAAAATTAGATCATATCTGATTATTCAATCACAGATAAATAAATGAGACAAAGAATTTTTAAAGTGGTTCAGCCTTACAAGAATGGCCTACGCCCACTGTTATGTTATTGCTGATTGTTTGGGAATTCTCGATTACAAGTTATATCAAGAAATTCCCGTCCCCTTACAATGAGGATTGTACAATGTATTTATAGCCCTGAGGCTGTAATGTGAAGGGTAATACATTAAATGATATACATATGAAAGGGTAATACATTCAATGCCCCTTAAGCGTATGCGTCTGAATGATAAGCATTTAATGAACAGTCAAACTGTTGGTTATCCTGCTATTAATGCTTTGTTCGAGGTGCAGCTCGGACCGCCTGAGTTGCTCGGACTGCCTAAGCTTCTCGGTACTCAAGAGTTCCTCGGAGAGTTCTTGTTCCTCGGAGCGTATGAGTTCCTCGGGGAATCAGTGCTCCTCATTGTAGTATGGTTCCTCGGAGCATGTGAGTTCCTCGGAAATGCTTGTTGTTGCCACGTAGATTGCCACGTGTCTTCACTTTATTGAGCCATGTCAGCAGACTAAATTTGGCATCAACAGAGGCCCCCAATATTTCATAGCTCGAACTTTGAGGAGTGTGGAACATTCTTTCTCGGAATATGGCAGTTTTAAATGGTCATCCTGAAATTTAGGAGGCTTTTGTATTTATTTCTCCTTCCAAATTCGTAGAAATAGGCTTTTTTGAATTTTTATAACCGCCTCGATCTCCGCATACTTTTTGTCCTTCTAGACGCCGGTAGCGTAATCGTTTCTTTTTGTAATCATTACTTTACCGTTTCCCAAGGTAGAGTATTTAAGCGTCACAGACAATCCCATCGTCTTCTACTTTTTCAAATTTGCATCTTCGAATTTTCCATCGTCTTACTCTCTTGTGCGTTCATCCTTTTCATCGTTCGTTATCAACAGATCCGCTCTTTTTCTGTAAGATCTTCTTCCTTCTTCTTCATTTCCTTTATTCATCATGGTTTACCCTGTTGAATCCCTTGATAAATTTCGCTCTGATTTTTCTATTCCCTCCTGGGTTGTTCTGGAAGAGCTTTCTGAGCCTTCTGACTATTTCCGTTTGGCTGAGGGACATTGGTTCCCCAGTCTCTTTGTTGCTGAGTGCGGATTTTCTTTTCCGCCCAATTCTCTATGTCTAGAATTTTGTCAATATTTTGACGTCGTTCCTGCAAGAATAGCCCCCAATACATGGAGAATAGTTAATGGGGTTCATAGATTAAATCAAATCCATGGAACTCGCATAGGAATTCCAGAAATCATGTTTTGCTATAGATGGGCAGTGGGTGATAACACTTTTTATTTAAAAACTAGATTTTTAAATAGGGCTTTAGTGGTCAATCTCCCGGATGCCAATAGGGACTATTTTGAGCACGGATTTGTTATAAAAAATTGGCAACATGCTCCTTTATCAGGAGATGAAGTATATCAGGGTCCCAGATGCCCTCCTTATGGCAATGGGATAGGTTACTTTTATTTTATTTTATTTATTTTGAAATCATGCTTCTTCTATGTTTGATAAAATGTGCCACTGATATTTTAATATTTATTTATTTGCAGTTGATAGCAAAAGAAAGTGTCCAAAAGAAGCTGACGTGAATATAAGGCACTTAAAACTTATATGGAGTTTGCATCAGAGTGTTGCCGAAGAGTACATTAGGTCAGCCTCGTATCTGCTGCAGTACAAGAGCTACACCACTTCTTTCACTGCTCGTCCGGTGATAAGTGAAGTAAAACCATTACCAGCTTCTACCAGTTCCTCGCCTGAGTTACACATTCCTTTAAGTGAAAGGATGAAGAAGAGAAGACCTCCCACCCTTTTTGAGAAACCTGCCTCTGGAGAGGCAAAAAGAAGTAAGATTGATGTCCCAGGGGAGGGGACAAAGAAAACTGATGCACCTTCCTCGGCTGCCCCTGTTGTGAAGGTTGTCGAGAAGCCCCAAGTGGCTCCGAGCAAGTCTGCTGCTCCAGGAGAAGTGATTGTAATATCACCTACCAAGAGTTACTCCTTGGTTGAATCTATTCCTGTTCCCTCGAGGAAGCTGAAGAAGGGATCCTCGATCAATTTGGCTGACACCATCTCTCAACCCCCGACTAGTGGAGTTCCCACTTTCGTTCCCCCGAGCTCTGCCATGAGCTCGGTTAAGACTTGGATCATTCCCGAGATCCAAGGTATCGAGGAAAACCTTTCTCGGGATATGGTTACCTCTTTGGCAGCTCGCCACATTGCTTCTGTAAGTCCTTTTACTTTAAACTTTTCATCTTTTACTTGTTATATCTGTCTCTGACTTGCTTTCATTTTCTTTTCACAGTTGGTGAGCTGCTTCAATACAATTTTGAAGAATGATGAATCTATTAAAGCTTTGAGCTCCTCGTCTGATGTAGAGGAAGCTTTGATAGGCTTGGGGCAGTCTCTGAAAGAGTCTCGCCAAAAATATGCTGATGATAAAGCAACTTGGGAGAAGAAGCTTGCCTCCATCGAGCAGGAGAAGGCTCGAGTTGTTGAAGTCTCCCAGGGGTTGGAGAAGAGAATAAAGGGCTTGGAAAGGAAAAATAAAGAGCTCGACAAAAAGCTCAAAAATGCTGAAGAGCTGGAGAATAAGCTCAAGGTTGCTGAGGAAGAATTGGGTCAGCTTCGGGAGGTAAATCGGCAGAAGGAGGAGGTTGAAAATAAATTGAAGAATGCTGAAAACCTTCTGTCCGATAAGCTTTCCTCGGAAAAGTTGAAGAGAAAATTGGTTGTGAAGAAGTCTTTCAGCGCTGGCTGGGACAAGGGGTGGAACAAGGGCTTGGCTGCCATGATGTCACAAGTAGAATATGGCAGCCTCAAGTACTTCAGGGGTGGATGGGTCACTGCTCTACAGGAGATGAAAGTGGATGAAAATTCCGAACTCTTTCAGCGACACATCCCAGGTCCCCCTCCAACTCCTGGAGACAAAGAAGAGGACGAAGCTGCCTCCGAAGAGTCTTCCATGGTGATGGGAGATGATCCTCTAGCCATCCAGCCTGCTACCGAGGAACTTCAGCAACTCGCTACTTCCTCCGAGCAACCTCCAGCACTTCCTCAGCTACTATCTGCTCCATCCGAGCAACCTACTTCCTCGTCCCAGCCTCCCGAGAAAGTTTTGGGAGACAAGGAAAAGGTGTAGAGTTGTTTGGACTTCTATCTATTTTATTTTTCTTTAACAAATGTAATCTTGAATATGTAATTCTGAACCTTGTACTTCTGACCTTTATGATATAATAAAACTTGAATTTGTGTTCATTCATACTGTTGTCTCTTCTTCATGCTCTGTTTTGATTATTGATTACGGCTTTTTCTTCCTCTACTAGTTTTTGGCCAGGATGGAATTATTATCTGCTCATGATACAAAGCTATTGAGGCAATGCAATGAATACTTTAAAGCTGGTCACACGGATCTGAGTGCAGCACAAATCGTCGACATCCTCGGCCAAGATGCTTCAGAACAGGCAATTGAGGCCTACCAATACTTGAAGTGTCTGCTTGATCGTGCAGTGGCTAATAATGTGGCTTATTATGATATGATCGAGGATCTCTAAGGCACTCTTGAAGACCTTCAGCAGCAATACAAAGAATCCACTGCCCTTTTGCACGAGGGGTATGAGAAGAAGTATCAGCAACTCAATGCTGACAAGGGATACGAGAAGAGTTTTGCTGGCTATGATGTGAGGGAGAGAACTCTGAGGGCTAAAGTCGAGGAGTGCAGACAAATAGCTGAATTATTAGAGCAAGAGAATAACAACCTGCAAAGAGAGTTGTCACAGTTGAAGTCTGCATCTTCCACTTCAAAAGCCTTGATCCCAGTGACTGATGAGGGATTCTCGTTCTTGGAGGTCGAGAACGCCAACTTGAGGGACGAATTGGAGACCTTGAAGAGAGCTGGCCCCTCTACATCTTCTCGTGGACGAGCAAGAGCTCCTCGGGGACGGGCAAGAGCAGCTCGAATTCCTGTCGAGGAACAGAGGACTCAATCTGCTTTGGAGAACTAAGGTTTCTAATTAATGGCAAAGAACCAGGCGTTGGCTGAAATGTCAAAGAAGATCAGGGACCTGGAAGAGCAGCTTTCAGCGCAAAAATCAATCTTGGAGAATAAGGAGCTCTTCATCAAAAATCTCCACGAGCAGTTGGAAAGACTGACATATCAATTCCACAAACAGCCCAGGGAGTTCTGGATGGCTGGGTACAACGAGGCTCTCTACCACTTGGACGATCGTATCCAGAATGCCCATAATGAGGGCTACAAGCAAGGCTGGTTGAATGCCTTAGGTGTGCTGCAACTCGAACAGGGTCATTACCTGTGGGACTATTATGATCCTGGGCTGCTCGACCTACCTGTGCCACCATTCAAACTTGATATGAGTTGGATCCCTGCTCGGACCATTCCTCGATGCTTAATTTCCAAGTATCTCGGCGACTACAATCTCCATTCAAGTGTTGAAATATCTCGTCCCGAGCACCTTCTAGATCAACCATCCGTGATGAATATCAGGATGTTAAAAGATTTGAACTTCATAAACTCTCCTCTTGCTTTAAATGATCCGCCTGCTGGCGAGGAACCTGTTTCAAAAGCAGAAGGGAAAAAACCAATGGAATAGGAATATCGATGTAATAAATTTGTATACATTTCATTATCAATGTAATCTGTTTTTGGATTTAATGAAAGACTTTTATTTTTGTTCGCAATCTTAATTGCTATTGTCTTGTAAAATACTTTACATTTGTGCATGTATGTCTATTAAAAAGATAACAATATTGTGTTGTTTTGTGTTGTTTGTCGATCAACTTATTGTCGACTAGCTTGAATTTGTGGTAGTCATTAAAAAATTACTAAGTTATTCCTCGACCAACTTACTAAGTTGTTTCTCGACCAACTCGCTAAGTTGTTTCTCGACCAACTTAATAATAATTTTAAAAAGTCACGAGTATCAATAATTTTGCTTGATCATTTTCTCGTATTCATAAAATGTTTTCGGTAAATTTTCCTTTTCGACCAACTACAGTTAGTGGGTTTTTATCCCGACCAGCCATAGTTAGTGGATTTTTCCTCTGCGAGCAACTTTTAGCACTTTTTGAAATAATTTTACCTCCCGACCAAAGGTCGGTAAATTTTCCTTTTCGACCAACTACAGTTAGTGGGTTTTTATCCCCGACCAGCCATACTTAGTGGATTTTTCCTCTGCGAGCAACTTTTAGCACTTTTTGAAATAATTTTACCTCCCGACCAACTCAAGTTGGCCTTTTTGAGAACATATTTACTTCCTAACTGACATAAGTTGGCATTTTTAGGAATACTTTTACTTCCCGAGGAACATATAGTTTTATTTCCCGTAAGAATACAAGTTTTACTTCCCGGAGGAATACAAGTAGCTTTACTTCCCGGAGGAATATAGGTAGCTTTACTTCCCGGAGGAATATAGGTAGCTTTACTGCCCGGAGGAATATAGGTAGTTTTACTTCCCGGAGGAATACATTTGTTTCTCGACCAACCTTAGCTGGCGTTTTCGAGAAAAATTTTGAGTAGCCCGAGTTTTGCCGAGTTTCGCCGAGTAGTGTGTAGCACTAGTATTCCCCAAAAAACTTTCAATAAAAGGAGAAAATACACATCACTGATAATACTTGCGCAGGTGATCTGCGTTCCATGCATTCTTAAACTCCTCCCCTTCTAAAGTTGCTATTCGGTAAGTTCCTGGTCGAACAACTTCTGTAACTCGGTATGGTCCATGCTAGTTTGCCTCCAGTTTGTTGTGCTTTTGAATTACTTTCTTCAACACATAGTCTCCTTCTTTCAGGTCACACTTCTTCACCATCTTATTGTAGAATAGAGCTGTTCGTTATTGGTATGCAGCATTTCTGATGGCTGCTTATTCTCTAACTTCCTCGAGCATGTCTAAATCCAATCTTCTCATTAAGTCGCTGACAGGAGAATTGAAATTCAATACCCTGTGTGTTGGGAGGCCCAACTCGGCAGGTATAACAGCTTCACTTCCAAACGCTAGCATATATGCTACTCGAGTAAGGTATAACAGATCCTCCAGTAGCTACTCGGGGAGTAGTTCGATAAGCCCACAGTACTGACTGTAACTCGTTTATCCAATTTGCTTTCGCATCGTCCAGTCTTTTCTTCAAGCCATTCAGTAGTGTTTTGTTTGTCACTTCAGTTTTTCCATTGCTTTGAGGATGGCCTGGTGCTGAGTGGATCTTCAACACATTTGATTGATGACAATAGGCAGCGAACTCCTCGTTATCAAATTGTGTTCCATGGTCTGTGATGAAAGCATGGGGAAGACCATATCGACAAATGATGTTCTTCCAAATAAATTGGTACACCTTCTCGTACGTCATATCAATGAGAGGCTCAACTTCCACCCATTTAGTAAAATAATCCACTGCGACGATGAGGTGTTTGAACCTTCCTCTAGTCGTTGGCAGTGGTCCAACCAAATCTATTCCCCACATGGCAAATGGCCAAGGGGAAGTGATGGGTGTCAACAATGCTTGTGGAGTTCTTCGGATGGAGGAAAAGCACTGGCACTTGTCACATTTCTTGGCATAGGCTACACAATCAACCCTCATCGTCGGCCAGTAATATCCCTGCGTCATCATCCTTTGCAAAAGCGTCTAACCTGCTACATCGGCTCCACAGGACCCTTCATGGATCTCTTCAATCAAGTCTTTCACCTCGGAGGGATGTACACATCTTTACAAACCTGCCATAATTCCTCGTCTATATAAAATACCGTTAGTTAATACATACCGAGCAGGTTTAAACTTCAATTTCTTGGCTGCGAGCTTGTCAATTGGTAATTCTCCCTCCTCAATATATGCCCTGATGGGATCCATCCAAGATGATCCTAAATTAAGGGTGATAAAGTTCATCGTCAAATCTTCATCTATACTCCGACCAACTAAAACTTCAATTGGAATTGTTCTTCGTAGCTCGGTACGAGTAGCTGATGCTAATCGAGCTAGGGCATCTGCTCTTGCATTCTCCATTCTTTGTGTTCTGACCAGCTGAATAGCAGCAAATTCTGATACCAACTCCATCACCTTTGCATGATACTTGATCATTAATTCTCCTTTGGCTGCATATATTCCCAACATTTGATTTACAATTAATTGAGAATCACTGAAGATAATAATTTGTTGCGCCTTCATAATTTTTGCCAAATTAAGACCTGCAATCATGGCCTCATACTCAGCCTTATTATTGGAAGCTTTGAATTGGAAACGTAGGGCGTATTCCATGTCGACCTCGTCCGGAGTGCTCAAAACTATTCCTGCCCCACTGCCTGTTGTGCAAGATGATCCGTCTACATATAGGTAACTCGTCTTCAAACTTCGGATCTGACAGAGTTCCTCGGTGAAATATTTGTTGCTTCCTTTCATCTTCCCCTGATATTTCTCACTCTTCGTCGATCATCTTTTCTTGCCCTTTTACCAACCGGAGTTGGTTTGAGCTTGAATTTGATGATCCTGTAGCATCCACTTGCCCTTTTACCAACCGAAGTTGGTCTGGGCTTGTGTTTGTTGATCCTGTAACATCCACAGGTTAATCAGCGAGCAACTTTTGCTCCTCGGGGGTATCAGGATAGGTGAACTCTGCTATAAAATCCGCTACGGCTTGCCCTTTAAGCGATGATCTGGGTTCATAGACTATATCGTATTCTCCGAGCTCTATTGCCCAGTACATCAATCTCCCTAATTTTTCTGGTTTATGAAGGGCTTGTCTCAACGGCATATCAATATATACGACTATAGTATGAGCTTGGAAGTATGACCTCATTCTCCTACTCGCCTCAATCAGTGCCAGTGCTAACTTTTCCAGCCTTGGATATCTGATCTCCGCTCCTCGGAAGGCCTTACTTGTGTAATAGATTGGTTTTTGTACTCCATTCTCCACTCTTATCAACGCCGAACTAACTGCATTCTCCGATACTGCTAGATACAAATACAATTTTTCTCCCATCACCGGCCTGGACAACAGTGGAGGTGCTCCCAAATATTTCTTCAAGTCTTGAAAAGCCTTCTCACATTCATCATTCCACTCAAAAGTCTTTCGAAGTGTCTTGAAGAATGGGAGACATCGATCAGTTGCTCGCGATACAAATCTGTTGAGTGCTGCTACTCGTCCTGTAAGACTTTGCACCTCTTTCTTCGTCGTTGGAGATCGCAGCCCTAATAGAGCTTTGATCTTTTCAGGATTTGCCTCAATGCCTCGTTGGTTGACAATGTATTCGAGAAACATGCCTTCCCGTACTCCAAATATGCACTTCGTCGGGTTCAGCTTCATTTGATATTTATCTAGTCGATCAAAAGTCTGACTTAAGTCAACTAGATGATCGATAACTTTCTTGCTATTTGTCAGCATATCGTCAACATAGACTTCCATATTGCAACTGATTTGTTCAGCAAAGACTTTGTTCATCGGCCTCTGATATGTCGCACCTGCATTTTTCAAACCAAAAGGCATAACATTATAACAATAAGTTCCCCTAGGGGTAATGAAAGAAGTACTCTCACTGTCTTCAGGTTTCATTTTAATCTGATTGTAGCCAGAATAAGCATCCATGAAGCTCAGCAGCTCGTGTCCCGAGGTAGCATCCACCAGTTAATCAATTCGGGGCAATGGAAAGTGATCCTTTGGGCATGCTTTGTTGAGGTCGGTGAAGTCTACACACATCCTCCACTTGTTGTTTTTATTCTTTACCATCACCACATTGGCTAACCAGTTTGGATATTTAACATCTTCAATGAAGCAAGCTTTCTGGAGCTTCTCGACTTCCTCCTGTATAGCTTGATTCTTCTCGGGACTGAATACTCTTCTTCTCTGTTTCACAGGCTTTATCTCCTTATTTACATTGAGTTCGTGACATAAGAATTTTGGGCCTATCCCGGGAATATCCTCATAACTCCACGCAAAAGTTTGCTTTCTGCTTTTAAGGAAAGTTATCAATTCCTGTTTTAGTGAGGTTTCCAACGACGAACCTACTTGAGTAGTTCTCTCAGGGTGCTCGTCGTCCAGAATGATGTTTTCAGTAGCTTACACCACTTGACCTTTCACGAGTTGAGACTCATCTCTAGGATCCAATGTTTCAATTTCTGCCCCTTCTTCCACTTGATAAGTAGTAGTCTTTTTCCTTGATTCCTCCAGTTCCTCTTGCTCGGCGGATGAATAATAGCATTCCCGAGCTACTTTCTAGTCACCTTTCACAACTCCTACTCCAAAATTTATTGGAAACTTCATGCATTGATGCACTGTAGATGGTACAACCTCAAATTTCTTCAATCCTACTCTTCCCATGATGATATTGTATGATGATTGAATATTCTTATCCATCACGAAGAAGCGTATTCTTTCTGTCCGACAAGCAGGCCACGTACCAATGAATATATCCAACTTGATCGTCTCAAGTGGAAATACTTTCTCGCCAGCAAAACTGAGGAGGGGTCTATGATAAGGCTCCAGTTGAGATAGCTTTAGATTTAAACTATCGAAGCGCGAGTAGAACATGATTTCTGTCGAGCTACCATTGTCGACCAGTACTCTTGAAATTATTACCTCCTTTATTCTCATCTTGATCACCAATGGGTCATCATGAGGATATAGAACACCTGCAAGGTCATTCTTTGAGAACCCAATGACCAACTTCTCTTTGTTCACCTTTCTCGGGCGATCCTCCTCAGCTAGATTTATTCGTTGAATGTACGAGCAAGCTTGAGCCTCACAGAGGTAAGCTTTTCTCTCGGCAGTAAGGTCTCCTCCTCCTGCATCTCCACCTGTTATAACATTACAGTTAAATGACCCAAAGCGTATTAAAAATACCTCTCGTTCTGGCTGCCTTGGTCTCTTAGGAAGATCGGGGTCGTCTTCGGGATCAACTTCATGGTTTCTTTTCTTGTTCTCCTCTGCTCGACGAGGAGATCTGGACCTCTCTCTTGTTCGGTCATTGTTCCTTCTTTCGCTTCCACGATCAACATATTTTGCTAGCTTTCCTCGTCTGATGAGTGTTTCAATCTCGTTCTGAAGAGCTATGCAATTTTTGGTCATATGGCCATGATCTTTATGAAACTGGCAATACTTTGCCTTATTCCTCTTGTCAGGGTCTGCCTTCATTTTCTCTGGCCAGTTTAATTCCTCGTTGTTCTTGATTTCTTCTAGAATATGGTTGATATCCTTCTTCAAAGGAGTATAATTATCAAATTTCTTCATTGCGTCCCATACCGATCTAGTTCTTGAATGTTTGTCATTACCATTGTTCTTATGCTCTTTCTTTTTAGCTTTATCACCTTCCACCTTGGTTTCTTTGGCATCCATGTTCTCCTTCGCAGCCATAGCCTCCTCGGCATTCATAATCTTGGACGCTTTTCCCATCAGATCCGATATGGTTCTAGGTGGATCTTTGGCCAAAGTGTAGTACAACTTGTTAGGCAGTAGTCCATTCATCAAGGCAGTAATCGTTGTTTTTTCCTCGTAATCAATGACTTCAAGTTTCTCGTTATTAAAACGAGTTATATAATCTCTGGTGCTCTCACCAGCCTTTTGTCTAACACTTAACAAATGCGCTACTCGTTTAACTGGCTTTGCCCCAAAACAGAAATTCCCAATGAATAACTCGGCCAATTGAAGAAAAGTTGAAATCTTACCTCGAGGAAGATTATTATACAATATTTGAGCAGACCCGGTAAGAGTTATCGAGAATGCCCTACATCTCATCTCATCTGGAACAGCATAGATGTCGGCTGCAGCTTGGTATTGTTCTATATAAAGGACGTGGTCAGTCTTTCCATCATATTTGGGGGTCACAACAGGTGCTTTGAATTTTGATGGTGTTGGAAAATCTACAATGGCCTGGACAAAAGGTGTTCCTCGAACAAAGGTTCGTTGTAGAGGGTTCTTAGCTTTAACCATTTCCCCCAATCTATCCTCCAGCCTTTGAATAGAGCCTTTCCATGCATCATTTCCTTCCTCAGGCTTGTTATTTCGAGCAGCTGATCGCGTTAAGGTGGCTTCCTGGGATCTATCTTAACAAGCAACAGGTCGCGATTGGGCAGATCCTTCCCTTAAGTCTGATAGTCGTCAAAAACTCCTCGATGGGGCTCTAGGAGGACTTTTGCTCCTCCTAGGACCTAATCGATCGAAAGGAGATACTCTGCTTAATCTTTCTAGCGCACTGGTCCTTTCTGGGGAGAGAGTGATACGTTGTTCAGTATCTGTGGCTCGCACTGACGAAGTTCGTCCAGGTTGATAAGAAAAATCTTCAGACTCCTCATTATGATATGAATTGGTACGCCTAGTACGCAAAGAAGATGCACGAGTATTTCTTTGAATACTTCGTGGTCTTGAATGGGTTGGTGCACCGCCATGGAGGGTTCGTATGAGTTGACGCATAGTTTCTTGCATGACGGTCTGGCCCTGAGCCAGATTTGTCATTATTCCAGCCATATTTGGAATATTTGGCGGAGCAGATGGATTTGGAAGGCTTCCAGCGTTTCGATTGCTAGATTTTGTAACATCAGACATTTGTAATGGATTGTTTTTGGTGAAAACCGATATTACCAGTCGTTTCCCACAGACGGCGCCAATCTGTTGATGTAAAAAATTAGATCATATCTAATTATTCAATCACAGATAAATAAATGAGACAAAGAATTTTTAAAGTGGTTCAGCCTTATAAGAATGGTCTACGTCCACTGTTATGTTATTGCTGATTGTTTGGGAATTCTCGATTACAAGTTATATCAAGAAATTTCCGTCCCCTTACAATGAGGATTGTACAATGTATTTATAGCCCTGAGGCTGTAATGTGAAAGGGTAATACATTAAATGATATACATATGAAAGGGTAATACATTCAATGCCCCTTAAGCGTATGCGTCTGAATGATAAGCATTTAATGAACAGTCAAACTGTTGGTTATCCTGCTATTAATTCTTTGTTCGAGGTGCAGCTCGGACCGCCTGAGTTGCTCGGACCGCCTAAGCTTCTCGGTACTCAAGAGTTCCTGGGAGAGTTCTTGTTCCTCAGAGCGTATGAGTTCCTCGGGGAATCAGTGCTCCTCGTTGTAGTATGGTTCCTCGGAGCATGTGAGTTCCTCGGAAATGCTTGTTGTTGCCACGTAGATTGCCACGTGTCTTCACTTTATTGAGCCATGTCAGCAGACTAAATCTGGTATCAATAGTCCTTATGTTGCATGAGGACATTGCAAAAGTCTAAGTCAGGGGGTACACGTGCGTTTCAAAATTTTCAAAATGCCCAAAAAAAATTAGAAAATTTCAGAAATATCCAAAAAAATTGAAAAATTTTGAAAAGTCAAAAATATTTTTCTTCAAAACAAATAAAAATTAGAATTAAATTTTTTAAAGCATATCACTAAAATTTTGTTTGAAGTCTCAAATTGTAAAAGTTCCAAATGCACAAAGCCGAAATTGACCAAAGATGGAAATTGTGCGAAAATTGACGGCTTTGCGAATAAATGTGGAGATTAATCAACCCGATAAGATTTTGAGCCTATTAAAAGTTGTGAGTTTTTAAATTAATATGAGTTAATAGTTAACTCAAAGTTCAATTTAGCTCCAAATAAGTCGTTGAGGATCTCGACTCCTTTGTTTTGATTGGTTACGAGAAATGTATGACATGTTGTCTTGAAAGTACGCTAAAATATCTCTAAACTAAAATTATTCTCGAGACGCATATGGTAAAATAATAAGTGATTCGGATAATGAAGTAGGCCCTGTTTTGTGTATCCAAAAATATGATCCATAAAAAGTTGCTAAAAATTATCCCTTTTGGAACCCAATTTGAGTCTAATAAAATGTTCCCTTTTTGTTTGTAACTCAAAAAACCAATTGGCCCGGAATTGTGAAAAGTGAATATTCATCAAATACGTCCAAAAAGTGCATAAAAAGGGGGAAAATAAAAGAAAAATGCTCAAAAAAAATAAAAAGAAAAGAAAAAAGTAAAAAATATAAGAAAAAAATGACCAAAAGCCCAAAAAATACTAAAGGACATCATAAGAACATTTTCAATTCCAAATTTCCCAACCATTCCCAATTTTACCCAATACACTTTAAAACCCAAGAAAGTCCTAACCGAGTCCGAATAACGAAATTAATTACTGCGCAGAGAGCTAAGACACAAAAAGATAATAAGAGAAATTTATTGGTGTGAGTAAAAGATGATGCTTCCCATTTTTCAATGGCCGTATTTCGATGAAGAGATGTTTTTGCCATAAAAATTTTGTCTTCTTAATTTGTGTGCATGAATTTGTAATCCATTATTTCTAATCTCTATATATCACGCATACCGAGAGAAAAAAGACACATTCCGAGTGATTCGTGTGTGATAGAATTCGTGGAAAATTGAATCAAAACGAATTTTTGAAAAGTAATGTAAGGATCAATCGGTGGAAGTTAGCAGTTTAATTTTCAGCTTCGCGCACACACGCACACACACAACAAATTGAGACTTGTGAATATAAATTTACGGTGACCATTTTTGGGGAGTTTAAATTGTACAAGTATTGAGTATTTTGAGTGTTCTTTGAGTCGAAAATGAATTTTGTGGGTATATTCACTGTAAACCCTCACGAGACACCACTCGTCCTAATAGGGTAACCTAGGGGTTTAAAGGCTTGTTGCATACGCTAAATGCAATCGCTTGACCGCAAAAGAGGTATTTTATCCTAATAACATGTTTGTTGAGTGTATTGACCTTGCTTTGATTCTTGTACATTGCTCGGGACGATCAAAGTTCTAAGTTAAGGGGTGGATTAGGCATAAATTCTTCATATTTATCCCCATAATTTAGAGGCTTTTATCACCTCATGCGATGTAAATTATGTTAATTTATCTCATATATTCACTACTGACATCTTCCATCGAGTTTCGAGTATATCTCTTTCATTTTGTCGATATTTTATACAAGCGATGAAACGAAAAAAAACTCAAACTCAAGAAAGAAGCAGGTGAAGGAAAGTCACGGGCAAAACAGTCACTCTACACCAGGAAGTTGGATATGGAACCTAAAGGAAAGTTAAAGACCTCGATTCCACAAGCACGTAGGAAGAAACGACATCCAAATCCGAGTCCCGATTGAAAAGTTATGAAGTTTCAAAGTTGAGAAGAAATCAAGGGAAAATCAAGGAAAAATCCCAGCCGAACTGAGCCGATAGACAAAGTAGCGGACCGGTCCCCAACACTGGAAGGTGCAAACCAAACCAATGAAAAATAATCTGAACCGATCCAGCACTCTGTAAACCACTCGACCGGTTCACCCCATTAAAGAAGTAAAAAACGGACCGGTTCGGCGGGGCGGAATTTCTATTTTTTATTCTAAAAGTTAGAGTTGTGCAAGGTTGAAACACTTAATAAAAAAACGTGGTAGATATATCTTAGGGTATGAACAGACATTGGAGTAGGAGTTTTTACATAGTTTTTTGGAGATGCTTGAAGGCAATAACCTTAGGATTGTTTATCTTCAACAATTTGTTCCTCTTTTGGTATAGAACTCAAGGTTTTTCTTCAAGACAAGTAAAGTTCTATATTGTTCTTTTGTTATATCTCGTTGGTAATTCATTTTTTCTTTATTAAAAGCTACTCGTACATGTTTAGATCTAAGTTCATCGTGATTCTCATTACATGAAACGTAAAAATCATCTTTTTTAGCACATACGTCATGTCCGGCTAGATTTTCAAAGGTTAGGATGCATGAACCCAACACTAAATGGTTTGCATTAATATAAAAATGCGTTCTTGAATTATATATTTAGTTAGAATGTGTCATATAGTTAATACAAACATCGTAAGACTTTTAACCTCGGTTGCCCTAGGTAACCGGGGTGTTTAAGAGTGCGACGCGCGTATTGACCATCTTGTCACGTACTTTATTTGTATTCTTGATTTCATATTGTGCTGGTTCATTCCTTCATATGTGTAATGCTTGAAAGGAATAAAGTTTGTCCTTAATTAATTGTTTAATTTTCGACTATATTTATATCTGATGAATTCATAAAGGGTTGGGGGATTGTATTCCGACCTCACTTCTCTTTCATAGTTATCAATCCGTAGTTTATTAATTCTTGCATGCGTAGTTAAATAGTAGTTTAATTTAAATCGTTTTAGTTGGTAGATATAATCACAAAAGTTCATCATCTTTCCTTTCCTTTATCTGAGTAAGTTGTAAGGTTATGCATCTTCCCTATTCATCATTACGTGTGTAAGCTTAGTCCCTGTGTTCGATACCTGATTTACTGGGATATTACTTGAGCGATCGATTTGTACTTGAACAGTAATTATCACGCACTAGAGACAATTTTGAGTCGCGTCGACAACCTTATAATGTTACTCTTACTTCATCCCTCCACTTATTATGAGGAGTTAAACTGAGTGGGACATGTGGCTATCCCCGATTTCTCCACACGATCCCATATTTCCTATTTACCATTACAGTGGTTTGCCTTTATATGGCGAATGAAGCCCGTTGGAAATAATGGTTATTTGACAAAGTCACTGTGATTAAAGTGATCAATGGTTCGTTTGTTTATGAAAAGAAATGTTCGGTTATTCCATCACTTGAGCTTCCACTACACTATCGATCGATCAATGAAGAATCATAAAGGGGTTCAACCAACTCCTTTGATGAATTTGATCACACTTGACCAATCAGAATTCCCCCTCATCAGCTACCTTCGGACTATTTGTGTTCACACAATACCATCATTACCATTTATATTGTTATCAAATCTAACGCAACTTTAACCTGACATTGATTTAGCGACCCTTGCCATTATAACCCCTTTTTGATATGCCCAGTATCAGGACATTGATTTAAGATAAGCTTTCTAGTTCCTAGGATTCACGATCCATCATTATGTGCACCCAATATGAGACGCCAATAAAAAAAGGTCACAATCATTGTGTATCTAATGATACGCGTGCTTCCCAATAGCGCATGTATACCCAGATCGACCTCGTGCGCATTATTCACGTGTGTTATTCACCGAGCACTCATATCCATTGGATCAAATAGGATTCGCATGTTGAATTTGAAGAGGCTCCTGTCTTCTTAGCATAAAATTATGAAACTTTTATTTTTTAAACTTCCGCATCCCTGAGTTGTTAGAGAAACACAATTTCTTAATTTCTCCAACTTCGTCTTATCATTTCTTTAGTTCTAAGGCCACACAAAATCTTGTCATTCATTATTCACTGTTCTTTAGTTTCAAGTTTTCGTCATCTTTACTAATGCGAGCGCAGTTTTACTGGTACGCCTTTTCTCCTCACTTTTCCTAAATCCTAAAGTCTGGCTTCCCAAAGCTTAGATATATTTTCCACTTCACTAAGATCAACACTTTTTCAGCCTAGTTTCCTTTTATTTACCACTTGATTTCAGTATATTGACTGGCTTTAGCCTTTGGTCATTATTTCAATTTGGCTCACCCAGGGAGATGTCCACATCAATAGTACTTAAAAATATAGTAAAAATCATCAATGACTTTGTATCGAAACACAATAAATAAATAGACTCCACATGTTGGGTCTGCTCATCTACTGCGGGAAAGGTTAATCACCCAGTTAGAGGTCAAGATACATACCAAATCATAGGCCATTCATGTTCTTCTTATTTTTGGACTATTTGGAATGACTCCCATAGTCCCTAAAATTCTATAAACTATGTGTCCAAACAAACCATTACCGAATGGGTTGAGCAACTTGCTATTATCGGGATCCGTCCGTCCAGCTGATGATACCAACCACGCACCGAGTCCTTGCGAAGGAGAAGTCTGCCTTTTTTAATATTGCTTTCAGGTCGAACTTATGATTACTCTACCTAAACTCATATGTGATATCATTTCATTTATTAACCTTGCACCCTCATAGTTGATGTCGAACACCTGTCAGATCTTAGTTGGGTCTATGGTACATTTCAACGATCTATTCGGAGTTGACCACCTCTGACTATAGTCAAACTAATGATTGTTTACAAACCAACATATTCACAAGGAGGATACTATACTCTTGCTTGTATAAATAAAAATGTATGGTTCATTATCTCCCTACCATAATTTAACAATGATTGGAGGCAATGTTTGTTCTTCGTCGGTGGTGAGGGAGGGGAGTGTGACAAATAAAATGATCCTATAAGCCATATTTTTAATGTCCCTAACCTCCAGAATAAATCAAATATGAGTGAGTTTCATACTCCTATAATTTTATTGTGTTACTTTATCGATATGATCTACACGTACTCAGAATTTTATTATTTATTGTATGTAAAGGATTTAGTTGATCTACTAGAAATTCCAGTCGATCGAAATGAGAGGCTTTGACTTGCTTTGGATAAACCTCTTCCCTTAAATAAACTATGAGATTCACCAAGGTTGAGATGAATTGGTTTTTTACTAGAGGCAAAGAATATGTGATCGCGATGACCTTCGTCTTTGAGCCGAAATAAAAGAAGGACACCTTCTTCTCCTTCGATTTAAACATTTAAATTTTTTAAAATAATCAGATAAGATTATTTATATAGAATATCTTTTCATCTCAAATATTCAAATTTTGTCAAATAATCCAACTATTTTTCCAGTTGGTGGATCCATGTCTCGTATATCCTTCTGAGCGTCCCTTCCGAGGAATAATCAATCACCAACTGCCCCATAACCTTCTGTCCCCGCTAATCCTCAATCGAAGATACCAAAAATTATTGAACCATCCTTTTGCCCTTGATTCTTTACCATGATCATCTAACAAACGAGGTTTAAGAGACCTCCTTTGATGAACTTATGAAAGATAATCGTCTTGATGTGGAACTGTCTGCTTACGATCCCATCGATTACGAAGGGGTTAATGAATGCTCGATACCTTTTCCTTCATGATTGTATTCTGAAAGTTTTATTGAGTATCGAGGGCTCTTTTCCCCCACGTGGGTTATGAGGATGAAGGTCTCCAGATATCCATGTGCGAGGAACTTAACCGCCTCTTACCTTCTCCCACCTTTGCTCCATATATTACCCTCTCCTTTTAATATGAATGTCTGGTAATTGAATCATTTGTAATATTTTTTAACACCGTGATCCTGATATCTTTTTGCTCGACTTTTGCCTTAAGCTAAATGATATGGATGTTATCTTATACCTTAATTGAATGATTGAGTGCCCTTGCAAATTTTATTTGAATAATACATTTTTTCTTGAATAAATGACGTTTTGTTGAGTTTTTGTACACTTAGCAAGAAATCGAATTGCTAAACTATTTAGTCTCGATCATTATACTCAGTAAGTCAATGAATGCTTGAAGGGGGATTCAAATGATCATATAGATTCCCGGTCAACAATTTAGTTATTAAATTATTCCCCAATAAAACTACGCATGCCTTGTATTAACTATATATCATCTATTTTTAAAGTAAATAAACTAAGTGATCGGGATATCCCATTCTCCACATTGAGTTACCTTTTATTTACACTCACGCTGAACAAACGAATTAGGTTTGAAGGGCCGAGAATTTGTTCAGTGATCAATTAAATATTCTTTCGACATATATGAGTCTCGAGAAGGTGTACAAGGCTAAAACACAACGTGAGTCTCGATTCGACTGTCTTGTTGGTACTTAATATGGTATGTTTTAAACAATTTAAGCGAGCATCCGACAACTTCACTTATGCATTGAGCAAGTTGAGTGGTTATAGTAGAAAGGCATAATATTTGTAGGAAATATCCACTTTTCTTCTTAATGATGATTGTAGACACCTCATTATTTTACCCCTAACTCCCTTTAGGTCCTTAGTACCTCCCTTCATCACTACAAACCCAGGTCATACCCCGAGTACTGACCTAGAAGCCATAGATTACTCCCAAGCTCCGTTTGACAAAAAATTTAAACTCTTCAGCTCGACCAAGGCTGAATGAATCTTCAAAAGGCACTGAAATCCCTTTCCAACGGTTCGCTCCGTGCACGATTCTGACTTACCATGCAGATGAACGATCCGTTTGCGTTCGAAACTTGATCCAAAGGCTACCGGGAGCTCCCGAGATCTGTTTAACCTAAGTCAACTCTTCAGCTCAATCGAGCCTGAATGAATCTCCGAAGGGCACTGAAACCCCTTTCCAATGGTCTGCTCCGTGCGTGATTCCGACTTACCATGAAGACGAACGATCCGTTTGACTCCAAGAGGTCACCGAATGCTTCCAGGGCTCGGTTGACCAAAGTCAACTCCCCAAACCGGGTCAAACTCTTTGGAATGTTGAAATACATCTCCTAACCTTTCCAACTGTCCTCCCCGTGAACGATTCAGAGTTACCATGCGGATGAACGATCCGTTTGCGTCCGAATGATTCCCCGTCCAATGGACCGACAAATGCTTTCGAGCCATATTTGACCCAAAGTCAACTCCCGAACCCGGGAGCGGTCCAAAGGAATTTCAAAGGTCTTTGAATTACCTTTCCAACGGCCTACCCCGTGCGCGATTCTGACCAACGGTTTGCCCTCGACATCTAATTTTCCAAAAAGGTCTGAATTACACTGCCAAATGGCAGGTTTCAGACCCTGCCTATCGGTAGGTGCCGATAGGCACGACCAGGTCTATGCCGATCGGCAGTGACCTGGGACTATAAAAGGAGGCCTTCACCTTATTTGCAAAGGGAGCCCAGATCTGATAAAAATCGCTCTCAGCGAATCCCAAACCTCTCTCGAAGACAGCGCGATTTCAACATCCAAATCCCTTTCTAACTTCCACTTTTCATCATCCTTTTCATCGAACTTGGTGAATTAGCCACTTTCCATCATCATACAAGTGCAAGGGCTGCTCTCCGACATTCAAGATCAAGCTCAAGATCTTCAAGAAGGTTCAACTTTCTCATTTTTCTCTCCAAATTCTCTTAAATTTGTAATAACTTGTTTTATTATTTAGCATTTTTATTATCTCATCTTACACATCCTAATATACTTTTTATTTTAATATTATTGCACATCTCTTATTTTCATATAAATAAAACCCAAAAAAAGAAAAAGAAAAAGAGGGTTTGATCATAAATTCCAAATAGGGATTCTCATACTTTTCTCACACTTTTCTCACAATAAAAACACTTTCTCTACACACACACACACACACACACACTCACAAATAAGAGATACCCCATTTGGATTTATGGGATAAGACCCACCCCTCATTTTGTATGCGAACTACGTGGACTTTGATGCCTTTATAGGCTACGTAGGTGTCTCGGGGTAAAACTTGAGACTCGAGTCCTATTCTCACTTTCTCTCTCATTTTCTATCTTCTCTAAATCCAATTTTCTTATATTCTATATACTTGTTCTTAGTGACGTATTACTCCATATGTGTTATCGTTCCATTATAACGATCAAGGTAAGAGTAATCGCGTAAATCTTATTTTTTAATATTATTTTTATACCTTCCTTCAGATGACTCGCTTTATCTCTCCCATGATACAAGTCGAGGATTCCTATCTCCACTATATATATACACATGCACACATATCACGGGGAAAATAAAAAGGGAAAATAGCAAACATCCATGAGAGAACGAAAGGGCGGAATGGGTGCCTAACACCTTCCCATTTCGTAACTTAGCCTCCGAACCCTTCTCGAATCGTTTTGGTTTCGTATGCACCAGTATGTGTTTGGATGTCGTCCTTCGGGATGGCTTCCCCTTTTTCTTTTGTCTATTTTGAGTAAAATAGACCGGCGACTCTAAATCTCTCTATATTTTTTACATCTCATCTCAAACGATGCCGGCCAAAGCACTCCCGAGAGGGACACACGGGACCCGAGGATCCTCCTTCGCGTGCTCGCCCGCGGTGAGGATCGGGGATGATCACAATGATTCTGATGTTGCATAACATTACATTATAAGGAAAGAGAATGTGGTGAAATTAAATGCTGAATGAAAATAAATGAATACAAAATGCTTCATAAATTTTACTCATTTAAAGGTGCCTCACCTGGTTCAGCCATTGCTTGTTTGGATACTGATAGTATATAATTATGTTCTCAACATTCCTGCTGGAGGAGTGCGTAGACTTCATGATCCCTCATCTCGTAAGTTTGGGATCGTATTATTTGGGTGATAATGTAAGGCCCCTCCCAGTTGTTTATCAGCTTTCCATGGCTTAGGTTTTTGGTTGACTGCATCGTCTTTGGGAGGACCAAGTCATTTCCCTTAAATGCTCGATTCTTTACCCCTTGATGGTAGTACATTGTGCCTTTCTGTTGAGTAGAGGACATCTTCATCGATTCTTCTTCTCTATATTCTTCTAAGAGATAGATAATGGCTATAAGTCATTTGTTATTCTCCCTCCTTTCTAAATAGGGTACCTACAAACTGGGTATATCAAGTTTGACCAGAACCCCAACTTCAGTGCCATAAGTTAAGGCAGAGGGAGGATCCCCAGTGGGTCCCCTCGTAGTCATCATGTATGCCCAAAGACCTGAAATTAATTTCTCCACCTATAGTCCTTTGGAATTTATAGCTTAGTTTTTATTCCATGCAACAGCGTTCGACTTGTGAATTCTACATGTCAATTACACCTGGGGACAAAGAAGTAAAGTTTTACCCCGAACTACTTGTATAGCTTATTAATCCTCATGCTATCAAATTATCATCCGTTATAAAAAACTATGGCAAATGAGATACTGAATCCACTAATGATGTATCGCTAGTTGTACAAGTGCACCTTCTGATCAGTAATCCTTGTTAATGTTTCAAAATTCACTCAATTCTTAAATTAGTCGATCATCACTAAGAGGAATTATATTGACCTTTCATGGTTGGAAATTGACCAATGATATTCATCGCCCACAGAGAAAAAGGCCTTGTTGACGCAATTATCGATAACTTTTTTGTAGGTTGATGTATGTAATTTATTATTCATAAACATCGGGTGCACTTTCTCAAATATTATTCAACACCTTTACTCATAATCAACCAATAGTAACCCATCTTCAATGCCCTTTGTGTTGAACCCTTTTTCCCTTGGTTTCCCCCATACATGCCTTCGTGGAGGCTTCTAAATACTGTCATTAGCTTCATCATATGAGCAGGATAAAAGATCGAACAAGCGTAACCCTTTCAGCATAGGGCCCCATCATAAAGCAGGTATTTTTTTTCTTTGACTTGTATTTTCTTAGATTTCATATAATATTTCAGAAGTTTTCCTTCTTTTATGTACATAATGTATTTTCCATCCAACTCTATCACCGTTATGCCATATATTCATTTCTTTAAACTCAGTTCTAAGATAATCCCGGGCCTTTGTGATGGGATTCCTTCGTTTGTTAATGCGAGTCTGGCCAGATGGTCGATCTTCATATTTTCCCCTCATGGAATATGTTTGATGGTGAATGATCGAAACCGACTCAATACCTTATGTAATCGCCTTAAATATGTCATCACGTTCTTTCCATTAGTTTTCCCTTAGTTTTAAATTCCCTTATCATTTATTGGACAGTTATATTTGAGTCCTAGATAAATTCTACATGATCTGCTTTGAGGGATAGTACGAGTTATGCTCCAATAATCAGGGCCTCATATTCGGTCTCATTATTAAACAACCTGAATTTAAACATTAGCATATATTTTACACACTATACATTGGGTGTTTTGATGATTAGTCATGCTCTACAACATCTCTTATTGGAATACCTGTCCACATTGACCACACAAGCATTTTTCTTTTGTTCATTTCTAGAAAGGTCACCATTTTAGTTCTAGTAAACTTTGCGATAAAGTTAGCAACTACTTGTCCTTTCATAACTAATCTTGGCTTATAATTTAAATCAAAGTCCCTCAACTCGAATGACCATTTCCTTAACCATCAAGTGATTTTCTACTTATAGATAACTTATCTTAGTTAATAATCGGTTAGCATGACTATAGTATGAGCTTAGAATTATGGTATTATTTTTCGTATAAAAATGACGAGTGTGAAGGCCAACTTTTGTATCATTTGGTACCTTGATTCGCCCCTTCTAAACACCCATCTGACATACTATACTGGTCATTGAACCCCATTGTCATCACTGATTGGCGATGAGTTGACTATCGTGGAAGGGATGACCATATAACGATATAATTCTTCTCCACATGATTGGATTTAAGAGGAGAGAAACCTCAGTAGGTAAGTCTTTCGATCTTGAAAGGCATGTTTTTATTTATCGGTCTAGATGAATGCCTTCTTCAATGTCCTTAAGAAATTGATGCACTTGTCGGTTGTTTTGCTAAACGAATATATTTTGTGTTATTACTCTCCCCGTCGGCGACTGCACTTCCTTAACTGTATTAGGGCTCCTCATATTTAAACTCGAGAATTTCTCGGATGCGACGCATAAAGCACATTTCTCTGGGTTTAACTTCACCTAATACCGATCGAGGATTTTAAAGGTTTCTTCCAAGTTAGTAATGTGTTACTCCTTCCTTGTGATATTCATTAGCATATCATCAATATAAACCTCCATCATCCTGCTTATCTATTTTTAAAACATTGCATTTATGACCTTATGATACATGGCCCGAGCATTCTTTAATCCGGATATCATCACTCGATAGTAGCATGTTCCTTGGTCTGTTACGAATGAGGCTTTCTCTTTATCGGTTGGGGTCATTCGGATCTAATTATATCCGAAATAATGATCCATGAAGGATAACACCTCATGCACAACAGTGGCATACACTAGCACATTAATCCTCGATAGTGGATACGAGTCCTCTGGACAAGCCTCATTCAAGCCTGAATAATCGACTTAAAGTCATCATTTATTGTTAGAATTTCTAACCATTAAACTGCTTGATAACTATTTAGGGTATTTAACATCCCGAACAAACCCCCACATCGAGTATCTTCCCCACCTCGACATGGATAGCTTGGTTCTTTTGGGGGACTAAAGCCCTTTTTTTTGTCGTACTGGCCTATTGGTCAGGTGAACCTTAAACTAATGGGTTATTATTGAGACATTTATGCCCTATACATCCTCATGGCTCCATGCAAACATCTTGTGGTTTCTATTCAGAAATAAAATCAACTCTTCCAAATGATCGCCATATAATGGAATCAGGATCAAGACTTCAACGGATGACCCCATACTCAGTTTCTCTTGGATCCAACCCATCAACATGAAATGCTAAATTCCTCTAATTTAATGATGAAAAGTAATAACTTCTCACGAGAAAATGGATCCTACGTACTGTCCCTGTCCCGTTCGGCATTGTAAATCAAATGGTGAATTGATAGAACCGTGTCGAGTCATCTCAAGGCCTTCCTCCCAATCAAAACTTTATAGATCAAATATGAACTCACTATTAAAAACTCCACCCTTAATGGAATCGACTTAAGGCTCCTCCATATTGTGAATGGTAATTTGATCGATCCTTATAGATATAATTATTCCTCGATAAAGCCTAAGAGTGAGTCCCTCTAGCTTCATATGCTCAAAGAAATTATAATAAATGATTTCCCTTGAGCTCCATGTATCTATTACGATCCTTTTGATCACTCGGTTTGATATTAATGCTTCAATTATGAGGCGACCATCATAAGGGGGGTGATCAAATCATTAGTTACCTTTTGGTATGAATGTGATTTCATCCCAGTCTTCAAGAGGTTCTTCATTTGGACCTCCATCAACTCCTTTTCTGGCTCTTATACGCCCCCTCGATCGAAGTTGATAACCCTGCGGTCGAGAACCATCCCGAGATCATATTAATCTTCCTTTCAATGTATGTACCAGCTACTCCTTTATGACCCTTATGTCTTTATTCGTGTTCATTTGACCGACTTTTGCATCGACCCCCTATTTATCTGTTATTTTGTTCATCTTTTCTTCCGGCTCTACCACCCACAAACTTTCGTAGGTTCCCCCTTTGAACCAATGCTTAAATCTTGCTTTTTAAATGAAGACACTCATTTGAGTTGTGGACATAATCGTGGTGAAAGTGGCAGTATAAGTCGGAGTTCATCTTAAGAGGCTTGTTCGGCCACCTCAATATCTTTAGGTCTACCATGGTAGTCAGTACTTATCCTACGATCATATTAATAGGAGTAAATTATTCGATGCAATCTTGGTTCCCCCTGAAGTTCCTCTTAGGGGAAATCATCTATTATTATGGTTGTATATGAATTTTCCCTCTTTTAGTCCCCCCTTACGTGAGTGTGCTGGTGGATATTGATAGTGTCCCTCGCGTGTATATGCTTATCCACCTTCTTCATCAGCTCCGCCAAATTAGTCGAGTGAGGGAAAAAGAGGGAGTACATAATGTTGTTGTTGTAAAGGCCACACAATAATATCGAGACATCCACTCTCCCATATGCCTGGTTAATTCGAAGAAGTTAGTTATTGAACCACTTTACCTAGGTCCTTAGTTTGGAGGATAATGAACATATGGTCGATGATTTTCCTGTTAACTTTAATTTCGATGAAATGCCTGACAAATTGAAGAGTGCACTTTTGTTCAAATTAACAAATTATTTAATTAAACTCAGTTTTTCAATTAAATCCTAAAACATGCACCTACGTGTGTGCTTGTGTCAAACCATAAATATATAAAGCATGTGACACACAATATCAGGAAAAATCCCCGTAGGGCAAAACCATTTATTTTCACTATAATTTGTAAAAACGGTTACACGGTTTATAATGAAAATAAGTGTGACATACGAAATATCCGCAGTTGTCGGTTCCGATGTCATCGGCTGTAATCTCCCGCAAGAACTCAAAATGGGCAGCAATGAAGAAGAGACTGGCTTCTCCACAAATTACTCCAGGTGAGTAAAAAATAACCAATTTAAGGTTTAACAAATGCACGAATGAATGGGAGTGAATTATTTTCTTTTATAAAGGAGGCATAAAGCCTTAAACGGAGAAAAAGGTGAAGTCTTTTGTCTGTGCCGTTTTTGTGTCGGTTTTTGCAGAAAACGTGTTTCAAAAAGATTTTGAAGATCGTGTAGAAAGTGACAGAAAATAATACAAAAATCGAGGCGGCAGTGTCTTTCGAACGAGATAGGCATCTCGCTCGAACGAATGACACGTGTCGTTCGAACGACATCGCGGGAGATGATATCCCGCTCGAACGACAGGTCATATCGTTTGAACGAGCTCGTCGACCTAAAAAATTTCGCTTCTACACTTAGAAAAATTTCTGCAATTGACAATTAATAATTCAGACTTCAAAAAATATTTTCTAAAATATTCCCAAATATTTATGCAAATATAAACAACTTCAATAAATCATTTTACCAATAATGCGTCATGGAGTTGTGGGAAACGATTTAGCAGCACGCCGCATGTAGCATGATGCACGTGTGAAGATGATGAATGCATGGATTCGAATAAAGGCCGTCGTAGATGATTGTGATGACGTGCCGAATGTAGCGGTATCAGACATACAAACTGTGATCTAGGGAAAACAGAAAATTTCTAAATTCTACCCCGGACATTTATAAAATTATGTCCTTACAAATCTCCCCCTATGTCTATGCCGGTACATACATAAAAAATCCGAATTATGCAATCTCCCTAAAAAAAATAACATATAAGATAATATCCCCATTAAACCCTCAAACTGAGAATACTAAATGACATGTCTTCAATCAAACTTCAACATCTTCAAATCTTTAACTCTTCAGAAACTCCCAAAGATTTTCTCATTAGGGTGTGCAATTAAATAGATATCAACTTTGTACCTACACACATGAGATAAAACAGATACCCGTGACACGCAACAGTTTGAAATATAATGATATGTTGATTAATAAAAGATCAATTAAGCTTAAGCAAATCATTGATAAATCAACAAAAATAAATTTCTCCCCCTTAATTCATTCTCCTCCTTTTTGTGATGTCCCCAAGTAGACAGATATGAGAAGCATAAATATGGAAAATGTCACAAAAAAATCGTCCTTTTTTTTTTTTTAAATTCACACAATGTATACAACAAAGAATGTGGAAAATGTCATAAAGAAAAAAAACTTCTATTTTTGAATTTTTCAAAATTTTTACACAAAATATACAATCAAAGAATCACACCATGAAAGAACACAAAAACAACCAAGTCGATGATAGCGTAAATGTAGGGATGTGATCAAATTCGATAGGAAAATCAATGCATGCAAACATGACATATGTGCACGATGAATTTCGAATACTCCTACTGAATGAACTCAACATCGTCCTTAGGTGTAAAAACATGGAAATGTGAGACATCGACTCAATCTAATCAGCAAATCAAAGCTCAAAGTGATTTCCACACCAATAACGTCCAAAACGATTTAATACTTTTTCAGGACTTTCAAGGAAGTGCAAACCCGTTTAAATTCTCCAACCAAACTCCCTCAGATTTATATTTTGAATAGAGGAGATCTAAATTCTCAAACTTTGGAGAATTGATGGTGAAACCTAGTGGCCCATATTTGGCATCTATTGATTTTTATTGCCTTTAAAATTTTTCGGGCTCTTTTAACCTCTTTGGACCCCGAATAATAAAATTCCTCAATTTTTTAGGTCCGATTTAACGGTGGCTTTATCGCAAAGGATAGATAATTACCTTTCGTGACCCTTTACCGTTTTAAAATACCACACAATCTCACCAAACGGGTTTTTACATACATTCCAATCTTGTCAAGTTTTGTCGCATGTGGTTCGTTGTATAGACAGAATTGAGATAGAAACACTCAAGCCAATATGTGATAGACAAGTACAATAATCAAATAAACCCGTGCATGTGTGAAATAAAGGAGATAAGGAGCCAAACATGTAGAAAGATATCACTAATCACATCTCAAAGACTCCAAACAATGTAAAGCACATGGATGCAATGATGTAGCGTCTCAAATCACTATCAAACAGTCACATGTATAAATGGAATGAAATTTGTGACTCAGCTATCTTAAATGCTCATCCATAAAAGGTGTAAACAAAATACAAAAATCTTTTTGTGCTTTTTTAAAATTTTTATAAAAAGAAAATCTTTTTGAATTTTTTTTAAATATAAAAAAATAGTGATACACATGATACAAACTAGCAATAGGAATCATATGATATGAACATGACAAATCATCCTATCCTAGACACATACCAACCCCTCAGTCAACTTTGAAAATCCCTAAAGACTTCCTAAGACTCTCGAATCTAAGGGCATCTAAAGGTTTCGTGAAAATATCGGCTACCTGACGGTCGGTGGGTACGTAACTCAGAGATACGACTTTCTCCTCAACTAGCTGTCATATAAAGTGCTCGCGTATCCTGATGTGCTTTAAGCGAGAATGATGGACTGGATTGCGAGATATGTGTATCGCGCTCGTACTATCGCACGAAATGGTAATGGTGTCCTATGAAATCCCATAATCCTCCAGCATCTGTTTCATCCACAAGAGTTGCGTGCAACAACTCCCGACGGTGATGTACTCAGCCTCCGTAGTGGACAAAGAGATGGAGTTTTGCTTCTTTCTCAACCACGAGATAAGAACATAACCAAAATAGAAACACCCGCCAGAAGTGCTCTTACAACCATCTACATCCTCCGCCTAATCGACATCCGAATATGTGAACAAACGGTCATCGGTATCAAAGGAATACCAAATACCGTATGAGAGAGTCCCAATCACATATTTGATAATACATTTTAGAGCGAGTAAGTGTGACTCTTTAGGGGACGCCTGATATCGCGCACATACTCCAACCCTAAAGGCTATGTCGGGATGACTGGCAGTCAAGTAAAAAAGACTACCTATCATACTCCGATACAAGGTTTGTTCTACATCCTTGCCTGAAGTGTCCTTATTAAGCTTGATAAAAGTACTCATAGGTGTACGTGCATTATTAGCGGATTCTAAACCAAATTTCTTCACTGGGTCTCTAGCATACTTAGATTAGGATATGAACATCCCATCCTATAGTTGACGAACCTGAAGACCAAGGAAGAAAGTAAGCTCACCTACCATGCTCATCTCAAACTCACTTTTCATCTCCTCCTTAAAGTGGTGAGCATGCTGGGAGCACGTGGATCCAAAGACTATATCGTCCACATAGACCTGGGCAACCAAAATAGCACCGTCATCTCTCCCGACGAACAACGTCATATCAACTCCCCCTCTCTTGAAGCCACGGGATAAGAGATAGGAAATAAGCCTCTCGTACCAAGCACAGGGTGCTTACTTCAAACCATAAAAGGCTTTCCTCAGATAGTAGACGTGCTCTGGGTTCTTAGGGTCTTCAAACCCTTCTGGTTGAACCACATAAACCTCCTCCTATAGAATGCCATTAAGAAAGGCACTCTTGACATCCATCTGATATAACTTGAAGCACAGATGAGATGCGATGGCGAGTAATAAGTGGACGGACTCAAGCCTCGTAACAGGAGCAAATGTCTCCCCAAAGTCTACACCCTCAATTTGTGTGTAGCCTTAAGCGACCAACCTAGCCTTATTTCTTATTATGGTACCATTTTCATCCATTTTATTCTTAAAAATCCACCTGGTACCTATCACATTAATTACACTAGGACGGGGACCAGTTCCCAGACATTATTCTTTTTAAACTGAAGCAACTCATCCTGTATGGAAGATATCCAGTGTTCATCCTTGAGTGCTTCTTTGTGATTCTTGGGCTCGACAGTGGACGTGTAGGAAAAATGACTAATAATGTTCTCTAGCTGAGCACGAGTCTTGACCCCTAAAGTGGGATCGCCAATAATGGCAGAAGGATCATGACTCTTGCAAACCCAAGCAGGTGTGTCTCTTAACATAGGAGTAGGGTCCACAGAGTGTGGGTGAGGGACAAGTAAATCGCTGCCAGAAAAATCCTCATCCTCACACTGAAGGCTAGGATCAATAAACGTCGAAGGTTCGTTATCTTGTACGGTGACGTTTATTGACTACATAACCTTATAGATCTTCAGGTTAAAAACCTGGTACGCTCTACTATTTGATGAATATCCTAGCAATATTCCCTCATCGCTCCGGGAGTCAAACTTTCCTAATTGCTCTCTATCCCGTAGGATGTAGCATCTACTCCCAAAGACACAGAAATATGCAAGGTTGGGTTTCTTTCTAGTCCACAATTCATAAGGCGTCTTAAGAGTGTATGGACGCAGGTAAATCCTATTCACCGTATGGCATGCAATAGACACTGCCTCTGCCCAAAATCTCCTAGCAACCTTATGACCTAAAAGCATAGATCTAGCCATTTCTTAAATCGTCCTATTCTTTCTCTCAACAGTCTAATTTTTCTGAGGAGTCTTCATAGCAAAAAACTCATGTTTGATTCCTAGACTGTCACAGTAAAGATCTACCTTTGCTTCCTTAAATTTCGTGTCGTTGTCACTACGTATCCTGTTAATAGTGACTCCGTATTGATTTTGCAGGACACGGCACTTGGTCGTTAAAAACTCTACATCATCGAATTCTCTCTCAGAAAACCAAGAATCGAATATCTAGAGAAATCATCTACCATCACGGGGATATACCTCTTGCCACCCAAACTCTCAATACGAGTAGGATCCATAAGATCCATGTGAATCAACTCAAGCACACTGGAGGTGGTAATGGACTACAACTTTCGATGGGGGCTACGAATTTGTTTTCCCAACTGACAGGGTCCACAAACTGTGGAAGTTGTCTTTACAATAGATGGTAAGCCATGTACTAGGTCTTTTTTAGCTAAACGAGTCAAATCTCTAACATTCACGTGACCCAGACGTTGGTGCCACAGATCCATAAGAGTTATCGTGGCGCTATTACAGATAAGTGAGGATGTGGGCATAGTTACATAGCAATTATCTTCTGTCCTCACCCCTTGCACTAAAAGTTTACCGGCTTGATTATAGACATTACATACGTCCTGATCAAACTTTACGGCAAAGTCAGCGTCGCATAACTGGCTAATGCTGAGAAGGTTTTCCTTCAAACCTTTGATGTACAAAACATTCTCTAGCTTAGGAAATCCTGGTAACTCTACTGTACCTCGTCCTACGATGCTAGACTTTCTCCCGTCTCCAAAGGTGACTCTACCATCCTTATACTCCTCTAGTAGGTAAAAAATGAAACATCACCTGTCATATGTCTAGAGCACCCACTATCAAAATACCACTGTGAGGTATTATGTGCTTTGAGAGCGATATGAACAACAAGGGCCTTTTCATCTTTCTTAGGTACCTAAGAATTGGTAACCTTTTGTTTACCTTTATTATTGTTGGTTTTAGTCGGGATGCGGGAAGCATTCACTGACGGCAAAGACATCCGTCGGAATTCCTCCATCAAAATCTGTGAGGTGGTGGCTAAAATCTCAACACGCTCTCTCAGACTGGTAAAGTCATCAGTATGATGTGGTGGAGAAGTAGTACGTCGTGTCCGACCTAAACTATAACAAAACTCCCTGAGGTGGCCTTTTCACTTGCAGTACGTACAAAAGAACACAGTCTTAGACGGACCTTGGTTTGCTTTACTTGGTCGAACACTTCTTCGTGGTATTTGACGATGGCCATATGGAGTCGTAGTAAACTCATGAACTAGTCCATGTGCAATTTAGGTCGTGGAGGCACCATCAAAACCTATTCCCTGCCTATCACCAAAACTTAAAGCGGGGACGAGGAGCATCTTTTCCATCTTTCCAGATCTATCCTCGATTTGAACCTTGACTTCTCGTGCTCTCTCAAGATCATGAGTAAGCTGGGCAACAAGGGCTTCAAGTTTCTTCCGAGTCTCTAGGGAGGAATGGAGATTACTCGTAAGACTAGCCACTTGATTAGTCAAGTCCCCTTTCTCTTTCTCATAACCACACACACTCTCTCTCTAAATAAACTTTCTTTCTCAACACAGGTAGACTCTCTCTCTCTTAAGGTAGTGCAGGTGGAGGACTCTCTCTCTCTCACTTCTTCTAAATCTTCCTCTAAATCGGTGATCCTAAGAACTAGCACTTTGTTACGCTTTTTGGTTTTAAATGACTCATTATATAACTTAGCATAGGCGCATTGAAGATTACTCTCACTTTCATTTGCATCATCCTCCCCCTCACTCACATTGTTCTCACTGTCGAGGTGTCCCTGTGAAGCAACATCCCTCAATGTCGTGAGGAACACTAGAAGTATGACTAGCCATGAATGCGGTGAAGTTACATTCATGCAGTGAATCATCTCCAGAGTCCACCTACTCGACCTCACTGTCGTCACTAAGGGTAACATTAAGGACAACAATGCCTTTTTCTTTTGCAAGTCTGTTCAGCCTAGTAGCACACTCAAAAGCTCTATGACTCTTACCATTGGACTCATAACATCTCTCACCGTCTTTCTTAGGAGGGTCTTTAAAATCTTTTTCATTTTTTTTATTTTTCTCAAAATTATTTTCATCTTTGAAATTTCCATTTTTCTTGAATTTGAGAATTTTCTTGAAATTTTTAGCAAACAGAGCCAAATCATCTAAATCAAAGTCACACTCAGAATCTGACGTTTCTATTTCCCTTTTTCTATATGACTCAACTTTCTTTCTTGCCGACCCCTCATTCTTTATATCATAGGCATTAAGTGCAATTCCCTTATCTTTAGGCTTGACAGATTTAGGAAACATATAAATTTCATACGTTTGTAAGTCTCCTACAAGTTCCTCTAATTTAAGCGTGTTTAAATTACCAATAGAATTTAGCACAGTGACTTTAGGGATAAAACGCTTAGGCAGTGATCATAGAATCTTTTTAACAACTCTAGCATTAGGAATTTGTTCACCAATATTAAAGCTAGTGTTTACAATATTAGATAGCCTATCATAAAATTCATCAAAACATTCAGTCTCAAGCATGGTGATAGTTTCAAATTGAGTTGTTAAATTTTGCAGTTAGACTCTTTCACAGCACTAGTTCCTTCATGGGTAAGTTGCAAACCATCCCATGCCTCTTTTGACGTGGTGCACGTCATAATCCGTCGGAACTCGTCAGGTGTGACGGATCCAGAAATAGCACTTACCTTTATAATTAAAAGATGACAATTTAAATTCTTCTTCAGTCCATTCAGTCACGGATTTTAAATTAGTCACGTTATATCAACAGCGATGGAGGGAGGTGTTCACCCTCTTTCAACCAAAATCCAAACACGTTCATCAGTGGCCTTTAAAGAAGATTTCATGCGGGCTTTCCAGTAAGCATAGTTTGTCCCGTCAAAAACTGACATTTTATTATATAATTTCTCCATTGAACACGCCCTTTCTCAAAAATTAATTTTTAAAAAAATTGATATATTAGAAAAATTTCGCGGAAAATTACACGGTATAATTGTGTAATTGGCTCTGATAACAATTTGAAGAGTGCACTTTTGTTCAAATTAAGAAATTGTTTAATTAAACTCAGTTTTTCAATTAAATCCTAAAACATGCACTTACGTGTGTGCTTGTGTCAAACCATAAATATATAAAGCATGTGACACACAATATCAGGAAACATCCCCGCAGGGTATAGCCATTTATTTTCACTATAATTTGTAAAAACGGTTACACGGATTATAATGAAAATAAGTGTGACATACAAAATAACCACAGGTGTCGATTCCGATGTCGTCGGCTGTAATCTCCCGCAAGAACTCCAGATGAGCAGCAATGAAGAAGATACTGGCTTCTCCACAAATTACTCTAGGTGAGTAAAAAATAACCAATTCAAGGTTTAACAAATGCACGAATGGATGGGAGTGAATTCTTTTCTTTTATAAAGGAGGCATAAAGCCTTAAAAGGATAAAAAGGTGAAGTCTTTTGTCTATGTCATTTCTGTGCCGGTTTTTGCAGAAAACGTGTTTCAAAAAGATTTTGAAAACCGTGAAGAAAGTGACAAAAAATAATACAAAAATCGAGGTGGCGGTGTCGTTCGAACGAGATAGGCATCTCGCTCGAACGAATGACACGTGTCGTTCGAACGACATCGCGCGAGATGATATCTCGCTCGAACGACAGGTCATCTCGTTTGAACGAGCTCGTCGACCTAGAAAAGTCCGCTTCTACACTTAGAAAAATTTCTGCAATTGATAATCAATAATTCGGAATTCAAAAAATATTTTCTAAAAAATTCCCAAATATTTATGCAAATATAAACAACTCCAATAAATCATTTTACCAATAATGCGTCGTGGAGTTGTGGGAAACGATTGAGCAGCACGTCGCATGTAGCATGATGCACGTGTGAAGATGATGAATGCATGGTGTTGATACTAAAATTAATATGCTGATATGGACTAATAATACGAAGACACGTGTCAATCTACGTGGCACGATAGCAACGAGGAAGTTCATTTCCCCGACCAACTCATGTTCTCTCCGATCAATGAGGATACACCGAGGAACTTTAGCACTCCGAGGTACTTCGACACTCCGAGGAACTCCTGAGCAACGAGCAACTAAGGCGGTCCGAGCTGCATCTCGGCCGCAGCATTAATTGCCAGATAATCAACAGTTCAACTATTCATTGAATGTTTATCATCTTGATGCACACGCTGCATTAAATGTATTACCCTTTCATATTATATCATTTAATGTATCAACCCTTTCATGTACAGCCTAAGGGCTATAAATACCTTGTATCACCCTCATTCAAAGGGATCGGAATTTCTTGGTTGAACTTAACATCGAGAATTCCCAAACACTCAGCAATAACATAACAGTGGACGTAGGCCATTCATATAAGGCTGAACCACTTTAAAAATCTTTGTCTCATTTTATTTATCTGTGATTGAATAATTAGAACGATCTAATTTTTTACATCAACAGATTGGCGCCGTCTGTGGGAACGATTATTATTATCGTTTTTCACCAAAAATCATTCATCATCAATGGCGAATAATCCAAAATCTAGCAATCGAAACGCTGGAAATGCTGGAAATCCTCCAAATCCCTCTGCACCTCCAGATCTGGCCGGAATTATGACGAATCTGGCTCAAGGATAAACCGCCATGCAAGACACGATGAGGCAACTCATACAAACCCATCATGGCAATGCCCCTGTACGTTCAGGACAGCAAAGCGGTCAGAGGAAACTTATTTACTTTCTTCACGATCCAGGCGTACTGAGTCATATCGTAATGATGAGTCTGATGATTTCTCTTATCAACCTGGGCGAACTTCGTCAATAAGGGCTACAGATACTGATCAACGTATCACCCTCTCTCCAAAAAGACCCAGCGCCATAGAAAGATTGAGTAGGGTGTCTCCTTTCAGTCGATTAGACCCTAGGAGGAATAGGAGTCCACCTAAGACCATGTCGAGGAGTTTTCGACAACCATCAGATCTAAGAGAAGGATCAGCACAATCACGACCAGTTGGTCGACAAGATAAATCTCAGGAGGCTACTTCAGAACGATCTATTGCTCGAACTAATAAGCCCGATGAAGGAAATGATGCGTGGAAAGGTTCTATTCAGCGGTTGGAGGATAGATTGGGAGAAATGGCTAAGGCAAAGAACCCCCTACAACGAACTTTTGTTCAAGGCACACCTTTTGTACAGGCCATTGTGAATTTTCCTACACCGTCAAAGTTTAAAGCACCTGTAGTGACCCCCAAATATGATGGAAAGACAGATCCTGTTCTTCACATAGAGCAATATCAAGCTGTTGCCGACATCTATGTCGTCCCCGATGAGATGAGATGCAGAGCGTTCTCAGGAACTCTCACTGGAGCTGCCCAGATATGGTATAACAATCTTCCTCGGGGTAAGATTTCAAATTTCTTTCAGTTGGCCGAGTTGTTTATTGGAAATTTATGTTTTGGAGCAAAGCTAGTAAAACGAGTAGCACACTTGTTAAGTGTTAGACAAAAATCTGGTGAGAGTACTAGAGATTACATAACTCTTTTTAATAACGAGAAACTGGAAGTCATAGATTACGAAGAGAAGACAGCAATCACCGCCTTGATGAGTGGGTTGTTGCCTAATAAATTGTATTACACCTTGGCGAAAGATCCGCCTAAAACTATGTCAGAGTTGATGGCAAAAGTGGCCAAAATCATGAATGCCGAGGAAGCTATGGCTGCAAAGAAGAATATGGATAAAGACATCAAGGTGGACGTCGATAAGTCTAAAAATAAAGAGCATAAGAGTAATGGCGGTGAGAAACGTTCCAGAAATAATAAGTCATCATGGGAAGTCCTGAAGAAATACGACAATTATACTCCCTTGAAAATGGGTATTAATCATGTCCTGGAAGAAATCAAGAATAGCGAGGAGGTAAAGTGGCCGAAGAAATTGAGAACAGATCCTGATGCGAGGAATAGGGATAAATATTGTGAATTCCACAAAGATCATGGCCATATGACTAAAAATTGCATAGCTCTTCAGAACGAAATTGAAACACTCATCCGAAGAGGAAAGCTAGCAAAGTATGTTGATCGGGGAGGCGAAAAAAGAAATAATGACCGAACTAGAGAGAAATCTAGATCTCCTCACCGAACAGAGGAGAAAAAGAAAAGGGACCATGAAGATGATCCAGATGAAGACCCCGATCTTCCCAAAAAGCCAAGGCAGCCAGAACGAGAGGTATTTTCCATACGTTTTGGATCATTTGATTATAATGTTATTACAGGAGGAGATGCAGGAGGAGGAGACCTTACTACAGAAAGACAAGCTTACCTCAGAGAGGCTCAAGCTTGTTCATATATTCAGCGAATAAATCTGGCCGAGGACGATCGTCCGAGGAAGGTAAACAAAGAGAAGTTGATCATTGGCTTTTCAAAAAATGACTTGGCAGGTGTTCTTTATCCTCACGACGATCCTCTGGTGATCAAAATGAGGATGAAAGAAGTAGTGATTTCAAGGGTGTTGGTAGATAATGGAAGCTCGGCAGACATCATGTACTATTCATGCTTTGATAGCTTGAATCTGAAATTATCTCAATTGGAACCTTATCACATACCCCTCCTGGGTTTCGCTGGCGAGAAAGTTTTTCCACTTGGGACGATCAAGTTGGATATATTCATTGGAACTTGACCTGCTTGTCGAACAGAAAGAATACGCTTCTTTGTGATGGATAAAAATGTGCAGTCAGCTTACAACATCATCATGGTAAGAGTTGGTTTGAAGAAGTTCGAAGCAGTCCCATCTACAGTACATCAGTGCTTAAAATTCCCAACAAATTTCGGAGTGGGAGTTGTGAAAGGTGATCAGAAAGTAGCTCAGGAATGCTATTATTCATCTGCCGAACAAAAGGAGCTTGAAGAATCAAGGAAAAAGACTACTACCTACCAGGTGGATGAAAGTACAGAAATTGAAACATTGGATCCCAGAGATGAATCCCAATTGGTAAAAGGACAGGCGGTGGAGTCTACAGAAAATGTTATTCTGGACGACGAGCACCCTGAACGAATAACCCAGATAGGTTCATCGTTGGATGTGTCAATAAAACAGGAGTTGGTAGCTTTCTTGAGAGACAGAAAGAAAACTTTTGCATGGAGTCATGAAGACATGCCAGGAATAGATCCAAATTTCTTATGCCATGAACTCAATGCGAATAAGGAGATAAAGCCTGTAAAGCAGAGAAGAAGGGTATTTAGCCCCGAGAAGAATCAAGCTATTCAAGAGGAGGTCGACAAGCTCCAAAAGGCTCAATTCATTGAAGATGTGAAGTATCCGGACTGGTTGGCAAATGTGGTGATGGTAAAGAAGAAAAACAATAAATGGAGAATGTGTGTTGATTTCACTGATCTCAACAAGGCCTGCCCAAAAGATTATTTCCCATTGCCCAGAATTGACCAGCTAGTTGATGCTACATCGGGGCACGAGCTGCTCAGCTTCATGGACGCTTACTCTGGCTACAATCAGATCAAGATGAAACCCGAAGATAGGGAAAGTACTTCTTTTATTACCCCTAGGGGTACTTATTGTTATAATGTTATGCCTTTTGGTTTGAAAAATGCAGGAGCGACATACCAGCGGCTGATGAACAAGGTTTTTGCCGAACAAATCAGTTGCAATATGGAAGTCTATGTCGATGATATGCTGACAAAAAGTAAGAAAGCTGTTGATCATCTAGTTGACTTAGGTCAGACCTTTGATCAACTGGATAAATACCAGATGAAGCTCAACCCGACGAAGTGCACCTTTGGAGTATGAGAAGGAATGTTCCTCGGGTACATCGTCAACCAGCGAGGCATTGAGGCAAATCCAGCAAAGATCAAAGCTCTTTTAGGGTTGCGATCTCCAACGACGAAGAAAGAAGTGCAGAATCTTACAGGACGAGTTGCAGCGCTCAATAGATTTGTATCTCGAGCAACTGATAGGTGTCTTCCATTCTTTAAAACACTCCGAAAAACTTTCGAGTGGAATGATGAATGTGAAAAAGCCTTTCAAGACTTGAAGAAATATCTGGGAACACCTCCACTGTTGTCTAGGCCAATAACAGGAGAAAAGTTGTACTTATACCTGGCAGTATCAGAGCATGCAGTCAGCTCGGCATTGATCAGATTGGAGAATGGAGTCCAGAAGCCAATTTATTACACAAGTAAGGCTTTTCGAGGTGCAGAAATCAGGTACCCAAAGCTGGAAAAATTGGCATTGGCATTAATTGAAGCAAGTAGAAGAATGAGGCCATATTTCCAGGCCCATACCATCGTCGTTTATACCGACATTCCATTGAGACAAGACCTTCATAAGCCAAAAAAGTCAGGAAGACTGATGTACTGGGCAATAGAGCTCGGTGAATATGATATTGTGTATGAGCCCAGATCATCATTGAAAGGGCAGGCTGTAGCAGATTTTATAGCAGAATTTACTTATCCTGATATCCCAGAGGAGCAAAAATTACTCGCTGATCAACCTGTGGATGTTACAGGATTAACAAACACAAGCTCAGACCAATTTCGGTTGGTAAAAGAACTTGTGGATGTAGAAGGATCATCAATTTCGAACTCAGACCAGCTCCGATTGGTAAAAGAGCGAGAAGAGATGGTCGACGAGGAGCAAAAATTACTAGGGGAGGATGAAAGAAAACAGCAGATATTTCACCGAGGAACTCTGTCAGATAAGAAATTTGAAGACGAGTTACCTACATGGAGATTGTATGTGGATGGATCATCTTGCACAGCAGGTTGTGGAGCAGGGATTGTTTTGAAAACCCCAGACGAGATTGACATAGAATATGCCTTGCGATTTCAATTCAAAACATCCAACAATGAGTCTGAGTATGAGGCCATGATAGCAGGTCTTAATTTAGCAAAGATTATGGAAGCACAACAAGTGATAGTATTCAGTGATTCTCAATTAATTGTGAATCAGATGATGGGAACATATGCGGTTAAAGGAGAATTAATGATCAAGTATCATGCAAAGGTGATGGAATTGTTGGTAGAATTTGAGGCCATTCAGTTAATCAGAATACCCAGAATAGAAAATGCACAAGCAGACGCACTGGCCCGATTAGCATCAGCTACTCGTACCGAGCTGCGAAGAACAATACCAATTGAAGTACTAGAAAGTCGGAGCATAGATGAAGACCTGATGATGAATGTTATTACTCTTGATTTAGGACCATCTTGGATGGATCCCATCAGGGTATACATTGAACAGGGAGAATTGCCGGAGGATAAACTCGCTGCAAAGAAATTGAAGTTTAAAGCTGCTCGGTATATACTAACTAATGGCGTTTTGTATAGACGAGGAATTATGGTAGGTTTGCAGAGATGTGTACATCCTTCCGAGGTAAAAGAATTGATTGAAGAGATCCATAAAGGGTCCTGTGGAGCCCATGTAGCAGGTCGAACACTATTGCAGAGGGTGATGACTCAAGGATACTACTGGCCGACGATGAGGGCTGATTGTATAGCCTATGCTAAGAAATGTGACAAGTGCCAACATTTTTCCTCCATCCGACGAACTCCACAAGCATTGTTGACACCCATAACTTCCCCTTGTCCATTTTCCATGTGGGGAATTGATTTGGTTGGACCATTGCCGACCACTCGAGGAAGATTCAAGTACCTCGTCGTCGCAGTAGATTATTTTACTAAGTGGGTAGAGGCTGAACCCCTTATCGATATGACGTACGAGAAGGTATACCAATTTGTTTGGAAGAATATCATCTGTAGATATGGTCTCCCTCATGCCTTCATCACAGACCATGGAACACAATTCGACAACGAGGAGTTTGTTGACTATTATCAACAATCAAACATCCTGAAGACCCATTCAGCACCAGGTCATCCTCAAAGCAATGGGAAGACAGAGGTCACGAACAGAACACTGCTAAATGGTTTGAAGAAGAGGCTAAGTGAAGCTAAAGCTAATTGGATTAACGAGCTACAGTCAGTCTTGTGGGCTTACCGAATAACTCCCAGAGCAGCAACGGGAGAATCCCCATATATGCTAGCATTTGGAAGTGAGGCAGTAATACCTACCGAGCTGGGTCTTCCGACACACATAGTGCTGAATTTCAGTTCCCCAGTCAGCGACTTAATGAGAAGATTGGATTTGGATATGCTCGAGGAAGTTAGAGAAGAGGCAGCCATTGGGAATGCTGCTTATCAACAACGCACAGCTCTGTTCTATAACAAGAGGGTGAAGAAATGCGACTTAAAAGAAGGGGATTATGTGCTAAAGAAAGTCATTCAGAAGCACAATAAGCTGGAAGCAAACTGGCATGGACCTTACCGAGTTACAGAAGTTGTTCGACAGGGAACTTACCGAATAGCAACTCTAGAAGGAGAGGAATTCAAGAATGCCTGGAATGCTGAACACCTTCGCAAGTATTATCAGTGATGTAAAATGTACAGCAGGTCCATTAATATGAATAAAACGATGATGTTTCACAATTTTTCTCTCCTTTGTTTGAAAGTTTTTCGGGGAATATTAGTGTTGTACACTACGCTACTCGACAGCAAAAAGAAGACGATAGTTCAGACCCACGACCAACCCCGGTTGGTAAAAGGGCGAGAACAAATTATACTCCTTTGGTTAGGAGGCGTACACTTGCGTGATCAACTTCGGTTGGTAAAAGAGCTTGTGGACAAGATAGTTCGAAAGAACCTGATAGTTCGAGCGTGATCAACTTCGGTTGGTAAAATAGCGAGAACAAATTATACTCCTTTGGTTAGGAGGCGTACACTTGCGTGATCAACTTCGGTTGGTAAAAGAGCTTGTGGACAAGATAGTTCGAAAGAACCTGATAGTTCGAGCGTGATCAACTTCGGTTGGTAAAATAGCGAGAACAAAATATACTCCTTTGGTTAGGAGGCGTACACTTGCGTGATCAACTTCGATTGGTAAAAGAGCTTGTGGAAAAAATAGTTCGAAAGAATCTAACAGTTTGGACCCACGACCAACTTCGGTTGGTAATAGGGCGAGAACAAAATATACTCCTTTGATTAGGAAGCCATAGTTCAAACCCACGACCAACTTTGGTTGGTAAAAGGGCAAGAACAACATTCTTAAAGAACAACATTCTTAAAAATGCCAATTTTGGCTAGTTAAGAAACAAAATATGCCAACTTATGTTGGTCGGAAGGTAAAACCATTCCAGAAAATACAAAAATTCCAAACTGAACCAAGTATAGTTGGCCAGTGATCAAATCCCACGAACTGTAGTTGGTCGACGAGGATAAATTAACGACCTTGGTTGGTCGGGGATAAAAACCCATCAATTGTAGTTGGTCGACAAACACAATTTAACAACCTTGGTTGGTTGGAAACATTTTAAACATTTTATACTCATTACTTTATTGTTAAGTGATTGAGCAACATTGATACTTGTAAAATTTTTTGAATGATGAACAACACAATATTATCTTTTTAACAGATACATATGCACAGATGTAAAAGTGTTAGACAAGTACAAACGAATAGCAATACAGATTTGCAAACAGAAAATGAAAGTCTTTCATTAAAATTCAAAATAAATTACAAGTTACATATATGTGTGCTAACTGTTACATTGAAAATCGTATTCTATTGGTTTTTTCCCTTCAGCCTTCGATACAGGTTCCTCGCCAGCAGGAGGATCATTTAATGTCTGAGGAGAATTGATAAAATTTAAGTCCTTCAACATTCTAACATTCATTACTGAAGGAGTATCCAAGAGATGCTCAGGACGAGATACGTCAATTTGAGAATGAAGGTTATAGTCACCAAGATATTTCGCAATCAAGCTCCGAGGAATGGAGCGAGCAGGTATCCATTCCATGTCCAACTTGAAAGGTGGAACAGGTAAGTCAAGCACTCCAGGCTCATAGTAGTACCACAAAAAATGTCCTTGCTCGAGCTTTAATACACACAAAGCATTCAGCCAGCCTTGTTTATAACCTTCATTATTGGCATTTTCAATACGAGCATCCAAGTGATAAAGGGCCTCATTATAGCCTGCATTCCAAAATTCCCTGGGCTGCTTATGTAATTGAAAGGTTAATCTATCCAATTGTTCATGAAGGTTTTTGGCGAAAAGGTCCTTGGTATGTAAAGCAGACTTCGTCGCAGTAAGTTGATCTTCCAAAGTCAGGATTTTCTTAGACATCTCGGACAAAGCACGATCTTTTACATTCAATTGGAACGCTTGAGTTTCTAAAGTTGACTGAGTACGAGCTTCTTCAATATTACGATTGAGAACTCTTGATCGACTCCGAGCAGGTGGAGAACTTTGCTCCTCGACAACATTTTGAACAGCTCTTCCTCACCCACGAGAACCACTTCCTCGTCCCCGAGCAGTAGCAGGAACACCAGACTTTCTTAAAGTATCCAATTCTTGCCTTAATTTGGTGTTTTCAACCTCTAAGAATGAGAATCCTTCATCGGTGACCGGTACCAAGGCAGTAGAGGATGAAGCTGCAGACTTATACTGTGCTAGCTCCTTCTGCAAATTGTTGTTTTCTTGTTCCAGTAGTTCAGCAATCTGTCTACACGCTTCAAGTTCACCCTTTAAGGTTCTCTCCCTCACATCGTATCCAGCAATGATCTTTTTGTGGCCTGTCTCGGAAGAAAGCTGTTGATATCTATTCTCATACTCCTTGTGCAACAAGGCAGTTGATTCATTGTGCTGATTTTTAAGATCTTCTAGGGAATAATGAAGCTCCTCGATCAATTCGTAGTATGCCACATTATTGGCCACAGCTCGATCAAGTAAATCCTTCAGGTACCGATAAGCCTCAATTGCTTGCTCTGAAGCATCATGGCCAAGGATGTCAGCAACTTCTGATGTACTAAGGTCTGTATGACCAGCTTTATAATACTCATGGCATTGCTGCATCAACTTTGTGTCATTAGCGGACAAAAGATCCATCCTGGCCATAAACTAACAGAGAAAGAAAAAGAAGATCAAGACAGAGTGCAGATAAAGAAAAGACAATCATATGGAAAGAAAGAACTAAAATTTTATTAGATCATAAGGCAAAGGTTATAAAGATCTGAGATACAAAGTACAAGTAAAGAGAAAAATAGAAAGATAGTACCGAACAACTTCACACCTTTTACTTGTCTCCCAAGACTTTCTCGGGAGGTTGGGACGAGGAGCTTGGTTGCTCGGTGGGAACATTGATCTGATTGGTAGAAGCTGGGACTTGTTCTGGAGGAGTAGGTAACGAAGAAATCTCCTCAGTGGCTGTCTGGTTGGGTGTTGGAACAAGGACTTGATCACCTCCTGTCATTAAAGATTCTTCAGATGCAGCCTCGTCTTCATCTTCGTCTTCAATAACTGGAGGAGGACCAGGGAGATGTTGTTGAAATAGCTCAGAGTCCTCGCTCACTTTCAATTCTTGCAAAGCAGCAACCCAACCATCATGGAAGAATTTCAAACTTCCATAATTTACCTGGGTCATCATTGCAGCTACCCCCTATCCCATCCTTTATCCCAACCAGTCCGAAAGGATTTCTTCAGAGTCGTTTTTCTCTTCATCTTCTCCGAGGAGAGCTTCTCGGATAGAAGGTCCTCGGAGGCTTTCAGCTTGGCCTCCAACTCCTCTTTCTGACGATTTGTTTCGCGCAGAAGTGTCAACTCTTCCTCGGCTGACTTCAGTTTATTCTCCAGCTCCCCAAAGCCTAAAAGTTTCTCGGCATAGTCTTTATTCTCTCTCTCCAAGTCCTTCACCTTATTACCCAGTTGTAATTTCTCTGCATCAGACGCAGCCAACTTCTTCTCCCATTCAATTTTATCCTCGTCATACTTCTGACGAGATTGACTCACAGACTTAATAGCTTTCTCTAGTGCTCCTTCCACAGTGGACGAGGAGCAAGAAGCTTTGATCACTTCATCCTTTTTAAGGATTATATTGAAACAACTCGTCAACTGCAATCAGAAAAGGGAAATGATATCAGAAACAAATATGGGAAATAACAAAGGAAAATATGAAAAAGTCAGAATAGAGATACTTACTGAAGCAAGATGACGAGCAGCCAGAGAAGTAACCATATCCCGAGTAAGGTCTTCTTCAGTACCTTGAACATCGGGAATGGGTGAAAATTTTGCCAAGCTCATCGTAGAGCTCGGAGGAACACTGATTGGAACACCATCTCCACCAGCTGGGAGCTGGGGAATGGCTCCAGAAATACTGACCGAGGAAGATTTCCTCAGTCTCCTCGGTGCCTTTTCAACAACTTCAACCAAAGAAGAACTTTTGGTTGGTGAGATAGTGGTTACTTCAACAGATGCATCCTTCTGCACAGGAGCCATTGGGGGCTTCTCGGCAGCCTTCTGAACAGCAACAGAAGGAGCATCATCAATTTTCTTTGTCCCCTTTGGGACATTAACCTTGGTTTTCTTCCCATCGCCAGCAGAGGAACTCTCCTCGAAGAGAGTAGGAACTCTTCTCTTGCCCATTTTCTGGCTCAAAGGAATATGAGATTCCGGATCAGAGTCTTCAGGAATTTGCACTGGATCACTGGAGCTAACCACAGGGCGAGCAGTAAAAGACGACGTATAGCTCCTGTACTGCAACAAGTATGAGGCGGACCTGATGTGCTCGTCTGCAACCTTCTGATGCAAGCTCCAGATATGTTTCAATTGCCTTATATTAACTTCTGATTCTTTAGGAGTTTTTCTCTTGCTGTTAACTGCAAACAAAAACCATTTGAAATGTCAATCATGCATTTATTCAAACATGATGAAGTCACAATTTCGAGAATAAAATAAAATGAAAATAACCTATCCCATTGTCGTATGGGGGGCACTTGGGACCTTCATACACTCCGTCTCCGACTAAAGGAGCATGTTGCCAATTTTTGAAAACTAATCCATGTTCAAAATAATCCCTGTTGGCATCAGGGAGGTTAACTACTAAAGCTCTATTCAAAAATCTGGTTTTTAAATAATAAACGTTATCTAAGACAGCCCATCTATAGCAATACATAATCTCAGGAATTCCCATACGAGTTCCATGAGTTTGATTTAATTTATGCACCCCATTAACTATTCTCCATGTATTGGGGGCTACTTTTGCAGGAACAACATCGAAATGTTGGAAGAATTCTAAGCATAAAGAGTTGGGTGGAAAAGAAAATCCACACTCAGCAATAAAGAGGTTGGGGAACCAGTGTCCCTCAGCCAAACGAAAATAATCAAAGGGCTCAGGAAGATTCTCCAGAGTAACCCAAGATGGAATGGAATAATCAGAACGGAATTTTTCAATAGATTCAATAATATAAACCATGGTGAAATAAAAGAAGAAGGAAGAAGATCTTACAGGAAGAAAGGAGATCTGTTGACAACGAACGAAAACAAGGATGAACGCACAGAAGAAAGAAAGACTGTGGAGAATTCGAAAGCAAGAAAATTGGAAAAGGTAGAGGACGGTATGATTGCTTGGGAAGTTTAAATACTGTGCCTTGGGAAATGGCGAAAGAAATGATTACAGAAAGAAACTATCGAACTTCCGGCGGCTAAAAGGACAAAAAGGGCACGAAGACCGAAGCAAAATGGCGGATTCTGCGAATTTGGAAGGAAATTCAAATATGAAGAAAAGGCTCCTAAAACCCAGGAAAGTCAGTTAATATCGCCATATACCGAGAAAAAATGTTCCATACTCCTCAAAACTCGAAATATGAAACATTGGGGGCTTCTGTTGATACTAAAATTAATATGCTGATATGGACTAATAATACGAAGACACGTGTCAATCTACGTGGCACGATAGCAACGAGGAAGTTCATTTCCCCGACCAACTCATGTTCTCTCCGATCAATGAGGATACACCGAGGAACTTTAGCACTCCGAGGTACTTCGACACTCCGAGGAACTCCTGAGCAACGAGCAACTAAGGCGGTCCGAGCTGCATCTCGGCCGCAGCATTAATTGCCAGATAATCAACAGTTCAACTATTCATTGAATGTTTATCATCTTGACGCACACGCTGCATTAAATGTATTACCCTTTCATATGTATATCATTTAATGTATCAACCCTTTCATGTACAGCCTAAGGGCTATAAATACCTTGTATCACCCTCATTCAAAGGGACCGAAATTTCTTGGTTGAACTTAACATCGAGAATTCCCAAACACTCAGCAATAACATAACAGTGGACGTAGGCCATTCATATAAGGCTGAACCACTTTAAAAATCTTTGTCTCATTTTATTTATCTGTGATTGAATAATTAGAACGATCTAATTTTTTACATCAACACATGGATTCGGATAAAGGCCGTCGTGGATGATTGTGATGACGTGCCGAATGTAGCGGTATCAGACATACAAACTGTGATCTAAGGAAAATAAAAAATTCCTAGATTCTACCCCGGACATTTATAAAATTATGTCCTTACACAAATCGTTCAGAAAGTTCCCTAAATATGATATGGAGTCCGGTTGAAGTCGGCTTCAAAGTCGTGGCGATAGATCAACACCTTATTTGGTTAGGACTGGCCAGGAAATCCATGTGGGCCTCGTAGTGATCTATATGGTCCCTAGGATTCGATGTTCCATCAAATAAATCCATCCTTAGGTGTTTGAAGTTCGAAAACATGAGTAATCCATCACCTCCTAAAATAATGGAAATGGACTTCCAACTTATGTGGCATTTATGAGGATTGGTGAGGGGTCAATCCTAATGACCACCAATGCCCTGTGAACGGTGGATGGGGATGGGGAGACTCGTTCTTAACATTCTGCTCCACAAGTAGGTCTTTATCTTCTTATTTTTCTAGTGCCAGTGGTGGGTTATGTTCCAATCGATCAAAGATTAAGGCGAGTTGAGTCTGGAGAGCCTTTTACTACTCCATAAGGCCATTGACGGCCTAAGTTATTTGGTTTTCATTCATGGCTATGGAAACAGTGTTCCCACTTATATTGGAGTAAAAATATTATTTTTACTCACAACATAATGGTGATGTATAATACTAGTAATGGAATAGATAAAACGGTAAAGGATACGAACAACCGTTATACGTGGTTTGATCAACGTCCATGTGCCAAAGGGAGGGGTAGTCTTCTTTATTGATTTAAGGAGTTATAAATCGTTTTCATAAACAGATATTCATACATTCATTTTCAATACTATGTCGACTTTATATACACAAGCTTACAACGTTACTCGTACTTCAGCGCTCCACATATTAGGAGGAGTTGAGTAGGACACATGTTCATCTCTGGTTGCTATGCACACTCACATGTTTCTTATTTACTAAGATAGTGGTTTCTTTTCATAGGTAACACGAAGCTCGCTAAAAACAATGACTAGTTGACCAAGTCCTTGTGATTCAAATGATCGATCATCCTTCGATTGATGAGACTAAATATTCGATTATTCCATCGATCGGACTACCACTACAATATTGATAGGAGGTTGAAGTACTATATAGGGGTTAACTAACTCCTTTAATGAATGTAGTCGCATTGGACTGATCTTCCCCTCGTCATCTCCTCCCGATCTGGATGGAAAAACTCGACCAAATGGCCTATAAATGATCATTAGTAAAGTTTTCCATCAAAGTTAAGGCAAAACCTTATTGATGGAATTTTTAATTTGTGGGCCCTAGTGCTGTCTTGAGACAGATCTCCATTTTTCAAATACGTGACTATGGGGTCCATCCAAGATGGGACGGATTTGACTCGGATGATTTTTGGGGCAGTCTATGACTCATCAATGCTCTTTCAACTGATATATCCCATGTTGATCATCCTTGTTAGATCAGGGTCAATCACTAATGTCAATATAGACAAAGCAACAACTTGACCTTTGTAGATCCTTGACAACTTTTCTATTGGCTTCGATCTAAAAGCCTTTAAGAATTTCCTCGCTTTATACCAATAAGTGAGCATCCTTAAATCTCTGACGTTATATTATCCATTGATTTTATTGGCGATTAGAAGGGAGTCATAGTGTATAACAATGTTTATACTCCTAATGTGATTGCCTTTGTAAACCAAGTATCAGAGCCTCATATTTTGCTTAATTATTAGATCCCTCGAATTCAATCCGAACTACCTGCTCGATGAGGCTCCGTTGCAGGGCAACGAATACAATCCACACATTGCTTCATCAATTATTAAACGTTTCATCTATGAATAATATCCACTTTTGCTCCTGATCCACTTATATCTTATTGAGCATTTTCTAAAATTGATGAGGTTGTTGAGAACTCAATAATGAAGTCGGACAAAACTTGTCCCTTAATAGTTGTTCGGGTATTATAGATGATGTCAAACTAGGCCAATTCCAATGACCACTTAGTAATCCTTTTAGGTAAACATGCCTTATTCAATACTTGTTTAAGTGGAAAATAGTTCAGGACGATTATTGTGTGAGCTTCAAACTAGTGGCTCAACTTTCGTAAAAAGAGTTACTAATGCCAATGTTAATTTTTCGATGGGCATATATCCCCTTTATGATTCAATGAGAGTGTAAATGATGTAGTAGATAAATAATTATTCTTCTTCCCAGTAACAAACTAGTGATCCACTAGTTTCATATTGAGAAAATGACCAAGTACAAGTGGAGCTCATCACTGACAGACGTTGTCAATAAGGGAGGAGGAGATACCAAGTACTCCTTGATCGTTTTCAGTGTTTGATCACATTCATGTGTCCAAATCAAGGTTTTACCTTCTTCAAGACTTATAATAATATACTACATCTTTTAACTAACCATGATATGAACCTATTAGTGGCGGTTAACATTCTAGTTAAAACTTTGACGTATTTGAAAATAGTTGGCTTCTTTATGTCTTGAAGGGCTTTAGTGTTATTTAGATTGGCTTTAATACCTATTTGCATCATCAATGATGATACGAGAAATCGGCCATAAGGCGTTCTCATACCAGCAGGTCAAGAGTAAAGTGTGTAATAAACAAGTAAAGCAAATAAATAGAGAGAAGACAAGATATAGAGTGGTTCAGCCCCCAAAATGGGCCTACGTCCACTGTGTTGCTCCATCCTCATTATGTCCGTTGTATTGTACAATATAATCATGCCTAAAGAGGCGTACAAGTATGAGAATACGGGTGAATACATGACAGTATTGGAGATTCCGATGAGCCCGGGAGGTGGCTGTGATGTAGATTTGTGTCTCCAAGAGGTATCTTGAGGTTGTATAGAGAGAATCTGTATTGTAGAGCCTGCCCCGGATTGGTATGGAATCGATCCCTTTCCTTCGAAGTGTGGTCCTCTATTTATGAGGTAAATGTGCTGAGTCACGTGCCCTGAGCACGTGGCGTATACCAAGTCTGCAGTAGCTGAAGGATGAAGGGGATGCGGCATGCAAAGCAAGCAGTGTTATAAGCTGTTGGAGGCGTGCCGCGCACCGTAAGGTGGAATGTCGCGGCCTTTAATGGATAGGGTCGCACCCTGTGCCGAGCATCTGTGGCCTTGAAGAGATGTCGCGCCCTGAGTGAGGTCTGGTCGCGCCATGAGTGTGGTCTGGCCGCGCCCTGTATAACCTATGAGATGTGCGAACTGAATGAATAAGAATACATGCCGCGACAGGGTGCTATGTTTGTACTATCAATAAGCCCCCAAGCCATAGTGCCGAGATAAATTGATTGGGGCTGCGACTTAGTAGCCCAGGTGCCGCGGTGCTTCCAAAACGACGATTCGTCTTCCGCGCTCCCTTATATAAATTGTTTCTGGCCGTGGACTTTATTACGTTTCCAAAACTTTTGAGAGCACATCGAGAGCGAAACTCTGCACTTTCTTTCTTGCATATTCCGGCAACCTTCCGAGGCGGTGTGCGGCGGTTCAAGGCAGTCAATCTGATCATTGCAAGTTTCTCCATTTCCAGGTGATTTTTCAACCACCATACTTTCGTGAAAGCCTTTGAAATTTACTGTTTTCTTCCCTTTTGATATGATTTCGCTTTTTCTAGTCCATTTGCTAGAAATCTAGGGTTTTTTTTGTACGTTTTGCTCTTTCTCACATATGCTACATATGAAATACATACAACTGTTCTTGGTGTTCATAATCGAACTCTTCGTATTCTGTGAGTTTGATCCTAAAAATGATTAGAATTTAGATAATCAACTGTTTAGGATAGATTCCGCGGCATGATAGGATTTCAATATCCATTCCCGTTAACTGGTCGGTCCTTCTGTGTCATACCGTGCCTCAAATTATCATCCACGGTATCAAATCACCACCCTTGTAGTCTCGAACAGCCTTCAGACTTCCATGAACCCAAGACACGTCCATGTTAAATAACTGTAATTGCTACTAGAGCACATCGAATTGACTCTAAAAATTTAGGAATGGCCGTTGCCAGGAATGCCTTAAAGCAATTCTATCTTATCACTGCGGCAGCCTATGTTCCTCTGCTGATATGGGGGTGGCCGCGGCTAGTTGGGACAGTACGAGCCCATAAGTAATAGAGTTTGCCCATTAATAACTGTTAGGGAAATAATTCCAAAGACATTTTTAATACTTAAAAACACCCTTATGTGGCTTCTTGAAGTCTTTTCCAAACCACATTGGTTGCGGCGCCTAACTGCGACCTCTGCTTTTTAGGTACTGCTGCAGCCATAAGAGCTTTGACCCATATGAGTTCCTGAGAGGCTTTTGGGCAAAGCATTTTGGGACCTCTCCCCCCGAGCTTACTTACGTGCCCCCTCTAAGATCAATAGGGTCTTGCAAACTAAAAGATTGCCCAAACTGCGTGATAATCGACTCAGGCTCCGCGGACTCTGCATCTGGGAAGGATTTCCAATCTCCGCCGATGGAAGAGGAAGCCAACTCAAGTACTCATCCAATGGGTGTAGGAGACAGTGCCGCGGCTATTAGAAATAACCCAGGAGGTATATCTGGGAGGGTTGAGAGACCCTTGGCCGCGCTCGATATCCGCGGCTCGATGACCCAAGATTGGGTTTAGCAGGTGGCTGAGGCCTTCGAATTTCCAGAAAATTTGACGTGCTCAGCCCCTGCCGCAAACCAAAGACCGTGCACGGTTCTATCCGATGATGGAATTTGCTTCCCTCTGCACGCCTTCATTTACGGGCTGCGGCTGCCTGTTCCAGTTCCTATTCACCGCTTGCTTTTTTCAGGCAATGAACCTGGCCCCAACACAGTTGGACCCTAATGTCTGGAGAGCCATTCTCGCCGCAGTTGTCCTTTGGGAGAATTCGTTTAAAAAGGACATCATGCCCACGGAATTCTTTCACTTCTACCGCCCAAAGGAGAACTCAGTGAAGTTCGCGGGCTACTACTACCTCTCAAGCCGCGGTAGGGACGAGACCCTTTACACTGGGAGACCGACCAGTGTGAAGAACTGGAAGGAGAAATACTTTTACATCTCCGACGAAGGCTGGGAGATGCACCCCGACGAGAACGAGAGGGAAAGGACATATGTAATGCCGCGGCAGTGGGGGTCTCCCTCAAAATTAGGTAATAAGACTGTAGCCGCGTCCTTTCATTTTACATAAATATGCACAACTTCAACTAACCTTTGAATTGTCTTTTCTTTCTGCAGCCCTTGACAATCTGCACTTGAACAAGCGGCAGGAAAAAAGAGTTGTCGAGCCCGCAGAAGTTCCCGCTGAACACAAGAAGTTCGGCACACTTGTAACGTCAGCAACCATATTTGAAGCAGGATTTTTCCCAAAAAAATCCATTCCTCGACAAATGGGCGCGGAAGGTAATTAACTGCACCATAATTTTTACTCCGCGGTTATTTATTCTCTTGAACTCATGCCATTCCTTTTCAGGTGAAGAAGTTGACAGGGAACTGCTAGCGGCGCAACTAGCGGAGATGGATGAGGACGCAGTCGTCCTAAATAATACTGCGCGGAGCAGAAAGAGGAAGAGGTCCAAGGCCAAGGGACCTACCGCGGCTCCCTCCGGAGAAAATAATGCTTCCCTTGTCGTGGCTCCTGCAAAAAAAAACTACAACACCTGCCGCGGATCAAGTGGTTAATGATGAGAACCTTCCGCATGATCATTTTGATGATGACATAGGGGAAAACCTGGCCGCGGCGAGCTTGATGTCAACCGATGTGCCCCTTCACTCATCCTCTCCTCCGCCGCCAACTGTTGTGGCGGTTAACGTAATCTTGCCTCCTCCTCAATTCCGGGGAGAGTCTGGGCCTGATGGTAGACCAAGGCCCCAATTAAGGCAGCCTGACCCCAATTCCTCTTAGGATACTACCGCAAAGGCTGCGCGGAGGATGAAAAGAGCCTTGGATGCCGCGAACCTTGACAGGCTAGTGGGAGAAGATCATGAAGATTTGGAGGACTGTGGCCTCCATAGCCTTCTGAGGGTACGTACCAGTTGTCATTCTTTAACTTTTGCATCTCATATTTTTCCATACTTTTGCTAACATCTTTTATTTCAGGCCGCGGGTGTGATTGTGGTCCAGAAGAGGAAGTACGAGGCCTTGTACAGGTTGAAGGAGGCTGAGAATAGTGCTCATGTCGCGGACTTACAGGCTGCACGGACTTCTTCTTTTGAGGCAGGGAAGAAGTCTGCTGCCGCGGCTCTTCAGGCAGCCCATATGGACCTTGAGAAAGCACTCAAGGAGAGGGAGGAAGCGGAGGAGAATTTTAAGCAAGCCGTAGAGTCCCTGAAATCCTCCCAGGCCCAGACTGCCGAAGCCGCCGGTGTCGCAGAGATTTTAAATACCAAGCTCGCCCTAATCCAACAGAAATATGAAGAGTTGGAAGCCAAGTCTGCTAAAAAAGATGAAGATCATGCCGCGGCAGTAAAAAAGTTGGAAGTTGATCATGGTGACGCCCTTCAGCTAGCCATAGATCATGTCGTGGAGTCATTCAAAGGCTCCAAGGACTTCTTCCTTATCAATAACAGGGCATACCTCCGCGGCTACCAGGAGCTGTGACAAAGATTATTAAGAGGTTCCCTGAGGCCAAGGAGGAGGTTTTTGCTTGGAAGTTGAGCGATGCCGAACATCAAGAATGCATCGCTGAACTTAAGGCCGCGGCGGAAGAGAGAGCAAGGCTCAGGGCTGAGGCAGAGGCAGCGACTGCGGACGGAGAGTCAGAGACTGCTGCGGGCAGAAAAGAGGCTGATGATGATGATGATGATGACGCAGCCTTGCATCCCTCCTTTTTGCAATATTAACTTCTGATGTGGCTGCGGCCTTCATTCTGTAATCTTTGGCTATTAATACCAAGGCTGCGACCATATTTTTACCACTACGATTGACTGCTTGATATTCCTTGCTCTTGTACATTGCATGTTTTACATTGCTTGCTATAATGAATGGTTGTATGTAACTGCCTCATTTTTGAAAATGCATCCATGCCCCGATAGACATAACATTTTAAGTCTGTGGACCGAGATCCATTTCTTCGTACTATGATTATTTGTCAATGTCCGCGCCCACATAAATGGTGCAATTCTACTCCCGAACATCGACTGCTGCATCGCAAGGCGTATAAGTCGCGGCCCTTTATTATGCCGCATCATGTAAATGTCTTCACTTTCATGCCGCGGACCTGATTTCAAGGCTGGGCCTTGCTGATTACATGGATCCCCAGCTGCTTTCACTGCACCTGGCTGTCTGAACCACCTATCTTTTATCATCCCATAACCAACATGGAACATGTATAGAAAGCCTTTCCTTAGTCTTGGTACAATTGATTCCCTTCCACGGTGGCATTTGATGCTGTGGCAATTGTAGTTTTCTCATGCTTCAAGATGTTAGTGCCTCAGCACTTTCATGAATGAATGGCTCCTCGAGCTTTGCATCCGTATTGGTGGGATGCGACACATTTCTGGTTTACCTGAACAATGTGCCTCTATAGACATACGTTGGTATTTCCAAGCCTTCGCAGGCTGGGTTATGTTGCCAAACCCTAATATGCGAGACACTATCAAGCCTCTCCAGGCTGGGTTATGTTATTAAGCCACCCACAGCTAATATGGGAGACATTATCAAGCATCTCCAGGTTGGGTTATGTTATTAAGCCACCCACAGCTAATATGCGAGACATTATCAAGCCTCTCCAGGCTGGGTTATGTTATTAAGCCACCCACAGCTAATATGCGAGACACTATCTAGCCTCTCCAGGCTGGGTTATGTTATTAAGCCACCCACAGCTGCTGATATATATAAAGCCATCCCTGGCTAGATATTATAAGCCTCCCGGCTCGTTGACGCATCTCGAAAGCTAAGAGCGAGCATTATAGGCCCTCGTGGCTAATTACGATATACATAAAGCTGAGAACGGGCATTGTAAGCCCCCGTGGCTAAGGAGAGGCTTCCTTGGATATGATCATCAGAAGATAAGATGTAGTTGCACATTGCGAGGGGAACTTTTGAGCTGATTAAGATTGCAATATCTCCATAAGTGCATCCCAAAGTAAGATAATCCTTCGAGATAATTTTATTATTCTTCCTCTGGAATCTGTTTGAGACAAAAGGTCTTTTTGTGAGATAACAGATTATGAAACCTAGAGAGATATCAGATATGGCAAAACTTGCTAATTCATATATTTATATATGTATGCTTTAGCTAATGACTTTGTTAACAAAACATAAAGTCTTGAGTATTAAGGCTACAATGAGCTTCATAAAACATAAACAGAAACAGTTAAAATTGGAAAGACTACGGATAAGGTGCTGCATGCAGCCTCTGTTAGGTCTGGCTGGGTCCTTTATGCATTCTTCAGGAATCGCTGCAGCATCCCTTGCCCAATTAGCCTTTCAACTTCATCTTTCAGAGCATAGCATCGCTCTATGTCATGGCCATGGTCCTGATGGAATTTGCACCAGGTAGCTTTGTTCCTCTTGTGGGGTGGAGCTCTCAACTTTTTTGGCCACCTCAAAAGCTTGTCCTCTTTGATGAACTCAAAGATCTCTTCAATTTGGAAAATCAACGGCGTATAGACGCCCGATTTTTTCTCTGATTTCTCTGTTCTCCTTTTTGACTTTTGCCAGTTGATTCCGCGGCTTCTTTAACTGCCGCGACAGACAAAGCTTTTTACTCTGAACCCGCGCCTGTATTTTGAGAGGCCGGGGCCTCTAGCATTAGCACCCTCTGAGTGAGATAATTGACCTGGGTCTGAAGTGAGGCATGGCTGTCATAGAGGTGATTAAGGTGATTGTACAGTTGCACAATCTCATCCTTGACTTCCGCCCTCTGGCTGGATTCTTCTTCCATTTCTGCTTTTGTTAGTCTTTATAAAGTATATAGAATCTGAGACAAAACTAACAGAAGTGAGTGATCACAGAAGTATTGAGGAGGGGTTGAACTGCTCCATGATATGCTGAGGAGGCCGCGACAAGTATGGCACACGAGTGCACTGCCGCATCCCTTTAATGTTATTCACCAAGGTCGATCCGAAGGCCACTTAAGTCCTTCCCACGGTGATTTTGAACTGTTGTAATAGGTTCGCACTAGTAGGGGTCGCGGCACGAGAGGCTGTTGAACTTACAGGCCGCGCCCCTGGCTAGGCCGCAGAGAGATCCCACGACGCGAACTTGCCTTTTCTCCCCCCCCCCCCCCCCCCAACACTCGAAGAAAACCTATTAGGTTCCATTGATGAGAGAATTATCTTGCGCAATATGGCACAATTTCAATGATAACCCCTATATCATAGGTAGATGGCAGCAAAAAAGGGGAGTAAATATAGCCCTTCCTTAATCATCCGTCTTTTCGGGACTAAAGTCCCCCATGCCTTTCAGCATTATCTAGATGGAATGATATCACGGGGGTATGTAAGATAGATCCAACGCCATCAAATGAAGGTCCAAAGACAGATCCAGAAATATGAAATACCCGTTAAAGGGGGGGAGTGTAAAGCAGAGCCCAATAACCAGTAACCGACCCGTGAGAAGATGATCCATAGGACCCTCAGGGATCGAATAAGGTGTTTAAGAACTCATATATGTAGAGAAACAAGATTGAAATATCTCGGTTCCCATAGACGGCGCCAAACTGATGATACGAGAAATCGGCCATAAGGCGTTCTCATACCAGCAAGTCAAGAGTAAAGTGTGTAATAAACAAGTAAAGCAAATAAATAGAGAGAAGACAAGATATAGAGTGGTTCAGCCCCCAAAATGGGCCTACGTCCACTGTGTTGCTCCATCCTCATTATGTGCGTTGTATTGTACAATATAATCATGCCTAAAGAGGCGTACAAGTATGAGAATACGGGTGAATACATGACAGTATTGGAGATTCTGGTGAGCCCGGGAGGTGGCTGTGATGTAGATTTATGTCTCCAAGAGGTATCTTGAGATTGTGTAGAGAGAATCTGTATTGTAGAGCCTGCCCCGGATTGGTATGGAATCGATCCCTTTCCTTCGAAGTGTGGTCCTCTATTTATGAGGTAAATGTGCTGAGTCACGTGCCCTGAGCACGTGGCGTATACCAAGTCTGCAGTAGCTGAAGGATGAAGGGGATGCGGCATGCAAAGCAAGCAGTGTTGTAAGCTGTTGGAGGCGTGCCGCGCACCGTAAGGTGGAGTGCCGCGGCCTTTAATGGACAGGGTCGCACCCTGTGCCGAGCATCTGTGGCCTTGAAGAGATGTCGCGCCATGAGTGTGGTCTGGCCGCGCCCTGTATGGCCTATGAGATGTGCGAACTGAATGAATAAGAATACATGCCGCGGCAGGGTGCTATATTTGTACTATCAATCAAGTATCCCAAAACTTGTAATAACATACTCCAAAGTCATATTTGGAGGCATTCAACTTCATTCTGTAATATATTGGTATTTTTAATGTGTTGAAGAGATCTCTAGTGTGGTCGGTTGCATATATGCTTTTGATAAGCGTATAATTAATATAAACCTCTACGGTTGAGTTGATATGTTTCTTGAACATATTAGTTATAAGTTGATGATACGTTAACCCAACACTATCGAGACTAAAAGGCATAATCTTATAGCATTAAAGACCCATAGTTGTAATGATGGGGGCCTTATCTTAATTGAGACCAAACAAAGGTATCCAATGATAGTCTGAGTAAGTGTCCATGAAACTCACGTGTTAATGAACTACTATAATTTCAATTAGTTGATCAATTTTAGAGAAATGAAAGTTATCCTTTGGGTAAGACTTATTAAGTTATGTGAAGTCGACACAAACCCTGTGAGTTTTTCTTTTCTTTCTAACCACGATTGTAATGGAAATCCAATCTTAAAACTAAACTTTTTTATGTATTTGGCATGAATTAGATTCTCAACTTCATTTCCCACAGCTTTCACTTTCTCCAGAGTATAATTTATTTGCTTTTATTTCACTGGATAACATAAAGGATCCACGAGTAATGGATGGTAAGCAACATCTGAATCAACTCCTAAAATATCTTAGGGTTGCCGAGCAAACATGTTAGCATTCATACTTGAGAGGGCGAATAAGTTACTCTGCCTCATCTTTTGTTAATTCGAAACTGATCATAAATTTTTTGTCAGATTGAAAAGTGTTTAAGGAAACAATATTGAGTTCCTCTGATACTCGTTCCATGGAATAAAGTCTGCTCTCTTCGACCCTAACCGAGCTTCCTTTGACAACTATTTAGGTTCATTACCTGTTGAGTCATCATCATCTGATTCTTCTTGGGATGATCTTACTTTAATTTTATGTTAGCGACGAAACAACTATATGCCATTGCTTGGTAATCTTTAACTTTGAGGATCTTTTAACTGGTTATAAGTTTGCATTACCAATAAAGAAAAATTATTACAACTCTCATAATATAGAGCCACCCATTTTCTATAATGAAGTTGTAAGGTGAATCTGACTAAATCACATAAAATTAAATTTCCTGGTTAATAAGGTCGAACTTAACTAGAATTTTGATATTCCTTAGTGGAGTCTTCACGTCGCCACTGAAATTGATCATAGGGCCTCTAAATCCTGGATAATATACCCAAGTTTGTGTAGTATATTGACGTACACCATTTTTGAAGAACTTCCTTGATCGACTATTATTATTTTTACATAAAAATTTTCCACTCGAAGAGTAAAGACCAAGGCATCCTTGTGAGGCAAGTCAATACTTACAAGATATTCATCGATGAATAAAATTATTCGAATAATCTTAATATCCATACATTCTTATTTGGTAAGGATGGGGTTTGATACCTCCACCTAGAATGATTTATATATGTTAGTTTTAATCCTCACTCTTTCCTTTAGATTTTCCCCATGCATTGGGAAGGATCAGTAAAATCATGTATGACCATGATCATCCTTGATAGTGGGAGGTCGTCATCGTTGTCCTTATGTCGTACTACATTGACCATTATTGAGGATTTTATCTTGTCTTTACCAATATGATCTTTGGGGTGACTAATTTGGGCAAGATCTTCCAGGTGTCTCTTGAGCATCTTCCAGTTCTTTATCCCATGGTCATGATTTTGGTGATATATACACTTAAGATAGATGTACATATCAACTATGTCGCTACCACTTTAGACAGCTTATTAAAGAATGGCTTGTTCTTTATATGCGGGGTATATTTGTATATTGGATCTTTAAAGAAAGCGTCCACTACTTGGTAAGCATTTACATTGGTTGGCATCTTCGATTTTCCCTTAGAGGTCTCAACGTTGTCTATAGATAATTTTTTTTGAATCATTCTTTTTAGATTTCTTAGGAGGTTGCCAAACCTACACATTAGTGTTGAGGATCTAATATTAACCTTAGCATATTTATCGATGCGATCCATAAGATTATCTATAGACGATGTTGGATTTTTGTAAGGGACTCGTAAAATTCATTTGACCTGACAAGATCGAGCATGAAAGATAAAATCTCCAATTGCTCATTATAATTGCTAATCTTAATGAAGAGTTCCCAATATCATTGAGAATAGTTTATAAGGTACTCCCCTTTGTTTTTAGGGAGATTAGAAAATCATCTTCCTTCACTACTTTGCTATTCGTGATGAAGAAAACCATAAACTACTAGGCCAGTTCATTACAAAAATATTTACCTATGGGTTAGTTTCTCAAGCCACCTAAGGCTGAATCCTACCAAAATGGAGGGAAAACAAGCCACATAAGGGCATCATGATGGCTCCATAGGGACATGGATTGTCTATAGTTACTGATGTAATGAGATGGATTTACCTTTCTGTCGTATGTAGTGATTTTGGGAACTAATAATTTACTTAAGGAATTTGAAGTCTATTAATACAAAAATGGGATGTTGATATGTGACCCAGAGCTATCCTAACAATATCCTTCAAAGAACGTGACAAGTTAGGGTATATGACCTCAAATGTAAGTGTGGTATTAAAAATTAACACAAAAATGTACGTGGTTCGATAGGTTTTACCTGCCACATCTATACAAAGTTATAACAAAGTCTTATCACTTTAGAGATAATAATACAATGGCTTAGAGTACTATGGTTATTAGCTGAGAGTCCAAGTTGTGGATATAATAATGTGCAATTTAGTGCCCTAAAACATTAAGGTCGAGTTTATTCATAGATACAAGTGTCCCAATGTTCTAGGCCTATTTCATAGTGACTGATTTTCATCTCTAATCTTATCACTAAAGTTGTATAATGATATTGAAATTGTATTCGACTTTGTCCATCATTAACTTCTTTGATTCATCTTTAGCCATTTTATAATCTTAAGGTGACCTGATTACTACAGTTATCCTAGTGCCACATTTCATTCCACGTGGCTTACCTGGATTATAGTCCCTTCAACAACATGTCCACATTTGCTTGAGCTCCTCCTCGATATTCTTGAAGTTTTCTTATGTCATTATGAAATTTGTGTTGCAAAGGCTTGTTTATTCTCTTGACACCTTTTTTGAGTTTGATCATGAATCTTTTAATGTTGTGATTAATACCTTTAATAACTTTGGTTGTAATGATGATGCTTTCTTTCATTGTAACAAAACTTTTATGGTTTGAGTACGATGAAATAAATTTAGGAACATTAAAGTGAATATATTGAAGTTTGTATTTTTATCATTAAAATTTTTATCATCAAGGATAATTATATATTATTTTAAAACCACTTGGATTCACAACTTTCTTCTCAGGTGTGTGTTAAAGGCTCTACTTCATGTTCAAACTTGTGGTGGCCTAGGCCCTTTGGTAGTGGGTCCATTATCTCTATTCCACACTAGGAAAATAACTGAGAATTTTTTATCGAATTCAAGTCCCCTTTTAGCTACTAAATGATTGGGTTAAACTCTTGGCATTTAACACGCTTCTTAACGTTCTTTATATCATCCTTCATATAAAAGGCCACTAATAACCTTACGATATTTCTTTTTATGGCGACGATCGACCAACATAAGGGGCGTCCTTTTTGTATCTTTTTATAAATTTCTTTTACTTATATGGATGAACACATCTAAGGAACGGGCTAGCAAATGATTCATTTTAAGATCTCATTTTGAGATAAAGTGGAAACCGGTCGGCTTGGTCATTAGATTATGAGCATCCTTTTTGTTTGTTGGAGGCCCTTTTTTTTAGGTAAGTCATAAGTGGATCCATCTAATGAGGTTCCTGATTAATATTTGGTTAAACTCTTTAAATCTTGAACTCTAAATGAATTATACTTTTATTGTCCTCTTTAAGTAAATGTAAACTATTGAGGTTAGAGTAAATAAGGCATCGACATGACTATTGAAGTTCCTTAATACTTGATTAATTATTACCAACCTAATGATCTTGAGTAGTCTTTTAATTTGTCCCGTTAGGCCATAATTCTTGGATTTATTGCTTTGTATTCGCCATTCAACTGGTTAAGATCGAGCATGAATCACAATGGATGGTTGTACCTTTAGCCATATATCAATAACTCTCTAGAGGACTATTATCGTGGTTTTATATTTTGCTTCGTTATTAAACCTCTTGAACCCTAGTTGTTGGGATACTTATTCTATCTTAGACCGATGAGGGTGACAGGGATGATGCCACATTTATTGTATGATACATTCAGGAATAACCTCTATGTAGACAACTGGTCCGCGACATTCAATAAGTTATGACCTCTTAAGTTGACGTTGAATATATGATATGGCTATACTGGACAACTTTTTCCTTTGGACTTCCTAAGAATTATACAATAAAGTCATCCAATAGTTGGATTTTGATAATTTCTCTTTGTTCATAGCTAATATCAAGCTAAGACAGCTCCAATGACCACTTGGTAATCATTTTGGTGAGTCGAACTTCTTCATGACCTTTTTGTAGGGGAAATAAGTAAGGAAGACTATAAAATGTGCATAAAAATAGTGCATTATCTTCCTGTAGGATATCATCAAAGCCAAAGATAACTTGTCCATATGTATGTATCTAATTTCATCAATTATAAGAGTGTGGCTGATGTAGTATACCGGCCAATACTTTTCTCCTTTTGATCAAAACAAAGTCCCACTCGTGGCATGTTAAGGAATTATTAAGAACAAGTGGGGCTTTTCACCACTTATTGGCCTTGACACCAAATGTGTGGAGCCATCTTACTTCTTAATCAGTGCTTCATTGAATTTCATCATTCACACTGTGATGTTGGACTTTTTCGATGCCCAAAACATTGGTAGACACTTATTTGATTATCGATAGATGAATTGATTAAGTGCGATAAGCATCACCATGAGCACCCGCACTCATCTAACTATGACTTGTCTCTTTTCTCATGAAAGGCTTTGGCATCCCATTAGTGATAAGGCTTTTAAGAACTTCCTTAAGATAACCCCAAAGTCACATTTTGAGCCATTGATCTTAATATTGTAGTTTTAGAGAGTCTTAAAAGTGCTAGAGATTTCTTTGATGTAGTTGGCAACAAACTTGATCTCTAAAAGCATGCTGTCGATGTACACTTTTATGATTAAACATTTTTTTCTCGAAAGTCTTGGTAACTAACTGCTAGCAAGTTGCCCCAACATTCTTGAGTCTAAATGGAACGATATTATAATAATATACTCAAAGGTTGTAATGAATGACGTATTCTTTACATCTGAGATGAGCAAAAATATCTGATTATATTCAGAATTAGGATTTATGAAACTCATCCTTTGATTCCAAAATATTGAATAGATAATCAATCCTTGTCAAATGAAAACAATTTTTAGAGAAATATTTACTGACGTTTATAAAGTCCATGTAAACTCTTCATTCTTCTTACAAATGATTATTGCATTGGATATCCACTATGGGAATTGGATCGCCCTGGTGGATTCTACACGAAATAGTTTCTCAACTTTACCTTCCAGATATTTCTTATTCACATGCTTGCATTATTTGCTAATACGATCCATGTTCTTTTAGTAATAAGAAATATATGGTTCCATGCATTGTAGATCATATAGATCCCAAGCAGAGGCATCCATATTCCTTGTGAAGAATTCCACAATTTAATTGACTTTTACTTTTGATAGACCTGATCTGACCATAAATAACTTAGTAGGTTGTTGTGGACTAAAAGGAGCTATTATTAATTCCTCAGTTTCTCAGTTAACAAGGTCCTCTTTGGTCTCCTTAACCCTCGTCTAAGTTCCCTTTCATTCCTAGTTGACTTAGTCGACCTCTCAATCATCATCTCTATTGTCACCACTTAACAATTCATTGTTACTTCTTAGTTGCTTCTGATCTCCATTATTCTTAGATTGGTTAGGAACTTAAGCTTTTGATAAATATATGCGGGCACGACCTTCCAAGTATAACCATTTTCTCTTACGATTATGTTGTAAGGAGACTTTGAGTCAGCTACATAATATTCAATTCCCATGGTCATCCTTCACGAGAAGGTTGATTTTTAAATTGGAGTTTCAACATCATCATTGAAGATGACTAAAGGTTTAATTTTATTATTTGTTTATTGAATGGTGCAGAATATATCGTAAAATCATTCCACGTACACGATCTTCGATGACCTACCTTGATCCACTATAATTTATTTACTATAAAAGTTGGCTACTCTTAATGTTGGAACCTACACATCCTTGTTTGGGAGATTCATCTCAACTAAGTCATTATAAATATGGCCAAGGTCGATATCCTTATGCTCTCTCTTACGGAGCATTGATTTGGACTCATCGACTTGAAATGAATCATGAATCATAGTCGCCATCTGAAACTATTCTTGTAGTTTACTTCTTGTACATTAAAAGGGATCAATGTAGTTATGAATCATGCTCACTATCCCATATGTTTGTATGTCCTCCTAGCATGTCTATCTAACATTGTTAACTTAGCCTCTAACCTATTTTTTCTCTAAATCGATGAACTCCTTGAGGTGTCCAGTATATAAGATATCCTCAAACTACATTTTAACACTTGATGTATTTAAGGGTTAATTACATATTTTACCTTAGAGTTTGAGGTCATTTTGTTTTTTAGACCAAGTGTTTAAATTTTTGCAATGTTAACTTTATTTTTTTTAATTTATGTAGTTTTAATCATTCGTTAGTCTTCAGTTAGAGACTTGACAACAAATCTTACCTGGCATCCTATTTTGGCATATGACGTGAGAAATGTTAAACTCAACTAATTGTATCATCACAAGTGGAAAAGTGAACAAAACTCCCCACAAAAACATAATTTTACCCCCAAAAAACATAGACCGAAAACAAATCTCTCCGTAGAGGATGACCTCATATCAACACTTAAAAAAATAATATTTCAAAATCTAAAGGTCTCCATCCCTCTTTATCCACACTGTGAAAGCATTGTGCAAACTTCCCCAAACTAACTCATCACATAGTTTTCTTGTTCAAGGATAGATGTGGTCACTATTTTTTGTCAATCAAATGGTACTCATTTGTTGGATTTTATTGAGATAATGTGTTGTCTGGGAATGAATAGATTTGCGTATTTTTTTCCCTTTTAAATAAGGGAGAAAGTGATACAGGTTTGGAAGGGAGTTGGGAGGTAACAAGTTCTAGTGGGAGTGATGTTTAGTGGTTATATAATGAATAGTAACAATTTTGATTGGAGATCCTCGTGTAGACTACTGATGGTAGTGGTGGTGATTGTTTTTGTTTCTTTATGATAACAAAAGTGAGGGAGATTTCTAGTTATGATAAGGGAGGTAATTATTGGTTTTGGTGATGGGTGGTTGTCCTTTTTAATATTCTTTAGGTGGTGGTGGTAGTACATTTTTTTATCTTTAGGTGGTAGTGATGGAGCTCACAAGTAAGGGGATGGGGACGATGATGGTTAAGGGGTAGGGACAGTGATGGTGGAAATAGGTGGGATAATTGGGGAGTTTTTTCCATCTAATTTTTATTTTTAGTTTATAAGAGATTTATTTTTTAAGTTTAGTTTTTACAAATAGTCAATTTGTTATTTTTAACAGGTGCCAACGAGTTTTTTTTTAATAAATTATTTTTTTAGCCACGTGTTGGTGTATAATTGACTAATCAGTTAGTTTGTAGAAACTAAAGTTGATTAGGCATTCCTATTAAGTCTCCTAACATAAAATTAACGGATGTTCATAGTCGCACGAATTAAAATCATTAAGGTTAACATTGTGAAAAATTAAACACTTGGTATAAAATTCATCCCAAACTTTAGGTTTAATTTTGCAGTTAAACCTATTTTTTATTTCGTGACTAGGGTCTAAGTTTTAAGTGCAACGAACATTCCTATCTCGTTTGTCTAACGTCTCTCATGTCATGGGTGGCCTTTTAAAGAAAGTTCATCCTTGTTAGGGGAATATGGTGTTGATCCCCTAATGGATGTCTTCATTGGCAGACTTGTTTTTTTTTCCTTTAGTTTTTTCCTACTCGCCCAATTTCATGGCTAGGGCTTATTCAAAATTATTCTTTCCCATCTTCTTCAAGTCTCTGTTGTTCGGTAGCGTGACGGACCACCCTTTGGTCATTCATATTTAGTATCTCACCCTCCATCTTAGCATAATTTTTTATATAATCCACGAGGTCATCCGTGGCATCTTTGTTAATAACCGATACATGTTGTCGATTCTGGTAAAGAAAACTTGAATCTGGAGACTACCAATTGCTCATTATAATTTACAATCTTGTTATATGTAACAAAATGATATAATTGTTGATTTGATTTCAAGATAGTTACATACCACATACCTTAGGTGAGTAACGATCCACATATATAATTTTCACTCTCTTAATACCGAGTCCTTTTCAACTTAACCAAAAAAGCATGTGGTTGTGATACCAATATAAGGGTTTCAAACCCCATTGGCACCATATTTTAGATATTAGTTAGAATAAACCCACATACCTCCATGTGTAATGGTTAATATGGATATAATATTGGTGGTTTTAGAGTGGGGTATTACGTTAAATATATCCCTGTACCTTTGGGTACACCTCTCGAGGGACTCAATGTGCCTTTTTTTAGGGAAAGTAGGGAGTCTACCTCTTTAACAACCTTCTTATTAGTAATGAGGTAAGCGGTGAACTGCTCGAACAAATTTATAAAAATTGAAATCGACATAAGAGTTAGTTTCTCAATTCACTTTAGGTTGATTTCCTCCAGAGTTTAAGGATAATCATGACACATGAGTGCATCATTGTGGCACCTTAAGGATATGGACTGCCAGTAGCGGCATATTTGGTGGGCATAATTTGTCATGCCATTATATATGGTAATATTTGATACTGAGAAGTTCTTTCGAGGTAACCATCTCTTATTATCTTAGATAGATAATGATGTTAATCAAAGGCCCAAAGCTCTACTCGCTAAGTCATTGGGTGTGAAAACTTAATTAACCAATAATTAACCTCTTATTTCCTTCTTTATGAAATCTCGCATTTCCTTCTAATTGTAGGTTCGCTCTGCAACTAAGGATGATTGGCATGTGCGTTGTGTCTCCTTCCATATAAACATGGAGCGAGCTGATCAAACTTACTTTCTAACTTATAGACTGAAGGATGCATATTATTATGCTAATTCTAGCGATCTTATAGCGTACTTTTCGATGTGGACGCCTTTCCATCTCTGGGATATGATGGATTCATTGGAGAATAAACTTTAATTTTTTGTGGCGACCAGACCCATGGGTGCTTGATTCAATGCGTTTTGATTGGTCGTTCAACTATCTTATAAGACGGCGTTCTCCTTAGCGTAACATTTGATCTCACTATAACATTGTACCCTAATCTTCTCATATAAATCAATCAAACGTGATGTGTTATTTTTATCAAAGGCTCAAGAGTTACTACGTTGACTAGGAATAAATCCTTGAGTGGAACATCATCTGGATTTAGAATTGTTGAAAAATGAGATTAATCTAACAAGGGAGTGATTCCGTCTTTCAATTCGAATATCATAATGAATATGGTTTCCTCAATGTTATCAATATGATTAATTTACGCATAATGCCAATTTTTCGATGATTATCAATAGGAATTTCCCTAGATTATAGGAATTTAAATTGATATGCTTTAGTCTGTTGCGTTTCATATGTAGGTCAAATGCTAATACAAGGCTAAGTTGGTGGTCAACCAGGTATAAGCATAGTTTGACAAGTTTTCTATTAAGTGTCCTTCATCATGGGCTAGGCCGATTTCTTCCTTCTTAAAATAACTACTACATTGCAAAATAAATTAATTTATATTTTTGGTGTAAAACCTACCTTAAACATAAATTCACACATTAAACAGCCTTTAGAAATGCTCTACAATTAAAATTCATTAGGAATTTTATGCTTACGATTCTTCTTATTGCGGATCAAACTAAATTCGGGGACACTATTACCCAAAATTCACACAATCACAACAAGTTTACAATCCCCAAAAGTCTCACACGAGTGCAGTCTAAGTTTGGAAACAGGTTGTGTTGTATTGCTTTCGTGTAAAGATTGACATCACTCATATGTATCGTGTTTATAATCACATATACTCGATTTTGTACGATGTTTAAGTTGTGTAACCTGACCTTTTAGCGAGTAATGTGGGGCATATTGAAATATTTATGTTTAACTAAATTCAAACTCCTAACTTTTGAGTTATGTTATCCCCTTTTCATAATCATCCCACCGTATGGAGGTTTTTCCCATGGGTTGAACAAAGGCACTTTCCCGTCTATCTTCCTTTTTTTCTTTCGTAAACTCCCTACCTTCACTCGTTTCTTCTTCAATGCACCTATACCTATTTCGATTCACTCAACATTCCCCATCCTACTTTATCTCTTCGATTTCTCTCTCTGATCATTGGCATAACTGATCCAACTCAGGTAAATTATTTATTTGTATATCCAACCTTCTTCCACATAACGAGAGTCTTACACCTAGCCTTTCAATTAATTTCTATATTGGTTTTGAATCACACCCTAACTATTTCTATAAATTGCTATATTGGTTGGGAATCATACCATAACTATTTCTGAAGAAATCAAATTCTAAACCAAACCCTAAACCCAATCCTACACTTCACAATATGAAAACTTAAAAATGGAAAATTATGATCACTGACGCGACTAAGAATATGTCTCAGAAGTTCGTACTCTCTAGGCTTAAGTGAATGCCCGTCACTCAAGTAATAATCCGATAAGTCGGGTATCGATCCTTAGGGAAATAGGACAACACAGTTGTAACGACGTTGGGCAAACGAAGGAATCCTAACTGTAACTCTAAAGAAAAAGGAAAAGATGATCTATTTTTGGAATTGACTACAATTAAATGCAATTTTGAAAATATTTATTTAATGCATCAAAGTGTAAATGGAATGTAACTATTCTAAATTACCTAAATTACTGATGATGATTGAATTGAAACTTGAACTATATGATGAAGAAAATAGGACGGGAATACAATCCCTCAACCCTAGTGTATTGCAGGTATAAAACTAATCATAAATTTACGTGATTAATTAGACCCAGAATTTAGTACTCCCAAGCATTACGATATGAGGTTCAAGCCCGCACCATACTTAATCAGAGGACGAGTAAATCAGTACTGCGATAGTTACACTAGAATTGCATTCTGAAGCATCCCGATTACCCTGAAGTAAACGAGATCCAAAGATCTACAATTGTCGTGTTTCTACGCAATACGGTCATAATCAAGTCAGTAAATTTAGAGGACTAATTTTATACACATGCAACTACCACATCAGGTTGAGTTCATGCATCCCCACCTTTTAAATCTAGCCGGACATATGAAAACTTGAAAACAACACGTTTAGAATGAACGAAAACATTTTTTTACTACTGAATGAAGATGAAGAAATATGAAATTAGTAATGAAAAAGAAACTAGAACAAAGATTGAAATAGAAATTAGAATGATTTTACTTGAATTGCAACTTGAAAGCAACTAGGGTTTATGTTCTTCTCTTCTAAAATGGATTATAAAGCTTCCTTAATGACTTAAAAGCCTCCCTTTTACGTTTGGGAGGAGTTACAGTTTATTATCTACGAAATACAAGAGTTTGAACCAAGTTGGATTCTAATTTTTACAAATTGATAAGTCCAGAAAATCGAGAATGGAACCGATCCTGTTAAGGGGTTCGGTTTGGTTCCATCTTTGCCAGCTTTTACAGATACTACCTCGAGCATGGGATCGGTTCTTTATTTCCTTGCTTCGGTTCGATTCCATCTTTTTGACTCTTCACAGGAAGTTTTCCAGGCATAAGATCAGTTTATTTTCTCCTCACTTCGGTTCGGTTATGTCGTGTTTAGAGTTTACAGAGACTTCCCCCATGATGGATTCAGTTTGTTTTATTTCCCTTGGGTTCGGGTTTTTTTTTGCCAGTCCTCACAAAATCCTTTTCTTCTTGTGTTTCTTTGAAGCTTTTGGTATGGAACTCGGATTAAAACACTGAACTCTTGTGAAATAGATGAAGAACACACTAAACTCGATGTACTCATTAGAACTTGTCAATAGCAAAGATATGATAAAAATCCACTTGAATTACACTTCACAACGCGATAAAAGCCTCTAAATTAAGGGGATAAATGGGAAGAATTTATGCTTAATCAAACCCCCCTAACTTAGAACTTTGCGCGTCCCGTGATGATGCTAAGATTCAACACCACCAGATAAGTGATGATGAGCTCAAATAATAGTAACCATGGCAACCATAGAGATGTAAGTGTATAAGTATATAGAAGGAGGTGAGTATAAGAGGAATAAGACAATGATGTATAGTGGTTCAGCCAATTAGGCCTACATCCACTGTGAGTGTGTGATCCACTAAGTATGGGCACTAATGGCGTTAGATACAATGCACATAAGCTCACTTTCTCTCTCTACTGTGTGTATAAGCAGAGTTTTTGCTAGGGTTACAATTATTGATCGATCCCCCCTGTAGGGTTGTAGGTGACAAGTATATATAGGTCTTGGGGGGTGTAGTGTACTCCCCAAGTATGCATGGTGCATGTGAATGATGATCTAGCTAATCTCTTGTTGACACCTGTAGATGCCAAATGATGACATAATATTCCCTCACGTGAGGGGGTGATTTTGTTTTAACGGTCTTCCACGTGCCATGTGAGCCTCATGCGCATTGTTCCACACATCTCCCAAGCCACGCGTTGTGATGATGTCTCCCTCGGCTTGTGATATGAGTCCGAGGGCAAAGTTCCTTCCAGTAATGAGTCTGGTCCAATTTGAGCCTCGCGCTGTCGTACCCTCGGAGGGTCGTCTGGACCTGGTGAGGGGTCGGCCCCTTGGAGGGTAGTCTGGACCATGATGAGGGGTCGGCCCTTGGAGGGTCGTCTGGGCCTGATAAGGGGTCGACCCCTTAGAGGGTCTTCTGGGCCTAATGAGGGGTCGACCCCTTGAAGGGTCGTCTGGATCTGATGAGGTATCGGCCCCTCGGAGGGTCGTCTGGGCCTGATGAGGGGTCGGCCCCTTGAAGGGTCGTCTGGACCTGATGAGGGGTCGACCCCTTGAAGGGTCGTCTGGACCTCGCCCAATTGTAGGGCACCCTCGGCCTGGCCGAGGGTACATATGGGTATATCTATCAACCCCCAGCCCTTAGCCATCGATGTTGTTGAGATGGCTGAGGGATAGTGTTTACCTTGAGATGAGTGTATGGTCAGTTAGATGAATGACACCTGTCAAGCTGATGCGACACCTGTCAAATTTTTATCCAATGTCGTTCCAGTCTTCTAGGCGTGGCGGCTGCACACTGCTTGGGACTTTGTGCCCTAATGATGTCCTCCTCGTGGGCTACGCTCTGCATTGGTTAGTGGGCCCACTCATTGGCAAGGTATTTAAACAGATTTTTGAAGTTTTATTTCCCTTCTTCTTCTTCGCGCCTGAACTCTCTCTCTCTAGCTTCTCACCGGCTTTCTACCCATTTCTGCAAATTCGATGTTTCGAGTTTGGCAGTCCCGCTATTTCTTCTCAGGTAATCCTTTTGCCCTAGTGCCCTCTTTATCTTCATTTCTATTTGCTTTCTTGTTTTAGGCTCGTAGGGTTGGATTTTCCTTAGGCTGTTTCATAACTTTTCTGGCGTATTCCCCGGTGGTCTGTTCTTGAATGTTCTTGATAAAAACCCTTTAATTCTTTGGTTTTAATAAAAAATTCCAACCTGGTCAACTGTGAGATTGTTTGTAGTTGGCTTAGCCAAATTCTTCTAAGTGTAGGGTCTTTCCCTTAATGCTTAGAAGGCTTTACAATTTAGCTGAGGAGTTTCCATCCCTGAGAGAGAAGTTCTTTGTAGAGATTAGGCAAATAGAGGAAGCGGAGGAGAGAAGATGAGGGGACGACCCTAATTGGGTACGACCCATTTTTCCCATTCCTCTAGCCACAATAAATCCATCTGAGTCTTGTGGGTCGTCCTGTCGTCCAGCCGAGAGTCACTCAGGAGAGATGGATGAGAGAGCGTCGTCACCAACAGGTGCTGGCCCTTCTGGGAGGAGAGAAACGTCTGATCTTAGCCCAGGCCGACAGGCCGAGGGTGTGGTCCCTTCCGAGGTTGTCCCTGTGACAACTTTATCCCCCCACACTTTCTAGATGGCTTTTCCTCATGGGCCTTTGACAGGTGATGAGGTCAAGGGAGAGGGGACTGAGGATGATGGTGAGGACTCAGATTTTGACCCAGTTGATACCTCCCATGCCTCGTCCTATATTTCCTCAGTCGGGGATCGTGACCTCTTGCTTTGGAGGCATGAATTTGGTGTGCCCCCCAACATAAGTATGAGGGTCCCCTCTGAGTCTGAGAGGGTCTTTGAGGGTGAAGAGGGAGAGGTCGCAGTATACGAACAGATGTTTAAGGTCGGTGTTAGGTTCCCTCTACACCCTACCGTTGTAAATATCTTATCAGCCCTCGGTGTTACCCCTTCTCAACTTCCTCCCAACTCCTGGAGGACGATCCTTGGCTACGTCTCCCTATGGAAGAATGCCTTTACTTACGAGCCTTCGGCCGATCTATTCTTGGCTTGCTATAATATCACTTCCTCGTCCAAGCAGCCTGGGTACTATCATCTGGGGGTGAGGAAGTCTGATAAAAAACTTCTCCATGTGGCACAAACCTCCAACCACGATTGGAAGAAGAGATTCTTCTTCTTCTCTGGAGAATGGTAATTTTCCGCCGAGGCTCAACATTTGGTCGATGGTCCGAGGTTCCAAGAAGATGGTCTAACCCCTCGATGAAGGCCAGGTCAGACTTCGGACCTAGTGTGGACGAGAAGGACATAGTCGAATATCTGAGAGAACGAGGGAAAGGGGGTGAACTTGCAAAGTTTGAAGATCTGATGACCCCTCGGTTCCTCAAAGAAGCTGGTCTGAGGGTCGGCCTCCTGACAGAGCTATGTGAGTTATATTATTTTTTGCCCAATCTTTGCTTTTCTTTTCCAAGTGTTTCATCTTTGACTCTGCATTTCTCTGATGTGTCGTCTTCTTTTCAGGTCGTCCTGCAGGTATTTTTGACCATCTTTGGGAGATGACTGCCCCGAGCTTACTATCTGATCTGGGTAAGAAGAAAAGTAAGGAGCCTCAGCAAGCTTCGAGGAAGTCAAAGATCGTGGGGTCGACGCATATTGAGCCGACCACCGACAGGCAAAAGAGGAAAGAGCCAGAAGTCCCTGTTGACCCTCGACCAGATTCTAGGACGAGGGCAAGGGTGGAGGCGTCTGAGGGGACCGCCTCCTCTTCCAGTATGGGTGCCTTCTGGTCCTAAAACTTAGCATTTCTGAAGGTCGAGCCGTCCTCTCTGATTGCCAACCTGAGGGCAGCTAAGGCGTTTATATTTTCTGCCCCCTCGGCTGTCGATTACGAATTCTTATCCAAGATGCCCCCGACGAAGGTATATGACTATGGTCTGCATACTCTGGCTCATGTACTTATTCTTATCTCATTACCTTAGTTGAATTCTTTCAAACTGTTTCCTCGGCCTCTTAACAAGTTTCTTTTTCTTATGCAGTCTGTCTGTGCCTTCACCTCGGCCACTAAGTGGATGGCTGAGAACCAACAAAAAATTTATGAAGCTGAGAGGGCTATTCAGCACGAGGCTAATCTGCAGTCAGAGCTTGAGACTGCAAGGGCTGAATTGGAGAGTGCCAGGACAGAGCATGCAAGGGTCCTGAACGAGCTGGCGAAGCAGCATGATGCAGACCTGGAGGCCAAGGACTTGCTTCTTAAAGAGAAGGATGAGGCCTTGACCAACCTGGGGGCTCAATTCAAGACTGAGTTATTTGAGGTCGTGAAGAAGGCAGAGGCCGATGCTGTGGAGGCCTACAAACTCTCAGATGAGTTTCAAGGCTTCGGTCTCGAATACTTGGAGAGGGGGATCAGGACGGCCTGTCGGTGGGTCATCCTCAAGTTTGGTGATGTCGTCTCTTCAATCCGCCCCTCTCTTGAGGTAGTTCAATTGGACGACCCATTAATTGCTGAGGCCTTAGCCCACGTGGAGTCCCAAGTGCATGTTGAGGGTATCGGCACCTCTGAGGATCAACCTGTCTTGGTCATTGAGGAGACTTCTCTTATCGATATTGAGGCCCTGCCCTCTGATGCTGCTCAATAGGGTGGTTGTTTGTAGCCAATACCCTCTTTATGTACCCCCTTTTTGTATCTTATTTTTGTAGAACAAACATCATTTTGTAATACTTCATTTATAATATCATCTCTTGTTGTCTTCCATACTCGTCTCTTGTGTGATTTGTATTGTGAATTTCTTACATTAACAATATCACTAGCCCCTCCCTCGTCTTTCCTGAGGGTGAATGAGGGGTCGTCCCCAACACTCACCCTCATTATAGCCAAGGGTGGTTTCCACCAATTTTAATTGATATTTAATAAAGTCCCCCCTCGTCTTTCTTGAGGGTGAATGAGGGGTCGTCCCCAACATTGACCCTCATTATAGCCGAGGGTGTTTTTTACCAAATTAAGGGTTTTTAAGTCCTCCCTCGTCTTTCTTGAGGGCAAAGGTGGGGTCGTCCCCACCATTGACCCTCATTATAGCCGAGGGTTGTTTTTACCAAATTAATGGTTTTTAAGTCCCCCTCGTCTTTCTTGAGGGCAAAGGTGGGTTCGTCCCCACCATTGACCCTTATTATAGCCGAGGGTTGTTTTTACCAAATTAATGGTTTTTAAGTCCTCCCTCGTCTTTCTTGAGGGTGAATGAGGGGTCGTCCCCAACATTGACCCTCATTATAGCCGAGGGTGGTTTTTACCAAATTAAGGGTTTTTAAGTCCTCCCTCGTCTTTCTTGAGGGCAAAGGTGGGTTCGTCCCCACCATTGACCCTCATTGTAGTCGAGGGTTGTTTTTACCAAATTAATGGTTTTTAAGTCCCCCCTCGTCTTTCTTGAGGGCAAAGGTGGGGTCGTCCTCACCATTGACCCTCATTATAGCGAAGGGTAGTTTTTACCAAATTAATGGTTTTTAAGTCCTCCCTCATCTTTCTTGAGGGAAAAGGTGGGGTCGTCCCCACCATTGACCCTCATTATAGCCAAGGGTTGTTTTTACCAAATTAATGGTTTTTAAGTCCTCCCTCGTCTTTCTTGAGGGCAAAGATGGGGTCCTCCCCACCATTGACCCTCATTATAGCCGAGGGTTATTTTTACCAAATTAATGGTTTTTAAGTCCTCCCTCGTCTTTCTTGAGGGCAAAGGTGGGGTCGTCCCCACCATTGACCCTCATTATAGCTGAGGGTGGTTTTTAACCAACTTAATGGTTTTCAAGTCCTCCCTCGTCTTTCTTGAGGATAAAGGAGGGGTTGTCCCCGCCCTTAATCCTCATTATAGCCAGGGTAGTTACCACCAATTTTAATTGATGTTTAATAAAGTCATCCCTCGTCTTTCTTAAGGGCAAAGGTGGGGTCGTCCCCGCCACTAGCCCTCATTATAGCCGAGGGTGGTTTTTAACCAACTTAATGGTTTTTAAGATAATGTCCTCCCTCGTCTTTCTTGAAGGTGAATGAGGGGTCGTCCCCAGCATTGACCCTCATTATAGCCGAGGGTGGACTTGGCTAGCATTATCCCAATCACACTTGCTTTAATCGAACACAAAATGAGGGACCAATGTGACATTCTCATTAACTTTCCAAGTGTTCTGTTGGAGCAACACATTCATTACAACTGTCGTCCGATAGGACTTTACAAAATTACTGATAGTATTTCTTCAAATGATCTGCATTCCAGGGGTTGGAAAAGGGTTCCCCTTCTAGGTTTTCTAGTCTATAGGTTCCAGGGACAACTTCATCGATGATCCTATATGGGCCATGCCAATTTGGGTGGAGCATGTTGGTCTTCTGCCAAGTCTTTTTGAGGACCAAGTCGCCCACTGCAATTGGGATCTGCTTCACCCTCTGGTTGTAAAACTTTGCAGCCCTCTGCTGGTAGGTGGCTTGTCTTATCTCGGCGTTTTCCCTCCTTTCCTCATTCAGGTCCAAGTCAAGTCTCCTCTCTTCCATATTTCTCCGGAGGTCATACATTTGGACCCTGTGAGTAGGAAACCCAATCTCAGTGGGGATGCCGGATTTTGAGCTATAAGCCAGCATGAACGGGGTTTCTCCGGTAGAGGTCTTTGTCGTCGTCCTGTAGGCCTACAGTACAATATATAACTCCTCAACCCATCATCCTTTCGCCTCCTCAAGTCTCTTCTTGATCCCGTCTAAGATCGTCCTTTTTGTAACTTCCGTCTGCCCATTAGCCTGAGGTCGACCTGGGGTAGAGAAGAATTTCTTGATACTCACCCTTTCACAGTACTTCTCTAGGGATGCATTCTTGAATTGAGTCTCGTTATCTGAGATGAGGGTGTTGGGGAGACCGTATATACATATAATGTTTTTCCATATGAACTGGAAGGTCTTCTGTTCAGTAATCGTGACCATCGGCTCTGCCTCCACCCATTTTGAAAAATAGTCCATTGCCACGATGAGGAACCGATAGTTATTGACTTCCCTAGGCAAGGGTCCTACTAGGTCGATCCCCCATACTGCAAATGGCCACGGGGATGTAATAGAAGTAAGAGGCTGGTGGGGTTGGTGAGGGATAGTGGCAAATCTCTGACACTTATCACACTTTTTCACATATGTCGTGGCATTTTTCCCTAAGGTCGGCCACCAGTACCCCTGGGTGACCACCCTCTTTGCTAGAGACCTGTATCCAATGTGTCTTGAACATAATCCTTCGTGCATGTCTTGCAAAATGGATGGGACTTCAGATGGGTGCACACACCTAAGTAAGGGAGCAAAAACCCCTTTTTGTACAAGGTGTCATCGATGATAGTGAACTTTGCAGCTCTGTATCTCAACTTCTTCCTTTCTTGCCTTGCTTCTGGCATCTCCCCCTCTTTAATGTATCTGATCAGAGGGTCCATCCATGAAGCTTCCTTAGAAATATTCAGGCAAGTGCTAAGTGTTCCCTCATCATCGTCGATAGTTGGTCGAAGTAAAATTTCCACTGGGACTGTCCTCCTGATATCTGTCCTAGTCGTCGAGGCCATCCTAGCAAGGGCATCAGCTCGACCATTGTCGAGCCTAGGTATCCTCTTCAACTTTACTTCTCGGAAGCTCTTCAACAGCGACCTCACCTTTTCAAGGTACTTGGTCATCCTCTCGTCCTTGGCCTCGTAGGCTCCTAGTATCTGATTTACTACTACCCTTGAATCACTATGGACTAAAATTTGGCCGACACTAAGAGACTTGGCCAAGGAGAGTCCTACTATTAGGGCCTCATATTCGGACTCGTTATTGGAGGCTTTGAAGTTGAACCTCAGGGCGTACTCAATGTCTGTGCCATCGGGTGCTGATACTATCAGTCCAGCCCCACTTCTGCTATCGCAGGAGGACCCGTCAACGAAGAGGCTCCACACAGTCTGCTCGTCTGAGAAACTTCCCTCGGTGAGGGACCCCTGTCTAAAGAGATATCTTCCCTCTTCGTTTTCGGCCACTTTTCTTCTAGCGGTGCTGGTCTCAGCCCTGTCTGCAGGTGTGTCGGTGAGTCTGCCTTGTAGGGTATCTGTCTTCCCTAGACTCTCATCTTCAACTTCATCATCTTCCCAAGTAAATTCATCCACAAAATCTGCCAATGCTTGCCCCTTGATGGCCTTCCTAGGTTAATACACAATGTCAAATTCCCCCAACTCTATGGCCCAGGCCATTAACCTCCCTGATTTTTCTGGCTTGTGTAAGACCTGCCTAAGAGGAGAGTCAGTGAGGATGACCATTGTATGGGACTGGAAGTATGGCTTCATCTTTCTCGATGCATGGATCAAGGCATAGGCTAACTTTTTCATCTTTGGGTATTTTTGCACTGCCCCCTGGAGTGCCTTACCGTTAAAATACACAGGTTTCTGTACCCCGTCTTCGTCTCTCACAATGGTTGCGCTGATGGCTGATTCAGAAAGAGCTAAGTACACATGTAATTATTTGCCCTGTACTGGGCGGGACAACAGTAAGGGAGATCCCAGGTATGATTTTAGCTCCCTGAAAGCCTCATCACACTCTTCGCTCCATTAGAAGGCCTTTCTGAGAATTTTAAAGAACGGCAAACACTTGTCTGTGGCTCTGGATACGAACCTATTCAAAGCATCCACTCACCCCGTGAGCCTCTAAACGTCTTTAATGGTCTTGGGGGTCTTCATCTCTAGGAGGGCCTTTATTTTCTCAGGATTGGCCTCAATGCCTCTTTTATTCACGATGAACCCCAAAAATTTCCCTGCTCTAACCCCAAAGATACACTTGGCCTAGTTGAGCTTCATTCGGTACTTGTCCATCGTGTTAAGGGTCCTCTTAAGGCCAGCCACATGATCCTCTGCCTTCAAACTCTTGGTCAGCATGTCGTCTACATAGACATCCATAGACTTCCCGATTTGGTCTTCAAACATTTTATTTACAAGGCACTGATACGTTGCCCCTGCATTTGTCAGGCCAAAGGGCATGACCCTATAACAGTATTTCCCTTTATCGGTAATGAAGGCTATTTTCTCTGAGTCATCAGGGTCCATGAAGATCTGGTTGTACCCTGAATAGGCAACCATGAAGCTCATGAGCTCATGGCCTGCGGTAGCGTCTACCATATGGTCAATGCGGGGGAGAGGGAAGTTGTCTTTGGGATAATGCTTGTTGAGGTCAGTGAAGTCCACACACATTCTCCACTTCCCGTTGGCCTTTGGGACAATGACTGCATTGGACAGCCATTCAGGGTAGATGACCTCTCTGATAAACTCAGCATCTTCTAATTTTTTGACCTCATCCCTTATGACCTCATACTTTTCTCCAGAGTAAATTCTCCTCTTCTTCTTTACCTACTTTTCACCCTCTACCACGTTGAGCTTTTGGCACATGATTTTAGGGTCGATCCCCGGCATATCTGCATGACTCCATGCAAAGACGCTCTGTCTTCTCCTCAACATTTTGATGAGGTCTTCCTTGATATTTGGCTTCAGAGACTTACCGATTTGGACGGTTTTTTCGGGTCATCCTCATTGAGGATGATGGATTCTACCTCTTCCGCGGCCTCTCTTTTCTTCAGTTTTGTCTCATCTCTGGGGTCTAGGGTATCAATATTGTAAGTGGTTGTAGCCTTCTTATGTGCCTCTCTTTCTTCAGCAGAGTTGTAATAACACTCCCGCGCTGTCGTCTGGTCCCCCTGAACTTCCCCCACCCCATAAGGGGTTGGAAATTTAATCATCTGATGGACCGTAGACGACACAGCTTCAAACCCCTTGAGGGCTACTCGCCCCAGTATAATATTGTAGGCCGAAAAGACATGTTCATCCATCACAAAGAAACTGACCTTCTTGGTAAGCCATCTCGTCCACTGGTCCCCCATCATGACATCGGTCTCATACACTCCAAGGGGATGAACCTTTTCCCCACTGAACCCAATCAATGGGTGATGGTATGGGATGAGTTTAGCACGGCTGAGGCCTAAGGCCTTGAAACATGGCCAAAACATCACATCTGCAGAGTTACCCCCATCTACCAGGATCCTCAGCACCTCGCACCCGTGCACCCTGGTAGTGATGACGAGAGGGTCATCATGTGGGGCTAGGAGGCCTTTAAAGTCCATTCTTGAGAACCCCACTATCAGAGTATCCATATCGACCTTCTTCCTCTTTTCTGACTTTGCCTCCAGAGAGGTTGAGTGTACTATCTTCGTCATTGCCTTGGCTTCAGCCACATGGGCCTTCCTATCTGCGACCTCTGACCCTCCTCCTGCCAGTCCTCTGGAGATCATTCCTACTTCGAGAGAGATCATATTAAGTCTCTTGACAGGACCGTGGTCGTCTCTTGGAGGGAGGTCAGGGTCGTCCTCATCATCGGAAGGGTCGTCCCCTCTTTTTAGAGGGTCTTCTCGACATGCATCACCCTGCTTTTTTGGGGCGTCATCCCCTCGGCCCCTCTTGAAGGCACTCTTATCAACGTACTTATTTAGCTTCCCTTCTTTTAACATCTTTTCAATCTCATCTTTCAGAGCAAAGCATTTGTCTGTCACGTGGCTATGGTCTTGGTGAAATTCGCACCACAGGTTTTTATTCCTCTTATTGGGGGCTGCCCTCAACTTCTCAGGCCACTTCAGGGATCGGCCACTCTTTATCTCATTGAGAATATGTTCACAGCGAACCGTTAAAGGGGTGTAATCAGCGAACTTGTCATATGTTGACCTCTTCTTCCCCTCTTTGTTCTTCTTATAGTACTTACCCCCACTAGTGCCTCCTTTTTCATCTTCGTATTTTGCGACCATCGCCTTTTCGGCGTTCATCACCCTTCCTGCTGTCGATAGCAATTCAACCATCGTCCTCGGAGGGTCTTCAGCAAGCTTCTATAGCAGCTTCCCCTTCTGGATCCCTCCAATGAGGGCGGTCATGGCTATGCTCTCCTCATAGTCTCTTTTCTTTGTTGAATCTGGCTATGTAGTCTCTTAGACTCTCGTTCTTCCCCTGCTTAACATAGAGCAGGTGTGTGGTCTTCTTCTGTGGACTCACCCCAAAGCAAAAGTTTTTGATGAATCGGTCTGCCAACTGCTTAAAGTTTTCAATGGAGTTTTTTGGAAGAGACATATACCAGACATGTGCAACCCCAGTCAGAGTACCAGAGAAGGCACGACACCTCATCTCATCTGAGATAGAGTATATGTGTGCCGCTGATTGATATATCTCAAAATGGTGGACAGGGTTGGTACTCCCGTTATATCTTGGGGTGACCACAGGTGGCTTGAACTTTCATGGCGTAGGGAAGTTGACTATCTTCGCCACAAAGGGTGAGCCTATGGAGTATCCTCTCTGAAGAGGATCCCGACTCTTTAGTATATCACCAATCTTATCCTCCAGTCGCTGGATTGAGTCATTCTAGGGCCTCGTAGGGTCGGCTTGGCCAATGTTATCCCCTGCCGCCTCTTTGAGGTGGACGGAGGGTTCTGCTGCGGCATGCCTGTGTCGGCGGTTTACTTCCCCCTGGCCATCGTCCCGTCCTTGGGGTCGGCCCTCATGGGTTCGTCCATCTGCTGCCTCCCTTCTGGACCTTGCATCACTCCTTGATCTGGACAATTTTTCCCGCAGGTCATTTACTGGGCCCAGCCTCTCAAAGGCCGACCCCCTGCTCAGGCGATCGAAAGTAGAGCCTTTCGGGTGATCGCCAGGATTTTGCCTTCCACACTTCCCTCTGCTCTCCTGGAGAGGTCGTACAGTATTGTTGGAGACCTCATACGGCTCCCAGCATTCTATGGGGGCCTCCTCCCCCTCCAGATCATCATACCTGTCCTCGGGGCAAGAGTTTCCTTGCCTCCCCAGGCGTAGACGCCGGGGGTCAGCAACATCGCTCCTCCGCTGAGGGGGTGGCAGGTCTTTGCGCGGTGACTGGGGTGGTCCCCTGGCCTCATGCTGCCCTGGAGCCGCTGCCGGAGTAATCATCTCAGGTGAGACCCCTGGTGGGCTTAGTATGTTCTGGCTTAGAGCTGTGAACTGCTCCTGCATGATCCGCTGGCTTGCTGCCAGAGACTTCAAGGCTGCCGCCACATCATCCATCTCAGACTGAGGTGGTGGCTGACTGGAACTGGGTCCTACTCCACTATCCGGTGGAGGAAGTGGTGGTGGTGGCATCTCCGGTGCCATGTGTTTGAGCTATGAAAAGCTGAACTGAAGAAGAGACTGGTGAGCTTGAGAACCTTAGTGGGTCTCTTTCAATGGTGAAACATCTCCTCTCAGCGAGAGAACTGGTTCACCACCAGAGTGCCCAGTGAGGTCAAGCTGTACAAAGGAAGAGATATCTTCTCGTTCCCACAGACGGTGCCAAACTGATGATGTTAAGATTCAGCACCACCAGTTAAGTGATGATGAGCTCAAACAATAGTAACCATGGCAGCCATAGAGATGTAAGCGTATAAGTATATAGAAGGAGGTGAATATAAGAGGAATAAGATAATGATGTATAGTGGTTCAGCGAATTAGGCCTACATCCACTGTGAGTGTGTGATCCACTAAGTATGGGCACTAATGGCCTTGGATACAATGCACATAAGCTCACTTTCTCTCTCTAGTGTGTGTATAAGCAGAGTTTTTGCTAGGGTTACAATTATTGATCGATCCCCCCTGTAGGGTTGTAGGTGACAAGTATATATAGGTCTTGGGGGGTGTAGTGTACTCCCCAAGTATGCATGGTGCATGTGAATGATGATCTAGCCAATCTCCTGTTGACACATGTAGATGCCAAATGATGACATAATATTCCCTCATGTGAGGGGGTGATTTTGTTTTAACGGTCTTTCACGTGCCATGTGAGCCTCACGCGCACTGTTCCACGCGACTCCCAAGCCACGCGCTGTGACGATGTCGCCCTCGGCCTGTGATATGAGGCCGAGGGCAAAGTTCCTTCCGGTAATGAGTCTGGCCCAATTTGAGCCTCGTACTGTCGTACCCTCGGAGGGTCGTCTAGACCTGGTGAGGGATCGGCCCCTTGGAGGGTCGTTTGTACCATAATGAGGGGTCGGCCCTTGGAGGGTCGTCTGGGCCTGATGAGGGGTCGGCCCCTTGGAGGGTCGTCTGGGCCCTCCGAGGGGTCGACCCCTTGAAGGGTCGTTTGGATCTAATGAGGGATCGGCCCCTCGGAGGGTCGTCTGGACCTGATGAGGGGTCGACCCCTTGAAGGGTCGTCTGGACCTGATGAGGGGTCAACCCCTTGGAGGGTCGTCTGGGCCTGACGAGGGGTCGACCCCTTGAAGGGTCGTCTGGATCTGATGAGGGGTCGGCCCCTTGAAGGGTCGTCTGGACCTGATGAGGGGTCAACCCTTTGAAGGGTCGTCTGGACCTCGCCCAGTTGTAGGGCGCCCTCAGCCTGGCCGAGGGTACATATGGGTATATCATACCGAGCAATGTAAAAGAATCAAAATGTGGTCTAACTCGAAAATGGGTTAGAATACCTCTTTTGCGGGTGAGAGATTGCATTTAGCGTATGCAACAAGCTGTTAAACTCCTAGGTTACCCTAGTAGAACGAGTGGGGTCTCGTGAGGATTTGTAGGGAATATACCCACAAAATTCTACTCAAAGAAAACTCAAAATACGCACAAATTATATAGTTCAAACTTTTCCAGAAAATAGCCATCATCAAATCATGTCCAAGATTCTCAAATCATAGTGCGCGTGTGTGAAACCGAAGATTTAACCGCGAATTTCCACCGATTGACCATTGCTTTACTTATCCGAAAATGTGTCTTGATTTAAAAATCTCACGGGATGCTCTCACAAATGAATCACTCGATATGTGGCTATTCTCTCGGTATGCGTGATTTATAAGAGTAAATATAGTGGAATCAAATTTACGCATACAAGTAGAAAGACGAAAATTTATGGTAACCGGATGTCATCATTGGATTACGGACATAGAAAACGGGAAAATTTCCTCTAATTAGTATCTTTGATCTCTTTTATTATCTTTTTGTGTTTTTTCTCTTCACGCGGTAACCAATTTCGCAAATTTAGACTCGGTTAGGACTTTTTCGGATTAAAGGTGTATTGGGTCATATTGGAAAAGGTTAAGAACTTTGGAATCAGAAAATTTTGCTTATGATATCCTTTAGTTCTTTTTCGGGATTTTGCTCATTTTCTACTTCTTTTTCTATTTTCGCGCTTTTCTTTTCTTGCTATTTTTGTTGAGGCTTCTTCTATTTTTTTCTAGCCCCTTTTTCTGCACTTTTTGGACTTAATTTCTGGGACTGTCCCCTTTTCACAATTCCGAACCAGTTGGGGTTTTTCGGGTTGTCAAACGAAAGGGAGAAATTTATTTGGCTCAATTTGGGTTACAAAAGGAATAATTTTTTCGCTACTTTTTTCTGGCCAATATTTTTGGGCGACAAATAAGGGCCTACTTCATTGTCCAAAATACTAATTGCGTTACCATATGCGTTTCGAGATGAATTAAGTTTAGAGATCTATTTGACACGTTTTTCAAGGTAATATCACACACATTTTCCATAACCGATCAAAGTGAAAGAATTGAGATCCTCGATGACTTAATTTGACGCTGAAAATAACTTTTGAGTTAACAATTAACTCAGATTGATTTATAAATTTCATAAAGATGAAAGGCTCGAATCTCACCGGGGTTGTTAATCTGTAAACTTATTCGTTAAGTCGCCTACGTTCGCTCAATTTCCATCTTTGGTCAATTTCGACTTTGTGTATTTTGAATTTTACAACTTGAGACTTTAAACCGACTCTTAATGATATTTTCGAAAAATTTGAATTCCAATTTTTATTTATTTTGAACAAAAAATATTTTTGGGTTTTTCAAGATTTTGTGATTTTTGTTTTGAAATTTCTGGGCATTTTTGGCATTTTTTGAAAATTTGTAAAGTTTTAGAAATACGCACTTGTGACCCCCCCCCCCCCCCCCAACTTAGACTTTTGCATTGTCCTTAAGAAAAAAGGACTAAAATCTAACTCAAAGTGAATTAAAAGTGCGGAAAAATAAAACAAGAAAATGAAACATAAATGGAGCTTTTATATAGATAAATAACAGACGGTGTTACAAAGGATAAGGAGAAAAATACATACAACCAACACTGTGTAAACATAAACTTCAAACACACACAAACAGCAAACATATACATGGGCATCATTGTGGCGGCGGATTAGAGGGCCCGAGTGCGCTAGGATCGTAGGGATCATAGAATAAAGGTGGGGGTGGCCCACCGAAGTTGAGCTTGTAGAGGTGGGCTTGGAGCTGATGCATCATGCTCGTGTCCCTCCGGTAGGCGTCCTGATCCCTTTGGTATTGGGTGATGAACCCATCAAAACGGGATTCCACCGCAGCTAGTCGTCTATCAAAATCTGCACCCGGGGGCTCGAAATTCGAGTCATCGTCCTCATTGTATTCCTCCTCTTCAGCCCCACCCATCTCAACGTCTTCCGCCACAGGCTCTTCAATAGGAATCTCCTCCTCGGCCTCTAAATTGATCGCCTCACGGGCTGCTCGAATGGCAGCCCTTTGCTGGGCACTCCACGTGCGGGATACGTTCCTAATGGGCTCCGGGAGGCGTGGGAAAGCTTGAGGTGGCTGGATACCAGCGTCGGCTAGGAGGGAGGTGATGAGGCGGGAATAAGGGAGTGGTACCGCACCTTTTTGTTCCCAGGCCACGTAAATGATATCAGCATAGAGCATACGGGCCAGATTTAGAGTGAAATTGGGATTGAAAAGGTGGTATACGAGTGTGGCTAGGCGAGGACGCATCGCCGAGTCATTGGAGGTTTGAAGCAGGTTAGCGCACACTATATGGAAAGTGATGCGCGCCTAATCATTCAGGCGGCCCACGGGGAATGTACCCCGTTCTCAAATGTCGTTGGGCACGAGTCGGTCAATGCATAATTGTTTGGGAATGGTGGGGGCATTGGTTGGGTAGTCGTAAATTTCTGGGTGGGGAACGCCCTTATCAGCAAGTTTGCGGGAGAGGATGGCTAAGGAGAATCGGATGGGGCGGCAGTCAACAAAGGATTGGCATTCAAACTCGCCCTTGTGGACGAGAGAGCCATAAAAGGACCGGACTTCGTCTGCCCAGACAACATGGTGGGGTTCATGTAGGTATTGCATCAACCCCCTCCGGCTGAAAAGGGTGGTGACGGGGCAGGGCAGCTCGTCCCAGTTGATAACTCGTTCAATGTGCAATTGGCGGGAGAAACTGAAGAAGCATTCACACTATACGCGCTCCATGTGGGAGCGGTATTACCCATTATCGTTGGGCAGAATTTCAGTTGACATGTATTTGGCGGGAAGAGGTTGATTGGCCATTGGGAAATCTGGGAATTAGGAGAGGAAAGGCTTAGGTTTGTAGAGAGGGAAATATTTGGAGGTGTGAGTGGAAGAGTAGGGAAGATATGGTATTTATAGGTGGGTGGGAGGGGTTTGGGTGAGGGTTTTTGGAGGGAAAAGGGAGTGGGTGTTTTATGGGGAAAAGGGGAAGAATAGGGGGAAGGGAGAGGATAAGGCGGTGAATGGGTTCCTCGGGAAGGACCAAAATCGCAGGACCAGAACCAATCCAGTTTGGGGATTCGATTAGGTTTTGGGGATTTTTATTTTGCAATTTTTCCAAACCGAACCAATCCAGCTTGGGGAATCGATTCGACTCCATCTTAGCAGAACCCCACTGTCAGCCTGCTGCTATGGAATCCTATACTAGCACTTATTTCTGGATGCTTTCGCACTTATTCCCCCACTAAATTTTTCGATGCCCTCATGAATTTAGTGTTGGAATGCGTGATATTTAACCCTAACCTTACGTAACCTACCTACGGACTCAATCCAATCTATCGAAGCACAACTATTATACACAAGAATTCACCCTATATGCGTCGGGGGTGCGACGGCCTCTCTTCTTCAGCTCATTCGACCCCGTAATTGGGGTCCGACAACCAAATGGTGTCAACTTCTTCCACACACGCCTCTAGATATGGCTTTAGGCGTTGTCCATTTATTTTGAATGTATTTCCCCCTTTCAAATCGTCTAACTCTACAGCTCCGTGAGGGAATACATTCTTCACAATGAATGGGTCAGACAATCGTGACCGCAACTTACCCGAAAATAGATGAAGCCGAGAGTTATAGAGAAGCCCTTTTTGCCCGGGAAGAAACTATTTGTGTCGAATAATGTTATCGTGAGCGAGTTTCATCCTTTCTTTGGAAATTTTTGCGTTCTCATACGCATCATTGCGTATGTCTTCTAACTCGTTTAGTTGAAGCTTGCGAGCTTCTCTGGCTTTATCCATGTCATAGTTCAACTTCTTAACTGCCCAATACGCTTTGTGCTCTAATTCAACGATAAGATGGCAAGGTTTTCGATACACAAAGCGGAAAGGGGACATCCCGAGGGGATTTTTGTATGCGGTACGATACGCCCATAGTGAATTGTTCAATCTAAGTGACCAATCTTTTCGGGTGGGAATGACGGTATTCTCAAGAATGTGCTTGATTTCCCGATTTGCTAGTTCAGCTTACCGATTTGTTTCTGGGTGATAGGTCGTTCCAACTTTGTGAACGACGCCATACTTTCTCATGAGTCTCGCGAATGGCCTGTTGCAAAAGTGCGTGCTATTATGACTGATTATCACTTTCGAAGCACTGAAGCAGGAAAGTATGTGTTCCTGTAGGAACCTAATCACTACTTTACTATCATTTGTCTTGGTAGCTATAGTTTCCACCCATTTAGAAATGTAATCTACCACGACAAGGATGTATACGAAACCAAAGTATAGGGGAAAATGGCCCATGAAGTCAATACCCCTGCAGTCGAAGATCTCAATAATGAGTATCGGGGTTAATGGAATTATATGTCGTCGGGTAATCGCTCCCATCCTTTGACACCTATCTCAAGATTTGCAACAATTATTCACATCCCGGAAAATTATGGGCCAATAGAGGCCGCATTGAAGAATCTTAACGGCTGTCTTTTTCATCAAAAAGTGGCCTCCACAAGCTTCCGAATGACAAAATTGGATGACTTTCAGGATCTCGTCATCCGGTACACATCGTCGGATGATTTGGTATGCACAATATTTAAAGAGGAAAGGATCGTCATAGAAAAACATGTGCGACCAAGTGATGAACCTCTTCTTATCTTTCGGTGTCCAATCGGGAGGGATGGATCCAGTGACAAGATAGTTCACTATATTCGCACACCAGGGCAAAGAAGAGGTAGCAAAGAGTTGCTCATCCGGAAAATATTCGTCGATGGGAATTGGATCACTTGGTACGTCAGACGAAAGCCGTGATAAGTGGTCGACCACGACATTTTTTATCTTTAATGGAGAGATTAAACTCTTGGAGGAGTAGGATCCACCTTAGGAGGCGCGGCTTTGCCTCTTTCTTCGCAAGTAGGTATTTCAATGCCGCGTGGTCGGTGAAGCAAGTGATGGGAGAACCGATAAGGTAGGACCGAAATTTGTCAAGAGCGAACACTACCGCGAACAACTCCTTCTCTGTGGTGGAGTAATTGAGTTGTGGTCCGGTAAGAGTCCGACTAGCGTAGTAGATGACATGAGCTTGTTTGTCTTTTTTTTAGCCCAAAATAGCCCCTATCGCATAATCGCTAGCATCACACATAAGTTCGAATGGTAGGGACCAATCCGGAACTTGCATGATGGGAGCGGACACAAGCATGGTTTTCAGTTTTTTAAAAGAGCTATGGCATGCTTCCGTCCACTCAAATGGGGTGTCCTTCATGAGTAGGTTGCTTAAAGGTCTAGCGATGGCGTTAAAGTCCTTAATGAACCGTCGATAAAACCCCACATGGTCCAAGAAGGAGCGCACATATTTGAGCGATTTTGGTGAGGGTAGATCGTCTATGACATATATCTTTATTCTATCAACTTCAATCCCTTTGGATAACACGATGTGGCCAATAACTATACCCACGGTTACCATGAAATGGTATTTTTCCCAATTCAGTACTAATTTCTTCTCCACACACTGGGCAAGTACTTTTTCCATTTTTTCCAAACAAAGATCGAAAGAGGTGCCAGAAACGCTAAAGTCGTCCATGAACACTTTAAGTCATCTCTCAACTATGTCGCTAAATAAACTCAACATGCACCTTTGAAAGGTAGGGGGTGCATTACACAAACCGAATGGCATACGTTTGTAGGCAAACATACCAAAGGGGCAAGTGAAAGTCGTTTTCTCCTAGTCAAGTACATCTACCTCAATTTGGTTATATCCGGAATAACCATCAAGGAAGCAATAGTAAGGGTGGTCTGCTACTCTCTCAAGCATTTGATCAATAAATGGTAAGGGGAAATGGTACTTTTTAGTTCCTGCATTGAGTTTCCGGTAATCAATGTAAATGCGCCACCCGGTGGTGGTACGTTGGGGAACTAGCTCTCCCTTAGCATTTTTAATCACTGTCATTCTCGACTTCTTCGGGATAACTTAAATAGGGCTCACCCACTTGTTATCCGAGATTTGGTAGATAATCGCGGCATCCAATAACTTAATGATTTCAGTTCTCACTACTTCTTTCATATTGGGGTTTAGCCTTCTTTGCATTTCTCTAGAGGGCTTTACATCCTCTTCGAGATGGATCTTGTGGGTGCAAATAAAATGACTTATTCCCTTCAAGTCAGCAATACACCAATCTAAAGCACCTTGGTGCTTCCTCATAATTTTTAACAGTTTACCCTCCTACTCTTCGTCTAGGTTAGAGGAGACAACAACAGGAAATGTCTCGTCCTCTCCTAGGTATGCATATTTAATATGGAAGGGTAGTTTCTTCAATTCGAGGGATGGAAATTTATCGCTCGAGGGAACCATGCGTGCCTCCCTTGGTGGTAACTCCTCGAACTGAGAAACCCAATTTACATCTCTTGCATCCTCATCCGATTCTCTCTCATCAAGTAACTCTATCAACTCCTCAACTTCCCTCTCAAATTTTGTATATGTCCCCTCACTATCGTGGCTCGACACTAAACAGGACCATAGGGCATCTCCATAATAATTTTCCTCAAAGTACTCCTCTACGATCTCGTCGATTAAGCTCACCGCGTGAAGATCATCTTCTTCCCCCATATGTTGGGTTATATGGAAGATATTAGTTTCTAAGGTCATGTTCCCGAAGGTGAGTTGCATCTTCCCATTTCGAGTATTGATAATTGCGTTAGCCGTAGCTAAGAATGGGCGCCCAACAATGATGGGAACATGATTTCTTGAGGCGAAGGAGGGTTCCGTGTCCCAAATGATAAAATCTATCGAAAAGTAGAAAGTGTTAACTTGAACGATCACGTCCTTAACTATCCCTTTTGGGATCTTCACGGTTCGATCCGCTAACTGAAGAGTGATCTTTGCGGGTTTGAGGTCGCTCAGATCAAGTTGCCTATAGATGGCGTAAGGGAGGATATTGACACTTGCTCCCAAATCAAGTAAGGCTTTTTCAATTTTATTTTATCCAATGATGCAGGAAATAGTGGGTGCACCGGGATCTTTGAATTTTGGTGGGAGATCATTAAGTAGAATGGAGCTCATGTTCTGTGCTGGAAATACGTTTTTCTTTACCTTCATCTTCCTCTTCACTGTTAACAAGTCTTTGATGACTTTTGCATAAGATGAAATCTGCTTAATGTCATTGAGCAAAGGTAAATTGAGCTTTACTTGCTTTAGCACGTCTAGCACTTCATCACGGGGGTTTCCTTTATGGGAAGGAACCAATATTTGAGGAAACGGTGCCGCAGTGGGTGGTTTCACAACTACCTCAGGCTCACTAGTGTCTTCTTTATCACTCTCTTTCAAGGAGACATCTTCGGCCTCTTTCGTGTCGGGCAAAATCTCCTTATCTTTAGTTGTGTCGTGTGGGGGAGGTGTTAAATCAACGACTGTGCCACTACGAAGAGTGGTCACAGCTTGACATTGCTCCTGATGTTCTGTCGAGGTGGAGCTAACACTAGTTTGACCTTGGAGCGGTCTTTAGCCCTGGGCAGGAAACTTGCCCTTCTCTTGGACACTCAACGATGATTGTATATTTAAAATATTAGCATTTATGTCGCTGATCATGCGATCATATCTAGTAATGGTTGCATTCTGGGTATTGATAAATTGGTTCATCGTATCCTTGAGATTTCTCCGCGGTGGAGTGATATATGCCCCTTGAGGTGGTGGTGCTTGCACATGTCCTTGAATGTGTGGAGCTTGTTGAAAGTGCCGTGGTGGGGGAGGGGCAACATGTGAATTAGGATTCATCGTAGCATGTTGCTGCCCATAGCTAAAACCAGAATGGTTTTTCCATGAAGGGTTGTAAGAATTCTCGTGCGCTGCACCGAAATTAGCCTTGAATCTTCCTATACCACTTACTTGCTCTTGAAGCATCACTTTGTAGGCGGGTATAGTCGGTCATTACTCAGTTGAATGACCCGCCTCAAAAATCGCACAAACCTTCTCGACGGGGGTTGGAATGGATCCAATTAGTCCTCTTCCACATACTTCAAGTATTTCTCGCACTCTTTTCTCAAGTAAATCGAGTCGGCTGTCTGTTATAACATTTATTTCCACGTGAAATAGGCAGGATGCCGATGGAGTGGTGGTTGCTTGGCTAGTTTGATTTTGAGCACTAGAGTTAGATGTATCCCAGGATTGGGTAGTCTCGGAGACATACCTCAGGTGAAACTCAACATCGTTGGCAAAGGGATCATCACACATAGTCTCAACGAGTTATTTGGAATTTCTATTCAGTCCGTTATGGATGAAGAAAATGATCTGCAGTTTATCAAATCCATGTTTGGGGCACGAAGTAATTAACTCATTGAAATGCTCGTAGCATCGATCGAACGACTCATTTCTTAGTTGTCGGAAGGATTGAATTTGAGCCTTGATGGAGTTCATTCAATGTGTAGGAAAGAATTTCTTGAGAAACTTAGATTGTAACTTGTTCCATAATGAAATCGAATTTGGAGGTAAAGACCATAGCCAGGTCTTAGCCTGATCCTTTAGCGAGAAAGGGAAGAGTTTGAGGCGGAGCACATCTTTTGTGCACGTTTGATCGTTAAGGCTCTCGCACGCCTCCTCAAATTCCATGATATGGGCATATGGCTTTTCTGAATCCACTCCATGGTAAGTGGGAAGTATCTGGATCATCCCATTCCTAAAGCGAAATTGCCTTGCATTATATGGGAGTAAAATGCATCCCGAAGTGACGGTGCGCTCGGGATATAAGAGTTCTCTCAAAAGGCGGTACGAGGCCTCTTCCTCACCGGCGGCAGCACTACCATGTTATGACATAATTCTCTCACTCAAAGACTCTGTGTCCTCACTTGGTATGCTCGGGATGCGCTCTGAGGTGTGTCCTAAGAGGGAAAATAGAGTGTTATTCGCGATTGAGTGTGATGGTGTGGAAGGTGGAACCCATAATTGTGGAGCGTTAGGAGTGTGAGGTCTATCATGATTGTACTCAACTATTGGATTTTCGTGAATGTGGGTTGGAGTATTATGGGGAGTTGGAGTGAGTTCAGAATTTTGCATTAACTGGCTTATGAGAGATGATGAGGAATATTTTTATGTATTTTTTTTTTACGTTTTTGGATTTTTAGAATTTTTTTATCAAAGTTTGAGATTGACTTGATCTAACTTAAGTCTACCTAAGTCCCCGACAATGGCGCCAAAAACTTGACGCGACTAAGAATGTGTCTCAGAAGTGCGTACTCTTTAGGCTCAAGTGCAAGCATGCCGCTCAAGTAATAATCCTATAAGTCGGGTATCGATCCTCAGGGAAATAGGACAACAGAATTATAACGACGTTGGACAGACGAAGGAATCCTAACTCTGACTCTAAAGAAAAAGGAAAAGATGATCTGTTTTGGGAATTGACTACAACTAAATGCAATTTTGAAAATATTTATTTAATGCACCAAAGTATGAATGGAATGTAACTATTCTAAATTACCTAAATTACTGATGATGATTGAATTGAAACTTGAACTAGATGATGAAGAAAATAGGACGGGAATACAATCCCTCAACCCTAGTGTATTACAGGTATAAAACTAATAAAAAATTTACGTGCTTAATTAGAACCAGAATTTAGTACTCCCAAGCATTACGTATATAAGGTTCAAGCCCGCACCATACTTAATCAGAGGACGAGTAAATCGATATTGTGATAGTTACACTCGAATTGCATTCTAATGCATCCCGGTTACCCTAAAGCAAACGTGATCCAAAGATATATAATTGTCGTGTTTCTACGCAATACGATCATAATCAAGTCAGTAAATTTAGAGGACTAATTTTATACACATGCAACTACCACATCAGGTTGAGTTCATGCATCCCGACCTTTTAAATCTAGCCGGACATATGAAAACTTGAAAACAACACGTTTAGAATGAACAAAAACATTTTTTTACTACTGAATGAAGATGAAGAAAAATGAAATTAGTAATGAAAAAGCAACTAGAACAAAGATTGAAACAGAAATTAGAATGATTTTACTTGAATTGCAACTTGAAAGCAACTAGAGTTTATGTTCTTCTCTTCTAAAATGGATTATAAAGCTTCCTTAATGACTTAGAAGCCTCCCTTTTACGTTTGCGAGGAGTTACAATTTATAATCTACGAAATACAAGAGTTTGAACATAGTTGGATTCTAATATTTACAAATGTATAAGTCTGGACAATCGAGAATGGAACCGATCTTGTTAAGGGGTTCGGTTCGGTTCCATCTTTGCCAGATTTTATAAATACTTCCTCGAGCAGAGGATCGGTTCTTTATTTCCTTGCTTCGGTTCAGTTCCATCTTTTTTACTCTTCACATGAAGTTTTCTAGGCATAGGATCAATTCGTTTTCTCCTCACTTCAGTTCGGTTATGTCGTGTTCAGCATTTACAGAGACTTCCCCCATGATGGATTCGATTTGTTTTATTTCCCTTGGGTTTGGTTTGTTTTATTTCCCTTTGGTTCGGTTCTGTTTTTACCATTCTTCACAGAATCCTTTTCTTCTTGTGTTTCTTTGAAGCTTTTGGTATGGAACTCAGATTAAAACACTGAACTCCTATAAAATAGATGAAGAACACACGAAACTCGATGTACTCATTAGAACTTGTTAATAGCAAAGAAATGATAAAAATCCACTTGAATTACACTTCGCAACGCGATAAAAGCCTCTAAATTAATGGGATAAATGGGAAGAATTTATGCCTAATCAAACCCCCTAACTTAGAACTTTGCGCGTCCCGAGCAATGTAAAAGAATCGAAACGTGGTCTAACTCGAAAATGGGATAGGATACCTCTTTTGCGGGTGAGCGATTGATTTTAGCATATGCAACAAGCAGTTAAACCCCTGGGTTACCCTAGTAGGACGAGTGGTGTCTCGTGTGGGTTTGCAGTGAATATACCCACAAAATTCTACTCAAAGAAAACTCAAAATACGCACAAGTTGTATAATTCAAACTTTTCCAGAAAATAGTCATCATCAAATCATGTCCAAGAGTCTTAAATCATAATGCGCATGTGTGAAATAGAAGATTTAACCGCGAATTTCCACCGATTGACCATTGCGTTACTTATCCGAAAATTTGTTTTGATTTCAAAATCTCACGGGATGCTCTCACAAACGAATCACTCGGGATGTGGCTATTCTCTCGGTATGCGTGATTCATAAGAGTAAATGTAGTGGAATCAAATTCACGCATACAAGTAGAAAGACGAAAATTTATGGTAATTGGATCTCATCATTGGATTACGGATATATAGAAAACGGGAACATTGCCTTTAATTAGTATCTTTGATCTCTTTTGTTATCTTTTTGTGTTTTTTCTCTTCACGCGGTAACCAATTTTGCAATTTTAGAATTGGTTAGGACTTTTTCGGGTTGAAGGTGTATTGGGTCATTGGAAAAGGTTAAGAACTTCGGAATTGGAAGATTTTGCTTATGATGTCCTTTAGTGCTTTTTCGGGCTTTTGCTCATTTTCTACTTCTTTTTCTATTTTCGCGCTTTTCTTTTCTTGCTATTTTTGTTGAGCCTTCTTCTATTTTTTTCTAGCCCCTTTTTCTGCACTTTTTGGACTTAATTTCTGGGATTGTCCCCTTCTCACAATTCCGAACTAGTTGGGGTTTTTCAGGTTGTCAAATGACAGGGAAAAATTTATTTGGCTCAATTTGGGTTACAAAAGGGATAATTTTTCGCTACTTTTTCTGGCCAATATTTTTGGGCGACAAATAAGGGCCTACTTCATTGTCCAAAATACTAATTGCGTTACCATATGCGTTACCATATGCGTTTCGAGATTAATTAAGTTTAGATATCTATTTGACATGTTTCTCAAGGTAATATCACACACATTTTCCATAACCGATCAAAGTGAAAGAATTGAGATCCTCGACGACTTAATTTGACGCTGAAAAGAACTTTTGAGTTAACAATTAACTCGGATTGATTTATAAATTTCACAAAGATGAAAGGATCGAATCTTACCGGGGTTGTTAATCTTTACACTTATTCGTTAGTCACCTACGTTCGCTCAATTTCCATCTTTGGTCAATTTTGGCTTTGTGTATTTTGAATTTTACAACTTGAGACTTTAAACCGAATCTTAATGATAGTTTCAAAAAAATTGAATTCCAATTTTTATTTATTTTGAACAAAAAATATTTTTGGGTTTTTCAAGATTTTGTGTTTTTTTTTTTTGAAAATTTGTGAAGTTTTAGAAATACGCACTTGTGACCCCCCCCCCCCCCAACTTAGACTTTTGCATTGTCCTCAAGCAAAAATGACTAAAATCTAACTCAAAGTGAATTAAAAGTGCGGAAAAATAAAATAAGCAAATGAAACATAAATGCAGCTTTTATATAGATAAATAACAGACTGTGTTACAAAGGATAGGGAGAAAAATACATACAACCAACACTGTGTAAACATAAACTTCAAACACACACAAACAGCAAACATATACATGGGCATCATTGTGGCGGAGGATTAGAGGGCCCGAGTGCGCTAGGATCGTAGGGATCATAGAATAAAGGTGGAGGCGGCCCACCGAAGTTGATCTTGTAGAGGTGGGCTTGGAGCTGATGCATCATGCTCGTGTCCTTCCGGTAGGCGTCCTGATCCCTTTGGTATTGGGTGATGAACCAGTCAAAATGGGATTCCGCCGCTGCTAGGCGTCTATCAAAATCTGCACCCGGTGGCTCAAAATCCGAGTCATCGTCCTCATTGTATTCCTCCTCTTCAGCCCCGCCCATCTCAACGTCTTCCGCCACGGGCTCTTCAACAGGAATCTCCTCCTCGGCCTCTAAATTGATCGCCTCCCGGGCTGCTCGAATGGCAACTATTTGCTGGGCACTCCGCGTGCGGGATACGTTCCTAATGGGCTCCGGGAGGCGTGGGAAAGCTTGAGGTGGCTGGATACCAGCATCATTTAGGAGGGAGGTGACGAGGCGGGAATAAGAGAATGGTACCGCACCTTTTTCTTCCCAGGCCGCGTAAATAATATCAGCATAGAGCATACGGGCCAGATTTAGAGTGAAATTGGGGTTGAAAAGGTGGTATACGAGTGTGGCTAGGTGAGGATGCATCACCGAGTCATTAGAGGCTTTAAGCAGGTTGGCGCACACTATATGGAAAGTGATGCACGCCTTATCGTTCAGGCGGCCCACGGGGAATGTAACATGTTCCCAAATGTCGTTGGGCGTGAGCCAGTCAATGCACTGTTCTTTGGGATTGGTGGGGCGTTGGTTGGGTAGTCGTAAATTTCTGGGTGGGGAACGCCCTTATCAACAAGTTTGCGGGCGAGGATGGCTAAGGAGAATCGTATGGGGCGATCGTCAACAAAAGATTGGCATTCAAACTCGCCCGTGCGGACGAGAGAGACATAAAAGGACCGAACTTCGTCTGCCCAAACAACATGGTGGGGTTCCTGTAGGTATTGCATCAACCCCTTCCGGCTGAGAAGGGTGGTGACGGAGCAGGGAAGCTCGTCCTAGTTGATAACTCGCTCAATGTGCAACTGGCAGGAGAAACTGAAAAAGCGTTCACACCATGCGCGCTCCATGTGGGAGCGGTATTGCCCATTATCGTTGGGAAGAATTTCAGTTGACATGTATTTGGCGGGAAGATATTGATTGGCCATTGGGAAATCTGGGAATTAGGAGAGGAAAGGCTTAGGCTTGTAGAGAGGGAAATATTTGGAGGTGTGAGCGAAAGAGTAGGGAAGATATGGTATTTATAGATGGTGGGGAGGGGTTTGGGTGAGGGTTTTTGGAGGGAAAAGGGAGTGGGTGTTTTGTGGGGAAGGGAGAGGATAGGGGGTGAATGGGTTCCTCGGGAAGGACCAAAATCGCAGGACCTTAACCGATCCGATTTGGGGATTCGGTTCGGTTTTGTGGATTTTTATTTTGCGATTTTTCCAAGCCGAACCGACCCGGCTTGGGGAATCGGTTCCATTCCATCTTAGCAGAACCCCACTGTCAGCGTGCTGCTTTGGAATCCTATACTCGCACTTTTTTCTGAATGCTTTCGCACTTATTCCCCCACTGAATTTTTCGATGCCCTCATGAATTTGTGTTGGAATGCGTGATTTTTAACCCTAATATTACGTAACCTACCTATGAACTCAATCTAATCTACCGAAGCACGATTATTATACATAAGAATTCACTCCATACGCGTCGGGGGTACGAAGACCTCTCTTTTTCAGTTCATTCGACCCCGTAAACGGGTTACGACAACCAAACGGTGTCAACTTCTTCCAGACACGGCTCTTGATATGGCTTTAGGCGTTGTCCATTTACTTTGAATGTATTTCCCCCTTTCAAATCGTCTAACTCTACAGCTTCGTGAGGGAGTACATTCTTCACAATGAATGGGCCAGACCATCGTGACCGCAACTTACCCAGAAATAGATGAAGCCGAGAGTTATAGAGAAGTACTTTTTTCCTGGGAAGAAACTCTTTGCGTCAAATAATGTTATCGTGAGCGAGTTTCATCCTTTCTTTGGAAATTTTAGCATTCTCATACGCATCATTGTGTATCTCTTCTAACTCGTTTAGTTAAAGCTTGCGAGCTTCTTCGGATTTATCCATGTCATAGTTCAACTTCTTAACTGCCCAATACACTTTGTGCTATAATTCAACGGGAAGATGGAAAGGTTTTCCATACACAAAGCGAAAAGGGGACATCCCGAGGGGATTTTTGTATGCGGTACGATAGGCCCATAGTGAATCGTTATATCTAAGTGACAAATCTTTTCGGGTGGGATTGACGGTCTTCTCAAGAATGTGCTTGATTTCTCGATTTTCTAGTTCGGCCTGCCCATTTATTTGTGGGTGATAGGTCGTTCCAACTTTGCGAACGACGCCATACTTTCTCATGAGTCTCGTGAATGGTCTGTTGCAAAAGTGCGTGCCATTATCACTGATTATCGTTTTCGGAGCACCGAAGCAGGAAAGTATGTGTTCCTATAGGAACCTAATCACCACTTTACTATCATTTGTCTTGGTAGCTATAGCTTCCACCCATTTAGAAACGTAATCTACCGAGACAAGGATGTATAGGAAACCAAAGTATGGGGGAAAATGGCCCATGAAGTCAATACCCCAACAGTCGAAGATCTCAATAATGAGTATCGGGGTTAATGGCATCATGTCTCGTCGAGTATGGGGGAAATATTCATCGATGGGCATTGGATCACTAGGTACGTCGGACGAAAGCCGTGATAAGTGGTCGGCAACGACATTTTCTACTTATTTTTTGTCTTTAATGGAGAGATTAAATTCTTGGAGGATTAGGATCCACCTTAGGAGGCGCGACTTAGCGTCTTTCTTTGCAAGTAGGTATTTCAATGCCGTGTGGTCAGTGAAGCAAGTGATGGGAGAACCGATAAGGTAGGACCGAAATTTGTCAAGAGCGAACACTACCACTAGCTACTCCTTCTCTGTGGTGGAGTAATTGAGTTGTGGTCCGATAAGAGTTCAACTAGCGTAGTAGATGACATGAGCTTGTTTGTCTTTTCTTTGGCCTAAAACAACCCCTATCGCATAATCGCTAGCATCACACATAAGTTCGAATGGTAGGGACCAATACGAAATTTACATGATGGGAGCGGACACAAGCATGGTTTTCAATTTTTCAAAAGCGCTAGGGCATGCTTCCGTCCACTCAAATAGGGTGTCCTTCATAAGTAGGTTGCTTAAAGGTCTAGCGATAGCGCTAAAGTCCTTAATAAATCGTCGATAAAACCCCACGTGGCCAAGAAGGAGCGCACGTCTTTGAGCGATTTTGGTGAGGGTAGATCGGTTATGACATCTATCTCTATTCTATCAAATTCAATCCCTTTGGATGACACGTTATGGCCAAAAACTATGCCCTCGGTTACCATGAATGGCATTTTTCCTAATTCAGCACTAAGTTCTTCTGCACACACACCGGACAAGTACTTTTTCCAATTTTTCCAGACAAAGATCGAAAGAGGTGCCAAAAACGCTAAAGTCGTCCATGAATACTTCAAGTCATCTCTCAACCATGTCGCTAAATAAACTCAACATGCACCTTTGAAAGGTCGCGGGTGCATTACACAAACCGAATGGCAGACGTTTGTAGGCAAACGTACCAAAGGGGCACGTGAAAGTCGTTTTCTCCTGGTCAAGTACATCTACCTCAATTTTGTTATATCCGGAATAACCATCAAGGAAGCAATAGTAAGGGTGGCCCGCTACTCTCTCAAGCATTTGATCAATAAATGGTAAGGGTAAATGGTCTTTTTAGTTCCTGCATTGAGTTTTCGATAATCAATGCAAACGCGCCACCCGGTGGTGGTACGTTGGGGAACTAGCTTTCCCTTAGCATTTTCAATCATTGTCATTCCTGATTTCTTCGGAATAACTTGAACAGGGCTCACCCACTTGCTATCCGAGATTGGGTAGATAATCTTGGCATCTAATAACTTAATGATTTCGGTTCTCACTACTTCTTTCATATTGGGATTTAGCCTTCTTTGCATTTCTCTAGAGGGCTTTACATCCTCTTCGAGATGGATCTTGTGGGTGAAAATTAAAGGACTTATTCCCTTCAAATCAGCAATACACCAATCAAAAGCACCTTCGTGCTTCCTCATAATTTTTAACAGTTTACCCTCCTGCTCTTCGTCTAGGCTAGAGGAGACAACAACAGGAAATGTATCATCCTCTCCTAGATATGCATATTTAATACCGGGGGGGGGGGTAGTTTCTTCAATTCGAGGGACGAAAATTTTTCGCTCGAGGGAACCATGCGTGCCTCCCTTGGCGGTAAATTTTTTAACCGAGAAACCCAATTTACATCTCTCGCATCCTCTTCCGACGTTCTCTCATCAAGTAACTCTCTCAACTCCTCAAATTTCCTCTCAAATTCAGTATACGTCCCCTCACTCTCGTGGCTCGACACTAAACAGTACCCTAGGGCATCTCTACAATAATTTTCCTCAAAGTACTTTTCTACGATCTCGTCGATTAAGCTCACCGCGTGAAGATCATCTTCTTCCCCCGTATGTTGGGCTATATGGAAGATATTATTTTCTAAGGTCATATTCCCAGAGGTGAGTTGCATCTGCCCATTTTGAGTATTAATAATTGCGTTAGCCGTAGCTAAGAATAGGCGCCCAAGAATGATGGGAACATGATTGCTCGAGGCAAATGAGGGTTTCGTATCCCAAATGACAAAATCTATCAAAAAGTAAAAAGTGTCAACTTGAACGATCACGTCCTCAACTATACCTCTTGGGATCTTCACGGTTCGATCCGCTAACTGAAGAGTGATCTTTGAGGGTTTGAGGTCGCCCAGGTCAAGTTGCCTATAGATGGCATAAGGGAGGATATTGACACTTGCTCCCAAGTCAAGTAAGGCTTTTTCGATTTTATTTTCTCCAATGATGCAGGAAATGGTGGGTCCAGCGGGATCTTTGAATTTTTTTGGGAGATCATTAAGTAAAATTGAGCTCACGTTCTGTGCTAGAAATAAGTTTTTCTTTACCTTCATCTTCCTCTTCACTATTAATAAGTCTTTGATGACTTTTGTATAAGCTTAAATCTGCTTAATGGCATTGAGAAAAGGTAAATTGAGATTTACTTGCTTTATCACATCTAACACTTCATCACGGGGGTTTCCTTTATGGGAAGGAACCAACCTTTGAGGAAACCGTGCCGCGGTGGGTGGTTTCACTACTACCTCGGGCTCACTAGTGTATTTTTTATCACTCTTTTTCAAGGAGACATCTTCGGCCTCTTTCGTGCCGGGCGAAATCTCTGTGTCTTTGGTTGTGTCGTTTGGGGGAGGTGTTAAATCAATGACTCTCCCACTACGAAGAGTGGTCACAGCTTGACATTTCTCCTGATGTTCTGTCGAGGTGGAGCTAACACTAGTTTGACCTTGGGGCAGTCTTTGGTAGTGGGCAGGAAACTTGCCCTTCACTTGGACACTTAACGATGATTGTATCTTTAAAATATTAGCGTTTATGTCGCTGATCATGCGATCATACCTAGCATTGGCTGCATTCTGGGTATTGATAAATTGGTTCATCGTATCCTCGAGATTTCTCCGCGGTGGAGTAATATATGCCCCTTGAGGTGGTGGTGCTTGCACTTGTCCTTGCATGTGTGGAGCTTGTTGAAAGTGCGGTGGTGGAGGAGGGGCAACATGTGAATTAGGATTCATCGCAGCATGTTGTTGCCCATATCTAAAACCAGAATGGTTTTTCCATGAAGGGTTGTAATAATTCCCGTGCGGTGCACCAAAATTATCCTTGAATCCTCCTATACCACTTACTTGCTCTTGAAGCATCACTCTGTAGGCGGGTATAGTCGGGCATTCCTCAGTTGAATGACCCGCCTCACAAATCGCATACACCTTCTCGATGGGGGTTAGGATGGATCCAGTTAGTCCTCTTCCACATACTTTAAGTATTTCTCGCACTCCTTTCTCAAGTAAATCGAGTCGACTGTTCATTATAGCATTCCTTTCCACGTGAAACAGGCCGTATGTCGATGGAGTGGTGGTGGCTTGGCGAGTTTGATTTTGAGCACTAGGGTTAGATGCATCCCAGGATTGGGTAGTCTTGGTGACATACCTCAGGTGAAACTCAATATTGTTGGCGTCTAATTCGACGAAGGGACCATCACACATAGTCTCAATAAGTTGTTTGGAATTCATATTCAGCCCGTTATGGATGAAGGAAATGATCTGCAGTTTATCAAATCCATGATGAGGGCACGAAGTATTTAACTCATTGAAACGCTCGTATCATCGATCGAACGACTCATTTTTTAGTTATCGGAAGGTTTCAATTTGAGCCTTGATGGAGTTCATTCGATGTGTAGGAAAGAATTTCTTGAGAAACTTAGATTGTAACTCGTTCCATGATGAAATCGAATTTGGAGGTAAAGACCATAGCAAGGTCTTAGCCTTATCCTTTAGCGAGAAAGGGAAGAGTTTGAGGCGCAGCACATCTTTTGTGCATGTTTGATCGTTGAGGCTCTCGTACGCCTCCTCAAATTCCAAGATGTGGGCATATGGCTTTTCTGAATCCATTCCATGGTAAGTGGGAAGTATCTGGATCATCCCATTCCTAAAGCGAAATTGCCTTGCATTATATGGGAGTAAAATGCATCCCGAAGTGACGGTGCGCTCGGGATATAAGAGTTCTCTCAAAAGGCGGTACGAGGCCTCTTCCTCACCGGCGGCAGCACTACCATGTTATGACATAATTCTCTCACTCAAAGACTCTGTGTCCTCACTTGGTATGCTCGGGATGCGCTCTGAGGTGTGTCCTAAGAGGGAAAATAGAGTGTTATTCGCGATTGAGTGTGATGGTGTGGAAGGTGGAACCCATAATTGTGGAGCGTTAGGAGTGTGAGGTCTATCATGATCGTACTCAACTATTGGATTTTCGTGAATGTGGGTTGGAGTATTATGAGGAGTTGGAGTGAGTTCAGAATTTTGCATTAACTGGCTTATGAGATATGAGGAGGAATGTTTTTGTGTATTTTCAATTTTTTTTATGTTTTTGGATTTTTAGAAAATTTTCATCAAAGTTTGAGATTGACTTGATCTAACTTAAGTCTACCTAAGTCCCCGGCAACGGCGCCAAAAACTTGACGCGGCTAAGAATGTGTCTCAGAAGTGCGTACTCACTAGGCTCAATTGCAAGCTTGTCGCTCAAGTAATAATCCGATAAGTCGGGAATCGATCCTCATGGAAATAGGACAACAGAGTTGTAACGACGTTGGACAGACGAAGGAATCCTAACTCTGACTCTAAAGAAAAAGGAGAAGATGATCTGTTTTAGGAATTGACTACAACTAAATGCAATTTTGAAAATATTTATTTAATGCACCAAAGTATGAATGGGATGTAACTATTCTAAATTACCTAAATTACTAATGATGATTCAATTGAAACTTGAACTATATGATGAAGAAAATAGGACGGGAATACAATCCCTCAACCCTAGTGTATTGCATGTATAAAACTAATCATAAATTTATGTGATTAGTTAGACCCGAAATTTAGTACTCCCAAGCATTATGTATATGAGGTTCAAGCCCGCACCATACTTAATTAGAGGATGAGTAAATCGGTACTGCGATAGTTACACTTGAATCGCATTCTGAAGCAACCCGGTTACCCTGAAGTAAACGAGATCCAAAGATCTACAATTGTCGTGTTTTTACACAATACGGTCATAATCAAGTCAGTAAATTTAGAGGACTAATTTTATACACAAGAAACTACCACATCAGGTTGAGTTCATGCATCCCGACCTTTTAAATCTAGCCGGACATATGAAAACTTGAAAACAACATGTTTAGAATGAACGAAATTTTTTTTTTCTAGTGAATGAAGATGAAGAAAGATGAAATTAGTAATGAAAAAGCAACTAGAACAAAGATTGAAACATAAATTATAATGATTTTACTTGAATTGCAACTTGAAAGCAACTAGGGTTTATGTTCTTCTCTTCTAAAATGGATTACAAATCTTCCTTAATGACTTAGAAGCCTCCCTTTTACGTTTGGTAGGAGTTACAATTTATAATCTACAAAATATAAGAGTTTGAACCAAGTTGGATTCTTATTTTTACAAATGGATAAGTTCAAAAAATCGAGAATGGAACCGATCCTGTTAAGGGGTTCGGTCCAGTTCCATCTTTGCCAGCTTTTACTGATACTTCCTCGAGCATGGGATCGGTTCTTTATTTCCTTGCTTCGGTTCCATCTTTTTGACTATTCACAGGAAGTTTTCCACGCATAGGATCGGTTCGTTTTCTCCTCAATTCGGTTCGGTTTCGTCGTGTTCAGCCTTTACAGAGTCTTCCCCCATGATGGATTCTATTTGTTTTATTTCCCTTGGGTTCGGTTTGTTTTATTTCCCATGGGTTCGATTCTGTTTTTACCAGTCCTCACAGAATCCTTTTCTTTTTTTCTTTTTTTGAAGCTTTTGGTACGAAACTCGAATTAAAACATTGAACTCCTGTGAAATAGATGAAGAACACACGAAAGTCGATGTACTCATTAGAACTTTTCAATAGAAAATATATGATAAAAGTCCACTTGAATTACACTTCGCAACGCGATAAAAGCCTCTAAATTAAGGGGATAAATGGGAAGAATTTATGCCTAATCAATCGCTTACTATTATGGAAAGATAAATAGTGTATAATATATATTTTGTTCAATGTATGGATTTGTAAATGGTTTATGTTGTGTTTGTGCTTGTACATTTAAAATCATGAATAATATAAAAAGTTAAGACCTAATCATCTGGATTCCAATGGCTTCTCTATATGTTTGTCTTGTGCAAAATTTGGATATTGTTTATTGAATGTGGATTTTTTTAATCTACAATTAAAGCCCATAAAAGTATCTTAATCAAATTTTGAAGCCTTGTACGTCTAATTAGTCTTAATAAAAAATGTGTTATTCCTACGAGTGTAAAAAAGACACTAATTTGATAAGTCCAAGCTCTGCCCACCATTAATGAAAAACACAAATTAGTTTTTCTTCTTGCCAATGGAATATGTGCAATGTATTTTTCGCACTTTGTCGCTTGCGATTTATACACGTTGGTTTATAAAATTTTATTCCTTACATCAGTTGCTTCTACTTTGAAAGCATGAACAATTTCTTTTATATATGGCCATTTTCTCTCTATTATTTATTCTAGTATGTTTTACGGCACACGATTATAATATTAAATTTGCATACGTTACTACCCTTAAATATAGATTTAACGTTGTTAGGATGTTTGGTATTCTCGCGAGTAATTTACTTCAAAATCTCAGTTTAAATTTGGGTTTATACTTCATTGTAAAATCTACTATACATATACATTTGTGTGTGTATTTATGCATATCTAATTATGAAGGACTCGATAACTTAAAATAAGGGGTTTGGACTTTCTAAGGTATTAACAAAAATCACCAAGAAGTATTTGTATTAAAGCGTTTGTGATAATGATTATCAGTTCAGCAGGAAGCAAGATGAATACATATTGACTCCGTTTGGTTACACAAATTATTTGATTATGTAAATTGGTTCATTGTGAATCAATGCATTGTAAATGAGTATATTTGAAATAGGTTTAAATGAAATTTTACGAAATATTTGGCAATCTGATATTGATGTTAAGTTCAAGTAGAAAAAAAGATTAAAGCGAATTGAGAAAAAGAGAGAGAGGGAGGGAGGAACTTTATGTGACTCCTATTTCAAATTGATGCATTTCAAAAATTTATGAATATTTTAGATTTTATACGTGAGATTAAATGAGTCAATTAATGAATCATTTCATTAATGAAACCGAACAAAATTAATGGGCCAAACTAGGACATTGTTAACGACTTCATTTCTTGGTAATTTATATAATTATGTTATATTTATTATTTATTCTTGTAGGTTTTGTAAAGTACATCTGATTTCCACTTAACCATGGTACTTTGGTTTATTATCAACCGACCGTAGGGAGTTTTTCTCCATAGGTTTAACAAAAGCAAATGTTCGCATATTTGTCTTTTCCCCCCTAAACTCCCTCCCTACACTCGCTTCTTCTTCTAATTGTCTCTACATCTTTCTCTCCACTCAAACTTCCCCACCCTACTCCATCTCGCCGGTTTCTCTCTCCAAACATCGACATAATTGATCCATCCCATGTAAATGATTTATCTCCATATCCTCCCTTTTTTCATATAACGACTTTCTTACACCCAAGCTTTCCAATCAATTTCTATATTGGTTGTGAATCACACCCTAATAGTTTCTATAAACTGCTATATTGGTTGTGAATCACACCATGACTATTTATTAAGAAATCAAATCCTAAACCAAACCCCACACTCAATCCTACACTTCATACTTTGAAAACCAAAACATGGAAAATCGTGATTGTTTACTATTATGGGACACTAAACAATGTATACTATCTATTTTTGTTCAATATATATTTTTGTAAATGGTCTATATAGTGATTGTGTTTATAAACTCAATACCATGAATAATATCTAAAGTAAAGCCCTAGTATTCCTATGGGTTCTCTATATGTCTGTCTTGTGCAAAATTTGGATTTGTTTGTTCACTATGGATTTTTTTGTTAATATACAATTAAAACGCATCAGAATAGCTTAATCGATTCGTGAAACCTCGTATGTTTTATTGTCTTAATTGAAGTTGTGTTGTTTCTACAAGTATAGAATGAAACACTAATTCGATAGTTCACAGATCCTCCCACTATCAGTACACCATTAATGACAAAACAAACTAGTTTTTCTTCATGCAAGTGGATTATATGGAATGTATTTTCCGCACTCATTTTCTTGCGATTCATGTGCATCAGTTTATAAGAGTTTATTCCTTACATCAATTAGTGTTACCTTGAAAGCGCGACCAATTTCTTTTGTTGATGTCCATTCTTCCTCTCTACTATTTGTTCTTGTAGGTTTCATGATGCACAGTTACAATATTAAAGTTGAACATGTTATTACCCTCAAATCCATAAATAAGATTATTAGTTTGTTTGGTACTTATTTGGAGTGATTACTTTAAAACCTCAATTTAAATTTGGGTGAGTACCCATTGTTGAATCTATTATACATATACATTTGTGTGTTTATTTATACACATCAAATTATGAATGACTCGATAATTCAAAATTAAGGATTTCGTAAGGACAAATTTTCAATTGAGTCAATTTGTATGTAATTGTCATTATTCTGAACAAAACAATTGAATCATAGGATAGACTTTGTGTTGTTGATCCCATAAGCCTATGTCGTATTTGATGAAGACATAGTGGCAAATCTTCAAAGATTGGATATATCATGCAGTGTTTATCGTGCCATGTTTGTCTTCATTATGTTTACCGAGGATCTCACAGGTATGAATGCATATTGAATACGGGTCATTAGATATTTTGTAAGGGTGTTTGCTTTTATACTTAAAATCACCCGGAACTATTTTTAAATGTTTTGTAAAGATTTTTTTTATTTTGATCTCATTAGAACAAGAATTAAGCTCGTTGGAATGGAAAATACAGTTTTTGTTAGAAAGTTATTCAGTCTCATTAGAACGACATTGAGATCTCGTTAGAACGACTATCTAATGACCATCAAACGAGATATCTCTGTCAAGGATTTCACACTTCGTTTAAAGCTCGCTGGAAGTCCACTTGAATGAGAAACCCATTTCGTTCAAACGACATTCAGTTTTGTTAGAACGAAAAGTTAATCTCGTTCGAACGACCCTTTATTTTTGTTCGAACGAGTTTGCCCCCTCAATCTTCGTGCTTTCAGTATTTAAGGCATGTTGGGCTCCTATTTTTCAAGAACTTTTTGCGAAAAACATTTTCTTACCTATTTACCGAACAAAATCATTGTTTCACCTTTTATGTTTAAAGATCTAAGGTTCATAATTCCTGTGCTTTGAGATTTTAAATATGGGCATTAAAGTTTATTTCTCTTTATATTGAGAGAACTTGTTTCGTGCGGTGGACTCCATTCGTGCTATTTGCGGTGTAGATGGTTGCTAGCCTCATCGGTGGATATCAAGAGATGCGTGGACTCGTGCTTGTGGAAGCTTGTGGGGGTGGACTCCTGCGTTGCACTGTGGAGGAGAGGTGGAAGATATAATAACGTTAAGGCTTGTGGGAATCGATTCGTTGAGTAAGTCTATTATCTATGCTTTGTAAAACCGTATCATAGTGAACTATTTTGGTAGGTCGTTCGAGCTTTTTTTCCTATGTGTTTTTTCTCGTACATTAGCGTCTTGTGGATTGTTTATTTACTTCATCTGCTTATCACCTAGATGAATGTTTTAGGTTAAAAAGATTGAATATGATAAATTAGTTTTCCAAAACTAAGGTTTAAAATCGGTGATATGTTTATTTGGGTTAATATAGTTTGAAGTTCCAATCTTTAAAACTTGAAAAAAAGTATTCAAAAAATTGGACTTTTGTTTATTCGTACCATCTTTGCCTAAGCACACCCTATTAAGAGACATTCTCAAATTGTTATTAGATCTAGATCACTTAGTTATTGTGTTTTGATCCCGTGTCCTTATACATGAATTTTGGAGGCTTTTATGGTATTAAGATCTCAATTTTTGATAGGTCGAACTATGCAAATGGGAAAATGCATATGAAATCAGTACTTAAGGCTATAAATGAGTGGGTTTGGTTAGTTATTGTTAAAGGTTGGTCTCCACTTACCCCTGGAGGTGGAGAGGCAATTCATTTAAACTCGTAAAATCATGGATTGGGTCAAGCATGAGTTAGCAAATTATAATTCTAGAGATTTAAAGGCTCTCTTTTGTTCTATCACCCCAGAGGATTTCCACTGTATTATGACTTGTGAGGCATATACAGAGACTTGGAACATACTCCAACTCACCCATGAAGGAACTAGTGTTGTTAAGGCTTCCAAACTCCAAAATCTCACCACTTAGTTTTAAACGATTATAATGTTGGAAAGTGAGACTTTTGATGAGTTTTATGCTAGATTGTTCAATATAGTTAATTCATCTTTTAACTTGGGAGAGAAGATGAGTGACAACCGAGTAATCAATAAAATCTTAAGGTTGTTTCTTTAAAAATTTAATCCAAAGGTGGCCATTTTGAATTCTCTGGGCACTCTTGAGTCTATGAAACTTAAATATCTTATAGGTGACTTACAAACTTATTAGCTTGACATGTTTATCTCCAAGAATGTGATGAAGAAAGGGGCATTGCTCTGAAAGCCCGGAAGGAGGAAACACCTATTTCAGATGATGAGTTTGACATCAATTTCGAAGATGTCTTCATGTTGGCAAACAAATTCAAGAAATTTCTAAATTCTAAAAGTAATCTAAATACGCAAAAAGGTTTGAGAAAAATATGCACAACAAGGCCGACCACTTTCCCAAAGATTGAAATGATAATTTTAAGAAGGATGAGTCAAAAAGATGTAATGGTTATGATGGTAATGGCCGTAGGGTAACTGATGTAATACCCCGTATTTTTATAGATATTTAAATTACATATGTGGGTATAATTTGGTAATTAGAGGAAATTAATGTGAATAGTAGTTTTGAAATTTATGAGTATAATTTGATGAATTTGAGAATTTAAAGTGAATAGTAAATATTAGTTTGCAAGTGTCGGATTAATATTTACATGGGTTATATTTTCTCACGAGACTGAGTAAATGAGTTGGATTATTTTTTATGTCACAGCTGAGTAAAGCGACAAAGGATAATATTTTAATTGGAGAACACGCGTGTTGAGAAGTGTTAGGTACGATTAGTGATTTTTAGTTAAGTAACTCGGATGGAGATTTCGAGTGCACAGTTGGTTTCGAAATGGCCGAGATAGTCATAATAGAGTATCCGGGGGCAGTGTTTAGGTTTCGGAGATTTTTTGACTAGTAGGGACTCACAATTGAGTAAACGAGTCATTTTTTGGTTTATAAGGGACAAGCCCTTATTTCTCTCTTATAAGTCACCAGGGAGAGGAAGAGAAAGAAATAAAAAGAGAGAGAAGAAGAAGGAAAGAAAGAAATAAAAAAAGAGAGAAGAAGAAGGAAAGAAAGGAAGAGAGAAAATGGGATTCCGGGTCAAACTCCGCGGGATTCGACTCGAGGTCGTCGAATTTTTTCCACGAGGCAAGTGTTTACTTGCTTTATTCATTTGTGTGTATTTCATATCATAGTTGGTAATGAAAATTAGGATTTTGGGTTAGGATTCTTAAATAAAAATGGGGTTTTGTGAAATGAACTCATAGAAATTGATGTGGTAATTACCCCATAAGAAATCTAAGCTTTAATGGATAAAAATGGTGTAGTTTTTGTGAGAAATGAATTTAATGGAGTTAGGGTTTGATTCTTGAGTGGTTTGATGAATCCCATGAAATTAATGTTGTGCTGGTTAAAAATAGATGTGTAGATGATTATATTGTTGGTTGGTGAAGTGAAAAACCATAAATCTTGGATTGATTGGGTGTTGGTTTGATTTGGAGTTGGAGAAGATGATGAATAGTAACTCAGCGTCCTTTTCGAATCGATTCGGTCAGGAAGTGAATCGATTCGGCTCTTGGTCAAAATAAAATTTATAGATCTTTTCGATACGGTCATGTGGGCGCCCACCACATATTTTTCTATTTTTTTTAATTAGTAATGATTTTTCTACAGAAAGGTGACCGAAGTTGAAATCGTTAATAAGAAATCAAACCTGACATTGGGAGAAAAAAATTGACGTATTGTTAACTCTTGATGACTTCTAGTGTTAAACCCATGTTAATGGTGTGTAGAAAGGGTGAGAAATGGGAAGAAATGATAAACTAGGGTTTTAATGATTGTAATGTTGTTGGTTGAGATTAGAAACCACAAAATGGAGAACGGGTTGATATTTGGGTATTTTGGAGAAGATGAAATCTCCCAAACAGTGAGCTCCAAACAGGGCGAATCGATTCGGGTCTAAATCGAATCGATTCGCATAAGGGGACCTGTAAGGCTGTCTCAGGCCGAATTGATTCGGATTGAGATCGAATGGATTCGCCTTTGAGGACCTGCTTGCGGAACACTTTCCGAATCGATTCGAATTGAGATCGAATCGATTTGCATTAGGGGTGAATCGATTCGCCTTTACTGAATTTGTCAGTTTTCTTCCCTTAAGTGCATGGGGATTTTTGGACTAGTAGGGACTCGCAATTGACTAAACAAGTCATTTTTGGATTTATAAGGAACAAACCCTTATTTCTCTCTTATAAGTCACGAGAGAGAGGAAGATAAAGAAATAAAAAGAGAGAGAAGAAGAATAAAAGAAAGGAAGAGAGAAAAGGGGATTCTGGGCCAAACTCTGCGGGATTCGACTCGAGGTCGTCAGATTTTATCCACGAGGCAAGTGTTTACTTGCTTTATTCATTTGTATGTATCTCATATCATAGTTGGTATTGAAAATTATGATTTTGGGTTGGTATTCTTGAATAAAATGGGTTTTTGTGAAATGAACTCATAGAAATTGATGTGGTAATTGCCCCATAAGAAATCTAAGCTTGAATGGATGAAAATGGTGTAGTTTTTGTGAGAAATGAATTTAATGGAGTAAGGGTTAGATTCTTGAGTGGTTTGATGAATCCCATGAAATTAATGTTGTGTTGGTTAAAAATAGATGTGTAGATGATTATATTGTTGGTTGGTGAAGTGAAAAAACATAAATCTTGGATTGATTGGGTGTTGGTTTGATTTGGAGTTGGAGAAGATGATGAATAGTAACTCAGCGTCATTTCTGAATCGATTTGGACAGGAAGTGAATCGATTCGGCTCTTGGTTAAAAAGTGAAATTTGTAGATCTTTTCGATACGGTCATGTGGGCATCGACCGCGTGTTTTTCTGATTTTTTTAATTAGTAATGATTTTTCTACGGAAGGGTGTCCGAGGTCAAAATCGTTAATCATAAATCAAACATGACATTGGGAGAAAACAATTGACGTATTATTAACTCTTGATGACTTAGAGTGTAAAACCCATGTTAATGGTGTGTTGAAAGGGTGAAAAATGGGAAGAAATGATAAACTAGGGTTTTAATGGTTTTAGGGTTTAAATCTAAGAGAAATGGCTTAATACCACAAATTAATTGATGTGTTAATTATAAATCAGTGTTAGTATGATTATAGTGTTGTTGGTTGAGACTAGAAACCACAAAATGGAGAACAGGTTGATATTTGGGTATTTTGGAGAAGATGAAATTGTCCAAACAGTGAGCTCCGAACAGGGCGAATCGATTCGGGTCTAGACCGAATCGATTCGCATAAGGGGACCTGTAAGGCTGTCTCAGGCCGAATCGATTCGAATTGAGACCGAATCGATTCACCTTTGAGGATATGCTTGCAGAACACTTTTCGAATCGATTTGGATTGAGACCGAATCGATTCTCTATCCCTAATCGATTCGCATTAGGGGCGAATCGATTCGCCTTTGTTGAATTTGTCAGTTTTCTTCCCTCAAGTGCATGGGGAGTTAAATTATAACTTGAAGATTATTGTATGGGATTCTAGATGTGATATCAGGACTCTTAGATTACGGAATTGAGAAGGGATATATATTAAATATATACGGAAGTTGTTACGGTATATATATATGATATGATATGATGTGAATATAAATATATATGTATGTGACTGGTATATATTTGTACTTTAGAGGCTGGTTCCACAAGCTTCCCCGGGCATTGGGATGGATAGCCAGATTATATATTTTCTCTAGTGCTATCCAGGGAGGTTGCGTAATGTGGGTGAATCCCCTGGCTTGAGGAGCAGGAAGAGTATATTCCCAGGTCATATGGTCTCGCATACGAGTGCGATATTTTTATTCCACTTTCGGTAGGGAATATGATCGTCTCCACCCTTTAGTTTTCTACCATGACCATGAGTGAGTCTGGCTTGATACCATGGTTGATTGAGTAAACCCGGATGTGGATAGGCACTTGAGTCTGCATCCTCGAGTTATAACTAAGTGGGATGGTTATTATACTTATGATTGTAATAGGTATAATTATACTTGTTGCGTATAGTATATTGCTTTTATATGAAGACGAGATATTATATAGCTTTGACTCGTGTAAAGAGTAAAATGAATAAGGGTTTATTCTTCTTCCGGGTGACTTATATCCGGATTAATACAATGTAAATCGTATATTAAAATGAATTATATATATACGACACTTTATATATTAAAGTGAATAGGGTATTTTAAACTAGTGAAAGTTACCGATTATGAACGGTATAGTTATATATATATATAAACGAGAACTATATATATAGCACACATATGATTATATCAACTAAAATCTTATGTAATAGTTTACGATAACTTATATTATATCACGTACGGTAGGTGATAATTAGGAGGACTTAGAAGATGGGTTCAAGAGATTAGTTTGTCAGGGTAGCTTAATTAGGTTATTAAACGTATGCGATAGGTGCGCACTATTAGAAGAGGGGTGAGGTGTATCTCATGATAGTGTGATACCAGTTTAAATATGAGAGATTTCATATTTTAAAATATGGCTTTTAATCACTTGCTATATATTTTCAAAACTCGGGCTCGGACTCATTTATCTATTTTCTCCTCTCTTGCTATATATGTATATATATTAGGTGTCTAAATATATGGACGCCTGGATGATGATTCTTTCCAGTCAGACATTTGCTGCAGCAGCTGTGGATGCAAGTAGGTTTATTGTAGACGCTTCAATCCTTGAGATCTAGATAGGATGTATTATAGAAACATTCAGTCCGATAGCCCAATTGTACTAATTTATTCTTTTACCGTCTTTTAGTGCGGCATTCGATTTGGTTGTGTTATGGTATACCGAGTGTTCGGTTATTTTATTTCATTTCAGTTTTTATGTATATAAATTGTGTGAATGCTTTAATTGGTTGGTTTGGTTAAAAAGATTAGTTAAATAAAATTTTGACGCCAGCCTAATAAGTTAATAGTAATTAAATTGGTTTTCGACAGTGATGCTGAGAATGAACCATATGAGTCTCCTGTTTTAATTTGGTATAGGATTGATCACACGATATTTTATTAGGCGGGGTGTCACAACTGAGTACCCTACGAAACTAAGGAAAAAGGGCAAGATTCTGATAGCATTTAATGCCTCCCTTAGCAATAGTGATCCAGAAGATGGAAAAGATTCTCCTATTAAGCACAACTTTACTGCGTTCATGGCTAGTCATATGAGCTTTTATGAGAAATCTTTCCATGAAGATATTTGCTTGCATGACACTTACGAGGCTATAGTTTATGAACCCTAAGTGATTATGGTCGAGAGAGCGGAGATGAGAGTGAGAATTAAGAAGAGGGTGAGGAGAGCGAACTCCAAGTTGCCTTTTGTGAATTATATGCAAAAACTTTGAAGGTAAAGTAGGCCAACTTGAAGTTGGAAGCTAAGTTAAAAGAATGTGCCGTATTAAATGATGATAGCATTTTGATTGAGGATCTTAGGACCCGTGAGAGGACTATTCGAGAGAATATATAATGTATTGAGGGTAGCAAAGATAGTCTTCATAGTCTGATAGAGGCTATGAAGAAAGAGCTTTTAGAGTTTTAGGAGTCTAGGAGTTTACTCAAGTTGAAGATAGCTGAGCTTGAGGAAAGATTGGGAGATTCGAGTCGTGTCAAATTTGATTTGGAGACTGGGTCGAAAAGTTTAGATAAAATTTTAGGCACCGTCCAAATCAAAGATGACAAGTGTGGAATTGGCTTCGGTGATTATAATGCACCCACTACTAAAGTAAAGGCCATGCGTATGAGAAAGCCGACTAAAAATGTTAAGAAAGTTAAACCTTTAGGTAACACCCCTTGTTGTGTTTACACTTGCACTCATTGTAGTGGGAAAAGGTCACCTTAGGCCTTTTTTATTTGATCTTAGGAACGATCCCATAAAGTCTAAGAATAGAGTCACCGTGATTCCCAAATCCTTTAAGCGCCATATTACATCTACTTGGGTTAGGAAATCGGATTTGGATGCTTTACATATTAAACTTATTGATTCTCGTTTGTTTGCACGTGATACTTCCTTTGCTAAATCTAATGGTTGATTGTGTTAGCTTATTTGTCATACTCTAGTCCGTGCTTCATGATATATGGTTGCTAGCAACATGACACGTGTATCTTTTATATTTTGATTTTTCATTTTTTTAGTCATATTGAAAAATACAAAAAGACTTTGTTCGTCTTTTGAGTTAGAGTTGGTTTTCAAAAATTAAAAAATTGGTATTTTATTTTGAATTTTTTAAGAAAAAACTCAAAAAGATTTTTCAGTTTTTATGTGTTTAAATTTTACACATTTGGTGTGGTATATTAGTGTTTTTGAATCCAATTCATTCCGTATTTTCCATGTGACTATGACATTCGATTATGATTGTAGGCATTTAGATTGTTATTAATCATGCTTGCATGGAGTTGTTTCGAACTTTATTTGCTTTATGGAATCGACTTTGTATATGCATCTGCACACACATGCACAAGCTTTTTGAATTTTAACTTCACATGTATATTTGAGATTTATGAGATGTTCTCTCATCAATCTTGTCATCTACATATTTTGTGACTATGGGGGATTTATGCATGTAAAAACTGTTGCGTGTGATATGTTTGATTTTATTGAAATATATGAGGGTGCACGGGAAAAGGACTAAGAAAAGGAGTAAATATCCATTGCGATAAAGCCACCATTAGCAAGATCCTAATGAAAAAAATTAAAGGCAATAAAAACAGAAAAATTATCAAAGGCCAGTATAGTTTAATTTGTTTGATATTCTAAAAGCATTGGCTTTAAAAGAATTGACAATAGAAAATAAGAGAAAATATGATATATATATATATATATATATATATATATATATATATATATATATATATATACATACATGTATATGTGTGTGTGTGTTTATCTTTTGAGGGTGTTTAGTTGAAGATAGACGGTTTTGCACAATAATTTTTAGTTATGCTTATTTTGTCATAACACTATCGATTTGTAAAAACATTAATATTTAAGGCTTGTGTACATTGTGCTTGTTTGTTCATTAAGTTAACTTTATCTCGTCACTTGAGGCTAAATCTTAGCTTGATAAAGTTTTGCGACCAATTAGAACTTCTTGAACATATTTGAGTGTTTAGGTCATAATTCATTTATATTTAGTTCATACCCATTCATTCCACCCCACATGTGTAGACACAATTATACTATGTTAGTGTGTAAAGCTTATGTGTTTTGTGTCAAGTTTGTGTTGTTGTTTATACCTATATATGTGTGTGTGTGTGTGTCGGATTTTCATTAGTATATTTTTTATACATTGTATATGGTATCGTGTTTTGAGTCTTCGCGTTATGCATTTAGTTTATGTTTGCTATATGCTTTATCTTTGGATTTTATTTGGCATGCTATGCGATCATATTGATATCTTTCGTTGCGTGTGTTGAAATTCCTTTTCCAAAAACCAGTGATTTCAAAATTGGTATCGTATATCATTGCATATTTATATTAGTATCTTTTTGCATCGATATTGATATTGCTTGATCATAGTTTGGATTATTTGTGCTTAAGTTACCATGTTGTGTGTATACTAAACTTTACACCATTGTATGATTTATTTCCTATCCCTTTGTTTAAAACTGGTATCTTATGACCACATATTTAGGGGGAGATTTTGTTTTTAGTGGAGTAATTACTTTATGCTATCTTGCTTTGTCTATTCCTGAACACAACGGGGAGGAAATGGTATTTTTCCTTGCATGATTAGGATATCTTTATCTTAGGGGGAGATGTCTTACCTAAGTTGAGATTACTTTAGACATTGTTAGATGTTTATTCATTTGTAGATTTATACTTATTATATTCTCTTTGCATTTGAAAGGTGTGTTTAAGTGTGTAGGTCTACAGGTTTGCCATATGCGGTAAAGTTTTAAAGCAAAACAAAACTACTCAAGTTTTTGTGTGTGTCGAGCGTCTGTACTCTTTTTTCCTTTCCGGGGTTGGGGAATGAGTCTTTTTAGATTACTTAACGGCCCATATGATTTTTGATTTTGTCCCGAAATAACCAAAGGGGGAGAATTGTAAGGACAGTTTTAATTGAGTCAATTTGTATATAATTGGCATTATTCCGAACAAAACATTTGAGTCATAAGATAAACTCTATATTGTTGATCCCATAAGCCTATGACGTATTTGATGAAGACGTAACAATCAAGCTTAAAAGATTGGATATATCATGTTGTGTTTATCGTGCCATGTTCGTCTTCATTACGTTTACTGAGGATCTCGTAGATACGAATGCATATTGAATACGGGTCCTTGGATATTTGTTAAGGGTGTTTGTTTTATGCTTAAAATCATATAGAACTGTTTTTAAATGTTTTCCAAAGATTTTTTTAAAAATTTCGTTAGGACGAGAATTAAGCTCGTTAGAATGAAAATAAAGTTTTCGTTAGAGTGCCTTTCAGTCCCGTTAAAACGACATTAAGATCTCCTTAGAACGATTATCTAACAACCATGAAACGATATATCTCTGTCAAGGATTTCACACTTCATTTGAAGCTTGTTGGATGTCTGTTTAAACGAGAAAGCCATTTCGTTCGAACGACATTTAGTTTCGTTAGAACGAAAAGTTAATCTCGTTAGAATGACCCTTTGTTTTTGTTCGAACGAGTTCGCCGCCTCAAATTTTCGTGCTTTCAATATTTAAGGCATATTGGGCTCGTATTTTTCAAGAATTTTTGGCGAAAAACATTTTCCTATTTTTTTTTATCAAAGTTAAAAAACCCTTGTTTCACCCTTTAAATTTAAAGATCCAAGATTCATAATTCTTACGCTTTGAGATCTTAAGTTTGGGCACCAAAGTTTGTTTCTCTTTGTCTTAAGAGAACTTGTTTTGAGCACCGGAATTCGTGTATGTTATTTGCGATGTATACGGTTACTGAGCCTCATCGATGGATACCGAGATGTGCATGGACTCGTGCGTTGTGGCAGCTTACGAGGGTGAACTCCTGCATTGCACTATAAAGGAGCAATGGAAGATAAAAGAGCATCAAGGCTTGTGGGGATCGAGTCGTTGAGTAAGTCTATTGTCTATGTTTTGTAAAATCATATCACAGTGAACTATTTGGCTGGTCCGTCCGAGTTTTTTTTTTCCTTTTGTGGTTTTCCTCGTACATCTGCGTTTTGTGGATGATTGATTTACTTTATCTCCTTATCACCTAGATGCATATTTTAGGTTAAAAAGATAAATTTGGGTAAATTGATTTTCCGTAACTAAAGTTTAAAATCGGTGCTAAGTTTATTTGGCTTAATTTAGTTTAAAGTTTCAATATTTAAAAAAAAAAAAAAAAAAACATAAAAAATTAGACTTTTGTTTATTCAGACCATCCTTGCCTAAGCACACACTGTTAAGGGACATTCTCTGATTTCAACTCCGTAAGCTATTAACAAAAATTCATAAAGAACTATTAGTTATTGAAGAGTTTGTCATAGTAATTTTCATTTCAGTAGGAAGAAAAATGAATACATATTAGCTCCATTTGGTTGCACAAACTATTTGCTTATGTAAATTGGTTTATTATGAATTACTGAATTTGAATGAGTATATTTAAAATGAATTTAATTCAAATTTTATGCAATGTTTGATTGTAGATGGTTATTTTATACAGTTTTATCGTTCAATGCACATAAGCTTAAGCAAAAGAGGTTTTCTCAATAAAGAAGGCCAAATAACACATACAATACGAGTTGTACGTGGTTCTACAAATTGCATACGTCCACGGGGTTTAGGGTTTCACTTTTATTTACTTTGGTAAGCCGGTTGATAGAGTTGTAGTATTGCTCGACAATACAATTTCAGTTATGCGTGTCTCATGGGGTCGGGTTTACATTTATAGAGGATCCTAAGAGAGTCCCAGCTTAATTGGTAGCTATCCCAAAAGTTCGGACCTATCCTTTATCAAAGCCAAACGTTTTATAAAATGTGCTTATGGGAATCCTTTGTGGCATGAACTCTCTAATGATCTTGATCTTATGGGTTGATACTGAGCACGTGCGGGTCATGTTACTCCATTAATTTTCTACCCATAATTGCCCCTAAAGTTCAGTGACGTTTTGAGGTCCTTAGGCTTTTTATGACTTAGTCAATTTGTTTTTGCCTTTTCAACCGAATGACAGTTTTGTAAATACATGTGACATTTGAAAAGCCAAACATCTCAAGCGTATGCCGATAATTATTTGTATTTGACAATGAATAGCCGTTTGATCAATCGTAATATACATTTAACTATTAAATCTCTCAGGGAGTTATTAAGACACTCTTTAGCTATAGGGAAACAGTTCCCACCTGTTTGCTCACTTTACAGTTCATTCGAAAATCTCTTCCCTTATTTTCGCAGCCTTTTAAATGGGAGCTTGTCACTTTCTTCGCTTCACTGTAAAAACTTCACTCGAAACTCATTTTTCTTCATTTTTTTTATTAGTTCCTTCTTCGAGTTTTTAAAAATGGTGTATATTATTGATGAAAACTCATTATATGAATTTAGAATCACTCATCGAATCCTTTTATGGGTGAAAAAAGAGTTAGTTAATGGTCCTCGTGACCTTTGTGCCCCTACTAAGGCCCACTTGTTGCCATCGATCTTCATCGTATTGTGCGGGATTACTTCCCCCCAAACCATTTATTTATGGAATTTCGTTAATTTTTTGACGTGGTTTCGGCCCATGTTGCTTCAAATTCCTAGAAGGTTGTTAGTGGGGTAAAATGTATTAACAAATTGTATTGGACACCCATTTTGGCTTAACCGAGATCATGTGTTGTTATCAGTGGATAACAACCATTGAAAACATTATTTATATGAAGACAACGACGACTAACAAAGCCTTGGCTATGAATCTCCTTGATTATAACAAAGATTATTGGGACTATGGTCTCGTAGTATTCCCCTCTTCTCGAGGGTGTGGTATATGAGGGGCAAATATGCCCTTAGAACGGTTAAGAACGTGTTAGAAAATTTTCTTGCTGTTTATGTTATTCCCCTCTGATTAAAGCTATTTTTTTGCAGCGAAGAGCGAGAAAAAGATTCCTTATGACATCAACGTCAATTTTGTTGACCTGAAAACTGTTTAGTCCATTCAATAGAGAGTAGGGGTTACCGAACATCCATGTCTCCCACATTTAAGCTCGGTTACAAGAGCACCATGACTTCCTTTGTTAAGAGAACGATAGAAAAAAGGCCGATCATCCCAATCTCTTTAGATGATCCAGATGCATCCACTTTCGATTCAGAGACCTCGTCCCCCAATATTTAAAAAGGGATAATTTCACAGATGAGAGAACTTCGTCATTATTTAAGCCCTTAGACGTTTCTTTGGTTCCCCCCACCATCTCTCCTAATGGTACGACCAAGAGGAATATCACAAATTAGGTGCCACACATACTGGCAAGAGGTCACCTTCACCTACTAGTCTCGTCGAAACCTTATGTTGGGGGTTCTTCTAACCTTTGGAACTTAATGACTCCCCTCGGAAGGAAAATTAACCTTTTTAAGAATATAAAGAGAGACACATCTCCTTAGATGGAACTTATGGGGAGGAAGGCCTCTGATAGGGGCAAGAGTGTTGCCTAATATGTGGTTGCTTGTCCAGACTTTGCTAGGAATTTGATCAAATTTGAGGTTTTTCCTGCAGACACGATGACTTCTTTGGCCCTTCCTCATTCAAGGCTGTTGTAGCGTGACAATCACAACATTTCCCTCATAAGCTGGTCGTCCTTTGATTTAATATGCACGCTCTATCTTATTCTTTATAATTTTTTTAAAGTTTTCTATGTTTTGTAGTTCCTGGTTTGTTATGACCAATTGCTGGAGAGGAATGATCGGATGAAAAAGTTTTCTTATAATGTTGAGGTCTCGTTCAATGAGCTATATAAATCTCTTAAGGCGGATCAAAGTGCTAATGATTCTCAAATGGGTGAGAAGAAGAACCTGGATGACAAGACTAAAAGCCGGGAGTATAGAAGGTCATCCTCCAGAGGAAGTTAAATGAGTTTGCTGTTATTATTGCTACTCTAGAACAGTCTAAGAAGGAGGCTAATGATGCCAAAACTGTAACTGATCTTAAAAAAATGCTAGTGGTAACGTCAAAGGCTAAGACCGAGGAAGCCTTGGCTTTAATGGCAAAGGTTGAAGATGATGCCTTCACCTGTGGTTGGGGTAAGGTTGTTGTCTCCATACAGATCGCATATGAAATAGCGTTGCCAAAGCCGTTTATTGAAAATAAACTATTTAAGCAACTCCGAAAAGTTTGTTGAAGAAACTCTTTACTTAAATCAAACTGATTTTGAACACAAGATGTGTTAACAAAATTATGTACGAGATTAGGACAAGATTTGATAACAAGTTTTAGTAAACAGTTTAAAATATTTAAACTCAGCACACATCAGAATGGGATGAGAAGATGTAGAAATATTAATACTCAGGATTTTTAACGTGGTAAAACCTCACCAATTGAGGAAACATCCACGACTCCCTCTACGGAGTAAAACAAGAAAATATCACTAAAACAAATATGTGAGTTAGAATCTATTTAACTAACATGCACACAATAACAAGTCTATACAAGTTCAGGATTATACCCTCTGGCGTCCTTAAACTTTTCTGCAGATCTTGATTGTTGATGTAGTCTTCTCAGTTTGTCAACTCTTCCTTTGTTTCAGCAGTATACGTCGACTTATGTTCACCAAATCTTATAGCCAACACTTTCAGTGTATGTAGTGTGTTAAGTGTTTGTGAAAAGTGTTCTATAACACATGCATGAACACACACACTCTTATTAGTTACAAACAATCCTAACAAATTACATATAAAGTCTATATGCAGTGAGTTTGTTATTTTTCTTTCTTACAAAACCAAAAACCTTTTGACCTTTCAAAATAACCCAGATTTCACGGAGATCTTGCTTAAGAAATCTGTCAAGACCTTTCTCAATCTATTTTGAAAATATTTAGAAGATTGAAAACCCTCCAATTGCGAATCCAACTAGGTCAGGTTAAGTTTTGTAAAAACAGAAACAGAAAAACATCTATTGTTGATTCTGAAGTAATAAAATGTTTTAACAGAAAACAATCAACAACGTACTTCACAAGATGAGAAATAAAATGCAACTAAGTGTATTATGACATGAAAAACTTCAGATCTATGATTTCTATTGAATCAGAAACAAGATCTGAGTAGGTGTCTAAGTTGGAAATAAGATTTTATGAACACAAGGTTACAGCAACCCAAGATCACTCAACTCGAACTCTCATAAACTCAAGAAACACTAAAGATGGTGTTTATTTGGTTATGGTGTTTTTTGGAGAGGTAAGTGGTTTAGGTTGGAGAAGATTTTAGACGAAGTTAGGGTTTCTAACTTGACTCTCTGGTTTCTCTCTCTCTCTTCTCTTTCTTCTCTCTCTCTCTCTATTCTTTCTCTGAGAATTTTTAAAGTGGCAAAAGCTTTCGAAGGCTGAGATGAGAGTCCTTTAAATAGCAAGAGGAGAAGGTTCCAGACTATCGTTCAAAAACAACGGCTGAGATTGAGTCAAGCTTCTTTGACTTCAATCCAAGGGCTCACAACAGGCGGTGGATTAAACAGGTTGTGATTGGCTTAAAGGTTTACACGGGGATTCACTCAGGCGACATGCAGGCCATTGATAAGGGTTGATCCAAGGGCTGTAAACATGCGAAGTTTTGTCTCTGTAAAGAAACACAACGCCGGCCAATCAGAGAGCAGCAAGTGTTGGCCATAGAATGAATACAAACGCGCATCCAAAACTAATTACAAAGCCAACCCTGGAGTCTCTGGCGCTTTCGATTTCTACCCAGATTAACTTTAGGCCAAAAATCACAACAATACATATTTAGATATTAACCCCAAAACTTTTTAAATCAAGTTTTAGTTTAATAAAACCTTATTTAAAAGATGTTTAAAATTCCCAAAAAATTAATAAAAATCAAATTGAGGGATTTAAACACACTCACCACATGAATAAACATAAAGGTGCAATATGATATGCAAAGATTAAGTTCTAAGTGTGTGAGTGATGGCTATAGTCTCAGGATCATTACAAGATGAATAGGAGAAGAAGCAAAACAATCTCTGAGGCTCTTTGGTTTCTAGGATGGACACAATTTTGTCACAATTTCCAAACTAGATGAGCTCTTATACAGTCTAGACTCAAATGAGTCAAAAGTATAAGGGTTTCAATCTCCCCCTTTGGAAATATGAGACAAAATCTCCTTTGAGTCATCTAGAACTCGTAGGGCGACAACAAATAAGAAAAACCTATTCCTATAAAAGTTCTATCTACCCAAATCCTAGAAAGCAAAAATTACATAACTCAACTATATACAGTTTAACATCCTATTATTACAATAGAGAATGACTGTACAAGAAGAATACCTGCAAAGAATTACTAAGATCAAGCTGTTTAGTATATGCAGAGATAGACTCAAATTTCTCCCCCATTTTGTCTCAAATGGACAAAGGGAAGGAACTTGGAAAATATAACAGGTATTTACTCGACACAAACCATACCAATAGATTTACGTAAAGAAATGAATCTATTATAATCAAGAGGTTTGGTAAACAAATCTGCAAGTTGTAGATCAGTAGGAAGATAATTGATTTCTAATTCCTTGGTTTCAACTAATTCACGAATAAAGTGATGTCTTATTTTAATGTGCTTAGTTCGCGAGTGTTGAACCGGGTTCTTAGAAATATTAATCGCGCTTTGATTATCACAATAGAGATGAAGTGTGGGTTCTAAAATACCATAATCACTTAGCATTTGTTTAAGCCACAATAATTGGGCACAACAGCTACCAGCAGCTATGTATTCAGATTCAACAGTCGAGAGAGATGTGCAGTTCTGTTTTTTACTACTCCATCCTACCAAGTTATTACCAATATAACAACATGCGCCTGAAGTGCTTTTACTATCATCAGTACAACCAGCCCAATCAGCATCAGTGTACCCAATAATAGTGCTCGGTGTGTCATTCGTGTACCAAATTCCTAAATTTAGAGTGCCTTTAACATATTTAATTATCCGTTTAACAGAGTTTAAATGGCTCTCTTTGGGGTTGTTTTGATAGCGCGCACAAACACACACAGCATACATGATATCAGGACGCGAGGCAGTCAGATAGAGTAATGTGCCAATCATACTACGATATAAAGTAGGATCTACAGATTTTCCATTTTCATCTTTTGACAATTTTTCTGTAGTACTCATAGGCGTTTTAGCACTTTTAGCACTCTCGAGGCCAAATTTCTTAACTATCTCTAATGCGTACTTAGTCTGCGAAAGAAACAATCCATCTGGTTGTTGTTTGACTTGGAGACCTAGGAAGAACTGTAACTCCCCCATAAGGGACATCTGAAATTCCTTACTCATAATTTCAGCAAAAGATTTTACTTTTGAGGTAAAAGTGGATCCAAATATGATATCGTCTACATAGACTTGAGCGATAGTAATGTGTTTGCCAAAATGTTTGACAAATAAGGTTTGGTCATTTCCACCTCTTTTGAAACCTTTATCCAGTAGAAAACTGGACAGGCGCTCATACCAAGCTCTAGGAGCTTGCTTAAGACCATATAAAGCCTTTTTCAACCGAAATACATGATTAGGATAATTAGGGTCAATGAACCCTTTAGGTTGTTCTACATAGGTTTCCTCGGCAAGTAATCCATTAAGGAACGCAGATTTAACATCCATTCGATATAATGTAAAATGCATGTGACAAGCTATAGCCAGAAGCAGACGAACTGATTCTAAACAAGTAACAGGAGCAAACGTCTCGTTAAAATCAATTCCTTCTATTTGGGAATAACCTTGAGCAACTAGTCTAGCTTTATTTCTAATTATCATCCCATTTTCATCAGTTTTATTTTTGAAAATCCAACGAGTACCAATAACCTTTTTGTGATCAGGACGTGGAACAAGATACCATACATCATGAATGACAAATTGTAAAAGTTCATCCTGCATAGCAGAAATCCAGTGAGAGTCATTCAATGCCTCATTTACATTCTTTGGTTCCACAAGAGAAACAAAGCATGCATAAAGTGCATAATTTCTAAGTTGGGATCTTGTACGTACTGGCTCACTAGGGTTACCAACTATGTTGTTTATGGGATGATCTTTAGAAACCCAGTTAGGTACTTCAGGTGACTCAATAGGTAATGAATTATCTATTTCAGAAGAGTCATTTTCTAAAATATTTGACGATTCTTCTTCTATAGTTAATTCACTAGTCTTGCTTTCTACAGTAGTGTCACCAACAATTACATTTATGGATTCCATTAAGGTTTTAGTGCGAAGATTATACACCCGATAAGCTCTACTGTTAGGTGAATATCCTAAGAATATGGCTTTATCTCCCCTACTCTCAAATTTAGATAAGTGTTCCCTATCTTTGCACACATAGCAGGTACTACCAAAGGTTCTAAGGTACTTAAGATTAGGCTTTTTATTGTACCAAAGTTCATAAGGGGTTTGTTTGGAATTCTTTCTAAGATAAACCCTATTAATACGATGGCAAGCTGTACGAATAGATTCTACCCAAAAATACTTAGGTAAGTTCTTGGCATGGAGCATGACACGTGCCATCTCTTGAAGAGTTCGATTCTTTCTCTCAGCTATACCATTTTGTTGAGGGGTCTTAGGAGCACTGAACTCATGTTTGTAACCATTATAGTCACAATATTCTATAATACCAGTGTCTTTGAATTCACCACCTCTATCACTTCGGATTCTATTTACTTGAGTGTCTTTCTCATTCTCAATCCGTAAAAGAATCTTTAAAAAAGTTTGAAAAGTATCGGATTTCTGTTTTAAGAAAGCTACCCAAGTGAATCTGGTGAAGTCATCAACCATAACTAGAATATAACTGTGTCCACAGAGACTAACAGTTTGAGAAGGACCCATTAGGTCCATATGGATGAGTTCTAAGGGATTAGAGGTAAGGATATCTTTAACCCTTTTATGAGGTGCTTTAACAATTTTTCCTTCTTGACAGGGACCACAGACAATGTTATGAATAGGTTTAATTTTTGGTATTCCTCTAACTATTTGTTGAGAGGACAATTTACTCAAATTTTCGTAATTAATGTGACCCATTCTGTTATGCCATATCTCATTGTCATCCATTCTGGCAACATTACAGATTTCAGAACTAGTCATGACAGTATAACAATTGTCAGGAGTCCTCAATCCTGTAATTACGCATTCTCCCTTTTCATTTAAAATCTTGCAATTGTTCTTTGAAAAGGTAACAGTATGGTTTAAGTCACAAAATTGCGAAATGCTGAGTAAATTAGCCTTAAGACCTTTAACTAAAAGAACATTTTCAAGAACAGGAAGTCCTTTTTCTTTAAGAGTTCCTTTGCCTATGATCTGGGATGATACTCCATCACCAAAAACAACTTTTCCACCATCAAAGTGGGTTTTATTTAAAAGTTTTGTATCATCACCTGTCATATGCTTGGAACATCCAGAATCCAAATACCAACCAGAAGATGTAAGTTCAGCTTTTAAGGCAGAAATAACAATATTACACTTCATCTGGGGTACTAGATCATCTTTTCTAACCCAAATTGCTCTGGTTTTCTGTTTGCGCTTGTTTGCTCTCATTTGATAAAATTTGCGAGCATTAGATTTTTGTTGAAAAACATTTTGCGCATGCTTTTGAGTAAATTTAAACACCTGAGCATTTGATTTAGAAAAGTTTCTGGGATTCCTTCTAGTAAATGACCTTTTAGGTTTAGTCTTTCTATTCCTATAGTTGGAGTTTTTGTCTGGTGGCCTGGGAAGGACATAATTGTTACGACTCCTCCTAGAATAGTTAAAGTTTTGATACATGGAAGTATTGTAGATAGGCTTAATCAGTCTCCTAGCATAGCAATCATCGAAAGAATGTCCGTATATATCACAATAGGAGCAATAAAGATTGCTCAGAATGGGGTTTACCTTAGGAAAGTCTCTAAACAAAGGTTTTGAGAAATTTTGAGGCTGAATTTTATTCCTAGGTAGCACAGGTTTGAAAGCAGGTTCACTTTTCCTAATTGGGGGGCAGACATATTTTCCCTTTGATAAACTTTCATGCTTAGAGCAACTTGCATCTCCAGTGTTAGTGTTTTGATGATCAAACTCAGTTTTTAGAGAATGAAAGTCTGGACATGTTTCAATAGGTCTTTTGCCTCCTGACACAAATTTGATAGGTTCAACATGTTTTGTTTGTGTCTTCAAATTGGGGCAAAACCCTATACCAGTTCGATCATCAGAATTGGTTTTAGATTCAACAACGCATTCCTCAAAACATTTAGAATTGTTTTCAAATTTTGTAAATTTTTTGAACACAGTTGCTGTCTTTTGTTTGGTTTGTTCCAATTCTAATAATGTCCCTTTGTATTTTTTCTCCAGAATTTCATTAGCTTCAGTTAAAGTTTTCAGTTTTTCATCAAACACTTTGACTTCACTTTCATGAGACATGCATTGAGTAGTATACTCTTCAGCATTCAGTTTTACCATCAGGCTTAGATCCTCTAACTTTTTTGTAAGATCTTTCACAATCTTTTCTAGTCTAGTGCTTTTCTTAAGAGTTTTGGCATATAGAGTGTGAATATCTGGGAGATCTTCATTGTCTGAGTCACTAAGTGAGGTGTGTGAAGTGACCCCTAAGGTTTCATTTCTTAAACTCACGCACCCATTGACATCAGCAGTATCGATTCCCCTTTAACTCACACACCCCGAGGAAGAAGTATTAATGTTCTCAGTAAGTAAAGCATCTAAACCAGTTAAAGTATGATTCAAAGCAACAGAGCTAGAATTACTAGACTCATCCTCACTATCAAGCACAGGCATATCATCATTATATATGATTTTGGCAAAGAAGGATAAACAAGGATCAAAACCATCAGATGTCTCGGGTTCCTCATTTTCAGAATCACTTTAGTCATCCCATGTTTTGCAGATGTTGGCTCTAGAGTGTTTGTTTTGGGTATTTAAATTAACTCTACAGTCTTGAGCAATGTGTCCTAGTTTACCACATCTATAGCATTCAGTCTTCTTGAGGTCTCTGTGAGGTCTTGTGTTGTCCTTGTTCTGTTTGTCATGAGATTTCTCATGAGGCTTGTGATTTGAAGGAGTTGAATAATTAGACTTGCCCTGTCTATTTGCAATACTGTTTCTAAATTTAACAATTTTCTTAAATTTTTTTTGTCATTAGGGCAATCTGATTATCTAGACTTTCTAAGTCACAGTCCTCATCAGAATCATTACTAGGAGTGTTTAACTCAGGCTTAGTCATCTTAGAAGTAAAGCTAAGATTGGAATTGGTATGTTTCCTATGAGTGTGGGTCAATTGTTTCTTAAACTATAATTCCATTTCCACAGTTCTTAACTTACTACTGAGTAATTCAGGAGTGAGATTTATATCACTCATTTCCTCAATAGCATATCTTTTATTCTCAAATTTCTGTGGTAATGATCTCAGAATTTTAGACACAATTTCTTGTCTATCATAAGTTATACCATTAGCATGCAGTTTAGTGACAATATCAGTCAGGTTCATATAGAAGTCATCAAAAGACTCAGATTCAGACATGATTAAAGAATTATACTGTTGAATTAACATCTGAGTTTTAGCAGCCTTAACCCTAGAGTCTCCTTCATGGGCAGTAATCAAAGTATCCCATGCTTCCTTAGAAGTGGTACAAGATGAGATTCTCTTGAACTCATGTTCATTTATGGACATAAATATAGCATTCTTTCCTTTATTATTATTGCGAGAAACTTGTTTCTCTTCTTGAGTAAACTCACTTAATATTTTCTTAACCCTCTCATTACTTCCTTCAGTGGCTGGTTTAGTAGGATAAGAGTATCCATTTTCAATAATGTCCCAGACATCATCTCCCAAAGTTCCTTGAATGAAAGCAATCATCCTTACTTTCCAGTAAGAAAAATTGGTTCCATCAAAGACTGGAGGTCTGGTCAAGTTACCATATCTTTCATTTTTCTCGTCCATGATTGATTTTGAGAAAACAGTTTCAGAAACTCAGGATCTTTTTGAAATAAGTTCACCAAAAGCTCTGATACCAATTGAAATAGCGTTGCCAAAGCCGTTTATTGAAAATAAACTATTTAAGCAACTCTGAAAAGTTTGTTGAAGAAACTCTTTACTTAAATCAAACTGATTTTGAACACAAGATGTGTTAACAAAATTATGTACGAGATTAGGACAAGATTTGATAACAAGTTTTAGTAAACAGTTTAAAATATTTTAAACTCAGCACACATCAGAATGGGATGAGAAGATGTAGAAATATTAATACTCAGGATTTTTAACGCGGTAAAACCTCACCAATTGAGGAAACATCCACGACTCCCTCTACGGAGTAAAACAAGAAAATATCACTAAAACAAATATGTGAGTTACAATCTATTTAACTAACATGCACACAATAACAAGTCTATACAAGTTCAGGATTATACCCTCTGGCGTCCTTAAACTTTTCTGCAGATCTTGATTGTTGATGTAGTCTTCTCAGTTTGTCAACTCTTCCTTTGTTTCAGCAGTATACGTCGACTTATGTTCACCAAATCTTATAGCCAACACTTTCAGTGTATGTAGTGTGTTAAGTGTTTGTGAAAAGTGTTCTATAACACATGCATGAACACACACACTCTTATTAGTTACAAACAATCCTAACAAATTACATATAAAGTCTATATGCAGTGAGTTTGTTATTTTTCTTTCTTACAAAACCAAAAACCTTTTGACCTTTCAAAATAACCCAGATTCCACGGAGATCTTGCTTAAGAAATCTGTCAAGACCTTTCTCAATCTATTTTGAAAATATTTAGAAGATTGAAAACCCTCCAAGTGCGAATCCAACTAGGTCAGGTTAAGTTTTGTAAAAACAGAACATAAAAACATCTATTGTTGATTCTGAAGTAATAAAATGTTTTAACAGAAAACAATCAACAACGTACTTCTCAAGATGAGAAATAAAATGCAACTAAGTGTATTATGACATGAAAAACTTCAGATCTGTGATTTCTATTGAATCAGAAACAAGATCTGAGTAGGTGTCTAAGTTGGAAATAAGATTTTATGAACACAAGGTTACAGCAACCCAAGATCACTCAACTCGAACTCTCATAAACTCAAGAAACACTAAAGATGGTGTTTATTTGGTTATGGTGTTTTTTGGAGAGGTAAGTGGTTTAGGTTGGAGAAGATTTTAGACGAAGTTAGGGTTTCTAACTTGACTCTCTGGTTTCTCTCTCTCTCTTCTCTTTCCTCTCTCTCTCTCTCTATTCTTTCTCTGAGAATTTTCCAAGTGGCAAAAGCTTTCGAAGGCTGAGATGAGAGTCCTTTAAATAGCAAGAGGAGAAGGTTCCAGACTATCGTTCAAAAACAACGGCTGAGATTGAGTCAAGCTTCTTTTACTTCAATCCAAGGGCTCACAACAGGCGGTGGATTAAACAGGCTGTGATTGGCTTAAAGGTTTACACGGGGATTCACTCAGGCGACATGCAGGCCATTGATAAGGGTTGATCCAAGGGCTGTAAACATGCGAAGTTTTGTCTCTGTAAAGAAACACAACTCTGGCCAATCAGAGAGCAGCAAGTGTTGGCCATAGAATGAATACAAACGCGCGTCCAAAACTAATTACAAAGCCAACCCTGGAGTCTCTAGCGCTTTCGGTTTCTACCCAGATTAACTTTAGGCCAAAAATCACAACAATACATATTTAGATATTAACCCCAAAACTTTTTAAATCAAGTTTTAGTTTAATAAAACCTTATTTAAAAGATGTTTAAAATTCCCAAAAAATTAATAAAATCAAATTGAGGGATTTAAACACACTCACCACATGAATAAACATAAAGGTGCAATATGATATGCAAAGATTAAGTTCTAAGTGTGTGAGTGATGGCTATAGTCTCAGGATCATTACAAGATGAATAGGAGAAGAAGCAAAACAATCTCTGAGGCTCTTTGGTTTCTAGGATGGACACAATTTTGTCACAATTTCCAAACTAGATGAGCTCTTATACAGTCTAGACTCAAATGAGTCAAAAGTATAAGGGTTTCAGCATATCTAAAGAAAGTGTTTTCCAAGAATAATTGGGATGGAGCCCTAGCCAAGATTGACACTACATAGGGGTCCGACCTATTTAACCAACACCTCCTTTGCTTTACTCCACAACTTAATAAAGAGATTGACGATGAGGTTGAGGTCTATGTTGAGGAGAAAACCCCAGATAAAGCATTAACTATTGTTGAGCCAACCAAGGACCCTAATCAAACGTCAGTTGAACAAGTTGTCGATAAGGGTAAGGTTGGGAAGTAGGATTCCTTGCACATTAGGAGTGTTGACATTTGTTTTTTGCTTTATTTAGTTTGTATTTCCATCGATGTCAGTTCATGCCCCCGTCGTAACTCTTTTATTAATGAAATAAGATACTTTATTCCAATTAATGCTGCTTAATTTTTTTACAAATTTTCCTTCAGTAACTCATCTGCACGACCACATGTTCGTGCAATATAACAAAAGGTTGGCAACGTTAGCTTTCAAAGTGAATTCCAACAAAGGCGCAATAATTTATTCGCTATTGGTTATGACGAAGCCGATGAGGATGATCTTAAGGAGTTTTAAGGCCTCGTTGTGTCTGCTCACGCCAAAGATGCATACTTGGGTTTACACCACCTTTTCATCAAACAATCATCGATAATGTCACTTATCATGACATGATCTTTGTCGTTCAAATGGATCACAAAGAGTCATTGTGTAATCTTCCAAACGATTATGAAAGGAAACTGGACAACTCAATGAAGATTAATGGCTTTGATAAAAAAATGGCTGCATAACATCTGCATATTCGAATAAGGAGTTCGTTCTCTATTCTAATATGACATTAATGCTCCATAAAGTAATTTCATGGAGATATTGCCCGACATTACCCGTGGGGTCAATTTTCTAGTTATGAACTTTGAACCTTGGGGGACTGAGCTTCTTGGGATGTTCAACTCCTCAATAGATCGACTAAATGACGACTCTATCTGGCAGATGAGTGCTTTGGTGAGCTTATTAGTCATCCGAGCTTCTTGGTGGGATGGGTGCCACTTATCCTCTTTTCTCATGAAATCACAGAGCTCCCTATATCCTCGCCAGACGTTGGGGTGTGGTCGCCCATTAGGAGACCTTATGCGAGGAGAATTCTCCCTTAGTTACTGAGTGCTTTTTCATCGACTACGAGCTTTACTCGCCTGAGGGCTAGGAGTTCGGGGCGACGACCACACTTGCGTTTTTCCTTATGGGCCTTCTTTTCTGTGACGACCCGGATATGATTATGATAAACCATGTTTAAATCATGCTTATCGTATGGGATGGGGATAATGTGTTATTATAATATATAATTTTAAGTTATTACGTTTAGTCTAATCCTACCTTCATAATTAGTCGCAAACACAAATTTGTGAAGTCTTTGGTAGGAATGTTCAAGTTCGGGACTAGTTTTGGCCACTATAATATGATAATTGACTTGAGGTAAAAACTAGATAGTTTTAGATATATGACTTAAGTTTGTAACACAATAAACGGTGTGTAAAACAAAGGTCCGATGAATGAGTTATGCTGAAATTACGAACATGGGGTAAAGTAGTCATTTAGCATTAAAGGATATTTTGTCTTATATGGCGACACATGCCATATTTTAATTGGACCAAAGGGGAGGCGACTTATGCCGACTTATAACTCTTGAAATAATCTCTTCCTTCAGCATATTTCAGAAAGGAAGAGTTTTAGCCTAAGGTGAGAGAGTCGGGAACTTCGAGAAGAAGAAAGTGTGGAGAAAGATTGTAGAAAAATCCGTAGAAATTACGTAAAAGTCCCTAAGGTAAGGTTAACCATAAATCTTGTTATATTTTTGGTATTTCTGATTGAAATGATAGAAATAATCATTTGGTTACTAAACTTCCACGTCTTGAGGTATACTTATGAATAGATGCGAGTTTAAGCAAAGTTGAACGTGTAAATCATATATATTGCTTTGATTGGAAACCTTGAGTATTCAAACTCCTATATCTTTTTATATATTTATTAGAATTGAATCATTCTAGTGAAATAAAAATATACTCAAATATGTATAACATATCCGAAAACTATGTGAAAATACCAAGAAATGAATCTTTGGTGATAGTTTGAAGTTCAGGTATACAATTTGCCCCAAAGGTGTAAGTATGCACACCAGGTGTTCGATGTTTTGCTTGACACAACAAATAAATCTTAAAAATTATGAAACTTTAATTTTATATTATTTAATATTTTTATGGATGTTGGGTAAAATATCATAGGAAGTTACGATGTAAAAAATTATGAAAATTCCTGGAAGTTGATTGAACGATTAAAAAGCCTATAGGGCAGATTTGCTTTGTAAGAAAGAGATGGACACATCTTGCTCTAGGAAACTTGAAATGATGTGCTATATTTTTATATTGGGAACTTAATATGATAATAATTGGATTACCAAGAAGAAACTAAAGTATGTTTGAGCTATGGATTGGGAGCTTTGGCCGAAGGGGCAGTTTGTTTGGGAGCTGCAGTGGCCTTGGACTTCAGGATGGAAGTGGGAATCACTGGACAATGAGGGGGTAATTCTTGGGGAGATTATTTAAGGGTTTTACTCAAGGGAAACTCAACCCCAAGCACGGAGTCCCCCTTAAGACCCAACTCAGAAGAGGAGAAGGAAAGAACTGGGGGATATTGAGGTGGGGACTGAATGAACTCGCGAATCATTTCCAACTGTTCCAAATAGAACTTGGTGGCAAAAGAAGTGGATACATCTCCCTTCCTAGTATCACTAGGAAGGGTGACACGAACATCGATAGTGGATGTCACACCAAGCACCACGGTTGCAGTATAGAAGGTGCAGGCTTCGGCGAAGGTGGCCTTTGAGTGGTTGTCCTGGAACATAGATCGAGGGCCCCCTGATCAAACCCGAACTGCCTGCTGCACCTATCGGGGTTGTAAGGCTCTGAGGTGTATCCCCATTCAGTGTAGGAGGGGAGAAACCCTGGGGTGAAAAGAAGCACTACGACTTGTGAGGGATCTTCTACAATCGGATTGAACCTAACCATTGTGGCTGCAGAAGGAAAGAAGTCCCAACTATGGGCAAAGGTAGACTCACTATATGGCCTCATCACAAAGGAGTCTAAATGATAAAAAATCTCCATTATCTCCTTTCGACTTTATTTTTTATGAAAACATAGGAGGCGTAGGGGCTTGATACCTTGGCTCACAGGTAGAGAAACGGACTTGGCAGCAATGACAGGAAAGCGAGTGTAGAGGAAGCCCATCAAAATGATGGTGTTAGCAAAATTCGCCAAGTTGTAACGACCCAATGATCCGGACATATCGATATATGTTTGATCCAACTAGGTGTAGAGGGACCCCAGGGAAATGGCGGCCATGGGAAGGTTGAAACCCCTGGCCAAACGAACGAAAATGTTTATTAGGTCCCTCCTGTGCTGATCATTGGGTTTTCCAGTAAGGAAAAAGTGTGAAAGTAATACAAGTATGTAGGGTGGTAGTTATAGGGAGGTACCTCTACCGCGACCCATTACATCACTGCCATCTTTCGGCGTCGGAGCCTCGAAAAATAGTTGATAAGGGGGGCAAACGTGGCTTTATTTGAGGAACCGGTGCAACTGCGGCAGATCCGATCCAACTCAACTCGATCAGCAGCCTCTTCGGCATCCAGAGGCTCGTCGTGGTAGGTGAACTCGCCCATGGGCTCAAACCCAATAAGTTCACAGACGTCCTCCAGAGTAACAGTAAACCCCCACACGCAGTAAAAAAGGTGTGGGTTGTGATTTCTATCGTGAGACTAGCACTTGGAGTGCTGCATTGTGCTTCGAGAGGGTGAACTCGCCAAATCAATAGGCTCGATACAGCCTAACCTTCGTAAGAGCAGTAATGTGGGAGATCTGCATGTGTGTGTGCAAGCAGTAAAATGGGCTGGTGACCCCCTAAGTGCTTCGAAGTCAATATGAGAATAGGGGAAGTCAATACGGTCCAGACGGAAATGCAGAGTCCCCTCGGGTGGAAGATAGCCCCACTTGGATGAATCCATCTCCTTATCACCCAGTAGTAAGGGGTCGAACTTAGATGAGAAGAGGCAGGACTTGCATGCCTCAGAAAACTTATCATCTTCTTCAAAGATGGGCGCCCAGCGATAGAAGCGTAGTTGCTCTTGACGAGCAGCATCTAGGGCAGCGCCGCTAAGGGCGGTGGCAGCGCCAGCAGCGACAGAGGGGGAACCTGGCTGAGTAATGGCAACAATCTTGGAAGTACTTGAAGAAGCCATGAGAGAGTGGTGATGAATGATATAGCTGGGCAAGAAGGGTTAAGAACAAGAGGGAAGGAGCACAACCGCAGGTGGTGGTGCAAAAGATGAGAGAAGGAGGAGACTGAGTAAAGAATGGGGCAACAATGGAGATCGCACAAAGTTTCTCTCTCTAAAGAAGCGGGGAGTTTGAAGAAGATAAAGAAGATGAAGAAATAAAAGGATTTTGAAATAAAAGAGACGTTTGAAGGGTTTCAAACTCGACAGTTGGAGTTTCCCACCATCGCACGTGCAATAGTCGCCTATAATTATTTCAAATGAGCACGTGGCACATCGAGAAGGGCCTCGACAGTTGAAAAGTCAGCGCCACGTCATTTAATGAAGTGACGCTTGGGAAAAGAAGGGGGTTGCCTTCTCGAGCAAGTTTGAGTTTTGGCGCTAGAATTTTTGTCAGACATATCCAATTCTTACAACAAAGGCATTCCCCCAACGGTTCAAAAAAGCTACGATGTCCCCTCGCCACATGTCCAAACGTTTGAATTGTAGCGAAGCATCACAGGGGAGAATTTCACTTACCAGGAGTCCAAATGAGTATTTGAGAAAATTAGTAGGCCTTTCGGGAGAATTTCAAATATTAAAGCTAGAACGGTTGAGGCTCAGCATGAGAAAAAATGGCGATGTCCCTTTGACCAAGCCCCAATGAGAATGACGCTTCGGCTCAGGTACATCGGGGAGAATTTTACTTTTTCCAGGAGATTATATCGCTGCGGGTCTAACGAGGGAAAGAAGCTCCAAAAATTTTTCACGCAGAGAAGGTTCATCGAATTGAGAAGTTTCGTGCAGACATTTCTTGTTCCAACAAATCTCTCCACGAAGGGGCAAATGTAGAGGGGGCTGGAAGTTAATCCTGAGATTAAGGATAATTCCCTAATTGGCAATAGTATTTGAGATTAAGCAACCGAGGTAGCTCAAGCGTGGCAACTCAGCGAGACAGCTTGGCGTGGCAACTCATACTTTAGCTTGTTGTGCTAGTCATATTATATCGTTGTTTATATTGACTGAAAGCTATAACAGTTGTAATGATGTTACGAGAATAATAACGAGTTTTAGTGTGAGGTCAAACGGTACTCGCGAGATACCAGGCTTGGCAGGGCCTGAGAGAGCTTTCATGCTCTATCGAATGACCTCACCGTGGGAACTTTAGAGGGACTTAGTTTGGAGGATTGAGAAGTTAGGCACTATTGAGGCTTGTCCTGACCATCTTAGATACACCCGGTAAAACACCGAGAGACCCTGACTGTGGAACCTCGGTCGGAGTAGCTTGGAGTTCCATCGGGCGTTGAGTTGAGAACCAAAAGCCCTCTACTTAATGTCACATCTACTGTAGGTGATGTCATTAGCCAGCTAAACAGTGTCAAACCTGCACTTGAGTAAACCACCGTGGTATTTGGGGCTGTCAGGCAATTGGTGATCCACCTCTGCGACAACAACCCCCTAACACACAGTGGTTAGGCAAAAGGCATGTCTTGACATTTAATATTTATGACGTGGAGACAACTAGTGCATCAAGTATTTAATGTTTGTGACATAAAGTATGAGGGATGTCTTTCATAGTCTTTAATGACTGAGTTGCCTCGGGGATGGTGTGGGGGGCTATTTAAGGACCCCAACCACCCCTGAGGAGAGGATGATCTTTTTAAGAGTGAAGGAGTTATTGCCAGAGAGAATACATATCAAATAGAGTTATTGCAAAACCAGAGAGTTTACTCACTCACCATTGTTATTTATTACGGAGCTTTTAATACTTGACAGAGATTCTTGAGGGTGCTTGGTGAGTTTCTATCTGCCTACCAAGGTGTATCTAGAGTGTTTACCTCTCTCTCCCTCTAGCTAAGTTACTTCTAAGTTTCATTACTACTTTCTGAGTTATACACGAGAGATTTGTGAGTTTAAACTGAGTCTTGTCTTCATTACGTTTGTGTTTGCATGCCCTATCATTAATCCAAAGCTTTGGCCAATTAGCTTATCATTACCATACTCGAACAGGGGTTTAGCCTCCATCTATAATCTAAAGTACCCTCTTACAATTTTAACATGAAATTGGATGAGACTTCATTTATGATAAATGATTTGAATGGGATCATATGATGCTTATGAGTTGAATTACGTTAAATTGAGTATATATATTGTTAATATTCTTATGATGATACTAATATTGTAATAATGATAGGAAGGGAAGGAGTATCGGTTGGACAAGTTTCAGATAAGTACCCAGGATAAACCCATTAAGTGGCCAAGGTGAGTGTATTTACTGGAAAGATATGTATTATACATGGTTATGGATACGATCTGAATATCACTCACTAGTAAGATGTATTATACATGGTTATGGATATGATATGAATATTACTTATTGGTAAGATGTATTATACATGGTTACGGATATGATTAGAATAGTATTGAATATGAATTTGTTCATTTCGGTTTATCGAAATAGGAGATTACTCCCCGACCCGGAATGGGGGAGATTTGTCTATTAAAGACAAGGGGTTACTCCTCGACTAGGAATGGGGGATAATTGTCTATTGCAGGCATGATATGTGAATCACGTTTCGGATAAGTTGGTAATTCTTTATGAATGAGCTGGATAAGTATATAATTGGTTATTCTTTATGAATGCGCCGGATAAGTATATAATTGGTAATTTTTTATTAATAGGCCGGATAAGTATGCATATATCATCATCGAGATATGATTTATTGCATTTAATTTTATGCAATAGTGTAGTAGTGATGCATTTGCTGAGCTATTTTACTCATGGTTCCTATGTTTATATTTTTCAGGTATTGTGATATCACTGTCAAATCTAGGAGGTCGGTGGGGTTAGCAAGGGATGCATAAAACCATGATTTGGTCAAACGTAAATGGGGTAATTTAAGCCTACTTATCTTTTCAGTAAGTTTGAATAAGTATAATTACCTTAAAATTGTGAAAGGCGTTTAGTTTTATTGATTCATGTTAATAAGTGGAAAAAAAAGGATACTCGTGTTTATGGTTTGGTTAAGGTAACTATGATTTGACTCACTTTGACTTTCAAACCTAATTATAAGTAATTGGATTGGGGTGCATCATTTTCTATCTTCTTTAAACGTCAGTGGAGCTCGATGTTTTACTCTTGTTGGAGCATTTTAGTGGCCTTTTCTTCTCGGAGGCGTTTCTCGTAATTGTTGATGGGCCTTTTTTTTCTCCCGCTCATCGCTGTTTACTGTCCTGTCCTCCTTGAGGTAATATTTTCCAATCTCAAACCTGACCCTCTTCGGTGGGTGGGTGGAGGGGAATTGGTGACCCTCTTGGTTGTCATAATCTTTGTAGTTGAGAGGATATCCCTCGGGATCTACATAACTGTGCTGTTGATGACCTTTTTAGTCATTGACATTTGCATTGTTTGAATTGGGTGAGTGAGACATTTCAGAAGTTTAACTTAGTGGTAAAAAACTCAAGTCGTTTCTCACAGATGAAGTCAATTGTTGGTAGTTATTTCCTACAATTTTAACATTCATTGCACACAAGGTTAAACAAAATAAAGTTCTTAATAAAGAGGGCCAAATAACACACCCATCGCATGATGTATGTGGTTCGAAAAATTGCCTACATCCACGAGGTTTAGAATTTTAATTTTATTTACTTTATGAAGCTGGTCGGCAGAGCTATAGTAATGCTCGGCGATACAATTTTAGATATCTATCCCTCATGGGGCGGGTTAGTCTTAACTCAATTGATAGCTATCCAAAAAAGTTCGAACTTATCCTTTATCTAAGCAAGCCTTTTAATGGAACGCGTTTGTGGGAATCCTTTGTTGCATGGACTCTCTAATAATATCGATCTTGTGGGGTAGTACTGAGCACATGCGGGTCATGTGACTCTGTTAATTCTGGTCTCCACATTGGTAATCTAAAATTGATGTTAAGTTTAATACAAAAAAAGATGAAAACAAATCGAGATAAAAAAAGAGAGAGAATTAAAGATTTTTTGTGACTTCTATTTCAAATGAATACATTTCAATGTTTTTATGAAATGCTCCAATTTTATAATTTAAACCTGAGCTAAAATATGTTAATTAATAAATCATTTCACTAATAAAATTAAACACAATTAAATGATCAATTTATAATTTTAGAACAACCAAACGTGTTCATTGTTCATGCCTTATTTTTTTTTTTGGTAAGTGATATAATTATGTTATTTCTATTATTTATTCTTGCATGTCTTGTAAAATACGGGTCGGTTTTCACCGGTCCACAATATTCTATCACAAAATATAATAGGGTCTTGAGTTAATTTCTCAAATGATGAGCCCCTCTTTTCTAACATTTGTGCCTCCTCCTTTCAGTACTACCCTAACCTTATATATTAAGAGATGTAACCACTTTCTATATTTCCCCAAACCCTAGCCGCGTGTAATACTCAGGATATCTGCTTTCATCTCCAGCACCAACCATGGTGAGTTTTTTTTCCTCCCCACCTCTCTCTCTCTCTCTCTCTCTATATATATATATATATATATATATATATAAAGATGTTAAAATGGTAACGTGTATATGTGTTAGGCGGATGTTGAGACAGATGTGGGAGCGGGACAGCCGAAGAAGAGGACGTTTAAGAAGTTCAGCTTCCGTGGCGTTGATTTGGATGCCCTTCTTGATATGTCTACTGATGACCTCGTCAAGCTCTTTTCTGCTCGTGCTCGCAGAAGGTTATATATATATATACACACACACACACACACACACACACACCCATAAATATATGGTGTTAATTGTAACTTGTTGGGGTTGATTTAATAATAGGTTCCAGAGAGGTCTCAAGAGAAAGCCCATGGCTTTGATTAAGAAGCTGCGAAAGGCTGTATGTATTTGTCTATGCAATTACTTGCTTTCATTTCTTAGTTTCTACTTGTTTTGGGGTGTTTGGTTGCCCAAATTGTTTAATTGTGAATTAATGAATTGTAAATGGGTGGGTTCGAAACGAGTTTAAATCCAATTTACGGGCCGTTTGGTTATCTGAAATTGAAATACAATGATTATTGAAATAAAAAGATGATGAAAGGTTGAGAGAGAGAGAGAGAGCTTACCTGCCACCAATGTCTAAAAAGGCTTGAGGTATAATATAAGCCTTAATTTTTTTTAAATCAATAAAATATTATAAAAACAATTTCAATAAATCACAAAAATAATGTAACATAACGATTCTAAATATAATTATTTATTTAATATATGTTATTGATTAGTAAATGCATATCAATAAGATATAATAAATATAATTTATTGATTAGAATGTAAATATAATCAGAATTCAAATATATATTTATATATATGTGTATAATATTAGCATATATTAAATACAATATTATTCGGTATGTATATATAAATCAATAAATATATTCCTGTATCATCATCAAACAATTAATTATTTAGTTCATGTTGAATAATAATTTAATACGGAAAAACGATATGAAAATATTTTTATCAGTTACATAATCAAATCAATACACACACACATCTCTCTCTCTCTCTGTATATAAATATTTCTATTTATTCAAAGTACAAAATGAATAAATGTAAAGGAATGCCCAAAAACTAATTTATTTAGTAGCGTATATAAAAAGGGCAAACCGCCACTGCGGGGTATTGGGGGGGTTGGATGTACGCAGTCTTACCCCTGCATACGCATAGAGGCTGTTTTCGTGAATTTGATAAATAACCAAAGTGGTGCACATTTAGTCATAGTGTCTCTCTATATAGCAATTGTGTGTGTATATAGATATATATATATATATATTAAAATAAAAAAAAACAAAGTACATGATTGAATAATATATGTATGTATATATATTTTTTTGTGCCTCAAATGAGTTTGAGGCACTGAGGTGTAAGCCTCTTTTTGGCCTATGAGGCTTAAGCCTCAAATGCGATTTTTCCTCGTTTCGCCCAATGTTTAAAAAGGCTTTTGAGGCTTACGTCTCGAGGCCCGTCTCAACGCGAGGCGGGCAAAAAAATGCCTCGAGGCTCAAGCCTCAGGGTTGAATCGAGGCTAGCAAAAAATGCCTCAAGGCTTAAGTCTCAGGGTTGAATTTGAGGCTTACGCCTCAATGCGCCTCACGCCTTTTTGCTGAGGCGCGGAAAAAAAAAAAACTCTTTTCTTTTTTTGGTTTTAAAACTGCACTTAACTTATACTATTTACTATTTACTATTGTAACTTGATATAATTTTTAAAAAATAGCCAATATGCTAATGAAACTCAAAAAACTGATTTTGTCAATTTGTTTTTGTTTGAAATAAATGTACTAAATTAACTTCAATATATGACTTTTTGTAAAAGGTTTCTGTCTTTTTAAAAGGTTTCTATTTTTGGTTTTCAACTTAGATTAATATATTTTCTTTAACTAAACTGAATATATTTTAAGAAACTAATATATTTTAAAGGTTGCTGTTTTTTTTTAATAAACTTAGGTTGATATGTTTTATTATTTTTTTAATAAAATTTCTGTTTTTTTTAATCTTAGCTTGAAAATCAATGTTTTTTAATAAATTTTCTTGTAAAGTTGCATTGACTAATTTACTGTCATATTATAAAATAACCAATATGCGAATGAAGCTAAAAAAATGATTTTGTCAATATGGTTTTGCATTGATTAATTTATTGTCATATTGTAAAATAACCAATATGTTAAAATTGATTTTCTCAATTTTTTTTTTAAAGTTATCTCGGGGGAACAAAAAAATGTTAAACTATGTGAGAGAGTCCTCAAGGATGTTTTTTTTTGTAGTTTTATTTTATATTTCTTTGTTATTTTATTTTTATGGTTTTATTAGTATTTTTTTAATATTATTTTGCTCTTTTTTTTCTTTTCAGTGAAGCTTACGCCTCAAACGACTCGAGGCTTACGCCTCCCCTCACCGCGACTAAAATGACTCGCCTTTCGCCTTTTTAAACATTGGTTTCGCCTTGAGTGAATTTTTAAACATTGCCAGCGACTAGCAACGAACGGTGGGGTAGAGTTAGGGCTGTTTTTTTTTCCCAAACTTCCGATTTTTCCGATTTTCGATCCGATTTTTCCGAATTTGGAATGGAATTTTAGTTTGCCGATTTTCTATTTTCTGTAAAAAATTGGATCGGAAATAATTCTGAAATTCCGATTTTTTGATTTTTCGAAACTATGCGCCGATCCAATTTTTCCAATTTTTTTCCTTTTTTTCCGATTTCCGAATTTTTCAATTTTTTTTTCTGATTTTTTGAAAGTTTTCCATATCCCACATCGGTGGGGAGATGGAGTGGGATCCAAAATGTGCTCTATAAAAGGAGAGTATCCTCCTAATTTCTACACAAATAAAAAAATGGGCCAAATTCTCATGTATTTACATGTTGGATTAAGCCTTTTTCTTTGTTTCTTTTTAATGAGAATTTCGAGTAATCAAAAATTTATAATTTATTTTTTTGAAATTTTGGAATTTTTTGGATTTTTAATATATTTTGTAAATTTCCAATTTTTTTTCGATTTTTCCGAATTCGGAATTTTTTTTAATTTTCAAAAATAAAATTGGATCGGATAGTGGAATGATTATTTTATTTCCGAAAAAATCAAAATTTTTTCCGAATAGGCATTTTCCGATCCGATCCGGTCGAAACACAACCCTAGGTTCACTTTGGGTGAAATGAACCTATTTCAAATTTTACAACGGAGCTTAAATGGGTTAATAATGGATCTTGTCTTTAATGAAACAATACACATTTAATGGACCAATTTACAATTTTAGGGCCACCTAACAGGTCGTCCTAAGAGTTTTTGGCAAATTGAAGTGAAAATAAGGTTTTAGGTTCAGGAAACTATTTTTTGAATGATGGGGAAGTGGGAAATAAGTCAACATGGTCTTGTTTCCATTACTTGTGAGAGAAAAACATAATATATCTATCAATGGAAGATGGATATTGTGAAGTGAATTGAGTTCTATGAATTTTTAAGAATTATAATGCTGCTGTTTTGTTTGGTTTAAATGAAGATTCAAAGCGTTCTTTTCTTTCAGGCCGGGATGCATTAACCTAAGCTACACTTTCTTTCTGTTCAGAATATAAATGTTTGTTTTAGCAACTTAACAATAAATATGTTGATCAGGGATGTGCGTTTTACTGCATCTTCAAGGATACTTGTTTGTATTGGTGTACACATCATTTCAGAGTGATGCCTGGCGAAACTTTTTTGGCTCTTGTTCTCTCATTTTCATCTTTTTGGTTATAAAATGACTTCTTCCCCTTCATCATATATATTTTGTTTTTAAATTAAATTTATTTGCTACTAGATTATGTTCTGTTTGGATTGAGCAGCAGCTTATTTTCAATTAATATCCAAGATTTTGGGTTTGTTGATAATCATTCCTTTATTAATCTATTTTGAAATATAAATGTTGGCGTGCAGGGGCTTTTGAGGGTGAGATAATATTATCTCATGCGAATTAAGTTCAATCATAAGTTTTTTTTTTCTGATGTGATTGATTAATTATATGTGCCAATAATGCGCGTTTAATGTGATAATTAGTCTGGTAAGTAACTTATAAAATAATGCTGCACAGGTATAGACTCATGTGATGTGATCTTGGATGTTATTTTTTCTGGATGAATTTTTAATGATAGAAACCGACTATAGTGAAGTAGTGAACTACAGTTTCGTCCGATCATGTTATCATGATAGGTCAATTTCATTGCATGAAGACAGGAACTGACATCAACTAAAAATTTTCTATTTCTTTTTATTTCAATCGGGATTCTGAGCCACCTGTCTTTGAACCATTAGAAAACCAAATCTGGTGTTTACGTTCAAACAGTTTTTTAACAAATCATTTCATTTATTTCTTAAGTTGGTATTCTATAACCTTGGTGTTGGTGCCAGTTTGCCTATAGGGAACCTGAGTTTTTGTTCTTTGGCATGGTACGCCATTTGGTTTCAACTTTGAATCAGCGAGTAATCATGCTTAAAAGTATTCGTTTCGCTGATTCTGTCCTGTGGAGTGATGGTGGCTTCTATATAGCATATTTGCATCCTTACCCCCTCTCTACTTCCTGTTTTGTGAAATCACTTGATTATTATTCCATTCTCATCCGAATAGGATAACTCAAAGACAGAATCAAATTTATCTTCTGTGGTTGGTTTTGTTTGATGTTTGTATTGCCCGTTGAGGTTTGTTTGGTCATCTTATCGACTACCTATCAACAGGAATATAAATTTAAACTGCATCTGTATATATATATATATATGTAAAAATGCATTGATTGATTATTCTATGCGTAACTTCGATTATAGAAACCTTGAGTCGCACAACTAAAATCTGCTACAAGCTATAAGCTGAGAACGAATGGGATGGGTTTGCTTTGATATGTATGAGAGTTGATATATAAATAGGTTTGGCTTTAAAACCTCTTAATTGACCTATATCTCAGTAACCAACGAATGCCCGAATAATTATAAGATGTTTTTTACATTTCACACTCCTGACCATTTTACGATTTTGGTATTTTGGATCAGAAACGGGAGGCTCCACCTGGTGAGAAGCCAGAGCTTGTGAAAACCCACCTCCGGAATATGATTATTGTACCTGAGATGATCGGAAGTGTTGTTGGGGTGTACAACGGCAAGACATTCAATCAAATTGAGATCAAGCCTGAAATGATTGGTCACTATCTGGCTGAGTTCTCGATATCATACAAGCCGGTCAAGCACGGGAGACCTGGTATTGGTGCCACCCACTCTTCGAGGTTCATTCCTCTCAAGTGAAACTTCTGTTGTGGCAATTTAGATATACAAGTTTTAATTCTGCTTTCGTGGAACCCTTATTATCTTCTTTCTGATAATTGCTAGTCACTGTTGCTTGAGTAATGACTTCTACATACGTTTGAAATTTGAATTTGGATCATGCATGCTTAAATAGTTTTCCATTTTGTTTTGATTTATAATTGGTAACATGCTCTTGTAATTTGGTGCCCATTGATCTATTTGTTCCGAGGTTGCTCGTCTGGTGTTTCTTGCCAGCCTGGGAAGGAAGGTGTGGGTTTTAAGAGAAGATTTAGGGGCATGGTTTCCATATCATAATGAAATACAGGAACAACATGCCTTAGCATCTGTTAGAAAGTTCTGTTATTTGAATGTGTTTAATTTTTGAAACCTTGTTTGATTTCAAGCACACGCTGTTCCAGTTACTGAATGCATATTGAGATTCTCAACTTACCCAGAGCGTGAGGAAAAGAAAATTGAAGAGTTAGCCGTGGTCCATTTTGGTTTGAGTTGGGAGAAGTAACTAAAATTTTGCCTTCGTTTCACTTTGCATCATTCATTGCGGCTCCTTTTCCTCTTTGATACTCTGGCCCCCCTCACATTTCCAAGATATATTCTTGGGTAGAATCCATTTCATTGGAGCATTTTGCCGAACCAAAATGGCCTAATGCTATTTTGCTTTACCCCAAAACAAGTGTGACTACGTAGATAGACCTTGCAAAATCCTAAAAGTCAACCCTAGTCCCATACCTAGAGGTCTTTAATACAAGTATACCCCAACCAATCATTTAGGAAGAATGCCTACAATTAGCTAATATCTAGTCTCACACCTAGGCTAATGAACTAATAGAACGTTGTAAAATTCAGCCCACCCCGGAATTTCACATCCGTAAAAATCTACACTCGTTAGTCCCATACCTTGAAAGTGTTAACAACAACAAAGACCTACCTAGAAATCGACCTAAAATAAGGTGACAACAATAACTACCCCAACAATCCTGTTGTCCTTGCGGTGTTGAATATTTACATAATTAGCAATCACATAAGACATATTTTCATTCTATCACAACTATTCTTTAATTCCATCACAAGGTTTCTATTTATCCAAATTATGTCCGTTTAATTATAATATTAATTAAACAATCCTTTTTCCAACAACTTATATAATTTTTCATTCACATGCATATTTCGGGTGTATACAACAATAAATTTCTATTCTACACGCAACACATAAATAACATGATTTTTACGAGTGGACTTCACTTATAAAGTCCAAACGATTTATTCTAACATGCGAACGTCCATATATTCTAACGGAATCCAAACCTCTAATCTAAGCATGCAAGAGTTTTGAGTCTTAAATTCGTATTAGAGAATTTAATAAAAGCAATCCCAACTTTAATTTCACTTTCGCTAATTAGTATCTTTAGCTTTTTTAAGAAAACAATGATTATTAGTGCTTAGAAAATATTTAAAACACATAATACTAAAGGGTAACAATAGAAGTACTCGTGTGTGTAAAAAATCATTTGACAAATCTAATTGGATGGTTGCGTTCCTCTTAAGAAAATAATAACGACGCGTTCTTGAATGATCTCGAGAAAACTTGATTTAGTTCTTCAAATTTTCAGTTGAAAGTCGTGTTAAATGGATTTAAGTTTTAAAGAAAAGAGAAGATGGAATTTGTGGGACGCTACTGATTTTGGAGGAGGCTAAAATGTGTTTTAAAAATCCTAAACCCGAGCATTTTTATAAAAAAAGGTGTTTTGAGTTCTAAAAAAACTCTAAAACAAAGGAGTTTTATTTTTTATAGAAACGGGCAAAGGGAACCGATTCGTCAGATTTTCAAATCGATTTTGATTTCTGTACAAATCCGAAAATTTTCTATTTTAAAAAAAATTGCAAAACTCTCCGATTTAGAACCCGATTTCAACTACGATAAAAATCCATTTTTAAATAAATCAAGGCCAACATTTTACGCATAAAAATTAGTTAATTCTGAAAAATTATTTTTTCCTAAGATTTTTAATTTATAAAAAGATTTTATAGTTTTAAACTCACGGGGGTAACATACTCCCCCACTAGTATAGGAATTTCATCCTCAAAATTCGGCGAAGCGTAAACTTAAAAAAAATCTAGCAATAAAATAAGGCTGACATATGTCTACTCGTAGAATGTCACAATTAGGCGCCCATACATCCAATCTTACCCGCACCTACTCCCGAGAAAAAATTACAATCTATCTATCTATCTATCTAGAGGCAGACTCTTGTGCACACTAAGTTTGCACTGTGCTGGCGCACACAAATTTTTTAAAAGCATTAAAAAAATATTTTTGAGTTGATTTTGTTTATATGATATTTAAACATTTCAATGGACCTATATAAAAAAAATCAGCCTCAAAAAAACTTTTTTTTGCTATTTTTAAAAAATCAACTTTTAAAGTGCTTAAAAGCAGGGAAAGTTTGACCGATTTTTAAAAAATAGCAAAAACAGTTTTTTTGAGTTGATTTTTTTTCATGGGTCCGTTAAAATGATAATATTTAGATTTATTCAACCAATATAAACATTCATTCAAATTAAATCCATCACCATGCTATCTCCAAAATAAATTCAACTCCAAATTATTAAATCTCAAATGAAATAATCATACTTTAAATATCTGACTGAAACTATAAACAACTGTGGAACCGATTGCCCACCAAATTCATAAATGAAAGTCTCATAAAAAAAACGTCTGAATGGAAAGATAAGCTAAACTAGTAAAGTAAATAAAATAAATCTCTAGTTGCACTTTCAAGATCTCTTATCCATCCTATGCACCTACTCCAACACTATACCTGAAATATTAGTCAACACAATGGATCATAACCCACATCATGAATACTATCCACTCCTCCCAATTAGGGTCCGTAAACCCAGACAATATCATTATATATGATAATTTCACAGTCGAGTATTTTATTAAACGATATATATATTGACATGCGATTAAAAATAGACTACCACTATCTACTCGCATAACTAATCCACTCCATTGTTCAAAGTCCAATTATCCCATTATAACTTTAATTTAAACAATAGCTCTCATTCTTACTTAATTTAACTATCCAAACTATTATTTTTTTTCATGCGACACCACTATAGCCAGTCAGCCTAATCATCGAATCTGCACATACTCTTGGCGCGCTTAAGGTTATACACATCACACCCATTCACCTCACTATAGCCAGTCAACCCAATTGCACATATCCGTGAGGTTCCACGCACGACACGTCACTACTTTCAGTCAGGCCAATTTTCGTTAGTCCCGCACATACTCGTGATGCCAACACACACTCACGTCGCTATAGTCAGTTAACCCAATTATCACTACTTCTGCACATACTCGCGATGCAAATTCATTTTAATATCCGTTTATTATCCTAGGCATCAATTATCAATTTTCTCTATTAGCCCCACCCTTTATTCGAGCATAAATCCTCAAAGCCAACCCTAGTCCCATACCTAGAGGTCTCCAAAATAAAAGTATATATTAACCTATCATTTAGGAAGAATGCCTACCAATAGCTACTATCTAGTCTCACACCTAGGCTAATGAACTAACAGAACAATGCAAAATTCAACCCCACCCCGGAATTTCACATCCGTAAAAATCTATGCCAGCTAGTCCCATACCTTGAAAGTGTTAACAACAGCAAATGTCTACTTTCTAGTTCTATATCTAGCAAGAGACCTAAAATAAGTTGACAACAATAACTACCCCAACAATCCCGTCGTCCCCGCGATGTCGAATATTTACATAATTAACAATCACATAAGACATATTGTCATCCTATCACAACTATTATTTAATTCCATCACAAGATTTCTGTTTATCCAAATTATGTTCATTATTATAATATTTATAAACAATCCATTTATCGACAACTTATATAATTTTCCATTCAAATGCATATTTCAGGTCCATATAACAATAAATTTTGATTCTACAAGCAACGCATAAATAACAAGATTTTTACGAGTCGACCTCACTTATAAAGCCCACAAGATTTATTTTAACATGCGAACGTCCATATATTCTAACAGAATCCTAACCTCTATTCTAAGCATGCGAGAGTTTTGACTCTTAAATTCGTATTAGAGAATTTAATAAAAGCAGTCCCAACTTTAATTTAAATTTTTCTAATTAGTATCCCTAGTTTATTTTAAGAAAACGCTGATTATTATAGTTTAAGCAATACTAAAAACGCATAATACAAAAGGGGAACAATAGAAGTACTCATTCATGTAAAAATTATTTGAAAAATTTGATTGGATGGTTGCGTTCCTCTTAAGAAAATAATAAAGACGCGTTCTTGAATGATCTTGAGAAAACTTGGTTTAGTTCTTCAAATCTCGAGTTAAAAGTTGTGTTAAATGGATTTAAGTTTTGAAGAAAAGAGTAGATGGAATTTGTGGGACGCTACTGATTTAGGAGGAGGCTAAAATGTGTTTTAAAAACCCTAAACCCAAGTATATTTATAACATAAAAGTGTTTGAGTTCTAAACAAACTTTAAAACAAAATATTATTATTTTTTTATATAAACGGGCAAAGCGAACCGGTTCGTTGGATTTTCGAACCAGTTCAAATTTCTATACAAATTCGAAATTCTCCTATTTAAAAAAAAATGCAAAACTCTCTGATTTTGAACCCGATTTCAATTCCGATAAAAATCCTTTTTTATACAAATCAAGGTCAACATTTTTTAGCATAAAAATTAATAAATTCCAAAAATTTATTTTTCCCCAAGAATTTTAATTTATAAAAGATTTTATAGCTTTAAAGTCACGGGGTGTTACATACTCCCCCACTAGTATAGGAATTTCGTCCTCGAAATTGGGCGAAGCGAAAACATAAAAACAATTGATCAATAAAATAAGGCTTACACATGCGTACCCGTTGAATGCCCCAATTAGGCGCCCGTACGCCCAATCCTCCCCTCCTCTACCCCACGAAAAAATATACATATCAACTATATGTAAAAACATGTCTAAAAAAATACGTACCACACTATCCTACTAGCCACAGCTTGGCTCCTGTTGCGCCTTCCCTGCCCGAAGTTCCCGATTCTGAAGTAAATAAGTTATCGTTCTCAGCATGTGACAGAAAGATGAGACATTAAAAGTTTTTTCACAAGATAATATTCAAATTATCCAACCAATATAAATATTCAAAAAAATTAAATCTATCACCACACTATCTTCAAAATAAATCTGACTCTAAATTATTAAATCTCAAATGAAACAATCCAACTATAAATATCTTACTGAAACTATAAACAATTGTGGAACCGATTGGCCTACCAAATCCATAAATGAAAGTCTTATAATAAAAACAACTGAATGGAAAGATAATCTAAACTACTAAAATAAATAATATAAATATTTAGCTTCACTCCCAAGCTCTGCCATCCATCCCATGCAACTTCTCCAGCACTATACCTGAAATGTTATTCAACACAATGGGTGAGATCCCACCGCATGAATATTAACCACTCCTCTCAATTATGGTCCGTAACCTCAGACAATATCGTTATACATGATAAATATCACAGTAGAGTCTTTTATTAAAAGAGATATATATTAACACGCGAGTAGAAATAAACTACCACTGTCTACCCACATAACTTAGCCACCCCAATGTTTAAGTCCAATTATCCCATTACATATTTAATTTAAACAATAGCTCTTATTCTTACTTAATTTAACTATCCAAATTATTCTTTTTTCATGCGACACCACTACAGCCAGTCAACCCAATTATCGGTCCTTCACATACTCTTGGCGCGCTTAAGGTTATAAACATCTCACCCATTCCCCTCACTATAGCTAGTCAATCCAAGCACGTTAGCTCTTCCCATACTCGTGAGGTTCCACGCACGACACATCACTATAGCTAGTCGATCTAATTTTCATTAACGTCGCACATACTCATGATGCCAATACCCACCCACGTCGCTATATCCAGTCAACCCAATTATTGTTAGTTCTGCACATAGTCGCGACGTAAATTTATTTTTAATACCCGTTTATTATCTTAGGCATTAATTATCAATTTTCTCATTGTTCTCTATTAGCCCCACACTTTATTCGAGCATAAATCCTCCAAACCAACCCTACTCCCATACCTAGCGGTCTCTAAAATACAAGTATATCCTAACCTATGATTTTGGAAGAATGTCTACTAATAGCTAGTATCTAGTCTTGCACCTAGGCTAACTAACAAACGAAACGACGTAAAATTCAACCCCACCCCGGAATTTCACATCTATAAAAATCTACACTTGCTAGTCCAATACCTAGAAAGTGTTAACGACAACAAAGGCCTACCTACTAGTCCCATACCTAACAAGCAACTTAAAATAAGGTGACAATAATAACTGCCCAATAATCCCGTCGTCCCTGCGGTGTCGAATATTTACATAATTAATGACTCATATGGCATATTCACAACTATTCTTTAACTCCATCACAAGATTTGTATTTATCCTCCGTTTAAATATAATATTAATTAAACAAACCATTTTCCAACAACTTATACACTTTTCCATTCACATGCATATTTCGGAGGGCATATAATAATAAATTTTTATTCTACAAGCAACACATGAATAACATGATTTTTACGAGTCGAATTCACTTATAACGTCTATACAATTTATTCTAACAAGCAAACGTCCGTATATTCTAACGGAATTCCAACCTCTAATTTAAGCATGCGAGAGTTTTGAGTCTTAATTCGTATTAAAGAATTTTATAAAAGCAGTCCCAACTTTAATCTCACTTTCTCTAATTAGCATCTCTTGTTTATTTTAAAAAGCAATGATTATTAGTGTTAAGGCAATATTTAAAACACATAATACTAAAGGGGAACAATAGAAGTACTCATGCCTGTAAAAAGTCATGTGAAAATCTGATTGGATGGTTGCGTTCCTCTCAAGAAAATAATAAAGATGCGTTCTTGAACGATTTTGAGAAAACTTAGTTTAATTCTTCAAATCTTGAGTTGAAAGTTGTGCTAAATGGATTTAGGTTTTGAAGAAAAGAGAAGATGGAATTTGTGAGAGGCTACTGATTTCGAAGGAGGCTAAAATGTCTTTTAAATTATAACAGAAAAATGTTTGAATTCTAAACAAACTAAAAAACAAAAGAGTTTTATTTTTCAGAAACGATCAAAGCGAACCAGTTCGTCGGATTTTTGTACCAATTCGGATTTTTGTACAAATTCGAAATTCTCCTATTTTTTTTTAAAATGCAAAACTCTCCAATTTTGAACCCGATTTCAATTTTGTTGAAAATTCCCTTTTGTATAAATGAAGGCCAACATTTTTAAGCATAAGAATTAATAAATTCCAAAAATTTATTTTTCCCCATTTTTTTTAATAAATACAAGATTTTATAGTTTTATAGTCACGGGGGAGTCACTAGTATAGGAATTTCATTCTTGAAATTCGACGAAGGGTAAACGTAAAAAAAATGAGCAATAAAATAAGGCTTACATATGCCTACCCGTAGAATACTACAGTTGGGTGCCCATAAATTTAATCCTATCCACACCTACCGTACGGAAAAATATAATATATATATATATATATATATATATATATATATATATATCTAAAAAAATAAAACGTAGCACGCTACTCCACTGACCATGTCATGGCTCCTGCTGCATCTGCCCTCCCCGAGGTTCCCGGTTTTGAAGTAAATAAGTTATCATCCTCAGCATGTGACACAAATATGAGACATTAAGTTTTTTTTTCACTAGATAATATTCAGATTTATCCAACCGATATAAACATTCATGCAAATAAAATCCATCACCATACTATCTCCAAAATAAATCCTACTCCAAATTATTAAATCTCAAATGAAATAATCAGACCATAAATATCTGACTGGAATCATAAACTACTGCGGAACCGATTGGCCAACCAAATTCATAAATGAAAGTCTCATAACAAAATTGACTGAATGGAAAGATAGGCTAAACTACTAAAGTAAATAAAATAAATCTCCAGCTGCACTCCCAAGATCTCTGATCCTTCCTATGCAGCTACTCCAACAATATACCTGAAATGTTACTCAATGTAATGTGAATACTAGCCACTCCTCCCAATTAGGGTCCGTAAACCCAGATAACTAACCCACTCCTCCCAACATCACAGTAAGGTATTTTATTAAACGAGATATATATATTAACATGCAAGTAAAAATAAACTACCACTATCTACCCACATAACTAACCCACCCTAATGTTCAAGTCCAATTATCCCATTACAACTTTAATTTAAACAATAGCTCTTATTCTTACTTAATTTAACTATCCAAATTATTCATTTTTTCGTGTGACACTATTATAGCCAGTCAACCCAATTAGCAGTCCTTCACATACTCTTGGCACACTTAAGGTTCTAACCATCACACCCGTTCCCCATACTATAGCTAGTCAACCCAATTTCGTTAGCTCTGCACATACTCGTGAGGTTCCACGCACGACACAACACTATAGCCAGTCGACATAATTTTCGTTAGCGCTGCACATACTCATGATGCCAACCCACTCACGCCGCTATAGCCAGTCAACCCAATTATCGTTAGTTCTGCATATACTTGCGACGCAAATTTATTTTAATACCCGTTTATTATCTTAGTGATTAATTATTAATTTTCTCAAGTTTCTCATTGTTCTCTATTATCCCCACTCTTTATTCGAGCATAAATCCTCAAAGCCAACCCTAGTCCTATACCTAGAGGTATCAAAAATACGATTTTATCCTAACCTATCATTTAGAAAGAATGCCTACTGATGATGCTGAAATCTAGCACCACCGGATAAGTGATGATGAGCTCAAACAGTAGTAACCATGGCAACCATGGAGATGTATATGTGTGAGTGTGTAGAAGGGGATGAGTATAAGAGGAATAAGACAATGATGTATAGTGGTTCATCCAATTAGGCCTACATCCACTGTGAGTGTGTGATCCACTAAGTATGGGCACTAATGGCCTTGGATACAATGCACATAAGCTCACTTTCTCTCTCTACTGTGTGTACAAGCAGAGTTTTTTCTAGGGTTACAATTATCGATCGATCCCCTGTAGGGTTTTAGGTGACAAGTATATATAAATCTTGGGGGGTGTAGTGTACCCCCCAAGTATGCATGGTGCATGTGAATGATGATCTAGCTAATCCCCTGTTGACACCTGTAGATGCCAAATGATGACATAATATTCCCTCACGTGAGGGTGTGATTTTGTTATAACGGTCTCCTATGTGCCATGTGAGCCTCACGCGCACTGTTCCACGCGTCTCCCAAACCACGCGCTGTGATGATGTCACCCTCGCCCTTTGATATGAGGCCGAGGGCAAAGTTCCTTTCGGTAATGAGTCTGGCCTAATTTGGGCCTCGTACTGTCGTACCCTCGGAGGGTCGTCTGGAGCCTGATGAAGGGTCGCCCCCCTGAGGGGTCGCCCGGAGCCTGATGAAGGGTCGACCCCCTGAGGGGTCATCCGGAGCCTGATGAAGGGTCGGCCCCTTGAAGGGTCGTCCGGAGCCTGATGAAGGGTCGGCCTCCTGAGGGGTCGCCCGGAGCTTGATGAAGGGTCGAGCTCCTGAGGGGTCATCTGGAGCCTGATGAAGGGTCGTCCCCTCGAAGGGTCGTCCGGAGCCTGATGAAGGGTCGGCCTCCTGAGGGGTCGTTCGGAGCCTGATGAAGTGCAGGGAGCCCTCGGTATGGCCGAGGGTATATACGGGTATATCAATCACCCCCCAGCCCTTAGCCATAGATGATGCTGAGATGGCTGAGGGATAATGTTGCTTTTGAGACTAAGTGTATGGTCTGTTTGATGAGTGACACCTGTCAAACTGATTTGACAGCTGTTAAATTTTTATCTAATGTCGTTCTAGTTTTCAAGGCATGGCGGCTGCATGCTGCTTGGGGCTTTGTGCCTTAATGATGTCCTCCTCGTGGGCTGTGCTTTGGCTTGGGTAATGTGCCCACTCATTACTAAGGTATATAAGCAATTTTTGAAACCATTCATTCTCTTATTCTTCTTCGCGCCCAAGCTCTCTCTCTCTCTCACTTCCAGCCTTCTTGCCATTTCTGCAGTTTTTGCACCTTCAAGCTTAGCAACTTCGCCATTCCTCTTCAGGTAACACCTTGACCCTAGTGTCCTACTTATCTTCATTTCTGTTTGTTTTCTTGTTTTAAGCTCATAGGACTAGATTTCCTTAGGCTGTTCCATAGCTTTTTCGGTGTAACCTCCGGTAAGCTGTTCTTGAATTGTTCTTGATAGAAAACCCTTCAATTCTTAGGTTTTGATCGAAAAGTCCACCCTGGTCAAAGGTGAGATTTGTTTGTAGTTAAGTTAGGTTACCCAAATTCTTCTAAGTGTAGGGTCTCCCCCTTAATGCTTAGGAGGCTTTATAATCTAGCCGAGGAGTTCCCATCCTTGCGAGAGAAGCTTTTCATAGAGATCAGACGAATAGAGGAAGAGGAGGAGAGAAGACGAGGGGCCGACCCTAATTGGGTACGACCCATTTTTTCCATCCCTCTTGCCACAGTAAAGCCATTTGAGCCATCTGAGTCTTGTGGGTCGTCCTATCGTCCTGCCGAGAGTTATTCAGGAGAGATGGATGAGAGAGCGTCGTCGCCCACTGGTGCTGGGCCTTCCGGGAGAGGAGAGGAGTCTGAACTGAGCCCGGGCCGACAGGCCGAGGGTATGGTTACTTCCGAGGCTGTCCCTGTGACAACCTTATCTCCACATGCCTTCCAGATGGCTTTTCCCCATAGGTCTCTGGCAAGTGATGAGGCTGAGGAGAGGGGACAGAGGATGAGGGCGAGGGGACAGATGATGACCAGGTTGACACCTCCCATGCCTCGTCCTATGTCTCCTCAGTTAGGGCTCGTTACCTCTTGCTGTGGAGGCATGCCTATGGAGTGCCCCCAAATATAACTATGAGGGTTCCCTCTGAGTCTGAGAGGGTCTTCGAGGGTGAAGAGGGAGAGGTTGCAGTATACGGACAGATGTTCAAGGTGGGTGTCAGATTCCCTCTGCATCCTGCTGTCCTAGATATCCTATCAGCCCTCGGCGTTTCCCCCTCTCAGCTTCCTCCCAACTCCTGGAGGACGATCCTTGGCTACATCTCCTTGTGGAAGAATGCTTTCACTGATGAGCCATCGGCCAACGTATTTTTGGCCTGTTACAATATCACCTCCTCGTCCAAACAGCCTGGGTACTACCACCTGGGGGCGAGGAGGTCTGATAAAAAACTTCTCCACGTGGCACAGACCTCCAACCACGATTGGAAGAAGAGATTTTTCTTCGTTTCTGGGGAGTGGGAATTTTCTGCCGAGTCTCAACATTTGGACGATAGTCCGAGGGTTCCCAGAAGATGGTCAAACCCCTCGATGAAGGCCAGGTCTGATCCCGGACTTAGTCTGGATGAGGAAGATATAATTGAGTATCTGAGGGAACGAGGGAGAGGGGGTGAGATTGCAAAATTTGAAGATCTGATGACCCCCAAGTTCCTCAAAGAAGCTGGTCTGAGGGTCGGCCCCCTGACAGAGCTATGTGAGTTACATTAATATTTGCTCATTCTTTACTTTTTTCAAGTGTTTCATCTTTGTCTCTGCATCTTTCTAACGTATCGTCCTCCTTTCAGGTCGTCCTGCAGGTATACCAGATCAACTTTGGGAGATGACTGCTCCGAGCTTATTATCTGGTTTAGGCAAGAAGAAGGGCAAGGAACCTCAGTAGGCTCCGAGGAAGACAAAGGCCGTGGGGCCGACACTTGTTGAACCGACAGCCGATGGTCGCAAAAGAAAGGAGCCTGAAGTCCCTGCTGACCCTCGGTCGGATTCTAGGACGAGGGCGAGGGTGGAGTCATCTGAGGGGGCTGGTTCCTCTTCTAGCATGGGAGCCTTTTGGTCCCAAAACTTGACGTCACTGAAGGCCGAGCCATCCTCCTTGATAACAAACCTAAGGGCAGCCAAGGCGTCCATGTTTTTGCCCCCTCGGCTGCTGATTACGAATTTCTGTCAAAGATGCCTCCGGCCAAGGTGTATGACTATGGTCTGCACGCACTGACTCAGGTACTTATCTTCACCTCGTCTGATTTAATTTAATTTTTCACCAACTGTTTCCTCAGCCTCTTAACAAGTGTCTTTTTCTGTGCAGTCCGTCTGTGCCTTCACCTCGGCCACTAAGTGGATGGCTGAGAATCAAAATAAGTTTTATGAGGCCGAGAGGGCCATTCAGCATGAGGCCGACCTGCAGACAGAGCTCGAGACTGCGAGGGCTGAATTGGAGAGTGCTAGGACCGAGCATGCCAGGGTCTTAGATGATCTGACGAGACAGCACGATGCCGACCAGCAGGCCAAGGACTTGCTATTAAAGGAGAAGGATGAGGCTTTACTCAACTTGGAGGCTCAGCACAAGGCCGATCTGGAAGCAGCTGTCAAGAAAGCCGAGGCCGATGCTGTGGAGGCCTACAAACTCTCAGACGAGTTTCAAGGCTTCGGCCTTGAATACTTGGAGAGGGGGATTAAGACGGCCTGTCGATGGGTCGTCTTAAAGTTCGCTGATGCAGTGTCGTCTGTTCGACCTTCTCTTGAAGTAGTCCAGCTGGATGATCCCCTCATTGCTGAAGCCTTAGCTCAAGTGGAGTCTCAGCATGTCGAAGGCATGGGCACGTCTGAGGGTCGCCCTGTCATGGTCATAGAAGAATCTCCTATTGATGTTGAGGCCTTGCCCTCTGATTTTGCTCAATAGGGTGGCTGTCTGTAGCCAATACCCTCTTTGTGTAATCCATTTTTGTATTTTGTTTTTGTAAGACGAACAACATTTTGTAATATAATGTCTCTTGTTGCCTTCCCTACTTGCCTCTTATGTGATTTGCATTGTGTATATATTTTTTGTACTAACAGTATCACTAACCCCTCCCTCGTCTGTCTTGAGGACCATGGTGGGGTCGTCCCCTCCATGCGACCTCATTATAGCCGAGGGTTATAATCACCAAATTAATGACTTTAAATAAAGTTTTCCCTCGTCTGTCTTGAGGACCATGGTGGGGTCGTTCCCTCCATGCGAACTCATTATAGCCGAGGGTTATAATCACCAACTTAATGGCTTTAAATAAAGTTTTCCCTCGTCTGTCTTGAGGACCATGGTGGGGTCGTCCCCTCCATGCGACCTCATTATAGCCGAGGGTTATAATCACCAAATTAATGGTTTTTAATCAAGCATCCCCTCGTCCTTCTTGAGGTCAATGGTGGGGTCGTCCCCTCCATTGACCCTCATTATAGCCGAGGGTTACAATAACCAAACTAATGGTTTTTAATCAAGTCTTCCCTCGTCCTTCTTAAGGGCAATGGTGGGGTCGTCCCCTCCATTGACCCTCATTATAGCCGAGGGTTACAATAACCAAACATGATTTTTAATCAAGCATCCCCTCGTCCTTCTTGAGGGCAATGGTGGGGTCGTCCCCTCCATTGACCCTCATTATAGCCGAGGGTTACAATAACCAAACTAATGGCTTTTAATCAAGCATCCCCTCGTCCTTCTTGAGGGCAATGGTGGGGTCGTCCCCTCCATTGATCCTCATTATAGCCGAGGGTTACAATAACCAAACTAATGGTTTTTAATCAAGTATCCCCTCGTCCTTCTTGAGTGCAATGGAGGGGTCGTCCCCTCCATTGACCCTCATTATAGCCGAGGGTTACAATAACCAAACTAATGGTTTTTAATCAAGTGTTCCCTCGTCTTTCTTGAGGGCAATGGTGGGGTCGTCCCCTCCATTGACCCTCATTATAGCCGAGGGCCATTTTCTGAAGATGTTTTCATGCGTACTAGAACTGATAAACACAGGATGAGGGGAAACACTGATATTTCTTATTAATTTTCCAAGTGCTCTGATGGGGCAACTCCTATTACAATTATGGTCTATCAAGACCTTACAACACTACTGATAGTATTTTTTCAAATGATCTGCATTCCAGGGGTTGGAAAAGGGTTCCCCCTCTAGGTTTTCTAGTCTATAGGTCCCAGGGACGACTTCATCGATGACCCTATATGGGCCATGCCAATTAGGATGGAGCTTGTTGGGCTTTTGCCAAGTCTTTTTGAGGACCAAGTCCCCCACTGCGATTGACCTCTGTTTCACCCTCTGATTGTAAAACCTTGCGGTCCTCTGCTGGTAGGCGGCCTGCCTTATCTCGGCGTCCTCCCTCCTTTCCTCAATCAGGTCTAAGTCGAGTCTCCTCTCTTCTGTATTTCTCTGGGGGTCATACATTTGGACCCTATGAGTAGGAAACCCAATCTCGGTGGGGATGACGGTTTCTGAGCCATAAGCTAGCATGAATGGGGTCTCTCCGGTAGAGGTCCTCACTGTCGTCTTGTATGCCCACAGCACGGCATATAACTCGTCGACCCATCTTCCTTTTGCCTCCTCAAGCCTCTTCTTGATTCCATCTAGGATTGTCCTGTTTGTAACTTCTGTTTTCCCATTGGCCTGAGGTCGGCCTGGGGTGGAGAAAAATTGTTTGATACTCACCCTTTCACAGTACCACTGTAGAGAGGTATTCTTGAACTGAGTCCCGTTATCCGAGATGAGGGTGTTGGGGAGACCATATCTGCATATAACATTTTTCCACATGAACTGGAAGGCCTTCTGCTCTGTTATTGTGACCATCGGTTCGACCTCCACCCATTTTGAGAAATAGTCAATAGCTACGATGAGGAACCGATAGTTATTAACTGCTCTTGGTAAGGGTCCTACGAGGTCGACCCCCCACACTACAAATGGCCATGGGGATGTAATGGAGGTAAGAGGCTGATGGGGTTGGTGAGGGATGGTGGCAAATCTCTGGCATTTATCGCGCTTTTTTACATATGCCGCAGCGTCTTTCCCCAAGGTCGGTCACCAGTACCCTTGGGTGATCACCCTCTTCGCTAAGGATCTGCCCCCGATGTGGCTTGAGCACGATCCTTCGTGCACATCTTGCAAAAGGGATGAGACCTCAGATGGATGCACACACCTAAGTAAGGGGAGTAAAAATCCCTTTTTGTACAAGGTGTCCCCAATGACAGTGAACTTTGCAGCCCTGTATCTCAACTTCTTTCTTTCTTGCCTTGCTTCTGGCATCTCTCCCTCTTTAATGTATCTGATCAGAGGGTCCATCCACGAAGCTTCCTGAGAAACATTTAGGCAATTGCTAAGTGTTACCTCAGCGTCTTCAATAGTTGGCCGAAGCAAAATTTCTACTGGGACCGTCCTCCTGATGTCTGTCCTAGTTTCCGAGGCCAACCTCGCAAGGGCATCAGCACGGCCATTGTCGAGCCTAGGTATCCTCTTTAATTTCACTTCTCTGAAGCCTTTCAGTAATGACCTCACCTTCTCAAGGTACCTAGGCATCCTCTCGTCCTTGGCCTCGTAGGCTCCTAGTATCTGATTCACTACTAGCCTAGAATCACTGTGAACCAAAATCTGGCCGATACTAAGTGATCTGGCCAAGGAGAGGCCTTCTATCAAGGACTCATACTCGGACTCGTTGGAGGCCTTAAAGTTGAACCTCAGGGCGTACTCAATGTCTGTGCCGTCGGGTGCTGATACTATTAACCCAGCTCCGCTCTCGCTTTCGCAAGAGGATCCATCGACGAAGAGACTCCACGCGGTGTGTTCTTCTGAGAAACCTCCCTCGGTGAGTGACCCCTGTCTAAAGAGATATCTTCCCTATTCGTTTTCAACCACTTTCCTTCTAGCGGTGCTCGTCTCAGCCTTATCTGTAGGCGTGTCGGTGAGCTCACCCTGTCGGGTATCTATCTTCCCGAGGCTCTCACCCTCGGCCTCATCATCTCCCCAAGTAAACTCAGCCACGAAGTCTGCCAATGCTTGCCCCTTAATGGCCGTCCTAGGATGGTACACTATGTCAAACTCCCCCAGTTCTATAGCCCAGGCCATTAACCTCCCTGATTTTTCAGGCTTGTGCAAAACCTGCCTAAGGGGTGAGTCAGTGAGGATGACCATCGCATGGGACTGGAAGTATGGCTTCATCTTTCTTGATGCATGGATCAAGGCATAGGCTAACTTTTCCATCCTTGGATATCTTTGCTCTGCCCCCTGGAGTTCCTTGCTGTTAAAATACACAGGCTTCTGTACTCCATCTTCGTCTCTAACAATGGCTGCACTGATGGCTGACTCTGAGACGGCGAGGTATACATAAAGTCGTTCACCCTGCACGGGCCGTGACAATAGCAAGGGAGACCCCAGGTATGATTTTAACTCCTTGAAGGCCTCATCGCATTCTTCACTCCATTCGAAGGCTTTTTTGAGAATTTTGAAGAATGGTAGACACCTGTCTGTGGCTCTAGATACGAACCTGTTCAAGGCAGCAACTCTCCCTGTGAGCCTCTGAACGTCTTTAATGGACTTGGGGGTCTTCATCTCAACAAGGGCCTTTATCTTTTCGGGATTGGCCTCGATGCCTCTTTGGTTGACAATGAACCCCAAGAACTTCCCTGCTCCGACCCCGAAGACACACTTGGCCGGATTAAGCTTCATCTGGTATTTGTCCATCGTATTAAAGGTCCTCTCCAGGTCTGCCACATGATCCTCTGCCTTCAAACTCTTAGTCAGCATGTCATCTACATAGACCTCCATAGACTTCCCAATTTGGTCTTCGAACATTTTATTTACGAGGCGCTGGTACGTTGCCCCCGCATTTTTTAGGCCAAAGGGCATGACCCTATAACAGTATGTCCCCTTGTCAGTAATGAAGGCTGTCTTCTCCGAGTCTTCAGGATTCATGAAGATCTGGTTGTACCCTGAATAGGCATCCATGAAGCTCATGAGCTCATGGCCTGCGGTAGCGTCTACCATCTGGTCAATGCGGGGGAGAGGGAAGCTGTCTTTGGGACAGTGCTTGTTGAGGTCGGTGAAATCCACACACATTCTCCACTTCCCGTTGGCCTTTGGGACAATGACTGCATTGGACAGCCATTCAGGGTAGATGACCTCTCTAATAAACTCAGCGTCTTCTAATTTCTTGACCTCATCCCTAATGACCTCATACTTTTCTCTAGAGTAAATTCTCCTCTTCTGCTTTACCAGCTTCACTCCTTCTACCACATTGAGCTTGTGGCACATGATTTTAGGGTCAATCCCTGGCATATCTACATGACTCCATGCGAAGACGCTTCGTCTTCTCCTCAACAGTTTAATGAGGTCTTCCTTGATGTTGGGCTTCAGAGACTTGTCGACTTGGACGGTTTTTTCTGGGTCATCCTCATCGAGGATGATGGATTCTACCTCTTCCGCGGCTTCTCCTTTCTTTAGCTTCGTCTCATCCCTGGGGTCTAGGGTATCAATATTGTAAGTGGTTGTAGCCCTCTTGTGTACCTCTGTTTCTTCAGCGGAGTTGTAGTAACATTCTCGCGCTGTCGTCTGGTCTCCCTGAACTTCCCCCACCCCGTAAGGGGTAGGAAATTTAATCATCTGATGGACCGTAGACGACACAGCTTCAAACCCCTTGAGGGCCACACGCCCCAGTATGATGTTGTAGGCCAAAAACACATGTTCATCCATCACAAAGAAACTGACCTTCTTAGTAAGCCATCTCGGCCACTCATCCCCCATCCTGACATCGGCCTCATACACTCCAAGGGGATGAACCTTTTCCCCGCTAAACCCAATCAATGGATGATGGTATGGGACGAGTCTAGCACGGCTGAGACCTAAGGCTTTGAAGCACGACCAAAACATTACATCCGCAGAACTGCCCCCGTCGACCAATATCCTCGGCACCTCACACCCATGCACCCTAGTTGTGATGACGAGTGGGTCGTCGTGTGGGGCTAGGAGGCCTTTAAAGTCCATTCTCGAGAACCCCACTATCAGAGTGTCCATATCGACCTTCTTCTTCTTTTCTGACTTGACCTCCAGGGAGGTTGAGTGTACCGTCTTCGTTACTGCCTTGGCCTTAGCCATATGGGCCTTCCTGTCAGCGACCTCAGACCCTCCTCCTGCTAGACCCCCGGAGATCATTCCCACTCCGAGCGAGATCATATTAAGCCTCTTGACAGGACCTTGGTCGTCTCTCGGCGGGAGGTCAGGGTCGTCCTCATCATCAGAAGGGTCATCCCCTCTTTTTTGAGGTCCTTCTCTACATGTATCGCCTCGCTTCTTTCTGGGGTCGTCCCCTCGGCCCCTCTTGAAGGCACCTTTGTCGACGTACTTTCTGAGCTTCCCTTCTTTCAGCATCTTCTCAATCTCATCTTTCAGAGCAAAGCATTTGTCTGTTATGTGGTCGTGGTCTTGGTGAAATTCGCACCACATGTTCTTGTTCCTCTTGTTGGGGGCCGCCCTCAACTTCTCAGGCCACTTCAGGGATCGGTCACTCTTTATCTCATTGAGAATTTGTTCACAGCTGACCGTTAGAGGGGTGTAACCAGCGGACTTGTCGTCCGTAGACCTCTTCTTCCCCTCTTTGTTCTTCTTAGGGTATTTACCCCCACTAGCGCCTCCTTTTTCGTCTTCACATTTTGCGGCCATCGCCTCTTCGGCGTTCATCACCTTTCCTGCTGTTGACAACAATTCAGCCATCGTCCTAGGGGGGTCTTCAGCAAGCTTCCATAACAGCTTCCCCTTTTAGAGTCCTCCAATCAGGGTTGTCATAGCTATGCTCTCCTCATAGTCTTCCACCTCCAGCTTCTCTTTATTGAATTTGGCTATGTAGTCCCTCAGGCTCTCATTCTTCCCCTGCTTAACATAGAGCAGGTGGGTGGTCTTCTTCTGTGGCCTTACCCCAAAGCAAAAGTTGTGGATGAACTGGTCTGCCAATTGCTTAAAGTTTTCAATGGAATTTTTTGGAAGAGACGTGTACCAGACATGTGCAGCCCCAGTCAGGGTACCAGAAAAGGCACGACACCTCATCTCATCTGAGATAGAGTATATGTCTGTTGCTGATTGATACATCTCAACATGGTGGACAGGGTTGGTGCTCCCGTCGTATATTGGGGTGACCACAGGTGGCTTGAACCTTGATGGCGTAGGGAAGTTGACTATCTTCGACACAAAGGGTGAGTCTATGGTGTATCCCTTCTCAAGAGGGTCCCGGCTCTTCATTATATCACCGATCTTATCCTCTAGTCGCTGGATTGAGTCATTCCAGGGCCTCGCAGGGTTGGCTTGTCCGGTTATCCCCTGCCGCCTCTTTAAGGTGGACGGACGACTCTGCTGCGGCAGGCCTGTGTCGACTGTTTACTTCCCTTTGACCGTCATCCCGTACTTGGGGTCGGCCATCTGCTGCCTCCCTCCTGGACCTCGCAGCACTCCTTGACCTGGATAATTTTTCCTGCAGGTCATTTATTGGGCCCAGCCTCTCAAAGGCTGACCCCCTGCTCAAGCGATCAAAAGCAGAGCCTCTCGGGCGATCATCAGGATTTGGTCTCCCTCACTTTCCTCCACTGTCCTGGAGAGGTCGTACAGTATTGTTGAAGACCTCATATGGTTCCCAGCATTCTATAGGGGCCTCCTCTCCCTCCAGGTCGTCATACCTGTCCTCAGGGCAAGGGTTCCCTTGCCTCCCTAGGCGTAAACGCCGGGGGTCAGCAACATCCCTACGCCGCTGAGGGGGTGGCAGGTCTTTGCGTGGTGCCTGGGGTGGTCCCCTGGCTTCATGCTGCCCTGGAGCTGCTGCCGGAGTAATCATCTCAGGTGAAATCCCCGGTGGTCTTAGTATGTTCTGGCTTAGAGCTGTGAACTGCTCCTGCATCATCCGCTGGCTTGCTGCCAGAGACTTTAAGGCTTCCGCCACATCAGCAATCTCAGACTGAGGTGGTGGCTGACTGGAACTGGGTCCTCCCCCATCATCCGGCGGGGGAAGTGGTGGTGGTGGCATCTCAGGTGCCATGTGTTTGAGCTATGAACAGTTGAACTGAAAAAAAGACTGGTGAGCTTGAGAACCTTAGTGGGTCTCTTTCAATGGTGAAACATCTCCTCTCAGGGGGAGAACTGGTTCACCACCAGAGTGCCCAGTAAGGTCAAGCTCTACAAAGGAAGAGATGTCTTCTCGTTCCCACAGATGGCGCCAAACTGATGATGCTAAAATCTAGCACCACCGGATAAGTGATGATGAGCTCAAACAGTAGTAACCATGGCAGCCATGGAGATGTATATGTGTGAGTGTGTAGAAGGGGATGAGTATAAGAGGAATAAGACAATGATGTATAGTGATTCAGCCAATTAGTCCTACATCCACTATGAGTGTGTGATCCACTAAGTATGGGCACTAATGGCCTTGGATACAATGCACATAAGCTCACTTTCTCTCTCTACTGTGTGTACAAGCAGATTTTTTGCTAGGGTTACAATTATCGATCGATCCCCTGCAGGGTTGTAGGTGACAAGTATATATAGGTCTTGGGGGGTGTATTGTACCCCCCAAGTATGCATGGTGCATGTGAATGATGATCTAGCTAATCCCCTGTTGACATCTGTAGATGCCAAATGATGACATAATATTCCCTCACGTGAGGGTGTGATTTTGTTATAACGGTCTCCCATGTGCCATGTGAGCCTCACGCGCACTGTTCCACGCGTCTCCCAAACCACGCGCTGTGATGATGTCGCCCTCTCCCTTTGATATGAGGCCGAGGGCAAAGTTCCTTTCGGTAATGAGTCTGGCCTAATTTGGGCCTCGTACTGTCATACCCTTGGAGGGTCGTCCGGAGCCTGATGAAGGGTCGGCCCCCTGAAGGGTCGTCCGGAGCCTGATGAAGGGTCGTCCGGAGCCTGATGAAGGGTCGGCCTCCTGAGGGGTCGTCTGGAGCCGGATGAAGGGTCGGCCCCTTGAAGGGTCGTCCGGAGCCTGATGAAGGGTCGGCCCCCTGAGGGGTCGTCTGGAGCCTGATGAAGGGTCGTCCGGAGCCTGATGAAGGGTCGGCCTCCTGAGGGGTCGCCCGGAGCCTGATGAAGGGTCGGCCTCCTGAGGTGTCGTCTGGAGCCTGATGAAGGGTCGGCCCCTCGAAGGGTCGTTCGGAGCCTGATGAAGGGTCGGCCCCTCGAAGGGTCGTCCGGAGCCTGATGAAGGGTCAGCCTCCTGAGGGGTCGTCCGGAGCCTGATGAAGTGCAGGGCGCCCTCGTCATGGCCGAGGGTATATACGGGTATATCACCTACCAATAGCTACTATCTGGTCTCACACCTAGGCTAAGGAACTAATGGAACGACGTAACATTCAGCCCGATCCCAAAATTTCACATCCGTAAAAATCTAAACTCGCAAGTCCCATACCTTGAAAGTGTTAACAACAACAAATGCCTACTTACTAGTTCCATACCTAGCAAGCGACCTAAAATAAGGTGAAAGTAATAACTACCCTAACAATCCCGTCGTCCCCGTAGTGTCAAATATTTATATAATTAATGATCACATAAGGCATTTTTCATCCTATCACAACTATTATTTAATTCCATCACAAGATTTCTATTTATCCAAATTATGTCCAATTAATTATAATATTAATTAAACAATGCTTTTTCCAACAACTTATATAATTTTTCATTCACATGCATATTTTGGGGGAATACAACAATAAATTTCTATTCTACAAGCAACACATAAATAACATGATTTTTACTAGTCGACTTCACTTATAAAGTCCATTCGATTTATTCTAACATGCGAACGTCCATATATTCTAACGGATTCCCAAACTGTAATCTAAGCATGCGAGAGTTTTGAGTTTTAAATTCGTATTAGGGAATTTAATAAAAGCAATCTCAACATTAATTTCACTTTTCCTAATTAGAATCGTTAGTTTATTTTAAGAAAACAATGATCACCAGTTTTTATGAAATATTTAAAATGCAAAATACTAAAGGGGAGCAATAGAAGTACTCGTGCGTGTAAAAAGGCATTTTAAAAATCTGATTGGATGGTTGGGTTCCTCTCAAAAAACAATAAATACGCATTCTTGAACGATCTTGGAAAAACGTGGTTTAATTCTTCAAATATTGTGTTGAAAGTTGTGTTAAATGGATATAAGTTTTGATGAAAAGAGAAGATGGAATTTGTGGGAGGCTACTAATTTTGGACGAGGCTAAAATGTTTTTTAAAAACCCTAAACCCTAGCATTTTTATAACAGAAAAGTGTTTGAGTCCTGAACAAACTCTAAAACAAAAGAGTTTTATTTTTTATAGAAATGGGCAAAGCAAACCGGTTCGTCGAATTTCCGAACCGATTCGAATTTCTCTACAAATCCAAAAATCTCCTATTTTTTTTAAATTGCAAAACTCTCTGATTTTGAGCCCGATTTCAATTCTGATAAAAATCCCCTTTTATATAAATCAAGGCCAACATTTTTAAGTATAAAAATTAGTAAATTCCAAAAATTTATGTTTCCCAAAGATTTTTAATTTATAAAAGATTTTATAGTTTTAAAGTCATGAGGTGTTACATACTCCCCCACTAGTATAGGAATTTCGTCCTCGAAATTCGATGAAGGGTAAACGTAAAAAATCAAGTTGTAAGGACATTTTTCTCAAGTCTGATATGTTACATTTGTGCATGTCGTACGCCGCTACATTTGACACGTCACTTCACGATTCACATGACGACTTCTATTCGAATTCTAGGAATCAAGCATTCAACATCTCCATCAAGTGTCCCACATCTGCCTCAACGACTTCACGTTCCACGATTTTATGGATTTTATGCAAATGGTATGCTAGAGAAGTCAACACAATGAAAGAAAGACAAAATAGAAAATTTCAAGGGCATTTTGTTAATTTTATAGCCATAGTTCGGAGGTCTGGTCAACTGGAAATTTGAAGAGCTCAATGCTATGAAGATACTGGAAGAAACGACACCTCAATCCGAGCTACGGTGAAGGAGTTATGACCTTTTGAAGATGGAGAAAATTCCATAGAAGAATGCTAATTTTTTTAACCCCAATCCAGCGAGGTACCGCAAACCACATAGTGAACCGGTTCGGGGGGGGGGGGGGGGGAACCGGTTCAGGGTACACGCATAGCAAAAGTCCCACCGACTAAAAACTCTTTTGGTTTTCCTATAAAAGCCAACTTCGGGGGAGTTATTTTTTAAGACTTGGAGAGACGTTTTTGAGAGTTCTCTTAGCTCAAGTATTCATATTTTTGAGTCCCAAAACTCATGTTTTGATTCACACATCATTCCCATATTTTTGTGAATCCTTTTGGAACCCAAGAACACTACTTTGCTTTTGTTCATCTTTGTGGGGAGATCTCTGCAACCGAGGGCTGCGTGTTATTGCTGAGGGAGTCTCTACGAAGTTTTATGGCTGCGTGCCATTGAGGAGTGCTGCAGTTCTTCCTTTGCTGATTGCATTGTGGTCCATGTGGGTTCGCTGTTTGTGGATTCATTGCTGACGACACCGACCGATGTCTGCGGGTATTCATGTATCACTGTATTTCATTGTAATCCGTGTAAGTTGCGATTTACTTATTATAATGAAATAAAAGGTTTTACCCTTCGGGGATTTTTTCTTGAGTATTTGTGTGCCAGCATCTTTTTGTGTCGCATGCTATATCTTATTTATGGTTTGACACACGCACACACGTAGTTGCATGTTTAGGGGCTGAATTAATTTGGTTTAAAAATAGACTCTAATTAAATAAGGTTTAAATTGGATATTTGCGAATTAATTTAATCAATTATCACACAACGTCATATTTTTCAAATAAAATGAGGCTTACATATGCCTACCCGTAGAATGCTACAATTGGGTGCCCATACACCCAATCCTAACAGCATCTACACCACAGGAAAAAATACAGTACATATATCAACTATATATAAAAAAACATATCTAAAAAAAAAATAATACGTACCACGCTACCCCATTAGCCACGCCTGCCTTGTCTAATGTTCCCGATTCTGAAGTATATAAGTTATCATTCTCAGCATGTGACAAAAATACGAGACATCAAATTTTTTTCCACAAGATAGTTTTCAGATTTATCCAACCAATAAATACATTTATGCAAATTAAATCCAATTCCAAATTATTAAATCTCAAATGAAATAATCAGACTATAAATATCTGACTGAAATCATAGACAACTTTGGAACCGATTGACCCACCAAATCCATAAATAAAAGTCACATAATTAAAAAAACTGAATAGAAAGATAAGCTAAACTACTAAAGAAAATAAAATAAATTTCCAGTTGCACTCCCATCCATCTTATGAAGCTACTCCAGCACTATACCTTAAATGTTAGCCAACACACTGGGTCAGAGCCCACCGCATGAATACTAGCCACTCCTCTCAATTAGAGTCTGTAGACCCAGAAAATAACATTATATATGATAAATATCACATTAGAGTATTTTATTAAACGAGATATATATTAACATGCGAGTAACAATAAATTATCACTATATTGCGTGAAAGTAGGATACTCCAAATTCGGGGGTCAAAAAGTTTTATAAAAAGTTCTTGGTGGAAATAAATGTTAATGAAAGATCCCACTTAATTGAATTGGGCCCATGAATCTAAGAAATAGTGAGAATTCTTGATCTCTCTCAATTCAAAAATCCTGGATTTGAATTGATGTCCTTTCATTGATTCCTCCAAAATTGCAATCATTTAATCTAAAGATTTCATTTAAATTGGAATTTGGTGCTAGCCACATAACTAACACCCCCCAATGTTCAAGTCCAATTATCCCATTACAACTTTAATTTAAACAATAGCTCTTATTCTTACTTAATTTAGCTATCCCAATTATTCGTTCTTTCGTGCGACACCACTATAGCCAGTCAACCTTATTATCAATCTTGCACATACTCTTGGCGTGCTTAAGGTTCTACACATCACACTTATTCCCCTCACTATAGTCAGTCAACCCAATTTCGTTAGCTCTGCACGTACTCGTGAGGTTTCACGCACGACACGCCACAATAGTGCTTCGCACATACTCATGACGCCCATAGACACCCACACCTCAATAGCCAGTCAAGCCAATTATCATTAGTTTTGCACATACTCGTGATCGCGACGCAAATTCATTTTAACAACCTTTTATTGTCTCAGGCATTAATTATCAATTTTCTCAATTTTCTCTTTATTGTTTATTAGCTCCTCCCTTTATTCGAGAATAAATCCTCAAAGCCACCCCTAGTCCCATACTTTAATCCATGCTCAAGGGGAAAATATGGATACTTATAGGCACAGAGTGTTTCACAAATTGGGCAGATGCAGTACCATTAAGAGAGAAACAACAGGTGCGGTGGCACAGTTCTTTAGAGAATAGATAATTTATCGTTTTGGAATTTCAAACGTTATTTTGTCTGATAATGGAACTCTATATTTAAAGAAAGATGTGACCTTACTCACAAACAAATATTTAATCATACACCACACCTTAATAGTAGCCTACCCCATAGGTAACGGTCAAGCTAAAGCAACGAACAAGACCTTGGTCAAGATGATGGAAGACTTCCCAGGAGCGTGGGATAATTTTTTTAGCATTTTTATGGGCTTACCGAATGACCAAAAGACAGCCAACTGGCTATAAACCCTTCTCGTCGGTGTATGGATCTGAAGCAATTTTGCTAGAAGTCCCTTCGATTAAATATGCCTGGCGAAGCAGCATGCTCCCACATAACAGAAACGTTCATTTGGAAGCATTGGATGAAAACCTAGACAATGCGATGCAACACTTGCAAATGTACACGAAGCAACTTTCTAGGGAATATGGCAATTTGGTGAGGCCAAGGAAGTTTGTGTAAGGGGATTTAATGTTGAATGTAGTTGTGAGACACATCAGAGGGATCCTATTGCCCAATTTTATCCCCAATTGGGATGGGCCATTTATAGTCAAGGAGGCACATGACTCAGGCTATTGCTAAATCTCCAAGATAGATGAAGACATACCTTTCAAAATTAACAATAACTGGCTAGAGATTTATCATGTTTAAGATTGGATAGCCCTTTTGAGTTTTAACTTTATGTTGTTCATTTTCCTTCCTTTTGTTGCTGGCTTAAATGGAGAAAATTAGAATGATGTTTTATATTGTAAATATGCCACCATAATTATGAACACCACCACAGTTAAATTATGATGTAAATTTGGGAAAACAAACAAGTAGAGATTTTATGAAACTTAGTCCCCAAAACATTACGCCTTTCATATCTTAAGTTTTAACAAAGTATATGGTATTTAGGACGACTGCCCAGAATAACATAAAAAGTAAAATAAAGGCCTAGCCAATGAGAGACCACAACTTTGGAGAAGTAAAGAAGCGTCTAGGCAATGAAGAGGCCTCTTGGGTGCAGGGTTGCGGAGCCTCAATGAAAGATTGAAGTCTCGTTTGGACTTGGGATCATTGGACCAACATCTCTTTAAGCTCACTCAAGGCTTTGGCCAAAATTTCCCCAGCAACTCTGACTTTGTGGTCCATCTCTTAAATCAAAGGATCAAGCTCCTTTAGCCTTGCCTCCTCGGAACGTCGAGCCTTCACGCTTTTGCGATAAAGCTCTTGTTGATTCTCCAAGCGAGAATCATTTAAGAGCTTCAAATGGTTGATGCGCCAACCAAAATTAAAACCATACTTATCCAGCTCCCTCAAATTGCTTAAGTGCCGGTTGCTGGTAGCCCTATCCAGGTTGCTCGAAAGAGTGTTTAAAATCTCAGGCATGATGGTCGCCACACCCTGAAGTCTATTCCCCATTATAACACGATTTGACCTAAGACATTCCATTACAATTATGTATGGGTGGTGATGAATTAGCTGTTCGAAAACTATTCGGTGGCAATCTTGGATAAAAGAAGATTGTTGGAGCACTTGCAAATAAAAATCTGGAGGTGAAACGTTGGGTAAAGGAACCTCTCAGCCAGATTCACTATCAACAGGGACATTAGTCGTGGAACCACGATCACTGTCACTTGAGGACTCAGCTGGGTCATGAATTTGTGAAGATAGCATGACAGTGGGCGAGGGGATAGAGTGAGGTAACTCAAGAGTTACAATGGGTTCCCTCGAAGCCTGCAAAGAATAAAACAAGAACGAGTAATGGCAAAGAGATTTTGAGTTAAAATCTTAGCAAGTATTTATTTGCTAATTCACCAAGCAGGTGTGAGATTTCGAGTTAAAATCTTAACAAGTATTTTTATTGATAAGTCACCAAAATGGTGTGAGATTTTGAGTTAAAATCTTAACAAGTATTTTTTATTGCTAAGTCACCAAGCAAGTGTGAGATTTTAAGTTAAAATCTTAGCAAGTTTTAATTGATAAATCACCAAGAAGGTGTGAGATTTGTTTGTTTTCTGCATATAGGTATATCGTTAGAAAAAATGACTTAGAGGAAGCTGCAATATACCTTAAGAGCTTGATCATTGACAGTTAAGACGGAGGGAATGCTACCATCGCCAATCTCAATGGCAGGTCTAGAAGGAGCTACCTCTCGTGATGGCATGATGCTTTAATTTTCCACAGGCACAAGAGCCAGTTCAGACGAAAAATCTATCGAAGAATCATACACGCTAGAGGGAGAAGGGCCATCTTCCACTAAGTCCAGAGGTACCTCAGGGCTAGAGGCAGGGTACCAACCTGTAAGAGCTACATCAAATAATTTTTTTAGCTAAGTGTAAAACGTTTGGGCTCATGCAAGAGAGTAAATTGATAAGTTAAAGAATCATTGTTGTTTACCTCTTCAAAGGTCTCTCATGGAATCCATTCCACGATTGATCTCATGAGGGGAAAATAAGACAAAGACTTAGTGAGAGCCGTAATGATCATTAAAATATCCACCTAAAAGAAAAATGTGTCTAACAGTTAGCTCTTAATTAAGCAATTTGAAGAAAATGTAATTTGGGAAACTTAAAAGATAAATGAGTTACTTCTGGTGGATTGGAAGCAGGAACCACAACCAAGGGAAGAATACTTAAGGTAGGAGGGCCAAAAGTAGAAGGGCGAGCTTCCTTTGGCACCGAAGTAGCCCCATCAATGCTCACCGAGGGATAGTTCCTTCCTCACCTAGAGAAAGTCTGTGAGCAACATCACTTGCACGACCAGAGGTAGGAAGTTGATAATATGTAAGTCCAATCATAGAAGAGCGGGGAGCTTGAATTGTTTCATGAATAGGATCTTATATAATTGGACTTGGGGTGTTCCTAGGTGATGGGGGAGAATACCCAGGAGAATGGGTCCTTAAAAAGAAAACCAAAAATGTGTTAAGTGTCGAAAGGAAGATTCAAATTGTGAGGATTACTTAGGCAAAACTATTGAAGTAAATACCTATTGGACTGGAGAAGGAGGTGGAATGGGGACAACTTGAGTTAACGCGATGGATGTCTGTTCCTCCACAGAGCTATCATCAAGAACAATGGGCTCAGATGAATTAGGGGGTGGGGGAGAGGCACTTAGGCTTGAAGGGATGGTAACAAGTTTCTTGGTAGCACGGTTCTTTAAAGTATTTGTTCCCAATCCTTTTTTTATGAGAAGGAACTAATAGAAGGCCCCTTATTTGAGGTTTGAGTGGGTGAACTTGTTCCCCGAGGGTCCTGTGAAGAAAAGGCTGGGGAAGTGTGGGCAACACAGGAACTTCGGGAGTAGGCCGTCTGTCAGATAACAAAGGGTCAACAGGATGAACAACCTCAGGAGGAACCCCATATGACTCACGAGCACTCTTTTGGTATTTGGACTTGGTGGATTTTGGCTTCTTTTGGATCGGGGTGGAAATCTCCTCACTTGATGATCCAACAGTTGGAATGGGTACATCAAGCCTTTTCACGACAAAAATAATTTTATTTTTACCCTTATGAGGCACATCGCTCATAGGGGCAAGGGGGTAATTCAGTTGGGGGGGGGGGGTGGTCCTTGGGTGTGGAACTAAGTGGGAACTCACCCCCCAGCACATAATTATCTTTTAGACCAAACTCACTGGCAGGAAATTTGTTAACTGAGGGGAGGGGGTAAACTGTGGGGTTTGGAGCTAATCTTCAAACTAGGCAAGTCACAATGACCAAAACTTCATAAATTAGTTACAAGTCACATCATCCTTCCTAATTTTACTAGAAATGGCCAAATTTCTATTCAACTCCTCACAAATCATAGAGGCAACAACGATTGTGAAATCTGAAAAAGCTTGTGAAAAAGTTTCCTCGCCATTAGTAATTTGGAAAACAAGAGAGGGGGTCCATTGATTGTATCCAAACTGGCGGACACAACGATTGGGGTTGTATGATTCGGTGGATATTCCCCAATGTGTGAATAAGGGGAGATAGCCAGGTATCATAGCAAGATCAACTGCAAGGCCAAGCCCCTCTGAGATCATTTCTGTCATGGCGGCTTCAACGGTACGAGGGACCTGGGTGAAGAAAGACCAAGTATGAGCTTATATTTCCTCGGCATAAGGCCTTGGAACAAAGGAAGAATATCTATCAATATAGGGGAGGATTTATTTTATACTTTTCTTCTTATTCCAACAAAGCAAACGATGAGGCTTAAGTGTAGAAACAGTAAGAGGAACCTCAGAAGGGACAACATCTGAGAATCTTGTGTAAAGAAAACCAATAAAGAAGATAGTTTTTGCAAAATTGGAAACATTATACCTTCCAAAAGAATGCTTCATGTCCAAATGAGTTCTGTACAACCAAGTATAGAGTGACCATAGTGTAAAGGCAACAAGGGGAAGTCTAACTCCATGAGCAAGCCTCACAGAGATATTGATCAGTTCCTGTAACAATAATTTTTCTAACATTATTCATAGCATAACTTTAGGCTAGTTTGTCATATCGTATTACAATCTTCACGCACCATTAAGACGAATCGAACTCAATCATCTCCAAGTTTGAAGACTTTCTGACATCCCGATGAGGCATAAAACAATTTAAAGTTTGAATTATTTTACAGAATTATACTTTGAGATGTTTATTTTTTTAAAATATGAACAAGAACTTTTTATTTTCAAAAAGAAAAATATTTTTCCTAAGGTTTAATGTAGATGGATTTTTAATTTTCGTTTAGCTCATTCAAACGACTTCTCTATGTCTTTAGAATGACTTTGTAAGGTCGTTCAAAGTATTCTTTCAAACATACATCAAACAAAGCTTACTGTTTTGATTTTTGTTGCGTCGTTAATAGTGAGATGAACTCTCATTCGAATGAGATCAATATCTCGTTAGAACGACCGATTCATATCGTTCGAATGACGTGCCACCTTGAATTTTGTGTAAATACCTGTTTCATGTTTAAAATGTTGAAGACTTTTGCCAACTCTGCTTCTGCATAACTTTTGCGAAAGTTCTTCGCATTTTTGGGTTGTAAAACACCGTTTGATTCACAACAAAATATCCTTGAATATTGTTCTTGTGAATTTGTTTAAAACCCTAGAAAGTTTTGTATCTTTTCATACACCTTGTGGAGAGGATCTCCATAGCTGACTTATGATACCCGCGGGGATTCACTTCTAAAGACTAAGGCTGAAGCTGAAGGAGGAAGACTACTGTGTTTGTGGTTCTCGAGGGAATAATTGCTGTGGACTGCGATCATTGTGATTCTTGTGACAATCATTGATGTATTTCTCTTCTAAGTTTGTAAGTTGCGATTTGCAAATTATTAGTGGAATAAAAGGTTTTGCCCAACGGGGATTTTGTCTTAAACTTTGCCTTTGTTGAATGCTTGAATGATTTATCTATTTTATCATATAGATGCATGTTTAGGATAGAAAGATAAAACCTGTTTAAAATTGGCTTCCACATTTATAAATTGGTGTTGCAATTTTAGTTTTTACCACCCTGAGATTATTTATGCTTTATAAATTGGTATCACAGCAGGTTACCGCAAGTTCTGGAGTGATCCTGATTTTTAAAAAGCACTAAACAAGGATCTTGGATACTCTATATTATTTGGGTGGTTGTTTATTCATCTATTTTGTGTTTGTTTTTTCTTTTCTCGATGGATTCTCATTTGAATTTGAAGTTTGCCGAAAGAATCAAAATTCTTGAAAAAGAGAATTCTCGTTTAAAACCGTTTTGAAACTTTTACAACCCGTTCAATGAGAGACTTGTGGACATGGACCGTGATTTTAGAAAAAAATTGTCAGAGAAAGAGAGTGATGATAAAGTCCGTTTTTTAGAGAAATAATTAGAGGACTTAAAAATTTTTAGGGTTTGTTTTTGTGCCAACGAGGATAAAAATAATTTAATTGATGATTGTAAGGAACGTGAGAAGACTCTTAGGGATAAGTTTTCTTTCACTGAGGGGGAGAGAGATAACATTCTAAAGGGTGATTGAAAATATAAAGAAGGAGACCCTAAAATTGGAAGTTGAAGTTTAGTGTCCCGTTGGTTCCCCAAACCCCTCTTCGTCATTTCACATCTATTTGGGTTAGGAAATCAATTTTAGAGTTGCTAGATGGTAGACTAGTTGATTCTCACATGCTTGCACATGATTCTTCTCTTGTCATATCATATGAATGATTGCTTGCATGATTTTGTTTATCATATTGTAGTTGTGCTTCATGATATATGTTTGCTAGTGTTATGACATGTGTATTTTTTGTATTATATTTTTCTTTTATTGAGTCATATTTGAAAAATACAAAAAGATTTAATTTTGATAATTTTTTTGAAAAATATAAAAAGATTTTCGATTTTTGTGTATTTTAGTTTTACTCATTCGGTATGACATATTGGTGTGTTTGAATCCAATTCACTCCGCAATTTCCATGTGGCTAGGACGTTTGGTTATGACTTTAGATGCTTAGGTCCTTCTTAACCATACTTATCGAGTTATTTCGAACTTGACCTGCTTTACGGATTCGACTTTGTATATGCCTCAACATAAATGCACGAGCTTATTGGATTTTGACTTCATATGTATACTTGAGCTTGGTGAGATGTTCTCCCAACAATTTTATCATCTACATGTTTATGTAACTATGGGGATATGTGCATGTAAGAACCATTACCCATGAGAGTTTATTTATTATTAAAATAATATAAGTGTACACGGGAAAGTGCTTCGAGAGTCAAGTGAACTCGTTGTGAAAGCCATCATTTGAAAAGAGCCCAAGAAACAATTAAGGCAATAAAAAGAGCAAATATGCGAAAAAGGGGGCAAAATAGTTTAATTTGTTTGATCTTGCAAAAGAAATCACTTCAAAAGAAAAGAAAAGTGTAGGGGGGTTGAAGATAATCTATAAATTAGAGACTAGAAGAGACTTAAGGGATGCAAGTAGCATGAAGACATCGAGACAACTCGGCGTGGTAGCTCAGCGAGGAGATTGGCCAATACAACTCACCCTTTACTTCCTATCTGTTATTTAGTAAATTGTTAACATTGATTGAAATGATGTAATGACTGTAGTATTCAATGTGAGGTCAAACGGTACTCACGAGAGACCAGGCTTGGTCTAGCTTAAAATGTCTATCGAATGACCTTACTATGGGAACTTAAGAGGGATTTAGTCTAGAGGATTGAGAAGTGAGGCAGCGTTAGGGATTGTCCTGACCATCTTAGATACAACCGGTAAAACACCGAGTAACCTTTCACCGTGGAAGCTTGTGCGGAGTAGCCATGAGTTCCGTCGTTTGTTTACCCTTGAGCCAAATAGTCCCTTACCTAATGTCACAACTACTTTATGTGATGTCACTATCCAGCTAGTCACTGCCAAATACAAACTTGAGTAAATCACTGTGGTATTGGGGCTGTCAGACAGTTTGGAGAACCACCTCTGTGGTGACAGTCCTCTGACGTACAATGGTTGGGAAAAAGTAGGGCTGTGTTTTTTTTTCCGAACATTTTGATTTTTTCGATATTCGATCCGATATTTTCCGATTTTGGAACGTATATAAGGTTTTCGATTTCCGATTTCTGATTTTTCCGAAAAAATCGGATCGAAAATTGGAAATAATTTTGAATTTCTGAATTTTTTATTTTTTCTATCCGATTTATCCGAAACTATGCCGATCCAATTTTTCCGAATTATTTTGGACATTTTCTGAAATATTTTCCGATTTCCAATTTTTCTAATTTTTTAAACATTCTCATGTGTCCCACATCGGCTAGGAGAGGAAGAGAGGACAAAAAAAGTCCTCTATAAAAGGAGAATATCCCTCTATCCTCTACACAAATGAAAAAAATGGTTAAATCCTTACATATTTACACGTTGGGTTAAATCTTTTTTTCGATTTCTTTAAAATGAGAATTTCGAGTAATCGAAAATCCTATATTAATTTTTTTGAAATTTCCGAATTTCCAAAATTTCTGAATTTTTAGTATATGTTTTGAATTTCCGAATTTTTCCAATTTTTTTCCGGTTTTTTCCGAATTCGGAAACTTTTTTGATTTTCCTAAAAAATTGGAACAAATATTTTATTTTCGAAAAAATTGGAATTTTTTCCGAAAGATCATTTTTCGATCCGATCCGGTCGAAACACAGCGCTAGGAAAAAGGCATATCTTGGCATTTAATGCTTATGATGTTAAGCTAACTGGTCCATCATGTTTTTAATGTTTGTTACGTAAAGTATGAGGGGATGCCTGTCAGAGCCGTAAAAGACCGAGGCATCTCGGGAGTGGTGTGTGTGTGTTGGGGGGTGGGGTATTTATTGGCCTCAACCACTTCTGAGAGAGAGAGTTCTTTGTAGAGATTATTACTAGAGAGAGAATACATATCAGAGATAAGTTATTGCAAACCAGAGTTCTTGCTCACCCACCATTGTCATTTATTGTGAAGCTTTTAATAGCCAAATTAGGGAACTTTCAGAGGTTGTTGGTGTGTTGGCTGTCTTCCAAGGTGTATCTAGGGTGCTTACTTCTCTCTCCCTTTGAATGAGTTACTTTTTAGTTCCTTGTATTATTGTTTTTGAGTTATACACGAGAGTATTGTGAGTTAAATCTGAGTGTTGATCATATATAATATTATGGGTTTACTTGTTCTTATTGAAGAGTTTCTGTAAAAACGTGACTGTGTGATAATTGATTAAATTCGAATTAATTCGCAACTTTATAATTTGGCACACTTATATAATTGGAGTCTATATAAACCAAATCAATTCAGCCCCTATAATATGCAACTACGTGTGTGCGTGTGTCAAACCATAAATAAGTAACGCATGTGACACAAATATTCAGGAAAAATCCCCGGAGGGTAAAATCTTTTATTTCTAGAACTTTGAAGAATTCACAAAACCATTGACTTACATACAACCTGATAATCGCCCACAAGTGTAACATACGGTATCTTCGTCAAACCTTCAAAGTAACGACTAGAAACGTCGTCGGCTGGAATCTCCCACAAGAACTCCAGGTGGTCAGCAATGAAGAAGAAAACGGCTTCTCCATAAGTGTGAACTTTATAAGGACTCCCTCCATAATAGCACGTAGCTCTCCAGTTGTAGAGTTCTTCCCACAAAGATTAAATCACAACAAAGTGTGTTTTTCAACACCAAAACAATTCACCAAAGCATATTGGGATATTTGTGAATTGCAAACAAAAAGGGATTAAACCCTAAAAGAAGATGTCAAAAGTATTCTGCAAATCACAGTTTTTCTGTTCTGTAAAACGCTGCGACTTCTTAATGAAAATGAAACCATTTAATGAGTATTTATATAAAAATGCACCGCCTCGATATTAGAGCTCGTTCGAACGAGAAACAGGATTCAAACGACATCGTGTGACATACCAATCTCGCTCGAATGAGATACTGATTTCACTTGAACGACCTGGTCGTTAAAAATTATTATTTTAATATCCGTTCAAACACTAGGAAAAATACTCATTCTCAAATTTTGACGAAAAAGTCCGCTCCGCACTTAGAAAAAAATACTCATTCTCAAACTTTGACGAAAAAGTTCGCTCCAACACTTTGAAAATATTTTGTAAAAATATCTCAAAAGCTCTAAGTGGAAAGTTAAGGTATTTAAAACAAAACCTTACCAAATAAAACTTTTCGGAGTCTTTTTGATGAAAAACTTGACATTCGGATCCGTCTTTGATGCTTGAATGTTCTTCGACGGTGTAGCGGTATATGACATACTAAATTGATAACGGACTTATAAAAATATGTCCTTACAGTTTCTGGGTTGTCATTTATCACTATACCTATAAGGGTTACACCTTAATTAGTATTACCATACTCTCAGGCTACAAGGGGACCACCCCCTTACATTTGGTGAGTCCACTGGGGAGGTATTATCTTAAAAGTATGGCGTAAGATAATATTGACCGTACTATAGACTTTGACGCTATTAAGGTTAATAAAGAACAAACTGTGAGGGAGCTTGAGGCTGCCAGGGATGGGATTCCTTCAGCAGAGGTGCCCCTAGTTCAAACGGCAACAGGTGTCCCAGGCATGATGCAGGCTTCCACTAGTGCCGGGATGGGACTAGCATAGATGACCCTCCTCATGGGCAAGCTCCTCAAATTCTTGCAGACTTTTGTTGTTGCAACGGTTTTAGGTGGGTTTGACCCCAGTTACTTCGTGACACCAATGGCAGCTCCGATAGCCCCATTCAGCGCAGCTTCAATAGGAGTTCTCCCCACGAACATAGTTCCCATCCTTATCCCAACGATGGGCATCCTAGGTGTGACGGGCATTCCACCCATGGTAAGTACGCCAGGTGTGATGGTCATTCCTCCTATGGTCCCTCAGCCCATTGCAGTGGTCGATAAAACACCTACATCCTCCGTAGAAGAAATAAGGAAGGAGATACAGAAGGAGATGTTGAAAATGATAACAACTTCCTCGCAATCAGCCAACTAGGTAGCATCGGTGTATGGCAATTTTTGTACCCCTTATCCCCAAGAATACAACGATGAGCCTTACCCAAAGGACTATATTCCTCCCATATTTGACAAGTACACAGGAAGGGGGGGGGGGGGGGGGGAGGAACATGAAGGAACGTATTAAACGCTTCATTGAGAATCTGGAGGCTCACTGCAACGATAAGAAGCTTAGGTTGAGGGAATTTTCCAAATCTCTAATCGATAAGGCTTACACCTGGTACTCTAACTTGGAACCTAAAAGTTTCTCAATGTGGGAGGAAATGCATGTGCTGTTTGTCCATAAGTTCTTTCTGGCAGAAGATGAGTTCACACTGACCCAACTAGGCAGGGAGAAGCAACGACCAGGGGAAGAAGTGGTGGTGTATGTTCGAAGGTTCAGGGAGAGGTCTCTCGATGTAAGAGAAAAGGCCAAGGAGTCCAAATTTCTTCAGATTTGTGCTGAAGGTTTTCTCCCAGAGTACATCTGCCATCTTATTAACGAAACGCGCGAGGGAACTTTCCACGGTGTTCTTCAAGGAAACAAGGAATATATCATTAGTTACTCGGCCAAATCCCATCGTGGTGACTGTGATGTTTAGGCAGTCGATATAACTCGTTGCGACATGGGGACAACCCCCATGGATGGGCTACACGGATGGGGGATAAGGGGCTAAGCAACCAAAGAAGGATAAAAAAAGAAAGTTTGGCAGAGACAAGGAGGATCCACCCCCACTGCCCTCTACTGTGGAAGAAGCTGTCAGCTGTTACAACACCATGGTCCAAAGTGGAACGACGTATGAGCCTAAGGGCATTCCATCCATAGAACCAGATGTTGAGACAAGGGTTGATCCCAAGTATTTACGGATCCATCGGAAGGGGGCCATCCAATGGCAACCTGCTTCACACTCGAAAAGATCATAAGCAAGCACATGAGGATGGGGAATCTGCAAATCCCTTAAGAGAATGTAAACTCCAACCCCCTGCTAGCACATGGGACTAACCTTGTAATTGCTTATGATGAGGAGGCTGAATGGGAAGCGAGAGAATTAGAGATCGAACGAGAAGAATTTAAAGATGCATTGGAGGACTATACTAAGGGAATGACCAATGTAGTGATAGCTTACGATGAAGCTAGTGCCATGGATATAGAAGATGTGTACCATTTGGAAGGGGAGAAGATGGATCAAGGGGCAGAGTTCGAGGCTATTTCGCGGTCACCCAAGTTCTCATGGTTCTTAGACCAAGTGGGGATGCCAAAGGAGAGCCGGTTAGAGATAACACAAGAAATCCTAGACATTGCATGGAAGAGCGCAGTACCATCGTTAAGGTGGAGAGGGTCAATGGCCAGGTTGGTAAGGAAGTTTTTATCTGAAATAACCTTTAGCAATATCGACAGGGCTGTAAGGTTCCAACATAATAGGCCCTTATACGTAATCGCTAGTATTAACGGGGTGAGTTTTACAAGAGCCTTGATGGATAGGGGAGAATCGATAAACATAATGCCAATCAGTTCTTTCCAGGAGACCAACATTCCTGAGGCAAGGTTGATACCAATTCCTTTAGTAATTTGTGGTTATGATAACCAATCATCCAAGTCAATTGGATATGTGAACGTTGGGATTGTGATGGGGAATCTTACTTAGAACATTAAATTCCATCTGATTAAGAGTGCTACTTCGTATCACCTTCTGATAGGAAGGGTGTGGATGCACAATCATGGTCAAGCCCCTTTGACATATCACCAATGTGTGAAGGCCAATGTGAAAGGGAATGAAATCATTATACGTGCAACAAAAAAGCCTTTTGCCACCAAAGAAGCTCACCTAGTAGATGCATCTTTTTACACGAAGCTGGAAGAAGACGTCAGGTCTTAATAAGGAGAATGGAGGGAGCAAGAGTTCCCTATATTAGAGAACAGATGGGGCCTGTGAATGGTCAGAGCAGCGAGGGGACATGCGAGGAAGTTCACCATGCTGACCCCAAACCTCAGAATATCTCAAAACATCTCAGAGATCGAATGGGACCCAATATGGATTCAATAAAGCACAAGGTCCAACGACATAGTGTGCTGAGCAGATTCTCAAGAAATAGACTGGCATAAGCTGTCAGAGAAAGGAAGAGGAAGGCGGTGGTAACGACAAGTAGGCAATGAAAGAAAAAGATTATAGAAGATATGAGAGTGATTTACCTCCTATGAAGGTGTGAACGGGCAGTCGAATGAGTTTTTTCAGAAGCTGACCTGGTGTATGAATGTTTCTTGGTAGACCAACGGGGGCAGTGTATGGTTATAGACAACTCTAACATCCCAAAGTTTATAAAAAAAAGTGGGAGAGGATCCAGAATACATAACAGATCGACCGAAACCATAGGTGCAAAAAATTGAACATCTGTACTTAGCCGATGAAGGAGAAGACCCAAGGCCCATCTTCATTTCAAAAGACTTGAGCGAGGAGAAAATAAGGGACTCGATTGAGATAATTTAAGAGTATCATGATATTTTTACGTGGAAGTATACATATATAAAATGGCTAGATGAGGAGGTAAGTTACCACAAGCTTAACGTTATGCCTTTAGCTATACCGGTGAAGCAAGCCATAAGGACTTAGAATCCTGAACTGAACCTGAAGATCGAGGAAGAGGTGCAACGATTGTTAGAAGTAGGGTTTATCAAGCCAATAAAACACCCACTTTTCCTGTCAAGCATTGTCCCAGTAGGGAAGAAGGACAAGAATCGGATAAGAATCTGTGTGGACTTTAGAGATTTAAACAGAGCCTGCTCGAAGGACGAGTTTCCTCTATCCTCCATTGATAGCTTGATCAATGCAACTATTGGACATGAAATGTACAACTTCATGGATGGGTATGTAGGTTACAACCAAGTCAAGATGGAGACAATAGATGTAGAGAAAATGACATTTAGGATCCCATTAGGAAACTTCATGTACATAGTGATGCCTTTTGGGTTAAAGAATGCCGATGCAACATATCAAAGGATAATGATGGCCATTTTCCAAGACTTCTTTAATAAGTTTTGGGAATTTTATGTGGATGATTTGGTCATCAAGTCGAAGAAGGAGTAGTTTCATATAGATGACCTGAGAAAGGTGTTCATTCGGTGCAGAAAATACAATCTGAAGATGAACCCACTGAAGTGTGCTTTTAGATTCACAAGTGGAAAATTCCTGGGTTTTATGGTATATCGATAAGGGGTGCAGATGGATCAGGACAAGCAATGAGCGATCTTGGAGATGCTATGCCCCAGAATGATGAAGGAGCTCAGGAGTTTCCTCGATAAGGTCTCTTACCTGAGGAGGTTTGTGCTAGGGCTAGCTGAAATAACTCACCCGCTGATAAAGCTGCTACGAAAGGGCACGAAGTTCAAGTGGGAGGAAGCTCATCAATCCTCTTTGATCAAGTTGAAGAATATACTCACTTCTCTACAAACGATGATTCCTCCCAGGGTAGAGATACCGTTGTAACTCTACTTGACATCTACTATAAGGTCCGTTAGAGCTCTTCTTGGTAGGAAATCGATGGGAAAGAGAGACCAGTCTACTACTTGAGCATGATCATACATGGAACAGAGGCAAGGTACAGTGCTATAGAAAGATATTATTTAGCCTTGGTGTTTGTAGGACAAAAACTTAGGCATTACATGCTATCTTTCACAATCCACATTGTGAAAAGATGTGACTTAATTAAGTTTTTGTTGGCAACAACTATTTTGATTAGAAGGGAAGCCAGGTGGTTCCTCATCCTTTCAGAATATGACTTGAAATGTGTGGTCCCTCGCGCGATCAAGAGCCATCCATATGCAGATCTATTGGCAATTTTCCCATCTAGAATCTTTGAGCCACCCCGAGAGAGCATTCCAGGGGATGACTTACCTGCAGTTCGATGGTTTTTGGGCGGAAAAGAAGGGAGGGGCAGGGGTATCCTTTCTACAGGGAAGGAAGAATTTTGCCTTTCCTACAAGTTAGATTATCCTTGACTCAATAATGGAGCAGAGTATGAAGCATTGATACTGGGGTTGCTAGAGAACCTCCTAAGGGGCATCCGTTCACTATGCATCAAAGGCGATTAGAACTTGGTGGTTCAATAGGTGAACGAAGAATATGCGTTGAAGCACCTCAACTTAATGCCTTATAAAATGATCATCCAATGGATGATCAACTAGTTCCACCAGGTCAAGATAATAAGGCATCCCAAAATAATGAATAGACACGCTAATACCTATGCTACCATTACTGAGGAGCTGGCTATGAAAATCGATACGACTAATGTGGTGATATAACGACGAACAACCCCCTCGGTGGTACAATCGATCTTGCCGATAGAAGACGATTGGATTGGAGGAGCGATATTAGGAAGCAATTAGAGTCTGGGAAAGGCAAGATGGAACTGAAAGAGCTAGCACAGTACTTTGCCAATCAGGTAAACCTCTACTTCAGGATCGTGGGAGGATGGTTGTCGAGATGTGTCGGGCCAGAAGAAGCAGAGCATAGATTAAAGAAGACACATGACGAATACTGCGAAACAAATGAGATCCCTCTATATAGAAGAATTCAAAGAGAGGGGTACTTTTGGCCAACAATGAAGTAGGACGTAATGGAGTTACAGCGAAGGTGCGATAAATGTCAACTCTTATTTTAAGAAGATGAATGCCACTTCGTTGAAGTTCAGGTAGACTGGAGGCATCCTTACATCGATTTTATCAAAGTGTGACACTCCGCCTAATAAAATACCGGGTGATCAATTCAATACCAAATTAAAACAGGAGTCTTATGTGGTTCATTCTCAGCATCACCGTCGAAAACCAATTTAATTACTAATAACCTATTAGGTAGGCGTCAAAATTTTATTTAACTAATATTTTTAACCAAACCATTCAAATAAATCAATCACAACATTTTATATGCAACAACTGAAATGGAATAAAATAACCGAACACTTGGTACAATACAATACAACCAAATCGAATGCCGCACTAAAAGGCGGTAAAAGAATAAATGAATACAATTGGGCTATTGGTCAGAATGTTACTACAATGCTTCCTATATAGATCACAAGAATAGAAGCGTCTAAAATAAACTTGCATGCATCCAGAGCTGCTGCAACGAACGTCTGACTCGAAAGAATTATCATCTAGGCATCCCTGTGTCTGAACACCTAATATATATACATATATAGCAAAAGAGGGGAAAATGGAGAAACGGGTCGAGTTTGAAAATATTTTGCAAGTGCATAAATGCCATATTTTAAAATATGAAAATCTCTCATTTAAATTGGTATCGCTCTCTCATGAGATACCCCTCACCCCTCTTCTAATAGTGCACAACTATCGCAGACCTTATAAACAACTTAGTTAAGCTACCCTACCTAACTAATTCATTTAACCCATCTTCTAAAGATCCTTATAAATCCGAGTACTAATGACTAAACTTCTCTCCATTCCCAACATTACACTACGTTTGTGCGTGGGGTGTCTCGCGAAGCGAAATCCAAATAAGGAGCTGCCCCGATACACTACTACATGGAAATGTTGATCGTCGGAATCCATTAGGCCCTTAGTACATACCACATTTTATACCACCCCGTATATATCAATAGTTCTCACTAGAACCTATGATCCATGTACATATAAATCTGGATATAAATCTACCGGAAGGAGAATATCACTTTATTCATTATTTATAAAATATTCCAAGCTATCGCCTGAGCTTATACATCATAATATCTCACTTATGATTCATCCTTACATCATGAATAACTTTCACTAGTTATTTACACTATTCACATTTTAGTGTTATTAACCTCGTATATAATATTCTCATCTTTATATACGTATATCCCTATATTATTCCAGATTTTATACTCCCGAAAGATTCAAAATTTATCTCACATTCCATTTTTTATTATGTCCGTATATATATGTTTCACATCTCACACACATATATATATACAATATACTATACACATAAAGTATATCCATACTTATATATCACACACTATATAAGTATAATAACCATCCTTCAAAGCTATAACTCAATGGATGCAGTCTCTCAATGCTCTCATCTTCCAGGGAATTACTCACACATCATCTCGGGTACCAGTGGTCGGACTCTCACACCGACTTGGTAAAAACTAAATCACAACGTATGGGAAGCGGTCATAGTTCCTCCCTAGAAATGAGAACGAAACATACCCACCACGTCTCACACCTAATAAAAATCACACAATATAAAATGGACGCTATGACCTGGGGACTATACGCTCCCTGCTCCTCAAGCCAGGGGCCTCACCCACATCGGGCAACTTCCCATGATAACACTAGAGGGGGTATGCTTCACATAAATATACCATTCACACACATATATATTCATAATTATATCATATATATACTGTCTATATACCCATATATATATATCATCAAATCTGTCTATCCATGCCTATCTCTCGTAGTATTAGCCTGTAATCTCGAATATACATATTCGATATAATTCCATAAGTATTCACTTACTTAATCCAATTCCATAAGTATTCACTTACTTATAATATGAATATAACATTTCTTTTAAATTCAGAATATTAAGATTATCACCACTATCCCATATCCTAATTACATCTGAAATTCTCATTCGAATCCCAAGGGTCTTTATCCCATTAGACTCTTAAAAATCACAAAGTCTCACAACTTAAATTTTATGGCAGATTTTACACCTTGCACTAAAACAACCATAACTCACCCCACAGAAGTCCAATTGACATCATTCAAAGTTCATTAGAAAGATAACTTCCATACCTTTCTTTTAATCTATAAATGAGCATCTAATTCAAATCATACAAAAAATGGCATGCATTTGAATTTTCTATAAAATTTCTGTAACTCAGTTGTTCTGGCAGCTTAAACACCTTGCACTAAAACAACTAGAACTCACTCTACATAAGTATAATTGATCTCATTCAAATCTCATCAGAAATATAAATTCAATACCTTTATTTTCATCCATAAATGACCATTTAATTCAAATCATACAGAAAATGGCATGCATTTGAATTGTCTATAAAATTTCTGATTTAATTCCCGAGCTAACTATTTAAATCTCGGAACTGCTTCCTTAGAAAAATCACTATAAATCCAAAATAAATCGGAAAAATACACTGTCAGTGCTCACACGATCGTATCGAAAGGATCTATAACTTTCCTCTTTTGACCAAGAGCTGAATCGATTCTCTTCCTAGCCGAATCGGTTCGAAAAGGATGGAGTTACTATTCACCTTCTTCTCCAAAATCCCAAACCTCCATTAATACACCTCCGAGGTTTTTATTTTCTCACCCATCATCATTCAACCTCAAACAACCATAAATACACGCATACAAAGGGTTTTAATCATCCTAGAACTCAAATCCAACAATTAATTCCTAAATTTCTCAAAATTGATATTATCCGAGTTTTACTCGTTAATCTTCCGAAAAATCCATTTTGATTCACGAAAACTCATCCCAAAAATCTTTATTGTTTTACACACCAATTATAATGTGAGAAATTAACACACTAAATTAATAAAGCAAGTAAACACTTGCCTCATGGATAAAATCCGACGACCTCGAGTCTAATCCCGCGAAGTTTAGCCGAAAATTTCCTTTCTTTCTTCTCTTTTCTTTCTTCTCTTCTGTCTCTCTTCTCTTTCTCTCTCTTAGGGTTTATAATTGGGGAAATAAGGCTCCCCCCCTTATAAATCCCGTTTTTAATCATACGGGCCTAATTAAAATGACCCAAATACCCCCGAGTGGGCTCGGTTATGCCTAAAAATATCCCGTGACCCATTTACCACCCCCGAGTACACTTTTCCGACTATCTCGGCCCATACGGACACAACCGTGCACTCAGAATTGACATCCAAATTAATTTATAAAAAGTCCCTATCTCACACCCAACTTAGTCTATATCCGACTTCTGGCTGAGATAAGTAAATGCCATGTCACTTATACACGTTATGACGTAAATAAATTATTACTATTCACTTAGTACTTAAATTTACCTAAATATTAACCGTTCACTCTCCGTTTAATATTTAAATAAATATTACCATAATTAATTCAATTAAATTACGACACCCAAGTAATTTAATATTTCCCGAATTAATTAAATATTACATGCACAAAAATAAGGGGTATTACACAAAGATGGAGTTGTGCCTTTGTAGAAAATAGATGCGATGGGACTCAAGCGAAAGGCCCCATGCTTTTATGTCCAGGATGATCAGCTCTATCGAAGGGGGTACTTAACAGATCGTTAAAGTACATCATGAGGCGACAAAAGTTTTGAAACAAGCTCATGATCTAGCTCACATTGGAGGAGCAAAGCTATATGACCAGCTAATGACTTGGGTTATTATTGTCCAACCATGGAGAAAGATTTTGCTGAGTTTGTACAAAAATACAAGGTGCGCCAGATGCATGGAAACATGATCCGTGCTCCTTCGGTGGACTTACATTCTTTAGCCACTCCTTACCCATTCCACACTTAGGCGTTTGACCTGGTGGGGGTAATACACCCATCTTTAAGGGGAAAGATATGGATACTCATGGCAATATAATGTTTTATAAAATGGGCTGAAACGATACCAGTCAAGAGAGCAACTACAGGTGTGGTGGCTAACTTCATCAAGGAGTACATTATTTGTAGGTTTGGGATTCCAAAGGTTATCCTCTCTAATAAAGGGATCCCGTTTGTCAACAAAGAAGTAATGATGCTTACAGACAAATACTCCATTGTCCATTATACCTCAACATTGGCATATTCTAAGGGTAATAGTCAAACCGAAGCAACTAACAAGACCTTGGTCAATATATTGTCCAAGACGATGGAAGACTTCCCAGGATCATGGGATGACAATATTTCATCAATCCTGTGAGCCTATCGAATGACAAAGAGGAATCCTACAGGGAATAATCCGTTCTCACTTTTGTTTGGGGCCGAAGATATTCTGTCGGTAGAGCTGGAAATTCCTTTGACAAGATACGCCTTACGAAGTAGCGTTCTCCCTCAGAACAGACATGTAGAGCTGGAAGCATTGGATGAACACAGGGACAATGCGATGCAACACTTACAAATGTACACGAAGAAACTTTCCAGAGCATATGACAACTTAGGGAGGCCAAGAAAATTTGTGGAAGGAGACTTAGTTTTGAAGGCAATAGTATCTCATTGCCTAAATTTTCTACAAATTGGGAAGGACCTTTCATCGTAAAGGAGGCTCACGATTTAGGTTACTGTTTAATTTCTAAGAAGGAAGAAGATAAACCTTTCAAGATTAATAACAAATGGTTACAAGTTTATCATGTTTAAGCGAATAACCTCGATTAGAAAATTTTCATTTTAAGTTATGTTGCAAGTCGTTGTATTGTGTTATTTCTTTTGTAATGAGATGACAAAGAAAGAGTTTGCTTGTAAATTATAAGAGTTTGAACTTTGCAATAAACAAAAGCGTTGCAACGAAATAGCATCTGATGACAAAATACTATATCTTCTATTGATGTGACTTGTAAAGATTACAAAAAATTGGGAACTATTGCCCAAGAATTACATCTGGAATCAAGAAAGAGAAGATTGTTAAATACAAGAGATGGGACTTCTAACCCAGAAGAAACTACATATCAGGTTAGGAGAAAAAGTCCCCAGGCAAGCCCGAAGAAGCTTCCAAGCACGTCTTCTGAGTAGCAATGCAACCTTTTAGTCTAGTCTGCACTTGCGCTCTTTTGATTAAAAGAACATTTAAGACTTTTGTATAAATACATGTTTTGTGTTTACAACGTTTAAAACTTTTTCCAACTCTGTTTCTCCATAACTTTTGCAAAATTTCTTCACCCCTTTGTGTTGTAAAACACCGTTTAATTTACGACAAAACATCCTTGAATATTGTTCTTGTGAATTCATTTAAAACCCTAGAAAGTTTTGTATCTTTGCATATACCTTGTGGAGAGGATCTCCATAGTTGACTTGTGATACATGCGGGGACTCACTGCTGACGACTACGGCTGAGGCTGAAGGAGGAAGACTGTAGTCTTTGTGGTTCTTGAGGGACTCGTTGCTATCGACCACGATAATTGTGGTCCTTGTGAGAATCGTTGCTGTATTTCGCCTGTAAGTTTCTAAGTTGCGATTTAAAAATTATTAGTGGAATAAAAGGTTTTTCCTTGCTGGGATTTTCCTTAAACTTTGTCTTTGTTGAATGTTTAAATGATTTATTTGTTTTATCTCATAGATGCATGTTTAGGATAAAAAGATAAAATTTGTTTAAAATTGGCTTCCGCATTTATAAATTGGTGTTGTATTTTTGGTTTTTACCATCCTGAGATTATTTTCGCTTTATAAATTGGTATTAGAGCATTATTATCTTTACAGGTTCTTTCAAGGCTGATCATTGGGCTTGCGAGATAGAAGGAAACGAGATAAAACACATAGTATATAAGAAGATAGCTCTAAAGGGGAACCTTTTCCTTCCCATATGTGATTTTAGGCGTGGTACCTTGGGCTTGCTCGACCTGAGTGAGCTTGGAAGGAATGTATAATTAGTAGCTGATGAAATGGGTGAAGGTGACTTTGTTTGATTCCCCAGTGCAATCATGAAAAATTTGATCCAAGGAAACTCAAGTCGAAGTCTCTTCGGCATCATGAGCTTCATCATTGTAGGTGGAGGCTCCAGTGGGCTCAAGTCCCATCAATTAACATACATCCTTTAGGGTGACTGTGAATTCACCCCAGGCAGCAATAAAGGTGTGAGACACCACGTTCCAGTGAGAGACCAGGATTTGGAGCGCAACATTGTGTTTGGACATTGTAAAATGCCCAAACCAAAATGAATGATGAAGGCCTACCTTTTTAAGGATGTCTGAGTAAGTAGCTTGTATATAGTTAGACTAAGCAGGAAAATAGTCTTGGCTACCTCCAGGACCTTTGAAGTCGATGTGGGAATTGGGGAAGTCCCCACGATCCAAGCGGAGATGCAAAGTCCCTTTTGGGGCCAAAAATCCCCAAGCCTCCCTTTCCCTAGCTTCGTCACCCAAAGTCAAAACGTTATACTTGGCACTCAGTTGACTAGAGAAGGCTCTGCATTCACTTTGAAAATTGTCCTCTTTCCCAATAAAAGGGAGAACGTTGGTAATTTTGGAGCTGTGCCTGACGTGCCACCGTATCAAAAGTCACACCTTGGCCAAAAACTTGGCAGGAAATCTCTGGTACGTTATTGGAGGAAGCCATGGGAGTCTGAGAGATGTTTGAACAGAGAAAAAAAATACAGAGAAGGAAGAATGGGGGTGAAGATGGAGGTTCACGACGGGAAAAGTGGAGTTTAGAAGGTGAAAAGAAGCTTTCTCTCTCTAAAAACATTTGAGCTCTGATTATTAATGGCATAAGAAATGAAAAGGTGAAAGATAAAAATGAGGGAGAAAACGTTTAAGTGGTAAAGTGAGATAGCCGTTTGAAAAATTAAGTTGGATGTTTGGATTTCCTACGCGTGGGAAATTTAAAAGACATGGTGACTTTTGGAGTATCAGAACTAATATAAATGACCCCAACTTGACACGTGACACGTGACACTTCGGCAACTGGTGTTTCAGGTGATGGGATGCCAACATTTAATGAGTAAACTTCTGGGTAATGAAATAATATTTGCGCTTTTTTTGTATGTGTGTGTGTGTGTGTTGGGGGGGGGGGGGGGGGGGGAGGGACTGCTCATCGAAAATTCGATAAAAAAAATTCAAATTCACTAAGCTCCTTCGCTAAAAGTTCACTCGGGCCTAACTGAGCATGGACACACAAGAGAAGATTTGGAAGAATGAAGGTTTATGGGCTTGAGATGTTTCGTGTAGACATTTCTTAGTCACACAAAAAATATCTACACAAAGGGGCTAATGTAGGGGGACCCTTAGGGTAAATTCGTAATTAGAGATAGTTTCCTCTTATAACATAGGAAGGTACAGAGCTAGGTGAGCAGGCTCATGAGTTAGTTCTAACAAAGGAGCAAAAAGGCAATGATGAAGCTTCCCAAAGGAGCTGTTCGAAGGATATCTGTTTTCTTTCATTATACTTATTTAAGTTGTGCATTTGTAAAGAAATATTGTGACTTTATGTAAAGGTTCGTGAGATGTGAGTGAGGTTAATCGGTATCTGCGAGGGGCCAAGTATGGCAGGGCTTGGGATAGATTTCATGCTTTATCAAATGATTTCACCGTGGGAACCTTCGAGGGATCTGGTTTGGAGGATTTAGAAGAAAGGCAATTTTAGTAACACTTGTTTAGTAACATATTGCCATTTTAATAGAGGTCACGCTTCCGTTCGTATTATAATACCCCAGTATCAGAGGACTCCCATATTATTTCCATTTTATTCGATATCTAATGACCTGAAGAAACTCGTTGGAATGACCCTCAATATTTCGTTTTAACGAGATGCCTTAAAATCATTTTTTTGTTTAAAACAACTTTTAAAAAATATTTTATGCTTCAAACACTTGTAAATACCCCTGTACATAATCTTTACACAAAATTAACTTCATATTCCTTCTCTGTATGCTATAGTGATAAAATCAACTCTTCGATCTTTGACTGTCACGTGCGGTCACTAATTTGTCTTCAATTGAAGCCTTGAGAATGTACATGATAGTGTAATGGGATGTAGTGAAAAATGCCAAACTAAAAACATAATGAGTAATCATAACTTTTGCTCTTACAAATCTCTCCATTTTCTATTTCGGTATAAGACACAAAATCCAAAAAAATAATCCCGAAGACACGTTCAACTAATGTCCCTCCTAAACCCGAAAAGGAAAAACACTTGAAACTTTGTCTCTACTGAAAATCTTCATCGTGTAGTCTATGATATCATCAATGCGTAAAAATACCTTCATACATGAAGCAAGAAAAATAGCGTGATGTATGGAGTTTAATGAAAATAAAATCCCTCCTTAATCTATTCTTCCCATTTTTGTTCGTAATAGACAAAGGGTTAAAAGCTGAACAGTTAGCATCATGAGTATACACATTTGAAATATCATCAAAAAGTATATATAATTAATTATATGGGATGAAACTTTGACAAACTAATAATATGTTTTTGGAATTTTTTGAGCATAAAAAATATACATATACGTGCCAACAGATATACTATCAAATAGCATGAAAACATCCAAATCATGAAAATTGAATGAAAGTGTGTGAACTTAATGCATGGAAAAGTCAACATAGGCATAAACAGTAACGATGCATGAGCTAAAGAAAAAAATCAATTCATTCTTTTGTGAAAAAAATATTGAATAAAGTGAAATTTACTCAACTCATATAAAATGTCTCGAATCTCAATGCTTCTGAAATCAATAATGCCTAACTATTTAATATTTTTGAAGGAATTTATTATGCAAACCCATTGAATTTCAACGTATAACTTTCTTAAAATCTCAAATTTTAAGCATAAACTCTCTAATTTCATGAAGAAATCATATTCTACAAATTTAATAAAGCATTAATGAAACAAAATTGTCCTTAGCACTTATGTTTTTATGTTTCAAATACATCATTTATGCTCTTGCCAATTCTAGCCTTTAACGCAAAGAAGTGTGCTTCTTTTGTATCCCATTCCCATTACTTAAACATAAATCAAATAAATTTTTGGTGAAAAAATTTGGATTTTTTTTTACATGCACAATTAGTTCCTAGTACATTTGGTTTGTTATTAATCAGGATTGAGGTGAGAACATCACATTTAACATATGACAAACAAGTGAAATGTTCAAAAGTTCGTGCATGGGTGCAATCAAGTCGGTATAATGAGTGTAGCATCAATGAAGTAATCAACAAAGGACGACGCAATGCTTAACATGTATTATTATGCACAAAAAAAGTAGCCAAGTCTAAAAACACCTTCATTAAGTTACGTGAATGTATGGAATGAAATTATGATTTGAACATCTTAAATGCACATCCATATTCGTTTTGAATTTTTTAGAAAATATTTTCTAAAAGAAAAGAAATTATTTTTGGAATTTTCAATATAAACATAAGAATACAATATTTTTGTGAAAATCACCCTAAATTAAAGACAAGTTGTCACAATATGATTTTTTTGGACAATTAAATATCCGATTGAGTTAATTCCCAGCCAATATTACATTGTCCAAAATCTCGGTGTGAATTTAATTTTACACTTACGTCTCATTTTGGTAAGAAAAAAATTCAAATGCTCATGTTACAAGAATTTAAATGGAAACAACATGAACTATCTCATCTCATACATGATTTTTAAAAAACATAATAATATTAGAGTCTCAAATGAAAGAGATAACAATTTTCAATAATAAAGAAAAATAGTTATCAAAGGTTCTCCACATGATAAAGTCCATAATAACAAATGAAAATTTAAAATAAACTATTAGTAAATTCTGCAACGATTTTCAAATGATGTACTCCACTACGTTGCGTCGACGGACTGCTACCAACTATGGTTGTTCCTGCTTACGATGTTCGGTTGCATCCATTTGAAATGGATACACCCGGGTGAGCACAAACACAACTCGAGTCAGTATTTAAAATAATGGTATGAATCACAAAATAAAACATCCAATTATTTAAGAATAAGACCATCTCACTCATAAACAATAATATACCAACCATTAATAATTCAACGAAATAATACAATTAATTGCGCTCAAATCCTGGGACAAGAATATAGTTTTCCATTAGTCGCGATGGTAGTTTCTTTTTCGTACTCCACTATTTAATTTTTAACCCCTCATATTCAAAATAACATGTGTTAACCCAACTTTTATTATAATAAGGTCCAATCCCTTAAAGCAAAGTGGCATAATTAACAAATTGAGTCAAAGTTTCATTTAAGTATTTTTACAATTTCAGAGAAATATTATAATCACTTATTTTTTGTAATTTTTATATGATATAACATTCTTAAAACTAACAAAACACAATTTATTAATGGAAACTCTTAAATTAAAGTTAAACTTAAGGCTTATAAAATTTCCTTTTTTACCTTAGTTCATTCCACTTTGGCCTCCTACTGGTCCGATCTATATGGCTGACTCCCTCGTGCCTACCCATAACGATAACACCTCTCCGAATCCAAACTTGCACTGGGGCATCGGTCTCGGGTTTGATATTTTTGTCGGATGTTATACATTGTGTTTGCGCCATAATAATGGTCCACACCTCACATTTATGACGGGACAAATAATTTAAAAATTCGAGGAGAAATTTTAAGGCATAAAAAAATACGGAAGGCCCCACCTACTCCTAGCCTTATATAACACATATAGAAGATTATCTTGGTGATCAAATCCACTCAAGAGTTTTAATCCTTTAATTAATATACCGAAGTAGTGGCGAACTCTACGGATTTACTTAGGATATTTTTTTTCTTAAAACATCTCATACATGATTCAGTAATTATTTCATTTTACCAATTATACTTGATTTCCATACTTTCAAAAGTTTGTATATTTAACTCTTCACAATTTAGTCAATCATCCAAAATTCCTTCCATTTCATTTTTGAAACAATTAAAACACATTCTTTACCAAATTTCAACTATGATCATTCAATATCATAGTTTATCATTCGGGTTCATTCAACTCGTTTAGTATACCTAAATATTGAATACTATTCATTATGTTCATATTTTATCAACACACATAAATAATTACCATTAAGAATCTTTTCATAGTCTTTCCTTTATTTAATTTTCTTCTGAATTAATAATCACACCATTTAAAGTTTTGAATATTTAATTATTATCTCCGATTTTAAACATATGCACCGCTAATAAGAATTTTAGAATATTATAATTTTTCTTTCATCCTCTTTCCGGTTTCACATATATTCATCCATAGTAAATTCTGTGAATAGTAAGCATGCTAAAAATTGCTCAAATTTCCAGTACGAAATTTTTAGTCGAAACGTATCAATTCTTGTTTACCGAAATTTAAAATAATTATATATTGGAACAAAATTTAAAGCCTTATAACGTTATTTACATTTCACTTCATATATATATAAATATACACGTACCTATATATATGTATGTAAATACTTACAGAGTTTAATTCTATTTTACATCAACGCATGGAGATTTCAATTTCCATAATTTATTTCAAACAATTAAAAATATATTTAGCATATTCTAAAATAAAAGATCAATTGTAACTCACCTTGAAATAATATCTAAGTTGGAATGAAAATGAAAAATAATTATAAAATAGTCCAAGCTTTCCTCTTTGAATAATCGTCCTCGTTTTGGTATTTTTTCTTTTTGTCATTCTGTCTTCTTCTTCTTCTTCTTCTTCTTCTTCTTCTTCTCTTAAACCTCTAATTATATATTTTTTGTTTGGTAACTAATAAATTGAAGAGAGGGCAGTCAATCCCCCCCCCCCCCCCCTTCTTATACAAAATTTTGTAACATTTCAACATTTCAACCTTTCAACCTTTCAACTTCTTTTTATTTTTTTAATATTTACTACATAATTATTTTCAACACACTCACACACCCATTTATCTTCCTTTCATTCTATATTTCCTATCCACACACATACCCATCATATTTCTTACTTTCAATTTTTTTATTTCATACCTCTCACACATGATCCCCACATCCCACACTCTTTTATCTTTTTTATTAAACAAACTATTCTTTATTTTATTCGACCCTCCACACACTCATTTCATCCACCATCTTATTTTTTTTCCATCTTCTCACTCTCCCCCCACTTCTCTATCTCCCTCTCCTCAAATTTTTCACTTTCTCTCTCATTTTTTTTTTATTTTTCTTAAATTTTTTTAATAATAATAATAATAATGATTTTTTTACAAAAACTATTGACAGGTTGTACAAAAATAAATTCCTATACTTATAATTATTTCAACTTATAAAATATATTTATGGCACAAAAGACATAATTTACTTGAGTATCATGTTAAGAATAAGATGACACACGCAATAAAAATAAAATTGTACATCCGAACTCATTCAAGTTTTTATTTATCGACATATATATACACACACACACAATAGTACTCCTATACATACCTCCCGTATTATAAAGGTTGAGGACTCTTAGCGTGTCTCATTTTGAGTCAAAATTGGAATTGTTATTGCTCTGGTTTCTCTCTCCGTAAATTTTCTAATTTTTCCACATATTCTCTCTCCACTCCAACCCTCTAACTATAAAACACAAACCTATACAAAACGTAACTGTCAAAACAAATATTTTTTTTATCATGTCAAACTATATCTCTGTGTTTCTTTTGGTAAAGAACAAATATTTTTTTATGATGTCAAATTGTAACAATGTATTTATTTTGTTAAATATCAATAGTGCTCCTATACTCTTTGACGTGACACAATTCAATTTGTCCAGCTGATTTTTTTAATAAAAACTAAATATTAGTATTTTCATTAAAAAAACTGTTTTATTTAAACAAACTGTTATTTTATAAAAAAAATGTTTTTTTATAAATTATTTTTTTAAATGTTATTAACTTTTTATAACCGTTTTTAAAAAAATATTTATAAAAAGAAAAATATTTAAAAAACTAAAAATTTGTAATTTCATGAAAAGTCATTTAAAAAAAACTCATTAAATGACGTGGGTCCGTGTCAGCGGCGCTAACTTTTTTTTTAAACTGTTTTTTTTAAATGTTTTAACTTTTTATAACTCTATTAAAAAACAGAGAAAAACATTTCAATGTTTTTAAAAAGATATTTATAAAAACTAAAATTCTGTATTTTCAATAAAAGTCATTTAAAAAATAATCTCATTAAATGACGTGGGTCCGCGCCAGCGATTGATTAGTGTCTCTTGCGCCGACCCACATCATCATCGCGATTAGTTAGTGCCCCCGACGTGGACCCTTATCTTCATCGTGATTTGTTAGTGCCGTTGGCGCGGACCCATGTCGTCATCGCGATTGGTTAGCGCCGCTGACACGGACCCACGTCATTTAATGAGTTTTTTTTAAATGACATTTAATGAAATTACAAAATTTTAGTTTTTTAAATATTTTTCTTTTTATAAATATTTTTTTTAAAACGGTTATAAAAAGTAATGACATTTAAAAAAATAATTTATAAAAAAACTTTTTTTTTATAAAATAACAGTTTGTTTAAATAAAACAGTTTTTTTTAATGAAAATACAAATATTTTGTTTTTATTAAAAAAAAATCAACTGGACAAATTGAATTGTGCCACGTCAAAGAGTGAAGGAGCACTATTGCTATTTGACAAAAGAAATACATAGTTAGAGTTTGACATCATAAAAAAATATTTGTTCTTTACCAAAAGAAACACATAGATATAGTTTGACATGATAAAAAAATATTTGTTTTGACAGTTACGTTTTGTATAGGTTTGTGGTTTGTAGTTAGAGGGTTGGAGTGGAGAGAGAATATGTGGAAAAATTAGAAAATTTACGGAGAGAGAAACTAGAGCAATAACAATTCCGATTTTGACTCAAAATGAGACACGCTAAGAGTCCGCAACCTTTATTATACGGGAGGTTTGTATAGGAGCACTATTGTATATATATAATATCGTGCAAAACTTTAAGGGCAATAACTTTGATAAAATTTGACAAATGAAAGCAGTAAACTAAAGATTCGAATTTATATAAAAATACATGCATGAAAATTGAGGTTGTTACATTATACACACCTCAAAGGAATCTCGTTTCGAGATTTCTCGACGTAGAATATTACGAAAATAATTCATGATGCGACTCCCGTATCTTATCCTCGAGTCCCCATGTGATATTATTCTCATTCTCACTCCATTGTACCTTTACTAACCTACCATTCTTATTCCACAATCGTTTAACATCTCGGTCTTATACCATAATTGGCGTGACAACGTATGTCAAGTCATCATAAATTTCCAGCTCGGTAGGCAAAATAATCTGAATTGGGATAATATATTTCCTCAATAGTGATACGTGGAACACGTTATGAATGGATGGTAGTGCTGGTGGCCATGCTAATTTATATGCCAATTTCTCGACTTTTTCAATAATTTCATAAATTTCCACAAACCTAGGGGCAAGCTTCCCCTTTTTTCCAAATCGCATGACTCCTCTTATTGGCGAGACCTTTACAAATACAAGGTTCGCCTCATTCAATTCAATTCCCTCGCGCTTTTGATTGGCATAACTCTTCTATCTACTCTAGGTAGTCTTAGTTCTCTCTTTAATGATCCTTATGTTAGCATTTGTCACCCGAACCATCTATGGTACTAAAATATATACATCCCCTACCTCTGTCCAATAAAATGGCGACCTTCACGGCCTCTCGTACAATGCCTCGAAAGGATCCATACCTATAGTTGATTGATAGATATTGTTGTACTCAAACTCTACCAATGGTAAAGATCCTTTCCAACTACCACTAAAATCAAGTATACATGCCCTTAACATGTCCTCTAAAATTTGGTTTACCCTCTCAATTTTCCCATCAGTATGCGAATGATAAACGGTGCTAAGGTCCAACTTTGTACCCATAGCTTGCTGAAAACTAATCCAAAATTCTGCCACAAATATGATCAACATTGGCAAACCATATAAATGGACTATCTGACGGATATATAACTAGATCAACTTATCATTCGTCTTGTGCACATTCACTCAGATGAAATGTGCTGACTTGGTCAACAATAACCCAAATAGACTCATTGCGTTTCTCGGATCATGGTAGTCCATATGTGAAATCTATATAAATACATTCCCATTTCCACATAGGTATCTATAAAGGTTGTAGCAACCTAGAATATTTCTGGTGTTCTGTCTTTACCTGTTGATACATAACACAATGAGCGACATACTCGCACACACTTCTCTTCAAACCTTCCCACCAAGATGTTTGCTTCACATCATGATACATTTTGGTCCCACCAGGATGAATGGTGTAAAGGGATCAATGTTATTCATTTAAAATCTCCTCCTTCAACACGATAAATTTTAGCACACAAAGTCTACCTCGAAATCATAAAACTCCCTCAGAGTCAACAAACCACTTTGTAGGATAGTCATAAATTAAATCCACTACTAAGTCATTAGACGAGTGAATAAAAATCCACCGATTCTCTGCATCTGTTTAATCTTACTCATTATGGTTACTTGAACAATCCAATTACCAGTAAAAAATTTCCCAATGTTCTGAACTGGTTAAAAATCATGATATGCAAGCATTTCCAGAGACTTCTATTCTCGAATCATCAACGAAGCCATCATACTGTTCTTTCGACTGAGTGTATCAACCACTATGTTTGCCTTGTATGGATGGTAAAGTATCCAAAAAACGTAGCCACTAAGAAACTTAACGCATCTTTGTTGCCTCATAATTAACTATTTATGGGAGAATCAGTAATTAAAGATCTTATGATCAGTGTACAACTCAAATCTTTCCCCGAACAAGTAGTGTCACTAAACTTTTAATGCAAACATAATTGTTGCCAATTCTATGTCGTGCATAGGATACCTCCTCTCATGAGTCCTCAATTGTCGAGAAGTATACGAAACCACTTTATGGCTTTGAATTAATATGTAATTCAAATCGGTCCCACTCGCATTGGTAAATATCACCAGTGTTCCTCCTTCCAATGGGATTGTAAGAATAAGAGTTGTGGTCAACCGTTGCTCCAAATTTTGAAACGCCTTCTCTCAATCATCAATCCACACGAACTTTATATTCTTGTTAGTAAACTTAGCCATTGGGGCAATAATATGAGAAAACTTGTCGATAAACCTCCGATAGTGCCTATCTAGTCCCAAAAGACTTCCTAATTCTGTGGGATTAGTTGGTTGTGCCCATTCTTTGACTGCTGCAACTTTCGCTGGGTCAACAACTATGCCCTCCACTGAAATCACATGACCCAAAAATCTAACAGGTGTTTCCCAAAAATGACACTTACTGAATTTTGCATACAACTCGGGTTCTCTGAGAGTCTCTAATATGGTATTTAAATGGATGTTATGTTCTTCCTCATTTCGATAATATACTAGAATATTATCAATAAAGATAATGACAAATCGGTCTAGGTAAGGTCAGAATATTCGGTTTATCAGGTCCATAAAGTTAGGTGGAGCATTAGTTAACCCAAAGGGCAAAACTGGAAATTCATACAATCCATATCCTGTTCGAAATACTGTAAGAGGAATGATCTCCTCGACTACACCCATCACATGGTACCCGTTTCTTAAGTCAAATTGTAAAAAGATAACTGCTCCCTTCAACTGATCAAGGAGATCATCAATCTTAGAAAGAGGATATTTATTCTTAATCGTCACTTTGTTTAAGTCATGGTAGTCAATATACAAGCGCAATGTGCCATCATTCTTAGACACAAAACTCATTGGTGCTCCCTATGGTGAATTACTAGCGCATAAGAACCTGGGTTATACATACCTCAAAAGGATTATTCTTACTTAGAAAAAATAAACAACTAGTTAAAAATTTATTAAACTATTAAGGTATTCTCACCCCTTTTCTAGCATCTCCTTTGTTTGCATTTTCTTCTAGACTTTTATTTGCTATGCGATAAGCTGCCTTGGAGATAGATCCTGTACTAGGTAAACCCAACCTTCCGTCTGGGTGGAAGTCGGAGAATTTCCTGAAAGACATCCTCAGACTCACGTACAATCTCAACATCACTTATGTCTTTCTTCGATACTTGTATCGAAAATAGGAAATAACCATCATCGATTCCGCATTATCTTGGTAACTACGTGTAAGGCGCAAAAAAATTGGAATATCTATGTGAATATTCCTCTTAGCACAATCCAAGGATACATGGTTTTTCCTAAGCCAGTCCATTCCAAGGATAATGGAGAACCTCTCAAACCCTAATACAATCAAATGCACTAAAACGATTTTTCCTGCAAACTTCATCTCAAAGTCTCCACATTGTTCATATCCTGAACTGATCCTCCTAGGGGTGTCTCAATCATAAAGTTATGAATAAAGGGGTAACAGTAATATGTTCTTTCTGAATAAATTGTCTAAATATAAAAGAATGTGAAGCACACGTATCAAATAATACTCACACTTTAAAATGAAAAAGATTCATTGTACCTTGGACATTGTTTCTTCCTGGAATGGTTGCATAGATCTTGGTTGGAGATGCTGGACCTTAACCTTGAGTGTTTTCTCCCTAGTTTCTAGGACAATTCCTAGAGATATGCCTTGGATTTTGGTAGCTCTCTCTCTGCTAGTGGTGTTATAATCTGTGGTACACACGGGTGAGGATCAACTGGATGGATTCCTTGTCTCTGGTTACCCTGGTTACACTGACCAAAATTCCTTATGGACGTTGACTAGGATGACCCTGTTGACGTTGAACTCCCTAACCCTGGCCTTGATGATCTTAGGGTTTAAAATTCCCTGGTTCCTCGATTGGAGTTGTCCACCATTGATTGGCCTTTGCACCTTCTCACCTATTCGACTTGATTCATAAGGACGGTACTCAGTGATAATCTTTCCACTATCTTTTTACTAGGGACGTGAATGAGTATCTTTTGATGTTTCTCCAACCTTACCCTTTCTATACTTATCTTTTCTTAATTTTTGGTCTTTCTTCTTTAATTTTAAGGCCAGGTCCAGTACGCTGGTAAATGGCTCCTGTGCATATATAAGTACTAACTTAGAGAGATAGTACCCTAATCCATCAATTAATTTCTCAGTTTTCATTTAATCAGTTTTTAGCAGATGAGGAGCATAATGAAAAAGTTCATTAAACATAGATACATATATTCTATAACATAAATCGTTCCCTGAGTGAGGTCCTAAAACTGCTTATACAACTACAAACTTACCTATTTAGGAATAAAGTAGTCCATGAATTGAGAGTTAAAATCTCCCTACATCATTTTCATTACGTTTAGTTAGCCACACACTGATTCCCACCACAACAAAGTTCTGTAGCTATTGGGTAGCTAACTCCCATTTCTGTACCCCAATTAGATGCATCTTCTCAAAAGTCATCTCACACTTTTGGATAAATGCATTGGCTTCCTTTGAATGGCCTTCCCCATTGAATTATTAACCGCTTAAAGACCCAAAGTCATTATTCCGTTTTGCAAAAGAATCCTCACGGTTATTCTGGTGGTTGTTCTGCACTACCCCGATAACTCTATTATTATTGCTGTCACTTCAACTGTTGCGATATTAGATGTCGTAGTGTCTACTTGCTCGATTAAACCATTATTGTTCCTAGTGTTACGTGAATCTCTTATTCTAGCCATTTTCTTCAAATAAAAAAAAAATTCATAGAAAACATAACCATAAACATTATTCTAACTAGCCTATTATTCCAAGACTCGTGGATCACCAAGACTCTTTCTCAATGAAGTTTAGGGTAACATGAGCTCTGATGCCAAACTGTCACGGATCGATTTTTAGGACAATTAAATATTCGATTGCAAGTTCCCAATCAATATTCCATTGTCCAAAATCTCATTTTTGTATGGAAAAAATTCAAAGGCTCATGTTACAAGAATTTAAAATAGCAACATGTCTCATACATGATTTTAAAAAAACATAACAGTATTACAGTCCCAAATGAAATTGACAATAAGTTTTAATCATAAAAATAGTTATCAAAGGTGTACCACATGACAAAGTCCAAAATAACAAACAAAAATTTAAAATGAACTGTAAATAAATTCTACAACGATTTTCAAATGTTGTAAATCACTAGGTTGCGTCGACAGACTACTACCAACTATGGTTGTTCATGCTTATGATGTTAGGATGCGTCCATTTGAATTGGATACATCCTAATGTGCACAAACACAACTCGTGTTAATATTTATAGTAGTAGCATGAATCACATAATGAAAAGTCCAATTATTTAAGAACATGACCATCTTACTCATAAATAATAATATACTGACCATTAATAATCCAATAGAATAAGAAAGTTAGTTCCACTCACATCCCGAGGCAAGAATGTCCTTTCTCATTCGTGGTGGTGAACATTTCTTTTTTGTACCCAACTCTTTTATTTTGAACCCCTCATATTTAAAATAACATATCTCAACCCAACATTTATAATAACAGGGTCCAATATCTTAAAGTGAAGTGACATAATTAACAGATGGAGTCAAAGTTTCCATTTAAGTATTTTTGCAATTCCAGAGAAATATTAAGCATCTATTTTTGAAATTATTTATGTAGTATAACATTCTTAAAATTAACCTAACCTAATTTATTGTTGGAAACTCTTAAATTAAAGTTAATCTTAAGGCTTCTAAAATTTTCTTTTTCACCTTATTTCATTCCACTTTGGCCTCCTACTGGTTCGATCTACACGGATGACTCCCCATAATGATAACACATCTACGAATCCAAACTTGCACCATGGCATCATTCACGGGTTTGATTTTTTCATCGGATGGTTATACATTATGTTTGCGCCACAATAACGGTACAGGCCTCACATTTATAACGGGACAAATAATTTAAAAAGGTGAGCGAAAGTCTTTAGGGCATCACAAAAAATACGAGAGGCCCCACCCACTCCTAGCCTTTAATAACACACTTAGAAAATCCTCCTGGTGATCGAATTCGCTAATGAGTTTTAAGCCTTTAATCAATATACCGGAGCAATGGTGAACTCTAAGAATTTGAACTCTAAGAATTTACTCAAGATATTTTTTCCTTAAAACATCTCATACGTGATTCATCAATTATTTCATTTTACCCATTACACGTCATTTCCATACTTATCGAAATTCATATATTTTACTCTTAACAATTTATCCAATCATCCAAAAATCCTTCTATTTTATTTTTGGAGTATTTAAAATACATTATTTATCAAATCTCAACCATGATCATTCAATCACATAGTATATCATTCGGTTCAACTTGTATAGTATACCCGCATCTTGAATACTATTAATTATATCCATATATTATCAACGCACATAAATAGTTAGTACTTAAGAATCTTTTCATATTCTTTCTTTTAGTAAATTTTGCTCCTGAATTAATAATCACACAATATAAACTTTTGAATATTCAAGTATTATCTCCGGTCTTTAACAATATGCATCGCTAATAAGAATTTTAAAATATTACTATTTTTCTTTTATTCTTTTTCGGGTTTCACATATACTCATGAATCATAAATTTTGTGAATAGTATACATGCTATAAATTACTCAAATTTCAAGTATGAGTTTTTAGTGAAAACGTATCAATTCTTGTTTATGAAAATTTATAAATAATTATAAATCGGAACAAAATTTAAAGCCTTATGACATTATCTACATTTCACTTCATACATATAAATATACACATACTTAAATTTTTGTACATAAATATTTACATAATTTAATTTAATTTTACATATGCGTAGGGAGATTTCAATTTCAACAATTTATTTCATGCAATTACAAATATATTTAGCATATTCTAAATAAATGAACAATTGTGACTCACCTTGAAATAATATCTAATTTCAAATGAAGATGAAAAATAATTATGAAATAATCCAAGCGTCCCTCTTTGAATAATCCTCTTGTTTTTGGTGTTTCTTCTTCTTCTTCTTCTTCTTCTTCTTCTTCTTCTTCTTCTTCTTCTTCTTCTTCTTCTTCTTCTTCTTCTTCTTCTTCTTCTTCTTCTTCTTCTCTTTCTTTCTTCTTATTCTCTTGAACCTCCAATTATACATTTTTTGTTGGTAACTAATAAAATGAAGAGAAGGAAGCCAACCTTCCCACCTCTTATACAAAATTTTGTATCCTTTCATCCTCTCTTTTAAACATCTTTCTATATTTTTAATATTTACTTCATAATTATTTCCAACACACTCACTCACATACCCATCCATCATCTTTTCTTCCTTTATTTCCTTTTTACACACATACCCATCATCTTTTTTTAATCTTTTTATCACCTACATACTCACACACGTTACCCCACATCCCACACATTCCTTTATCTTTTTATTAAATAAACTTTTATGTTATTTGATTCCACTTCTCCGCACTCATTTCATCTACCATCAATTTTTATTCCCATCTTCACATACTCCCCCACTCCCCTCTCTCCCCCCTCAAATTTATCACTTTCATTTTTTTTTCAAAAAACATTTAATCATTATTTTTTTACAAAAAATCATTGATAAGTTTTACAAAAACAAATTCCTATACATAGAATTATTTTCAACTCATAAAATATATCTGTGGCACAAAATGACGCAATTTACTCGAGTATCATATCTATAATAAGATGACGCGCGCGATAAAAATAAAATTGTATATCCGAATTCGTTCAATTTTTTATTTATCGACATAAATATATATATTTTTTTTATTCACACACACACACACACACACACATATATATATATATATATATATATATATATATATATATAATGTCTTGCAAAAATTTAAGGTCAATAACATTGATAAAAGTTAGTGAATGGAAGAAATAAACTAGGGGTTCAAATTTAGATAAAAATACATGCGTGAAAATTGAGGTTATTACACAAGTGTTGAACTCAATAATTTGTTTTGGAGGTTTTCTTAAAAAGTGTAGACATCCCTTGAAATTCCTCCATTAAACAACTACAAGCCATGAATAAAAATTTAATTTGCTTTCGAAGACTAGTTAGGATGCTATGGTGGTGTGTGGGATCATGTGTGTGAGAGACTCTTCCGAGCTTGTAGCAAAACTCCCAAGGTGGCTTCTTCGTTTGCAATAGGTAAAAACATTAACTTTTTTGGGTTAAACTTGGTTAAAATGCCTAGGAAAAGTTATCCTTAGTGGGTAAGATGGAGGATCATAAAGGTCTATCATAAAATTGTAAATCGATTTGGGTGAAGTATAGGAAGTGGATACACCATCATAATTGTTGATGCAAAAAACTAGATTAGGTCTAATTAATTGATCACAGATAAATAATTAAAAAGAAGTAAGACAAATAGATTTTTAAAGTGGTTTGGCTCAATGGAAAAGCCTACGTCCACTGTTATGTATTGAATGCCTTGTTTTTTTTTCCGATCCCTTACAATGCGGGTGATACAATGTATTTATATCCCAAGAGGGGTAATGATAGTTGTCGTGTGAAAGGATGGAATGCCTTCATTTGTTAGGCATTTACATTAATACATAATGAGAATTAAATATAGGACTTCTGTTGATTCACTGGTTGCACTGATTGGATTTTCGGTCGTTGGTCGATCTTCCCTGTTGGTCGGACTGCCTTGTTGATCGGGGATTTGATCCATGCTGACTTGGATTAATGCCATGTTGTATGACACGTGTTGGCTTGTAATTGGTCCATATAAGCTGGTGAATTTTGGTATCAACAGAAGACCCCGATGTTTCATACTTGGAGCTGATGTGAAAGTGTGGAATATTATGCTTTGGGTTGTTTGGTCAACTGCAGACCGTCCAGACTTGTGAATTTTATCTAGTTATTTGACAATTTTGAGCGCGAATGGCAGGTTTTTAAATGTTTCAAATTTTAGCGAACATTTCTAGGGTGTCTTTTCCCTTGTTAGCTGCTGTAAAATCAACCGTCGTCCACTTTAATCATTATTTTTCCCAGTTTTCAAGGTGACTTATAAAAAGAGCGATAAAACTTCGATCATCTTTTACCTCTATTTTTTTGATTCTGCTACTGTGTTATTTGATCTTTCGTGCAATCATTTTCTTTTCTGTCTTCAGTTCTTGCTGAATCCTTAAACCTTCGTAAGAATTCTTTTTCTCTTCTTGTTTGTTTTCTTCATCATGGTTTATTCTATCGAGTCGCTTGATAATTTCAGAATTGACGTTAATATTCCATCTTGGGTTGTACTGGAACATCCCACCTTTTCTTCTGATTTTTTCTCTCTTGCTGAAGGCCATTGGTTCCCTTCCATCTTTATTGCTGAATGTGGGCTCACATTTCCTCCTAATTCGCTCTGTCTGGAGTTTTGTCAATATTTTGACGTTGTCCCTGCAAGAGTAGCTCCTAACACATGGAGAGTAGTGAATGGAGTATATAGGTTAAATCCAATCTATGGAACCCATTTAGGGATTCTAGAAATAATGTTTTGTTATAAATGGATATCTAGTGATACCGCTTATTATTTGAAAACTAGGGCACTTAGTAAAGATTTTGTAGTCAACCTCCTTGATTCTAATAGGGATTATTTTGATCATGGAGTAGTTGTAAAAAATTGGCACCATGCCCCTTTAGTTGGAGGTGCTAAATATCAAGGACCTAAATGTCCGGTTTTTGGCAACGGAATAGGTTGTTTTGTATTTTAGTAATTTTGCCCTGTTTATATTTGATAAAATGTCATACTAACTGTTGCTTTGTAAATTTAATTGCATTTGACCAGAAAAGAAAATCCCCCAAAGAGAGTGAAGTAAATTTGAAAGAATTGAAGTTTATCTCACAAGATAGTTGCTGAGGAGCACGTTAGGTCTGCTTCCTATTTGCTTCAATATAAAAATATCGTTTCTTCCTTTATTGCTAGTCCTGCTGCTTCTCCTGTTCTAGTGATTGATCTTGATCAAGAAGTTACTGCTGATTCAGACACTCCTCTTTCTTAAATCATGAAAAAGAGAAAAGTTCCTGTTCTTCTTAGTGGTAGCACTCTGTCTCCCAAGCACTTGCTGAAGGAGCCAAGAAGAAAACATGGGATTTATGAAGCCCAACCTCCAAAGACCTAGCTCCCAAGGATGCCACTCCTAAAGATGTTGAAGTTCCTTTGAGGAGACTTAGTAAAGGGCTTGAAGAGAAGCAGGTAGACCAGGTGACTGATCAACAGACCTTGGTTGAATTACCTTCTTCTGATGCTGGTCCTCCAGCAGTTATTACTCCTGGTTTGGATAGGAAGTTGATCAAGTCTGTACTCTTCCAGATCACAAGGGAATGGATGCTATGCTGGCCCGAGTAAAGGTTTCTGAATTGGCTGCTCAGAGCCTTGCATCAGTAAGTAAATTCCATTTTCTTGGTTCTGTTGTCTTTTGTATTTCTCATATACTAACTTGATCTTTTTTCTTGCAGTTCTTGGTGCATTTTAATAATATAGTTGAAAAGGATGATGCAATTCGAGCTTCTTCTTCAAATAATGTAGAGGTTGCTTTGGTTGGCTTGAAGAAATCTTTGCTCAATTCTCAGTAGACATTGGGGACTAAGAAGAGTACTTAGGTGGATAAACTGAAGACAACTAAAGTTTCTCGATAGACGTCTGATGAAAATGCCCTTGACCCTAAGCATAGGGCTAAGAAAGTTAAGCACAAGGAAATGAAGCTGAGCGTAGGGAAGAGGAGGTTGAGCACAGGGATAAGATTGTTGAGGAGCTTGTATTCTCTATAAGATCTAAGATAAAGTCTGCTGTGAAGGCATTCTTCATCGCTGGTTGGGACAAGGGCTGGAATAAAGCATTTTTACTGCCTCTGCTCAGATTGAGTATGCAAAACCAAAATGTTTCAAAGATGATCGGGTTATTCCCCTCTAGGAGTTAAATATTGTTGAAGGCTTTAAATTTTTTTATAGATATACTCATGGTCCCTGTACTATCATTGAGGATGAGAATGAAGACAAAGTTGGTTTTGGAGAGTCTTCTTTGGTGGTCGAATCTACTACCGACCAACCTAAAATCACTGAGCCTTCTCTTTCTCAATTTGAACAAACTGAGCAACTCCCGTCTGTAGCCCCTTCTTCTGAGCAGAATAAGAAGGTTGAGAATTATAGGGAGAAGGTGTAAAGTTGTTCGGTATTTTCCCTTTTTCTTTCTTGTTTCTTTTTCTTTCTTCTCATTGTATTTGAACTTCTTCATTATCAATAAAAGAAATTTTCGGTTCCTTTTTGTCTCTTGTTGATTATTCCTGTTCTTCATTCTTTTTGTTGATTGGTGGTCATTTCTTCTTGCTAGTTTATATCGAATATGGAACACCTATTGTTGATACCAAATTTAGTCTCCTGACATGGATCAATAAAATGAAGATACGTGGCAGTCTACAGGGCAACAACAAACACTTCCGAGGAACTCATATATTCCAAGGAACCATACTACAACGAGGAGCACCGATTCCCCGAGGAACTCATACGCTCCGAGGAAAAAGAACCCTCTGAGGAACTCTTGAGTACCGAGAAGCTTAGGCGGTCCGAGCAACTCAGGCGGTCCGAGATGCACCTCGAACAAAGCATTAATAGCGGGACAACCAATAGTTTGACTGTTCATTAAATGCTTATCATTCAGACGCATACGCTTAAGGAGCATTGAATGTATCACCCTTTCATATGTACATCATTTAATGTATTACCCTTTCACATTACAGCCCCAGGGCTATAAATACATTGTACAATCCTCAGTGTAGAGGGACCGGAATTTCTTGAGATAACTTGTAATCGAGAATTCCCATACAATCAGCAATACCATAACAGTGGACGTGTAGGCCATTCTTATAAGGCTGAACAACTTTAAAATTCTTTATCTCATTTATTTATCTGTGATTGAATAATTAGATATGATCTAATTTTTTACATCAACAGATTGGCGCCGTCTGTGGGAAACGACTGGTAATATCGTTTTCCATAAAAAACAATCCATCATAAATGGTTGATATTCCAGAATCTAGCAATTGAAACGCTGGAAACCCTCCAAATCATCTGCTCCGCCAAATATTCCAGATCTGGCTGGAATAATTATAAATCTGGCTCAAGGCCAGACCGTCATGCAAGAAACTATGCGTCAACTCATACAAACCCTCCATGGCGGTGCACCAACCCATTCAAGACCACGAAGTATTCAAAGAAATACCCGTGCATCTTCTTCACGTACTAGGCGTACCAATTCATATCGCAATGAGGAGTCTGAAGATTTTTCTTATCAACCTGGATGAACTTCGTCAGTGCGAGCCACAGATACTGAACAACGTATCACTCTCTCCCCAGAAAGGACCAGTGCGCTAGAAAGATTAAGCAGAGTATCTCCTTTCGATCGATTAGGTCCTAGGAGGAGCAAAAGTCCTCCTAGAGCCCCATCGAGGAGTTTTCGATGACCATCAGACTTATGGGAAGGATCTTCCCAGTCGCGACCAGTTGCTCGTCAAGATAGATCCCAGGAAGCCACCTCAACGCGATCAGCTGCTCGAACCAACAGGCCCGAGGAAGGAAATGATGCATGGAAAGGCTCTATTCAAAGGCTGGAGGATAGATTGGGGGAAATGGTTAAAGCTAAGAACCCTCTACAACGAACCTTTGTTCGAGGAATACCTTTTGTCCAGGCCATTGTAGATTTTCCAACACCATCAAAATTCAAAGCACCTGTTGTGACCCCCAAATATGATGGAAAGACTGACCCCGTCCTTCATATAGAACAATACCAAGCTGCAGCCGACATCTATGCTGTTCCAGATGAGATGAGATGCAGAGCATTCTCGGGAACTCTTACCGAATCTGCTCAAATATGGTATAATAATCTTCCTCGGGGTAAGATCTCAACTTTTCTTCAACTGGCCGAGTTATTCATTGGGAATTTCTATTTTGGGGCAAAGCCAGTTAAACGAGTAGCGCATTTGTTAAGTGTTAGACGAAAGGCTGGTGAGAGTACCAGAGATTATATAACTCGTTTTAATAACCAGAAACTTGAAGTCATTGATTATGAGGAGAAGACAGCGATTACCGCCTTGATGAGTGGACTACTGCCTAACAAGTTGTACTATACTTTGGCCAAAGATCCACCTAGAACCATGTCGGATCTGATGGGAAAAGCATCCAAGATTATGAATGCCGAGGAAGCTATGGCTGCGAAGAAGAACATGGATGCCAAAGAAACCAAGGTGGAAGGTGATAAAGCTAAGAAGAAAGAGCATAAGAACAATGGTAATGACAAACATTCAAGAACAAGGTCGGTATGGGATGCAATGAAGAAATTTGATAATTATACTCCTTTGAAGAAGGATATCAACCATGTTCTAGAAGAAATCAAGAGCAACGAGGAATTAAACTGGCCAGAGAAAATGAAGGCAGACCCTGACAAGAGGAATAAGGCAAAGTATTGCGAGTTTCATAAAGATCATGGCCATATGACTAAAAATTGCATAGCTCTTCAAAATGAGATTGAAACACTCATCAGACGAGGAAAGCTGGCAAAGTACGTTGATCGTGGAAGCGAAAGAAGAAACAACGACCGAACAAGAGAGAGGTCTAGATCTCCTCATCGAGCAGAGGAGAACAAGAAAAGAAACCATGAAGTTGATCCCGAAGACAACCCCGATCTTCCCAAGAGACCAAGGCAGCCAGAACGAGAGGTATTTTCAATACGCTTTGGGTCATTTGACTGTAATGTTATAACAGGTGGAGATGCAGGAGGAGGAGACCTTACTGCTGAGAGAAAAGCTTACCTCTGTGAGGCTCAAGCTTGCTCGTACATTCAACGAATAAATCTATCTGAGGAGGATCGCCCGAGAAAGGTGAACAAAGAGAAGTTAGTCATTGGGTTCTCAAAGAATGACCTTGCAGGTGTTCTATATTCTCATGATGACCCATTGGTGATCAAGATGAGAATGAAGGAGGTAATGATTTCAAGAGTACTGGTCGACAATGGTAGCTCGACAGACATCATGTTCTACTCGTGCTTCGATAGTTTAAATCTAAAGCTATCTCAACTGGAGCCTTATCATAGACCCCTCCTCGGTTTTGCTGGCGAGAAAGTATTTCCACTTGGAACGATCAAGTTGGATATATTCATTGGCACGTGGCCTGCTTGTCGAATGGAAAGAATACGTTTCTTCGTGATGGATAAGAATGTTCAATCATCATATAATATCATCATGGGAAGAGTAGGATTGAAGAAGTTCGAGGCTGTACCATCTACAGTACATCAATGCCTAAAATTTCCAACAAATTTTGGAGTAGGAGTTGTGAAGGGTGACCAGAAAGTAGCTCGGGAATGCTATTATTCATCCGCCGAGCAAGAAGAACTGGAGGAATCAAGGAAAAAGACTACTACTTATCAAGTGGAAGAAGGGGCAGAAATTAAAACATTGGATCCTAGAGAAGAGTCACAACTCGTGAAGGGTCAAGTGGTGGAAGATACTGAAAACATCATTCTGGATGATGAGCACCCTGAACGGACTACTCAAGTAGGTTCATCGTTGGAAGCCTCACTAAAACAGGAGTTGATAACTTTCCTTAGAAGCAGAAAGCAAACTTTTGCGTGGAGTCATGAGGATATGCCCGGGATAGACCCAAATTTCTTATGTCACGAACTCAATGTGAATAAGGAGATCAAGCCAGTGAAACAGAGAAGAAGAGTATTCAGCCCCGAGAAGAATCAAGCTATACAGGAGGAAGTCGAGAAGCTCCAGAAAGCTTGCTTCATTGAAGATGTTAAATATCCAGACTGGTTAGCAAATGTGGTGATGGTGAAAAAGAAGAACAATAAATGGAGGATGTGTGTAGACTTCACCGACCTCAACAAAGCATGCCCAAAGGATCATTTTTCATTGCCCCGAATTGATCAACTAGTCGATGCTACCTCGGGACACGAGCTGTTGAGCTTCATGGATGCTTATTCTGGCTACAATCAGATTAAAATGAAACCTGAAGACAGGGAGAGTACTTCTTTCATTACCCCTAGGGGAACTTATTATTATAATGTTATGCCTTTTGGTTTGAAAAATGCAGGTGCGACATATCAGAGGCTGATGAACAAAGTCTTTGCTGAACAAATCAGTTGCAATATGGAAGTCTATGTTGACGATATGCTGACAAAGAGCAAGAAAGCTGCCGATCATCTAGTTGACTTAAGTCAGACTTTTGATCAACTAGATAAATATAAAATGAAGCTGAACCCGACGAAGTGCATATTTGGAGTACGAGAAGGCATGTTTCTCGGGTACATTGTCAATCAACGAGGCATTGAGGCGAATCATGAAAAGATCAAAGCTCTATTAGGGATGCGATCTCCAACGACGAAGAAAGAGGTGCAAAGTCTTACAGGACGAGTAGCAGCACTCAACAGATTTGTATCGCGAGTAACTGATCGATGTCTCCCATTCTTTAAGACACTCCGAAAGACTTTCGAGTGGAATGATGAATATGAGAAGGCTTTTCAAGACTTGAAGAAATACTTGGGAGCACCTCCATTGTTATCCAGGCCAGTAATGTGAGAAAAATTGTACTTGTATCTAGCAGTATCGGAGAATGAAGTCAGCTCGGCGTTGATAAGAGTGGAGAATGGAGTACAAAAACCAATCTACTACACCAGTAAGGCCTTCCGAGGAGCAGAGATCAGATATCCAAGGCTGGAAAAGTTAGCACTGGCGTTGATTGAGGCGAGTAGGATAATGAGGCCATACTTCCAGGATCATACTATAGTCGTATACACTGATATGCCGTTGAGACAAGCCCTTCATAAACCAGAAAAATCAGGGAGATTGATGTACTGGGCAATAGAGCTCGGTGAATATGATATAGTTTATGAACCCAGATCATCGCTGAAAGGGCAAGCTGTAGCAAATTTTATAGCAGAGTTCACCTATCCTGATACCCCCAAGGAGCAAAAGTTGCTCGCTGATCAACCTGTGGATGTTATAGGATCAACAAACACAAGCTCAGACCAACTCCAGTTGGTAAAAAGGCAAGTGGATGTTACAGGATCATCAAATTCGAGCTCAGACCAACTCCGGTTGGTAAAAGGGAAAGAAAAGATGATCGACGAAGAGCGAGAAATTTCAGGGGAAGATGAAAGGAAGCAAAAAATATTTCACCGAGGAACTCTGTCAGATCAGAAGTTTGAAGACAAGTTACCTATATGGAGGCTATATGTAGATGGCTCATCTTGCACAACAGGTAGTGGGGCAGGGATAGTTTTGAGCACTCCGGACGAGGTCGACATGGAATACGCCCTATGTTTCCAATTCAAAGCTTCCAATAATGAGGCTGAGTATGAGGCCATGATTGCTAGTCTTAATTTGGCAAAAATTATGGAGGAGCAGCAAATTATTATCTTCAGTGATTCTCAATTAATTGTAAATCAAATGTTGGGAATATATGCAGCCAAAGGAGAATTAATGATCAAATACCATGAAAAGGTGATGGAGTTGGTGTCAGAATTTGCTGCTATTCAGTTGGTCAGAATACCAAGAATGGAGAATGCAAGAGCAGATGCCCTAGTTCGATTAACATCAGCTACTCGTACCGAGCTACGAAGAACAATCCCAATTAAAGTTTTAGCTGGTCGGAGTATAGATGAAGATTTGGCAATGAACTTTATCACCCTTGATTTAGGACCATCTTGGATGGATCCCATCAGGGCATATATTGAAGAGGGAGAATTACCAATTGACAAGATCGCAGCCAAGAAATTGAAGTTTAAAGATGCTCGGTATGTATTAACTAACGGTATTTTATATAGACGAGGAATTATGGCAGGTTTGCAAAGATGCGTACATCCCTCCGAGGTGAAAGACTTGATTAAAGAGATCCATGAAGGGTCCTGTGGAGCCCATGTAGCAGGTTAGACGCTTTTGCAAAGGATGATGATGCAGGGATATTACTGGCCGACGATGAGGGCTGACTGTGTAGCCTATGCCAAGAAATGTGACAAGTGCTAGCACTTTTCCTCCATCCGAAGAACTCCACAAGCATTGATGACACCCATCACTTCCCCTTGGCCATTTGCCATGTGGGGAATAGATTTGGTTGGACCACTGCCAACGACTAAAGGAAGGTTCAAATACCTCGTCGCTGCAGTGGATTATTTTACTAAATGGGTGGAAGCTAATCCTCTCATTGATATGACGTACGAGAAGGTGTACCAATTTATTTGGAAGAACATCATTTGTCGATATGGTCTTCCTCATGCTTTCATCACAGACCATGGAACACAATTTGATAACGAGGAGTTCGCTGCCTATTGTCATCAATCAAATGTGTTGAAGATCCACTCAGCACCAGGCCATCCTCAAAGTAATGGACAAACTGAAGTGACAAACAGAACACTGCTGAATGGTTTGAAAAAAAGACTGAACGACGCGAAAGCAAATTGGATCAACGAGTTACAGTCAGTACTGTAGGCTTATCGAACTACTCCCCGAGTAGCAACTGGAGAATCTCCATATATGCTAGCGTTTAGAAGTGAAGCTGTTATACCTACCGAGTTGGGCCTCCCAACACACAGGGTACTGAATTTCAATTCCCCGGTCAGCGACTTAATGAGAAGATTGGATTTAGACATGCTCGAGGAAGTTAGAGAAGAAGCAGCCATCAGAAATGCTGCATACCAACAACGAACAACTCTATTCTACAATAAGAGGGTGAAAAAGTGCGACCTGAAAGAAGGAGACTATGTGCTGAAGAAAGTAATTCAAAAGCACAACAAACTGGAGGCAAACTGGCATGGGACATACCGAGTTACAGAAGTTGTTCGACTAGGAACTTACCGAATAGCAGCTTTAGAAGGGGAGGAGTTTAAGAATGCATGGAACGCAGAGCACCTACGCAAGTATTATCAGTGATGTGTATTTTCTCCTTTTATTGAAATTTTTTTGGGGAATACTAGTGCTACACACTACTCGGCGAAACTCGGCAAAACTCGGGCTACTAATTTTTTTTCTCGAAAACGCCAGCTAAGGTTGGTCGAGAAACAAATGTATTCCTCCGGGAAGTAAAGCTACCTATATTCCTCCGGGAAGTAAAGCTACCTATATTCCTCCGGGAAGTAAAACTACCTGTATTCCTCCGGGAAGTAAAGCTACTTGTATTCCTCCGGGAAGTAAAACTTGTATTCCTACGGGAAATAAAACTATATGTTTCTCGGGAAATAAAAATATTCCTAAAAATGCCAACTTATGCTGGTTAGGAAGTAAATATATTCTTGAAAACGCCAACTAAAGTTGGTCAGGAGGTAAAATTATCCCAAAAGGTGCCAAAGCTCCTCGCAGAGGAAAAATCCACTAACTATGGCTGGTCGGGGATAAAAATCCACTAACTGTAGTTGGTCGAGAAGGAAATTTACCGACCTTGGTTGGTCGGAAACATTTTATGAATATGAGAAAATGATCAAGCAAAATTATTGATACTACTCGTGACTTTTTAAAATTATTAGTAAGTTGGTCGAGAAACAACTTAGTGAGTTGGTCGAGAAACAACTTAGTAAGTTGGTCGAGGAATAACTTAGTGATTTTTTAATGACTACCACAAATTCAAGCTAGTCGACAATAAGTTGATCTATAAACAACACAACACAATATTGTTATCTTTTTAACAGACATACATGCACAAATGTAAAGTATTTTACAAGATAATAGCGAATAAGATTGCGAACAAAAATAAAAGTCTTTTATTAAATCCAAGAATAGATTACATTGATAATGAAATGTATACTAACTATTACATCCAAATTCCTACTCTATTGGTTTCTTCCCCTCTGCTTTTGAGACAGGTTCCTCGCCAGCAGGCGGATCATTTAAAGCAAGAGGAGAGTTTATGAAGTTCAAATCTTTTAACATCCTGATATTCATCACGGATGGTCGATCTAGAAGGTGCTCAGGACGATATATCTCAACACTTGAATGGAGATTGTAGTCACCGAGATACTTTGAAATTAAGCATCGAGGAATGGCCCGAACAGGGATCCAGCTCATGTCAAGTTTGAATGGTGGCACGGGCAGGTCGAGCAGTCCAGGATCATGGTAATCCCACAGGTAATGACCCTGTTCGAGTTATAACACACCTAAGGCATTCAACCAGCCTTGCTTGTAGCCCTCATTATTGGCATTCTGGATACGATCGTCCAAGTGGTAAAGAGCCTCGTTGTACCCAGCCATCCAAAACTCCCTGGGCTGTTTGTGGAATTGATATGTCAGTCTTTCCAACTGCTCGTGGAGACTTTTGATGAAGAGTTCCTTATTCTCCAAGACTGACTGCTGCACAGAAAGCTGCTCTTCCAGGTCCCTGATCTTCTTTGACATTTCAGCCAACGCCTGGTTCTTTTCCATTAATTGGAAAGCTTGGTTCTCTAAGGCAGATTGAGTCCTCTGTTCCTCGACAGGAATTCGAGCTGCTCTTGCTTGTCCTCGAGGAGCTCTTGCTTGACCACGGGAAGATGTAGAGGGACCATCTCTCTTCGAGGTCTCCAATTCGTCCATCAATTTGGCGTTCTCGACCTCCAGGAACGAGAATCCCTCATCATTCACCGAGACCAAGGCGTTTGAAGTGGAAGCTGCAGACTTCAACTGAGATAACTCTTTTTGCAGGTTGTTATTTTCTTGCTCTAATAGTTCAGCTATTTGTCTGCACTCCTCGACCTCACCCCTCAGAGTTCTCTCCCTCACCTCGTAGCCAGCAAAACGCTTCTCGTACCCCTTGTCAGCATTGAGTTGCTGATACTTCTTCTCATACCCCTCATGCAAAAGGGCAGTGGATTCTTTGTATTGCTGCTGAAGGTCTTCAAGAGTGCCTTGGAGATCCTCAATCATGTCATAATAAGCCACATTATTGGCCACTGCACGATCAAGCAGGGTCTTCAAGTATTGATAGGCTTCAACCGCCTGTTCCGAAGCATCTTGGCCGAGGATGTCGACAATTTGTGCTGCACTCAGATCTATGTGACCTGCCTTAAAATAATCATTCCATTGCCTCAACAGCTTGGTATCATGAGCAGATAGTAATTCCATCCTGGCCAGAAACTAGTAGAGAAAGAAGAAGCAGTAATCAATAAAAGTACCAACTAAGCATGAAGAAGAAACAACAGTATGCAAGAACAAAAATTTAAGTTTTATTATATCAAGGATCAGAGTTACATATTCATGGTTACATTTGACAAAAGAAAAATATAAAGAGAAACCCGAACAACTCTACACCTTTTCCTTATCTCCTAAAACCTTCTCGGGAGGCTGGGACGAGGAAGTAGGTTGCTCGGAAGGAACATATAGTAGCTGGGGAAGTGCTGAAGGTTGCTCGGAGGAAGTAATGAACTGCTAAAGTTCCTTGGTAGCAGGCTGGATGGCTGGGGGATGATCTCCCATCACCATAGAAGACTCTTCGGAGGCAGTTTCGTCCTCTTCTTTTTCTTCAGGAGTTGGAGGGGGACCAGGGATGTGTCGCTGAAAGAGTTCGGAATTTTCATCCACTTTCATCTCCTGTAGAGCAGCGACCCATCCATCCCTAAAGTACTTGAGGCTGCCATATTCTACTTGTGACATCATAACAGCCAACCCCTTGTTCCACCCTTTGTCCCAGCCAGCGCTGAAAGAATTCTTCACAGCCACTTTTCTCTTCAACTTCTCCGAGGAACGCTGCTCGGACAGAAGGTTTTCAGCAATCTTCAATTTATTTTCAACCTCCTCCTTCTGCCGATTTACCTCCCGAAGCTGACCCAATTCTTCCTCAGCAACCTTGAGCTTATTCTCAAGTTCTCCAGCATTTTTGAGCTTCTCGTCGAGCTCTTTATTTTTCCCTCCCAAGTCCTTTATTCTCTTCTCCAACTTCTGGGAGACTTCAACAACTCGAGCCTTCTCCTTCTCGGTGGAGGCAAACTTCTTCTCCCAAGTTGCTTTATCATCAGCATATTTTTGGCGAGACTCTTTCAGAGACTGCCCCAAACCCATTAAAGCTTCCTCTACACCAGACGAAGAGCTGGAAGCTTTGATAGCTTCATCCTTCTTCAAAATTGTATTGAAGCAGCTGACCAACTGTGAAAAGAAAATGAAATCAAGTCAGAGACATATATAATAAGGGAACGATGAAAAGGTTAAAGTAAAAGGACTTACAGAAGCAATGTGGCGAGCTGCCAAAGAAGTAACCATATCCCGAGAAAGGTTTTCCTCGATACCTTGGATCTCGGGAATGATCCAAGTCTTCACCAATCTCATGGCAGAGCTCGGGGGAACGAAAGTGGGAACTCCACTAGTCGGGGGCTGAGAGATAGTGTCAGCCAAATTGACCGAGGAGCTCTTCTTCAGCTTCCTCGGGGGAGGAGGAATAGATTCAACCAAGGAGGAACTCTTGGTCGGTGATATTATAATCACCTCTCCTGGAGCAGCAGACTTACTCGGAGCCACTGGGGGCTTCTCGACAATCTTCACAACAGGGGAAACCGAGGAAGGTCCATCAGTTTTCTTTGTCCCCTCCCCTGGGACGTCAATCTTACTTCTTTTTGCCTCTCCAGCACCACAGGTAGGTTTCTCAAAAAGGGTGGGAGGTCTTCTCTTCTTCATCCTTTCACTTAAAGGAATGTGTGATTCAGGCGAGGAGCTGGTAGAAGCTGGTACTGGCTCTGCGTCACTTATCACCGGACGAGCAGTGAAAGAAATGGTGTAGCTCTTGTACTGCAGCAAATACGAGGCTGACCTAATGTGCTCGTCGGCAACACTCTGATGCAAACTCCAGATAAGTTTTAAGTGCCTTATATTCACGTATGCTTCTTTTGGACACTTTCTTTTGCTATCAACTGCAAATAAATAAACATTAAAATATCAGTGGCACATTTTGTCAAACACAGAAGAAGCATGATTTCAAAATAAATAAAATGAAAATAGCCTATCCCATTGCCATAGGGAGGGCATCTGGGACCCTGATACACTTCATCTCCTGATAAAGGAGCGTGTTGCCAATTTTTTATAACAACTCCATGCTCAAAATAGTCCCTATTGGCATCCGGGACATTGACAACTAAAGCCCTATTTAAAAATCTAGTTTTTAAATAAAAGGTGTTATCACCAACTGCCCATCTATAGAAAAACATGATTTCTGGAATTCCTATGCGAGTTCCATGAATTTGATTCAACCTATGCACCCCATTAACTATTCTCCATGTATTGGGGGCTATTCTTGCAGGAACAACGTCAAAGTATTGACAGAATTCCAGACATAAGGGATTGGGTGGAAAAGAAAATCCACACTCAGCGACAAAGAGGCTGGGGAACCAATGTCCCTCAGCCAAACGGAAATAATTAGAAGGCTCAGAAAGCTCTTCCAGAACAACCCAGGAGGGAATAGAAAAATCAGAGCGAAACTTATCAGGAGATTCAACAGGGTAAACCATGATGAATAAAAGAAATGAAGAAGAAGGAAGAAGATCTTACAGAAAAAGAGTGGATCTGTTGACAACGAACGATGAAAAGGATGAACGCACAAGAGAGTAAGATAATGGAAAACTCGAAAATACAAATTTGAAAAGGTAGAAGACGATGGGAGTGTCTGTGAAGTTTAAATACTCTGCCTTGGGAAATGGTAAAGTAATGATTACAAAAAGAAACAATTACGCTACCGGCGGCTAGAGGAACAAAAGTGCGTGGAAATCGAAGCGAGAAGAAACGATTACGCTACCGGCGGCTAGAAGGACAAAAAATACGCGAAGATCGAGGCGGCTATAAAAATTCAAAAAAGCCCGATTCTACGAATTTGGAAGGAGAAATAAATACGAGGGAAACACTCCTAAAAATCAGGAGGACCATTTAAAGCTACCATATTCCGAGAAAGAATGTTCCACACTCCTCAAATTTCGAACTATGAAACATTGGGGGCTTCTGTTGATACCAAATTTAGTCTGCTGACATGGATCAATAAAATGAAGACACATGGCAGTCTACAGGGCAACAACAAACACTCCCGAGGAACTCACATATTCCAAGGAACCATACTACAACGAGGAGCACTGATTCCCTGAGGAACTCATACGCTCCGAGGAACAAGAACCCTCCAAGGAATTCTTGAGTACCGAGAAGCTTAGGCGGTCCGAGCAACTCAAGCGGTCCGAGCTGCACCTCGAACAAAGCATTAATAGCGGGACAACCAACAGTTTGACTGTTCATTAAATGCTTATCATTCAGACGCATACGCTTAAGGAGCATTAAATGTATCACCCTTTCATATGTACATCATTTAATGTATTACCCTTTCACATTACAGCCCCAGGGCTATAAATACATTGTACAATCCTCAGTGTAGAGGGACCGGAATTTCTTCAGATAACTTGTAATCGAGAATTCCCATACAATCAGCAATACCATAACAGTGGACGTAGGCCATTCTTATAAGGCTGAACCACTTTAAAATTCTTTGTCTCATTAATTTATCTGTGATTGAATAATTAGATATGATCTAATTTTTTACATCAACACCTATCTTCCAATGATACCGAGCTATTGAGGAAGTGCAATGCTTTTTTCAAAGCAGGTCATACAGACTTATCCGAGAAAGAAATTATTAAGTTTCTTGGTGACAATGCATCAGAGCAGGCTAAAGGGGACTATAAATATTTGAAGTACTTACTTGATAAGGCAGTAGCAAAAATGTTGCCTACTTTGAGATGATAGAAGAATTTCAAGAACAGTATAAAGAATTCACTGCGCTGTTGCACTAAAGCCACGAGCAGAAATATCGAAGCTTAAGTGTAGGTCGGGGTTTTGATAACTTTATATTTGTTTATAATAAAAAAGGAAGATCTCCTTAAGCTTGAAGTTAAATAAACTAGAACTGTTGCCAAACTTCTGGAAGAGGAGAATAATAATTTGAGGGACGAAGTGAATCTTTTGAAGTTTGCTTCTGGAGTTGTTGTTGGTACTACTGATGAGGGGTACTTCTTTTTAGAGGCTAAAAATGCAACATTATGGGATGAGTTAGAAGTCTTATAAAAGATTAATCCTACATCTTCCTCCCGAGAAAGAAATAAGCCTGGCCGAGGAACAACAGAAGAAATTAAGACTCAACAGGCCCTTGCCAATCAACCTGCGCAGTTAAAAGCTAAAGACCGAGATATTGCTGAGATGTCCTAGAAGCTGCAAACTTTGTCTGAAGAGTTATCCACCCAGTCTTCCCAATTAAGACTCATCTGCTTGATTGTCCTAGTAGCATCAATACTAGAATGCTTCATAATTTTAACTTCATCAACTTTCCTTATACTTTGGATGATCCTCCAGCTGGTATGGATCCTGTCTATAAGGCTGAAGGACAATGCCCTATAGAATAAGGTTTTGTATTTTGTTTCTGCATGTTAAGCAATAATATGTAATCGATTAGTTTGACTAAATGGAAAGTTTTATTTTATCAATCTTTGATTGTGAATGGATAAGCTCTTAGTTAATCTTTGTATGTGAATGTCTTCTTAGTCGTTGACTGTGAATGGATCAACTTTTAGTCAATCTCTATTTTTGGATCAAAAATTTGTTAATCTGTAAAACTCACTAGTTCTATTAATACGCCTAAGGTTACCTTAAGTATTGTACCAATTGACAAGGCATCACCATGGTTCTACTAATGTACCTAATTTTAAGGTAATTGCATTAGTTACCTTGGTTCCCAGGCATGCGTGGACATTTATCCATCTTTTAGTCCAATTTAGATGAAAATTATTCATCAGGGTCTTCGTTAGCCAAGCATTTGGGACTTATAATTTTGCATTGCATGGCTTTTATTAACAACTAACATTTTTGGTGCCTTTATTAATATCGACCAACATTGTTGGTGTTTTATGTTGCTACCAACCAACATTTCATTAGTAGTTTGTTGATGTTGACCAACATTGTTGGTATTTTCATTGTTGACGACCAACATTTCGTTGGTGGTTTGTTGACGCTAACTAACATTATTGGTATTGACGCATCTGCAGTGTAGTGCATAACACTAGTACTCCAAAAAAAATATATAACAATTTTGGGGCGATCACATTGTCATTAATATTGAAATGAACTGAGTACATCATGATTACACCACTGATAATATTTTCTCAGGTGTTCTGCATTCCAAGGGTTCTTGAATTCTTCTCCCTCTAAAGTCTCAATTCGATATGTGCCTGGTCGAATAACTGCTGTAATGCGATATGGCCCATGCCAGTTGGATTCAAGTGTGTTGTTCATCTGAATCACCTTCTTCAAAACATAATCACCTTCATTTAAGTTGCTCGGCTTTACCCTCTTATTGTAGAAACGTGCAGTCCATTATTGATAGGCTACATTACTTAAAGTTGCATCTTCACGTACCTCTTCCAGTATGTCTAAGTCCAGTCTTCTCATCAAATCACTAACTGGGGTATTGAAGTTAAGAACTTTGTGCGTAGGTAAACCCAGCTCGACAGGAATTACGACTTCAGTACCAAATGCTAACATGTAAGGAGTTTCCCCAGTAACTGTTCTAGGGGTTGTTCGATAAGCCCACAAAACAGAATGAAATTCATTGATCTAATTCCCTTTAACATTTTCCAGCCTTTTCTTCAACCCATTCAACAAAGTTCTAATTATTACCTCTGTTTGGCCATTGCTTTGAGGATGGCCAGGAGCAGAGCAATTTTTTTGGATATTGGATTGGGTATAATAATTAATAAATTTGTCATTATCAAATTGTGTGCCATGATCAGTGATAAAGGCGTTGGGCAAGCCATACCTACAAATGATATTCTTTCAAATAAATTGATATACCTTATCATAGGACCTATTGATAAATCGTTCAACTTCCACCCATTTAGTAAAGTAATCGACAGCTATAACCAGGTACTTGAACCTTCCTCAGGTAGTTGATAGAGGCTCGACCAAGTCAATTCCCCACATAGCAAAGGGCCAAGGTGAAGTGATTGGTGTTAGGAGAGCTTGTGGAGTTTTGCATATACTGGAAATCTCTAGCACTTATCACACTTTTTTGGCAAAAGTTGCACAATCTGCTCGCATAGTTGGAGAGTAGTACCCTGTGTGTTGATTCTTTGCAATAAAGTTCTCCCTGCTACATGGGCTCCACAGGAGCCTTCATGGACTTCCTCAATCAAATCCTCCACTTCAGCTAGATGCACACATCGTTGTAGACCAACAGTTAATCCTCTTCTGTACAACACACCATTGTCTAGCACATACATCGCAACTTTATATTTCAACTTCTTAGCTTCAAGTAGGCCGGCTGGTAGAATTCATTCTTCAATATAAGCTCGTATGGGATTCATCCAAGATGGCCCCATATTAACTGCAATAAAATTGACCATCAGATCTTCCTCAATGCTCCTATTATCAATTAGCTCAATAGGAATAGTTCTTCCCAACTCTGTTCTAGTTGCTAAAGCTAGTTGAGCAAGTGCATCTGCTCAGGCATTTTCCAATTTTGGATTTCTGATCATTTGGATAACTAGAAAAGTGGTAATTATCTCCAAGGCTTTAGCCAAGTATCTGGACATCAATTATCCTTTTGCGGCATATAAGTTCAACACCTGATTTACCACCAACTACGAATCACTGTATACCACCACTTGCTCGGCATTCAGTGATTTGGCTAGATACAAACCAACAATCACAGCTTCATACTCTGCCTCATTATTGGAGGCTTGAAATTTAAATCTTAGAGCGTACTCTATATCTAGTTCGTCTGGAGTATTGAGACTGATTCCAGCTCCACATCCAGTTGCACTGGATGACCCATCAACATACAAGTTTCATATGGGAATATTTCTGTCAAACGCTTGGTTTGTCAGAATCCCTTAATGGAAGATTTTATCCTTTACCTCCTCATATTTCTTTTTCACCTCTATACTCCACTGGATGGTTTTGGTTAATCGGTGGTGAATTCTTCTGTCATTTCCGTTGCTTGGAGTTGGTCGAGCATATTTCGAGTAGGTCTGCTGACTTCTGAATGTTGCTCGAGAATCGCTGGGAAAGTAAATTCAGGGATAAAATTTGCTACAACTTGGCCTTTTAAAGCATACCTTGGTTCGTATACAAGGTTATATTCTCCCAACTCCACAACCCAATACATTAATCTCCCGGATTTCTCTGGTTTATGCAAAGCTTGCCTCAGTGGCATGTCAGTATATACCACTATGGTGTGAGCTTGAAAATATGGCTTCATTCATCTACTAACCTCAATTAAAGACAATGCTAACTTCTCTAGTCTTGGATATCTGACTTCTAATCCTCGAAAAACTTTGCTAGTGTAGTAAACTTGCTTTTGAACTCCATTCTCCTCCCTGGTCAAGGCAGAACTAATAGCTGATTCAGATGCAACCAGATACAAATGCTGCTTTTCCCCTAATAGTGGTCGGGATAGTAGTGGGGGTGCTCCCAGGTACTTCTTCAATTCTAGGAAGGATTTTTCACATTCATCGTTCCGTTTAAGGGTTTTCCTGAGTACCTTAAAGAATGGTAAACATCTATCCATTCCTCGGGACATGAATCTGTTGAGTGCTGCTACGCGCCCTGTTAGCCTTTGAACATCCTTTTTACTAGTCGAGGACTGCATTTCTATCAAGGCCTTGATCTTATCTGGATTAGTTTCAATGCCCCTTTGATTTACTATATACCCAAGAAACATTCCCTCCTGCATTTCGAAGATGCATTTGGTCGGGTTTAACTTCATCTGGCTCTTTTCTAATTGGTCAAATATTTGGCTGATATGATCAGCAACTTTTTTGCTCTTAGTCATCATATCATCAACATACACCTCCATGTTCTTGCCTATCTTCTCCTCAAATACTTTGTTCACTAATCTATGATAAGTGGCACCTGAATTTTTTAGACCAAATAGCATAACATTATAGCAATAAGTTCCTCAGGAGTAATAAATGAAGTACTTTCTCTATCTTTCGACTTCATTTTGATTTGGTTATAACCAGAATATGCATCTATTAAAATCAGTAGCTCATGCCCTGCAGTTGCATCTACCAGTTGATCAATTCGTGGTAAAGAAAAATGATCCTCTGGGCATGCTTTATTTAAGTTAGTAAAATCCACACACATCCTCCACTTATTATTTTTCTTCTTTACCATAACTACGTTGGTCAACCATTCTGGGTACTTCACATCTTCAATAAAGGAAGCCTTTTTAAGCTTCTCCACTTCTTTTTGTATAGCCTGGTTCTTCTCCGGGATGAAAACTCTTCTTCGTTGCTTTGCAGGTTTAAGCTCCTTATTCACACTAAGCTCATGGCATAGGAAGTTTGGGTCTATACCCAATATATCTTCATGGATCCATGTGAATACCTATTTTCTTTGCTTCAAGAAGACCACCAACTCCTATTTAAGAAATGGATTCAATGACGCTCCTATTTGAATGGTTCGTTCTAGTTTATCGTTGTGTAGAATAATGCTTTCTGTTGCCTCCATCACCTGCCCTTTTACAAGCTCAAATTTCCCTCTTAGATCTAAGGTTTCAACCTCAGATTCGTTGTTCGACTCAGATATATCCAATTGATAAGTGATGGTTTTCTTCTTTACTTCTAACATATCTTCCTCCTCGGGAGAGGAATAGTATCATTCCCGAGCTACTTTCTTATCTCTCTTTACTACTCCCACTCCAAAGTTGGTCAAAAATTTCAGGCATTGATAAGCAGTGGAAGGTACAACTTCGAATTTTTTCAAACCAACTCTTTCTATGATCATGTTATAGGAATAATGAACATTTTTGTCTATTACAAAGAATCTCACTTTCTCTGTTCAGTTCACCGACCATATCCCGATCGACACATCTATTTTGACTGTTCCTAATGGAAATACTTTCTTGCCAGAGAATCCAATGAGTGGCCTATGGTAAGGCTCCAGTTGGCTGAGTTTTAAACCCAAACTATCAAAACAGGGGTAAAACATAATATCCGCCGAACTACCATTATCCATTAGTGTCCTTGCGACTAATACCTCTTTCATCCTGACTTTAATCACTAAAGGATCATCATGAGGATACAATACTCCGAATAGATCTTTCTTAGAAAAGCCAATTATGAGGTTATCCTTATTAACTTTCCTTGGTCAATCTTCCTCAGCGAGGTTGATTCGCTGGATATAGGAACATGCCTGAACCTTATTGAGGTAAGCCTTCATTTCATCTGTATGATCTCCTCCTCCTGCATCTCCACCTGTAATCATATGTCAATCAAAGGATCCAAAACTGAGTGTGAATACCTCGCACTCAGGTTGTCTAGGCTTTTTGGAGAGATCAGGATCATCTTACGGATCATCATCATGATTCCTCTTCTTATCTTCTCTAGGCTTAATAGGTTATTTAAATCCCTGTCGACCTCTACCTTTCGCTCTTCCACCAGCCTTTCGATCAATAAATTTATCTAATTTTCCTCTTTGGATGAGTGCCTCCATCTCGTTCTGGAGAGCAATACACCGGTTGGTTGTATGACCATGATCTTTGTGAAACTCGCAATACTTGGACTTATACCTCTTATCAATAGGTGACCTTAACTTTTCAGGCCAACTCAAATCATTATTGTGCTTGATCTCTTCCAAAACATGATGTATATCCACCGTCAAGGGAGGGTAATTGGTAAATTTTCTGAGCCGATCTAGGCTTTCTTTTACTTTCAAATTCCTGTCATCATTATGATTCTTGTGCTTCTTCTTATCCGATTTCCCTTCTATCTTTGCTTTCTCTTTTGCATTTGAATTATTTTTAGCAGCCATAGCTTCCTCGACGTTCATAATTTTCGCTGCTTTAGCCATCAACTCTGTCATCATTTTCGGGGGATCTTTTGCCAGAGTATAATATAATTTTTCGGGGAGCAAACCACTCATGAGGGCAATGATTGCAGTCTTTTATTTGTAATCAATGACTTCTAATTTATCGTTGTTGAAATGAGTGATATAATCCTTAGTACTTTCTCCCACCTTCTGTCTCACACTAAGCAAATGAGCTACTCGCTTCACTTTTTTTGCTCCAAAGGAAAAATTACCAATGAATAGTTCGGTGAGCTGTTGAAAGCAGGAAATATGCCCCCGAGGAAGACTATTATACCAGATTTGGGCAGATCCAGTGATTATTCCTAAAAATGCCCTACACCTCATCTCCTCAGGAACAACATAGATATCAGCCGCTGCTTGGTATTATTATATATGAAGAATTGGATCAGTTTTCCCGTCATACTTGGGAGTGACTACTGGAGCTTTAAACTTATTCGGCGTTGGAAATCCACAACGGTTTGTATAAAGGGATATCCCTTAATAAAACTTCTCTAGAGAGGATTCTTATCCTTGGCTATTTCTCCTAACCTGTCTTCCAAGCGCTGAATGGAACCCTTCTAAGCATCACTGCTAGCACCAGATCTATGGTTGTCATCTTTTTTGTACCGACCAACCGATCGTGCTGAGCTTTCTTCTTGCGAACCTTTTCATTGACTGAACCGAGCAGTTTATCGGGTGTTCGATCTGGATTACGCTGAACCTTCCCTCTGGTCACTTAGTCGTCGAGTATTTCTCGATACAACTCGGAGGTCATTTCCCTTGGGTCCCAAATGATCTAAAGGAGAGGTCCTACTAAGACTTTCTAAGGCAATCAACCTTTCTGGGATGAAGGACTGTCTGTCAGAGGAATTAGTAATCCTGATAGAAGAAGTTGCTCCTGAAAGGTATGAAGGATCTCTTGAAGTTCGAGAATGGCTATTCCCAGCACTCCTTATTGGCGGTGGTGGCATATTCCTTTGATTGAATTGGGTAGGGACTCCAGCTTATGGAGTTTGGGCCAACTGTCATATCGTATCCTGCATAGCCTCTTGACCCTTGGCCAAGCTAGCCAAAATTCCAGTTAAATCATTATTGTTTGGAGGGGCATATGGAGTAGGTAGAATTCCCTCGTTTCTAGTGCTTGATTCAGGAATTTTAGCCATGGATGATGAATGAGTGAAAATGTTTAGCAATACGTTCCCACATACGGCGTCAATATATTGATGCAAAAAATTAGACTAGGTCTAATTGATTGATCACAGATAAATAATTAAAAACAAGTAAGACAGAGATTTTTAAAGTGGTTCGGCTCAATGGAAAAACCTACGTCCACTTTTACGTGTTGAATGCCTTGATTTGTTTTTCGATCCCTCGCAATGTGGGTGATACAATGTATTTATAGCCCAAGAGGGGTAATGATAGTTGTCGTGTGAAAGGATGGAATGCCTTCATTTGTTAATCATTTACATCAATACATAATGAGAATTAAATATAAGATTGTTATTGATTCACTAGTTGCGCTGATTGGATTTTTGGTCGTTGGTCAGTCTTCCCAGTTGGTTGGTATCCCATATTGGTTGGGAGGCCTTATTGGTTTGTCTTCTTTGTTGGTCAGGCTTCCCTGTTGATTAAGGATTTGATCCATGCTAACTTAGATTTATTCCATGTTGGATGACACTTGTTGGTTTGTAATTGGTCCATATAAGTTGAAGAATTTTGGTATCAATAGTAATCTATGCCTCGTTTCTCTTTAAAACCTAAAAAGGGACCTAAAACATCTTTTCGACTTTGTTGGATATGGCCTTTAATATGACTTTGACCTCTAGGGCATGTTCGATATCTTTATCGAGTATGGAAACATGGGCTTTAAGTTTCTTATTAGTCTCAAATAATGGTTGAAGATTTCTCGTATGACTAGCCAATTTGTTAGTCAAGTTGTTCTTCTCTATCCACCCAAATAAGTGTTTCATTAACCGAATACTCACTCTTTCTAAAAAAATTCAACTCCTTCTCTAAAGACAACAACCTAAGATCTACATTTTTATTTTTATTTTTAGTTTTTAACAACTTGGTGTAAAGTTCAGAGTATGCGGATTGGAGACCAAGTTTTCCCACACTCAAATCACTACCATCAAGCTATCTATAATGATTTGACTCATTCTTAAGGCTATCACGTTTAGAATCATCCTCATCGGCATGAGATTTACTTGTAATGCTGACGTGACTAGCCATGAATGCACAAAAGTTATGTTCATGTGGTGATGCATTCGCGGAATACACTGACTAGCCATCACTATCGTTTAAAGTGGAATTATAGGCGACTTTGCATGTTCCCTCTCTTAATCCTAGTGTAACACTCTTGGTATTTGTGACCTTTCCCTCACACTCATAACACCTCTCCGATTCACTTTTCTTAGGATACTCAACTCTAACTTTCTTTTGATCATTCTCATAAAATTCTTACCAGTTTTTTAATTTCTATTTTTTCCCAATTTAATTGAATTTTGAATTTGAGAAACTTTTTAGCGAACAATGCGAGATCATCTTGATCAAATTCAGTATCAGAGTAAAAAACATTCTCTTTTTTGATTTAGCTTTTAAATCCATTCATTTTCCCTTTTTCTTTTGGGTTTTGGGGAACATATCTAATATGTATATCTTGAGATCACCTACGTGTTCTTCTAGCCTCATTGTTTCTAGAATTCCCAAAGAGTTAAGAACAGTAACTTTTGCACTAAAATGAGGTGGGAGAGCCCTCAAAATTTTCTTAACAACTCTCATTTCCAAAATTTTCTCACCCAAATTAAAACAAGAATTGACAATATCAAATATATGAGCATAAAATTCATCAAAAGTGTTAGATTCAAGCATGCATATAGTCTCGAATTGTGTGGTGATGTTTTGAATCTTAGAAACTTTAACAACATTGGTACCCTCATGTGTGAGAAGGAAAATATCCCAAGCTTCCTTAGACATGGTACACGTCATGATACAACGAAATTTGTTGGGTGAGATAACACCAAAAATAACATTCATACCACGAGAGTTAAACTTACTCAATCTATTTTTTTTTTATTTTTTTTTATCATATATCTATATATATATATATTTTCAAAACAAGCAATAAAATAGATAGAGATAGGGAAAAGCCCCCCGCCGGCGGCTCACATCAAGAAAGAGAGTTTGAAGCACCTAAGATAAAAAGATCTTCTAGAATACCCAAACAAAAGGTAGTTTTGGAACCCGTAAAAGGGAATATATGAAAAGCCATATTAATCTCGCCACATATGCGATCTAGAATTGTGCTTTCTTTCATTGGTAACCCTTTAGAAAAGGATTTATTACGTGCACACCACAAATGCCAACAAATGAATGCTGGGATAATACGACATAAAATATTTCTCATCTTACCGCCCTTCGAGTGAATCCACCAATTCATTAGGTTACCTTTGAAATTGGAAGAAGCCATCTTGAGCCCTAGAATATTTGAAAATCTCTTCCAAAGAGCTTGAGCAATATCCCCACTCCAAAAAAGATGATTCATATCTTCTTCAACATTAACTACACAACATCTGCATTTAGAAGGTAAAGGGATATGGATATTTTTAATATACTCGTCTATAGATATCCCTTTATGGAGTAAGCGCCACATGAAGACATAAATTTTAGGACAAATTATATTATCCCAAATAAGAGAAAATGATCTTCAAATACAACCTTTCTTCCTCACCAAGTGCCAAGCTGATTTGAGAGCGAAGCTACCATTATTTGTCAAAGCCCATTTCCCAGTAACACGATCCACATTATAGTAGAATTCCTCCCAAACATTTAGCATCCTTTTCCAAACATGAGAAGAGGCAGAGATACTTCCTTCAAAGTTTTGAGCCTCTAGTTTTTTTATATTTACTATGCATAAAACGAGACCATAAAGAATCGACATTAAAAAATTTCCACCATAAATTGAGAGTATACGCCGAAGGTAAATCAACCATGCAACGTAAATTTAAAGAACATTCTTCTTTAGTTTTGCAAATATCCGACCAGTCCACCCATTGAAATTTGAATCTGTCTTCCTGTTTACCCCAAAGAAATCTTGCCAAAAGTTTATGAATATGATTAAGAACAATACCCGGGGGATTAACGACAGCTAAGAGATGAAGGTGCTTTGCTTTCGCCACTGCTTTGATAAGAGTAAGTCTACCTATTTGAGAGATATTCTGATGATTCCAAAAATTAAGCTTTTCCACCAGTTTGTCAATAAATGGAGAAAAATAAGACTTCTTCTTCCTACCCATAAACAAAGGTATCCCCAAATAGATAATTGTGAGACTCCTATATTTGAAGCCCGTAATGGATTCTATGTTCCTCCTCGTGCCCCGAGTTTCATTACCTGGAAGACAAAATGAACTTTTATCGCTGTTGATCACTTGTCCTGAAGCTTTCTCATAACATCTTAAGAACTTCATCAAATTATTGAGCGGTCTTCGACAACCATTAGCAAATATAAGAGTATCATCTGCAAAAGTGAGACAAGAAATGATCGGATAATCCCTAGAAAGTGAGAAATGATTAGTCCTCCTATCTTCCATCAATTTCTGAATCCCTCTATTAAGAACTTCAGCTCCAATAACAAAAAGCGCCGGTGATAACGGGTCCCCTTGTCTAACACCTCAAAAAGATTTCAAAAATCCACAATTGTTTCCATTAACATTAATCGAATACCAACAATTCGAGATAATTCTCCAAGTTAAATCAATCACCGTCTCCGAGAAACCAAAACTCCTAAAAGTTTTAAGAATGAAAACCCATGAGAGTCTATCATAAGCTTTGGACATGTCGAGTTTAATGACAAGATTAGAACCCCTGACTTTTTTCTTAAAAGAAGACATCATTTCTTGGGCTAAAAGAACATTATCAAGAATGGAACTCCCCTTTATAAAACCTGATTGAGAAGGAGAGATAATTTTTGGAAGCATAAAATCCAATCTCTTCACCATAATTTTTGAAATAATTTTGGAAGAGAAATTACAAAGATTAATCGGGTGAAGATCATCACATTTCTTAGGGTTTGCCACTTTAGGGATTAAAATAATATTTGTTGAGGTCCAACTAGTGGGGAGGACATCACCCAAGAAAAAGGATTGAATAACTTTGCGGAGATCATATTTTATAATAAACCTATAAGATCTAAAAAATATGCCATTAAAACCATCCAAACTAGTTGCCCCGTCAGCGTTCAACCCAAACAAAACATCCTGAATTTCTTCCAATGAAGGGACTGCACCCAGACCTTCATTATCTGCAACCGAAGCTGCCTTCAGTAAACATTCCCAAATCATTTCCTCATCCAAATGATTCCTTGGGGCAACGCTGCAACTGTTTACGGTGGAGACTGGTGTTAAAGTAAACCTGCAAGAAGCACACTGTAAGGACTGAGAGTTACCGCCTCTGTCTTCAACTCGCATAGCAGTTATAACTGACGATTCTGTATCAGTATATCAGCTTATGGAAATGACTCACAACAACAATCTCGACCCCTTATTTATATTTAATCCAGTGACCTCCATCATTCTGAATACAATTAACTTCTAGCAGCACCCTCTTTTTCTTAGTAATCCCATGAATTGTTTATGTATTCACGTCTCCCTCCTTCGCCCATTTGATGTTCAACTTCTGATTCCAGTATTCTTCTTCCACCTTTAAAGCCTTCTTCATCATCTTCACTCCAAATTATGAGTGTCTTAAGACTAATGATATTTTCATTAGTCACAGTATGAGGAGTCCACCCCATTTCAATAGCAAGCTAAACAAGCTCGTTAATCGATTTTAGGGACAATCTCATTCGAGCTTTCCACTAGGCATAATTCGTGCCATCAAAAAATGGTGACCTATTATTTGAATTCTCCATATAATCATGATGATTCATTCAAATAACTTATAGAAACAAGATCTGATAATAATTTGATAGAATTGTGTAGAGTATTTCGGTTATATGGTCAAATGTAAGACCACATATTAAATCACAAACGAGCCAAATTTAATTTAATCCAACTTTATCTTGATTAAGTAAGAGAAACTAAATATGAAAATATTGAATGTAAATCGAACACAACAAAAAATAACATGAGATATTTCGAAAAAACTCTTTCGAAAAAACCCTTTTTCAGCACTGCTACAACCAAGATATTACAGAACGAAAAAGACACACTTACGGACTTGAACTCCACTAAGTATCGTAGTTATGTCTCCTTAATTAATAATAACAAAAAATGATGTAAATGTAGCATTACTCCACAACAAGATCCACTTACCTCGGTGTCCATCGATAAGCCTCAGAAACTACTTTCCTATCTTTAGCAGTGAAGAATCATTTCTATAGGGATATGAACATGTCATGTGTTCTTCAAGCTTTACCATATTTATCAGAAAACATCCATAGGGTATGGATTGGAAAACTAAAGTTTTTGATTACAAACATATGGAAAAAGGCTTGTAAACAAGTGCAAGTTCGTATTTCTTAAAAAGGGAGAAAAATATCCAAGAGATAGACTTGAAAAGATTGCATTTAGACAAGGTAAATAATAATTTTTCACACAACTGTTCTAATGTATTGGATCTTATTCGAATGACCTATACAAAGTCGTTTGAATGAAATCGAATGAAAGATAGAACAAAACTCTAGCACGATGTGGAAATATGATTGTTGAAAGTTTCATTCGAACGACTGATATCCAACGAGTTGAAGAAACTCATTGGAACGACCTTCGGTACCTCGTTCTAACGAGATGCCTCAAAAATGATTTTTGTTTAAAATTTTTTTGAAAAATATTTTATGTTTAAAACACTGGGAAAGTACCCCTGAACATAATGTTTATACAAAATCAACCTCATATACCTTCTCCATATGAGTGGCAAAAGTAATTCTTCGATTATTGCCTTCGGTCACTAACTTGTCTTCAATTGAAGCCTTGAGAATGTACATGATGGTGTAGTGGGATGTAATGGAAAATTCCAAACTAAAAACATAATGAGCAACTATAAATTTTGATCTTACACCTCTGTAAATGGGTTCAAAATAGATTCAAACCCACATAACACCCAGATCGATTTAAATGGGTTTCAAAATCAAATTGGGCTTGAAACAATATTTTCTCTATACACAGGTCTCATAATTGATTCAAACCCATACAACAAAATAATCGATTCAAATGGGCTTTAAAATGATATTTTCTCTCTGTAAATGGGTTTAAAAACCAAACTAAACCCATTATTTGAGGAAACTAAATGTATCAAGTCAACCGGGGTTCACAAAAAAGAATATGAGTTATTTGTGAAATGAATCAAATGGGTTTAAATGAACCCATTTGAGAGCCCATGTGCAATGTTCGATTATTTTAGATTAATAAAACCATTCGAGATCAATGAACCTATATAGATTAACCCAAGGATGAGGTGGTGAGTTAGTGACGGTGGAGGATTCGTGTCAATGGTGGGGTTAGGGGTGGGGGTTGGGTGGGGGGGTAAGGAATATTGTGGTAGTTGGTTAGAAACTAATATGGAATTAGTAGTAGGACTTAAGTTATAAACCTTTCAATTGAGTTATTAATATATTATGATAATTAGCCTTAAGCCTAAAGGTATTTAATTTGTTTAGTACCGATATGAGGATATTTCAATAGGTGTGGGCCATGCGTGTAGTTAAGCCTATGATAATTTGATCTTGTGCTAATGTTATATAAAATATTTTGTAGTAAAAGGGGTACTACTTGCTTGTATATAAAATTTTGAGATAGTTAGGGATTACTTGCATTGCCATATTATTTTATTGAGAATGGATATAATGTGCGTGAACATACCATATGTCAATGAGTAGGCTCGTGTCGAATATACTAGTGGGTATTTTATGGAACACATGCAATGAGGCTATACAATACACATTCGATGATGTAGGGTTTCTTCAAAGGTCTATATATATTCCCTATCCTATATGTTAAGGTTCCCATTCCTCATGAGGGGTAATATGGAATGAAACCTTATGTGTAAATGTTTTTATGCAGTTACACGATTGGTGTGATGACACAATAATTTTTCATTTTGTGGGGATTCATACTTTATAAGTGTGACATCCTTTAATCAAAACTAGTAGAGGCACTTGGGATCCCTAGAGGTTGTTAGACTTTCGTGAGGATTAGTTAATGTGATGGGTTATGTGGATGAACTATAATGATTTTTAATGGGTGGAGATTATGCCATATTTTCTCATGGGATTATATTAGTATTCCTAGATTTTGTGTCTATCCATGTCACGTAGGCTGATGTGTATAATCTAAGGATAAATGGTAAATGTGTACAATACGTAGTAGGTTCTCATGCTAGTGACGTGACTGATAGATAATTAATTATTAGTTATGATAGGGAGTTTGGATTTAATTCTTTAGGGAACAAGGTGCGGATAGAATTCTCCAAAATCTCTATAAGCTGTTTATGCTGGTGAGTTTCACCTAACCCCTATGGGCTAAGACCGACCCAACCTTTTTATTAATTAGGCCACGTCTAGCCCAATACCTTAACATGTAGGGCAATGGGACCTATATCTTACTTAGATGTTTAGTCGGGTTGTTCCATTGTGTTCCATTTATCAAGACCATTTTCCCATCCCATTTGATCCATTTATTTATTATTATTATTATTATTGAACCATTGGAATTATAACTTTAAGATTCCCTTCAAAAAATTAAACTTACCAATTGTTTGTAAATGACAATATAACGAGTGAAGTAAATACACCTTATATTTTAAAATTATGATGTCTTGTAAGCTTGGCTGGAGTTGGTGACTTAGTGTAGTACCTCTGTAGGCTATCGAGCCGATGTCTCAGTATGAGTGTAATTTAGTTCTCTTTTTATTTACTTATCAACACAATATTTATCTTTTTAATTCCTCACACCTCTCATGCTCTCAATTTATCATCTTTTTCTTTGCTTTTATAACATCCTTAAGGTCTAAAATCCCCTCTATTATTTATTGTAAAATTTGAAATTATAGTGAAGCCAAACAGTTATTTGTGTATTAAATTGTTGGAGGATTTCTTAATTACATCAAACCTTCAACTTCAATTTATAACATTAAATTGGATTGAGTAACATCATTCTAATTTATATACATTTTGCTTTCTAATTTATTATCAATTTATATTACTAGTATAAATTTATAATTTTAAGTAAAGTCTCATATAAATATTGAAGTTATTGATTGGTAATTTTATTATAAATGAGAATGATTTAATGTAATGATTAGAGTCCAATATTGCACATATATAATGATATATATGAGAAACACAACTTCCCCAATGCCTAAATTCAAAAGCTTTGAGCTATTTTATTTCCATACATTTTATTTGAATGTTATATGTTATTTGACTTAAAATTTACTCTTTTGTTAGGTTATGGAAGCATTATACATGTGACGCGAAGCTTATTTCCCAAAGAAGGCATGTCCCGACATTAAAAGAGGATGTCCAACCCTTCAAAGAAGGATTAGAGAACTTTTTGATAATTTTTGGGCATTTTGGACAGCTCGAAACAAAATACATCTTGCCCCTATTAGGATTTATTTTGCCGTGTGAGGATGCATTCAGCTTCACCAGAAAATTACAACAATGCCATTTCGGGATTTTTGTTTTAAGATAGCATACTTTAAGCTTAATAAAACTTTTACACCATTCTTAGCTTAGGGATAGCTGATACATTATACTTAGAGAGTTCTAAAGAGAGAAAGAGGAAGAAATAAAGAATTTGTACCAAACTTAAAGATAATTGAAGAACGAAGCCCTATTTTCATTCAAGATCTATGGCTTGCATTCTTTAATTCATCTCTATTTCTATATGTTTTTATTTCCCAACTAATAGTTGTTGTATCTATATGGTTAGGATAGTGAATTCAATATGAATAATGTGTAATTAGTCATAGATTGATTGTAGAATGTGTTGATTGGTGAAGTTGAGTTAATATTGTAGGGATTTCTCTTCATCCATATTGTCAAGCAAGATGGATAGTTAATGGATATCCACAATTATAAATCAACTGGGTTTTATTAGTTCTTAATAGATCTTAATTAAATGTTGTTGGTTGATATCTTCACACTTGATATTTTATTTAACAAACGGATTTTCCAAATCAATACATCTCTATAATCAATCAATCATTTGTGTTAAGATTAATATTGAACTTATGATCCATTAACTTCACTCTCATTTGAATTCTAAGTTACTTGTTTTTGTGTTTAATTTCTAGTTACCTTCATTTAATTCAACTATGTTCACATCCATACAATATGTTTGATAAAATCCCTCTATAAGTGTAATTAACCAATAGTTTTACCAATCTCCATGGAATTCGATCCCTCACTTACTAGGATTTATTACTTATTTTGTGTCTTGCACACGGGCCATTGACAAACACTTTTAAGCACAAGCAATTTTTTATAGCCATTTTCAGGGATTGGCAGTTTTCATATTTGATCAATTTCTAATTATAAATTCTAATTTTCTAAAAAACAAGTAAAAATAAAAAATAAAAAAATATATACAAATATAAAAATTATCTAATTTGTTTCACTTGTTTTTGGTTGTATGTACTTATTAATGTGAAGCTTGTAGATATTTCTTGTGTATGAACCCTTGGGCCAGTAAGGATGATGTACACAACTTAGTGAGATTTTCAAGTCCTGATTACGAGTCTAGTTTCATTATGGGTTCTGAATTCACTTCCTTCACTAGAACCTCTTCATACACCTCAAGTACCATGGTTGATAATCTAAGTGAGCATGGAGATAATAAGCCAACCATTTTTCTCCAGTGAGTACACTTGCCAATTATATCCAACCCGAGAGGAGCATCGGGCGTTCATTCATTATCATACCCCAAAATACGGGTTATTTCAATTTTAGGCATGACATGATCCAAATCTTGCACACATTCCATGGGGTTAAGAAAGAACAACCATATCTTCACCTTACGAAGTTTGAAGAGGTGCGCATAATATTTTCTGACCAAATGTGCACAGAAGAAGTGGTAAGGTTTAAGTTGTTCCTATTTTTACTCAAGGATAGAGCTAGAACTTGGCTCAATTCCTTATGCCCTCATTCTATAAGCACTTGGAATAATATTCAAGCTCAATTTTTGGAAAAAATCTTTCTCGTACATGTAGCCAATGCACTTCGGAGTCAAATCACAAATTTTTTCTAAAAAGAGAATGAGAATTTCAATATGTGTTGGGAATGGTTTAAGGATATTTGCAATGCTTGCCATCACCAAGGGTACAAGAAATATATAATATTGAATTTCTTTATTGAGGGATTGTCTCCCCAAACTAAGAAATTAGTTGAAACAATGTGCAATGGGGAGATCCTGAACAAGGATCCCGAGCAAATTGAGCGATACTTTGATTAGTTGGCGAAAATCCCCTTCATAGGAGGTCACAAACCCCAATGATAGAGCATTACTATTTAAGCCCAATGCTAACACTAGTGGACTTTTTGATCTTAGGAACGAGGATGCACTTAATGCAAAAATTTCACAACTTACCAAGAAGGTAGAAGAAATGGAGATTAATAAATTTAATGGGGTCACATCATGATATGACTTTGAGGAGGTGTGTGCTGTTTGTGACACACTTGTTCATCTCATATAATGGTGCCTCACCATTTTGACATTTAGAGAGGTTTTGCATGAGTAAGTAAATGCAATGAATAACTTTTAGAAGTTGTTAACCTCACCTTACAATGACAACTTTAATCCGGAGTGGAGGAACCACCCGGACAATCATGGTCACACACAACCTTTGTCATTACATCTACCACATCCATCATATCTATCACAATCACAAAAACTATTTTTCCAATCACCTCACCCGCCGTATCACCCAAATCAAGGTTCTTTGTTGTCAATTTGTAAAATACCACAAGTGCACGAGCTATTATAGAATAACGAGTGTAAGTACGGTTCGAACCTATAGAGAGTTGTCAATTTTTTTTTCAAAATAATTGTAACTTTCCAACTAGAGTAAATGGATTTAGAGAGAAGATGTAAATTTAAACTAAGTTAACTTAAATAAAAAGTGCGATTACGAAAGATATAATCAACTTAGCGTGAAAACTATGATGTTGGATCCATTTATCACATTCAACCAATATCATGTAATAATTTAAACTCGTCATTACCGACTTTATAACTCAAATTAAATCGACTCTTATCGTATTTAATTCGGAAAATAATACGGTTAAGTTCAAAATAAAATTTAACGTCTCTAACTTTAGATGGCTAAAATCCCTATTCCCTTAAAAAGTTAACTTTTAAATTTCAAAGTATAGTCTTTAAGTATTGACTATCAATTAATTTAGTAAAATTATAGCCCATAAAAAAGTACTCATACATCAAATAAAAAAAATGATGTCTTCAAGCAAAGTCGAAGGTTTAAAACACACTCTCATGTCGTTTTAGTTGAATACCGAATTTTTTAAACTTTTAGAACATAGCGGGACATAAAGAAGAATTTAAACCAAACGTAATATTAATCAAACATAATAAATTTCACCTTGTCCTAGTAAAGAAATTAATCTAGCATCATTCAAGACAAAATATAAATGCAAGAATGAATACTAGTTCTCATTAATAAATTAACTTACAAAAATAATCGCGCCTTACAATTAATCTTGAAAAAACTTGTCCCAAAAAATAATTCTTGTCCTTCAATAATATATACTCCAAAAATGAAAGAACCAAAAACTATCTCTCAAGCTTTCTAATTTTTCTCCTTCAAAATAATGAGCTCAAGGGTCCTACTAATAGGCGAGGTGGTGAGGTGTTTGAGTTTGGAGTGAAACTCTCTTTGATTGGTTGTATTTGTGTTGGTAATTATCTCATGGAGTCTTGGGAAGAGTTGGAGATAACTAAGAAGTCCTTTTTTAAAAATAATTATCCCCAAGTTTGGCATTATTCATGTCACTATTCACAACACCAATTTTAATCGCATTTTTGACCCTCAAAATTTCAAAATTTCAATTTCGTCCGAACATCAAAGTTGTGGATCTTGTCAAGATATTTACGAAAAGCTATGGCACGGCCTCAATGGACACTCAAGTGATTTTGTAAAAAATATTTAGTACAATTGTGTCAACCGTGTCGTATCGTGTTGCGACGTACCTTGACAATTTTTACATATCGACTCCATTATTGCCCAAATTTTTGGGGTACCTGTAAAAATGCAAATAAAAACAATTAATTCAAATTTGGGGTCATAAATATTTAGAAAATTAGAGAATTATCCCTCGTTGCATTTTAGCCTCTGAAATTCATAAGTTGTTGGTTTTAATTCGAAATTCAAGCAAATTTCAGATAGAATTTTATTTTTCTTGGATAAATATTAAAAATTATTTTCAGTCCCATAAAGTTTTAAAATTATGATTTCACCCCCTCAAATTACTAAAATTCCATTTTTCATTCGAATTTTATTCAAACTTACATTTTTCTTGTATTTTATAAAAATAACTCTAAAAGCTCATTATTTAAGATACAATGGGCGTAACAAAGTCCAAATTTGGTAATAATTCATAGAAAATAATGCACTCATCAAATATCCTCAAACCTAAACTTTGCTAGTACTCGAGAAAAAGCAAAATTTTAAAATCTAACTCACTTTCGTAGGAATTACGATTGCACTTAGCATGTGCAACAAACTGTTAAACTCCTAGATTACCCTAGTGGAAGAGTTTTGTCTCATGAGGGTTTGTAGTGAATATATCCAGAAAATTAAAAAACTTATCTCAATACAATTGACACGAAAGTAACATAACCACGTTTGAATGAAAAATTCACAAATACAACAAAACTTCACTTTTCAATGTCAACTTATCGTGTGTGTTCGCATAGTCAATATAACCGTCCATTTCAAAAGATTTAATCGTTGCATTTCTTATTTGAAAGTTCGTCTTGATTTCAAAATCTCACGGAATGCACTATGAATCCAACACTCGAAAATGGGTTATTTTATCATGGTATATGTGAATAAAAGTGTAAATTTAAATGAAAAAATTTCACATTTACATGATCAAAAATGTATTTTTTTTTATAATGGATGAATATGGTCTCATGAATGGAAAATCAATTATTTTTCGAAAACATTGAATCACACCATAGATCAAATTCATCTTCTTTCCACATTATAACTAACTTCACTTGATATCGATTAGAACTTTCTTTGAATGTATTGTAGGCTCGAATTTTGGCTAGGAAGAATGGCGTTTGGAGTTTAAAATGTCTAAGAATATAGAGTTTTTTTGGTATTTTAAATTTTAGGCATTTCCTTTCAGTCTCCATTTTTCTTTTCTTCTTCTATTTTTTTTCCACGTGCTCTTCGCTTTTCACTTTCTTTCTTTTCTTTTCACACATCATTCTTTTGCAAGGTTCTTTCTTTCATTTTTGGTCTTTTTTTATCATAATTTTACCCTAGTATTCTCAGAAAATGGGTATGTCTACTTTTTGTAGGCTTTAAACTCCCAGTTAGAGTTGGGTAGGATAATGTGTTTTCAACAAAAAGACATTTTCTTTTTGGCTCAAATGGGCTTGCAACTAAATAATGTAAAAAGGGTGGAGTTAGGCTTAATTTTGGACTTTCAAACAATGGCCTAATCTCATTTCTCAAGTTTTGTTGAGTTAATTTGTGTTTGAAGATGATTTACAAAGACTTCTAGTGCTTAAGATTCACATTTCGACTTTTTATTTTCAATAATCGAACAAAATAAAGAAATTGAGATCATCAACAAATTTACCACTAAAGCAAAGTTTGAGTTGTTTTAACTCGGATTGATTTAAATCTCTAAAAAATAAAGAATGACACAATATCTAACCGGGTTAAAATCTTCACATTTATTCGTTAAGCTTATTAATTTTTGCCTCAATATCCATTTTTGATCATATTATTCGCTAATGTGTAAAAAAATTCATAAGTTGAGAGATCCATGTATTAATTCTATATTAATAAATTATTTCAAAATTAAATTATATTGGAAATCTTTTTTGGATTTTTGAATTTTGTATGATTTTTTTTTTCAAAAATACCATCCTTACCCCCCAACCTAACTTCTACATTGTCCTCAATGTATGATCAAACTAGAAATATGGACAAAACAAATAAAGTACATAAGTAAAATGATGATGGTAGATTGTCGAATTGTTGGGCTGAGATGGATTTGAACCAGTGTAGACATATTGCCAACGAATTTACGATCCGTCCCCATTAACCGCTCGGACATCGACTCAAGAAGAATCCATGATCAACTTCCTTTCGTAGTACCCTACCCCCAGGGGAAGTCTTACCCATGAATTTTCACTTGTGTTACCAACTTCCCACCGATCTCACATGCATTGCATCATAAATCAAAGGGAGTCAACCCAATCAACAAAGTATACACATAAAGGCACATAATGAATGCGAGTGAAATTTTTGAGACCTACAGTCACATTATAACATAAATGGTCAAACTTGAAAAGATTATCATAAAAAATTTCAAATAACAGACAAAGCCTAGGTTTCCCTCAAAACTCGAGAATGAATAAACCGAGCTCCAAATCAAGCTATACTCTAATCATGTGCTCGATCTCACACTCATATGACACAGGTGGGCGTAGTGGAAAAGGATAATGCGGCATGAAAAAACATGCATCACCAGGTGAAAGCACTCGAATGATTTTTTCAATCTCATCACTAATTAATAAAACCTCACGTGTCAGCTTATTCTCAAAAGGACCGGGCTTTCATTCATAAAGAGGCAATTGATCTATCCTATCGTCCCAGTCTCTCTCCTCTAAGTAATGAAATGAGTCCAATAATGATTGGAATTCAACAATAAGATCCTCATCAATCGAGGCAAATTCTTTCTCAAAATTTTCAAGACTTATAGCTAAAGACAAATCAGGTGGCCAACACGTGGATTGTGTATGTCACTATCCTTTGGGGTTGTGACAACGTTCACTTCTTGAATGTAATTGACTTTATTCTCTTCCTCATCACATGATGGCCTCTCTAAATTAAAAAAATTCAAGCCCATAGTAATGTTCTCAAACGATAGGTTCACTTGCCTGCTACGACACCTAAAATAACAGGAATTTGTGCAACATGATTTTGCACTTCCTCGGTGTCCAAGACAACAAAATCGACAGGAAATATAAAATCATCCACTTTAATTAGAATATCCTCAATGATACCTCTTGGAATTTTCACATAACGATAGGCTAAGGATAAGGTAATCCTGGTTGACTTCAACTCCCCCAAACCTAGTTTCTCGTACATGGTGTATGACAGAAGGTTCACGCTTGCTCCTAAATCTAGAAGGGCTTTCTCAATAATGTGCTCCCCTATCTTGATAGAGATCGTCAGAGTATCGGGATCCTTATACTTGATGGGAGTTCGATAAGAAATTATCAAGTTTTCTTTCTCGGTGAGAAAAGATTTCGTGGGTACATTAGTACTTCTCTTGAAGGTATAAAGGTCCTTCAGAAATTTGGCATAGGACGAAACTTGTTGCATAGCTTCAAGCCATGGGATATTAATTTGTACTTTCTTAAATACTTTCAACATTTTGTCAACTTGCGCCTTTTTCTTTTGGGGCACCAAAAGTTAGGAAAAAGGACATTTTGGAACATAGGTCTCTACAGATGGTTCGAAAGATAAGGGTGGGGAGGAAGTGGGATCCACGGGTGGATCTTCCTTCACCTTATGTCTTTCGGATTCACTCTCGGTGGGTGGTGAAACATGTTTCAATACTTCTTTACCGGACCTAAGCGTGATGATGTCTTTGACATCCTCTTGAGTTTGTGATGAATCGACATTGTGTTGAACAAAATATTGACCTTTAGGCATGTTCCCTTTAGGATTGGGCTCAGGTTGACTCGAGAATGTTCCTTTATTTCTCTCACTCAACATGTTCGCTAATTGACTCACTTGAACCTTGAGTTTGGCTATAGATTTAATGTTCCCCTGCCTTTGTTAGGTGTATTAGAGGACACTTTGAGTTGATTGCTGGAATTGGAAGGTATTTTGAGCAAGAAAATTAATCGCATACTCTAAAGCTTGGATTTTTTGGATTAAGGATGCATTGGTTTGGAAGCATTATTTTGCAAACCTGGAGGTGGGTTACTAGAAGATTGATCTCCCCTTTCTTGGTATTGACCCTTGGGCTATGAAAAATTGGGGTGATCTCGTCACCCTGGATTGTATGCATCAGAATATGGGTCGTACTTTGACCTATTTTGGTAGAGGGCATTGGCTTGCTCGGTGAGTGCCTTGTGGGTCGGAAGGGCAGGATAATTATCGACTAATTGGTTGCATGCGTCACAAAGTACACACATAGGTGAACCTAAATATTGTACGACCGTATGTGCAGCTCAATTGCCTTCTTTGCTCGTCTCAAAACTTCTAAATGTCGGGCTAATGTAACCACTTTGGTATTTAAGTCATAACTTTGTTCGACTTGGTGAGCGAAACCATCACTGGATGTGGTGGACCTAGATTCTCTATTGGCTGTCCATCGCTGGGACTTTTATGCTACGACTTCTAGGAAGAACCAAGCATCGACCTCACTTTTCTCGGTAAAATCACCCTTACATAGTGATTCGAGCATAGTTCGAGTATTACAATCAAACCCCTCATACAAAATTTGGACGTGGCGCCTCATATAAATCCCATGGTGCGGACATTGCAGTAGAAAGTCCTTGAATCTTTCCATAAACATCCACAAAGATTCTCCCTCCTTTTGGCTAAATGTATTGATGGCGTGACGTATCGACACTGTCTTAGATTAGGAAGAATTTTCGCAGGAATTCAACACTCATTTGGTTCAAAGTGGTGATGGATTCGGGTTTTAACGAGTTAAACCGACTCTTGGCTTTGTCTTTCAATGAGAATGGGAACAATTTTAGATTAACAATATTGTCAGTGAGTTATTGGTATTTAATGTTCCCACATATCTCCTCGAATACCCACGAACATAAAGGTAGGATCCTCTTTTTCGGTACCTCGAAACACTCATAATATTTGGATTATTCCCAGATGGAATAGGGAATTGTTCACATTGTGATCGGGTAGAAGTATGCATGAAGGCTGACTAGACCTAGTCCGATTAAGGTAATCTTTAAGGGATCGTGGTGCTAATTCATGTCCCATTTAAGTGAATATAAAAAATCCACCTATGTAAGTATCGGGAAATGCTAGACTCCATACTCGACAAACGACTGGTATGATCTCGAAACTAACTTGACATAAACTCAGCTAACTTAAATTTTCCTTTTATTTTAATTTTTTAATTTTTATATTTTCCTTTTTTTATGTGAAGAAAATTAAACAAAATATTTGACTCAAGCCACGTAATTCCTAGCTAACACAAAGCAAATTGAATTATCTTATTTAGGTGGCGGAAATTTTAATTTTAAACTTTAGTTTTCGGAGATTAATCGACGATAGCAGGGGTCTCCGAATTAATTTCCCTAATTAGACAATTCTTACAATTTGACAAGAGAGAATTTAAAAGATGACCAACAACGATTATCACCTAAAATCCCATTTTTTCCTCCAGGTAGGGGTCAGTACGAAGACTCATTAAAAACCACTAATCCTAGACAAGGTGAAACGGGATCAATTTGACAAGTTTACATTAGAGTAACTTTTAATTTTAACTTTGTTAAGAGGTTTTCTACAAGCTATTTGATATCCTAAGGCCAACGTCTACTTGTCAGTTGTGGCTCGGAAGCGCACATCGGTCCTTTGGATGGGAGAGCGTCGGACGCAAATGGATCATTCGTCCATATGATAAGTCGTAATCATGCATGGGGCGGACAATTGGAAAGGTTAGGAGATGTACTTCAGCATTCGAAAGATTTTCGCTGGGTTCGAACAGTTGACCTTAGTCCACCGGGGCCCGAAAGCGCCCGGTGACCTGTTGGAGTAAAACGGGTCGTTCATCCGTACCGTAAGTCAGAATAGCACACAGGGCGGACCGTTGCAAAGGGTATTCAGTGCCCTTCGAAGATTAATTCAGTCTCAGTGGAGATGAAGCGTTGACTTTGGTCAAATAGTGTCCAAGAGCACTCAGTGGCCTCCGGATAAGTTTTCAGGGGAAACAAATCATTCGTTCGAACGGTTATGCCATTTCATGCACGGGATGGACCGTTGGAAAGGGGTTTCAGTGCCCTTCGAAGAGATTTAACTTTTAAGATGAAGTTGATTGGGATCAAATTGGGGACCGAGAGTGCCCGATGGCCTCTAGATCTTTTTTTGGCTGTAAAATGGTCCGTTCGTTCGGACTGTTATGCCGATTCATGCATGGGGCGGATCGTTGAAAAAGGGTATTCAGTGCCCTTCAAAGATTCAAGGAGATTTTGCTATGATTATAGGGTTGATTGAAGTCAAACGGGGCTTGGGAGTGCCCGATGTACTCTAGATCGGTACTCAGAGTATGACTTAGGGTTTGTGGTGAATTGGGGGAGGTGCTAGGTGAAAAAACGAGTGCCCATGAAATAATTTCCATACACGCAAATGAGCATACTCTGATTTCATGCAAGTTTTTCTAATAACATATATATAATCAAATCAAGAAAAACTTTATTATTCAACTAATCAGATTTTAATACACGTGGAAATTAAAATCAATTAAATTTGATTTAATCTAAAGTCAAATTAATAACAATCTGATTTACTACGTTACAATACAAAATATTAAATGTGATTAATTATTCTAACTCAAGTTATTAAATCATGTAACAATTTTAATTCTAAATCATACATAGAAGAAGACGAGGAAAAGAAGAATAACAAGTATGATTTTTGAACGTGGTAAAAACCCAAACTAGGGAAAACCTCCATGAATCCCTCTACGGAGTAAACAAAAAATTCCACTAAAAACAATTTTACAAGAGTTACAAGCACCAAAACATACAACATAAGATCCTAAGTAAAACAATCTTGAAACATATACCTACACGAGTTACTCCACTCTCAAAGGTCTTCCCTCGACGACATTTCTGATTCTATAACTTTGATCTCCCTAGCAGTTTCCTTGCTTTAACTCATTGCTTCTTATTTTAGAGAATTCCACCTCAGTCAAAACTGATCTCTCTCAAAACAACATACTTTCTATGTTTTGAGTTGTGCAAAATGTGCAAGTGAATATGTTGTAAATGCAAACCATGCAAGAATTTAATTCTTAACAAAAGCATATAAGTTTTCTATAAAAACTTAACAAAATACATTTTCAATTAACAACCGCTTAAGTTTTCTATAAAAACTTCACGAATATACATTTGTAATCAAGCACATAAGTTTTCTATAAAAACTCAACAAAAATAAATTTTCAATCATAAATCTTCATATAATCAATTTTTTTACAAAGAATTCAAAATTTTTTGTCATTAATACTATAAACATTCTTTCTAATTAATATATAATAACAATGATATGAACACAATCATGTAGGCATAAAATAATCATCACTCCAACATGTGTTCTTAATTTCTCAAAAATATAAAATCATTTTTTACGAGAAAAGTGTTTTACAAATTATTTCACAAATATGAGAAAACAGATCTTTAAAAGATTTTCAATAAACATGTAAGATCCGGAGAAATTATGATTTCGACATCATATAACATCTAACACAAAATTCAGAATACTTAGATAATAAAAATATTCAATAAAATTCGGATCTAAAAATATAAGGAATTCTTGTTTTTATAAAAAATTATTTCAGCATGAAAGCACATAAATTTTCTCTACAATAACACAATATTTCAATCTCTAAAATATGAGATAATGTGCAAGATCATTGAGAATCCAAAAACAAAAACAGAAATGAGATGAAGTAGAAATAATACAATGTGTGAAAATAACATTCAATCTCTCTCTTAGATATTTCTCTAATTCTCTATATTTTTCTCTCTATAAAATTTGTAACCCTCTTGTATTTCTCACTCTAGAAAATATCTGATGACCTCTAAAATCTCTAAAAAGTCTAACTCCAATAAACTCTTGAATGGGGTTCATATAGGTGAGAAAAGATAATTCTAGAAACACTAAATTAAGGGTTTAGATTAAATGTTATTAATCTAAGGCTGAGATTAAATCGAGTTAAACAAATTAACAGATTATAAGAACTCAAACTGTCTAACTGATTAAGTCTGTTTAAACAAACTACACAATCTAAAACCACTAAATGATGTAACAAGACTGGTATATGGTTTTAATGTAACAAACTCTAACATTCATATATTGACAGTTGGCATACACTCAATCTAAGCATATGGGATATAAAGAGTTAACTGGCGGTTAAAAGCTATAACCGAAAAGTGTGTAGCTAGCACAGTTCTAATGAGTCTGATATTAGTAAAAACTAAAGCTTCTTTTCGGTCAAAATGACTCCAAACAATTACCTAAGGTCTGGTCACATCAAGACAGCTATAGTTCGAATGATCAAACCAAATGACACAAAGGACAAGGTGGGTAACTGTCCTATATCTAAAAGCATAGGGTTTTAAAGGGTCTAATGGCAATGAGCAGTATAGCTCTTATGGTTAAAAATATTAACCAACAGTTATGATGGGTATGGCTGAAAGTATAATAGGTGTTCAGAATCAAATCCATATCTTTTTTGTTGAGCCACAACAAAAATCTTCTATGAGTACAGTAAATGGTCAAATCACGTCCTAAGGCTAGGACTGGTAGGAAGCCTAACAGCTAAAGACTAAATTTACAAGTAGGTACGGACAAAACATGTCATTACTGTATCAAAATAAGGCTCAAGACTAATAGGAAAAAATTAAGATCTCAACTAAAACAAATTCTTCCTAACCAGGTATTAGCTGGTACTGCCTATGGATCCTAATCAATTGGCAAAGGAAGAAAGCAATAAAAGGGGACGATTCCCATGGTCGAGTCAAGTCCATAAAAGCTATGGGTACAATCCTATATCTCTAAGACATAAGGACGAAAAGACCTAATCTTATATTTTGCCTAAAGTCTAAACAAGTACTACTAAAATATACCATGCCATGTAACAGGTCTTTATTTTCGAAAAATTATTTTTTCAACTTGAAAATTATTTTTATTAATAAATTCCAAAAATTATTTTAAACACTTCATTTTAATTTTCAAAAATATTGTGAAAATTATTTTAAAATCAGAAATATAATTTCATTAAAATACGAATCAAATTATTTTAAGAATAAGAAATTCAATTAAAATCAAAGTTACACTAATTTTATTTAAAAAAATTATTTTTAGCAAAAACAATATAATTTCTCTTTTAGACAATATATAGGCAAACACTCAAATAATATCAAACAATCAAATATGCACGAGTGCCTAATGTGTCAAGTGCAAATGTGCAACCACATGTGAATACCTTTACTCAGATATGTACGTTGAGTAGAGTCGAGGCATCCTAAAAAGTCGAGTAACGTTGCATGATGTACCATGGAGAAGGCTCGTACTAAAAAAATATGTTTTGCCACAATGTCCAAATTAGTTGAAACGCCTAAAATAATATGGACTCAAGTAAGTCAAATATTTAGGGTGTTTCACTAGGGACCTAAGGAGAGACTTAGGGGGTCCTAGAACGTGGTGTCTACAGATCCCCTCGATGGGTGAGCTTAGAACAAGTGATAGCCGTCGAATAGACACCACAAGATTTTTTGGAAATAGGTCGATTCCGCGGACCTGAGGTAATGATGCGGAGGGATGAGCCGAGGTCGATTCTGAGGACCTAAGGTGGGGGTGACCAATTCTAAGAGTCGAGGTAAATTCTGACCTAGAATAGGTGAAGATGGTCAATTCTGACCTAAAGGAGGTGACGGCTGAGGGCCGAGGTCAATTCTGACCTAACAGAGGTGATGACCAAGGGCCAAGGTCAATTTTGACCTAAAAGAGGTGACGACTGGGGGGCAAAGGTCAATTCTAACTTAAAAGAGGTGACGACCGTGGACCAAGGTCGATTCTGATATAAGAGAGGTGAGGATCGGGGGCCGAGGTCAATTCTGACCTGAAAGAGGTGACGACCGGAGGCCGAGGTCAATTACCTAAAAGAGGTGATGACCGGGGGTTGAGGTCAATTCTGACCTAAAAGAGGAAAGAGGTGACGACCGGGGGGCGAGGTCAATTCTGACCTGAAAGAGGTGATGAATGGGGGTCGAGGTCAATTCAGACCTGAGAGAGGTGATGACCGAGGGCCGAGGTCAATTCTATCTTGAAAGGGGTGACTACCGGGGGCCAAGGTCAATTCTGACCTAAAAGAGGTGGCGATCGAGGGCAATTGTGACCTAAAAAAGGTGACGATCGGGGGCTGAGTTAAATTCGGACCTAAAAAAGGATGACCAATACTGTGGGTCAAAGCCGATTCGAGGGCTTAAGTAAGGATAAACTTGGGAGGTTCCACTGAGGATATTTGTCGTGCAGTTTCGTATCTGATTTAGATTCCGCTAGGGAGGTGGGTTTTCTTAGCTGGAGAAATTTCGATTGGAGACATCAATCGATTTTGGGCATTCCACCGGGGAGGTGAGAGTTATGCTGGGGAAATGGATGTGGAAAAAATGTTTTCCTTGGTGAAAAAGGTTCTAAAACTCATTTGGAAATTTTAGGAATTTTTTAATAATTTTTTTGGATTTTCTGGCATTTTTCTGGAGTTTTTGTACGAAATTTCAGAGGGGGTGTCGACCGGCTAGGTTTGAGGGGTGCTAAACAGTAATGGCACGGTCTTTAGGTATGCCTTAAGTAGATGGAAGGCCAGTGCCGATCGGTGGGTGGCAGGGGACTGCCGATCGACATGCCCCTTAGCCTTCTATAAAAGGGGTGCGAGTTCCCCTCATTTTTCACAGCTTTCTTTAGTGGTTTCTTCTGCATTTGTCTTCTGCAAACCATTTCTACGTTTTGACATCAAAATATGGCCAACTTTGTAAGCAATGCGACACACAGGGCGTGGCTTAATGTTGATGATTGGGAGAATCTGGAACGGAGGGCTAGGGTGCCCCTTGCTTTGGACAGTGAGAACTCCTTTGATTCTTTTGAGCCTGTGGGGGATGAGAGGATCCTTCTCCGTGAGATGACGCGTCATCGTTCTTCGAGAGTGGTGAATCCTGATAGTTATGTAAGTGCTTGTGTCTTTTGGTTTTCTTTTCTTCCTTTTTGTTAAATTTTCCTTGATTTTTTGACAAAGGGTTTCTTTTGTGCTTTGACAGACTGTTGTTTCTACGTCGACTGTGCGCTCTCGGGGGATGACGGGTCTTAGGGATGTTTAGGACAATTTTTCGCCTGTGGTGTAGTGGATGGTGTCCTCTGCTGGGTTTGGGAGGTTGGCGTCTGCATTGGATGAGACGCCTTGCTCTACGTCTGTTCTGTGCGCCTTTGGGGAAAGATGGTGGGACACTACCAAAACTGTTCATTTTGTTTTCGGGGAGATGACGGTGACTCCCATAGATGTACAACAGTTACTGGGGATGGAGTGTGATGGGATGCAGGTTGAGGTTGACAGGCCATTGAGGGTGACGCCAATGGCGGTGACGACGACATTGGGCGATGTGGAGAGGATAGTTTTTGTGGACTCTCTCTGTTTGTCTTCTTTGAGAGATTTGTTGTTGCGTCGGTTAGTTGATGAGGAGGATGAGCTGCAAGTGTGACAGATGACGCGGTTATTTATCATGCATTTGTTGGAGGTTTTCTGGTGGCGTCGAGCGGCGACGTCGTTCATTTATGGTTTTTTCCGTACTTGAGGATGTTTTCGAACATCCCTCTCTATGATTGGGAAAGCCTGACCTTGGCTACCCTTTACTCTTCTCTGAATGAATTTAGCCAGTGCTGCCGGTAGACTTTTACTGGAGCCACGTATCTTCTTGAGGTATCCTTTAATTTGCTCACTTTCCTTTATGCATTCGCATTTTCCTTACTTCCCGATTTCTAATTGCCGACCTTTTTCCTTCATAGACGTGGTTTTATGAGGTGATTGGGTTTAACACCCAAATGATTTCTTTAGAGGATGAGTTTGTTGGGGACCTCTACTGGATGTACCGGTGGCGGAAGTCCAACCGACGATGGAAGAAGCCTCTTTCTCTGGCGGCTGTGGGTCAGGTCTTGAATGGCCTGACGAGCGAGCGGGTAAGCCCTTATTTTTCTTTTGACCTTTTCTTCATGATGATCCTTTTTGATATTAATCATTATGTGCTGGGGAATTTTGCAGGTGACCTTCTACCCTTGGGGGACGACTATCCAGGATATGGGGGCAATAGGGACAAATGCACAGATGCAGTGTTTGTTGGCGCTTGAGTTTGGCTACTCCTGGTATCTCGGGGAGAGGGTTGTCCGATAAATTGTGAAGGAGGAAGTGGTGGTTCCACCGGTGCAACCCTGGTGTACATGAGGCAGGTGCGAGAGATAGTAGACGATGAGCGGATATCGACAATGATGGGCGAGCCTTACTCGTCCCATACTAACACAGCAGTACCGTATGATTATCTGGACTTACAAATGTAAAATATAGCTAATGAGAGATATGTCCTTACAAGATGGTTGATACCGTCCAATATATATGATAGGATACCTCCCCAGGCAAGTTCGATTCGACTGGTGGGATCTTCCCACAGTGCAGGTGGTCCGTCGACATCCGTTGAGGCGACATCCTCAGAAGTTTCTTTTGTACGACTGCACTCTCCTACTTACTATATTCGAAGGGCTGATGGAGGGTCGGTGCGCATGCAACATCTTCCTAATGCGATGGATCCGGAAGAGATGGGCTTGACAGAGGAGATCCTTCATCCTACGGTATACTTTTCATCTTTTTGCCTTTTGATTCTCTGATTTCTTTCTTGGTTTTTGATTGACTAATTCTTTCTTTTCTATTTTTCTCCCAGCACATCTGGGTGTCAACCACTTAGCTGAAGATGTTCGGGACTGGATATCTTTGACGATTGCTCATATTCGAGATGCGATTCCGGTGCCTTCTTGTTTGGTACCGTCTGCTTCTTTTAAGGAAGGATATGGCTCGAATAGTGGAGGTACATCGTCTCGCCACCGGGGAAAGAGAGTGCGTCGCAGGTAAAGAGGTTCCTAGAGAGAGAGTAGAGAGAAATAGAGAGAGGTAAAAGATGTAGGTGGAAGGAGTGAGTGCGGGATGAGTCCCGTTGTTATTTCTTGTTTCCTGCAAAAATTGATGTAACACAACAATAAATATCTATGCAATGAAGTTTTTGTTAATTTTATTGCCTCAGTGACTTAATGTGCATGCTCTTTTTACTTTGCTACAAAGGCCGTAAAAAGAAATGATTTTGAGAGAATTTATTTAAAATAGGGTGAAATAAAGCACAAGGATAAAAAAATTATTTTTCTCGAGTTTTTTTATTTTGATAAAAAAAGAAAAAGGGAAATTTCCCAAAGTAGGGGGGTGCTGACCGACACGCCCCTTGTCCTGCCTATCGGCATGTCGATCTAGTATAATCAATCTAAGGCCTTGATTGCACTTCCTTCAATGGGTTAGTAATTGGTGGGGGTAGGTTTCCCTCCAATTTCTGTAGGATTCTTTGTCTTTGTTTGAGCCTTTCTAAGTATAAATAGGGGCATGAGTGGAGCATTTCCTCACACCTCCATATTCCTTCTTATTTGCAGTCATTTTCTCGCTATCTCTTCATTCACGATATGTCTCTCCTGGTAGTGTTGATATTTCTAACCACCTAGGGAGAATTCAGAGGCAATGGGTTCGTACAATGTTGACTACGATGCTTTCCATATGCGTCGAGTCTCTTTATGGCGTAATCGATCCATCGAGTGGAACATGCTAATGGCAACCATAGAATTCTGGTGCCCTGAAGACCATGTGTCCCGCTTCGGGTTGGATGAGGTCTGTCCGAACTATGAGGACTTTTCTTTCATACTGGGGATAAATCCTAGTGTTGGAGAGGCTATGCCTGAATTTTCCCGGTCCCCTAGGGAGAAGGTAGAGGGACTTCTCCATATTTCTCTTTCGGTGGCTAGACCACTGGTAGTGGGGGGAATGATCTTTCTTCCTACTGTCCTACATTTTATGCATATGCAAGGTATTGGTGATGCTAGCTATGCTGGAGCCGTCACCCTGGGCTTGGTTTTGAAACTACTGTTGGTGACTGGGGAGCTACAGGTGGACTCTCAACTCACAGCCATTATTTTTTGGATGTCGTACCGTCGCAATCCTACGACGGTAATACTAGCGGAGACTCTGAATGGTCTGGATGCCTAGCGGGAAGTCCGTTATGATTTTTGAGGGATAGACCTGTAATGCTATTCGTGTGGCTGTCAGAGAGATTCCGTATGGCGGTCCCACCTGAGTATCCCTTGCCGGTCGTACCAAACTTCTTTTCACGCCACTTCATTAGCGTAGGTATGGATATTAAAAGTTGGGAGAACTGGTTTGTGCAACACTGGGTTCGAGTCTTATGCTGGTCAGTGACTTAGTAGGGGGAACTACTGCCTATTTTGGAACTGGGGGAGTACTAGTATGTCCGGTCAGTTGGCCTCAGGCAGACCCCTTTCTACTTTTCCTGGCGGCACTTGTGCTAATTTGTCTGGGAACAAATTGTGCCACCGCGGACACTGGATTTCTTCTCGGTGGAGGACCTGACAGAGTGAATGCACATGCGGCTTGGCCTTTGTGGGAGAATCACTAACCATCATCTCATCCTTCATAGTCTAATGGACGGGTCTGGCACGTCTCAGGGGACTACATGAAATGGTTATGGAGGAGCCTAGTAGCCCAGATGCTGATGGTGGAGTTCGGTCAACTGTGATTCGTCGCTTTTGACCCCATGGAGGGAGGCATTGTGGCCTTCCCCCAGGCTGGTCCGAGATTATCGTGCTATGGAGCTTCAACGACATTCCATTCAGGCAGGCGAAGTTTGGGGGCCACAAGATATGGATAATGATGATAAAGTTGGCTCCTCTGGCAGTTGCAGGTAGGTTTCCCTGAAAAGTTTACTTGTGAAGCTTTTGACATGGTGTTTGGTAGTGTATCTGGTTATTTTGGTTGTGCTGTGTGGGAATAATTTTGGAAGGGTTATTTTTAGGTGTGGATTATTTTTAGGAAAGTAGGAGTATGTGAGTAAGGGACGTCATTAATTGTACTGAAAATTTTCAAATAATGGAATAAAAAAGTTTTTGATCATCTAGTTGTGACTTTTGATGAGGTTTGAATTTGAATTATCTTCACTAATCATTAGAGCATACATAATCTTTTTGTTCAAGTATACGTTAAAATGAACTGTCGTTCTTGGAGATAAGAAAAGTATAGCATTTTGTAAAAAAAGAAGGGGGCAGTGCTCATGTGATGCGTATGAGCTGCCTAAGTACCTCTGATTTTTTTTGAAAAGTTTGGTTTTTTAAAAGAAAAAAGGTTTTTGTAGAGGCTCAGGCCCCACGTAGTTCTGGGTGGGGAGAAATGAAGAGAGATTTTTTTTGGAGTAGAAGGGAGATGAGAAAAATCGTAGCGCACTGAGATTTCGAACTAGGAGTAGAACTTCTTAAGATGGTCCAGGTTTACCGGACGGTCCATCTCTTCTCCATCAAGGTCGGAGAGCATAGCGGCGCCACCTGACATGATTTTCTTCACGATGTAGGGGCCACTCCAATTGGGCTCGAATTTCCCTCTGGGGTCCAGATGGGTTCTACTATTTCTTTAAGGGCTAAGTCCCCTTCTTGGACACCGCGGTTCTTGACTCTCTTGTTATATTATCGCGCTATTCGGAAATGGTACCCTTGTATGTGGTATATATCTTTCAATATCCTCTCGTCCAAGAGTGATAGGTTGTCAAGACGGCTCTGATGCCAGGCTTCTTCACCGACTTTGCTTTCCAGCATAACGTGCAGTGAAGGAATTTTCAGCTCCACTGGTAGGACTGCTTCCATACCATAAACAATAGAGGTTTGAACTTAAGTGCGGGATCACCATAGGGCATAAGGTATCCGGTCGACCCACTCTTGGTAACTTTTGGTCATCTTGCTGATGATGGATTTGAGGTTATTATTAGTAGGTTTGACTGCTCTGTTGGTTTGAGGTCGATAGGGGGAGGATTTGTGTCTCTGAATCCCATATTCATCGACCACTTCTGTAAATTCTGCCCCGAAATGCAACCCGTTGTTTGATACCAGCTAGTGAAAGACCCTATATCGGTAGATGATATTTCTTCTGATGAACTTGGCTACCTTCGTAGCATTTCAACACTGCATATGACTCGACTTTGGCTGATTTAATGAAGTAGTCAATGGCAACCAAGATGAATTCAGTTCCATTGGATTATTTGGCTGTAACCTTCCCTATGATGTTAATACCCCATGTGGAGAATGGTCAGGGAGAAGTCACGTTGTACGATTCCCGCAGAGTCAAGTGTTGTAGGTAGAAAAAATGCAGGCATTTGAGGCATCTTCGAACGTAAGCTGTGCAATCCTGAACCATGGTAGTCTAGTAGTAACCCTATTAGATGATTTTCTTAGCGAGCATATGATCGTTCATGTGATGTCCACACTCCATGCGGTGGATTTTCTGCATTATTTCTTTAATGTCAGCCCTGCAATGCAGTATAAATGGGTTCCATCGAAGTTCATTTTAAACAGTGCTTTATCACAGATGATATATTGGGTAGCCAATCTGTGGAGAGTTGTCGATCTTTCTTATCAGAGTCTTGGGGATACCTACCATGTTTAAGGAGGTGCCTTATATCATAGTACCAACAATTATCCATTTCTGGATTTTCCTCTGTGATGAGATTAATATGGTAATAGTGGGTTGGTTTATCTTGCTTTTGGATAAGGAAGGGGGCCATTGTTATTATTTCGGGCATGTCAACCATGGAGGCTATGGTGGCAAGGGCATCGTCTAGGTTGTTCTTTGCTCAAGGTAGGTAGTGGAAGGTAATATCTTGGAATTGAGAGTTTAACTCTTCTAGGTGGGCATGGAAGGGTAAGAGTTTCTCGTCCTTGAATTTCCATTTTCTAAGCACTTGACCGATGATGAGGGATGAGTAGTCCCTATAAACATCCAGGTATCGAATTCCTTTACTGAGAGCGAATTTGAGGTCTACCATACACGCCTTGTATTCAGTCATGTTATTAGTGCAGGGGAAATCCAGCTTGATGAAAATGGGAGTGTGAGAGTCATCAGGGGAAATTAGGAGAATCCCAATGACATACCCTTTTTTGTTGGTATCACCATCGCAGAACATTTTCCATCGAAGATCTTCTTAGGAGGTACAAAGGATATTCTCATCTGGAAACTCGAAAATCCAAACGTCGGCTTCTTCCATAGAGTAGTCAACGAGATAGTTAGAGATGGATCTTCCTTTCATGGACTTCTGCATGACATACGTAAAATAAAATTAGGCTAGAAGCATCAACCAACGGTCCATTCGTCTTGACAAAGCAGGCTTTTCAAGGAAGTACTTGATAGGATCCATTCAGGATAAAGTTTAATAGAAAAGGCGAGCATGTAATGCTGCAACTTTTGGGTGACCCAGACAAGGGCGACACACACTTTTTCCAAAGCAGTGTAATTGACTTCGTACCTGAATAACTTGTGACTGGCGTATTAGATGGCTCTCTCTTTGAGAGATTCTTTGAGGCATTGGGCTAGCAAAGCCCCGACTGCAGTATCTATAACGATTAGGTATAGGAGTAGGGGAAAACCAGGCTACGGTGGCATCAGTACTGAGGTCCGATTAGGTATTATTTGATTCGATCAAAGGCTTCTTAGCAAGATTCATTCCAAACCTTGGTTATCCTTTCGGAGGATTTTGAAAACGGGTTCACTGATGGAAGTCAACTGGCTGATGAACCGGCTAATGTACTGTAATTTCTCAAAGAATCCTCAAACTTCTTTCTCTATTCGAGGTGGTGGCGTATCGAGTATGGCTTTCAGCTTGACAGGATCCTCTTCTATCTCCTTCTCGCTAATCATGAATCCCAAGAGTTTTCCTTTTGTAATGCCGAAGATACATTTTTGGGGGTTGAGCCACATCTGATATTATCGCAGTTGCCTGAAGAACTTCCGAAGAGTGGGAACATGACCTTCCCTAGTCTTAGACTTGGTAATCATATCATCCAAATAGACCTCGACTTCCTTATTTATCAGATCATGCAAAATGGTTATGGCAGCCCTTTGGTAGGTAGCCCCCGCGTTTTTGAGACCGAATGGCATAACGGGGCAACAAAAGGTTCCCCATGGGGTGATGAATGCTATTTTCCCTTGGTGATCCGGGTGCATCTTGATCTAGTTATACCCGACAAACCCATCAACGAATGATTTCAGAGCGTGACTGGCCGTGTTGTCTATAATCATGTCGATATTGGGTAATCATCCTTCGAAGAGGCCTTGTTCAAGTCTCGGTAGTCGACACATATTCGAACCTTCCCTCCTAATTTCAGCACGGGAACGATGTTGTCTAGCCATGTGGGATATTCAATCACACGAATGAAACCCACATTCAACTATTTAACCACATCTTCTTTAACCTTGAGCGACCATTCGGTGCGGAGCTTTCGCAGTTTTTGTTTAACCAGTTTGCATTATGGGAGAGTAGGAATCTCGTGTAGAGCTATCTCGAGATCAATGCCGGACATATCTTCGTAAGACCATATGAAGACATCCATGTACTCCTTCAGTAATCCTTCGAGTTGTGCGCACTGATGCTCGTCGAGGGTGGCCCCTATCATAATCTCGTGCAGTTGGGTACTATAACTGAGATTAATAATAACAGTTTCATCTTCATTAACTTGAACGTGGTTATGTTATTTGTTATTAACCTTATTTAGGCCAGTTAATAATTGTTCATTTGAAAAATAATCATCATCAAGAGTTTGATTGGAATCAAGACAATTAATGTAAGGCACAAGAAGATAGTCAAAATCTTCATTTATTTCATTGATAGGAAAAATAACATTGAGAGCCTCCTCAAAAGAGGTCTCTATTACATAAGAGAAAGAAGAAATAACAAAATAAGAAATGGGATAAACATTAGGATTGGGTTGAGTTTTGGCAGGTGGAACTGGTATATCATGCTAAATGAGGAGAGGTGTGTCAGTAGCTTTGATTAGGCGGGATGAATTAGACGATGTAGCCCCTGAGTGGATCATGCAGAGTTATAGCCCTAGTGCTTGTAGGTTAAATGAATCTTTGGAGTTTCTTTCCTTGGAATCCCCGACATTGGCTATGGTCTTCTCAGCGAGCAGTTGCACATGATGCTAGGAATTCTCGACCCATGAATAATTTTCTTGGAAAAAGGTCTCCATTCCAGGTTTTATCTTCTTATACACATGGTCGTACCAAGGTTAAAGAAAGCCACATAAGGGGAAATCTTCATCCTCTCTGATAAATCTTCCATTCACGGAATCTCTTGAGATGATCTTGACACATTCTAGTCTTCTCTTCAGTCGAGGCTGACAAATCGTCCTGAGTTCTTCTACTGATAGTTGATAGCCCAGGACACAAGGAGGAAAATATTTCTTCATCACAATGGTTCAAGTATCCCTTGATGTTTTTGCCCCACCCCCAGTCCGAGAAGGAAGTGCATGTTCTTGAACATCTGGATCACATTAACATTTCCATGGGGGTCATACTCTGGACAAACCCTGTCTTTGAAATCATCCCCTGCTGGGAGTAGGAGTGGCTCAACTCGGAAATTAGATAGGAGCATCTCATTTGACCCATGATGTATCTTAAGTAATGGATTGCTCGTGCTTACATTATTGGTACTGTCGTCGTCGCCCAAGATGGTAACAACTTTCCTATTAGTGAAGAACTTCAGTTTCTGATGCAGGGAGGAAGAAACACCCTTGATATTGTGGATCCATGGTCGTCCAAGCAACATATTGAAACAAGAGGGGATGTCGATGACTTGGAATTCTACGACAGGATTTATAGGGACAACCCCTATTACAAGCTTTATGGATCCTATAACTTCTCAACGAGTATTATCGTAGGCTCTTACAACTGCCGAGGTTGGAGCAAGGTCGCTCACTTTAAGTCCCAAATAATTGAGGGTTTTCAGCGGGAAAACATTTAGAGTAGATCCATTATCGATAAGAGAGAGCGTGATAGTCTTTCCCATGACTTCGATAGAGATATCGAAAGCATAATTACGATTTGGCCCGATCTTGGGTATTTTCTCTTTGGAGAAAGAGAGCATTCTTATAGAGGTCAGAGATCCAACCAGATTCACTGCTTCTTTTAGCGTAGTAGACGGAGGGACTATGGGCCCGGTGAGTAGCTTGACTAAAGCATTTCTGTGCAGTTAGGAAGACATGAAGAGTCCCCATATAGTGATGTTAGCTTGGGTCTTTTCAAATGATCTAGGATCTTGCTCTCCTCGAGGGTCATTTATGTCATAGGAAGATTCTCAACACCTTTTCCTTTGTCACTTGCTGATGGCGGGGGGTTTGGAACTTGGTAATGTCTCCCTGACCTGGTCATATGGTGTATAGAAGAGGAGAAAAACATAAACCCCGTTTCCTCGTCGATCTCGAGTTGTTCGGCCACCCTCTTAATCTCTCCTAGAAACTCCTCGAATGATATCATCCCACATATGTCAACTACCGACCTAGGCCTTTCTGAACATTGCTCCTCATCTAAATCTTCAAATTCATCTCCCCATTCGGTGGCGATAATATTATCTTTCCATAAAAAGTCAATACACTCCACAACTTCAATGGCTTCTTCATATAAATCGGGGAGGTGTAGAGATGAAGGGACCATGCGTCCTCATAGTTTCAGAGCATCTAACAGTTCGAATATGCTTATAATGTCACCGATTTATTAAAATGAATCTGCCATGATCTGGACGACATCATCTAGATTGACTTCATCGGGAGGTACTACCCAACTGTCTGACTCCCTGGCCCATTTTAATGCTTCCATGAATAATGTACTGAAGTTTGGCAATCGATGATAATCTGGGAGGGCAATTGCAGCTCGAACTCAAGGAGTTGGTTCAGTACTTCTGCTAATTCCATAATTTCATATCTATAACGGGTACGAACAACGATGCATGCTCTGGTAAGGAGTGACAGTGTCTGGTTGGCGAGGCTGGTAGGGTGTAGGAGGAAATATGGGAAAGTTTGGAGAGGTTTAGGAGAGTACACGGGTATGATGGGTAATTGACTTGGTGTAATCTGGGTTGATGGATCGAAGTCTGGGTCTTCTTCCAAGAAGATGACATTGGTATGATTTAGGACTGGATTGTGAGTAGTGTTTGGCTTAGGATTGTGAGTAGTGTTTGGCTTAGGATTGGTTGGTGGGGCGATAACACCCCGATCGATCAGACGTTGGATCATGTTTCGAAGGTGAAAACATTGGTCAGTGGTATGGCTGACAGTTTGATGAAAGTCATAACAGACATCTGGTTTGAAGTTCTTGGGAAGTGGGTTTGGTAATGGGTGAGGATCTAGTGGCTTGATAAGGTTTCGACTAAGGAGGGCCTGGTAAAATTTAGAGAGGGGAGCATGGATCTCAGTGTATTCCTTTCAGACTGGGATATGGCAGCTTTCTAGTGCCCATGAAGTGATCGATTGAGAATGTTGTTAATGGTTGAGACTGCAACACCGGCTTTTGATATTTCCTGCGAGTAAACTATCCAGAAACTTTCTTTGGTTCAACTTCCGTCTTGACAAAAACTTCTTCAATCTCCAATCTTGCTTCTCTAAGAGCTCTGAAATGAGGGTAGTATTATCCTCCGATCGTCGCTTGGACATGGGGTAAAAAGTTCTTCTTTATGATGCTGACCTGCTCCTCCTCGGAAGGTCGGTTGGTCATAGTGGTAACTTTCTCTCTCCACCTTATTATGAAAGTGCCAATTGATTCCCCAGGGTTCTGTTTGAGCAGCTCTAAGTCCTGACGGGTGACTTCCAACTCTTCATTATACTTGTATTGTGACATGAATTCCCAGGCCACATCTTCCCAGCTACGAATTCTGGGCACTGTCCTTCAATGTTTGCTGAAACATTTGGGCCATTATTTCTTCGGAAGCCCCTAAGAGAGTCGTGGCTCGGTAATAACTTCGAAGATGAAAAATCGAAGGTTCGCTACCTCTGAACTTCTCGATGTTGGGCATCTTGAACTTCTCTGGCAACCTCGCTTTCGGATAAGAGACATGTGGGTATAGTCCATGTAGTTTCCCGAGATTCTGACTTGGTCGAACTTCTTGGTTAGCATCTTGAGATTCTCATTGACCTTGTTTAATTCCTTATCTTTGGATCAACGGTCACAGCTAAGTTAACCCCTGGCTGGGTGAGATTCAGTATAGGAAGCTGGGCAGGCGACGACCCATTAGTAGGAGGAGAACGTGGAGCATGCTAATATTCTTCAGGAACTAAGATAGGCTCGGGTGCAAGCGGACCCATATCACGAGGGGAGAGGACCTCTGGTTCTTCGAGAATAGGGACGCGATTTCGTTGCATTTCACGAACCTTAGTTTATAGGCTCTCAATCTTGACAGTGAGCTGAGTTAGGACTATCATTAGATCTGGATGCACAATCGATACTTGATCTGTATTCTCCATAGAAGACGGATGAACTCCAGACTCGGAGGAAGTGAATGGACTGATAGAGCTCCGGGGCGGTTCTACTGATGACCGAAGCCAATAGGGATCCAGGCCACGGGTATGTGACCGACCTGAGAAAGAGAAAAATCGAATTTTATTTTTAAAAGAGAAAAGGGAAAAACTGTTATTTTGAAAAGGAGGGAAAATGTTTTTGACATCTTGGAGAAGATGAAGGCAAAATGTTTTGGACAAAGGGGAGGAAAAATATTTTTGGTATGAGAAAGGGGAAATTATTTTTTTGATAAAGAAGAAAGACATGTTTTTGATATTTTCTTTGGAAAAGAGGGAAAAGACGAGAGACGAGTCTCAGCATGATTATTATGTTTATTATGTGCTTACTTGTATTAGGTTTACCTAAATGCAAAATGAAATACCGAAAGGGACCCGAGCCTGGAAAAATTGGGTTTGAAAAGTATGTGAAAATATGATTATACTTGTTACAAGTAGACCTGTCAACGGGTCGGTTTGTGTCGTGTACGGGTTACGGGTTACGGGTCAAAACAGCCTAACCCATACACGACCCGTTAAGCCTAATGGGTCTAATAACAATACCCAAACATGACCCGTTAATATTAACGGGTACACGACCCAAACCGTTAACACCCGTTAATATTAACGAATCATTTTGGGTCGAAATGGGTAACGGGTTGGGTGACCCTATAATACCCGTTAGTCTTTAATACTTTAATAATAATGGGTTTTAATTGTAATTTTTATTGGGTATAGATTGGGTGACCCTATAGCACCTGTTAGTCTTTAAAGATTTAGAAATAATGGGTTTTAATGGTTATTGTTATTGGGTACGGGTTGGGTGACCCTATAGTACCCGTTAGTGTTAACGGGTGTTAACGGGTAGAAACGGGTTAAAACGGGTACAGGTAAATTTCCAAACCCGAACCGTTAGTGTTAACGGGTCTACCGTGTCAACCCGTTAATGACCCAAACCCAATAAGGGTAAACCCATTAACTTATAATTTCGTGTCGGGTCGTGTCGTGTTAACGGGTTATCGTGTATTTTGACAGGTCTAGTTACCAGGCTCATGGGCAGGGTCCAGTTTTAAAAATTGTGCGAAAATTTGGGCGGCATGTTGACCCATCATTCCGACAGAGTTGGGAGGAAACCGATGATTTAATATGAGTTTCCAAGGTCTGATGCCTATATGAGGGTATGCATTTGTTGGGTTAATTGGAAAGGATTCCCCCCTTTGGCATGACTTTCACGATATATGTCTTGCTTTTGAGGGCAATCGGTATGTGTGGACAAGCCATTTAATATACCTAAGTGTACGTGAATTGCCTCACCATATACCTCATGGGGACAGTACGTGTGAGAGCGATATACTCGACGTACGTGGACAAGTTTCCTACGATATACCTCCCATAATGACTTCGGTCAAGTGGTACGATGCTTGGGGAATCGCTTGATATACGTCGAAGGTACTTGCTAATGGAAGGTAAGAGTCATATCGCTTAGGCTAACTGCGTCCTGTCGGACCAGCGCCCATCACAAAGTGACCCTCCAGTTACGTAACAAAATTTGGTCAATAACAATGCTCTTTGGTGATGTGGAGGGTGAAAATGCATGATTCTTTGATTAGTATCTTATGAAGAGAGTATCTTTATTGATGAGCATCATGCCAAGCAGAGGATCATGTACGAGTATATAAAGTAAATCTATACTAAGCATGGTTATATGAGAGTGAATGATGTGAGACTATCCACAAGTGAGTGTGTGGTAGTGAACCTAAGCATGGATCATCTATAAGTGGTGTGTGATAAGTGTGAGTGTGTGTTAGTGACACCTAAGCATAGATTTCTAAGTGATGTGTGCAACATGTGGATATAAGTGATCCTAGGTGCACATGGTGTGAAGTGCGAAAGAAATAATAGAATAGAGAAATGGAACATATAGGTAAGTGCATACGCATACAAGGAAACAAAACACCCATGCTAATAGAGTCTAGCCCTCTTAAGAAAGTCCCTAGCAGAGTCGCCACTGTGGCCATCCCGATTCGAGCTTGGGCGGCTTGGAGAGGTCTCGCGTCCCGCTCGGGGGCGCTTCGGCCATCATCGATGTAGGATAAATGTAAGGAGATAGAGTTGCCTGTCTATTTTGCTCAAAATAGAAAAAAGAACATGTCACCACCTCAAGAGGATGGCATCAAAGACAAATTGATGCATACGAAACCAATAGTTCAGATGGTTCAGGGTCTAAGTTACGGAATGGAAAGGTGTTAGGCACCCATCCCGCCCTTTTGGTATCTCATGGGCTTGTCTTATTATTTCTTTTATTTCTTCGTGAAATGTGCGTGCGTGTATATATAGTGGAGATAGGAATCACTCAACTCATATCATGGAAAAGATAGAGTGAAATCATCCAGAGGAATGTTCCCAAAGATAATATATATATAGAAAGTATGATTTATGTGCTTATCACGATATTGACCACTATGGAGAAATGACAACATGTGTCGAATAGAGTGCTAACAAAGAATTACGAAGATATAATAATGTAAGAATAGGATGAACTATAAGAGTAGGGATTTTATGAAAATTGGAAAATCGAAAGTTGGACTCGAGTCTTGGGTTTTAATCCGAAACACCTACGTAGCCTATAAAGGCATCAAAGTCCACTTAGTTCGCATGCGGCGTGAGGTTGGGGTTTTATCCCATAGATTCGAACGGGATTTTATTATAAAAGTGTGTCTGAAAAAAAAGAGTTTTAGTTTTGGAAAAGTGTGAAAGATGAATTCGTTGGGAATTTATGGGTATAACCCTTTTTTTTTTTTATTGATTTTAGGTTTTTTGTAGAAAATAAAGTATGTGCAATATACTAGTAAAAAAAGTAGAGATTAATATATATGAATTGAGGTAAGAACTAGATTATGAATCTAATGTAACTAATGCACAAACAAGAAATTTAAAGAGATAAGGGAAGGATTTCGACCTTCTTTGAAGAATGAGAGCTTGCCTTTGATTGTGGATGAACCCCCTTGATGATTGATATGAATATTGAATGAGATCTTGCCAAATTGGGTATGAAAGGGATGTGAATGTGAACTTAGATAAAATTTCACATAAGGAAACTCCGTTAATTGAGAGAATGTTACTGATATTAGTGATGCCAATGGATCTGAGCTGTAGGTGTTCTTTGGAGTGAGGTCATGCCCTACTTTTATAGGGCCAGGGGTTGCCAATCGGTATAGGCCTTGTCCTGCCAATCGGCAGCTGACCCTAGGCACACTGTCAATAAGCATGGTCTGGGACCTGCCAATTGGTAGTCTCGTGCAGATTTTCTTGGAAAAATGGTCGTAGAATGTAATATGTCGATCTGAATAGTGCTTGGGGCATACCCTTAAAAAGGTAATTCAGAGACCGTCAAGAGTCATTTGGACCGTTCCTGGGTCCGGGAGTTGACTTCGGGTCAAATGTCGCTCAGAAGTGCACGTCGATCCTTTGGACGGGAGAACGTCGAACGCAAATGGATCATTCGTCCGTATGGTACATCATAATTGCGTACATGGCAGACCGTTGGAAAGGTTAAGAGATGTACTTCGGCATTCCAAAGATTTTTGACCTTGGTCAACCGGGGACCGAAAGCGCCTGGTGACCTGTCGGAGTCAAACGGGTCGTTCGTCCGTACCGTATATCAGAATCGCGCACGGGGAGAACCGTTGGAAAGGGTATTCAGTGCCCTTCAAAGATTCATTCAGTCTCGGTTGAGGAGAAGAGTTGACTTTGGTCAAACGGAGTCTAGGAGCGCCCAGTGGCCTCCAGATCAGTTTTCAGGGAAAACATATCATTCATCCGAACGATTATGCCGTTTCACGTACTGATCAGACCGTTGGAAAGGGGTTTCAGTGCCTTTCGAAGATTCAAAGAGCTTTCTCTTTGACGATGAAGTTTATTGGGGTCAAATTGGGGCCGAGAGCGTCCGATGACCTCTAGATCGATTTTCGGTAGTAAAATGATCGGTTCGTTCAGACTATTATGCTGATTCACGCACGGGACGGGCTGTTGGAAAGGGTATTCAGTGCCCTTCGAAGATTCAAAGAGCTTTTTCTCTGATAATAGGGTTGATCGAAGTCAAACGGGGTTCGGGAGTGCCCGATGGCCTCTAGATCGGTACTCGGAGTATGACCTAAGATTTGTGGTGAATTTGGGGAGGTGCTAGGGACCTAAGTAGAGACTTGGGGGGGGGGGGGTCCTAGAACGTGGTGTCTACACTGCTAAAAAAAGAAATTAATTATTTATTATTTTTATTTTTTTTATATATTTTTTAGGGACTACTTACTAAAAAAGGATTCTGGATGTTTCCAGATTTTTTTTCGAGTTTTTTCAATTTTTATTTTATTTTATTAGTTCTAAAACTACTATTTACTAAAAAAGAAAGTTTAAATCTGATTTTTTTGACTAACTAAATAAAACAGAAATATTAGTTGTTGATTTTTTTATTTTGTTTTCAAGTATTTTTTGTCTTTTATGAAATTTTTACTAACAAAAATGCGGAAAGTAAAAAAAAAAACTAGTTCGAAAGTCACAACTTCTTCTAAAAAAATGGAAACAAATCATCGGCAATGGCGCCAAAAACTTATTGTCAATTTATAAAATACCGCAAGTGCACGAGCTATTATAAAATAATGGGTGTAAGTACAGGTCGATCTACAGAGATTTGTCAATTTTTTTTTTTCAAAATAATTATAACTTTTCAACTACACGAAATGGATTTAGAGAGAAGATGTAAATTTAAACTAAGTTAACACAAATGAAAATTGCGACTACGAAAGATATAATCAATTGAGCGTGAAAATTAGGACGTTGGATCCATTTATCACATTCAACCAATATCATGTAATAAATTAAACTCGTCATTCCTGATTATATAACTCAAATTAAACCGTCTCTCGTCGTATTTAATTCGAAAAATAACACGATTAAATTAAAAATAAAATTTAACGTCTCTAAATTTAGACCGCTAAAATCCATATTTCCTTAAAAAGTTAACTTTTAAATTTCAAAGTATAATCTTTAAGCATTGACTATCAATTAATTTAATAAAATTATAACCCATAAAAAAGTACTCATACATCAAATAAAAAAAATGATGTTTTCAAGTAAAGTCGAAGGTTTAAAACACACTCTCATATCGTTTTAAATGAATACCAAATTTTTTAAACTTTTAGAACATATCAGGAAATAAAGACGAATTTAAACTACGCGTAATATTAGTCAAACATAATAAATTTTACCCAGTCCTAATAAAGAAATTACGCTAGCATCGTTGAAGATAAAATATAAATGCAAGAATGAATAATAATTCTCATTAAAAAATCAACTTACAAAAATAATCGCGCCTTACAATTAATCTTGGCAAAACTTGTCCCACAAAATAATTCTTGTCCTTCAATAAAATATACTCCCAAAATAAAAGAACCATAAACTATTTCTCAAGCTCTCTAATTTTTCTCCTTCAAAATAATGAACCCAAGGGTCCTATTTATAGGGCAAATGGTGAGGTGTTTGAGTTTCGAGTGAAACTATTTTTGATTGGTTGTATTTGTGTTGGTAATTATCTCTTGGAGTCTTGGAAAGAGTTGAAGATAACTGAGAAGTTTTTTTACAAAAATAATTATCCCCAATTTTGGCATTATTTACGTCAATATTCATAACATCAACTTTAATCGCATTTTTTACCCCTAAAATTTTAAAATTTTAATTTCGTGCATGCTTCAAAGTTGTGAGTCTTGTCAAGATATTTTCGAAAAGCTATGGCACGGCCTCAATGTACACTCAAGTGATTTTGTAAAAAATATTTAGTATAATTGTGTCAACCGTATCGTGTCGTGTCGCGACGTATCCTGACAATTTTTGCATATCGACTCATTTGTTATTCCAATTTTCAGGGTACCTATAAAAATGCAAATAATAATAATGATTCAAATTTAGAGTCATAAATATTTAAAAATTACAAAATTACCCCTCGTTGTATTTAACCCCTGAAATTCATAAGTTGTTCATTTTAATTCGGAATTCAATAAAATTTCAGAAAGAATTTTATTTTGCTTGGATGAACATTTAAAAATTATTTTTAGGCCCAAAAATATTTAAAATTTATGATTTCACTCCCTCGAATTACTAAAATTGCATTTTTAATTCGAATTTTATTCAAATTAACAATTTTCTTTTATTTTACTAAAATAACTCTAAAAGCTCATTATTTAAGATAGAATGGGCCTAACAAGGTCTAAATTTGGGCATAATTCATACAAAATAATGCACTTATCAAATACCCCAAAACCTAAACTTTGCTAGTACTCGAGCAAAACTAAAATTTTAAAATCTAACTCACTTTCGTAGGAATCACGATTACACATAGCATGTGCAACAAACCGTTAAACTCCCTGGCTGCCTTAATGGAAGAGTTTTGTCTCATGAGGGGTTGTAGTGAATATACCCACAGAATTCAAAAACTCGACTCAATACAAATGACACAAAAGTAACATAACCACGTTTGAATGCAAACTTCACAAATATGGTAGTACTTCACTTTTCAATCTCAATTTATCATGTGTGTGTGCATAGTCAATATAACCGTCCATTTCAAAAGATTTAATCGTTGCATTTCTTATCCGAAAGTTCGTCTTGATTTCAAAATCTCACGGAATGCACTATCAATCGAACACTCGAAAATGGGTTATTTTCTCTCGGTATAAGTGAATAAAACAGTAAATTTAAATGAACAAATTTCACATATACATGATCAAAAACGTATTTATATAATGGATGAATATAGTCTCATGAATGAAAAATCGATTATTTTTAGAAAACATTGAATCACATTATAAATCATATTTATATTCTTTCCACACTATAACTAACTTCACTTGAAATTGATTAAAACATTATTTGAATGAATTGTAGGCTAAGATTTTGGCTAGAAAGAATGGCATTTGGAGTTCAAAACTTCTAAGAATATAGAGGTTTTTCGGTATTTTGACTTCTAGGTATTTTTCCTTCCAACCTATATTTTTCTTTTCTTTTTTTTTTTTTTTCACGTGCTCTTCTTTTTTCATTCTTTCTTTCTTTTATTTTCACACATCATTCTTTTGCAAGTTTTTGTTCTTTCATTTTTGACCTTTTTTTACCGTAATTTTACCCTAGTATTCTCAAAAAATGGGTATGATTACTTTTTGTGGGCTTTAAACTCCCAGTTGGAGTACTGTAGGATAATGGATTTTCAACAAAAAAACGTATTTTCTTTTTGTCTCAAATGGTTTTTCAACTGAATAATGTAAAAAGGGTGGAGTTATGCTTAATTTTGAGCTTTCAAACGATGGCCTAATCTCATTTCTCAAGTTTTGTTGAGTTAATTTGTGTCTTAAGATGATTTACAAAGGCTTCTAGTGCTTAAGATACACATTTTGACTTTTTATTTTCAATAATCGAACAAAATAAAGAAATTGAGATCATCAACAAATTTACCACTAAAGGAAAGTTTGAGTTGTTTTTAACTCGGATTGATTTAAATATCTTGAAAATAAAGAATGACACAATATCTTACCGGGTTAAAATGTCCACATTTATTCGTTAAGCCTATTAACTTTCACCTCAATATCCATTTTCGATCATATTATTCACTAATGTGTAAAAAAAATTCATAAGTTGCGAGATCCATGAATTCATTCTATATTAAGAAATTATTTCAAAATTCAATTATATTGAAAATCTTTTTGGAGTTTTGAATTTTTATTAATTTATTAATTTCAAAAATACCATCCTTACCCCTTAGCCTAACTGCCAAATTGCCCTCAATGTATGCTCAAACAAGAAATATGGACAAAACAAATAAAGTACATAAGTAAAAGGACGATATTACCCGTGAATTTTCACTTGTGTTACCAACTTCCCACCAATCTCACATGCATTGCATCATAAATCAAAACTCTGAACAATTGGGATTTAACCCAATCAACAAAGTATACACATAAAGGCGCATAATGAATGTGAGTGAAATTTTTGAGACGCGCAGTCACATTATAGCATAAATGGTCAAACTTGAAAAGATTATCATAAAAAATTCCAAATAACAGACTAAGCCTAGGTTTCCCTCAAAACTCGAGAATGAATAATGTCGACACCTCTACTAGCACACCACATTCACAATTACACCTCCTACTGCATGCACAAAAATCTACTCCAGGAGCGTGGTTTCACTTTGATTTAGTAGAAAAAATGTTAGGGGGGAAAAAAAAGTTTTAATGGCTCGCTTTAGTGACGATACTAGTCATTTAAAATGTCATCATGACCTTGTGAAAAAAAGTTACATTAAAATTTAAAAATATTATCAAATCTATAAAGATAAGGAGGGTAATTTACAAATTTTAGTTTTGACGCATCACAAGTTCGTAAATAAATAACCAATTATATTGTAAGAGACGAACAACCTTTTTCTACACGAAATTTTTGGAATGTTTCAAAGAGGATTTGCTCCTTAATATAAGGATTTTCTGCAAATACACATGAAAGAGATATTATGCAAAAAGTATAAAATTTAGAAATACATTTTCAAAGTTATGAAAGGAAAATGCTTGGTCAGAAATTATTTTCCATATAATAATGAGAAAGTTAATGAAGTAAAGAATAATATTGAAGGTGCATTAATAGAATCGTTTGAATATTATAAAAATAATTGAGGGTTTTGTCAAATTCCTCTACGATCACCCTCCTTTTCCCATGGTTCTAATTTTTCTACACAAAATATAGCATTGAATGCATTGAAAATATGAAAGAGATGTTAACTTCTAGTTCTAGTGGAGGTTCGACATGTCTAAATGAAAATATATGACAATGAAAATCATAGTAGTTTTGATGTGTTGGGATTGTGGAGACAACATCCGGTCCTCTCCACCATGGCACACGATGCACTAACAATTCCCGTTTCAATTGTGGTATCCAAAGATGCTTTTTCTGCAAGTGGTCGCGTAAATTTCCAAAAAGATGTGTGTATGTGCACCATTAATAACTGAGACGTTTATATGTTTGAAGTATTGGTATTTAGTAAATTCACGAAAAACACGATGATGAAAGAGGAAGTGAACTAACCGATCAAACCGTGCAACTAACAATTAGTAGGCATAAATGGATAATAGAGAGTTCATCCGAATAAGACAATTAATTAATGAGGATTTTGGGGAAAGGTCATCATAATTGTCAAAATGTATAGAAATAGAACACTCCAAATAATTTTATAAATTTAGTCCGTGTACTAAAAACACCATCATAAAAAATGGTGAAAAATGGTGCCGCTGGCGCGGACAAAAAAAATGAACTCCTAACTCTAAAGGGATCGCACAAATAAATGTTATTGTACTACAGGGACTAGATTTATAAACTTGAAAAGTATTGTCCTAAAAATTCAAATATAAGAAGGAACATGCCCTTTACCTTATTCTCTATTAATTAATTATGTTGTAAATTTGATGTAAATAATTGAGAATGGTAAATGATAGATGAATGAATATGTGTAAACCTAATTGAGATGTACTTAATTTGTAGTGTTACAAATATCAACTAATTTGGTTACCATGTAAATTTATATTTAATCAACATTAAGAGTGTTGTATTTTAATTTTTAGATATTTGCAACTTGAATGTGTTGTTTTCCCAATCCAACGACTTTTAGTGTATCCATGTATTATAATTTTATATAGGGCTGTGTTTCGGTCAGATCGGATCGAAAAATGCCTCTTCAGAAAAAAATCTGATTTTTTCGGAAATAAAATAACTATTCCGATTTCCGATCCGATTTTTTCTGAAAATTAAAAAAATTTCCGAATTCGGAAAAATCGGAAAATCGGCAAAAATCGGAAAAAATCGGAAATTCACAAAATATATTAAAAATCCAAAAATTTCGAAAATTCCAAAAAAATAAATTATGGATTTTCGATTACTCGAAATTCTCATTGTAAAGAAACAAATAAAATGGCTTAACCCAACATGTAAATACATGAGGAATTGACCCATTGTTTCATTTGTGTAGAAGTTAAGAGGATACTATCCTTTTATAGAACATATTTTGGAGCCCTCTTCCTCTCCCAGCCGATGTGGGACATGGGAAACTTTCAAAAAATCGGAAAAGAAATCGAAAAAATCGGAAATCGGAAAATATTTCCGAAAAATCGGAAATAATTATGAAAAAATCGGATCGGCATAGTTTCGGAAAAATCGGATCGGAAAAATCGGATCGGAAATTCAGAATTATTTCCGATTTCCGATCTGATTTTTTCCGGAAAAATCGGAAATTGGCAAACTAAAATTTCATTCCAAATTCGGGAAAAATCGGATCGAAAATCGGAAAAATCGAAAAGTTCGGAAAAAAAACACAACCCTAATTTTATACATATGCAATATAAGGAAACAAAATATTTTAATTTTTGTGGCTCATTTGGTTTGCCCCACCCTAAAGCCCATTGTGTATCGAGTACCGATGTGCCTTCATATTTACCTTATGAGTTGGTCCGACTCGATCTATCAACACTTAATGTTCAATTAAGCTCAACCCGTTAGAGCATATGGGCTCAGTTGCCCGTCTTAGCCCATTGGAGAGGCCTAGATCTCTCATTTCTTCTCTATTGAGATTAAAATAGTTGTGTCTAGTGTAAGGATCTCATGTCATGTTCTTTATTAATAGTTATTCTTGTGGTACCCGATCCCGGTAGATTTTGACAACCACATGGGCTAGACCAAAGTTTATATGATAGTTTTCTTATTTACGTTATTCATCCACACCTGAGATTTAGTTTCGGTTGGGAGATAATGGTGTGCAATAACGTTTTAGGATTTCTGTGAGATTTTAGTGGGAGTAAAATAAATGTATATTTTTGGATATTTATAGGTAGTTGTTAGTCTTTTAGGTAGATAGTACTAGTTATAGTGGCTTGACTACTTTTTTAAAAAAAAAAAAACTAAAATTTATTGAGAGCATGAGGGGAAAAAATCCATTCCCTTGGGGCTTACATGCAAAATAAATCTAACTAGACTATGTAAATCTTTGAGGCTTAGACCCACCGGAAGGAGGGCAAATATTATATTTTAAAGCGACTTTCTCCTCTTTGCTAAGATTTGGGAACGGAAATTTATTTTTTTCGATAAAACCATTCGATTTGGAATCTAAAATTTCTTTTTGAACCGCTTTTGTTTTGATTACAATTAGAGGGACAAATTCACAGCCCACAACAAGTGATAGAAATGAGTTTATTTCTTTTGAAGCATTTTCACGAACACCTAAAGGGCTGTTATCCACAACCCCTTTTATCTCTTTAACATGTTGTTCATCTCCTTCATTAACATCAGTGCTTCCTTGTTCAACACCAACTTCTTCCACATAAACTCTAGGTTGGATTGATCACCTCTCTTTGGAGACGCATTTGTAACTTCAATAATAACCAAATTGACATCCTTTTCGAGGGTTGTTGGTTTTAAATTTGCATCACTTTCACCAAATTTATCTAAAACTTTAAATTTCTTAGTTGATGCCACTACCATTTGTCCTACGTTTTCCCTTTGATAGTTTCCAATCTTGAGGGCACCATCATTGTTCTTACAATTAAAATCTATACTATTGTTCATATAGCTAGATACTTTACCCTTGTTTTTACAATTGTCCATCTTATTTATTATTTTGTCCCCATTAGAAGGAATCTCCATCTTCTTTGATTTCCTGTTTTGCTTTTCTCCCCCATAGTGGGGTCAACCAAAATAGTAGTAGAATAAAGCCCATCAATACCATTGAAATTTGGATTTGATTTCAATACTAAATTGTTGATCTTCTATTTTTTTCTATCCTCTTAAACATTTTGATTTATGGGTTGTTTTCTAACCTCCTTATCTTGTTTCCTTTCAAGAGACACAATTTACATTCATCCACACAATGACCAAGCTTAAAACAATTTGTGTAATAATTAGGTATTTTCTCATACTCAATTGTTTGGCAAAATTCAGAGTCACCGCAACCGATCCAAATATGTTTTGGAAAAGGTCAAGTAAGGTTTATAGCTACATAAACCTTTGTCATATTGGGACGAGATAGCGACGTGGTCGCATCATCTATTTTCAATGATTTACCGAGACTATTACCAATAGAAAGAATGAAGAATTTGGACAAAAAATATAAGGGAAGAAAAGGCAAATTCACCCAAATGGGTACAATGGAAAATTACACGTCCAAATAAAAATTAGGGATTCATGGGAACACTCTCATAGGAAAGCGACCCACGTCCACATCTCCTGAAGTAAAAAACGATGAAAATCATCTTCACGATTAAAATGGATAAGAACATACCGCTAATTTATAAGACCCACACTTACCTCTGATTTCAGCCGAATGTGCGGAAGAGTCTTCTAATTTCATCAATTGATGGCCGATTGTGAGAGAATTTCCCAATAAGAGCATGCTTCAATGGAAAATCTAGGACTAAAATTTCCTCTTGCATGAAGAAGATGGTATGCTTGCCTTTTAAAACAAAAGGTGCTATCAAAGGAGCATAACGATGAAGAATCTTGAAGCACAGTAGAAAACTCTGGAGATGTTGAGAGGTTTTCTTTCAAAGGTCCGGCAAATGATTTTGTCCATGGATTATTATAAAGATTTCCATGAGAATCTGATAGTTTAGGGTGAGGGGGTTGGTGGCCGCCACAAGAGCCATGGACAAAATCATTTGCATTTTCACTACTAGTTTGGAAGATTTTAAAGACTAAAGTTTCATATTTTCATCACTAAGACCTCGTTTGAGAGTTTGGGAGAGAAAAGAAAGGAAAGGAAAATTTTATTAGGAGAGAAAAGAAAAGAAAAGAAAGTTAATAGGAGAGAAAAGAAAAGAAGAGAAGAGAAAGGAGTTTGGGAGAGAAAAGAAAATAATTTTCTTTCTTGCGTTTGGGAGTTTGGAAGGAAAATAATTTTTTTAAGAGGAAGAAGGAACAATTCATTAAAAAACTTTCCTTTCTCTCCATTTCTTTCCGATTTGGAAAGAAAGTTTTGGAGAGAAAGGAAGATAAAGTTTTTTAAAAATTTTCCTTTCTTTTCTCTCATTTTAAACTCCCAAACAAGAGAAAGTGACTTTCTTTCCTACTTAAACTCCCAAACGAAGGAAAGAAAACACACTTTCTCTTCCTTTCCTTTCTTTTCTCTCCAAAAATAGAACTCGCAAACGAGGCCTAAGAGCAAAGCTTATCACTATTGACGAGAGACGTGGTAGATTAGGGTTACCTTTCATTTGTTATATTTGGTATATTATCATCACATTATAGTTATTCTTTGTGTTGGGTATTATTATTTCTTTGTTATGAACCTTGATGACATCATTCTTTGTATATGATCTATTCTTATCACTTGTTTGGGACCATGTAGAGGATTTCGTTGATAATCTTTTTAGGTTTTAGTTTTAATGATATGGTACCAGAGGAATTGCTGTGACAACGTTGATTCTTTTATAGTGGATAGTGGTTAAGGAGTTTCAGTCTAGGATATTAGGTTTTGTATCTCTCAAATGATTATCTAATTTATTTTGTGCCCTAAATGATGGGATTTTAAAGTTGTATCAGTTTACCTTATTCCAATTTCATTTTATAAGATATTCCGATTTTCATTTATTGTCATCTCTGCATGGTTTAAGATATCCATTTATTTGATTACACTCTTTGTGTTATTACACCTGATTAGGATGACTATCAATTTTTTAACACTAGTAATTTGTGTATTTTGGTATGATCATCCTAAATTTAACATTTATAAGTTGTTACAAGATCTAGGGTATATTGTAATTTAGTTTTTTTTATTTCACTTGTCTTCCAAAGGGACTATGCTCGTGTGTGTAATACATTGAGTTTTAAGTTGAACCATTTAAATATATCTTTTAACTACAAGAAATTTTGTAATTATTTTGGCCAAGAGTGAAACAGAGACATAATAATTTGATATTATTTTCGGTATCACTCTTTTGTTATACCTTAGATATGCTACTTAATTCTATTTTAAATTTTGACATCTATTAAGTACCCTATGAGAGCATCGAACTCTTTATTATCATGTACTCAATTTATTAATAGATACCTATTCCAACCTAAATAGGAATCCAGTTTTTTTAATGTTTCCAAAAATACTATATGACACTAAGTGAGTTGAATCAATAATAATAATTTGATTATTAATGAAACGTCTTAAGTTCCACTACCTTAAGAACCCACCATTTTGACTCATTCCCTCTTCTCTACAATAGTTTTCTTAAAATATTCATTAATTTTTCTTAAAGACGCCCCTTTTCATGGATTTTCTCTCTCCAAAAGATGCAATTTGAATACTTCTTTACAAAAACAAGTCATTTTAAAACTTAATTAAATATCAACAATACCTCATAACTTTGCTGTCGAGGACAGTGAAATTTTGCAAGATATTGAAAATTGCAAAATTTCGCTATCACCGACAAAATATTACCAATTTTCGTTATCTTAGAGATTGAGGCATTCCCAATCGTAATTTTTCTCTTAAGGAAGTTTTCACATAAATACTTTTATTCAAAGGAAAATACTAAAAAGATAGGGACCAAAACACACAAACAATAAATTAGACAAGAACAAACCAGAAAACAACATGTTTAAGCCTGTGACAACTTGTAAATTCCATATTTAGGTTGATTAATTCTAAATATAAAATTTACACAAGTCAAACAAATAATAACTTTCGTAGAAAGTGGAATAACATAACAATGTAGCAAATATGAAGGAACTAAACCATTCGAATATGCTAATAATAAAAACCCTTAATGTGAATAAATTTATACATCTCAATTGTCATTATAACTCCTCCAACTTTAATAAGATCGACTTGAATAAAATATAACGACACGAAATTATGAAACTGCACTAATCAGTACACGCACACACTCATATATTGCTGAAGCGTTAGAATATACATGCAACAGCTACCTTGTTGCGACTATAGATCTTGGAAAAATATTAGTCAACAAAACAAGGTTAAACATCTACAAAAAGATTGAGAAATCACCCACTTAAGATAATATATAGTGATAATGCTTTTAACCCAATTTTAATCCAATTTCCAATCAATTCCAATTGAATTTATTCTAGACATTTTAGTAAATGTTTAGGGACTTTAATCAAACTTTTATTTGAGTATAAATAATGTAATTACACCTCCACAACAATTACAAACTAAATCAGACATAAGAACATATAGATTATGAAGAATATTATATATGAACTCAACATATCTTTATTTGATTTTTTTTATTTCAATTATATAATTTATTAGGGAATTCAACGATACAACATTACTAAAGCATATTTATGTCTCTAATTACATTATCTATACACAAACCTACCAATATTCAATATAAAATATGAATGGTTAAACCCAATTTAACTCAAATCTCAACACAAGTTCTAATAGAAGAGAATCATGACTTAAAATATGAAATTCTAACTCTTTAATGGACTAGTTCAGATATATAACTTGAGATGAAGATGAATCATAATCAAGGGTTTATATTAACATATAATAATATTCAATCCCACTTATAGATCTCGATAACACTAATTTACTCAATTTGATTACAAAAATCTTAGTTTACCCAAATTCCCTCGATAAATACTTATAATTCTCATCCACTACATAATCAAGCATATATCCTAATCTAACATAATCCCTAATTATAGACATACACAAAAATTTATAATTTCAAGTTCCTGTTATCATTAGAATTCCTAAACTAACAATTAGACTATAAGAGCAATACCCAATAACTCAATATGTGAATTTCATCATAGAAATCATATTTTAACATCCTAATGTTATCACTTATCAAGTTATATTATTTTTATGCATTCTAAAACACGCTAATCTTATCAAAGTGATTAAAGAGAATAATTATTGACTTAGGTATTATGGATGCACCCAATTTGATATAGAACTCGATCTTCCCACATCTTTCTTCTAATTCTCCAAAACTTTTGCTTCACTTTCTTCTTCCCAAATCTACCTTTCATCAATCTTTGCATCTCCACTTAAGTATCCTGCAAGTACACCTCTCTTTAGCCTCTTACTAGGTTTAGGGTTTTGCTTTAAGGGTTTAAAGATGTATTAGAATGAATTAGAGTTAGATTAAATTTCATTTTATACATTAAATCCAAAAATTCTAATTAATACTAATTTTAAGCGGTCTTAGGACTCTAAAAATCAACTCAGACATGTCCACCCTAATGGGTTACCCAACCCATGGGTACACTCTCCCATTTTTTTTACCTCATTTGGTCCATTAATTATGCTTTAAAACTCAATTTCAATCAAAAAAAGATTTTTAGTCCCAAAGCTTACAAATCAAAACATAACATAAGTTACCTTATAAATTAAGTTTCATACTTTAACACTAAACTTAACCAATTTACTTTTATAAAAATTTTCCAAATTGATTTATTAAAATGTCCAATTAATTATATTATAAACAATATTCCATTTTATTTTATTAAAATATTCAATCAAACCAATTAAAATAATTATATAGATCCCCATGATTTATTGGATATGAAAATTACATCTTTGAATTCATTGTACAAATATCACATTGCATTGTAAATTATTCTGCAACTTAGGCTGCCTTGGAAAGACCTTACCCACACTTCTTTGCCATCAATCATCAACTTATATGTTGGCCAACCTAACCCTCCAACATTACTTTTATGGTGATATATATCACACCAATTTTTTCAAGACAATCCATATATAATAAAACTCGAGTACATGTCTTAATAAGGTGCATATTCGAATGACCTCAACCATTGGTTATTATGTCTCTCGACTTTTGGAAAAGATTGGACATAATGCTTTTCAGAATTTTCTGGACAGAATTTTGAGCAATTTTGAGCTCAAATTTAGATGGAACCCACACCACGATAATTATAGGACCATATACGAACGCGTTCTCCTTCGCAAGGAGATAAAGGTAATATATTCATATGTCCACTTCCTTTAAGTTATGAATGATAAATATGTCCTCAAAGTGACTCATAAAGCAATGAAAGTTAATGAATTGGGTATATTTTCACTCTTGTCCCACATTGGAAGAGTAGTGAAAAAATGATGAGTTAATAAAATCCTAATGATGGACTAAGGCTTGGATGTCTTGGGGTATCCCAACACTTTGAAGGGGAGATGGCCTACACTATGCCTGTGTTGGGCTTGGGCCAAACACCCACATGCGCACGCGCTGTCTGTTTGTCCGGCCGGTTCGATTTTGGGCTTATAAAAATCTCTTAAATTTTTGGGTCGAATTTAATTAACTTTATGAGCTTCAATTTAATTAATTAATTATGAAATTAATTAATGCCAATAGTCAATAGTTAATTAAATCAAAATTAACTGTTAGTTGACAGTTAAAAATGGTTTAACAGTTTTGATTGTTCCCAACAGTTAAAACCAATGCTATAAATAAACATAATTCCCTCCAGTTTTAATTGCTGAAAAAATTTCCCCTCCAGAAAATTCCAAAAATGCTACTGCATTATTTTCTTCATCCAGAAAATTGTTTTCTTCATTTCTGCATATCATATTACTATTTCGGTTGAGTATAAAAACACAAACATATGTTCGTTGAAATTAATTATTGTTGTGCTACATAATTAATTAGAAAAATCCGTTCTATCTTGGGAGATAATTATTCAACAACCTTGAAACACATTGGAGGGAATAAATTTTCCTTAAGGAGACAGTTCTGCAGGGCTCGGATTTATCTTTTCTATTTCTAGTATTTATGAATCACCCTATATTTTTTACTCACTTGAGTCTACATTATATAGACGCTTGTTTAGTTTGGAAATAGTGATAAAATTAGAGTCATATCCTAGTCTACCAAAGAGCCTCAGACACTACATCAAATTCCTCTAATGGTCTCAAAGGTAGTATACCAACACTACACTTAGTAATACATATTTTATGTTGCATTTACATCATTTTAGGTATGTGAGTATTAATTCCCATTAAAATAATTTTTTTAATGATTTTTGGGATTTTTAAACAATTTTTAGAAAATTTTAAACATTTTTAAAACATTTAAAATTAAGGTTTTAAAATGGTTTGGGCTAATATGTAATATCATTTTATTCCTAAAAAGATGGTTGGGTAGAAACCGAAAATGGCAAGAACTTATGGAGTAGAAAATGGAATTTTTAAAACTCCAAAAACACGCGTTTCATTTGAGATCTGAGCCCTTCACGTGTTTGATTTACATCGGTAAGATTGTGTTTGTTGACTCTCACGTAACTCAGAACGCTTATCAGCCATTAGGTTAATCTAATCTATGGTCTGCATGTTGTTTAACTCAATCCTTATCTTTATCAATTGGACCAATATAAGAGAGTTTAAGTGCGGTGCATTTACAGCCCTTGGATTTACTTCCATTGGCAAGACTTAATCTCAACCGTTGTTTTGAGTAAAGGTTCCAAACCCTTCCATCGTTCAGTATAAATAGAGGCCATGGGGTTAACGTTCTGGATCTTTTGGTGAGTTTGAGTTTGAGATCGAGAGATCGAGAGATTGAGAGATAGAGATAGAGATAGAGATAGATAGATAGAGAGAGAGAGAGAGAGAGAAAAGAGAGAGAGAAATTGCAAAATAAGCCAAACTCTGGCAAAATTTTCTCATAAAATTTCCTTTGAGAGTTTGAGAGTTGTTCCCGTTTGAAGATTCATTCTCTCTGGTCTTAAATCTCTTTTCCAACTTGTCACATAGTTGGATCTTGTTTTCTTCTTTATAGAAAACATAGATCTGATTTCTTCTGTGATATAATCACTTAGATCTGCGTAGGTTGATTTATTTTTTAAGAAATCTTTATTTGTTAGTATTTTTATACTCATATGTTCTTTTTAAACTGTTACCAACAAATCCATATTATGTTTCAAGTTTTGAGAAAAACATACTTGAAAATAGTTAAAGATCTTGAGACGTTTACACTTTCAAGTTTGTATTTCACATTTTGTGAAATAGAAGTGTAAATAAATAAAAAGGAAGTGTATAGGACCTTTGCTCATTTGAATAGCAAGGTTGTCACTTAACCTGCCACAAAAAATAGAAGTATAAGTTTTCAACAAACTAAGATTCAGAATTTTAAACTCATTTTAGACGAAATCTATAATTTTAGGATTATTTGTCTGTATAAGTGTGTGTGTGTGTGTGTGTGTGTTCATGCATGTGTTAGGCACAACACCACAATACACTTTTCATACTACAACACTAAAACAGAATTGGTGGAGAGATATCTGACCTTAGAGTCGATGTAAAGCTAAAAGGATGAGGAGGTAAAAATCTGGGAGAATAACTTCAGAGCCTTCAGAGAAGTCAAAATTATCTAATGGAGCTGGTATCAATTCTTGACTTAGAATAGGTCTGATCACGTGTTTAGTTTGTTAATAGTTTGTAACCCGTTAACTCGTTTTTAGTGGATTTTTATTTTTGAGGTGTAGAGACCTCTGTGGATTTCCCCCCAATTGGGTGGGGTTTAACCACGTTAAAATACATGTGTACTTGCATGTTTAATCTTCCTCTCATCCCCTTTTGATTGCGTGCTGATTTAGACTCTTTTAGTTTTGGTGTTCAAAATTTGGTTGCCTATAACTAAAATTTCTCGTTCATAATAATTTTCATACACATCTTGTGTTAGTAATTTGTTTTGTAAAAAAGAGTTTCTCAAACAAACTGTTCAGAGCCCTTTAAACTATCTTAAACCTTTTAAACAACTTAAGTGGCATATTTTTCAATTTATTTCTGCAAAACCAAGTAAGTCTCATTTTTCTGTAATTATGTTTTATTTCTGTCATTATTATTATTCGTAATTCTGTACTATTGTATTAATTAAATAGTAAACCTAACAATCTTAAGGAAAATTTATCTTTTGACTACTGTTTATAATGAGTACAGAATAATTTCAAAATTACAGATATTTATTAGTGTCATATAAATTTGTTTTACTGAAAATTTGATAAATTATTGTTTATTACAAAAATTTAATAAAATAGTTAGTGTCACAAAGAAATAATTTTCTACACCGTTTATCGTATTCTGCTTTAGAAAATAAAAAAATTATTTATAATATTTTTTGGGAAATCTGTTTGTATAAGATTTTTAATCTTAAAATTTTAATTCTGTTTTGTACGGAATTTTTTTAATATTAAAAATCGTTTGACACATATTTTTTTCCCTCTTAATTTAGACTAGTAAAAACTAGTGTTTAATATTTTAGTTTCATTCTGTGATATAGAATTCAGAATATTGTGTAGAATATTTTACTTTAATTCTGTGTTATATAATTTAGAATTCTTGTTAGAAAATGTATAGTCATAATTATAATTTGAGGAAATTGGTGAAATTGGTGTAAAGAATTTGTATTCTGTTTTGATAAATTCATTACAAATGAATAATATCATTAATAAAACTTTTATTTTTGTAATAGAAATGGAATCACAAAGTACGAACACAGTCCCACTAATCGTGAATGTGACACATGCGACTATTGCTGCCCCTGTGAACATGCCACATGGGGAGAAATCGAAAAAAAAATTCGGGACCGATTTCAAGCGATTGCAAGGATAGATGTACTTTTATCTCACAACCTTCCAATTGGCAAGGTTCGTTTATGAGGATTGTCCCCCTTTGCAAGAGGGAGATGAAACTGAGAAAGTTGTTACCGTGGAAGCATGAAAACATTTTGACTTTTTGTGCCAAAACTACATCTTGACATACTTGGACAAGACGTTGTACCATGTGTACAACACCATGACAACCGCTAAGGAATTATGAAATTCTTTGGAGAAGAAGTACAAAACTGAAGATGAGGGTATAAAGAAATTCTTCGTAGGCCATTTTCTAGATTTCAAAATGGTTGACTCCAAGCCGGTTATTGCACAAGTTCAAGAACTTCAAGTTATCCTTCATGACATTCATACTAAAGGAATGTCATTCAGTGACACTTTTCAAGTGGCGGCGATAATTGAAAAATTGCATCCATCTTGGAATTTGTTCAAAAATTATCCCAAGCACAAATGCAAGGAGATGAATATTGAAGAATTGGTAGTGCAATTTCGGATTAAAGAAGACAACTGTGAATCTCAAAAGCAAAGTGGGAAGAACATCAAGGAGTCCAAAGCTCATGTGGTTGAAGGTCCTAAATCCAAACGTAAGCATGATGGGGAAGGCACATCTAAGTAAAGAAAGAAGTTTAAAGGCAAATTCTACAATTACGGCAAGCTAGGACACCGCTCAAGCGAGTGTCGCAAACTAAAGAACGCTAAAAAGAACAATCCTCAAGCAAATGTGACGATGGGTGAGATCATTTTCGATGGTATCACAAACATAAATCTTTTTGCTGTTGTCTCTGAATGCAATCTAGTAGTAAATACCAAAGAATGGTGGGTGGAGACTAGGGCTACATGCCACATTTTGCAAAAAAATGGATGTTTAATACTTATAAGGCTTTGGAAAATGAGGAGACTCTCTTTATGGGAAACTCTTCGAGTTCTAAAGTCGTGGGACAAGGGAAGATTATTCTGAAGATGAATTTGGGAAAAGAACTTACCCTTAACAATGTACTGCACGTGCCTGAAATCCGTAAAAATTTGATTTTTGGATCGCTTCTAAGCAAGAATGGGTTTAAACTTGTGCTTGTTTATGATAAGTTTGTGTTGTCCAAAAATGATGTGTATGTGGGAAAGGGCTACCTGTCTGAGGGGATCTTTAAAATGAATGTAATGACATTGATGCCAAAAGCATCCCTAATGAATGAAATTGCTAGTTCTACTTAATTGATTGAGTAATTTGATATTTGGCATGCTAGATGAGGACATGTTAATTTTGATACCTTGCGTAGATTAATTAACTTGGAATTTCTGCCAAAATTTAATATTGATAAAAATCATAAATGTTATATTTGTGTGGAATGAAAATTAACAAGATTACATTTTCATTCTATTGAAAGGATTACTGAACCACTAGATTTAAGTCACATGGATATTTGTGATTTAAAATTTGTACAAACTAGAGGTGGAAAAAAGTATTTCATTACTTTTATTGACGATTGCACAAAATATTGCTATGTATATTTATTAGATAGTAAATATGAGGCTATTGATGCATTTAAACAATACAAGAATGAAGTTGAGAATCAATTAAGTAAAAGGATAAAGTCTATAAGGAGTGATAAAGGAGGTGAATATGAATATACTTTTGAGGAATTTTGCTCCGAACATGGAATTATACATCAAACCACTACTCCTTGTTCTCCTCGATCGAATGGTGTTGCTGAACACAAAAACCATACATTGAAGGAGATGATGAACTCTATGTTGATAAGTTTAGGAGCTCCCCAAAGCTTGTGGGAGGAAGACTTATTATCTGCTAATTATATTCTTAATAAAGTCCCACACAAGAAAACTCACAAGACACCTTATGAGTTATGGAAGGGTCGAAGACTTTGCTATAAATATTTACGAGCGTGGGAGTGCTTAGCCAAAATGATGGTTCCTAAACCTAAAAGGTAAAAATAGGACCAAAGACCATTAACTGTGTGTTCATCGGTTATGCTATAAATAGCAGTGCATAGCATTTGTTAGTTTGTAAATCTGAGATTTTGAATATTCATGTAAATACGATTATTCAGTCGAGGGACGCTTCATTTTCTGAAAATGATTTTCCATATAACATGACCCGAGAATCTGGTCCTTATAAAAGGACAAATCAAGCTACTACAAATGGTACTCATCAACCTATTGAATCAATAGAGGATGAAACAAGATGTAGTAAAAGGGCAAGGACCTCGACTTCCTCCAGTCCAGATTTTCTAACATATTTGCTAGAAAATAAACCTTAATCATACAAAGAAGCAATATCTCACCCGATGCTTCTAATTGGAAAGAAATAATTAATATGTAAATTGAATCCATTTTGCAAAATCATACTTAGGAGCTTGTGGATCTTCCACCAGGTTCGAAATCGTTAGGTTATGTAACAAGCCGCGTAATTTTGGGCTATTTTAATTAATTTTTGGAAAATGGAGGAAAAAAAAGTTTTTGATAAAATTATTTTTATTGCTCAAATATGTTGCATATCATTTTTTAAGGCGAGAATTTCAAACGGTTTTAAAAACGGAGTTAAAACAGATTTTAAAATGTTTTTAACTCTTGGAGTTGTTTTGACTTCCAACTCTTCATTTTCTTGCCTTATTTAAATGAGTCTTTTGGATTCCAACTCTTCATTTCTTTGCATTATAAAATGAAGTCGTGGGCAAGCCTTTTAACCTACTTCTGGCACAAATTTTGACAGCAAATATATTTTATATCCCTCTTCTTTTTATTTATGTTTTCGCCCTTGAGATTTGTGAGTTCCAACCTTAGATTAGAGGTGTTCTTGGGGCTATTTTATTGGAGGTTCTTGGAGGAGATTTTGTAGATATTTTGAGTTGATGTTGAGGATGTGATCGTTGGTTTCTCATCATGGTTTGAGGTATGGGGTTTTACACAATATGCTCCTTAAATCTCGCGAGTGTCATTCTCTTTGAATTCTTGTTAATTGAACTCATATTTGAATTGATAGATTCATTGAAATCTGGAAAATAATTGTTGAAATTATTTTGATTCATGTGGTGTCATTATATTGTTGATGAGCACGTTGTCATGAGATTTTAATATGGCACGGAGGTTGGGCACCCGCCAAAATTCCTGTTTCCCGGGCTATGGCTTGATAAAGCATATACGGATGTGGTGAGGCCTGTTGACCCGGTTAAAGTGTTGTTGAGAAATTATAATGATGAAATGCTATTGAGATTTGCATTTTGATTTGAATATTCGTACTCATGTTGTTACGTTTTATTCGTTTCTAATCCGTATTTGTTGAGCATAATTCCTGTCGTATTGTGTACTTCCCCATATTTTCTTTTAGTGGTAGGTTAGCACGGATTTTGGGGCGCTATGGAGATTGATTTTAGCGAGGATTGTTTGTGAAAGATTTGTATTATTCATTTTATAGAGCATTGGAGATTTGTATTTTATTTTTCGAGTTAGATGTTGTATTTGTTCGAGAGACTTGTTGTAATTGAAGAGATTGAGATTAGTGGATTTATATTATTGTGGGTTTATTTATATGCTCTATACCTTGTCACTTGTGGATTTGGATTTATTTTATCGCATTAGCGCTCCGTTCGCTCTCCCCGGGCGGGCGGGGTGTTACAAATGGTATCAGAGCTTAGGTATACGGAAACCCTCGGGGTTTGGGTTTTGGGTTCATTGCGTGGATAGCAATTTTTGGAGATAGAAAATTTTAGGTGATATTCGTGTTAGGTTTCGAGATTAGAGGTGAGAAATTTATTTTTGGTGACGTGATTTATTTTTGGAGATAGTGTAGTGGCCTGATTTTTGAGAGTTAAGCGTTCGGCGAATTTCGAGGGCGAAATTCCATTGTTAGTGGGGAAGTGTAACAACCCGCGTAATTTTGGGCTATTTTAATTAATTTTTGGAAAATGGAGGAAAATAAAGTTTTTGATAAAATTATTTTTATTGCTCAAATATGTTGGTTATTATTTTTTAAGGCGAGAATTTCAAACGGTTTTAAAAACGGTGTTAAAACAGATTTTAAAATGTTTTTAACTCTTGGAGTTGTTTTGACTTCCAACTCTTCATTTTCTTGCCTTATTTAAAGGAGTCTTTTGGATTCCAACTCTTCATTTCTTTGCATTATAAAAGGAAGTCGTGGGCAAGCCTTTTAACCTACTTCTGGCACAAATTTTGACAGCAAATATATTTTATATCCCTCTTCTTTTTATTTATGTTTTTGCCCTTGAGATTTGTGAGTTCCAACCTTAGATTAGAGGTGTTCTTGGGGCTATTTTGTTGGAGGTTCTTGGAGAAGATTTTGTAGATATTTTGAGTTGATGTTGAGGATGTGATCGTTGATTTCTCATCATGGTTTGAGGTATGGGATTTTACACAATATGCTCCTTAACTCTCGCGAGTGTCATTCTCTTTGAATTCTTGTTAATTGAACTCATATTTGAATTGATAGATTCATTGAAATCTGGAAAATAATTGTTGAAATTATTTTGATTCATGTGGTATCATTATATTGTTGATGAGCACGTTGTCATGAGATTTTAATATGGCACGGAGGTTGGGCACCCGCCAAAATTCCTGTTTCCCGGGCTATGGCTTGATAAAGCATATACGGATGTGGTGAGGCCTGGTGACCCGGTTAAAGTGTTGTTGAGAAATTATAATGATGAAATGCTATTGAGATTTGCATTTTGATTTGAATATTCGTACTCATGTTGTTACGTTTTATTCGTTTCTAATCCGTATTTGTTGAGCATAATTCCTGTCGTATTGTGTACTTCCCCATATTTTCTTTTAGTGGCAGGTTAGCGCGGATTTTGGGGCGCTATGGAGATTGATTTTATCGAGGATTGTTTGGGAAAGATTTGTATTATTTATTTTATAGAGCATTGGAGATTTGTATTTTATTTTTCGAGTTAGATGTTGTATTTATTCGAGAGACTTGTTGTAATTGAAGAGATTGAGATTAGTGGATTTATATTATTGTGGGTTTATTTATATGCTCTATACCTTGTCACTTGTGGATTTGGATTTATTTTATCGCATTAGCGCTCCGTTCTCTCTCCCCGAGCGGGCGGGGTGTTACAAATGATATCAGAGCTTAGGTATACGAAAACCCTCGGGGCTTGGGTTTTGGGTTCATTGCGTGGATAGCAATTTTTGGAGATAGAAAATTTTAGGTGATATTCGTGTTAGGTTTCGAGATTAGAGGTGAGAAATTTATTTTTGGTGACGTGATTTATTTTTGGAGATAGTGTAGTGGCCTGATTTTTGAGAGTTAAGCGTTCGGCGAATTTCGAGGGCGAAATTCCATTGTTAGTGGGGAAGTGTAACAACCCGCGTAATTTTGGGCTATTTTAATTAATTTTTGGAAAATGAAGGAAAATAAAGTTTTTGATAAAATTATTTTTATTGCTCAAATATGTTGGTTATTATTTTTTAAGGCGAGAATTTCAAACGGTTTTAAAAACGGAGTTAAAACAGATTTTAAAATGTTTTTAACTCTTGGAGTTGTTTTGACTTCCAACTCTTCATTTTCTTGCCTTATTTAAAGGAGTCTTTTGGATTCCAACTCTTCATTTCTTTGCATTATAAAAGGAAGTCGTGGGCAAGCCTTTTAACCTACTTCTGGCACAAATTTTGACAGCAAATATATTTTATATCCCTCTTCTTTTTATTTATGTTTTCGCCCTTGAGATTTGTGAGTTCCAACCTTAGATTAGAGGTGTTCTTGGGGCTATTTTGTTGGAGGTTCTTGGAGGAGATTTTGTAAATATTTTGAGTTGATGTTGAGGATGTGATCGTTGGTTTCTCATCATGGTTTGAGGTATGGGTTTTTACACAATATGCTCCTTAAATCTCGCGAGTGTCATTCTCTTTGAATTCTTGTTAATTGAATTCATATTTGAATTGATAGATTCATTGAAATCTGGAAAATAATTGTTGAAATTATTTTGATTCATGTGGTATCATTATATTGTTGATGATCACGTTGTCATGAGATTTTAATATGGCACGGAGGTTGGGCACCCGCCAAAATTCCTGTTTCCCGGGCTATGGCTTGATAAAGCATATACGGATGTGGTGAGGCCTGGTGACCCGGTTAAAGTGTTGTTGAGAAATTATAATGATGAAATGCTATTGAGATTTGCATTTTGATTTGAATATTCGTACTCATGTTGTTACGTTTTATTCGTTTCTAATCCGTATTTGTTGAGCATAATTCCTGTCGTATTGTGTACTTCCCCATATTTTCTTTTAGTGGCAGGTTAGCGCGGATTTTGGGGCGCTATGGAGATTGATTTTATCGAGGATTGTTTGGGAAAGATTTGTATTATTTATTTTATAGAGCATTAGAGATTTGTATTTTATTTTTCGAGTTAGATGTTGTATTTATTCGAGAGACTTGTTGTAATTGAAGAGATTGAGATTAGTGGATTTATATTATTGTGGGTTTATTTATATGCTCTATACCTTGTCACTTGTGGATTTGGATTTATTTTATCGCATTAGCGCTCCGTTCTCTCTCCTCGAGCGGGCGGGGTGTTACAAATGGTATCAGAGCTTAGGTATACGGAAACCCTCGGGGCTTGGGTTTTGGGTTCATTGCGTGGATAGCAATTTTTGGAGATAGAAAATTTTAGGTGATATTCGTGTTAGGTTTCGAGATTAGAGGTGAGAAATTTATTTTTGGAGATAGTGTAGTGGCCTGATTTTTGAGAGTTAAGCGTTCGGCGAATTTCGAGGGCGAAATTCCATTGTTAGTGGGGAAGTGTAACAACCCGCGTAATTTTGGGCTATTTTAATTAATTTTTGGAAAATGAAGGAAAATAAAGTTTTTGATAAAATTATTTTTATTGCTCAAATATGTTGGTTATTATTTTTTAAGGCGAGAATTTCAAACGGTTTTAAAAACGGAGTTAAAACAGATTTTAAAATGTTTTTAACTCTTGGAGTTGTTTTGACTTCCAACTCTTCATTTTCTTGCCTTATTTAAAGGAGTCTTTTGGATTCCAACTCTTCATTTCTTTGCATTATAAAAGGAAGTCGTGGGCAAGCCTTTTAACCTACTTCTGGCACAAATTTTGACAGCAAATATATTTTATATCCCTCTTCTTTTTATTTATGTTTTCGCCCTTGAGATTTGTGAGTTCCAACCTTAGATTAGAGGTGTTCTTGGGGCTATTTTGTTGGAGGTTCTTGGAGGAGATTTTGTAAATATTTTGAGTTGATGTTGAGGATGTGATCGTTGGTTTCTCATCATGGTTTGAGGTATGGGGTTTTACACAATATGCTCCTTAAATCTCGCGAGTGTCATTCTCTTTGAATTCTTGTTAATTGAACTCATATTTGAATTGATAGATTCATTGAAATCTGGAAAATAATTGTTGAAATTATTTTGATTCATGTGGTATCATTATATTGTTGATGATCACGTTGTCATGAGATTTTAATATGGCACGGAGGTTGGGCACCCGCCAAAATTCCTGTTTCCCGGGCTATGGCTTGATAAAGCATATACGGATGTGGTGAGGCCTGGTGACCCGGTTAAAGTGTTGTTGAGAAATTATAATGATGAAATGCTATTGAGATTTGCTTTTTGATTTGAATATTCGTACTCATGTTGTTACGTTTTATTCGTTTCTAATCCGTATTTGTTGAGCATAATTCCTGTCGTATTGTGTACTTCCCCATATTTTCTTTTAGTGGCAGGTTAGCGCGGATTTTGGGGCGCTATGGAGATTGATTTTATCGAGGATTGTTTGGGAAAGATTTGTATTATTTATTTTATAGAGCATTGGAGATTTGTATTTTATTTTTCGAGTTAGATGTTGTATTTATTCGAGAGACTTGTTGTAATTGAAGAGATTGAGATTAGTGGATTTATATTATTGTGGGTTTATTTATATGCTCTATACCTTGTCACTTGTGGATTTGGATTTATTTTATCGCATTAGCGCTCCGTTCTCTCTCCCCGGGCGGGCGGGGTGTTACAAATGGTATCAGAGCTTAGGTATATGGAAACCCTCGGGGTTTGGGTTTTGGGTTCATTGCGTGGATAGCAATTTTTGGAGATAGAAAATTTTAGGTGATATTCGTGTTAGGTTTCGAGATTAGAGGTGAGAAATTTATTTTTGGTGACGTGATTTATTTTTGGAGATAGTGTAGTGGCCTGATTTTTGAGAGTTAAGCGTTCGGCGAATTTCGAGGGCGAAATTCCATTGTTAGTGGGGAATTGTAACAACCCGCGTAATTTTGGGCTATTTTAATTAATTTTTGGAAAATGGAGGAAAATAAAGTTTTTGATAAAATTATTTTTATTGCTCAAATATGTTGGTTATTATTTTTTAAGGCGAGAATTTCAAACGGTTTTAAAAACGGTGTTAAAGCAGATTTTAAATGTTTTTAACTCTTGGAGTTGTTTTGACTTCCAACTCTTCATTTTCTTGCCTTATTTAAAGGAGTCTTTTGGATTCCAACTCTTCATTTCTTTGCATTATAAAAGGAAGTCGTGGGCAAGCCTTTTAACCTACTTCTGGCACAAATTTTGACAGCAAATATATTTTATATCCCTCTTCTTTTTATTTATGTTTTCGCCCTTGAGATTTGTGAGTTCCAACCTTAGATTAGAGGTGTTCTTGGGGCTATTTTGTTGGAGGTTCTTGGAGAAGATTTTGTAGATATTTTGAGTTCATGTTGAGGATGTGATCGTTGATTTCTCATCATGGTTTGAGGTATGGGGTTTTACACAATATGCTCCTTAACTCTCGCGAGTGTCATTCTCTTTGAATTCTTGTTAATTGAACTCATATTTGAATTGATAGATTCATTGAAATCTGGAAAATAATTGTTGAAATTATTTTGATTCATGTGGTATCATTATATTGTTGATGAGCACGTTGTCATGAGATTTTAATATGGCACGGAGGTTGGGCACCCGCCAAAATTCCTGTTTCCCGGGCTATGGCTTGATAAAGCATATACGGATGTGGTGAGGCCTGGTGACCCGGTTAAAGTGTTGTTGAGAAATTATAATGATGAAATGCTATTGAGATTTGCATTTTGATTTGAATATTCGTACTCATGTTGTTACGTTTTATTCGTTTCTAATCCGTATTTGTTGAGCATAATTCCTGTCGTATTGTGTACTTTCCCATATTTTCTTTTAGTGGCAGGTTAGCGCGGATTTTGGGGCGCTATGGAGATTGATTTTATCGAGGATTGTTTGGGAAAGATTTGTATTATTTATTTTATAGAGCATTGGAGATTTGTATTTTATTTTTCGAGTTAGATGTTGTATTTATTCGAGAGACTTGTTGTAATTGAAGAGATTGAGATTAGTGGATTTATATTATTGTGGGTTTATTTATATGCTCTATACCTTGTCACTTGTGGATTTGGATTTATTTTATCGCATTAGCGCTCCGTTCTCTCTCCCCGAGCGGGCGGGGTGTTACAAATGGTATCAGAGCTTAGGTATACGGAAACCCTCGGGGCTTGGGTTTTGGGTTCATTGCGTGGATAGCAATTTTTGGAGATAGAAAATTTTAGGTGATATTCGTGTTAGGTTTCGAGATTAGAGGTGAGAAATTTATTTTTGGAGATAGTGTAGTGGCCTGATTTTTGAGAGTTAAGCGTTCGGCGAATTTCGAGGGCGAAATTCCATTGTTAGTGGGGAAGTGTAACAACCCGCGTAATTTTGGGCTATTTTAATTAATTTTTGGAAAATGAAGGAAAATAAAGTTTTTGATAAAATTATTTTTATTTCTCAAATATGTTGGTTATTATTTTTTAAGGCGAGAATTTCAAACGGTTTTAAAAACGGAGTTAAAACAGATTTTAAAATGTTTTTAACTCTTGGAGTTGTTTTGACTTCCAACTCTTCATTTTCTTGCCTTATTTAAAGGAGTCTTTTGGATTCCAACTCTTCATTTCTTTGCATTATAAAAGGAAGTCGTGGGCAAGCCTTTTAACCTACTTCTGGCACAAATTTTGACAGCAAATATATTTTATATCCCTCTTCTTTTTATTTATGTTTTCGCCCTTGAGATTTGTGAGTTCCAACCTTAGATTAGAGGTGTTCTTGGGGCTATTTTGTTGGAGGTTCTTGGAGGAGATTTTGTAAATATTTTGAGTTGATGTTGAGGATGTGATCGTTGGTTTCTCATCATGGTTTGAGGTATGGGTTTTTACACAATATGCTCCTTAAATCTCGCGAGTGTCATTCTCTTTGAATTCTTGTTAATTGAACTCATATTTGAATTGATAGATTCATTGAAATCTGGAAAATAATTGTTGAAATTATTTTGATTCATGTGGTATCATTATATTGTTGATGATCACGTTGTCATGAGATTTTAATATGGCACGGAGGTTGGGCACCTGCCAAAATTCCTGTTTCCCGGGCTATGGCTTGATAAAGCATATACGGATGTGGTGAGGCCTGGTGACCCGGTTAAAGTGTTGTTGAGAAATTATAATGATGAAATGCTATTGAGATTTGCATTTTGATTTGAATATTCGTACTCATGTTGTTACGTTTTATTCGTTTCTAATCCGTATTTGTTGAGCATAATTCCTGTCGTATTGTGTACTTCCCCATATTTTCTTTTAGTGGCAGGTTAGCGCGGATTTTGGGGCGCTATGGAGATTGATTTTATCGAGGATTGTTTGGGAAAGATTTGCATTATTTATTTTATAGAGCATTGGAGATTTGTATTTTATTTTTCGAGTTAGATGTTGTATTTATTCGAGAGACTTGTTGTAATTGAAGAGATTGAGATTAGTGGATTTATATTATTGTGGGTTTATTTATATGCTCTATACCTTGTCACTTGTGGATTTGGATTTATTTTATCGCATTAGCGCTCCGTTCGCTCTCCCCGGGTGGGCGGGGTGTTACAGGTTACAAATGGATCTTCAAAAAGAAATTGAAGGTCAATGGATCAATTGATAAATATAAAGCCATACTTGTAGCTAAAGGCTATAGAAAAAAGGAAGGATTGGATTACAATGACACATACTCAACGGTAACAAGAATTACATCCATTCGAATGTTAATAGTAATAACTGCTATTAATGGACTTGAAATACATCAAATGGATTTAAAAACTGCTTTCTTAAATGGTGAATTAGATGAGGAAATCTATATGGAGTAACCTGAAGGGTTCAAGGCTCTCAGATAAGAAGGAAAACTATGTAAGCTTGTGAAATCACTTTATGGATTAAAACAAGCACCTAAAAAATGGCATGAAAAATTTGATAATGCAATGTTAACAAATTGTTTCAAAATTAATGAGTGCGATAAATGTGTTTACTTTAATAGCATTCAAAATGAATATGTCATAGCCTCTATGTTAATGATATGCTAATCATGGGTAATAACCTAGAAATTGTCAAAACTACAAAACATATGTTGAGTAGTCGATTTGACATGAAAGATTTAGGTAACGCCGATGTTATATCCGGAATTAAAATTTCTAAAACATCGGATGAACTTATATTATCTCGATCTCATTACATAGATAAAGTACTTGAAAAATTGAAAAGTATGATATTAGTCCTACCAAGACACTTATAGATGTAAATTTACATCTAAGAAGAAATAATGGTGAAAGCATATCTCAACTAGAATACTCTCTTATTATCGGCAGTTTAATGTATATCATGAATTGTACATGACCGGACATAGCATACTCGATAAGTAAGCTAAGTCGATTTACGACTAATTACGGGAGAGATCATTGGAAGGCGATATTAAGAATTTGGGGTTATTTAAAATACACTCAAAACTATGGACTGCACTATTCAAGATATCTAACTGTTCTTGATGGACATTGCGATGCAAATTGGATATCTGATACAAAGGACTCTAAGTCTACAAGTGGTTATGTGTTTACCCTTGGAGGTGCAGCCATATCTTGGAAATCCTCAAAAAAAACGTGCATTGCTAGATCAGCAATGGAATCTGAATTCATTGCACTAGACAAATCTGGAGAAGAAGCTGAATGGCTTCGAAACTTCTTCGAGGATGTTCCAAATTGGTTAAAAATTGTGCCAACAATATGTATAAATTATGATAGTCAATCAGTGATGGGAAGGGAACATAATCACATGTATAACGAAAAGTCATGATATATTCATCGTCGATATAATACTGTTGGACAATTTCTCTCAAACGAAATTATCTCAATTGACTATGTAAAGTCAAAATATAATATAGCGGATCCACCAACGAAAGGTTTAAAACGAGAGAAAGTTGAAAGATCATTGAGAGGAATGGCACTAAAGCCTATAAATAAATAAGAATCAATATAGTGGCAACCCAACCTAGCTGACTGGAGATCCCAAGATCTAGGTTCAATGGGAAAACCGAACTACATTGTATTCAACAAGCACTGGAGGATATTTAATCCTATCCATTCCAAAGATAAGACAGTTCACATCTTCCGTGAAATTAGGATAAGTTATTCTTTTAATGACATCCATATCTTAGTATATCTAAGTGGGGTATTGCAGGATAATATTTATGGAAGTCACCTACGTGAGTAAGAAGGGGACCATTTCAACGAGAATAATCAAAGGCAAATTCTCTAAAATACTCACGGAACTAAGTGGTGTTCATGGCCAAAATGAACACAAATATGAGAACCAACTGTGTTGAAGAACTATTATGTGAATACTGTTGTTTAGGTTTACAGAAATGGTTGACGGTTGAAAGACGTGAAGTCTACCGATTAACCAAGTAAATGCGATGGTATATCACTAAGGAAAGTTCAAGGCCACTAGGCTACTTCTCCCAATGCAATAAATATTATGTTTTACTCAACTTACATTTGCTTATTTTTATTTATAGCGATATATCATTCATGTGGGGGATTATTGGAAAAAATTGGGCATAATGCTGTACAAAATTTTATGGATAAAATTTTGAGCAATTTTGAGCTCCAATTTAGATGGGACCCACACCACAATAATTGTGGGGCCATATATGAACACGTTCTCTTTACTAAGGAGATAAACTTAGTATATTCACATGTCCAATTCTATTAAGTTACGAATGATAAATATGTCCCCAAAGTGACTCATAAAGCAATGAAAGTTAATGAATTGGGTACGTTTTAGCTCTTGTCCCACATTGAAAGAGTAGTGGAAAAATGATGAGTTAATAAAACCCCAATGATGGACAAGGATTGGATGCCTTGGGGTATCCCAACTCTTTGAAGGGGAGATTACCTACACTATGCATGTGTTGGGCTTCGGACAAAAGACCACACGCGCGCGCGCATCGTTCGTTCGTCCGACCGGCTTAGCTCGATTCGATTTTGGGGTTGGACTTATAAAAATCTCTTAAATTTTTTGTCCGAATTTAATTAACTTTCTGGGCTTTAATTTAATTAATTAGTATGAAATTAATTAATGCCAACAGTTAACAGTACAGTTTTGACTATTCCCAATAGTCAAAACCAATGCTATAAATAAACATAATTCCCTCCAGTTTTAATTGATGAGAAAATTTCCCTTCGAGAAAATTTTGAAAATGCTACTGCATTATTTCCTTCATCGAGAAAATTATTTTCTTCATTTCTGCATATCACATTACTGTTCCGGTTGAGTATAAAAATACAAACTTATGTTCGTTGGAATTAATTATTATTGTACTACATAATTAATTAGGAAAATCCGTTCTATCTTAGGAGACAATTATTCAACAACCTTGAAAAACATTGGAGGGAATATATTTGCCTTAAGAAGATTATTTTATAGGGCTCAGATTTATCTTTTCAATGTCTGGTATTTATTTCTGCAAAACCAAGTAAGTCTCATTTTTCTGTAATTATGTTTTATTTATGTAATTATTATTATTATTCATAATTTTGTACTATTGTATTAATTAAATAGTAGGCATAACCCTGACTACCTTGGCATAAAGTCCTTTGTTTTCATTATCATATAGAGCTTTCGTTAGTTAATATAGCAACTGCAAGTACTCTTCCACAACCATGCTTGATTTAACATTATTTTTACATGTTACACATTATTTTTACATGTTACATTGAGTATTAGACAATATATTAATAGTTTATATTGGCAAAGTGAAACAAGCATTGTATGGTGTAATCAAATCTTATAATGATTTTCTTTATAATGTTACCTCACTATTCCTTTGACAACTTGAATGCATTGTGAAGTCTCCTTCATGGGATGGATTGACATGAACACACAATGGGAATAAAAAGTCAAAGAATAAATAAATGCATATAGTTGTCTTGTCTATGACATTGTACAATGAGTGGGAAATTCAATAAAAATGTTAATGATAGTGGAGGACTTGTGAGATGTGATTATGTGTAAAGTGTGCTAGATAAGTAGAGTATATATGAACATGTAATACAATTATGGACATTGAGAAATAGGTGAGTGAAAAATAAAGATTTTCCTTCTATCTAACTTTTTATCTTTACTTAAAGTCTCCATCTCCTTTATCATAGATTAACCCTTCCTTTCTCAGGCATGAGCTCCTATCCTAGCTTGTTTCCCTTTTTATATCTTCATGCTCTCTCAATCCTATCTCTCTACCTACTTTCTTTCCTTTTTTGTGAGTTTATCCTCTCTTGTCAGTGTGGTTTGCTTTGCTCTTTGGTAACCACCTATGACTTCTCTCTTGTGTTGGCCCATTGGCCTCCTTATTTTATGGAAGTTTATTTGGTTTGGAATCATCTAGTACCAAAAAAGGAACTCCTTGGCTCTTCCTATAGCAAAAAATAATGCTGACACAAAGATTTTCTCTCTTATTATTAAAGACATGTCAAATAAAAACTCTAATATTTCTCAAATAGAGGGTTTGATACAAAAAACCAAGAGGGTCAAAAGGGATATTAATATTTCCAAAAGTGAGTTCAACACTTTTTCTTTTGAATTTTCTAATGAGGAGGAGTTGATCAATCTCTATGGACTTTTCAAATGGGATTTCGATGCTAAAGAAATGGGAGGCTACCCTAGCTACTGAAGGGTTTAGCTTTGATATTTTAGATGTTTTGATTTATTTACGTGGCCCATCAAAAGATAGATTCCACATGGCTAGTGGTATCCTGATTGGGCAAATGATGGGTTCTAATATTTTGGTGGATATCAAACCGGGGTATTACTCCTATATGAAATTGAAGGTAAGCCTTCCTGTTGATGCTCTCCTCTCAAATGGTTTTAATCTTATAAGAGAAAATTAAAATAAAAAGATTTATTTCACATATGAAAAAGTAAAAATATTTTGCTTTGGAAGAGAAGGTTAAATCATATTCCGGATGAATTTGATCGTGAGATTAATAAAAGTAAAGAGGGTAAGAAAATCGTCGATTTTGGCCTATGGATGACACCTACCACCTCTTTTAAAGAATCTACATATTTTTTTTCAAAAAATCCCCTGACTCATTCCCCCTTAAACAGTGGCACCTGACTCTCTAACTATAATGGGATCCCAAACTAACCAAACTGAGTTGATAGTCCACTTATTTTGGAACCAACCCCCCTCACAATAAACTTTACCTACCCAAACTAGTTGTCTCAACTTAGCTCAGCTTTGGAAAGACCAATCACCAAGCATATTCCCCTTGACTTAACTCCCTTCCACCACTAGTGAAACTCACCCCAACACATCCTTTCCCCTATTCACTGTCTTTGACTCAACTTGGATAGTAGAGCCGTAATGTCTCCTCACCATAACTCACTTTCCCATCCCCCTAACCAGGTCAATAAATAAGCCTACCAACCTAAATAGTAAACATTTCCCTAGTTGCCTTAATGGGATCCACCACCCAATCATTTTATCTGATAGATTAAGACTTTAAGAATATCAAACACCACACCTCTTATCGTCCTAGAGAGAGTTCATCGCTCAGGTCCATAGAACCCTATGGTATCCATTCTTTTTCTCCTGAAAGGCCAAGTGCCTTGGAAAGGCTAAGCAGAGATTTTCCCTTTGATCATTTGGGACCTCGAGCAAACATAAATTCCCCTAAGGCGTTATCCAGGAACACTCAACATCCACCTGACTAACGTGAGGCCTCATTCAGATCAAGTTCAAGAGTTCGACGATCTGTACGTGTCGATCATACCTCTCAGGAGGAGAGTTTAGCACAAACACATGGTCGAAGCAATAGAGATAATTCGTATAAATCTTAGACAAGAAATCCATCATGGAAAGGATCTATTCAGAGGTTGGAAGATCGGTTCGGTGAAATGGAAAAAGCAAAGAATCCTTTGCAATGGAGTTTTGTGAAAGGATCTCCTTTTGTTCAGGCAATTGTGGATTTTCCTACTCCATTAAAATTTAAAGCTCCCGTGGTCACTCCTAAATATGATGGTAAGATTGATCTAGTTATCCATATCAAACAATATCAAGCTGCAACTGATATTTATTCTGTCCCTGATGAAATGAGATGTAGAGCATTTTCAAGTACCATTACGGGTTCAACCTAAATATAGTATAATAACTTGCCCCGGGGATAAATTGCTACCTTCAATCAGCTTTTCGAGCTATTCATTAGCAACTTCTATTTTGGAGCTAAGCCAGTAAAAAGAGTAGCTCATCTTCTAAGTGTAAGGCAGAAAGTGGGGGAAAGTACCATATAATACATCATACGTTTTAACAATGAAAAGTTGGAGGTGATTGAATCCTCCCAAAATAATGGATGAACTCATGGTAAAAGCAGCAAACATAATGAATACCGAGGAAACTATGGCCATAAAATAGAGCCCAGCCATGAAGCCTGACACGAAGCCTGATAAAAAGGAGCAAAATGAGCAGAAGGAGAAGAGGATGAAGAAAGAATAAAAGATTAAAAAGTATGGAAACTACACTACATTGAATGTTAGAATTCACCATATCCTAGAAGAAATAAAGCATAATGAGGATTTTCAATGGCTTGAGAAGTTGAGGGCACCTCCTAATAAGAGGGATTGATCCAAATATTGTGAATTCCATAAAGATCATGGTCATACAATGAATAAATGCATCGATTTGCAAAATGAGATAGAATCCCTCATCCGTTGAGGAAAACTCAATAAATTTGTTGATCAATGTGATGGTAGAGAACATAGAAGAAGATCAAATTTTCCATGCAAGCCTAGAGATGACATGGAGAGAAATCATGAAGACAATTATGAAGATCATCCAGACCTGTCGAAGAAACCCAAGCAATCAGAACGTGAGGTAGCTATGATCAGTTTTGGTTCATTTGATTATCATATGATTACAGGTGGCGATGCAAGAGTAAGTGATCACACTGCTGAAAGGAAAGATTACTTGAATGAAGCCCAGACATGCTCCTATATCCAGAGGATTAATTTGAATGAAGATGATTGGCTGAGGAAGGTCAACGAGGAAAAAATGGTGATTGATTTTTCAAAAAATGATCTTTCTAGGGTACTTTATCCCTATTATGACCCATTGGTTGTCAAGTTCAGAATTAAGGATATTATCATCGACAGAGTTTTGATTGATAATGGGAGTTCAGTCGATATTATATTTTATCCTTGATTTTAGAGTTTGGACTTGAAGCTCAACCACTTGGAACCCTATCATAAGCCATTAATATGTGTTTCTGGTGAAAAAGTTTATTTTTTGGGAATAATCAAGCTAGAAGTGTTGATCGACACTTGACCAGTAAGTCGCACAGAGAGAATATGTTTCTTTGTGATGGATAAGAACGTCCAATTTGCTTATAATGTGATCCTCGACAGGGTAAGATTAAAGAAGTTTGAAGTCGTACCATCAAAAGTCCATCAGTACTTGAAGTTTTTAACTCATTTTAGGGTAGGTGCTGTGAAAGGCGCCCAAAAGATGGATAGAGAGTGTTACTACTCACAGCCGAGTAAGAAGATCTGATTGAATTAAAGAAGAAGACTACAAATTCTACTGAGCCTAATGGTGAATCTGAGGTTGAAACCTTAAATCCACGAGATGAAACAGAGTTGGTCAAAGGACAGATTGTGGAAGCCACTGAAAACATCATTTTGACGATGACAAACCAGAAAGGACTGCGAAAATTGGCTCAACACTGGATCCCCTCTTTAAACAGGAGTTGATTATGTTCATGAGGTGACGGAGACACACATTTGCTTGGATCCTTGAGGACATGCCTATAATTGATATCAATTTCCTTTGTCATGAGCTCAACGTCAGCAAGGATGCCAAGCCGATCAAGCATAGATGTCTTGGTTTTGGTCTTAAAAAGAATCAAGCTATCCAAGTGGAAGTAGAGAAACTTTAAAAAGCCCAATTTATTAAAAATGCGAAGTACCCAGACTGGTTAGCCAATGCTGTAATGGTAAAAAGGATAATGATAAATGGAGGATGGGCGTGGATTTCACTGATTTAAATAAAGCTTTCCCAAAAGATAATTTTCCTTTTTCTAGATTTGATCAGTTGGTAGATGCTACATCAGGACATGAGCTTTTAAGCTTTATGAATGCCTATTCTGGTTATAACCAGATAAAAATGAAACCTGAAGACGGGGAAAATATAGCCTTCATTACCCCTCTGAGGAACTTATTGTTATAATGTAATGCCTTTTGGTTTAAAAAATACAGGTGCAACCTATTAAAGGTTGGTGAACAAGGTCTTTAAAGAATAAATAGGAAAAAACATGGAGGTTTATGTGGACGATATGTTGACCAAGAGAAAAAAAGCTTCAGATCATATCCTCGACATCAATCAAATTTTTGATCAGTTGGAAAAAAATCAGATTAAGCTGAATTTGACCAAATGTGTGTTTGGAGTACAAAAAGGGATGTTCCTCGGCTTCATAGTTAATTAAAGGGGAATTGAAGCCAATCTAGCAATGATATAAGATTTGATCGAAATGCTAGCATCGATCTGGAAGAAAGATGTACAAAGGTTCACTGGAAGAGTGGCAGCCTTAAACAAATTTGTTTCCCGATCAACAAACAGGTGCTTGCCATTTTTCAAAGTGTTGAGAAAAACTTTTGAGCGGAATGCAGAATTTGAAGAACCGTTCAAGGAATTAAAAAAGTAATTGGTATCACCATCATTGCTTTCCACACCAGTTTTAGAAGAGAAACTGTACTCGTATTTAGCTATTTTCGAGTCAACAGTGAGCTCGACATTGGTCAGACTACACAATGGAATCCAAAAACTAGTTTACTATACCAGTAAAGCATTCATAGGAGATAAAATCAGGTACCCGCGTTTGGAAAAATTATCCCTGACACTTATTGAGGTTTTAAGAACCTTATTTCCAAGCACACACCATAGTTGTATATACTGTTTTGCCTCTTTGGAAAGCTCTCTACAAGCCTGAGAAGTCAGGGAAGATTGATGTACTGGGCAATAGAATTGAGGGAGTATGACATTGTCTATGAACCAAGATCATCATTAAAAGGCCAAGATTTGACAGATTTCATTATTGAATTTACTTATCCAGAGGTTCCCGACCAACAGAGCTTGCCTGCCGAGTAGACTTCGAAAGAAGAGAGCTCACCTCAAAAGCAAGCTGAAATAGCTGCCGACCAACTTGAGTTGTCCAGAATCCAGGAAATGGCCTAAAAATATGCACAAGAGAGTAGGAAAATATTCAAGTATAGATCATTAATAGCAAAAAGCTTCAACGATGATGTTTCGTTAAGTAATTTATACGTGGATGGATCTTTATGTGCAACTGACAGTGGAGCAGGTATAATACTTAATACTCCTAATAATATTGATTTTGAGTATGCTCTCAAGTTTCAGTTCAAAGCATCAAACAACGATGCAGAATATAAATCTTTGATAGTTGGCCTAAATTTAGCTCATTCATTAGGCGTCGAGCAAGTAGTGGCGCATAGTGATTCACAGCTGGTTGTTAACCAGGTGGTTAATTTATATGGAGCTAAAGGAGAATTGATGACGAGGTATCTTACCAAGGCCATGGAAGTCGTTGCCAAATTTTTAGCCATCCGAATGAAAAGGATCCCAAGAATAGAGAATGCCCGATATGATACAATTACTCGACTAGAATCAACAATAAGAATTGAGCTTCGAAGAACAATCCTAATCAAGCTCCTGGCTAATCGAAATACCGATGAAGACCTGATGGTTAGTTTCATTGTTGTAGATCCGGTACCTTCCTGTATGGATCCCATCAAAGCTTATATTGAAGATGGAACCCTACCATTCGATTCTAATAAGGTGAAGAATCTCAGATATAAAGCAGCGAGGTATGTGTTGGACAAAGGAGTTTTATATAGAAGGGGCTTGACGATCTATATGCCGCGTTGTGTTCATCCAATGGAGGTGGAAGATTTGATTAAGGAAGTGCATGAAGGATCCCGTGGAGCTCATTCAGCTAGAAGATCAATACTCCAACGTATCAACACTCAGGGATATTACTGGCTGATCATGAGGGCTGATTGTATAGCCTTTGTAAGAAAGTGTGATAAGTCCCAGAGATTCTCCATCATGCATAGAACTGAAGCACCTTATACCTTTGACTTACTTAAGTCTATATTGTATAAGTGCTCAACTAATTTGGAAATTGTGACACAATTGGTTGTCTAACCTAGAATCCAAAGAACCTCAGAAATATTCTTTCTAATCCTCTTTAATGCTCCAAACAAGGTATAATTGAATCACACTACACACATTAGAAGTGCATACATGTGTATATATTGCTTAAAATTGATTGTGTGTTAAATTCCCCTTAAAATGTTGTTTTACTAATTTTTGGGAATTTTTAAACATTTTTTAAATAATGATTTCTTAAATAAAAGTGTTTTTACAAACTTTGTGGGGTTAAAATGCTATTATGAAAAATATGTTTTTCATTAGAATGTTTGATTGGGTAGAATATTAAAGCGCTAGAGATTTCAGGGTGTTACTTGTAATTACTTTTGACGCGCGTTTGCAAGCTAATAGTATGCCAACACTTGTCACGTTCCTGATGTATCATTTTGTGTTTGTTTTATGAGAGAACTGCCTGGTGTATTGTGGATCGTTGGATCAAACCTTATCTATGGCCTGTATGCGTTTTAAGTCTATCCTTGTGCTATCTCTATGGACCAATCACATTCAGTTTAACCACCACTATTTTACCACCCTTGGATCAAGTCAACATAAGGAAGACCTAATCTCAAACGTTGATTTCGATCAGCAATCCAGAACCTTCCTTGGCTTCTATATAAACCCTCCTATTCTCAACCTTTGGGAACTTTTGGCAGTCGTCCAAATTGAGAGAAAAATAAGAAAGAAGAGAGAAGTGAGAGAGAAGAGAGAAAAAGAAAAGAGAGAAGAGAGAGAAAGGGAAATGTGTTAGAGAAAACCTAACCCTAACCCTAAACAACTTCAAATCATCTTCAAACCTTCGTATATACGAAACCCCAAACACAACCTTGAGTGTTTGAGAGAGAGTGGTGTTACTGGTTTGTTCATTTGAAGCTGTAACCTCTTGATCTGTGATCTTATTACCAACTTAAACATTTTTGTGAAGATCTGTATTTCTTTACCATAGAAATCTAAGATCTACACTTTGCATGTTATATTTCACTAGATCTGCATATTTCTTTCTCGTTTTGTGAAAATCTTTACTGATTTAGATCTGTAAATATTTTATGGTTTCTGTTCTTATGAAACTTAACCTTGACCTAGTTGGATCCTCACTTGGAGATTTTCAATCTCAAAAATATTTTTAAAACAGAGATTGATTAAGGTCTTGACCGATTTTGAAGCAAGATTTTCGTGGAATCTGGGATATATTAAAGGTAAAAAAGGTTTCAAGTTCTGTAAGAAAGAAAGAAAAGAAAATCACAGCATATAGTCTTTATATGTAATTTTCCAGGACTGTCTGTAAAAACTAAGTGTGTGTGAGTTCATGCATGTGTTTAGAAATCACATCACAAACACTTAACACACTACCACACTGGAAGTGTTGTGAATAAGATCAAAGATTATTGAGTCGACGCAAGGAAGCTAAAGCAAAGGAAGTTATCAAACTGGGAGAACATCATCAACAATCAGATCTAAGAGAAGTTAGAAGGACACCAAGTGGGGTATATTCCTAAACTTAGAATAGGCTGAGTTGTGTGCTTGTATGTTGTATTGTTTGTAACTGCTATTTGTTTTTAGTGGATTTTTTACTTTTGTGACTTAGAAGTCACCGTGGATGTTTCCTCTATTGGGAGAGGTTTTACCACGTTAAAAACTGTGTGTTATGATTATCTTCATCTCCTCATCTCATTCTATAGTGTGCTGAATTTTTGAAACTATCTTTGTTTTAAAACTGATTACAAAGTCTTGGTTATTCTCGTACATAAGTTTTTGTAAACACATCTTGTTGTTTATCATTTTTATTTTCGAAAGAAAAGGGTTTCTTCAACAAACATCTCGGAGTTGCTTATACAGTTTAATCTTGTATTAAATGGCATTAGCAACGTTTTTCAATTGGTATCAGATCCCTGTAAACTTTTATTTCAAAAAGATCTTGTGTTTCTGAAATCGTTTTCTGAGAAATCCTAACTATGGACGAGAATAATGAAAGGTTTGGTAATCTGTCCAGACCTCCACTCTTTGATGGAAACAACTTTGCTTACTGGAAATTAAGAATGGTTGCCTTCATCCAAGGGACTTTAGGAGATGATGTCTGGGACATTATTGAAAACGGATATACTTATCCTACTAAACCAGCCACTGAAGGAAGTGATGAGAGGGTAAAGAAAATTTTAAGTGAGTTTACCCAAGAAGAGAAAACTATTTCTCGAAATAACAATAAAGGCAAGAATGCCATTTTTATGTCTATTAATGAGTATGAGTTCAAGATAATCTCATCTTGTGCCACTTCCAAGGAAGCTTGGGACACATTAATCACTGCCCATGAAGGAGACTCAAGAGTTAAAGCTGCTAAAACTCAAATGCTTACCCAGCAGTACAACTCTTTGATTATGTCTGACTCTGAGTCTTTTGACGACTTTTACATGAACCTAACTGATATAGTTACTAAGTTGCATGCTAATGGTATTACATATGATAGGAATGAGATTGTTTCTAAAATTCTAAGATCATTACCACAAAATTTTGACAGCAAAAGGTATGCTATTGAGGAGATGAGTGATCAAAACCTCACCCCTGAGTTACTCAGTAGCAAACTTAGGACTGTGGAAATGGAATTAGACTTTAAGAAACAATTAAATCAGTCTCAAAGAAAACAACCCAACTCTAACTTGAGTTTTTCCTCTAAGATATCTAAACATGAGACTAATTTGACAAACTATGACTCTGATGAGGAGTGTGATATAGACAAACTAGATAATCAGATTGCCTTAATGTCAAAACAATTTAAGAAAATTATTAAATTTAGAAACAAACAGGCATCTAAACAAGGCAAGCCTAATTATCCAACTGTGTCTAATCCCAAACCTCATGAGAGAGGTCTTGACAAACCTCCTAAGGATAACAACTTCAGATCTAACAGAGACCTTAAAAAGATTGAATGTTTTAGATGTGGGAAACTAGGTCACATTGCTCACGATTGCAGAGTTAATCTGAATAAAACCAACACACACAATAGAGCCAATGTCTGTAAAACTTGGGATGATTCAAGTGAATCTGATGAAGAGAAACTTGAGTCATCAAATGTACTTGACCCTTGCATGTCCTTTTTTGCTAAGATCATTTACAATGATGATATGCCTGTGTGTGATAATGATACCTCTACTCATGCTTCTGTGAATACTGCTTTGACTGGCCTAGATGCCTTGTTATCTGAAAATGTTGCTAGCTCTAGTTCCGTGTGTGTGAGTCAAAGAGATCTCGATAACGACGATGTAAATGGGTGCGTGAGTACTAAAACTGAATCGTTAGGGGTCACTACACACACTTCACTTAGCTACTCAGACACAGATGACCTCCCAGATATTCATACTTTGTATGCTAAAACTCTTAAAAAAGGCACTAGATTGGAGAAGACTGTTAGAGACCTGACTAAGAAATTAGATGATCCAAGTCTTATTGTGAAGCTGAATGCCGAAGAGTACACTAACTAGTGTCTGTCACATCAATCTGAAATTGAAACTTTTGATCAAAAATTAAAAGAGTTGACTAAAACTAATGAAACCCTGGAAATGGAATACAAGGGAACATTATTAGAACTGGAGGAAGCAAAAACAAAGACAGCTACTGTTTTAAAAAAAATTCTAAGTTTAAAAACAATTCAAATTGTTTCACTGACTTTGTTGTTGACTCCAAGACCAATTCTGATGATAGAACCAGTATTGGATTCTGCCCTAAGAATAAACCACAAACTACAAATCTTGAACCTATCAAGTTTGTGTCTGGGGGCAAAAGACCAATCGAAACATGTCCAGATTTTCATTTTATTAAAAAGAAATTTGATCAAAAGGAACAACAGAAAGACATTGGAGAGTCTAGTAACTCTAAGGTTGACACTACACTTGAGACTAAATACGTCTGTCTTTTGATCAGAAAGGCTGAATCTACCTTTAAGACCATACCTCCTAGGAATAAGAATTCTGAACAGAATCCTGTTAAACCCATCTTTAGAAGTTTTCCTAAGGAAGTACATCCCTCAAGCAATCAATATTGCTCCTACTGTGAAATTTATGGTCATTCCTTTGAAGGTTGTTATGCTAGGCGTCTAAACACCCCTGTGTACAACACTCCTGTTTATAAGAACTTTAACTATTCTAGGCAAAATCGTAACCATTATGTCCTTCCAAGACAACCTGACAAGAACTCTAACTACAGGAATAGAAAGACCAAAACTAAGAGTTCATTTAAGAGAAAGGCTCCCAGAAACTTTCCTAAACCAAAAGCTCAACTTTTCCACAAAAATCAGTTTGTTGCTCCAAATATTTTTCGACAAAAAGATGCTTCTCGAAAATTTTATCAAATGAGAGCAAACTTGCGCAAAATTAAAACTAGAGCTATTTGGGTTAGAAAAGATGATCTTTTACCCCAAATGAAGTGTAACATTGTTATCACTGCCTTAAAAGCTGAACACACTTCATCTGGTTGGTATTTAGATTTAGGATGCTCCAAACATATGACAGGAGATGAAACCAAACTCTTAAACAAAACCAGATTTTCTGGAGGTAAAGTAGTTTTTGGTGACGGAGTTTCATCCCAAATCATAGGTAAAGGAACCCTAAAAGAAGAGGGAATGCCTGTGTTGGAAAATGTACTTTTAGTTAAAGGCCTTAAAGCCAACCTCCTAAGTATATCACAATTTTGTGACTCAGACCATACTGTTACCTTTTCAAAGAACAATTGCAAAATTCTAAATGATAAAGGTGAATGCGTTATTACCGGATTTAGAACACCTGACAATTGTTATATTGTCAAGACTAGTTCTGAAACCTGTAACATTGTCAGAATGGATGACAATGAAATGTGGCATAATCGTATGGGTCACCTAAGTTATGATATCCTTGTTAGATTGTCTAGTCAAGAGATTGTTAGAGGAATTCCTAAAATTAAACCTATTTCCAGTGTTGTCTGTGGTCATTGCCAGGAGGGAAAAATAGTGAAGACTTCGCATAAAAAGGTTAAAGACATTCTTACCTCTAGACCTCTAGATCTCATCCATATGCACCTTATTGGTCCCTCTAGAACTGTTAGTCTTTGTGGACACAGTTATATCCTTGTCATGGTTGATGATTTTACACGATTCACTTGGGTTGCCTTCTTGAAACATAAATCTGACACGTTTCAGAAATTTTTGAAAATTTTACTAAGAATTGAAAATGAAAAGGACACACAAGTCAATCGCATTCGTAGCGATAGAGGGGGAGATTTTATAGACACGGGAATAGTTGAATATTGTGACTACAACGGTTACAAACACGAATTTAGTGCCCCTAAGACTCCTCAGCAGAACGGTGTTGCCGAAAGGAAAAACCGAACTCTTCAAGAGATGGCGCGTGTCATGTTGCATACCAAATCTCTACCTAAATACTTCTGGGTAGAATCTATTAGAACTGCTTGTCATATCATTAATCGTGTTTACCTTAGGAAAAACACTAAACAAACCTCTTATGAGTTGTGGTACGGTAAGAAGCCTAATCTGAAATATCTAAGAACTTTCAGAAGTCAGTGTTATGTCTGTAAAGACAGAGAACATTTGTCTAAATTTGAGACGCGTGGTGATAAAGCCATCTTCTTAGGTTACTCCTCAAACAGTCGTGCTTATCGTATATACAATCTGCGTACTAAGACCCTTATGGAATCAATAAATGTAATTGTAAGCGACACTATTGTCGAAAATAAGATATCTGAATCACCTATTGTGGTTGAATCAGAAAATGATTTCAAAACTGATTCACCAGAAATAGATGACTCATTACCTATTGAGAGTCCAGAAGTACCTGGCTGGGTCTCTAAATATCATCCCATTGACAATGTAGTCGGTAATCCTAATGAGCCAGTCCGTACTAGATCCCAGTTAAGAAATTATGCTAATTATGCATGTTTCGTCTCCCTTGTGGAACCGAAAAATGTTAATGAAGCATTGAATGACACACACTGGATTTCTGCGATGCAGGAAGAACTTTTTCAATTTATCATTCACGATGTCTGGTATCTTGTACCGCAGCCTCAAAGCAAAAATGTTATTGGCACACGTTGGATCTTTAAGAACAAATCTGATGAAAATGGGGTAATCCTTAGAAACAAAGCTAGACTAGTTGCTCAAGGTTACTCACAAATAAAAGGAATAGATTTTAGCGAGACATTTTCCCCTGTCACTCGTCTTGAATCTGTTCGACTTCTTTTCGCCATAGCGTGTCACTTAAAATTTACACTTTATCAAATGGATGTCAAGTTTGCCTTCCTCAATGGAATTCTGTCCGAAGAAACGTATGTAGAACAACCCAAAGGGTTCATTGACCCAAAATACCTAGACCATGTCTTTCGTCTAAAAAAGGCTTTGTATGGCTTAAAACAAGCTCCTAGAGCTTGGTGTGAACGCCTTTCCAACTTTTTGTTGGATAAGGGTTTTAAGAGAGGAGGAAATGACCAGACCCTCTTTGTCAAACATTTTGACAAAAACATTATTATAGCCCAAGTCTATGTAGACGACATCATCTTTGGGTCTACTTCAACATCTGAAGTAAAATCTTTTTCTGCTATTATGCATACGGAGTTTCACATGTCCCTTATGGGGGAGCTACAACTTTTCTTAGGATTTCAAGTGAAATAGAACTCTGATGGATTATTTGTCTCTCAAACTAAGTATGCCTTAGATCTTGTTAAGAAATTTGGTTTAGATAATGCTAAAGTTGCCAAAACGCCTATGAGTACTACTGTTAAATTATGCAAAGATGAAAATGGAAAGTCAGTTGATTCCACACTTTATCGTAGTATGATTGGTAGTCTACTCTATCTAACTGCCTCACGACCTGATATAATGTATGCTGTATGTTTGTGTGCTCGTTACCAGAATAACCCTAAAGAGAGCCATTTATCCTGTGTAAAACGTATAATAAAGTATATAAAGGGCACTCTTAATCTTAGACTTAGGTACACTAATGATACCTGTAGCACCATCATAGGGTATACTGATGCTGATTGGGCCGGTTGTACTGATGACAGTAAAAGTACATCAGGTGCCTGTTATTATGTCGGCAATAATTTAGTAGGTTGGAGTAGCAAAAAACAGAATTGCACATCTTTATCTACGGTTGAGTTCGAATATATAGCAGCTGGAAGTTGCTGTGCTCAATTGTTATGGATAAAACAAATGTTAAGCGATTATGGGATTAAAGAAGATCAGTTACAATTGTATTGTGACAATCAAAGCGCCATTAACATATCTAAAAACCCGGTTCAACACTCGTGAACTAAACATATTAAAATAAGACATCACTTTATACGCGAACTTGTTGAGACTAAGGAGTTAGAAATCCATTACCTGCCTACTGATCTGCAACTTGCAGACATGTTCACTAAACCTCTGGACTATAACAGATTTCTGTATTTGCGTAATTCTATAGGTATGGTATGTGCTGATTAAACTCTTAAGACCGTAATTTTTACCCTTTGTCCATTTGAGACAAAATGAGGGAGAAATTTGAGTCTTACGGGTTCAATGTTTTGTTCACATTTCATCTAAACTGCTTGAACTTAGTGTGCATATTTGCAGGAACCTCTTCTACTGATTTGCTACCTTTTCTAGTGTACAAATTTGTAAATAGTTGAGTTATGTAATTTTTAATTTTCTAGGAAATGGGTAGATAGTATCTTTTGTATAGGATTAGTTTTTATTTTTTGTTCCCTAAGAGTTTAAGTTAACTCAAAGGAGATTTTGTCTCATATTTCCAAAGGGGGAGATTGAAGCACCTTATACCTTTGACTTACTTAAGTCTATATTGTATAAGTGCTCAACTAATTTGAAAATTGTGACAAAATTGGTTGTCTAACCTAGAATCCAAAGAACCTCAAAAATATTCTCTCTAATCCTCTTCAATGATCCAAACAAGGTATAATTGAATCACACTACACACATTAGAAGTGCATACATGTGTATATATTGCTTAAAATTGATTGTGTGTTAAATTCCCCTTAAAATGTTGTTTTACTAATTTTTGGGAATTTTTAAACATTTTTTAAATAATGATTTCTTAAATAAAAAGTGTTTTTACAAACTTTGTGGGGTTAAAATGCTATTATGAAAAATATGTTTTTCATTAGATTGTTTGATTGGGTAGAATATTAAAGCGCTAGAGACTTCAGGGTGTTACCTGTAATTACTTTTGACGCGCGTTTGCAAGCCAATAGTATGCCAACACTTGTCACGTTCCTGATGTATCATTTTGTGTTTGTTTTATGAGAGAAATGCCTGGTGTATTGTGGATCGTTGGATCAAACCTTATCTAGGGCCTGCATGCGTTTTAAGTCTATCCTTGTGCTATCTCTAGGGACCAATCACATTCAGTTTAACCACCGCTATTTTACCACCCTTGGATCAAGTCAACATAAGGAAGACCTAATCTCAAACGTTGATTTCGATCAGCGATCCAGAACCTTCCTTGGCTTCTATATAAACCCTCCTATTCTCAACCTTTGGGAACTTTTGGCAGTCGTCCAAATTGAGAGAAAAATAAGAAAGAAGAGAGAAGTGAGAGAGAAGAGAGAAAAAGAAAAGAGAGAAGAGAGAGAAAGGGAAATGTTTTAGAGAAAACCTAAACCTAACCCTAAACAACTTCAAATCATCTTCAAACCTTCGTATATACGAAACCCCAAACACAACCTTGAGTGTTTGAGAGAGAGTGGTGTTACTGGTTTGTTCATTTGAAGCTGTAACCTCTTGATCTGTGATCTTATTACCAACTTAAACATTTTTGTGAAGATCTGTATTTCTTTACCGTAGAAATCTAAGATCTACACTTTGCATGTTATATTTCACTAGATCTGCATATTTCTTTCTCGTTTTGTGAAAATCTTTACTGATTTAGATCTGTAAATATTTTATGGTTTCTGTTCTTATGAAACTTAACCTTGACCTAGTTGGATTCTCACTTGGAGATTTTCAATCTCAAAAATATTTTTAAAACAAAGATTGATTAAGGTCTTGACCGATTTTGAAGCAAGATTTCCGTGGAATCTGGGATATATTAAAGGTCAAAAAGGTTTCAAGTTCTGTAAGAAAGAAAGAAAAGAAAATCACAGCATATAGTCTTTATATGTAATTTTCTAGGACTGTCTGTAAACACTAAGTGTGTATGAGTTCATGCATGTGTTTAGAAATCACATCACAAACACTTAACACACTACCACACTGGAAGTGTTGTGAATAAGATCAAAGATTATTGAGTCGACGCAAGGAAGCTAAAGCAAAGGAAGTTATCAAACTGGGAGAACATCATCAACAATCAGATCTAAGAGAAGTTAGAAGGACACCAAGTGGGGTATATTCCTAAACTTAGAATAGGTTGAGTTGTGTGCATGTATGTTGTATTGTTTGTAACTGCTATTTGTTTTTAGTGGATTTTTTACTTTTGTGACTTAGAAGTCACCGTGGATGTTTCCTCTATTGGGAGATGTTTTACCACGTTAAAAACTGTGTGTTATGATTATCTTCATCTCCTCATCTCATTCTATAGTGTGCTGAATTTTTGAAACTATCTTTGTTTTAAAACTGATTACAAAGTCTTGGTTATTCTCGTACATAAGTTTTTGTAAACACATCTTGTTGTTTATCATTTTTATTTTTGAAAGAAAAGGGTTTCTTCAACAAACATCCCGGAGTTTCTTATACAGTTTAATCTTGTATTAAACGGCATTAGCAACGTTTTTCAAGAACACTTAATGCTGCTTTAGCACCAATAAAGTCACCTTGGCCATTTGTTATATGGGGAATTAACTCGGTTGGCCCACTGTCGACCACCAAAGGCAGGTTCAAATACTTAGTTGTTGTTGTGGATTACTTCACCAAATAGGTGGAAGTAGAGCCAATGATTGATATATATTACGAGAAAGTGTATCAGTTCATCTGGAGGAATATCATCTATCGTTATGGTTTACCATATGTGTTCATCACAGATCATGGCACCTAGTTCGATAACGAGGAGTTTGAAGCAGAATGTGCCCAGTCCAAAATCCAGAAGCTATATTCTGTACCTAGCCATCCTAAAAGTAATGGTCAAACATAAGTAACAAACAAAACTTTACTGAATGGACTGAAAAAGACACTTTATACTGCCAAGGGCAACTGGATTATCGAGCTACACTTTATTCTTTGGGCCTACAAAATAACGCCGAGAAGAGTAACTGGACAAAACACCACACATGCTTACATTTGGGATGGAAGAAATGGTACCGACCGAGATCAGCCAACCTACTCACATGGTACTGAACTTTAATTGCATAGTTAGTGACTTGATGAGGCGATTAGATCTCGACATGTTGGAGGAAGTACGGGAAGATACTGCTTACTAACACCGAACTTCTCTCTTTTATAATAAAAGGGTCAAGCCGACTAACTTGAAAGAATTTGTTTATGTTCTTAAGAAAGTTATCTAGAAGGGTAACTAGCTTGAGGCCAACTGGCACACATATCAGCTGTCATCCGACTAGGGAAATATCGGATAGAGACTTTAGAGGGTGAAGAATTAAAAATCCTTAGAATGCCAAACATGTTCGAAATTATTATCAGTAATTCCAAGGATGTCAATTATTGTATCTCTCTTGATTTTATTTCAGTATCAATAAAAAGTTAATTTCATTCTCTTCAATTTTTTGATTTTTTTTTCAGAGTATGGTGATGATAAACATCCCTAACACATAACTTTTGATCTTTAGCTATGACCAAGTCAAAACAGGACTACATCCCTCAGAATTTTGTCGACAATAAGAAAAATAATAACTAACCAAGTCAAAATAGGATTATAATCCTCAGCACTTGGTCGATAAATAATTTACTTCATGTATGACTTCGTAAAAAACAAAATCATGAACAAGAGGTTAATTACTTCATGTATGATTTTTTACAAACAAGTCAAGAACAAGAAGTGTAAAACTTCTTACAAAATTGAAAAATTTATTAAAAAAAGTTTAACCGATTAAGTTAAATGTAGGAAGACATGTAAAAATTCTTAGCTACTGGAATATAAACGTACATTCCTAATACACTTGGTCACCAATGATAATTAATGCTAAATTCGGATCAATATATCTAAGCGCATTAGTAGAATCAATGGCATAACCACTAGTAACTAATACTACATTTGGATTGATATATCTAAGTGTATTACTAGAACCATTACAATCACAAGTTAACTGAATGATTAAAATAGTTTTAAGTTAACAAAAAACAAACACATTTTATTCATACAAACTGTATTACATTCAAATGAATTACAAAATACATGATAATCATTCAACTGGACGTTTTCCCTCAGCTTTGGAAGACGATTGCACTTTTTTTATACCAGTAGGAGGGTCATCTAGCGTATAGGAAGAATTGATAAAGTTAAAATATTGAATCATCTTTCTGCTGCTGTTGCTCGGCCTGTTGGTCAGATAAGGAGGTCGAACTATTTCAAGTTCATCGTGTAACTCCTAATCCCCTAAATATTTTAATATCCATCATTGGGGAATTGACTCAATATGGATCCATATGATATCCAACTTGAACAGAGGCTGTTTGTAATCTAAGAAACTAGGATCATACTAATACTAGAGTTTGCTATCTTGATCAACCTTCATCACAGCCAAGCAATTGGTCCAACCCCATTTATAACCTTCACGATGAGTTTGAGCAAGGTGATCATCTATATGACCCAAAACTTCATTATAGCCATCCATTCATACCTCTCTGGGTTGTTTGTGAAACTGGAAGGTTAATCTTTCAACTTGATATTGAAGTTTCTTCAAAACCTCATCCTTCACCTTCAACTAAGAGGATTGGTCGATAAGGGTTTTGTCTTTATCTTCCGATCTTGTGGGCAAATCGGTAATGGCTTGACTCTTTGTCTCCAACTGGACAACTTGATTAGCTAAAGTTTTCTTGGTCATACTCTCTTCTATATTTGGTCGACTAGCTCTTTATCTAGAAGATGATGCAGGTTTGGATTTTGTCAAAGCTTTAAGCTCTTCCCTTAATTTGACATTTTCCTCCTCCAAAAAAGTAGCACCTTCATCGGCACCAGCAACAGAAGATTGTTTTAAGGCCCCACGTTCATCGCTCAGTCTATTATTTTCTTCTTTGATGAACAACCAAAAGTGTCTATTTTATACCCCTAATAGACGCATTTTAGTCACTCATTTTAATTAAAAATGGCCTTATGTTCGTATTTATCTACATTGCAGGTCACTCAGCAGTCGCAGTGTTAAATGATACTAAATCAGCGTAATTGCGACACAACAGCGGTCAAAAGCATGAAGCGAAGAAATCATAGCACCGAGAAGTTCGAAGTCCTATTTGAGCTTGCCGAGATCATTTTCAATGTTTCGAACCCTGTCCCCGAACCAAACCTAAGCCTACACCGAGCCCAGAATAATCACTAGAGCCTCGTGTGTGTTTAATTTATGCTTTTCATATTTTTCTAGATTTTTATTTTTAGTCATTTTATTTTTAGGATTTATTTAGAATTTTCTAGGATTTATTTTCTATTCTTATATTTCTTTATTTTGATTTTGATTAGTTTTTAATTTTTTAATCTTTATTTAATTTTGTTATTTTATTACGATTTTTTTTAGTTTTATTAGATTTTACAATTTTTTTAGGATTTTAGTTTTTAGATTTTTAATTTTTAACTTTTAATTTTTTTTATTATTTTCTTTTAGTTTGATTTTTATTTATTTTATTTTAAGTTAGTATTTTTTTTTTTAGTTTTGTTACTTTATATTTAGATAGCTTATTTTAATAGGAGGCAAATTAAATATACACACAAAAAAACCTACCCCACCACACACGCCTAAATACCCCCCGCCTTCTTCATCTTCTCCACCAAACACTTTCTCTCTCCAAACCACCATTAATAAACACCCAACAAATACAAACCCACTTTATAACCCTTGCCGATCCATTTACCCAAACCCTCAACTTGATTTCTACCTGCTTCCTTAACATCGGCTACAAAACCCGTGACCTAATTCTACTGAACCCAAAACTTGGAACCCACTTTCGAACCCACCTGCTCTAAACCCATCTTCGGACAGACGGCCAACAACCTATTTCGTCAAACCCAGAACCAACTTCCAAACCCGAAAACTCCATGGATTTCAGCTACCAAAGCCCCTAACCCGGTTGCCAAACCTACGACCACCATACAAACCCAATTAACTAACTACCCATTTCTCCATACATGCCAACCAAAAAAAATAGGAGCCATAAAATCAGTTGCCAAATCAAAAAATAAACCCACGTGAGTATAACTCAAATCCATCCAAATTGTCTTTGACTTAGCCAAAGGAAATCCCAAAAATCTCTCAAGAAGAAAACAACATCATGAATTATTTTATAAAGAGGCATCAACTCATTTTCAAAGAGGACTCTCATCACGTAGGAGAGACTGCATAAGAGAGAACATAGTGTATATTATGTACAAACTAGGAACCTAAAAAATTCAAAAAAATACAAAAAAAATAGTATGGTTTAGAATAATTTTTAGGTTGTTTTCAGTCTTGTTGGTGTAATCAAGTGATGAAATTTGTGAAGAAGATTGGATGAATGTCGAGACGCGTTTCAAGAACATGATTCGACAGAAAAAATTGCGTATTATATTTCTCCCTCTTATATCATTTCATATTACTCTTGACATATATTTGATTATTGTGTTATGTTCTGGTATGAGAATGTTAGGCTAAACACCCTGTTCAAGGGGTGGGATGCACTGTGTATAATGTTAGTTTAATTAATCAATTTCATTGATTGTCATATTTCTAGGAAAATTAATTTGTGATTGTAAGAAATTAATTTACGTATCGGGAGATAGTAAATTAATTTTAAAAATTAATGTTGATTTTGGGAGTCGAACTAGAGAAAGGTTTCTCCTAAAATTAAATATTAATTTGGTGTTGACATTTAAGAATTCATACATTTTTTTTATTAAATTCATCCTAGTGGGTAATTTCTTGAAAATAGTATGATTATTAATCTTATCATCGTGTGACATTTTGAAATTAGTTTTCTGAAAAAGATTTTATTAAATTTATAATTGTAACGAGAGGTAGATTATCAATTTAATATTATCTCGAAATATTTTAAATTACTAAATTGAGAAATTAAAATAATTGATAATGCAGTGTAATCCCATCTCTTGACTTTCTCATATTTATCAAACTCGGTTACACATTATATTTCGTTATTTAGTCATATCATAGTTTTAGCATTTAGTAGTTAATTTTTCCCTTGAAATTAAAAAAAAGATTTTAATAATAAAATTTGAATTGCATGTTTTCACAATAATTGTTTCACCCTTGGAAGTTGGTTTGATACCCGTACTTACCGCAATACGAGTTGTTTTAAACAAGTTTTGTAGGTACTCAAGGGAATTTTGAGATTGGCTTTTGAAGAGAATGACCATATGCTAAAAGCCACTTATCATTCTTCTAGAAGTTTAAAAATCTCTCTGGATTCATCAACTTCACGGTTCAATAAGAACTCCTTGTTCCTAAATGCAGAGGCATATTTTTCTAGTTTCCCCTCAAAACCCCAAACTTCACTCAAGGCCTTACATTTGGCTTCGTAGTCGGCATGCAGAAGAGATTTTCTTTCATTATGATCTGCTTGCAAATCTTCAATCATCTCAAAGTATGCAACATTATTGGTCGCAACTCGGTCAAGAAGAAACCTGAGATAAGTGTATACATCCCTTGCCTGATCAGAAGCGTCTGTGCCGAGTAAGTTTGTTAATTCCTCAACAGTTAAGTCCAGGTGACCAGTTTCTAACATATTGTTGCAGCGCTTGAGTAGGTTGGATTCATTGGAGGCAACTTTTTCCATCTTGGCCATAAACTAGAAAGATAAAGTAATAACTAATCAATAACAAAAGAAGGAAGCAGAGAAGAGCAACCGCCGAGCAATAACAAATGACACGTGAATTGAATAAAAAGTTCTTTCATTGATAAATAAGAAATGTTACAAATACATCGGAATAAAAAAAAAGATCCAAAAAAGGTGCAAAATACAAAAGGCCGAGCAAGTCTACACCTTCTTCTTATCCTTCTCCATACCAGGGATATCTTGCTCGGTAGGAGGGAGATACGAAGTATTTCCTTAGTCGACAAGAGGGGCAACAGATTTAACAGCCATGCAAGATTGCCCTGAACAAGATTCATCTTCAATCTCATCATCAAGGTTAGGTGGGGGATCTAGATCATACCCTAGGAAGAGCTCAGAATCTTCAACAGTACTAACTTCCTTCAATGCCGCCGACCAACCTTCCTTGAATATTTTTTTCTTGGCATATTCAACTTGAGCAGAAGTAATAGAGATAACTTTATCCCAACCCCTATTGAAGGAAACTTCCTTGGCCTTCTTTCACTTGGATTTCTGGGCAGAAAGGTCTGTGGTCAGCTTGACTACTTGACCTTCAGCAGCCTTTGCCCTGTGCTCAGCTTTAGTAATAGTCGAGTTAGCTTCAACCAAATCATTATCATCCTTCTACCGAGCTTCTTTATCAATTTTAATTTTTTCTTCCCAGGACTTTTTCTCAGTTTCCATAGCCTGTTAGGATTCTAGCAAAGAATTCCTTAGACCTTTAAAGGCTTCTTCTACTTCTCCCGAGGAAGAACATAACTGATTGTCCTTCTCTAGCATTTGGTTATAGTCAACCAAGAACTGAAATAAAAAGCCAAGTTAATGTGAAATTAAAAAGGCATGAATAGCATCCTACCAACGTCAAAAATGAAAATTTACCAAGGAAGACTTTAAGAAGCCCTTACTGATAATTGAGATCGGGTCATTGAAGCAGCAACAACTCTATGGTCAGGGAATGTGTCAGACTTGATCAACTTCCTAGCCAAGCTAGGACTAAAGACTATAGATGAGCCAGTAACTGGTGGAACCATGCCAACCAAACCCTGTTAATCGGAATCAATAATTTTCTCAACCTGCTTATCAGTAGGACCCCTCCTCAATATCTTGAAAGGATATTCATTACCCTTATTGGCTGGGAGGGGCTTTTTACCAGCATCATTCTTCTTCTTCTGGGCAGCAATATCAACTATTGTCTTGGCACCAACTACAGTTTCATCTTTCAAAAGGTTGAGGATTTTTCTCTTTCCCATACTGATAACAAGTGTAAGATTGGAGTCAAGAGAGGTGGAAGTATCGACTTCAGTAACGATTCCAGTAGATTCACTGGCATAGGAAGTAGATACTGGGTCTTTCTCTAAGTCAATTATAACTGATGGAATGCCAACTATTGGTCGGGATACAAAGAAAGTGACGGAGATCTTATATTCCAGCAATGTAGAAGCTGATCGACGGTGATCTTCTCCTATTCTTTGGTTCAGGCCCCACAAGAATTTTAGTTCTTCCAAATTAAATTCACCCAACTTAGGGGACTTTCTCATATGTTCCTCTGCAATAAAGCAACAAGCAATGGTAGTTAGTACATATCAGAAAAGAAGAGCAAAAATTGAAATAACAACCTACCCTATTCCCTGATTTAGGGCACCTGGGACCATGATAGGCTACTCTACCATCAAAGGGGGCATATTGCCAATTATTAACTACTAAAGCATGACTCCAATAATCTTTAGGGGAGTCAGGCAATTTTAACACTAAAGCACTATTAACATCTCTGGTTTTCAAATAATATGTATTTTCCCCTGCAATTTGCATAATTTAATCTCTGTAATCCCAATATGGGTCATATGGAGTTCGGTCAATCTGTTTACACCATTTATAATTATCCAAGTATTGGGAGCCAATCGTGCTGGGACAACATCAAAATATTGGCAAAAATAAAGAAGAAAAGGGTTTGGTGGAAATGAAAAACCACACTCTTCTATAAACAAAGTGGGAATCCAGTGACCTTCATCCAAGGAATATACATCTAAAGGTCCATGGGGAACTTCGGACCCCAAAAGGAATTTTATGTTGTTCCCTAAATTCCTCTAAAGAATCATTGTCAATTATATATACCAAAGTTCAAAAGACAAAAATGAGGAAAAACAAAGAAAGGAAAGAATTCTTACAAAAGATTAAGGATCCAGTAAGAACTGTCAAAATAAAGGAGAATCGATGGCAAACGATCGCACAAAAGCTCAAAGATAGCTTCTACATTTCAAAAATTTGGGGGATAAGAAAGAGCCTGAAAAAGCTCCCGCCTTTTATTGGTTGCCTATAAAACACAAATGAAATGATTAAATGTACCAATGATTGACATTCCGATGACTTCGAGAGTCAAAAGGTTAAAATTCCCCTTTTCCCTTTGGCGGTTTGCTAAAATTCAAATTATTTACAAAAAAACCATTTTCAAACAGTGCCAGTAAATTTTTCAAGTGTGGGAGGTCGGCTGCCGACTAAGCATCATAAAAATACTCTGAATTACCTCTAGAGTCAAATGCTCCATACTTTCATGCAAACATCAAGCATGGAACATTGGGGGCTTCTCTTGATGCTAAAAAGTATCCACATAGGTGGATAAATAAAAAGTAAACACGTATCCTCCTACGTGACCAAAATCCTAGTCAGTAGAAAGTAAATCTGTTGACCAAGGCATGAAATGCCGACCAACAAGACAACGAAGTGTCATCATCCCAGGGGTCATACTACACGTGGTTTATACAACCAATTGTCGCATTTATTATGTAAAGATGTAAATGCTTAATTAAATAAAATCATTCCATACATTGACATTCCAATCCTTGACCTCTGGGTCACTATAAATACATTGTATCCCTTTCATCAAGAAAAAGGTTGAACGAATACTGGGATATTCTTATCTACAAGAGTACTTAACTTTCTGTAACAAAAAAGATTAATAAAATAACAGTGGACGTAGGCTTTCTTACATGACTGAACCACTTTAAAAATCTCTCTCTTTATTTACCATTACGTATTTTATGTGTGATTAGAAAATTAGATCCAGTCTAGTTTTTTTACATCGAAACAGTCGTTTCAGTTTCTGCAAGTTTTTTACGTTCTTTTTGCCACATCTTTTTAATCAGTTCTTCGAAGCTATAAATACCGTAACAAATCATATTTGTTGTCATAATTCAAACGTTTGTAGAAAATCTTAGAGAGATAAAAATTTCAGGCCTCCTTTAGAGTGTTCTTGAGCGAAAAAGGTTGCCACAATAAAAGAAATTCTTTAGCTCCTTCCGGTTTGCTTTTCAGTACCTGCATTAGTTCCTCGTGTTCTATTTAATTTCCACTAGATACGCCTTTTTTCTCCATTGTTAGGGTTTGCAGGTTCATCTTTTTTGGTTTTCCTTCTATTGGCTGGTGGTGGTTTGTTTTTGTTGGTACTTAGTGGTGATTTTGGGTCTAAACGGCCATTGAGTTGATTGGCCTAGGTTATTGCCGAAGGGTTTATGGGATTTTGGTGTTTTTTCACCATTTTGAGCTAGGTTTAGGTTTTTGTTGTAAAAAGACAACCCTAAGTTCCCCTCTTTATCACTTTCCTACTGCAATTGGGCTTCTTTATTTATCATTTCCCCCATAACGTTCAATGAATTTATAATTTCATTAAAAAACTTGAGTCTGAATGACCTGTGATCACTGAAAGGAGGTTTCCACACCCCTTATAGGTAGTTAGACCTAAGGAGGAACAGGGCCATCCCTGTTATATGCCAAAATCTCAATCGAGTAGTGGTTCTTCACCCGACCCAAGTGAACCTTATGTGCAGTCCCTTATTTTAGGTAGCTCTAATACCCTTCTTGTTGCCCTTCTCCTTCGGAGAGTGATTTCGCAAATACCGTTTCAGTGTTTGCTATAGACATTGATCCCTCCACTGACAAAGTTGGTATGGACATGGCAGAGGATACGCATTAAGAAATTATTGGCTGTTACCCATCCACATCCCTTATAGGTGGGTTTGTTTGTGATGCTCTGAAGGAGGATGATGTCTCTTCTGGGTCATCCGATTCTTATAATCCTGTAGAGACTGACATTGGGTGGTACAAATGTACCATTACAGATGATAATTTAGATTTGTTATTGGAGAAATTTACTATCCCTATAGCTATTCAGACAAGGCTCCCCATCCCGAGGAAATGTGTTATTCAGTGAAGGACATTGAGGAAGTTTGTCTCCCCCTATGGGCCCTCCATGTGGGGTTGAGGTTACCCCTTCACCCAATTATCTAATCAATCTTGAGGGGTTATGGGTGACTCTAACCCAACTCTCCCAATGTTTATAGGTATATTTCGAGGGCTATGATGTTTTGGAAGTCCCGAATTAGTTTTGATCTGAAGAGGGATATTTTTAGGTATGTCCATGGCTTAAAGGACAATGCCAAAGCCCTCGATTATTAGTATTTTTCTCCTCAAAAGACCCAGTACAAAATGGTTACAATTAGTTCAGAGCAGTAATCATAGTTGGAAAGGTCAGTACATGTTTGTGAAAGAGGACTAGGAGTTTAGGTCCCATAACCAGGATAAATTATGTTGTGTCCCAAGAGCATCGGCTGGACCTAATTGATTAGGTAAAAGTTTATCTTGAATTTAGGTAAAAGTTTATCTTGCATTTTCCTTAACTGTTCATTTTCGATTGTATCATTTACTGACCTTCTGCTCAGCTATGTGTTTTTTCTTTTCTTTTTTAGTGAAGCGAGCCCATAGACATCCCAAATCTTTAGTCGATCTTGTTGAGACATATTGTGAAAGGAAATCTCTTACATTTGAAGAGTTATTCTTTGTTAAAAGATTTATCACTGATGATATCATACTCATCCAGGTGGACTTGCACCCGTGGAATTTGAAGTTAAGTTAGAATGTTGTGTATTACGGGAAACACACACTGGTGTTGGTGAACAGTTTACTGGTGGAGAAATAAGTTTTGAAGCATGTATGGTGTATATTCATCTCTTTCTTTTCCCCTTTTCCTTCTTCACATTAGGTGACCCATTTTCTCGTCTATTCTCAGTTATTGAGGAACATCGGTCAGAGGAAACGTTTGGGATGCCTCCCCGTCATATCGATCACCAGGCCATAGCTTTGGCTAGAAAGAAAAAGATGAAGGCCATGTAGGGCCAAGTTGGGGCCGATCAAGCTACTACCGTTGTTGCCAAGGTGGATGGAAAGAAACTAAAGCTAATGCTACCGCTACGATATCCCAATTAAAAGGGAATGCCCCTATTCATTATGAGGGGACCACTATTAGAGAGAAAAAACCTCTCGAACCTTCTGATATCGATCGGGTAAAAAAAGTTCCCAGGTTTGAAGGTGAGAATAGGTAGACCCTCCGTAGGTTGGTGAGGGGTTTGATCCACACCTCGTGTTATGGAGAGGATCCTGAATTTTAGTTTGATACGAATCATAAAATTTCCTCTGAAGAGTTAAAATTCAACCAGGATTCCATCTTCTATCACGCCAACAACGTAATTGATCTGCTCGGCTATCACGGTCATGGCAAGGACTTTGAGTTCGTGAGTGGGTACAATCCAGACTCTTTTTGGAGATTGGCCGACTAGAGGTGGTAAGTTCTACCCTTATTTTATTCATTTCTATGCTTAGTGTCTCTTTATTAACCTTTATCTTGTCGGCAGTCGGGCCTGGTAACTACCTTCCTCAGGGATAAGGCTGTAGCAAACTAATATGCTTTTGAAGGGTTAACTGCTGAGCATTAAAATTTGAAGGAGAGATTTGATAGAATGTCCAACGAGATGAAAGTGAAGGACGAGCAGTTGATGATAAGGACAACTGAGCTGAGCACTTTCGAAGAGGAGATCATCACCCAAAGGGATAAGGCTGATATTGATGATGCCACCATTCAGAGCCATTATGATGCTCTTGCAACTGCTCAGGAAACTTTGAAGAAGTTCGTGTAGGAGGTAAAAACTGCTCACGATGCTCTTGTTTCTGCTGAGGCAGGAGATGTTGAAAAGTTCAAGTCCTCTACAAAGTATAATATGGATTGTGTTGGCTTCATTCTGGAAAGTTATGAAGAGATAAAAAAGAGGGCGATGGATTATTATCTCGACATAACTGAGGAGGTCGATGAGTGGAAAGGTGATGATGAGGAAGCCCCCGCTTTAGCTGGGGAGGATGGGGATGAGTTCCCAATGGATGGTACCTTTCCTTCTCATTCAGCTCAAGGATTTGTTGGTCCTTTTGCTCCTGCCTTGTGAATTTTTGTGAAGCTTTACTTATGTTGCCTTTTTATTTTGATCTTTCTAGTACTGGTTGGCCCTGTTGTTGTTTTTGGGGCATTGAAAGGATGTTAACTCAATAATTATGGAATGATATGGTTGTGTACCAGTATTTTATTTAAATGAAGTTAACTTCTCTATTTTCCTTCATTTTTATTATAAAGTGTTTGTTGATAATGATCAGAATTTACACGTTTATATCAAATAAAAATAAATGATTTCTGATCGTGACTTATTATGGTCGTACAGAAGGTAATCACCTTTCTTCACAACCGGTTAGGTCGTATAGAAGCTAGACTGAGCACCTTGTTATCAAACTTGTTATGACAAGTTTGTACATGGGTAAAGTATTTATGTTCATGGTCGGTTAATTTTATCCGAAGCATACAGTTCCTGTTTGTGACTTATTTGCTCAACGAAGTCATACATTACTTATTTTGTTCATGATTTATTTGTTCAACGAAGTCATATAGAGATTATTATCTTCATGTCCTATTTATTAAACGAAGTCATACAGGTCTTATGTAATTAGGTATGTGCACACATATCTTATTCCAAAAAGAAAATTAAGAAATAAAACATGGAAGGAAAAATTGCTATTTTATTGATATTAAGAAGCTAGGTATGTGACTAAAGTAAAATGGATATTACTGATAGTACAAATAAACAGGCCAACGTGATGTTATTGAGGTTTTATATGTTAAAGAGAAATAATGCAATGACATTGTGAAAAAAGAATTGATTATTGATGTTCCTAGTTTAAACATGTATAGGCTCTCTTCAAAAACTTTTAACAGCAAGTCAGCCGTAACAAAATGGAGTATCAAAAAGTTAAATGGTAAGACGGAGATCAAGAAACTTCATTAGATAATTGACTTTCAACCTTACCTTTTTAATTATCACTCAGCTGGTGAAGTTAGAACAGTCACAAACAATATCAAGGCCTTGTGGGTTAGAGAAGAAAAATATTGGGCAATGAGATCTAGAGTGAAATGGCTAAAATAGGGAGATAAGAACTCCAAGTTTTTTCATGCTACTACAATCCAAAGGAGGTAGAGGATTTACATAGTCAGTCTTAAGAATGAATATGGAGCTTCGATTGAAGGAATGGAGTAATTAGAAGAGTTGGAAAATTATTATTAAAAAAATCTTTTTACTTTTAGTGGCTGATGTGACTCCTCTTTGCTAACTAATCTTTATCCTAATCTTATTACTAAGTCTATGAACTACTCTTTCATTACTCCTTTATCCACGGATGAACTTAAAAGTGTAGTGTTTGATAAGGGCCCTTCAAAAGCCCCTAATTCAGAAGGAATGCATGGGGTTTTCTATTAAACAATTTGGGAGGATATAAATTGGGATATATTAAAAGTAATTAAACTCTTTTTTAACACTAGGTACCTTATTAGTGAAATACTGGAAATCTCTCTCATTTAACAACCATTAGTCTCTTTAATTTTCTACCAAAGTCATTTAAATTTTTTTAGTTTCCAGACTTACACCCATCATTGATCTTATCATTGCCCTATCAAAGTGACTTTTTTACTGGAAAGCTCATTCAAGACAATATCATTGTTGCCCAAGAGATGTTTGCTTTTTTTAGGAGAAAAAGGAGAGGGAAAGACTTTGATTGTGCTTTGAAACTTGATATGAACAAAGCTTATGACATAGTTGATAGGAGGTTCCTCAAAGACTCTGTCTTTGATGTTAGTTTTAATGTTTGGTGGGTTGATTTGGTTATGGAATGCATCTCTAATGTTAGTTTTAAGATTTTGATCAATGGGGATAATCACACTTCCTTCAACCTATCTAAAGGGCTTAGGCAGGGTGACCCCTTCTCCCTCTTTCTATTCATCATTGTTACTAACAAACTATCCCTATTAGTTTCCAAGGCCTTGGACAACAACCTCCTTAAAGGTTTTAGAATTAATGCTTCCATCCCCTATTTCTTACACGCTTTTTGCTGATGACTCTCTCTTTTTATTTAAAGGCAATGAAGTAGAATGTTGGGTCCTACTAGATTTTTTTAAGTTATATTATCAAGTGTCTTGTCAACAAATAAATCTAACCAAGTCTAGATTAATTTGTAGTACCAAGATGAACTTATCCACTAAATTGGCCCTTTCTCATACTCTTAGTGTCCTCCTGGATAAACCTAGCAAGTACCGTAGTCTTACCTCTGAATGGGCCAAGTCTGAGAAAAAAACCATCCCCTGGATGAATGAGAGGATACTCATGAGGTTAAAGGTTGGATAGAGAACTTTTAAGTCAGTTAGGGAAATAAATTCTTATTAAAGAAATTTCGCAAGCAACTCCATCTTATGCTATGTCTATCTTCCAACTTCCGAAGGGCTTTTTTATGAACTTTCCTAAGAATTTCTAATTTTTGGTGGAAAGGGGGTAAAGATAAGAAAGGCCTTCATTGGAAGGCATGGGATTTTATTTCCCATTCTAATAAGTTTGGGGGGCTTGGGATTTAAGGACTTTGAAAGAAAAAACCATTTCCTTTGGGCAAAATAGGCCCAGAGGCTTCTTTGTAACCCTGACTCCCTTTGGGAAAAGGTCCTACAAAGCCTTAACTTACCAAATTGCTCTTTTTGGAAGCCCCATCCTCTATAACAGGATCTTGGATTCGAAATAGCCTCACGCATCAGAGGAACCTTTTAATAAGCCAAGTGATATGTCAAGTGGGGAATGTGGTTGCTATTAGCATTTGGGATGACAAGTAGTTGAACAATAGTGTGCTCCCTCCTACGATCCCCAACCAGGCTAGTAGTGACCTTATTTTCCCATACTTTTTTTCGTATAACTCTCCCCTTATGCTATGTCCATCCTCAAAATTCCCTTAATCTCCATTAGTGATAATGACATTATGATTTGGTCTCACACCAATGGTGAAATTTTCTCAATTTCTACAGCCTATCATGTCTCAGCTAGCCCCAGCCCCCCCCCCCCCAAGAAAAAAAACTAAATACTCTTTCATTCCCTATCCTGACTCGTAGAAAAAACTCTAGGTAATTAAAGTCCCCCTAAGGTCATTTTCTTTGGAGAAAATTTATGGAAGAAAAACTCAGCGAAGACCCTACCTTTTCAATTAGTGGTAAGGAGGTGGAAACTATTGAACATATGTTAACAAGTTGTGAGTGGACTAATCTTGTTTGAAAGAGATAAACCTGGCCCAACCTCATTACTTTTTCCCCATGTTATGGAGTTGAAAATTGGTTCTTTCATGTTATGGAAAACCTAGCAAATTTCCCTCATGTTTTGCTTGATCAAAAGATTTCATTTGCATGCAGTTGTTGGATGATATGAAAACCTGAAATGAAGTAATCCTTAGTAAGTCTTATATCCATATATCCAAGGTGATTTCTAAGGATTTGTCCTTACTTGTGAACTATAGAAAAAGTTTTAAGGAGTTTATGACTAAATCTAGGGTAAACTCTCCCTTACCTCTTATGAGTGTAAGCACTTAGACCTCTTGTCTAAGATTAAAGTTAATTATGATAGCTCTTTTTTGGATAATTCAAAGACTGGTTTAATTGGTTTCATTTGCAGGAACTATTTGGGAGTTCTAATTTATGTGAATGCCTTTTTTGTCCTACTTCTTACATCCATGAAAACATGCTAGATAAAATCATACTAGAATTAGACTTTTGGACTCTTATACAATGCATGCAAAATGACTTTTGTTCATATTGGGAGGTGAAATGAAGAAAAAGACAGATCAAACATCTTACTAACCACTACCGTGATATCTACATCATTCATGTGCCTAGGAAGGCTAACTCTACTATTTATTGGCTTGTCAAAAGGTGCTCGACTCTCCCATAAAATTTCCTTGAACATCTTCCCTCTCCCTTTGTTGATATTCCCAGACAAGATTTCCCCCAAGAAGGTGCTGAATGAGATGTTCTGTGGTTTGAATCGGGTGTACGCATGAATTTATGTTGTTATTTGGTAGGTTTCTTGGGGTTTTTTGGGGTTTCTTTAGTTTGGATCTGAGATAAGTGGTTTCCTTTAGTAGGATCCTCTTTCACATTTGGGGGTTTGTTTTTAGGGTCTCCTCCTTCTAAATACTTTCAATTGATAAATATATGGTTGGGTTATGTGTTTGTCCACATATTTATTTCTTTGCTTGGGCTCCCCCCACATGTAACTTTCCTTTGTTTATAAAATCATCATTTGCTGGTGTTTAAAAAAATGAACGTGTGAATAATTTTGAGAGGGATCAATAATTAGATTCCATTTAGGATAATGGATACTAGTTACTTATAGGACATAGTACATAATGCAATTTCAACATCTATTAACTATTAAACTAATGTTATAGTGCATAATGAATCATCAGAGAGTGTGGTACCATAGTGAATATACATAGATGATTTTATAATGCAATAAGGATTCCAATACAAAAGGACAAGTTTATACATAAAACATTAATAGGTAGTTACACTATTAATAATAAAAGGTCAATGTCAATTGGACAAGTTCATACATCAACATTAATTGGAAGTCATATCATCAATAATACAATGTCAAGGTCAATTTATGAGTTAATATCCCAGCAGACCAAGTTCAAAATTAAAAATAAAAATATAATAATTTTGAAATTTCAAAAGTTGATGATGAATTCATACAAGTGGCTTGTAGACGAGCAATTAAGAGTGACACGGTTGATGAAACGACATAACCAGAAAGCTTGGAAGTGATTAATAACATGCAAAAGTCGTTGCCAATTTTAAGAGTAAGTACTTTTTTGTTAATAAGATTAATTATTGTTATAGTAGATGTGAATCTAAGATATTTTAAACGAGTAAATATATATCATTTACTGACATCAATTTAATTAATAACACATAAACTTCAGTATCTCCACCCTAATGTTATTGAGTGTATTTCATCATACTAAAAACATGAAGAGTTTCGTTACAAGGAAATAAAACATCATCACTGCAACCAAATCAATTTAGGGAAGAAATCACAACATCAAGAAGATTCAGATCAATCTCAAATAAGGTATCAAGAGAACAAGCAAGACTTCAACAAAAAAAAGTTTATCAAAGTAAAAACAATCATCAAGGAGGTTCACATTTAAGCTCAACGAATATGTCAAATATTACAAAAGCGCACAACAACAATTTTTTTCATCACTTAAGGTTCAACAAATGTACAAAACTTCATCATCATGAAATAATATTTAATAAGATGCAATAAGATTTTGAGTGATTTAGGAATTATTGTTAAAGTGTATTTTATTTTTGACTTGTTTATTCCATTAGCTCAAACACACATAAGCGCCCAAAAAAATTTCTACAAATTTAAAACAAAGTTTCAAATTCAAGTCAGATTGATATAAACTATTCGAGTCAACTAAAACTTATTTAGTCGACATAAATAATTAAATTTATTATGAGGAAGATTAGATTGAAGCAATGGGAATTTTATTCGACAATAAAGATTTTTAAGTCAGCTAACCTATTTTAGTCAAGTTATATATTTTATAGTCGATTAAAAAATAGTAAATTGAAGTATAACTATTAGTTTTTAATAACTATAAATAAAATTTTCCCCAACGACTCGTGGATGATAAAATAAACTATTTATGACCCCTAGTCCCACAAGAAAGTGCATTCCTGACTCTCTTTGGCCTATCGTCATTGTGATGGCAAGGGATTAAATCATGGGACATAAAAATGCTACCCCTTAATAGTATGTGTGTATATATATAAGCCCACCTAATTCAAAAATATATAAATAAACCCTTTGACTAGTCAAGTTGCTATTGTAGAAATGTAAAATTATAAAGATACCCTTATAACTATCCACGTGATAAAGTCTAAGATCAAATATCAAATCTTTTTTAGCTCCTCTTTTCCCTCCTATTTGGTGAGCTCATCATTTTTTATTTCCATAATTTGTGTGATGCCAAACAACTCAATCTTTCGCTCTCCATTAAAGAATTCTTCAATCAAAATGAAGGTATATCATATTGCAAGATTTTGAATGGAAAGGGTCGGATAATAGTGAGAAAATTGCAAGAGTTTTATAAATTAGAAGATACCAAAACACATTTAAAAAAAAAGGTATTGAATGATTTTATGATCCTTTGATTTGGGACATGAATTACATGCATGTTGGTACAGAAATTACAGTTTTTGATGAAGCGTTCCTAAAGATTTTTTTTAGTCTAAAACCAAACTAATCGATCTTTGTATTGAACAGTGTTTGATAAACTAGATAAATATATCAGAAAAAAAGTCACGGCATCGAATTTTTTTTCTTCATAAATCCGTGAATTTTTATTGTAATGCTATTGTTGTCTTAAGTTTTTATATATATATATATACACACAATAGTAGGTATATACTTATCTGTCTTTGTTTATTATTATATATACGATAGTGGGTATATACTTATCTATCTTTGTAAACATCTAGTGTAACAAAAAAATTTGAATTAATATGATGATAATCTACAAAGTATCTTTAAATGTAAAATGTTTGTTTATAATTATATAAGCTTGTCGTCTTAATGTTTTGTTTCATAACTGTAATGAGACTATTGTATGGTCGTAGAATACATGAGGGTTGTTTGCGATGGTATATACATTGGTTGGTATCTGTCAAATTTAAATTTGTAAAAAAAAGTCACTCCCTTTAAAATACAAATGGAGTTCTGTGCATTAAACCACTTTATGGTACAAAATTTAGGGGTAGATAAATGCAAACCCTTGATATTAAGTATATATACATATATTGTGACACCCCGCCTAATTAAATACCGGGCGATCACTCCTTTATTAAATTAAAATCAAGGTGAATAGTTGGTTCATTCTTAGCATCACTATCGTAAAAATAACTTTTCCAATTTAAACACCCTAATTAATTAAGCTAAGTGCCAAAACTATTTTTAAACATTACTTTCCAAATTTTATTTTGAAAACAAAGATTTAATTATTTACAACAATTTAATATTTAACGAATCACACCATAATAATCCTGGAACATATAATCCAAATAATTTAAACATTCAACAACTAAATCCCAACATTAAAACTTAAAGTAAAACATCCAGACAGTAATAAATCCCAAAGTGACAATACTAGAAATAACTGAATTACGATGTCCAAGTAAATAACTGAATAATGGAAAGGGCGACACATGCCCCACTAAATGAATATGCTAGGAGTGGAGTCAAATAAATGAAGTCGTCTAAGCAAGAGCCCTGCAACTCCCACCTAAGCTGCAGCACGTTCCTTCCAAGAGATCCTAAGCAAGACGCCCCTGTGGCTGGGCACCTATAATATATACATATATATACAAGAGAGAAAGAGAAATAGAAACGGGTCAGAGCCCGATAGTGTATATGATTTAAAATTCGTTTAGGAAGTATTTAAATTGTTACAGGCCAATGCAACAACATATTAGTGCGCCACTCTCTTGAGAAATTCTCACCTCTCTTCTAATGTGCACGCCTATCGTACTATCCTTCTCAACGGTTTATCTTATCATATATCGCACTAATCTTCCCAATGATTTAACTTATCTTAGGTTACTCGTAAGATTTAAAACTGAACAACATAATGGTTTAAGAGAATAATTTCATTTAGTAACAAAGCTCTCATTTTAACTTTATTTATTAATAAAGTTTCCCAGTGTCATATTATACTTTTTCAAAACAAGTATTTCCAATTTTAAATCATCATACCTGTCTTACTTACCATATCACAGCAGGCAGTTCCAAATTTCAGAATTTCATATATATATATATATTAAATACTCGTATAATATATATATTCTAACAGCACCCCACATAAAACTATGGTGCGGGCATACTCTACTATCCAATCCCCGTATCACTCGTACTAAGGTAAATACAAATTCGAAATCACTCTCGAACTGTATTAACACATACACAAACAATATTGAGGCGAAGCATAGATTCCAAGTCTCTAAAAGGATGGCACATGCCCGCGTCTCTTAGGACCGTCTGAACTATCAATTCGATAGCCTGTACCAAGGATATCTATCTTCTAGGGTACAAGTCAATATCCCCCATAAAGGTCCCATCGAGATAAGACTGTCCCAGCGCGGTAACCTCAGGGATAACAAGTAGCATGGGCATATTTTCACACATCAATAGTATATGCATACACAATCATATAACTATACTAATATTACCATATCAATTTTAGGTACATCTTAAATCCCATAGTTACGACATTTATCCTCATAACTCATTATTAGTTATCACGTATAACGGTTCATCTTTAACTTTAATTCGAGGTATTATTCCAACTTACTACGTAACACTCATGGACTCTATCCTCCCAAGTATTAAAATTTAGTAGGTATTCATCTATTTTCCATCGTAACCATTTTACGTAATCTCTCCCTTTAATACAAAGTTCCATCGTCCCTTAGGTATAAACACTCCAAAATATAGATTTCGCCTTACATTAAAGGTCTCTTATTCATTAATAAATCCTACTGGTCATCTTATCTCCCAAAACATTTTAATAATGGTGTCCAAGAATTATTTCTCATTAAATGGAATTCAACTAATTTGAAAAGGGAAAATATGAGTCTGCCAGAAGGGGTCGATCGATCGAGGTCTGGGGCTCGATCGATCGAACCTTCGATCGATCGAAGCTCTTGGCTCGATCGATCGATCAAGCAGGTATGGCGAATTCTGCAGTTACCAGTTACGGGTTTTCTCACATAACTCCATCAAAATCCAAACTTTTCATTCCCAAATGTCCAGAAATCTGTACTACTAATAATATAAATCCATTCCATACATCTTTTACGTAAAACATGCAAATTTCCATTAATAATCATGGATTAACAGGCCAAAATTCATGTAAATCTCAAGAACCCTAGAAATCTCTTTAACATGGTTCTAATAAATCTTTTCCAAAATTTTCTTCTTCTAAAACATCAAAATTTCATGGTTTAATCCTCTACATGTGAAGGGGTTTCCAGAATAACATTTAAACCATTACTACATGCGATTTCCTATCTCAAATTTGGGTTTTCTTTCATAAAACTCATCCTAATCATCCCTAGACTAACATGAGTGATGCATTAACGAAATAAGCAAGATAAACACTTGCCTAGGATTTTCAGAATTCTATTTTGCGGACGATTTTGGTGTGGTTGCGTTCCCCATCGCGCGATCTACGCGTTGGTGGTGACGACGGTGCAATCGGAGGTGTTCTTGGCCTAGAACTCCTTGGAGAGCTTCTCCTCTTCCTCTCCAATGGCCGTCATTAGTTTTAGGTTGTGTTAAACCTAGAAGATAACATTCTCCATCTGATATAACCCTATAAAATTCTTGGGTTTAATTACCCATAATTATGAAATGTCTAATTAGGCCTAAAAACACCCCGAGACCCAAACTGCACCCCCGGGTACACTTTTCTGACTATCTCGACCCTTCCGGACACTTTGGCACACTCAAAACGACCATACGAGCAAATTATAATTTATTCACTTTTATTTATCAACATTTAGTCCCGACACGACACAGGCGCGTCCCGACTTAAATTTCCATAATTTCCATTTTATTCACACGTGACAATTTTATATAAAAAAAATAAATCTCATATATTACTATACTCATCCAGTAACATTCAACAAATAACAAATTTCCAATAATTACTAACTCTCGTCACGCTAGTAAATATTAAAGACAACATTCCGGATTTATAATTAAATTAATTTATCTCGATTAAAATTAATAAATCCCATAATTTAAAAGCCATAAAAATATGGGGTATTACATATATGTCCATCTTATTATAAAATCTATAAATAAATTTGAATAAAGGAGTGTTGTTTGAGATGGTATATGCAATGCTTGATTCATATTACAATTGCATCGATCTAATATACATTGTGAAAAATGTTTGTTGTTAAAGGTAAAAAATAAGATAAGGTATTGGGATTGTTGTTTCTTTTGAACTTAATATATCATCAATTTTAAGTTATAATTGATAACATATGTCTTGATATCAATTAAAAGTGTTTTCTACATTGTAATGTGTTTAATGAAAATCTGTAATGACTAGTAATTATTTTAGTGGGTTAGCGTGATATATAAAAATAGTAAAGTGTATATCACTATAATTCTATGACAAATTTTGGTATAAATAGATGTATTCCAAGTAAAATTGTATGATTATATTGTGATAATACTTATGACTATACATTAGATACTTTATTGTTTGCCTTTTCATTAAATTGTGCCACTTAACTCACCGTTATCTAAACTCTTTTTTGGTTATTTTGTGTGAAATTAGATGGCCGACGATAGTGATGAAATCGAACCAGCAAAAACGAGAGAACATGACCAAATTTGATGCAGTTTCATAGCTTTTAACACACTTATGCGAGATAATAAGGCTTTTTTTAAAGACAAACACATTAAAATATTGATGGACACACCTTTTTGGCCAATGTTCAGAGCATATTACAAAGGAAAGGTCACAGAGTCATATGTGAAGAAGTGCGACTTGAAAATAATCTCGATTATCCATTATTACAACAAGGATACCAATAAATTTTTGTTTGGAAACACGTCAATTGATTTGTCCCCAATAGATATAACAACTTTGTTTGGTCTTCCGTCAAGTGGTGCACCAATTTTAGTTGCGAAAGAAAAAAAAAAGACTTCTCCATTCACTGATTAATATTTCAAGGGCGCGAAGAATATGACAAAGACATTGGTTGAAAAGGGGCTTAAAAAATTATTGAGACGTGTGCAGTATGAGGATGTTTCGGACACAGTTCGTTTAGTTTCTCTTCATTTATGCATTTGCATTTTGTTCCCAAACACTAGTTCATCTAATGCTTCGTGTTACAAGAAATATATTGAGGATGTCGAGGATATGAAGAAATATAATTGGGCAGCTGCTGTGCATGACAACCTATTCAAGTCAATCGAAAGCTCGATGAATACCCCCAGCACCATACCAAGATGTCAACTTCTGTTACATATGAGATAATTTTTTCCTAGTGCATCGGTTTGTATAATTTTTTTTAGTAATAAACAATGTTCTTATTAATGTAATTACTTATTTTGTAATTCTGGCTCTGTGAAATATCAAATTTTATTGATCCCTTACCTGGAATCGATGAGAGGTATCTTAACTTGTTTATTGAATGTTAATAGGCCGTAAATATTAACACATTCATCACATTTTGTTAACTGAAGATAATAAATATATTTTTATCTGTGCAGATAAATGATAGTGGTTTTAATATCCCAACATTTACTTTGGGCATATTAGAAATCCAGACACCACCATCGAGAAGAGTTAAAATTGAGATATTAGATGATTCGACGGATATTAAGTCAGATAACACCATTGATCGGAGAAGATTCCATGTTGTGTTGCCACATGAAGACAATGTAATTAATGTGTTATCCGAAGAAAGCCCTAATTATATCAGTGAAACGCGAGGCAGGAACATAAATCTAGGTAACTTCAGGACTGTTAATGATAATTTGAAAATGGAGATTGAAGAATTGAGAATGCTTATTGAAGATGCAAACGAGAGGGAGAAAAATCTTCACAATATGCCGTTAAGATCGAAAAACAGTTGTATTGTGAGAAAGATGAATTTGAAAAGTAGCGTGAGTATTTGGTTGATCTAGAAGGGGAAATTGTTGCTCTCAAAATTGAGAAATAAGTACTGGAGAATAGATTAAATGCAAAAAGTGAAGAAATATCATATCTAAAGATAAGCTTGAACGAACAATTCAAAAATGTTGACCATTCGATGTGTGATGTTGTACAGAACAAAGATATCTAGCATCTCTAACGTGAGAACATGTCACTACGTCAAGATATTTATACTTGAAAATCCAATATAGTGGAAATAAGGATGATGGGCAACCAGTTGATGAGGGGGTTTACTTGAAGGATTTAGAACTTGTGAACATCCAAATGATAAATGAGATTGATAGTTTGAATGAGAAATTAAAATGCAAAGATGATGAACTGTTGAAAAAACAATAACAGTGGGATAAAGAAAAGAGGGACCTCACTAATTTGAGCGATATTAATGAAAAAATGAAAATAAACTAAGGTCGCTGAATAGTGAACTTAGACAGATATTAGAAGAAGTTTCCACAGCATCAATGAGTGATAAAACACTCTCCATGTACAAGAGAATAAAAAAGCACAAGGAACGAATCCCATCAATACCACAACCTGATTACGATTACGGGGTTGGTGATCGACGCAAAGTAGTGCAGCATACTCGACGGGGCGACGAAGATACAAAAAATAAACGATAAAGATGATTTAATTGAAAATTGCAGTACGTGTAAGTCGCCACATACACCATCTGACATGACCCCATCAGGTGGAAAAAATTCAGAGACCAACCCGCTTGTTATTGAAGATATTGAGCTATCGAACCGTAAACCAGGAAATGAAATGAAATGGCATTTAAAAAATGGTCCAGTTTTAACACATATCAAGAAATAATGTAGAGATAAATTACGGTTGTTTTGAGATAAGAGCGGTGAAATGTATGATTATATTCTATATTTTGTTTATTAATAAATAATATGAGCAGTGTACTAGTAAGGATTATTGTATGCAGGTCTATGTTGTGGCAAGGAGACTCATAGTTGGTGTCAATTTCATGGAGGGATGTTTTGGATATATTAGGGCCCAGTGCCATATCAAACATGGTAAAAGTATCAAGCACTGTAATTTTAAAATTACAGCTAAAATTGTTTTTTTCCTCTTTTTATATTATATGGTATATGTTCAAGAAAAAAAATGTTAGTGCATCTACATGGTAATGATGTATCTAATCAACACCAAAATTGTTAAAATAAATTCACTGTGTATGTTTTCACTTACACTTGGTAAATGACATAAATTTCTCCAAAATTTGATATGTGAATTTCTGATTAGTATATATAAGATACGCAATGAGATATTGGAAACATATATATAGATAGATAGATACTACTCATTGACATATATTAAAAACAGTTATATAGATACCCAAAGATTTGCGTGTCTCTGAAATTAGTATCTATTGAACACCCCCCCCCCCCCCCCCACATATCTATATAATAAGGAGTAAGGGTGTTTTCACTGTTCCATAAGTTTTTAAGACATTTAAGGGTTCAGATTAAGGCCACGTGGACGATTGTTGTGGACGGTTCAGATTAAGACCACAAACACGTTAGCTGTCCCACACTGTACTACCTCGCCCCTCCCACCTGTCCCATCTTTCATCTATGATACCACAACACGTGTTTGACACGCTTGATTTAGCACCCATTATTCCTCGATTTTCCACCCACGATTTCTTAAAAGCCCTTCCCATCTGTTCCCATTTAAAAAGACGCCTCTTTCTCTCTCTTATATATTCCTTTATCAAACCCTATTTTAAACCCTCTTAAACCACCTTTTATGGATGCCATTAGTGCGCGAGAGAGAGAGAGAGAGAGAGAGGGAAAAGGAGTTCGACAACCTCACGGATACCCACAATTTGATTTCGGTTTTATATATGATTTTTTTTGTATTATTTTGATCCGTTGTCATGTTTTTTGGCTTTTATTGTTTAGTTGCGATCAGAAATGATGGAGGTGCATATCAAGTTTGTTTCAAATTAAGAAGGTTCACAACTTCAGTTTTGAGAGTTTCAGATCAAGAAGGTTCAGAGTTTCAATTTTGAGAAATGTTCTATCTTATTTTTAGCTCTCAGTTTTGAGATTTTCAGTTTAATCAAGTTTTGATATTTGGGGCTGATATATGTAGCCGAGATTTTTTTTGGTTTTCATCGATTTTGTTTCGGGTCTGTTGTTGACAACAATATATGGGCTTATTATTTTTACCAAATGATATTGGTATAGTTTCTTTTTTGTTCTTTAAGGTTTAATCAACAATGGTTTTTAAGATTTACTCTTTATATGGTACCTTTAGTCATATTGTTCAAAATCACCATTTATTAAATAACCATTCTTTGTTCCTTTTGCAGGTGTTCTCATCAAGTTTTTGAAATTTGGTACCATATAAAGAGTAAGTAATATTGTAATTTTTTGTAGAGTTTGTTGGGGTAGTGTTGGCTTATGTATGAATTGATGGAATAACTACTTTACCCCAAGAGTTTTTTTGGGATTTTAGAAGTTGGCCTTTTTTTAGCTTTGATTGTATTAGCTTTGTACAACGTTTTCAGAGTGAAGCTTTGAACAAGTAAGTCTCCTATAATTTTGGTATTAGTTTATATCATATTATCAAACCCAGTTGAACACTCGAACTCAGCATTTTCTTTTCCCTCCTTAAGATATGTTTTTTTTAAATGGAAGATTGGATGATGGATGTTTATGAATTACACAAGTTATCTGTATGAATTTTATACCGTATCTGTGTGCATTTTTTTTATATATATTTATTGGAGTTTTTTTCTATTTCGAAGCCCCTTCTTCCATTTGGTAAAATGTCCAAAATTGTTATTTCTGTTAAAAAAACTTGAGCAATGTAAAAACATGAATTTAATTACAAAGATACATCCCACCAATTTCGTAAAATCAGTTGTTTTAAATTATAAAAATATTTAAAATAAAATGTTTTCATAAAATTAGTTGTCATAAAAAAACTATTTTCATTAAAAATCTAAATATAAAATCATTGTTAATTGTAGTTTGATTTTTTTTTTGTTGTAAAAGCTGTGCTTCAAAAAGTTAGTTTTATAAATACAAATAAAAGATATCTTTTTATATCAAAAACTATTTTTTATTAAGTAATTCACAGAAAACTGTATTTTTTTTAAAAGATGAAGAAAATATTTTAAAAAGTTTTCTTTTATATAATAAAGTAAATTGCTGGCGATGGGTCAATGACTTGACTCGATTTCTGATCAAACAATGGCATTTAATTCCATAAGGGAACAAGTCCCAACCTATACAAGGGGAATGTACAAAAATTACTTTGGAATTGGACATATACACTACCTCTTTTAATTCTAGAGGTAAGGGCTTTAGGCCTGCTGCTCAAATACAACATCCATACCCATTACCACAGGCAGTCGTTCACTTCAAATCAAGGACAACCCATCCTTTTCTGCAGGTGAAAGAAATGGAACATCAACAAGTTGGACAAATTCAAGTCAGCAACCTTAATCTTGAAGCCTTCCAAATATGTGGTACCACACAGTGCCCCCCTAAATCACTTAGTTAATAGAAAATGATCCAAGTAAAAGTGGGAGTACAAGAAATGTTTTTTTTAAAATAAATAATAAATCAGACTTAATTAAAAATGACAAAGGCATGAAATAGTTTTTTTTAATTTTTTTACGTATTTTGAACTCATTCCGAATAAAACGGTACAATGGAAATTATTTTTGTAACAAAAAATTAATCCAACCAAAATAAACATGACACATATATTATTTTTTTTATCAATTAAGAAAAATATCCAAATAAAAGCGTCACAACACAATATTTTTTTCAAATAAATAACGAACCCAATCAAAATAAAAATGACACAACACGATATAACATGAAATATATTTTTTCCAATTAGGATTTTATTCAAGTTATAGCGGCCAATACAAAATATTCGTTTAAACTATAAATGAATGAATAAAATGTATAAACTGTGCACGTTTAAAAAACTATTAAAACGTTTTTTTAAACGATACAATAATTAAAGGGGCATATACCAAATAGTCCGTCAAATATTTTTTAATACACGATTAGTCCAAACCTTTCTATTTTGATCCAAAAAGTCATTCACCATGCCGCTAGCGCGGACCTTTAAAGATAAGAGAATAATGGACTTTTTGGTACAAAATAGAAGGCTTGGACTAAATGTGTATTAGAAAATGATTGAGGAACTTTTTAGTATTTGATTCATAATTAAAAGTATTTTGGGAATTTTGGTCGTGCCTTCAGGCACGGGCATACACTAGTGTATTTGTATGTATGCATATGTATATTATGTTTTTTTATATTTTTCAGCAGGTCATGACGTATCTGTTTCAGTACTGCATATATTCTACACTTCAAGTTGATTAAATATCTATTTTTCTCTGAGATTGGTATCTATTAACAGCAATAATTTGTGTATCTTTGCAGTGCCTATGTTTTCCAATTACAGTTGCTAAATGAACTTTTTGTAATGGAAATTCTTAAAATAGTCATATGTTTTAACACCCAATGTTTGCTATTTTATTTTACCTACATATATTCAATAGATAATCAACAACTATGGGGATATCATGCAAATGACATACACGAAAATGAAAGGTGTATCACCTCCTTTCTTCATGATGTCTACACAATGTTGGGAAGCTGTTCGATTGAATGATATAAATGAAATAAAGATAACCATCGAGGGTGTACTTATGCATGTAGCAGGAGAGGAAGCACCCTATATCATTGACTCACTTGAGTCTATATTATATAGGTGCTCATCTAGTTTGGAAATAGTGATAAAATTTGAGTCTCTTCATTGTTTTCCAAAGAACCTCAGACTTTACACTTGATTCCTCTACAAGTTCCTAAAGGTAGTATACAACACCACACACTAGGACTGCATACATACATTATCTCATGCTATATTTTGTTGTATGTGAGTTAAATCCCTTAAAATTAATTTTCTACTATTTTTGGGATGTGTTAAATAATTTTTAAGATTTTTTAATGATTTTTAGAAATTAAAATTGGTTATTTAGAAACCTTTGGGGATGTTGTGCAATTTATTTTTATGGCTTAAAGTTGGCTTGGGTAGAAATCGAAAGCACTAGAGACTTCAGGGTGTAAAATTTAATTAATTTGGTACGCGTTTTGCAACCTGTATTATTCCAACACGTTCTAGTATATTATTGGTTGATTTTGTGTTTGTTACCTCTCACAGACTTGGGTTTCCCTTGGATCAATGTTATCAACGATATGCATGTGTTTAGACTTAATCCAAGTGAATCCTTTTTGACCAATCAACATTGGCTATTTTCACCGCTTTATTTTAACCATTAGATTGACAGTCAAACGGTTAAGATTAATCCCAGTTATTGGCTTGCCTCTGAGATTCTGGATCCTTCCTCGCTTACTATATAAGCAACCTAAGCCTCAACCATTTGAGACTTTTACCCATCGTCCAAACCAGAGAGAGAGAGAGAGAGAGAGAGAGAGAGAGAAATAGTTAGAGAGAGAAATAAAACCCTAAACCTAACTCAGACCAAATCTCACTAGAAACCCTTTTCTGAGAGTAAATCAGTTTGAGATTTGAGAAGTTTATCCTCTATAGTTCTTTATCTCTTTCCCAACTTAATCACGTTGGTTAAATCTCCGTTTCTTTTCATTGAATCTTGAGATTACGCCTATGTGATACAGTTCACTTAGATAGATCTTCGTCTAGATTTCTTATTTCAAGAAATCTTATTTTTTTAGTTATTTTCAAACTGTTATGTTGATTTCAAACCCTAAACCAACAAAATATTTTCTAATTTCAGTTTACTCAAATATTCAAATTTAAATCTAGTGGAGATCTTGATTGGGGATTTCACTTTCAAATATTTCACATTTTGTGAAATAAGTACATATTTTCAAATGAGGAAAGTGTATAGGATCTTGACTATTTTTTATAGCAAGATTCCCTCTTGATCTTCGAATATCTTAAAGATCCAAAGTCTGATTACTTTGACTAGATTGATTTTGAAAATCTTGCATATTAAGTGATCTGTTTGTAATTTGTTACTCATATTGTCTATAATTAAGCGTGTGTGAGTTGCATGCATGTGATTTAGAGCACATCACCACATACACCTTCACACTACTACACTGAAAAGTGTTGGTATTGAGATATTTGACTTTAAAGTCGACGTAAAGGTAAAAGGAATAGAGTTACGAAGCTGGGAGAACATCAGCAACATCAGAACCTTGGGAGAAGTCAGAAAACACCAGAGGAGCTGGTACAATTTCTGAACTTAGTTTAGGTTTGATTGTGTGTCTTGATTTTTATATAGCTTGTAACTTGTTATTCTTTTTAGTGGATTTTTGTTTTTGTGACCTAGAGGTCACCGTGGATGTTTCCCCAATTGGGTGGGGTTTTATCATGTTAAAATTGATCGTGTATACTGCCTCTTCCTCTCATCCCTTTCTTAAGGCTGTGTTGATTTAATTTTTCTTAAAGTTTTATTTTTCAAAATTGGTAAACCTATAACTGAAATTACTCGTTCATACTGTTTTACACATCTTGTGTTTAAAATTTGTTTTAAGAAAAGAGTTTATTCAACAAACTATTCGGAACCATTTAGATAGTTTAATCTTGAATTAAATTACTTAAGTGGTATTTTTTCAGAAGATTGTGACATGATTTTTTTTCCAATGAGGCATGAGTTAAAATTTTATTGGACACTAATTTGTATTGATAAAATATAAGGATAGTTCATTCACTACAATCCTTTGTGGCCACGAATAAATGATGGGGTCGATGTCTGTTTTAATGATGACACGACTTTTGTAAGTATCAAAACGAAATACAATTATTTTTAAAATTTTGAATGATCTGATTAACTTATATGACAAGACTCTTACATAATGACTTGCCTCGAGAATTTGAGGGAGGAGGCTGATGACTTGTTGGAAAAGGGTTCGTGGAATAAAAGTTTTAAAGAAAGGGGCCATCGAAAAACAAAACAATTCCCTCTGACCTAAAGTGAAAAATTGACACTATAATAGATGAAGGGGAATACATTTCACTATGCACTCGTGCGAGATCAACAGTTGCACTACAATTGGATAGGTAATTGACCAATTTTTACCTTGGATTTGATCAATATGCATTTTTGTTATGAAATGTTGTTGATAACATCTCGCGATTTTTAATTTATGTAGCTTGGACTGTGGAATTGTTGTCATGCTACTTGAGAGGCTACTCATCGAAGGATTCGTATTACCGACAAAATGGAATAAGGATACGATGTATGAAATGTGTGGATATTTGTTCGAGTTATTTACCACGACACCCGGAACATGGGAGCGGGAATGACTGAAACTTGATGAAGTCATCCATTTTTTGTTTGAATATAACATGTTCCGCTAGGAAGTTGAATTATAATGGATCAAACTTCTTAGATTTGAACTATTTTTTTTATTTTTAGCAGAATTATTACTAAAAAATGTTGGCCTTGTTTTGGAAACAATTGCACTGGGCTATGTATGGACTTCTTGGGATATTAGAAATGCACTTTAATTTTGGTATATATATCTATGTTTATCTCTTCGATTTTGTGGGTGTAAATGGTTGCACTATGGAATATATTCAATCTTTTTATATTGTGTTAAAGAATACAGTGAGATATGTACTTTGATCAGGTATAAGTATCTATGCTTTTATATCTGCTCTAGCTAGATTATATTATGCACATTATTATGTTAAAGAATGAACTGGCTTTTTACAGACCAGTACTTCTACGTGTTTTATGTAGTTTGGTATGTCATGAATCCAAATGATGGATGCGGTAACCATAAACGAATGATTTGAGGGCATATGATAAGTTATATAATAAAGGATGAACACTGTCACTTTGTTTATAGTTTTCCCAATGGGATGCCATATTGAATTGCATGTAGTATCTCACTGTGATGAATGAGAATGAGGCTAAAGCATCTCAATATATATGACACGTCATTTACCATGGCATCGGGAACATGGGGTCGCGAATGACCGGGACTTGATGAATTTAAACATTTTTTAAGTTACCATGTTCTGTTATGAAAGTCAAATTACATCAGATCAAATTTATTAGATTTAAAATATTTTTTATATTTAAACTTTTTTTTTTGTAGCATATTTATTCGTCAAAAAATGTTAGGCTTGTTTTCAAAAAAATTGCAATGTGCTATGTATGGAATTTTTGGGTTTTTCGTAATGCACAATCATTTTGGTATATGTATCTCTGCTTATATGAGTGGGGTACTAGTTTATTTGTTGAACAATACTGTGTTAACTAAAATTCAGTTTTACAGCTGGTAATGCCAGGGTATATATTTACCAATACTTTGTTAAATGATTGAATGGGACAGCGACAAACTAGTAATTGTATGTTTGTGTGTAGTTTGGACTGTCGTGAAGCAAGTGAATGGAATCGGTATGCAAAAATGAATGATTTGAGCAAACTTGAGTAGTTACGTAGCGAAGGTTGAATGTTGCCATAATGTCTATCGTTTTACTAATGGGATACCATATTACATTAGGCCCTTGTGGTATGTAACCATGTTGAATGAGAATGAGGCTTAAGCAACACATTCTAATGCTGAGTTACTTGAACCTTTATGCATGACACCAAACAAGGAATAAGGACCTGATGATGCTGTAGTAGAGCCTGTATTCAAATCCATTAATAGTTGTGCATATTAAATATTGAAGCAATGCATATTGACAACAATGAAACTTCATATGAAGATATATACACTTGAGTATGCATTTGGATCAGGTAAAAAATGGATTGCCTTATGACAGTGAACATAAAAAGTGATTTGAAAACACATTTCATTTAAGGAAATAAGCATACGAACTCGTAGCGCCATTATGTTTATGACTTATCACATCGCTTTTCAAAATTGATTTTCAAAAGATGATCTGGAATCCTAATTTTTTATTTTTTATTTTTTAGACTGGCCAAGTTTCTATATATTTGATGTTAAAGTTATGAATCTTCGGATTTGCAATATTATTAGATTTGTTGACAGCAGCTGGAATTGTGACGCTGCAACTAAATTTTTTTGTACATTATGACTTAACAAAATATTCTTTCCATTTGGGTAACTTAAATCTGGCATCCAAGTCCTAGGAATAGTTAGGTCAACCAATTTCTTGGATGAATCAAATATCTGTAACTCTATTTTATCCCATGAACTACCGATGCTTTTCCATCATGATAATGACAATGACACAATGACGAACATCAATAGCTATTATATGATTTAGATACACATTATCGACTTATGCGGACATGAAATGGTTATAATGTAGAAATTTTAGTTGACGTTATACAAATTCCCAAAATTAGTTGCCATTAAAATATCCTTTATTTTTTACAACAAAATAATAGGTCAAAGATAAAGACTGGGATTCAACTACGATAAAAACCATTTATATGAAAATCTTTAATGAATTGTTTACATTTCAGGGAAACATGTCTATAAAAAAAGCTACATGTTTTTTTATATTGAATACATGATCATTTGTACTTAGTTAGTGTAAGTCAAACATAGATACCTGACTTACACGTAGATACCTACTCGTATATGTCTACATTTTCAAAATTTATGGTATTTTGGATATCGAATCTTTCCTATAATTGGATAAATAATGCAGCTAATGTAAGTACTTCAATATACCTATTCCTTGACATAAAAGAAACAAATGCTTAATCTTATTGTATAGAAAAATGGAAATCATTAATTGAACTCTTAAATTCAGATGTATATCGAAGGGAAAACTCATGATAATGAGTTAACATAAAAAACATATAGAAAATCATATCTTTTATTTGAAATAAATGTCTACAAAGAACATTAAAAATTACGGACTCGACCGGGACAATCAACATCAGATGACAGACATGTATTACATCATATGACACTCGTGCATGTTTTCCTATTGTGTCTATTTGCAGAACCACAATGACCACACTTAAGCTTCCTCACTTCGCCTGCTGATTTTATCATTTTCACTCTTGAAAAAAATCATATTTAAAGTAATCTTCAATAAGCTCATATATTTCTAACCCTCGTGCTTGGGCCGTAATACATGCATGAGGAGAGGGTAAGCCTTTAATCCGCCACATTCTATAGGAGCACAATTGATGAGATAAATTCACCGTATATGTACCATCATCGACACTTCAAACACATATTCACTCACTTGCCTTACATACCATTTTCTCCCGACATCTAAATTCTCTCTTATAATATTTTCAAATTCTGGACACAAAATACTTGTCCATTTCTCTGCTAAACATCTCCTTTTTGACATCATCTTCATCCGTTTTATACTAATGTTTTCTATGAGTTGATTGATAAGTAAGTAACGTTCTTCAAGTATCCACGAGTTGAATGACTCAGCTATGTTAGATGTCATCTCACCATATCGTTGTCCGATAAAATATGCTCTTGCCCAATTCGTGAATGTTAGATCCTCTAGAAACCTGACCATTGTCTTGCCACCTTCCTTAAATAACTCATTCATTCGTTGTGCAAAAAAAAAACTTAGTTTCATCATATGCGCAAGGTAAAAACAAACCTACTATCTTATCACGATAGTTAGACCTCCCCCTCCCGGGATATTTCACTTGTATATTTTTCTTAATGTAGTAAATACAATACGCATGAGGAGACAAAGGAAATATCTTTGAAAAAGCAGATTACAAACCATCATTCCTATCAGATATAAAAGTAATAACGCTATTATGGTCTTTTAATATACCGAACAATATTCATAAAAACCATTCTCAATTTTCTTCGGTCTCCCCATTAACAATTGCAAATGTAACCGGCAAGATACCTACATTATGTGAACAAAAATCCATTAACTCATACTACAGAGTAATACACTATTTTATGTGCCAGATAACATAAATAAATTATCAAATTATGTATATACGTGCCATCGTTCTGCACCAGACAAAATAGTGTAATTATTGTTAAGAAGAAACATACATATTGTTGATGTCGAACAATGGATTAGATATAATTTTCTAATCACAGATAAAATATTATATGCGGTGAAATAAACACGCAAGAGATAAGGAGTTTTTACAGTGGTTTTGCTGTGAAGAAAAGCCTACATCCACTATTATTAAATTGATTTTAGTGATTACAGAAATCTAGGTACTCTTGTTACAAGAATAATAACCTAAAATCCGTTCTATCTTGCCTTTTGTGAAAGGAATACAATGTATTTATAGTGACCTGGAGATCAAGGGTTAGAATGCCTTTATATATATTCAAGCATTTACACCCATACATAATGAATGTGATGGTTGATAGTCTTGACCACATGTGGAAGGACCCTTAGTTATTTCCCAGGTGGTGACTATTTATTTACTTTGATGATCTGTATTCTTCATATTGGTCGGCCTGCTTGCCGAGAAGCTATCTTCTGGGTTGACTAAGTGACTACTGACTAGGACTGATGCCATGTAAGGAGACAAATGTTCAATTCTAGTTGGTCCACGTAGATGGATAATTTTTTGTATCAACAGAAGCCCTCAATACTTTATTCTTGTATTTTTATTGAAAGGATGGAGCGTGATTTCTACAAAGTTGGTCGGCGGAAGACGACTTGTAGGACTTGTGAAAATTTTCCATGCCTTGATCATGTTATGGGAGTTTTGTGAACAATTTAAAATTTAACGACCGCCAAAGGGTATATTGGTATTTTCCTGACTTTAGAGCTGTGCAGCCATCAGAACATCAATCGTCGATACAATTAATCATTACTTGCACTATTTTCTAGGAAATCTATAAGAGATGATATTTTTGCTATTTTTTGTACCACGACTTTTCAAACTTTTGAACCCATTTTCTTCTTCCAAGATTTTTGTCTTTGAGCTCTCTTTTGCGTTCCACCCTTGCTTATGCCACCATTTTCTCTGTAAGCTTTCTTCTTCCCTTTCCTTTTGATTTATTTCTTGCTTTAATCATGGTGTACATTATTCATGGGGATTCTTTAGATGAATTTAGGCGGGAAAGAAATATCCCTAATTGGGTAAACTTAGAAATGCCTATTCCACCAGTAGATGTTTTATCATTACCAGAGGGTAATTGGATCCCTTCGTTATTTATCGCTAAATGTGGTATTACCTTTCCCTCCAATCGTTTCTTTCTGGAGTTCTGTCAATATTTTGACATTGTACCTGCTAGAGTATCCCCCAATACGTGGAGAATAGTGAATGGGATTCATTGGCTTAACCAAATATACAGAACCCATATTGGTATTCCTGAGCTAATGTTTTGCTACAAATGGGTTACTGGTGACAACACCTATTACTTGAAAACTAGTTTTGTCAATAGAGCCTTAGTAGTCAATTTACTAGATTCTAATAAAGACTACTTTAACTATGGAGTAATGGCTAAGAACTGGCAACATGCTCCTCTTCAAAGAAAAGAGGTGTATGATGGGCCCAGATGTCCTCAAGTAGGACATGGCATAGGTTGTTGATCTTGATTATTGTATTTTACTTTCCTACTAACCAACTGTTTGATGATATGTTGACAAATATTTCTCGTCCTGTTTTGTACAGTTGAGAGCAAGAAAAAGTGTCCTAATGAAGGGGGTGCGAATCTTCAAGAACTAAAATTTCTATGGAGCATCCATCAAAGAATTGGTGAGGATCACCTTAGAGAAGCCTCCTACATACTGTAATATAAAAGAGCGATTACTTTTTTTTATTGTAGGCTAACCACTGCAGCACCTTTAATTACCATTAATATAGAAGAGGAACCATTTCCCACTTCTTCGGGTAAGGAGTCTACTAGAGCTGAGAAGGATTTAGGTACGTGTTCTTCCTTTAAATAGTTAGACATCTCGGTTGTCCCTACTTCACCTGTAGCAAGTATGGGAAAGAGAAAAATTCATGACTTGATGACTGGAGATTTATCCCCTATCACCAAGAAGGTTATAGAGAAGACTGTTAAAGTTACTGATACTCAGAAATCTAAGGCATCTGAGAAGGTATCTGTGGGTGCTGAGAAAACATCTCAAATTATCAATGTTAAGGAAGTTGATATTGGCACCTCAATATAAGAAATTAAGGAAAGGTCTTTCTGAGAAACAAACTAAGAAGAATATTACCGACCAACAAGAGTTGGTCGACAAATCCAAGCTAACGTGGCTTCTACTGGGTCATAATCTGTAGCTATTAATCCCGGTCAAGATAGGAAATTGATAAAAGTTAGTTCTTGCCCTACTGATAGGGAAAATATTGCTTCCTTGCCATGATTAAAATTAGCAAAAAATGCTTGCCAGAGTTTGGATTCAGTAAGTTTCCCTTTATTGCTTGTCCTTACTGTCTTATTTCTTTTCTTTTAATTTGATATTTTTCCTTTGTGCAGTTTTTGGTGAATTTTAACCAATTAATGGAGAAGGATGATCAACTACGTTCTTCTTTCGATGATGTTGAAGAGGCCTTTGAAGGTCTAAGGTAATCTTTTGAAACTTCAACACAAGCATTGGAGTCCAAGTAAAAGTTTTGGGAAAATGATTTAATTCTAGCCAATAAGAAGGCTATTGCTGATGAAGGGAAACTGAAGACTGCTGAAGCCAATTTGAAGACAGGTGAAGATAATACCAAGGTGTTCGAGGAAAAACTGATAGAAAATTAGACTCTTTTAAAATCAGCCGAGGAAAAATCAATAAAGCTGGTTGCCGACTTAATAGCTAAGAAGGCCACTACCAAGAAGATAAAGAAAACCTCCTTTGATAAGGGATACGATAAAGCATTCTTGGTTGCCTTTGATAAGGGATACGATAAGTCTTTCAAAGATGGTTGGTCGGAGGCTCTTGAGGAGGTAGGCACTGCAGAAGACTCTGAGCTGTTCCAGAGGCATGATCCAGGAACTCCTCCAAATTTAGAGGAAGAATTTGACGATGAAGAAGGATCAGATGAATCCTGTCTACCACCTGTTAGTGAAGCCATTCTTCCTATTGAGATGCTCGCTGAAGTTAATGTCCAAGATAAGGATAAAGTCTAACTCCTTTGTTATTTGTCTTGCTTGTTAACAAACTTCTTGTTCTTTCTTTCCTATTTTGTAATAGGAGCACATCTTTGTAGTCCCTTCTTTATTAATGAAAGGATATTCTTTTGATCAATTGCAATTTGTTATACTTTTGGTGTGCTGTGTTTGCATTCTTACACTTGTGATTCTCAGTTTGATGCTAGGAAAAAGGCTATAATTTTTGCTAGATACGACCTACTTCGATGGAGTGAAAACTTTTTGGAAACTGGGCATAGTCTTATATCTGAAGAAGATTTAGTTGGGTTGCTCGGCCCAGATGCCTCCGACTTAGTCAAAGAATCATACCTTCATTTTCATTACTTATAAAATAGAGATGTAGCTAACAATGTTGGCTATTACGAAATGATTGAGCAACTTCAGGAAGATCATGATTAGGCTAAAGATTTACTGCATACCGACTATGAATTTAAGTATAAAGCTTTAAGTGAAGGATGGGGCTTTGAGAAAAAACTTGAAGAGTTTGCCTCCATATATAGGTGAAAATATTTCTTATTGAACCAGAGGTTGTTGAGGCTCGGAAGATAAGAAAATTGCTTGAAATGGAAAATAATGGACTAAAAAATGAGCTAGACAGCCTGAAGAATCGTCCACCATTAGTGCTGATGAAGGTGCTTCTTTCTTAGAACCTGAGAATGTTAAGTTAGCGAAAGAACTTGAAGAATTGAAAAAAACAAAACCTAGGAAAACTTCCAGGCAACAGAGAGATATCTGACCATCTGTGGATGATGAAAGAACTAGAAAAACTCTAGTCGACCAGGCTTCCTAGATGAAAGCAAAGAGTCAAGCCATTGCTAATTTATTTGTCCAGCACCGATCAATCCGTCCAGTTGAAAGTCAAGAGTGATGTCCTGAAGAAACTTCAATATCAGGTTGAAAGGTTAACCTTTTAATTTGACAAGCAACTTGGGGAGGTTTGGATGGAAGGCTATAGTAAGTCCCTCAACCATGTAGATCATCATCTTATACAAAGTCTTTGGGAAGGTTACAGATGGGGATGGACCAACTTGCTTACCTTACTAAAATATGACCAAAAGAGTGAGTTATGATATTATAATGAATCCGGTTTGCAGGATTGTGACAAGCCTCCATTTAAGTTAGACATATCATGGATACCTCCTGATGCCATTCCTCATTATTTAATCACCAAATACCTGGGAGATTACGATCTTCAATAATTGCATGAAATAATTTATCCTCCTCATCTGATCAACATGTCGAGCAACAGAAATAGGAAAATGCAAAGGGATTTTAATTACATAAATTCTCCCTATACCCTGGATGACCCGCCTGCTGGGATGGATAGAGTGCAATAGACCTCTTATGAAATGACCAAAGCACAAGGGAAACGTCCAGCTGAATAATTCTTCTGTGTTTTGTACTTGCTTGATCTTGAATGTGATATCTTTAGTATTTGAATAAAAATATATGTTCTAGTTGTCAACTTGTGATTAGTAAATCAGTTAGTCGATTAAATTATTTGTTTGATGATAAATGATCAAACTGTAATTTTAGGGCCTTAGATTCTACCAATGCACTTAGATGAAACTATAAATAGTTTAGTTGATCAAATTTTAGCATCAGTTATCAGTGGTGACCAAGTGTATGAGGAATGTATATGTGTATTCTTGTATTAGGAATGTATACATGTTTTTCGATATTTAACCTAGTCGGATAAAACTTGTTTTTAGCTTTTAGAGTTGTATACGAAGTTTTACAGACTTCTTGTTCTTGACCTATCAAATATGAAGTCATACATGAAGTAAGTTACTAGTGGCGAACAAGTGTGTTAGGATATATGTGTATATTCATGTATTTAACTTGGTCGGTTAAGAATTCGTGTTCGTGACTTGTTAATACGAAGTAATAACATGGTCGGGCGAGACACGACTGCATATTAAGATGTTGGTGCATCTCGATTTTGATCAGTTCAACCTGATTAAGTATCTGAGTTATGTAGTTATTTTCCTCTATTAATTGGCGAAGGTTGAAGACCAAGAGACATTGTTTTATTATTTTCGGGGATGTATATTAGCGTACTCCGAAAAAATCGAAAAAAATTGGGAAATTTTTTATTACACTTAAGATAAAGTTTTATTGAACATAAAGTAAAACGAAATACAAAATGCCAATGCGTTTATTACTAATAATATTTGCGGAGGTGCTCGGCATTTGAAGGGTTCTTGAATTCTTCCCCATGAAATGTCTCTAGCTAAAAAGTCCTTGGTCGGATTACCCGTGAAATACGATATGGGACATGCTAATTAGCTTCAAGCTTATTTCCCATCTGGATGACTTTCTTGAGGACGTAGTCGCTTTATTTTAAGTTGGTCGTCTTCACCTGTTTATTGTAAAATCGAGTAGTCCTTTGTTGATATGCTGCATTTATAAGGGAGGCATCTTCTCGAACTTCTTAAACCATATCCAAGTCCAATATTCTCATTATATCACTATTAGGAGAATCAAAGTTTAACACACTATGAGTTAGTAGGCCTATCTCGACTTGTACCATGGATTCTGTCCCAAACGCATGCATATAAGGTGTTTCTCCAGTTGTTGTCCTCGGCGTTGTTCTATAAGCCCAAAGAACAGAGTGTGATTCATTAATACAGTTACCCTTGGCATCATCAAGTCTCTTCTTTAGTCCATCAAGTAAGGTTATATTTTTCACCTCCATCTGACCATTGCTTTGTGGATGCCCTAGGGCAGAGTGAAGTTTTTGGATCATGGATTAAACACAATATGCTTCTAATTTGTCATTTTTGAATTGGGTTCCATGGTCAGTAATAAAGGCATAAGGAATACCATACCTATATATTATTTTCTTACAGATTAATTGGTATACCTTCTCATAAGGCATCTCTATTAATGGCTTTGCTTCCACCCATTTTGTAAAATAATCAAAAACTACCACAAGGTATTTGAACCTGCCTTTGGTGGTCGGTAGTGGGCCGACCAAGTCAATTACCCAAACAAAAAATGGCTAAGGAGAAGTAATTGGTGCTAAAGCAGCGCTTGGGGGTTTCTGAATTGTAGCAAACCTCTTGTACTTATCACATTTTCTTGCGAAGGACTTACAATCTATCTGTATAGTTTACCAGTAATATCCCCGTGTGTTGATTCGCTAGACTAATGACCAACCAGCTAAATGAGATCCACAAGAACCTTCTTCACTTATTTTATTAAATCATCAAATTCTAATGGATGGACATAACATAATAAGGAAACAGTATATCCCCTTTTGTATAAGACTCCTTTCTCCAACACATGTTTGTTTGCTTTGTATCGAAGCTTTTTTACTTCTTTTTGATCAGTCGGTAAAGTTCTTTCTTCGATGTAAGATTTAATTGGATCCATCCAGGATGGTCCCAAATCTACCACAATGAAACTGATCATTCGATCCTCATCTATGCTCCTGGTTGCCAAGATCTCAATTAGAATGCTTCACCTGAGTTCTACCTTTCTTATTGAAGCTAGCCGAGCAAGTGCATCAGCTCGGGTGTTGGCGATCCTTGGTGTCCTGTCCATCTGTACACCTTCTCCGCTACCATAGGCATGTGAGGATCCATCCATATATAAGTTCCATAACTTAAGTTCACTACTAAAGCTTTCTGTAGACAGGACTCTGTGGCGGAATATCTTCTTAATTTCTTCTGCATACTTCTGAGCCATCTCTTGAGCACTGGATGATTCCGATTGGTCAGCTACGACTTTGGCTTCCTCTTGAGCTGAGCTCTCTTCCAAAGAAGTATGCTCGACAGTCAAGTTTGGTTGGTTGACAACCTCTGGATATGTGAATTTTGTAATGAAATCTGCTAAAGCTTGCCCTTTTGACGGTGACCTTAACTTGTAAATAATGTCGAATTCTCCCAACTCTATTGCCTAATACATAAACCTGCCTAACTTTTTAGGTTTGTGAAGTGCTTGCCGAAGAGGTAGATCAGCGTACACTACTATGGTGTGCGCTTGAAAATAAGGCTTCATTCGCCTGGAGGCTTTAATGAGGGCGAAGGCTAGTTTTTCTAAGCATGGATACCTAATTTCGGCTCCCCTGAATGATTTGCTAGTGTATCAGACTGGTTTTTGGATCCCATTATCCATCCGAACTAATGCCGAGCTAACTGCGGACTTAGAAACAACTAAATACAAGTATAATTTTTCTCTCAAGATTAATCGGGACAACAATGTTGGAGATCCCTGATACTTCTTTAACTCTTGAAATGCTTCTTCACACTGTGCATTCCACTCAAAGGTCTTTCTAAGCACCTTAAAGAATGGTAACCACCTACCTATTGCTCAAGAAATAAACCGGTTTAAGTCAGCCACTATACCAGTAAGTTTTTGAACATCTTTTTTGCAGGTCAACAATTTCATCTCTATTAGAGCTTTGATTTTAGCAGGATTAACTTTGTTTCCTCTCAGGTTTACTATAAAGATGACGAACAGTTATACCCCGTCCAATTAAACATCTATTGATCAGGCCTTTATTGAATCAAAATAGGTTTCTCATATTGTTCATTGTTAGCATCACCGTCGAAAACTTTTTAATTACTAACCACCTAAGTGAAAGTAGACCTGTGCCAAATTTTATCTTTATTTAAAATGATAAATATAACAATGCAAAAACTAATATAAACATTCATAATACTAAAGCCCAAACCATCACAATACATAAATGAATAAAGTCTTGCCGAATTAACCATCAGCAAAAATCCAAAACAAATGAAATAAATCAACACTAGTCTGAAACTGAAATAACCGAAATAATGTCAACGAACAACATGTCCATACATGGAATATAAAATGAGATCCTACACTAGATCTAAATGGAGGTATCGTCTAATCAAATCAATCCTGACAATATCTACAGTAGTACATCTCCTAGTCCCTGGAATGAAGTCACACCTCGCGTCCCTGTGGCTGGACACCTAAAAGGTTTTTGAAAATGTTTTATAGCAAGTGTCAGTACACAAAACATTTTGAAAATATTTAGCAATAATTTATTATATTTTTCAAATCAATTATTTATTACACATGTTAGGTTATCGTACACTCTCTTGAGTTTACTCACCTCTAATCTATTGTGCACGCCTAATGTTCTATACTTAGCCCGCCTAGCTATATTGCCCAAGCTAACTAGACTATAGTATTATCTGAACTTATCTATTCACCTAAGTTCCCCGTATTGACCATACAATACATTATTTTCATTCACGCCCCATATATAATTTATTCCTCATTCAACACTTACACATGTTAGGGTAAATCAAGTTTCTCTTCTTAATTTGTCTTTTAGATGTATATCCATAAATATATCATCTACAAATCTACTATCGCACCCGGTAGGACATCATAAGGTATATATATTTCGCACACAATATATACAATAAGTATTATTGGTCCGAATAACCATGACCCAAATTATCCAATCTTTTACATCGGTCTGTATATCCCTCGACCCCAATGTAAATGTTATGTATATTGGTCCAGATTTTTCCAGCGACTCCAATATTAATTATTTTTGATTTGGTTCGGATAATCATCGACCCCAAATTCGAACTTTCACGTATTGGTCCAGATACCCATAGACCCCAATACTATTAATATACTTTAGGTATTCACACAACCCAAGTACTTATACTATAGGTATTCATACAACCTAATGATTCACATTGGTACGTGGTATATTTCTCTCAAATACTTACCATACATTTTATTTTACGATTTATCTTGCTATCGTTTTTATACGAGTGTTCACACAACTCTAAGAGTCCTAGTTACCCCTTTCCTAAATTCGGTAGATAACTCTAACCTACTCTACTGATTGATACATCCATTTATTAAATTCTCGTAATTCTTCATCCGTCTCTCAGATTAATTACAATGTCATTCCACTCGAATCTAGTCTCCTCTTAAACTTCTCCATAAAACTAGTTCACACCTCCTTAATAGGCCCACCATAATATCACAAATCTTCAATTATTATTATTACAAAGTCCTATGGGTTTCCACAACATCGATTTAGGAACAGTAGGCCCATAAAGGAAGTTTCATCTTTATTTAGGGGACCGAATCAATTCTGTAGAGACCGAACCAAACCTCACCCCTTTGGTCCGAATTGATTTATTTTTTTGAAACTCGTTTTGTAAAGACTGAACCGAATCAATCAATCTGGACTGGACTGGTTCATTTTTCTGCAGTTATAACATATACGTTTTTCACCATGTATGCACCTTAATCTTCCATGTTCTCCCATTAAAATCTAAACTATTTGTCCCAAACCCTTCCCACGTGTATAAGGACAATTTCTAACGTAACTTTTTCCAAATCAAAACATCACAAATTATTCAGGAATGGCTTTAAGCCTCTAATGTTTTCATGTTCTTTCTCTAATATTCATCAAAACCCATATTTAATTCATATTAAAGACCAATTCTCCTCTAATTATTGATCCTCTACATGTGTTAAATCGTTCTACATGCAAATCCTATCCCAGCATGCATAAAAATCATTCTTATTCTACCAAGAACATTTATTTAACAAAATAAATCACAAAACCCTACACATGGGTATTATAACTTCATGAATATTTCATTAAACAACTTGCCTCTTTATTTGTAGGTTCTGATTTTGTGGATTAAATGTTGGAGTGATGATCTTCTCTTCCAATCCTCACTCTTTTGATTCTTAGGGTGCAAGACAAGGTTCAATCCTCCAAGAATGCCTCCTTAAGCTTTGGGAATGATCTCCCTCATCTCTCTAACGGCCTATCTTGGGTTTAACTATTTCTAACCCTAACCTCAAGTCTTAAACATCTGATATAACACTGAGAATTTCGTAGGCCCCTTAACCTTTATTTTTCAAATGACCAAAATGCCCTAAATAGGTGTCGATTTGGTCTAAAATTGACCCGGGACACAAACTATACCTCCGGGTATATTATTCCGACTATTTCGACCCATTCAGAACCATTCCTAACCTCTAAATCGTCATCTGAATCGTCATCTAAGTCAATTAAAATATATTTCCTATTTTGACCTCAATATAGTTTAGACGCGACTCCCGGTTGAGATAAAATCAAATACGCCCATATCACTCACTATGACTTATATAAAAAATCATTATTTATTTAGTATTCGCACTTTATAAATTTCATATCATAATATTAATAAGTATATATCTCTTGATTAATATTCAATAATCACAGTTATTATTAAATCATATTAAATTACTTTTCTCGCGTAATATAGTTAACATATTTTTCTCAATTAATTTTCGAATTAATTACATCTCGAATACGTAAAAGTACAGGGTATTACAAGAACATTCCTTCTTTCACACTGAACACGCACTTGGTCGGATTCAATTTCATTTAATGTTTTCCAGCTGGTCAAAAGTCAGACTGAGGTCCTTGATATGATCTGAAGCTTTTTTGCTTTTAGTCAGCATATCATCTACGTACACCTCCATATTTTTCCCAATCTGTTCTTCAAACACCTTATTGACCAACCTGTGGTACGTTGCTCTAGTGTTTTTAAGCCTGAAGGGAATTATATTGTAGCAATAAGTACCTCAGTTGGTAATGAAAGAAGTGCTTTCCCTGTCCTCTGGTTTCATTTTTATCTATTTATACCCAGAATAAGCATCCATGAAACTCAACAACTCATATCTTGATGTGGCATCCACCAACTGATCAATTCTGGGCAAAAGGAAGATGATCCTTTGGGCAAGCCTTATCAATAACAGTAAAATCTACTCACATTATCCAGCTATTATTTTTCTTCTTGACTATCATGACATTTTCCAACCATGCTAGATATTTGACATCCTCAATGAATTGGACTTTTTGTAGTTTTTCTACCTTTTCCTATATGGATTGGTTTTTCTCAGGGGTGAACACCTTGCGCTTTTATCTGATCATCTTGGAATTTTTGCTAATATTGAGCTCATGACAGAGGAATTTGGGATCAATCCCAGGCATATCTTCATGAATCCAAGCAAATACGTCCTTACGCTCCCTTAGGAATGCAATCAGTTCTTGTCGGAGGTGTGGGGCCAATGTGGAGCCAATTTTGGTGGTCCTTTTCGATTTTTCATCATCCAAAATTATGCTTTCAGTAGATTCTACTATCTGCCCTTTGACTAGCTCTGTCTCATCTCTGGGATCTAATGTATCAACTTCTGAATCGTTGTTAGGCTCCAAAGTGTTAACTTAGTAAGTAATGGTCTTTTTCTTCACATCGACCAAGTCATCCTGCTCGACTGAGGATTAATAGCATTATCTAGCCACCTTTTGATCACCTTTCACAATACTAACCCCAAAGTGAGTAGGGAACTTTAAACATTGATGGAATGTAGATGGTACAACTTTAAATTTCTTTAGTCCTATCCTGCCGAGGATCACATTGTAAGAAGATTGAACATTTTTATCCATAACAAAGAAGCGTATATTTTTGGTGCGGCTTACTGGCCAAGTTCCTAATAACACTTCCAACTTGAGTGTTCCTAGGGGATAAGCTTTTTCCCTTGAAAAACCTATCAAGGGCATGTGGTATAGTTTCGGTTGACTAAGCTCCAGTCCTAAACTCTGAAAGCAAGGATATAATATGATATCAACTGAATCTCCATTATCTATCAGAACCCTGGCGATGATGGCTTCTTGGATTCTAAATTTGACGACAAATGGGTCATAATGAGGATATATTACTCCAGAAAGATCATTTTTGGAAAAGTCGATAACCAGTTTGTCTTTGTTTACTTTTTTGGGTTGATCATCATCATTCAAACTGATTCGTTTTACATAGGAGCTGGACAGTGCTTTATTTAGGTAAGCTTTCCTTTTTGCAGTTTGATTTTTTCCTCCTACATCTCCACATGTCATGACATGACAATCAAAAGAACCGAAACTTATCATAGTTACCTCAAGTTCTGTTTGCTTTGGATTCTTTGGTAAGTTTAGATCGTCTTCATAACCATCGTCATGGCTTCGCTTCTTGTCATCTCTATATTTACACAAAGAATTTGTTCTTCCACCTGCTTCTCGACTTTTATGACGATTAATAATTTTTCTCAGTTTTCCTCGGTGAATGAGGGATTCTTCTTCGGTCTTTAAAGCAATACAATTATCGGTTGTATGGAAATGATCCTTATGGAATTCATAATATTTAGATTTATCCCTCCTATTGGGTGGTTGCCTCAACTTCTCGGACCATCTTAAATCTTTATCGTGCTTAATTTCCTCCAGGATATGGTGTTAATTGATCGTCAATGGGGTATATGCTTCGTACCTTTTTGGCTTCTCATCTTTCTTTTATTTCTGTTCCTTCTTCTCAGGATTAGTGGCGGGATTTTTCTTTGCAGTCATTGCTTCCTCGGCAATCATGATTTTTCCCGCCTTGGCCATGATCTCCGTCATAGTTTTGGGAGGATCTTTGGCCAAAGCTTAGTATAACTTCTCTGAAAGTAATTCTCTCATTAAAGCGGTGATGGATGTCTTCTCTTCATAGTCAACCACTTCTAGTTTCTCATTATTAAAATGAGTTATGTATTCTCTGGTAGTTTTTCCTACTCGTTTCCTGACACTTAGGAGGTGAGCTACTTTCTTAACTGGCTTGGCCCCAAAACAGAAGTTGCTGATGAATATATCGAAAAGTTGATTAAAGTTGGAAATTTATCCTCGGGGGCAAGTTGTTGTACCATATTTGGACTGAACCAGTAATGGTGCTTGAAAAAGATCTACATCTTATTTCATCAGGAATGAAATATGTATCATATACGGCTTGATATTGTTCAATGTGTAAAACTGGGTCAGTTTTACCACCGTAATTGGGGGTAACCACAGGTGTTTTAAATTTATATTGAGTGGGGAAATCCACGATTGCCTGAATGAAAGGAGACCCTTTGATAAAATTTCGCTATAATAGTTTATTTGCCTTAGCCATTTCCCCCATCCGATCTTCCAATTGTTGAATCGATCCTTTCCACGAAGGATTTCCTGTATTGGATTTGTTCAAAGTAGCTCGACCATCCTGACCATGTGTTTGTGCTGAGCTCTTTTCCTGAGAACTTTGATCGGCATGCATAATTCGTCGAACGCTTGATCTGGATCTGACTGAGTCTTTACGACGTTCGAACTGGGTGTTCATTGGTTCTGGATAACTCTCTATGATGATTTATGTTTTCTCGGGGTCCTAAATGATCAAAAGGTGAGGCCCTGCTCAATGTTTCCAAAACTCTTGGTCTTTCAGGAGAAAAAGAATGGTAATCATAGAATTCTACAGATCTTAGTGATGAGATTACTCCCAGAGGATAAGATCTATTGTGCGAAGACCTAGAATAACTATGTCAGCTATTCCTAGGAGGCGGAGGTGGCATTTCTCTCCTCAGAGGTGGAGTCGTATTTTTCCTGGAAAGAGTTGGAGACTCGACTTGTAATGATTAAGCCAACTTCCTCACGGTTTCCTGCATGGCATCTTGACCCCTGGCAATACTAGCAAGAATTCTATTTAAGTTAACTATTGTAGGTGGAGCAGATGGGACGTTAATATTGCCTTCATTTCTAGTACTACTATCAAGGTCATTCATTTCCTTTGAACAAGGACGTACGAGATAGAGAACAGTAATATACACATGTTCCCATAGACGACGCCAATCTGTTGTTGTCAAAAAATGGACTAAATCCAATTTTTTAATCACAGATAAAATATAATATGAGATAAAATAAACATGCAAGAGACAAGGAGTTTATAGAGTGGTTCGACTGTGAAGAAAAGCCTAAGTCCAATGTTATTGTATTGATTTTAGTGATTACAGAAAGCTAGGTACTCTTATTACAAGAATAATAGCCTAGAATCCATTTTATCTTACCTTTTGTGAAAGGAATACAATGTATTTATAGTGACCTGGAGATTAAAGGTTAGAATGCCTTTATATATTAAAGCATTTACACCCGTACATAATGAATGTGATGGTTGATAGTCTTGACCACGTGTGGAAGGACCCTTGGTTATTTTCCAGGTGTTGATTATTTATCTACTTTGATGATTTGCATTCTTCATGTTGGCCGTCCTACCTGTCGAGCATCTATCTTCTGGGCGATTAAGTGCCTACTAACTAAGATTGATGCCATGTAAAGAGACAAGGGTCCATTTCTAATTGGTCCACGTAGATGGATAGTTTTTGGTATTAACACATATTCTATTTACTTCAAAATTAAAAATCTATTCCATGTAATATATGACATGCTGTACAGGAAAAAATTATTATGTTCTAGATTAGTGATAAATACACGGTCAATTCCCACCGATAAAAAAATTGTGATACTACAGTACATATCTATATCAGCATTTTTAAAAATAAAAAAAATTGTAAATACTCAAATATATAACCTACTTCCAAATATGAGTAGTAGTCAAACATTAAGGTAAATCCAAATTAGAGTGCACTTTATAACAGTAATACTAAATGAGATTTTTTTTATTATAATATGCCAAAACTTTTATGGTTAACAACGTAATAAACGAACATTAAGCGGATTCATATTAAGTGACTTTCAGATTACGATGAACTTAGTAATAATATAACTAAATCCGAACATAATGGGTATGTAATCCACAAAGACATATGTAGTTAACTAAGTTTAAAATGAAAACTAGTAGTCCAATAGCTCCATAAATTTATCAAACATTACGTATAAACAATAAATATACAAGACTGTAACGTATTAAAGTGTCACAACATATCGAGTATGTCTGTAATTAGACAAATAGTAATCAATATACATAATAATATATTAGATACTATCTTAATTCAAAGTTTTTGTTTCAAAAAATGTATAAAAAACTTATCTAATACTTATTCGCCCGACATTATGACAAGAATTACATTCACCCAAAATTACCACAACAATTAAAGGGAAAAATTCATATGATGCATACCCGTTATCAATTTTTGGAGACTTTGTCACAGAAATATAAATACGAATTTGACTTAACTTGTCGTATCAACCTTGGATCTTTTACTTATTATATGTTGTACCTTGATTACCATTTTTTGTCATCGCTCCTAATAGATGATTTTTGTATTTGTTCTTAAAAAATGTACCGTCAATACACAACATTGGCTGACAATATGTAAAACTGGCAACACATGCCGCGAATAAAATAAACGTCCTCTTAAACTGATTAGTACCTGGTTCACACTCGATAATAACACGAGTACCTGTATTCAATTCTAATAAAAGGTCCTTATAAACACCCAATAATTTGTATGACATTTTCTCTCCACCGTGCAACACTGTCTTTGCCATTTCTTTGCCATACCAAGCATGGTGATATGAAATATCGAACCCAAAATTCTCTTTAAACTCCTTTACTAGTTCAGTTGGTTTAATCAATGGTTTATCCTCAATACGATTCCTAAAAACAGATGACACCAACTTTGAACTCACCACTGAGCTTTTACGAGTACGGATTAGACCACTACACATGTGAATATTATTAAGTGTCCTAATAGAGAAAAATCCATTGCACAGAGAAATCGAAGCATGAACATGCCATTTACATCAGCCAAATTTCTTTTTAGAACATTCTGCCATCACCCTAGATTTCTCATTCTAGACATATACAAATTTAAAGCCCACTTTTGCAGAATACTTGACCAATTTGTCTCGGAACTCCTGAGCAACCCCCTCAAATTTTTTATCCACATGACTTATGTATTTCCTCCATTCTTCCGCTAGTAACTACTTTCGTCTTGAGTATCTGCTTTCCGTAAAATAATCATTCGGATCAAAGTTGTTTCTCTCATATAATACATTATTAAATCCAAAATCAGTGAGGGGAAGATTATTTGAACTATTAATAACAGAAATATCAATAAAATTATCCTTCAACATGTATGATGATAACATCATTCCCATCACATCACTATCATCATCAAACAATTTGATTTTGAACCAATAAAATAAACTAACGGAATAGACCTTTCTTCAAATCATCATATCTAGATGATAACTGGTTGACTATATCTTCAAATGATGTATTCTTGTTCATTGTCATAACTATTATGGCAGACTTGCACTTGAGTCTTCCAATAATTGTATCATTTATGATGAGAAAAATGAAATTTATGGTCCAAAACTTGAAATCAGAACCCATTTAAATGGTCGCTATGTTATGTGACTTGTAAATAAGTTGTTGTTGGTGATGCAAAAAGAAAAATTTGAATTTTGATTTCAAACGGGTTGTTTCAATCTCTCGTACTAAACAGGTGGTTTATAAGGTTTCTCCTTGTTTGTAGGATACCATTTGGCCCACTTTTGTATTATTACTTTTGTCATTTTCGTTGTAAAACAAAGTATAAGGCCTACTGCTTTGCTTAAAATAAGGGAAACATGTGGAGTAGTGGGCCTATCCATGTAAATTTTTTTTGAAAGGGTTTGTTTGTAGAAAAAATATTAAAGAGGGGGCCACATATAGTTATCTATTAAATCATTGAATAATGATATACTCCCCGAATCAATCCTACCGATTCAATACCAAACATAATCCTGACCCTTGATTTCTTTTCCATTGCATTAGATCTCTTTTTCAAAATAATGCATTAGATCTTTATACATGCATAATTGTATAATTTTTTTTAAAAAAAAGATCTAAGCTTTATAAATTTAAAAATTAGATTTTTTTTAAAAAATTGTACAATTATTTTTAATAAAATGGATCTTTTAAAAAAAATAGATCTAGTTTTTGACTATTTTTTCCTGTTTTCCCTCTGAGATTTTTTTTCCTTTTTTTGTCCCAGTTTTTCGTATATAAAAAAATATTTCTAGGTCATATTTTCGTCTTAATTATTCTCAATTAAAAAACCTTTTTTCCTGTGTAGTCCCCTTTTTTATATATAAAAAAGATGAAACACTAACGTGACGTGTGGCGATTGATCCCCAATTCGGTCCCCCACACTGTCAAAATAATGTTTGGCTAGCGGAAGCCACGAACTGCGAATGAAAATTAGTCGAGATACGCACAAGAAGGCCCAGATACCTTGTGGTATGCTATAAAAAAAGATTGACAATCGACCAACTTCCCCATATACATGTATAATTGTCATGCAGAGCTTTTGGATGCTCGTAAAAATATTAAATGTGTGCCTCGAATCCCGTTGGCCTCTCCTAACACACTCATATATCTCATTCACACAGTGTGCCTACATAACAAATCAATGAAAGGGTCATCATCGTACCAAAACTCAATAATTGTTCCACTGCATTAACAAATGCCTCCCACTTATTTACCCAAATATCTACAACTATGCATGCACAACCAACCTATTTGTCCAAGTTCTCTCTCTCGAGTGTGTGGCATGCAATGTTTTTCTAATGTCCCTCATGAGTGCGATATCTTGCACAAGCTTGCAATATATCTAATGCATCCATTTGGAAACAATAAATCTACGTTGACTCTATATTCTGACCCACAATCTTGATTTTCTGACTTGGCACAATTTCTTTTGTCCAGTTGAATTTTTTCTAATAAAAACTAAAAATTTGCATTTTCAATAAAAACTATTTTTATTTAAAAAAACTGCTTTTTTAAAAACTTAAAAAAAAATGTTTTTAACTTTTTATAACTGTTTTAAAAAAGATATTTATAAAAAGAAAAATGTTTAAAAAATCTAAAAATTTGTATTTTCAATAAAGACCATTTTAAAAAAAACTTATTAAATGACGTGGGTCCGCACCAGCGGCACTAACCAATTGCGACGGTGTGGATCCATGCCAGTTTTTAAAAATTTACTTTGCAAGTCCTAATTTTTTAATAGATAAATTTTATTTATTAACTATATTAAACAAATGGGGGAAATTTTTGATTTTTTATATTCGCAATTGATTTGTTGTTGGCATGGATTCACATTCATTAAATGATGTGGGTCCGCACCAACAACACTAATCAATCACGATAATGTGGGTTCGTGCCACCTTTAAAAAAATAGTTTTTCATATTCTTCATAAAAAAAACAGTTATTTTTAATAAGAAACTGTTTTTAAGAAATAAAAAAAATTGAAAATAAAATAAGGTTTCAACAATTTTGTAACTGTTTTAAATAATTGATTAACAATTTTTTCTAGTTTTTATTTATAAAAAATGCTTTTTTTTAACAAAATCTTATTTAAAAAACCAAGTTTTACTTTTTTTTGTCCTTTTGTGGGACAAATGAGAGAGAGTCGGATGAGGGAGTCGCTCTAGCAAACTAGTTAACTATCTCATCACATATCAATGGGACTATGTTTCACCACACATCATGACACTGTCTACAATACTCAGGAAGCGATGCCATGTCTGCCTCGTCGTGCGGATGTCAAATCATCGAAAATTAATGATTTGTAATTGTTGATACATTTACCATTTAAAAAATTTGAAAAAACCTTCGTAACTTAAAACCAATATGCTTTGGCTTCATAGATGTTCTCTAAGTTATGCTAAATAATTAGCCACTGCAACCTATAACGATAGTTCTATGCACCAAGTATAATGTAATTTTCTCTACGTCGTATACCATATTTAATTTCACTCCTAACACTATATAGATATCTATAATGATTAACTTTACCTCCTATTTATAGAATTTGTAGATAATACCAGTATGCAGTCCATGCGATGTGTGAGCGAGTTATAAATTAAATTATTAGATTGTAGATGTAAAACGTATGTAAAAGGTGTTCTGAAACTTCAAAAATTAAAGTGTGAGAGTAATTTTTCAAAAAAAAAATTATCACGTGAATGGATCCATCAATATTATACAAATTATTAGAAAAAAAGGTACCCGCAAACAAAATCTCAAAAATAGGTCAATATCAATAACTAATAGAATAATATGTGAAAAAAAGTTATCACATAAAATTAAAGGTATTAAACTTATTACTATGTTCTTGGTAATAAATAATAGTGTGTACATCTATACTTCTTTTCAGTATAATAAAAATTTAAGAGTAATACATGAGTCAAATTTCCTTCCTGACAAACTTTACCCTCACGCTGAACAAAGGAATGCTCATACATTACCTGACAAATTCATGGATATCAACTAAAGTCAACTTAATAGGGGAAAAAGGAAAACACTTTATCCACCTGCAACGGTTCTTATCAATTTTCATTATATTTGCATCTACAATCACCAAAATCGATTACACATGATGCATTCACTAAAATCCAGACCTTAAGTCTTTGATATGTATAAGCCTCGAATGTAAATGTGAGTGGTTATTTTAACATACAACAAATGTGAATACATCAACTTTTCAAACTAAATAAAAAAGGATTAATAAAGTTCCTAAACCAAATCAAATAATCAATTAATTATTCAATTCCATTACTCACAACTGAAAATCAAATTTTGTAAATTCAAAATTGAAAAAAATTTAAAGCAAAGAAAACCTTAGTACCTCAGGTCAAACTCCATTACAACCGATCTATAAAAAATGATCCTCAATGAATAAAATTGAGATATGAACAAACCCTATCATATTTCATACAAATAGCCTCATTTGGGGATGAAACATTAATGGGTTTCAAATTTTTGGAAGATAAAATGGCAAAAATATTAATGTGATTATGATTTATGAAAGATACAAAGGTAGTTAAGGTAATTCAAAAGTGAGAATGTGCCGTGTGATATCGATTTTAAATCCAAAATCACTCATCGATTGCTTTTAAATGTGATTTCATGTGGGCTTTCCAGTAAGCATAGTTAGACCCGTAAAAAATTGTCAACCGATTATATAAGTTTTCATTTGTAAACATTGCGATAATTTTTAAAAATAAGATTTTAAAAAAAATCGATATCACACAAATTTTGTGAGAAAAATTGGAATTCACAATAAGTTAGTGAACACTGCTCTGATACTAATTTGAGAATGTGCCATGTTATATTGATTTAAATAAATTTGCAAATTCCAACTACAAACTTATTTAATTGGATTCAATTTTTAAACCAAATAAAATCAGCCCCTAAACATGTAACTACGTGTGTGTGTGTGTGTGTGTCAAACCATCACAAATAAAATTGCTAACTCATAGATTTCAAGAAAAAAATCTCTTTCGGGAAAAACCTTTAGTTCACTATAATACTTATAATGATTACAATGAAATTCGCAATGAGTTAACCGTAGAAAACCCACATACACTGTAGCCTAGAGTCAGTAATTAATCAACCGCAGAAGATCTACACGGACACGCAGTCCAAATCAACCCATGAACACCCTCGAGTACTCCCTACCGACATGCAGTCGCCTTCAGCGCAGTACCTCAATCAATCGACACTTAGATTAGCAGTAGATATTTTCTCTACAAGAGACACTTCATAAAATTGTGTTCTTGGATTCCAAAATAACTCACATAAACTAGTGGGATGATTTGTGAATTGAAAACAAGGATCAAAACCTTTAAAATGAGAAGACAAAGTATTATACCAAAGCAGTGTGTGTAAAACTATATTTCCAGGTCTTCTGAACAAAAACGAAAATGGAAAACCAATTTATAGAAAATCTTAAGTCGAAAGCTCGCTCAAACGAAATCAGAGTCTCGTTCAAACAGAGACATGTGTCGTTCAAACCACACTTCGAGCGATAGTCTCCTCGCTCGAACGAAAAAGAAATAAAATAAATTTTTTTATTTCGTGAGTAAATACTTCACCTCAAAACCTTTTACAAAACTTTTGATGATAAACACCGCTCCAACACTTAGCAAAATTATCATAAAAGTTATCCTAATATTCTAAGTGAACCATTAAGGACTTAAAACACAAACTTACCACAGTTAAACTTGCAGAGGCTTGAATGTTGAAGAACTTGATATTCGGATCTGTCTTGACGCTTGAATGATCTTAAATAATTCTTCGACGGTTGTAGCGGTAAACGACATACTCAATTATGAACGGACAATGTAAAATAATATCCTTACAAATCTCCCCTTATGTCTATGCCGATACAAAATAAAAACATCTTAATTATTAAATAAAAATGTCTATACAAATCTAATACCCTCTCATGAACCCAAAACTGAAAAGGTACTAAAAAATGTAAGTATCAAAACTTTTCTTCAAAAATCTTCAACTTCAAATCTTTAAGCTTTTCTGATCAGGGTGTGCAAAAATAGTGATCTTCAATCTTGTACCTACACACATGAGACAAAGAAAATACCTTCGTGATGTATCGAGTTTGAAATGATATAAGAATAAATCAATCAATAATCAAATCTACCCCATACTGCAAAACCTCCCCCATAATTCGTTCTCTCCCTTTTTATTTGATCGAAAATAGACAAGGAAACAAATCAACCAAAATAACCATGGAGATGTCACGAAAAATATGCATAGAAAAATGGATCAAACTACGCTCTTGCAAATGAGTAACCCAAAAGCTTCCACAAATAATTTTAGATTTTTCAATTTTTCATATAAAAATGCAAAAATAATTTTACAAAAAAAACACACCAAGAATTTACACTAAGACAACCAAATCGTGGAAACGGAATGAATGGGTGTGAACATATTAAATAGGCAAATCAAAGAAATCACGTATAACATATATGCACAATGAATATGTGCACTCCTAACGAATGAATCTTAAAATCATCCTTAGGTGTCAAAAAAATGTTGAATTTAAATGACATCGACTCAATCCATCAACACATCAAAGTCAAGAATGATTGTCACACCAATAACATCTAAAACTATGTAAATGATTTTTCATGACGCTGTCAGGACATGCAAACCTGTTTTTCATTTCTTTCCATCCAAACTCCCTCATAAATAATAAGCATTATATTTTTTCTTTTGAGGTGGCCTTTTTTTGGCATATGTCTTTTTATTTCCTTTAAATTTTTTCGGGCTCTTTTAAACGGTGGCTTTCACGACGAGTTAATTTTGTACTCTCGTAGCACTTTCCCGTGATTCACTCATCATATTTTGTTGCAATTAAATTCCTCGTGGTAAACAGTTTTTATATGCACTACTTCCATTGTCAAGTTTTATCTCATTTGGTGCGTTTTAAAGACGGAATTGAGATGACAACACTCCGACCAATATGTGATAAACATGTACAATAATCAAATAAATTCGTGCAAGTGTGCATTAAAGAACATCATGAGTCAAACATGTAGGTAGTAACAACTAAAGACATCTCAATGAGTCCAAACATTGTAAATCACAAAAATCAAATGATGACGCATATCACTATCAAATCGTCATGTGGATATGAAATGAAATTGTTACTCGGTCATCCTAAATCTCCATTTATATAAGGTGTAAAACAAAATACAAAACTCTTTTTGACTTTTTTCAAATTTTTTATCAAAATAAAATCTTTTTGGCTTTTTCTAATTTTTCTAAAAAAATGAAAATCTTTTTGAATTTTTCCAAAAAATATCAAAATGGAAAACATAACTACAAAAATGGTACACACTAGCAATAGATAAAAATATCAACATAAAAAATATCCTATGCTAGCAAACATGTCTAAACCTCAACCGTTAGGTGCGGTGAAGTTTCCATAGGTGGTAACATCCTATGAAAAAACTTCCATCAAATCAAGTGAAGTCTTGACAAAAAACTTTACCTGCTCCCAAATATGTGCAAACTCTCTCGTATAATCATCCGGAGCATCGGGTGTGGGTGCGTGTGTGTGAACACGTATAGTAGCAAAATGTGACACATGACCCAACTTAAAATAAAAATCTCTAAGGTGTCCTCTCTTCTTGTAGTATATGCAAACATAAACAGGCCTAGGTACACCTCTCTCAAAACGTCTCCTATGTGCTCTCCTATTACGTACGGTATGCCTAGGTGGGTTGGGTTGAGAGCCATATGGTACTATCACAAACTCGGGAATCGACTCGGGTGCAACGTGGCAAGTAGAAGCACCGTCATGACTTATTCCTAAAATCTCACCTCTACCCAAAACAAGATTGAGAACCATCTTTCCAACCTTCTTATATATGTTATCTAAAGGTACTTTGACCTCCTGGGAACGTTCGAGATCACTCTGAGTTGGGATACACGTGTCATCATACTAGACATAATATTTGTTAAATCACTCTTTTTCGGCTTAAAGCTATCAACTGGTCACTCGAAGAAACCTTCACATTCTCGAGTTGACTCTCTTTCGCCTCAAACTCCCTCAAAACCTCTAACTCTCTCTCCAAATCTCTAACCCTAAGACTCAACTCCTTATTCAATTTTTTAGTCTTTAAGGTCTCGGCGTACAAATCTCTAAATGTGATTTGGAGCTCACTGTCACCCTCACCCTCACCAGCGCACTCACTCTCAGACTCTCTAGAAACACTCAAATCATCCTCGGGGGTCTCACGTGCAAAAGTATCCTCATCATCGTGGGACAGACTGGGTGTGCTCATGTGACTGACAGAAAACGCAAAAAACTTCCCGTGTGATAACTCATCCTCGAAATCTTTCAGCTCTTCCTCACTATTGCTAAGAGTGGCTAGCAGGGCAATCTTTTTGCCCTTTTTCTTTTTCCTAGTGGGACACTCAAATGCTCTATGGCCTCTCCCCTCACACTTAAAAACACTTCTCCTCTTCCTCTTTCTCACCGCTCTCTTTGGACTCATTTTTATTTTTCTCAAAAAATATTTTATTGGAAGAATTTTTTTTGAAAACTTGAGAAACTTTTAAAAAAAAATTACAAGCATGGACATATCAAAATCAGACTCGTCCTCAAACTCGGACTCACAAAAACTCACTTTCTTTTTATTCATAGACTGGGCTTTAAGTGTTATCTCTCTATCCTTAGTCTTGAGAGTGTCAGGAAACAAGTCAGTCTCATATGTCTGGAGGTTTCCTACCAGCTCTTCTAATTTCAGACGACTCAAACTACCTAAGGTATTCAAAAAAGTCACTTTAGAGATAAAATATTTTGACAGCGATCTTAAAATCATTTTAACCACTCGTGCATCAGGTATAGGCTCACCAAGATTGAAAATAGTGTTGACAATATCAGATAAACGTGCATAAAAGTCATCAAAATACTCAGTCTCAAGAATAGTTATCGTCTCAAATTGAGTAGTTAAATTTTGAATTTTAGACTCTTTGTCCGCATTAGTGCCTTCGTGGGTGAGTTGTAAAACATCCCACGCTTCTTTAGATGTGTTGCACGTCATAATACTTTGAAACTCATCGGGGGTGATGTGTTCAAAAATTACACTAAGCCCACGTGAATTAAAAGTGCTCCACCTAAACTCATCCTCAGTCCAATTTGACAAAGGTTTTAGATTCGGGACATTATTTACGGTGACAGTGGGAGGAGTCTAGCCTCTTTCACAAAAAACCCAAAGGCGCTCATCAATTGCTTTTAAATGTGATTTCACGTGGGCTTTCCAGTAAGCATAGTTAGACCTGTCAAAAATTGGCAACCGATTAAACATTGCGACATTAAAAATCAGATTTTTCAAAAAAATCGATATCACACAAATTTTTTGAAAAAAATGTGAATTCACAATAAATTAGTGAAAATTGCTCTCATACTAATTTGAGAATGTGCCATGTGATATTGATTTAAATAAATTCACAAATTTCAACTACAAACTTATTTAATTGGAGTCAATTTTTAAACCAAATAAAATCAGCCCCTAAACATGCAACTATATGAGTGTGTGTGTGTGTGTGTGTGTGTGTGTGTGTGTGTGTGTGTGTGTGTGTCAAACCATCACAAATAAAATTTCTAACTCACACCTTTCAGGAAAAAATCCCTTTCGGGAGAAACCTTTATTTCACTATAATACTTACAATGATTACAATGAAATCCACAATGAGTTAACCGCTGAAAACACACATAGACCACAACCTAGAGTTAGCAATGAATCAATCGCAGAATTTTCACACGAACGCGCAGTCCGAATCAGTCCAGGAACACCCTCATGTACTCCCTATCGACATTCAATCATCTTTAGACCAGTACCCGAATCGATCGGCACTTAGATCAGCAGTAGAGATCTTCTCTACAAAAGAAACTTCATAAAATTGTGTTCTTAGGTTCCAAAACAAATCACATAAACTATTGGGATGATTTGTGAATTGAAAGCAAGGATCAAAACCTTTAAAATGAGAAGACAAAGTATTCTTCTAAAGCAGTTTGAGTAAAATTGTATTTCCAGGTCTTCTGAACAAAAACGAAACTCGAAAACCAATTTATAGAAAATCTTAAGTCGGAAGCTCGATCAAACCAAATCAGAGTCTCGCTCGAACAAAGACACATGTCGTTTGAACGACACTTCGAGCGATAGTCTCTTCGCTCGAACGAGAGCGCTTGTCGCTTGAACGAAAAAAATTAAAATTAAATGTTTTATTTCGTCAGTAAATACTCCGCCTCAAAACCTTTTACAAAACGTTTGATGCAAAACTCCGCTCCAACACTTAAATTTTCATAAAAGTTATCCCAATATTCTAAGTGAACCATTAAGGACTTAAAACACAACCTTACCAAAGTTAAACTTATGGAGGCTTGAATGTTGAAGAACTTGATATTCGGATTTGTCTTAACGCTTGAATGATCTTGAATAATTCTTTAACGGTTGTAGCGGTATACGACATACTCAATTGTGAACGGACAATGTAAAATAATGTCCTTAAAAAAAGGCAATAAGATAAAGAGTCGTGGAGTCATATAAATAGGGCTCTTAAAATTTTAGGTAATTCAAAAGGCAACGAGATAAAGAGTCACGGAGTTAAATAAATAAGGCCTTTTCAAATTTTGGGACAGAGTAAAATAATTAAAACATTTATGAAGTGTGCATGTGTCGTCGTGTTGGTGCGACAAATATCGACACTGAGTTTCGCGATCAATTTTAGTTATATACTATAATGTGAGATAATTGTGTTGTTGGGTTCACCTCCACATGGACATTCGAGACTAATTTTAGGGATTGTGGAATAACAAGGATGGGTCTACTATCTCGTCAGTGTAGTTAGAGCCGAACCATATCCCTCTCGGGATTATGATAACCTCTCATATCCCCATAACTGGTATAATCAATATAAAAATATATCAATTCATTGTATTGATATAACCCATTCAAAATTTTGTTTTGTGCTTCAAAATAAGAAATACTCGCAACAGGATAAGTGGAATTGATTTCTCCATGAGAATCTGGTGAATAACACGACACATCTCATTATATCATTATATAAAGTACCAAGCGTCAAACCAAACCAACTGTATACTGTAGAAGGGTATAAGTAATTCATGAATTATTGATAACATAACTTAACTTATTTTTGAATTCGTCTGGAAACATGGTGTTATTTTGTACGCCCTAGTGAATTGGAATATGTGTGATCATCTGCCTCTTTCAAGACAATCACAAAGCGCTATGCTTACCACATTATCTTAACTCTATCCCCATCTGAAGAAGGTATGTATAGAGAAACGATCGACAATTACTCTACCATACCTGGTATATGCCCCATCAATAAGAAGTCTGAGTATGAGTATAATGTGCTCCAACATAATAGTACACTTATATATTGAAAGGTGGAAAATATGTGTCTCTGGATACCACCTCTCAACTAGGGCCATGATAAATTCCCGATGCACTGATGCCATAACTATTCAAAACATAACTTGGGATTAACATTTAAAATGCAAAAATTTGTTAGCTCTAAGATCTTTGATTAATCATGCATTAAAAAGAAACTAAGGACTAGGTTTAAAGATTAAACCTAGGGTTCAAGAATATAATACCATATAGAATCATATTGTGATTCGTTTGAGGAGATAAAGGTTGAAGAAGATGAACATCTTGCTACCCACCAAGGTCTCAAAAACCTTCCAAGAATGCTCTAAAAGCATCAAAGATTCTTCATATGATCCATCTATAGTAAGCCTCATGTGTGGGCACTTTTGGAGATGACACTATGGTGAAATATGAGAGAATTCACCTTGTCTCTCCTCATCCCTTCACAAAAAAACGTGAATATTGTTTTTTCCCTCCCTCTCTAATCCTCCATAATGGATCATTACCCTAAAACCCTAGCTTACACTAATATAAATATGTATGGGCCATGGACTTTAGTCAAAGTGGGCTTCCAGAGAGTTTTAGGCATACTACTTAGGCAATCGACTATACTAGGGATTTAAGATAAATAATTAAACCGTCTTTCAAATATATACTCAAAAATCCTAATTATAAATACCGTAATTATTTCCTTTATTTATTTAATCATGATTAACTCTACTAAATAATCACGACTATACTCCAATTTAATTATATCTTAATCACTTGGAATAAATATGACTTATTTACAGTGTTGATTATGGTACATAATATGATTCTCCACGTTATGTTTTTATACCTGTTGGTCAAATCAATTTATTGCAAATTGATTTTATTCAACCTCTAATCAACTCCTTGATTCTTAGACTTAATTTATTTGCTACTCCACCACGATTATGAAATAATCCACAAACTGGGTTTTACTGGTGGAAACAAAACTTATAAGTCTATCAAATGGGGTATTACAATCCAATATATCTTATAGACGTAGATTCCTCTGAATTATGATCTCAGATCTATTTGCACAATGATCGCCCAACTAGCGGGGATTATTTGATTTGATCTAAAATCGAATGTGCATACATAGCACTCAAAGTAACAATTTTGCAAGCATTCTAACCCTTATAATTTTTAAGATTAAGAATCTATGTGCCCTTTGCAAATGTGTGAGATTGCTTAAGTCTAATGAACACAATTCTCAGACTTAAATATTATGGGTGAACTTGTGTAATACCCCGTAATTTTAATGACTTTTAAAATGAGTTAAATTAAAAGTTAATGGTATTAATTATAAATTAATTAATTGGGATTAATCCGAATTTTATATTACTTGTGGATATTGAAATATATGATTTTGAATGTTGGTTAGTGTTATTTAAGTAATATATGAATATGATGTTATTTATATTGCCGTGAGTTACTAATATGGTAATTATGAAACTTTAGTCGTGACACGGTATGTGATGTATCAGGACTAATTTAAATAAATAAAAAGGAAGCATTATTTTATATCAACCTTATGGTCATTTTGAGTGCTCCGTTGCATTCGTAAGGGTCGAAATAGTCAGAAAAGTCTATTCGGGTGTTGGATTTGGGTCTCGGGTCAATTAGGAGATGAAAGGACACCCCGAAGGGGCATTTTAGTTATTTTATTTGGGAGATGAATAGTAATTTTAGAATTTGTCTTATTATAAAGGTGATAGATTAGAGGAACGTAGGTTCATTTTATTTTATCACAAAACATTTGAGAGGTATTAGTGTGAGAGAAAGTGAAGAGTTTCTTGGGAGGAGAAGAGGTTGCTTAGGAAGGAGGAAAGACTTTTGGGGTATGCCAAAGGGGATTAACCACCTTCTACCACCATCACTACCACTGAAAAGTCACCGAAAAATAAGGAAAGGATTTTAAATCATCATCACCAAAGGTTCAGACCTACATAATTAAGGCAAGTGTAATTCTTGCTTTATTTTATTGCTTACAATATCTATGTTAGATAGATTAAGTAAGAAGTATGAACTTACATGATTTAAGGATGAACTATAGAGCTTTTGAAATTTGTTCTTGATATGAAAATTAGATAGAATAAACTCTTTCTGTTTAAATATTTTAATCCATGAATTTTGGGTTTCAAATGATAGAAGAAGTCTGAGTTATTATGATTTTTGGAGAAATAAGAACCTATGAGAATTCTGGAAATAATAGGATTTAATCCAAACTATTTGATGATTTTAGTTTGTTTGATTATTAAAATCTGATCATATATCTTGCTATATCAATTGAGATTAATTAGGAGAATTTTTGGATTGATTTGTGTTAGTTTTGTTGAGAAAGAAAATGGATAAAACGCATGAAAAAAATTATTGAATAGGACGAACATTATATGATAATTTAAGGTATGTTTTAAGAGGAAATTGGCAGTGTGTTGCGAGTTTTTGTATAAAATCACGTTCTGCACAACTTTTCAGTTTTAAATTTTTTCAAAATCGGAGAAGAAAAGCCTCAAAATTGTAATTTTATATTTATGGCAGAATGTACCTTTATCGGGGAAAAAAATTGGAAAATGGTAATTTAGCCTATGGTGAGATTTTATTAATTTTTGTACGTTAACAAGGAGCGAAGGACTTGGGTTAATGTTGAAAAATTATTTGGATTTGAGGATTAAATTTTTGTGAGAGATATCTACATAAATATATTACGATTTAGAGGAGAATAATCGTTATATTAAGTAAGGGTAATATTGATGATATATTTACGGGTACTTGGGTCGGATAAAATATTATGTGAGTGATAACTACATAAAAAAATATGATGATAATCATGATTACAAGTGTGGATAGTATTCAATAAATACGACGGGTACTTGTGATAGAATGAATTCCTAATATGATATAGGTAGTGTAAGTACCTAATTTTATATAAGTAGATGATAATGCCTATTTGATTGATTGATAATTTATGTGTATGGCATACCTAGCTTACTTGCTATCGACGGGAGGTTTGCGCGTGAGAGTAGTCATATCCTGATGAATCCATAGGATTTTTGACTTGTCGCTCGAGAACATAGGACTTAGGTCGATTATCATTAGCGAGAACAATGGTATAGAACGGTCATTTGGGTGTGTAGGTATGTGCGTAGCCCAAAGGCTTAGGACTATGTTCGCCTCCATTATTTGTGATTTGATATTTGTGGTTCGAGGAATCTTTACCGAACCTATAGTCCCCTATACAGCGACAAGCTATATAGGGATTTGATAGCAGAGTAATGCATGCATCGCATCTGTGTCTCGGGGTGCGGTATTGTATTATATATATGTATATATATAATGAATTGAATGAATATGTATATACTGGTTAGATCTATCTTCTGTGTGAATTTAGTAAAATTGAAAAATAATAGTATGAAATTAATTAAGTATGATTATGCTTAATTATGTTGAATAAATAAAAAGGCTTATCCATGTTGAATCTTATTGGTATATGTAAATTATGCGGGATAGATATGGGCTATGATTAGTTGATACAGTTATGAACTGGTTAGAATGGAGAATAGTAACTAGTATGATTTAGAGGTACGTTAGGTGTGCACTCTAGATGAGAGGTGAGAATCTCAAGAGAGAGTCCGATAATCTAACATGTATATTATAAGTGATAAATATTGCAATTATTCACTTGATGTTTTCAAAACTATTTTTACCATCGGGCTCTGACCCGTTTCCTTGCATATTCTCTTTTCTCTCTTGTATCTTTTATATCAGGTGCCCAGTCGCAGGGACACCAGCCATAGAGGATTATGATGGTTGACGAGCTATGGAGCTATGGAGTATTGTTTAGACGCCTTCATTTATTTGATTCACACTCTGTAGTGATCTTTCATTTAGGGCATGTCGCCCCAGAGGATTTCAATTGTTCTTTTTCTACTTGAGTCATAATTTTATACTCGTGTCGTTGCGTTACATTTACTATTGTTGGGATTTATGTATTGAGATATTTTATGTAAAGTTTATTCCAGTTGCATTTAAATTCTATTGTGATATCTATTTAGTTTATTGTTGTTGTGGAATGGAATGTGTAGAATTGTTCGAAATGGTAAAATGAAATTTTTATTGGAAAGGTTTTTACCACCATCTTAATTGAGTATTAGGTGATAGGAAAATATTTTCGACAGTGATGCTAAGAAGGAACCAACTGTATATTCTGATTTAATTGGGTATGGGACTGATCACCCGGTATTTAATTAGGCGGGGTGTTACAACTTGTTGAATACATTCATGGATGTAACGATCACAATCATCTTTTGAACTATCGTACAAGTTCTCGAACCATTAAACATGTTCCCGTAGTTTGAGCTAAAACACTAGGATTGCATCGCAACTGTTTTGATAGTATGTCAAATTCTTATCGAGGTTGTGAACTGTTCAATTGTATTAGAAATAAAATTTCGTTCTCCTGTGATAAAGCTGAACCCAACTCATCGAAATTCCTACTAAGTACAATTCATCGACATCTCTATAATATATTTAAAGAATAAATATAAGGCATTCCCATAACTGTGATTCATATTTTAAAATGGACCAATATACCTTTTACTGAAATGTAAACGCCATTTATGGTTTTAAGAATAAAACCCTGATAATGATATCACGAATATGTATGTCCGATTTGCACCACGTGATAATTATATATGTGTCTTTGTCCCATATAATGGATGAGTCATGCATGAACTAATGTTGAGGATAATGGGATCCTTTAGGCAAGGCCGTATGCATCTTTTATGGTCCAAATCCATTATACGACCTATGTAGGAATGATATTATTACAATGTGATCAATCTTAACTAATTATAAAATGTATAATGTAATTAAAGTATGCCTGGTATGTGAAATGTAATATTGGTGATCGAATATATCATCTGATGTACCCAATGATGCACATATTATTTTGACTTGATTACAATTAAATTAAATAATGCTAGATAGATTACTGAAAATAATGCATCTAGTTTGAATCATTATATAATCCTCACAGTCCGATAAATCAAGTTACGTAAGTTTTCATGTAATGTCCTTATCTTATTATGCTTTATTTATAAATTGCATGAAAAATTATAACTAATTGGTACACGTGGTTCTAATTGCTGTTGAGACATCATATAATTTTCTTTAAAAATAACCAAATATCCATGTGTTACATATATGACAAAAAATGACTTGGTCTCGTTATCGTAATATACTTTATTTAAATTCTGTAGTACGAGAGCGTAAACATACTTTGAAAAAAAAATTGCGACATAAATAACTAACGAATACATTGGAAATGATAAAACAATCCTTTAACAACATATCCTTATAAAGATCCACATGGTGGCCTACCTCAAACATATATTATTAAGCCTCGTAATTAATTTCCTTAATTTTTCACGTTTCTTGCTCAAACTTACGCAGTTACGGTGTGCCATAAGCCTATCAGATTAGCTCTTGTAAATGATTGTCTTCGAAATGGTCACCAAGATTTCTTTATAAATGACAAAGTCAATAATGGTGGCATCATTTTTGCAATGTCCACCATACACATTGTTAATTTTGAGTGGCTACATTGGAACTGATTCCCTCATGGTTATCCGAAACAAGACAACTGCCACTACGATCTCCAAGGACGAATAACTTAAGTAAGGTTATAAACCAATCTCGATTAACTTGATTCACTTCATTGACGATTATAAAGTCCAAAGTAAATATCTGGTTATTACCATCCATCCCTGTTTTAATATGCATCTTACCTAAGTGGGTGCCATATATGCTCATTGTTGTCGGGTACAAGGGCGGATCCAACCCTGGGCAGACCAGGGTTGTAGCCGAGGGTACTCTGAAAATTTAACTCACGGTATATAAGCTACTTACTCCATCAGAATGATATTGCCCACCCAATTGCAGTTCAACTGAGTTATAGATAATGCGAGGCATGAGATTAAGCCCACTATAGTTTGATAGAGTGAATACTAGAGTTAATTAGACTCAGTCCAAGCTTCTCCGAACTCTATGCACTCCAGTTGATTCTGTTTAAAGTTTAGTTTTAGACTTATTCAAGCTCCCTTGTATCCCTATAATATCCCTATAACTGTTATCAGTTATAGACTTGTAGATTTGTATTCATATATATTTGAATGAAATGCACGCATACTCAGTGAGTGAAAAAGACCATTGAGAGTCCTAAAGAAACTAAAGAGTTTTCACAGTTAACTGATTTGATTAATCCCACTATAGTTAACCGATGTTCCTTTTTTATAAGACACCTTGTGTTTCACCTTTTCATTAAATAAAAATGACAGTATGAGGTGTTCATTATCTTATTGGACACTGATCGAGGGGAAAACCAAGCATCCATGTAAATACGCTAATCGTTATTATCGACTTCCGACCATAAAACAAAAATAAATAAACTTTAACTAGACTCTTATGGAGTATATCGGCTAGCTTGGGTATCGAATCCACATTTATAGCTTCAAAAATAAAGTGTAAAAGATGATGATGGGATGAGAAAGGAAAAAGGGGAAAACTAAAGAAGTTGACTAAACCTAATTAAAACTAACAAAATACGGATTATTTAATATGAATGAGAGATAAGGTTGAAATACAATCCCCCAAACCCTAGTACATTTACCGGCTATAAAACTAGCTTTAATTAGATAATTGATTAAACCCGATCTTTATTAATCTCAAGCATTACATATATGAGAGTACTAGCCCACATCATACATAATCAAGAACAAGAATAAATAAGTGTTGAAATAGCTAACACGCGCGTTGCACTCTTAAACACCTTGGTTACCTAGGGCAAACGAGGTTAAAAGACGTACGACGGTTGTGAACACTACATAACACGATTCAATCATTATTTAATTCGAAGACTAATTTTTTATACGTACAAACTACATCGGGTTGGGTTCACGCACCCCAACCCTTAGAAATCTAGCCTAGTTTGGTATTATAATTCTCTACGTAAAAACATATTAACATGCATGAAAACATAATGAAGTAATAATCAAAGTGCTGGAAATAAAGGTTACCAAGATTAAAGAACATGAACATGCAAGAAGAAATCAAATCTTGAAAAGCTCTTGAATTAAACGTGAAAAATATGTAAATTGTTCCCCTAGATGTTTCTCCTTGATTAGGATCTTTTACATGAATGCAATCTGAATAAAAAGAGTCCGAATATGACTACATATAAGTCTTGGGTCGTTTAGAAGAGTCCCCAAAGCATAAAACTCTTTTGGCTAAAAGAGAAGGACAAAATAAAAATCCCGCATCTAGAAATTTGTCACACTTTCAAAGCGTGATTAATTTTGTAACGGATCTAGAGTGTGACAAAAGGTGAACCAGTTCGAATTTCCAGAATGGCCAAGCCTTGGTCGCCTCTTTTTCATTTGGATTTTGGGATTTCGTTCTCAATCTTCAAACTTGTATAACTTCTTCATCGTAGCTCGAATTGGGGTGCCGTTTTTTCTAGTGTTCTTCTAAGTTAAAACTCTTCAACTTTCCAGTTGGCCCCACCTTCGGAATAAGGCAAAAAAATTACAAAAATGCCCTTGAACTCCCCATTTCTTGGTTTCTTTCACTGTTTTGAGTTCTCTCTCGCACTTTGTTGCATGACATACTTGTAAAACACATAAGAAATACACAAAAGACAAAATACTTGCCAAAAAGCGTTATTAGCATAAATATGAGATAAATCCAAGCTATTTACACCGCACGGGATAATAAAAATGTCAAAATATTTATTCCGAATTTGCCACTAATAAGAATAAAAATAAAAATCGCCTCTCAAGCAATGTGAGTATGGGACTTCTAGTTTTAAATTAGCATGGTATGTATTATAAATTTCTATTGATTTGTAGGACGTATTAAAAAATTAAGAAATATATAATGTAGTATTTTAAATATATCTTATAACAATATATTAAGTCCATATAATATGAGTTGTATTCTATTGTCACCGATCAATTGTATATATCTTATAACAATATATTAACTGTTTGCACACAATTTTTTTATAAATATTTAGCAATTATATTTATTTTTTAAAATTAGAATATTATTAATTGAAATTACACAAGTATCAAGTGTGATTTTAGTATATTTATAGAATTTGTAATGGTGCGGATGTCAATTTGACGTATTTTAAAGGCATTTTCAACCGATAACTCATAGAAGGTAGTGTGGTGGAGGTGCGTTGTCAAATAGTGCAACTCAAGAATATTATCTCAACCCTTGAATGAATCCTGGCTCCACCTAATGCTTAAATACTTTATTTCTTTCCTTGAATGACCAGAGCAACGAAACATATTTAACCTTCTTTTCAAGCAACAAAAAATTACAACTATCTATTCGTCATATTATAATGTTGCCAGGAAACGAAGGAGCAACGCGTACGATGCTTCCCAATCACCAAACTATATTATAATGACCTTTTGTTTGCCATTACACTCCTGGATATACAGATTTATAAAGTTAATTTGTTGCAACATTATATCCAAAATGAATGTTATCACGACAGACTAGTTTGCCTTCACAATATGAAGGACAACATCGACAATATATTTAGAACTACTTTATTTATGAGTGGGTTTATCTTATCATATGTGCATGTGTGGGGACCTTGATATTTATTATACAAAGAATTAAGGTAAATGTCATATTTCTTCTTAAATTTTGATTTTTAGGACAATGCTTTTCAAATTTATAAATCTAGTCCATGTGGTACAATAGCATTTATAAATCTAGTCCCTCTGGTACAATACCCTTTATATTTTTAGTCCGCGCTAGCGGTACTATTTTTCACCATTTTTCATGGTGTTTTTAGTACAGAGACTAAATTTATAAAATTATATAAAATGTCTTATTTTTATACACTTTAAACCTTGTGAGGAGCTTTTCCCAAAAAAACCCTTTATTATAATGACCATCTTACACTTTTGTATGAAATGCTCCCTTAGCCTCCAAAAACAACATGAAACGTTCCCTTCTCTCTGTAGACGCTCTTACCTATCTCTAAAAATAAATCCCCCTCCCCCCGCTAGCCCTAAAAACCTTTCTCCATCTCCTCATCCTCAGCCCCTCTCTCCCTTTGGGAGAGAGGTGTCCCCGCCAGTTTTTTGCCGCTCATTCGTCACGCTTGTCATCTCAAATAGATTTTTTTTCTAGATCTATATGGGGTTCTCTCTCTTTTTGTGAGAGCTTTTGTCCTCCTTATGAGTATGGAGGTTAATAATCCAACACAGATTGGAGGGGAGGAGACAAGATTTGTGCTAGTGGCTGTGCATTTCAGTTTAAGACCTTGAAAATGTGGTAATGCTTTTTTTAGGTTGCGTTTGTTTTTTTTATCTAAATCTGAAGTCTGAATCTGAAATCTGAAGACTGAATCTGAAGTCTGAAATCTGAATCTGAAAAATGTGTTTGTTTTTACGTCTGAATATACTTCTGAATGAATGTATTTAGACTGATTCAGACTTCAGATTCAGACTTCAGACCTAACTCTACCTCTTAATCATTAAGAGGCAAATATGACCGTTAACCTCTTAATCATTTAAAAAAACAAACACTTTTTGATACCTCTTAAGTCTGAATGGTTCAGATTCAGACTTAAGAGGTAAAAACAAACGATCCCTGATGTATTTTTCTTTCTTTGGGTTGTGTTGAGGTGCTAATTGTGTTACCCAAGATGTTCTCTCCCTTTGTTTTAGCTCTCGTTTCATTATCCCAATGTATGATTTGCTTTGTATTTCGAGGGTTTCTCCTCATTTATACTATGAATAGAAGTATCATTTCTCTGATAAAAAAAGCCTCTAAACACAACAACGTCGGGGGTTCTTGCATTTCAACGCCAACCTTTTAATAGTAAATTCGACAACGACAAACTCGTGACATGTAGGAACATGGTACCTTTCTTTTCCCTTTGTGTGGCATTTAAACCTACCGATAACGCTTTTGTGTTTGGATCCCATATGGTGGAATGTAAAGGTAAGATGTTAGTTGCAATACCAACCTGTTCGTCAAGGCCACTGTTAACCAAGTACTTGAATATAGTCACGTGCTTTCAGCTCCTTTCGTCCAATTGATATTCAACGTTCTCATTCTATTCGTTATTACCTTCATCCCACTCATATACTCGATATCACCATCCTTACTATCGTCTACATCGATTTCACACTTTGAATCCCCAAATAACCCTTAACTAGACAATTCTCGTGTAATCTAAATTCGAACAAACATACATTTACATACTCTTCAACAACTGAGGCTCTACCTTTTATGGTCGACATTGTGTCACAAACACAAAATTAATCAATCAACTAGTTATGTGGTTTGGCTATAGAATATTTTCCATGTCTGATTTATGTGCATGGAAATTTCATCTACTTGGCTACGAAATGATTGAGTAGTTGGGCTATCATCAACGTCAGATAAACATCTACCCACAGTCTGGAAGTACATGTCTAAAGAATAAATTTCAAGACAACCCAAAAGTATGTCCAACATAAAATGAATAATGCCATCAGCGACAATTTGAAGAGGAATATGTGACACTACCTCAATGTTGACCATGTAAGGATATCGACAAGCTATTATAATTTCATATTCGAACTACCAACTTTCAACATTTGGAATGCCTTGTCCATTAATTTCTTGAATGGAAAATCACGTTTCACCCTAATAGACCGTCGTGGGGGCATAGCATAACACAACTCACCGAGTCCTTCTAACAGTTCCAATGACACATGAACGTATAAGCGGCCGAGGCCATTAAATAATCTTGCAATACGTCAAGACATTGTAAATCATGTTGACGACTTTTAAGAAAATGCAAAATTGACATTTAAAATCCTAATTTCCCAATAGCTTTTTTTAAAGTCAGCCGAAGCTGATAATATTAATGAAAATGGCTTAAACCACGTGTCCACACAAACAACAACATAAAGAAAACAACGTGTAAGGCACCGGAACAGCTACCTACACGTTGCACATCACCTACCAAACAAACCCACAATTGCATCCCACCAAAAGAAACCCAATCCCAATAGTTAACAAAAGAAAAATATCAATTCCACTTGGGAAAACTGGTACAACATAATTGACACACACATTTAAAGTTATATAAAAAAAAACTCGTCAAAGAGACAAACAAATTCCATGCTATAAAAAATAAGTCTAATCACAATATTAGAAACTTTGGCACGCTATGGGGTTGGAGTTTAACATCTAAAAAACCATAAATGTGTGACAATTTGGGGAAGCAGATGGTACTTGCATATAACTTGGTAATTTCTCTTTCAAGGACACCATATGTCATCAAACAATGAATTCACAAAGTGTAATGGATTCAGAAATAAGTTTAATAATGTCGAATATTCATAAAAAAGTAATTAAATTGCATTAAAAAAAGTCAGCTATAAACTATTAATTAAGTCCCAAATTCACACATTTCCATGTGCTCAAATAGAGCTAAGACTTTACTTTCAAAGACTATAGTATTTTCTATAAAGTTAACTACAACATTCGTTGGTTCTGAACTTTTCAATATCTTTCGAATGTCGAATGTCAATCACTCGACACCCAAAGCAAGATTAAAAATTGAACTTACATTGTCACACATTAATTTTTTAATGGAGATTGAAAAATGAACTTGAATGTTTTGGAGAATTTTCTTTTCCTTCACCATCCTCTTCCTTCCAGAAAATGGAAAAGAAATTTCCTTTCAACTTCATATAGACTTCTGTACACTTCCTTTTCTACTCTCTCTGCACCTCCAATCTTTTGATAGTTGAGAAACAAAACAGCACATATCTACAAGTAGATATTATCAATATTTAATAATAATAATAATAATAATAATAATTATTATTATTGTTATTATTATTATTATTATTAGAAAATTACAATGGTTCAGATTGAAGTATTTTTTAGCTATCTTAAAAGTAAATTAGTGAAAAGTAAGTGGCATACTTAGTGTTAAAATTTGTTATCTATTTTTGCTAAATTACATAATATAGTGCATATACTGAATCATTATTTATTGTCATTATAAAATATGAAAAATGATATCTATTGAGCTTAAATTAACAATAATAATCAAAAAAAGAAAAGGACCACAGATATTTCAACAATGCCTAAATATTTGGTGTTTTGTTATCTAAAGTACATTATGCAATTAGGATAGTTTAAAGGATCAAATACCAAAAAGTTCCTAAAACATTTTTTAATACACATTTAGTCCAACACTTTTATTTTGCACCAAAAAGTCCCTTATTCTTTTATCTTTAAAGGGCCGCGGTCTTATTCTCTTATCTTTACAGGTCCGCGCCAACGGCATGATAAAGCCTTTTTGGCATGGTGAATGATTTTTTTATACAAAATAAAAAGGCTTGGACTCTACATGTATTAAAAGAAGTTCAAGAGACTATTTGATAAATGCCCTTAATTTAAATGCCAAAATCGTCTAATGATGGTGTTAAAACTCTTCGCAATGACTTGTGAGGATTGTTTTGTAGCTTATTTTTCATAAGTAGACTTCTAGCTTTCAATTTTGTGTTTAGAATTAGAGATGCATAGAGAAAGATAAGCCACAATCCCCCATCTTTAAATTACTACTACCCGTATAATAATTGTGTAAAAATGAAATTTCTATGCGCAAGAATGAGAAAGGCCTACCTTGGTTTCAATGTCTAACACCGCAGACATTTCCTGAGCTGAAATATGTGATTTGACGGCTCTGGTTTTGGATCCACTCTCTTCCATGCATTTTAAAACCTCCAACATAGAATCAATTCCACATGAAGGAGAAGCCACTCTTAATTTTATCTTAGCCGCCTCTTTCCTCACCTTTTCTTGTACCTAAAAGTGTCTCAATCTCATTTTTCTTCAACTGCAAATCCAGGGTCGATTTTGAGGGGGGGGGGGGGGGGCAAGGGAGGCGGTTGCCTTGGTCCCCCGATTTTCGACGCATTTTAGGGAACTCAAAATTTTATATATGTACATATATTTATAGAGGTATTTTCCAATTGTCCCCAAAATAATTTGTTGAAAACTGAACAGACAAACATTTAAACTTATTGCAATTTCGAAAAATAAGTCGGTATCTTTTCTGTAAAACAAAAACCTACAATTTCTAAATTAATAAAAAATCTCTTGTTAAATATGGGACCCCCAATTCAAGAGTTCGCCTCAGGCCCCTAAAATCTTGGGACCGACCCTGTGCAAATCTATGCAACATCTCTTCAGCTCTCTTATTTCCTTGGCTGCCGTTGCAACAATAGAATTCTTATCACTCTGCCAAAGTAAAAAAAAAAGTGAAACCCAACAAGTAATGTAATACAGAAACAAAAAATTTATATTCATGCATACCTTAGTTCCGGATGGCAACATAGAGTGTAAATTCAAATAACTCTCTCTCTCTCTTTTGTTGGAAATTAATATTAAGGTTCGAAATTAAATATTTAATTTTAATTATATTAAATTCCGAATTTATGAATTTTCCAATTATGTGATTTTGATAAATATCATATAATTAATTAGGAACGTGATAAATACGAATATTAGAAGATTGGGTCAATCTTATCCGTTAGACACATGATGGTTAGCGCCATTAGTGGGAGACTTGAAAAAGAGACCTACCTTGACTAGGATTCCGACCCTCTTTCTCTTATAAATAGAGAAGCCGTACACCATCTGGGGTTATCTTATAACACACTATTTCTGAGGTGGGAGAGAAATTCCAAGATTTCATTTGAGTGTAATTTTTCCAAGAATGAAGATTGATGAAGTAATTAATCAAGATTGATCAATGCATTGGATCAAGGTAAGTCTTATTTTATATCGTTTAGACGTATTTTGTGAAAACATGAAGATCTAAGATCATTTTATTAAGAACAATTGTATGCTAAAGTTTAATCATATAAATGTATTCGTGATTAATATTAGGGTGTTCTTAAGAATGATTTTACATGTGGTATCAGAGCTAAAGTTTAGGATCTCATGATTTTCCTTATTGATGTTCGTCTATAACGAAATATTGATAGAAATTTGATGTCTCTGAGACATCAAACTATTTGAAGTCTGTGACACCCCGACTAATTAAACACCGGGTAGCTACTCCTTTATAAAATTAATTCAAAATGCCAAGTTGGCTCAGTTAATAGCATCACTGTCGAAAACGTTTTATTATTACTAACCACCTAGTATTTAAAAAGTAAGTGCCAAATTTTATTAAATCTGATTGACATGCAACGAGAGTAATGAATAACTAAATAACACCATTCACCATACTGAAGTAACAAGAATAACCATCACAATATGTAAATAAAACCTGGAGGAAAAACTCCTCAATACAAATCCCACGACTGATATGTAAACTGAAATAAATAACTAAAACTGAATACTGAGCAATACATGCTAGAGTCTGAAAACTGAAATGTAAAAATGCTCTAAATAGGAATGGGCAACATGCCCTACAACTGATAGATAGTGACTCTGGAATCCAAAAGATAGAAGCGTCTATGAGCAAATCCCTGTAGCTTCCACAACCAGCTACAGCACGTCACCTGAATGAGTACCTATGCTTGGTGTCCTTGTGGCTGGGCACCTAAAAAGGTTTTACAAGAAAATATATTTGAAAGCAAATGGGTCAGAGCCCGAAAGTGGAAATCATTTTAAAAACCTGCAAGTGCTTTAAAAACATTTAAAACATTAAATGCAAAGTACATGTTAGGACGTGCACTCACATTATATTCTCACCTCTCGTCTAACTGTGCACTCCTAACGCAAGTACCCATCTATAACTACCCATACTACTAGCTAACTGACAACATAACTAGCTAGACTACCACGGGTTCTACCCATGTAATCGGTTCCATATAACATAACAACTCTCGTAATCAAGTAGAGGTTTACTGTGAACACAGTTACTAAATATGCCAATGATATAACTATCAGTTAACTCATTATATAACTCGAAACAATACCGTAATATTTTTACAACATTAACATGAGGATTTCCATTAATTTAATGTATATTATTCACATCATAAATATACGATACAAGCACCCCGCAATCTAAGCTGTAGTGCACACATACTCTGCTATCCATCCCGGTACATCACGTACATAAGGATCACATATTCCGAATCTCTCAGGAATAGTTCAGATAACACAAATCACAAATAGTGGAGGCGAACATAGTCACCATCACATGGGTCACGCACATACCTACGCTCCCATGGTCAGCGGACTTATTAATGTCACAATAAGTCTTTCTATGACCTATGTTCATCAAGGTACCAGTCTATATCCCCCCCGTAGGCACACAAGGAATAGAGGGTCCTAAGCGAACGAAACCTCCCGTGATAGCAAGTATGGTAGGTATGTCATACATACAATCCATATATCAATACTAAGTAAACACACATCTTAGTAATACCGTATTATATTCGTAGTACATGTTGCACTCTCGTACTAATGATAATTATCACAACTTATTTTATTCCGGTTCATAATTATACGCGCTATAATTCATCCTCACGTCGTAGTAGTCACTCACGTCTCAACCCAAATGATTCATTGAATATAACTCTCGTATATGATTTACTCATCTCAATAACCCAAAAGTCCCAAATCAATCACTATATCATCAAAGGGATGCTAACTCTACCCTTGAACCATATCCCGGAACTCCAAAAGTCAAAACAGTCCAAAAAGGGTCAAACTGTCAACTCGTTAGAAGTCTCGTTCGAACGAGGCTTCGAACGAGTTTGGACTGTCAGGTCGTTAGAAGTCTCGTTCGAACGAGACTGTTCGAACGAGGTCCCAGTTCGTTCGAACGAACTGACCCTTCTAACGATATCTCGTTCGAACGAGATATCGAACGAAAATCCTACTCGTTAATAACGACTGGTCAACTCGTTAGAAGCTCGTTCGAACGAGCTCGTTCGAACGACCTGGGGGCTGCTTCTAACGAGATGCCAGTTTCGGCCCAGAATTTCCCAAAAATCGTTTTTCACCATTTTTACTCCTCAAACCTCTTCTAAAATTCGTTCCCACAATATATTGAGTTCTCTAAACATCCTCAAACATGTTAAGGGGTTATACTAACATCATTAAAGGGTTTGATATCATCTAAACATCATTAAATCACAATTTCTACACTAATTCCCAATTTTCTTCAAGAACATAAACCCTAACTTTTTCTCATCATAAATTCCCAGATTTTAATTCGTTTATACATCACCTAGATATGAAATATCCGAAATTAAATCTCCCAACAATGTTTCTACATGCAAACCTATCCCAACATTCAATAATAACTTCAAATTTCATGGGTTTTCTTTTAATCTTTCAAGAACAATTAAGATTCTTCAATTTCTAACATGGAAAAGACATTCTCAGTAATTAAATGGAAATAAAGTCACTTGCCTTGGTTTGATTTCTGAATTTGGTGTGGATTCGGTGTAGAATTTCTGCAGAATCTCTCTCTCTCTCTCCTTCTCCAAGCTTTCTTCTCCAAAAGGCTATGGTGGCTAGGGTTTTGCTTTGGGGAAACTTATGAAACCTAATTTCAATAAACCTCCGTAGCTTGTTGGGTTAATAAGGGTTGGTTGGGGTCAATCCTTATCAGATTACAACTCTCAATTTTCGTCACTTTTAATTACCCAAAAATACCAAATTACTAAAATACCCTTTAAGTTACCGGTACGGTCTAAAATTACCCCGGGATCCAAACTATACCCCCGGCTAGTGTTTTCTGACTATCTCGACCCTTCCGGACGCGTTGGCGCGCTCAAAACGACCATACGGATTATCGATTTTAAATTCACTTTTTATTAATAAAATATTATACCGTGACGCGGCGGTCCCACGCGTCTCAATAAAATTTCCAAATTGCCGTATATAAATCTCACGATAAATTTTATAATACCAAGTTCATATATAATCATATATGCACATAATCAAATACCAATACGCATCTCATTAGTATTTATAACCCGGATTAATTTCCAATTAATACGCATTTAATTAATTAATCCCAAAAATAAATATAGCCAAAAGTACGGGGTATTACATACTCCCCCCCTAATAACTGAATTTCGTCCCGAAATTCGAAACTAGAAAGTACCTGCTAAAAACAGCTCTGGATAACGTTCGCGCATCTCATCCTCGCGCTCCCATGTGGACTCCTCGACATTGTGATGTCGCCACTGAACACGTACTAACGGGACTATCTTTGACCGTAGTTTCCTCTCGCTTCGGTCCAGAATAGCAATCGGCCCTTCCTCATAAGAGTTATCCGGCTGGAGATCGATGTCCTCCACAGCAATGTGAGAATGAGCCAAATCATCCCTAAGGTATTTCCTCAGCGAGGAAATATGGAACACGTCGTGAATCCGATGTAAATGCTCCGGTAACCCGAGTCTATACGCAACCGGTCCGATCCGCTCAATAATAGGAAACGGCCCCACATACCTCGGTGCCAACTTCCCCTTCTTCCCGAATCGCATAATCCCCTTCATCGGAGAAACCCTGAGCAAAACCTGGTCCCCCACTTGGAACTCCCTGAAAAATCTCTTCGCATCAGCATAACTCTTCTGCCTGTCTTGAGCTACCCGAATGCGACTCCGAATCAACTCAATCCTTGCCGAAGTATCCTGAATTACTTCCGGCCCAAGTAGTTTGTTGTCCCCCACTTCCAACCAACATGCTGGGGAACGACAAGGCCTACCGTACAATGCCTCAAACGGAGCCATGCCAATCGTGAACTGATAGGAGTTGTTGTAAGCAAACTCCACCAGTGGAAGGTACTGCTCCCATCCACCCCCGAAGTCAATAATACACATGCGTAGCATGTCTTCCAACATCTGATTGGTGCGCTCGGTCTGCCCATCAGTCTGCGGATGATAAGCCGTACTCAACCGCAATTCCGTGCCCATGGCCTCCTGGAAACTCTCCCAAAACCTCGAAACAAATATCTTGTCTCTGTCAGACACGATATTTAGGGGCACACCGTGAAGTCTCACAATCTCTGAAATGAAGAGTTGGGCATACTGACCCGCAGTGTAATCAGTCCTAACGGGTAAAAAGTGAGCGACCTTGGACAATCTGTCCACAATTACCCAAACGGAGTCGTGACCCCTCTGCGACATAGGCAACCCCGTGATAAAGTCCATGGATATGCTCTCCCACATCCACACCGGAACCTCCAATGGCTGTAGCAATCCTGTTGGTCTCTGATGATCCACTTTTACAAGCTGACAAGTGGCGCATTTCGAGACAAACTCTGCGATATCTCTCTTCATACCGCTCCACCAATACTGCCGTCTCATATCTTGGTACATTTTGTCCCCTCCGGGATGTACCGCGAACCGTGAGCCGTGCGACTCTGCCATCACATCGTGTCGCAGTTCCTCTCCTTCCGGAACTACCAATCTCCCATTGAAGCGTAATCCCCCGTCTGAGCTAACGGTATAGGATTCAGCTCCCCCAGCGAGTAATCGAACTATCTGCTCCTGACAGAACGAATCATTTGCCTGTGCCCGTACAACCTTCGTGACAATCTGCGGTGTAACGGTCATCACAGCCATGAAAGATCGGGCCACTGCATCCTGGTGTCCCAATTCCTTCCACTTCACTTTCCACACCTCTGCCACCTCATCTGCTGGCCTGCGGCTCAACGCGTCTGCTACCATGTTAGCCTTACCCGGGTGGTACTGAATGTCGAACTGGTAGTCTTTCACAAATTCAAGCCACCTACGCTGCCGCATATTTAATTCCTTCTGCGTGAACAGATACTGTAGTGACTTGTGGTCCGTGAACAGCTAAAACTTCTCCCCCAAAAGATAGTGCCTCCAAATCCTTAAGGCAAATACTACTGCTGCCAATTCCAAATCATGCGTGGGGTAATTCTTCTCATGAGTCTTAAGATTACGGGAAGCATAAGCTATGGCCTGTCTCTCCTGCTGCAAAACACCTCCAAGTCCTTGCAAAGACGCATCGGTGTAAACCAAATACTCAACTCCCGGTCTCGGCAATGCTAACACAGGTGCTGAGGTCAATTTGTCCTTCAACTCATCGAATGCCAACTGACAGGCATCACTCCAGATATATGGCACACCCTTACGAGTAAGATGTGTCAAAGGACCTGCTATCTCTGAGAAACCCCGAATAAACCTCCTGTAGTATCCTGCTAAACCCAAGAAACTACGAATCTCCGTTGGTGTCGTGGGCTGTCCCCACTCCCTCACCGCTGACACCTTCCCCGGATCGACAGATATTCCCTGGTCGGAAATAATGTGACCCAAGAACTGGACTTCCTTCAGCCAAAACCCGCACTTCTCATATTTTGCATACAGCTCGTTCTGACGAAGTGTCTGCAAAACCATCCTCAAATGCTCGGCGTGCTCCTCCTCTGTCTGAGAGTAAACCAGAATGTCATCAATGAAGACAATGACAAATTGATCTAGGAAATCTCTGAACACCCTATTCATCAAGTCCATAAACACTGCTGGAGCGTTGGTCAAGCCGAAAGGCATAACCCGAAACTCATAAGAACCATATCTCGACAAGAACGCAGTCTTTGAGACATCCTCCTCCCTGATACGCAACTGATGGTATCCCGACCTCAAGTCAATCTTCGAGAAGAAAGAAGCTCCTCTCAACTGGTCGAATAAGTCATCGATTCGAGGCAACGGATACTTATTCCGTATCGTGACCTTATTCAACTCTCGGTAGTCCACGCACAATCTCAGTGAACCATCCCTCTTCTTCACAAACAAAACTGGAGCGCCCCAAGGTGAGGTACTCCTGCGAATAAAGCCCTGCCCTAACAGCTGCTCTATCTGATCCCGTAACTCTCGCATCTCAGCTGGAGCCATACGGTACGGTGCACGTGCTATAGGTCTCGTACCCGGTAGCAGATCAATAACGAAGTCTATCTCTCGACTGGGTGGTAAGCCTGGTATCTCCTGAAACACATCCGAATACTCCCTGACAACCGGGATCGAATCTAAAGGAATCACAACCTCCTTAGAGGTATCCTCCTCTATGTAATACAGATGAGCGGTCGATCCTCCCTCTGGGCGAGGCATCGCCACTATAAACATCTCCTGCCCCGGAATGGCAAAAACAATGCTCCCACTGAAGCAATCAATCATGGCCCTATATGCTACGAGCCAATCCATCCCGATGATCACATCGTGAACATGCATGTCTAACACTAACATGTCCGCAAGCAATACCAAACCACCAACCTCTACCCCGACTCCCCGGCATATAAAGAAAATAAGTGACCCACTCCCTAATGGTGAGTCGACACACGTCACTGTGCTCTCTGCCGTAGCTAACAATCCTAAAGCTTTCGCGAAGTGTGTAGCTATAAAACAATGTGTAGCACCCGTATCAAATAACACCCGACCCATAGTGCCATGGATAGGAAACGTACCCTCGATTGCGGGCGGTGCCTGTGGAACTGCAGCCTGGTGAACGTTGTAGACACGTCCATACTGTAGTTGCCCCTGTTGAGCCGGGACTGCTGGAATGGGTGGCAATGCTGCCATCTGTGGCGGTGCGGGAAGAGCGGCGGGAAACATAGGTCTCTGTGGCTCCTGGCGAGCACCCTGCTGCTGCTGCTGTGGGGCCCTGCCCCTATCAGGACAATCCTGCTTCTTATGGCCGGTCTTGCCACAAGTAAAGCACTTCCCTGGGAAGTTTCCTCCCCTCTGCCCCTGCTGTCCCCGGCCCTGGTGGCCGTTACCATTCCTCCCTTGGCCCTGCTGGCCCTGATGGAACTGCTGCCCATTCTGCCCCTGCTGGCCCTGCTGGCCGTTTGGACCCTGATGGCCCTGGCGGAAACCTCCCTGTCCTTGCCTGTAGTTCCCTGATCGGAACCTCTTATTGTCCCCCCGCTGGGTACCCTGCTCAGTCTGTCTCTGCCCCTGACCGGTTTGTGCCCCGCTGGCATCATGTCCTCCAGTCCTGCCCTGATGGCTAGACTCCCCTGACCGCTTGCCCTCGGCCATATGAAAACGGTGGTCCTGGCAGTGTAGTAATGCAGCGTTAACCACATCAGAATACGTGGCCAACGATAGGTTCCCAAGCAGATGCTGCCGGATTCTCCAATTCAACCCGTCGGTGAACTTCTCTATCTTCTTCTTCTCTGTTGGAATCTCGTCTGGAACGATATTCAACAAGTTAGTGAACTCGGCCTCATACTCGGCCACTGTCTTGCCCTCCTGCTTCAAACTCATCAGCTTCCTCCTCATCTCTGTATGAACTGCGGACGGAAAATACTTGCGGTCGAACCGCACCCAGAACTCCTGAATCGTGAGGGTATCCCTCTCCTCCGCGGTGGTAATAGACTCCCACCACTGTAGCGCAGATCCAACTAGCTTGAAAGTAGCTAGCACCTGTTTCTGAACATCAGTGCACTCATGCATCCTTAAATGCCTCTGCATGTCCTTCCTCCATTGGCTCGAGATAACCACATCTGAGCTTCCAGCAAACTCTGGTGGATGCGCTTTCTGAAAAGCGTCACGTACACGCTCCCAAGCAGACGGGAATGCATTAACCTGTACTGGCGCGGCAGCCGGCGCCTGCGGTGGTGCCTGCTGAATCACGGCAATCGCGGCATTTACCGCTTGGGCTACTATAGCAGCAACCTCAGCGGCGTTCAACATGCCCTGAACTGGAGCGGGCTGTGGTTCGGGCGTAGCATTCCTGGGAACTCGTCGTGCACGTCGTGGAGGCATCTGAAATAAGAACAAAGTTTATAAGTTCACGGTTTATAAACTTAATATAGCTGAAGAACGAAGCATACACAAAAGAATACAACAGTCCTAAAATATAGGGCTCTATATCAAAGAAACGTAGCGGAAACATAATAGCCGTACAGATCCTAAAGGACACTAGAACCTGATGCTCTGATACCACCTGTGACACCCCGACTAATTAAACACCGGGTAGCTACTCCTTTATAAAATTAATTCAAAATGCCAAGTTGGCTCAGTTAATAGCATCACTGTCGAAAACGTTTTATTATTACTAACCACCTAGTATTTAAAAAGTAAGTGCCAAATTTTATTAAATCTGATTAACATGCAACGAGAGTAATGAATAACTAAATAACACCATTCACCATACTGAAGTAACAAGAATAACCATCACAATATGTAAATAAAACCTGGAGGAAAAACTCCTCAATACAAATCCCACGACTGATATGTAAACTGAAATAAATAACTAAAACTGAATACTGAGCAATACATGCTAGAGTCTGAAAACTGAAATGTAAAAATGCTCTAAATAGGAATGGGCAACATGCCCTACAACTGATAGATAGTGACTCTGGAATCCAAAAGATAGAAGCGTCTATGAGCAAATCCATGTAGCTTCCACAACCAGCTACAGCACGTCACCTGAATGAGTACCTATGCTTGGTGTCCTTGTGGCTGGGCACCTAAAAAGGTTTTACAAGAAAATATATTTGAAAGCAAATGGGTCAGAGCCCGAAAGTGGAAATCATTTTAAAAACCTGCAAGTGCTTTAAAAACATTTAAAACATTAAATGCAAAGTACATGTTAGGACGTGCACTCACATTATATTCTCACCTCTCGTCTAACTGTGCACTCCTAACGCAAGTACCCATCTATAACTACCCATACTACTAGCTAACTGACAACATAACTAGCTAGACTACCACGGGTTCTACCCATGTAATCGGTTCCATATAACATAACAACTCTCGTAATCAAGTAGAGGTTTACTGTGAACACAGTTACTAAATATGCTAATGATATAACTATCAGTTAACTCATTATATAACTCGAAACAATACCGTAATATTTTTACAACATTAACATGAGGATTTCCATTAATTTAATGTATATTATTCACATCATAAATATACGATACAAGCACCCCGCAATCTAAGCTGTAGTGCACACATACTCTGCTATCCATCCCGGTACATCACGTACATAAGGATCACATATTCCGAATCTCTCAGGAATAGTTCAGATAACACAAATCACAAATAGTGGAGGCGAACATAGTCACCATCACATGGGTCACGCACATACCTACGCTCCCATGGTCAGCGGACTTATTAATGTCACAATAAGTCTTTCTATGACCTATGTTCATCAAGGTACCAGTCTATATCCCCCCCGTAGGCACACAAGGAATAGAGGGTCCTAAGCGAACGAAACCTCCCGTGATAGCAAGTATGGTAGGTATGTCATACATACAATCCATATATCAATACTAAGTAAACACACATCTTAGTAATACCGTATTATATTCGTAGTACATGTTGCACTCTCGTACTAATGATAATTATCACAACTTATTTTATTCCGGTTCATAATTATACGCGCTATAATTCATCCTCACGTCGTAGTAGTCACTCACGTCTCAACCCAAATGATTCATTGAATATAACTCTCGTATATGATTTACTCATCTCAATAACCCAAAAGTCCCAAATCAATCACTATATCATCAAAGGGATGCTAACTCTACCCTTGAACCATCTCCCGGAACTCCAAAAGTCAAAACAGTCCAAAAAGGGTCAAACTGTCAACTCGTTAGAAGTCTCGTTCGAACGAGGCTTCGAACGAGTTTGGACTGTCAGGTCGTTAGAAGTCTCGTTCGAACGAGACTGTTCGAACGAGGTCCCAGTTCGTTCGAACGAACTGACCCTTCTAACGATATCTCGTTCGAACGAGATATCGAACGAAAATCCTACTCGTTAATAACGACTGGTCAACTCGTTAGAAGCTCGTTCGAACGAGCTCGTTCGAACGACCTGGGGGCTGCTTCTAACGAGATGCCAGTTTCGGCCCAGAATTTCCCAAAAATCGTTTTTCACCATTTTTACTCCTCAAACCTCTTCTAAAATTCGTTCCCACAATATATTGAGTTCTCTAAACATCCTCAAACATGTTAAGGGGTTATACTAACATCATTAAAGGGTTTGATATCATCTAAACATCATTAAATCACAATTTCTACACTAATTCCCAATTTTCTTCAAGAACATAAACCCTAACTTTTTCTCATCATAAATTCCCAGATTTTAATTCGTTTATACATCACCTAGATATGAAATATCCGAAATTAAATCTCCCAACAATGTTTCTACATGCAAACCTATCCCAACATTCAATAATAACTTCAAATTTCATGGGTTTTCTTTTAATCTTTCAAGAACAATTAAGATTCTTCAATTTCTAACATGGAAAAGACATTCTCAGTAATTAAATGGAAATAAAGTCACTTGCCTTGGTTTGATTTCTGAATTTGGTGTGGATTCGGTGTAGAATTTCTGCAGAATCTCTCTCTCTCTCTCCTTCTCCAAGCTTTCTTCTCCAAAAGGCTATGGTGGCTAGGGTTTTGCTTTGGGGAAACTTATGAAACCTAATTTCAATAAACCTCCGTAGCTTGTTGGGTTAATAAGGGTTGGTTGGGGTCAATCCTTATCAGATTACAACTCTCAATTTTCGTCACTTTTAATTACCCAAAAATACCAAATTACTAAAATACCCTTTAAGTTACCGGTACGGTCTAAAATTACCCCGGGATCCAAACTATACCCCCGGCTAGTGTTTTCTGACTATCTCGACCCTTCCGGACGCGTTGGCGCGCTCAAAATGACCATACAGATTATCGATTTTAAATTCACTTTTTATTAATAAAATATTATACCGTGACGCGGCGGTCCCACGCGTCGCAATAAAATTTCCAAATTGCTGTATATAAATCTCACGACAAATTTTATAATACCAAGTTCATATATAATCATATATGCACATAATCAAATACCAATACGCATCTCATTAGTATTTATAACCCGGATTAATTTCCAATTAATACGCATTTAATTAATTAATCCCAAAAATAAATATAGCCAAAAGTACGGGGTATTACAAAGTCTTGGATTCTGATTGGTTAATGTCGCTGGTGCGGACCCATTTTCATAAATGATGTGAGTCCCCACCAACACTATTGACCAATCAAAATCCAAGACTTCAAATAGTTTGATGTCTCAAAGACATCAAACTTTTTCCATGAAATATGTGCATGAGACTTCCTGCGACATTTTTATTTATGTCATTAAATCTTCTTATACTTGAGAGTTTCTGCGACGTTATAATTTATGTAATTGAATCTGCTCTTAACATATGTTTGAGACTTTTTGTGACGCTTTTCTTCTGTCGCCAATACTCACGGGTTAGAATGAAAGGTCAAAACTTGCTCGGAATTTTACGAAACTGACATGGTCGACTGGAAACGTCGAAATAAACAAAACCCATTGTACACAATGGGCACCACCTTACTTTTGCGTTTTGACATCGTTAAGACTCTTAAAATTACGTCTTTGCCGTTTTTGGTAATAATGTTAACGTCAATATCTCACTCCAAAAAAATAATTTTTGAATTTCGCAAATTGTTTTGATATCCTGGAGTAATTATCTACATCCATGTGGTGCTAAATCAAATTTTCTATTTTTGACAAAAATTACGATTTTTTCTAAATATTATGTATTTTTTTCACTACGGCGGCTGTTTTTTATGTTCATGGTTGTTCTAATATTCACGTTATGGGTTATTTGGTATTGATGAAAGAGTTCAATATAAAATTTTGAATATTAGATGTATGATTATGTGTTTGACAATAACATTTCGATATATTAGGTTATTGTGCATAATCTATATTTGGTAGCGCAAAGATCCTAATGTAATTGAGTAAAAGTACACATACCCACAAAAAACCCATTTTGTCTACCCGCCTAACAGGACAAAAATGGCTATAAGTTTTTAATGCATTGGCGGGACCCATTTCTATGCCCTGACGGGACCCACAATAACAAAGTACAAGCTTTTTAATGCATTAGGTACACAAAATGGGTTTTTTGTGGGTACACATAGTTTTATTCAATGTAATTATGAATTGATGTTTCGACAATAATATTTATATGATGTTGGATGGCGAAGACATGAAAGTGTCTTAATCTATAATTGTAAATATTAGATTATTGTGTATGCATCTATATTTTGACCATTAATTATAAATTAAGTTTTGAGTATAATATTTTTGGAGGCATCGATTTTACATAAATAATGTTTATGACTTCCAGAAAAAATATTTTTGAATTCTGTCGAATATTTGAGATTCTGGAGTAATTTTCTACAGTTTCATGATGTTAACTCATTTTTTTTGGAAAAATTTAAGTTTTCCCATATTTCATATATGTTTTATCTAGAAGTGTGAAAAAATCTTGCTCTAATGATCCTTTTTTAGTTGAATATTCGTGCCAAACACAGGCCAACATATTTCATATGGTAGGATATTAGACTTGCGTTATTGTTAATATTCATATTTTGATGAGTCTCGTGCCAAACGCAAGTCAATGATTCATATTGTTGAATATTATGATATTCGTGTGTTAGTGAGTCTCGTGCCAAACATAGGCCAACGATTCATATGGTTGAAAATCAGAATTATTGTTTATTCTAATGCTAGTACTCCCATTAAGTTGAATTAAATTCCAAGCACATGCTATAATTCATATGTGTGGATACTAGATTTATGATTTCGTTGCATACATGCATATTTGAATGCATGACTTGCAAATTTTGAGACTCATAAGTAGGTATTCATTCAGTTTAATCAAATGTCAAATATAGGCTAAGATTACATGTGAAGATATTATACTTGTAGTCATTTCAGATTATCCTAATGTTATAGGGTTAAATTGAAGCACAACACATGTTGAAATTTGAATCAAATAAACATTGGAATTTTTGTAAATGTTAAATAATTGGCATCAATGTTAAATAGTTATATTTACATATGCCACTAATATGATAATTGTGATTATAACCGTATTGTGCATTAGTGTGATCATGAATGATATAGGTTAATATTTATGATTTGGTACTCATACATAAGTGATGAAGCGAAAGTAAATGATTTATGTCTTCCATTTACTATTATTTATGTAATATCTCATGTAAACTCTTTGTCTATTTGATTTTCACATTATGTCTAATTTTTCATGAATTTCAAATTAAGGAATATAATATAATATAATTATTCATGTATTACAGGTATTTTGAACATGTATGCATATCTCTAATATTTATATAATATAAGGTTTGGTGTTCATTAAAGTGCTCCATTCTAGAAGATATAAATATTGGACTAATGCATTAATATCATGCATATTTTGATTGCCTACGGGTCCATGTATGATATTGAATGCTAGGATGATGATACTTTATGATGTTGCATACACATTATTGTTTGTTCATTTATTGTATACAATAAATGAACAAAATGTAAGTAGTGATATATATTTTGGGAAGGTAATAATGGTCGTCAAACGCAGATGCCATAGTTTCTTTCACTCTCATTTCACCAATTAAGTTTATTAAAGCCATAAACATGAATAATTTAGTTTATTGATCATGCGATATTTAATAAAAATAAATGAAAAATTTATTGACCTGTGTATGTAAGTCTTTACATAATGTAATATTCATATTATGAAATGTCTAGTAGTCACTACAATGACCCAACTAGAATGATAATGAATATTAAATGTAAAGATGATGGTAGTAGTAACTCATGATGCTTATAATTGTAAAGATATTAATGAGTTTTCTTTAAGCAAGGTTATTCCTTACCGGGAATTAATTTTGAGTGATTGAATGAACATCATAGATCACATACATTATTATACTATGTGAAAATAAGTTGTGCACAAATATCGTGTACAATATAATGAAATAACATTATACCCAATAAAGTAATCTACAAGCATTATATAATCGATATTTCATAGTTACTACTGATGAAAACTCACAGTTATGAACTCAATTTATCATCATGTAATCGATGCGAGTATTGTTAAATCAAAGCATTAATGAAGTGAGTAATTTATCTCATCATCTTATCACATATTATTGTATCCCATTTCGTTTCTCTAAAAATTTCATACTTAATTAGGTTAAACAAATTAAGTTTGTTTACATGTTGCACACTCGGACTAATAATGATAAAGATAATATGTATCTTTTATGATTTGAAACGAGTTTTTCATCTTAGTAGAGATTGCAAGTTATACTTACTGTGTTATAGAAAGTATTTACTTTTGATGCAAGAATATCTTACAAAACAAACTAGAAATGCTAATAAGATTTTTTTTCTTTTGTTCTTGGGGAATCAAATCGCCATTTGTTTTCATAAACCCTCAATTTTTTTGGATAATGTTTGTCTAGACTTAATCGTGAGGGATATGTTCTAAAGAATCTTTTGATGTATATTTTTTTCAAGGGTTATGGTATTCCTTTTGATGTTTTGTACAAAATAAAGTTTGGACATAGTTCTGTAAAGATTTGTTTGATCCTGCATCATAATCGTAGCATTATTGATGAAACTCTTTTAATCTTGTGCCAAATTAAATCTAGACTCCTTTTCATAATTTTCGTGGATAAGATTTTTGTAATGTCTCTTACAAAATTTGATAGTCGAGTTGTGCTCTTAAGGTATTACGGTGTCTAATATAAGGATGACCTATGTGGACCAAGTGGGAGATTATGAGAAACTTCCCTTAAAGTGGACCTACATAGATCATATAATTGTCATTGACACGTATTTATTGCATTAAAGTCAAATTCATTATGAAAGATGAAATTAGTGGTAGTAGAAAATCATGAAATATGGTTATAAAAGAAGGTAGGGTACTTATCCCATTATCGATAAACTTCTTGAATACTTGTTCTTTTAGTTGTTAGATTGTCTAAACAACAAAGAACAAATAAATGATCAACCACTAAATGATAGTACTGTCACCGTGAGAGAACTATAGATAAAATCATAAGGAATAGTATTTAGAAGATCCTAAAAGGTCTACTATCCTGGATTATTATGTGGTGTATCTGCATGAACATGAATTTGGCGTAGGGATAAATAATGACATGGTTTTATTTTCAAAAGTCATAAGAAGTGAAACTAATGGACTACAACTAAGTTTGAATCTCGTTGAATTACATAATTGATACACTAAAGTCGGGTATGAGGGGGTAATCAAGACCAAACGTGACACTAACAGTAGTTAAACGAGATAAATCTAAATTGTAGTAAAATATTTCACCACTAATGAAGAAAAGGTTATAAATGAACCTTCTCAATTATATGTAAGGACATGGAATTCTTATGACATTAGTAGCTCATTATGATTGAGAGTTACATGAAATGGATGTGAAAATTACTTTTTGGAGTCTTATAAACCATGCGTACATGTTTAGGAGATCATTTTATAAACATAAGTTTCCCACATGACGTATTTTAAGAAATAATATCATTATTTTTTTTAATCGTTGTATATTTGTATACACCTTAAGATCAATGGGAGTAAGTTTATATATTTTCTCTATATACAATGACTATATTTTCTTTATATACAATAACGGATTTAGAAAGTAGAGAATCAAAATAATTTTATGGGTTTAAAAGTTGTGTATGAAGTAATGAGATACTTAAAGGACTATATGCTCACATTTATGATGTATGTGCTCATTTAAATATGAACAATTATTGTGACTCAGATTTACTAGTTGTACGGATGGTATGAAGTTCGCTCTTGCTTAAGTATATTTGTTTTCGTTTATCAACCTATATAATGAAGGAGTGAAACACAATCCATCCATTAACTATTGTGAAAGCTGAGTTTGTAGCATGCTTGATGCTACAACTTATGTATTTTGGCAGCGTGACTTCATTTTGGGACTTGGAGTTGTCGACACTATTATCAAGCCGCTGAAATATTATGATAATGTCGTTGCAATCTTCTTTATGAAGAAATGTTAGGTATTCCTAAAGTAACTAAGCACGTTGAATGATATACCTATCAGTGAAAGAAGAAATTCAGAAACAAAGAGTGTCAATTGATCACATTAGTACGAGTGATAACATAGCAGATCCTCTTACGAAATGATTGTCTCCAAAGACCTTATGGAACGTGTCAAAGATATAGGTCTCTATTAGTAAAATTATGATTGCTATTTGTCTTGGTTGTTTGACACTATTACTTGAATTCAATAAAAGTGTTTCTGATTTCAATTATTTCTGTCTTTTGTGAATGCATGCATATGATTATGAATTATTGTTGACAGAAATAGTCCTTATTCAAAAGGACATAATGAGGCCATTATGATACCCAATATTAAAGGCTTAGTTGAATGAAACATTGGTGTTGTAGTACATGAAAGGAACCATGCTCTTGAATAGCATGGAACCGCCATGACTCGTATCCGTGAATTGTTTGATTTAAGCAAACTATATTTATTAGTTAATGTGCACCTTATGGTACCTAATTTAATTATGAGTATTATTAAGACCAAGTGGGAGACTGTTGGAAATTGATATTAAGTGTCGAAATTAATTATTTAATTTCAATTATATTAAATTTTGAATTTATGAATTTCCCAATTATGTGGTCTTGATAAATATCATATAATTAATTAGGAACGTAATAAATACGAATATTAGAAGATTGGGTCAATCTTATTCGTTAGTCACATGATGGTTAGTGGCATTAGTGGGAGACTTGAAATAGAGTCCCACCTTGACTAGAATTTCGGCCCTCTTCTCCTTATAAATAGAGGAGCCCTACACCATCTGGGGTTATCTCATAATACATTACTTCTGAGGTGGGAGAGAAATTCTGAGATTCCATTTGAGTGTACTTTTTCCAAGAAGGGAGATTGATGAAGCAATTAATAAAGATTGATCAATGCATTGGATCAGGGTAAGTCTTATTTTATATTGTTTAGACGTATTTTGCGAAAACATGAAGATCTAAGATCCTTTTATTAAGAACAATTATAAGCTAAAGTTTAATCATATTAATGTGTTAGTGGTTAATATTAGGGTGTTCTTAAGAATGATTTTACAAGTTTCTCTCTTCTCATCCTCTCACTAATCATATGCCTTCGACACCTTTCTCTCTATGGCTTCTCAGTTTCACTGCTCTTCTTCATCCAAAACTATTATCATTCTCTTGTTCATATTTCGATTGCTCTTTATTAGAATTTTTCCAATGGGCTGATGTGTGTAACTAACGAAAGCAGTTTGAGACACTAAACGAGGCTCATCGAGCCATAGTATGTCTTTAGTGGAATCGTAATTGTAGTGGAAGAAATGATCCATGTGATTTTCTTGTCCAACTGAAATTTTAAAATTTGGTTCATAACGATCAGTGTGTAGAATTAATTACACTCATATATATATATATATATATATATATATATGTGTGTGTGTGTGTGTGTGTGTGTGTGTGTGTGTGTGTGTGTGTGTGTGTGTGTGTGTCATGAAACTCACAATTATCATGTGGGTTAAAAAAAATTAGAACGTGGGCCAAATGTCGATGTTTACACGAGGGCGAGATGAGCCGTTACTTCTCGGTCAAACCTTGTACACAAGGCTTGCATATAATAATATCCGTGTTCTATGTGGGCATCGAAATGACTAGTGGTGGGAATAGTCCACCTTGGGTTTCGGACCATCTTATTTTTTTTCATTTTTTTTGTATGGTGCATTCCTCTCACTTTTATGATCAGTTTTGCAATACATTCTCACTTTGTTTAAAATTTGCAACAGACTCCCGTTTCGTTAAGTGACTGTAAAAAACGTTAGTCAAAGTTATTTAATAGGGTTGACTACGTTTTTTAACATTTTTATTAATTAAAAAAAACTCCAAATTGAAAAAAAAATGTTCTCAGTCCCTTACCAAGGCATCCATTTCTGGGGGTGTAAACACAAATTTTTATATATAGATGGGGGTGCTTCACAAACTACTATTACAAGCCAACAAATCAACAAGTTAACATATCCATTTAACAATAGCTTTAATAAAACAATAACTTCATTCTTAATTCATATATTATAATCTAGCTTCATTACAAAATTCATAGTTGAGGTATCCAATGTTTAATACATAAAATCCACAAAATCTGCTAGGATGCCACTAACATCACGGTACATAAAAAATCTTTACAAAAACCCAACTATCAAAAAAACATCTGTCAACATCATCTTCACAGAAAAAGACTCCAGCGTGCCTAAATTTGCAAAAAAAAAAAATCTTCCCGAATTCGCAAAAAAAAAAAATCTGCCCAAATTCATTGTGTAGAAGGATGTCATACGGCACTTGAATTAGAAGATTGAGATGGAGCATTGGCTTGGGATGGACTACAATATTATGGTGCGACACATGAAGTAGAACCTTGAGATGGGTAACCAAATAACGGGGGTGGTCTTAAATACCTCCTCCCTCTAACTCTTCCACCACCCCTCCCTCCTTCTCCTCCACTTTCTGTCCCTCCAACTCCACCACCCCTCCCTAATCCTCTTCCCCTTGCCTTTCCACATCAACCAATACCTCCCTCAATTGTATTTGAATCTAGTCCAGAACATATTTTTTTATTATGGACATAACCAAGGCACTTCTTACACCTTTTTTGGTTTCTGCTTTCTTTTTGGTTATTCTCATCCTCATCTCTTCATCATTGTTTCCTTTGTCTTTAGGATGGTCTTGTTATATAAGGAGGGGCCAGGGGTACATTTGTCTTACCCCGATCACTTTGGGGATTCATCACTTTCACCCTGCTTGTATAGGTGTTTTTGTATGCTTGGACCGAGGCATATGTATAGATGAAACTGTAACAAACAAATAAAACTATGGAAATTAGTAATCTAAAATTCGTAATATGGAATTAGTAAACTATAATGTAAATAACTTACTCTTTCCATTTCCACCTACTAGGTTGTATAACACATACTGCATAGATACAAAGAACTCCTGTAAGATGCCAAACTTCACAAGAACGTGTATTTTTAATTGTGTCAAATCTCCACCATATAGCCAAGCTGTTTTGGACTGTGAATTCCCCGCCATCCAAGCCTTGTACAATGTAGTTGTTTGAAACTTTCTTATATTTTTCAATCCCATCTCTCACTCTAGGAAGAATATCACCATTGGTCCATGCACTAAACTCAAATTTTCTATTATAATTCAAAGTCATGAGCATGAGGTGAGGTCTCTCAACTAGAATGCATATAGGTTTATCCCTCAACTCTGAAATCCAATCATTAAACGACTTGCTAAAATTATTTGTCACCTCTTCAACAACACCTTTCCCATCAAAATATGCCTTAGACCACAACTTACTTCTTCTATTAACTAATATCGGGAAGCAAATTCCACTAAACCAGCTTCATTCATATGCTTCTTAAAATCGACTAATTTATATGATTTACATGCAACCCATGCTAGCTTTTGAATATCCTTACCCCTATGACACTTTTTCATGTTCTTGTACATGTGAATAAAATAAAATCTTTGTTCACATTCAGTGAACACCGTATTGACAGCATCAACTAATCCTTTTTGACTATCGGACATAACAATCAACCTCCCAAGATGCTTCAGTACCTCTGGGGCTATAATGTTAAGGAAATCAGTCCTATTTTCCTTATTCTCTATCTAGCAAATGTAAATAGCCAATGGGAACATACCAATGTTAGCATCCAAGGAAGTCATTGATAAACAACATCCTTCGTAAAAATAACTATATAAACTAATAATAGGCTTACAACCCTTCACAAACCCATCAAAACAACCCTTAAATGCTACACATAATGTCTCGAACTTTGTGTTATACTCACCATGCGCAAATATAGAAATACTACCTGGGTTACTAATTTTAATTTTCCTACACAACTCTGGAAATAACATATAACTTTCCTCATAGTTTCTATGTATAATTTCTAAGGCCTTGGATCGAGCATGCCATGCTTACTAATACTTCATCCTTACTTGAAACTTGCTCTATATCGCAGCTTGAATATCATTTGGGTTATACGACCTATGATGTAACTTCATTTGTAACTCAATCTCCTTGGCTACAAATCCTGCTATAAGCATACGGTTTACTGAGTTTGAGTCATAAAAGCATTTTGTGTTCTGGCCTTAACTCCCTTAATTTTAATGTATGCCTATCATTGGTCCTCTGAATCCTATAAAACCATTGTCAATTAGGGTTCTTACAAGTTGCCTTAATCTTATAGTTTTCATTCTTAACATATTTTATCACGAACTTGTTAATAATAGGAAACTCTCTCAAGTGGTGTCCGCATTCCTCCAGGTTCGCCCACTCCATCCCTTCAAAAATAGTACGCTCCCTATTATCCTCTAGAAATCCATCAACCTATTCTACATCAACCCTAATTTCGATCGTCTCCCTAACAAATTTCTCATATTCCCTACTTAATGGTACTTCATCCAACAAATCATCATCATCCACAAAATCCCCATGATCCCCATCATCATCATCATCATCTTATGAATAGTCTGAATCAAAACTAGCAAATTCATATTTCTCTTCATCCAAATTGTCAATATCAAAGCCTGTATAAATATAAACATATTAATCACCAATATGAGAAATATGAGTCATTTAAGTGAACTGGATTTTTTTAATATGAAATCAGAGGCAAAAGCACCCATGACAAATTGTGTTTGGATTTTTTCAAGAAATTAGAGGCAAAAACAATGGCAAAACAGTGTGGAAGAAAAACAAGTGTGGACAAAATACCCTTGTTCAGATTTTTCAAAGTGTCGAAAAACAATGGCAAAAACATCCATGTTCAGATATTTCATGAAATCAACAACATCAACACCCATGTTCGAATTCTTTAAGAAATCAATACCAAAATAGGTGTGGAAAAATAAAGTGTGGATGAAATACAAGTATGGCAAAATCGATACATAAAATGGAAAAAAATAAGTGAAAAGAGATTACCTAGGTTCACCATCCTTAACCTTCACTGGAAAACCTCCCCTAAAAATAGACATCGGAAAAGCCTTAGTGAAAGCTATCTCCGCTAAAAAATTTCTATCCAAACTAGGGCTGCAATGAAATGTTTGGGAATGGGAGGGGAGGTTATACTAAGGCTGGAATGTTAAAAGACATGCTCATGTTCATTTGGATTTTTTTTCCTTTTTTTCATTAATAAAAACGTTAAAAAATGAAGTCAAACCTATTAAATAACTTTGACTAACGTTTTTGATAGCCAATTAACGGAACGGAGGTTTATTGCAAATTTTTAATAAAGTGGGGGTGTATTGCAAAACCGATCATAAAAGTGTGGGGAAAACATAAAATAAACTTTTTTTTCTTTTGTTGCTTACCACATTATTATTATTTTTTTCATTTTTCTGTCTATGGTTTCACCCTACTTTGCTTTTTTTGAATGATGAAAGCATAACGACATGGGTCCCAATGACTTGGCCCGATGTTAGTTGTGAGTAAATCTGATAAATAGCGAGAATAGTTGGATATGCGTGAATCTCGGGCTCTCAACGAATCGGATTTTTATTCGGATTCGAATGAAATTCGATCCATTTAATCGAATTCGGTAATAATTTTAAAATAAGATTATTCAATAACTCGTTTATCCGTTTACTAAATAGATCGGATATATATATATATATATATATATATATATCGCACTATACATTGAGAGAGAGAGAGAGAGAGAGAGAGAGAGACATACATCACACTCTATGCATCGCACACCTAGTTCTAGGCCCTAAGAAATATTTTTTCCAAATTTTTTTTCTATTAAAATTAACCTTTCAATCAACATATGTTCAGAAAATTAGGCCAAAATATATTTTTTAGCTATTTAAAAAAAATGCCTAGAACTAGGTGTGATGTATGGGTGTTGTAGGAAACATGATGCACAAAACCCTTATTATTAGGGGTGTTCACGGTATGGTAAAACCCCATACCATACCGTCTTGTATAGAAAATTAGTGATAATGGTTGTTTTTTTTTATTTATCGAAATTGAAACTACCAAACCCGAAATTACTGAATTTTTTGTAGTAGGTTTTGGTTTAAACATTTTAAAAACTCATTTAGCGATTGTATCGTATCGAAACGAAATACCAGAATATTGTACCAGATATTAATTTATATTACCAGTTTGTGTGCAGTTTATTTTCTGAATTTTATATATTTTTATTTTTAATCGAATTAAAATAACATTTTAAAATGTAAAAACCATTTGTAAATTAAGTCTTTTAATTATTGTAAAAATTTGTGTTTATTTTGTGAGAGGAATCTCGTATCCTTTTTAGTCGTCAAATCACGCTTTATGAAGAGTTAACACCTTGATCCCCATCAAATCATTTGGCCCAATCAGAATGCTTTTAACCCTGCTCACTTATCAACTGTTGGATTTAGAGTGTATTGCCCCAGAAACGGTCTCAATCACTTATTTTAAAACCCTAATTCAACCGACCTATTTAAACATCACATCACTCTTCATTTGAGAAGTTTTAGGAGTCAGACGTATATACATTTTTTCACACAAAACAATGTTCTCTTCTCTAGCTTAGAGAAAGAAATCGGGATATATAGAGAGAGAAAGAGAGATCGAGTATGAGAGAAATTATATACACATAAATGTACATCTTTCTCACCACACACACACACACACACACACAGACACACACACACCTGTTTCTACTCTTATTCATATGATTTGAGGAGGGACTTTGTGGATCTATTTTTTGAGCGTGAAACGCAACCCAAAAAGGTTTTTTGGAGCTAATAGTTGGATCAACATACTTGCAAGCCTTATTTCTGTTTGATCTGAGCCTTTTTATTTTTATTTGTGTATAATCCCTATTGTATTTTCATCTCCTGTTTATATCCATAGATTATATGTAGTTAACATTCTTTGATAACATTTTGTGTCACTATAATCTGTTGATTGTGTTATATTTGAGTTTTATATCATGATGGTTGTGTTAGATATTTGTTTTCTACAAGATACTTTGTATATTTAATTTTTGAACTGTTAGATCTGGTTTTGGTGAACTATTTTTTCTAGAAAATATTTTGGTTCAACAAGATTTGCGTAGATCCAACAATTAAAAAAAACTGTTTTCTTTGTTGCATATTAAGATGGTGTAATCGTTGCCAGATTTATAGTTTTCTTTTGTTTTTGTTCAATTGATGGAGAATATGGGTAAATTAGAAATTGTGTACATGTATATAGCAGTATAAGTACCATCATTTTAAACTTAACTCATAATAAAATCAGTTAATATTGATGCTTTATTTGTTATACCGTACCAAATGGAAATACCCTTATTCACTCTTTAACTGCTATTGATGGTTGTTTTGAGTTAAACTAAAACAACGTATAATATCTAAATCCAGAAACCATAAATATCATGTTGTTTAATAGTTTTAATTCTATATTTTATTGTCACCTTTTTGCAGATTACTTGAGGCAAAAGAATCACCAATGGCAATTGAATTGTGGATTAAGGGATTGGTGGCAGCTGCAATCAAATTTCTATAATCATATTTAAATGTGATTTTTTAGTTCTTGCATTTGCAATTAGTAATTATATTTTTATTGCCCCTGCCCTTACTTGGGAGGGAATAATGATGTGATAACAATGCAACGGAATATAGTTTAATGTGACGATGTCGGTTGAAATTTATTTGAGTTGTAATGTAATTGTGATGTTTATTTTGGGGTTTAATGTTTATATGTAGTCATGGAGACGAGACATTTATGTAGTTTTTTTTCAATTATTATTTTAAATATGCATGTGAGCAGGTTTATGCAAGTGGTACAAAAAATACAATTATGTACCGGGTACTACCAAAATTTACCGAAGTTATCATATTTTTTAAAAAAACGATTTTATCGCAAAAACCGATTTTAGCAATGTACCGTGTGGTTTGGCTTTGGTTTATGGGTTGGTGTACCGACTGGTATAATTGGTAATTTTGATTTGATTATTTCAATGTTGGTATGGCATTAGTGTGGTTCATTTACCGACCAAATCGACCGAATACCAGCTATACTTGTTATATAACAAGGGTTTTATGCATCATGCTTCTTACATCACCCATACATCACACCTAGTTTTAGGATCTTAATTTTTTTTATGTATTTTACCCATGGAGTTAACCTTCCAATCAAAACATATTAAAAAAATTAGGTCAAAATACAATTTTTAGCTATTTTTTAAAAATACAATAAAAACTGCTGAAAATACTTTATTTTATAAGGGTTTGCGCCAACAAAAATTTGTAAATTTTAAAAAAATAGATAAGAAATGTATTTTGACCCAATATTTTATACCTGTATTGATTGAAAGGTTAATTTAAATAGAAAATTAAAAATTAAAAAAAACTCCTTGGAACCTAGAACTATATGTGATGTAAGGTGTGATGTAGGAAAGTCTCTCTCTCTCTCTCTCTTTGCATATATATATATATATAATACAAAAAAATTGATAATCAAATTATTGGGATTGAATTGGATTATTCGGATCTTTAACGAATTTGGATTCGGCATTACAGATTTATGATCTGTCGAATTATCAGAACAGATTCGAATCCAATTTTTTTTAATGGAAACAGATTTGATCACCTCGATCTGACCCGTTTATAGGCCTAGGTGGGTCAGAAACGAATTTGGTTTAACATGGGGATTTGAGGCTGGTCAGATATGGATTAGACTCTAAACGATTTGAGCCTGATAAACAGGAAAAATTAAAACAAATCGTTGTTTATGTACTTCAACCGGTCATACATGGAAACAAGGGCAACTATATGCATATATGTATATATACACATAAAACATATCCACATATTTTTTTTCCTTATATATATATATATATAGAGAGAGAGAGAGAGAGAGAGAGAGATGAGGAAAAAGATAGAGGAGGCGAGAGATCGTGCAAAGACGATGTGAATTGAAAAGATTAGGTTTAGGTTGAAACCTATTTCTTTTGAACAGTGACTCACCCATTTTGATCTGCAACTGACCTGCCATTTTGACCAGTAAACAAGGGGTGGACAAAAAATGACCCAAATGGACCGAACTAAAAATCAAGGCTGCTTTGAAAACGGTCTGAAAACCGGTCCAAAAAAACTAAAAAACGATTAAAATGGTCCGGTCCGCGGTCCATTATATAAAAAACTCGGTTTAGACCGCACCAGACCAATTCCCATATATATATAAAATAAAGTAATAAATTTATTTTCCTTATATATAGTTTTTGGATTAATATATATAACATATGAATTTAATTTGAACATTTTTATATATTTATAATTATTTTTTTATTTGGGTTAAAAACCTAAAGTATATATCACTTGGGGTTACGAGCATTAATTAATGTAATTGTTGTGTTTCTACCTTTTCTTTTGTATTATTGGGTCAATTGTCATTATATGCATAGATTTATGAAGAACTTTATCTTGTTTTTATTATAATACTATTATTGGAACCTAAAGTTCTTCCTTTAATTATAAGTATGGCGGTGTTAATATTTAGAAGACACTTACAATTCTATTTGATTATTTTTCATTGACCGCATTGATTAGCTAATGTTTGGAAGATATAAATAAATATAAATATATATATATATATATATATATATATATATATATATATATATATATATATATAATTTTTGTTTTTTATTTATATTTTGTGAGAATAATATATAAAAAGATTCATTAAAAATAAAAAAAATATAAAATAAGTTAAGTCCTGAATTTTGCCCAAATCAAACCAGAAAAAGCGTGTACCAAATTAGTAGGTTAGCCGGATAAATCGGTCGGGTCTCAATTAAAAAAATTAAGGACTTAATACTCGGTCCGATCCAAAAAATAAGAAAAAAATCGATTAGACTGGACTATGTCCATCCCTACCCATAACTGACCCTCCAAAATGACCTCGTTAAAATCATTTTTGACCCGCTGAGTTTGAGACTGAATCAAAAAGTAGTTTATGGGTGGGTAATGGGTGGTTTTGGCCACTTCAAACCATATTGCTGGAATGGAGATTCAGTCAGAATTATAAATGCCAATATCATTGACTTTTTTATTACTAATTGGTGCATACGTGCACGTATGGCCATGTCGTATAAAAACAATACACACACACACACACACACACACACACACACACACACACATATATATATATATATATATATATATAGAGAGAGAGAGAGAGAGAGAGAGAGGGAGAGCTCATGTTTCCTACATCATCCATACATCACACCTAATTCTAGTTATTTTTTAAAAATCCAAAGAAAAACTACTCAAAATACCTTATTTATACGGGTTCGCGCAACCAAAATTTTGTGAATTTTTAAAAAATAGTTGAAAAATGTATTTGACCTAATTTTTAAGCATGTCTTGATTAAAACGTTAGTTTTAAGAAAAAAAAATTAAAAAATGGAAAAAAGGTTTCTTAGGGCCTAGAAATAGGTGTGATGTATATATTGTGATGTCGGAGAGCCTTCCACTCTTTCTATATATATAAAAAAATCAGTAAAAAGTGGGTCCGCAAAAGAAGACCTATTTTTTCTTATTAAAAAATGTACTTGTAACAGAGAAGAGTTATATATTAAAAATTTGGGTTTTAAAAAAATTGAGATATGTGACAGAATTATACATAGCATGACTGTGCAAATAAAGGAGCATTTAATTTCAGCATTCAACTATTAACACAAAAAAATAGATGATAAAGCAAGGACTAAATAAAATTCATCATATAATTGTATATATGGGGTCATCTAAAACCAAAATTTTGACGCTTCATTCTCGAGGAAGTCTTGTATCTGCTTAAAATTCCATGGCATGATACTATTATAAATAATGAATATGCCTGGGGTTCAAGAAGGACGGGATATCTCCTAGACTTTGATAGAGTTTTTAATGCCCCTTAAAAAAAATTTCTCTATTGTTTAAAAACTTAAAAGGTTAAAGGGGAAATTTAATTAATGAGATAACCTTAAAGACTAGCGGGAGACTTAGTAACCTTTTGGGATAGGGTATGTGCTCAGAACTATATGACGAGAATTATCGCGCTAAACCTATTGTGTAGAATAAATGGGATGAAATTATTATATGTGTGAAACTTACGATATAGGGCTGGAATATACCTATACTAATATGATGATTACCTAAGTTGTGTGAATACTTAGTATATGGTTGATCATGTGTATGACATACCTACCATACTTGCTATCACGGGAGGTTAATTTTCAGAAAAGGACCAACTTATCTTTATGTGCCTTCGGGGGGGGATTTAAATTGGTACCTTAAGGACATAGGACTGTGAATGACTTATTTATGAGTTGATAAGTCAGTTGACCATGGGAGCGTAGGTATGTGCGTGACACATGGGTATGTGAACTATGTTCGCCTCCAATATGTGTGATTTGTATTGAGAAGGTTCCCGAGTAATTCAGAACGTGTGATCCTTATGTACGTGATGTACCTGGATTTGATAGCAGAGTATGCATGCACCGCAGCTTAGCCTAGGGGTGCCATATATGTATATATGTACTGAGAGTGATTTATATATGTACTTGTGGCTGGTTCACTGTTGCTTAGTGCATGTGAATGACTAAGATATTTAAATGGGTTAAAAATGTGAGGATTTATATAACAATTGATTTAAGTAAATTAGATTAATGTAAATGTGAGTTATACGTATGACATAATTGAGTAACACGAATAGACACTCTATATTATTATGTGAATTCAGGTGTTAGTACAGACTAGTTAGTTAGTGGCATAACTAGGATGGGTTAAGGGTATGCGTTAGGCATACACAATAGTTGAGGGGTGAGGATCTCAAGTGAGGGCACATGACTAACATGTTTAAGATATGTGTGGTTTAATATTGTAATTTAAACACTTTCTATTTTAAAATATTTTCACCTCAGGCTCTGACCCATTTGCTTCCAAATCTATTTTGTTTTGTAAAAACCTTTTAGGTGCCCAGCCACACGTAAGCCAAACATAGGAGTTCCATTATGATGCGTGTTGTAGCTGTTATGAAAGCTACAGGATCTCGATAGTAGACGACTCCACATTCATCCTTGGTTCCTTCAAAGTCATTCATATCCGTTAGGGCATGTTGCCCATTCGTATTTGAAGATTGTAGATGCAGACTTTCATTTTTCAGATGTTGGTTTATTTATTCAGACTCTTGTATTGGGATTCTATTTTACTCTAGTATTATTATTGGAGTGTTTACTCCAGACTCGGTTTATTTTATTACGTTGGTTATTCATATGAGATTGTTTATGTGATTCATGAATGGTGATTTAATTACTTGGTTAATTGTTAATTTAACTAATAAAATTTGTCATCTCTCTATTTTAAATATTAGGTGGCTAGTAAGTTACTAAATTTTTTCGACAGTGGTGCTAAGACTGAACAAACTTGATATTCTGTATTAATTTAATAAAGGAGTAGCTACCCGGTATTTAATTAGTCGGGGTGTCACAGGTGGTATCAGAGTATCAGGTTCTAGTGTCCTTTAGTATATGTGCGACTTATTATGCTTCCAGCGTAGCTTTCTATAATATAGAGACCTATGTTTAGGATTGTTGATTTCTTTGGTGAGATTTCGTTCTCCTGCTATAATGTATATGATAGTTAATCTTATTTTCATTCGAGTGTGTTCGTGTGCCGAACCATGCAGTAAGTCAGGCGAGGGCAGTTGGGAGGACGACAAGAGGCAAAACTCAGTTGAGGTTATAGGGTATATTCAAGAATCATGACCGTAGTTGAGGTCACCCCTATTATGGTACAGAAAGCCAGGATGGTAAAGATGGCTAGGGCACAACATATGACTTCCAGGTACTGCTATAGTAGAAGGTGGAGTCAAATTAGACTCACCCAACAAGGTTGGATTGGGAGAAAGTCATACGAAACATTAAAGAGAACCAGCAGTGGCAATTCTAGGAATACGAAGATCATGCATGTTAGCCAACGAAGGTAAAATATTCAAAGTCTTGGGCATATGTCGGAGTGTGGCTAACGGGAAGTGAAATTTGGGGTAAAAAAAATTCTTGGCTCGTGAGAGCAAAGTTATAATGATAGGAGTCAATCACCACACTTCTTAGTGAAATGTTGTGTCAGTGGAAGGATATTAGGTACTATTTAACCACAAGTTCCTTCATTAGATGTTTAGAATAAGACGCGAACGTTGTTCTGAACTCACACCAGAGGGTCGGACATAGGTCCCTTTGTGAAAAGGAATTTGATTAGTTAGCGAATCTTGCACCGAATGAATTAGGTACATTAGAGAAGAGGATTTTAAAGTGGTAAATTAACTCATAAGAAGAATTTCTAGCACTCCTTGGGAATTCTGCTCGGGTGGTTAATGCAGATGATAACAATGTCGCGTTTTGTTAATATGGATTTTAACACTTTCTTGTGCGGGGAGCTACAAGAATCGAAGAATTTAGTGAGAGAATAAGACTGGTGAAACGGTGTTGGTGAAGTACCACAAGGGGAGACCCATCTGGGGACCCATTTAAATGATTTAGATAGATGAATTTTTATCGAGCGATGGTGAATTCAGTAAGGGATGTTGAAGCCAGTAGCATGTTCCTTAGGGCCAACAAAGCTAAGGGAACAATGGGGGTAGCCATCAGAATCGAGACTACCAAAGTCCGAGAGAAGGATAACCCTAAAATGCTCATCATGACCGGAGATAAGTGGATTATGTGTAGAGGCATTTTGGGGGAAAGTAAAACCCCATGCGTTAAATTTTCTCGAAGTGAGTAAAGGGATAAGGGTATGGTGCCTAGCAAGGTCAATAGTTATTGTAATTTTTGGTTTGGTTCGGACAGGCGTGTTATGTCCAAGAATCATTTAAGCAGCCAGGGTGATTGGCAAGGTAGAAGTATGAGTTTTAACCTCAGAAGACGAGGCGTATTGTATGTGACGCGAATGAGTCACTACATTTTTATTATTGCTAGATTCGCATGTGAGACAAGTTTAGTGCATATATCGACAACATTATTATTATGTGAATATTTTCCCTGGTATAGTGGGGTTACCTTTAGTGTTATCCGAGGAGGATGAATGGGTGTATCGATAATGGTATATACTTTATTAAGATTACTCATTTTAGTGATGCATTATACGAGTATGATATTATCTTGATTATGATTTTATAAGTGATGATTAGACCGATAGTGTGTGGATATTACAAGTCTATCGGGGTTACTACCTCAGTGTAGGATGTTTTATTATGGCGAAACCTCACCTGCAGGAGGGTCGGGCTCGCATATATATATATATATATATATATATATATATATATATTATAGAGACTTTGAAAGGTATGATGGTCTCGGATATTCGATCCCGGTATGTGTAGGGACTTTATTAATATGATTCGGAGTGTATTGGGTTTACTGTTCAACAGAAAGATTTAGCTTGTTATTATGTTTAACGATCAGCACTTGATAATAGGAAGAGCGCATTGTTATATCACCCTTTAGATACGCGGGAGTTAAGACTCATATTTTTATGTCTGGGGACGAGATTTCAAGAGCTCCGATTATATGTGCACGATATTTATGGAATCTGATTACCACCAATGTTAAGTGACAGTGTCTTTCGGAGGAAGTTCCTTGTTTAAGTGTAATTGCAAAAGGAGATGTAATTTTAGTGTCAAGAGACATGAATATAGGGGTACATGTTATGGACTGAGGGCTTAACAAATTTCGATGGCCGACAATGCTAGGTAGTAATGTATCGGGGGGGTTCCTTGTTTGGATTTCGCTTTGCGAGACATCCCACACATGAAACTTAGCGGAAGGTTAGTAGTAGGGAGATGTTTGGCCATTCGTCCATGAGTTCGGTACCTCAATCGTTATAGAAATATGTAGTTATAACTGTAAGTTGAAAGTTAAATTATGATATAAGTCCAGTAGAACTAGTTGTGTGGTGAGGAAGTATTGAAAATTTTGTTTTATTACGATGGGTTGAAGGATGGGATAATGATAAGGAGGATTTAGAATTTTAAATCCTGGGGTGATTGAGGATGCCCAAGTGGTATAGCCACGTTGCGAATATAAAGGCAATAAAGAATTAGGCATATGTATGAAGCGTATATAATGTTTAAACTCGTATGCACAGTTATTAGGGTGTGTGGACACCTTGGTTTGTTGATGTCAGAATCGCCGGTGAAAGAGATATGGAAATAGATGGGTGAAATTTATGCTTAGGGGACTAATATGACAAAATGGAAGTGGTAGAGTGGATTAAGCGTTGTGAGGGAAGGACGAGAATCCATATATTCATGTGCAATCAGAGTAGCGCATCCGAACTTGGTTGAAAGGCAGTAGGAAGCCATTTAAAAAGGGGGATATCCCTTGAGAAGATAAATATTTAACTATTATGGACAATTTGGAGCGGAGTTCTACCCAATCATATGTTGAGAGTGACTTGCACGTAAATATAGTGATGATGTCAATAAGGTATAAAGAGTCCAGAAGTGCACATCGTGGTGAAAAGAGCACAGGTAAAAACTTTTGGTATATGCCGAGGGAAGAAGAGGATTATTAAGTACCACTTAATGGGAAGAATTATAAGTGAAAGTCAATGTTGAAAGGGATATAGTAAGTAGTAAATCAGTTGGAGTAAGAGGATCAACCAGAAAATTTTGTATTAAGCCGACGATTCCAGTAATGGAAGAGTCAAGTTGGTAAATTTCTTCGATGGATTGCCAACCTCTAGATGAGTCAAGAGTTCTTTCGAATATGTGGAGCAAGATGACCAAAAGGAAAGTAATTGTTATACCTTTGAGTGATTTACGCTAATAAATAGTGTGACCGAGTATTGTTCTGAACTAGGATGAGATCCTTGAATCCCACCTTTAATATGAAATTTCAGGAAGTAGCGGCGATAACGTTTCGTTTTGAGCAGGCTATATCACCTACAGCCCGAGGAGTAGGTGTAAGGTAATTAACGACTGGTGGAATTGTACTAAAGTAATTTTGGACTTATTGCGATCATTTCATTCCCACAACGAATATATTTAGTAAGTGAAGTATAATACGGTAATAGGAGAGGATATTACCTAATGGTAGAGTTGTGTGAAAACACGAACCTATTTATCGTGAACTAGGTTCTATTTGAGGTTTTGTGTGGATAAACCTCACTATCCTTCCTGTGGATGTTTAGAGGTGAGCGGATAATCGAAGTTTGGATTAGTCAGAAGTTAGAGTTTAATGACTATAATGGGATAACCACAAACCGTCTTAGGTGACTTTTTTCGTTCGTAAAAGTTACACCACCGGGAACAGAGATTTGAAGAACGGATAAGAGTAGTCAGATGTTCATATGGTTTATCCCAGGATGGGAGTTTTGTGTTTAGATAAACATGAGAATTGATACGAAGTGAGGTGCGGCCTCCCAATAATATTAAGAAAATACGGCCAATGATGTATCAATATTTTATTCGAATGTTGTTTAGTAAGAGCACGAGGTGAGGTGACTTTATTGAGGTGTGAACCTATAACTGATAAAGTGTTAAGAGTGTTAAATAAGCTTGTTGTGAAGCGGGGGCTATAGTGATCGAGCCTTACTTTGAAGTGGTTTTGAGTACTGGAGGTTACTTGTTTTTACCAGTTATCCCTTACCTTTTCGAATTTCGGGACGAAATTCCGTTATTTGGGGGGAAGTATGTAATACCCCATATTTTTATGGCTTTTAGTTATGAGATTAATTAAATGAAATTGCTTTTAATTACGGGATTAATTAAATTAATTAGGGATAATTAATTGGAAATTAATTCGGATTTAAATAACTAGCGAGACGAGAGTTAGTATTTGATTATGATGATAATGTTGAATATTACTGAGTGAATATGGTAATATATGATTATTGAATTTATTAAAACTGTCGCGAGTTGAAAATATGACAGTTTCGGTAATTAAGTTGGGACGCGCGTGTCAGTCGTGTCAGGAACCAATTTAATGGATTTAAAAGTAACTTATTTTTATATCATTCATATGGTTATTTTGAGTGCGGCGAGGTGTCTGGAAGGGTCGAGAAAGTCACAAAACACTAGCTGGGGCTTTAGTTCGAGTCTCGGAGCATTTTAGACCTAACCGACTACCCGGGAGGGTATTTTAGTCATTTTGACTTTTTGATGAATAGTAACCCATGAATCTTAGACGAATTATATCATCCAACACTTGAGTCCCTTAGGTTTTCACAACCAAAAATCATAAACATCCATTAGAGACAAAGAGAAGGAAGTTTTCCAAAGGAGAACCACCACTTAGAGGCTTTTGCACCACCGTCACCACCATCAGATAGATCGAAAAGAGAGGATCACTCCCATATCGTCTGCTTTAAAGGATCATAATATCTAATTCAAGGTAAGTGATTTATCTTACAATAATTTATATCATATACTTTACATGATAGTTTAGGTTTGATGTCAATTTATGAATAATTGCAAAAATATGAAATTGGAGACTTAACAATTGATTTTGGGTAGGTTTGTATGTAGTGGATCTTCTGGAAATGTTGGATAAACAAAATTTAAATTAAGGGTTAAGAATCACAAAATTAAATTGAGTATTATGATGATTATTGAAGAAATAGTGAAGAATTAGGATTGTAGTGAAATTCATGACTTTTGATCCAAGAAATTGATGTTTTATGATAGTTCGAGGATTCTTGAAAGTTAAAACTTGTATAGATATGTTGGTTTAATGATTAGTAAACTTACTTGGGAGTTTGGGACGTTGTAATGAAGAATTTGAGGTGTAAAAATGGAGAACCCGTAACTGCTACGGAAATTCTGGGCAGATAACTGCTCGATCGATCGATCGACTCAAGAATGTCGATCGATCGACCCCTTTTATTCGATTGATCGACTCCTCTGGAAAAAAATGAAAAATTTCCCTTTAAATTAATTGAGTAACTTCCAACATTTATAACTCTTTAGTGATGATTGATTGAACATATTGGCACTTAGGGAAGACCAGTAGGGTTGTATTTGAAGCCCGAAAAATTTATAGATTTAATTGAGGTTAAGTGGTAAACTTACGAATATCCGACTAGTGAGATACGATTGGAAATTTTGAGAACCTGAATACATTTTTCCCCAACTATAACTTAAGGTTAAAGACTGAAAAGGGGAACTTCAATTACTGATATAACCTTAGAGACTAGCGGGAGACTTAGTAACCTTTTGGGATAGGGCATGTACTGAGAACTATACGACAAGAATTATCACGCTAAACCTATTGTGTAGAATAAATGGGACGACATTATTATATGTGTGAGACTTACGATATAGGGCTAGATATACCTATACTAATATGATGATTACCTAAGTTGTGTGAATACTTAGTATATGGTTAATCATGTGTATGACATACCTACCATACTTGCTATCATGGGAGGTTGATTTTCGAAAAAGGACTATCTTATCTTTGTGTGCCTTCGGGGCGGATTTAGATTGATACCTTAAGGACACAGGACTGTGAATGACTTATTTGTGAGTTGATAAGTCAGATGACCATGGGAGCGTATGTATGTGTGTGACCCATGGGTATGTGAACTATGTTGGCCTCCAATATGTGTGATTTGTATTGAGACGGTTCCTGAGTGATTTGGAATGTGTGATCCTTACGTACGTGATGTACCTGGATTTGATAGCAGAGTATGCATGCATCACAGCTTAGCCTAGGGGTGCCATATATATATATATATATGTACTGAGAGTGATTTATATATGTACTTGTGACTAGTCCACTGTTACTTAGTATATGTGAATGACTAAGATATTTAAATGGATGTGAGGATTTATACAACAATTGAGTTAAGAAAATTGGATTAATGTAAATGTGAGTTATACGTATGACATATTTGAGTAACAAGAATAGACACTCTATATTATTATGTGAAGTCAGGTGTTAGTACGGACTAGTTAGTTAGTGGCATAACTAGGATGGGTTAAGGGTATGCGTTAGGCATGCACAATAGTTGAGGGGTGAGGATCTCAAGTGAGGGAACATGAATAACATGTTTAATATACGTGTTGTTTAATATTGTAATTTAAACACTTGCTATTTAAAATATTTTTACCTCGGGCTCTGACCCGTTTGCTTCCAAATCTATTTTGTTTTGTAAAAACCTTTTAGGTTCCCAGCCACAGGGACACCAAGCATAGGAGTTCCATTCTGATGACGTGCTATAGCTTCTGTGGAAGTTACAGGATCTGGGTATTAGACGCCTCCACATTCATCCTTGGTTACTTCAAAGTCATTCATATCTGTTAGGGCATGTTGCCCACTCGTATTTGGAGATTGTAGATGCAGACTTTCATTATTTCAGATGTTGGATTATTTATTCAGACTCTTGTATTGGGATTATATTTTACTCTAGTATTATTATTGGAGTGTTTACTCCAGACTCAATTTATTTTATTACGTTGGTTATTTATATGAGATTGTTTATGTGATTGATGAATGATGATTTAATTACTTGGATAATTGTTAATTTAACAAAAAAAATTTACAATCTCTCTATTTTAAATATTAGGTGGCTAGTAAGTAACTAAATGTTTTCGACAGTGATGCTAAGGCTGAACTAACTTGATATTATGTATTAATTTAATAAATTTAATAAAGGAGTAGCTACCCGGTATTTAATTAGTCGAGGTGCCACATTTTATATGTCATTCAAGTATGGATCAATTCAAACTTTTCTTGAAATTGTTAACTCTACTAAAACTGATTTAGATTTGTAAAGTCAATTTCAGTCCTTTTTATTATCTTTAGTTAAATCTAGGAGATTTACAAGATAGTAAAGAATTCAGTTTTTAGGCGGGTTTTTAATTATTTAACCTACTTTTTCGTGAGAGGTGATATGCGAAAAATGTAAAGCACACGGTATTTATTTAACGTCGCAAAAACCCTTTCCTAAAAAAAATGACAGACTCACCTAAGATTCAACCTTGTCTACTTCCACTAAAACATTAATGAATTAAGAAAGAGGTGCAACAATAAAATGATAACAAAAGATGATAGATATAGCTATTACCTCAACTAGACCAAGCTCTCTTTTGGTTGCTTATTTTGATCTGTCTTTTGTCTGTCCGCTTGACTTTGAGTTCTTCACGTCACAGCTTCTCCCTCTTGCTTTCTCTAGCTCAGGTTTGGCTCAGTGCCTAATGTGTCCTAGTTCTTAGTGAAGTATTTGTGTGTTGTATGCTATCCTAGATGAAAAACCCACACTTAATAATACAACTGAATGCAATGCAACAATTTATTTTTCTCCTGGATATCAGCAACTCTTATGTTCTGTTCTCTTGTTTAAATCAAACTTTCTTGATTTAACACAATGTTTGCAAACTTCATTTTTCTCTTGTCTCAAAAATTAGAACAATCAGAGTTGATCTAATATATACACATCAGTAAGTGTATAAGTGTATATGTGTTCTAGTGAGTGATTTATACATGATGCAAGTATATGTTCCTGAAATCACTTCAAAGATCAAGTACTCATAAACAGTGTAACAATACACATATATAATATGACTTTAAATATATTCAATAATATCACAAAGTCAAATATACTGTAACACCCCGTATTTTCATGCATTTAGTATTTAATTAATTCGAGAATTCAAAATTACATGGGTGTTGTAATTTTAATTGAAATAATTATAGTAATTTATACTTAAATATTAATCGGGGAGTGAATGGTTAATATTTAGGGAAACTTATTTACTAAGTGAATAGTAATAATTTACTTACGTCATTTCGGGTATTAATGACGGGATATGTACTTATTTCAGCCGGGAGTCAGTATAGACTAATTTGGGTGAGAAATAAGTATTTTTATAAATTAATTCGGATGTCAATTCTGAGTGTATGGTTGAGTCCGTATGGGCTGAGATAGTCGGAAAAGTATACCCGGGGGTAGTAAATGGGTCACATGACGTTTTTAGACATAGCCGGGCCCACACGGGGACATTTGGGCCACTTGGGCTTGGCCCATTAGGCAAAAAACGGGATTAGCCTAATTAAGCAAGTATAAGGAATTAGGGTACGACTGATTAAGGTGAGAAAAAATAACTTAGTGGGTTGGGAAACCCAAAGAGCAGTTAAGGAAAATTGGGGGACAAAAAAGGGCCAAAAATCAAGGAGTTCATCTTCAACCTTGATCAATCACAACTCCAAATTCAGACTCTACAAACCCTAAGGCAAGTGGTTAACTTGCTGTAGCATTAATTCTGTCTTTCGATTCATATTTACGTGATGTGATTGATTAAATTCTTTTTGGGTGTTAAGGGCATAAACATGGGGTTTTGACAAACAATAATCTCATTTATGAAATTGGGTAGGGATTCATGTAGCATCTGACATTTACAAGTTGATACATATCCAGTAGGATGATATCTGGTTAATTAGAAATTAATTTGATGAAGAAATTTGTTGTTTAAATGGGTTGAGAGTTAAAGATGAATTTTTTCCCAAATTAAGAAATCAGTAGATAATGGACGAATTAATGATGTTGGTGGACATTATGGAGGTCCCTCATAAGGTTTCTAACATGTAATCATGATAAGAGGGCTTGAGGTTGCTGGTAGAAGAAGCTAGGGTTTGGAGAAAAACGTTCATGGCTGAAACAGTCTTCCCGAGGAAGACGAAGACCTGCTCGATCGATCGATCGAAGGTCTGGGGTCGATCGATCGACCCTCGGCAGACTTTAGCAGTTCGTCCAGTTTATTTATATAAGATGAAAATTATATAAAATTCTTTCCATATACTATGTGATAAGAAATAGATATATATGGGGTTATAACCTAATTAATTGTGAGGAAAATTAGTTGGGATTCGGGAGAAAATTTAGGTTTGACGCCATGACTTAATTTTGAGAATAATGTTGCAAAATGATTATGGACGGATTTTAGTGGGCAAGTCCAGGCTATTGGTTGAGTGATACCAAGGTGTTGTAATTATTAACATTGGGCTAAATAATTTAGGATCGGGAATTTAGACTCGGGTGTAGTTTATTCCGGGCCACGAGAGTAAGTCCGTATTTATGGTGGGAGCGACACCAAAAGTAACTTAATTAATTAATGTGTAAATTAATTAATAATTAGAGTTGGACCATAAACTCTTAAAAATTTTAATGGGCTAGTGATACGGATTTAGTACACGGCATAGCCGGGATAATTTTATATTTATATATATACGGGATGTGATAGTATAAATATGGTGTGTACATTAATATCAGTGGATAGATATTATTATTACTATACTCTAGTGCTATAGGGGGAGGTTGCGCGTAGTGGATGAATCCCCTAGCTTGAGGAGTAGGGTGAATATATCCCCAAGTCATAGCGTCCATTATATGGGTGAGGGCATCTCACTTTCAGGGAAGGAATATGACCACCTCCAATTTTGTTCTTACCAAGTTAGTGAGAAATTTTGACTTGGGGTAACTAGGTGATGTGAATATATCTAGTGGGATAGCACTTTAGAGAATTTATATCATGTGAGTTATTACTCGGGTGGATGTTATCATTACGTGTATTTCAGTATGATTCGTGAATGCTGTAAAATGACTATAAGTATATAATTAGGTAATTAATTATATATGGGCTAATTAATACAAAGCATGAGTTGCATTATATGTATAACAGATGTGAAAGTTATATGTAATTAAAAAGTGAAATGATTTAATTAAGTTGATGTCGACAATAACTTAAAAATCACAATTTGGGCATACTTGGTTAGAGTAGGGTGGTTGCAAAGGGGTTTTAAAAAATTTATCTAGTTATAAGACGAGGAACTAGGTGAATTTAATTAAGGCGTTAGTAGTGCACATTAGAGGAGGGGTGAGGATGTCCTCAAGGGAGTGCGACACTAACTAAAATATGGAGAGCGTGCATATTTATTTATTACTGCAAGTTAATCATTTGCTAAATGTTTTTCAAATGTTTTTGGGTACTAACCCTTGCTATAAAAAATTTAAAAACCTTTTAGGTGTCCAGCCACAGGGACGCCAGGCTTGACTCCATTCAGGAATCCGTTGCTGCAACACATGTGGATGTTGCAGGAGTTTTGATAGACGCCTCACTCTTTCATTCTAGTATAGAGACTTTGATTAGTTATTTCGAGCATGTCGCTCACAGTCCATTTAGTTTTCTTGTCAGACTTGTTGAGATTGATTACTTGTCTTTATTTTATATTCGTTGGATTTTGGGCCGATGGTTTATTCAGTTAGTGATTTAATTTTGTATGGTTGTTTCAGTTAATTCAAATTATATTGTTGCTTTATTCTCCACATGAGTTTCATTTAAGTTAATGGAAGATAAAACTTGGCACCAGACTAATTTTCTCACTTAGGTGGTTAGTAATTAAAAAGACGACAGTGATGCTAAGAATGATCGAACTGAGAAACCTGTTCTAACTTAATTTAGGACTGATCACCCGGGGTTAATTAGGCGGGGTGTCACAGATGGTATCAGAGCATCAGGTTCTAGTGTCCTTAGGATCTGTGCGGCTTTCTACATTTCAGCATAGCACTCGGTTGTTATAGAGCCCTATTATTAGGACTGTTGATTCATTTTTTCGCTTGTGAGATATCGTATTTCTGCTATGAATATTTTTGTGTAAATTGTGTACTTATACGATTCAATCTATTTCAGATGCCACCGAGGAGATTGAGAGCAGAGAGAGATGAGGATAGGGATGAGGTCAGGGAGGCTCATCAAGAGCCACAGGTACCGCCACCACCACCCCGCTCCGAGTTGATTTCCACTACTCAGGTGGAAGTGATAGTGGCCCAGGCAGTTGAGACAACGATGCAAGCTATGGCAGCTCACTTTCCACAGCCCCAGGCACCACCTCCAGTGGCACCAGCAGTTCAGGCTCTAATGGGGCCACCATCTTGGCAAAGAGTTAGGGAGACCTTTCAGAAGGGTCACCCACCTGAGTTTAGGGGTAGCACAGATGTAGTAGAGGCTTGTGACTGGAAGAAGAACATTCAGCGCCATCTGCGCATGCTAGAGTGTACCGAGGTACAAAAACAGATGCTTGCTACCTTCGTCTGTCGGGGGCAACCTTACAGTGGTGGGAGTCAGTTACCACCACCGAGGAGCGGGATTTGATGCCGATAGCAGAGTTCTGGGTGTGATTCGACCGCAAATACTTTCCACCAGCGGTAAAGGCTGAGATGAGAAAGAAATTCAGTGATTTAGTAAAGGGTGACCGATCAGTGGTAGACTATGAGGAAAAGTTCACCCGTTTGGCAAACTTTGTGCCAAATGAGGTGAGTGATGTGGAGCGGAGGAAATCGAGGTTTATGGATGGTTTAGCCTGGAGGATCAGGCAACATTTGATTAGAAATCCGGCGTTGGTGACTTATACATATGTCGTTAATGTCGCACTTGTGCATTGCCAGGATCATCGCTTCTATGCGAAAGGGAGCAAGAGAACAGGGGAGTTGAGCCAACAAGGCAAGGTAGTCACTAGTGGTGACACGAGTGGTACTCAGCAGCAGACGGGCAGTCAGTAGGGGAATCAGGCTAAGAAGTTTAAGCCCGGTGGGATCCGACCGGGAGGACAGGGGTTCAGGCAGGGGAAGCCGATCCCGAATTAGCAGCAGCAAGTTCTTCAGGGCCGTCAGGGCCAAGGGAATAATGGGGGAGGCCAGCAGGGTCAGCCACGTCGGGGCCAACGATAGGGAGATGGTGAGAAATGTTGTTTTGTCTGTGGCCAGCTAGGACACTTCAAGAGGGAGTGCCCACAGAGAGGCAGAGGTCAACAGCAGGAGGCCCAACAGGGGCAACGGGGGCAGATACCGCCAGCAGCACCAGCCCCACCCGCCCCACCGCAGCAGGAGCAGATGAACTACGGGCGTGTGTATAACGTCCGAGATGTTCCCAATCCTCCAGCGCAGCAAGCACCGCCAGCAGTTGAGGGTATGTTTCTCATTCATGGTTATGAGGGTAGTTTTTTTTATACGGGAGCATCGCATTCATTCATTAAATATAATTTTGCTAAACGGGTCGAGTTACTAGAGACCGCGGGTAGTCTTCAGATGTGTGTTGAGTCACCAGTAGGCAGCGGGGCTTCGATTCACTTGATTTGTCGGGGGTGGACATTTTGATTGGGAGGCTTAGTTTAGCAGCGGACCTCTTGGTGTTAGATATGGAGGGGTACAATGTCATCTTGGGTATGGATTGGTTGGAAGATTATCGGGCGACAATGGATTTCTATGAGAGGACCATCGTGTTCTCCATTCCAGGGCAAGAGATGTTTTTAATAGCAATGTCATTACCCGAGGGAGGGTCACGCACGCACCTGTATTACATCGAGGAGGAGACCTCACAGGAGGTGGCGATTCCGTTGAACTCAATCCCGATAGTGAGGGACTTTGAGGATGTGTTCCAGGAGATACCAGGGTTGCCACCTAGCAGGGGAATCGAATTTGTGATCGATTTACAACCGGGGACGAGGCCGATTGCTCGGGCCCCATACCGTATGTCCCCGTCAGAGGTGTGCTCTATATAGGTACATTCATCTCTCACGTATTTGTTATTAATTTTGTCCATTCTAGTAATTCCTATCATCCACCGGAGAATCCTCATCTCACTAACATGGAGACTTTGTTCATGTTTTTATTTAATGCCAAACATTCTGCTCCATATAGGGTCGTTGGTCTAACAACTGTTCTATAAAATTTTCCTTTTGATTTATTAGTTATCCTCTTATCGCATAACACCCCACTCACTTATCTCCATTTCATCCAACCAGTTGATATTCTACTCGTAACACCCTCATCAATATCCCCATTACTTTATATCATTGAACTTAGATAACGAAACTTATTAGTTAGGTTTATTACTTTTTCTTCAATCTTTAACATTAGATAACAAGCTCATATGACACTGCAAAATGTGTTCCAATTATTTGTATCCACAATTATATTTTTTATAATCATGTAACACATCATTTATAAATTTCCACTACACATTCAATTATTTTCCGTTATAATTATTAATGTAACATAAAAATCAACCACACCTGATTATAACACAATAAAAAATTACTTATTCGCAGCTAATAAATTAAATTCAACGATTGAATTCATTTTCCATAAATTTTATTTTATTCCAAAAATATAGTTTTATTTATTTTAGAAAAATACAGAGTATTACATTCTTCCCCCTAATATAGAAAAGTATGTACCTAGCTAGAAGAGTTTAGGATATTTCGTGTGCATGTCGTCCTCCCTCTCCCAAGTCGACTCGTCCTCCCGATGGTGTCTTCACTGCACCCAAACTAAAGGAACAATCTTAGATTGAAGTCGACGCTCTCGATGGTCCAGAATGGCTATATGTCTGTCCTCATAGGTAGCGTCTGTATGGATCTCTATCTCATCTCGAAGGAACCTTCGCAATGCAGATATATGGAAAACATCGTGTATCCACTGCAAGTGGTTCGGTAATCCCAACCGATATGCCACGAGCCCAATCCTCTCAAGAACAGGGAATGATCCCATATATCGGGGAGCCAACTCCCTTTCTTCCCAAACCTCATCACTCCCTTCATGGGAGATACTTTAATCAACACCTGATCCCCAACATCAAAGTTGAAGTCTCTCCGATTTTCATCTATATAGATCTTTTGTCTATCCTGGACAATTCCTATCCTGGACCGAATCATCTCTACCTTTTTTAGGTGTCCTGAATGAAATATGGCCCAATTAACTTGTTCTCCCCCACCTCAAACCAGCATGAGGGTGAAAGATATGGTCTCCTATAAAGCACATCAAATGGTACCATCTTAGTCGTGAACTAGTAGCTGTTGTTATAAGAAAGCTCCACCAAAGGAAAATACTGCTCCCAACTCCCCTTAAAATCTAAAATACACATCCATAACATTTCCTCCAACATACAGTTCACCATCTCCGTCTGCCGTCGATCTGAGGATGATATGAGGTGTTAAATCTCAACTCTCCTCCTAAAGCCTGCTGAAAGCTCCTTTAAAAGTGGGACACAAACATCTTATCCCTGATCGACACAATGTTGATCAGTACCCTGTGCAACTTTACAATCTCTGTGAGGAAGAGTCTTGCAAACTCCTCGGAGCTAAAATCTTTTTGGACCGATAAAAAGTGAGCCATCTTCATAAATCTGTTGACGATCACCCAAATGGAATCGAACCCCCTCTATGATGTAAGAAGCTAATTAATGAACTCCATGGAGATGCTCTCCCATTTCCACATTGGGATATCCAAAGGCTGTAACACTCCTGCAGGACACTAATGGTCCACCTTCAATAGCTGATACGTAGCACACTTGGACACAAAATCTTCTCTGTCCCTCTTTATCCCGGCCCACCAATACTAGCATCGCATGTCATGGTACATCTTATCCCTTATGGGATGTATCGTTAAGCATGAACAATGATCCTCAGATATAATATCTCTTCTTAAATCCTCGCCATATAGGAAAACTAATCTGCCCTAGAATCTCAATCCACCATCCTATCCATTAGAATAATCTTTCTCTCTCTCAGCTAACAACTGTCCAACTCGTTCCTAGCAAAGCTAATATTATAAATATGCCTTCACCACCTGAATAATGATCTTGGGTGTGATGGTGAGTACTTTCATAAATACTCAGGGTTAATTCATCATCCCTACGAAGTGATTTCCACTTTGCCTTCTACACTGCAGCTAACTCCAAAGTCGTCTTATGGCTCAAAGCATCCGCTATGACATTCTCCTTCTCTGGATCTACTGAATGTTAAACTTGTAGTCTTTCACATACTCTATCCACCTCTTTTGCCTTATGTTCAACTCCTGTTGCGTGAATAAATACTGTAGGCTCATATGGTCGGTGAACAGCTGGAACTATTCCCCCAGGAGATAATGCCTCCATACTCACAGTGAAAATACCATGGCTACTAACGCCAAGTCATGGGTGGGTAATGTCCCTCATGAGGCTTAAGATTCCATGAAGCATAAGCTATCGGCCTCTCCTACCATATCAAAAATCCTTCAAGTCCCCTCAAGGACTCATCTGTGAAGACCTTATAGTCTATCCATGCATGAGGTAGTGCCAGAACTGGTGTTGTAGTCAATCTAGTCTTCAACTCATCAAATGCCTGAAGGTACGTGTCATCCCATACAAATGACACTCCCTTCCTTGTCAAATTCGTTAAGGGACCGACTATCTTAGAGAACCCTTGAATGAATCAACGGTAGTACCTGACTAGTCCTAAAAAGCTACGTACCTCGATAGGTGTAGTGAGTTATCCCCACTCCATCACTGTAGAAACCTCTCTCGGGTCCACTGATATCCCCGTCCCAGACATAATGTGGCCCTAGAACTACACCTCTCTCAACTAAAAATCGCATTTCTTGAATTTAATATACAATTTGTGGTCTCGTAGCGTCTGAAAGACTACCCATAAATGTTGTATGTACTCCTCCGGAGTCAGAGAATAAATCAGGATGTCATCGATAAACACTATGATAAACCAATCCAAATAATCTCTGAACACCCAATTCATCAAATCCATAAATACCGTCGGTGCATTGGTTAGCCCAAAAGGCATCACCAAAAACTCATACTACCCATATCTCATAATAAATGCCATATTTGAGATGTACTTCTCCCAAAGTCTCAACTGGTGATAACCCGATCTCAAGTTTATCTTAGAGATATACGCAGCACCCCTCAGCTGGTCAAACAAATCATCAATGCTAGGCAACGAATATTTATTTCGTATGGTGAATTTGTCAACTCCGTGTAGTTGATATAAAGTTGTAATGATATGTCCTTATTTTTTACGAACAAAACTGTAGCACCCATCGTGAAGTACTCCTCCGAATGAACCCATGTCCCAATAACTACTCAATCTGATCCCGAGGCTCCCTCATCTCCAGAGGAACCATTCGATATGGTGTATGTGCAATGGGTCTCGTGACCAAAATCAAATCAATCACAAAGTCTATCTCCCGACTAGGTGGCAAACCTGGGATATCCCTAAATACATCTAAAAACTCTATAACTACTTTGATGGAATCTAGCGACACCACGACCTATGAAGAAGTATCCTCCTCGATATAATATAAGGGGTGCGACATCATAACTAGGTACATCTTCTTCCCCAAAATGGTGAAGACGATGGACCTCCCCTAACACTCAACACATGCTCTGTAAGTAGCTAGCTAGACTATGGTGATGGACTTCCCGTAATAGTCTACACATGCTCTGTATGTAGATAGCCAGTCTATCCCTAAGATAATATCATACTCATTAATAGCAATACCAGTATGTCGGCTACAAAAGTGAGTCTCCATATTTGAATTCCTATACCATGACATACTGAACGTATGGGTGCCCATCTACCCACCGGTGAATCTATGTGTAGTACGATAACATAAGCAAAGTCTATCATCCCAGTCTCTCGTGAAAAACCCGTACTAATAAAAATGTGAAATTCCTCGTGTCAAATAACTTATGACCTACGTCTCCAAATATATGGAACGTACCCTTAACTGTTAGAGTTGGAGCTGGCCCTCTGCGAGTGCAATGTGATAATTTTGTCCATCCTGAAGTGGCGATTGTCCCTGAGGTAGGGTGATGGGTGCTAGAGTGGATGGTGCAACAACTCCCGGAGCTAGTAACGGTGAGTGTTGTCCTCATGGTGCATGATGTCCCCTCTAACTTCCCTGCTCTTGAGCTGCCTGATTACCCCGAGGATACCATATCGACGTATGGCCCCTGTCTTTGCAAGTGAAACAATTCTTGAGAAACGAGTGTCGCTCTTCCTATTAGCCCTATTGTCCTTGGCCCTGATGGCTATTGTGTTGCTGGCCCTATCCCGATTGCCCCTAACCCTGCTGGCTCTGTCTGTTTCGATCATCGGAACCCCTAAACCTCTTATGATGATCTGCAGATGAAGTATCCCTTAACTGTTGGGTCTCAAATCTGCTACCCCCACTCATCTTGTCGTACTAACTCGATGACTTGGCTCCATGTCGCTTCTCTCTCTTGTTCTTATGAAAGGCCCTGTGATCCTGACAGTGGAGAAGTGCGGCATTCACTATTTGATTATACGTTGTAAAGGTCGGGTTCCCCCAAAGAGTCCTCTTAATGTGCCAACCTGACCTCATTATGACTCTATCCATTTTCTTTTGCTCGGTATTTACATCTTCCTTTGCAAAGTATAAAAGGCAGTAAACTCCTCCTTATACTCAACCACAGTACGCCTCTCCTGATGGAGATCCATAAATCTGCTCCTCGTCTCATACTACATAGCTCGGGGGGAAATACTTCCCCTCAAATCTCTCCCAAAATTCATCAATTGACAAACTATCCCTCTCTGTAACCGACGTAACTGACTCCCACCACTGGAGCGCAATCCCCACTAACCGAAATGAATCTAACATTTGCTTTTGCATTGTCATGCACTCCACCATCAGTAAATGTCTTTGTATATCTTTCTTCCACCTTCTTGCCACTAAAATATTTGGACTACCCAAGAACTCTGGAGGTTGTCCTCTCTTTCCCTATCCCAAATCAACCCCGATGCCTGGTCTAGTAAGACCACTTGTTGTGGCGGTGGTGGTGGCTTCTTCTAAGCCTGTAGCGGTGGAAAATGCTGGAGCATGGCCGTCATGGTAGTAGAAATTATATGGGTCACAATAGTGGCGATCTCTGTTGGAGTAATCAACTATGGGGCGGGTGGGGCCTGTGGCTGCTATGGTGGCTCCAGCTGAGCCTCCTCCTCGGTAGCAGGTGCGACTACGCACCTCGATTTACCTCTCGATCTGTTTTCCATCTGAAAGCAAACAAAGTTCAAGTTAGTATAGATTTCAAGAATACAATGAACCCTAAGCATAGGTTGTACATATCAAAGGATGCAATGCATAACGTAATGAACGCGATATAGATCCTAAGGACACTAGAACCTGGATGCTCTGATACCAATTGTAACAACCCCCATTTTCTCACGTAAAGGATGGCCAGGCACAATATGCTAAAGATGGGACTTATTTCTCCATTAATACTATTCTTAGCATCAAAATCATCTAAAGCATATATTAATAAGACATAAGTGGCTTTAAATTTAAAATCCCGTGATAGTAAAATCCCATCAAGCACAAATTGTATAATAAATCCAACATAATAATAAATATTGAAATCGACACAAAATAAATAAATCCCGAGCTTATGCTCATACAAATATCTCAAATGAAACAAGTAACTAGATATGAATAGCACCTAAGCTAGAATCGATAAATCTGAAGTGTCAGTCGAGCAAAAGAAGACTGCAAGGCTGATATGTCAACTTTCCTGCCATCCCAGTCTAGGAGCACCTGGGGGAGAAAATATTCAAATTTTGGTCTGAGGATGATATGAGGTGCTCAATCTCAACTCTTCCCCTAACGCCTGCTGAAAGCTCCTCCAAAAGTGGGACACAAACATCCTTCCCTTATTCGACACAATGTTGAGCGGTACCCCGTGCAACTTTAAAATCTCTGCAAGGAAGAGTCTAGTGTACTGCTTGGAGCTAAAATATGTTCAAATTGGTATAAAGCAATCCACCTTCGACAATCTATCAACTATCACCCAAATGAAATCGTTCCCCCTCTATGATGTAGGTAGCCAAGTAATTAAGTCCATGGAGATGCTTTCCCATTTCCACATCGAGATCTCCAAAGGCTATAACACTCTTATCGGACGTTGATAGTCCACCTTTACCAGCTGACACATAGCACACTTAGACATAAAATCTTCTATATCCCTCTTCATCTCGACCCACCAATACTGACGCCGAATGTCGTGGTACATCTTATCCCCTCCGATATGTACCGTAAAGCATGAACCGTGAGCCTCAAACATAATGGTTTATCTCAAATCCTCGCCATTTGGGACAACTAATCTGCCCTAGAATCTCAATCCACCATCCAACCCATTAGAATAATGCTCTGCTCCCTCGTCTAATAACTGTTAAACTCGCTCCTAGAAAAGCTAATCTGCTCCTATGCCTTTACCATCCGAATAATAATCTCGGGTGTGATGGTGAGTATTGCTATAAATGCAGGGGTCAAGTCGTTATCTCCATAAAGTGATTTCCACTTTGTCACTAACTCCAACATTGACTTGCATCTCAAAGCATTCGCTATGATATTCGCCTTCCCGGGTTATGCTGAATGTCGAATTGGTAGTCTTTCCCAAACTTTAGCCACCTCATCTGCCTCATGTTCAACTCCCACTGCTTGAACAAATACTGTAGGCTCTTATGGTCGGTGAATAGCTGAAACTTTTTCCCCAGGAGATAATGCCTCCATACTCACAGTGCAAATACCACGGCTTCTAACTCTAAGTCATGGGTAGGTACTATCCCTCGAGAGGCTTAAGCTTCCGTAAACCATAAGCTATCGGCCTCTCCTCCCACATAAAAAATCCTTTAAGTCCCCTCAAGGATGCATCTGTGAAGACCTTATACTCTATCCATGCATGAGGTAGTAGTTCTAGAACTAGTGTTGTAGTCAATATAGTCTTCAGCTCATCAAACACCTGTTGATATGCATCATCCCATACAAACAACACTTCCTTTTATGTTAAATTTGTTAGGGGACCGACTATCTTGGAGAACCCCTGAATGAATCGATGGTAGTACCCGACTAGTCCTAAAAAGCTACGTACCTCGATTGGTCTAGTGAGTTGTCCCCACTCCATCACTACAGAAACATTCCCCGGGTCCACTGATATCCCCCTCTCAGACATAATGTGGCCCAAGAACTGCAGCTCTCTCAACCAAAAACCGCATTTCTCGAATTTATTATACAATTGGTGGTCTCGTTATGTCTGTAAGACTACCCATAAATGTTGTGCATTCTCCTCTACAGTTCGAGAATAAACCAGTATGTCATTGATAAATATTATGACGAACCGATCCAAATGATATCTTAACACCCGATGAGTTGGTTAGCCCAAAAGGCATCACCAAAAACTCATACGAACCATATCTCGTAAGAAATACCGTCTTCGAGATGTCCTACTCCTGAACTCTCAACTGGTGATAACCTTATCTTAAGTAAATCTTAGAGAAATACACAACACCCCTTAGTTGGTAAAATAAATCATCAATACGAGGCAACGAATATTTATTTTATATGGTGACTTTATTCATCTCACTATAGGGGCAACTAGAGCACCCTACGGTGAAGTACTCCCCCTAATGAACCCCTGTCTTAATAACTGCTCAATCTAATCCGGAATCTCCCTCATCACTGGAGGAGCTATCTGATACGGTGTACGTGCAATGGGTCTCGTGCCCAAAATCAAATTAATCACGAAGTCTATCTTCTAACTAGGTGGTAACCCTGGGATCTCCCCAAACACATCCAAAAACTCGTTAACTATCGGGATGGAATCTAGCGACACCACAACCTTCGAAGAAGTATCCTCCTCGATATAGTATAAGTGCATGCTCGACCCACCTGCATTGCAACTAGGTACATCTCCTACCCCGAAATGACAAAGGCGGTGGACCTCCCATAATAGTCAACAAATGCTCGGTATGTAGCCAGTCAGTCTGTCTCTAAGATAACATCGTACTCGTGCATATCAAGTACCAGTAAGTTGGCTACAAAAGTGAGTCTCCCTATCTCAATCCCTATACCCCGACATACTGAACGTATAGGTGCCCCTTTACCCACCGGAGAATCTATGTGTAATACGATATCAGAAGCAAAGTTTATTATCCCAGCCTCTCGTGCAAAACCCGAACTAACAAAAGAGTGAGATGCCCCCGTGTCAAATAAAATATGACCTACACGTCCAAATATAGGGAACACGCCCGTCCGTACTGTAGTGACGGCTATTCCTGAGGTGGGGCGATGCGTGCTGGAGCAGCTGGTGCAATAACTCCCGAAGCTAGAAACTGTGGATGTTGTCCTTGTGTCACCTGATGTCCCCTCTGACCTCCCTGCTCTTGAGTTGGTTAATTACCTCGAGGACACCGCCTCTACGTATGGCCCCTCTCTTCGCAAGTTAGATAATTCTCGTGAAATGAACGATGCTCTGCCTGTCGGCCCTGCTGGCCTCGACCTTGTTGTCCTTGTCTCGGATGGCTTTCGTGTTGTTGTCCCTGCTGGCTCTGTCTGTTCCGATCATCGGAACCCCTGAACCTCTTATATTGATTTGCGGACCAAGTAACCTTGAATTTCATGGCCCCGAATCTTCTACCTCCACTCGTCTTGCCCTACTTGTCACACCCCACTTAATTCTAGCGTCGGCCGCCACAAAAACCAGGTGTGAGTAAATAAAATACCATTCTTAGCATGAAACAGATTTGAGACATATATAAATCAATCCACAAGCTAAATAATTGAATCAATCCCACATGATAATGACTAAGTGAGCGATAAGATAGCCATCACATAGTAAACCCCAATTAAATCCAATCTCCAATAATGATTAAATTATAATCTGAATAAAAACCAAATGTAAATACTCCAACTGAATCCTCAACAACTTTGGAACCGCATGGCCCAATAAATCTCAAATAGAGTCTCATAATGAAATACGACTGAAAGGAAAGCCTAAATTAATTAAAGCATTAAAATAAATAAACTCCAACTGCACCTCCAAATGATAATCTCCAAATGGTCCTATACAGCTTCTCTAAAACTTATCCTAAAAAGGTTAGTCAACGCACGAGGTTAGAGCCCCGAGTATGAATACACACTACTCCCATCAAATAGGATCATTGAATTTAGACAGTAGCATTATACGAGATAAATATCATAATAGAATATTGTAATTAAACAATATAATTAAACGTGATTAATATAAATCACTAACTACCCTCAGAAATTCTAATTCAATAATCCACACCGATATGATTTTAAATATCTAAGTCCCACTATGCTAATTTAATTAAATTAACCCAAGATCATTATGTTTCTCAGTTTTATTATAGCGGTCCTCCCGCCTTAGGTGGTAATCCACCAAAGTGTCACACTTTCCCTTGTCAATACCCAGCTAATCCGTTTAAACTGTCGATCCCGTAATATGACAAGGTTCCACACACGACACGACATAAACGCAAGTTAACCCATTTAAACTATCGGTCCCCACACATTATGTCGCCTAAATTTTAATACCTGTTATTATCTTAGGCATTAATTCTCATTCATTTATTATCTCAAATTCCCCCACCCTTATTTATCGATGTGAGATCCCCAAAATACCCCGTTATCCCATACCTAAGGGTCCCCAAAATACAAATACATCCTACTATATATATAGGGTGGATTTCTAACATTAAACACGTCCTAGTCTCATGCCTAGGCTAGCGTAACGTCGATAAAGTATAGAAGTCTACCCCACCCCGAAATATAAAATCCGAACGAATTTACACTAACTAGTCCCATACCTAGCGATCATAAGTCATAATCAAACTCTACGCACTAGTCCCATACCTAGTAAGAATCCTATAAACAAGGTGAGCAATATACTACCCAAAAGCCCCTCTTCCCCGCGATGTCAAAAGTGAATAATAATAATCCACACAATATCATAAATCATAAACACAACATGACAATATAATCATAAAGGTCCCAACTTAATTTAATTTAATTAATAGCACCGTCATTGTTTTCAATGTAATTCATTATATTCAATAATATTAATTTATTTAACATGCAATGATATTCTGTATGATATAATCATTCTCTTTTATAAATTATCTAATTTTTTTTAGTGTACGCGTCCCAATATATTATATATCTAATCCCGTAATTTCTACATGCAAACCTACACCCCCTAAACCATGAAAATCCAACAATCTAACCTACGCACCGAAGGGTTTCAAAGATAAAATCATATTAAAAGATTTTATAAAAACAGTCCCAAATTAAGTGTCCACTTTATCTAATTAAGTTACTAATTGATTTTATAAAAAAAGATGATTAAGGATTTGGACAACACTTAAGACGCATAATACCAAACGAAGAGAATAGAGTATTCATGCCTGAGATTAAGATGAAGAAATTCTAACTACACGGTTGGATTTCTCTCGAAAAATTTAGCAAAGAGACATTCTTGAACAATCTTGAGAAAACCCGGTTTAAAGATTCAAAACTTGGATTGAAAATAACTCTCCAATGGAGTTAAGGTTTTGAGGGAGGAAGAAGATGTAAAAGAGGAGATTGCTGCTCTTAGGGTTTAGAAGAAAGTTTTTTTAAAATTCCTAAATCCGTTTCTTTGTTTATATACCAAAAAGAATTTGAGTCCTAATCAGATACAAACACTCAAAAAATTATTACGGACGATTGGACCATCAAAATCTCTTGAAATGTTAGTATGTTGTAGCGAACGGCAAGACAGAGCTGCTGTGAAAAATTTAGCTCGATCGGACGATCGAATTTCTAAAAATATTATTTTCTATCCTCCTTAGCTCGGATCCTCCCCCGATTTTTATACAAAAAGTTATAAATTTCAAATTTTGATCTCGATTTAAATTCCACTTAAAATATTATTTTTATATATATAAACCAACATATTTAATTACTAAGGATAATTAAATCCTTCTCAAATTTCCCAATTAATTAATTTAATTAATTATTAAAAACACGGGGTGTTACACTACTGACTCGACGACTCGGCTCCATGTCGCTTCTATCTTTTGTTCTTCTGGAAGGCCCAGTGATCCTGATAGTGGAGAAGTGCGGCGTTAACATTTTGATTATACGTGGTAAAGGACGGGTTCCCCAAAAGCGTCTTCCTAATGTGCCAAGATGACCCCATTATGAATATTGTCCATTTTCTTTTGCTCGTTATTCACATCTTCCTTTGCAAAGTACAAAAGGGAAGTAAAATCCTCGTCGTATTAATCCATGGTACACCCTTCCTGCTTGAGCACTATAAATCAGCTCCTCATCTCAGACTACATAGCTTGGGGAAAATACTTCCCCTCAAATCTCTCCCAAAACTCATCAATTGCTAAGCTATCCTTCTCTGTAATCGACGCAACTACCTCCCACCTCTGAAACGCAACCCTTACTAATCGAAATGAAGCTAACATATACTTTTGCACTAGCGTGCACTCATCCATCCGTAAATGTCTCCGTATATCTTTCTTCCACCTGCTTGACACTAGAATATATGGATTACCCGAGAACTCTAGACGTTCTCTTTTTAAGAAGGCCTCCCTTTCCTTATCCTAAATCAACCCCGGTGCCTGGGCTAGTACGATCACCTGCTATGGCAATGGTGGTGGCTACTGCTGAGCCTATGGCGATGGAAAATGCTGGAGCGAAGCCTCCATGGCAGTGGAAACCACCTAGGTCATAATAGTGGCGATCTCTGTTGGAGTAATCAACTTTGGGGCTAGTGGAGCCTGTGGCTACTGCGATGGCTCCGGTTAAGCCTCCTCCTCGGGACTCTGTGCCTCGGTCTACCTCTCTGTCCGTTTTCCATATGAAAGTAAATAAGGTTCGAGTTAGTATAGATCGCAAGAATACAATGAACCCTAAGTATAGGCTCTACATATCAAAGGACACAACGCAAAATGTAATGAATACAACACAGATCCTAACGATACTAGAACCTGGATGCTCTTATACCAACTGTAACAACCCTCATTTTCTCACGTAAAGGTTGGCCTGACAGGATATGCCGAAGATAGGACTTGTTTGTCAATTAATGCCATTCTCAGCATCAAAATCGTCTAAAGCATATATTAATAAGACATAACTGAGTTTAAATTTAAACTCCCACGATAACAAAATCCCATCAAGCACATTGTTGATGTAAAAAACTAGATTGCTCTAATTATTCAATCACAGATAAATAAAGAAGACAAAGATTTTTAAAGTGGTTCGGCTAGGAATAAAGCCTACGTCCACTGTTATGTTATTGCTGAGTGTTTGCAGAATTCTTGATTACAAGTTCTCTCAAGAAATTCCCCTCCTCTTGAATGAGGATGATACCAGGTATTTATAGCCCTTAGGCTGTACATGAAAGGCCCGATACATTAAATGATATACATATGAAAGGGTAATACATTTAATGCAGCGTGTGCGTCAAGAATATAAACATTCAATGAATAGTTGAACATTTGTCAATCTGGTAATTAATGATACGGTCGAGATGCAGCTCGGACCGCCTTAATTGCTCGTTGATCAAGAGTTCCTCGGAGCGCATGTAGTATCTCGGTTCCTCGGAGCGCATGTAGTATCTCGGGATGATAGAGTTCCTCGGAACTATTGTGCCAGGTAGGTTGACACGTGTCTTCATAATATTCGTCCACATCAGCATATTAATTTTGGTATCAACAGAAGCCCCCAATGTTTCATATTTCGAACGTTGAGAAGTATGGAATATTCTTTCTTGGTATGTAGCAATATTGAATGATCTTCCTGGGTTTTAGGAGCATCGTATTTGAATTTATTCCCAAATTCGTAGAATCCGCCTTTTTTCGAATTTTTAATAGCGCTTCGATCTTCGTGCCCTTTTTGTCCTTTTAGCCGCCGGAAGTTCAATAGTTTCTTTCGTGTAATCATTTCTTTCGCTGCTTCCCAAGGCAAAGTATTTAAACTTCTTAGGTAACCATACCGTCTTCTACTTTTCCCAATTTTCTGCTTTCAAGCTTTCTATTCTCTCTTTCAGTCTTGTGCGTTCATCCTTGTTTTCGTTCGTCGTTGACAACTCTCTTTTCTTCCTGTAAGCTTTTTCTTACTTCTTCTTTTACTCACCATGGTTTATGTTATTGAATCTGTTGAAAAATTCCGCTCTGATTTTTCCATCCCATCTTGGGTAATTTTGGAAGAGTTTTCTGGAGCTCAAGATTACTTTCATTTGGCTGAGGGACATTGGTTCCCCAGTATTTTTATTGCTGAATGTGGTTTTTCCTTTCCACCGAACCCATTGAGTCTCGAATTTTGTCAATATTTTGATCTTGTCCCTGCAAGAATAGCCCCCAATTCATGGAGGATAATTAATGGGGTGTACAAATTAAATTTAACTCACGGGACTCGTATAGGGATCCCTGAAATTATGTACTGCTATAAGTGGGCCACTTTAGATAATATTTATTACTTAAAAACTAGGTTTCTGAATAGGGCTCTTGTAGTTAACCTCCCTGATTCAAATAGAGATTATTTTGAGCATGGGTTGATCATAAAAAATTGGCAATATGCCCCTTTAACTGGAGATGAAGTATACAACGGTCCCAGATGCCCCCCATATGGCAATGGGATAGGTTTATTTTTCATTTTATTTTACTTATGAAATTATGCTTTCATCATGTTTGACAAAATGTATGATTGATATCTCATTATGTATTTATTTGCAGTTGATAGCAAAAGAAAAACTCCAAAGGAATCAGAAGTTAATATCAAGCATCTGAAACTTATCTGGGGTTTGCATAAGAATGTTGCAGACGAGCATATTAGGTCTGCATCATATTTGCTACAGTATAAGAGTTACACAACCTCTTATACTGCTCGCCCTGTTGAGCCAGCTTCCACTCCATAGGACTCTTCTTCAGATTCTCATCTTCCTTTAAGTCAAAGGATGGGTAAGAAAAGAGCTCCTCCTGCTCTCTTTGATGATGTTACTTCTGTTGCTGGGGCCAAGAAAAGCAAAGCTGATGTCCCAGAGGGGACTAAAAAGGTGGATGCCGGGTCTTCTAAAGCTGCCGAGAAGCCCCCGGTGGTTCCGAGCAAGAGAAGTGCTCCTGTAGATGTAATTACAATCTCTCCGACCAAGACTTCTTTGGTTGAAGGTTCTGAGCTCCCGTTGAGGAGATTGAGGAAATCATCCTCAGCTACTCCGGCTGAAACTGCCTCCTCTCTACCTGCTGGTGGTACTGATGTTTCAAACATCATTATTCCAAGTTCTGCAATGAGCTCGGTCGTACCCGAGGTCCATGGTATTGATGAAAAAATTCCTAGGGATATGCTGACATCCTTAGCTGCTCGTCACCTTGCTTCAGTAAATTTCTTATACTTCTGGTTTTTCTTTCTTTCTCTGACTACTTGCATTTTGTATTGACTTTACTATTTTTCTCCTCTTTCAGCTGGTGAACTGTTTCAATAATATTGTGAAGAAGGATGAGGCTATTAAAGCTTCAAGCTCCTCGTCAGGTGTAGAGGATGCTCTGTTGGGTTTGACCCAATCTTTAAAGGAATCTCGTCAACAGTATGTTGAGGAAAAATCTATTTGGGAGAAAAAGTTGGCTGTGGCTGAAGCTGAGAAGGTGAAGATGGCTGAAGCCTCCAAGAATTTGAAGGATAAATTGAAAGGCTTAGAAGTCAAGCATCAAAAATGCGACGACAAGCTGAAAAAGGCAGAGGAAGAGTTATCTACCCTGCGAGATATCAAGGTCCAAAAAGAAGAACTGGATGCCAAACTCTCTTCAGAGAAATTGAGAAGAAAGGTTGCCGTTAAAAAATCCTTCAGCTCTGGCTGGGAAAAAGGATGGGATAAGGGGATTGCTTCTATGACATCCCAAGTCCAATATGGGAAGTTGAAATACTTCCACGATGGTTGGGTAGCTGCATTACAAGAGTTGAAGGTCAAAGACGATTCTGAGTTATTCCAACAACACCTCCCTGGTCCTCCTCCAGCAATTGTGGAAGAAGAAGAAGAAGATGAGCCTGTCTCAGATGAATCTTCTATAGCTATGGGTGACCCAATCTCTGCTTCTCAACCCTCTGTCATCGAGGACATTTCTTCTATGCCTCCTCCTACTGAGAAGATTCCTGCTGATCAAACCGTTGTTACCACCGAGCAACCGAGCTCCTCGTCCCAGCCTCCCGAGAAAGTCTTGGGAGACAAGGAAAAGGTGTGAAGTTGTTCGGTATCATTTCTATATTTCAATTCTTGTAATCGAATAATGTAACCTTTTGATGATCTAATAAAATACATCTTCATTCCTCTTCATCGTTGATCTTCTGTTTGCTTTTATTTATTAACTCCTGCTTCTTCTTCTTTACTAGTTTTTGGCCAGAATGGAATTGATATCTGCTCCTGATACTGAGTTGATGCGACAATGCAATGGTTATTATAAAGCTGGTCATACAGACCTAAATGTATCAGAGATTGTCGACATCCTTGGTCACGACGCCTCAGAACAAGCAGTTGAGGCTTACCGGTACCTGAAGGATTTACTAGATAGATCTGTGGCCAATAATGTGGCATACTACGAATTGATCGAGGAACTTCATGGTTCCATTGAGGATCTTCAAAATCAACACAATGCATCAATGGCTTCGTTGCATAAGGATTATGAAAATAGATATCAACAACTTTCTTCTGAAACAGGCCATAAAAAGATCATTGCTGGATATGATATTAGGGAAAGGACTCTAAAAGGTGAAGTTGAAGCTTGCAGGCAGATTGCTGAGATCCTGTAACAAGAAAATAATAATTTGCAGAAAAAGTTGGCTCAATATGAATCTGCTGCATCATCTTCCACTGCATTAGTACCAGTTACTGATGAAGGCTTCTCGTTCTTAGAGGTCGAAAACGCCAAATTAAGGCAAGAGTTGGATGACTTAAGAAGATCTGCCATCTCTGGAACTGCTCGGGGACGAGGAAGAGGTTCTCGGAGCCGATCAAGAGTTCTTAGTCGTAATGTTGAAGAGTCTCGTACCCAATCTACTTTGGAAACTCAAGCATTCCAATTAAACGTCAAAGATCGGGCTCTATCAGAAATGTCCAAGAAAAATCTATCCTTGGAAGATCAGCTTACGGCAACGAAGTCTGCTCTACATTCTAAGGATCTTTTTGCCAAAAACCTTCTCGAACAAGTGGATAGATTAACCTTTCAATTTCATAAGCAACCCAGGGAATTCTGGATGGCAGGATATAATGAAGCTCTTGTTCATTTGGATGATCGTATTGAACATGCCAATAATGAAGGTTACAAGCAGGGATGGTTGAACGCCCTGGGTGTGTTAAAGCTAGAGCAAGGCCACTTCTTATGGGATTATCATGCTCCTGGGCTACTAGACTTGCCTGTGCCACCTTTCAAATTGGATATGGCCTGGATCCCAGCTCGTTCCATTCCTCACAGCTTAATTTCAAAATACCTCGGTGATTATAGCCTTCATTCCCAGGTTGAATTATCTCGTCCTGAGCATCTTTTGGATACACCTTCTGTGATGAACGTCAGAATGCTCAGAGATGTTAATTTCATTAATTCTCCTCTTTGCCTAGAGGATCCTCCTGCTGGCGAGGAGCCTGTTTCAAAGAATAAAGGAAAGAAACCAATAGAATAGGTTTTCAATGTAACAGTTAGTACATTCATGTAACTTGTAATTTATTCTGAATTTTAATGAAAAGATTTTCATTTTATGTTTGCAAATCTCTACTGCTATTTTGTTGTGTTTGTTAAACACTTTTGTATTTGTGCATATGTGTCTGTTAAAAAGATAACAACAATATTGTTCATTGAGCAACTTAATAAAAAGTTACAAGTATCAAGATTGTTCAATCACTTAATAATAAAGTAATGAGTATAAAATGTTCAAACTGTTTCCAACCAACCAAGGTGGATAAATAATGTTTGTCGACCAACTACAGTTGATGGGTTTTTATCCCCGACCAGCCATACTTGGTTCAATTTCAAATATTTTCATAAAATGTGACCGACCAACTAAGGTCAATAATTTATCCTCGTCGACCAATTACAGTTAGTGGGTTTTTATCCCCGACCAACTATACTTGGTGTATTTTGGAATATTTTGTTCTTCAAAGAATTTTTTTGTAATAATTTTATCTCCCGACCAACATAAGTTGTAATGTGAGAGTATATTTTTATTTTACCAACCGTAATTGATCATGCTGGTGTACACCTCTTAACCAAAGGAGTAGTATTGGTTCTTTCGAACTTTTTGGCTCATTCGAGCTGTCCACTAGATATCTTACCAACCGTAGTTGGTCACACTAGTGTCGCCTCCTAACCAAAGGAGTATTTTTTGGCTCCTTAGAGCTGTCCACTAGATATCTTACCAACCGTAGTTGGTCACACTAGTGTCGTCTCCTAACCAAAGGAGTATTTTTTGGCTCCTTAGAGCTGTCCATTAGATATCTTACCAACCGTAGTTGGTCACACTAGTGTCGCCTCCTAACCAAAGGAGTATTTTTTGGCTCCTTAGAGCTGTCCACTAGATATCTTACCAACCGTAGTTGGTCACACTAGTGTCGCCTCCTAACCAAAGGAGTATTTTTTGGCTCCTTAGAGCTGTCCACTAGATATCTTACCAACCGTAGTTGGTCACACTAGTGTCGCCTGCGTAGTGTATATTACACTAGTATTCCCCGAAAAACTTTCAACAGAAAGAAAATGGTGAAACTTCCTCATTTTATTCATACTGAAGGAAATGCTTTACATTTTACATTACTGATAATACTTGCGCAGGTGTTCAGCATTCCATGCATTCTTAAATTCCTCTCCCTCTAGAGTTGTTATTCTGTAAGTTCCTGGTCGAACAACTCCTGTAACTCGGTAAGGTCCATGCCAATTTGCTTCCAGCTTATTGTGCTACTGAATGACTTTCTTTAGCACATAATCCCCTTCTTTTAAGTCACATTTCTTCACCCTTTTGTTGTAGAACAGAGCTGTACGTTGTTGGTAAGCAGCATTCCTAATAGCTGCCTCTTCTCTAACCTCCTCGAGCATATCCAAATCCAGTCTTCTCATCAAATCGCTGACTGGGGAGTTGAAATTCATCACTCTATGAGTTGGAAGACCCAACTCGACAGGTATCACAGCCTCACTTCCAAATGCTAGCATATATGGTGATTCTCCAGTTGCTGCTCGGGAAGTTGTTCGGTAAGCCCATAATACTGATTGGAGCTCATTAATCCAATTTGCTTTAGCTTCACTTAACCTCTTCTTCAAACCATTCAGTAATGTTCTGTTTGTCACCTCAGTCTGTCCATTGCTTTGGGGATGGCCTGGTGCTGAATGAAACTTCAAAATGTTCGACTGATGACAATAGGCAGCAAATTCTTCATTATCGAATTGTGTTCCATGGTCTGTGATGAAAGCATGGGGGAGACCATATCGACAAATGATGTTCTTCCAAATGAACTGATATACCTTCTCGTACGTCATATCAATTAGTGGTTCAGCTTCCACCCACTTAGTAAAGTAATCCACTGCCACGACGAGGTACTTGAACCTTCCTCGGGTCGTCGGCAATGGTCCAACCAGATCAATCCCCCACATGGCAAATGGCCAAGGTGAAGTTATGGGTGTCAACAATGCTTGTGGAGTTCTTCGGATGGCGGAAAAACGTTGGCACTTGTCACACTTCTTGGCATATGCTATACAATCAGCCCTCATCGTCGGCCAATAATATCCCTGTGTCATCACCCTTTGCAGAAGTGTCCGACCTGCTACATGAGCTCCATAAGATCCTTCATGGATTTCTTCAACCAATTCTTTGACTTCTGATGGATGCACACATCTTTGCAAACCTGCCATAATTCCTCGTCTATACAAAACACCATTAGTTAGCACATACCGACAACTTTATACTTCAATTTCTTGGCAACTAACTTGTCCTCCGGTAATTTTCCTTCTTCAATGTATGCCCTGATAGGATCCATCCAAGATGGTCCTAAATCAAGGGTAATAATCTTCACCATCAGATCTTCTCCTATGCTCCGACTTTCTAATATTTCAATCGGTATCGTTCTCCGCAGCTCGGTGCGCATAGCTGACGCTAATCGGGCCAGTGCGTCTGCTCTAACATTCTCCATCCTCGGTATTCTCACCAATTGAATAGCATCAAATTCTATCAATAACTCCATCACCTTCACATGGTACTTCACCATTAATTCTCCCTTAACTGCATATATTCCCATCATTTGATTCACAATTAATTGAGAATCACTGAAAACAATTACTTGCCGTGCTTCCATAACTTTTGCCAAATGAAAACCTGCTATCATGGCCTCATATTCAGCTTCATTATTTGAAGCTTTGAACTGGAATCGCAAGGCATATTCCATATCAATATCGTCTGTAGGGGGTTCTTTGCTTTAGCCATTTCTCCCAATTTATCCTCCAACCGTTGGAGAGATCCTTTCCACGCTTCATTTCCTTCCTCAGGCCGCTTAGTCTGAGCAATTGATCTCTCTGACGTAGCTTCCTGAGATTTATCTCGATGAGTAGCTGGTCGTGATTGTGCTGATCCTTCTCTCAAACGTGATGGTGGTCGAAAGCTTCTCGATGGAGCTCTAGGTGGACTCATGTTTCTCCTTGGTCCTAACCGACTGAAAGGAGATGCCCTGCTTAATCTTTCCAAGGCACTGGTTCTCTCCGGAGAGAGAGATGTAGGTTGATCTGTATCTGTAGTCCGTATTGATGAAGTTCGCCCAGGTTGATAAGAAGAATCATTGGATTCCCCATTGCGATATGACCCAGTACGTCTGGATTGCGATTGCCCACGATCGCTCCTTTGCCTTGAATAAGTAGGTGCACCGCCTTGAAGAGTTTGAATGAGTTGCCTCATAGATTCTTGCATGGCGGTTTGCCCTTGAGCCAGATTCGTCACAATTCCGGCCAGATCTGGAGGTGCAGATGGATTCGGAAGATTTCCAGTATTTCCAGCATTTCGATTACTGGATTCTGGATTATCTGCCATTGATGATAAATGATTTTTATGAAAAACGATAGTTACAGTCGTTTCCCACAGACGGCGCCAATCTGTTGATGTAAAAAACTAGATTGCTCTAATTATTCAATCACAGATAAATAAAGAAGACAAAGATTTTTAAAGTGGTTCGGCTAGGAATAAAGCCTACGTCCACTGTTATGTTATTGCTGAGTGTTTGCAGAATTCTTGATTACAAGTTCTCTCAAGAAATTCCCCTCCTCTTGAATGAGGATGATACCAGGTATTTATAGCCCTTAGGCTGTACATGAAAGGCCCGATACATTAAATGATATACATATGAAAGGGTAATACATTTAATGCAGCGTGTGCGTCAAGAATATAAACATTCAATGAATAGTTGAACAGTTGTCAGTCTGGTAATTAATGATACGGCCGAGATGCAGCTCGGACCGCCTTAATTGCTCGTTGATCAAGAGTTCCTCGGAGCGCATGTAGTATCTCGGTTCCTCGGAGCGCATGTAGTATCTCGGGATGATAGAGTTCCTCGGAACTATTGTGCCAGGTAGGTTGACACGTGTCTTCATAATATTCGTCCACATCAGCATATTAATTTTGGTATCAACACACATATTGTATGATAAATCTAGCATAGCGGTAAATATCCAAACCGATACAAAATAAATAAATCCCGAGCTTATGCCCATATGAATATCTCAAATGAAATAAGTAACTGGAGCTAAATAGCACATAAGCTAGAATCATTAAATCTAAAATGTCTGAGGAGAAAAAGGAGACTGGAAGGCTGATACGTCAACAATCCCGCTATCCCTATCTAGGAGCATGTAGGGGGAGATAATATTTAAATCTGGGTCAGAGCCCTAGAGTTGCAGGAATTAACTTATTCAATTTAAAGTGCAATAAATACAATCGATTCAAAATAAATATCCTCTATGGTCACTTACATGCGATTAACATCTCACCCCTCATCTAAGTGTGATATTACCCTCATCCAAATAAATCTCGAAATAATGTATGACAACCGTGCCAATTTAACATTAAATGAATTAGCTATAATCAATTGATAAAATGAAGCCGACTACATTCAATTATCAAAGCCCAAGGTATCCTTATCTTATATATCTCACGAAAGTGACATAAACATCTATTATGCATTACGTAGTAAGGGTTTGTAATTTACTATCTACATTTTAAGATAAATTAATTAATCTCATTTAATTTGGGTAGTTTATATATATGTCATTTCATATATGCGACATGCAAAGACATTTACCAATGCTGTCTCGTTCGTGCTCTATGAGCAATTTCGAAGATGATCTCTATCCAAGTCAGACATCACAAAATACACATAAGTGGAGCAATCCCTATGAAGTTCACCAGTTCACGTTCCATACCCAGTGGCGATAAAGGATCCCAGAATCAACACCTACCTCTCGCAGATGGCGCTTCCACGTAGTACCTAAAATGATCTACACAACGTCTAGCCCACCTATGTCGACGTGTGCTATGGTCCTGAACGTACGAAACTTCAAGCCGATAGGACCATCCAAGAATATTGGTATCTCGACACAGATAATGTAATTACATATTATTATTATTATTATTATTATTATTATTATTATTATTATTATTATTATTATTATTATTATTATTACTATTATTATTATTATATAATATGTGTAGGTAATTACTCTATAATTACTTAAAGTGTCCCACATGATATTCACAAATATTCATCCATTAATAATTGACCATCTAGTTAATTATTAATCCCTCCTCCTTCAAAAGATTATTTAACCATTTAGTTAGTTAAATATGATGTCCCAATTAACATATGTGCCACATTTACATTTTTAATAAATTCATCGTTGACCCGAACACTGTCCCACCAACTCGTATAGATTTTTAAAAATACCCCGGATCAATCCTCGGTCCCAGCTCATTCCGCCCCCAGGATCAAATCGATTCGATTTTCTGGACAAAATGATTCGCTTCTAGCCGAATCGATTCGTATCATGGCCGAATCGATTTGGAATTGGACAATAGCCCATATTTGATAGTTTTCTTTATTATGGGATTTCTCAATTCCTCCCCCAAGATCCATTCTAATTGTGATTTCCTTTTTATGAACATATAAATAGATCCCTACTACACAGTTACACATCTTAGGACAATTAATTTCATAATAACAACACCAACTCCTTTCCCAAATCCCAGAATTTATATGCATAAATCACTATCCTTAGCCTAGATTTCCCACCATAGTTTTAACTATATACAAATTTGATTTTAGGGCATATAATAGGGGGTTCAAAGTCAAAATTTCCAGATTACATATACATCAAAACCTCTACATGTGAGTCCAATTTTCAGAATTTCTCTCAAGAAATCCTGAGGTGGCTATCACCAATTTCAAGATTTCGATAATCCTAGATTTCTTAGTTAACACCTTATGTTCCAATCTATCCTCTACACGCATAAGATTAATCATTAAGATTGAATCACAAATTTACAAACTAAAACCCAGAAATCATATGGGGTTTACTACGCTGAATCATGAAGCACATTGAACATTAATTTGAGAAATAAAAATTCTTGTCTGGATACGCGGTCGATGAATTTCCCTTTGAATCTCCCTCTTAAATTCCTTGTTGTGGCTTTTTGCCTTATCTCTCTCTCACTGGTGTAGTCTAGGGTTCTTAGATGTAACCTCCAGGGAGTTATTAACCTCTTAATATAGGTAATTAGATTATAAATCACGAGTTGGGTTTATTTCCCAAAGTTTGGACCCCCTAATGGGCCCGAACCCATAATTAGACTAGCCCAAAAGTCTCCCAACTTATATATTTATACCTCAGAACTATTTTTAAGGTTTAAAGCACCTAAACGAGCCCATATGACACCCCGAAACCTTTCCCAATTATTTTTATCCACGATTATATTTTTCATAATCGCGTAACACATTATTTATAAATTTCTACTACACACATAATTATTTTCCATTATAATTAGTAACATAACATAAAAATAAACCACACCTTGTTATGACACAATAACAAATTACTTGTTCGCAATTAATAAATTAAATTCACCGATTAAATTCAATTTCCACGAATTTTATTTTATTCCAAAAATATAATTTTATTTATTCTATAAAAATACAGGGTATTACATATTATATATATATATATATATATATATATATATATATATATATATCATCATCATCATCATCATCATCATCATCATCATCCATGCCTTAAATCCATCATATGGTATCGGCTACATGGGTTTTTCTTTTCCATTCTAATCTATTATATGCAATATTATCATTTAAGTTTAATTCCTTAAGATCTCTCCTAATAATTTCCTCCCGCGATAGCTTAGGACGAGCTCTTTCTCTTTTACCCTATGTTTCCAACAATCTCCCTCTTGTTATATGGGCATCTACTGGTCTACTCAACACATGTCCGTACCATCTAAGTCTACTTTCTCTTAATTTATCGCTAATGGGAGCTATTCCTAACTTATCTCTCACGTATTTGTTTTTAATTTTGTGCTATCTCGTCATTCCTATCATCCACCGGAGCATCCTCATCTCACTAACATGGAGACTTTGTTCATGTTTTTCTTTTAACGCCCAACATTCTGCTCCCGATATGGTCGCTGGTCTAACAACTGTTCTATAAAATTTTCCTTTTAATTTATTAGTTATCCTCTTATCGTATAGCGCCCCACTCACGTATATCCATTTCATCCAACCAGTTGATTTTCTACTCGTAACATCCTCATCAATATCCCCATACTTTACAACATTGAACGTAGGTAATGAAATTTATTAGTTTGGTTTATCTTTTTTCTTTCAATATTTAACATTATGTTACTCGACTCCTCATTATTAAATTTACATTCCATAAATTCCATTTTATTTCTACTGATTTTTAGTCCCTTAGAATCTAAGGCTTTTCTCCAAGTGTCTACTCTCCTTGCTAAGTCCTCCTTTAAAGTATCTACTAAAACTATATCATTCGTAAATAACATACACCATGGGACATCTTCTTTTATGTCCATAATAATCTCATCCAAAACTACGAAAAATAAATAAGGACTTAAGGCCGATCCTTAATGTAAACTCACTTTAATCGTAAAGTCATCAGTGTCTCCACATATAGTCCTTACTATAGTCTTTATGTTATCATACATATCTTCAATAAATTTAATATAACTCATAGGGATTATCTTTCTCCTTAAATCCCACCAAACTATATCCCTAGGTACTATATCATAAGCATTTTCTAAATCTATAAAGAGCATATATAAATTTTTATTCTTACTTCTACATTTCTCCATTAATTATCTTAATAAGTAAATAGATTTCATAGTAGATCGCCCTGGCATAAATACAAATTGATTGCTCGAAATAGTTAACTCGTTTCTTAATATGTGTTCTATAACATTTTCCCATAATTTCATAGTGTGATTCATCAGTTTGATTCCTCTATAATTATCACAGTTTTGTATGTCCCCTTTATTTTTATACAAAGGTATTATGGTGCTTTTCCTCCACTCATATGGCATGTTTCCTTCCCTTATAATTTTATTGAATAAGCCTATTAACCATTCTATCCCTAGACTTTCAAGCGTTCTCCACACCTCTATGGGTATTTTATTCGGGACAACTGCATTACTCTTTCCCATTTTCCTTATTAATATATATACTTCTTTTTCAGTAATCGAACATACCATTCCTATATTCGGTTTAATGTTCTCAACATCTTTTTCCAGATATTCTTCATTCAATAGTCCTTGAAATTACTCTTCCCATCTATCTAGAATTTCTTTATCGCTAATTAATATATTTTGATTTATGTCTTTAATACACTTAACTGGGCCCAAATCCCTTGTGAATCAATTTCCATTCTTTGCCAATTTATATATATTTCCTTTTCACCTTCCTTGGTACCTAATTTATTATAAAGATTATCTACTGCATTTTATTGCGAATTTTTAATAATATTTTTTACTTCACTTTTTATCTTCTTATACTTTTCGAAATCTTCTTGATTTTTACTCTTTTGCCACTCTTTAAAACTTACTCGTTTCTTTGGTATTATTTCTTACACTTCTTAATTCCACCACCAAGTCTCCTTTTTAATGAATCTTTTTCCTTTAGTTTCAACTAAAACTTGCTTACCTATTTTCTCAATATCATTCTTTATTCTTGATAAAATGTTGTTAACATTGTCATTCCAATTCCACTTCATATTTAACAACAAATTCTGTCTAAATTCAATCTCTTTACATCCTTTTATATTTTGATAACCTATTTTATCTTTTCGATACTTAAATTAATTAATTGCTAAATCTATTACTAACATACAATGTTGATTTGTTAATCTTTCACCTGGTATAACTTTACAGTCTTTGCATGTGTAAAATTCTCTTTTTCTAAGTAAGCAATATTCTATTTGATTTGTATTCTCTCCGCTTTTAAATGTTACTCCCTTTTTAAAAAAAATGTGTTTGTTAGGGCTAGATCATATGCTTTATTAAATTCTAAGATAGTTTCCCCTCCTTCATTTCTCTTATCAAAACCACAACCTTCGTGTATCCTTAGATAACCATCTCCTTCTAATCCTACATGTCCATTAAAGTCTCCTCCTAAAGGTATGTTTTCATGTGTAGGAATTTGTTATAATATTTCACCCAATAATTCCCAAAAAGATTTCTTTACATTTTCTCCTAAAGATCTTTAGGGACGTGAGAACTAATAATATCCAATATTATTTTATCTAAGATGATCTTAATAATCATTAATCCATCTCTCCATCTTTTAACATCCATGACTTTATCTTTCATATAGTGATCAACAATAATACCCACACAATTTCTACGATTATTTACCCCTCCCGAGTAAAATAATTTATAACCTTATCCTATCTCTCTAGCCTTTCCACCTTTCCATTTGGTTTCTTGTAGGCATAGTATGTCGATTTTTCTCCGTTTTAAGATAGCCATAAGTTCTTTATACTTGTCAGTTAGTGTTCCTAAATTCCACGTACCAAATCTGATTTTATGTAAGCTATTTTTATTTACATTTCTTCTTTTAATTAGATAATCCATCAAAAGATTTGACATAAGTTTTACAGTCGGCTGTCAACCTGACACTAACCTACCTCGTTCACATATGGACTTGGGCACCGGCAATGGTACAGCCAAAAAGATTAATTAATATATTATTTAATTAATTAAATACACTTATAAATAAATATACAAAATAAATGTGCTAACAACTAAGCGAAGAGGACAATATATAAACCAACAAAAATATAATGGAAAAATAAGACATATTTAATTATAAAATCATACGAATTAATTAAAATACGTGCAAGTTAGATGAATAATAATCAATAGAAAATAAAAAATTAGAATAGTAAATAATGGAAATAACACACCTGTGTAGTGCAAATTTCACGGTAATGAGTTGTCTTGCAGTGTTGCTCTTCCCAAATATACTTGAAGGCAAAACAACCCGGTTACAGGATATACAATCCAAAAATATGTCATATGTGCCTTCAATAATCTATTTGTCTGCTGAAATCAACATTTGTTCAAGCAATGGTTAAAATAATCTAAACAACATAACCCAACAAATCCAACTCAAAAAAAGTGATAAATCGACGATCTGCCATGGATCAGGGAGATGTGGTAACCCTACCCCGTTTGGAAATTGATATCACTTAACAAATTGTTTGGAAAATAACAGCGACTAAGACATCATGACGGATAAACAATTCTAAAAATTTCTTGGCCCTCCTGTCTCTATAGCGGAAGTGTTGCGATGAATGGTTGGTCGGTTCAACCACTTTCTAACATGTCTACCAGAGAATATATTAAGCCAAAAATATCAAAAACGGGTTGTGTTTCACCCTGATTTTTGGAGACCGTGTAATCCAAATCTCAGATCGTGTAATCAAAAACTCAAATCAAGTTTAAAACACAATATATACATATAGGAAACATGCAAAATATAAAAATTATATACACATATGAAATATACAAAATATTAAAAAACTATACAAAGTAATTTAAAAAAATATAGGAAATATAAGAAATATACTAAATATTTTCAAAAATGTAGGAACGTTATGAAAAATAAGAAAAATATACGCAATATATGAAATATTTAAAAAAATATACGAAATATATAAATATTCAAAAAATATATATTAAATATAAAAATATGATAAAAAGTGCGAAATATATTAAATATACAAAACATATAAACGTACGAAATATATGAAATATACGCAGTATACAAAATATACATATATACTAAAATATATAAAATATTTAAATATATGGAATATATAAATATACAAAAAAAATATTAAAGATAAGAAATATATACATATATGAAATATATGCACTATACATATATACGAAATATATAGATATACGAAATATTTTATATATGTAAAAAACCTAACATAGAAGTCAGAGGATACCAAAATCAAAAGGGAAGGGATAAAGAAGGGGAGGTAAAGAGATTCAAGAACAAGTCATCCAACTATTATAATCGGGTGAGAATTCCCTTACTTCAATTTAAATGTCCAAATTACTTCTTAAATCATCGATGTTTTCTTCCATGTAGATTCTAGAATTCATAAGGTATTGATGGAAAAGTGATATAATTAAGTCGCATGTATGTAGACATTTTAAATTTGAGATAGGTTAGTTGAATCCAGAAATTAGGATGAGGCTAGGTTGATTTTAAATGTTGAATCATTTCATTAGAAACTTCCTGAAATTTTGAGAGATTGATTCATATGTAAAGAATAGGTATTTATATTTAGAAATCTGGAAACTTTGATATTTAAGACCTTTGTTTAAGTTAGAACATGGTGGGATTAAATAAATGAAATATGATTTGTTCAGGTATGTAAAGGGGCTAAATTCTAGGATTTTGAGACCGAAATTCATGTTAATTTATGAAAATAATTAACCTACGATGATAAACTAAACCCTAAAAAACTACTTTAATGTTTTTGTAAAGGTATAAACCCTTGGGTTAGGAGATGAAGAAGAAATAAGAAATTGCGTGTTAAGAAAACGTAGCAGATCTGGGCTTCTACCCAGATCCGAATCGATTCGGCCTCCTTGGCGAATCGATTCGCCCCAGCGAATAGATTCGGCTCCAGACCCGAATCAATTCAGTCCCTAGGGCAGGTTTAGTTAGGATCGGGGTTTGGTTCTGATTACTTGTAGGTAAACATACGATACGAGTGGGTTGGACGGTGTTTGGATAAACGAGGATTTTATCAAAAATACGTTTATGGCACAAATATTAAATGGGGAACTATTATAGGTGGCTGGATATTTTTAAAGAGTAAGAATTAAATAAAAAATTAGGTGATAAATTACAATGGAAGAATTATTTATGGGAAGTTATTTGGGATATTATTGGATGTTTATAGAGTGATTACCTATGTCTAGTAGATGAGTATGATATGTGCTTATATTTTTTTTTCGTGAACATACCTATGTTCATGGATAGTCCTATCGGTTAGGGTTGCGCACGTTTGGGACCATAGCATACGTTGGCAAAGGTGGGCTAGGCGTTGTGAAGGTCATTTTAGGTACAACATAGCAGTCCCATCTACGAGAGGTAGGTGTTGATGCTGGGATCCTTTGTCACTGATAAACACCCAAAAGTGTACATTTTATACCCCCAAAGAGACGTATTTTAATTGCTAATTCTCGGCAAAGTTCGGTCTTATGCGCTTAATTATTTATTTTGTAGGTCAAATGCCGTTTACAGAGTTCAAATGATTATTTCGAGGCAAATGCCTGTTTAATGGAGCTAAATTCGAATCCATTACCCTAGCCTACCCCAGACCGAGTCTAAACCAACCCCGACCCCGACCCCGTGTGTGTGTTGTGTTTGTACTTTTATGCTTTTTTAAATTTTATTTTGAGTCGTTTTATTTTAGATTTATTTAGAATTTTCTAGGTTTTATTTTCTATTTTTTTATTTCATTTTTTATTAGTATATTTTTAATTTTGATTTTGATTAGTTTTAACTTTTTAATCTTTATTTTATTTTATTTTATTTTATTTTATTTTATTTTATTTTATTTTTAGGATAAGTTTTTAGGAGTTTATTTCTAGTTTTCTTTTAAAAAAAAATCTTTTCATTAGAGTATTTATAGTTTAATAGGTTTTATTATTTTTATTTTCTTTTTAGTTTGAATATTTTTAGTTATGATTTTATCTTTATTATTTAGTTTTTATTTTTCGATAATTTTAATTTATATATATTTTTTTTGTTACAATCACAATACACACACTTATCTAACACACACAACTAACTATCCTACACACTTATACACCCAAACATAAACCCCTCACTCATCCACGCTCTTCTAGCCTACACCTCACCACACACAAACTACTTCACTATTCACCACCCATTGCCCATTGACTTCCATACCCAGTTTATCTCGACCGACCTTAACCCGCTGCAAAACCCATCCTACCCAAACCCACCTCTTCATGCAATACACGATTCCACTTGCCAAATCTCAAGCCAAACAAAAAATAACCCCACATTTCTTTTAAACCATTTACCCCCTTTTCCAAGTTAACCCCCAACTAACTTCTTTTAACCATATACGAAAAATACCCCCAATCACCATTACATAAATCTGATTTTTCTCCCACCTCATACACTCCATGCAAATGTGCTCACCCCACGCTCACTCTTATCTCTACCCAATACACCCCTAGCCCATTTTCCCAATTCTTCCCTCATGCACCATGTGCCTCTTATAAACGAATACCCAAAGCTCATTTGGGGGATCATCTAGGATTTTAGAGAGAAAATTTGAGAGAGAAACACTTTTTTTATAGTAGTTTTTATTTTAATTTTAATTTTATTTTATTTTAGAGATTAGTGTGAAATTAAATTTGTGAGATTCAAGTTGAGTGGATTTTTCATTCATATTTTGGTTGATCACTCACTTGGGGGGTTGTATTCTTCCCATTCAAGGATTGAAGTCAATTGAATTCAAGAGATTGGTTTGATTGTTCTTCTCTCTACTCCTTTAAATTAAATGCTTATTGAATGTTTGTTTATCATTTTTGATATCATGTTAGACTAAATCCCCTTTCAAGGGGTGGGGTGACCCATTATTTGATGTTAATCCTAATTTTATTAATTAATTTAAATTAAATTTTCCTTTGATGATTAACTTTTCACTCTTACATTTTTATTTACGCCTCGAGAGAGGGTAAATGATTTTGGAGAGAAAATCAAAATTCTAGTTATAATACCCATTTTAGATTCGAACTAGAGATAGGGGTTTCTCAAGTGTAGTATTATTCCTTTAATTTTAACTCTAAGCTTACTTTTATGATTTAAACTAATTTGATAAATCGATCCTAGCCGACGATTTGTTAAATAGTGTTTAAATCTACTTTTCAAGAGTTGTAGGAGTGTTAAATTTAATTTTTTAAAATGTTATTATGAAAATTACATTTGCAACGAGAGTTGATTTGTGATTTTGATACTAACTTGGGATAATTAATTTTGATTAACTAGAATATATGGTGTCATCCTATCCCTTGTTAGTCCTTACTTTTATTTCCTCACTCATCTCATATTTTAGATTTTTATTTAATTAGATTTACTTAGTTTCTTCTCTTACTTTCTAGTTAGTAATTCGATCTTTCATTTAGTGTAGTCTTATTTCACCTCATCTCCAAATTGTTTTAATATTAAAAGAAAGCATAAAGAAATAGAAAAAGCAAGAAGTCCAAAAATAAAATAAAATATGAGTTACATTAGTTTTCCTCTCGTTTCACTCCTTTGATTTGGATTGATACCTCACTTACCCCCATTCTCTAGTTTTGTTATATATTTTTGTAGGTAATTGATATTTTTAATTATAGGAGCTTTCAACGACGACATACCCAAAAGCAAATCTATCAAATGGCACCGTTGCCAATCTTTGGAGCTTGATGTATTGGAGACGATTCCCTTTGTGATTCATTTTTATTGTACCTTTTATTTTTTCGTCCCATTTTTCATTATTTTAGAAGTTTTGTACTTAGGATTGTTTTATCCTTGCTTGTATTGCGGTGCTTGGAGACACCATTTATTTTTCATTTAAATTTTTAATAATTAATTGCGAAGAAAAGCGTGATAAGGAAGCTGGACAAGGTAGAGAGAGGGCATCCAAAGGAGAGTAAAAGAAGCCTCTCTACTTTGGATCGGTAGGACTTCTGGGGCCGACTGAGATTGGTGTAATCTCCCCCTGGTCGACTCACATTACTCATCGCCACACGGTGTAAAAATCGTGGGAGGTACATTTCTAAACCCTCGTGCCTCTTATGTTAGTGAGTCGATTTTTGTGTGTGACTACCTGCTCTTATTTGATTTTATTATTGCATTTATTTTCGAATGTTTGTGATGAATTAATCCATTAATACCTACACCCGGTCATTCCCGAGAAGGGATTTTATCACCCGACTCACTCGCTTACCATTGTGTTCTACCCTAGCTATCATTAAATTTAAAATCAATCAACTAGCTAGCCCATTAGGAGAACATTTTTGCAAAGGCGATCACAAAGATGAATTCTGTGTTTTTTATCGCCCGCGGACTTCATTAAAATTTGACTACCCTTTCACTAAATTTTGAAGATAAAAATTATCTATGAGCTAGTTAGGAATTATCCTTGACTTGTGTGTGTCCAATTCAATTCTTTCGGTAGTCAGTTTTAGTGAGTTCATCCCAATTCAAGAGTACAAATATTTTTCCCACCCTTTTCTTACAAAAAAAAATCCAAAAATATTTTCTTTCTTTCAATTTTCCAAAAAAAAACCCAAAAATATTTTCTTTCCTTTTGAAAAAATTCAAAAAAATAAAAAATATATATTTTTCTCATCATGGCCGAAGAATTCCCTTTACGGGAATACTTTGGCCATTTTCCATTCACTTGAAGCATGTTTGACGTTAAGCCCAAATCAAATTTTCACACTTTACTTAGTGGCTTCAACTCTCACACACGTTGTCCACGCGTGCACCTGACATTACATCCCCTTCGATGACGAGTATCAACGCGTTAAATGCTCCATTGTGCACATCTTGTTTTATAGCCAATCACTTGCCCCGTGAGTGTCCATACTCTTTATATCAAAACGAACCCACCATTGACCAAGTGTATCGACACTGTTCCGGAACCCACTTCGGCCTACTATCATGATGTATCAAATCTCGAGTGGTGTGAGTACCCAAGTTATACGTGGAGGCCTGATCACCTTTCCATGCAATACGATTCCTAAATCGAAGTTGTGAATCCTCACACGTTCCAACAGTCATCATGGAAACCAAGTGCACCCTATCCCGATCAGTTCCCTCACTATGCACCAAACCATTATCATCCTTTTGTCTCTCATGGAGATGCTTCTCCCATGTATGACACACTTGACCCTGCTTTCCACAATTCATATGAGTATTCTCCATTTTTTGTCAATATAGAGTTGTGTCCACCTCAACCACCACCACCACCCACCAACACTTCACCACTTTCATCCATATTCACACTCGAGGCACTCTTGCAACATTTCATCATCGAGCAAGAGAGAGCCATTCAAATTCAAACTCAAGCTTTCCAAAGGCTTGAACAACGCCTTAATCAATTTGATTATGCGAGCGAGTCGGATTTCACCCCCAAGTCAACTCGTTTTTGCCCCCACGTGGAGTGATGATGAGTCATCTTGTGCCACGGATTTTGAGTGTGACCAACCCTATCACCTCGAGAATCTCAATGTTGATACCACTCTGTGGTCCGGGCCTCAAGTTGACACTTGTGTTGAATTATCAAATGATTGTGAGACTGATCTTGACCCTATCATCTTCCATAAACCCTCCATTTATGTTTACCTTTCCTTTCCCTCTGAATCCAAAAAAATTCCCAAGTCTACATATATTGAGCCCACAACATGTGTTCCTGAGGAACCACTTCATCCTAGGTTAGCTCCGGCTACGAGTGCTCACCATTTTTTCAAGATTTAATCCGAGATGGTTTCTACCTCTACGGATATGGATCTTGTTCCACCATGCTTGGCTCATTTTGGGTCATATAACCACCTCAGATGGTGACATAATGGTGGATAAGTTGATCTGACCATCACTTGATACCGCACTCCCTCTTTAAGAGGATATTGAGGATCATATGGACCCTCCAAATGAGTGTGTCTCCCCTATTATAGAGATAGATCATCTTCTTCCACTATTTATAGATCATCTTCTTCCACCATTTATCCCACCTAATCCATCATTTATCCCACCCGTCCCACCCATTATCCCTTTCATCCCACCACCAGGTTTGGATATTGATTTTACATCTTTCATATTTCCATCTAAATTTTTAGATCCTAACCTATAACCATCCTCCACCATCTATGAGAGTATATGTGGTGATACTCTCCATTTTCGTGACACCGAGCTTGTTACTCTATGCCCGCCACTCTCTTGTGGTGTTTATTATTCCTACTGACAGCTCCCTGGCGTGTCACGGCTCGACCATTATCATCATCCATTTATAGAATGGTCGTGTGATTTATATGATCCCCTCTCCATTCCACTTTTCAAACATTTTCGCCTTTCTCACCAACTTGAGCACCATGCTTATAGAGCCCTTGTTTCCCTCAACTTTCAGCTCGATAAGGCCCGTGATCGATTATTATTCACCTTTGCGTCTCTTACCCTTACCCAAATACCCACCCACCCATGGTCCACCGATGCTTTGCATCCCGTGATGCACTTTGCCATACAAGTGCATTGACCATTCTTAGCCCTGATCCAACAAAACTGACGCTTCAGTCTTGTTTGGGGGTGATTCTCATCACCTAGTTTTACTCCCACCCCGAGCTTTCCTAATTCCTATCTTTAGGGTGAGTTCCCTTCGGTCTAGATGAAGACATTAAACTTAGCGCTACCGGGAGGCAACCCTTTGTTTCTTGTATGTGTCTCATCCTGTTTAGGGGTGGTGTTTCGCATCACCTTGTGATTTACATTGTTTATAGACTTATACACAGTTTTATCTTACCATTTCTTTAGGTTTCATCTTTTCTTCATCTGTCCACTTCATTAGCGGTTGATTATGATAATCTCTTTCCTCCCTTTTGCTCTTAATTTTAAAAATTATTTTACTTAACATCGAGGACGATGTTCCTTTTTGTTTGAGGGTGGGGAATTTTATCAAAATCGTACCTCTTTTGAAAATTTTTGATTTTTAAAACCTGATTTTTAAAAAATTTCATGCAGTTTCTTTCATCTTATTCATTGACGTGAATTTTCTATCATCCATGTTTTAAGTCTAGGAATCAAGCTAGATGATTTATCTTCTCAATATCTTATGTAATACATATCAAGGCATGTTTCACCATGAATTTCTGGACTCAACAAAATTTGTGCACTTATCACGTCAATACGGTTTAGAGTTGAAGAGTACTATAATTCTTAAGAAAACCTTAAGATCACTTGTGAAGACTTTAACTTGTGAGATTTGTGCTTTCATCTTTTAAAGTGTTTTACGCAATCTCCGAGTCACAAGTTGATTCAACTTCTTTTGGGTTCGCACTTTAAATCGTTGTATGATCTCTTTATTTTTCATTAAAATTTTGGCTTGATCTCAGTGTTGAGAGTATAAAAGAAAAAAAAATAAAAAAATAGCAAAAGGAAAGAAAAAAGAAGAAAAATAAAATAAAATTGAAAAAATATAAAAGAAAAAAAAGGAAAATAAAACAAAAAGAGAGTTGGTAGTTAGTCCTTGTTAAATAAAGACATTTTTTCTTCATATATAGAACACTCTTCTCACATATCCATCCATCTTCTATCCATCAAAACATCCATCCATCACCACCCTACCTCATCCTATCCTTCTCATCTCATTTACCAATCACCCATAAACATCCAGGTTCTCCCATGGGTATTCGGGTAAATAAAAGTCAACGTGGTGAATAAATCGACGTTCTCACTATAGTGATTAGCATTCTTTCATGAGATCAATTTTCTTCCTAAATGTTCGTTCTTTCTTATATATGTGTGAGATGTTTGAACTTGCTTACATTTACTCACCCCCTCACATACAAGAGCGATACACTTACCCAAATCTCGCGAGTTCATTTGGGAGAGCTATAGCCAGTGAGATTTGAAGTTGAAGCGTTGATTCTAAAGAGGCAATCTAGGAATTATTCTTATGATACTCGACCCGTTTTGATTGATTCACACTACACACGTTGAGTTCTAGGAAGGATATGCCTTGAGTATTTACTTAGCTAACTTTTTACACGATTCTAGCTTGTATTCCTCCAAATATTTATCTCATGATGGATTGTGAGATTATTCTAAGTCTAATAAGAGATAGCCTGCCCGTTTTAAAATAGTGAATTTTGAGGGTATATTTCCTGTAAACCCTCACGAGACAAAACTCGTCCTATAGGGCAAACTATAGGTTTAAAGGCTTGTTGCACAGGCTAAGCGCAATCGCAAGTTTCCGCAAAAATGGTATACTTTTGTCTTCTAATCTCTATTTATCCTTATCTCTTTGCTCGAGGACTAGCAATGTTCTGTGTGGGGTGGTTTGATAAGCACCCAAAAGTGTACATTTTATACCCCAAATAGACGTATTTTAATTGCTAATTCTTGGCAAAATTGGGTCTTATGCGCTTAATTGTTTATTTTGTAGGTCAAACGCCGTTTACGGAGTTCAAATGATTATTTCAAGGCAAATGCGCGTTGAATGGAGCTAAATTTCAATCCATTACCCTAGCCTACCCCAGACCGAGCCTAAATCAACCCCGACCCCATGTATGTGTTGTGTTTATACTTTTATTATTTTTCGATTTTTATTTTGAGTCATTTTATTTTTAGGTTTTATTTTAGATTTATTTCGAATTTTCTAGGTTTTAGTTTCTATTTTTCTATTTCCTTTTTTATTAGTGTATTTTTATTTTGATTTTGATTAGTTTTTAATTTTTAGTCTTTATTTTATTTTAGTTTAGTTTTAGGATTAGTTTTTAGGAGTTTATTTTTAGTTTTATTAAAAAAAATTATTTTTATTTTCTTTAGAGTCTTTTTAGTTTAATAGGTTTTATTTTTTTTTATTTTCTTTTTAGTTTAACTTCTTTTAGTTAGGATTTTATTTTTATTATTTAGTTTTATTTTTAGATAATTTTAATTTATATTTCTTTTTTTAGGTTACAATCACAATACACACATTTATCTAACACACACACAACTAACTATCCTACACCCAAACACAAACCCCTCACTCATCCACACTTTTCTAGCCTACAGCTCACCACACTCAAACTACTCCACTATTCATCATCTTCTCCACCCAACACCTTCTCTCTCCTCTTTTTTCCATAACAAAAAATACCATAACTATAAGATACCTATCTTCATTCACCACTACCACCACCCACCTTCTACACAACCTCTTAAACCCTCTACCCCTTTCAACCAACCCAACCCAACCTTATCCAAACTCGTGATTCCAACTCGAAATCTGATAACCCAAAACCCGAACTCGCGACCAACTCGAAACCACATGAACCCGCCGACCCTTACCCCCCTTACACCCAAACCCACCATCTCCGAACTATCATACCCGGAATTGTGGCCAGCCTTATCTGCCTACCAGCAGACCCATAATCAACACCTGTCCGACCCTCGCCAACAACCTGCTACCATCTCCACTCCGACCTCCATACGGACTGACCACAAACAACCACTTGTCCGACCTTCGCCAACAACAAACCCAGCAACCTGCTACCTGGAAGCCCCTATACCCATACCCAGATGCGACCCCAAATCTAACCCACTGCCCATTGACTTCCTTACCCGGTTTATCTCGACCAACCATAACCCCCTGCAAAACCCATTCTACCCAAACCCACCTCTTCATGCCATACACGATTCCACCTGCCAAATCTCAAGACAAACAAAAAATAACCCCACATGTCTTTTAATCCATTTATCCTTTTTTCCAAATTAACCCCCAACTAACTTCTTTTAACCATATACCCAATATACCCTCAATCACCATTAAACAAATATGATTTTTTCTCCCACCTCATACACTCCATGCACATGTGCTCACCCCATGCTCACTCTTATCTCTACCCAATAGACCCCTAGACCATTTTCCCAATTGTTCCCCCATGCTCCATGTGCCTCCTATAAATGAAGACTCAAAGCTCATTTGGGGGATCATCTAGGGTTTTAAAGAGAAAATTTGAGAGAGAAACAGTTTTTTTAGTAGTTTTATTTTTATTTTTATTTTCTTTTATTTTAGAGATTAGTGTGAAATTAAATTTGTGAGATTCAAGTTGAGGGAATTTTTCATTCATATTTTTGTTGGTTACTCACTTGGAGGGTTGTATGCTTCTCATTCAAGGATTGAAGTCAATTTAATTCAAGAGATTGATTTGATTGTTCTTCTCTCTACTCTTTTATATTAAATGCCTATTGAATGTTTGTTTATCATATTTGATATCATGTTAGGCTAAATCCCCTTTCAAGGGGTGGTGCGACCCATTATTTGATGTTAATCCTAACTTAATTAATTAATTTAAAATAAATGTCCCTTTGATGATTAACTTTGCACTCTTACATTTTTATTTACTCCTCGAGAGAGGGTAAATGATTTTCCAGAAAAAATAAAAATTCTAGTTATAATACCGATTTTAGATTCGAACTAGAGAAAGGGGTTTCTGAAGTGTGGTATTATTCCTTTAATTTTAACTATAATCTTACTTTTATGATTTAAACTAATTTGATAAATCGATCCTAGTGGGTGATTTGTTAAATGGTGTTTAAATCTACTTTTCTAGAGTTGTAGGAGTGTTAAATCTAATTTTTTTAAATGTTATTATTAAAATTACATTTGCAACGAGAGTTGATTTGTGATTTTGATACTAACTTGGGATAATTAGTTTTAATGAATTAATTAATTTTGATTAACTAGAATATATGGTGTCATCCTATCCCTTGTTAGTCCTCACTTTTATTTTCTCACTCCTCTCATATTTTAGATTTTTATTTAGTTAGATTTACTTAGTTTCTTCTCTTACTTTCTACTTAGTAATTAGATCTTTCATTTAGTGTAGTCTTATTTCACCTAATCTCCAAATTGTTTTAATATTAAAACAAGCATAAAAAAAATAGAATAAGCAAGAAGTCCAGAAAGAAAATAAAAAAATGAGATACATTAGTTTTCCTCTCGTTTCACTCCTTTGATTTTGATTAATACCTCACTTACCCCTATTCTCTAGTTTTGTTATATATTTTTGTATGTAATTGAGATTTTTGATTAGAAGAGCTTTCAACGACGACATACCAAAAAGCAACTCTATCAGTCACCGCTGGTATGGGTCGTGAACTGGTGTACTGTGTAGGGACCGCCCCACTTGTGTGTGTTTTGTGTTTTTCGATTAGCTAAGAGATTGCTTCAGACCTACTGATAGAGTACGAACGAGACACTACGGGTAGATGCCTTTAAGTGTCACATATATGAAAGAACATATAAATATGACTATATAAATGTAATGAGAGTAATTCATGTGTCTAAGAACATAGACAATAACTTACATGAGTTGATTAGGCAGGGATAGCGGGACTGAAGGAAAATCTCGCTTGTTGTCAAGAGTTGCATCTCAAAGATCCATTTATTGATTCTAGACTAGGTTTCTACTTCTTCGTGTCTTTATTTATTTTGGACTATTATAAGGGAATAATCCCGGAGTCATTTTACTTATTAGCTGAAATAATATTTATTCATGTTGGTTTTATTTTGTTGGATTTTGGATGATTGGTTTTATTATTATTCACTTCTATTTAGTTAATTTTTAATCCAAATGCAGTTTGTTATATGAATGTTTATTATGGTTGATTCTAAGAATGGTATTAACTGGAAAACAAGCCCCATCTTTGTCATATCGTGCCTGGCCAACCTTTACACGAGAAAATGGGGGTTGTTACAATTAGTATTAGAGCACGGTTCTAGTGTCCTTAGGATCTGTGTTTGATCTCGTTACGTTATGCGTTTGCATTTTTTTGATGCATAGAGCCATATGTTTAGGCATCATTGTATTCATTGCGATCCGTTATTAATACGAATCTTATTTTCTTTCAGATGGAAAATGGTAGGAGAGGCAGACCAAGACGTGTAATCGCACCAGCCATAAAAAATGGGCTCAGTAGGAGCCGCAATAGCAAATACCACCATCCCCACCTGTGGTTGGACCGATAGAGATCTCCACTATCGTGGCTCAGGCAGTGTCCACTGTAATGGTATCTATGTCAAGCCATTTTCCACCACCGCAGACTCAGCAGCAGCAACGACCACCAGCCCAGTAGGTAGTGCTACCAGTCTAGATGCCTAGATTGATTTGGGACAGAACTAGGGAAGCCTTCACTAAGGTCCAACCACCGAAGTTTATGAGAAGTTTGAATATTTTAGTGATGAGTTAGTGGAAGAGAGATATTCAACGTCATTTACGGATAATAGAGTGTACGCAAGTTCAAAGCCAGATGTTGGCCTCATTTCAACTTGTAAGAGTAGCAATTCAGTGGTAGGAGTCTGTCACTTCGAAACCAGAGAGGGATAGGTCGACCATATATGAGTTTTAGGAAAAATTTGAGGTGAAGTACTTTCCTCAGGTGATGCAATCAGAAATGCGAAAGAAGTTTATGGAACTCAAGCAAGGGAGTCGCATTGTGGCAAAATACGAGGAAGAGTTTACTGCTCTGTCCTATTTTACTAAGGAGGAGGTGAGTATATAGCAAATAAAGATGGAGAAGTTCGTGTCAGGGATAGTCTGGAACATCAGACAGTCACTATTAGGGAATATAGCTTTCACTACATAAAACCAGGTAGTGAATATTTCCTTAATGCATTGCCAAGATCATAGGGAATTCTAGAAAAATAAGGGGGAGAAGAGACCCCAATCAGATACATCCAACAAGCAGGGTAAGGTGAATGGGAGTAACAACCAGGAGGCCTAGCAATTTCATGGTCCTCAACCTCCAGAGCAGCATAAGATATTTAGAGGATCCGATAATGGGGACAAACATGGCTAGGGACAATAGCAGAGAGGCCACTAAGGCCAAGGGCAATAAGATCAGGGCCAATAGGGACTACATCCAAACAGACATCAGTTGCAGGGAAATTTCTATGTTTGTGGTGAGAAGGGACATTTCGCCAGGAAGTGCCCTCAGGGAAATCGAGAAGCGCAGAAGTTAGGGGGACAGTGAGGATACCAGGAACCTTAAGGTGAGTGTCAACCATTACATGTTCAGCCAGTGGCGGTTGTGCCTGCCTTACCATCACTACTAACTGCACCTCAGGGATAGCAGTCGCAACTGCAGTACGGATGCGTGTCTCACGTCACGCCAGCATAGACAGTGATGGTATGATCTTGAATTCATTTATCTTGTAAGACATTCTTAGTTTAGTACTAGTGTACAGTACTCCATAGGAAATACTATCTCATTAGTACAATTCAGGAGGGTAGACTCCGTTTTATCAAAGCGCATCACAATGTTTCATCCGTGAGTTAAGGGGCAAACACTATAACATCCCACCTATTCTAATCCTGAGTGATCAGTCCATTATTAAATTAAACAGGAATCATTAATGGTTTCATTCTTAGCATCACTGTCGAAACATATTTATTTTACTAATACCCTAATAGCCAGGCGTCAAAATTTTAATCTTGTTATTAACATGAAAATAATTTAAACTAATAAACCACATTCACTATTCCAATAAACATAGTAATAAGTTATAAAACAACGAGATAAATAGATTTTCTAGGAATAAACACTCCAGACTGAAATCTAAATACAATAATCCATAATATAAATTCAAATCCACTACTGGAAATAAAATAAAAGTGCAATATCTCTGAAATAGCCACTATCTAGAGATGGACGACATGCCCTGCTGAGATAGCTAAATGATGAACAAGAACTGATAGAAGTGGAGGCGTCTACTACCGAGGTTCTGTAACGTCCACAACAACTGCAACACGTCAAATATGAGGGAACTCCTAAGCCTAGTGTCTTGTCGCTAGGCACCTAAAAGGTTTTTACAAAAATGGATTTGAAACAGGTCAGAGCCCAAGTAAAACAGTTGGAAAATATTTTGCAAGTATTTAAAGTGTATTAAAGAGTAGATATTATATAAATGTTAACTTAATGTGCCCTCTCTTGAGATCCTCACCTCTCAACTAATGTACATGCCTAACGTATACTTTTAAATCAACCTAGTTATGCTACCCCACCTAACTAGTTTGAACTGAGTCTCTTCATGTCCAGCAATTCGTGTACCCATCCGTATTGCCCACACAATACGTTACTAAATTTTCAAACCCTTTTTATTTAGTAAAAGTCACCAATTTAATATTAGGTTCTCATATACTTAGATTACTTTAGATATCACGATCTATCTTATCTACTAATGCACACATAGTAGAATAAATTCCACACACACACACACACATATATATATATATATATATATATAGCATCCCTAGATGGAGACCTGCGATGCCGGCATACTCTGTTATCAAGTCATGGTACACCACATACTAAGTAAAGGACATCTGATTCGGAATCACTCTCGAACCATACATTCACAATTCACAAAAATTGGAGGCAAATATAGTTCTAAGCCTTTGGTCTAAGCACACACCTAACACACCCAAATGACCGGTCACACTCTCAGTCACACAAGTAGTGCTCAATCCCTAAGTTCTATGTTCTGATGCACAAGTCAAAATCCTCCCCAATGGAATCCTCAAGATAAGATTTTTCACAATGTGGAACCTCCTGTGATAGCAGGTTGCCTAGGTATGTTCACACATAAGAATTTACACAATAGGTATTCACACCACCTATATATATATAGCATCATTATAGGCATACGCATAACCTATAATATATGTCCCGTATGTAGTATATATAACTCCCGAATATCTTATGTATTATTAAATTACCATTACACTTCTCATCGTATATTCCCGAGTATCTCCCACTACTCGAAATATGCCAATTATTCTTTAAATTATTTCAGTAGATAATTCACCCACACCCTACTGGTCTAAGTCATAGGTTAGTTCATCTTCACCGTGACTCATTCTCATTTCCCGAATTCTGTAGAGTGCGCTTGCGTTCAAATTAAGAAATTATTTAATTAAATCTCAATTTTTTCAATTAAATCCTAAAACATGCATCTAGGTGTTATTGAAATCAATATGATCATGCAAGAATAATTAATCACACACAAATCACACAAATGAGGAAAAATCACCCAAAGGGGAAAAACCTTTTTATTTTCAATATAATTTGTAAAAATGGTTACACGGATTACAATGAAAATAAGTGTGACAAAGAAATACCCTCGGGTGTTGGTTTTTATGTCGTCGACTGAAATCTCCCTTAGGAACTCCAGGTGGGCAACAGTAGAGAAGAATACGGCTCCTCCACAAAGTACTCCAGATGAGTAGTAAACGATCCTCTTGAAGGTTTAAAGATTCACATAATAGATGGGACTGTTTATGTGAATAAACAAGGTGTAAAACCTTAAAAAGTGAAGTCTATTTCTGGGAAGTTTTTTGCAGAAATCGTGTTGTGAAAAGACTTGGAAAAATGTGTAGAAGGTACACTGGTATTTATACAAAAATCGAGGTGGTGACATCGCTCAAACGAGATAGACATCTCGCTCGAATGAAGGACACATCTCATTCGAACGACTTCGCGTGAGATGCTGATCTCGCTCGAACGACAGTGCTGACTCGTTTGAATGAGCTCGTCGACCGAGGCACTCCGCTTCTACACTTAGAAAAAATTTGCTTTTGATAAAAAAATATTTCAGACTTCAAAAATTATTTTCTGAAAATTTTTCCAAATAATTATGCAAATATAAACAACTCCAATAAATCATTTTACTAATAATGCGTAGTGGAGTAGTGGGAAACAGATGAGCAGCACGTCGCATGTAGCATGATGTATATGTGAAGATGGATGCATGGATTCGAATAAAGACCGTCGTGGATGATCGTGATGACGTGCCGAATGTAGCAGTATCAGACATACAAACTATGATATAGGGAAATAAAAACTTCCTAGATTCTATCCCGGACATTTATAAAATTATGTCCTTACAAATCTCCCCCTATGTCTATGCCGGTACATACATAAAAAATCCGAATTATGCAATCTCACTAAAACAAATGACATACATATAATATCCCCATTAAACCCTCAAACTGAGAATACTAAATGACATGTCTTCAATCAAACTTCAGCATCTTCAAATATTCAGCTCTTTAGAAACTCCCAGAGCTTTTCTCATCAGGGTGTGAAATCCAATAAATAACCTTTGTACCTATACACATGAGATAAAGCAGATACCCGTGACAAGCAACAAATTGAAATATAATGATATGAGGAAATCAAATATCAATTAAGCTTAAGCAAATCATTGATAAATCAACCAAACACCAAAATTCTCCCCCTTCTTATGTTGTCCCCAAATAAACAAATATGAGAAGCATAAATATGGTAAGTGTCACAAGGTAATAAACTTTCTAGTTTTGAATTTTTCAAAATTTTTCATACAAAATATACAACAAAGAATCAGACCATGAACAAACACAAAAATAATCAAGTCGATGATAGCGTAAATGTAGGGGTGTGATCAAATTCGATAGGAAAATCAATGCATACAAACATTACATATGTGCACGATGAATATCGGATACTCCTAATGAATGCACTCAACATCTTCCTTAGGTGTAAAAAGATGGAAATATGAGACATTGACTCAATCAAATCAACAAATCAAAGCTCAAAATGATTTCCACACCAATAACGTCCAAAACGATTTAATGCTTTTTCAGGACTTTCAAGGAAGTGCAAACCCGTTTAAATTTTCCAACTAAACTCCCTCAGATTTATATTTTGAATAGAGGTGATCTAAATTCTCAAACTTTGGAGAATTGATGGTGAAACCTAAATGGCCCATATTTGGCATGAATTTCTTTTTATTGTCTTTAAATTTTTCGAGCTCTTTTAACCTCTTGGACCTCGGATAATAAAATTCCTCAATTTTTTAGGTCCGATTTAACGGTGACTTAATCACAAAGGATAGATAATTACCTTTCGTAGCCCTTCACCGTTTAAAAAAAACACAATCTCACCAAACGGTTCTTTACATGCATTCTAATCTTGTCAAGTTTTATCGCATATGGTTCATTGTATAGACAGAATTGAGATCGAAACACTCACGCCATTATGTTATAGACAAGTACAATAATCAAATAAAACCGTGCATGTGTGCAATAAAGGAGATAAGGAGCCAAACATGTAGAAAGATATCACTAATCACATCTCAAAGACTCCAAACAATGTAAAGCACATCGATGCAATGATATAGCATCTCAAATCACTATCAAATAGTCACGTGGATAAATGGAATGAATTTTGTAACTCAGCTATCTTAAATGTTCATCCATAAAAGGTGCAAATAAAATACAAAAATCTTTTTGTGCTTTTCTAAAATTTTTATAAAAGGAAAATCTTTTCGGATTTTTCAAAAAAATATAAAAAAGATAAAATAATAATACACACGATACAAACTAGTAATATGAATCATATGATATGAACATGACAATGCATCCCATCCTAGATATGAACCAACCCCTCAGTCAACTGTCCAAATTCCCAAAGACTTCCTAAGACTCTCAAATCTAAGGGCATCTAAAGGCTTCGTGAAAATATCGGCCAACTGACGGTTGGTGGGTATGAAACTCAGGGATACGACTTTCTCCTCAACTAACTGTCGTATAAAGTGCTCGCATAACCTGATGTGCTTTATGCGCGAATGCTGGACTGGATTGTGGGATATGTGTATCGCGTTCGTGCTATCATAAGAAAAGGTCATGGTGTCCTGTGAAATCCCATAATCCTCCAGCATCTGCTTTATCCACAAGAGTTGTGTGCAACAACTCCCGGCGGTGATGTACTCAGCCTTCGCAGTGGACAAAGAGATGGAGTTTTACTTCTTACTCAACTAGGAGACAAGAGCAGAACCAAAATAGAAACACCCACCAGAAGTGCTCCTATAACCATCTACATCCCATCCAAGTCGGCATCTGAATAGGCGAATAAATGGTCATCGATATCAAAGGAATACCAAATACCGTATGAGAGAGAGTCCCACTCACGTATTTGATAATACATTTTATAGCGAGTAAGTGTGACTCTTTCAGGGATGCTTGATATCGTGCACAGATTCCAACACTAAAGGCTATGTCAGGACGATTGGCAGTCAAGTAGATAAGACTACCTATCATACCCCGATACAAGGTTTGCTCTATGTCCTTGCTTGAAGTATCCTTACTAAGCTTGATAGAAGTACTCATATGTGTATGTGCATGCTTAGCAGAGTCTAAACCAAATTTCTTTACTAGGTCTCTAGCATACTTGGATTGGGAGATGAACATCCCACTCTCTAACTGACGAACCTGGAGACCAAGGAAGAAAGTAAGCTCTCCTACCATGCTCATCTCAAACTCACTTTTCATCTCCTCCTCAAAGTGATGAGCATGCTGGGAGCACATGGATCCAAAGACTATGTCGTCCACATAGACCTGGGCAACCAAAATAGCACCGTCATCTATCCTGATGAACAACGTCATATCAACTCCCCCTCTCTTAAATCCACAGGCTAAGAGATAGGAAGTAAGCCTCTCGTACCAAGCATGGGGTGCTTGCTTCAAACCATACAAGGCTTTCCTCATATAGTAGATTAGGGTCTTCAAACCCTTTTGGTTATTCCACATAAACCTCCTCCTGTAGAATACCATTTAGAAAGGCACTCTTGACATCCATCTGATATAACTTGAAACGCAGATGACATACGATGGCGAGTAGTAAGCGGACGGACTCAAGCCTTGCAACAGGAGCAAATGTTTCCACAAAGTCTACACCTTCTATCTGTGTGTAGCCTTGAGCGACCAACCTAGACTTATTTCTGATTATGGTACCATTTCCATCCATTTTATTCTTGAAAATCCACCTGGTAACTATCATAATAGTCTTACTAGGTTAGGGGACAAGTTCCCAGACATTGTTCTTTTTAAATTGAAGCAACTCATCCTGCATGGCAGATATCCAATGTTCATCCTTGAGTGCTTGTTTATGATTCTTGGGCTCGATTGTGGACATGTAGCAAAAATGACTAACAACATTCTCTAGTTGAGCACAAGTCTTGACCAATAAAGTGGGATCGCTAATAATGGCAGAGGGATCGTGACTTTTGCGAACCCAAGCAGGTGTGTCCCCTAACACAGGAGTAGGGTCTACAAGGTGTGGGTGAGGGATAAGTAAATCGCTACCAGAAAAGTCCTCATCCTCACAATGAAGACTAGGATCAATAAACGTCGAAGGTTCGTCATCTTGCACGGTGACGTTTATTGACTCCATAACCTTAGATCTCTTCAGGTTAAAAACCTGGTACGCTCTACTATTTGATGAATATCCTAACAATATTCCCTCGTCAATCTGGGAGTCAAACTTTCCTAATTTCTCTCTATCCCGTAGGATGTAGCATTTACTCCCAAAGACACAAAAATATGAAAGGTTGGGTTTCTTGCCAGTTCACAATTCATAAGGCATCTTAAGTGTGTGTGGACGCATGTAAACCCTATTCACCGTGTGGCATGTAGTAGACACTGCCTTTGCCCAAATTCTCCTAGCAACCTTACGACCTAGAAGCATAGATCTAGCCATTTCCTAAATCGTCCTGTTTTTTCTCTCAACAATCCCATTTTGCTGAGGAGTCTTCACAGCAGAAAACTCATGTTTGATTCCTTAGGCTATCACAGTAAAGATCTACCCTTGCTTCCTTAAATTCCGTGTCGTTGTCACTACGTATCCTATTAATAGTGACTTCATGTTAATTTTGTAGGACACGACACTTGGTCGTTAGAAACTCTACAGTATCGAATTTCTCTCTCAAAAAACCTACAATCAAATATCTGTAGAAATCATCCACCATCACGATGATATACCTCTTACCACCCAGACTCTCAGTACGAGTAGGGCCCATAAGATCCATGTGACTCAACTCAAGTACACGGGAGGTGGTAATGGAATGCAACTTCCTATAGGGGCTACGTATTTGCTTTCCCAACTAATAGGGTCCACAAACCATGGAAGTTGGCTTTCCAAGTGATGGTAAGCCACGTACTAGGTCCTTTTTATCTAAGCGTGTCAAATCTCTAACGTTCACATGACCTAGACGTTGGTGCCACAGATCCATAGGAATGATCGTGGCACTGTTGCAAACAAGTGAGGATGTGGGCACAGTCCCATAGAAATTATCCTTTGTCCTCACCCCTTGCACTAAAAGTTTACTGGCTTGATTATAGACATTACACGCATCCCGATCAAACTTTACGATAAAGTCAGCGTCGCACAGCTGGCTAATTCTGAGAAGGTTTGCTTTCAAACCTTTAATGTACAAAACATCCTCTAGCTTATGAAATCCTGGTAACTCTACTGTACCTCGTCCTACAATGCTAGACTTGCCCCCGTCTCCAAAGGTGACTCTGCCTTCCTTATACTCCTCTAGGTAGGTAAAAAATGAGACATCACCTGTCATATGTCTAGAGCACCCACTATCAAAATAACACTGTGAGGTATTATGTGCTTTGAGAGAGACATGGACAATAAGGGACTTTTCATCTTTATTAGGTACCCAAGAAGTGGTAACCTTTTGTTTACCCTTGTTATTGTTGGTTTTAGTCGGGATGCGGGAAGCATTCACCGACGGCAAAGACATCCGTCAGAATTCCTCAATCAAACTTTGTGATGTGGCAGCTAAAAACTCAACACGCTCTCTCAGACTGAAAAAATCATCAGTACGATGTGTGGAGCAGTAGTACGTCGTGTCCGACCCAAACTATGGCAAAACTCCCTGAGGTGGCCTTTTCTTTTGCAGTACGTATAAAAGAACGCAGTCTTAGGCGGACCTGGGTTTGATTTTCTTGGTCGAACTCTTCTTCGTGGTTTTTGACGATGGCCATATGGAGTCGTAGTAAACTCAGGAACTGGTCCAGGTGCAATTTGGAACATGGAGGCACCATCATAACCTATTCCTGCCTATCACCAAAACCTAAAGCGGGGCCGAGGATAATCTTTCCTATCTTTCCTGATTTGTCCTCAATTTGAACCTCTACTTCCCGTGCTCTCTCAAGATCATGAGTAAGCTAGGTAACAAGGGCTTCAAGTTTCTTTCGAGTCTACGGGGAGGAATGGATCTCACTCGTAAGACTAGCCACTTGTTTAGGCAAGTCCCCTTTCTCTTTCTCGAAACAACACTCTCTCTCTCCAAACAGTCTCTCTCTCTCCCTCTCTCTCTAAACAAACTTTCTTTCTCAACACAGGTAAACTCTCTCTCTCTCTCTCAAGGTAGTGCAGGTGGAGGACTCTCTCTCTCTCGCTTCTTCCAAATCTTCCTCTAACGTGGTGATCCTAAGAACTAACGCTTTTTTATGATTTTTGGTTTTAAACGACTCATTATATAACTCAGTGTAGGCGCGTTGAAGATTACTCTCGCTCTCACTTGCATCATCCTCCCCCTCACTCGCATCGCTCTCACTGTCGAGATGTCCCTGTGAAGCAACATCCTCATCGCCGTGAGGAGCACTAGAAGTACTCACATGACTAGCCATGAATGCAGTGAAGTTACACTCATGTAGTGACTCGTCTCCAGAGTCCACCGACTCGACCTCACTGTCGTCACTAAGGGTAGCATTAAGGATAACTTTGCCCTTTTCTTTTGCAAGTCTATTCAGCCTAGTAGCACACTCAAAATCTCTATGCCCCTTACTGTCGCACTCATAACATCTCTCACTGTCTTTCTTAGGAGGGTCTTTAAAATCTTTTTCATTTTTCTTTTCAAATTTATTTTTCTCAAAATTCTTTTTATCTTTAAAATTACCATTTTTCTTGAATTTGAGAATTTTCTTGAAATTTTTAGCAAACAGGTCCAAATCATCCAAATCAAAGTCACACTCAGAATCTGACGTGTCTATCTTTCTTTTTCTAGATGACTCTACCCTCTTTCTTGCCGACCCCTCACTCTTTCTATCCTGGGAATTAAGTGCAATTCCCTTATCTTTAGGCTTGATAAATTTTGGAAACATATCAATTTCATACGTTTGTAAGTCTCCTACAAGTTCCTCCAATTTTAGCGGGCTTAAATTACCCATAGAATTTAGCACAGTGACTTTAGGGATAAAATGCTTAGGCAGTGATCTAAGAATCTTTTTAACAACTCTAGCATTAGGAATGTGTTCACCAAGATTAAAGCTAGTGTTAGCAATATCAGACAGTCTAGCATAAAATTCATCAAAACATGCAGACTCAAGCATGGTGATTGTTTCAAATTGAGTTGTTAAATTTTGCAGTTTAAACTCTTTCCCTGCATTAGTTCCTTCATGGGTAAGTTGTAAAACATCCCATGGCTCTTTTGACGTGGTGCACATCATTATGCGTCGGAACTCATCACGTGTGAGGGATCCAGAAATAGCACTTAAACCCTTTAAATTAAAAGATGACCATTTAAATTCTTCTTCAGTCCAAGTAGTTAGTCACGTTCTCAACAATGATGGAGGGAGGTGTCCACCCTCCTACAACCAAAATCCAAACATGTTCGTCAATGGCTTTTGTGGCCATACCCGATCCTCGCCACACTGGGGGGCGCACGAAGGGAGAGGATCCCTCGAGTCCCGCGCATCCCTCTCGGGAGCGCTTCGGCCAGCGTCGTTTGAGATGAGGTGTAAAAATGTAAAGAGATTCAGAGTCGCCAGTCTATTTTACTCAAAACAGACAAAAGAAAAAAAGGGAAGCCATCCCGAAGGATGGCATCCAAAGACATACTGGTGCATGCGAAACCAAAATGATTCGAGAAGGGTTCGGAGGCTTAGTTATGAAATGGGAAGGTGTTAGGCACCCATTTCGCCCTTTCGGTCTCTCATGGATATTTGCTATTTTCCTTTATATTCCCCCCCATGATATGTGTGCATGTGTATATATATAATGGAGGTAGGAATCCTCGACTTGTATCATGGAGAGGATAAAGCGAGTCATCCATAGGAAGATATAAGAATAGTACTAGAAAAATAAGATTTACGCGATTACTCCTACGTTGATCATTATAATGGAACAACAACGCATATGGAGTAATACGTCACTAAGGTCTAGTATATAGAATATAAGAAGATTAGATTTAGAGAAAATAGGAAAAAAAGAGAAAGAGTGAGAAAAAGGACTCGAGTCTCGAGTTTTACCCCGAGATGCCTACGTTGCTTATAAAGGCATCAAAGACCACGTAGTTCGCACACAAAACGAGGGGTGGGGTTTATCCCATAAATCCAAATGGGGGATCTCTTATTTATGAATGTGTGTGTGTAGAAAAAGTGTTTTAGTTGTGAGAAAATTGTGAGAAAGGTATGAGAATCCCTATTTGGAATTTATGAGCAACCCCTCTTTTTCTTGTTTTTTGGGTTTTTATTTATATGAAAATAAGAGATGTGCAATAATACTAAATAAAAAGTATATTAGGATGTGCGAGATGAGATAATAAAAGTGCTAAGTAATAAAAAACAAGTTATTGAGAATTTAAGAGAAGGTTGAGAAAGTTGGACCTTTTTGAAGATCTTGAGCTTGATCTTGAATGTTGGAAAGCAGCCCTTGCACTTGGATGATGATGGAGAGTGGCTAATTCACCAAGTTTGATGAAAAGGACGATGAAAAGTGTAAGTAAAAAAGGATTTGGAGGTTGAAATCACGCTGCCTTCGAGAGAGGTTTCTGGGATTCGTTGAGGGTGAATTTTATCAAATCTGGGCTCCCCTTGCAAATGAGGTTAAGTCCTCCTTTTATAGGCTCAGGTCACTGCCGATCAGCATAGACCCGTTCCTGCCTATCGGCACCTGCCGATAGGCAGGGTCTGGAGTGTGTTTTAGGCCTTTTCTAAAAAATCGCTGCCGAGGGAAAACCTTTTGTTAGAATCGCGCACGGGGTAGACCGTTTGAAAGGTGATTCAGAGACCTTCGAAATTCCTTTGGACCGCTCCTGGGTTCGAGAGTTTACTTTGGGTCAAATATGGCTCGAAAGCGTTTGTCGATCCATTGGACGGGGAATCGCTCGGACGCAAACGGATCGTTCGTCCGCATGGTAAGTCCAAATCGCGCACGGGGTGGACCATTGGAAAGGTTAGGAGATGTAATTATACATTCCAAAGAGTTTGACCCAGTTTGGGGAGTTGACTTTGGTCAACTGGGCCCCGGAAACGTTCGGTGACCTCTTGGAGTCAAACGGGTCATTCGTCCGCATGGTAAGTCAGAATTGCGCACAGGACGGACTATTGGAAAGGGTATTCAGTTCCCTTCAAAGATTCATTCAGTCTCAGTCAAGATGAAGAGTTGAATTAGGTCAAAAAGAGCCCGGGAGCTCCCGGTGGCCTCTAGGTCAAGTTTCGGACGCAAACGGATCATTCGTCTGCATGGTAAGTCAGAATTGTGCACGGGACGGACCATTAGAAAGGGTATTCAGTGCCCTTCGAAGATTCATTCAGTCTCAGTCAAGATGAAGAGTTTGACTTTTTAGTCAAACTGAGTCGGGGAGTGCCCGATGGCTTCTAGGTCAGTACTCAGGACATGACCTGGGTTTGTGGTGATGAAATGAGGTACTAGGGACCTAAGGAGAGTTAGGGGTAACGGAATGGGGTGTCTACATAGCCCCTCGATGGGTGAGTTTGGAACAAATGATGACCGTCGAATAGACACCACATGATGCTTTTGAGGGAGTATGACCGATTCAGAGGGTCGAGGCCGATTCTGAGGACCTAAGGAGTGTGCTGGGGATGGAATGATGATCCAAGGTTTAGGTCAATTCTGAGGACCTGAAGTGGTGTTGGGGGGATGACCAATTCTATGGGTCGAAGCCAAATCTGCGGGCTTAGGGTGAAGATCTAATAACCGAGGTCAATTCTGACCTAAGAGTGGTGACGATCGAGGCCCGGGGTCTATTTTGACCCAACTTAGGTGATGATCCAAGACCGAGGTCAATTCTGACCTAAAGAGTGGTGACGACCGAGGATCGGGGTCAATTCTGACCCAACTCAGGTGACGATCCAAGATCGAGGTCAATTCTGACCTAAAGAGTGGTGACGACCAAGGACCGGGGTCAATTATGACCTAACTCAGGTGACAATCCAAGACCGAGGTCAATTCTGACCTAAGAGTGGTGACGATCGAGAATCGGGGTCAATTCTGACCCAACTCAGGTGACGATCCAAGACCGAGGTCAATTCTGACCTAAAGAGTGGTGACGACCGAGGACCGAGGTCAATTCTGACCCAACTCAGGTGACGATCCAAGACCGAGGTCAATTATGACCTAAAGAGTGGTGACTATGGAGGATCGGGGTCAATTCTGACCCAACTCAGGTGACGATCCAAGACCGAGGTCAATTCTAACCTAAGAGTTGTGATATGACCCAAATCACGTGAAGATCCAAGACCGAGGTCAATTCTGACCTAAAGAGTGGTGACGACCGAGGACCAGGGTCAATTTTGACCCAACTCAGGTGACGATCCAAGATCGAGGTCAATTCTGACCTAAGAGTGGTGACGACCGAGGATCGGGGTCAATTCTGACCCAACTCAGGTGACGATCCAAGACCGAGGTCAATTCTGACCTAAAGAGTGGACAAAGATTGGATTTTGATTTTGTTTGGGAAAGTGCTTTGTGATTTTGATTTGAGCTGGGGAGCTGATAGTTGGGGAAGCTTTTGTTTCATTAGGAGACCTTGTGGGGGGAACAACCTATTTTGGGTGCTGTAAGAGAATTCCGCTGGGGAAGTGATCAGGTGATCCTTAGAGATCCTCCGGAGTTGTACCGGGAGGAGTTTTCACTTGATTTTTGAGGGTTTTGCTGGGAAAGAGGGGTTCCGCTCGAAGGAACGTGAAGTTTTCTTGGTAAAAAGGCTTTAAATCCTTCCTGGGATTTTTAGGAATTTTTCGAGGCTTTCTGGTATTTTCTGGGAATTTCTGTACAAAATTTAATGGGGGTGCCGATCGGCATAGTATGAAGGGTGCCATTCGGCAGTGGCACAGACTTTTGGGCTACCTCGAGAAGGTAAGGGGTCAATGCCGATCGTTATGGTAGGGGGAGGTGCCGATCGGCATGGCGCTTGGCATCCTATATAAAGGGGTTGAATCCCCTCATTTTTTCACAGTTTCTTTGCTTTATCTCTCTCTGCGATTCTTCTGCAAATCGTTCTAGCATTCTGATCTTCAAGAAATGGTCGCTTTTGTGAGCACTGCAATCCACCGGGAGTGGTTGACCGTTGATGACTGGGCAAACGTGGAGTGGATGGCAAGGGCGCCTCTTGCTTTGGGGAGTGAGAACTCCTTTGATGCATTTGAGCCTGTTGTGGATGAGCGGACCTTGCTGCGGGAGCCATTGCATCATCGTTCTTCGAGAGTGAGTCCCGAAGGTTATGTAAGTAACCCGACCTTTGGCATTCCTTTCTTTTTGGTGATTTTTCTTTCTTTCTTGACTTTTGATGAGACTTTTCCTTTTTTCCAGTCTGATATTTCTTTGAAGAACATACGCGCTCACGGGACGACGGGGCTTAGGGATGTTTGGGATCATCTCCCACCTATGGTGTGTTGGATGGTATCATCAGCGGGTTTTGGGAGGTTGGCATCGGTGATGGATGAGACGCCTCGTTCAATAGTGGTCTTATGCGCTTTGGGAGAGAGGTGGTGGAACACTACCCACACCTTCCATTTCGGCTTCGTGGAGAACGTGCAGCAGCTATTGGGGCTGGATTGTGATGGAGAGAAGATAGAGGTGGATCTCTCTTTACGGGTGAGTTCGGAGGCAGTGCGTGCGGCACTTGGCGATGTAGGGAGGATAGTTTCTGGGGATTCTATCCGACTGTCCCTGCTGAAGGATGTTCTGCTGAGCAGGGTGATTGATGTGGAGGACGGGTTGTAAGTGAGGCAGATGGACCGGTTATTTATTCTGCTAGTATTGGGAGGTTTCATGGTGGCGTCGAGCGGTGACGTCGTTCATTTGTGGTTTTTGCCGTACCTAACGATGTTTTCGAACATCCCTTTTTATGATTGGGGGAGTCTGACTTTGGCGACCCTTTACTCTTCTCTGGATGCATTCAGCCGGTGCTGCCGGCAGACCTTTACTGGAGCCATGTACCTTCTTGAGGTATTCTTTAGTTTGCGCATTTCTTTTCATGCACTCTCATTTTCCTTTCATGCATTCGCATTTTTCCTTATGCGTCATCTTTTTTTGCTTGTGAATTCAGACGTGGTTCTACGAGGTGATTGGGTGTAATACCCCGCTGATCGCTTTGAAGGACGACACTATTAGGGACTTCTGTCGATTGTATCGATGGCATAAGGCCAATCGACAGACGAAGGGATCTCTCTCCTTGGAGGCGGTGCGTCAGGTCTTGAATGACCTGACCAGTGGTAGGGTAAGACTCTTTCCATTTCAGTCTTGGCTTTTGCACCTTCTGATTTGGTATTGATTTATGATCGCTTGGAGATTTTCAAGTGACCTTTTATCCTTGGGGGACAGCCATTCAGGATGCGGGGGCGACCGGGGTGAACGCGCGGATGAGGCATTTACTGGCGTATGAGTTCGGACATTCCTGGTATCTCAGGGAGAGGGTGGTTCGTCAGATTGTCGAGGAGGAGGTGGTGGTGCCACCTGCACAGCCTCCTACGGCTATGAGGCGGGAGCGACTGCTGTCAGAGGATGAGAGGATCGCGACTATGATTAGCGAGTCCTACTTGCTATACACCAATACAGCTGCGCCATATGACTATATGGACTTTGTGACAAGCTGGTTGATGGCGCCCAGCATATATGATGCCCTGCCTTTCCCTCCGACAGGTTCGAGTTGGGCGGTGGGATCTTCCCACAGCGGCGGTGGTCCGTCGGCATCTGCGGCGGCGGCGACTTCAGAGGTTCCTTTTGTGCGACTGCATACCCCTTCATATAACATTCGGTGGGATGATGGAGTGATGGTGCCTATGCTGCACCGTCCTCATGCGATGGATCCGAAGGAGTTGGGTTTGACAGAGGAGTTCCTTCGACCTTCGGTATACCTTTATGTTCCTCTTTTTCTTTCTTTTCATTTTTGGTCATCCCTGCCCTGATACTGATTTCACCTTTTCTTGTAACAAGTTTGGGTGTTGACCACTTGGCTCAGGGACATCAGAGACTGGATATCTTTGGAGACTTCCCATATTCGGGACACGGTTCCCATTCCTTCTTGCTTGTTGTCGTCTGCCTCGTCAGAAGAGGACTCTGGCTCGAGAAGTTGTGGTGCGTTGTCTCGCCGTAGGGGGAAGAGAGCACGTCGCAGGGGTGGAAGCTCTTGAGAGAGAGAGAGAGAAAATGTGGGTTCGGGCTGAGTCCCATTGTTTTTGCTTTTTCTTTTTATTTTCTGCAAAAATGATGTAACACAGAAAATATATATATGCAATGCAATGGAGTTTTTTTATTATCTTTTATTAATGATGAATGAATTTATGCACATGCGATTTTTACTTTGCTGCTGAGACCGTAAAAAGGAGTATTTTTGGAATTTTTTGATGGAAAGTTTTTTTTATCAAAAAGGGGAAATTTAAAGGGATTTTGAAATTCTGTTGAGAATATCAATTTATTTCTATTGAGTTTTCTAATTTGACAAAAGAGGAAAAGAGGAAATTATTAAAATGGGGGGTTTTCGATCGGCAAGCACCTTGACCTGCCTATCGGCAGTTCAGTCTAGTCCCATCAATTCAAAGTTTTAATTGGTACCCTCTTTAGCCTTTGGTACCTTGTGGGGTAGGATTCCCTTCGATTTTTGCAGGGATTATGTCTCTTGTGAGGGTTCTTAAGTATAAAAAAGGGGGAAGGGTGGAGTGTTTTCATCATATCCTTTGCATTTTCACTTACTTGCCCATTATTTCTTAACCTTGCAAGATGGATCTCCCTGGTAGCATTGAGTTTGCCAATTACCTCAAAGACTTGGAAAAAATGTGCTCTTATAATGTCGACTACGATGCTTTCAACATGCGTCGAGTCTCCTTGTGGCACAATCAGCCTCTTGAGTGGAACATGATGACGGTGGCGGTACAATTCTGGTACCCCGAAAACCATGTATTCAGCTTTGGGTTGGAAGAAGTTTGTCCTACCTACGAGGAATTTTTTGCCATACTGGGTGTAAATCCTAGTGTTGCTGCGGCTCTGCCCGAATTTTCCCGCTCTCCCAGGGATTTATTGGTCGGGCTTCTTCATATTTCTCCTTCGGCGGCTAGATTATTGGTTGCTGGAGGAATGATCTCCCTCCCGGCGGTGCTGCAGTCCGTGCATTTGCGGGAAGTAGGTGATGTTGGCTATGCCGGAGCCGTTGTTCTGGGTCTGGTTTCAAAATTACTGCTGGTGACTGGAGAACTGCAAGTGGCCCCGCAACTTGCAGCCATTACTTCATGGATGTCATATCGTCGCAATCCTGTGGCGGTGATACTGGCGGAGACCCTGAATGGCCTGGATGCCTGGAGAGAAGGTCGTTCTGACTTTTTGAGGGGTAGCCCCGTGATGCTGTTCATGTGGTTGTCTGAAAGATTTCACTTGGAGACTCCTCCAGAATACCCCTTGTCGGTCGTACCCAACTTCTTTTCACGCTACTTCATCAGCATTGGCATGTATGTTGAGAACTGGGAGCATTGGCTTGTGGAGCATGGGGCTCGTGGGCCGTATTGGTCAGTGCCTCGGTGGGGACAATTGCAGCCTGTTCTGGAGCTAGGAGAGTATTCATATGTGCAACTAGTTGGTCTCAGACAGACCTATTTTTATTTCCCTTGGCGGCTTCTGCGCCATTTTGGCTGGGCACAGGTCGTGCCCCCGCGGATCTCAAATTTCTTTTCGGTAGAAGATTTGACTGAGCGCCTGCGTCTGTTGCTTGGATCTCTATGGGAAAATCGGCGTCCGTCGACCCGTCCCTCCCAGTCTGTCGGGAAAGTTTGGCATGTCCCCAAAGATTATATGAAGTGGTTGTGGATGGAAGTAGTTAGCAAGATGTTGACAGTGGAGACTGGACAAAGTTGGTTTGTTTTATCTAACACCATGGAAGGGGGTGTTGTGGTCTTTTCGAAGATGGCTCGGGCTTATCTATCCATGGAGTGTTTACGGCACTCTATTCAGGCAGGGGAAACTTGGGGACCTCAGGATTTAGATAATGAGGGTGCAAGCTCCTCTGGTAGCTATGGGTAGGACTCCTGGGGAGTTTATTTGAGTATTAGGTGTGGAGATTTTATTTAGCTTTTTAAGGTAGTAGGGGTAAGGGAGTTATCCATTCCTTTTTCTTATGTAATCCGTGTTGAATTTTCTTATTAATGAAATAAACAAGTTTCTGATCATCCAGCTGTGCCTTTCGATGAATTTTGTAATTTTGAATTATCTACACCGATCCCTAAGGCATACATAATCCTTTTGTTCAAGTATTCTTTAGAATGAACCACCATTCTCAGAGGTAAGAAAAGAAATGGTATTTTGTAAAAAAGAAAGGGGACGCACTCATGTGAGGTGCATGAGATGCCTACGTATCTCTGGGGTTTTTTGAAAATGTTTTTATCTATTTGAAAATAATTTTTTGTAGAGGATCAGGCCCACGTAGTTCTTGGTAGAGGGAAATGAAGAGTTTTTTTTTAGAATAGAAGGGGGATGAGAAGAATCGTAGCGCATCGAGATTTCGGACTAGGGGTAGAATTTATTGAGACGGTCCAGATTGACTGGACGAGCCATCTCTTCCCCATCTAGGTCAGTGAGCATGGCGGCACCGACGGATAATATTTTCTTCACAATGTAGGGACCGCTCTAATTGGGCTTGAATTTCCCTCTGGGGTCCCAGATGGGTTTTATTATCTCTTTGAGGGATAAATCCCCCTCCCGGACACCGCGGTCCTTAACTCTCTTGTTGAATGATTGCGCTATTCGGCGATGGTACCCCTGTATGTGGTAAATATCTTTTAATCTTCTTTTATCTAGGAGGACTAGCTCAATCAAGACGACTTTGGCACCAGTCTTCTTCACTAACTTTTCTTTCGAGCATAACGCGTAGCGAGGGTATTTCCAGCTCCACAGGTAGGACTGCTTCCATACCGTAGATAGGGAGTAAGGGGTAGCCCTAGTAAAGGTTCGGATTGAGTTCAGATATCCCCAGAGGGCGTACGGGATCCGATCGGCCCAATCCCTATAACTTTCGGTCATCTTGCTGATGATAGCCTTAAGGTTTTTGTTGGCGGCTTCCACTGCACTATTGGTCTGAGGTCGGTAGGGAGAAGATTTGTGTCTCTGAATCTCGTACTCTTTGACTACTTCTGTGACTTCTGCTTCAAAATGCAACCCATTATCTGATACCAGCTCGTACGGGACCCCATATCGGCAGATGGTATTTTTCTTGAGGAATTTGTCCACTTTCTTGGCGTTCAATACTGCGTATGACTCAGCTTCGGACCATTTGGTGAAGTAATCAATGGAGACCAGGACGAACTCATGTCCGTTTGAAGCCCTTGGTGTAACCTTCCCTATAATGTCGACACCCCAGGTGGTGAACGACCAGGGAGAGGTCATGTTGTATAATTCTTGCGGAGGTAGGTGCTGAAGATTGGAGAATTATTGGCATTTGAGGCATCTCCGGACATAGGCGATGCGATCCTGGATCATGGTGGTCCAGTAGTAGCCCTGTCGGATGATCTTCTTGGAAAGCATGTGACCATTCATGTGGGGTTCAAATTCTCCGCTGTGGATTTTCTGCATTATCTTCTCAATCTCAGCCCCTGCGATAGAGTGTAGATGAGCTCCATCAGAGTTCCTTTTGAGGAGAGCTTTATGACAGATGATGTACTGGGCAGCTAGTCTTCGGAGGGTTATTCGATCTTTCTTGTCGGAACCCTCGGGATACCTACCATGTTTGAGGAGACACCAGATATCATAGTACCAGCAATCGGCTAGTTCGGGATCTTCGGTGGAGACAAACTCAATATGGTAGCAATGGGCTGGTTTTTCTTGCTTTTAAACTAGGAAGGGGGTCATTGTTATTCCTTCGGGCATGTCGACCATGGAGGCCAAGGTGGCGAGAGCATCGGCTAGGTTATTCTTTGATCAAGGTAGGAAACGGAAGGTGACATCTCGAAATCAAGAGGCTAACTCTTCTAATTGGGCATGAAAGGGTTGCAGCTTTTCGTCCTTGACCTTCCACTTTCTGAGCACTTGACCGATGATAAGGGAAGAATCCCCATAGACGTCAAGTTATTGAATACCTTTTTGATAGGAACTTTGAGGCCCACTGTGCATGCCTCGTATTCCGTCATATTGTTGGTGCAAGGGAAATCCAATTTAATGGCGATGGGAGTGTGGGAGTTGATGATGCTAGAATTACCACCACCAGATAAGGTATTTTCAAGCTCAATCTAAGAACAACAATGGCAGCATAGTTATGTAAAAGGTAAGAGAATGAGATGAGGAGAAGAGGAGTGAGCACCAGAATATAAGTGGTTCAGCCTAAATTGGCCTACGTCCACTGTGTGTGTGAATAACCTCGCTGTAATAAGGCACTAATGGCCATGGATACAATCTCTCAAGCTTTCTCTCTCTACTGTGTATCTAGACAGTGTTTCAGCTAGGGTTGTATATCTGGATCCTTTCCAAGGCAGAGGATGACCTCTATATAGTACCTGGGGGGGTGTAATATACCCCCCATGCATGCAATGTGCATGTGTGTGATAGCCTCACCAATATGGGAAAGCCATTTGTCACTGTCACATGTAGAGAATGATGATGCAATATTCTCCCCACGTGTGGGGAATAATCTTATTATAACTGATTTGTGTCCACATGCCCTTATCCAAATGTCAGCAGATGCTCGGCTATCGCGCCTGGTGTATGACCTCGGCCTGGGAGAGGCCGAGGTTGGTTAGTCTAGGTACTCGTTCAGTTCGAGTATTCCATGGAGGTATCGACCTAATCCCAGCCGAGACAATGGACAAGGTCGGCGTGAGATGAGGTTGAGCTGGAGTGTTTGAAGTATCGACTAATGTCTTGATGAGGTTGCTGGTGGCTTCCTGCGAGCTCGGCCTATGTCTGGCCGAGGTTGCCATTCCAAGGTATACGAGAATGCTGCTGATCCTTGTGATGCCCTTGGAGAGGCTGGTGGTAGTTTTGGCCTGGGCCGACCTTGCTATGGCCGAGTGCTGATGCCGCATACCCAAGGCTTGTCCAACGTCGGCCATGGTCTCGGCCGAGGTTGGTGTCTCCGGGCTGAGGTCACACTTGGGGCATATCAATCACCCCCCAGCCCTTAGTGACATGCGAAAGCAGGTGACTGTGGGATTCTCACATCTCCGAGGCCTTTCCAATATGAGCCAGTATTTGCTTGACACTTGTCCAGTGTTGTTGTATGGCTTGCTTGGGAAGCGTGTTGTTAGCCGCCTTTGGTGCTCCCAAGGCAATGATGGGCCTTGGGAGTCGCGCCTGCATATTTAAGGGTTTTAAACCTTTCCTTTTCCCCCCATCCTCAATTTTTTCTTCTGCGCAGTTGCACTCCAGCCATTTTTTCTCTCTAAAAGCATTCTTCTTCGCGACTTCTCTGCAGAGGTTTTTGGTGGAGCTCTCTTGGGGTTTCTTCACTTTTCCTTGTCGTTTCATCTTCAGGTATCTTCTTCCCCTCGTTTGCCTCCATTTTCTTTGCTTTTTCCTTTCTATTTGAGTTTTTCGGCGAGTCTTTGGGTTTTTCGGTGAGTCCACCATAATTGCAGGCGAACTGTTCTTGTTAGGTTTGAGTAATTTGATCTTTAGACTCCTTTGTTTTATCATCCAATCTTGTTTGTAGTTTAAGGCAGTTTCTCCAAGTGTAATGTCTGTCTCTGATGCTCAGACCCCTATACCAACTTCTTGAGGAGTTCCCCTCCCTTAGGGAGAAGGCTTTAAAAAAAATCAGACAAATAGAAAGAGCACAGGAGGAGGCTCGTAGGTCTCAAGAATTCCCTATTAGACCCATCTTCCCACCACCCCTAAAGGTGATATATCCTGATCCTTCAGAGTCTTTCAACCAGTCAGAGGTTCCTATCGACCCTATACCAATGTCTGAGTCTGAGTCTTCTACCTCAGACCTCATGTCTATGGATTCCTTCCAGGAGGCCATGGACTTCTCAATTCGGCCTGATCAGGCTGAGGTTTCCAGCCGGGTCTCATCTCATAACTCCTCAAGCGCCTCAGCCTCTTCCTCGGAGTTTGAGATCGTTGAGCCGAGTGTGGCCATCTGTCCGGGCGGAAAAAGTGTGTTCGTGTGAGGACACAATCGTTGTGTGTTTCGCCGCCGCGATACAAAAAACCTAAGCTACTACTACACTTGATAAGAAAGCACAGCGGTAAGTCGGGTATCGTGAGAAATCCACAGGGAGTGATTGAATTTTAGATTTTAATTGTTTAATTACTTCTGGAATAAAAGTGTAAAATAAATAAATGAAAAGGTGATGTGTGGTTATGGTGACAAAATAAAAGATAAGTTAATGCTAAAATAAAGGAAAGCGAGGATTGGGATCGTATCGAACCAAACGGATCGAAACAACTAATAATCAAGATTTCGGCTCGAAAGCAATTTAATCGAGCATTTACAATTAAGCATAAACATCACACAAGAAGGAATTTAACCCAAAGTTGCGAGATAAAACATTTAACTGAAAATGGTCACACGCGGATTAAATTCGGATTGTCGCTATAAACTCTAACGTTGCGTGACAAAGAAAGATAAACGCTTAGCAATCCAACTTTGATATGCGCGGTTTCAATTAAACGCAATTTTACACAAAACCTAATTTTCGAGGTCCAAACCCGTAAATGGCGGAAACGCAATCCCGACCCTATTTATCTAAGGGCTAAGCATGAATAAACTAATTAAACTATAAAAGAAATAAATAAAGAATGTAAACCTAATTATGAAAGCATGTAAATTATCTAGAAAGCAAGAATTAATGGAAAACAAGCTATATTAATGGAGAGGGTAATGAAAAGTCAACATACAAACCAATTAGATTGTCAATCCAAAGAGAAATGAAGAAGAACCATCAAAAACCCTCAAAACCCTAACTATTCTAACCTAAAATCGTTCACCCCTGTTTATTACAACAAAATTGGCTTATATACCAAGTGGGAATTAAATTAGAAAAGAAAAGAGAAAAGAAAAGAAATGCAAAAAATATCTGCAGAAAACAGAGCATCGATCGATCTATGAATTGGTCGATCTGTCGATCAAGGCCAAATTTTAGAAATTTAATATATTCGATCGATCGATGATCTGGTCGATCTGATGATCAAACAGGGGCAGTACACTGCATTGCTGTTTTGGTTTCCAAGCTTTTCTCGTCCGCTGAAATCGCCGTAACTTCTTCGTTATGAATCGGAATCGCACACCGTTTACGGCCACGCGAAGATTGCGAGGAGGTCTACAACTTCCATGAAGATGTTGGGCCAGGTGCCCAATATGTAAAATGACTAAAATGCCCTTGAACGTGCGGTTGCGTACGGAAATTGCGCGGAATGCGTCCGAATCCCATACTTGGTACCTAAATACCTATAAAAGCCCAATTATACCTCATATAGCATGTTAACAATATAAACCGAGGTTGTCTGGTTAAAGGGCTTAAATATAGAGATTAAGGCACCCGAGGGGGCTAAAACGCGTAGGTTCGGATGATGAAATACGCAATATTTTCGTATCATCACACCCCCTAACTTACACATTGCTAGTCCCTAGCAATGAAATAGGATGCAATAAGAACTACAAGCAAACCAAAAGCATGATAAGTACAAAAATATGTTATAAATGCATAAGGCCACTTTCGCGGGCGATTCGATTGCATTTAGCGTATGCAATAAGCCGTTAAACCCCTAGGTCACCCTAGTGGACGAGTGTCGTCTCGTGAGGGTTTTCAGAGATGGTACCCACAAACATCACATGGTTTCCTCAAAATATGCCCAACCCAACATGCAACAAGCCCAACAATGGCGAAAAGGATTTCATACGCATTATTAGCAAAGTGAATGAATTCACACAAAAGTCCAAATCATTAACATTATAGAATGCACCTCATAGAATTGAAACCTTAAAATGTGGGAGGGGAGTGAGCAAATGCAAAATATGATTTGGTAAAAACTTAAATAAACCGGATAAACATAAAGGCATGCATATATTCAATCCTCACGGGCATTACGCTCATCAAGCGAATTCACTCAAAACAGGGAGGTAACACACGGGACATGCGGGCTAAAGAGTAAATGTAAATGGAAACTAGGCCGCAAACATGTCACAAAAGAAGAACGCTATATATAAACTGAAAAACTGTAATCTCAATGAAAGGATACCGCACACTAAAAGAGGCAAAATGCATTTTCACAGATTATCACAACTATTATGACTTTTGAATTACATCAACCTAAGATCACATAGGACTTTAATAGGGTTATGATGTAGGTATGGCTAGGGTGCGAAACGAAGGAATGTATGTACGGATTCAAAGTGTTCGGGATGAAAACTCGGGATAATGGGAGAATGCGTGAAATAACAAAATTGGAAAAACAAGTTCCAAAACGGCATTAGATATATCATCAGGGAGAGTAATCAAAGCTTATTGAACTATATACACAACATATACAACTTTCTCTTTTCTTTTCTTTTCTTCTTTTTCTCATGTTTTCTTTTTTTTTTTTGCTTTTTGCTTTCTCTTTTTCTTCACTTTTTCACTACTTTCTTTTCTTTACTTATCAAACTCTCATATGCCTAAATTGCAACCGACATCATAAAAACATCATTCAATACCAAGTAACATTCCAAACAAAGGTATGGAAAGTGTATGTATGGTTTATAACTCCAATTTAGAGTTGGTTATGGGATTGGGGTTATGAAACGAAAGGCTATATTTAGGCTCAAGGGGTTAACGAGGGTAAACATATAAGGGTGATGTCAAGACTAATATGGGTGATATAACACAGATTGCCTATGATCATTTCACAAAGTTTACGCAATTCTCGAGTCAAAACAATATATGAAAATCATGCTCAAGTAACACATTTCAAGTATGGACTCAATTAATGAACGATCAATGAAAGAATAGTAAGATTACCAACGAATTCAACGTTTTCAATGAGAAAAGAATAGTGTATAACACTCACAAACGACGAAAGGTAAAAAGCTTACTCGGTGTAAGTATATACAATGCAACAAAAGATTACCGAGTTATAAAAATCTTAAACCAAATCAATAGAACCAGGAAAGTGCATATGCTCATGGGATAAAGTTTAATTCATGAAGTTATTCACAATATCAATGATTTAAGGACTAAAGTCTAATAACTTCTAAAATAGATAACATGCATCATTGAGTTGTCTATTGGATCGGGCAATTATTGAAATTTATCACTGGAAACAAGGCAAAATGCCCAACAAAGGAGAAAAAAGAAAGTAAATATTTTTGAAAATTTTCAAATTTTTCACAAAAAGGCATACTCAGTAACTAAATGTGAGCAAATCCATGGACTACACATGAAATGGATAGAATATCCTACACCCCCTAACTTAAATGTTGCATCGTCCTCAATGCGCATTAAGAACACAACACAAAGAGAGGAAAAGAACGATATTACCCAAAATTGGAGCGATCTCCATAAGCGCGAGTCCAAAGGAATCTACAAAACAAGTTAGTACCGAGCATAGCAAAAACAAATAACAAAAAGTTAACTAATTACACTAGACTAAATTAAAAAGGAAAGAAAAAAAAGGAAAGAAAGAAAATTAAAAAGCTAACTATTTACAACCTACTATTTAGGCTTCACACTAACTATATACTAGAAGTCTAAATAGTTGAGGGTCCACCCAAAACGGGATTTGACTTTGAAAGATCAACGGTGGACCCTCCAAAGCGAACATGCCTCCCAAAAGATATGAATTCCGTTTGAACAACGGAAGGCATGTGGGTGGTGAAAAAAGTGAACCATCGCCAATTTGAAATTTTGGGCGGACGATGGGGGATTTGGATAATAAGGGGGAAAGGTACACTAGAGGTCCAAGAAAAATTGACTCATCTCCCAAAGGTTTTTCAAGTGGAATGGGAGATAGTGCACACACGGGGATAGGTTCCATCGTAGCAAACAAAGTCGGCAAAGAGTCCTCGTCGGCAAATTGTGTAGAAATTGTAAAAGTTTCTACCGACTCATAGGAATCAACCGGTAATTCTAATGGTTCGATCATGGAAAACGAATATGGTGATGAAACAAATTCAATCTCAATCGACTCATCGTCGGAAGGAGATTGAATTTCGGGGGAGAGAGATACACACTCGATGAGAAATTCTTCGAAAAATTTAGGTGAAACACAAGTTTCCACCTCCTCGTTGTTTTGTACAAAAGAATACATCTCATCGCAAAGTGCACCGAGTCTCATTCCAGCATCATTTAAGCTTTACAAACCTTGGGAGTAAAGAAGCAAAGTTTCTTCCAAAGTAGGCTTCCTCGGCTCAAGAGCCTCAGACTCCTCATTTGGTTGAAACTCATCTTCGAAAGTAATGAAATAAGAATCGTCATTGGATTCGAATAATGAATCCAACTCAAGCTCCCAATAACGATTTTCATTCCGATAAATGTTTTCAAGTCTTTCATTTTCAAGAAAATCTTGAAAATGAAAAACTTGAAAACTATCCCCAAAGTAAGAATCATTAGAATGACCGTAATAACTATAATAGTAGGACATGATTACCGAATTATTGGTAGATGGAGAATCCAAGAAATAAAGTGAGCAACCGCGAATCAAAGTTTCTTAGCGCTCAAAGTATGCAAATCCTGCAAAAAGGGTTAAAACAAAGAATACAAATACAAAAGGAAAAAATACTATGAAATAGTAAAACAACTACAATCTAAAACACACTCCCCGGCAACGGCGCCATTTTGTGACCGGGTGGAAAAAGTGTGTTCGTGTGAGGACACAATCGTTGTGTGTTTCGCCGCCGCGATACAAAAAACCTAAGCTACTACTACACTTGACAAGCAAGCACAGCGGTAAGTCGGGTATCGTAAGAAATCCACAGGGAGTGATTGAATTTTAGATTTTAATTGTTTAATTTCTTCTGGAATAAAAGTGTAAAATAAATAAATGAAAAGGTGATGTGTGGTTATGGTGACAAAAGAAAAGAGAAGTTAATGCTAAAATAAAGGAAAGCGAGGATCGGGATCGCATCGAACCAAACGGATCGAAACAACTAATAATTAAGATTTCGGCTCGAAAGCAATTTAATCGAGCATTTACAATTAAGCATAAACATCACACAAGAAGGAATTTAACCCAAAGTTGCGAGATAAAACATTTAACTGAAAATGGTCACACACGGATTAAATTCGAATTGTCGCTATAAACTCTAACGTTGGGTGACAAAGAAAGATAAACGCTTAGCAATCCAACTTTGATATGCGCGGTTTCAATTAAACGCAATTTTACACAAAACCTAATTTTCGAGGTCCAAACCCGTAAATGGAGGAAACGCAATCCCGACCCTATTTATCTAAGGGCTAAGCATGAATAAACTAATTAAACTATACAAGCAATAAATAAAGAATGTAAACCTAATTATGAAAGCATGTAAATTATCTAGAAAGCAAGAATTAATGGAAAACAAGCTATATTAATGGAGAGGGTAATGAAAAGTCAACATACAAACCAATTAGATTGTCAATCCAAAGAGAAATGAAGAAGAACCATCAAAAATCCTCAAAACCCTAAATATTCTAACCTAAAATCGTTCACCCCTGTTTATTACAACAAAATTGGCTTATATACCAAGTGGGAATTAAATTAGAAAAGAGAAGAGAAAAGAAAAGAAATGCAAAAAATATCTGCAGAAAACAGAGCATCGATCGATCTATGAATTGGTCGATCTGTCGATCAAGGCCAAATTTTAGAAATTTAATATAGTCGATCGATCGATGATCTGGTCGATCTGTCGATCAAACAGGGGCAGTACACTGCATTGCTGTTTTGGTTTCCAAGCTTTTCTCGTCCGCTGAAATCGCCGTAACTTCTTCGTTATGAATCAGAATCGCGCACCGTTTGCGGCCACGCGAAGCTTGCGAGGAGGGCTACAACTTCCATGAAGATGTTGGGCCAGGTGCCCAATCTGTAAAATGACTAAAATGCCCTTGAACGTGTGGTTGCGTACGGAAATTGCGCGAAATGCATCCGAATCCCATACTTGGTACCTAAATACCTATAAAAGCCCAATTATACCTCATATAGCATGTTAACAATATAAACCGAGGTTGTCTGGTTAACGGGCTTAAATATAGAGATTAAGGCACCCGAGGGGGCTAAAACGCGTAGGTTCGGAGGATGAAATATGCAATATTTGCGTATCATCACCATCCCACCACCCCTTGACGCCATTCCTCTATCGGTCATCATCGGTGTCGAGTTCGCTCAAAGGTTCCCGGGTAATCCATCAACATCTTCTCCGGCCGACGTTGAGCAAGATGATGATGACGTTGAAAGTGATGTAGACGTCTCTGAGGCGGCCGAGATCGAGAGTACTGTAACTGAGATAGACCTCCTCTACTTCAGATACCTATATTCCATCAGTCCCTCCATAAAGCTAAGAAGACCTCTGAGGGAAGAGAGGGAATTTCACGACCGAGACGGCGAAATCTGCTTGTACGAGTAGATGTTCAAGTTGGCGTTTCGTTACCCATCCATCCAATTATCAAATCTATCCTTGCCTATATCAATTTGGCCCCCTCCCAACTATCCCCTAACGCCTGGAGGGTCATAATAGGGGCCATAATCTTGTGGAGGGCTGTCCACCACTCAGACCTTCCAGTTCAGGTCTTTGTTGGTTGTTATGTTCCCTTTTCTGCCAAAAATCATCCGAGCTACTATCATTTTGTAGCTCGGAAGCCAGAGAAAAAGATGCTTCAAGTAACTCAGACTTCCAACCACAACTGGAAGCCACGTTACTTTTTTGCCTCTAGACTATGGGAATTTGGCCCATGTGCTCCCTCGTCCATTCTGGAGCCGAGGATGCCCCTTAGGTGGGGTAAGGTCATAATGTCTGCAAGGGTTGACCCTGGTCTGAGCCCATCAAACCTTCAGAAGGTGAAAGCCCTTCAAGATCAGGGGGAACATGGTCTGTTCATCAGGTTCGAACACTTGATGACCCCCCATTACCTCTCTGAGACAGGTCTGGGTGGAAGTCCTCTTTCTGAGCTCGGTAAGCGCTTTTCATTTGTAGTTGAACCTCTGAGTTTATCTATGTCTAATCTTCTAACTCAGATCTATTAATTTTTGCAGAGTGTCCGAATGATATCTCAGACGAACTCTGGGAGATGTCTGCACCCAGCTTGACGAGACTTGCGAAGAAAGCTGGACTTAATGCTCCTCCCCCAGCTCCCTCTGCCTCGAAGCCCCAAGCCACAAAGAAGAGGGCTCTAGTTTATCATGCCCCTAAGGATCAGAGGCTGAAGAAGAAGAATGCTGACACTACCATCCCCGTCTCTTCAGCAGACGCTCTGTCGACTCGTCTAGAGCAGTTGAAGATTACTGATAGCATAGTCGTCAATAGTCTTCAGGCCTTAGATGCTTTCGGCTCTATAATAACCGAGGCCGACAAGCGCTTCTTCAGGTCACTTGATACTCCTTTGCTGGTTGAGTTCGGCATTCACAGATCCATTCAGGTATGACCTCATTTTTCTTTCCAATTCCTAAGTGTAACCTCTTATTTATCTTTTGCTCATTCCTGATTTGCAAAATCTCCAGGGCTTGGCAGCGATGCACCACCTCTCTAATTGGACTTTGAGGAAGTTGCCCCTCATCCAAAAGGGTCAAGAGGCTGAGAAGGACCAGAGTTCTTTGAACGCAGAGATCAACCGGCTTAAGTCTGAGTTGGGTGAATCAGACAAGAAGGTTAAGGGGCTGGAAAAGGAGGTCTCTCGGCTTAATAAGGACCATGCTGCTGCCCTGAAGGCCAATGACGATGTACAGCAGCAGAAGGTTAGCTCGGACGTGAAGGTAGCTCTAGATGATGCCTCAGAGGGGATAATAGCCGAGTATAAAAATTCTGATGAGTTTATGAGTTTTGGCTTTGAATACCTTGAAAGAGGTATCAAAGCCACTATCAAGTGGGCTGATGTCAGGGAGAGGGAGGCTGGTACTTTGAAAGCCTCTGACTTCACATGCCTTGGCTTTGCTGATCCTCAGTTTGCCCAGGCCCTGCAGGAGGTTGAGGAGGAGGCTGACGCGCCTGCCGAGACTGCAACGATGGACGGTACTGAGGTTGGAGGGGCAGACGTTGCTGAGGTGACCAATATTGTCCAACCTAACCAAACCGAAGATACCAGTTGTTGATACAAAATTTAGTCTGCTGACGTGGCTCAATTGAGTGAAGACACATGGCAATCTACGTGGCAACAACAAACATTTCTGAGGAACTCACACGCTCCGAGGAACCATACTACAACGAGGAACACTTCTTTCCCGAGGAACTCATACGCTCCGAGGAACAAGAACTCTCCGAGGAACTCTTAAGTACCGAGAAGCTTAGGCGGTCCGAGCAACTCAGGCGGTCTGAGCTGCACCTTGAACAAAGCATTAATAGCAGGATAACCAACAGTTTGACTGTTCATTAAATGCTTATCATTCAGACGCAGACGCTTAGGGGGCATTGAATGTATTACCCTTTCATATGTACATCATTTAATGTATTACCCTTTCACATTACAGCCTCAGGGCTATAAATACATTGTACAATCCTCATTGTAAGGGACCGGAATTTCTTGATAGAACTTGTAATCGAGAATTCCCAAACACTCAGCAATAACATAACAGTGGACGTAGGCCATTCTTATAAGGTTGAACCACTTTAAAAATTCTTTGTCTAATTTATTTATCTGTGATTGAATAATTAGATATGATCTAATTTTTTACATCAACAGATTGGCGCCATCTGTGGAAAACGACTGGTAATATCATTTTTCATCAAAAATAATTCATCGCAAATGGCTGATAATCCAGAATCCAACAATCGAAATGCTAGAAGCCCTCCAAATCCATCTCTCCGCCAAACATTCCAGATCTGGCTGGAATAATGACAAATCTGGCTCAGGGCCAAACCGTCATGCAAGAAACTATGCGACAACTTATACAAACCCTCCATGGCGGTGCACCAACCCATTCAGGACCACAAAGTATTCAAAGAAATACCCGCGCGCCTTTTTCGCGTCCTAGGCGTACCAATTCATATCGCAATGAGGAGTCTGAAGATTTTTCTTATCAACCTGGACGAACTTCGTCAGTGCGTGCCACAGATACTGAACAACGTATCACTCTCTCCCCAGAAAGGACCAATGCGCTAGAAAGATTAAGCAGGGTATCACCTTTTAATCCATTAGGACCTAGAAGGAGTAAAAGTCCTCCTAGAGCCCCATCGAGGAGTTTTCGACGACCATCAGATTTAAGGGAAGGATCTGCCCAGTCGCGACCAGCTTCTCGTCAAGATAGATCCCAGGAAGCCACCTCAACGCGATTAGTTGCTCGAACCAATAAGCCCGAGGAAGGAAATGATGCATGGAAAGGCTCTATTCAGAGGCTGGAGGATAGATTAGGGGAAATGGATAAAGCCAAGAACCCTCTACAACAAACCTTTGTTCGAGGAACACCTTTTGTCCAGGCCATTGTAGATTTTCCAACACCATCAAAGTTCAAAGCACCTGTTGTGACCCCCAAATATGATGGAAAGACTGACCCTGTCCTTCATATAGAATAATACCAAGCTGCAGCCGACATCTATGCTGTTCTAGATGAGATGAGATGCAGAGCATTCTCGGGGACTCTTACCGGATCTGCTCAAATATGGTATAATAATCTTTCTCGGGGTAAGATATCAACTTTTCTTCAACTGGCCGAGTTATTCATTGGGAATTTCTATTTTGGGGCAAAGCCAGTTAAACGAGTAGCATATTTTTTAAGTGTTAGACAAAAAGCTGGTGAGAGTACCAGAGATTATATACCTCGTTTTAATAACGAGAAACTCGAGGTCATTGACTATGAGGAGAAGATAGCGATTACTTCTTTGATGAGTGGACTACTGCCCAACAAGTTGTACTACACTTTGGCCAAAGATCCACCTAGAACCATGTCAGATCTGATGGGAAAAGCGTCCAAGATTATGAATGCCGAGGAGGCTATGGCTGCGAAGAAGAATATGGATGCCAAAGAAACCAAGGTGGAAGGTGATAAAGCTAAGAAGAAAGAGCATAAGAACAATGGTAATGACAAACATTCAAAAACTAGGTCGGTATGAGACGTAATGAAGAAATTTGATAATTATACTCCTTTGAAGAAGGATATCAACCATGTTCTAGAAGAAATCAAGAACAACGAGGAACTAAACTGGCCAGAGAAAATGAAGGCAGACCCTGACAAGAGAAATAGGGCGAAGTATTGCGAGTTTCATAAAGATCATGGCCATATGACCAAAAATTGCATAGCTCTTCAAAATGAGATTGAAACACTCATCAGAAGAGGAAAGCTGTCTAAGTATGTCGATCGTGGAAGCGAAAGAAGAAACAACGATCGAACAAGAGAGAGGTCTAGATCTCCTCATCGAGCAGAGGAGAACAAGAAAAGAAACCATGAAGTTGATCCAGAAGATGACCCCGATCTTCCTAAGAGACCAAGGCATCCAGAACGTGAGGTATTTTTAATACGCTTTGGGTCATTTGACTGTAATGTTATAACAGGTGGAGATACAGGAGGAGGAGACCTTACTGCAGAGAGAAAAGCTTACCTCTGTGAGGCTCAAGCTTGCTCGTACATTCAATGAATAAATTTAGCTGAGGATGATCGCCCGAGAAAGGTGAACAAAGAGAAATTGGATATTGGTTTCTCAAAGAATGACCTTGCAGGTGTTTTATATCCTCATGATGACCCATTGGTGATCAAAATGAGGATGAAAGAAGTAATAATTTCAAGAATACTGGTCTACAATGGTAGCTCGGCAGACATCATGTTCTACTCGTGCTTTGATAGTTTAAATCTAAAGCTATCTCAATTGGAGCCTTATCATAGACCCCTCCTCGGTTTTGCTGGCGAGAAAGTATTTCCACTTGGGACGATCAAGTTGGATATATTCATTGGTACGTGGCCTGCTTGTCGAATAGAAAGAATACGCTTCTTCGTGATGGATAAGAATGTTCAATCATCACATAATATCATCATGGGAAGAGTAGGATTGAATAAATTCGAGGATGTACCATCTAGAGTGCATCAATGCCTAAAATTTCCAATAAATTTTGAAGTAGGAGTTGTGAAAAGTGATCAGAAAGTAGCTCGGGAATGCTATTATTCATCCGCCGAGTAAGAAGAACTGGAAGAATCAAGGAGAAAGACTACTACCTATCAAGTGGATGAAGGTGCAGAAATTGAAACATTGGATCCTAGAGATGAGTCTCAACTCGTGAAGGGTCAAGTGGTGGAAGCTACTGAAAACATCATTCTGGACGACGAGCATCCTGAACGAACTACTCAAGTAGGTTCATCGTTGGAAGCCTCACTAAAATAGGAATTGATAACTTTCCTTAGAAGCAGAAAGCAAACTTTTGCGTGGAGTTGTGAAGATATGCCTGGGATAGACCCAAATTTCTTATGTCACGAACTCAATGTGAATAAGGAGATCAAGCCTGTGAAACAGAGAAGAAGAATATTCAGTCCTGAGAAGAATCAAGCTATACAGGAGGAAGTCGAGAAGCTCCAGAAAGCTTGCTTCATTGAAGATGTTAAATATCCAGACTGGTTAGCAAATGTGGTGATGGTAAAGAAGAAAAACAACAAGTGGAGGATGTGTGTAGACTTCACCGACCTCAACAAAGCATGCCCAAAGGATCACTTTCCATTGCCCCGAATTGATCAACTGGTGGATGCTACCTCGGGACACAAGCTGCTGAGCTTCATGGATGCTTATTCTGGCTACAATCAAACTAAAATGAAACCTGAAGACAGGGAAAGTACTTCTTTCATTACCCCTAGAGGAACTTATTGTTATAATGTTATGCCTTTTGGTTTGAAAAATGCAGGTGCGACATATCAGCGGCTGATGAACAAGGTCTTTGCTGAACAAATCAGTTGCAATATGGAAGTCTATGTTAACGATATGCTGACAAAGAGCAAGAAAGCTGCCGATCATCTAGTTGACTTAAGTCAGACTTTTGATCAACTGGATAAATATCAAATGAAGCTGAACCCAACGAAGTGCACATTTGGAGTACGAGAAGGCATGTTCCTTGGGTACATTGTCAATCAACGAGGCATTGAGGCGAATCCTGAAAAGATCAAAGCTCTTCTAGGACGGCGATCTCCAAAGACGAAGAAAGAGGTGCAAAGTCTTACAGGACGAGTAGCAGCACTCAACAGATTTGTATCACGAGCAACTGATAGATGTCTCCCATTCTTCAAGACACTCTGAAAGACTTTTAAGTGGAATGATGAATGTGAGAAGGCTTTTCAAGACTTGAAGAAATACTTGGGAACACCTCCACTGTTGTCCAGGCCAGTGATGGGAGAAAAATTATACTTATATCTTGCAACTGGAGATATCGTTATGTAAAAGGTGTTTTCAAGCTCAATCTAAGAACAACAATAGCGGCATAGTTATGTAAAAGGTAAGAGAATGAGATGAGGAGAAGAGGAGTGAGCACCAGAATATAAGTGGTTCAGCCTAAATTGGCCTACGTCCACTGTGTGTGTGAATAACCTCACTGTAATAAGGCACTAATGGTCATGGATACAATCTCTCAAGCTTTCTCTCTCTACTGTGTATCTAGACAGTGTTTCAGCTAGGGTTGTATATCTGGATCCTTTGCAAGGTAGAGGATGACCTCTATATATAGTACCTAGGGGGGTGTAATATACCTCCCATGCATGCAATGTGCATGTGTGTGATAGCCTCACCAATATGGGAAAGCCATCTGTCACTGTCACATGTAGAGAATGATGATGCAATATTCTCCCCACGTGTGGGGAATAATCTTGTTATAACTGATTTGTGTCCACGTGCCCTTATCCAAATGTCAGCAGATGCTCGGCTATCGCGCCTGGTGTATGACCTCGGCCTGGGAGAGGCCGAGGTTGGTTAGTCTAGGTACTCGTTCAGTCCGAGTATTCCATGGAGGTATCAGCCTAATCCCAGCCGAGACAATGGACAAGGTCGGCCTGAGACGAGGTTGAGCTGGAGTGTTTGGATGTCTTGATGAGGTTGCTGGTGGCTTCCTGCGAGCTCGGCCTATGTCTGGCCGAGGTTGCCATTCCAAGGTATACGAGAATGCTGCTGATCCTTGTGATGCCCTTGGAGAGGCTGGTGGTAGTGTCGGCCTGGGCCGACCTTGCTATGGCCGAGTACTGATGCCGCATATCCAAGGCTTATCCAACGTCGACCATGGTCTCGACCGAGGTTGGTGTCTCCGGGCCGAGGTCACACTTGGGGAATATCAGGAGTCATCTGGGGTGATCAGAAGTATCCCAATGCCATATCCCTTTTTATTGGCAGCGCCGTCAAAGAAAATTTTCCATCGAAGGCGGTCTTGAGTGGTGCAGAGGATATTTTCATCTGGGAATTCGGAGATCTGGACATCTGCTTCGTCTATGGGGTAATTGGGGAGGTAGTCAGAGATTGCTCTTCCTTTAATGGATTTCTGTGTGACGTACACGATGTCGAACTCGGTTAGGATCATCAACCATCGAGCCATTCGACATGATAAGACGGGTTTCTCAAGCAAGTATTTGATGGGGTCCATTCGGGATACAAGTTTGATGGGGAAGGCAAACATGTAGTGTCGTAACTTTTGGGTGACCCAGACAAGTGCGACACACGCCTTTTCCAAAGAAGTGTAGTTGACCTCGTACCCGTCCAGTTTCTGATTGGAGTAATACATGGCTCTTTCTTTACGGGAGTCCTCAAGGCATTGGGCTAGTAAAGCCCCAGCTGCAGTGTCGATTATGGTTAGGTATAGGAGCAAAGGGAGACCAGACTGTGGTGGCATGAGCACTGGAGGTTGGGTCAGGTATTGTTTGATTTGGTCAAAAGCTTCTTGGCAGGCCTCGTTCCAAACCTTGGTTTAATCCTTTTGGAGGATCTTGAAGATTGGTTCACAGATGGAGGTTAGCTGGCTGATGAACCGACTGGTATATTGCAATTTCCCAAGAAAACCTCGAACTTCTTTCTCTGTTCGGGGTGGTGGCATCTCAAGTATGGCCTTCAGCTTTGCAGGATCTGCTTCTATCCCCTTTTCGCTGACCATGAATCCCAAGAGTTTTCCCTTTATAACGCCAAAGACACACTTCTGTGGATTAAGTCGCATCTGATATCGTCGCAGTTGTTCGAAGAACTTTCGGAGAGCGGGAACATGACCTTCTCTAGTTTTGGACTTCATAATCATATCATCCACATAAACCTCGACCTCTTTGTGAATCAGATCGTGCAGGATGGTTGTGGCAGCCCTTTGGTAGGTAGCCCCAGTATTTTTTTAGACCGAATGGCATAATGGTGTAGCAAAAGGTTCCCTATGGGGTGATGAATGCGGTTTTTTCTTGGTGGTCGGGGTGCATCGTGATTTGGTTGTATCCGGCAAACTCGTCGATGAATGACTTGAGATCATGACTGGTTGTGTTATCCACGATCATGTCGATATTGGGTAGCGGATAATCATCCTTTAGATAAGCTTTGTTTAAATATCGGTAGTCTACACACATTCGAACCTTCCCTCCTGATTTCGGCATAGGTACAATATTGGCTAGCCATGTGGGATATTCGATCACACGAATGAAGCCCACGTTCAACTGTTTGACCACCTCTTTTTTGACCTTGAGCGACCATTCGGTGTAGAGTTTTCTCAATTTTTGTTTAACTGGCTTGTAATCTGGGAGAGTGAGGATCTCGTGCAGAGCTATTTCAGTATCAATGTCGGGCATATCATCATAACCATGCGAAGACATCCATGAACTCCTTCAGCAATTCTTTGAGTTGTGCACGCTCATGCTCGTCAAGGGTGACCCCTATCCTAATCTCGCGCAGTTGGCTACTAGAACCGAGATTAATAATAACAATCTCTTCTTCATTAACTTGAACGCGGTTATGTTGTTTATTATTAACCTTATTTAGATCAGTTAAGAATTGTTCATTTGCAAAATCATCATCATCAAAAGTTTGATTAGAATTCAAGCAGTTAATGTGAGGCACGACAAGATACTCAAAATCTTCATTTATTTCATTGATAGGAAAAACAACATTGAGAACCTTAACAAAAGAGGTATCGATTACATTTGAGCAAGGATAGACAACAGAAGAAGAAATAGGGTAAACATTGGGGTTAGGAGAGATTTTAAGAGGTAGAACTGGCGCAGCACGTCAGTTGAGGAGAGGTGTATCAGCAGCTTTAAATAGATGGGATGGATCCATTGATGTAGTGCTTGAATGGATCATGCAGAGTGCCAGCCCTAGTATCTGTAAGTTGAAGGAATCTTCGAAATCACGTTCCTCAGTCTCTTCGATATCTTTGATGAGTGGTTGTACGCGGTGTTGAAAAACTTTCGGCCCATGGGTAGCTATCTTGGAAAAAGATCTCCATTCGAGGCTTCATCTTCTTGTCTATGTGGTCATACCATGGTTCTGGAAAACTGTAAAAAGGAAAGTCCCCGCCTTCTTTGATGAATCGTCCATTTAAGGAGTCTCCTGGGATAGTTGGGATTCATTCTAATCTTCTCTTTGGTCGAGACTGGTGGATCATTCTGAGCTCTTTTTCTGATGGTTGCTACCCAAGCCATAAGGAGGGAAAGCTTTCTTCAGTTTGATGGGCTCGAGTATCCCTTGCTGCCTTTGCCCTAGTCCCAGTCTGGGCATGAAGTGCATGTTTCTGAACATCTGAATAACATTGACAGTTCCATGAGGGTCATATTCTGGACAAACCCTTTCTTTGAAACCGTCCCCTGCCGGGAGGATGAGTGGCTCAACCCGGAATCATGACAGGAGCATATCATTTGACATGTGTTGTATCTCAAGAATTGGACTGTTGGTGCTTACACCCTCGACATTTTCGTCGTCGCCCAAAATGGTGATGACTCGCCCGTCGACGAAGAACTTCAATTTCTGATGGAGTGAGGAAGACACACCCTTGATATTAGCCAGGGTCGTCCGAGCAACAGGTTGAAACAAGCTGGGATGTCTATGACTTGGAATTCAATGATAGGGTTTATAGGGCCAACCCCTATTACAAGTTTTATGGATCCCATCACCTCACGACGGGGATTATCGTAGGCACGTACAGCGACGGAGGTTGGAGCGAGGTCTTTTTATTTCAGGCCTAAACACTTGAAGGTTCTCAGAGGGCAAACATTCAAGGCGGATCCGTTATCGACAAGGGAGAGTGGCACGACCTTCCCCATAACTTCGACGGAGATGTTAAGTGCATGATTGTGATTTGGGCCAAATCTGTGGATTTCTTCTTCAGAAAATGATAACATTCAGGTAGAGGTCAAGGATCCGACTAGATTTACAGCTTCTTCTGGTGAGGTAGAGGGAGGAATTGTGGGTCCAGTGAGCAATTTGATTAAAGCATTTCTGTGTAGCTGGGAAGACATGAAAAGTTCCCATAGAGTGATGTTAGCTTGAGTTTTCTTCAGTTGATCGAGGATCTTTCTCTCCTCAATGGCCATCTCTGGCATAGGAAGGTTTTCAACACCCTTTCCTTTTTCATTTGCTGGTAGTGAGCTTGGAACTTGGTAATGTTTCCCTAATCTGGTCATGTGATTTATTGAAGAAGGAAAGAACATGAATCCCGTTTCCTCGACAATCCCAGGTTGTTCTGCTACCCTATTTATTTCTTTGAGGATATCTTCAAATGATATCATCCCATATATGTCGGCTACTGGGCCAGCTCTTCCTGAAGCCTGTTCTTCGCTCGAATCTTTAAACTCTTCCCCCCATCCGGTGGAAACAATTCTTTCTTTCCATGTAAAGTCAATGCATTCCACAACTTTAACGGCTTCTTCATACAGGTCCTCCCATTCTGTGTGATAGAAGGGACCAAACGCCCTTGTAGCTTCAAAGTGTCAAGTAACCCGGTGATACTACAAATGTTGTTGGTTTCCTCGAATAATTCTTCCATAATCTGGACAACATCATCTAGGCTGACTTCTTCGATTGGTACCACCTAATTGTCTAAATCTCGGGCCCAATTTCGTGCTTCCAAGAACAGTGTGCTGAACTTCTGACAATCAATGATCATCTGTGAGGGTAATTTCAGCCCGAACTCTAGGAGTTGGTTTAAAACCTTTGACAATTCCATACCTCCATTTTTAGAATGGGTACGGACAGCGATGCATGCTCTGGTAAGGAGTGACAGTGCCTGATCAACGAGGCCAGTAGGGTGCAGGAGGAAATATGGGCAAATTTGAAGAGGTTTAAGAGAGTATATAGGTGTGATTTGAGTTGAGGGATCGAAATCTAGGTTTTTTTCTAAGAAGATGGCATTGGTACGATTCGGAAGTGGATTGTGAGTAGTGTTTAGCTTAGGATTGGATGGTGGGGCGATGGTACCCCGGTCAATGAGATCTTGGATTATGTTTCGAAGGTGAAAGCATTGGTCGGTGGTATGGCCGACAGTTTGGTGAAAGGTGCAATGGGCATCGGTCTTGAAGTTTATTGGGAGTGGATTTGGCAATGGATGTGGATCCAAGGGTTTGATGAGGTTTCGGATTAATAGGGCTTGGTAAACTTTGGAGAGGGGATCATGGATCTCAGTGTATTCCCTTCAGACGGGGGCAGGGCGGCTTTCTGGCACCCATAATGTGGTTGGTTGAGAGATGTTGTTGATGGTTGAGACTGTAGCATTGGCAGGCTTATCATACTTTCTAGGGATGAACTGTCCGGACACCTTCTTTGGTTCAACCTCTGTTTTAATGAGATTTTCCTCGATTTCCACTCCAGCCTCTCTGAGAGCTCGAAAGTGGGGATAGTATTGTCCTCCCATCATCGCTCGGATAAGGGGCAAGAAGTTCTTCTTCACTATGTTGACATGTTCTTCCTCGGATGGCCGATTGGTCATGGTAGTTGCTTGCTCCCTCCACCGGGTTATGAATTTACTGACTGATTCTCCTGGATTCTGTTTGAGCATCTCTAAATCACGACGGGTGACCTCAAGCTCTTCGTTGTATTTATATTGCGACATGAATTCTCGGGCTACGTCCTCCCAGTTACGGATTCTGGATTCCTTAAGGGATAAAAACCATCGGAGGGCACTATCCTTCAAAGTTTGATGAAGTAATTGGGCCATCACTTCTTCAGAAGCCCCTAATAGAGTCATGGAACGATGATAGCTGCGAAGATGAACAATCGGGGGTCCACTCCCTCCAAACTTCTCGATATTTGGCATCTTGAACTTCTCGGGCAACCTCGCTTTAAGATAAGGAGACATGTGGGTGTAGTCCATGTAATTCCCAGAGATTATGACTTGATCAAACTTCTTGGTGAGCATCTTGATATCCTCTTTGACTTTATTCAAATCCTCCTCCTTTGGATCAGCAACCATAGGCAGGTTAGCCACAGGCTGGGCAATGTTTGGCATTGGAAGTTGGGCAGGCGGCGACCCATTGATAGGAGGGGCATGCGGAGCATGATGATATTCTTCGAGAACCTAGATAGGCTCGGGTGGACCCATAGCACGAGGGAATAGGGCATCGGGCTCTCGAGGAATTGGAACCTGGTTTCGTTGCATCTCTCGGACCTCGGTTTAGAGGTTGTTAATCTTGGACACGAGCTGAGCTAGGACTGTCATCATATCCATCGGTATGACTGGTGCTTGATCTGTATTCCCCGTGGAAAGTGCATGGATTTCGGACTCAGAAGAAGTAGTAGAGGAATGGACGAAACTTCGGGGTGATTTGACTGAAGACTGAAGCCAGTAGGGAGCCAGGCCAAGGGCCGGCAATCGACCTAAGAAGGCGTAGGATGAGATTTATTTTTGAAAAAAAAAAGGAATAACTATTTTTGGATTTTTTGATAAAGAAGGGAGAAATGATTTTGGATTTTTGATAAAGAATGGAGAAATGTTTTTGGAGACGGAACTCAGCATGATTATTATGATTATTATGTTCTCACTTGTATTTAATTCTCCTAAATACAATGCCGGACGGGACTCGAGCCTGGAAAAGTGGATTTTTTAATATATGCAAAGCTACGGTTTGGACTTGTAACCAGGCTCACGGACAGCGTCCCATTTTAAAAATGCGCAAAAATTAGGCGGTAGATTGACCCAGAATTTTGGCAGAGTTTCGGGTTAAAACCGACAATCTAAAGTGCGTGTCCTAGGTTTGACACCTATATGCGGGTATACAGTTGGTTGGGTGAATCGAAATGGGTTCCCCCCTTTGGCGTGACTTCCACGATATACGTCTTGCTCTTGTGGGTAATCGATACGTGTGGACAAGCCATTTGATATACCTGAGTGTACATGAATTGCCTCACCATATACCTCATGGGGATGGTACGTGTGAGAGCGAATTCGATATACTCGGCGTACGTGAACGAATTCCCTGCGATATACCTCCCGTCATGACTTCGGTCAAGCGGTACGATACGGGAGAATCGTTCGATATACGTCGAAGGTACGTGGCCAATGGAAGGTGAGAGTCATATCACTTAGGCTAACTGCGACCTGCCGGACCAGCTCCCATCACGAAGTGACCCTCCAGTTACTGGGTAAAATTTGGTCAATAGCAATGCTCTTTGGTGATGTTGTGTGAATCATGCATGATTCTCTTATTAGTATCTTATGATGAGAATGCCTTTCTTGATTATGCCAAACGGGGAGCAAAGTACAAGTACCCAAGGTACACCAAGTATGGATAGGTGATGCGTGCAACATGTGGATATATGTGATCCTAGGTGCACATGGTGTGAAGTGTATATGGAGAAATTTTTACAAGTGTGTGAACAAAAGCATAAGCATGGGATACACATGGAAAAGGGGGAACATGAAGATATGGGGGGAAACATAAACAAATATAGCATCCATGCAAATAGAGTCAAGCCCACAAACACAATAATGTCCCCAGCAGAGTCGCCACTGTGGCCATCCCCCGATCCTCGTCGCGCTGGGGCGGCAGCGCGAAGGGAGAGGATCCCTCGGGTCCCGTGCATCCCTCTCGGGAGCGCTTCGGTCGGCATCGTTTGAGATGAGGTGTGAAAATGTAGAGAGATTCAGAGTCACCAGTCTATTTTACTCAAAATAGACAAAAGAAAAAAAGGGAATCCATCCCGAAGGATGGCATCCAAAGACATACTGGTGCATGCAAAATCAAAATGATTCGAGAAGGGTTCGGAAGCTTAGTTACGAAATGGGAAGGTGTTAGTCACTCATTCCGACCTTTCGGTCTCTCATGGATATTTGTTATTTTCCTTTATATTTCCCCCCGTGATATGTGTTCATGTGTATATATATAATGGAGGTAGGAATCCTCGACTTATATCATAGAGAGGATAAAGCGAATCATCCGTAGGAAGATATAAGAATAGTATTAGAAAAATAAGATTTACGCGATTACTCCTACGTTGATCGTTATAACGAAACGAAAATGCATATGGAGTAATACGCCACTAAGGGCAAGTATATAGAATATAAGAAGATTAAATTTAGAGAAAATAGGAAAATAAGAGAAAGAGTGAGAAAAAGGACTCGAGTCTCGGGTTTTACCCCGAGACACCTACGTAGCCTATAAAGGCATCAAAGTCCACGTAGTTCGCATATAAAACGAGGGGTGGGGTTTATCCCGTAAATCCAAATGGGGGATCTTTTATTTGTGAATGTGTGTGTGTATAGAAAAAGTGTTTTAGTTGTGAGAAAAGTGTGAGAAAGGTATGAGAATCCCTATTTGGAATTTATGAGCAAACCCTCTTTTTCTTATTTTTTGGGTTTTTATGTATATGAAAATAAGAGATGTGCAATAATACTAAATAAAAAGTATATTAGGATGTGCGAGATGAGATAATAAAAGTGCTAAGTAATAAAAACAAATTATTGAGAATTTAAGAGAATTTAAGAGAAGGTTGAGAAAGTTGGACCTTATTGAAGATCTTGAGCTTGATCTTGAATGTTGGAGAGCAGCCCTTGCACTTGGATAATGATGGAGAGTGGCTAATTCACCAAGTTTGATGAAAAGGATGATGAAAAGTGGAAGTAAAAAAGGATTTGGAGGTTGAAATCACGCTGCCTTCGAGAGAAGTTTATGGGATTCGTTGAGGGTGAATTTTATCAGATCTGGGATCCCCTTGCAAATGAGGTGAAGGCCTCCTTTTATAGGCTCAGTTCACTACCGATCGATATAGACCCGTTCCTTCCTATCGGCACCTACCGATAGGCAGGGTCTGGAACCTCCCATTTGGCAGTGTGTTTCAGGCCTTTTCGGAAAAATGGCTGCTGAGGGCAAACCGTTGGTCACAATCGTGCACGAGGCAGACCTTGGAAAGGTAATTCAGAGACGTTCGAAAGTCCTTTGGATCGCTCCCGGGTTCGGGAGTTGACTTTGGGTCAAATATGGCTCGAAAGTGTTTGTCGGTCCATTGGACGGGGAATCGCTCGGACGCAAACGGATCGTTCGTCCGCATGGTAAGTCCAAATCATGCACGGGGTTGACCGTTGGAAAGTTTAGGAGATGTACTTCGACATTCCAAAGAGTTTGACCCCATTTGGGGAGTTGACTTTGGTCAGCTGGACCCTGGAAGGTTTCCATGACCTCTTGGAGTCAAACGGGTCGTTCGTCCGCATGGTAACTCGAAATTGCGCACGGGATGGACCGTTGGAAAGGGTATTTAGTTCCCTTCGAAGATTTATTTAGTCTCAGTCAAGATGAAGAGTTGACTTAGGTCAAAAGGAGCCCGAGAGCGCCCGGTGGCCTCTAGGTCAAGTTTCGGACGCAAACTGATCGTTTGTCCGCATGGTAAGTCAGAATTGCACACGGGACGGACCGTTGGAAAGGGTATTAAGTGCCCTTCGAAGATTCATTCAGTCTCAATAGAGATTAAGAGTTTGACATTTTGGTCAAACTGAGCCAGGGAGTGCCCGATGGCTTCTAGGTCAGTACTCGGGACATGACTTGGGTTTGTGGTGATGAAGGGAGGTACTAGGGACCTAAGGAGAGTTAGGGGTAACAGAATGGGGTGTCTACAGCTTTTAAAGCAGATTTCATGCGGGATTTCCGGTAAGCATAGTTTGTCCCGTCAAAAACTGGCATTTTATTATATAATTTCTCCATTGAACACGCCCTTTTTCAAAAATTATTTTTTTCAAAAAATTGATATGTTAGAAAAATTTTGCGAAAAATTACACAGTATAATTGTGTAATTGGCTCTGATACCAATTTGTAGAGGGCACTTGCGTTCAAATTAAGAAATTATTTAATTAAATCTCAAATTTTTCAATTAAATCCTAAAACATGCATCTAGGTGTGATTGAAATCAATATGATCATGCAAGAATAATTAATCACACACAAAGCACACAAATGAGGAAAAATCCCTCAAAGGGGTAAAACCTTTTTATTTTCACTATAATTTGTAAAAATGGTTATAGATGTGGGTCGTTTGAACGAGCTCGTTGACCGAGGCACTCCGCTTCTACACTTAGAAAAATTATGCTTTTGATAAAAAATATTTCAGACTTCAAAAATTATTTTTTGAAAAATTTCCCAAATATTTATGCAAATATAAACAAATCCAATAAATCATTTTACCAATAATGCGTAGTGGAGTAGTGGGAAACAGATGAAAAGCACGTCACATATAGCATGATGTACGTGTGAAGATGATGGATGCATGGATTCGGATAGAGGTCGTCGTGGATGATCGTGATGACGTGTCGAATGTAGCGGTATCAAACATACAAACTCTGATTTAGGGAAAATAAAAAATTCCTAGATTCTACCCCGGACATTTATAAAATTATGTCCTTACAAATTCGTTACATTACGAATTACACCGATAAATCTTAGCCTTAATTCATCTCACTTATGGCTAAGTCCCAATCCTACCATATGCCTACTGGTAAGTAAAATATCTCCTACAATGTTTTAAAGGTATCCCAAAAGTTCCCCCGCTCATCGATTTCAAGATCAAGGATAAAATAAGGAAAATTACCAAAATCTATAAAATCAAATCGATTTGCCCAAGGGCCGAATCGATTTGCCTGACTGAATCGATTTGCCCTTAAGTCGAATCGATTTGAAAACTCGCAGGTCTTCTTCTTCCCTTGCAGTTGCATTTTTCTCCATTTTTCTTACCCAAAACTTCATGGTTCTTCACCAAACTTACAACTAAGATTCCCAAACATTATATACACATATAAGGGTGGTTTCCAACGTAAATATATCACCAAATCAACAAGAATCCTACTGAAGAACTGATTATTTCATAATTATCCATAAAACCCTAGTTTTATGATCTTCCATGCCTATACATCATAAAATCCAGATTTTCCCATTTATATTATCCCATATATTCTGATTTCGTCTTGAAATCATATAGGACTTTAATCTACATGCAAATCCTACCAAATATCATTAATTAAATCTCCAAAATCAAGTCAGAATCATTTATTCATGGGTATTGTTCAATTTTACTCTAACATGGATAATATATATACTCAATTTAGAAAGATAAACACCTTCATGATATTATAGGTCTGGTTCTCTACAAAAAGGTGTTGGGGTGGCCTTCCTCTCCTCCCGATCTACACTCTGGTGGTGGTGGTGGTGGTGGTGGTGGTGCAAAACTGGTGAGGGAACCCTTAAAATTCCTTCTCTTCCTCATCTAATGGCCTCTCCGTATTTTGGTAACTTCTAACCCTAACCCCCTTAACATAACTGATGATATAAACCTCTAAAATTCGTAGGTCATTTTCCCCCAAAATCCAAAAGACCAAATACCCTTCTGGGGTGTCGGTTTGGCCTAAAAATGCTCTGGGACCCAATCCAAACTCCCGAGTACACTTTTCTAACTATTTCGACCCTTACGGACACATTGACACACTCAAAATGACCATTTGAATGACTCATAATTAAATTATATTTTGTCTCATAAATTTAAGTCGCGACATAACTGATACGGGAGTCACGTCTGAATTAGCGTAACTATCGTATTTCTCACTCACGACAATCATAATACATTCTTATTTATTTATTACTCATTCACTAAGCAATACTCAAAATAAATAAATATTAACCCTTGTCTCGCTAATTAATATTTATTTTAAACCGGATTAATTTCCTATTTTTAATTTAATTAATCCCAATATAAAAACCATTAAAAATACGGGGTGTTACAGGCACCTATAGTGCCTCATGTGTAGGGGTATAAGAATTGACCTTAGGAGGACTTAGAGTTGCGAAAAGATTATTTCCATAAGTAACGTCAGATTACGATAATATCCTAGGGATAGATTGGCAGGGAAGACCATAGAGTACTGTGCAGGATGTGTACAGCGTTAAAGGTGAGGAAGCAAACCCAGTCCTAGAGTACTGTGCAGTTTCAAAATCCCCAAAATTCACATGGTTCTTCGACCAGGTGGGGATATCGAAAGGAAGTAGGTTGGAGATAAACTAGGCAATACTTGATATTATGAGGAAGAACGCGGTCCCTTCGCTGAGATGGAAGGGACCTATGGCCAGGTTGGTGAGAAGGTTTCTGTCAAAAGTAACCTTAAGCGATGCAGATAGGGCTGTAAGGTTCCCTCATAACAGGCCATTGTATGTGACTGCCAACGTCAATGGAGTTAGCTTTGCAAGGACTCTTATGGATGGGAGAGCTTCCATCAATATCATGCCAATCAACTCTTTCAACGCAGCTAATATTCCAGAAGAAAGGTTGGTCCCCATGCCTTTGGTGATTTCGAGGTATGATAACGAATCTTCCAAATCCATTGGGTACGTTAATGTTGGGATTGTAATGGGAAATTTGATTTCCCATGTCAAGTTCCACGTAATAGAGAGTGCAACTTCCTATTATTTGCTAATAGGAAGGGTATGGATGCACAACCAAGGGCTAGTTGCTTCGACGTACCATTAATGCGCTAAAGCGAATATTAAGGGAACGTAGGTTACCATTTGGGCTACAAAGAAGCCGTTCGCTGTCGAAGAAGCTCACTTGGTAGATGCGGCATTTTACACTGAATTGGAGGAGGATTTCCGCGTCCTAACGAGAAGAATAGAGGGAGAATGGGTTCCCTCGATCAGATAAAGGATGGGACCCTTGAACGAGCTGAGTAAAAAGGTTACAAGCAGCGCAAGAGTGATGACCGAAGAAGCTCATTAGGTGGTCCCCTAGCCCCAAAACATCTCGAAGAAGCTCAAAGATAAGATAAGGCCCAGAACGGATTCGATGGAACATGAGATCTAACGACAAAGCGTGCTAAGCTGGTTCTCGAGAAAAAGAGTGGCAGAGGCTTCTAGAGAGAAGAAGAGGAAGGTAGTCACCGTTACTAGTAGACAGTGCAAGAAGATCATTACCCAAGAAGTAAAGGTGGTATACTGATTGTAACGATGTGAGGGGGCAGCCGAAGAAACTGATGATGAGGTTAACCCGATATATAAATGTTTTCTAGTAGATCAACGGTGACGAATAACTCCAGCATACAGGAACTTGTGGAGGAAGTCACCGAGGAACCAGATTACATAACGGATCGACCGAAACTACAGGCACAAGAACCGGAGCAGTTAAACCTGGCGAAAGAAGAGGAGGACCCAAGGCCCATTTTCATCTCGAAAGATCTCAGTGAAGAAAAACGAAAGGCCTTAGTGGAGTTATTTCAGGAATTTATAGATGTTTTTGTGTGGAAATACACGAAGATGGAGGGGTTGGATGAGGAAGTGAGCTGCCACAAGTTTAACGTAATGCCTTCAGCCATTCCAATGAAATAAGCAACGAGAACGTACAAGCCTGAGCGATTTGAAGATCAAGGAAGAGGTTCAACGCTTAATAACGGTAGGGTTCATCACACCGATATAGCACCCACTCTGGATATCTAGCATTGTCCTAGTGGGAAAGAAAGATAAAAAACAAATAAGGATCTGTGTGGATTTCAAAAATTTGAACAGAGCTTGTCCCAAAGATGAGTTCCCTCTGCCCTCCATCGATAGCCTGATAGATGCAACGGATGGCCATGAGATGTATAACTTCGTGGATGGGTATGTAGGGTACAACCAGATCAAGATGGACCCCTCGAATGCAGAGAAAACAACATTCAAAACACCGTTGGGCAACTTCATGTACAAGGTGATGTCGTTCGGTCTCAAGAATACTGGGGCGACTTACCAGAGAACTATGATGGCCATTTTCCATGACTTCTTCCACAAATTTATGGAATTCTATGTGGGTGATTTGATCATCAAATCAAGGAAGGAGGAGTCCCATCTGAGCGATTTGAGGAAGGTGTTTTCCCGTTACATGAAGTATAAATTGAAGATGAACCCACTGAAGTGTGTTTTTGGAGTGACAAGGGGGAAATTCCTAGGCTTTGTGGTTGATCGACAAGGGGTACAGATGGACCAAAACAATCAGCGAGTGATCTTGGAAATGCCATGCCCAAGAACGGCGAAGGAGCTGAAAAGTTTCCTCGGCAAACTCTCCTACCTTAGGAGATTTGGGCCTGGATTGGTCAAAATAACACACCCGTTGATGCAGCTGTTGAGAAAAAACACAAATTTATGTGGGAGGAGATTCACCAGGAGTCTCTCGACGGACTGAAGAAGCTGCTCGTTTCACCATAGATCATAGTTCCCCCAAAGGCGGGAATACCGTTGCAACTGTACCTTACATCAACCACGAGGTCGGTGGGAATATCCTTGCAACTGTACCTTACATCAACCACGAGGTCCGTGGGAGCTTTGCTGGAATAAGAGATCGATGGGAAAGAATAGCCAGTCTACTACCTCAGCAGGATTATCCATGGGCCAGAAGTCAGATATAGTAGCTTGGAAAGGCATTATTTAGCCTTAGTATTTGTCGCGCAAAAACTTAGGCATTATATGTTATCTTTTACAATTCATATTGTGACTAGATGTGATCCTATTAAGTATTTGCTAGAAAGAACGATTTTGATTAGTAAAGCAGCTAGGTGGTTCCTCATCCTATCCGAGTATGACTTGAAGTGCGTAGTTCCTCGCGCAATCAAAATCCAGGCGTACGCTGATCTATTGGCTATTTTCCCCTCAGGATCGTTTGAGCCACCCAAAGAAAGTATTTCAGGAGATGATTTGCAGGCCAATCACCTAGACGCAACAGATGAGGAATGGACAATGCAGTTTGATGGATCCTCGACAGAAAAGAAAGGAGGAGCAGGGGTTATTCTTTCAAAAGGAATGGAAGAGATTTGCCTTTCCTACAAGTTAGATTTCCCATGTTTTAACAACGAGGCAGAATATGAAGCATTGGTGTTGGGATTGCTAGAGGCTCTTCGAAAGGGGATTCGTTCACTTTACATAAAAGGGGATTCAAACTAGGTGGTCTAACGAGTGAATAGAGAGTACGCGTTGAAACACATGAGCCTGGCACTATACAGGACAATCATTCAGAGGCTCCTCTGCCATTTCCATCGAACCAAGATCAAGAGACAGCCCAGAACGATAAATCGTCACCCAGACGCATATGACACCATTGCCTAGAAGATGGTCATGAGGAACGATACAACTATCGTCGTGATATAATGAAGAACAACTCCTTCGATGGTGTAGTCAATTCTACCAATGGAAGAGGGCGCAAACTGGAGGGGAGAGATCAAAAGGCAATTGGAATCTGGGGAAGGAGCGATGGGGCTGAGAGAATTAACCCAATACTTCACAAACCAGGGGAACCTTTACTTCAGAAATATAAGAGGATGGTTATCGAGGTGCATCGGCCCAGAAGAAGCAGAGCGAAGATTGAAGAAAATACACGAAAAGCACTGCGAAATAACTGAGATACCCCTCTACCGAAGAATGCAAAGGGAGGGATATTTTTGGCCAAGAATGAAATAAGACGCGGTAGAGCTACAACAGAAATGCGACAAATGCTAGTTATTCTTCGAGGCAGCTAAATGTCATTTTGTGGAGGCTCAGGCTTACTGGAGACAACCCTATATCAACTTCATTAAAAATGGAGTTATCCCGATAGAGAAAATTAATGCGATGGGACTCCGACGAAGGGCCCCCAGATTCTACGTTCAGGAGGGGCATCTTTATCAAAGGGGATACTTCAACAAGCCTTTGTATTGCATTACGAAGGAAAAAGAAGTGGAGGTCCACAAACAGGCGCACGATCCAGCTAACATAGGAGGGACCAAGTTATATGACCAGTTGATGACTTTGGGATACTATTGGCCAACGATGGAGAAAGACTCTGCTGAGTTCGTTAGGAAGTGCAAGGCTTACCAACTTCATGGAAATATAATCCATGCACCATCGGTGGACCTACACTCCCTGGCAACACCCTATCCTTTTCACACTTGGGCGTTCGACCTGGTGGGGGCAATACACCCTTCTTCGAAAGGGAAGATATGGATACTAGTAGCAACGGAGTGTTTCACAAAGTGGGTCGAAGTGATACCACTGAGAAGGGCAATAGCGGGGGTGGTGAGCAACTTCATCAGAGAATACATCATTTGTCGTTTTGGGATCCCAAAGGTTATCCTTTCAGACAATGGAACCCCTTTCATCAATTCAGAAGTAACGATGCTCACAGACAAGTACTCCATTGTCCATCATACCTCGACGGTGGCATATCCAAAGGGGAACGGTCAGGCCGAAGCAACTAACAAAACCTTGGTTAATATCTTAGCTAAAACAATGGAGGATTTCCCAGGATCGTGGGACGACAAGTTACCAATCGTATTATGGGCCTATCGAACAACTAAGAGGAAGCCCACGGGGTATACACCGTTCTCTCTTGTTTATGGGGCCGAGGAGATTCTCCCAGTAGAATTAGAAGTTCCCTCTGCTCGATATGCTTTGCGAAGTAGCATGCTCCCTCATAATAGACATGTGAAGTTGGAAGCGTTGGATGAACACAGAGATAATACGATGCAACACTTTCGAATGTATACAAAATAGCTCTCCAGGGCATACGATAACTTTGTAATACCAAGGAAGTTCGTGGGGGGAGATCTCGTATTGAAGGCAGCAGTGAAACACACCAGGGGGCTCCCTCTATCTAAGTTTGCAGCGAATTTGGAGGGACCTTTCATCGTAAAAAAGGCTCATGACTCAGGTTATTGCTTAATTTCAAAAATGGAAGAAGACAAATAGGGGTGGTAAACGGACGGATACGGATCGGATACCATGTTTTCCATATTCGTATCCGCTATCTGACTGTACTATTCATATACGTATCTGTATCCGTATTCGCCCGGATAGTTAAAACAACTATCCATATTCGTATCCGCTCGGATACCTCGGATTTGGATAATATTCGTATCCGTTTACATTATTTAGCCATCGCAAAAAATAACAATTAAAATATCCAATCCAATCCAATCCAAATAAATATGTAACAAAATTACTACCTCCTAACATTAGCAATTATGCATTCCATAATAATAGTATCATTACATAATGATAATATGGCTTAAAGTCATCCATACTTTACAACCATATAAGCTTAAAGCCATCCAAAAAAATAAGAGTCGCATTCCATGACAATAGAAATAAATATGCACTTTTTAGATTAATCAAATTTATTGAGAATGATAACCTCATGGACCTTTTGTCTTCAAAACATACTGATAATTTTATTTTAATAAGTATACATTTATATTTTGTATATAATATACATGTTGTTAACTTCAGTTCTCATTACAATCAAAACCATCTCTTTACTTTTATGTTTCTCTCTTACATTCTTTTTTTTTCTCTTATATTTATTTATAATTAAGGAAACTAACTAACAACCACATGAGAGTTTCTTTTCTCTTATTTTGTACGAAGGAGAAATGAAACGAAGTTAGTTTTTTTTTAGTGGAGTATATGTTCTTTAGTCGGTGTATGTTGTTTGTGATAAGGTGTATTGTAACTTTAGTGTAACTCCATGATAATATACCCAATTAAATAATAATACATGACATTTTATAATATACCCAATAAAACAATAACTTTAGGGTGTTTTTGTTTTGAATGGAGTATGTGTTTATTTTGTTTCAGGAATAAATGAGTAAGATTTGTTTTAATATTATTTTATTAGTAATACTAAGACTAATATTATTAGTAACATTTTAAACATATGTTTGACGGATACGGATATCCGGTAAAACGGGTATCCGATAAAATGGATACTCCACATCGGATATGGATTATCCGTGTCAGATATGAGTACTATCTATATCCGTATCCGTTTTCTCGGATATTTTTAAAGAGTATCCATATTCGTATCCGTTTCCATATTTTTGAATAAATATCCGAAAATTCGGATTCGGATATCGGACGGATGCGGATTTTTGAATATTTGTTTACAACCCTAAAGACAAACCATTCAAGATCAACAAGAAATGGTTGAAAGTCTATCATGTGTAGACAGTTATGTTTGACCACTAATGTATTTGGCTGTTATTATGAATACACAAGTTCTTTTTATGATGAGTATGCAAGTTCTTTTTTTTTTTTATTATAACTCAAGTAGAGATAAAAGGATTACAGAACTTCACAAGCTATTCAAACAGTTATAACACAAAGGAATGGCATAAGAAAGTTGATATATTTTTCCATTCATAAACTTTGGGGCTTTACAAAATTAGGAGCTATTGCCCAAGAATTACATGGAAAGAAAAGAATATATATATATATATATAAGTTCATTGGCCTAAGATTAACCACGACTCTGGAGAAGAGAAAAATCTCTAGAGAGGCCCGAAGAAGCTGCTTGGCAAGACCGTTGAGCATTGATAGAGACCTCCAACCTTATTTGCGCTTGTGTGCGCTCGATCATAAGTTTTTTCTCATTTCAGCTTCACCAGATGCAAAGATTCTTCGATGTCCTCCACCTCTTTATCAACATCTCCAAGAAGAGGTGCTAGCTCGGCCAACTTAGCTTCCTCGGCCCGCTGATCCTCCTGATGTTTCTGCAAGAGTTCCCTCTGACTGTCCACTCGTTGGCTCTTCAAGGTCTTCAAATGCGTGATAAGCTAGTCAAAACGAAATCCGTCGTGACCCAACTCCCTCACATAACACAAAAAATGGTTAAAGAGGGGTCTGGTAACGTTTGAGGTTAGAGTGTTGGCAATTTCAGTAATGACGGTAGCCATGCCTTAAAGCCTGTAACCCATAACATAGATGTTTGAACGCAAGCAGTCCACCGTGAATGTCTCAGGATGATAATTTACAAGCTGTTCAATGACCAGATGATGGTTGGCAGGCATCTGAGGAGAACACTGAAGCACCATCAGGCAGAAGGCGTGAGGAGCGAGGTCGGGTAGAGGAAGCTCACAGCCAGATTCGCTCTCCACAGCAGCACCAGTCATGGAACCTTGATTATTATGGCTAGAATCTTCTGAAATGACAGGTTCCCGATGGGGCGAGGTAATGGGCGAAGGAACTGGTGGAGAATCCTCCCGAGCAACCTGAAAGCAGTTAGAGGAAAGATGGAGTTTATGGAAAAAAACCTTAACAAGTGTTTTCGTTGTTAAGTCACCGATATAGGTGGAGTTTATGAAAAAATCTTAATAAGTGTTCTCGTTGTTAACTCACCGATATGGGTGGAGTTGATGAAAAACGTTAACAAGTATTTTCTTTGTTAAGTCACCAATATAGGTGGAGTTTATGAAAAAATCTTAACAAGTGTTTTCGCTGTTAAGTCACCAATATAGGTGGAGCTCATGAAAAAACCTTAACAAGCGTTTTCGTTGTTAAGTCACCCTTATAGGTGGAGTTTACGATAATTTTTTCAATAAGAATGCAGAGAAATTATCGAAATACCTCAGTCATAGCAAGAGCGAAAATGGGAACCACCATGGAGGCCATAGGGGCAGGAACCGTTGGAGGCAGGCTCATTGCCTCAGAAGCCTCAACGGGGCCCCTAAATGAAGAAGCCGCAACGGTAGCCAAAGATCCCTTGCCAACAAATGGTACCAGGGATAACGAGGGAGTCTCACCCAAAGAACATGAGGAATCTCCAAGCAATGCCCCAACATGGGTAGGCACTGGAGAATCACCACGTGAGACAACAACATCAACATGGGCCTTGTAAAGGAAAAGGCCACTAAGAGCAAAGGGCGGAGAGAGACTTGGAGAAAGATGCAGCAACAAAGCTAAGTGTTAGAAATGATAAATTAGTACTCAAAAATAGAGAAATACTTATAAACGTTACTTACCCCCGTTATGGCACTAAAGAGGGGAATTGTAGTCCGAGGTCTCCTCAGTATAAGGGGAAGAAGGATGTTGGCTACTAGTGACGCCACCTCAACCTGGGGAACCCCAACATGTCAAGGTTCAGCATATTACACAGAAAGAAAAGGGGTGGAGTAGAGAAATGTTGCCAGGCCTAATAGGTAATAGATAGTATGTTACCTCGGGGGAACTTTCTGCAACTGGAACAAGGGGCAGAAGAGCCTCAGACTGAGGTTCTAATTCAGAAGAAGCTGAGAGTGGGATCATTGTCTCAATAGATTCAATGGTAGTAGCCCCCGCAGCAGCATCTCTAGCCCGTTGGAAGGATGAATGGCGAGAGTAAGTAAGACTTATTAGGGGGAATGGGGAAGGGTAGTGTCTGCCGGAGAGATACCGTAATGCCCCCCCCACGAAACGGCTTACTGGAGGGATGGGGGGACTGGGCCCTTCTTCTTTAACTCCCTGCACCAAAACATTTTCTTATCAATAAATGAGCAAATGCAACACCTTGAGAGAAGGGGAATAAGAAATAAAGAATGCACACATACCTCAGATCCATAGAGAGAACGAGATGATATAACCACTGGTGAAGGTGGCGAGGAGGCAACAACAGAGGGAGTAGAAGATAGAGGTATATCGGTTGTTTATTTCTTCTAGGACTTAGTGCCCAGAGTTTTCTTCCTTGTGTTCGTTGTATCACCACCTTGAGGTACCCTCTACCTTTTTCTCTTCTTTGTCAGTGGCTCAGTCAGATCAACCACAATCGTGGGAAAGTTAGCCGAAGGAGGAATGACGATAGCGCGCCGTTGAAACTCAGCATTTATTCTCTCGACCTCAGCTTGCACCTGCCTCCTCAGCTCTTCAGCTACCTCTGGAGACATAAGAGGGGTAACGGAGGCAATGGAAAATGCCTCCAAAGGAGTTTGTGCTTGAACTTAGGGCATAGATTTTGAGGACTTGGACTTCTTGGCCTTCTTAGCGGGTGACTGAGAAGGCCCTTCTCCTATTGCAGCTTCGATCAAATAGGCAGTTTATTTGGGAGCTGCAATGGCCTTGGGTTTTGTGAAGAAAGTTGGGATCATTGGGCAATAAGGGGGTAGATCCTAGGGAGATTCTTTAATGGTTTTACTCAATAGAAACTCAACTCCAAGCACGGAGTTTCCCTTAAAACCTAGTTCAGAAGAAGAGAAAGCAAGGACTAGGGATATTGAGGGGGGGACTGAATGTACTCACGGATCATTTCTAACTGCCCCAAATGGAATTTAGTGGCAAAGGAGGTGGATACGTCTCCCTTCCTAGTGGGACTAGGAAGGGTGACACGGCCATCGATGGTGGACGTCACACCAAGCACCGTGACTGCAGTATAGAATGTGCAAGCTTTAGCGAAAGTGGCCTTTAGGTGGTTGTGTTGAAATACAGGTTGAGGGGCCCTCTGATCAAACCCGAACTGCCTATTACATCTGTCAGGATTGTAGGGCTCTGAGGCATACCCCCATTCAGTGTAGGAAGGAAGAAACCTGGGGGTAAATAGAAGCACCACGTCTTGCGAGGGATCTTCTACAACTGGGATAAACTTGACCGTTGTGGCTGCGGAAAGAAAAAAATCCCAACTATGGGCAAATGTAGACTCACTGTATAGCCTCATCACAAAGGAGTCTAAAACATCAAAAACTTCCATTATCTCCTTTCGACTTTGTTTTTTGTGAATACATAAGAGGCGTGGTGGCTAGATACTGCCCACAGGAAGAGGAATAGACTTGGCGGCGATGGCAGGAAAATGAGTGTAAAGAAAGCCCGTCAAAATGATGGTGTTGGAAAAATTGGCCAAGTTATAACGGCCCACTGATCGTGCCATGTTGAAGTGGGTTCGATCCAACCAGGTGTAGAGGGACCCTAAGGCGATGGAGGCTAGAGGAAGGTTGAAACACCTGGCCAAATGAATGGAAATATTTATAAGGTCCCTCCTGGGCTGATAGTTGGGTTTCCCAGTCAGGAAGAAGCATGAAAGCAACAAAAGTATATAGGATGGTAGTTCCGGGGATGTACCTCTACCTCGACCCATTACAGCATTGACATCCTTCGGTGTCAAAGCTTCGAAAAAATAGCTGATGGGGGGAGTAAATGTGGCTTTGTTCGAGGAATAAGTGTAACTGCGATAGATTCAGTCCAGCTCAGTTCGATCAGCAGCCTCTTCGGTATCCAAGGCCTCACCGTGATATGTGAACTCACCCATTGTCTCAAACCCCAGGAGCTCACAGACGTCCTCCAATGTAATAGTGAACTCTCCCCACGCAGCAACAAAAGTGTGGGTTGTGATGTTCCATTTGGAAACTAGTACTTGGAGCGCCGCGTTATGCTTAGAGAGGGTGAACTCCCCAAACCAGTAGGCTCGATGAAGCCCAACCTTTGTAAGAGTAGTAGCGTGATAACTCTGCATATGTGTATGCCAGGCACTGAAATGGGCTGGCGACCCCCGAGTGTTTCGAAGTCAATCTGAGAATAGAGGAAGTCACTACGGTCTAGACGAAAATGCAGAGTCCCCTCGGGTGGAAGATAGACCCACTTTGATGAATCCATTTACTCATCACCCAACAGTAAGGGGTCGAACTTGGATGAGAAATGGAAAGTCTTGCATGTATCAGAAAATTTATCATCTTCGTCAAAGATGGGCACCCAGCGATAGAAGCGTAGTTGCTCTTGACAAGCAGTATTCAGGGCAGTGCCGTTAGGGACAGCAGCAACGCCAGCAGCCGTAGAGGGGGAGCCTGGATGAGTAGTGGTGGTGGAAACCTTAGAAGTACTTGAAGAAGCCATAATAGAGTGGCGATTAATGGTATAGCTGAGTAAGAAGGACTACGAACAAGGAGGGAGCAGCACAACCACAGGTGGTGGCGCAAAAGATGAGAAAGGGAGGAGACTGGGTAAAGAACTGGATAACAATGGAGGTTTTTGCATAGTTTTCTCTCTCTAAAGAAGACGAGAGCTTGAAGAAGATGAGGGAAAGAGAAGGGTTTTGAAATAAAAAGAGACGTTTGAACCTTTTAACCTAACTTTTGAGTTTCCCACCATCGCACGTGCATGGCCACCTATAATCATTTCAAATGAACACGTGGCACTTCGGGAAGTGTTTTGACAGCTGAAAAGATAGTTCTACGTCATTTACGAAGCGACGCCTAGGGAATTGAAGGAGTTGCCTTCTTCAGCAAGTTTGAGTTTTGGCGCCAGAAATTTTTTGTCAAACATATCCAATAACTCCCAATGGAAAAGATGTCCCAACGGTTCAAAAAGCTACGATGTCCCCTCGCCACAAGTCCAAACGTTGTTTAATTATGACTCAGCTACATCGGGGAGAATTTCTACTTTTTCGAACATAGAAAAACATTACAGGGGAGAATTTTACTTGCCAAGAATCAAAACGAGTATTTGAGAAGGTTAGCAGGCCTTCGGGAGAATTTCAAATAATAAAAAGCTAGAACGGTTGAAGCTCAGTATAAGGAAAAAGTGACGATGTCCCTTCGTCAAAGCCCCAATAAGTCATGGCGCTTCGGCTCAGGAACATCGGGGAGAATTTTACTTTTTCTTGGAGATTATAACGCTGCGGTTCTAACGAGGGAAAGGAGGCCAAAATTGTTACACACAGAGAAGGTTCATCGGATTGAGGGGTTTTCATGAAGACATTTCTTGTTCCAACAACAAATCTCTCCACGAAGGGGCAAATGTAGCGGGCGCTTGAAGGTAATCCTGAGATTATGGATAATTTCTCCATTAGCAACAGTGTTCGGGATTAAGAAGCCAAGACAGCTTAGTGTGGCAACTCAGCATGGTAACTCATACTTTGGCTTGTTGTGTTAATCATATTGTATCTTTGTTTATATAGACTGCAAGCTATAACAGTTGTAATGATGTAACGAGAATAATAAAGAGTTTTAATGCGAGGTCAAATGGTACTCGCGAGAGACCAGGCTTGGCAGGGCCTGGGAGAGCTTTCATGCTCTATCGAATGACCTCGCCGTGGGAACTTTAAAGGGACTTGGTTTGGAGGATTGAGAAGTGAGGCGCCGTTGGGGCTCGTCCGACTATCTTAGATACACCTGGTAAAACATCGAAGAACCCTAACTGTGGAACCTCGGGCAAAGCAGCTCGGAGTTCCATCAGGCGTTGAGTTGTGAACCAAACGACCCTCTACTTAATGTCACATCTACTGTAGGTGATGTCACTAGCCAGCTAAACAATGTCAGACATGCACTTGAGTAAACCACCGTGGTATTTGGGCCTGTCAGGCAGTTGGTGAGCCACCTCTGCAACAACAGCCCCCTGACACACAGTGGTTAAGCAAAAGGCATGTCTTGGCATTTAATGTTTATGACGTGGAGACAACTAGTGCATCAGGTATTTAATGTTTGTGACATAAAGTATGAGGGAGGCTTTTAACAGGCATTGATGACTGAGTTGCCTCGGGGTGGTGTGGGGTGCTATTTAAGGACCCCAACCACCTTTGAGGAAGGGGGATCTTTTTGAGAGTTTAGAAGTTATTACTAGAGAGAATATACACCAGGGAGAGTTATTACAAACCAGAGAGATTTACTCACCGACCATTATCATTTATTACGAAGCTTTTAACATTTGATAGAGATTCTTGAGGGTGGTTGTTGTGTTTGGCTGCTTGTCAAGGTGTATCTAGGGTGCTTACTTCCCTTTCCCTCTAGCGAAGTTACTTCTAAGTTCATTACTACCTTCTGAGATATACACGAGAGATTTGTGAGTTTAAACTGAGTTCATCTTCATTGAGTTTGTGTGTGCATGTCCTATAATTAATCCAAGGTTTTGGCTCATTAACTTATCATTACCGTACTCAAAAGGGGTTACACCTCCATCTTATCTAAACTACCCTCTTACACATACACAAGTCAATAAATTTTTAACTTATGTTCATTAAACATCGCTTCATGTTTATGTTTTTCATAAACTTAATTGGTGATATTATAATAAAAGAAACTGTGGCATTTGTGTTTGATGACCATTATTGCGTTCCCAAAATACATATCACCACTTAAATGTTTGCTCAATTATTTTATTTGAACCTATAGGCTACCAAATCACAACAATTGAATAACACAATATATATGCAACATCATAAGGTATCAACATCCAAGCATTCAATATCATACATGGACTCATTAGCAACCAGACTATGCATGATATGAATGCATTAGTCCAATATTTATCTATTATGGAATGGATCACTTTAATGAACACCAAACCATACATTATATAAATATTAGAGATACGCATACATGTTCAAAATATCCGTAATATATGAATAAATTATATTATTGTGTATTGCTTAATTTGAATATTAATATTAAAAAAATGAAATCATAAATCTAATATCCATACATATGAATTATAGCATGTGTTTGACACCTAACTCAACATAAACATGAATAATAGAATCAACGTGAACAAAGAAAACAACCCCGTGGTGAAAAAATACATAATATTTGAGAAAATCGTAATTTTTGCAAAAATTAATATTTTTAGTTAGCACCACAGGAAAGTAGAGAAATACTTTAGGATCTCAAAATAATTTGCAAAATTCAAAAATTAATTTTCTGAAGTGAGATATTAATGTCAACATTATTACTAAAAATGGTAAAAACGTAATTTTCAGGCCTAATGACTTCAAAACATAAAAGTAAGGGTGCGCCCATTATTTACAATGGGTTTTGTTTATTTTGACGTTTCCAGTCGAACATGTGAGTTTCGTAAAATTTCGAGTAAGTTTTGACCCTTTATTCCAACCAGTGAGTATTGACGACAGAAGAAAAACGTCACATAAAGTCTCAGACATACTTTAAGAGTGGATTTAATGACAAAAATTAAAATGTCGCAGAAAGTCTCAGGCGCACCAAAGCAATTTAATGTAGATTTCATCATAGGCAAACATTAATAAAGGAAATTCTGATAACTTAAACTTTTGCTCTGATAGCACATGTAAAACCATTCTTAAGAACGCCCTAATATTAATAACAAACACATTAATATGATTGAACTTTAGTATACAATTATTTCTTAATAAATGGATCTTGGATCATCATGTTTTTCAGAAAATATCGCTAAACAATAGAAAATGAGACTTACCTTGATCCAATGCATTAATCAAGTTTGCTCTAGAAGTTTTTAATCATCTTGATTATTTGCTTCAGCAATCACTCTTCTTTAATAAAAAATTGCACATAAATGGAATTTCGAAATTTTCTCTCTTACCAAATGTATTGTGTTTATGCAGATTATTTGATAGAGAATAACCTACTATATATAAGATGAGAGAGGACCCAAATCTCCTATTAAAATATAATTATACCATTCGTCACAATTAAACTTGTATTAGGAGATTAATCCACTTAATCTCTTAAAATCATGTTGACTTATCTAAAAGTCTCCTAACCAAATATGATTTTTTTAATTGAACCATATTAAGTAGGACTAAGTCATTAATTAATTTCAAATTTCATAATTTTAATATTATTAAATGGATAAATATTTCTTACACGATACTCCAATAGAATTATCATAATTACTATTTTAATGCTCAAAGCAACTGCCTCTAGACACGCGTTAACATTTTCTCTGAAAGTAACTACAACATCAGCTGGTTCTGGACTTTTTTTCATAACGTCAATCACAACAACATCAGCTTGGACTTTTCTTGTCCTCGAGATTTTTTTTTCCTTCACCATCTCCATCTGGAAAATGGAAACGAAATTTCCTTTCAACTGCAAATAGACGTTTGTAGAGTTCCTTTTCTACTCTTTCCGCACCTCCAACCTTTCCATAGTTGAGAAAGAAAACAACGCATATCCATAAGTAGATATCATCAATATTTAATCATAATAATTATTCATAGAAAATTACAGTGGTTCAGAGTGAAATATTTTTCAGCTAGCTTAAAAATAAATTAGTGAAAAAGGGCATATTTAGAGTTAAAATTTGTTATCTATTTTTGTTGAATTACATAATATAGTTTATATTATTTATTGTCATTATAAAATATGAAAAATAATATATACTGAGCTTAAATTAACAATAATAGTAACAAAAAAAGAAAGAAAAATACAATGCAGTGGGAAGCTACAAAGATATGGATAAAAAAGTTCCCAACAACACTTGAAGTGCCCGCAGACATTGCAAACATGCCTAAATATATCGTGTTTTATTGTCTAAAGTACACTATGCAATTTGGATGGTTAAAATGGCAATATTTGGCGATTTGTTATCTAAAGTACGTTATGGAATTTGGATAGTAAAAGATGCCAATCGTCTAATGATGGTGTCAAGTCTCTTTGGAATGACTTGTGAGGATTGCTCTACAGCTTATTTTTCATAAATAGATTTCTGGCTTTTGTTTAGAATTAGAGCTTCAAAGAGAAAGATAAGCCACAATCCCCCTCCTTTAAATTAATTGTGTAAAAATGAAATTTCTATGCGCGAGAATGAGAAAGGCCTACCTTGGTTTCAATGTCTAACACCGCAGACATTTCCTGAGCTGAAATATATGATTTGACGGCTCTGGTTTTGGATCCACTCTCTTTCACGCATTTTAAAACCTCCAACATAGAATCAATCCCAGATGAAGGAGAAGCCACACTTAATTTGATCTTAGCCACCTCAACTTCCTCACCTTTTCTTGTACCTAAAAGTGTCTCAATCTCATTTTTCTTCAACTGCAAATCTATGTAACATCTCTTCAGCTCTCTTATTTCCTTGGTAGCCGTTGCAACAATAGAATTCTTATCACTCTGCCAAAATAAAATAAAATAAAAAGTGAAACCCAAAAAAGAAATGGTACACGTAACGTAATACAGAAACATAAAATGTATGTTCATACCCATACCTTAGTTCCGGAGGGCAACACAGAGTGTAAGTTCAAATAACTCTGTCTCTGTTTCTCTCTTCTCATCCTCTCACTAATCATATGCCTTCGACACCTTTCTCTCTCTGGCTGCTCAGTTTCACTGCTATTCTTCATCAAAAACTCCATCATTCTCTTGTTCATATTTCGGTTACTCTTTGTTGGAATTTTTCCGGTGGGCTGATGTATGTAACTAAGGAAAGCAGTTTGAGACACCAAACGAGGCTCATCAAGCCATAGTATGTCTCCTTGGGAATCGTAATTGTACTGGAAGAAATGATCCATGTGATTTTCTTGTCCAACTGAAATTTTAAAAATTTGGTTCGTAACGGTCAGTGTTTAGAATTAATTACACTCGTACATATATATATATATGTGTCATGAAACTCGCATTTAGCATGTGGGTCAAATGAGGGTTAAAAAAATAAAGAAGAAGAAGAAGATTTAGCACGTGGGCCAAATGTCGATGTTTACACGACGGCCAGGCGAGTTTTTACTTGCATATAATAATATCCACTCCTACGTGGACATCGAAATGAGTGACTTTTCTCCACGGATAGTGGACTAGAATAGTGATGGGAAGGCTCCTCATGGTTTCAGACCATTTTTTTTTTGTTGCTTGTTGCATACCACTTTCTCTTTTATTTTTATTTTTTTTTATTTTGTTGTTGCTGGTTTCACCCCCACCCCCACATTGCTTTTTTCGAATGATGAAAGCATAACTAGATGGGTCCCAACGACTTGGTCCCATGTTGGTTGTCAGTAGATCCTACAAATAGCGGGAATAGGTGGATATGTGTGAATTTCGGGCTCACAACGAATTGGATTTTGATTCGGATTCGAATTGAATTTGATTCCTTTGCTCGAATCATGTTATAAATTTAAAATCCGATTATTCAATAACTCCTTTATCCGTTTACTTAATGGATCGAATATAGATTAATATTAATCCGATTCGATTAATAATTGTGTATATATATAAGCTTATCGTCAAGTGACACATGTCTAGTCCACATTATTAAGCGATACATGTCTAGTCCACACTATTAAAATGCGAGATAATCAGTAAAAGTATATATAGTCCACACTATTAAAATGCGGGACAATTCGCAAAAAAAAAATATATATATATATATATATATATATATATATATATATATATATATATATATATAATATGGAGCCATATGGAGATGGCAAAAAGACATGTATGATATTTTTGACATTTCATGCCCATGCATGAAATGTCATGCTAAAAGGTGTTTTTTTTTTTTTTAATAAATAGATATGGATTTTTTTTAACTATTTTTTTTTTCTTTCTTCTTTTTATTTTTTTATGGGCTGGATTTTTTTTATCACGGGGCAAATTTATCGCCGTGCGCTCGGCACGGGTATTCGCTAGTATATATATATATATATATATATATATATATATATATATATATATAGAGAGAGAGAGAGAGAGAGAGAGAACTCTTTATGGTGCATACCCCAGCGCATACCATTTTTTTAGAATAGTAAAAAAATAAATTTTTGATGAAACTTCATGAATATGATCTCCATGGTGGGAAGAGATTTGTAAAAAAGGACATTGAATTTTTTTATGAAACTTAATGAATATAATGTAGATAGTGAGAAGATCATATCTATTAAGTTTCATAAAAAAATTCAATCAATAACATAGGGGGATCCACACTAGGTCCAAGTGGGGCCGCCGCCCCAATTGAGATTTGAGTTTTTTTTCTTAGGGTTAATCCAATCGATCATCTCCAAAGTTTAGGTTTTGGAGATGTGATCTTTATCAAGTTGTTTCTGTTTTATTAAGGATGCTTGAATTGGGCCTTAATGGTGCTAGGCGAGTTAACTCATTTTTGTACTTCATATTAAGCAAAATTCAATTGTTGTCACTACTAAAATTTGGGTATTATTAATATTTATTAAGCGTTGTTTATTTCTTGAAATTAATTAGGTACTGTTAATAATGATTGAGAGCAGTTGTTTGGGCATTATAAAGTTATATTTTGTATAAAACTCAAAATAACCCCCAAAAAAATTGCCTCGGGAGCTCCCGCCCCCGAACCCCCAGTACCACTCGAAACGTTCCCTCCAATTCACCTAAATTCCTGGATCTGTCACTAATTAATAAAACAGCTTGCTCTGCCCCCCAACATTTCAAAGGTTGAAAATGCATATTCATACCATTTTTTTTACATATCGCCTTATCTCAACGGGGGTTATTGAATTTTTTGGCAAAAAAAATTCTGACGGTGGAGATCAGATTCACGAAGTTTCATCAAGAAATTCATTTTTTTTATTGTTTTTATAAAAATGGTATGTACCGGGGGTCTACACCATAAGGAGTCCTTACAGAAATTTTTTTCTCTCTATATATATATAGGGAGAGGATCACGAGTGGACCCGAAATGCGAACTTTTAATGGACCTTAAAAAAAAATACCTAATACCCCATTAATTTTAATTTCTATGTTGTAATTGGTCCGCACCAGCGGCAATTGACACGCTTGTGACCCGAGACCTCGCCCCCACCACCATTGCAGACCACTAGTTAAAAAAAAATAAGTTGCTGCAATGTTTACTCATGGATAACATGGGGGGTAAAGGGGTCTCGGGTCACACGCGTGTTCGTTGCCGCTGACGCGGACCAATTACACTATATGAATTAAAATTAATGGGTTGTAAGGTATTTTTTGTTAAGGTCCATTAAAAAGTCCGTTTTTTAGGTCCACTTATTATCCTCTCCCTATACATACATATATATATATATATATGCTCTTGTGCAATCTTTAACAGTGCGGACCGGACATATGTCGCTAGGCGATGAGCCCAAAAATTATCGGCTAAATTATAGGCTCTCTTTCTCTCTTTACTACGCTAACTGCCAGTTGACACATATTCAGTCCGCACTGTTAAAATTCGGGACAGGCCACAGAAGAGCATTACTATATATATATATATATATATATATAGAGAGAGAGAGAGAGAGAGAGAGGGGTTCTCCTACATCACACTTTATATATCGCACCATACATCCCACCGAGTTCTCAGACCTAATAAATTTTTTTTCTAAATTTTTTATTTATTAAAATTAACCTTTTAATCAACACATGTGCAAAAAATTAGGTCAAAATACATTTTTTAGATATTTTTAAAAATTAAATTTTTTAGGGCCTAACTCTAAGTGTGATGTATTGGTGATATAGGAATATGACTCATGCGTCCTATATCACCCATACATCAGACCTAGTTATAGGACGTTTATTTTTTTATAATTATTATATTTTATCCATTGAGTTAACCCTTCAATCAACACATGTTAAAAAAAATAGTTCAAAATACAATTTCGAACTATTTGTTAAAAATTCAATAAAAAAACTGTTGAAAATACCTTATTTTATAAGGGTTTGTGCCACCAGAATTTTTTAAAATTAAAAAAAATAGCTAGAAAATGTATTTTGACCTAATGTTTTATACGTGTGTTGATTGAAAGGTTAATTTAAATTGAAAAATAAAAAATTTGAAAAAAAAAATCATTAGGACCTAGAACTATATGTAATGTAGGAAAGCCCCTCTCTCTCTCTCTCTCTCTCTCTCTCTCTCTCTCTCTAATTAAAAAATAAAAAAAATGATAATCAGATTATTATGATCGAATTGGATTATTCGGTTCTTTAAAGAATTCGGATTCGACATTATAGATTTATAATTCGTCGAATTATCAAATCTTATCCGAATCCGAAATTTGTTAACGGAAACAGATTTGGGATCACCTCGATCTGACCCATTTAAAGGCCTAAGTGGGTAAGAAACGAATTTGTTTTAATATGGGCAAATAAAAAACGGGGATTCGAGGCGGGTCAGATATGGATTAGACCCTAACCGATTCGAGTCGGATAAACATGAGAAATTAGAATGAATCATTGTTTTTGTACTTCAACTGAGTCATACACAGAAATAAACAAGGGTAACTATATGAATATATGTATATATACACATAAAACATATCCAAATACCCTTTTCCATTTATATATTTATATATATATATAGGCGAGAGATCGTGCAAAGCCGATGTGAATTGAAAAGATTAGTTTTGGGTTGAAACCTATTTCTTTTGAACAGTGACTCACCCGTTTGGATCTGCAACTCACCCACCATTTTGACTCGAAATTAGGGGTGGACAAAAAATTATCCGAATCGACCGAATTGAAAATCAAGGCTATTTTGAAAACGGTCTGAAAATTGGTCCACAAAAACTAAAAAGTGATTAAAATGGTCCGGTCCGCGATCCACCATATAAAAAAATGGTTTAGACTGCACCAGACCGATTCCCATATATATATAAACTAGGGTATACCCATGCCGATGGCACGATGATAAATTTGCTCCTGAATATTTCTGGTTATAACATACTTATACAGGTGCCGATGGCACTAATTGTCTATGTTCCAACACACGTGGTGTTTAAACCCATCAGCACTAACTTTTGTCGAGAACAACATGTGTGGTGGCAAATGCCAACAACACTAAGTTATACCAAGAGCACTACATTATGACTATACCAACACGCCTGTGCCCGTATCGTTGGCACGGTGATAATTTTTCTTTCGATTAATCACATAAGACTCACAAACACTATTTATTATCACATCACATACCATAATAAAATGTTGGCAAATAGAACTTTTAGTAACATATAAAATAAGGTGTACTAAACATTAATTGTCATTTTTTTTAATTTAGAGTTGAATTTTGATTTGAGTTTTGGAACCAAGGGCACGCAAAATGAATATAAAATATTTATTACAACCAATATTCACATAAAACATTCATAATAAAAATAATGAAACATGCACTGTCATAATAAACTGGGTATGCCATTATTAACACAACTATCTCTTAGGTCCTGATATGAAATTTGAATTAAAAAAATAGCCATAAAAACTGAAAGAAAAAAACATAATCTCTAATTCACATATACACAACATATGAGTATTTTCATGTTATTAAATTATGAACAAAAACATTAATCAACATAGTATCCATGTTTTTCCTTGCCCTTCTTCTTCTTCTTCTTCTTCTTCTTCTTCTTCTTCTTCTTCTTCTTAGTTTCCCTTGCAGTGGAATAGTTTTACCACTGTCCAAAAAATAAAGAATAAAAACATCACTGTATATAAGAAAGATAAAAAAACACAAAACAATTATTTTAAATTTTTAAAGGGGTTCTATTTTTTTTATTCCCTCACATACATTACGAAAACACTTCGCAGACATGCGAAGATGGCACGACAAGAAATTACTTCCAAACATGTGTTATAACAGCCCTATATATTTGATTATGTAGGACTAATGTTAATTTTCCAGTATAAAGATACACGTGTATGAGTTTTCTTCATCCCTGCGAATACCTAATCCGGCAACTCAATCCTACTCGAGTACCTATTCCAACACATTTAAAACAATAAAAAAATCCTAAACAATCTTACTCGAGTACATGTACATAAGAGATTTCAAAAATTAAAATCTCAAACCCTAAAATTTCAAAAAGTCCTCCAAAATCGAGTACTTATCTTAAACCCATTTCGTGTTTAAGTCCATTTGAGGGAGTCATTTTTTGGACCGACTAAGGATCATTCAAAATATAAATAAATGTTCAAGTCGTGTGTTAACTCCAGTTGTATTTATAAATTCATCGTATTATTAATTATTAAAGAGACAAGTCAATCGTGAGCCAAAAAAGGGGGTGAAAAAATTATATGGTAACATATAAAAATGAAATTTTAAGTTTTGATGTTTAATTTTTTTCAATGGCAAATTTATTATCCATGCTGAGAGAAATGTTGTAAATACTATTTTAGTGTATTGTTTCTTCTGACAATAAGAAAATATATATTATAACATTGGTGGATGCAATATTTTTTAAACATTGGTTAACACGTTTCAGTAAGTAGGTATGGTTCTCCTAATATTTGATGTTTTTAAGACATGGTAAAATTATTGTGGTAAAAGTAAAACTCCTTTATGGGGATGTTTATTAGCCAATAGATGTACTTTTACCCATTAAGAATTAAAATACCATCAGTCTTAAACATAAGACTTCATGATCTTATCCATATGTCAACACTCTTTATCTACACTCTTTGGATTTTCTTAAAGAGTCAAATCCGATAGCTATTGGCTTTATAAATCAATTGAGTTAATTGTTATCAATTAAATCTCATGCTTTGAATATGAGCAAAAAAGAAAAGAGAAATGCAGCTTTATGAATTTTGGGGTCACTCGCCACCAACACCTAAAATCATTCAATTTTTAGACCTAACTTCTATGTCAACATTCTAAATAAACAATTTTGATTTTTGTCTATACCTAAAGGCTAAGAACCACATGCCCAGAAAATTATTTAAAGACCAACACAGGAAAAACGCTCCTTTCATATAAAGAAATAATATATATTTTGACCCCTTCTCATCTCGCTCTGATGTAATAGGCGTGTTTAAAATTTGGTAAGGAAAGGGGGTTATTTCAGAAAATATGAGCATACAAAACTAAAAGAAAAAGAAACTTTATATCAAGATGTAGAGGGGTACACACCCAATTGCCCAAATAGTTGGGCGAGCATGCTTAATTGACAAGGCTGGGGATCACCACAAGCACCCCCCCCCCCCCCACACACACACAAAGAAATGCCCCGGCCAAGACAAAAGTAAAGTTGGGTGAGGAGGCCCACGAGGGAGGGCTCCTCGCCCCAAGAAACTCAAAGTTCACAGAAATATAACTTGGATGAGGAGACCCACCAGGAAAGGCTCCTCGTCTTAAGAAACTCAAAGTTCACAGAAATAGAACTTGGGCAAGGAGGTCCACCAGGAAAGGCTCCTCATCCGAAGAAACTCAAGGTTCACGGAAATTGAACTTGGGCGAGGAGGCCCACCAAGAAGGGCTCCTCGCCTCAATTTACCCAATTTTGCAAAAATTAAACTTGGGCGAGTAGGCCCACCAGGAAGGGCTCCTCGTCCCAAAATGCCCCAAATTCATAACTTTGAACTTGGGCGAGGAGGCCCACCAGGAAGGACTCCTCGTCTTAAATAACTCAAAAAACACAGTAATGAAGTTTGGAAGAGGAGGGCGACCACAAGTGTCTCCTCGTCCCCAAATTCTCAAAAGTTAAAGGAATAAAGTTTGGATAAGGAATCCCACCATGAGGAGCTCCTCTTCCCCCAAAGTTCAAATTCCTTACTAAAAAGAACCAGTGGGCAAGGAGGTCTACCTAGAGTGACCTCTTCTCCAAGATTTGTTACTCAAATATATATTAAAGTACTAATATGTTACTTTCTTGTGCATGTAGCCTGGTTGAGCAAGTAGGGCTCAAAAAGAAAAGTTGGGATCTCTTGGGAGTTTTGTCTTGGTGGCTGAGGAACAAGGTTTATTTAGAAAGCTCAACCACTTATCACTTTAAGATTGAGAGACCACTAGTATAATGACTCTAAGAGTTACCTAGTCTTTACACACAGTCATACCCAATTATAACTGAAGTGAGAAACCAAGAGGTTGCTCACAAGAAATGAACAATTTATAAAATGATTTTAGAGGAGGTGGTTCTTAAGACCTCTCCTTAAGTTTATAAATTGATTTTTGAGGAGATGGCTCTTGAGACCTCTCATAAAGTTCATAAATGATTTTAGAGGAGGTGGTCCTTGATACCTCTCCTCAAGTTTATAAAATATTTTAGAGGAGGTGGTTCTTGAGACCCTCCCCAAGTTTGCAAAGCTTGTACAACAAGTTATCGTTTTAAAAGATATTTACCAAATCAGATATTTTGTCCACAAGCGCATACATATTTGCTTTTTGACTTTGGTTTTCACCAGGTGGCATCTGTCAAAGGGAACAGGCAGTTGCACACAGGTAAGGACAAATGGTACATTGCAGACATTGTCCCTCACCAACCCCCTTAGTTTTGGCATCCAAAAGTGTCAACTCAGCCCTAGTGCCCAAGTATAAATAGGACTCCTCGGTAAGGTCAAGTCATAATCATAAAAGTCATACCGTTACTCTGTCAAAATCACCTCAGATACCTAGTGTTATCTTCCAACTCTCTCTCTCTAAGTACTAAGTGTAATACCCCATAATTTTATTGATTTTTATTTAATGGATTAATTGAATTAAATGAGAATTAATTGGGAATTAATCCTGATATAAATACTAGCGAGATGTGAGTTGATATTTGATTATGATGTTAAAATTAAATATTTCTGAGTATGTATGGTAATACATGAGTATTGAAAATATTTAAATTGTCACGAGTCAGAAATACGACAATTTGGGAAATTTAGTTGGGACGCGGGTGTTAGTCGCGTCAGGAATGAAATTATTTAAATTAAAAAGTGAATTATATTTTTATCAACCGAATGGTCATTTTGAGTGCGCCAACGTGTCCAGAAGGGTTGAAATAGTCAGAAAACACTAGCCGGGGGTTTAGTTTTGGTCCCGGGGCACTTTTAGGCCAAACCGGCAACCTAAAAGGGTATTTTGGTAATTTTAAAAATTAGGGAATTAAGGCCCACGAATTTAAATGTTAATTTAGATATTTTAAAAGAACCACTGAGGCCATTATCAGTCAAAAAGGGAGAGAGTGGGCTACGGTAGTTTTTGAGAAAAGTTAGAAAGAGGGTAAAAGGTTCCCAAGCCAAACCATCTCCACACCATCAGTTTTGGAAAGGATTTGTGACCGGAAAAGAGGAGAAAATCAACCTTGAACCATCGACAACACATCTGAAGAACAAATCTAAGGCAACTGTTTTGATGTCATTATTTGCATTGAATATTTCGTCCATGTGTAGTGTAGAAAACTGTTTATATCTTGGAAATTTTAATGAAGAACACCAAATGGAATTATTGTTAAACTTGTGGTTTTGGGTAGGAATTTTCATGTAGAATGATAAATGGACGAATTAAATATAGAAAACATAACTTTGATGATCTGAAAATGGATTTATAAAGAGTCTTTAATTGCAGTTAAACTTTAGGTTCATATTCATAGGGTTTGGAGTGGAAAATTGGGAATTTATGTATATTGCATGTTGATTTGGAGTCTTTGAACCCATTAATATGTTTGGAAGCGACCTAGGAGGATATATGTTGGTTTATTAACAATAAAACTTAATTGCAGTGATCTCAGAATGGGTTTTTGAAAAGAGGAATTGAAGAAAAACGAATTGGGGATTTTCTCGACGTGTTCTGCCATCTCGTTAGAAGACCTGCCCAGGTCGTTAGAACGACCTCGTTCGAACGGGCTTCTAAAGAGATGACAGTATCTTTTCTAACGAGTTGGTAGTTTGTTCAAAGCCTTTCGTTCGAACGACACTCGTTCGAACGACCTCGTTCGAACGAGACTTCTAACGAGTTGACAGAATGGCTTTTTAGGCCTGATTTTATTTCATATGTTCCGTAGACTTATTTAAATGGAGTAATAACCTTCCCTTATTGACTAGTGGGTATGTTTGTGAGATTGGAGTACGTTGAGGAGTAAAACTTAGAACCTTGTAATAAACCGGACGACATTTATGAATTAGGGAACGAATACCTAATTACGACGTGAGAAGAGTTGATAACTTTAATGAATATAAATCGGGGAATTAAAAATGTATAACACTAAATGATGGTATAAGAATGAGAAGTATACCTCTATTAATATTCTGAGATATCTAAGATATGTAAATGCTTAGTATATGTGGTTATTCGTGTATAACATACCTACCATGCTTGCTATCACGGGAGGTCGGCGTTCGATCAGGGCCATCTAATCTTTGTGTGCCTACGGGGGGGATTTAGATTGGTACCTCGAGGACATAGGTCAGAGAAGGTCTTATTGAGAAGTTAATAAGTCTGCTATCATGGGAGCGTAGGTATGTGCGTGACCCATGTGATGTGAACTATGTTCGCCTCCATTGTTTGTGATTGTTGTTTATTGAAACGATTCCTGAGAGATTCGAAATGCGTGGTCCTTATGTACGTGATGTACTGGGATTGGATAGCAGAGTATGTGTGCACCGCAGCTTAGTCTCGGGGTGCTACTATTGTATATTTATGATGAGAATAATATACTGTTAATTGAAATGCACTGTCATGTATAAATGCGAGTATAAATAATAGCAACGTTTTTGTAAAGATAAAATGGTAATTCTCTAGTAAGTAGTATTACTAATATGGGAAACCGAGAAGAAATGTAAAACTCTCCTTGTTTAAATAAAGATGCCGGAATTAAATCGTGAATCGTATAGTAATGTTAGATTTTATATTGGACTAGTTAGCTATGGGAATAACTAGAATGGGTACGGGTACGCTAGGAGTGCACAATTAGTTGAGAGGTGAGGAACTCATGTGAGTGCACACACTATCATGTATTTTATATTCACTGTTTAATGATATTAAACACTTTCTATATTTTAAATTGTTTTCACAATCGGGCTCTGACTCGTTTGCTTCCAAATATATTTTCTTGTAAAAACCTTTTAGGTGACCAGCCACAAGGACACCAAGCATAGGAGTTCCATTCAGGTGACGTACTGTAGCTGTTGTGGAAGTTACAGGACCTTGACAGTAGACGCCTCCACTTTCGATCTTGACTCTATATTATCATATTTTCTCATCTGTTGGGCATGTCGCCCCATTTCTTTTAGACACTTTATCTATTCAGTTATTTCAGATTTTGGGTTGTAATTAATTTAGTGATGCAGACTTGGTATTTGTTTATTTCAGTATTCGAATTGTTGTGAGGAGTATTCCTCCAGATTCATTATTATTTTATGGTTATTCTATTGTGACTATGTTGTGGTGGTTATGTCAGCATTTCATAATCTACGTATTGCATGTTAATCGGATTTAATTAAAATTGACAACTCACTTTTTAAATATTAGGTGGCTAGTAATTGTTAAAACGTTTTTCGACAGTGATGCTATGAATTGAACCAACTTGGCATTTTGTATTAATTTAATGGATTGGATGGACCATTACAACCAAGGCAGAGAGGAGTCTGTCAAGTCTCTAAATGACGATTACATGTTTTCACTTAGTGAAACATCAAGAGCTCACAGTTCTCACTCACTATCATTTTCGGTTTAGTGTTGTGACTTTCTTATTTGTTGAATTGTTGGATGTGTTAGATCTCTGTATTTGATTTTTGGCTTTTTGGTATTAACAAATTTGAAGAAAAAAATAGCAAAACAAAATAAACATAAAGGAAAGGTATTGAGCTAAAATATGTCTTTATTTTAATATAATAAAAAATTAATTGGAGGGGATAATTGATATTTCAGGAGATTTTGCAAAATAAGAGAGTTTGGTTTGTTAGGTGTTACAAGTTAATGTTCATGGTTGTATCATTTTATTTTCTTATTTATGTCTTTTGCATATTTGAGGAACATTGTTTTTGGCTTTTGATATCTTTAATATTTTTTATGTATGAAATATAATGTTAATATTAAAATTTAAACTTGATCTAGGTATTTGAGTGAATATTTTTTATTTTTAAATAGTTACCCGCTATCACAATAAAAGCTCAGAATATAAATTTTGATCTATTAAAAATTAAATGCGTTATTTTAATTAAACACACTGCTCGAAACAACCTCTATCATAGTGTCAGGTGCTAATAAGACTGCACACCTAAGTTATCAATGTCATTGTGTGGTTGTAGGCAAACGTTTTAATCAGTCTTCGATCTCTTTAAAGACCAATCAATTAAGCCAATACAAGAATTGAAAACAAGCAAAGCTTGTACTAGTCTTTCTTGGGTTATGTTAGAAGATGTCACATAATCCAAATATAGAAGTTGGGTTTAATAATTATAACTTTGTCTCTTTGTACCAATGTAAATTAAACAGTTTTTAAAAATGAAGAACATATAGTTTTTAAAATTTTATTAAACAGTTTTATTTTTAATTTTATACCCGAATTTTCTTATGATGTATAAAAGTTTTTCATATTTGATAAAATAGTTTTTTAAATAAAATCATAAAAAACTTTCTTTCATTAATATTTATGTATTTATAAATAAATGAGAAAAATAAGTGGGTTTGGGGTTAAGTAAAATATTAAATATTACCCCAACTCATTTTGGGATTATTTGATACATCTTTTGCTACTCGTATCATTTTATGAAAACTAATTACATGTCAGTTGAGGTTTAAATGTCAATGCACCAGTACACTAAATTGACTATACAGAGGATTAAAAAAAAATTCAAATGGACCAAAAAATGGTAAATCTTAAAATATCTAGACATGTAGATATCTGTGTTATCATTTGAATCATGTTTTAAATATGACCCATTTTTGTATTTTTAATGTGTCGTGTTTCGGTTAAGAAAAAAAGCAAGATATCGTGTCGTGTCATGTTTAGGTCCATTGCATTCTTACCATGTCGTATCAGGTCATGTGAAAACGTGAGCCCTTAACTCGTTTTTCCATCCCTAATATGAACACATGAAAATTTGTCCAAAATTTTTAAATTGTTTATAATTACGCGTTCTGAAAAAACATTGACTTATTTATATGAGATTCAAAAAATTGGCCCATTGCTTTAAACCAATAGGTTTGAACCATAGATTATGTGAAAAATGGTTTATTTGTTGTAAGCTATATGCGACGTATGGTTCTATCAACGATGCATACTTTCGAATATTAGCGCCGTGCCTTCAGGCACGGGCATACCCTAGTGTGTGTGTGTATATATATATATATAATAAAAATAATATTTTTAATTTTCTTATATATAGTTTTTGGATTAATGTATATAACATATGAATTTAGTTTGGATATTTTTATATATGTATAATTATTTTTTTATTTGGGTTAAAAAAAACTAATGTAAATATCACTTGGGGTTATGAGCATTATCAATGTAATTGTTGTGTTGCTACCTTTTCTTTCATATTATTGGGTCAATTATCGCTATATACATGGATTTATGAAGAACTTGATCTTATTTTTGTTAGAATATTATTGTTGGAACCTAAAGTTCTTCCTTTAATTATAAGTATGGCAGAGTTAATATTTCGAAGGCACTTACATATCTATTTGATTATATTTCATTGACCGCATTGATTATCTAATGTGTGGAAGATATATATCTATATAATAACGAGTAAAACTTATGCATGTCATAAGATTAGCTTATGATGTCACAAGATAAATTTTTTTTGCACTACCGCTTTTACCCTTCAAGAATTTGAGTTCCCTTTCTTTTTTCACACTCAAATTTATTTTTACTCTTCACTAAAATTCAAAAATAGGGGTAAAATAGTATCTTCACCCATTCTCACACTTTACTCCTCATCCCTCAGTCCCTCAGTCCCTCACTTTACTCTGTCTCTCCCTCTCTCCCTTTGTGTTTTATGATTAACTCTAGCAACAGAGGCCCTTCCTCACCTGATGCCCTCTCACTCACCCGATGTCCCCTCCCTCATTCTCTCCCTTTCTCATTCGTGTTTCACTTGCTCTTCCTCTCTCTCTCTCTCTCTCTCTCTCTCTCTCACACACACACACACACACACACACACACTTTTTTTGACATTTCTTTTGTTGGTTTGAGGCAATTTCGATTAAGATCTACTAATAAATTTAGGAATTTGTTTATTTTTATTTTGGCTAAGATCTACATGTATGTTTATGTTAATGATTTGAAAATATATTTGAAAATATGGGGCAATTTACATGTATGTTTCAATTGGTCTGAATATGGGGCGATTTACATATATGTTTACCTTTATGTTTATGTTTTTGGATCTACTTATTTTTTGTGTTTTATTATATTTTTTTTTGCAAGGGACCTGATTTTACTTGAATTGAACACCTTAAATAGGTATAATCCTTTTTTTATGTTTATCAATAAGTACCAAAGCAATACCTAATATTTTTTTGCATTCTTCCTTGCTTTGAATGATATGATTCTGTAAGCTGACAGTTATTTGAATATTATATGTAGTTTTTTATAGAGGAATTAGTGAACTCTTGATTTTTGTACTGGTTGGTTCTATACTAGGAGACTCAATATCTTTTTGAGGATGTGGGGGATTTTTGTTCGTATTTGGGTTTTCAATATGTTGGATTTCATCGTTAGATCGTGGAATTTCTTCTTGGTGAAAGGTAAATGTGTATTGATTGGGTTTGGGGTTTATTGGTTAGTATAATTGTGGGTTTTCAATGGATGATGCTTCATAGATTTTATGAAAAGAGGATCCATTTATATCAGTTGGCCATATTTTTTTCTTTGGGTTAGATGTAGATACTAAGGTTTGATTGTTTTGTTCATTGGCTAAGTTTTGAATTATTTTTGCTTGGGTTGTCCACACATTCAGGCTTCCCCACCTCTTAGTGGAAAGTTCATTGTCTTTTCTCGTCTTGTATTTTATTTATGTATTGGCATAAAATAGAAAGGGATAGGTGGGTATCACATTGACTGGAAATGAAAAACTAAAATCTTTCCCTTTTCTTCATCCTTTTGTCCCCTTTGGATACGATTCTATAACCCATATATCTTAAGGGAGATAAGAAAGATATGGATCCTCATGAGTCACCTCAATCGAAAAAGGTTGTTAATGTTATAATCACACTCCCACTTGCAGATAACCCTTCTTTAGTCAAAACCATAACTTTTATTGTAGTCTCTGATTCAGTTTCAACTCCATCTCAATAGCCCCACCATTCCCCACAACATTTACAAATTTTAATTGGGTTTCCAATCCCATCAAAACCTAATAATTATTAATTTGTCTGCTCAATTCCTTCAACAGAGAAATTATGAAAAGGGTTTGATACATATTGTATTTGGTTTGTGATACATATTACATTTATTTTTGTAGAGACATTATTCTGTCTCTATTCAGCAGCATATATGTTTTAATAATTTATGGCATTGATGGAAGGTAGATATTTACGATATGTTCTTCTCTATGATCATTTAATATACGTTCTTCGTTTTCAGTGCATAAAGTTTGGCATTCGGAGTTTATACAAATGCCAAACGCTTTCTCTTAATTAGTTGTTGAATGTAAAATTACTCCTCAACATGTATCATGGTTTTTATTTATGCCAAAGTGTTGGCACTTTTTATGATACTCCATATGCTTAGAAACGAGTTCTCATAGTTAACGTATAACCATTTTGACTATGATTTTTTTTTATAATGCATGTAATTCATCCCATAATGGCTTCTATGTCTTCAGTCGCTCACCCTATGTAAGTATAATTCTATCTCTCTCTGTGTGTTTTGACTGTGTTCCCATTCGTTTTTATTCAAAGAAAAATAATTGCTAGGCATTACAGTCATCCTGATCACCTGCTCAGACTACCAAATGAAAAAAACCATCACTAATCGACAATAACTTATTCTTACAGTGATTTACTGAAGCATCTTTAAGCTATAAGGAGCATTAACAAACATATGCTCAAAATGGTAATTGATCACAATAAGCCAATCAAAAATTTCTGAATCTGCATTTGGTTGGGGATTGCACACATATCACTGTAGACATGACTATGTATAAAATCAAAAAAGCTATTCCACCATTTAAGAGAAGAATGGGAGATGCCAATGGTGGAGAGCATGTCACTAGGTTTATTGAGATAAAATTATTGCAAGCAAGGACATCTTAACCTGCCTCTACTTATTAAAATTTCTTTCTTTTAATGTTCAATTTCTAAAAGGCAGTAATTAATTAAACAGTCTTGCTATTGACTAGAGAGTAGTTGCTTGATTGATTAACCATTAAACCACTACTACCTGTCATAGAGAAGATGCGGGTACATGATAGGCTAAGTCCAATGCATGTCTATTATCTATTAAAATGTAGTATTTAGTTGGTTAAAATTTTAGATGTAGTAATTTATTTTGATTTATTGTTTCTTATGAAACTCATTCTTTCTCTTATAGTATTTATAAATGTTGTAATATGTACTTACAGGTACTGAAGGTTTTTCATATGGGCCCCAGAAGAGGGGATATTTTCGGTGTTTGATCCAAAGAATAAATATTTATAAATGTTGGCATTTGTACTTACAGGTAATGTTTTCTTTTAGGTTTCCTTAGTCATTTTCTATACATTAATAGAAATAAGGGCGATCGACATTTTAACGATGGGTCAAATACAATCAGTACAGTAGATGGAATTGTGTATGGGGAACTTTACGAATGGAATGAGTACTAAAAAAATCAATTAATTTAAAATATTAATCCTTATTGTGGGAGCCCACTTTTTACAAGCCCAGGAGAGTATCCCGCCAGGATAACTTAAGTTATCATGGTCCGGCCCAAATCGTGGCTTAATCCTTGCATGAGCAGTTTAGTTAGAGAAGGACACTCATGGATATGGTCAAGTTAGGTGTCGAGAATCTTAGTCGAGCTTTTCAAGCACCTCGTGGGCAACCTCCATATGATGATGGGAGTCCCTTAAATAACTCAAACTCTGTAACAAACATACTCCGGGAAAAGGGGACAAAAAAACTGCAATCGTTGAGAGAAACTTAATAAAAAAAAACAAGTAACCTCTCCGGGGATGTAAACAAGTTGCAAAACCACGTACATCGTTGTTGTGTGGGATTCCATTTAACTTTTTACTTTTTGTGATTGCTTTTGTGAATCTTTTTATTGTGAATTCTTCTGCACTCACAATTGGCTCCATCTATGGGAATCGACTTGTGTTCCTACGAAAGAATTCATTACCATAAATCCACCAATGTCCTACCACAATAGCAACATTCCACAATCCAGTGATGTTCAGGAAAAGCCTTTACCTCCTAGTGTCAGGTCTGAAATTCGCCAACATTCAAACCCAAGGTTTTGCTAGGAAAGGCAACCCTCAGGAGAGAGTCATGAACCTCCAAGGTCCACTCAGATTTCTAGGCTGGTCGATGCCTATAAAGCTAGACTTCGTGAACAGGAGGAGGCGACACGCCGCTAAGAAGAAGAGAATGCTCGCTTCAAGAGGCAACTAGACATAATGGAGAGAGATCTCCAAAAATATAAGGTGGCGTCATAACAGGACTCCTAGTCCACAGGGAGAAATTCCCCCAGCAGGGGAAGGAGCCCTAGTTGTAAATAGGAGAGAACTGAATGTGATAGATCAGAGCGAGCACGATTAGAGCATGATCATCGGGAGAGGCGCCACAGGAACAATGATCAACCAAGTGAGGATTTAAGGATTCTGGTCCATAGGGAGTTGGACCAACATCCGGCATACCGAGGAGTTCGATCGACTAGAGAGCTTGCTAGAAGAGATCTAAATTCTCAGATAAAGACCCCTTTCTCAAGGAAAATCGAACGTGACAATCCCCTTAAGAAATTCGATGGCCTTAAGTTCAAGATCTATGGCGGGAAAACAGATCCCATATATCATGTTAGGCAGTATCGGCAGGCAATGCACTTATGGAGACATAATGACGCACTAATGTGCAAGATATTCCCTTCTAGCCTACACGATGTAGCACATAAGTGGTTCGAGAGGCTCCCTTATAGGTCGATCAGGAATTTCGCAACATTGGCAGAGGCTTTCACAGCACGATTCATAACGAGCAATACCCATTCTAACTGCTCACTGTGAAGAAAAAACCTGAGGAAAACCTTAGAGATTATGCCAAAAGATATTGGGATATCTTTAATGAGATCGAGGACTGCTCGGAGCTAGTTTTCGTAGCATCCTTCAAAATTGGCTTGCTGACCACCTCTTTGTTGCACCAGTCTCTCACCAAGAAGGAAGACGTAAACATCGATGATCTTATGGCCCATATAGAGAAATATGCCAAGGATGTAGTCCATCCTGATGGGGGATACAATGGTTGAGCAAAGGTGAACCAGGGGACAAAAAATAATGGCAACCATAAAAAGGGAAGCAAGAACGGGGGCAATAATGGCTCCAAGGTGGAGGTAAGAATGACCCCACTAAGGCGTTCTAGGATGTTAACACAGTCTTTAAGGAACCCATTTATAAGATTCTCAAAAAGGTCAAGGACGAGACTTTTTTCAAATGTCCCAAGAAGATGGGTGGAGATCCAACCAAGAGAAACAATGCATTAAGGTGCGCATTCCACAAGAAGGGTAGTCATCGAACCAAAAATTGTAAAGTTATGAAGTCACATCTGGAAGAGCTAGTTAAGGCAAGGAACTTTAACGAGTACTTTGATAAGAAAACAGATAAGGTCGCAACCAATGGCAACCAGAAGATAGACAATGTCCTCGATGATGATACATAACACGAATTTGCGGTCATTCATGGGGCGTCAGATCTCAAACAGATTCAGGGCAATGTTATTAAAATGGAACTCAAGAAAGTGACTGCCGTGATGGAAGCTTTCCAAATCAACCCATCCAAGACTCAAGTTAGAAAACGTTGGCAAATAGAATATGTTGATTGCATGAAGCACATCGTGTTCACTGAAGAGGATTTGGTCAGGATAAGGACCCCACATCATGACGCATTAATAATCACGCTCAGGATTGCTAACTGGGATTTCGACAAACTACTGGTGGACCAGGGGAGTTCATCTGAAGTGATGTATCTGTACATGTTCCATAAGCTAAAATTGAATGTCGTTGACCTAAAAGAATCTACTGTTCCATTAATTGGCTTCACATGAAGGATTACCATGCCATTGAGAAAGGTCATCTTACCAGTCAGGGCAGGAAACATCTCAAAGTTAATCGAATTCTTGACTATGGACATGGAGTCCCCATACCATGCTATTTTGGGCAGGGTTTGGATCCATGCCATGAAGGAAGTTCTATCCACTTATCATCAAAATCTAAAAGGCATTACAGATCGTGGAGTGGTCAAAATTCATGGCGACCAGGATACAACTCAAAAAAATTTCATAACTGCCATCTGCCCAAAGAAAGAGAAAAAGAAGGAGCCCGAGGACGGCCAAGAGAAATCCCAGGAAGGGGTTGTTCTTTTCAAATAAAAACTACGGTATGGTCGACCAAAGGTAGACGAGACAAGGGTCCACCTCACCCCGCTAATAGGGTCGTTGAAAGCCCAGAAGAAGTTGTAGCCGATGACAACTTAACATAAAGGAAGTTTTTTTGTTGGATCTTCTCTTACCGATCAGGAGAAAAGAGAACTGGTTGCACTTCTGAAAGGAAACAAAGATGTTTTTGCATGGGAGCCTTATGAGTTACTTAAGATTGATCCTTACTTGACATGTCACCATCTACACGTCGATCCTACTTTTAAACCCATTACTTAAAGGGCTTGCCGAACGTCACCCGAAAAGGCCAAGGTAGGGAAGTTACTGGATGTAGGATATATCAAGGAGGTTTAGTTACCTATATGGTTATCCAATGCAGTAGTATTACCCAAGAATAATAGAAGTTGGAGGGTGTGCATTAATTTTACCGACCTCAATCGGGCATGTCTTAAGAATAACTTCCCTCTCCCAAAGATATATCAACTGGTCAACGCCACAACGACTCACGAAAGGATGATATTCCTTAACGCTTATAGCCTCAGTTGGTTTGTACTGCTACAGGGTCATACCTTTTGACCTCAAAAACGTAGGGGCAACTTACCAAAGATTGGTAACCAATATGTTTAGCAAACCGATAGGAGAGACAATGGAAGTGTACATCGATATCATGCTCGTCAAAAGCAAGAACAATACCGATCACCTCTCTGATCTATCAACAACCTTTGAAATCCTCAGGAAGTGTCAAATAAAACTTAACGCAAGTAAGTGTTCATTCGGGGTCTAGTCAGAAAAATGTTTAGGCTACCTAGTGAGTAAAAGGGGAATAGAGGCCAACCCATACCAAATCGATGATATCACCAAGGTCAAGCCTCCTCAGACACTGAGAGATGTTCAGAAGCTTACTGGAATGCTCGCTGCGCTCAATTGCTTCATCTCCAATTCTTCAAAGTGCTGCCAACCATTCTTCCAGCTCTTAAATAAAGGCAAAGGCCTAGTATGGAATAAAGACTGCTTGCAAGCTTTGGAAGAGGTCAAGTCCTACCTTAGTAAGCCACAATTATTGGTAATTCCAGATAATGAAGAACAGTTGTACCTTTACCTGGCAGTATCGGACCACGTTGTGAGCTCCACCTTAGTTTGTGAAAAAGAGGGAGAATAACATCTGGTTTACTATGCTAGTAAGACGCTACTAGATGCTAAACAACGATACTTGACTCTGATAAAGCTCACATATGCCTTAGTGATCACTTTGAAGAAGTTGAAACTCTACTTCGAAGCACATTCCATAACAATACTCACCTCTTACCCACTCAAGGCCGTTTTACAAAAAGCTAGCCTCTCTAGGCGTCTTTCGAAGTGGTCGATTGATCTCGAAATATTTGACATCCACTTCCAGCCTAGAATGGCAATCAAGATATAGATACTAGAATATTTCATTGCTGAGTTTACAAGAGATCGACCAACAGATCAGTCGAACGAAGAGCAAGTGGTCACACGTGATGAAACGTCCAAAAGCTGGACACTGTATGTTGATGGAGCCTCAAATTCTAAGGGGGCATGAGTAGGGATTGTTCTCATTATCCCTGACAACACAATAATCAAGCAGGGAATTAGGCTTGTATTTGAAGCCTCCAAAAACAAAGCTGAGTATAAAGCTCTGATTGCCAATTTACGAAAAACCAAACTACTAGGGGCAAGACGTCTCAATGTATTTGGTGATTCCGAATTAGTATCTAAGCAGGTAAATATAGACTTCAATGCCAAAGACGGTCGAATGGCATCATACCTCAATATAGTAAGAGGATTCATAAAAGACTTTGAGAAGGTGGAGATTCAGTAGTTCCCGCGAGGATAGAATAGCCACGCTGATGCCTTAACGACACTAAGTTCATCAATTGACTCTGACTAAAAGAGGATAATACAAATTGAGTTCCTCGTACATCTCATGACCGATCATACATTCATATTCGAGAAAGTCCTCCTCATGGATAAATCCCCAAGTTGGACGAATCCCATTATCAATTATCTACGGAGCGACATTCTTCCGAACGACCAGATGTCAGCCCACTAAATCAAAGTTAAGGTTGCTCGTCTCTACCTTAGCCCCGAGGGGAAAATTTATAAAAAGTCATTCACTGTCCCCTACCTCCAGTGCATTTTCCCGTAAGATGTCGAGAAAGTACTTAGTGAACTTCATAAAGGCACGCAGGTGAAAGATCGCTAGCCTTTTGTGCAATCAATGAGGGATATTAGTGGCCACGCATGTAGAAAGACGCTGGCACATATGTTCGTAAATGTGAAAAGTGCCAAAAGCACTCGCCTATGGTCCACCATCCTATGAGCGACCTAAAATCTCTCACTAGTCCATGGACTTTCGTGTAATGGGAATCATATATTATGGGACCACTACCTACTCCTTATGTAAATATTAAGTACCTTCTGGTCGCTACTGATTATTTCACTAAATGGGTTGAGGCAGAACCATTAGCGAACATTTGAGACTTTGACGTTACTAAGTCCATATTGAGAAACATTATAACTCGATTAGGGATACCAAGAACCATCATTACCAATAACAGTACCCAATTCAAAAGTGGTTTCTTCTAAGCTTTCTGCGACAAGAACGACATCAAGCACCACTTCTTTTCTGTGGCGTTTCCCCAAAGCAATGGGCAAGCAGAGGATTCCAACAAAACCATGATTGATGGAATCAAAAAGTGATTGGAAAAATCTATAGGTGCTTGGGTGGATGAACTCCCTCATATTCTATGGACCTATCACACAACGCCTAGGAGATCAACTGAGAAAACACCATTTGCCCTCGCTTACGGCATGGTGGCTATCATCCCTCTGGAAGCGGGCCTCCCTACTATGAGAACCGCACTGGTCCACCAAGGCATCAATGATGAAGCCTTATGTATTGAACTTGACCTAGCAGATGAGGGATGAGAGCTAGCCTAGATTAAGTTGGCCTCATATCAATAGCAACTAGCCAAGCAGTACAACAAAAGGGTCAATCCGAGGAAGTTTTTAGTAGGAGACTATGTCCTGCGAAAAGTCTTCGACGGTGCTATAAGGCCATCAGACGACAAAATGGGACTAAATTGGGAAGGAGCATTCAGAGTGATCAGAGATGATCTTCAAGGAACATATCATCTAGAAACGTTGAAAGGCAGGGAGATACCAAAAGCATGGAACACATCCAATCTCAAGATATTCTACTTTTAGATCTTTTTTCTATAAGCTATTAGATTTTTTTGTTTTGCTTAATAAGATAATTTTCTATGAATAAAGGACAAACAGTCCCATCTATTCTCAAAGTTTTACATTAACTGCTTAACTCGTCTCAATTATATCTCATAAATTTTCACCTTTTCCAACGATATCTCCTTTGTGAGTATTTTGAATGATCAATGAACAGGGGTAGAAATTAACTACAAACACTTCGAAGTACCCTCAGGCCCTTGTTATTAACACAAGAGACCTCATGAGTTACCCTGGCAACAACAAAAGCCCTACTGGGATCCTTAGGTAATAAATCGAACTCTGGTTGGTCGCCAACATCTATTGGTCGTGAAAAAGCAGCTCGGGTGGATGACCTAATAACCAGATACATTATCTCCATCATCTCACGTAGGCCTAAGGAAGCGTGACGACGCAACCTAAAAGGTAAAGTGAATGGAATGATATTACCTAGGCATATTGGACTGGGGAATGTTCAAACAAATGGAATGCAGAATGCCAACACTTAAACATCATTTAGTCGGATATAAAAAGCCCAAAATGATTTAAGCTAAGTGCGAATTTACTTAAAGCCTATGATTATTGGTCAATCAATGTCATTTTTATCAATAAAAGTGTCAAGTAACCTACAAAAATCAAAATATGTTTAGTCAGCACAATGCTTAAAACATAAAAAAATTATTTATTATAAATATAAGGTTATAATGACCAAGACAAAAGTGCATATACAAAAGCCTAAGAGGGTCTAGGGCGTCGAGAAAGATATTCTACTACAGCTGCCCTCCGTCTATCATCTGGCTTGGGGAAAAATCCTAGACATCTTCATCAAGGTCTTAGTCCAAGAGTTGGGGAGGAATGGCATCGGCCAAAATCTATTCATCGTCTTTCAAAAAAGGATTATGGCTATAAGTAGGACTTTCAACATGGTACTTTTACCAAAGCTTGGATTTTTTTTGGGTTCTCGCCTCCTTGAGAGCACTTAGCCATCCTCAAGAAAAAGTGATGCTTTCAGCCTCTTTCAGTTTTGCTGGGGCATTTACCCTACTAGCATTAGGCTAAGGATAGTGGGCCCACTAACAGATGGCAAAGCTAACGTCTAAGCCTTTGCTTTATCTTTACCTCTTTTCTCCTCTTCTTCTCTCTTTCTCTCCCTCTCTATCTACCTCTCATCTTCTTTCTTTATCTCTTCCGCCTCTCTCTTACTCTTCTCCTTCTCTCTCTCTTGCTCCTTCCCCTTATCAAACGGTCTAGTACCACTGCCCTTGGGAGAATTTTCTATAGAAATAGTTAAAGCTAGAATCCTATCAGTCAGGACTGCATAGTCATCATCGTCATCAGGAATTCTTAACCTTCTCTTATTAACTAGAGGGGTCATGTCTTCTTCTTCTTTAACTTCTACCCGTCCTCTTCTTCTCTATTCCTCGCTCTTCTCCTCTTCTTCAAAACTTTCCTCTTCAGAAGAGCTTACCTTTGCAACCCTTAAAACTATAACCTGATTAACCGGATAAGCAATAAAGTTAATACATGTGTTCTTGTACTCCAAAAGAATGGTTGTCGACCTAGGATGCTCACCTTCTACCAGTCTCTCCTTTATGATTTAGGCCTTCATGAGCTCTTGAGTATCAATCTCACTAACATCAGGCTCCTAGTTCTTGCTATGAGATACAACCACAAAGAAGAGGAATATAAGAGCAAGAATGAGAAAGAATATACAAGAAGTTAGTAGAGGACAAAAAAGAGGAAGTGACCTATTTCGACCTTCCTATAGTCAACAATGGGGAGGTCACATAGTCATTTCCCTTCTAACAATGGAGGGTGCGTCCAGTTTCTCGTAATAAAACCATTTTTGCAATAGTTCGTGTGAGAATTCGGTAGGTTTACCACCAGAACTCGATCGGCCCTTCTAGTTTTCAAATACAAAAGACCCTATTTGGTCTTCGAGAACACATAACAACTACATATCTCGGGACGACCTAACTTTGTCCCATAGAGAGCATTTATTCTATAGACATCATTAACTATCTTCCATACGTTAGGGGCACACTGAGAAGGAATTATGGCAAAGTACCTAAAGAAATCTCAGAAACATCTCGTTCGGAGGAAATGTCAAACCCCCTTCAGTTATTAGGAGAGTGTAAATCCAGTGTCCCCAATCAACCCTATGAACATTATGGGGAAGGGGGCACAGTCGATGATCTCCCAATCAGGGATATTGTATTTACACCTAAATTCCTCTATGGATTTACCATTTAGCATTGCCATAACTGAACATATAAGAAAAAACCCTAGCTACAGTAACTAGCTAATACAGAGAAGAAGAACCAAACTAAAGACAGAGACTGTATTTTACAAGCAGTAGAAAGCTTTAAAAAACGCTCAGAAGAAGAACTTTTACTTTTAAAGTAAGAGGAGAGCTTAGGAATAGACTACGTGCAAGAGCGACCATATACACTGAACAGATGCTTCAGTAAGCCTCTACTAATCACTAGAACATTCAAATGATGAGTTTCTATTTCCTAAGAAGATTTTTGCGCTTCATTTCTCTCTTTGAGACAAGCGTACCCTTGTTGAAAGTCATGTTATTACAATTATGCCATCACGAACTCTCACTACATAACAGGGACTTGAAACTCCAACCCGATTGAAATATATTATCCATGCTTATTAGTCCAAAGATTTAAGGGGCAATCATGAAAGCCCACTTTTTATAAGCCCAGGAGAGTAGCCCGCTAGGATAACTGGAGTTATCTTAGTCCGGCCTAAATCCTGGTTTAATCCTTGGACGAGCAGTTTAGTTAGAGAATGACACTCATGGATATGGCCAAGTCAAGTGCCGATAATCTCGGTCGAGATATTCAAGTGCCTCATGGACAACCTCCATACGATGATGGGAGTCCCTTAAAATACTCCAACTTTGTAACAAACATATGTATAAATTGTACTCCCTGACCCGGGACTAAGGGGACAAAAAAAATTATAATCGTTGAGAGACACTTAATAAAAAATAACTAACCTCTTTATTAACGTAGGCAAGTTTCCAAACCACGTACATCATTGTTGTGTGTGATTCCATTTTATTTTCTACTTTTTGTGATTGCTTTTGTGAAACTTTTTATTGTGAATTTTTTTCACTCACACTTATATGTATGTATGGTTAATTCTTAGCAAAGGATGTTATTCATTTTGTACATAGAAATTTACTTTGCTTGATTGCTATTCTTGATTTTGAATATCTAGGGGATGGTGAATTTAGCGACTCACAATGAGCTTGGTCATAATGTGCCCAAAAGAGTCGAAAATCGCAATTGGGTAACACCCGTGTTTTATCCATAAAGATTTTGAAGTGAATATTAGTAGGAAATTACCTTCATAGGTTCTTGGCTCATGCATTGTTTTACCTATGGCATTACATATAGTAAAACAATGCAGGAGCCAAGAACCTATGTCATTTATTATATGACTTTTGTAAGAGTGTAAGCTCCAATCGAGTACACTCTTGGGATTGAGTGTACACATACCTATGAACATAGAAAATTAATAGTGTTTACCCATAATTTCATTTGAAGTCTCCAATATAAAAAGTCTACTTGGGAATATACAACATCATGTTCTGAACTCTTAGTTAAATTGAATTGTCAACTATTCTACTATAGCTCTGAAAGCTAATGATCCAATTGTATGTGGCTTGGAGTGGATGAATTTCAGTTTTTTAATTAGTTCCAATTTGTCTTGTTTAGGTGATGTAAAGTCTGAAGTATTCCTTTTTCTAATTATTTCTTCTTTAAGTGATGTCAAGTTTACACATTAAACTTTAATTTGAATTTAGTAAGACATATGCTTCTAGTTGATGCTACTACATACGAGTACCATATTTGCGATTACCTCATGGATTTAAGATCTAATTTTCATTTTTCTCCTCATTATTTTTTTTCCTTCACAATTTGCTCCATACAAACATGTGCTTTTGTTTTCTTCACGGACAAATCAAGATGCTGCATTCAATAAGGGTGTACTGGATTCAATGCCTTTCCCACATGGTGTTGCCGTGGTGCCAGAGATGCTAATAATTATAGTGTTCCTACCTATGATATTATTAGATACGAGAAAGAAATTTATATGTGCTACATCTGTTATATGTGGATTTGTTGATTATAGCCCTCAAGTTTGAAGTTTGAACTTTCACAAAAGAAGAAAAAGGAATCAATTTAGACAAAAGGCATTAGGATATATTTTTTTCCCTATGATGTTAAAGTTATTTTTGTTTCATACAATTGTATATACTTATTGATAATAATGCACTAATTCTTACATTCATTAAGAGACCAAAAGGCATTTGAATATAATTAAAATTTGGTTTGTAAGTTGTGTACCACTAATTTATTTTAATATAAAGTTGTATCTGAATGATGGCTTCAGAAGCACTATAGATTCATAATAAAGTGATACTATTGAATGCGATTGTTTTAGCCCACTAATATATAAGTTTGGACATTGGTTTGATATTGTCATACAATTTGTTTACTAGAGTTATATCGATTTGTACCACCACTAATTTGTTTACCAGAGTGATATTGGTTGAATGTTATTTTTAGTGAAACCTGCTTATTGGAGGGATATAGTTGGTTGGTTGTATCGTCTGCGATATTTTTGGATGTTTCAATTGTTGGGGGTGTTAATGTTTCAACTTACTACAATTAATAGTCAAGTAATTTGCAACAACTAATTTATTTGACAATTTGAGTTTTGTAAGGTGAAAATTCATGTGCTCAATACATGTGAATGCGGAAATTAGCAGATTGTTTATTTGTTGGAAAATATGATCAATTTTTTAAAAATTACATTTTTTTTTTGTTGGAAGATGATTTTTTTTTTATAATTACGTACTTTTGAAATTTTTGTCGTTTTACATTACGTACTTTGAAAATTTTCGTTGTGCCTTTAGACATATATATATATATATATATTTGTGAGAACAATAGATAAAAAGATTCATAAAAATTTTAAAAAATCTAAAATAAGGTTAGTACCGAATTTTGCCCAAATCGAACCAAAACAAGCGAGGATCAAAGTAGTTGGTTAATCGAATTATTCAGTTAAAAAATTGATAACTTAATACCGGGTCCGATACAAAAAATTAGGAAAAATTCAACCGAACTGGACTGTGTCCATCCCTACTCGTAACTGACCCTCCAAAGTGACCTCACTAAAATCATTTTTGACCCATTGAGTTTGAGATTGAACCAAAAGGCAGTATATGGGTGGGTACTGTGTGGTTTTGGCCACTTCAAACCATATTGTCGGGTCTAGTTGTAAGTGGAGCTTTAGTTATTATAACCGCCGAAATCATTGACTTTTTTATTATTTGTTGGTGCATACGTGCACGTATGACCATGTCGTATAAAAAAGAATATATATATATATATACACACACACACACACACACACACAGAGAGAGAGAGAGAGACTGTTATACATCATGTTTCCTACATCATACCTAATTCTAAGGGTTCACGCTAGCAAAATTTTGTGAATTTTTTACAAATAGTTGGAAAATGTATTTTGACCTAATTTTTTAAACATGCGTTGATCAAAAGGTTTGCTTTAAGAGAAAAATAAAAAAACTGAAAAAAAAAATGTTTTTTAGGGCCTAGAAACAGGTGTGATGTCTATAGTGTGATATAGGAGAGCCATCCACTCTCTCTCTCTATATATATATATATATATATATATACACACACACACATACTAGCGGAATGACCGACCTGAAGGCACGACGAAAAATTCCAAAATACGTAATCGCAAAACGGTGAAAATTGCCAAAGTACGTTTTTCGTTTCCCAACAAAACAAAGTGTAAATTTTAATAAATTGACCATAATATTATTTATTTATAAGACTATCTACCCTACTTAACAAATAATAAATAGTCTAAGAACATTCAAATAGTCTAAATAATTCATCAAACAAATTCACATAACATGAAAGTACAATATTCATCAACCGAGTTCACATTGTGCCTCAAATAAACAATGCCAATTTGTTTAAAAAAAATGGACATAATCTCCTCTATTTATTGGACTATCCACCCTACTTAGGGGTAACAACCAGTCCAACAATATTCAAAAAGCCCAAATTCATCTAACAAATACTTCAACGAAATAAATAACACAACTAATTCAATGAATGGGCCTAAGTTGTACGATAAATTACACAACTAAAGTGTAAATAGAAAGTAAAATAAAGAAAAAAAAATCTACTAAAAGAAATTACAACTACACAATTTTGAAAAAATTTAAAATCTCTCTTAAAAAATATAAAAACTTCCCAACATAAATGCTTAGTCTCAACTTACAAACTTAGCAAATAAATTTCAAAGAACACATCCTTGGAAACAGTGTCCAAAAAATGAAAGAATGAGTAGAAATCTCCACCACTTTTGTAGAGTATATGAAATTGCATCAACTTTAGCTGTTAAATATAAAAAGTCGATTCTTCGTGTTGCTTCGTACTTGGTTCATTAACATCTTGTGGTTCATAACTCTTTTATTTTGAATTTTACACCTTAAACACAAATGTTAAAAAAGTCAATAATCCAATATATACATAGTACTAATAGCTTAACTTGTATACTAAAAATCATGCTAAAGAAAGTACATATACTTGGAAAACGTGAAAATACATGTACTTAAAACAAAATCAAACACACGTACACATTTTCACAACAAACCACCAGAAAGTATACTCTTAGTGAATCTGCAATAAATTGCAGGCATGGTACAATAATACAGCACGAAAGTATACTCTTAATGAATTTCCAAAAAAATGAAGTCGGCAAAATGTATTGGTGTCAAAATCTAAACAGGTAGAACAAATTGTAGTTCAGTTAATGTTTTAACGACAATTCTAAATAGGTAAAAAATTGTAGTTCAAGTACACTTTGTAGTTCAGTTAAAGTCTCATTAAATTGAACTCAACGAATATATTGTTCTTACCTATTTTGTTCCTATGAATGAGTAAATGAGATCAGTGAAGATGACACCTTGTGTACTTGCAACTTTGCGGAGCCAAATCCTACTATGTCTCCTCCCTCAGCTGTTGTAGGCGATAACCAAACTCTATTTCTGACAGACCAAAAGTTTGGCTCCCTAACCATTTTGGAAGACAAATGGGAATGGGAACTGGTATTTCAATTCACTATAGAACAACTGAAAAACATAAAGGAATGCGAAATAAATTCAAACCCAAAATTCAAACGCAGAGTATAAGTCATATATACATCATAATAAATGCAATCTCAAATGTCATATATGAAAACCATAAATTTTAAGTAAATTAATAATGTATACATGATTCAAATAAAAATAAATTTTAAGGTATTTAAATGACATCTACAACCATCTCGACTATGTTTATTGTGTTGTAGATTTTCTTTATGCAAGACTATGAAATGCGAATGTCGAGTTGTGGGGGAAAGTTACTGCTCTTCGTGTGGATGTATGCCTTCCAAATGGAGCAATAGAGAAGTGGAGTTGGCTAAGGGAAATGATGAATTGGAGAGGAGCAGTGTGTTTACTTCTTGTGGTTCACTGTTACTCCAGAGGGCACTTTTGGAGAAGCCCGACGAAAGGACAACACGAACGACTGTCTGATATGGCGAAAATCAATAATTTAGTTTGTTCCGATAATACTAAATCCCTCTCTGCCAAAAATCGCTGAAGAGCTTAAGAGATCAGAGAGTGGTGTGATTGAGTTTGATATGCCATTAATGTTACCTAGAGCCATAAGATATTCTTTCTCAAATAACAATAACCCTTTAAAAGAAAAACTCTGATCAGTCAACCAGTTCTGGAATTAATGAGGGAACTGACACTCCAGCCCCAAAGAGTCCTCGACATAAGGAAAGAACAACCAATGAGAAAGAGGACCGCGAACTTTAAGCATCTTTTATTGAATTCCTGAAAAATGTTTTACCTGTGAGTTGAAATATGGGTTCTTCCTGATTGAATTATATTGATTTATTTGTTTAATTATTGTTAGGATGGATTGTTAGGATCTCCAAAATGGGAAGTATGCTATCTGATGAGGATCTAGATTGATCAATAAGGCAATTTTAACTTAACTACTGTCAGAAAAATGGGAAGTATTTTTGGCATACATGGTTTGTTCTTAACTTAACTACTGACAGAAAAATGATAATAAAATAAGGCAAAGATGATTATGTACCTTACTCGCATCTTCTTGTTAGACTTGAGGATCTCATAGTGCAAATCCCAACTCTAGCAATTCACTTGGACAGGGGCATTGGTGATGGATTTAAGATGAATACACAGAGTTATCTAGTTCCAGTTTCGGATACATCGATTAAGGCTGAGATCAATTAACTGCTTATAAAAAATGCTCCTCCTAAAAATAGAGTTCCAAACGATATGTCTTAGTCTTGAGGAAAGTCCAAGAACTAAGAGGAAAAAAACATGTTCAAGTTCAAGTTCACATTAAACCTCAACCCCAACCTCAATCATAATTTATCTGATTGGTCCCAAACGTAAATCGATAAAACATTTGAATAGTGAGATAAGGCTATGATCAGGATCAAAATACAAAATGCAAAATTAAAGTAAAAACATGTTCAAGTTCACATTGAACCTCAACCGTAATCTCTTTAATGAAATAAACATCCATAAAACAATAACACAAACTAAAGTTTAAAACTTGTAGGATAACACACCACGACAAAGCTATTGAGTGTTATGTTCTTATGACTAAAGCCACAAAAATAAACCAGAAATAATTATCAACTAAATAGAGGAAAACCGAATTTGCTTACTTACGATTGTAGATTAATGATAGCTGCAAAAGCTTCCTCGTGTGAATTCATAGTAACAAAATCTAAACCCATGTTTCTGATTTTGTTGTACATTGAGAACTTAAAAGAGATGAACAAAACAACAAACAACCATTTTCGCAAATTGAAAAAAATAAAAAAACATAAAAATAAGGAGAACAACTGCTACTGAACACCGCTGAAACAACTGCCGCTATTAAGCAGTACTGTACATGTACTATCAAGCCTACGATATTTGTTTCAAGCACTAAACAATATCTTATCCTAGAAACTAAAAACATGCACTAAATAATGGTCGTCACATGATTAACTTAAAACTCGCGTTTTAAATCAAAAGTGATATGTAGGGCATATATGCAATATGCATATATGCATATTCATATATGTCATATGCATATATGCATATGCATATATGTAGCTGCATATATGTAGTATGCATATATGCAGAAGATATGAATAAAAACAATAAAACAACACATTATTTCTGCATTCTTTATGTCCAACTTTCAATGATCCACCGCATTATGACTTGTAATTTCAGGAAAGAAAGAAAATCGACTCTCGATGCTGATTGAATTTTTCCGTTTCTCAGAACATTCTTGGTGAACTTGTATCTTACTTTTGTTTCCCCCACCATTCGATCAGTACACCCTTTTCCGCCTCATTCCCTTTCTCCCCTCTACAAAAATAGAGGTAGTAACCTCCAATATTTATTCGACACTCGATGAAAGAATGTACCGAACATATGTACAATAATTGGGTCCGAATTAGTTCCCGCACCTGCCAGTTCTCGCACCCAAGGGCTTTCGTTTTGTGCTCTATTTCGCTGCTTGCAAGTGAAACTTTTACCCTTTCTAAAGCTTCAAGTGTAATTGTCTATGCATCCCTTTGAAATAACTATTGAGCCTGCTTATAAAACCACACCATGAAATTATAGATGCAATTGATAAAGAAGAAAATGAAAATGAATTGGGGGTAGACCTAGTGGTACTGTGGGAGCATGTAAACACCGAGGGCGAGAGCAGCAGGATAAACGGGAGGCGTGGGGTATTGGATCGCAGGTGGGGCAATGTAGGGCTGGGATTGTTAAAGGTGGAAGGGCATTGGAAAGTAGGAGGCATTTGAGTATGTGAATTGCGAAGACGCACCAGGTATATAGGCCGATCTCGAAGATGCAGATAAAGACATCGTCGCATAATTAACTACAAAACCAAAAGGAGACAAATCTAAGATGAAGTTTATTATATAAAAAAATGAGGTTTCTTGGGCAGAACACTGTCCTTTTTGCTACTGTTTCATCAGCAGAAAACTGTTCTGAGCCACTTTTAAAATAATTTAAGCCCATCTTTTTTAATTTACTTGACCCAGGTATTAAAATCCCACTTTCTCAACTCAACCTTTTCTTATTTTTGTCCCACACGTTAAACTACACCCCAGCTTAGATATGTTTCTTAAAATCCTGCCTAACCTAACTTACCATTTTCTGATTTCAGCCACACAGAAGTTGAAAATATTGAACAATTTTAGCAAATAGCAACATTTGAACACATTGAAGAAGCTACCCAAAAGTTCTTAGGAACTAACAATTTGAAATCGCGTCGTCTCAAAATCCTCATTTCAAAGGTCAAAATCAAACAACCCCATTCTTTTCACTGGTTATTAATCATAAGAAACCAAACATATGAAGAAAATATTGCAATTATTCCCCATTCTTGTCACATGTTATTAATCATAACTTATTAATCACCATCAACAACCAATAAAGGAGCAACTAATAAAGGAGCAACCAAACATCAACAATCAAAATTAATACCAAATCTTAATCATCAATCATTGGATCATTGGATAAAAATCTAATTAATATAACTTAAATATCCACTATCCAGTGTATGCTTACACATACTACTTAAATCAAGTCTGTATATAATTGGATCATTGGATAAAAATATTATCCTTGAGTTGCATTGAACTAATTTAAGATGAAGTTTAGGGAATTGAGAAAAAGTTGGAATAAGGCCATGTAACTTAAGCTTATGTAACTTAAGTAGCTCCCAAGAACATATGTAAGATTATGAGGGTTATAGAGTTAGGGCGTGTGGGGTATATGTTTGGGAAGAATATAATGATGAACAAAAGAAAAAAATAATATTACCTATTAAATAAACGGGGACAGTTGCATGCAATCAAAAGAGGTATAATTGTATGGATAGTTTAGGAAGGTCAAAGTACGTGAAGGTAGTATAACAAAATTGAGATTTAATTCAAATGCGAATTCGAAAGATGTATGAAACAGAGGAGTCACACGTATGTCGGTAAGGTCAAAAACGCGTATAACTAGATGGCAAAGTATGCGGATGTGATATAACATAATCGAGCTTCAGTTACAACACGATTTTGGAAGTTGTTTGAAATAGAGGAATATAGTATTAGTCGGTAGTTTTGTGCCTAATACACGTGCCTAATTAAAATTGAATTAATCTAAAAATTAGCATAAGTATTCAGAAGTGCAATACACGTGCCTAATGAAAATTTAGTAAATCTATTTAATATCCGTTCGATTTGTGGCTTGAAGAAGATAGAAGGTGTTTGGAGAGGATAATAGAAGATAGTGCTTAACCGAGAGGTTGTTAATAAAGGCATACCTAAAAATAAGTTAGAAAGATCATAAATGCAGTGGAGACTATAAATGATCAAAGCGTGCCTAATGAAAATCTAGTAACTCTATTTAAAATTCGTTCGCCTTGTGGCTCGAAGAATATATAAGGTGTTGGAGAGGAGAATAGTAGAAAATTCTTATCAAAGAGGTTGTTAATAAAGACATACCTAAAAATAAGTTAGAAATATCATAAATGTAGTGGAGACTATAAACTAACTTTTGTTAATGGAAACGTGAAACTCCAAAAACATACGGGGACATAAATAGAGTTTAACTTTCATGATCTACAATGGTGTTGGAGACGCAAATGTAGTAACGAAAATATACTCTAGTGGTCTTTAATCTAATGAAATTCATCCCCAGCAAAACAAACAATTTTCATTATTCACATATAACTATCAAAAAAATAAAAATTCTCTAGTACATAATTATATAGATACCTTTGCATTTTTGGACATGAGTAGCAACTTTGTATATTTTCTCACTCCAGCAGAGTAACAAAAGCCCAATGAAGTCAAACATAACCTTCAAAAAACCTACACATACATCAAAAAGTGAGAGTGAACTAATTAAGAAATTACATGAATCAATTAAAACCCCCAAATAATAGTTGCATGAATCAATTGAACTAATAATAAATAAACCTATACATGAATCAATTGGAACCCTCGAATAGAAGAGAAGCCTTTAATGTCATGTTGATTATACAAAATATAGTTGAAAAAAGAAATTTATAGGTGCCTAATTGGAGTAGTTATTTTAGAACGGTAAATTTCAAGAAAACCCATAAATCTAATTTCGAAACCCCATCTATATGGTCAAAGCCCCAACTAAAGATTAGGATTTATACAATTATAATTTGAAAAAAAAATCACACAATCTCAATCTCAATCAGGTTTATAAAACTTTACCTAATGTGGATCTGTAAAAAAAATGGATATAATTGGATTTGCAAAAAACGTAAAATAAAGTTGTCAAAAAACATGATTCCCAACCAAATATGCATCTATAATGTGTAATGTAAGCCGCATTCTAACCTACAGTTGAAATGTGTTTAATGTAATCTCAAATAGAAACCAAGAAAACCTAAAAATCAAATTTTGAAACTCCATGATTCCCAAAAACAGATTAGGGTTTATAAAACCTCAATTCGAACAAAAAAAACCACAAAATCTCAATCGAAGAGAGAGAGATAGAAGGTTTACCTGATTTGGATCTGGAGACTAATTAAGGCAGCGATGGAATTGAACCTTGTCCCTTATAATATTAATGTTATGGATGCCTCAAATTTTAGACCTCTGCCCTATACCACAATGCTTGTAGCCCCATTTTGCATAATAGCAGATCGTGGCAGCATATTGCAAAAATGCACATTTATCAATTTTGTGCCAGAGACTCTCTTTTACAATGGAAATGATATTGGGACCGGATTTTTTTATCGAAAGTGGAATTACCGAATGAGGTGGAGGGTTTCTATTGGTTCTTTTGTGGGGTCCACGCCAGTGGGACCAAATAACAAACTAATAACACGCTGCCACGTGTAATTTCGATAAAAAATTATGTCAAAAATTCGGTTACAATAGAAGGACTCCTTTTACAATATATATTTTCCATGAAGGGGAGTGAAATATGGGGAAAAAGGCTTGATACCGGTGAATTACACCATGGAGATAAAAGAAAAACTATCTAAAGAATATTTGCAAAATGAAATTGTAGATACAACATGTACCTGTGCAAAGGTCATATTCTGTAAAAAAAGGAATTTAAGAAAAAATAATTAAAAGCATAACTCAATTCAACTTATGTTCAAAAGAACATAACACCATAAAATACAATGTAAACCCTAAAACCCATATACCCGTAACACAAAAAAAAATGGTAACTTTAAAATTCAAAAATTACAATAATACTCATAAATGTTATTAAGAAATACCAAACTAAAATGTTATTACCTATAGTTGGAAGAAAAAAATAAAGATTAAATTTATAAATGAACTATTAGAAAAGTGTAAATGAACTATTAGAAAAGTAAAAAAAAACATTAAGATTAAATTTGAGAGAGATCATACCTAGGTTTCAAATCATTAGCCCTAAACCCACACATGAACCTAAATGGAACCCAAACCTAGAATTTTAAACCCACTCAAGATCAAAACTCCAAATAAAAAAAAAAGCCCTTAAATCCATTTTCTTAAAACCCTAAGAAAAATAATATGAAACCGTTGTATCTTCATTAGAAACCAAATCAGATCTAGAAAAAAAATGTCTGTGAGTGTGTGGATAAGCGCGTGTAAGAGAGAGGGAGAAAATAAGGGGGTGTAAGAGAGAGAAAGGCGAAAAGTACAGACCTTAAGGGCGGCGACAACAACGGATTGAGGATGGAAACAATGGGTTCAGGGGGCAGCAACAACTGGTTGAGGGTGGGAGCGTGAGGTGGTAGAGGGGAGGGTAAGGCGGTAGCATGTATAGGAGAAGGAAAATGGAGCTGAATGGGTTTCTGTTATTGGGAGGACCATGGAGCTAACGGGGTGAGTGAGAGGAATGGAATGAGGGCATTTTTGTTGAAAGTTTGGGGATTTTTTGGTAAGTTACCAATTTAGCCCTTATTTTGAATTAAAGTAAGAGAGATAAACAAATTTGGAGTGAGGCAAAAAGAGGGGGAAATAAAAAATAAAGGTGTAAAAGAGTAAAATGAAATAAAACAATCTCATACCTACATTTTTTGCCTTGTTGGCTAAATCTCCACCTCTACTTAGCTTATCTCTTTATGGAATAGTGTAAAACTTCTACTCGTTATTTTATATATATATATATATATATATATATATCAAAATCAGTAAAAAGTGGATCTGCAAAAGAAGACCCGTTTTTTCTTATTAAAAAATGTACTTGTAACGAAAAAGAGTAATATATTAAAAATAACCAAAATTCGGGTTTTAAAAAAATTGAGATACGTGACAGAAATATACATAGCATGACTGTGAAAATAAAGGAGCATTTAATTTCAGCATTATTAAAAAAAATAGATGATAAAACATGGACTAAATAAAATTTATCATATAATTATAGATATGTGGTCATCTAAAACCAAAATATGGATGCTTCATTCTCGACGAAGTCTTGTATTTGCTTAAAATTACATGGCATGATACTATTATAAATGGGGAATATGCATGGGGCTCAAGAAGGAAGGGATCTCCCCTAGCCTTTGGCAGAGTTTTTAACGCCCCTTCAATTTTTTTTCTCTATTATTTAAAAACTCAAAAGGGTATTGGTTGTAATATTTTAATTATAGTTTTGAAAAAAACTTATATTAGTAAATAAGTTGGGATTATTACTCAGACTAGTATTCTCCAATGACATATCAATAAGTTGAATAGGATTTCATATTTTATTTACACATTATCTAAGGGTATATGGAATTATAAAGGTTATTTGAAAAGTGTAATTACATTAATTGTGAAAGTAAATATACGTGCGGGGACACACTGTGCAAAAAAACTTAAACCGCTTTTTTTTCAAATATAAGTTTCAATTTATGTTTGATAAATGTGTTTTCAGTTTTTTAGAATAATGGTAAACATATTAAATGGAAGTAGAAAATTGTTTAAAAATACAATAGAGAAATAAAGGGGTTTGTGATTAAATAATGTACTTATAACTAAGAATTTAAACACAATATATATGGGCTTATTTGACATTAATATGCACAAAAACACTAAATAAAGTTTAGCAAAAATGAGAAAATGATTAGATTTGTAATAGAAACATAAAATACAAGAATTTTAGGACTTGTGCATTTATGTTTTATGTTTATGGAACAACCGCATCAGTCACACTAACACGAATAGGGTTTTATTTAGAAACAAACATAAACAAAATTAAATCATATAAAAAATAACAGTAAGTAACAGCAATATAACACAAAAAATAATTAAAATTTCGATGGTTACTTAAATAGCAAAAGTGGGAAAATAGTTTTGAGGTTAGATCGTTGGGTATGTGGTGTAAATGACAACAGGTAAAAATAAAAAAATACAATAAACATAACTAAGACCACTCGTTTTAATCATGCTACCTATAATTAGTGACCCTGATATATGCTCCCATTCTCGTTAGAACATGCATTGCGGAGAGGAAGAGATGGTGCGAAAGATAAGTATATATATTAAATAATGTCATCATGGAAAAGTAAATTAAATAATGTCATCATCAACAATTTCAAGAGGAATATATGACACTACCCCAATGTTGACCACGTACGGATATCGACAAGGTATAATAATTTCATACTCAGAATTATAACCTTTCAATATCTGGAATGCCTTGTCCATCAATTTCTTGAATGGAAAATCACGTTTCGCCCTAATAGACTCTCATGGGGGCATATCATGACACAACTCAGCAAGTCCTTCTAACACCTCCAATAACACATGAACATATAAGCTTCTGGGACCATTGAATAATTTTGCAATACATTAAGACAATGTAAATCATATTGACGAAGTTTCAGAAAATGCAAAATTGACATTTAACAAAAGAAAAATCAATTCGGCTCGAAAAAGTTGGTCCACCGAATTTCTATAGTAACAAATCAATTGTCAAACATTTAAAATTATAAACAAAACGTTTTGTCTAAGGCCCCGTTTGATAGCAAAACAAATTATTCAAGGGCAAATAATTCCAAGGTAAATCAATATTTTTCAACATTCAAGTTGGAAAATCATCAATTTTATTCATTTTCTAGTAAACCCAAAAGCTGAGAAGTAGGAATAAACATAGAAAATTTTCTTATGGATTATATATATATATATATATATATATATATATATATATTATGTAACAACCCCCATTTTTTCATGTAAAGGCACGATACACCGAAGATGGGGCTTGTTGTCAATTAATATCATTCTCAGCATCAAAATCATATAAAGCATATATTAATAAGACATAACTGAGTTTAAATTTAAAATCCCACAATAGTAAAATCCTATCAAGCTCAAATCGTATCATAAATCCAGCATAACAGTAAGTATCCAAACCGAAACAAAATAAATAAATCCAGGGCTTACGCCCATGCAAATATCTCAAATGAAATAAGTAACTAGAGCTGAATAACACCTAAGCTAGAATCTATAAATCTGAAATGTCTGAGGAGCAGAAAAAGACTGCAAGGTTGATATGTCAACAATCCCACTATCCCTGTCTAAGAGAATCTGAGGAGAGCAAGCATTTAAATTTGGGTCAGAGCTCTAGAGTTGCAAGAATTAACTTATTCAATTTAAATGGCAATAAATACAGTCGATTCAAAGAAAATATCCCCCGTCGTCACTCACATGCGATTACCATCTCACCCCTCGTCTAAATGTGATATTACCTGCATCCAAACAAATCCCAAAATAGTGTATAACAATCATGCCAATTTAATATTAAGTGAATTGGCTATAATAAATTGCTAAAACGAAGCCAACTACATTCAATTATCAAATCCCAAGGTAACTTAGTCCTACATATCTCATGAAAGTGACATAAACATTTATTATGCATTACATATTAAGGGTCCATATTTACTGTCTACATTCTTAGACAAATTAATTAATCTCATTTAATTTGGATAATTTATATATACGTCCTTTCATATATGCGACACGCAAAGGAATCTACCAGTGGTGTTTCATTCGTTCTCTATTGGCAAGTTCGAAGGGAATCTCTATCCAAGTCAGACATCAAAAAACACATATAAGTGGGGAGATCCCTACGCAGTATACCAGTTCATGGCCCATTCCCAGCAGTGACAAAGGATCCCAGCATAGACACCTACCACTCGTAGATGGAGCTTCTATGTAATACCTAAAATGACCTACACAACGTCTATCCCACATATTTTGACTTGTGCTAGCATCCCAAATGCGCAAAACCCCAAGACAATAGGACTGTCCATGAACATTGGTATTTCCACACAGATAATATAAATACATATTATTATTCTCATATAATATCTGTAGGTAATTACTCTATAATTACCTAAAGTGTCCCACACGATTGTTAATGTCTAAAAATGGATTGATTCCAATATTATAATCACAGATAAAAATGAAGGAAATAGCTCAGATCATACACATAAAAGACAAAGACTTTAGAGTGGTTCGTCTATAAAATAGATTACGTCCACTGTAGTTGTTATTTAGCCAGGTTTATAATAGCTTAAGAGGATAAGCGTTTGTATGATTTCGGTTGAGTTGAGTTGTCCCTTGAGCTGAGGGGTGGACTTGTATTTATAAAGGTCGTTAGGAACCCAAGAGATGGAATGCCTTTATATATTGAGGCATTTACATCTGTATACAATAAGTAAAACTCTTGAACTTCATAACTGGTTGATGTTCCTCCCGAATAACTATTGATGTTCCAATTGGTTGGCTTTCTAGAGTTGGTCAACCTTCCTACCAAGTAAGTGATTCTGAACCCGATAAAGTAGGTTGGTTGTCCACGTTTGATGACAGGTGTGCCTTCCTCATTAGTCCACGTAAGAACATAATTTTTACACACAACAAAATCCTCCAATGCATCATACTTGATATTTTCATGAAAGTATGGAGTATTTAGCCCAGTAAGTTACTCGGCGTACTGTCTTGAGTATTTATTTTGTAGCTGACCTCCTATACTTGTAAATTTTTTGCCTTCATTGTTGGACGATAGCATTTTTTTAAATAATTTAAAGTATAGGGAACCGCTGAAGGGTAATTTTGTGTTTGCCTAGTTTTATAACCGTGCAGCCATCAGAATGTCAATCTTTGATACAATTAATCCTTATTTTTGCTATTTTCGAGGCAAGATATAAAAACGAGTCTTGTACCGGTTATTTCTACCATAACTCTTTCATTTTCCACATTTCTCTGCGTTTCCAAGTTTTATTTCTGTTTCCATGCTCACTATTTTTCCTTCAGCACTCATTTTCTCCGTAAGCCATCTTTTTTCTTCTTTGATTTCCATCTTCTATGAATCATGGTTTATATTATTCATGGAGATTCTTTAGAAGAGTTTAGGAGGGAAAGAGGAATTTCTAATTGGGTAAAGTTAGGAATGCTCATTCCTCCATTAGATGTTTTGTCATTGGCAGAGGGTCATTGGATCCTTTTTATGTTTATTGATGAATGTGGCATTACTTTTCCTCCCAATCACTTTTTTCTTGAATTTTGTCAATGCTTTGATGTCGTCCTTGCTAGGGTAGCCCCCAATATCTGGAGGATAGTTAATGGGATTCATAGGCTTAACCGGATATATAGAACCCATATTGGTATTCTTGAGTTGATGTTCAGCTATAAATGCTTTACTAGTGACAATACCTATTACTTGAAGACTAGGTTTGTCAATAGAGCTTTAGTGGTCAACTTACCAGATTCAAATAAGGAATACTTTGATTATGGCGTAGTGGTCAAGAATCGGAAGCATGTTCCTCTTCAATGTGGGGAGGAGTATGATGGGCCCAGGTGTCCTCAAACAGGGCACGACATATGTTATAAAAATTTCTTTATTTTTCTACATATTACATGTTTGATGATATGTCAACCAATCCCTCTTGTCTTTTCTTCATGCAGTGAAGAGTAAGAAAAAGTGTCCGAAGGAGGGGGACATCAAAATTCAGGAGCTCAAATACTTGTGGAGAATTCATAAGAGAATAGGAGAAGAATACCTAAGAGCAGCCTCATACTTACTACAGTATAGGATCTTTATTACTTCATTTGTTGCTAGGCCAACTGTTGTATTACCTTCAATTCCTATTAATTTGGAAAAAGATACAATTCCTACTTCTTCAGCTGAAGAGTGTGTTGGACTTGAGAAGTATTTTGGGACTTCTTCTTTATTTGAATCATTGAATATCTTTGTTATTCCTACTTCACCACTAGCAGGTATGGGTAAGAGGAAAATCCCTAATTTTATGGAAGGGCCACTTTATCCTTTTGCTAAGAAGAATACAGAGAAAGCTATTGCTATCGATGCCTAGAAGTCCAAGGTGACTGAAAAGGTACCTTAGGTTATTGGAACTGAGGGAAATAACATTGTTGCACCTCAATACAAGGGGTTAAGAAAAGGTTTTCCTAACAAACAGACCAAGAAGAATACAACCGACCAGCAGGAGTTGGTCAAGAAAATCCAAACTGACATGGCTATTGTCGAGTCATCTTCTATAGTTGTTAGCTATAGTTTGGACAAAGGGTTAACAAAAGTGGGTACTCTTCCTGCTGATAGGGCTCCTCCAGTTCCTATGCCCCCATTAATACTTACCGAGAGAGCTTGCCAGAATCTGGCTTTACTACACCAAAAACAGGAATTTGGCACGGTTTAAAGCTGTGCCAGATCAAATTTGGCACAGTTTTGAACTGTGCCAGAATCAGGTGTTTCAAAATGGCATTTTTTTCTGGCACGGCTCAAAAGTATGCCAGATTTGGCCAAACAGGAACACTTCTGGCACACATTTAAACCGTGCCAGAATTTGATATTTTTGGCACACTTTTGGCACAGTTTTTAACTGTGTCAGATTCAGCCAAACAAGAACACTTCTGGCACACTTTTAAATCGTGCCAGAATTTGATATTTCTGGCACACTTTTGGCACGGCTTTGAACTGTGCCAAATTTTTTATAAAAAAAAATAATTATTTGAAATCATAAAATTCACAAATTAATAATATTGCACGTTGTTAATAAACTAATGTACATACAAACTTCAAAATATTATAAGTCTTCAACAGTTCACAGGCCCAAAAAAAATTGGGTAGAATTTTCTCTATTTTCTGGACATTCCAAAACCTGTTAATACAAAACCTGCCTAACATAAAGCCTGCAAAGCCACAAAATATAACAATTAACTTACAAAATCCCGCACGGCCATGACCCAAAAAAATGGAATCATGAATAAACCCTTGGTTGTAAACCATTGAGTTCTCTGTGTGTTCAACGTGAATAAATGCCAACGATAAGATGTTATCCTGTAAAAAAAATAGGATACAAAAAAGATACGATACTAGTAACCCAACAATTTACAAAAAAAAAATTACTCAAACTAAAAAATTACATATATGAGTGGAAATTACAGTCATATTCTCGAATCGAGAGACCCGGGACTATGCGGTCAGTTCCTATAAGTTACATTGGTCTCGTGCGAGGTATTCGTGCCGCCTACGGGGTCGTTTGGAGGAAGGTTTGGGTTTTCACCCTATAACGGCTTGTTTTTAAGTTTAAGTGTGATTTTTGTAAATTATCATCATACTCTCAAACCGGGAGACCCGAGACTACGCGGTCAGTTCCTAAAAGTTACATTGGTGCCGTGCGAGGTGTTCGTTCCCCCTACATGGTCGTTTGGGGGCGGGTTTGGGTTTTCACCCTTTAACGGCTTGTTTTTAAGTCTAAGTGTGATTTTTGCAAATTATCGTCATACTCTCAAACCGGGAGACCCGGGACTACGTAGTCAGTTCCTACAAGTTACATTGGTCCCGTACGAGGTGTTCGTGCCCCCTACGGGGTTGTTTGGGGGTTGGTTTGAGTTTTTACCTGTTAACGACTTGTTTTTAAGTCTAAGTGTGATTTTTGCAAATTATCGTCATACTCTCAAACCGAGAGACCCGAGTTACATTGGTCCCGTGCAAGGTGTTCGTGCCCCCTATGGGATCGTTTGGGGGCCGATTTGGGTTTTCACCTTTTAACGGCTTGTTTTTAAGTCTAAGTGTATTTTTGTATATTATCATTATACTCTCAAGTTGGGAGACCCGGGACTACGCGGTCAGTTTCTAAAAGTTACATTGGTGTCGTGCGAGGTGTTCGTGCCCCCTACGGGGTCATTTGGGGGATGGTTTGGGTTTTCACCCTTTAACGGCTTGTTTTTAAGTCTAAGTGTGATTTTTGCAAATGATCGTTATACTCTCAAACTGGGAGACCCGGGACTACGCGGTCAGTTCCTATAAGTTACATTGGTCCCATGTGAGGTGTTCGTGCCCCCTACGGGATCCTTTGGGGGCTGGTTTAGGTTTTCACCCTTTAACGGCTTGTTTTTAAGTCTAAGTGTGATTTTTGCAAATTATTTTCATACTCTCAAACCGGGAGACCCGGGACTACGCGGTCAGTTCCTACAAGTTACATTGGTTCCGTGCGAGGTGTTCGTGCCCCCTACGGGATCGTTTGGAGGCTGGTTTGGGTTTTCATCCTTTAACGGCTTATTTTTAAGTCTAAGTGTGATTTTTATAAATTATCGCCATACTCTCAAATCGGGAGACCCGTGACTACGCGATCAATTCCTACAAGTTATATTGGTCTCGTTCGAGGTGTTCATACCTCTTACGGGGTCGTTTGGGGGCTGGTTTGGGTTTTCACCCTTTAACGGATAGTTTTTAAGCATAATCTATATATTTTCAAATTATCGTCATATTCTCAAGATATGTATGTTAAATGTAATTAAAGAAGAAATGTATAAATCATCATCATTATGAAGAAAAATAGAAATTAAGGTAGTGAATTATGGAAAATTGTTGAATAATATAGTTGATTTGCCTAATATTATGGCAAATTGTCCTTATTTAGTATCCTCATGTTCCTAAGACACTCAGAAGTCTTCAACGGGGTTCGCTCATTCTATTATAATCGATAAAAAAATGCCATAACTTTTATTGCATTCATTGACAATTATTTTATTGTATACTTTATTCTTTTATAGAATTCAGAGCAGGGCAATATGATATCAACTACCTGAATTCGTGCCCCTGATCTCGTCTTCAGATTCTTAACAGTTTTCCCACCCTTGCCTATTATTGAACCAACCTACAATGGAAAAACATTTCAAGTGAGAAATGGTAGGGAAATTTTAAGTCTTTCACCTGGGAAAATTTAAATATGTATACATAAACATCAATACAAGATGAACCATGGGTGCTACTAAATCAAAGGATGCTTGGGAAATTTTGAAGAATGAGTTTCAAGTCAGAGTGGAATACAATTGTGGCAGCATTTCAAACCTAACTTATAATCTCGACAGTTAATGGAAGTATACTTTGAGGGACTTGCGTAGCCTTGCGAATGATGCAACACTCGCGGAAGTTAAAATATGTATAGCATAGCTTGAGTCTGTCATAAAGCTACATGTACACATGTCATTACAGAAGCTAAACAGAAAATACAAGCTTAATGTACACAACATATATACTATCTTACGATTGGAATTCATCAATAAAATCATGGATTAGAAATGGAAGACACAAATATCTTAATAATCATTTGAAGAAAAACACAGAAGGTGGATTGCTGCACTAAAAGGTGGATTACTGCATAATTGTCTCCAACTCTAAGTTCAGAAAAGATTTTTGGGAAAAAATAGTTCCCTGCTTCGTCAATTCAAGCAATGGGTTGTTGCATACCTGTCTCCAAGTGATCTATATTTAAATGTTAGTCAAGATTTCAATGGCATGATCTCTTATAGTGATTTAGCAGATCTTGGATTCTCAGGTTTAAGGTTTACTTTGACAAATAATAGGGTGATTGACATAACTTTCAGCAGATTGGACAGGGGGCTTGCAAACTTTCAATGGTTGATTGAATTTCCCAAATCATAAATCACTCATTTGCATAAAAATTGCTCTGATCATAGTCCTCTCTTGCTCTCAATCAAAACTCCCCCCCAAACCATTCAACTTCCTCACAGTGTGTGGATTATAACATTCATACTGTTGTGAAAGAGTCTTGGTCAGTCTCGTTGGTTGCTTCCCCAATGAATTGGTTTGCTCAAAAACTCGAAAGACTCAAAGGATGCCTTAAGGAGTGGAACACCAGTCATTTTATAAATATTTTCTAGAATGTTAAGGATTTGGAAGACCAGGTGATTATCAAAGAAAATTCTTTTGAGCTTGATCCTAATTAAAGCACTAGAAGTGACTTATATGAGGCAAAGGCAAAGATGAATATTGCCTTAAAAAGGGAAGAGTGATTCTGGCAACCTACAACCATAATTGAACTCAGAAAGAAATGTATCAACCGAACATATATCAGCATATATATTGCCAAATGATAAACTGAACTCCGAGAGAAATGAAAAAAAGTATTATATCAAAACAGTTTAGTTATACCTTTGAAACGAATCAATGAAGAGGAGCGCAGCCTACAACCATAACTCCACCATATCCACAGTTTTAAAAGGTCTGCTTGTTTTTGCTTGTTTTAAATGGTCGTCGGCCTATTTCAGCAACACATGGCAGCAGCTTGCACAACCCCTAGGCATTGTTCATACGGAGGCAAAAAGAATGAAAAAGATGAGAGGTAACTTGAGTTTTTAGTTGTCATTTGGAACCGATGTCCTAGTCTATTGGTGACCTGGCCTGTCACGGGCAAGAGCTGGACACCATGGTTCAAATTATATTGTCCCTCATTTGGCCTCGAAAAAAGGGAAAAGGAAAAGAAAAGAACTTAAAATGTCACATAAGATACTTCTCTTATTACATGGACACAGGAAGCACTATTACGTATATTTGGATAGGATGTTGTTATGAACTTAAGGAGGGGGGGGGAGTATGTTATGATTATATATGATTCTTTATTATTATCTTTTTTAGTTTCACGTGTTATCTTTTTACTAGGATTGTCATAATTTTTATCTATAAAGAAAGATAGACATGATTTTACCTTGACAACCAACAAGGGGTATGTTGCGAGAGTGGCTCCAAGTTTTGCAACGGTTCCCACTTAGAAAACCTATTCACAAGCAAGAAGGAATAAAATTAAAATCGATTCAAAATTGACTTTACTTCATCATTTGTTCTGATTATTTTTTGGTTCATATATGATAAAAGAGGATGGAATAAAGAGAGAGGTTAAAGATGCAAGGTGTGTCATTATTCATATAGGCCTCATTGGTCAAATTCCAATCTAAATATATGAATTGAAAATCTCACTTTTTAGAGGTAGATTGAATGAATTAAAACTTCTCATAGGAGAGGCTTTTATTACCCCACACGTCTTTTCTCAGTTTATTAAAAAAAGCTTACTCGTATGTATAATTAAATACAAGGAGAAAATGATGTTTTGTGCTATGATGTTACAAAACAGAAGGCATTGATAGCACCACACATTTCAGCAAGTAATTCCCAAATTTCAATAGGTCAAGTCAAAACCTTTCAAACCCTCAGGGAAGGTTACCCTTTAATAATACAAAAAAAATTGGCCTTTAAGTTCTTGACTTTATTTTTCTAGTGTAAGATGCATATTTTTTTTCCTTTTCTAAATTAAGTCCCTGTAACTAGATACCTTTTTCAAAATACATGGCATAATTGTAACATAATTAAAATACTCTTACCATGGTTGTTAAAGATACTCCGTAGCAACATTCTCAGCATCACCAACAACGATATGATAATTTCTTCCTCGTATCTAATTCTACCCTCGTTCCTATCAGAGCCATTGAACAATACGAGATTTATTATTCTTCGAAGAAATTTAGTCAGTCAGATACAAATGTGCCTAAAAAGTAAAACATAAATAGCCCTAATAATAAAATAAAGGATATAAATACAGTATAGATAAGAGATAAAAGTGTGGACACACCAGATTAAACATTTAGTACCTTCATTCTTCAAATCCGTGATGTTGATATTGAATGCTCAATGGTTCTGTTAAATTTATTATTGATTTTGATGTTGTTTGCATCACCAGTGACTGGAAACAAAGAAAAAAAAAGAAAGATGACTATTGATGTACTAATGCTACTACCAGAAACTTAATAGGGAGAGTGAAGTAGATAAGTATTAATCGTATCATCAACACTAACAAATTAGCTATGAAGAACAGGTGTCGAGTAATGTGATATCGAAAATAAAGAACATTTTCAATGTCAATAATATATCGAAAATAAGCACACCTGTCTCGAGTAATGTGATATTTCGCATGGGTAATCATCTCAACGCAAACCACTTTCAAGAACAATCATAACTCAACTAATCAAATTAATCATTTCCCAGTTAAACTCCACATTTATGAATTTGTAACCGAAAAAATAGAAGAAGAAATAAGTATTTATAGAAATGAACCCTAGAACATAAACAAAACTAAAAAAGATAAAAAGTAAAACTTTAAAATAAAAGACGATTTAGATCAAAATAATTGAATGGAAGCAATGGATTAAGATCAAAATAAAAGACAACTTCTTAAAATTTTGAAAAAAGGTAAATACTCACACGTTCATCTTTTACCCCCGCATATTTCATGCACGGATCATTAATTTCATTTTGCCTAAAAAAGCATATCAGAGGAAATAGTATGTATACATGTGTGCATCTAATGAGATGCAATGAATTTGTAAAAACAAAATCAAAAGGTAAAAAATCATTCATAATGATAAACATGATATAATTTTAATTAACAAACCTAACAAATATTCTATGAGAATAAGTAACCTAGGTTATGAAATACCATAGCTCGGTGTAGGTGAACCAAATCTGCAATGAACCTTGATTCGGACAAAGAGATAACTGATGTAACTTTGTTCAAACCCTATCAAATTAATTAACGGAAGCTTATAATGTGAAACAATATTAACAGAATTAGTAAATCAAATCCTCGAGCATTTAGAAACCAAAGAAATCAAGTAGAATTCAGAAAAAAGGAATGGGAAATCTACAATACCCGTGTGAGAGAAAAAGATGAAATTCCTCAAAACTGCATTAACAACCAATAAAAATCCCTAAATCATCCAAACCCAACCAATTCCAATACCCTTCCATGTGAAAGGAAAAAATCCCCTTCTTCAACTTGTTTCTCGACGACGAGAAATCTATATCAGTGTAGAAAATAAGTAGATCTGTAATTCAAAAAAATTATAAAATAAGGAAAATCAAAACAAAAGATGGACAATCTAGTACCTCAACTGCTGATATGTGAGAACACAAAATGGGCTCTAGGTCATGGGGAAAACGTGTGTCGAGTGTTAAAGGGTCAGAGGGGTGGAGGAAGGAACATCGAAGTAGGAGAGATAATCATGCGCGAATGGAAATTTTTTGAGAGACAATTTCACCATTAAGGATCAGGTAAAACTCAATTTTTAGAGAGAGACAGATGAGCGGGAAGGTTTGGGAATGAGAGTAAGATGAGGGAGCGCGAGACGGGGTATTTTATATTTTAGGAAAACATATCCAATTTTGCCACACTATTTAAAAGTGTGCCATATTATCATTAAACCGTGCTAGAATCTGGCACAATTTTAAACTGTGCCAAATTTTTAATATCAAGGTGTGTCAAATTGCTGTTTTTGGTGTAATGCTTTGGTAACCATTTTTCCTTCATTTCTTATCTTTACTAACTTATTTTTCCTTTGCTGATGTAATATTATTTCTTTTTGCAGTTTCTAGTGGATTTTAATCAACTAATTGAGAGAGATGATCACCTGCGTTCCTTCTCGGGTGAAGTTGAAGAGGCCTTTGAAGGTCTAAGGAAATCTTTGGAAGATTTTTAATAAACTTTGGAAACAAATAAAAATCTTGGGAAGAAGAGTTAAAGAAGGCCAACGACAAAGTTGATGCTGCTGATGGAAAAATTAAAGACTACTGAGGCCAGTCTAATAATTGTTGAGAATAGGGCCAAGGCGGTCGAAGATAAATTATTAGAAAATCAGACTCTTCTTTTGTCTGTCAAGGAGAAGCTAAAAGGTCTGACTGCTGATCTTTTTACATAGAAGGCCAAGAATAAGAATATAGAGGAAACTTCTTTTGACAAAGGTTAGGACAAAGCACTATTGTCTACTTCAGTACAAATTGAGTATGCTAAGAAAAAATCATTCAAGAACGATTGGTCGAAGGCTTTTACGAAAGTTGATACTGCCTAAGACTTTGATCTATTTAGAGGCATAATCCAAGGACTCGTCTAAACTTAAAGGAAGAATTTGATGATGAGGAACGCTCAGGGGAGTCTTCCATACAACCTGATGGGTCTGCCCTAGGGACAATTGGTGAAGCTGTCCTTCCTGTCGATCTGCCTACTGAAGTTAATATTCAGGATAAGGAGAAGGTCTAGCTCCTTTATTATCTATTTTCCTTTATTGAAATCTTCTTATTCCTTCTTCTCCATCTTGTAATAGGAGTGCCTTTTTGTACTCCTTTTCCTTTACGAATGAAAAGATCTTCATTTGATTAGTTGCATTTCGTTTGCTATATTTGTTTTCTCTACTTGGTTGAAGTTATACTCCTTGTGTGCTTTTTTCAACATAAGTCTTTGTATTCTTACATTTGCGATTATAAGTTTGATGCCAGGAAAAAGGCTATAATTTCTGTTGAATACGACCTTCTTAGGAAGAGTAAAAACCTTCTGGAAGCTGGCTATATTCCCATGTTTGAAGATGATCTGGATAGGTTACTTGGCCCAGATGTATCCGACCAGGTCAAGGAGTCATGCATTCACCTTCATTGTTTATGGTAGAGGGTTATTGCCAATAATGGTTATTACTACGAAATAATAGATCAACTACAAAAATATCACAATCAATATAAAGTTCTACTTTATCCGGATTATGAAGCCAAGTATAAGTCTTTGAGTGAAGGATGAGGTTTTGAGAAGAAACTACAAGACATCACTTCTGCTCTAAATAAGAAGGAACTGTCTTTGAAGAAGGCTATGGAAAATTCCCGAGCCATTGCTGTTATGCTAGAGAAGGAGAATGATGCATTGAGGAAAGAGCTTGACAGCTTAAAAAAATCATCCATCATTGGACCTGATGAAGGTGATTCTTTCCTAAAAACTAAGAATGCAAGATTACTGGAAGAACTTGAAACATTACAATAGCAAACCACTCCTGGGAAAACTCCCAGGCATAGGGTGGTGGTCTGACCAACAGCTACTGAAGAAAGAACTATAAAAACATTATCCGACAAAGATGCCCAGTTAAAAGTAAAAAATAAGGCAATTACTAACTTATCTACTCTGATGAAGACCAAAGATATTATTATTGCTCACCATGTAGCTCAACTATCATCCAAGGATAATGTCATCAAGAAACTTCAAAATCATGTGGAGAGGTTGACCTTTCAGTTTCACAAATAGCCCAGGTAAGTATGGATGGAAGGTTATAATGAGGAATTAAGCCACATGAATGAACACCTTGCCTAAAGTAATCGTGAGGACTATAAATGAGGGTGGACTAATGTGCTGACTCTGTTGAAATTTGACCAGAACAACACCTAGTGGCATTGGAATGATCCAATATTTTTAGACTGTGACAAGCCTCACTTCAAGTTGCACACAAGATGGATTCCTCCTAACGCCATTCCTCAATATCTTATAACTAAGTATTTAAGGGATTATGGTCTTCATGGTGAAAATGAAATAGTCTGTCCTCCTCATTTAATTGACAGGCAGAGCAGTAGCAACAGATAAATATTGAGAGACTTTAATTACATAAATTCTCCACATACTCTTGATGATCCTCCATCTAGGATGGATAAGGCTTAAAGGAAACGTCTAGTTGAATAAACTTGCACTTGCTTGATTTTGATTGTAATACCTTTATTTGAATGAAAATACATGTTTTGTTTTTGCGTTTATTTTCAATTTATGATTAGTTAATTGGTTGGCCGACTAGGTAACCAACTTGTTTGAATGATGTGTTTTTGAAATGAGAGTGTAGGGCCTTAGATTCTACTAATGCACTTAGGTAAAGCTATAACCAATATTGAATTAAGTGTTGACATTAGTTATCAGTGGGGTCCAAGTGTGTTTAGGAATGTATATATATTCATGATTTATAACTTGGTCAAGTAAAGATTATTGTGTTTATACATGAAGTTTTACTGACTAGTTGTTCGTGATTTATTAAGACGAAGTCATACGTGAAGTAATAACTGGTGATTAAGTGTATTAGGAATGTATATATGTATTCATGCGTGTAGTTTATTCAGAAAAACATCAAAAAACACGATTTCTTAATAAGCTATTAGTGCATCTCGAATTTGATAACTTCAACATGATTAAGTAGTTTACTGAATAGGTGTTTGTCATTTGTTGATCGACAAGGGCTAAAGACATTGTTTTTAATTTTTCTCTATTTTTTCTGGGGGGGTGTATATCACCATACTCTGTAAAAAAATGAAAAATTAAAGTATAATTGTACTGAAATCAAGATATTTTACTGAACTTAAAGTAAAAGGTTTTGGAACTTAAATTAAAAAATATACAAAATGCCTTTATTTCACTGATAGTATTTTCGGAAGTGATCGGCATTCCGTGGGTTCTTGAATTCTTCCCCATCAAGTGTCTCTAGGAAAAAATTTCTTGGTCGAACTTTTGCGAAAATGCGATATGGACCATGCCAGTTTGCTTCAAGCTTATTTCCTTTCTGGATGAATTTTTTGAGGACGTAACTCCCTCTATCAAGTTGGTTGGCTTGAACTTTTGATTGTAAAAAAGAGTAGTCCTTTACTAATACGCAACAGCTCTGAGAGCAGCATCTTCTCTAACTTCTTTCACCAGATCCAAGTCCAATCGTCTCATTAGATCACTTTTGAGATAATCGAAGTTCAACACTCTATGAGTTGGTAGGCCTATCTCGGATAGTACTATGGCCTATGTTCCAAATGCAAGCATATAAGGTGTTTCTCCAGTGGATGGTCTCGACGTGGTCCTTTAAGGCTAAAGAATAGAGTGCAATTAATTAATCCAGTTACCCTTGGTAGCATCAAGTCTCTTCTGCAGTCCATTAAACAAGGTTATGTTCATCACTTTTGTTTGACCATTGCTTTGTGGATGTCCTCGAGTAAAGTAAAGTTTTTAGATCTTAGATTGAACACAGTATCCTTTAAATTCATCATTGCAAACTGGGTACCATGGTTAGTAATGAAGTCATAAGGCATGTTATACCTGCTTATGATGTTCTTCCATATGAACTGAAATGCCTTCATGTATGGCATCTCTATCAATGGTTAAGCTTCCACCCATATGGTGAAATAATCAGCAGCTACCACCTGGTTTTTGAACCCGCCTTACTGGTCAGCAATAGGCCGACCAAAATAATTCCCTTAATGGCGAAAGTCCACGGAGAAGTGAGTGGTGTCAAGGTAGCCCTCGGTGCCATGGGGATTGCTGCAAACCTATGGCACTTGTCACATTTTCTAGCGAAGGTCCTACAATCTTACTTTATAATAGGCCAATAATACCCCTGCATGGTAATTCATTGAACTAATGACCAACTAGATGAATGTGCTCGACAAGAACCTTCATGTACCTATTTGATTAATTTAGTCACTTCCAATGGATAGAGACATCGTAGTAAGGAGACTTATTAGGCATAAATTCTTCATATTTATCCCCTTAATTTAGAGACTTTTATTATCTCGTACGATGTAAATTATGTTAATTTATCTTATATACTTGCTACTGACATCTTCCATTGAGTGCATCGAGTTTCGTGTATTTCGTTTACATTTTGCAGGTATTTTATATAAGTGATGAAAAGAGAAAACTCAAACTCAAAAAAGAAACAAGTGAAGGAAATTCAAGGGAAAAATACTAACTCTACATAGAAATTCAGACAGGGAATCTAAAGGAAAGTTAAAGATCTCGAGTCCACAAGCACCTAGGAAGAAACAACATCCAAATCCGAGACCCGGGTGAGAAGTTATGAGCATTTGAAGTTGAGAATAAATCAATAAGAAAAAGGAAGAACAATAAAAGTAAAAGAACCAACCCGATAGAGTCTCTACAGGACCGGCCCTAGACACTAGAATGACAGAACCAAATCACTAAATTAGATTCCGGACCGGTTCGGCGAGCAGGATTTATATTTTTCTTTTCTATTAAAAAGAGTTTTGCATGGTGTAAACACTTAAAATAACGTGATGTATTTATTATTTTATGATACCAAACATTAGAAGGCTTAGTTTTTGTTAGTTTTGAGGAGTTCTTGAAGCCAAGACAATTAGAATTCATATTGTTCAACTTTTGTTCATTATTTTGGATTAAATTCAAGGCTTTTCTTCATTCCAAGTAATACTTTCTTTGATGTTTTCAATTGCTTTCATATTTTTAGTTGGTAATTCATTACTTTTTGGTTAAAATTATCTTTTGCATGTTTAATCACACTCTTCACATAATTATGATTTCATACAATATAGATTTCTTAATAAAACATAATTACACAACGTCCAACTTGATTTTTGAGGGTTGGAATGCATGAACCCAACCCCAAACAGTTCGCATGGGTATAAAAACACATTCTTGAAATAAATAGTTAATTGGAATGCATTGGTTCGTTAGTACAAATTTCGTAGGACTTTTAGCCTCATTTTCCCTAGGTAACCGTGGTGTTTAAGAATGTGATGCGTGTGTTAATCAATTGACTTTGTACACTGTTGATATTCTTGATTATGTATGGTGCGGGATCGTACCCTCATATATGTAATGCTTGAGTTAAATAATGTCGTTGTTTCAATTATATATTTAATTCGAGACTAGTTTTCATATCTGTCGAACTCAATAAGGGTTAGGGGATTGTATTCCGACCTTATTTCTCATTCATATTCATCGATTCGTAGTTAGTCTTTTCTTGCATGCTTAGTTAATTTAGTTAAGTTTCACTTGTTTATTTAGTCAAAATTCATAATTTCACCTCAAATCATCTTTTCTTATTCTTTTTGTGAGTCAATCCTTTACGTTAGTCTTATTTCCTTACTCGTCACCATGTCTTACGTCTTAGTCCCTGAGATCGATACCTGGTTTATCGGGATATTACTTACGCAACCAGTTTGCACTTGAACCGTAATTAGAATGCACTACATACACATTTTGAGTCGCTTAAAGCTTTTGGCGTCGTTGCCGGGAACTAGGTTAGGCCTTTAGGATAAGTTGATTTAACAAAAAATTGACTCCAATTCTTAAAAAGCAAAAAAAAAAAAATTGTAAAAGGTTTAAAAATAATCAGGAAAAAAACAAATAAAAAACATAGTATCTCTTAAAAGCCTTTTTTGCAAACTCTTCAAAAAACTCCACAATCTACTCCTACCCAAATTCACAAAAATCCTCTCAAAGATTACAATCACGGTACCCCACACACTCAAAATGCTCCTTAATTTTGGGTTCCACCTCCTACACCACCTAACTCTATCACAAGTCAAACATTGAGCCACACTCCGAGCGTGTCGATTAAGGAATTCGAATCAATTGGAGAGAGAGCCATGTCGAATAATGCCAGTTTTGGTATTGGTGAGTGTTGATACCACAAATTACCCACTTACGTAGACCAATCAAAAATAGACATGTTGTAAACGTGAGTAGAAAAATTGTATCAGAAAGTAAATCCTCGAAAAATAAGGATCACGCGATAAATTAGTGTAACCCTTTCTGATACAATTTGTCTACGTACCAATTTGTAAAATCGAATAAACGCGGTGTGTGATACCGATTAAAATTAATTCGTAACTTTCTACGTTGGCACACTTATATAATTGGAGTTTATATAAACCATATCAATTCAGCCCCTAAACATGCATCTACGTGTGTTCGTGTGTCAAACCATAAATAGATAAAGCACGTGACACAAATATTCAGGAAAAATCCCCGAAGGGTAAAACCTTTTATTTCTAAAACTCTGAAGAATTCACAAGACCATTAACTTACATATAACCTGATAATCACCTACAAGTGTAACGCACGGTGTCTTCGTCAAACCTCCAAAGCAACGACTAAAAATATCGTCAGCTGGAATCTCTCGCAAGAACTCCATATGGTCAGCAATGAAGAAGAAAATGGCTTCTTCACAAATGTGAACTTTATAAGGACTCCCTCCACAATAGCACGTAGCTCTCCCGTTGTAGAGTTCTCCCCACAAAGATTAAACCACAACAAAGTGTGTTCTTTAACACCAAAACAATTCACCAAAGCATATTGGGATTTTTGTGAATTGTAAACAAAAAGGGATTAAACCCTAAAAGAAGAAGTCAAAAAGGATTCTTCTTTGGCAGTTTTTATGTTCTGGGACTTCTTAATGAAAACGAAACCATTTAATAAGTATTTATACTAAAACGCATCGCCTCAAAATACGAGCTCGTTTGAACGAGATAAGGGTCTCACGTGAACGACGTACAAATGTCATTTGAACAACATCACACGACACTGGCATGTCGTTCGAATGACAATAAAAGTCGTTTCAACGACTATTCCGTCAAAAAATTAATATTTTAATGTCCGCTCCAATACTTAGAAAAAATACTCATTCTCAAATTTTGACGAAAAAGTCCGCTCCAACACTTAGAAAATATTATGTAAAAATATCCCAAAAGCTCTAAGTGTAAAGTTAAGGTATTAAAAACAAAACCTTGCCAAAGTAAACTTCGCGGAGTCTTTTTAATGAAGAACTTGATATTCAGATCCGTCTTAATGCTTGAATGTACTCGAATGCTCTTCGACGGTGTAGCGGTATATGACTTACTAAATTGATAACGAACTTATAAAAATATGTCCTTACAAATCTCCCCCTATGTCTATGCCAGTACATACATAAAAACATCTGAATTATCAAATACCAAAATGCCTATACAAATCTACCCTCCCATGAATAAATTTTCAGGATCCCAAACTGTTCTTCAAAAAGTTTTCATCAAATCTCAAAGCTTTTCTCATCAGGGTGTGCAACATAATGATCTTCAATCTTTGTACCTTCACACATGAGATAAAGCAAAAACCTTTGTGACGCATCGAGTTTGAAATGATATAAGAATAAATCATTAATAAATCAAATCTCTCCCAAAATGAGAAAACTCACCCATAACATGATAATTCTTTCTCCCCCTTTTTATGATGTCCCCAAATAGACAGATAAGAAGAAACAATAAAAACATGGAGTGTCACGACAAATTGCATAGCAAACATGGAGTGTCACGACAAAATGCATAGCAAACATGGATCAAACTATGCGCATGCAAAGGTATGTCCCAAAAACATCCACAAACTATTTTTGGATTTTTCATTTTTTTCATACAAAAATAAGATACTAAAAATCACACCAGGGATTTAAACTCAAACAACCAAGTCATGGAAATGGAATGTATGGGTGTGAACAGATTCGATAGGTAAATAAACTCAATCAATCATATGTGAACGATGAATACGTGTACTCCTAACGCATGAACATCAAAAGGTATCCTTAGGTGTAAAAATTGTTGAATTTAGATGGCATCGTCTTATGCAAATCAACAAATCAAAGTCAAAGTGATTTCAACACCAATAACGTCCAAAACTATGTAACGCTTTTTCAAGATTTTCAAGGACGTGCAAACCCGTTTTAATTCTCCATCCAAACACCCTCATATATATTTTCTTTTAGCGGTGAATAAACTAAATTCTCAAACTTTGGAGAATTGGTGCAAAAACCTAAATGGCCCATAATTGGCATGAATTTCTTTTTATCGCCTTTAAATTTTTTCGGGCTCTTTTAAACCTCTTTGGACCTCGGATAATAAAATTCCTCAATTTTTTAGGTCCAATTAAACGGCAGCTTAATCCCAAAGGATAAATAATAACCTTTCGTAGCCCTTCACCGGTTTCAAACAAAACACACAAATCCTCACAAACAGGGTTCAAAGGTGTGCACTTTTTATTGTCTTATTTTATCACATTTGGTTCGTTGTATACACATAATTGAGATGGAAACACTCAACAATATGTGATAGATAAGCGCAATATTCAAACAAATTCGTGCATGTGTGCAATAAAGGAAATCATGAGTCAAACATGTAGGAAGTAACAAAAAATTACATCTTAATGATTCTAAACATTATAAAGCACATGGATGAATTGACCTATTGTCTCAAAATACTATCAAATAGTCACATGAATAATTGGAATGGAATTTTGACTCGGTTATCCTAAGTATCCATCCATAAAAGGTGCAAACAAAAGATAAAAATCTTTTTGGATTTTTCAAAATTTTTATCAAAATAAAATCTTTTTGTATTTTTCAAAATTTTTCAAAAATAAAAATCTATACAAAAACTACATGTCACAACGCTAGTAAAAATATATCAAAAAGCATAACTAGAGTATGACAAACATGCAAACACAATCATCTATATGATATGGCAAGAGAAGAATCATGTGCAAGCAAACGAGAATCAACTTATCTAAAATCTAGTGCCTCTAAAAGTGATTTCCTAACCCAAATAGATGTGAAACGTCGTGTGGGGGATTTAGGAACCAAGGGAACACTAGACATAAACTTCATAGGGCTTCTTTCAAGATCAAAACAAAATCCCCTAAGGTGACCTTTTCTACCACAATATGAACATGTGTAAACGGGTGGAACGACACCTATGGGTTGACCTTTTCTAATATCCTTGAAATTGGTTGACCCTATAAAACAAATAATGGTTTTGGCTTTAGGACTAGACGCATGAGAACAAGATGAGCCATTACCATCACTATCAAACCTACTCGAGTCTGTCAAATTATTTTTTAACTTCAAAATTTTTTACTCAAGCAAATAATTAGACTCATCAATTTTAAGGGACTCCTTCTTCAAATTATCAATCAAACCTAAAAGGTTATCTCTCTCCCCCTCAATTAAAGTAAACTTTTTCCTAAGAGTCCCTTCACGTGCCATAAACTCATTAACTAAAATATTTTTATCCTCTTTGGCACAAACACATACCATCGAATTTTTAAGGTCCTCTAATTCTTTTTCTAAAAATAGGACCCTATCATCACTCTCCTTATTGGATAATTTTAAAGCAATAAAGTCATGGTCCAAGGAAATAAATTTTTCACGATAAAAATCTCTTTGATTTTGAACCGTTTCCAAAAGATCCATCGCGGATTTAAAACGAGAATTTTCTTTTTCCAAAACTTTATTTCTTTTCGCAAACGTCAAATTCATACGATTTATATCATCAAAACTCTGACTCGTGTCATCAAAGGGGGGCATCCAATTACATAAGTGCTCCATCAATCAAATTGTAATTTTTCACAAAATTGATTTTAAAAAACAAATCAATATCACACAAATTTTGCGAAAAATAGGAATACGCGATAAATTAGCGCAACCTGCTCTGATGCCAATTTGTCTACGTACCAATTTATAAAACTGAATAAACGCGGTGTGTGATACCGATCCAAATTAATTCGCAACTTCCTACGTTGGCACACTTATATAATTGGAGTCTATGTAAACCATATCAATTCAGCCCCTAAACATCCATCTATGTGTGTGCGTGTGTCAAACCATAAATAGATAAAGCACGTGACACAAATATTCAGGAAAAATCTCCGAAGGGCAAAACCTTTTATTTCTAGAACTCTGAAGAATTCACGAGACCATTGACTTACATACATCCTGATAATCACCTACAAGTGTAACGCACGGTGTCTTCGTCAAACCTCCAAAGCAACGGCTAGAAATATCGTCAGCTGGAATCTCTCGCAAGAACTCCAGATGGTCAGCAATGAAGAAGAAAATGGCTTCTTCACAAGTGTGAACTTTGTAAGGACTCCCTCCACAATATCACGTAGCTCTCCCACTGTAGAGTTATCCCCACAAAGATTAAACCACAGCAAAGTGTGTTCTTCAACACCAAAACAATTCACCAAAGCATATTGGGATTTTTGTGAATTGTAAACAAAAAGGGATTAAACCCTAAAAGAAGAAGTCAAAAAGGATTCTTCTTTCGTAGTTTTTCTGTTCTGGGGCTTCTTAAAAAAAATGAAACCATTTAATGAGTATTTATACAAAAATGCACCGCCTTAAAATACGAGCTCGTTCGAATGAGATAAGGGTCTCGCGTGAACGACGTACATATGTCATTTGAACGACATCGCGCGACACTGGCATGTCGTTCGAACGATAGTACAAAGTCGTTTGAACGACTGTTGCGTCAAAAAATTAATATTTTAATGTCCACTCCAATACTTAGAAAAAATACGCATTCTTAAATTTTAATGAAAAAGTCCACTCCAACACTTAGAAAATATTTTGTAAAAATATCCTATTGCTGCTGCTCGGAGCCTCTAACAGATGAAGAGGCCATACTATCTCTAGCTCGTCGTGCAGACCATAATCCCCTAGATATTTAGAAATCAAGCATTGACGAATGACTTTTACCGTGATTCATCTAACATCAAGTTGATGGGATATTTGTCACGGTCCAAGAACCCAGGATCAACCTAGTACCATAGTTTGTTGTCCTGATCAACCTTCATAACTGTTGGGCAGTTGGTCCAACTCCATTTATAGCCTTAACGCCGAGCCTGACTAAAATGATCATCAAATTTCCCAAGGGATTCATTGTATCCTTCTATCCAAACTTCTTTAGGTTGCTTATGAAACTAGAAAGTTGTCCTTTCAGCCTGGTGTTGCAGTTTCTTCAGCACTCCATCCTTATTTTGTAGTTTTGAAGACTAGGTGGCAAGTTTCTCGCCCTGGGTTAGGAACTTTTGGGACATCTCAACAATGTATAAACTCTTGGCATTTATTTGTGCAACCTAATTTCAAGTGTTTGTTGAGTTCTATTATAGCTCGACCAAGTCTTGATCTTAATCGGGAGGAGGTAGAAGGTTTGGATTATTTTAAAGCCTCCAGTTTTCCCCTCAAATTAGCATTCTTAGTCTCCAAAAATGAAACTCCATCATCATCATCAGCAACATCAGTAGAAGATGAAACCTTCAAGGAGTTCAGTTCATCTCTTAAATTATTATTTATTTCTCCAACAACTTGGCAATATCCCTAGCCTCATCCACTTCACACTAGTGAAAAAACTATCTCTTTCTAAAAGCAGAGGCATGTTTATCTAATTTATCCTCAAAGCCCCAAGATTCACTTAAAGATTTATATTTCTCTTCATAATCAGCATGTAGGAGAGCCTTGGATTCTTTTTTATCTTCTTGAAGCTCTTCAATCATTTCGACGTAGGCAACATTATTAGACATTGTTCGATCAAGAAGACACTTCAAGTATAAGTAAGCTTCCTCGACTTGATCTAAAACATCAGCCCCGAGCAAATTTGATAGATTATCCTCGAATAAAGTCATATAACCATCCTTGAATAGATTATGTCATATCTTGAGAAGCTCGGAGTCAGTAGATGAAAGTTGATCCATTTTGTCCATGAACTGTAAGAGTCAAGAAATATCCAATCAACAACAGAATAAAGAGCATAAAATAACACCAAAACATGACAAACGCAAAGGAAAGAAATACTTATTTTTATTGATATAAGGTCAAGTTAAAAATACGTTGAAATAAAGACAAAAAGGAAAAAGGCTGATTGTCGAGAAAGTCTACACCTTCTCCCTATCAGTAGTAGTTTCAACTTGATTGGAGATAGGAATGGGTGGAGTGATTTTCTCGGAAGTGGTGGGGAGATAAGACTCAACAACTGTCTGCAGTTGGTTAGTTGAAGGTTCCAGAACAAGGGTGGAATCCCCTGACCCCATATCATTTTCAACTTCCTCGTCCAAGTTTGGTGGGGAACCAGGGTCATGTTTGAGGAAGAGCTAGAATCTTGAGGAGTACCAACCTCAGTAAGTGTTGGCAATCAATCATACTTGTAACATTTTTCCTTCACATACTCAGTCTGGATAGAAGCATCTGATATGTCCTTCTCCTACCCCTTGTTGAAAGAAGCCTTTGTAGCTTTCACCCTCTTGGCCTTCTCAGCAACCAAGTTCTTCTCCAACTCAGAGACTTATCTTCGAGATGCGATAGCCTCATTCTCAGCCTTCTTCTGAGCATCCTCATCAGTTTTTATTTTATTCTCCCAATATTTCTTCTCGTTTGCCAATGCTTGTTTGGAGTCAAGAAGGATTTCTCCAGGCATTCAAAAGCCTCTTCTACATCATTTATAGAAGAATGAAGTGCATCGTCCTTCTCCAACATCTGATTGAAATCAATCGGGAACTATAAAAAAAGAAAGTCCAAATTAGTGCAAGAAATCAATGAAAAAGTACAAGTATGAAACAGTAAGAGTTTTTACCAAGGCAAGGCTTTGAGCAACCCTTTCAGAAATTTTTAGACAGGGCATGGCAGAGGCATCACCCCTATGATCTGGTAAAGTACTAAAATTTATTAATTGTCTGGATAAGCCAATGCCTATGGCCACAGGCGAACCAGTGTCAACAACAAATAAATCGACCAAGTTCTGTTGCCGGAAGTAGCAGCAGTTCCTTTAGCAAGTCTGTAAGGAATATTGTTTTCTTATACATTTAAGTACGAATCCTCACCCTTCTTAGCTGGAGCCTTCTTCATACCATTTTCTTTATTATTTTCCCCACCAGTAGTAGAATTGGTGGAGCCAGGAGCATCAATATCTCCCATTATATTGGGGAACTTCCTCTTTCCCATAGTAGCAGCAAAAGGAAGGTCAAAGTCCAAGGATGAAGAAGGACCACCCGCAGGTTCACCACTGCCCGATGAAGTGGACACTGGGTCCTGATCCAAGTCAAGCACAATTATACGAGCAACAACAGAAGGTTGGGTAATAAAGGAGGTAATGGAACTCCTGTATTTCAGCAAGTATGATGCCGACTTAGTATGTTCCTCGCCAAATTTTTGATGAAGGCCCCAGAGAAACTTGAGCTCGTTAACCTTAATGTCACCTTCTTTGGGACACTTCATCTTCCTATAAACTGTAAGTAAACAAATAATTAGTTATTAATTAACATTTCAATAGAAAAATTGTTTAAATAAGAAATTAAAATAACCTATCCCATGACCTTCCCGAGGGAACTTTGGCCCATTGTATACTTCACTCCCTGTTAGAGGTGCATAATGCTAATTTTTGGCAATCACTCCATGATCAAAGTAATCCATATTGGAATCACGAAGGTTAATAACTAAAGCTCTATTTACAACCCTAGTTTTTAAATAGTAAGTACTATCACTAGTGACCCACTTATAACAAAACATGATTTTGCGAATCCCTATGTAGGTCTAATGGAGTTGATTGAGCATATTAATACCATTGATAACCCTCCAAGTATTGGGGGCTAGTCTAGCAGTTACAATGTCAAAATATTAACAAAATTCTAGACAAAAATGATTTGGGGGAAAGGTAAAATCACATTTAGAAATGAATAAGGAAGGGATCTAATAACCCTTAGACATAGAAAAAACGTCTACAGGGGGCTTAGGAAACTCTAGATCTACCCAATCTGGTATGTTCCATTATTTTCTAGACTCATTTAGAGAAATAATAGCGTAAACCATGATTCAATGTGAAGAAAAGAAGAAAGAAAAATAATTCTTACAAAGACTTAAGAATTTAGCAAGAACTAGAAGACAGGAAGAACGATCGCACGAAAGCTCAAGAAATTACAACAGAAACTTAGAGGGTTTGAAGTGGCAGATGACTAGGATTTTACCGCCTTTTATAAATTGCATCGAAAATCGACGAACGTAATGATTAAAGTGAAGTGATGATTGAAATTTTGGCGACTAAGCAGAAAAAGACGTATTTGCCCCAAAACGATTCGTTACAAGTTTGGATATTTATAAAAATGCCATCAGCAGTGCAAGCCATCAACAAAGCTAATAATTTTATAAGTGTAGGAAGTCGACAACCAACCAAGGATCGTAAATGTAGCCCGAGCTACTACCAAAACTAGATGCTCCATACTTTCAAGAAAGCATCAAGCATGGAACATTGGGGGTTTCTGTTGATACCAAAAATTACCCACTAATGTGGATTAATCAGAAATATACATGTGTCATCCATGGTGGCAATAATCCTAGTCAGTAAGGAATAACCACCAACTAAGGCCTGGAATACCAACCATCATATTAGAATACCGACCAACTCCAGGAAGCCCAACCAACAGTAAGGAAGTCGACCAACACTATCAATAAAACACCAACAGCCAGAAACATTATAAACCTATTGTACTGATGTAAATGCCTAATTTATAAAGGCATTCCATATTTTAACATTCTATCTCTTTATCTTCCTACTGGGCTATAAATACATTATAATCCCTTAGTCAAAGAGAGGGGATGGAAAGAGAAATACCAAGCAATAAGAAGCACAGTGGACGTAGGCTTTTGTTCACAGGCCGAACCACTTTAAAAACCTCTTTGTCTCTTTTTTTTACTTATAAATATTATCTGTGATTAATTAATTAGACCTAGTCTAGTTTTTTACATCAACAGTGAGGGTGAATTGTCGTATCGTCCCATGAAAGAACTCGTATATCCCGATCAAACCGTCACTTTGGGATGCCTTCTACTTCCGTATAATGCGGGATAATTTCACTTTTGCAATGGGATAATCCAGATTCTTTCCACTTTTCATGAAATGGATTTGGAAAAGCCTTATATCCACATTCATGAGTTCAAAGAGGCATGCGATACCTTTAGCGATCAAGCTGGAACACAAGACGTAGTTCGCCTCAAACTTTTTCCTTTCTTCTTGAAGGATAAAGCAAAGACATGGCTATTGTCTTTATCATCGAACTCAATTGGATCATGGAGGGAAATGCAATGCAAATCTCTCTTAAAGTTCTTTCTCCAACATCGAAGGACTTTTAACCTCATTTGTCATAGTTAATTAGGGTGTTTAAGAGTGTGATGTGCGTATTAATCAATTAACTTTGTATGTTGTTTATATTCTTGATTATGTATGGTGCAGGCTCGTACCCTCATCTATGTAATGCTTGAGTTAAATAATGTCGTTGTTTCAAATAATTATTGAATTCAAGACTAGTTTTCATATCCATTGAACTCAGTAGGGGTTGGGGGATTAGATTTCTACCTTATTTCTCATTCATATTCATTAATTCATAGTTAGTTATTTCTTGCATGCTTAGTTAATATAGTTAAGTTTTACTTGTTTATTTAGTCAAAATTCATAATTTCACCTTGAATCATCTTTTATTATTATTTTTGTGGGTCAATCCTTTAGGTTAGTCTTTTTTCCCTACTCGTCATCACGTCTTACATCTTAGTCCCTGAGATCGATACCTGGTTTATCGGGATTTACTTACGCGATCGACTTGCACTTGAACCGTAATTAGAACGCATTAGAAACACATTTTATGTCGCGTTATAGATAGTGTATCCCTTTTTGTATAGGACTCCCTTCTCCAATACATACCTAACTGTTTTATACCCGAGTTTTTTTGCATCTTTTGGATCAGGGTGTAAGGTACTTTTTTCAATGTAAGCTCTAATTCTGTTCATCCATAAAGATCCTAAATTTGTATCAACAAAAATTATCATAAGATATTTATCTATACTCCTGACTGCTAAGATCTCTACTGGAATGCTTCTTTTGAGTTCCATCCTTATCACTAAGGCCAGCGGAGTAAGTGCGTCAACCCTAGCATTCTCCATCCTTGGTATTCATACTATCTGGACTGCTGGAAGTTTAGAGATCACCTCCATAGCTTTAGTTAAATAACTTACCATTAAATCCGCTTTGAATCCATATATCTGAAGAACTTGGTTGACAAGTAATTGAGAATAACTATGTGCCATTACTTGCTCGACATCTAATGATAAAGTTAGTTCAAGGACTCAATTAAGGCCTCACACTCAGTTTCATTATTTGAGGCTTGAAATTGAAACCTGAGGACATATTCCACATAAATATTGTCAGGAGTGTTAAGTGTATTACCATCTCTCCTATCGGTTGCACATGAAGATCCATCCATATATTGGTTTCATAATGGAATTTCACTATTAAAGCTTTTCGCAGATAGAATTCCTTGGAGGAATATATTCTTGCCCTCTTCATCATAATTATGATCCATCTCCTTAACTATGGATGCTTTTGGTTGATAGGCTATGACTTTAGATTACTTTTGAGCTGAGCTCTCTTTGAAACAAGTCTGCTCGGCAGGCAAGTTTGGTTGGTCGGTAACCTCTGGATATTTAAATTCTATAATAAAATTTTCTAGATCTTGCCCTTTTAATGGTGATCTTGGATCGTAAATGATGTCGTATTCTCCCAACTCTACTGCCTAATACATCAACCTTCCAGCCTTTTCAGGCTTGTGTAGTGTTTGTCAAAGAGGTAAATAAGTGTATACAATTATGGTATGCACTTGAAAGTCGGGCGTCATTCGTCTTAAATCTTTTTTTTAATTACAATTTATTCATATGAAGAAGAATAAACCGCCTCGTATAAATGGCTCACATTCATTTGGAGAGTTAAGATAGGAAAAGACATTAATTGTAAATGAGGTTCTTTATAGTATAGAACCCTTATAAGAACATAAGTGAAACATGTTATTAAGGATAAATGAAAGAAGACTAAAAAAATATACTAAGCCCCAAAGACTTCTAGACATTTCTAAAAGAAGGAAATCCACACTTATCCATTCTGATTAAACCCTTAATTTCCTTGGGAAAATCATTTGAAAAGGCTGAAAAAGTATTCAGAAATTAAGAGCTTCCTAATTTTGCTAGGTAATTTGAAACTTGATTAGCCTCCCTGAAAATATGAATAATTATAAATTTTAAATTCTGAAGAAGACTTTGAATTTTTAGGACATGCCATCTTATTCTCCAAGGAATAGAACACTTATTTTGGGGGACAATTACTAAGACCTTTGAATCACTTTCAATGAATAGTGCATAATCTTTTAGGTCCATGAAGAACTCCAGACCTTTCATTAAATCTAAAGCCTCTACTTCCATATTGGATAATTCTCCAAGATGAACAATGTAAGCCCAAATCATATTTCCTAGATGATTCCTTAGAATTCCTGCTCCTCCTCCTCCTCCTCCTCCTCCTCCTCCTCCCAGGCTAGGATTTCCTTTAGAGCTGCCATATGCATTTAACTTGAGGATACCTGTTGGGGGTTGTAACCATTTAATATGCACTCTTTGCCTAGGCAACTGATCTATATGTAAAACCTTATTATTTTGCGAAATGTGAAACATATCTGAGGAGACATTAGGAGAAACATCATCGTACTTGCATTTACTTCTGAGACACCATAAACACCAGCATACCATAGTAGGAAATGATATACTGATATTATCATTTAACTTAAATCCATAAAGCCACGACTGAAATAATTGATTCCTAACACCTCCACCCTTTCTTCTTTTAATACCAAATTCTTTAGTAATTTTATTCCAAACCAAATCAGCGATTTCTCCACTATAAAAAACATGGTCTATAGTTTCCTCTTGAGGGCTGGTACAGCAGAAACACTTTGATGGACCTCTTATCCCTATAGATTTTATCTTATAATCTGTAGGTAAGAGGTTATTTAAGAGTTTCCACATGAAGATGGACATTTTGTAAGGAAGAGATCTATGCCAAATGAACTTTGAGGTCATCCTAGTACCACCCTTAACTCTACATAGTTTCCACGCTGAAGAAGTTGAGAAAGTTCTTATGCTTAAAGTTGTCCATATGAGAGAATCAGGATTAGATGGTAGAAAATATTTGAAATTTAGAATTTTTTGGGAAATTTCGGGTTGAAAGAGACTTGTCACTTTTTCCTTATGCCATTTCAAATCGGGAGACTAGTAATATTTTATGAGGCCTGCTACTTCTTCTGTATATCCTTTACATTCTGCAATTCCACAATTATCCTTGACAATATTAATTTTCCCTTACCCTATATGCCATATCATATTCTCCTCTACTTTATCCCTGACTGAGCATAGTCCATTCCAAGAATGAGCACTTACCCTAACAGGAGTAGGGCTGTATTTCGGCCGGATCGGATCGGAAAATGCCTATTCGGAAAAAAATCCAATTTTTTCGAAAATAAAATAACTATTCCGATCCGATTTTTTTGAAAAATAAAAAAAAATCTGAATTCGGAAAAATCGGAAAATCGGCAAAAATTGGAAAAAATTGGAAATTAACAAAATATATTAAAAATCCAGAAATTTCGGAAATTCCAAAATTTCAAAAAAATAAATTATGGATTTTCGATTACTCGAAATTCTCATTTTAAAGAAACAATGAAAATGGCTTAACCCAACATGTAAACACATGAGGATTTGGCTCATTTTTCATATTTGTGTAGAAGTTAGGAGGATACTCTCCTTTTATAGAGCATATTTTGGAGCCCTCTCCCTCTCCCAACCGATGTGGGATATGGGAAACTTTCAAAAAATCGGAAAAAGATATCGGAAAAATCGGAAATCGGAAAATAATTCCAAAAAAAATCGGAAATAATTCGAAAAAAAATAGGAAAAATCGGATCGGCATAGTTTCGGAAAAATCGGATCGAAAAAATCGACAAATCGGAAATTCAGAATTATTTCCGATTTTTGATCCGATTTTTTTCGAAAAAATCGGAAATCGGAAAATCGAAAATCGGCAAACTAAAATTTCATTCCAATTTCGGAAAAAATCGGATCGGAAAGTTCGGAAAAAAAAACACAGCCCTAAACAGGAGCATCAATAGGGTAGAACTTCCTACAGTAAGCTGCCATCTTAAATCTTGACCATAAAGAAGATTGAGATCTAAATTGCCACCATAATTTCATACTAAGAGTTAGATAAACATCACTAAGATGTCTTATCCCCAAACCACCTTCTATTATAGTCTTTTCAATTAGGTTACATCTACACCATCGATGACAATGATCCCCAAAGTTGGAACTCCAAAATAATTTAGCAATAAGAGAGTTGATTATATTGAAGATAGCCTTTCGAGGACTTATAGTTGAGAGCAGGTGCATAGGTATAGAGGAAATAACTGACTTTAAAAGGACAATCTTACCCCCTGAGCTCAAACATTTTGCCCCCCATCATTGAATTTTGTTCTTTATTTTTTGCACCAAGTCTTCAAAGAATACGATCTTCTTCCTTCCATTAAAAATTGGACAACCTAGATAAGTAATATGTTCTTCTTTAATCTGCATTCTTGTACTTTCCTTCAAATTATTGACAACTTTGAGGCTTATCTTCTTTGACACCACTATATGGCTTTTGGACTTGTTTATAAGTTGGCTTGATACCTGCTCATACTGGTGTAAAATCTTCATATGATGCTTGACTTCCCTCTTCCAACCTGAGCTAAAAATGATGATATCATCTGCAAAACAAAAATGGCTAAAAATAGGGGTACCAATTAGAATTTTAAATCCCGCATATAAAGGATTGAACATCATGCTTTACAAATTTTTTGAGAGAACATCATCCATGATAATGAAAAGGCTTGGGGATAGGGGATCCCCTTGCCTCAACCCTCTTGAAGATTGAAAAAAACCTACATTTTCCCCATTGATGACAACAGTGAACTAAGAATTTGAGATCAACCTCCAAACCATATCCAACCATATTTCACAAAATCCCATTCTTCACATAACTTTCAAAAGAAACAACCAGGACACCCTATCATATGCTTTTGCCATATTCAATTTCAATATGAGGGTTCCTCCCAATTTTTTGTTGTGAAGTCTAGAGAAACATTCTTGGGCCAATAAGCTTAATGTAAATTTTTCTAGATGCGGATACCTAACCTTTGCACCTCTGAATGCCTTACTGTTGTAGTAGAGCAGTTTTTGGACTCCATCTTCTAGTCATACCAAGGCTAAGCAAACTGCAGATTCAGAGAGCAACATACAAATATATATTCTCTCCCAAAATTGGTCGAGACAGTAATGGTAGAGATCCCAAATACTTCTTTAGCTCCTGAAATTCTTATTCACACTCCTCATTCCATTCAAAGGTCTTTCTAAGTACCTTAAAGAATGGTAAGTACCTATCTGTTGCTCAAGAAACAAATCGGTTTAGGGCAGCAATTTTACCATTAAGTTTTTGAACATCTTTATCACAGGTTGGTGATTACATCTCAATCAGAGCTTTAATTTTAGAAGTATTAACTTTTATTCCTCTCTGATTTACTATAAAGTCGATGAATATCCCATATTGCACACCAAACATGCACTTGGTTAGGTTTAATTTCATATGATGCCTTTTCAGTTGGTCGAACGTTTGATTGAGGTCCTTGATGTGATTTGAAGCTTTTTTTTTTTTTTTGGTCAGCATATCGTCCATATATACCTCCATGTTCTTCCCAATATGTTCTTTAAATACTTTATTTACCAATCTCTAGTACGTTGCTCCAGCATTTTTAAGCTCGAAATGCATCACGCTGTAGCAATAGATACCTTGGTTGGTGATGAAAAAAGTGATCTCTTTATCTTCTGGCTTCATTTTTATTCGGTTTTAACCAGAATAAGCATCCATGAAACTCAACAATTCATGTCATGCAGTAGAATCCACTAGTTGGTCAATTCCAGGCAAGAAAAATGGTCCTTTGGTCAGTCCTTATTAAGATCAGTGAAGTCTACACACATGCGCCATTTGTCATTTTTTTTGTTGACCATTACTACATTTGCCAATCACTTTGGGTATTTGACATCCTCGATGAACTGGTTTTTTTAAAAATTTTCTACCTCCTCTTAGATGGCCATGTTCTTTTCAGGACAAAACACCCTGCCTTTTTTCTTTTATTGGCGTGGCTTCTTTGTTAATATTGAGCTCGTGGTAGAGGAAATTGGGGTCAACACAAGGAAAATCCTCACGACTCCAAGTAAATACGCTTTGTCGTTCCCTAAGGAATGTAACTAATTCCTGTTTAAGGGATGGTGATAGCATGGAGCCGATTTGAGTGGTTCTTTCTACCTTTTCCTCGTCGAGGATTATTTTTTCAGTAGTTTCTATTATCTACACATTAATTAGCTCCTTTTCATCTCTAAGATCCAAAATGTCAAATTATATTTCTTCATTAGGCTCCAAGGTGTCACTTGATAGGTGCTGGTCTTTTTATTCAGATCAACCAAGTCCTCCTGCTCGGCTTAAGTATAATAGAATTCTCTAGCCACTTTCTGATCACTCTTTACTACGCTGATTCCAAAGTTAGTAGGGAATTTCAGACATTGGCGGATAGAGGATGGTATAGTTTTAAATTTCTTCAAACCTACCCTGCGAGAATCACATTATAGGTTGAATGGACATTCTTATCAAGAACAAAGAATCATATCTTTTTTATACGGCTGACTTTCCAAGTACCTCCAGTTTCACAGTTCCTAGGGGATAAAATTTTTCCCCCGAGAAGCCAATCAAAGGTTTGTGGTATGGTTCTAGTTGACTAGGCTTTAATACCAGGCTTTGGAAGTAATTATAGAACATGATATCTACAGAATTTCCATCATCTACCAAAACTCTGGAAATTATGGCTTCCTGAATTCTAAATTTGATGACCAGGGGGTCATTATGGGGATATAGTGCCTCAGAGAGATTATTTTTGGATAAGCCAATGATAAGCTTATCTTTGTTTACTTTCCTGGGTCGATCATCACTATCATTTAACCTGATGCGTTGTATGTAGGTGCAAGATTATGCTTCATTTATATAAGATTTCCTCTCAGCAACCTGATCTCCACCTCTAGCATCCCCACCTGCAATGACATGATAATCAAAAGAACCAAAGCTTATCATAACTACCTCAATTTTTGGTTTCTTGGGGCTCTTTGTCTGGATCATCTTCACAATCATCCTCATGACCCCGCTTCTTTCCATCTCTAGGCTTGCAAAGGAAATTACACCTTCCTCTCATTTCTCGGCTTTCATACTGATCAACAAACTTATTCAACTTTCCTCCGCGAATGAGGGATTCTTTCTCGTTCTTTAAAGCATCGAAATTATTAATTATGTGCCCATGATCCGTATGGAATTCATAATATTTGGATTTGTCCCTCCTATTAGGTGGTGCCCTCAGCTTCCCAAGCCATTTTAAATCTTTGGTATTCTTAATTTCTTCCAGGATGTGATGTAAACTAACTGTAGTGGGGTATAAGCTTTATATTTTTTGGGTTTATTATCCTTCTTGTGCTTCTGATCCTTATTTTTTGTGGGCTTGGTCGTCAGGATTTGTTTCACAGCCATCGCTTCGTCGGCATTCATGATTTTCTCGGCTTTGTCCATGAGCTCTACCATGGTTTTAGGGGGATCTTTTGCTAAGGTGTAATATATTTTTTCTGGAAGTATCCCCCTTATCAAGGCTGTAATGGTTGTCTTTTCCTCATAATCAACCACTTCAAGTTTCTCATTGTTGAAACGAGTGATGCATTCCCTAGTGGTCTCCCCTGCTCGCGTCCGAACGCTTAAAAGATGAGCGACTGTCTCAACTGGCTTGGTCCCAAAGTAAAAATTACTAATGAACATCTTGGCGAGTTGATTAAAGGTGGAAATTTTCCCTTAGGGCAAATGATTGTACCATATCTAGGTTGAACCAGTGATGGTTCTTGAAAAGGCTTTACATCTCATTTCATCAGGAACACAATATATATCGGTTGTAGCCTGATATTGTTCAATATGTAAAACTGGTTTAGTCTTACCATCATATCTGGGGTTAACCATTGGTGTCTTAAACTTGGATAGGGTAGGGAAATCAACAATTTTTGGAATGAAAGGAGACCCAAAGATAAAATTTCGCTCCAATGGATTCTTTTCTTTGGCCATCTACCCTAACCGATCTTTTAGTTATTAGATTGACCCTTTCCATGAAGGATTTTCACCCTTAGATTTATTAGAAACAGATCGGCCATCTCATCCATGTGTTTGTACTGAGATATCTTCCAAAAAAGTCTGCTCGACATGCACAAATCCTCAGGCACTGGTTCTAGAACTAACTGATATCTCATGGTGGTCGGCCTGACGTTCTCGTGATCTAGATGGATCTTTATGATAACCTCTATTTTTTTGTGAACCCAAGCAATTAAAATCTAAAGTCCCGCTTAACCTTTCCAAGATGCTTGGATGTTCAGGGGTAATAGAGAGACCATTATAGTAATCCATAGATCTAATTAATAAACTATCCCATGGGTGACACGATCTATCATGTGAAGATCTAGAATAACTAATTTTATTATTACTTGGATGAGGAGGTGGCATTTCCCTTCAATAAGACTCAGTATTATGCCTGGATGGAACAATAGGCCTGAGTTATAAGGATTGAGCCTATTGCCTCAAACTTTCTTATATAGCTTCTTGCCCTTTGGCAAGATTAATCAGAACTCCATTGAGGTTAACCGTGGTAGGAGGAACATTGCCTCCTGAGTATTACTGCTCTTCAAAATTTCATTCATCTCATACAATCTTTCAGGAAGACTAGGGAAATGGGTTTGGTAGAGAACGATGACAAACAAATATTCCCACAGATAACGTTAATCTGTTAATGTCTAAAAATGGATTGATTCCAATTTTATAATCACAGATAAAAATGAAGAAAATAACTGAAACCGTACACATAAAGGACAGAGACTTTAGAGTGATTCGACAGTAAAATAGCTTACGTCCACTGTAGTTATTATTTAGCCAGGTTTACAATAGCTTAATTGGATAAGCGTATGTATGATTTGGGTTGAGTTGAGTTATCCCTTGAGCTGAGTGATGGATTTGTATTTATATGGGTCATTAGGACTCCAAGAGATTGAATGCCTTTATATATTCAGGCATTTACGTCTGTATAGAATAATTAAAACTCTTGGGCATCATAACTGGTTGATATTCCGCCCGAATAACTATTTATGTTCCAATTAGTTAGCCTTCCAGAGTTGGTCGGCTAAGTTCTTCTGAAGCTGATCACGTAGGTTTGTCGGCTACGTTGGATGACAGGTGTGTCTTCCTTATTGGTCCACGTAGGAACATAATTTTTACATACAACAATATTAACAAATATTCATCCATTAATAATTGACCATCTAATTAATTATTAATCGCTTATGCTTTAAAATATTATTTAACCATCTAGTTAAATATGATGTCCCAATTCATATGTTCGCCACATTTACATTTTTAATAAATTCATCATTGACCCAAACAACGTCCCACCAACTCGTATGGAATTCTAAAAATGCGCTTAAATCAATCCCCGGTCCTAGCTCATTTCATCCCCAGGACCAAATTAATTCGGTTTTCTGGACGAATCGATTCGCTTCCAACCAAATCGATTCGCTTCCAACCGAATCGATTTGAAATGGGACAGTAGCCCAGATCTGACAGTTTTCATTATTACTGGATTTCTCATTTCTTCCCCAAGATCCATTCTAATCGTTATTTCCTTTTATTAAACATATGAATATATCTCTACTATATAGTTACACATCTTAGGACAATTAATTTTGTAATAAAAACACCGAATTCTTTCCCAAATCCCAGAATTTATATGCATAAATCAAGATCCTCAGCCCAGATTTCCCACCATAGTTTTAATTATATACACATCAGATTTTGGGCCATATAATAGGGGGTGAAAGTCACAATTACTATATCTTGCATATACATCAAAACCTCAATATATGACTACAATTTTCATAATTTATCTCAATAAATCCTAAGGTAGCTATCACCAATTTCAAGATTTCGATAATCCTAGATTTATGGGTTAACATTCTATGTTCTGATTAATCCTCTATATACATAAGATTAATCATTAACATTAAATCATAAATTTACAAACAAAAACCCAAAAATCATATGGGGTTTACTATAATGAATCAAGAAGCACATTAAACGTTAATTTGAGCAAGAAAATTCTTGCCTCGATAAGCGGTTAATGAATTTCCATTTGAATCTCCCTCTTCGATTCCTTGTGGTGGCTTCTTGCCTTCTCTCTGTCTCAGTGGTGTAGGCTAGGGTTCTTAGATGTAACCTCCGGGTAGTTATTAGCCTCTTAATATAGATAAATATATTATTAATCCCGAGCTGAGTTTATTTCCCAATGTTTGGAACCCCAAATAGGCCAAAACCCATAATTAGATAAGCCCAAAAGTCTCCCAACTTATATACATATATCCCGATACAATTTCTAAAGGTTTAAAACACCTAAATGAGCCCATATGACACCCCAGAACGTGTTCTAATTAATTTTATCCATAATTATATTTTTTATAATCGCGTAACACATCATTTATAAATTTCTACTACGGATGCAATTATTTTTCGTTATAATTATTAACATAACATAAAAATCAACCACACCTGATTATGACACCGAAAAATTACTTGTTCGAAATTAATAAATCAAATTCACCGATTAAATTCAATTTCCATGAATTTTATTTTATTCAAAAAATGTAGTTTTATTTATTCTTGAAAAATACGAGGTATTACATATTATTTACGAAATATATATATATATATATATATATAGAGAGAGAGAGAGAGAGAGAGAGAGAGAGTCAGGCTCTCCAACATACCTCCTAGCAACATACCTAGCAACATACCCTTTTTTTTAAATAGTAAAACAAATAATTTTCAGATGATATTTTTTTATATGGTTTCATGATATTTCAATGTGCCCCTATAAAAAATCAATTGAAAATAATGTTTTTTGTTATTTTTAAAAAATAGGTCAAAAAACTGTCAGTTTTTACCCTTTAAAACTGCCAGTTTTTTACCTATTTTTTAAAAATATCAATATACATTATTTTGATCTGAATATTTTTACAGGGGCACATTAAAATATCATGAATCCATATAAAAAATATTAACTCAATTTTTTTTTTACTATTTTAAAAAAATAAGTATGTTCATAGGTATGTTTAATGAGGTATGTTGGTGAGCCTAACTCTCTCTCTCTCTCTCTCTATATATATATATATATATATATATATATATATATACATATATCATCATCATCTTCATCTTCATCTTCATCATCATTTCCTTAATCCTATCATATGAGATCGGCCACATGGATTCTCCTTCCTTAAGATCGCTCCTAATAATTTCCTCCCACGATAGCTTAGGGAAACCTCTTTCTATTTTACCCTCTATTTACAACGATCTCCCTCTTGTTATAGGGGCATCTAATGGTCTACGCAATATATTACCGTACCACCCAAGTCTACTTTCTCTTAATTTATCGCTAATGGGAGCTACTCCCAACTTATCATTCACCTATTTATTTTTAATTTTGTCTTGCCTAGTAATTCCTATCATCTATCGGAGCATCCTCATCTCATTAACATGGAAACTTTGTTCATATTTTTTTCTTTAACGCCCAACACTCCGCTCCATATAGGGTCGCTAATCTAACAACCGTTTGATAAAATTTTCCTTTTAATTTATTAGTTATCCTCTTATCTCATAACTCCCCACTCTCTTATCTCCATTCCATCCAACTAGTTGGTATTCTACTCGTAACATCCTCATCAATATCCCCATTACATTGTAACATTGAACTTAGATAACAAAATTTATTAGTTTGGTTTATCATTTTTTCTTCAATCTTTAACATTAGATAACAAGCCCATAAGCCAAAACGGAAGGTGTCCCAATTATTTTTATCCATAATTATATTTTTTTATAATCGCATAACACATTATTTATAAATTTCTACTATGCATGCAATTCTTTTCCCTTATAATTATTAACATAACATAAAAAATCAACCACACTTGATTATGACACAATAAAAAAATTACTTGTTCGCAATTAATAAATTAAATTCACCGATTATATTCAATTTCTATGAATTTTATTTTATTCCAAAAATATAGTTTTATTTATTCTAGAAAAATATGAGGTATTACATTTTTCCCGCTAATAATGGGATTCGATTCTCGAAATATCAAAAAGTACATACCTAGCTAGAAGAGTTCAAAATATTTCTTTCGCATGTTGTCCTCCCTATCCCAAGTCGACTTGTCGTCCCAATGGTATCCCCGCTGCACTCGAACTAAAGCAACGACCTTGGATCAAAGCCGCTGCTCTCGACGATCTAGAATGTCTAAAGGTCTGTCCGCATAGGTAGCGTTTGGATGGGGCTCTATATCACTAATGTCGATGTTCTAGTACGTTATCTCATCTTGAAGGAACCTACGCAATGCAGATATATGGAAACGTCGTACATCTGCTACAAGTGGTCTGATAATCTCAACCGATATGTCACGGTACCAATCCTCTCAAGAATAGAGAATGGTCCTATGTATCGGGGAGCCAACTTCCCTTTCTTCCCAAACCTCATCACTCCCTTCCATGGGAGACGCTTTAATCAACACCTGATCCCCCATATCAAAATCTAAATCTCACCAGTCCGCATCTACATAGCTCTTTTATAAGTCCTGGGCAATCCGTATCCCTGCCCGAATCATCTATACCTTATCCGATGTGTCTTGAATGAAATCTGGCCCAAGTAACTTGTTCTACCCCACCTCCAACCAACATGAGGGTGAACGATAAGGTCTCCCATAAAGCGCCTCAAACGGCACCATTCCAATAGTAAACTGGTAGCTGTTGTTGTATGCAAACTCCACCAAAGGTAAATACTGCTCCAAGCTCCCCTTAAAATATAAAATTCACATCCGTAACATGTCGTCCAACATCAAGTTCACCCTCTTCGTCTGCCCGTCAGTCTGAGGATAATATGAGGTGATCAATCTCAACTCTACCCACAAAGCCTGCTAAAAGCTCAATCTCAACTCTAAAAGTGGGACATAAACATCCTATCTATGTCTGACACAATGTTGAGAGGTACCCTGTGCAACTTTATAATCTCCGTGAGGAAGAGTGTCGTGTTCTACTCGGAGTTGAAATCTGTCTGAACCGATAAAAATTGAACCACCTTCGTCATTCTGTCAACGATCACCAAAATGGAATCGTGTCCCCTCTGTAATGTAGGTAGCCCAGTTATTAAGTCCATGGATATGCTCTCCCATTTCCACATCGGGATCTCCAATGGTTGTAACGCTTCTATAGGACGTTGATGGTCCATCTTTACCAGCTAACACGTAGCACACTTGGACACAAAATTTTCTATGCTCCTCTTCATCCCAGCCCACCAATAATGGCATCGCATGTCGTGGTACATATTATCTCCTCTGGGATGTATCGTAAAGATTGAACCGTGAGCCTCAGACATAATGGCTTGTCTCAACTCCTCACCATATGGGACAACTAATATGCCCTGGAATCTCAATCCACCATCCAACCCATTAGAATAATGCTCCACTCCCTCGGCTAATAACTCTTTAACTCACTCCTAGCAAATTTGATCTCCTGCCTGTGCCTTCACCATCCAAATAATTATCTTGGATATGACGGTGAGTATTTCCATAAATTAACGGGTCAAGTCGTCATCCCCATGAAGCGATTTCTAATTCATCTTCCACACTACCGCTAACTCCAACATTGGCTTGCGGCTCAAAGTATCCGCTACAATATTCTCTTTCCTCGGGTGGTATTGAATGTCGGCCTGGTGGTTTTTCACAAACTCTAGCCAACTCCTCTACCTCATGTTCAACTCCCGTCGCGTGAACAAATATTGTAGGCTCTTATGATCGGTAAATAGCTAGAACTTTTTCCCCCGGAGATAATGCCTCCATAGTCATAGTGCAAATACCACGACTGCTAACTCCAATTTATGGGTGGGGTAAGGTCCCTCGTGAGGATTAAGCTTTGGGGAAGCATACTCCTATATCAAAATTCCTCTAAGTCCCCTCAAGGACGCATCTATGAAGACCTTATAGTCTATCCCTACCCGAGGTAGTTCCAGAAGCGGTGTTGTAGTCAATCTAGTCTTCAACTCATCAAACGCCTGTTGGAATGTGTCGTCCCATACAAACAACACTCCCTTCCTTTTCAAATTCATTAGGTCCCCGAATATCTTTGAGAACCCCTTGATGAACCAATGATAGTACTCGACTAGTCCCAAAAAGTTGCATACATCGGTGGGTGTAGGGGTTTGTCCCCACTCCATCACTGCATAAAACTTCCCTAAATCCACTGATATCCCCCTCTCAGACACAATATGGCCCAAGAACTACACCTATGTCAACCAAAAATCGCATTTCTTGAATTTAGCATATAATTGGTGGCCTCGTTGTGTCTGTAAGGCTATCCATAAGTGATGTGCATGCTCCTTTGGAGTCCGAGAATAAATCAGGATATCATCGATAAACACTATGACGAACCGATCCAACTAATCTCTAAACACCCGATTTATAAAATCCATAAACATCGTCGCTGCGTTGGTTAGCCCAAAAGGCATCACTAATAACTCATGAGGCCCATATCTCATAAGAAATTCTGTCTTCGAGATTTCCTGCTCTTGAACTCTCAACTGGTGATAACCCTATCTCAAGTCAATCTTAGAGAAAAATGCAGCACCCATCAGCTGGTCAAATAAATCATCAATGCAAGACAACGGATATTTATTCCGTATGGTGACTTTGTTCAACTCCTTGTAGTCAATAGAAATTCGAAATGATCCATCCTTATTTTTGACGAATAAAACTAGAGCACCCTACGATGAAGTATTCCTCCTAATGAACCCCGGTGCTAATAACAGATCAATCTGATCTCTAAGCTCCCTCATCTTTAGTGGAGCCATTCGATACGGTGTACGTGACATGTGTCTTGTGCCCAAAATCAAATCAATTATGAGGTCTATATCCCCACTAGTAGTCAACCCTGGGATCTCCCTAAACACATCCAAAAACTCGCTAACTACCAAATTAGAATCTAGCGACACCATGACCTCTGAAGAAATATCCTCCTCAATATAGTATAAGTACATGCTTATTCCACCTCCAGGATGTATCATTTCAACTAGGTACATCTCTTTCTCTAGAATGGCGAAGACGATGGACCTCCTATATTAGTAAACACATGCTCTGTATCTATCTAGCCAGTCCATCCCTAAGATAACATCGTACTCGTACATATCAAGTACCAGTAAGTCAACTACAAAAGTGTGTCACCCAATCTCAGTCCCTATACCCCTACATACTGAATGTATGGTACCCCTCTACCCACTGGTGAATCTATGTGTAGTATGATATTAGAAGCAAAGTCTATCATCCCAGTCTCTCGTGCAAAACATGTACTAACAAAAGAGTGAGATGCCCCCGTGTCAAATAAAATATAACCTACGTGTCCAAAGATAGGGAACACACTCTTAACTTCCAGGATGTATCATTTCAACTAGGTACATCTCTTGCCCTAGAATGGCGAAGATGATGGACCTCCTATAATAGTAAACACATGCTCTGTATCTATTTAGCCAGTCCATCCTTAAGATAACATCGTACTCATACATATCAAGTACCAGTAAGTCAACTACAAAAGTGTGTCACCCTATCTCAGTCCCTATACCCCTACATACTGAATGTATGGTACCCCTCTACCCACTGGTGAATCTATGTGTAGTACGATATTGGAAGAAAAGTCTATCATCTCAGTCTCTCGTGCAAAACCTGTACTAACAAAAGAGTGAGATGCCCCCGTGTCAAATAAAATATAACCTACGTGTCCAAAGATAAGGATCATACTCTTAACTTCCAGAGATGGCGCTGGCCCCTCTGCGAGCACAATGTGATAAACCCATCCATACTGTAGTGGTGCCTGTCCCTGAAGTGGGGCGATGGGTGCTGGAACGACTGGTATAGAAACTCCCAAAACTCGTAATGGTGGGAGTTATCCTTATGGAACGTAATGTTCCCTTTGACCTCCCTGCTCCTGAGCTTCCTGATTACCCGAGGGCACCACCTCGACGTATGGCTCCTCTCTCCGCAAGTGAAACAATTCTCATGAAACTGGTGCCACTCTGCCTATCATCCCTGCTGGACTTGACCCAGTTCTCCTTGGCCTTGATGGCCTTTGTGTTACTAGCCTTGCTGGACTGTCCCTATTGCCCCTGGATCTGCTGGACCTATCTATTTCTATAATCGAAACCCTTGAACCTCTTATACTGATATGCGTATAAGGTACCCCGAACTGCTGGGTCCCAGATCCATTACCCCCACTCATCTTGCCCTACTGACTCAATGACTCGGCTCCATATCACTTCTCTCCTTTGTTCTTTCGAAAGGCCCTGTGATACTGACAGTGGAGAAGTGCGACATTCACCATTTTATTATATTTGGTAAAGGTCGGGTTCCCCAAAAGGGTCTTCCTAATGTGCCAAGCTGACCCCGCTATGAATTTATCCATTTTCTTTTACTCGGTATTCATATCGTCCTTTTCAAAGTATAAAAGGGACCTAAACTCCTCTTCGTACTCAGCCACGACACGCCCCTTCTTCTTGAGCTCCATAAATTTTCTCCTCATCTTAGATTGCATAGCTTGGGGTAAATAATTCCCCTCAAATATCTCCCAAAACTCATTAATCGTCAAGCAATCGCTCTCTACAATGGGTGTAACTGACTCCCACCACTAAAGCGCGACCCCCACTAATCAAAATGATGCTAACATTTTCTTTTGCATTGGAGTGCGCTCTACCATCCGTAAATGTCTCTATATATCTTTCTTCCACCTACTTGCAACTAAAATATATGGACCACTCGAGAACTCTGGAGGTTGGTTGGCCTTTTACGTAGGCCTCCCTCTCCCTATCCCAAATCAACCTCGGTGTCTGGGCTGGTACGTCCACCTATTCTGGCAGTGTTGGTGGCTACTACTGAGCTTGTGCCGGTGGAAAATGCTCGAGCATAGCTGCCATGGTAGTGGAAACTTCTTGGGTCACAGTAGTGGCGATCTCTTGTGGAGTAATCAACTGTGCAGCTGGTGGGACCTGTGGCTACTGCGATGGCTCTGACTAAGCCTCCTCCTCTATAGTAGGTGCGACTACGTGCCTTAGTCAATCTCTCCATCCCATCTGAAAGCAAACCAGGTTCTACTTAGTATAGATCACAAGAGTACAATTAACCCTAAGCATAGGCTCTGCATATCAAAGGAAGCAATGCAAAATGTAAATGCAACACATATCCTAAGGAAACTAGAACCTGGATGCTCTGATACCAACTGTAACAACCCCCATTTTCTCACGTAAAGGCTGGTCAGGCATGATGCGCCGAAGATGGGGCTTGTTTGTTAATTAATACCATTCTACGCATAAAAATAGTCTAAAGCATATATTAATAAGACATAACTGAGTTTAAATTTAAACTCCCATGATAGTAAAATCCCATCAAGCACAAATCATAATAAATCAACATAACAGTAAATATCCAAACTGATACAAAATAAATAAATCTCGGGCTTATGCCCATACAAATATCTTAAATGAAGTATGTAACTAGTGCTTAACATAATCTAGAATCAATAAATCTGAAATATCCGAGCAAAAGGAGGCTGCAAGGCTAATATGTCAACAATCTCTCTATCCCTGTCTAGGAGCATGTGGGGGGAGAAAACATTTTAATTTAGGTCAGAGCCCTAGAGTTGCAAGAATTAACTAATTCAATTGAAAGTGCAATAAATACAGTCGATTCAAAATAAATATCCTCCATTTTCACTCACATGCGATTAACATCTCACCCCTCATCTAAGCGTGATATTACTCGCATCCAAACAAATCCCGAAATAACGTATGACAACCATGCCAATTTGATATTTAATGAATTAGCTATAATCAATTTATAAAATGAAGTCGACTACATTCAATTATTAAAGCCCAAGGTATCCTAGTCTTCCATATCTCATGAAAGTGACATAAACATTTATTATGCATTATATAGTAAGGATCTGTAATTTACTGTCTACATTGTTAGACAAATTAATTAATCTCATTTAATTTGGGTAATTTATATATATGTCCTTTCATATATGAAACACTCAAAAGAATCTCTACCGGCAAGTTCGAAAGGAATCTTTATCCAAGTCAGACATCACAAAACACACATAAATGGGGTGGTCCCTATGCTGAACACCAGTTACCAGCCCATACCCAGCGGTGACAAAGGATTCCAACGTGAACACTTACCTCCCGTAGATGGTGCTGCTATGTAGTACCTGAAATGACTTACACAACATCTGGCCCACCTGTGCCGACGTGTGCTATAGTTTCGAACGTACGCAACCCCAAGCCGATAGGACTGTCCACGAATATTGGTAAGTCCACACAGAATATATAAATACATATTATTATTGTTATATAATATGTGTAGGTAATTAATCTACAATTACCTAAAGTGTCCCATATGATATTCACAAATATTCATCCATTAATAATTGACCATCTAGTTAATTATTAATCCCTTATGCCTTAAAAGATTATTTAACCATCTAGTTCAATATGATGTCCCAATTAATATGTGGGCCACATTTACATTTTTAGTAAATTCATCGTCAACCCAAATACTGTCCCACCAACTCATATGGACTTTTAAAAATACCCCGAATCAATCCCCGATCCCAGCTCATTCTGCCCCCAGGACTGAATCGATTTGGTATTCTGGATGAATCGATTCGCTTCCAGTGGAATCGACTCGCATCAAGGCTGAATCAATTTGGAATGGGACAGTATCCCAGATCGGACCGTTTTCTTTATTATGGAATTTCTCAATTCTTCCCCAAGATCCATTCTAATCGTGATTTACTTTTTATAAACATATGAATATATCCCTACTACATAGTTACACATCTTAGAACCATTAATTTCATAATAACAACACCAATTCCTTTCCCAAATCCCAGAATTTATAATCATAAATCAAGATCCTTAGCCCATAGTTTCAACTATATACAAATAATATTTTGGGGCATACAACAGGGGGTTGAAAGTCACAATTTCTAGTTCGTAGATATACATCAAAACCTCTACATGTGAGTCTAATTTTCAGAATTTATCTCAAGAAATCCTGAAGTAGCTATCACTAATTTCAAGATTTTGATAATCCTAGATTTCTGGGTTAACACCCTATGTTCCAATCAATCCTTTACATGCATAAGATTAATCATTAACATTAAATCATAAATTTACAAACTAAAACCTAGAAATCATATGGTCTTTACTACGATGAATTAAAAAGCACACTAAACGTGAATTTGAGCAAGAAATTGCTTGCCTGGATATGCGGTTGATAAATTTCCCTTTGAATCTCCATCTTCATTTCCTTATTGTGGCTTCTTGACTTCTCTCTCTCTCTCAGTGGTGTAGTCTAGGGTGCTTAGATGTAACCTCCAGGGTGTTATTAACCTATTAATATAGGTAATTATAATATTAATTCTGAGGTGGGTTTATTTCCCAAAATTTGGACCCCCAAATGGACCCGAACCCATAATTAGACAAGCACAAAAGTCTCTCAACTTATATACCTATACCCCGATACAATTTCTAAAGGTTTAAAACTCCTAAATGAGCCCATATGACACCCCGGAACATGCCCCAATTATTTTTATCCACAATTATATTTTTATAATCGCGTAACAGATCATTTTTAAATTTCTACTACACATGCAATTATTTTTCGTTATAATTATTTACATAACATAAAAATCAACTACACCTGATTATGACACAATAAAAAATTACTTGTTCGCAATTAATAAATTAAATTTACCGATTAAATTCAATTTCCATGAATTTTATTTTATTCCAAAAATATAGTTTTATTTATTCTAGAAAAATACGGAGTATTACATATTATTTACGAAATATATATATATATATATATATATATTATTTATGAAATATTATATATATCATCGTCATTATCCTTGCCTTAATCCCATCATATGAGATCAGCCACATGGCTTCCTCTTTTTCATTCTAATATATTATATGCAATATTATCATTCAAGTTTAATTCCTTAAGACCTCTCCTTATAATTTCCTCCCACGATAGCTTAAAGCGACCTCTTTCTCTTTTACCCTTTGTTTCCGATAGTCTCCCTCTTGTTATAGGGGCATCTACTGGTCCACGCAACATATGTCCGTACCACTTAAGTCTAATTTCTCTTAATTTACCGCTATTGGGAGATACTCCCAACTTATGTCTCACATATTTATTTTTAATTTTTTCCTTTCTAGTAATTCCTATAATCTACCGGAGCATGCTCATCTCACTAACATGGAGATAATGTTTATGAATTTTCTTCAACGCCCAACACTCTTCTCCATATAGTGTCGCTGTTCTAACAAGTGTTTTATAAAAAATTCCTTTTAATTTATTAGTTATCCTCTTATCGCATAACACCCCACTCGCTTATCTCCATTTCATCCAACCAATTGATTCTCTACTCGTAACATCCTCTTTAGTATCCCCATACTTTGCAACATTGAACTTCGATAACAAAATTTATTAGTTTGGTTTATCAATTTTTCTTCAATCTTTAACATTATGTTAGTTGATGCCTCATTATTAAATTTACATTCCATAAATTACATTTTATTTCTACTGATTTTTTGTCCCTTAGACTCTAACGATTTTCTCCAAGTATCTACTCTCCTCGCTAAGCACTCCTTTAAAGTGTCTACTAAAACTATATCATCCACAAACAACATATACCATGGGGCATCTTCTTGTATGTTCTTAATAATCTCATCCAAACCTACGGCAAATAAATAAAGACTTAAGATCGATCCTTGATGTAAGCCCACTTTAATCGTAAAGTCATTAGTTTCTCTACGTACAGTCCTTGCTCTAGTCTGTGTGGTATCATACATATCTTCAATAACTTTAATATAACTCATAGGGATGCTCTTTCTCCTTAAAGCGCACCAAATTATATCCCTAGGTACTCTATCATAAGCCTTTTCTAAATTTATAAAAACCATATATAAATTTTTATTCTTACTTCTTCATTTCTCCATTAAATGTCTTAATAAGTAAATATCTCCCGTGGTAGATTGCCCTGGCATAAATCCAAAATTAATTGTCTAAAATAGTTGACTCATTTATTAGTCTTTGTTCTATAACTTTTTTTGTAATTTCATAGTGTGATTCATCAGTTTGATTCCTCTATAATTATCATAGTTTTGTATGTCCTTTTTATTTTTATACAATGGTATTATGGTGTTTTTCCTCCACTCATCTGGCATGTTTTCTTCTCTTAAAATTTTATTCAATAAGCCTGTTAACTATTTCACACCTAGAGTTTCAAGGGTGATCCACACCTCTATGGGTATTTTATCCGGGTCAACCGCTTTATTCTTTTCCATTTTCTTATTAATATATCTACTTCTTTTTTAGTAATCGAACATATCATTCATATATTCGGTTCAATGTTCTCGACATCTTTTTTCGGATATTCTTCATCCAATAGTCCTTGAAAATACTCTTCCCATTTATCTAGAATTTCTTTATCATTAATTAATATATTTTGATTTATGTCTTTAATACACTTAACTGTACCCATACCCTTGTCAATATATCTTTATTCTTTGCTGACTTATATATTTCCTTTTCACCTTTATTGATACCTAATTCATTACAAATATTATCTACTGTGTTTTATTGAGCATTTCTGATAATATTTTTTACTTCACTTTTTAACGTCTTATATTTTTCTAAATCTTCTTGATTTTTACTCTTTTTTCACTCTTTAAAACTTACTCGTTTCGTTTGTAGTATCTTTACACTTCCTCATTCCATCACCAAGTCTCCTTTTTAAATAAATCTTTTTCCTTTAGTTTTCACCTAAAACTTGCTTACCTGTTTTCTCAATATCATTCTTTGTTCTTGACCAAATGTTGTTAATATTGTCGTTCTAATTCCACTTCATATTTATCAGTAACTTCTGTCTAAATTGAATCTCTTTTCATCCTTTTAAATCTTTCCATTTTATATTTTGATAACCTATTTTCACTTTTCAGTACTTAAATCAATTAATTGTTAAATCTATTACCAACAGGCGATGTTGATTTGTTAGGCATTCACCTGGTATAACTTTACATTCTTTGCATGTGTACAAGTTTCTTCTTCTAAGTAAGCAATAGTCAATTTGAGTTTTATTCTCTTCGCTTTTAAATGTTGTTATATGTTCTTCCTTTTTTTTAAAATGTGTTTGTTAATGGTGGATCATATTTTTTAGAAATTCTAATTTGTTTTCCTCTCCTTTATTTCTCTTACCAAAACCACGACCTCCGTGTATCCTTGGATAACCACCCCGTTCTAATCCTACATGTCCATTCAAGTCACCTCCTAAAAATATGTTTTCAAGCATAGAAATTTGTTGCAATATTTCATCCAATAATTCCCCAAACGATTTCTTTACATTTCCACCTAAAGCTCCTTTGGGAGCATAAGTACTTATAATATTCAATATTATTTTATCTAAGACGATCTTAATACTCATTAATCTATCTTTTCATCTTTTAATATCCACAACTTTATCTTTCATATAGTTATCAACTACAATACCCACCCCATTTCTACAATTATCTATCCCTCCCGAGTAAAATAATTTATAACCTTGTCCTATCTCTCTAGATTTTTCACCCTTACATTTAGTTTCTTATAGGCATACTATGTTGATTTTTCTCTGTTTGAAGGTAGCCATAAGTTCTTTATACTTGCCAATTAGTGTTCCTAAATTCCACATACCAAATATGATTTTATGTATGTTTTTTTATTTACGTTTCTTCTTTTAATTAGAGAATCCATCACAAGATTTGACATAAGTTTTACAGTCTACTGTCAACCTGATACTAACCCACCTCGTTTCATATCTGGACTTGGGCACCGGTAATGGCAGAGCGAAAAAGATTAATTAATGAATTATTTACTCTTATAAATAAATATACAAAATAAATGTGTTAACAACTAAGCAAAGAGGACAATATATATTTCAACAATAATATAAAGCACAAATAAAACATCTAAGTATAAAATCATACAAATTAATTAAAGTACGTGCAAGTTAGATATATAATAATCAATAAAAATCAAAAAATTAAAATAGTAAATAATGGTAATAACACACCTGGGTAGTGCAAATTTCACGATAATGAGTTGTCTTGTAGTGTTGCTCTTCACAAATATACTTGAAGGCAAAACAATCTTGTTACAGAATATACAATCCCTAAATATGACATATGTGCCTTCAATAATCTATTTATCTGCTGAACAACATAACCTAACAAATCCAATTCAAAAGAAGTGATAAATCGAAGATCTGACACGGATCGGGGAGATGTGGTAACCCTAACCCGTTTGGAAATTGATATCACTTGACGAATTGTTTAGAAAAAAGCAGCGACTAAGGCATTATGATGGACGAACAATTTTAAAGATTTCTTTGGGCCTCCTGTCTCTAGAGCGGTAATGTTGTGATGAATGGTTGGTCGATTCAAGACCCTTCTAATATGTGTACCAGGGAATAGATTAAGCCAAAAAATATAAGAAATGGGTTGCGTTTCACCCTGGTTTTTGGAGACCGTGTAAACCAAATCTTAGACCGTGTAAATCCAAACTCACACAGAGTTTAAAACACAATATATACATATATGAAGCATACAAAATATAAAAATTATATACATATATGAAATATAAAAAATATTGAAAAAAGATACAAAATATGTAAAAAAATAAACGTAACATATGAAATATACTAAATATTTAAAAAAATATATGAAAGTTATGAAATATACGCAATATACAAAATATATGAGATATTTAAAAAATATACGAAATATATAAATATTTAAAAAATATATATATTAAATATATGACATATAAGAAAATGTACAAAATATATTAAATATACAAAATATAGAAATGTACAAAATACAGAACCATGCGCAATATACAAAATATAAAAATATATAAAGGTACAAAATATTTTATATATACGAAATATATATATATATATATATATATATATATAATAAAGTAGAAAATTTATGTTTGTCACAAGATCAAATTATGATGTCATCTATATGAGTCTTTCATGTACTACCTATTTTGCCCTTGAAATATTTGAATTCCCTCTCTTTTTTCACACTCAAATTTAATTTTCACTCTTAGCTGAAAATTCAAAAACAAAGCTAAAATAGTAATTGCCCCATCTGAATGCCTCAAAAGTTGGAAAAATACCTACTTTCCTCTCATTTACTCCCGTCCCTCTTCTTACATTTCGGCAACAACCAAAAACCCTCCCTTTAACCGTCGACGCCCTTCTCTCTTCACCCTGCTGCCGGCCTCAACTTTGCAGCTCCCCATTCTTACATTTCGGTACATTTTTCTTTCTAATGGCTCAAGGAGTTTTTGATCTCTTACCATCACCAACAACTTTATTTCGAAAGTTGGGAGAGAGAGATTTGGTCTCAGAGGAAGAAAAAAAAAAGACAATAATAACAAATAGGTTTCTTTTCGTTCTTGGGAAGGGTGTTGTTTACCTCTTTTTTCATTTTCTCCGCCTGGCAAATGTTCAATGAAGTTGGTGATTTTTGTGTCCAGACCTGCAGCAAAGGAATCTGCGTCCAGACCTGCAGCAAAGGAATCTGCGTCCAGACCTTTACTTAGATTTTTGCGTCCAAACCTGCAGCAAAGGAATTTGCTCCAAAATTAGCCTGTGTCAAGAGACATCTAACCTCTATGTTTGGTGTAGAGTTACCAAATATTAATATTGAGTTTGAGTTGTTCGTTGCTACCTCTCTCGCTGAGTAAGAGTTGGCTTTACATATGGAGTTGAAAATCTTATGTTTTAACTCATTTTTTCTTTTAATTAGATATTTTGCCAAATAAGAATCGTCCCTTATTTTGGGGTGATTTCTTTCTCTAACGAGGTCATTTTTGTTAGATTTATTCCCTTTTTATCTCATTGTTAAACTTACAAAAAAAAGATTTTCGATTTCTTTGCCAATTTGTATTATTTGTATTATTTATTGATGATATCTTTGTTTTTGTTTCTGTACCAGATCTATGGTTCCAAGTTGAAATGTGTATGCATTTTTCTATGGGTTTTACAAATAGTGTATGCATTTTTCTATGGTTTCTGTACCAGATCTATGATATCTTTGTGTTAGTTATGTACAAATAGTGTTTGTATATGGGTTTTAGTTCGGTTCTACAGCAAGATGGAGATTGCTGTAATGCATAGTAAAAAAGGATGGGTTTTACATTTATTGTTGTTTCTCATATACATTTATATCAGATGTCAGTTAAAACAGATATATAAAAAATCCACCTCTCACATGCGTCTTCAACAGGTTCCATCCGAGATGATTTTGACTGACAAGGAGGAAGAAAACAAGTACTTTTCTCCTCAGTGACCCTTATCTCAGGCAAGACGACTCTTTGCAACAGGTGTGGGTTTTTAAGTTGTAATGATTAGCTGCAAGCTTTTTTTTAAGGGAAGTAAATATATGCATATGATAAGATAAGTTTAGGGAACAAAATAGTTGTTTGGGATAAGAAATGAGGCATAATATTCAAGCAGATCCTTAGTTATTTGTTGTTTGTATATTTTACAAATGGTATATATATGAAGCTATATATATCTGCAATGGGCTTTGACGAGTCAGTTTGAATTGTTATTCAGCATGTGTAGAATATGTTGTATGAGTGGTTTGTTGATAACACCGACACACCTAGATCTGAATGTTAATTAAACAATGTATGATCTATATGACATTATTGACTCATTATTTTTACAGATTTAGATTATTGTTGTTGAGATTCGGAATATGGTTGGCCTTGATTTATATAACATTATTAACTATTTCAAAGATGTATGATTTGGAATATTGTTGCAGATTTGGAACATTATTGACTCATTATTTATATAACATTATTGAATCATCATTTAGTTTTCATTCACGCTGAAGTAAACAAGTATAGTTTTTACTTATTTGTGTTTTCAGTTATCTCAATCAAGCCTTGAAAAAAGAAAGAACAGGTAAATGCAAGAGAATGGATTTAGGTGCTAATTAACTATCTTTGAAAGATGTCATGGGATGTGGGATCTCTGCACCCATACTCCGCAACTCCGCCGCACGTGTGCTTTAAAGGTTTTTGGTAAGTACAATATGTGCAAACTGAATATTTCTCAAACTCTCATTGGTTACAAAAATGCTTTCACTCCAATATTGCCACCAATATTTGTGTTTAACTTTAATTGATTAAGAGATCGAGACTTTTTTCATTCTTATTTTGACTTTACATTTAGAAATAGCTTAACTCACTTGGAAATTCTAATGTGCGTCTTTGAACTTGCATAGGAGAGCCATACATAACTTGGAAACAATTAAATATATTTTATAGTTTCAAATCCCTACATTCATTATGAAACCCACCAAATTATAGGTACTTTAGGACAATCGATATGTATTGTATGATAGAATACGATATAGTAAAATGACAAGTATCGCATGGCTAAATCGCAAACAACACAATATCAAAGGCATATTGATTTGTATCGTAGTCATGACAGTATCATAGTCATATTGGTCCATATAATCATGTCTTGAGATTTGGATATAGTCGTGAAGGTATCGAAAGCTATTTCAATTACAGTGGAACACGTGGGACAACCTCAATTGATAAATAGCAGATTTTGTGTTTTGTATTAGGTGGGACAACCTCAATTGATAAAATCTGCTGTTTTGGATAAACAGCTAAATACAAGAGAATGAAAGCTATTTCAAAATGCGACCTAATACAAAACACGACATGAGATAAATAGCAGATTTTATAATTTTCACACCACATTAAATACAACATAACTCAAATAACACGAGTAAACTAATAAATTTAATAGTGTCATTGACACCAAATTATTCGTGATATATTATATTCAATTTGGTGTGAAAATTATAAATCACACTATTCGTGTTATGTGTCGTACATTAAATTAAAAAATGCAAAAAATATTAATTTATCAAAATCACAACTTAGTTTTTTACCAAAAAAAATACACTGTATTTTTTGCATTTTGTAAAAACTAAGTTGTGATTTTGATAAATTAATATCTTTTGCATTTTGTAATTTAATGTACGACACACAACACAAATAGTGTGATTTATAATTTTCACACCAAATTGAATATAATATATTACGAATGATTTGGTGTCAATGACACAATATTAAATTTATTAGTTTACTCATGTTATTTGTGGTATGTTGTATTTAATGTGGTGTGAAAATTATAAAACTTGCTATTTATCTCATGTCGTGTTAAAGTATAAAATACAAAAGTAGTAATGTGTCAAAGTCACTTCTTAATTTTTTACAAAAAAAATACAGTTTTATTAAAAAATTCTGTTTTATAAGAAATTATAAAAAATAGAGTTTTTAAAAAATAAAGTTTATAATAAAAATTCTGACCATTTTTTCTTTTAAAAACAATGTTGTCCAGTATTTTTGTATGAAAAAGAATGTTCATTTTTTTAAACAAATAATATCGGAGTTTTTTGATTAACTTCCACTTCTATAAAAAATATTAATAATTTTATTTCCAGAATATTTAAAATTATTTTTCAGAATATTAGATTTGTTTATATTCAAAATATTATGCTTTTTTTATTTTCAGAATATTATGCATTTAAAATAAATAATAGATTTTTTTATAAAATATTATATTTGTTCAAAATAATTTTTTTTATAAATAAATGTATTAATAAATTGTTCAACCTAAGTTATATGTATAGAAGGACATTTTAGTCATTTTTATGTTTAGAGTTAAAGGTGGAGTGGGGGAAATATTTTTTGGAGTGGGAATAAGGGTTCCCTATATATATATATATATATTAAGCGTCTACGCCAGCAGTTGTTTGTGAATTTTTTAAAAATAGCTACAAAATGTATTTTGACTTAATTTTTTGCATATAGGTTCATTGAAAGGTTAATTTCAAGGAAAAAATATAAAATTTGAAAAAAAAGTTTTCTAGGGTTTAGAATTAGGTGTGATGTATAGTGCATGATGTAGGTGAGCCTTCCTCTCTCTCTCTCTCTCTCTCTCTCTCTCTATATATATATATATATATATATATATATATATATATATATATATATATATATATATATATATATAATAATAATGCTCCTGTGCGAACTAGTCCGCATTTTAAGAATGCGGACCGGACATGTGTCACCTAACGGTGCGCCTAGAAATTATCGCCTAAATTATAGGCACACTCTCTCTCTTTTTTGGGCTCACCGCCAGGTGACACATGTCCGGTCCGCATTCTTGAAATGCGGACTAGTCCGCACAAGAGCAGAACTGTATATATATATATATATATATATATATCTTATAATATATACATATGTAGTCCTTCTTTGAGAACTCTCCAAAACTCCATCCCTAATTTCTTAGAATTTAGAATTTTTTAAATAAAAAAAATCCAGATGTACACACAGCCCCCATTCATGGGACGGTTACGAGGTTTAGGAGACATACGCGTCTTATTTTAAAAACCAAACCCACGATCTACATTCAGAAAACTTAAAAACTCATAACTGTTCAATCTCTTTTTCTAAGAAGTTTACAATTTAAACTGTCTAACCAACGTTTACATAAACCCATCCCTCAAAAATACAAAAATAAACAGATTCTCCTCTTCTTTCTCACCTGTGTATGATTCCACTTCCCTCTTTCTAAGCCGCTGATACATCCTCACCTCACTCCCCTATATCTAAGTCGTTGCTACATCATACATGACCTCCGACTCTGTTGTCTACCTGGGTTCGATTCCATTGCCACCGGTCTCACCACCACCAATGAAATAGGTGTATTTTTCATATTTTTTTACTGCTTGCATAACTCCTTATTTTCAACTTCTGTGTTCGTAATTGTTCACATTTAAAAAATATAGAAGACACGACATGCTTAAAACTGTTTCTGCTTCCGACTCATTTATGTATTCCTAAAAGAGTGTTTTAGACCACTTCTGCTTGCGACTTTCGTCACTGTGCAATTCTAAAAAAATGGTGTAAAGTATAGTCAACCTTCCGGTAGAGAAAATGGTGAACGAAAAAATGGTGTAGAGAAAATGATATTCTCTAGTCTGCGTTTTGCAAAGTTTACACAGTTCATACGTGGTTGTATATTTGGGAGAGATGGATAGAGTTTGTGGGAGAAGTGTGATATTTGATTTTGGTTTCAAAATGTGAAGATATGAAATTTGTACGTTTTTTTAGCTAACAAATCTTGGGGTTGGTTATTATAATTGGACGGGTGTGGGTGGGTGGTTAGGAAGAAATGGCAACTGAGAGTGTTTCAAACATATAATACCCACATATTGTTAAAAAATAATATTTCAAATTGTGGTTTGAAACTTCTTAAAACATATATGTTTCCATTCATGGCAACTGCTGAAAACATTCATTGCAACATGTATGGGTTTACCAATCATATGTGGAACATGTATGTTTCAAACTGCTTGAAAGTGCTTAAAATATTCATGGCAACTGAAACTGTATGTTTCAAACATTTCTAGCAACTGCTTAAAACATATATGTTTCAAACTGTTATCTATCTTTCAACTTTTTACCAAGCATCTTATAAAAATGAAGAGACCAAGCATATTCCATTTTTATATCTGTTTCAAACATTTCCCTTTTATAATACCTATTTCAAACATATACCGCTACATTTTGTAAACTGTTTTTGTTTATATATAGTTATAGTTATTTTTTAAATGTTTCATATAAATATCTATAAAAATGTTTTTTCTACAACAAATAAGTAAACTAAGAGTTAAAAACTTTTATAAATATAGGTAATAACTTTTTTTAATAAGTATATATAAACTGTTAAAAAAGGTAAAATATTTATTTTTAATATGTGTAGAAATAGTTTTTAACTGTTTTTATAAATATAAATAAACAATTTTTTTTAAATGTTTTTTTTGTAAATATATGTTTAGTGTTCCCCCCAAAAAATTATTTTTTTAATTGTTTTAAAAAAAATTAATGTTCACTAAACATATATGGAAATATACATCATAATATTTTGATTCAAAACGATTTTCAAATGTTTTTTTAAAAAATATAAGTAAAATAAAAGTTAAAAAGTTTTATAAATATTTGAAATATCTTTTTTAATAAATATATATCAACTGTTAAAAACCGCTAAAGCAGTTGTATTTAATATATATAAAAATAGTTTTTTCACCATTTTATAAATATAAATAAAACAATTATTTTTTATTTTTTTATAAAAATATGTTTAGTTTTCCCAAATAATATTTATTTTTTAAAATATTTTTTAAAAAAATTAATGTTCACTAAACATATATGGAAATATAAATAAAAACATTTGTTTCAAACATATTTTTTACAGTTCGAAAAATATTTTTTTTATGGAAATTATTTATTAGTCCTGAAATCAAATTTTTATTTGTTGCAAATCATTTTTCTATGCTAAAAATAATTTTATATTGTGAAAATCATTTTTTAATTCTGCAAAATAATTTTTCTTTGTTGAAAATCATTTCTTTTTTGCTAAAAATTATATTTATATGCTGAAATAATTTATTATTGCTGAAATTCATTTTTTATTTGCTTAAAATCATTTTTATATGAAAAATCATTTTTTTTATTCCTGAAAAAAATTTTTTTTCGGGAAAAAATTTAATATTGTTGAAAATCTTTTTTGATTTCTGGAAATTAAAATTACATGTTGCAAAAACTTTTATATTGATGAAAAATATTTTTAAATTGCTTGAATCATATTTTATTTTCTTGAAATCATATACGTATGTAGTTGGAACACTCTCAAGACTCCAAATAAGCATCCTAATTTTACAAAATTTTGAGTTTCTTAAATGAATAAAAAAACACGTGTCCCTTCCCCACAATTGATTAATATCGTAAAACAACCAACACGATCCGGGGATAGTTTTCCATAATCTCAAATTCTTAGAAAAAAACGTCCCTTCCCTACAATTGAAAAATTACATAAACCAACGCACCACGATATGGGGACGGTTTTTTTTCAGAATCTCAAAATTTCTGACTTAAAAAGTGAAAAGTCATTGCAATATTATCCGAACATAGAGAAATGTATAACAAAATTAGCCTGAAATTGCGACCACAATGTGATTCTCAAATTTTTCTTAGCCTGAAATTTGTCAAACAAGTGGGAGAGCAGAAGATTTCCACATAAGATAAATAGTCCAACTTTCTCAAATTATATCCTTCATAAAAATACCATCTTTGAGTTTCTTTATCTTCTAGCAGTGTTGTGGGGTTGTGGGGACGTTTATCTTTACATATATTTGTATATATATACTATTTGTTTGTGTATTTATATAAATGGTAGGTATATACAAGTTACAATAATATTCCCTATAGTTTTTGTGCTTACATTTAGAGATATATAATATTTGTAATATATTAGATTTATGAAGCACGGTAAAGGAAGTTTCATATATTTGTGATATTATTTAGGTTTTAAGGGAAGTCGTTATATATGGTTTAAGATGGTGGCACTAGGGTTGTTTGGGTTAATACCCTCTTTTTATTCTATTGGGTCAGGATAAGATATGAAAAATATACATTGAATTTCTAATTTTCTCATATGATATTCACTTAGTACATCTATATGATTTTTTTTTTTCATTTATGATATCAATTGGTGATTTTCATTGGTATTAATAAATAACTTTCACATTTTTCATCTGTATTATATACTATCTTAGTTTTTCTTTGCTTCTTTTTTGTCTCATCTCTCTCCCTCTTTGGTGGTGTAAAAAAATACATCCGCGTGCATAACTCTTTGTGTTTCATGTGTTTTGCTTCATGAGTTTTTTAATAGGTCAACATGTCTTACGATTTGAATGATATATGAATGCATGTGATTGGAGAGAGAGATATATAATGAATTGGGTGGCATGGCAATGGGCTACACCATAGTTTATGGTGACAGACAGTTAAGGTACAAGTAGCTAGGTTTAGCCTTTAGGATAGAAGGAGCCTATGATCGCATATTGTTTTGGGGTGGGTTGATGGGTGTCTGTTAAGTGTTATAAATAGCAAGTGAGATTAATAGTTTACGGTACATAGAATAGTGGATATTTTTTCTTTTTCACATTTTGAATGGGTTCAGATATTAAATACAATCAAAGAAGGGTATGCTTATATTGTATTCTTTTAGTTTGGGTCTCCATAATTTCAAAAGATGAGAAATAAGTGTGATTATAAGTAGTTTAGTGTTTTGTTCAACATAAAACGATCAATTTAAAACATTAACAATTATTTCAATTTTATACCAATTTCATATGCTTTCGTGCCACGCACATTTTCAAAAATTGCAACCTATAACTATTAGCATGCAATCATAATTTATTTGAGTCTTTTATTTATTTATTTCTTAATAATCATTGAAGTATGTATCTCAAATAATTACCTTTCTGTTGGCTTGGGTTTGTGATTTTCATGTTGTCACTAAACATCAAGTTTTGTTTTGTTTTATTATATTATATCTCAATTTTATATTTGGTATTTGATAAACCACCATCCTAATAAAATTATTGAAACTTGGATTTTTGCTATCATAATGTTATAAAATTAGAAAATATCCATGTCAATGGTATGGTTTCTGATATTTTAATTTATATATTTGAATAAAATATTTCAAGACGCTCTACACACGAACGTCCATCACACGGATCACCACATTTTTTAAAGTGTGTCTAAACCATATGTAAAGTATCATACTTATTTATATTAAAATAAAATTTATGTAATGAAATAAGTTACGTACATAAATATTAATAAGATATCAAATTAATTAACAATAACAATGATTATAAAAAAAATAAGAAGAATAATACTTATGTACATAAAGTTTGAACCGTAATATCGAAAAGCTTAACACATGTCTATATTCATTTTAAGTCATATTCTCTATTCAACACATTATTTACATTTAATTACTCATTGTTATAACAACGATCTTTTATTTGAAATACTGATAATAAATTCCTACTATTTTATATATTTAAATAAATATTTCAAAATGCGTTACACCTCACCGTGCATCGCACGGGTCACCACTGGTATATATATATATATATATATATATATGTATGTACGTATAGAATATTTTATATACATAATATATTAAATATATGAAATATAAGAATATATGAAATATACGCAATATATGAAATACACAAATATACTAAAATATATGAAATATACACAACATATATATTTACAAATTTACGAACTATATATATTAGATATTTACCAAATATATAGAGATTTAAAAAAATGATTTTGAGTGATTTGCCTCTCAAAGCTGGCAAACAAAAGCCTGCACCCCCTCCCAAAGAATTCGTTTCCACCTTAAGGTGGCATATTGTGCTTAAGAGTGTTGTACAAGGAAAACAAATTATATGATAAATTTAGGCTATCAAATGGTCTAAAAGTTGGATACTTTCGAAATTTTCAATTTTTTTTAAAATTTTGTCCTTGAATTTAAGTGATATCAAACAGGACCTAAGAGTGAACGAATTCAATGATATAAAAAATAAGTCTAATCACAATGTTACCTACTTTGGCACGCTATGGTATTGAAAAAGGGGGTTGGGTATTTCAACATTTAGGGTGCTTTAACATTTTTGAATTCCCTATTTATGCAAACATAGACAGCAGTTCTACAAGTTAAGGTACTTGTCATATTATACACCATAATGGTGTGTAAATTGCTAGAGAGAGTAAATTGGGTTACGTGTTTAAATATCATAACATATAATTTGGGGAAGAAGATGGTACTTGCATACAACTTCATAATTTCTCTTTCAAGGTTGAATTTACAAAGTCCGATGGATTGAGAAATAAGTTTAAAAGTGTCGAATATTCATACAAAAAGTAATAAAATTGCATTAAAAAATTCAGCTATGAACTATTAATGAAGTCAAAATTTCACACAATTCCCATGTGCTAAAAAAGGGTTAAGACTAAAGTACTCTCGAAGACTATAATATTTTCTATAAAGGATCTTGATAACATGTGCACTAAGGACATACACTCAGAACCCAAAAATAGTAAGAAAAATATCCGACATGCATTTAATAGGACACATATATGTAAATCCATTCTTAAGAACACTTTAATATTAATCACAAACACATTAAATTGATTAAACTTTAGCATAAAATTTTTCTTGATAAAAGGATCTTGGATCAATGAAATCTTGGATTCTTTCTCTCTAACCCAATATATTGTGTATTTATACAGATTCTGTGATGGCGAATAACCTACTATATATAGGGTGAGAGAGGACCTGAATATCCTATGTAAACTATAATTCTACCATCCATTATAGCTAGACTTATATTAGGAGACTAACCCACTTAATGTCTTAAAATCCTGTTGACTTATCTAAAGATCTCCTAACCAAATCTAATTTCTTAGTTTGACCATAATAAGTGGGATTCTTTTATTTAATCCATTAATTAATTTTGAATTCATAATTTTAAAATTATTAATTGGATAAAAGATTTCTAACAATCTCCACTTGAATCTAATAAGAACTCACATAATGATTTAATTAAAGAAACATCAGGCATGCAATCATCTTTAGAATAATTATTAACAATTATTCACCTTAAATATACTCCACTTAATGTGAGTCATGGTAGTTCCACACTAATTCAAGAGCAGGGTTCCTTCTATGTACTATGCCACTAATGTCATATTCGATTAGGCCTAAAATGTGGATCATCAATAATGGTCCCATAATGTCTTTATAAAAAGACTGTTTCTGTCATATTCATTCATTCATTCATTCACATGCATGTATACAATAAAGATAGAAACATGAAATTCAAAATCATTTTAGTGATACATAATGTAGTGTCAAAAATAAGCATTAGCAATCCACAACATCAAAATTTTACTGGATAAACTTGAGATCCATATCTTAAGCACGCTTCATTAATGTCTTTATGATAGCCCATTTATGTGAATTTTCTATGTTAACACTTGTATTGTCGTGTTCAAATGAGACTTGTTGTTTCAGAACTTCTTCTTTAATTGAAAGGTATTTACATATAATGTGCTTAATAACTCTTAGAATACCTAACATTTCTTTATAAAGAAGATTGCAACAATATTGTCATAATATTTTAGTGGCTTGATAATAATGTCGACAAATTCAAGTCTCGAAATAAAGTAATGCTGCCAAAATACATAAGTTGTAGCATCAAAGCTTGCTATAAACTCAGCTTTCACAATAGTTAATGGATGGATTGTGTTGCACTCCTCCATTATAATTATATTCGTTGTTAAGCTAAAATACTTAAGCAAGAGTGAACTTCATACTATCCATACATCTAGTAAATTTGAGTCATAATAACCGTTCATATTTAAATGAACAGATATCCTAAATGTGAGCATATAATTTTTTGAGTAACTCGTTACTTCATACATAACTCTTAAACCCATATAAAATTATTTTATTTTTGAACTTTTTAAATCCATGCACGTACATAGAGAAAATATATAAACTTACTACCACTGATCTAAAGGTGTAAACAAATATACAACGATTAAAGACATAATGGCATAATTTCTTAAAATATGGCATGTGGGAAATTTATGTTTATATTATTATCTCTTAAACATATACACGTGGATTATTAAACTCCAAAAAGTATTTTTTTTACATCCACTTATTGTAAAATCTCAATCATAATGAGCTACTAATATCATAAGTATTCCATGTCATTAGATATAACTGAGATAGTTCCTTCATAACCTTTTCCTCATTAATTGTGAAATATTTTACTACAATTTAGCTTTATATCATTTAATTATCGTTAGCGTCGCGTTTGGTCTTGATGACCTACTCATACCCGACTTTAGTGCATTAATTATTTCAACGAGATTATAAACTTAGTTGTAGTCCATTAGTTTCACTTCTTATGACTTGTGAAAACATAACTAGGTCATTATTTATCCCTACGCCAAATTCATGTTCATTTAGATATACCATATAATCATTTAGGATAGTAGACCCCTTTTAGGATTTTCTTAAAATTATTCCTTATGATTTTGTCTACATTTCTCCTAGGGTAATAATACCATAATATATTGGTTGATCCTTTATTTGTTCTTTGTTGTTTAGACAATCCGATAACTAAAAGATTAAGTATTCAAGAAAGTTATCGGTAATGGGATAAGTACCTTACCTTCCTTTATAACCATATTTCATGAATTGCTACTCCTAGTAATTTCTCCATTCATAACAAATTTGACATTTTCGATTTTATTTAATGCAATAAGTACGTGTCAATGACGGTTATATGATCTATGTAGATCCACTTTAAGGGAAGTTTCTCATAATCTCCCAGTTGGGCCAAATAGGTTATCCTGATATTAGACATCGCAATACCTTAAGAGCACAACTCGAATATCAAGATTTATAAGAGATATTACAAAAAAATTATCCACGAAAATTAAAGGGGTTCTAGATTTAATTTGGTACAAGATTAAAGAGTTTCATCAATAAGGACACAATTATAATGCAGGATCAAAACAATCTTTAAAAAAAATATGTCCAAACTTTATCTTATACAAAACATCAAAAGGAATACCGTAATTTGTGAAAAAGATATACTAAAAGATTTTTTTAATAAATATCCCTCACAATCAAGTCTAGATAAATAATTTCTAAGAAAACTGAAAACATTGAGGGTTATGAAAAATAAATAGCAATTTGATTCCCCAAGAAGAAAAGAAAAATAATCTTATTTGCATTTTTAGTTGGTTTTGTAAATAATCCTTCAATCGAATTTAAACATTTTTCGTAGCACCTTGAGTTTAATTTGAAACATACATAAGTTAAATATTTAAAATCATTTTCGAACTATACATTATGCTTCACACAATCTACCTTAATGTACTTGAATATGTAATATGATAGGTACCTACTAGTATGAAAATGATGGCTCATATATACATTTAATCTTTAACATTATTAGTCTGAGTGATCAACATCATCTGCATTAAAATAACAATTAATATGTTTGATCTCTTCAAAATTTATATGGAGTATTTCACGCATTGTTCATCAACAATAGTAGGTTCATAATTAAAAGTTACATATAAAGATGTAATAAAATAATTGAAACTTAACTCTTTACTTCATTATAAGAAGTTAGTCTCGAGAAAATTAAATAAACGAAAAATCCAAATTTAAAGAAACAAAATGAGATACAATAATATGATAAAATAATGAGATAAATTTCCCACTTCATTAATGCTATAATTTAACAACATACACAAATTGATAACATAATAAAACATAGAGTGCATAACCATGATTTTTCTTAAGTAGTAATTGTGAAATATAAATTATATGATGCTTGTAGATTACTTTATTGGGTATAATGTTATTTCATTAGATGTACACGATATTTGTGGAAAACTTATCTTCACATATTATGATAACGTACGTGATATTTGATGTTCATTCAATCACTCAGAATCAATTCCCTATACGTAATAACCTTGCTTGAAGAAATAAACTCAATATACATCATTAAAATCTTTACAATTATAAGCACCATGAGTTACTACAACCAAACATTTCATAATATGAATATTACATTAAGTAAAGACTTGCGTATACATATCAATATATTTTTTACTTATCACATGAAAAATGAACTAAATTATTCATGTTTATGTTTTTCATAAACTTAATTGGTGATATCATAATGAAAGAAATTGTGGCATCTGCGTTCGATGACCATTATTGCTTTCCCAAAATATTTATCACCACTAAATTTGTGCTCAATTATTGTATTTGAACCTACAGGCTACCAAATCACAACAATTGAATAAACATAATATGTATGCAATATCATAGGGTATCAACATCCAAGCATTCAATATCATACATGTACTCATTAGCAATCAAAATATGCATGATATGAACGCATTAGTCCAACATTTATCTCTTATGGAATGGATCACTTTAATGAACACCAAACCTTACATCATATTAATATTAGAGATACACATACATGTGCAAAATATCGCTAATATATAAATAAATTATATTATTGTCTATTGCTTGATTTGAATATCAATATTAAAAAAATGAAATCATAAATCTAATATTCATATATATGAATTATAGTCTGTGTTTGGCATCTAATTCAACATAAACATGAATAATAGAATCAACGTGAATAAAGAAAACAACCCCGTGGTGAAAAATACATAATATTTGGGAAATCGTAATTTTTGTAAAAATAGAAATTTTGAGTTAGCACCACAGGGATGTAAAGAATTACTCCAGGATCTCAAAGCAATGTGTGAAATTCAAAAATTAAGTTTTTAAAGTGAGATAATGTCAATATTATTATCAAAAACGGCAAAAACGTAATTTAAAGGGTCTAAACGACTTCTAAACACAAAAGTAAGGTGACACCCATTTTATACAATGAATTTTGTTTATTTTGACGTTTCCAGTCAACCATGTGAGTTTCGAAAATTTTCGAGCAAGTTTTGACCCTTCACTCAAATCAGTGAGTATTGACAACAGAAGAAAAACGTCACATAAAATCCGAGGCATACTTTAAGAGTGGTTTTAATGAAAAAAAATTAAAACGTCGCAGAAAGTCTCAGGCACACCAAAGCAATTTTATGTAGATTTCATCATAGGCAAACATTAATAAAGGAAAATCATGAGATCTTAAACTTTAGCTCTGATACCACATATAAAACCATTCTTAAGAACATCCTAATATTAATCACAAACACATTAATTTGATTGAACTTTAGCATACAATCGTTCTTAATAAAAAGATCTTGGATCTTCATGTTTTTCAGAAAATATTTTTGATTATTTGCTCTAGCAATCACTCTTCTTTAATTAAAAATTGCACTTAAATGAAATTGCAAAATTCTCTCTCTAGCTCAATATATTGTGTTTATGCAAAGATGTCCCGAATCTCCTATTAAAATAGTTCTATCATCCATCACAGTTAGATTTGTATTAGGAGACTAACTCACTTAATCTCTTAAAATCATGTTAACTTATCTAAAAGTCTCATAACGAAAGTTGGACCACATTAAGTAGAACTCTTTCATTAACTCATTAATTAATTACGAATTTCATAATTTTAATATAATTAAAAAAAATATTTCTAACAAGATATTTATGTGAAATTATCCCACTTACTATTTTAACACTCAAAACAATATCCCTCGAGACACGAGTTAACATTTTCCTTTTTATAAAAGTAACTACAACATCCGCTTGATCCGGACTTTTCATAATGTCAAATCACAACAATTTATAAGATCACTTGATGCCCGAACCAAGATTAAATATTGAACTTACATTGTCACGCATCAATTTTTTAATGGAGATTGAAAAAGGAACTTACATGTTCTGTAGATTTTTTTTTCCTTCACCATCTCCTTGTGCAAAATGGAAACGAAATTTCCTTTCAACTGCAAATAGACTTTTGTACACTCCCTTTTCTACTCTTTCCGCACCTCCAATCTTTTCATAGTTGAGAAACAACGCAACGCATAACCATAAGTAGATATTATCAATATTTAGTAATAATAATTATTCATAGAAAATTACCGTGGTTAGGAATGAAATATTTTCAAAAGTAAATTAGTGAAAAATGGCATATTTAGAGTTAAAATTGTTATCTATTTTTGTTGAATTACATAATACAGTTTATATTATTTATTGTCTAAAATGCGAAAAATAATATATACTGAGCGTAAATTAACAATAATAGTCACAAAAAAAGAAAGAAAAATACAATCCAGTGGTGCGGTACAAAGATATGGATAGAAAAGTTACCAACAAAGTGCCCGCAGACATTGCAAACATGCCTAAAATATATGTTGTTTTGTTGTCTAAAGTACACTATGCAATTTGGATGGTTAAAATGCCAATATTTGACAATTTGTTATCTAAAGTACATTATGCAATTTGGATAGTTAAAACGCCAAAATCGTGTAATGATGGTGTTACGACTCATTGGAATGACTTGTGAGGATTGCTCTACAGCTTATTTTTCATAAATAGATTTCTGGCTTTTGTTTAGAATTAGAGCTTCAAAGAGAAAGATAAGCCACAATCCCCCTCCTTTAAATTAATTGTGTAAAAATGAAATTTCTATGCGCGAGAATGAGAAAGGCCTACCTTGGTTTCAATGTCTAACACCGCAGACATTTCCTGAGCTGAAATATATGATTTGACGGCTCTGGTTTTGGATCCACTCTCTTTCACGCATTTTAAAACCTCCAACATAGAATCAATCCCAGATGAAGGAGAAGCCACACTTAATTTGATCTTAGCCACCTCAACTTCCTCACCTTTTCTTGTACCTAAAAGTGTCTCAATCTCATTTTTCTTCAACTGCAAATCTATGTAACATCTCTTCAGCTCTCTTATTTCCTTGGTAGCCGTTGCAACAATAGAATTCTTATCACTCTGCCAAAATAAAATAAAATAAAAAGTGAAACCCAAAAAAGAAATGGTACACGTAACGTAATACAGAAACATAAAATGTATGTTCATACCCATACCTTAGTTCCGGAGGGCAACACAGAGTGTAAGTTCAAATAACTCTGTCTCTGTTTCTCTCTTCTCATCCTCTCACTAATCATATGCCTTCGACACCTTTCTCTCTCTGGCTGCTCAGTTTCACTGCTATTCTTCATCAAAAACTCCATCATTCTCTTGTTCATATTTCGGTTACTCTTTGTTGGAATTTTTCCGGTGGGCTGATGTATGTAACTAAGGAAAGCAGTTTGAGACACCAAACGAGGCTCATCAAGCCATAGTATGTCTCCTTGGGAATCGTAATTGTACTGGAAGAAATGATCCATGTGATTTTCTTGTCCAACTGAAATTTTAAAAATTTGGTTCGTAACGGTCAGTGTTTAGAATTAATTACACTCGTACATATATATATATATGTGTCATGAAACTCGCATTTAGCATGTGGGTCAAATGAGGGTTAAAAAAAATAAAGAAGAAGAAGATTTAGAACGTGGGCCAAATGTCGAAATGACCGACTTTTCTCCGCGGATAGTGACCATGGTATGAAAGAGAAGAATAATGGGGAAATAGTCCACCTTGGGTTCAGACCATTTATTATTATTATTATTATTATAAATTTTTTTTTCATTTTGTTGTTGCTAATGTTGAAAGCATAACAAGATGGGTCCAACGACTTGCCTCCATGTTGTTTGTAAGTACATCCCACAAATAGCGGGTATAGGTGGATATGAGTAGGGGTGGCCGTGGGCCGGGCTGGGCAGGCCCGGTCGGGCTCGGGCCGGGCTTGAAAAATTAACGGCTATCCCAAGCCCGCTCGGGCCCAGATCGGGCCTTATTACGTAATCCCAAGCCGGCTCAGATTTGAAAGCTCTTTACCCAGGCCTGCCCGATCGGGCCATATTATATTAATTAAAAGATTTAAAAAAAAATTAAAATACCTATTTTTTTATTTAAAGACCAATTTTTTAATTTAAAATCTGTTTTAAACTCCATATATTACAAAGTCCATATATAAAGTTTCTCACTCTACATGAAAAGACTTAGTATACGTTTTTATATTTATAAAAGTTCCCCCCACCCCACATATATATAAATATATATATATTAATATTATATATATATTTTTCGGGCCTCGGGCCGGGCCGGGCCTCATCGGGCTTAAGAACTCATGCCCAAGCCCGCCCGAAAAAAAATCGGGCCTATAAAATTTTGCCAAGCCCGCTTTGCGGGCCTATTCACCTTACCCAAGCCCTATTTTTTTATTGGGCGGGTTGGGCGGGCTTGGCGGGCCTCGGGCTATGGCCACCCCTAGATATGAGTGGATCTGGGGCTCTTAACGAATCGAATTTTGATTCGAATTTCATTCGAATTCGACTCGTTTAATCGAATTCAATAATTATTTTAAAATTTGATTATTCAATAACTCGTTTATTTGTTTATTAAATGGATCGGATATAGATTAATATTAATCCGATCCGATTAATAGCTATATATAATATATATTTATATAAAAATAATAATAATTATTATAATTATAATTTTAAGAATAATAAATACAAATATAAATATAAAAGGTTAAAATATACTTTTTTAGTCTTAATTATAAAGTGATATATATATATATATATATATATATATATCTGTGTGTGTGTAAAAATTATTCTCCTACGTGGACCAACGATAAATGTACATTTGTCCTCAAACGTGGCCGACTAGCCACCTTGATTGGCATCAGAGATACTTAATTGGTTGGACGACCGACTAACTCCAGGAATGTCAACCATCAGGAATACCAGAAGTTACTCAGATGGGATGCCAACCAACACTGAATTTCAAGAGTTTTATTTATTGTACACACTGAGGGACAACTCAAATCACTCATAAGCACACCATAGTGAGCTAGTGTAAACCCTACGAAATAATACCAACAGTGGATGTAGGCTTTTTTTTTATAGCTGAATCACTTTAAAAATTTATTCTCTTGTGCATGTGATTTGATTAATGTACTATATATTTATATGTGATTATAAATCTGGATTAAGTCCATTTTTAGACATCAACATATTAGCACCGTCTGTGGGAAGAGGAACTGAAAAAGGCCAATGACTGGGCCATTGCAGCTGCTCATGAAAAAAATCAAAGATGTCGAGAAGAAACTAGGTGATGTTGAAGGCAGAGCCAATACTGTTGAAGACAAACTTGCAGAAGTCACTACTCGGGCCCAATTTGCAGAAGACAAAGTGGCTGGTTTGACTTCTGAAGTCATTTCCTTGAAGGCTAAGGGCAAAGGTGCTTTTAACAAGGGTTGGAAGAAAGCTCTCTTTGATGCCTCCACCCAAATTGAATATGGGCGGTCTGAATTCGACACGTTTAGAAGCCTAGAACGGTAAGATGGATTTGGTTTAATATGGGCAGATCAGAAGTCGGGATTCGAGGTGGCTTGGATATGGGTTAGGTCCGTACTGATTCGGGTTGGATAAACGTGAGAAACAATATATATATATATATATATATATATATATTGTACAGACGGATCCGTGCGCACATGGTGCAAAATTTGTTTTTTTTCTAATGTGGTCCCAAAGTCAAATTCGTCATCTTCCCGTAGTGGTTCCCTCTTGTCCTATACTAAAATTGTATACTAACACTAAATATACCATAGATATATATTTTAGACCACGAAAATTGAAGAAAGTAGAGATAACCGAAAATTTGGTATCAGAGCCAAGACGTTCCTTTCAGACCTATATTGATAAAAGACCCCGTAAATTTTTGGAACTTATCGAGACTACCAACTATAACACCCCGTAAATTTTAATGGTTTTTATATGGGGATTAATTAAATTAAAAGGGAAAATTAATTTGGATTAAAATAAATATTAAATTAGTGTGATAAGGATTGATATTTATTTGTATGAATTATATTGAATATTACTTAGTAAACGAGTAATAAATTGATGAGAAAGTATTATGATTGTCGTGAGTGAGAAATACGACAGTTACGGTAATTTAGCCAGGATGTGCGTGTGAGTCGTGTTAGGACTTAAACACATAGAATAAAATGAGATTTCTTTATGGGTCATCCAAATGGTCATTTTGAGAGTGTCAGTGTGTCCGAACGCGTCGAAATAGTTAGATAAGAGTATTCGGGATTTGAATTGGGTCTCGGGGCATTTTTAGGCCAAACCGGCACCCTAGAGGGGTATTTTGGTCTTTTGAATTTTTAGTAAAAAGGGACCTACGAATTTACCCTGTTGATATCATTATATTTGATGATGGAGTTAGGGTTAAAAGTTAAAAAATCAAAGGAGAGGAGAGGCAATTTGAGAGGAAGAAAAGAGGGTTTGGAGGTGTAGCACACTGATACATCCCAAAAAAAAAATTCGGAATCGGAATCAAAACGAGGAGAGATCAACTTCATCATTAACAAACGAATTCAGATCATCAATCATATAGAGTCAAGTGTGTATTGCAATTTCTTTTGAAGTTATAATACCCGTGTAGTATAGGGTTTTATATTTGAGGATTTTAATTGAAGTTCTTGGAAAATTAATAATTTAAACACACGATCTTGAGTAAGATTGCATGTAGACTCATCCATGCATGTAGAGGGTATGAAATTAAATTATATGTGATGATTTAGAAGGAAAAAAATATGGGTTTTATGTTGAGTATGAATGAAGAACATGAAAATCTAAGGTTTTGATGAATAAATGATTTCATTCGTTCTTGAATAGAAATCATTGTGTTTTGATGATAAAATCACGTTGGAAATCATACTAACATATGTAGATAATGTTTGGGACAATTGGTCGTAAGTTTGGTGAAGGGTCATGGAGATTATGTAAAAGAAAAATGGTGAAAAATACTAAAACCCAACGAAGAAGAAAAACAACTACTGTTCGAATTGATTCGGCCCAAAGGCGAATCGATTTAGCAAGGCGAATTGATTCGGTTTGCCCAAATTTGTGTTATTTTCCCTTATTAAGCGCTTAAAATGTGATTAATAAATGGAAAAACTTTTGGGACATCATTATAATATAATGAGGGGTATATTGGATGATAGTATGACTATGATAGGGTTGTGACTTAGTCTTAATGAGAATATTAAGGCGAGGATTAATCGGGATTAAATCGAAAGGTAATTTATTCAAGAGCTCGAGTGTGAGTTACGGGGATTTCAAATGGATGTATTATATAGACCGATAGAGTATGAGTGAATTAACTACTCAATTAATATAAGGGAGTAACTAGTGCCCTTCGAATTGAGAATAATACTGGGGAGTTACAATCGAGGGTTGTAATCGTAAATTGATAAGTACAGTAAGTATTCGAGATATATATATACTACGTACGAATGATAATTATAGGTTGAGTGTACACCTATACGTATTATATTATAGGTTGTGTGTATATCTATACAGGTTATATTTATAGGTTATGTGTATACGTACATGAATGTTATTTATAGGGTGAGTGTATACCTATAAGGATTATATTTTTAGGTGGTGTGTATACATATATGGATTATATTTATAGGTTATGTGTATGCTTATATATGACATATGGATAGGTGGTGTGTATGTCTATTATGTGCTTTCTTATGTGTGTGAACATACCTACGCTGCCTGCTATCTGGAGGTTTCCACGCAGAGGGCGATCCCACCTTAACGATTCCAGTGAGGTATGAATTTGTGCCCCAAAATATGAAACTTAGGGCGGCTCACTATGTGTGTGTATTAGTGTGGATGGCGTGTTGTTTGGGTACGTTAGGTATGTGCCTAGCCCAAAGGCTTAGAACCAAATTCACCTCTATTGTGTGTTGATTTATTTTGGGTTCGAGGAGACCTACCGAATCAATAATCCTTGATTGAGTATGAGAGGTACATGGACTTGATAGCAGAGTATGCAGACTCGCACCACAGTTCTTAGCCTGGGGATGCTGGAGTTATGATATAGATTGTGTGGCATATCTATACATACATGTGTATTATCCTACTTGTGTGTGAAAGTAGTAGATGTAGATAACGTATACCTAAATGTGATGTAATTAAGAGATATTCTACCTAGTGTGTGATGGAAATAAAATTGGATAGCGTATATGTAACGCCCCGACCCGGATTTAAAGGTTAATTAGGGATTAATCCGATCCAAATCGTACGTTAATAGTGAAGTGCAATGAAACATCTTAAATAATATTTCTAACTTATTAGTATTTAACGTCACACTTATTAGCATGCTAGTCCAAATTACAATCACTACGTGATATGACCCAAGGGAAGTGCCCCGGAGGCTAAGTAAACAGAGCTACTAATCGTAAATGCAGATAGTTACTTACCTGTATAGCGCTCTCAAAGTATGGAATATCACACAACCTGCCGCAAAAAAAGAAGGGATGTGAGCCGAATGCTCAGTGGGATCATATACAAATGCAGTATAGAAACGAGCGGCAGAAAGAAGTACTCACACGCTACACTATATGCATGTGAAAACATGTATATATCTACATATATACCTTTGAAAAATACATATGCCAATGTATTTAACCGTTTATTTTAAAGACATCATTTAATACCATTTAACTTCCCTGACATTATAAAATAGTCATTAGCATTACCATGCTTAGGACTTATACGTGTTTTCCATTAACTCACACAGTTTAAACAAATGGCATTTGTTTGGAAAACATTCTTCTTATGTTCAAGGATATTTACTATCCGATGTTCATTTACTCATGCCGAAGTTACTTAACCATTTCAGGATTTCCATTCAACACACACATATACCGTGTTTAGAAAAATACTCTTTACCCTTGTAAACCTCATGTAACACACGCTTATGTTTACTTTAATTCAATTGTTCTTAGGTAGCTTAATTTGATTAAGTCACCTTATTAAACCATCCCATGTTTCCATATGAACTTTAAACATTCAATGCATTATTCTTGCATTAGTAAATCAATGAATTTGTGCCATTCATTTATGCCTCTTTCATGAATATTCGATTCATTACTTAGCATTATTTTTCTTTGGGATTTTCCAACACACTCACGGACTTCGTGGCCTCACCGGTCTTCGCCGCCATCTACTATTGCAGTTGGTTTGGGATCTTTCACCACTAGGGTCATCATGCCCTCCTTAATTATTTTCTCTCGGCGTCGTCCGACTATCATTATCTTGCCAATGTTTTTCAACATTTTCACAGTTTGTACTTTAATTTACATTCCTTTGGGCCGAAGCCAAAGACTGAGACTTAGTCGTCCATTTTCCCATTATACTTGGAAAATCACTACTTCTCTTTAAGTCCTTTGTTTACACACGTGTTAATATTACACCAAAATGATTCACATTTTAGGACTTAATTCAATTTCATCGTACTTGGATAAAAACATTCACTTATATTTTTATTTCATAAAAATGTTCCACTTTAGGTAAATTATCGATTTACCCTTTTTTTCCATCAAAACTTGCAACCTTATTCTTTTTCAAGTGTTATTCACAAAAAACACCCTCTTTGAGTCTCGTTCTCGACACGTAGGCATTTTCGTCATTAAAACACTTATTCAATTTCTCACTTTGTCAAAATTACACATTTTTCATTTAAGCCTCTTTAATATATAAAATCATGCCTTTCACACATTTAAAGTTCCCGCACTTGATTAAAACCCATACTTAGTCTTTTATTTCGAACTTAGTCTCTTATTTCAAACTTAGTCTCTTATATTCTCATTATTTATATTTTTACCCAAAATTCTCAAGAAGACTACACTTTCACGTATTTACGCTTTTGACCCAAAAACTTAGTTTAAACAAACTAAATAGTACACTTTATAAATAAAAGTTTATTTGTGCACTTTATAATGATTTATCAACATAAAATCACAATATCAATCTAACAAAAAGGGTACACATGCGTCAAATGTTCTTTTACTGAAGAAATCATTTATTCACCTTAAAACTTGAAATTTATACATTTTACTTCATAAAATGTTTGTGATTTGGGGCTGAAATTTATCTATTTTAAAAACCCATTAAACCTCTTGTTGTAAGTACCCATTTTCATAGATAATAGTAAGCATGATACTATAAGTCTATTAGTACATTTAATCCTCATTATTGTTTCATAAAAATATACCAATCCTTACACAAAATACCAATAGTGTAACCAATAAACCCATGAATTGGTTTTAACCATTTTCTTACACCCAAATGGTGGAAAATACTATTCTAAAATTTTGTCAAATTCAAAAACCATTTAAATCACTTCTTTAAAAACCCACTTGTTCAAGAAATCATAGAAACCCACCCAATGAACTCCATTGATGCAAATCAACACAAATCCTTCATGTATTAAAACTAATATATGTAAATAGCAATATGATATTATGATAAATAATAAATCTATACCAAGGTTAAAGAATCCCACCTCAAAATGTCCTTAAATAATGATAGAGAAGGTGGGTGACTCCCCTACCTCCAAAGGTGGCCCTAAAGGGAGTCACAATAGTCCCCTCTTCAAGATACCAATTAATCTTCAAGCTCTACGAACCACTATTTCTTATACTATGATAAACTCCTTTTAAAATCACCCAACAAGACTTCCTTTGATCTCCAAAAACTTATCTCAAAATCTCCTATGAGTTGTCCCAAAATCTTTGTTCAATTTTTCTAGTCAAAACAATATCTGATAAGTCAGTGTTTGGTCAAACCTAGCTCAAGTTAATAAAAAACCAAGGTTTTGGTTTAAAGTATATTCATAAAATCTTTTTTTCATGTTTTGAAATTTTACCTCAACGTTTTTCCACATATTCTTTGATAATTTTTAAGACATAAGGTCGTCTACACCTTTTTCGAATATAATTTTAAGATCTTCATTTTAAATTTTCAAAAATAATTACAAAACAACCCTAAATTTTAGAATTATAGTTTTTCATTTTTCTTTCATATCAAAGCTTGTCCTAACAATATACGCTTACAAATATGATGATTGACAAATAATCAAGCACTTGACCCTCCTGATCCCACCTCAAATCAATTTTAACACTGTTCTTAACAATCAACAAGTAGGTTTTACCCTTTCGATAGCAATTTCAGCGTATTTGATATAATTGTTATTTATATCACACTATGATGGCCATAAATTACTCCCAGTATGTGCATGTTAGAATACTGCCATGTTATATATGTTTGTTAAATATCATTAGTACTGAATATGAATCTTTTGGATCAAATTGAACCTTTCTCTCTAGTAACTGTGCTCATGAGGTTAAATGATTGAATCAGTTTGCCCAAGTACTTTTGTGCTAAAGTTCTTTGTTAGAAGCATACTTATAACTTAGGGAGTAGACTGTCGTGTTATCCCATGATACTTTTCTACTTTGCCTATAGGTATCAAGTTTTTTGAGAACCTATTTATGCTATAGATATATGAATGTCGTTCATACAAAATGTGCGTAGCCTTATTACTTAAAATCCAAAGGTTTTGTATTATTATTATTTGGTTATACTGATATGCTTAATTCTTCTATACATACTAGCAAACTAGTTATTATGGGATTATCTGTTTAAAACTCCTTGATTTTGTTCTTTGTCTATAAGAATTTTTGCTTATAACATTATCCATTAAACAGTTAAATCCATACACTCCTCAAAACTCTACATAAATATAATTGTCATAGAATTGGTTAAAATCTACTTAGCATACTTGTTCTAATTCCTTTTTACCTCCAGATGTGCCAGGATAAAGAAGTAGTAACCCCTTCCCTTAACCTGATAAGTGCGGATCACTTTTATACTTTTGTTGATGTAAAAAACTAGACTAGATCTAATTCTTTAATCACATATAAAATATGTAAAGAAAAAGAAAACGACGCAAGATTTTAAAGTGGTTTGGCTATGTATGAAAACCGACGTCCACTGTTATGGTATTAATCATGTCAATAACTTGCTTGCATACATGCCTGACCTTGATGAAGGGGGTACAAAGTATTTATAACTTGCTTGCATACATGCCTGACCTTGATGAAGGGGGTACAAGGGTTGGAATGTCAAGGGATGAAATGCTTCATATTCAAGCATTTACATCCTTACATAATGAATGTGATGTTCAATTGTATAAATCTTGTGCAATATGACTTTTGGTATGGTGATGATTCGTTGGTCTTATTGGTTGACCTTCCATGAGTTGGTCGGCTTTCCTTGAGTTGGTCGGGCTTTTTAATGGTAATCGTCAGAGATACTATTTGATGATTAGGATTTTTTCCGTATAAGAGGACACGTGTTTACTTCTAATGGTCCACGTAGGTGGGTAATTTTTGGTATCAATAGAATCCCCTAATGTTCCATGCTTGATTCTTTCTTGAAAGTATGGAGCATTTGAATCTAGGAATAGTTTGGAGCATTTTCATAATGTTTGATCAGCAACCGACCTTCCACACTTGTAAAATTTTACTGGCACTGTTTGAAAATGACATTTTTGTAATCAATTTGAATTCTAACGAACCGCCAAAGGGTAAATGAGTATATTTTACTATCTAATTTACGAATCCATGGGAACGTCAATCGTTGGTACATTTAATTATTGTGTTTGCTATTTTTGAGGTAGCCTATAAAAGGCGGGAGATTTTATTCCTTCTTAAACATGGTTTATATAGTTTAGCTCACTCTTTAGAGGAGTTTAGGTTGGAATGGAATATTCTGAATTGGGTGGAGTTAGAATTCTTGTTCCTCCCGTTGATGTTTTTTCTTTAGCTGAGGGTTATTGGATTCCCTCTTTATGCATTGCTGAGTGTGGTTTCACTTCCCCCCCCCCCCCCCCCCCCCAAATCACTTTTGTGTAGAGTTCTATCAATATTTTGATGTTATACCGACAATAATAGCCCCAATACATGGAGAATAGTTAATGGGATTCATAGGCTTAACCAACTCCATGGGACCCATATCGGTATCCCTGAACTCCTATTTTGTTACAAGTGGGTCATTAGTGACAATAGATATTATTTGAAAACTAGGTTTGTCAACAGAGCCCTAATTGTCAATTTACCTGACTCCAACAAAGATTACTTCGATTATGGGATTATTTCAAAGAACTGGAAATTTCTTCCTCTTCAAGGGGGTGAGGTGTATGACGGGACCAGATGTCCTTAGGAGGGTCATGGCATAGGTTGTAATGTCATTTTTTGTATATTCGTGCTGATGGACTATTTATTGATGTGCCAATTGACTTCAATTATTTTATTTGGTTGTAGTTTATAGGAAGAAGAAAATCCCCAAGGAGAGTGATATCAATCTTAATGAGCTCAAGTTTTAATGGAGTTTTCATCAGAAGATTGGCGAAGAGCACATCCGATCAGCCTCCTATCTGCTAAAGTATAGAAGTTAGGTGACTTATTTTGTTACTCGACCAATAGTTTCTAATCCTTCTAATGTAATATACTTGGAGAGAGATCCAATCTCTAATTCCTAGACTAGTGCCTCTATTGGAGTGGTGGCTGAAGTTGGTACTTCTACCTCTTTTGATTCTGACCTTCCCCTTTCTGTGAGTATGGGTAAGAGGAAAATTCCTAATATCTTGAAAGACGACTCTACTGTTGGTACCAAGAAGCCTACTGATACTAGTGTCTCAAAGAAGAAGACTCATGTTGGCAAGAAACCCTCATCCAAAAAGACTAAGGAGAGGTCCTACTGACAAGTATGTTGAGAAAGTTGATGATGCCGACCAATAGGGCTTGGTTAGTATTGCTCCATCTGCTCTTGGATCATCTGTAGCCTGTGACAACCCTTCTAATTAAATACCGGATATCTAGTCCTTTATTCAAATTAATACAAAATGTCAAGTTGGTTCAGTTTATAGCATCACTGTCGAAAACATTTTTTAAACAATTACTAGCCACCTAATATTAAAAAGAGAGTTGTCAAATTTTATTTCAATAAGGTTAACATGCAACCAATTAAATTATTAATTAATGATACCACAATCACATCATAGTCACAATAGAATATAAATGGAATAATAAATGAGTCTGGAGTAACACTTCTCTGAATAATCCAAATACTAAATAAAACCAAATACAAAGTCTGAATAATTAATTAATTAACTCCAAAACTGAAATAAAATTGAGTATGATAAAGTTGTCTCGAAAAGAAAAGGGGCGACATGCCCTAACAGAGGAATGAATCTGAAATATAATCAATGTAGAATGTGGAGGCGTCTATTATCGAAATCCTGTAACTTCCATAGCAGTTACAGCACGTCACTGAAATGGAACTCCTAAGCTTGGTGTCCCTGTGGCTGGGAACCTAAAAGGTTAAGAAAAATAGATTTAGAAGCAAACGGGTCAGAGCCCGATGTGAAAAAAGTTTAAAAATATATCAACTGTTTAATTACATTAAACAATGAATATTAAATAAATGTTAGTTGCGTGCTCTCACATGAGTTTCTCACCGCTCAACTAATGTGCACGCCTAACGTATATCCATAACCCGTCCTAGATATGCCGTTATTAACTAGTCTATATCGCAACCTGTCCTCACATTATAATATAGGGGTTTGTTCAAGATATTCTAATCTAACTTGCGTGTATCTACCTTTTTATTTCTCAGATTAATTTATATTAAATCTTATAGGAAATTCTCATTTTTAACTCTACTAAAAATGTCACAAGTATTCACATTCACACATTAGCAAAGCGTCTGTTATAATCACCAGTATATTAATCTCAACATAAATATACAATAAGGGCACCCCTAGACTAAGCTATGGTGCACACATACTCTGCTATCAAATCCCTGTACATCACGTACATAAGGACCACGTATTCTGAATCTCTCAGGAATCGTTTCAATAAGCAAAATCGCACATATTGGAGGCGAACATAGTTCACATATCCATGGATCACGCACATACCTACGCTCCCATGGTCAGCTGACTTATTAACTCACAAATAAATCATTCACAACCCTATGTCCTTAAGGTACCAATCTAAATCCCCCCCCCCCCCCCCCCCCCGTAGGCACACAAAGATTAGATGGCCCTGTTTCGAAAGCCGACCTCCAGTGATAGCAAGTATGGTAGGTATGTCATACACATATAAATCCATATACTAAACATTCACACAACTTAGATAATGTATAACATTATTAAAGGTATATTCTCAATCCCTCTACCGTTACTCCACTTAGTACATTTTTATACTTCTGGATAATTATATAATATAGTCCACCGACACATCTCACGTCATAATTTCAAGTACGTAAAACCTAACCCAAAAAGGTTACTAAGTCTCCTATCATTCCCCACACTTTAATCCAATACTCTTAAGGTCCATATTTCTGCCACTAACCTTATATTATCAGCTATATAGATTTGACTCATTCAATTGCGATCTTTAATAGTACCTCACTCGTCGAACCTTATTAGGTTTAACTTAAATCCCAAATTTAATTTTTTAATAACAATCTGGGTCTCATATACACGCCTACTAGTCTTCCTTAAATCCAAAAGTGTTCACAAGGTCCCCACCAATCACCCTCTAGGATCGAAATTGTTAAAATTCAACAAGGGGAAAAACATAACAATTTATGGGGAGGTTTATCGATCGACCTTGAATGTCGATCGATCGATGGTGGTCGATCGATCGACCTATGAATGTCGATCGATCGATCGCACCAGGTGAGGCTACGGACTGCTTCGTTTTTTAGTCCCAGATTTGTCCCAAAACTTCATTACAAGTTATGAAATTCTAAACTAAGGATATAGGATCACTATACAACCTAAATACATTATTTTTAACGTTCCAAAACTATTAAATCACCAACAATTAGCTTTATATGGATCAAATCTTCATAAAAAACCTAGTTTCCTATTTTCTTCAAGAACCGTGATATTTCTCTTCTTTAATCCATTTTTAATTCATCAAGGGTTATGTTTTGATTACTGAATTTCATCCAGAACTAACCTACATACAATTCCTATCCAAGATTTAGAGTTCCACACCAAAATTCATGAGTTTCCATCATCTTTCAAGGCTATTAACAATTCCTACACTAACATGGAAGAAGTATTCGCTGAAAATTAATGGAATCAAATCACTTGCCTTAAGATTGATGTTCAAATCCGTTGATGATGTCCAAGGGCTGGTTCTTTCCTTCTTTTGGGTCACAATTCCGTTGAAAGTGGTGGTGGTGGGTGGTGGTTATGGTTTGAAGACCTTCTGTAACTTCTCCTCTATCTCACATAGCCCACTATTTGATTTTTGGATGATAATGGCCCTAATGGACTTCCCAATAATAATTAAATAAAACCTAAAATTCTTGGGTCTTATTTCCTTACATTTTAAAGTGACTCAAATACCCTCCCGATTTGCCGGTTTGGCCTAAAAATTCTCCAGGACCCAAACTAAACACCCGGCTAGTGTTTTTTGACTATCTCGACCCCTCCAGACACGTTGGCTCACTTAAAATGACCATACGGTTGATTAAATTATAATTTACTTTTTGATCTAATTAAATTGATTTCTGACGCGGCTGACACACGCGTCCCAACTTAATTTTTTCCACTGTCAAATTTATAACTCGCGACAATTTTAATAATTTCCATAGTCATATATTACCATATATACTCAGTAATACTCAATATTATCATCATTATAAAATACCAACTCATGTCTCGCTAGTATTTAAATCCGGATTGATTTCCAATTAATTCCCATTATATTTAATTAATCCCATTAAATAAAAATCAATAAAATTACGGGTATTACATAGCCTTGAGTCCTAGCTTGGCAAGGAAATTGATTAAGTTTAACACCCTCCCAGACCATAGAGCAATTGCTTCTTCCTTGCCCCGATTAAAATGTAACAACCCGAAACTTTAGAGACGATAATTTATTTATTTTGGAGAAATAAATATTTTTTTATTTGGTGAATTATTAAATTGGCATTTGAGGTAAAAAAAATTGAAGTTGTTAGAAAGTGTTTCGAATGGCAATTCTGAGGGTGTAACTGTTTCCGAAAGGGTCGAGAAAGTCAAAATGACTGTACTTAGGGTCTATTTAGGTTCCGAAATAATTTAAGCTCGTTTAGCTCGAATTAAAGTTATCGAGTCATTTAAAGTGTGTATTATCATTTAAAGTTGTGTATCTTGGGAGTTAAGGCTTATTAAGCCTACGGGAGATTTATTATCCTTAGAAAGAAAGAGAAAAATAAAAAAAGAAAGAGAGAAGAAGAAAGAAGAAGAGAAAGAGAGAGAAAATGGAGATTTCCGGCATTTACGCGATCTAGAGGGCGGATCAGACCCTACGGACCCGAGGCAAGTGATTAAACTTGCTAAATAATTGTTGTGTACCATTTATTGCATGATTTGTGGATTAAATTTATGGGTTTTAGGTTTAGTTTATCAAAACCTAACTTTTGGGTAAAATCTTAGATTTATTTCATAGAAATGGATTTGAGGTTATAAATTAGTTTATATGTGTTCTTGGATGATATATATGTGATTGTGTTGAAGAGATAATAATAAAAATGAATTTTGGGATGTTTGGCTTAATAAAAAGTAGCCAATTTCGTGAGTTCGGAAGATCCGAATCGATTCGGCCCCTTATCGAATTGATTCGGAAATATGCAGGTGCCCAGGTCTGAGTGACCGAATCTATTCGGACCCCAGCCAAATCGATTCGTCCTGAGACAGAATTCCAGGCCTGATGACCCGAATCGATTCGCAATTGGACTGAATCGATTCGAAAACAGGGCTTTTCGAGGGATGCTTTTCTAAGGAGAATTTCATTCCGTTTTGTTCGAGGTTATCGATTGGGAACCTCTATAGGAGTTATGTGGAGTATGTTTTGGAGACTTTTAGAGAGTTTCCCTTGTAATAAATTATTGGAGTCACATTGACCTAAATTGAGGAATATCGATTAGAGATTTTGGTATATTCTAAGTGGGGAAGCCCACTATTATTGAAAATTCTATTTGGAGATAATTATTAAATTTATATGAAAGAATGAGAATGAGCTTAGTGATATGGATTTTAGAATCAAATACCAAATGGGATAACTTTAAAGGTTCATATGATTAATTGAACCGTATTATGGATTGACAATAATCGAATGCTAATAAACGTGCATACGGATATAGAAATATCCTTAACGATGATTAATTTGGGAGATGTCTCACACAATGAGAAATGTTAATGGAGGTGCATTAGGATAAAGAATATCCTTAACATAAATCGAATTGAGAGACTATTCATAATCAGAAGCGACATGTGAGCTTCAAGCGAGAAATAGTATAGTGTATACTAAGTGGGGAAGACGTGTGAGAATTGACGATTAGTATATCTAGAGAAAAATATACTAAACAATAATATTATTTCATCTACGCCTAAGAGCGTACTATGAATATGTAAATGATGTGGTAGGTATACTTTATATGATGTTATATCTTTATGTGATGTGATGATGTATGTATACCTTATGTGATGGTATATATATATATATATATATATATATATATATATATATATATATATATATATATATATATATAGTGAAGCGTACCCCTTCCTTGCTATCTTTGGGAAGTTGCGCGCGATGAGGGTGAGCATCCTAGCTCGATGAGCAGGGTATGGATATTCCCCAGGTCATAGTCGTCCATGGTGATTATTATGTGTTATACAATATTATTTTGGAGGTGAGAAGTCATGGGTATGTGTTGTTCTCACTTGCCGGTTAGGATCTATGACCGCTTCCCGGACGTTGTGTGTGTGAGTTGATCATGAGATGGATGTATTTTAGCCCCACCAGGTGGTCCCCAATATGCTACATGGTTTGGGCAACTGGAAGATGATAGCATTGTGAGCCTACGTACTCGAGTTATAGCTCGTTAGGATGGTAATTATATATTTGATGTGAATGGTTACTTGGATATCGAGGGCATAATGGACCTCAACGATCAACATTGCCAAGGAGTAGTGTAACGGGGGGGGGGGGGGGTCCTTTTTTGGATTTTGCTTTGCGAGACATCCCACGCATGAAACGCAGTGTAATGTTGGGAGTGAGGATAAGTTAGTCCTTAATGCTCATATTTATATATAGTATATACTTCTCGACGATCGACATTGCCAGAAGTAGTGTATCGGGGGGATTCCTTATTTGGATTTCGCTTTGCGAGACGTCCCACGCACGAACCGCAGTGCACTATTGAGAATTGGGAATATTATATTATTTAATGGAGTAATAAGAATTTGGATTACATGCATCATGCATTGAGGGCATAATGAATCTCGAAAATCAATACTGTCAGGAGTAGTGTAACGGGGGGGGGGGGGGGGGTTCCTTGTTTGGATTTCGCTTTGCGAGACATCCCACGCACGAAACGCAGTGCAGTATTGAGAATTGGTAGAAGCTTAGTCCTGAGCACTTAGATGCTAATAACTCATATATATATTTATATGCATATTGATGGCATAACTAGAATATATGAAATTCTAGTAAAAGATAATGTTTATGTATATTGTGTGTTAGTAAGAGATTTGTTATGTAAGCTTTATATGTCAAGTAAATGAACAAATAAAGAGAGCAATGACATTAGAAATTGAAGTATATGATTTAGATGGAATTTAGATAAGTGTAGATTGAGAGATAAATTAGATGGTTTTAATTGAATATTAAATTGGGTTTAAGTTAAATAACCTTGCCTAAATAGATTTGGGGCATTTATTTGGAGATCACGTGCATACGTCTAGTTTCACGCTATAGTTGAGAGGTGAGTTGGATTATTACGGAGAGTGCGACTCCACCTTAATCAGGTAATAATGCATTTTAATGCACTTTCTATAAAATGTTTTTCAACTCGGGCTCTGACCCGTCTATATTTTCCCCTGCTATGTATATATATTGTATTACTTTAGGTGTTCCCCTGCAAGGACGCCATTGATGTCTATCCATCCAGTTTATTCGTGGAGCTGTAGCAGTAGTAAACTGTTGCGGCATTTTTCTTTAGTCGATTCTTATCTTTTGTATATCTAGATCAGGATTCAACTTGTATATTTGGGTCTATACTCAAGTGTCGTAGATTAACACTTTTATATTTTCTTCCTCAGATTATTGTATTGTCTGTGACCCGACAATATATTCGGGTATTTTACTTTGTACATTGTGTTGTACTCTTTTATATTATTGGAGTTTGTATTTATCACTCATCATATTTAGATATAGTATTATTGGTTGTTGGTTGCATGGTTGGTTTTGATTGGTGTTAAATACAAGTTTTAAATTTTTGGCAATATGCTTTTAATTATATCTGGTAGGTAGCCTTATATTATTTAGTATTGTCTGTTGATGTTGAGACTAAGCCATCTGAGATACCTGATTTAATGTAATATAGGGCTGGCCACCCGTTATTATTTTAAGGAGGTTGTCACAGGTGGTATCAGAGAATCATGTTCTAGTGTCTTTAGGATCTGTGTGGGTTACTACGATCTTTCGTAAGCGTTCTTGATTTAGAGCCTTATTATTAGGATTGTTGTATTCATACGTCCATATTCCTTCTGTGATTTGAAGACATTTAAAAGGCGTTCTGATACACTTGTTCTTGTTTCAGATGCCACCGAAGAAAGGTCGTTCAGTCAGGGCAAATAAAGGGGATGTGGAACCCCAAATGCCTCAAAGGAACATGACTACAGATGAAGTTGCCAATATTGTGGCACAGGAAGTAATTGCTGCCATTTCTACGATGGCGCCGTAATCTACCATTCAAGCAGCCCAAACCCATTCATGACCGTCATTATGGAAAAGAGTGAGGAAGATTTTAGTAAGGGGCATCCTCTAGAGTTTGCAGGAGTTGATGCAATGGATGCAAGTCGATGGAAGAATAGTATGCGGAGGCACCTCCGTATGGTTAAGTGTAGTGAGGTGCATAAGCAATTTTTAGCCACCTTTAAGTTAACGGGTCCAGCTCTCAAATGGTGGGAGTCTGTCACCACATCCAGACAGAGGGATACTTCACCTACAACAGATTTTTGGGAACTCTTTGATCGAAGGTATTTTCCTTCCCCAACTCAGAAGGAAATGAGGAGGAAACCAATGGATATGTTTCAAGGTAATAGAACAGTGGAAGAATATGAAGAAGATTTTTCTAAATGGGCTAAATTAGTGCCTGATGAGGTAAATACGAAAGAGAAGCGTATATCGAAGTTTATTCGAGGTTTAGATTCGATAATTCGTCAACACTTATTGGAGAGTCCAGCGTTAGATACTTTCATCGAGGTAGTGAATGCGGCACTGTTAAAGTGTCATGAATATCATCTTCGTTTGCAAGAGGGTAAGAACTTTAAAGATTCGAGTTCATCAAGTAAGTTTGGTGAAGAGAATGCTAGTAATGCCAGTGAGTATAAGTCGGACTATAGAGAGTCGAAACAACAGTTTGTTCCCCAGAATGGGCAGAGAGGATTTACGGGTAGATGTTTCTTTTGTAAAGAAATAAGTCATAGAAAGAAAGATTGTCCTAAAAGAGGTAAAGGACCATGTTTTGATGAAGTTTTGGAAGTGCAACCCCTACAACAGATTCGAGGTCATTTTAGACAAGGGGCCTTTGTGTGGGATCCCAATGATGAGGAAGGGATTTCAGATTAGAAACGGATTGGGTAAGTTACTTTCCTTTGTGAATAGGAATATTAATATATGGAGTTTTGGAATATCGTATGGGAGATATTTATGAGAGAGTAGTGCTATAACCCTATTTTGTGTGTAATGACCCGAAAGGGAATTTTGAGCAAGTTAGGTTCTTATGTTATTATCGTTCGATAGAATAGATAATTGTGTGATGTTCTCATAGAAAGCTATAAACCTTGTTATGAACGTATGAAATGTTCTGTGTATTAAGTAGTAATGATAAAGCTACTTATTTTATATAGTCATGTTAGACTTATATAATTGTTGTATTCCAGTTATGGATGAGCCTAATGAATGGGAATATATTAATATAATGTAAGATATTATTTCTGAAAAGAGTTCGAAATTTGTGGGTTATTGGGACGCAGGGTAGTTTAGCTCATGATTATGCTAATTTTTATGAGCTGTATGTTGATGTATGTATGATGATTGTTAAGACCTTGTGTTATGGACATAAGGCATTTTATATATGTATCGTAAGACCTAAACTTTTTCTTTGTATAAATTGTTTTCAAAATCAAACTTTTTATAGGCCTTTGGGTCATTTCAAAACGATTTCCACAAAAAAAAATATAATATTTTCAAACTCTAGTCCGGATTTAACAAACTCTCAATCCCCGACGTCGCTACATATTAGTGTATTGGAAGGGTTCCTTGTTTGGATTTCGCTTGCGAGACCTCCCCCGCATGAAAGTGGCGAATGTTAGGAATTGAGAGGAGTTATTTCCTTGGACGATTAAAAATTTATATACCGTTAATATTGTTAGTATAATTTATATATCTATGGGATTATAGAACTTTGGAGGCAAATGAAGCCTCATTATGATTGGTACGAGTAAAGCTCGAATAAAGGGTGTATGGGCGCCCTCGTGGTTAATAAATTGATTTTATCCAACTTAAAATAAATTAAAATAAATTCGTCGTGGGAAGTTAGAGGTTTGAGTATAGGATTAGTGAGGATAACTGTAGTAGGAACAAGTTGAGCTTTGGAGTATTAGGCTTAGCTAAATTTTGAGGTCGAAATTCTTGTAAGTGGGGAAGTTTTTAATAACCCGAGACTTTAGAGACGATAATTTATTTATTTTGGGAGAAATAAATATTATTTTATTTGGTGAATTATCAAATTGGCATTTGAGGTCAAAAATTGAAGTTGTTAGAAAGTGTTTTGAATGGAAATTCTGAGGGAGTAGTTGTTTTCGGAAGGGTCGAGAAAGTCAAAATGACTGTACTTGGGGTCTATTTAGGTTCCGAAATAATTTAAGCTCGTTTAGCTCGAATTAAAGTTACCGAGTCATTTAAAGTGTGTATTATCATTTAAAGTTGCGTATCTTGGGAGTTAGGGCTTATTAAGCCTACGGGAGATTTATTCTCCTTAGAAAGAAAGAGAAAAAGAAAGAAAGAAAGAGAGAAGAAGAAAGAAGAAGAGAAAGTGGAGATTTTCGGCATTTACGCGATCTCGAGGACGGATCAGACCCTACGAACCCGAGGCAAGTGATTAAACTTGCTAAATAATTGTTGTGTACCATTTATTGCATGATTTGTGGATTAGATTTATAGGTTTGAGGTTTAGTTTATCAAAACCTAACTTTTGGGTAAAATCTTAGATTGGTTTCGTAGAAATGGATTTGAGGTTATAAATTAGTTTATATGTGTTCCTGGATGATATATATGTGATTTTGTTGAAGAGATATGAAGAGAAAATGATAAAAATGAATTTTGGGATTTTTGGCTTAATAAAAAGTAGCCATTTTCGTGAGTTTTGAAGAGCCGAATCGATTCGAAAATATGCAGGTGCCCAGGTCTGAGTGACCGAATCGATTCGGATCCCAGGCGAATCAATTCGTCTTGAGACAGAATCCCAGGTCTGATGACCCGAATCGATTCACCTTAGAGGCCAAATCGTTTCGTAGGACCGAATCGATTCGGAATTGGCCCGAATTGATTCGAAAACAGGGCTTTTCGAGGGATGTTTCTCTAGGGAGAATTTCATTCCATTTTATTCGAGGTTATCTATTGGGAACGTCTATAGGAGTTATGTGGAGTATGTTTTGGAGACTTTTAGAGAGTTTCCATTATAAGAAATTATTGGAGTCACATTGACCTAAATTGAGGAATACCGATTAGAGATTTTGGTATATTCTAAGTGGGGAAGTCTACTATTATTGAAAATTCTATTTGGAGATAATTATTAAATTTATATGAAAGAATGAGAATGAGCTTAGTGATATGGATTTTAGAATCAAATCCCAAATGGGATAACTTTAAAGGTTCATGTGATTAATTGAACCATATTATGGATTGATCATAATCGAATGCTAATAAACGTGCATACGGATATAGATATATCCTTAACGATGATTAATTTGGGAGATGTCTCACACAATGAGAAATGTTAATGCAGGTGCATTCGGATAGAGAATATCCTTAACATAAATCGAATTGAGAGACTATTCATAATCAAAAGCGACATGTGAGCTTCAAGCGAGAAATAGTATAGTGTATACTAAGTGGGGAAGACATGTGAGAATTGACGATTAGTATATCGAGAGAGAAATATACTAAACAATAATATTATTTCATCTACGCCTAAGAGCGTACTATGAATATGTAAATGATGTGGTAGGTATACCTTATATGATGGTATATCTTTATGTGATGTGATGATGTATGTATACCTTATGTGATGGTATATATATATATATATATATATAGTGAGGCAAACCCCCTCCTTGCTATCATTGGGAAGTTGCACGCGATGAGGGTGAGCATCCTGGCTCGATGAGCAGGGTCTGGATATTCCCCAGGTCGTAGTCGTCCATGGTAATTATTATGTGTTATACAATATTATTTTGGGGGTGAGAAGTCGTGGGTATATGTCGTTCTCACTTGCCGGTTAGGAGCTATAACCGCTTCCCGGACGTTGTGTGTGTGAGTTGATCACGAGGTGGGTGTCTTGTAGCCCCACCAGGTGGTCCCCAGTATGCTACGTGGTTTGGGCAACTGGAAGATGATAGCATTGTGAGCCTTCGTACTCGATTTATAAGCTCGTTTGGATAGTTATTATATATTTGATGTGATTGGTTACTTGGGTATCGAGGGCCTAATGGACCTCAACGATCAACATTGCCAAGGAGTAGTGTAACGGGGAGGGGGGGTCCTTATTTGGATTTTGCTTTGCGAGACGTCCCACGCATGAAACGCAGTGTAATGTTGGGAGTGAGGAGAAGTTAGTACTTAATGATCATATTTATATATAGTATATTCTTCTCGACGATCGACAGTTCCAGAAGTAGTGTATCGGGGGGGGGGGGGGGTCCTTGTTTGGATTTCGCTTTACGAGACGTCCCACACACGAACCGCAGTTCACTGTTGAGAATTGGGAATATTAAATTAATTAATGGAGTAATAAGAATTTGGGTTACATGCATCATGCATTGAGGGCATAATGAATCTCGAAAATCAATACTGTCAGGAGTAGCGTAACGGGGGGGGGGGGGGGGGGGGTTCCTTGTTTGGACTTCGCTTTGGGAGACGTCCCACGCACGAAACGCAGTGCAGTATTGCAAATTGGGAGAAGTTTAGTCCTGAGCACTTAGATGCTAATAACTCATATATATATTTATATGCATATTGATGGCATAACTAGAATATATGAAATTCTAGTAAAAGATAATGTTTATGTATATTGTATGTTAGTAAGAGATTGGTTATGTAAGCTTTATATGTCAAGTAAATGAACAAATAAAGAGAGCAATGACATTAGAAATTGAAGTATATGATTTAGATGGAATTTAGATAAGTGTAGATTGAGAGATAAATTAGATGGTTTTAATTGAATATTAAATTGGGTTTAAGTTAAGTAACCTTGCCTAAATAGATTTGGGGCATTTATTTGGAGATCACGTGCATACGTCTAGTTGCACGCTATAGTTGAGAGGTGAGTTGGATTATTACGGAGAGTGCGACTCCACCTTAATCAGGTAATAATGCATTTTAATGCACTTTCTATAAAATGTTTTTCAACTCGGGCTCTGACCCGTCTATATTTTCCCCTGCTATGTATATATATTGTATTACTTTAGGTGTTCCCCTGCAAGGACGCCATTGATGTCTATCCATCCAGTTTATTCGTGGAGCTGTAGCAGTAGTGGACTGTTGCGGCATTTTGCTTTAGTCGATTCTTATCTTTTGTATATCTAGATCAGGATTCAACTTGTATATTTGGGTCTATACTCAAGTGTCGTAGATTAACACTTTTATATTTTCTTCCTAAGATTATTGTATTGTCTGTGACCCGACAATATATTCGGGTATTTTACTTTGTACATTGTGTTGTACTCTTTTATATTATTGGAGTTTGTATTTATCACTCATCATATTTAGATATAGTATTATTGGTTGTTGGTTGCATGGTTGGTTTTAATTGGTGTTAAATACAAGTTTTAAATTTTTGGCAATACGCTTTTAATTATATCTGGTAGTTAGCCTTATATTATTTAGTATTGTCTGTTGATGTTGAGACTAAGCCATCTGAGATACCTGATTTAATGTAATATAGGGCTGGCCACCCGTTATTATTTTAAGGAGGTTGTCACAGGTGGTATCAGAGAATCATGTTCTAGTGTCTTTAGGATCTGTGTGGGTTACTACGATCTTTCGTAAGCGTTCTTGATTTAGAGCCTTATTATTAGGATTGTTGTATTCATACGTCCATATTCCTTCTGTGATTTGAAGACATTTAAAAGGCGTTCTGATACACTTGTTCTTGTTTCAGATGCCACCGAAGAAAGGTCGTTCAGTCAGGGAAAATAAAGGGGATGTGGAACCCCAAATGCCTCAAAGGAACATGACTACAGATGAAGTTGCCAATATTGTGGCACAGGAAGTAATTGCTGCCATTTCTACGATGGCGCCGTAATCTACCATTCAAGCAGCCTAAACCCATTCATGACCGTCATTATGGGAAAGAGTGAGGAAGATTTTAGTAAGGGGAATCCTCTAGAGTTTGCAGGGGGAGTTGATGCAATGGATGCAAGTCGATGGAAGAATAGTATGCGGAGGCACCTCCGTATGGTTAAGTGTAGTGAGGTGCATAAGCAATTTTTAGCCACCTTTAAGTTAACGGGTCCAGCTCTCAAATGGTGGGAGTCTGTCACCACATCCAGACAGAGGGATACTTCACCTACAACAGATTTTTGGGAAATCTTTGATCGAAGGTATTTTCCTTCCCCAACTCAGAAGGAAATGAGGAGGAAACCAATGGATATGTTTCAAGGTAATAGAACAGTGGAAGAATATGAAGAAGATTTTTCTAAATGGGCTAAATTAGTGCCTGATGAGGTAAATACGAAAGAGAAGCGTATATCGAAGTTTATTCGAGGTTTAGATTCGATAATTCGTCAACACTTATTGGAGAGTCCAGCGTTAGATACTTTCGTCGAGGTAGTGAATGCGGCACTGTTAAAGTGTCATGAATATCATCTTCGTTCGCAAGAGGGTAAGAACTTTAAAGATTCGAGTTCATCAAGTAAGTTTGGTGAAGAGAATGCTAGTAATGCCAGTGAGTATAAGTCGGACTATAGAGAGTCGAAACAACAGTTTGTTCCCCAGAATGGGCAGAGAGGATTTACGGGTAGATGTTTCTTTTGTAAAGAAATAAGTCATAGAAAGAAAGATTGTCCTAAAAGAGGTAAAGGACCATGTTTTGATGAAGTTTTGGAAGTGCAACCCCTACAACAGATTCGAGGTCATTTTAGACAAGGGGCCTTTGTGTGGGATCCCAATGATGAGGAAGGGATTTCAGATTAGAAACGGATTGGGTAAGTTACTTTCCTTTGTGAATAGGAATATTAATATATGGAGTTTTGGAATATCGTATGGGAGATATTTATGAGAGAGTAGTGCTATAACCCTATTTTGTGTGTAATGACCCGAAAGGGAATTTTGAGCAAGTTAGGTTCTTATGTTATTATCGTTCGATAGAATAGATAATTGTGTGATGTTCTCATAGAAAGCTATAAACCTTGTTATGAACGTAAGAAATGTTCTGTGTATTAAGTAGTAATGATAAAGCTACTTATTTTATATAGTCATGTTAGACTTATATAATTGTTGTATTCCAGTTATGGATGAGCCTAATGAATGGGAATTTATTAATATAATGTAAGATATTATTTCTGAAAAGAGTTCGAAATTTGTGGGTTATTGGGACGCAGGGAAGTTTAGCTCATGATTATGCTAATTTTTATGAGCTGTATGTTGATGTATGTATGATGATTGTTAAGACCTTGTGTTATGGACATAAGGCATTTTATATATGTATCGTAAGACCTAAACTTTTTCTTTGTATAAATTGTTTTCAAAATCAAACTTTTTATAGGCCTTTGGGTCATTTCAAAACGATTTCCACAAAAAAAAATATAATATTTTCAAACTCTAGTCCGGATTTAACAAACTCTCAATCCCCGACGTCGCTACATATTAGTGTATTGGAAGGGTTCCTTGTTTGGATTTCGCTTGCGAGACCTCCCCCGCATGAAAGTGGCGAATGTTAGGAATTGAGAGGAGTTATTTCCTTGGACGATTCAAAATTTATATACCGTTAATATTGTTAGTATAATTTATATATCTATGGGATTATGGAACTTTGGAGGCAAATGAAGCCTCATTATGATTGGTACGAGTAAAGCTCGAATAAAGGGTGTATGGGCGCCCTCGTGGTTAATAAATTGATTTTATCCAACTTAAAATAAATTAAAATAAATTCATCGTGGGAAGTTAGAGGTTTGAGTATAGGATTAGTGAGGATAACTGTAGTAGGAACAAGTTGAGCTTTGGAGTATTAGGCTTAGCTAAATTTTGAGGACGAAATTCTTGTAAGTGGGGAAGTTTTTAATAACCCGAGACTTTAGAGACGATAATTTATTTATTTTGGGAGAAATAAATATTATTTTATTTGGTGAATTATTAAATTGGCATTTGAGGTCAAAAATTGAAGTTGTTAGAAAGTGTTTTGAATGGCAATTCTGAGGGAATAGTTGTTTTCGGAAGGGTCGAGAAAGTCAAAATGACTGTACTTGGGGTCTATTTAGGTTCCGAAATAATTTAAGCTCGTTTAGCTCGAATTAAAGTTACCGAGTCATTTAAAGTGTGTATTATCATTTAAAGTTGCGTATCTTGGGAGTTAGGGCTTATTAAGCCTACGGGAGATTTATTCTCCTTAGAAAGAAAGAGAAAAAGAAAGAAAGAAAGAGAGAAGAAGAAAGAAGAAGAGAAAGTGGAGATTTTCGGCATTTACGCGATCTCGAGGACGGATCAGACCCTACAAACCCGAGGCAAGTGATTAAACTTGCTAAATAATTGTTGTGTACCATTTATTGCATGATTTGTGGATTAGATTTATAGGTTTGAGGTTTAGTTTATCAAAACCTAACTTTTGGGTAAAATCTTAGATTGGTTTCGTAGAAATGGATTTGAGGTTATAAATTAGTTTATATGTGTTCTTGGATGATATATATGTGATTTTGTTGAAGAGATATGAAGAGAAAATGATAAAAATGAATTTTGGGATTTTTGGCTTAATAAAAAGTAGCCATTTTCGTGAGTTTTGAAGAGCCGAATCGATTCGAAAATATGCAGGTGCCCAGGTCTGAGTGACCGAATCGATTCGGACCCCAGGCGAATCAATTCGTCTTGAGACAGAATCCCAGGTCTGATGACCCGAATCGATTCACCTTAGAGGCCAAATCGTTTCGTAGGACCGAATCGATTCGGAATTGGCCCGAATCGATTCGAAAACAGGGCTTTTCGAGGGATGTTTCTCTAGGGAGAATTTCATTCCATTTTATTCGAGGTTAGCTATTGGGAACGTCTATAGGAGTTATGTGGAGTATGTTTTGGAGACTTTTAGAGAGTTTCCATTATAAGAAATTATTGGAGTCACATTGACCTAAATTGAGGAATACCGATTAGAGATTTTGGTATATTCTAAGTGGGGAAGTCTACTATTATTGAAAATTCTATTTGGAGATAATTATTAAATTTATATGAAAGAATGAGAATGAGCTTAGTGATATGGATTTTAGAATCAAATCCCAAATGGGATAACTTTAAAGGTTCATGTGATTAATTGAACCATATTATGGATTGATCATAATCGAATGCTAATAAACGTGCATACGGATATAGATATATCCTTAACGATGATTAATTTGGGAGATGTCTCACACAATGAGAAATGTTAATGCAGGTGCATTTGGATAGAGAATATCCTTAACATAAATCGAATTGAGAGACTATTCATAATCAAAAGCGACATGTGAGCTTCAAGCGAGAAATAGTATAGTGTATACTAAGTGGGGAAGACATGTGAGAATTGACGATTAGTATATCGAGAGAGAAATATACTAAACAATAATATTATTTCATCTACGCCTAAGAGCGTACTATGAATATGTAAATGATGTGGTAGGTATACCTTATATGATGGTATATCTTTATGTGATGTGATGATGTATGTATACCTTATGTGATGGTATATATATATATATATATATATAGTGAGGCAAACCCCCTCCTTGCTATCATTGGGAAGTTGCACGCGATGAGGGTGAGCATCCTGGCTCGATGAGCAGGGTCTGGATATTCCCCAGGTCGTAGTCGTCCATGGTGATTATTATGTGTTATACAATATTATTTTGGGGGTGAGAAGTCGTGGGTATATGTCGTTCTCACTTGCCGGTTAGGAGCTATAACCGCTTCCCGGACGTTGTGTGTGTGAGTTGATCACGAGGTGGGTGTCTTGTAGCCCCACCAGGTGGTCCCCAGTATGCTACGTGGTTTGGGCAACTGGAAGATGATAGCATTGTGAGCCTTCGTACTCGATTTATAAGCTCGTTTGGATAGTTATTATATATTTGATGTGATTGGTTACTTGGGTATCGAGGGCCTAATGGACCTCAACGATCAACATTGCCAAGGAGTAGTGTAACGGGGAGGGGGGGTCCTTATTTGGATTTTGCTTTGCGAGACGTCCCACGCATGAAACGCAGTGTAATGTTGGGAGTGAGGAGAAGTTAGTACTTAATGATCATATTTATATATAGTATATTCTTCTCGACGATCGACAGTTCCAGAAGTAGTGTATCGGGGGGGGGGTCCTTGTTTGGATTTCGCTTTACGAGACGTCCCACACACGAACCGCAGTTCACTGTTGAGAATTGGGAATATTAAATTAATTAATGGAGTAATAAGAATTTGGGTTACATGCATCATGCATTGAGGGCATAATGAATCTCGAAAATCAATACTGTCAGGAGTAGCGTAACGGGGGGGGGGGGGGGGGGGGGGTTCCTTGTTTGGACTTCGCTTTGGGAGACGTCCCACGCACGAAACGCAGTGCAGTATTGCAAATTGGGAGAAGTTTAGTCCTGAGCACTTAGATGCTAATAACTCATATATATATTTATATGCATATTGATGGCATAACTAGAATATATGAAATTCTAGTAAAAGATAATGTTTATGTATATTGTATGTTAGTAAGAGATTGGTTATGTAAGCTTTATATGTCAAGTAAATGAACAAATAAAGAGAGCAATGACATTAGAAATTGAAGTATATGATTTAGATGGAATTTAGATAAGTGTAGATTGAGAGATAAATTAGATGGTTTTAATTGAATATTAAATTGGGTTTAAGTTAAGTAACCTTGCCTAAATAGATTTGGGGCATTTATTTGGAGATCACGTGCATACGTCTAGTTGCACGCTATAGTTGAGAGGTGAGTTGGATTATTACGGAGAGTGCGACTCCACCTTAATCAGGTAATAATGCATTTTAATGCACTTTCTATAAAATGTTTTTCAACTCGGGCTCTGACCCGTCTATATTTTCCCCTGCTATGTATATATATTGTATTACTTTAGGTGTTCCCCTGCAAGGACGCCATTGATGTCTATCCATCCAGTTTATTCGTGGAGCTGTAGCAGTAGTGGACTGTTGCGGCATTTTGCTTTAGTCGATTCTTATCTTTTGTATATCTAGATCAGGATTCAACTTGTATATTTGGGTCTATACTCAAGTGTCGTAGATTAACACTTTTATATTTTCTTCCTAAGATTATTGTATTGTCTGTGACCCGACAATATATTCGGGTATTTTACTTTGTACATTGTGTTGTACTCTTTTATATTATTGGAGTTTGTATTTATCACTCATCATATTTAGATATAGTATTATTGGTTGTTGGTTGCATGGTTGGTTTTAATTGGTGTTAAATACAAGTTTTAAATTTTTGGCAATACGCTTTTAATTATATCTGGTAGTTAGCCTTATATTATTTAGTATTGTCTGTTGATGTTGAGACTAAGCCATCTGAGATACCTGATTTAATGTAATATAGGGCTGGCCACCCGTTATTATTTTAAGGAGGTTGTCACAGGTGGTATCAGAGAATCATGTTCTAGTGTCTTTAGGATCTGTGTGGGTTACTACGATCTTTCGTAAGCGTTCTTGATTTAGAGCCTTATTATTAGGATTGTTGTATTCATACGTCCATATTCCTTCTGTGATTTGAAGACATTTAAAAGGCGTTCTGATACACTTGTTCTTGTTTCAGATGCCACCGAAGAAAGGTCGTTCAGTCAGGGCAAATAAAGGGGATGTGGAACCCCAAATGCCTCAAAGGAACATGACTACAGATGAAGTTGCCAATATTGTGGCACAGGAAGTAATTGCTGCCATTTCTACGATGGCGCCGTAATCTACCATTCAAGCAGCCTAAACCCATTCATGACCGTCATTATGGGAAAGAGTGAGGAAGATTTTAGTAAGGGGAATCCTCTAGAGTTTGCAGGGGGAGTTGATGCAATGGATGCAAGTCGATGGAAGAATAGTATGCGGAGGCACCTCCGTATGGTTAAGTGTAGTGAGGTGCATAAGCAATTTTTAGCCACCTTTAAGTTAACGGGTCCAGCTCTCAAATGGTGGGAGTCTGTCACCACATCCAGACAGAGGGATACTTCACCTACAACAGATTTTTGGGAACTCTTTGATCGAAGGTATTTTCCTTCCCCAACTCAGAAGGAAATGAGGAGGAAACCAATGGATATGTTTCAAGGTAATAGAACAGTGGAAGAATATGAAGAAGATTTTTCTAAATGGGCTAAATTAGTGCCTGATGAGGTAAATACGAAAGAGAAGCGTATATCGAAGTTTATTCGAGGTTTAGATTCGATAATTCGTCAACACTAATTGGAGAGTCCAGCGTTAGATACTTTCGTCGAGGTAGTGAATGCGGCACTGTTAAAGTGTCATGAATATCATCTTTGTTCGCAAGAGGGTAAGAACTTTAAAGATTCGAGTTCATCAAGTAAGTTTGGTGAAGAGAATGCTAGTAATGCCAGTGAGTATAAGTCGGACTATAGAGAGTCGAAACAACAGTTTGTTCCCCAGAATGGGCAGAGAGGATTTACGGGTAGATGTTTCTTTTGTAAAGAAATAAGTCATAGAAAGAAAGATTGTCCTAAAAGAGGTAAAGGACCATGTTTTGATGAAGTTTTGGAAGTGCAACCCCTACAACAGATTCGAGGTCATTTTAGACAAGGGGCCTTTGTGTGGGATCCCAATGATGAGGAAGGGATTTCAGATTAGAAACGGATTGGGTAAGTTACTTTACTTTGTGAATAGGAATATTAATATATGGAGTTTTGGAATATCGTATGGGAGATATTTATGAGAGAGTAGTGCTATAACCCTATTTTGTGTGTAATGACCCGAAAGGGAATTTTGAGCAAGTTAGGTTCTTATGTTATTATCGTTCGATAGAATAGATAATTGTGTGATGTTCTCATAGAAAGCTATAAACCTTGTTATGAACGTAAGAAATGTTCTGTGTATTAAGTAGTAATGATAAAGCTACTTATTTTATATAGTCATGTTAGACTTATATAATTGTTGTATTCCAGTTATGGATGAGCCTAATGAATGGGAATTTATTAATATAATGTAAGATATTATTTCTGAAAAGAGTTCGAAATTTGTGGGTTATTGGGACGCAGGGAAGTTTAGCTCATGATTATGCTAATTTTTATGAGCTGTATGTTGATGTATGTATGATGATTGTTAAGACCTTGTGTTATGGACATAAGGCATTTTATATATGTATCGTAAGACCTAAACTTTTTCTTTGTATAAATTGTTTTCAAAATCAAACTTTTTATAGGCCTTTGGGTCATTTCAAAACGATTTCCACAAAAAAAAATATAATATTTTCAAACTCTAGTTCGGATTTAACAAACTCTCAATCCCTGACGTCGCTACATATTAGTGTATTGGAAGGGTTCCTTGTTTGGATTTCGCTTGCGAGACCTCCCCCGCATGAAAGTGGCGAATGTTAGGAATTGAGAGGAGTTATTTCCTTGGACGATTCAAAATTTATATACCGTTAATATTGTTAGTATAATTTATATATCTATGGGATTATGGAACTTTGGAGGCAAATGAAGCCTCATTATGATTGGTACGAGTAAAGCTCGAATAAAGGGTGTATGGGCACCCTCGTGGTTAATAAATTGATTTTATCCAACTTAAAATAAATTAAAATAAATTCGTCGTGGGAAGTTAGAGGTTTGAGTATAGGATTAGTGAGGATAACTGTAGTAGGAACAAGTTGAGCTTTGGAGTATTAGGCTTAGCTAAATTTTGAGGACGAAATTCTTGTAAGTGGGGAAGTTTTTAATAACCCGAGACTTTAGAGACGATAATTTATTTATTTTGGGAGAAATAAATATTATTTTATTTGGTGAATTATTAAATTGGCATTTGAGGTCAAAAATTGAAGTTGTTAGAAAGTGTTTTGAATGGCAATTCTGAGGGAGTAGTTGTTTTCGGAAGGGTCGAGAAAGTCAAAATGACTGTACTTGGGGTCTATTTAGGTTCCGAAATAATTTAAGCTCGTTTAGCTCGAATTAAAGTTACCGAGTCATTTAAAGTGTGTATTATCATTTAAAGTTGCGTATCTTGGGAGTTAGGGCTTATTAAGCCTACGGGAGATTTATTCTCCTTAGAAAGAAAGAGAAAAAGAAAGAAAGAAAGAGAGAAGAAGAAAGAAGAAGAGAAAGTGGAGATTTTCGGCATTTACGCGATCTCGAGGACGGATCAGACCCTACGAACCCGAGGCAAGTGATTAAACTTGCTAAATAATTGTTGTGTACCATTTATTGCATGATTTGTGGATTAGATTTATAGGTTTTAGGTTTAGTTTATCAAAACCTAACTTTTGGGTAAAATCTTAGATTGGTTTCGTAGAAATGGATTTGAGGTTATAAATTAGTTTATATGTGTTCTTGGATGATATATATGTGATTTTGTTGAAGAGATATGAAGAGAAAATGATAAAAATGAATTTTGGGATTTTTGGCTTAATAAAAAGTAGCCATTTTCGTGAGTTCTGAAGAGCCGAATCGATTCGAAAATATGCAGGTGCCCAGGTCTGAGTGAACGAATCGATTCGGACCCCAGGCGAATCAATTCGTCTTGAGACAGAATCCCAGGTCTGATGACCCGAATCGATTCACCTTAGAGGCCAAATCGTTTCGTAGGACCGAATCGATTCGGAATTGGCCCCAATCGATTCGAAAACAGGGCTTTTCGAGGGATGTTTCTCTAGGGAGAATTTCATTCCATTTTGTTCGAGGTTATCGATTCGGAACGTCTATAGGAGTTATGTGGAGTATGTTTTGGAGACTTTTAGAGAGTTTCCATTATAAGAAATTATTGGAGTCACATTTACCTAAATTGAGGAATACCGATTAGAGATTTTGGTATATTCTAAGTGGGGAAGTCTACTATTATTGAAAATTCTATTTGGAGATAATTATTAAATTTATATGAAAGAATGAGAATGAGCTTAGTGATATGGATTTTAGAATCAAATCCCAAATGGGATAACTTTAAAGGTTCATGTGATTAATTGAACCATATTATGGATTGATCATAATCGAATGCTAATAAACGTGCATACGGATATAGATATATCCTTAACGATGATTAATTTGGGAGATGTCTCACACAATGAGAAATGTTAATGCAGGTGCATTCGGATAGAGAATATCCTTAACATAAATCGAATTGAGAGACTATTCATAATCAAAAGCGACATGTGAGCTTCAAGCGAGAAATAGTATAGTGTATACTAAGTGGGGAAGACATGTGAGAATTGACGATTAGTATATCGAGAGAGAAATATACTAAACAATAATATTATTTCATCTATGCCTAAGAGCGTACTATGAATATGTAAATGATGTGGTAGGTATACCTTATATGATGGTATATCTTTATGTGATGTGATGATGTATGTATACCTTATGTGATGGTATATATATATATATATATATATAGTGAGGCAAACCCCCTCCTTGCTATCATTGGGAAGTTGCGCGCGGTGAGGGTGAGCATCCTGGCTCGATGAGCAGGGTCTGGATATTCCCCAGGTCGTAGTCGTCCATGGTGATTATTATGTGTTATACAATATTATTTTGGGGGTGAGAAGTCGTGGGTATATGTCGTTCTCACTTGCCGGTTAGGAGCTATAACCGCTTCCCGAACGTTGTGTGTGTGAGTTGATCACGAGGTGGGTGTCTTTTAGCCCCACCAGGTGGTCCCCAGTATGCTACGTGGTTTGGGCAACTGGAAGATGATAGCATTGTGAGCCTTCGTACTCGATTTATAAGCTCGTTTGGATGGTTATTATATATTTGATGTGATTGGTTACTTGGGTATCGAGGGCCTAATGGACCTCAACGATCAACATTGCCAAGGAGTAGTGTAACGGGGAGGGGGGGTCCTTATTTGGATTTTGCTTTGCGAGACGTCCCACGCATGAAACGCAGTGTAATGTTAGGAGTGAGGAGAAGTTAGTACTTAATGATCATATTTATATATAGTATATTCTTCTCGACGATCGACAGTTCCAGAAGTAGTGTATCGGGGGGGGGGGGGGGGTCCTTGTTTGGATTTCGCTTTACGAGACGTCCCACGCACGAACCGCAGTTCACTGTTGAGAAATGGGAATATTAAATTAATTAATGGAGTAATAAGAATTTGGGTTACATGCATCATGCATTGAGGGCATAATGAATCTCGAAAATCAATACTGTCAGGAGTAGCGTAACGGGGGGGGGGGGGGGGGTTCCTTGTTTGGACTTCGCTTTGGGAGACGTCCCACGCACGAAACGCAGTGCAGTATTGCGAATTGGGAGAAGTTTAGTCCTTAGCACTTAGATGCTAATAACTCATATATATATTTATATGCATATTGATCGCATAACTAGAATATATGAAATTCTAGTAAAAAATAATGTTTATGTATATTGTATGTTAGTAAGAGATTGGTTATGTAAACTTTATATGTCAAGTAAATGAACAAATAAAGAGAGCAATAACATTAGAAATTGAAGTATGTGATTTAGATGGAATTTAGATAAGTGTAGATTGAGAGATAAATTAGATGGTTTTAATTGAATATTAAATTGGGTTTAAGTTAGATAACCTTGCCTAAATAGATTTGAGGCATTTATTTGGAGATCATGTGCATACGTCTAGTTTCGCGCTAAATTGAGAGGTGAGTTGGATTATTATGGAGAGTGCGACTCCATCTTAATCAGATAATAATTCATTTATAATTATTATGTATTTTAATGCACTTTCTATAAAATGGTTTTCAACTCGGGCTCTGACTCGTCTATATTTCCCCTGCTATGTATATATATTGTATTAGTTTAGGTGTTCCCCTGCAAGGACGCCATTGATGTCTATCCATCCAGTTTATTCGTGGAGCTGTAGCAGTAGCGGACTGTTGTGGCATTTTGCTTTAGTCGATTCCTATCTTTTGTATATCTAGATCAGGATTCAACTTGTATATTTGGGTCTATACTCAAGTGTCGTAGATTAACACTTTTATATTTTCTTCCTCAGATTATTGTATTGTCTGTGACCCGACAGCATATTCGGGTATTTTACTTTGTACATTGTGTTGTAATCTTTTATATTATTGGAGTTTGTATTTATCACTCATCATATTTATATGTAGTATTATTGGTTGTTGGTTGCATGGTTGGTGTTAAATAAAAGTTTTAAATTTTTGGCAACCCGCTTTTAATGATTTCGGGTAGTTAGCCTTATATTATTTAGTATTGTCTGTTGATGTTGAGACTGAGCCATCTTAGATACCTGATTTAATGTAGTATAGGGTTGGCCACCCGTTATTATTTTGAGCGGGTTGTCACATAAAATTGTCAGAGAGGGCTACTTAGAGCTTAGCCTTGGTAAGTTTTCATCTTCCATGTTAATCGAATATCATTTATATCTCCCTTGTCTTGTACTGAATTGGTTTTTTTCTTGTAGTTATTGGTTGATTACAACTAAATGAGGGAGAATGATGATCTTCTTCATTCTTCTTCCGTGTAATACCCCTTATTTTTATGACCTTTAATTATGGGATTAATTAAATTAAATTAGGATAAATAAATTTAATATCAATTTCGGATTTAAATTAATATTTACTAGCGTGACGTGAGTTAGTAATTCTTAATGGGAATTAAGTTAATTATTACTTAGTGAGCAAAGTAAAAATGTGATGTGAAGTTATTAAAATTATCGCGAGAGAATAATATGACATTTAAAGAAATTAAGTCGGGACGCGCATGTCAGTCGTGTCGGGACTAATTTAATGAAATAAAAAGCAAATAAATTCTAAGTTATCCATATGGTCATTTCGAGTGCGCCAATGTGTTCGGAAGGATCGAGATAGTCAAAAAGGGTACTTGGTAATTTAGTTTGGGTCTCGGGACGATTTTAAGCCTAATCGGCAACCCGGGAAGGTATTTTAGTAATTTCAAATTTTGGGTCTTAATTAATTACGAAAATTAAGAGGTTATATCTGATGGAAACTAGAGCCTTCAAGGGTTAGAAACACTTTAGTTGCAGAGAGGCTAAGGAAGGGTGAAGAGAGGAGGTTTCCAAGGGGGAGATCCATCAATCCTACACTGTTCTCACCAATTCCACCACCAACGCATACATCGGAGAACGAGGAGTGTAAATAAACCTATAATATTCTACAACTCAGACCTTCGATTTCTAGGCAAGTATCTATCTTGCTAATCTTGTATTGATAAGGCATCTATGTTAGAGTAGGATGAATAATTACATATTTTCATGAAGATTTAATGTTGTTTAGAAGATTAAATTCACATATTGGGTAGGAAACATGTTAAGTTAACTTCCTTGATGTATGTAGAGCATTAACCACGAAATTTTGATACCCATTAGAGATAGAAATCTAGAAAATAATGGAGTTATTGAGAAAGTAAGAATATGTAGGGTTTACATTATAAATTCTTGAATTGAAACCATTCGATGATGATTCTCGGAGATTTATAGAATGATTTACGTTAAAAATCATGTATACCTGTTTATATAATGTTTGTGATGTTTGGTTGGGAGTTTGGGACTTTTTAAATGGATATTTGAGGATTAGAATGGGAGCAACCCGTAGGCAAAAATATGTAGAATCACAACCATACTTGATGTATTGATCGATCGATCATGAATGTCGATCGATTGACTGGTTTGATCGATCGATCCTTTTCTTCGATCAATCGACTCCCCTGGAAATTGTGAAGATATTTTCCTTTATGTTTTGATTTAACCCCAACCTTCTCAAATCCTAGTTGTTGATTAATTGAATATAATATGACTTAGGGAAGATCAGTAGGGTCATGTTTAAGGATCGAAAAATTTGATTATGAACGGGATTAAATGATAAATATACGATTGTTCACCGAGTGGGTTACGACTGGTAATTATATAACGCGGTGTTTAAATTGGCAATATGATAACTCAAGGTTAAAACCGGTAATATGGGGACCATTATAGCTACTGAAACAACTTAAGGCATGGTGGGGTGACTTAGTAACCTTTCTGCCAGTAGGGAAAGGTAATTTAAATTATACGATGAAAGTGATTACGATGATTATATGTTACGTAGGACGGTCGAGATTTATACTCTACATACGGATCATGTGTGTATAGGTCATGAGTGTACCTATCCTAATTGAAATCAATATATATATATATATATATATATATATATATATATATATATATATATATATATATATATATATAGGTGTGTGAATATATCTATTGTGTGAGTATTCTATATGATAAATCATACCCGCACTACTTGCTATCACAGAGGTTTTTGCGTTGGGACACTCTAATTCTGTGTGCCCATTGGGGGAATATTGACTTGTACCCTAGAACATAGAACCTTGGTACAACCTATCTATGAGTGATAGAGAAGATGGTCCAACGAGGAGTGTGGGTATGTTCTTACCTCTTAGTTACTTGGTACTATGATTCGCCTCCATTATGTGTGTTTTGTGTTAATACAGTTCGTGAGTGATTCCGAACTAGAATTGCCCTTTTTATGTACGAGAGGTACGGGGACTTGATAGAAGAGTATGCCTGCGCTATAGATTTTATGTAGGGTGCCCTATTAATATATATATTGAGTGATAACTATATAAACATGTGTTTAATCTACTGTGCTTGTGAGTAGATGAGAAAGATAATGATACTAAAGAATAACTTAAGTGTTTGAAAACTTAAGATGGTAATGAAATTATAACATTGATTCATAAATGCCAGGATTTCAATAATGTACTTAGTGTGTAATATGTACGAGCATACGTAGGAGAAAATGTAAGTGGAAACCTAATTCGAACTAGTTAACTGGGTTCGCCTTAACTAGGATGGTTAAGCGGTACGTTAGGCGTGCACACTATTTGAGAGGTGAGAATTTCCAAGTGAGGGTCAAAATACTAGCATATCTGTGTAGGGATGGCAACGGGTCGGTTCGGGGTCGGAGAAAGCATCCCCATCCCCGTCCCCGTTAGAAATACTATCCCCCGTCCCCACCTCGTTACCCGTTATAAGGGGTTTGGGGATCCCCGTTCCCGTTTAAAACGGGTATCGATTTTCCCGCGGGGAACCCGTTTCCTTTTTTTAAATATAAAAAAAATCATTTCCATCTTGATAAACACAACTAAACAAAGGGAAAAAAATTACAATACTCAACCCAATATGCTGAAAAAAAATATTTTCTTAAAAAAATAGCACTTAGATTATGATTAAAATAGAAATATGTTTTCTTTACTTTTTAAAAAACTAAAAATTAACAATTCTTTATGGCAAACAATTATCTAGTGCACAACAAAATGCGGACAGAGTAGCTAGATTCTCGCAAGATATTATTCAACAGTTGCAATTTCACTATAGTTGAGAAGTATTATTTGGAATTATCCAAATAAATCAACATCCACGGGCAGACAAAAGTGTGAACAAACTCTATGATATATCTGATATAACGATGATTCAATATGAATTTGAAAAAAAGTAAATCTCTCTCCTAGATTCCCAAATATTAATTCCCAATTCTCCATCTTGCTCTATTGTCACCACTTTCCCATAGAGAAACCAACAGTGAGTTTTGAGACATGATGTCTCTTGGTTTCTCTCAAATCAGGGGAAAAAACTTAGGGGTTGAGTTTTCGATGAGTAGGAGTACGTGGCCAAGTTGTAGTGGCAGAAGCAAAGTTGGGTTGAGGGTATATGCTTATGAGACTCAACCAGAGCCTGATCTTAGCGTTACTGGCTTCTGAGACTCAAGCAAGGTTGGGTTTGGCCTGAGGGAGGGTTTCACAGAAGGGGTTCAAGGGTTTTTGCTTTTGAGATGAGGGACTGAGGAGGAGGACGAAAAAAAATAAGGAGTTAGGGTTGAAAGTTATGTCCCTTTGATATCTTATATATTTATATATATACATATTTTATTATATATTAATAATTCGGGTATCCCCGTGGGGACCCGAAGCTATACCCGAACCCGATCCAAAATTTTTTGTGGATTTTTTTTACTCCCCGAACCCGCCCTGATCCTCGAATTGTCGGGGATTTTTCAAGGATTTTTTTTCGGGTATCCACGGAGACCCGAATTTTCGGGGAGAATTTCCATCCCTATATATGTGATATCAACTGGTAAGCATTTTATATACTTGCTAAACTGTTTTAAAACTATGTTACACTCGGCCTCTGAGTCGTTTCTTGTCATTTCTTCCTCTTCTTGTATATATATGTATATTACATCCGGTGTCCAACCACTAGGATGCCAAGCTTAGACCGTTGGACTGATTAATTTGCTGCAACTAGTGTGGGAGTTGCAGGTCCTTTCATTTAGATGACTTTATCCTTGTTACCTCAGCTCTTCGTTTAGTCCTTTTTAGGTAGGGCATGTGTCGTCCATTTCTAGTTCCCATTTAGTTCAGAGAGACATTATACTTTCTTATTTTTTGTACTCATTTTTCAGTTGGGATTGTTAGTATTATTATTATTCGTGGTTTTGAGATATTTTATTGGGATGTTATTTCGTCCTACTTAATTCAGTTGAATGGTTTGGTATTCATTACTATAACTGTGTTCATTTAAATGGTTTATGTGTAAAATTCTTATCGTTGGGACTTAATCTATAAAATTAAATGTTTTGACACTTAGCTTAATTATTCATTAGGTGATAAATAAAGAAAAAAAAATTTCGACAGTGATGCTAAGAATGAACCAACCAGATACTTTGGTTTAATTTAATAAAGGACTGATCACCTGGTATTTAATTAGGCGGGGTTTCACAGATGGTATCAGAGCATCAGGTTCTAGTGTACTTTAGGATTTGTACGGCGTATCATGTTTCCAACTTAGCGTTCTTTGATATAGAGCCCTATTATGAGGATTGTTGCATTATGAATTTTTATACGTCTTCAGCAATATTAAGATTTATTGAACTGTGGACTTATAAATTCTCTCTCTCATTTCAGATGCCTTCGAGACGAGCACTGCGGGATAGAAATGCTCAACCCGAGCCCCAGTCACCACAAGAACAGGGGAAAATGAATGCTAAGGAGGTAGTCGCTATAGTTGCACAGGCGGTCAATGCAGCATTAGTAGTGGTTCAGCACGCCCCACCACAGGCGCAGGTAGTGGAACGTGCCTCGGTACATGCATTCCGTTCTGCTTGGGAATGAGTCAGAGATGCCTTTCAGAAGGCATACCCATCAAAGTTCTGGAAAAGCTCAGATGTTGTGGTGGCTAGCTAATGGAAAAAGGACATACATAGGAACATGTGGATGTATGAGCGAACGAAGGTCCAAAAGCAGATTTTAGCTACCTTCAAGATGGTTGGAATTGAGTTACAGTGATGGGATTACACTACCACTATGGAGGAGCGTGATGTTTTGACGATAAAGGATTTCTAAGTGAGGTTCGATCGTAAATACTTCCCTTCCGCTGTTTAAACTAAGATGAGGCAGAAACTGATGAACCTCAAACTGGAAGGGATAACTGTTGCGGAGTATGAGGATGAGTTTAAGGGATTGGTTACCATGGTGCCAGATGCGGTGCCTACCTAAGAGAAGAAGATTCATATGTTCATGGATGGCTTGACCTGGAGGATACTCCAGCACCTCTTGAGTAATCTTTCATTGGGTACTTATACTGATGTACTCAATGCTGCTCTATTACATTTCTAGGACCACCGCTTCCATCAGAAAGGGAGAAGCGAGCCGAGGAGTCTAGTCAGCAGGGTCAGACAGGAGGTGGTAGTGGTAGTGGGGCACCAGTAACTCAGGGGTAGGTCCGTCAGGGTGAGCAGAGTTCCCATCACGGGGACCCTTCTAAGAGATTCCATTTTAGTGACTCTAGGCAGAGACATGGGGCTTATAGATAGGGCCAGTCCAGTCAATAGGGCCATCAGGGCCAACATCGTTACTAGTCGGGCCAGCAGCGATATCAGCAGGGCCAACAGCGGTATCAGCAGGGCTAGTGGAGGCATGGTAACAGCTAGTAGGGCCAAGGACAGCAGGGACAGAGGGGAGGAAATTTCAGGGATATATTATTTGGTTGTGGTAGAAATCGACATAGACGTCAGGACTGCCCCAAGGTAGATAGGGCCCCACAGTAGCAGGGCGCTCGTCAGGAGCCGCGGAGATCGATCTTTCCAACCGCCCTCCCAGCACCACCTCAGATGCCAGCCTTACCTCCCATTGATAACTTGACTTTTGTGTGGATGTCGTTGTTTGAAGACAAGTTAATCAAAATCCTCAAATACCTAAAAAATATAACAAACTAAAGTGTAGAGGTAAGTAAGGGTGTCAATCCACATCAAGGGGTAAAGCGAGGGGAAAACAATTGTAATTCACTTTTATTTTTTTTTTAGAATTTTGACTTTTTCTATTTTTTTAGCTTTTTCAATATTAAAATAATTTTTTTGAGAATGTGAAATAACACCAACTAACTCAAAGATGTAAAGAACAAACTAAAAAGTGACTAAAAATAATGAACAAAGTCTAACACAAAAATAAGAGAATAAGTGACGAAGTAAATGTGAGAACAATCAAGGAATGGGATTACACTACAAATTTTAGCTATTCTAACTAATTAATTTAATTATTTGAATTCTACCAAATTAATATCAAAATTACAAACCAGCTCTCGTTGCAAGTGTAATTTTAATAGTAATCTTTTAGAAAATTAAGTTTAACATCCCCCTTCAACTCTAGAAAATAGATCTACACTCCTTTTAATTAATCACCTGCTAGGATAGATTCATCAAAATTTATTTATATTTTAGAAAATAAAAATAGAGTTGAAATTCAAGTAATAATACCACACTTAAGAAACCCCTATCTCTAGTTCGAATCTAAAATGGGTATTATAACTAGAATTTTAATTTTCTCTCGAAAATCATTTAACCTCTCTTGAGGCATAAATTTGAGGGTGAGAGATCAAAATTAACATTCAAAGGGAATTTTCAATTAATCAAACTAATTAAATCAAAATAAAATCAAATAAGGGTTCACATTAGCCCTTTAAAGGGGATTTAGCTGAACATCATATTAAACATGATAATCAAATAATCAAAGGCTAATAAAATGAAATAAAAGAGAAGAGAACAATCAAACCCAATCTCTTAAAGTGAAATTGAACTCTTATTTCCTTGAAATTAGGCACCATCCATCCAATATGAACATCCAACAATAATCAATTCAATATAATACTCAATTGAATTACTCACAATTTATCCTCACAAATCTCTAAAAATAAAAATAAAAACCATTTACAAATTTTTTCCCTAATTTATTTTCTACTCTAACTCTCTCTAAAATTCTCTCTAAAAAAGCCTCTTTGATGGGGTTTCAAATGACCTTGAGTCTTATTTTATAGTGAGGCACATGGAGCTAGAGAAATAAATGGGAGGACAAAGGTGTGCATGTGGTTTGGGTGAGGGAAAAATTAGATTTGTTTATGAGGGAAAGATGGGAAAATGAGGTAAGTGGGTTACAAAACATGTGTTGCGGATATAATGGGTAAAAGGGGTTAAATGGCTTTTAAAGACATGTGGGAATTTAGTTAGTCTTTGTTATTGATTTTGACTTTTGGTTTGTTAACAGGTGGAGAAGGAAATCGTGGCTTAGAAATGGGTTTGGCTCAAATAGGATTGGGACTTGTTGGTTTCGGTTGGAGCTATAGGTGTGACAACGGGTACGTGTTATGGATGGAGAGAACACGGGTTTGCGAGGGTTGAGGCTCCGGGTTCGGGTTGGTGAAGGGGTACGAGTTGGAGCATTATCGGAGAAGGGGTAGGTCGGAATGGGGGTGTCGCCGGGTTCGGGTTGGACCGAGCGAGGTCGAGGTCGCCTCAGGTTATAGGTTCGCGGATGGAGGGTTGGTCCGGATAGGGTCGCGGGTCTTAGTTTGAAAACTCGGGTTTGGGTTTAAGGGCTAAGGTAGGGTGTGGAGAGATAGAGATGGGTGTGTGGTTGATTTGGGGTTTATGGTTGGTAATGGAGGATAGAGAGTGTTAGGTGGAGAAGATGGTGAGGGGGAATAGTGTGGGTGAGGGTGCAGGGGAATAGGTGTGTGGTTGGGGGGTTTAGTTTAGGTGTAGGATAATGTGTAGGTAAGTTTGTGTGTGTGTTTTTATGTTTGTACCTTTTAAAAAAGAATGAAAATTAAAATTATCTAACTAAAAGAAAATAAAAGCTAAAAAATAAAATCCTAACTAAAAAAATCAAACTAAAAAGACTCTTAATATAAAAAGAAATGAAGATTAAAAACTAACAATCTAGAAAAACAAAAGTCCTAAAAAAGACTTATCCGAATAAAACTAAAATACTAAAAGTAATTTCCTAAAAATTAATCCTAATAAAATAAGACAAAGTAATCTAAAAACTTAAAACTAATCAAAATCAAAATCAAAATAAAACTACACTAAATAAAAAAAAAGATAGAAAGAAATGCAAATAAATTCTAAAAAACCTAAATAAATGTAAAATAAATCCTAAAAATAAAAATCTAAAAAATTAAAAAGGCATAAACTAAACACACATGGGCTTCGTGGAAGGGTTTAAGGACTAGTTTAGGCTCAGGTAAGGTTACGGGACCAGGTATTAGATCCATTCTTGATGCAATTTTCCTTGAAATAACACTTTTGACACCGCAACTACAATCAAGTATGCACATTAAATATTTATGCGCATAAGACACAAATTATCGAGGATTAGAAACTAAAAATGGTCTATTCTGGGTATAAAATGCACACTTTTGGGTGCTTATTATCCATCCCAGCAGTCCCAGTTCAGTAGGGACAGTTACAGTATGGGTGTGTTTACAATGTGCATCAGGCCGTAGTTTTACAGGCTCCACCCGCAGTCGAGGGTATGTTTTCTATTCAGGGGACTTTGAGACGTATATTATTTGACACGGGAGCTTCATACTCTTTTATTTCCACTAGGTTTTCACGTGCCATGGGGTTATTAGATACAACTGAGAGTACTATTGTGTGTGTTGACTCGCCCTTAGGTAATGGGACGGTGATTTACTTTATTTGTCGAGGCGTGGGGATAGGGATTGGGAGAATTATTTTACCTACGGACATGCTTGTATTAGATATGTCTGAGTATGATGCGATTATCAGTATGGATTGGCTTATTGCTTACAGAGCCATGATAGATTGCTTTAGTAGGAGCATTATTTTTGCTATACCAGGTCAGGAGATGCTTCTTGTGGCGATGCCTTGTCCGGAGGGGGGATCGTCCACCCATTTGTACTACACAGAGGAAGAGACCTCTAAGGAGATAATGATTCCCCTTAACACGATTACTGTCGTTCACGAGTTTTCTGATGTGTTTCATGACATACTGGGATTACCATCTAGCCTTGAGATAGAGTTCGTTATAGATTTGACGTTGGGCACTCGACTGATAGCTCGTGCACCCTACCGTATGGATCCATCTGAGATGAGGGAGTTACCGAACCAGATTCAACAACTGTTGGGATAGGGCTTCATTCGTAGGAGTACCTAGCCTTGGGGTTCACCCGTGCTATTAGTTAAGAAGAGAGATGTATCATTGAGTTTATGTGTGAACTATCGAGAGTTGAACAAATTCACAATTCGGAATAAGTATCCATTACCCCAAATCGATGACTTTTTCGACCAGTTGAAAGGAGCTGCCTTCTTCTCAAAGATAGATTTGAGACTGGGATATCATCAGTTATATATTAGGGAGAAAGATGTGTCGAAGACTGCTTTCTTGATGAGATATGGATCCTACAAGTTTCGAGTTATGCCGTTTGGGTTGACCATTGCTTCAGCTGTATTCATGGACTTGATGAACTAGGTGTTCAGAGAGTTCTTAGATTAGTTTGTCATTATCTTCATAGATGACATCCTGATTTATTTCCAGACTGAGGAGGAGCATAACGAGCACCTAAAACGAGTTCTTTAGAAACTGAAAGAGCATCAGTTGTATGCCAAGTATGGGAAATATGGATTTTGGTTACGAGAGGTGAAGTTTTTAGGGCATATTATTTCAGAGTTATGGATATCAATGAACCCGAGCAAAGTGTCAGTGGTGAGGGAATGGGGTAAGCCCACAACACCGATGGAGGTGCGTAGCTTCTTGGGGTTATCCAGGCATTACAGGCGGTTCATCCGAGGGTTTTCAAAGATTACGGGCCCATTGATGAATTTGACTCATAAGGGGGTGCCATTCATCTTGAATGATACTTGTCAGTTGGCTTTCGATGAACTAAAGGATAAGTTAACTTTAGTGTCAGTTCTTGTCTTGCCCAGGCCGGGAGTGGAGTACCTTGTGTATACTGAAGCTTCCTTACAAGGACTTGGTGGAGTACTTCAGCAGGAGGACCAAGCTATAGCTTATGCCTCCCGCAATCTTAAGCCTCACGAGAGGAAATCCCCCCCCCCCCACGACTTGGATCTAGCGGCAGTCATGTTTGCTCTGCAGATTTGGAGACACTACTTGTTGGGGGAGAAATTTTGCCTGTTCACAAACCACAAGTCACTGCAATACTTTTTCACTCAGTGGGAGTTGAACATGGGCAAGCGCAGGTGGCTAGAGTTTGTGAAAGACTAGTGATATAGTACCACCCGAGGAAGGCTAACGTAGTTGCAGATGCGTTGAGTTATAGGCCAGTAAGTGAGGTGGCGGATGTGTGGAAGGCAAAATGGAAGGAACTGGGACATCAGGAAGCAGTGGCCCAATCCTTTATGTTCGTCATGAGAGTCACACCAAAGATTGTCACAAGAGTGATTTAGGCCCAGGTCGTCGATTCATTCTGCCAGGATCAGATTGTACTGCTCCTAGCTGAGAGCACAAAGTCTTATTCAGTGAGTTAAGATAGGGGTTTGCGATTTAATAGGAGATTAGTGGTCCTGGAGGGGGAGGACTTACATCATGCAGTAATGACCGAGTTTCATGGATATCGATTTGCGATACATCTCGAAGGGGATAAGATGTACCAGGATATGATACGACAATACTGGTGGAGCGAGATGAAGAAGGACATTGCGGAGTTTGTGTCCAAGTGTGCCACCTATTAGTTGGTAAAGGTGGACCATCAGAGACCACTAGGGTTACTACAGCCACTAGAGATCCCTATGTAGAAATGGGAGAGAATTTCCATGGATTTCATCATGGGGTTGCCTATATCACATAGGGGTCACGATTCTATATAGGTACTGGTGGATCGGTTGACCAAGGTAACTCATTTCCTTCCGGTATGGACAAACTCCACAACAGGACAATATGCCCAGATATTTATAGCAGAGATAGTGAGGCTTCATAGGGTGCCCCTTAATATTGTGTTCGACAGGGACAAGATCATTGTATCTCTATTTGGGGAGAGTTTCCAGGAGGCCATGGGTATCGAATTGAGATTGAGTACTATCTACCACCCGCAGACGGATGGGAAGATGGAGAAGACAAATTAGATGCTAGAGTATATGTTTTGGATGTGTCTCCTTGACTTTGGCGGGGGTTGGGAGTAGTACCTTCCACTGGTGGAGTGCGCGTATAATAACTCCTACCAGTTCATAATTGGCATGGCTCCATTTGAGGCGTTGTACGACAGACCTTGTCATTCTCCCGCTTGTTGGCTAGAGGTGTGGGACAACAAGCTACTAGGGCCAGGGTGATTCAGGACACGTTAACCAGGATTGAGATGATCAGGAGAAGTATTCGGGTAGCCCAGGACAAATAAAAAAGCTACGCCGATGCCAAGTGGTTCTTCTGGGAGTTTAGTGTGGGGGACCAAGTTCTCCTGCGAGTGTCTCCTATGAAAGGGATAATGAGGTTCAGGAAGAAAGAGAAATTGACTCTGAGATACGTGGGACTGTTTCCTATCATTGAGAGGATCGAACCGATGGCATATAGACTTAGGTTTCCAGAGCACTTACACCGTATCCATGATGTGTTCCACATTTCTTCATTGTGACGGTATCTTCGAGATGAGTTGGCTCACACCCAGATTGCGATAGAGGAGATTGATCTCCAGCCTGAGAGTTCATATGAGGAGAGACCAGTGGCCATCCTAGACCATAATGAGAGGATATTGAGGTCAAAGGTAGTCCCTCTTGTACGGGTCTAGTGGGAGCATCATAATGTAGAAGAGTCCACTTGGAAGCACGAGGCAGACATGCGTGAAAAGTATCTAGACATGTTCTTACCAGGTATGCCTTATTTATTTCAAATTTCGGGATGAAATTCCGTTACTAGGGGGAAGTATGTAATACCCCATATTTTTATGGCCTTTAATTATGGGATTAATTTAATAAATTTGGGATAAATTAGTTTAATATTAATCCGGACTTAAATTAATATTTATTAGTGTGACATAAGTTAGAAATGGGAATTATGTTAATTATTACTTAGTGAGCAAAGTAAAAATGTGATGTGAAGTTATTAAAATTGTCGCGAGAGAATAATACGACAATATAGAAATTTAATCGGGACGCGCGTGTTAGTCGTGTCAGGACTAATTTAATGAAATAAAAATTAGATAAATCCTAAGTCATCTATATGGTCACTTCGATTGCGCCAATGCATCCGGAAGGGTCAAGATAGTCAGAAAAGTGTACCCGGGGATTTAGTTTGGGTCTCGAGACGATTTTAGGCCTAATCGACAACCCGGGAGGGCATTTTATTAATTTCAAATTTGGGGTCTTAATTAATTACGAAAATTAAGAGGTTATATCTGATGAAAACCAGAGCCTTATAGTGTTATAAATACTTGAGTTGCAGAGAGGGTAAGGAAGGGAGAAGAGAGGAGGTTTTCAAGGGGGAGAGCCATCAATCCTACACCGTTCTCACCAATTCCACCACCAATGCGTAGATCGGAGAACGAAGAGCGTAAATATACCTATCATCTTCTACAACTCAAACCTTTAATTTTTAAGCAAGTATCTATCTTGATAATCTTCTGTTGATAAGACATCCATGTTAGAGTTGGATGAATAATTACATGTTTTCATGAAGATTTAATGTTGTTTGGAAGATTAAATTCACATATTGGGTAGAAATCATATTAAGTTAACTTTCTTGATGTATGTAGAACATTAACCATGATATTTTGATACCCAGTAGGGATAGAAATCTGGAAAATAATGGAGTTCTTGAGAAAGTAAGATAATATAGGGTTTACATGATAAATTCTTGAATTGAAATGATTGGATGATGATTCTTAGAGATTTATTGAATGTTTTACGTTAGAAATCATCTATACTTGTCCATATATTGTTTGTGATGTTTGGTTGGGAGTTTAGGACTTTTTAAATGGAGATTTGAGGATTAAAATGGAAGCAACCCGTAGGAAAAAATATGTAGAATCGCAACCATACCTGATGGATCGATCAAACGATCATGAATGTCGATCGATAGACTCGTTCGATCGATCGATCGACTCCCCTAGAAATTGTGAAGATATTTTCCTTTATGTTTTGATTTAACCCCAACCTTCTCAAATCCTAGTTGTTGATTAATTGAATATAATATGACTTAGGGAAGATCAGTAGGGTCATGTTTAAGGCTCGAAAAATGTGATTATGAACGGGATTAAATGATAAATGTACGATTGTTCACAGAGTGAGTTACGACCGGTAATTATATAACGCAGTGTTTAAATTGGAAATATGATAACTCAAGGTTAAAACCAGTAGTAAGGGGACCATTATAGCTACTGAAACAACTTAAGGCATGGTGGGGTGACTTAGTAACCTTTCTGCCAGTAGGGAAAGGTAATTTAAATTATACGATGAAAGTGATTACGATGATTATATGTTACGTAGGACGGTCGAGATTTATACTCTACATACGGATCATGTGTGTATAGGTCATGAGTGTACCTATCCTAATTGAAATCAATATATAATGAGGTGTGTGAATATATCTATTGTATGAGTATTCTGTGTGATAAATCGTACCCACGCTACTTGCTTTCACGGAGGTTTACGCACCGGGACACTCTAATTTTGTGTGCCCATTGGGGGAATATTGACTTGTACAGTAGAACATAGAACCTTGGTACAACCTATCTATGAGTGATAGAGCAGATGGTCCTAAGTGGCGTGTGGGTATGTGCTTAACTCGTAGTGACTTAATACTATGATTCGCCTCCATTATGTGTATTTGGTGTTAATATAGTTAGTGAGTTATTCCGAACTAGAATTTCCCTTTTTATGTACGAGAGGTACGGGGACTTGATAGCAGAGTATGCCTGCACCATAGATTTTATGTGGGTTATGTGGGGTGACCTATTAAAATATATATTAAGTGATAACTATATATACATGTGTTTAATCTACTGTGATTGTGAGTAGATGTGAAAGATAATGATATTAAAGAATAACTTAAGTGTTCAGAAACTTAAGACGGTAATGAAATTACAACATTGATTCATAAATGCTAGGATTTCGATAATGTACTTAGTGTGTAATACGTACGAGAATACATAGGAAAAAATGTGAGTGGGAACTTAATTCGAACTAGTTAACTGGGTTAGCATTAACTAGGATGGTTTAGCTGTACGTTAGGTGTGCACACTAGTTGAGAGGTGAGAAATTCCAAGTGAGTGTCGAAATACTAGCATGTATGTGATATCAACTGGTAAGCATTTTATATATTTGCAAAACTGTTTTAAAACTATGTTACACTCGGTCTCTGACTCGTTTCTTATCATTTCTTCCTTCTCTTATATATATACATACATTTATTATATCAGGTGCCCAGCCACAGGGATGCCAAGCTTCGACCATTGGACTGATTGACATGCTGCACCTGGTGTGGGAGTTGAAGGTCCTTACATTTAGACGACTTCATCCTTGTTACCTCAGCTCTTCATTTAGTCATTTTTAGATAGGGCACTTGTCGCCCATTTCTAGTTCCTATTTAGTTCAGAGAGATATTGTACTTTCTTATTTTATGCACTCATTTTTCAATTAGGATTGTTAATATTATTCTTGTTCGTGGTTTTAAGATATTTTATTAGGATGTTATTCCATCCTGCTTAATTCAGTTGAATGGTTTGGTATTCATTACTATAACTGTGTTCATTTAAATGGTTTATGTGTAAAATTCTTATCATTGCGACTTAATCTATAAAATTAAATGTTTTGAAACTTAGCTTAATTATTTATTAGGTGATAAGTAAAGAAAATCATTTTTCGACAGTGATGCTAAGAATGAACCAACCGAATAGTTTGGTTTAATTTAATAAAGGACTGATCACCCGATATTTAATTAGGCAAGGTGTCACATTTAGATGATGTAGAGGAGGCCTTTGCAGGTCTTATAAAATCTTTGCTGGATTCCCAACAATCCTTGGAGACATAGAAGAAGACCTGGGAAGAGAAGATCAAGACTGTCGAGGAAGCACGGCAGAAGGCTGATTTGATTGTTACTCAAGCTGAGCGCTAGGCAAAGGTTGCTGAAGAAGCTAAGCTGACAAAGGAACTTTCTGCTGAGAAGGCTAAGAGAAAAAAGGCTAGGGAGGATTCCTTCAATAAGGTTTAGGATAAAGTTGTTTCTGCCCCTTCTTCTCAAGTTGGGTATGCCAGGAAAAAAATCTTTAAGGATGGTTGGTTAGTAGCACTAAAGGAAGTTGGTACCACAAAGTATGCTGAACTCTTCCTTAGGCATGACCCTGTCTCTCCCCCCAACCTTGATGAAGATATTTAGGATGACAATGGTTAAATGGAATCTTCTTTAGCCATTGACTCTGCATCCCCTCATGCCGACCCAGGAGATACTTCTGCCATTCCATCTAGATAGGAGGAGACCCTTAATGTTGAAGATGATAATAAGAAGGGGTAGGTTTTCTTAGCTGATAATCTTTGTATATTGCATCATTTTAGACATTCATTTGGTTTCCTCTGATGTATTTGTATCACCATCCTTTATTAATGAAAGAACTCCTCTTGTTATTTTCTATCTTCTTTTATGATTGATTAATTATTGCTTTATCTGCTTAGTTTATGGCCAAGATGGAATAAATTTCTGATAATGACTCTGACCTGCTCAAATTTTGTAATGATCTGTTAAAGGTTGATCACTTGGACTTAATAGATGAGGACTCGATTAATTTACTTGGCGCAGATGCTTCTCTTCAAGCTAGGAATGCATACACTTACCTCAAATTCTTTCTTGATCGGGTTATAGCTAATAATGTGGCATAATTTAAGATGATAGAAGATCTACAAGCAGAGAATATTGAATCCAAAGCTTTTTTTCCATGCTGATTGTGAAGCCAAGTATAAAGAATTGAGTGATGCCTGAGGATTTGAAGAGAAGATGAAGAAATACGCTTCTGCTTTTAGAAAAAAGGAGTTTTTATTGAACCGTGAAGTTGATGAGGCTAGAGAGATTGCTAAACTTCTGGAAGAAGAGAATAATGAACTGACTGGTGAACTTGGGTCTTTGAAGAGTTCTTCTGCTTCTGTTGTCGACGAAGGTGCTTCTTTCCTGGAGAATGAGAATGCCAAATTAAGAGAAGGACTTAAAGCTTTGAAAAAGTCCAAACCTGCATAATCTTCCAAATAGAGAGTTGGCTGACCAAATATAGAAGAGTCCAAGATGAAGAAGACTTTGACTGATCAGGCTGCCCAACTGAAGGCAAAGAATCTAGCTATTGCTGATTTGTCTACAAAGCTGGAAGTTAAAGACCAAGCCCTTGTCGAACAATTCTCCCAATTGAAGATGAAATATGAGGTTTTAAAGAGACTTCAACATCAAGTTGAAAAATTGACATTCCAACTTCACAAGAAACCCAAAGAAGTATGGATGGATGGATATAATGATGATTTGGGCCATATAGATGATCACCTTACTCAATGTAATGATGAAGGTTATAAATGGGGTTGGAGTAATTTCTTAATTGTGATGAAGTTGATCAAGATATCAAACTCTGGTATTGGCATGATCCCAGCTTCTTAGACTTCTAACATCCTTCGTTCAAGTTGGATGTTATCTGGATTCCTTTTGAATCAATTCCCCAATGCTTGATACCAAAATACTTAGGGGATTATGAGTTACATGGTGATCTTGAAATAGTTCGACCTCCTCATCTGACCAACACACCGAGCAGCAGTAACAAAAGGATTCTTCAAGATTTCAACTTCATCAATTCAATTTATACGCTGGATGTATATATTATACTTATCCCATTTGTTGTTTGATTATAGTGACTTGTCAATTGAATTTCCGACCAACCAGAGTTGGTGGTAATAAGTTTTCGACCAACTGGAGTTGGTGGTAATTGCTTTCCGACCAACCAGAGTTGGTGGTCATTGATTTCCGACCAACCAGAGTTGGTGGTAATTGCTTTCCGACCAACAAGAGATGGTGGTAATAAGTTTTCGACCAACCAGAGTTGGTGGTAATAAGTTTTCGAGCAACCGGAGTTGGTGGCAATTGCTTTCCGACCAATCGGAGTTGGTGGTAATAAGTTTCCAACCAACCGGAGTTGGTGGTAATAAGTTTTCGACCAACCGGAGTTAGTGGTAATAAGTTTTCGACCAACTGGAGTTGGTGGTAATAAGTTTCCGACCAACCAAAGTTGGTGGTAATAAGTTTCCGGCCAACCGGAGTTGGTGGTAATTGCTCTGAATTTGGTGTGTAGTGCGTAGCACTAATACTCCGAAAAAAAAATAAACAAATAAAGAAACTGGGTGAAAACATCACTTTATTCATGTTGAAGAAACTGCATTACATAGGAATTTCAATTACTGATAATACTTGCGCAGATGCTCTACATTCCATGCATTCTTGAATGCTTCTCCTTCCAAGGTTTCAATCCTGTATGTCCTTGGACAAACAACTTCTGTTACTCTGTATGGTCCATGCCAGTTGGCTTCCAGTTTGTTATTCTTTTGGATCACTTTTTTCAGTACATAATCTCCTTCCTTCAAATCACTCTTCTTCACTCTTTTGTTATAGAATAATATTGTTCGTTGTTGATATGCTGCATTCCTGATTGCTGCTTCTTCCCTAACTTCTTCGAGCATATCCAGGTCTAATCTTCTCATCAAATCACTGATAAGAGAATTGAAATTAAGCACCCTATCCGTGGGTAGACCCAATTCGACAGGTATCACAGCCTCACTCCTAAATGCCAGCATGTATGGAGACTCTCCTGTTGTTGTTCGTGGTGTGGTACGATTAGCCCACAACACAGAATGTAGCTCGTTAAACCAATTTTCTTTGGCATCATCCAGTCATTTTTTTAAACCATTCATCAGCATTCTGTTTATCACCTCAATTTTTCCATTGCTCTGGGAATGACCCGGTGCAGAGTGGATCTTCAGTACATTGGATTGATGACAATACGCGACAAACTCTTCATTATCAAACTGGGTTCCATGGTCAGTAATGAACGCATGTGGGAGACCATATCTGCAGATAATATTCTTCCAAATAAATTGATAGACTTTGTCGTATGTCATATCAATGAGAGGCTCAACTTCCACCCATTTAGTAAAATAATCCACAGCAACCACGCGGTATTTGAATCGTCCCTTGGTCGTTGAAAGTGGCCCGACCAAGTCTATCCCCCACATAGAGAATGGCCAAGGGGACGTGATGGGTGTTAATAATGCTTGGGGAGTTCTTCGGATAGAGGACAAATGTTGGCATTTATCGCACTTCTTAGCATAAGCTACGCAATCAGCTCTCATCGTTGGCCAGTAATACCCCAGCGTTGTTATTCTTTGCAAAAGCGTCTGACCTGCTACATGGACTTCACAAGACCCTTCGTGAACCTCCTCGATCAAATCTTTCACTTCAGAGGGATGGACACATCTTTGCAGCCCTGCTATAACTCCTCGTCTATAAAAAATGCCATTGGTCAATACATAACGAGCAGCTTTAAACTTCAATTTTTTGACTGCGAGTTTATCAATTGACAAAGCTCCCTCTTCAATATAGGGCCTGATGGGGTCCATCCAAGATGGTCCCAAGTCGAGGGCGATGAAATTTATCATCAAATCTTCGTCTATACTCTGACCAGCCAGGATTTCTATTGGAATTATTTTCCGTAGCTTGGTGCGTGTGGCTGATGCTAACCTAGCTAGGGCATCTGCTCTTTCATTCTCCAATCTTGGTATTCTAATCAATTAAACTGCAGTAAAACTCGATACAACCTCTATTGCTTTGGCATGATACCTGACCATTAATTCTCCTTTTGCTGCATACACCCCCAGAATTTGATTTACGATTAACTGGGAGTCACTGAACACAACGACCTGCTCTGCTTTCATGTTTTTAGCTAGACTTAGACCCACAATCATTGCTTCAAATTCGGCCTCATTATTGGAAGCCTTAAATTGAAAGAGCGAAGCATACTCCACATCAATCTCATCCGGACTTTTTAAAATAATTCCTGCTCCACTTCTTCTAGTGCATGAAGAGCCATCCATATACAAATTCCACACGGGTACCTCATCATCAAATTTTTTATCAGAAAGAGTTCCTCGGTGGAATATTTAGTGCTTCCTTTTGTCCTCCTCCGGCATTTCTCACTGCTCGTTGATCATCTTTTCTTGCTCGTGTATCGACGTAAGTTGGTCGGGGTTTAAATTTGATGATCCTGTAACATCCACAGGTTGGTTTGTATTTAGCTCTTATTCTTCATAGGCATCTTCCTGAGTAAACTCCGTGATAAAATTTGCTACTGTCTTCCCTTTGAGCGATGATATAGGCTCATAAACTATATCATATTCACCAAGTTCTACTGCCCAGTACATCAATCTTCCTGATTTCTCCGATTTGTGCAGAGCTTGTCTTAATGGCATATAGGTGTATACTACTATAGTATGGGATTGGAAGTATGGTCTCATTCTTCTGCTTGCTTCAATCAGCGCTAGTGCCAATTTCTCCAACCTTGGATATCTGATTTTTGCTCCTCGGAATGCCTTACTGGTGTAATAGACTGGTTTCTGCACTCCATCCTCCAATGTTATCAATGCCGAGATAATAGCATTCTCTGAAACTGCTAGATACAAGTATAGTCTTTCTCCCATAACTGGTCTGGACAATAATGGAGGTGTCCCTAGATATTTTTTCAACTCTTAAAAGACGTCCTCGCACTCATCATTCCACTCAAAAGTTTTTCGAAGTGTTTTAAAAAATGGGAGGCATCTGTCTGTTGCTCGTTAAACAAACCTATTAAGTGTTGTGACTCGCCCTGTGAGGCTTTGCACCTCCTTCTTCGTGGTTGGAGATCGTAGCTCTAATAGAGCCTTGATCTTTTTAGGGTTCGCCTCAATACCTCGTTGATTAACAATATACCCGAGAAACATTTCTTCTCGCACTCCAAATATGCACTTTGTGGGATTTAACTTCATTTGGTATTTCTCTAGTTGATAAAATGTCTGACCTAGGTCAACTAGATGATCAGCAGCTTTCTTGCTCTTCGTCCGCATATCATCAACATAAACCTCCATGTTATGACTGATTTGCTCTGCAAACACCTTATTCATCAGCCGCTGATATGTTGCACCTGCATTTTTTAATCCAAAAGGCATAACATTATAGTAATAAGTTCCCCTTGGGGTGATAAAAGAGGTACTCTCCCTATCTTCAGGCTTCATTTTAATCTGGTTGTACCCAAAATAAGCATCCATGAAACTCAATAATTCATGCCCCGAGGTAGCATCCACCAGCTGATCGATTCGGGGCAAAGGAAAATGATCCTTTGGGTAGGCTTTATTAAGATCATTAAAGTCCACACACATCCTCCACTTGTTGTTTTTCTTTTTTACCATTACCACATTTTCTAGCCAATCAGGATATTTGACATCCTCAATAAAAGAGGCTGTTTGTAGTTTCTCTACTTCTTCCTGAATGGTTTGGTTCTTTTCAGGACTAAACAACCTTCTTCGTTGCTTTACTGGCTTAATTTCATTGTTCACGTTGAGCTCGTGACACAGGAAACTCGGGTCTATCCCTGGCATATCTTCATGACTCCATGCAAAAGTCTACTTTTTGTGCCTTAGAAATGCTATCAATTCCTGTTTTATTGATACATCCAATGATGCCCCAATTTGAGTTGTTCATTCTGGATGCTCGTCGTCTAGAATGATATTTTAGGTAGCCTCCATGACTTGTCCCTTCACTAGATGAGACTCGTCTCTAGGGTCTAACGTTTCAATCTCTGCCTCTTCCGTTTTATCCACTTGATAAGTAGTAGTCTTATTTCTGGACTCTTTGCGTTCCTCTTGCTCGGCAGATGAATAGTAGCATTCTCGAGCTACTTTTTGGTCGCCTTTCACCAATCCTACTCCAAAGTTGGTCGGTAATTTTAAACATTGATGTACAGTAGATGGTACTACTTCGAACTTCTTCAAACCTACCCTTCCCATGATGATATTGTAAGATGATTGGACATTTTTATCCATTACAAAAAAGCATACTCTTTCTGTTCGACAAGCATGCCATGTACCGATAAGCATATCCAACTTGATCGTCCCAAGTGGAAAAACCTTTTCTCCAGTAAAATCGAGGAGAGGTCTATGATAGGGCTCCAATTGGGCTAGCTTCAAATTCAAACTATCAAAATATGGGTAGAACATGATGTCTACCGAGCTACCATTATCCACCAGTACCCATGAAATCACCACTTCCTTCGTTCTCATCTTGATCACCAATGGGTCATCATGAGGATATAGTACACCTTCCAGGTCATTTTTAGAGAAACTAATGACTAATTTATCTTTATTCACCTTCCTCGGGTAATCATCTTCTGCTAAGTTTATTCGTTGCATGTACGAGCAGGCTTGAGCCTCATTGAGGTAATCTTTCCTCTCCGCAGTAAGATTTCCACCTATAATAACATTACATTCAAATGATCCAAAACGGATTGAAAATACCTCACGTTCTGGCTGTCTTGGTCTTTTGGGGAGATCGGGGTCATCTTGATCATCTTCTGGATCTTCTTCGTGACTTCTTTTCTTGTCCTCTTTTGCTCGATGAGGAGATTTAGATCTTTGCCTTCCTCGGTCATTGGTCTTTTCACCACTTTGGCGATCAACGTACTTAGCCAATTTTCCTCGTCTGATGAGTGCTTTAATTTCATTATAAAGAGCTATGCATTGTTTGGTCGTATGACCATGGTCTTTATGGAATTCACAATATTTAGACTTGTCTCTTTTGTCAGGATCTGCCTTCTTTTTCACTGGCCAGGCTAGCTCCCGCTATTCTTGATCTCCTCCAGAATGTGATTTATATCTACCTTTAAAGGAGTGTAATTTCTAAATTTCCTCATCTGCTCCAGTGTTTGCTTTCCTTTCGACTGCTTGTTACCACTATGGTTCTTATGATCCTTCTTTTCGGTTTTACCATCTTCCACCTTAGTCTCCTTAATATCTGCGTTCTTCTTCGCGGCCATGGCTTCCTCGGCATTCATGATTTTGGCTGCTTTTGCCATCAGTTCTGCCATGGTTCTAGGCGGATCTTTGGCTAAAGTGTAGTACAATTTATCTGGCAACAGTCCACTCATCAGAGCAGTAATTTATATTTTCTCCTCGTAATCAATTACTTCAAGTTTCTCGTTATTGAAATGAGTAATATAGTCCCTAGTGCTTTCGCCTGTCTTCTGTCTAACACTTAGCAAGTGTGATACTTGTTTGACTAGTTTCGCTCCAAAACATAAGTTCTCGATAAATAGCTCTACCAGTTGAAAAAAAGTCTTAATCTTCCCCCGAGGAAGGTTGTTGTACCATATCTGAGCTGACCCGGTAAGAGTTCCTAAAAATGACCTGCATCTTATCTCATCTGGAACTGCATAGATATCGGCAGTTGCTTGGTATTGTTCTATATGAAGGACAGGGTCAGTTTTTCCATCATATTTAGGCGTAACCATGGGAGCTTTGAATTTTGATGGTGTGGGAAAATCCACAATTGCCTGCACAAATGGTGTCCCTTGGACAAAAGTTCTTTGTAGAGGATTCTTGGCCTTAGCCATTTCCCCTAATCTATTTTCCAACCTTTGAATAGAGCCCTTCCATGCATCATTTCCCTCCTCGGGCCTATTGGTTCGAGCAACTGATCGCGTTGAATTTGCCTCTTGGGATCGAGATGTTGGTCATGATTGGGCAAAAGCTTCCCTTAGATCTGATGGTCGTGGGGAGTTCCTCGACGCAATCCTAGGAGGACTTCTATTCCTCCTAGGGCCCAAACGATCAAAAGGAGAGACTCTACTCAACCTTTTAAGAGCACTAGTCCTTTCTGGAGATAGAGTGACATTTTGTTGAGAATCTGTAGCTCGTACTGATGAAGTCCGACTAGGTTGATAAGAAGGATCATTAGATCTCTCAGTACGATATGATTCGGTGCGCCTAGATTGAGATTCCTCCGGGAATAGCGTTCGCCTAGTTCGTGAAGAGGGTAAACGGGTATTTCTCTGAACACTTCGTTGTCCTGATTGGGCCGACACTCCTCCTTGAACAGTTTATATGAGTTGACGCATGGTTTCTTGCATGGCTGTTTGCCCTTGGGCTAAATTAGCCATTACGCCAGCCAGATCTCGAACATTTGGGGGAATAGAGGGGTTTGGATGGTTCCTAGTGTTTCGATTACAGGATTCCGGATTATCAGCCATTGATGATGAATTATTTTGGTGAAAAATGCTAAGTACAGTTGTTTCCCACAGATGGCGACAATCTGTTGATGTAAAAAACTAGATTATCTCTAATTATTTAATCACAGATAAATAAGATAATAAATAAATAAGACAAAGGATTTTTAAAGTGGTTCAGTCGTATGAGAATGGCCTACGTACACTATTTTTATGTTGCTGACTATTTGCCTGGAATTCTCAATAAGTGGTTTACCAAGAGATCTAGAGTCCCCTCCTAATGAGGAGGTTACAACGTATATATAGCCTTGAGGTTGTACATGTGAAAGGACGATGTGTTGTTATCTAGTATACATATACATCTGTATGATAATAATGAGCATTTAATGCGCAGTTGTCTTTTTGATTCTCTTGATTTGGGTGTTCTGCACACCAAGTAGCTCGGACCGCCTGAGTTGCTCGTCTGTTGAGTATCTCGGGGTCTACAGTCGCTCGATATGCTTAAGTTCCTCGTGGCGTATGAATTCCTCGGGGAACCTGAGTTGCTCGTCCAAGATGTTTGTATTTGACAGGTAGATCTCCATGTGTCTTCAAATGATTGGTCCATGTCAGCAGACTAAATTTGATATCAACAAAGATATTAGAGGATTTTAAGCTACACGAAACTTGAACAAGATAGTACTTTTGCCTGCAATTCTATTCTTTTGTAGATTTCCTTTACTTTTTTTACCTTTACATTCTTTATTATAGGTTTTAACATTTACATTAACAATTTTAAAATTCACAGCGTTATTTGCATTTATTTATCTCATCAAGTTGAATATTTGGACTCGCCCACACGTGCAATGCACGTGGGCACAACTAGTCAAAATATAAAACTCTAGACTGACTTGATTTTTATTTGACTAGAGAGAAATTTCAAATCCATCCCCATGTTGATTTTATACCATTTATTACCACCGCAATGTTTCCAGTGAACATGCAAAATCTGACTCACATATAATAAAGATGACAAACAAGCTATGAAAAATAGTACCATCCTATAGTAACAGCTTGTCCACAGAAATGACTGGTCCTCTAGGTGGAGCATCACAGCGAGCGACATACATTGGGCATAACCGATTTGGCTCCTGATGGGAGTTTGATCCTTGAGGTTCCATTGTATGGGTTGGGATTAATAATAATAATAGCGTAGTCACCAGAAGCTTTAGCCAAGACACCACGATCACTTGCATGGTATTCAACATTCCAAACAACAAACAATTCAGGGATAGATCTGAGAGGAAGGACATTTCTCACCATAAGATTGACCTTCTTCTGACATAAAACAAATCCCACAATCCCAGTCGTAAAAACATAGCCTAAAGAAGAACTCTTGGAAACCTAATTTTATAGAAATTCATCTCATGTTGTAATCAATGCCTTTTGAAAATCAAATCTTGCAATCTAAGTTGTAAAAAGACTTGATTAGTTTACTTGATACAATCATTTTCAATATCAATGAATAACTTAGTCACGTGATCAATAATGAAGAACATTAGCCTTCTTCTCGATGAAAAAAATCCCGTAATATGGAAGGGGAAACAATGAGAGTAATGTATGAGCCATGGTTTGTCAAGTACAAAGTTGATCTTTATGTTTTTGGGTCATGTTCATTCATATGAATGATTGTTAGGTGTGTCAAACATTTCTTACAACATTGTAAATGGAATGTGTGCTCTAGTGATTGACTAGTCACATAATCATTGGCGACGGCGGAAATATCGATGGCTTGGCAAAACAGCATGACACTGAAACTTCCTATAAGTTCGAGAACCGGGAGTCCAATGATGACACTGAAACTTCCTGTAAGTTACATTTGTACCTCTTAGTGTGTTTGTTGCCCTCTCTAGGCCACTCAATTGTTGTTTTAAATTTCCACCCCCTAAATCTCATTTTAGCCCCAAAGTGAACACTTACTAGTTAATTTCAAAAATCAGGAGTCTGATGAGACACGTCACTTCCTACAAGTTACTTTGTAACTCTTGGGGGGGTGTACATCTATCCAGGCCACACAATTGTTGTTTTGAGTTTTTCCCACCTAAGTTCTATATTTAACCTCAAAACAAATGTCTACTAGTCAATTTCGGACAACCGGGAGCCCTGATGAGGACATAGACACTTCATATAAGTTATGTTTTAACCTCTTGAGGAGTTTGTGTATGCCTCTCTCACGAAAATTCGGTTGCTATTTTCAGCTTTTGCCCCTTAAATCATATTTTTAACACCAAAACAAGCATAACTAATCAATTTTGAAAACTGAATCCGACGAGGTCACAATGACTTCTCTTAGATTACCTTGGTACCTTTTGGATTATTTGTCTCTACTAGCACTACTTCATTGTTGTTTTCAATTTTTACCCCCAAAAAGCCCAGTTTAAACACCAAAACAAACGTTTACTAGTCAATTTCAAAAATCAAGAGTCAAATGAGGAAACATATACTTCCTACAAATTATTTTTTACCTATGTGGATGTTCATACCTCTATTTGGGACACTTATTTTGTATTTTGAGTTTTCACCGCTAAATTCCAGTTTTAAGCCCAAAATGACAGTATACTAATCAATTTTCAATTTCAAGAGTCTCATTTCGACACAATCACTTCCCTTAAATTACTTTCGCATCGAATAGTAAACTCACACAAACAAATATAGACAATCAATAATTCTAACTTGAACGGAAGGAGCTGCTTGCAAAGGACATGAATTAATTAACATAAACAAACATATCAATAATTCTAATAAGAATTCACACAAACAAGTGTACAAATATTCTCATAAATTAATCTTAAAACTATACTACTACAACCAATTGACAATTCGTGTTTTTAATTGGCTCACCCTCAACCTCCTATCACCACTACAAATCAGTACAAAAACTAATAATATAAATGAATAACCAAAAATTAAAATTACCTTTTATCTGTATCATGTCGACGATACTATAACTTGAATCCCCGGGACTAGATCAAATACTTAAATGACAATGAACCCTGTCAAATATCCATCGACGAAAACAAATGATTTCCATTGAATATCCAAAACAGATTAATGGTTATTTACACAATCATACATATGAATATCCAAATCATAATTTCATGATTATATGATCTACAAATAAAATCCATACAAGAGAAATAACGTGTACTTAAAAACAAAAAAAACAAAAAAGAAATTTATGTTGCAAATGTTAAAAATTTTACCTGGTGAAATCGAGACAAGGGATTTAGGGCTAGGGTTAGGTAAGTGGATGGATTTGTAACCAACGAGCAACGAGCAGAATAACGAGCAACGAAGATAATATATTTAGGGAGGCGGCGCGGTTGAGGGGAGTTAGAGAAAGAGGGAGGCACGAGAGGAAGAGGGATAGGGAGAGGGAGAGATGCGGCTGAAGAATAGGAAGATAGAGAGGGAGAGGCAGAGAGAGAGAGATCAGCGAGAGGTGTGTGTGATTATTTTTTTTTTCTACTGTCTTTTCTTGTGAATAGGTAGAATTCTCAGCGCGGTAGTGAAATTTTTTTAAGAGGGAACCGAAATTCTGCTTAGCCGTCTCATAAGTTTTTCCTTTTGAGACGGCTATTAATTTACCGTCTTAAAATATATAACCTTTGAGAAGGTCAAATTTATCTGTCTTAAACATTAATACTTTTTAAGACAGTAACTTTTTACCATCTCAAAAAATGGGTTTTAGAGACCCAAATATTAGCCGTCTTAAAAGGTTTCGTCTTAAAAAGTACTTTTTTTATAGTGGAGGTAGATTCTTCCCAGATTTAAGAAGATAACAATGGTTCACAAGGTTTTCACATGTGTGGGGGGTGTTCCATGTGAATTTTATCATTTTCTGGTGCTTTAGATGCATTGTTAGAAGAAGGGGTATAATTATTTTTTTATTTTGGTCCTTGAGGAATGTATTTATTATTTAGAATTAGATGGATAGGAGCTTGATTACAGGGAATGCTGGGGCGGGTCGAATTCTCTCTATCCAAGTGCAACTACTATTTTTGAAGCACCCTCCAGGAGTTCTGTATAATCTACTAATTAATCTATTTCAGATACCCTATTATATCATGGTCTCATCTTATAATACCTCAGGAGCTAATTAAACTCTTTTTATCAAATGAAATTCTCTCAATTCCCAGGCAAATATTTACTGAAAGTAGACGACAAATTTTAAATCTTAATGTAGGCAAGACATATCTCGTTGAATCAGTCTTTTTTGCCACATCGCGTATAACAGGAATCGAACCCCCTCTTATGCTGGCGGTAGGATGGAGAATGGATGAATTGAACTGAGCTTGAATCAGAATGAAGGAAAGACCTTTTTGATTAATCAAAACCTTCCATAACCTACTTTCCAATTTGTTGGGAGTAGGGGAAACTAGCTGAAACTGTTCTATTTCTACGAGTTGATAGACAAGAAAAAATTTGAAATGAATAAAAAAAGAACTTCCATGAGTGGGTTACTGCGGTGGATACGTTGGTTCTTTATAAAAAAAATATTGGACCGGGAAGAAAAAGGGGGAAAAGAGAAATAAAATTCATTTTTGACCTAATGTTGTTGCACAAGCAACTCAAAAAATCTCTCAAATTTGAATGGTACTTTGACTTCTTTGTTTTACGTTGTGCCCCACCAAATCCAGTTCTATTTTGGTAGGTGAAGGGAGTACAACTGATAGTTCGGTCGGAACTCGTATTTTATTTGATTAATTTCAATGTTTATGGCCATTGTGTAATTTTAAGAAATTTCAAGGGGTGGGTTCATAAAATTAAATTAGTTGAGATCTAGAGGTTCAATTTAATATGAGGTTTGGGTCTTAGGGTGTAATGTAGATCAAGTTATGCTTCTTCAAAACTTTATAAGGGTGTTTTGGTCATTTATAACTTTAGGGGCTATTTATATAATTAAGTAAAGTTGTAGGATTTCATGAGTAGTTTAAAGTTTGTTTAAGGTGTTTTTTTGAATTTGACTAAAGTATAAGGGGAATATAGGGTGATATGTAGGGTTAACTTGTAGTTTGATTGTTCTAAGGTTTTGATGCTACAGGGGTATTAAAGTCCCAGTATACTTAAATATTCCCATAAAGTCCTAAGTATACCCCAAATCACCAAATTCATGAGAAAATAATTGATTAGTTCATAAATATACTCAAAAGTCCATTTTTGGATTGAGTATTTATCCCAAACACAGTTTAGAAAATTGTTATATATATTCCTCTATAGAATTCCATTCAAAAAACCATATGTTTCATTGGAAAACCAACTTCCATATCTTTATTTTAGTATACATCACAACACATGATTTAAATAACATAATAAAACTCCATGTTTAGGAATATAAGCCAATTTTCAGGCTTGAAACATTCTCTTCCTACGAGTTCTTTGAATCTAACATTTTTTGGGTTATCCACCCCAAAATACTCAATTATAAACTCAATCCATCCCAATCAAATATCTATGATTTTACTAAATATTTGGGGTCAATTTTATCATCCAAATATCATCCAAGACCTAACATGTAATATTACCTAATCAATTTTCCCCAACTATAAGGATAAGCCCCATATAGAATCCTAGATTCTCAAGTTCATTAATTATTATATTATTCTCAATTGTTTTTATTAAAATTACCAACATAAGTCTAAACTATTATGATTCCAACATAATTGAATCTAAATTTATAAGTTAACCAACAAAGTACAAAATTAACTAATCTAATTCCATAATAGGCATACATACCCCCAATTTTATGCAGCAAAGGCTTTATTCTCAAATCCGCTCGAGTTCATCTAATAAATTTTGCACTAACAATAAAAATAATTATTCTAAAAAATTTATGTTACAAATCCATAATTTAAACCTTAAATTTCTATCCAATTTATTTATATTGCATAATATACGGATGAACCCTAGTTCTAGCAATTAGACTCCAATTGTAATTTTCTGTATAATTTAACAATATACCCATATACTCCAAATTAAGATTTTTATGCAAATGTTCTCTTGAATATACTTAATAAATTACATGAATCACTATACCAAAAACTAAAAATGGTTACAGTCACTGAGTCGCAATTTTGGATCGTGACCAGTAATCACTATCCAAACCCATAACCCCTAACTATTTACTGTAACCAAATAAGTGGCTAAGGTTTAGGCTCTCCTTATTAAGGGGATGGTCACAATCGAGAGCAATGACCAATGGGGTCACGGTCATCTATCGTGACTCCCCCGTAACCTAGGATGACACAAAGTGTCCCTCGCTTTTGGTCACATTGTTGGTCGTATCATTACCCTTAGCCCACCAATAACCACATACCGTGACCACGAGTATTTTGGCACAAAATTTCCCTCCATTTTGGTCACGAAGGTGCTCATGGACCAGAATCATGACCCAACGGTGATAATTACCAGTAAACATTGGTCACGGGCAGTAACCGTGACCCAAAAACCTATTTTAATATGGTCACGTTATGGTGGTCATGGTCCATAACTGTGACCCCAAAACCTATTTAATTTTGCTTACACTGTGACCCCTTTTAAGGTATAAATGAAGTCAGAACCCTATATGTTATTTCACTCTTGTCCTTAAAAATCAAAAGTTCCTCTCTCTCTCTCTCTCTCTTCCCCCTTTCATTTTTCTGCGATTTATCTCTCTCCAGACAAGGTACTCCTTTCATTTATTTAATATATTGTGTTCAATGTGTATGTGTCCAGTGTGTGTGTCCATGTGTTTTTTCAGTTTGTGTATGTGTGTGTTCAGTGTGTGTGTGTGTGTATTGATACATAAATAATATATCAGTGGTTGTATAGATATTCGAAACTGAAAATTATATTAAATTAGTAATTGTTCTACATTTTATTGAAGTTGAAAATGATTCTAAGATCATTTACAGAGTTGGTAGACTCTATATTTCCCTCATCATCCCTCAATACTCTCTCTCTCTCTCTCTCTCTCTCTCTCTCTCTCAGATCCTCAAAATGGATTATAATCAACATAACCTTGTCAAACAAGAAACAGTTGATGAGTTTGACTTGAAAGAACAATTTCAAGTGTAATTCACATCGTTTTTGTTGTAGTTTTATGTATGAGTTGTGCTATAACACCCGCTCTTAGCATGAACTACTGAATTTGTTTTAATATGTTGCAATGTTGTATTAGTCACTCAACGTACAATGCATTTAAAAACATTTGTTTTTAGATAGGTATTAAGATTAGGTGTGTGTATATATAATATTAATGTATATTTATTATTTAGATATCTAGTTAGCTTTTCTTTTCTTATTTATTGCAGAAAATTATATTCATACACAATACTGACCAATAACTTCAATTATTTCCTACCCATTAATGTCCTTTAGTTTAATCAATTTCAATTTCAGAACAGAACAACCGGACCACCAACTTAGAGGATATCAATAATGTAAAAACAGAAGAATTGCACATTTTTAGTAATCGAGAATAGTTCCATTTAGCAAACCTTATCAGACTATATATATGAAATCAAAATCCTCGCCTTATATTTTCTTAGTTGTACAACATAAGATCTTTACACAAGTTTTTATCTTAAGGAGTGACCCACAAAATAGAAGAATGTTGATGTTTGGACCTCAAGCAGTAATGATCATAATATATACACATAATGTTGACAAATATGAATGGTCGTCCCTCAATTAAGAATGCTGATGTTTGTCCCTCAAGCCGATGAGTTTGCTGCTATTGATCTTTTAAGGGCAAGGTTGTTAGAGAGGGCCAACCATAATCTGGCCTTGGTAAATACCTCAACTTTTAATCCTATGTATTTTATTGGTACTTTTAATGCTCTGATTGACTAATTTTGTATTTATCTGAACTTTTACAGTTTTTATGGACTATAACCAGATCTTAAGGAGAGACAACCAACTAAGGGAGTCTTCTTTTGATGTTGAAGCCTCCTTAAAAGGCTTGAAAGATTCTATGGACGTCTCCAAGAAGGCACATATAAACACAGGAAAATGAAAGGGCCTGATGGATAAGGCTAAGCAAGGTAAGAAGGATGCCTTGAAGGTTGTCAAAGATGCTCTTAAGAGGCCAAATCCAAAAGGGAAAAGGAGGATGCCTATGCCTGAGGTTGGGATAAGTCCTTCTTAACTATGGCTATGCTGGTAAAAAATCTGAAGAAGCTATCCTTTAAAGAAGGATGGGTTGCTGCTCTCAACAAAGTCGACACTACTATAGAATCTGAGCTTTTTTAATAATTCAACCCTAATACTCCTTCCATAGTTGATGATGAAATGGATGATGAAATGGCAGTGGTGGCAGCTCGTCCTAAGGAGGAGGTGGTTTGGGAAAAGGAAAAGGTGTATCCACCTCATGACTACTTTATGTTTCTTGTTTTCTTTTCTCTAATGCTCATTTTTCTTGTATTTTAGACCAGTTTCCTTTGATGTACTCCATTCTACAGTTTTAATGAAATTACTCTTTCTCTGTCCTTCAGGATATTGATGTTCACTGTATTTTTCCTTTGAATATATATGCTTATATTCTGCTTTTCAGTTTAAATCTAGGAGGTTTATTATAGTAGTTGTTGAGAGTGATCTATATAGAACAAGTGTTCAACTTTTGGGGATATATCATAAAGAGTTTGAGGAAGAAGAGCTGGAACATCTGCTCATCTTGGATACCTCTAAACAAATCAAATGAACTTATGTTTATCTGCATAGGTTGTTCAGTCAAGATGTAACATCCATTACCTCATACTACTAAATGATTCTGAAGACACAAGAGGATCATGGTATTACTTGCTAGCCTAACTACTGATGATGAGGTAAATTTGATCGACTAAGAAGTGAAAAAGGTTTTGACAAAAAGTTATAGGATGTTTATTCGATTTACAGTAAGAAGGAACTTGTAATGAAGTGTGAGCTGACCAGTGCGCGGGAGGTTGCTAGTTTGCTCGAGCAAGAGAATAATTTACTGAGGAATAAATTAGAAGGTTTGGAGAAATCAGTAAGTGTTGATCAGAATGAGGGTGTCTCTTTTCTAGATCAAGAGAATGCCAAGTTGATGGAGGAGATTAAAAAATTAAAGAAATCCAAAGGTGTCCAGTCATCTAAATAGGTGGTGGTTTCTCGGTCTACAATTGACGAGGAAAGGATAAACAAAACTCTAGACAACTAGGAAAATTTGATAAAGATCTAGTCTTTCAGTATTAAAAAGGTAAACAAAAAGGTTAACCATCTTACCTTCCATTTCCACAAGCAACCACAGGTTATTTGGATGAATGGTTATGATGAAGGCTTGGCACACATGAGTGACGAGCTAGAGCAAGCCAAGAGAGAAGGCTATAAGTGGGGTTGGCTAAATGCTTTAATAGTTATGAAGTTGCCGAAGGAAAATACTTTATGGTACTGGAACGAACCAGGTTTTTTAGATCATCACACTCCTCTATTCAAGCGGTACATTAACTAGATTTTGGCTGATGCTATCCCTATAAGCCTTATTAAAAAATACTTGTGTGATTATCGCCTTTGTGGGGAGGATACTTTTGTTCGTCCTCTACACTTGGTGGATAAGCCTAGCTTCAGTAGATAAGAGAGACTTAGGAATTGGGATACACTATTCTACCCTCTGCTCTGGATGTTCCCCTTCAGGGATAGAAAAAGATCTTGGAAAATGCCCAGCTTAATGAAGAGTATTTACATTATTTATGTTTTGTCTTGTAATTGATAAACCATAACTCGTAATGGGGTTATATTCGTTTGGCTTTAAATAAAATATAAGTTGTTGTTTATGTATCATTGTGGCCTACCAGTTGTTTCACATTGTGATTATGTGGTCGGCCATTGGCCGACTAATCTACTTAATTAGTTACCAATTTGGACGAACCTAATTTGTCCAGCGTTAGGTTCTACTAATACACTTATAATTTTCCAAATGAACCTTTTCATTTTTTGACTAGGTGTTGGTATTAGTTTCCATTGGCGACCAAATGCTGTAGGATGTTTCCTTGATTTAGTCTGGTAAAACTCCTTATTCCCGATTTCAAGTCATACAAGAAGTTTTAGAATTAGGAACTTATTATTATCTATTTGTCAAAGACAAAGTCATACAAGAAGTCTAATAAAGATTGATATCTTTTGATGTTTAATCATTTGCTTTTGAGATTTACATCTTCCACTCCCAAAATCACATAAAAAGGAAGTCAATCGGTAAACTAATTTTTTTCATTAATACTAAAAAGAATTGCTACATATTTTTTAACGACGTCAATTAAGAATCATTGATGATACTTCCTAAGGTGATTGGTATTCCAGGAGTTCTTGAATTGGTCTCTAATGATGCTGTAAACAGCACCACCAGATAAAGAGGTAGTAGAGTTCAAACAGGCATAACAATAGTAGCAAATAACAACACAGATATGTAGAAGGAGATGAGGAGAAGAGGAGAAACACACCATTATAAGTGGTTCGGTAATTGCCTACATCCACTATGCAAGTGAATATAAGTATAACTATCAGAAGAGGGCTCTAATGGCCTTAGCAATACAATCACTCCACTTTATCTCTCAACTGTAAATGCACCAGAGTTTGGCTAGGGATTGTAATTAAGGATCTATTATAAGGTAGGATAAGATAAGTATATATAGTGCCTGGGGGTGTAGTGTACCCCCAGGCATGCGATGAGCATGTGTAGAATGATCTAGCCAATCTAGTGAAGCCACCTATCACTATCACATGTAGAGGATGATGATGAAATATTCTTTCACGTGCTAACAAGATTTGGTCATAACAGTTTGTACAAGTGGGATATGCCATGTTGGGATCTTGTACTACTCGTACAGTAGATGTCGTCTGGGGGGTCTTGGCCAGGTCGAGTATGAGACCCCCATATAGCTCTCCTTGATGTTCTGGTGTGTGGTCTCGATTGGGTATATTCGGCCGAGAGTCTATCAACCTAGTCTCGATTGAGGTCGAGATGACCTTGATACTGGAGAGGGTTGAGGCTGAGTTGATGAGTCAGTCCCCTGATGGGAGTTCTTCTTGGTCTCTGTCATACTAGTCCCGACTGAGGTCGAGACGACCTTGATATTGGAGAGGGTCGAGTCTGAGTTGACGAGTCATTCCCCTGGTGGGAGTCTTCCTTGGTCTCTGTCATCCTAGTCTCAGCTGAGGTCGATATGAGCTTGATATTGGAGAGAGCCAATGTGCTAACTATGGTCATATTTTGAGATAAGGCCAAGTCATAGGCTGAGTCTGAGGCTGATGTCTTTTGTTCCAACCCTTAGGCCGAGGTATCAAGTTCGTTGCATGATGGTTGAGGTTATTGCCATGATGTCTGAGGTTACCAATAACAGACTGATGATCTTACGCTGATAGATACAAATGTAGTATCGGCTGTAGTTATCAGGCTGAGGTTGATTAAGTCGTGGTCGATCCTACTGAGGCCAACCGTTATCTGGATATGTGAGTCCCTTGTGACGACTCGGTCATGAGATGTGATGCTCGTCGTCCTAAAAGGCAAGGGTACATTTTGGTCATATCAATTACCCCTAGCCCCTAGTCTTCAATGTAGATAGAAGGTTGACAGATAAAGTATCTTTGGTCCAAGAAGTTGATGAGATGTTATTTCATGTGGTGGACGAGGCCGAGGGTGCTTGGGTCATGAGACATCTGATGCTTAAATCCATCTCTCTACTTTGCATAAACTGATGGTACCACTAACGGTCGGCCTTAGTCGAGGGGTCTGGGATGAGATCGAGATAATAAGCAAGTCCTTCGGTAGGATGAGGCTGTGTTGGTCTAGGTCGATATGATGAGTGGATCTTATGATAGGACAGTTACTAGCAATAAGATCATCAGATGTACTGTCATGGACGAGGACGAGGCTTCCTACGTTGACCCCCAGGCCGAGTCATAATATCTCTCTCTCTAATGATTTGTCAAGTTCGGCCTTGGCCGAGGGGTCCTAAGCTTAGACAAGGGTATACTTGGGCATATCAATGATGTTTGTATCTAAACAAGCCAATGGTTTTCAAAGTATGAGATCACCAAGTTAATGATGTTTCAAGATATGAGGCCACCAAATTAATGATGTTAACTCTCATGTCACCAAGTTAATGATGTTTCAGATATAAGATGACCAAGTTAATGATGTTTGTTTCAGATATGAGGCCACCAAGTTAATGATGTTAACTCTCATGTCACCAAGTTAATAATGTTTCAGATATGAGATCACCAAGTTAATGATGTTTGTCTCAGATATGAGGCCACCAAGTTAATGATGTTAACTCTCATCTCACCAAGATAATGATGTTTCAAATATGAGATCACCAAGTTAATTATGTTTGTCTCAGATATGAGGCCACCGAGTTAATGATGTTTCAGATATGAGATCACCAAGTTAATGATGTTTGTCTCAAACATGAGGCTACCAAGTTAATGATGTTAACTCTCATATCACCAAGTTAATGATGTCTCAGATATGAGATCACCAAGATAATGATGTTAACTCTCATGTCACCAAGTTAATGATTTTCAGATATGAGATCACCAAGTTAATGATGTTAACTCTCATGTCACCAAGTAAATGATGTTTCAGATATGATATCACTAAGTTAATGATGTTTGTCTCTACTCGTCTCGTCCTTGGCCGAGAAGAGTATAACAAAATGATTTTTCAAATTTAGGTTTACTGAATTACGGTGTTATACCACATCCACTCTCGTCATTTTAAGAGTATATGGACGAGATGACCCTCATCCATATACTGTCTTTTCATCAAGAGGAGCATAAAATGATTTTTGAATTTGAATCCACCAAATTATGGTGTTCTTCCACGTCCCCTCTCGTCGTTTTGAGAGTGTATGGATGAGGGTCATCTCGTCCATATACTATCTTTTCACTGAGAGGGTTTCTCACCAAAATGATTATGTTTTATTGTTTAAGACGAGTTAAAACATGCAACTGAACACTTCGTATGAGAAGAATATGAGAGAGAATATATGAAATTTTTCATTGACCATTTGTTATAAGACAGATAGCCGATATATATGAGGTAGCGAATACATTAAAACTCACTTGACAGAGATAACACTCGCCTCAGTCTGAGATAGCAGAGGGTCAGCTTCGTGGATGAAGAGTTGTCGGTCAGCTTCTACTGAACTTTTAACGTAGCTGACCCTTTGGAGCAACATCCTATGGTGGGAGGTCGGGCTTGGATGTAAAAATGGTGATCACTTCAATAAGCTTTGATACCAATTTGAAGAGTGCGCGTGCATTCAAATAAGAAAATTATTTAATTAAACTCAGTTTTTCAATTAAAGCCTAAAACATGCATCTAGGTGTGATTGAAATCAATATGATCATGCAAGAACAGTCAATCACAAACCCTAAAGGGGCAAAATCTTTTATTTTCACTATAATTTGTAATAAACGGATTACACGGATTACAATGAAAACAAAAGTGACATAAGAAATACCCTCAGGTGTCGGTTCCGATGTCATCGGCTGGAATTTCCCGGAAGAGCTCCAAGTGGACAGCAATGAAAAAGAGACAACTTATCCACAAATTACTCTAGATGAGTAAAAATGATCCTCTTGAAGGTTTAACGATTCACATACATAGATGGGAGTGTTTATGTGAATAAAAAAGGCATAAAATCTTAAAAAGTGAAGTCTTTGTTCTGGGTTGCTAATCACAAAAATCATGTGTGAAAAAGACTTGGTAAACGTGTAGAATTATATCAAATATTTATACAAAAATCAAGGCGGCGGTGTCACTCGAACGAGATAGGCATCTCGCTCGAATGAAGGACACATATCATTCGAACCACATCGCGCGAGATGCTTATCTCGCTCAAATGACAGTGTGAACTCGTTTGAACGAGCTCGTCGAATGAGGCACTCCGCTTCTACACTTAGAAAATTTTCTGCTTTCGATAAAAAAACATTTCAAACTTTAAAAAATATTTTCTAAAAAATTTCCAAATATTTATGCAAATATAAACAACTCCAACAAACCACTTTACCATTATTGCGTAGTGGAGTAGTGGGAACAGTTGATGAGCACGTCGCATGTAGCATGATGCATGTGTGAAGATGGTGGATGCATGGATTTGGATCAAGGCACCGTCGTGGATGATCGTGTTGACGTGCCGAATGTAGCGGTATCAGACATACATACTATGATCTAGGGAAAACAAAAAATTCCTATATTCTACCCCGGACATTTATAAAATTATTACCTTACATTGGCTTCTCCACAATCATCAGATTCTTCGTCGTTTGTGTTTGTTTGGACATCTCATCTCGGCTGGCTATACTTTTTCTTAGAATTATTATTAGCAACACTTTTGTCAATATACTTTCTGAACTTTCCCTTCTTCAGGAGCTTCTCAATATCGTCCTTGAGGACAAAGCATTTGTCAGTTGTAAGACCATGGTCTTCATGAAACTAACACCATTTACTCTAGTCCCTCTTATGTGGAGGATCTCTCATCTTCTCAGTCCATCTCAAGTCTCTATCTTCTTTAATCTCATTTAAAATTATATCAGGACTTACTATGATTGGAGTGTAACCGATAAATTTATCATCACCCGACCTCTTCTTCCCGTCCTTATACTTGGATTTATGAGACTTGCTTCCAACAGATTCATCCTATTCTTTGCTAGCCATGGCTTCCTAAGGATTCATGACCTTTCTAGTTGTTTCCAATAACTCGACCAAAGACTTAGGAGGGTCTTCAGCAAGATTTCAGAGTAGCTTTCTCTTCTGAAGTCCTCCAATGAGGGTTTTCATGGCTATACTCTCTTCATAGTCCTCTAACTCCAACATTTCCTTATTAAACCTCGCGATATAGTCTCTAAGGCTTTCATTATTTCCTTGCTTCATATAAAGCAAATGGTTCGTCTTCTTCTGAGGTCGCACCCCAAAACAAAAATTATGAATGAATCGCTCGGCCAACTGTCTAAAGTTTCCTATGGAATTATTAGGAAGAGAGGTAAACCACACATGTACTGCCCCAGTCAAAAGTGCTCAAAAAATCTCGGCACCTCATCTCATCAGAGATGGAGTATATGTCCGCTGCAGACTGGTACATCTTAATATGGTGGACTGGGTTGGTACTTCCATCGTACTTAGGTGATACCACTGGAGGTTTGAATTTGGTCGGGGTTGGAAAGCTAACAATCCTTTCCATAAAGGGTGAACCCTCTGAGTACCCCCTCTGCAATGGGTCTCGGCTTATTAAGAGATCTCCAATCTTATTTTCCAACCTCTGAATAGAGTCGTTCCATAATTTAGCAACGTCGGCCTGGCCGAGGTTCTCCCCAGCCACCTCCAATGGGTGAACTGAGGGTTCCCCACATGCAGCACAATATCGGTTGTTGGCCTCCACCTAACTACCGTCTTGGCCATGTGGGGGTCAGCCATGATGGGGCCGACAGTCGCCACCCTCTCTTCTTGAGCCAGAAAGACTTCTTGACCTGGATAGCCTTTCCTTCAGTCATTAACTGGGTCGAGCCTTTCAAAGGTTGACCCTATACTTAAGTAATCAAAAACTGACCCCCTTTGGAATGGATCACAGTCTCGTCTTTCACCCTGACCTCGGCTATGCTAAATAGGTCATACAGTGTTATTTGAGATCCCATATGGCTCCCAACAGTCTGCTGGAGCATCTTCGCCCTCCATATCATTATACTTGTCCTCAGGGCAAGGGTTTCCTTGCCTCCCCAGGTGTAAATGCCTAGGGCCAACAACATCTCTTCATCATTGGTGAGGAGCTAAATCCTTTAGTGGTGCCTGGGGTGGTCCCATGTCCTCTTGGTGTTACCCTTGGGCAGCTGCCGAAGTGATCATCTTTGGTGAGACTCCTGGCGATCTCATCATCATGTTTTGGTTGAATTGGGTAAACTACTCCTACATATCCTGCTGACCGTCTACCAAAGACTTCAAAGTTGTAGCCACCTCAGCCATCTCGAAATGTGGTGGCGCTTGGCTGGAACTTGGCCCTCCTCCACTAGCTGGTTGAGGAGGTGGTGGTAATTCAGGTTCCATATATTTGAGTTGTGATGAAGATACTGATGAGCTTAAGAACCTTAATGGATCTCTTTCAATGATGAAATAGCTCCACAAAAAGGGGGAGGACTGGTTCACCACCAGAGTCTTCGGTGAGGTCAAGCAATAAAGGAGGAAGAGATGAATCCTCTCATTCTAATAGACGGCGCCAAAATGATGATGATGTAAACATCACCACCAGATAAAGAGGTAGTAGAGATCAAACAGGCATAACAATGGCAGCAAATAATAACACAGATATGTAGAAGGAGATGAGGAGAAGAGGAGAAACACACCAATATAAGTGGTTCGGTAATTACCTATGTCCACTATGCAAGTGAGTGTAAGTATCACTATCAGAAGAGGGCACTAATGGCCCTAGAAATACAATCACATTTTGAACTAGGGTGGTGCTTTGCTGGAACTGGTCCCTCCAACATCAGATGGTGGAGGTGGTAACTTTGGTGCCATGAAAAAGACTAGAGAGATTATAAATGAAAACACTAGAGAGCTGTATACCTTTAAGGATCTCTTTCAATGGTGAAATAACTCCACGCGATGGGGGAGGATTGGTGCACCACTAGAGTCTTCAGCGAGGCCAAGCTTCAAGAAGGAAGAGATATAGCTTCTTGTTCCCACAGACGGCGCCAAAATGATGATGATGTAAATAGCACCACCAGATAAAGAGGTAGTAGAGATCAAACAGGCATAACAATGCCAGCAAATAGCAACGCAGATATGTAGAAGGAGATGAGGAGAAGAGAATAAGCACACCAATATAAGTGGTTTGGCAATTACCTACGTCCACTGCGAAAGTGAGTGTAAGTATCACTATCAAAAAAGGGCTCTAATGGCCTTAGAAATACAATCACTCCACTTTCTCTCTCTACTGTAAATGCACCAGAGTTTGGCTAGGGTTTGTAATCAGGGACCTATGATAAGTATATATAGTGTCTGGGGGTGTAGTGTACCCCCAGGCATGCAATGAGCATGTGTAAAATGATCTAGCCAATCTAGTGAAACCACCTGTCACTGTCACATGTAGAGAATGATGATGAAATATTCCTTCATGTGCCAAGAAGATTTGGTCATAACAGTTTGTCCATGTGGGATATGCCATATTAGGATCTTGTACTGCTCGTACGGTAAATGTCATTTGGGGGGTTTCGGTCAGGCCGAGTATGAGACCCCCATATAGATCTGCTTGATGTTCTGGTGTGTGGCCTCGATTGGGTATGTTCGGTCGAGAGTCTATCAACCTGGTGTCGATTGAGGCCGAGATGACCTTGATACTGGAGAGGGCCGAGGCTGATTTGATGAGTTAGTCCCCTGATGGGAGTCCTCCTTAGTTTATGTCATACTAATCTCGGCTGAGGTCGAGACGACCTTGATATTGAAGAGGCTCGAGGCTGACTTGATAAGTCAGTCCCCTGATGGGAGTCCTCCTTGGTCTATGTCATCCTAGTCCCGGCTGAGGCTGAGACGACTTTGATATTGGAGAGGGTCGATGTAACTAACTATGGTCATATTATGAGATGCGACCGAGTCATAGGCTAAGGCCGAGGCTGACGTCTTTTATTCAAACCCTTAAGTCGAGGTATCAAGTTCTCTGCATGATGGTTGAGCTTACTGCCATGATGTCTGGGGTTGCCAATAACAGACTAACGATCTTACACTGATAGATATAAATGTAGTCTTGGCTGTAGTGATCAGGTCAAGGTTGATTAAGTTGTGGCCGACCCTACTGAGGCCGACCCTTATCTGGACGACCCTACTATTAATATATAAGGCTCTTATGATGACTCGGTCGTGAGATGTGATGCTCATCGTCCTAAGAGACGAGGCTACATTTTGGTCATATCAATCTCCTTTAAGTTTTTCTAGATGATGGGTATCTGGTCAGATTACTGCATAGGTGCGGTAGGGACCATGGAAGTTAGCCTCCAACTTATTTCCTTTTTGGAGAATTTTCTTCAGAACATAATCTCCCTCTTTTAAGTTACAAGGCTTCACTAATCTATTACATAACCTGACAGCACGTTGTTAGTAGGTAGCTACATGAAGCGTCGTATTTTCCCTTACTTATTTCACCAAATCTAAGTCTATTCTTCTCATGAGATGGATTTTAGGAGAGTCAAAGTTAAAGACTTTTTTACTCGATAAGCCATTCTCTGTATGGACCATAACATATGTTCTAAATGCCAACATGCAAGGAGTTCGTTGGTAGTCGTCCTGAGTGTGGTTTTATAAGCCCAAAGCACCCTGTGTACTTCGTTGGTCCAGTTCCCTTTAGCGTCATCTAGATTCCTCTTCAAACCATTAATCAATGTTTTATTGGTTACTTCTGTTTGTCCATTGCATTCAGGTTGCCAGGGTGTAGAATGTAGCTTTCAAATTTTAGACTGGATACAATAGTTCTTAAATTACTAATTGTCAAATTGTGTTCCATGGTCTGTGATAAAGGCATACGGCATACCATAACGACATATGATGTTCTTCCATATGAACAGGAATACTCTTTCATAAGGCATTTTAACCACTGGCTCAACTTCCACCCATTTAGTGAAGTAGTCTATAGCAATGACCAAAGATTTAAACCGTCCTCCACTCTTCAGTAAAGTGCCAACCAAGTCAATCCCCCATATGGCAAAAGGCCATGGGGATATGATTGGTGTTAAAGATTGGTGTTAAAGAAACCCCCCGTCTTGTATGTATTATGGCGATTGTTTGGAACTTATCACATTTCCTGATGTACGAAGCGCAATCTACTTTCATAATTGGCTGGTAATACCCTTGTATGGTCACTCATCTTACCAACGATCAACCTGCCGAATGAGCTCCACATGATCCCTTACGCGCCTTCTTGATCAGGTCTTGCACTTCAAAAGGGTAAAAACATATACGTAAAGAGACAATGAATCTCCTTTTGTATAAGATTCCTTCTAAAACATAGTTAGCTGCATTATATCCTAATTTCCTGGCTTTCTTTGGGTCTTCTGGAAGTATGCCTTTTTCGATATATCCCTTGATGGTATTCATCCATTAGGGACTAAAATTAATCGTAATCAAATTAACACTTTATTCATCAATGCTTCTGCCTGTCTGGATTTCCACGTAAATGGTCCTCTTTAGTTATGTCCTGGTGATCGAAACTAGTCGAGCAAGGACATATGCTCGGGCATTTTCAATTCTTAGAAATATGTAGCACCTGTTGATGATTAATTGGTAATCATTTCGAGTTATAACCTATTAAGTACCCAATGATAGAGCTAATTCAAAACCTGTAATCAATGCTTCGTACTCTGCTTCTTTTTTGGAGGCTTGAAACTGAAAATAGAGCACGTACTCCACATCTATATCATCAGGAGTATTAATTATCAATCCTGCACCACTGCCAGTTGCACATAAAGATCCATTTACATACATTTTCCACATAGGTAGCTCATTATCAAAGTTTCCTTTCGCTCAAGGATCCTTATTTGAACAACTTTTGGCTCTATTCTAAGTACCGATCAACTACCTCGCATGCAGTGGATGTTTCTATTTTTTCTATTTTTAGCTATCTTACAGAGAAGTCTGCTCTAATGGGTTTAGTATTGAGCAATATTTTGAGGAAGTCTTCTCAATTGGTTTCTCTTTAGTCAGATTATGATCGACACCCTTTTCTTTATAAGTGAACTTTGCTATGAAATCTATCATCGCTTGGCCTTTAAATGTTGTCCTAGTCTCATAGTGTATATCATATTCTCCATGTTCCATAGCCCAGGCCATTAATCTCCCTGACTTATCTGGTTTATGTATGGCCTAGTTCAAAGGTAGGTATGTATCTACCATATTAGTATGTGTTTAAAAATACGGGTTCGTTCTTCGCGAAGCTTCAATAAGGTCCAAATAAAGTTTTTACAGATGAGGGTAGTGCATTTTTGCTCCTTAGAAGGCCTTGCTGGTATAGTAAACTGGTTTTGTACCCCGTTTACTAGTCGAATGAGTGCTAAGCTAATCGCGGATTCAAAAATTGCTAGTTATAAGTATAATTTTTCTCCTGTAAATAGTCGGGAGCGCTGTGATGTAGATCCTAAGTACCTCTTGAATTCTAGGAAAGCATTCTCCCATTCTTCATTCAACTCAAAATTTCTCCTTATTATTTTAAAGAAGGGTAAGAATTTTCCAATAGATCAGGAGTCAAACCTATTAAGCGAATCTATTCTTCCATTTAGCTTTTTCCCATCCTTCTTACATAAGGGAGACTGCATGTCAATCAACGTTTTGATCTTGTCTGGATTGGCCTCAATTATTCTCTAATTTACTATGAACCCTGTGAACATTCCTTTCGATATGTCGAACACACGTTTGGTCGGATTGAGCTTTATTTGATGTTTTTCTAACTAAGAAAATATTTAACCTAGATCCTTAATGTGGCCAGCTACTTTCTTGCTTTTAGTAAGCATGTAATCTACGTACACTTCCATGTTCTTCCTAATTTTTTCTTTAAAAACATTATTCACTAGTCTCTGGTATGTTTTGCCAGCATTTTTTAGCCCAAATGGCATGTCGCTGTAGCATTAGGTACCTCAGTTGGTGATGAATGAAGTCTTCTCATTTTCTCCTCACTTCATCTTGATTCGGTTGCACCCTGAATAAGCATCCATAAAGATGAGTAGCTCATGCCCAGCTATAGCAGCAACCAACTGGTCTATTCTTGGAAAGGGAAGTGGTGTTTTGGACAGTCCTTGTTGAGATCCATAAAATTCACCCAAATGTGACATTTATTATTTTTCTTTTTCATCATCACTACATTAACCAACTAGTCGGGATATTTGACATCTTTGATGAATTTTGTTTTATGCAACTTGTTTACCTCTTTCCGGATAGCCATGTTCTCCTCCGGACTAAACACACGCGGCTTCTGTTTGATCTGCTTGGCCTCCTTGGCGATATTCAATTCATGGCATATGAACTCTAGGTTAATTCCTGGCATGTCTTCATGACTCCAAGAAAATACACTCTTTCGCTCTTTAAGGAATTTTAGTAACTCCGATTTGAGGAATGGTTCCAGAGATTAACTAATATATGTAGTTCATTCTGAGTGGTCATTATCTACGGTAATAATTTTTGTAGCTTCCACAACCTGTCCCTTAACTAAATCAGCCTCCTCGCAGGGATTTAGGGTCTCTATCTGGTAGGTGGAGGTTGAGCTTCTTTACTTACTCCTGGTCGGATTAAGTATAGTAGCATTCTCATGCTTCAATATGATTTCATATGATAATTCCAACCCCGTAATGGATGGGGAACTATAAACACTGGTGGATAGTATATGGAACTGCTTCGAACTTTTTCAAACCAACCCTCTTGAGGATCATATTGTAAGCTGATTAGACATTTTTATCTAGGAGGAAGAAATTAATACTTTCAGTCATGCTAGCAGGCCAAGTGCTGATAAGAACCTCTAGTTTAACAGTTCCCTAAGGGTAGACCTTTTCTCCCAAGAAGCCTATTAGGGGCTTGTGATAGGGTTCTAATTGTTGTCATGTAATCTTAACCTTTGGAAACATTTATAGAACATCACGTCGTTTAAACTACCAGGATTCTGGCCATCCTTGCTTTGTGTACTCTTACAGTGATGACCAAAGGATCATTATGAGGATATATCATCCCTGATATATTGTTCTTAGAGAAGTCGATCACCAATTTATCTTTGTTTACTTTTTTTATCCGACCATCAACATCATCATATATGTTGATCTACCGGATATAGGAACATGCTTTGGCTTCATTGAAATAGGCTTTTCTTTAAGCTATTTTATCACCACCACCAGCATCTCCTCCTGTAACAAAATGGCAGTCAAAAGATATCATCTTCACCTCAATTTTAGGCTCCCGGGGTTTCTTAGGCTGGTCTGGGTCATCTTTTGAGTGATTATCTCTGCCTATTTTCTTGTCGTCCCTTCCTTTGCAAGGATATTCTAATCGCCTTCTAGGGTCTCATTCCCCTAACCTATTGATGAACTTATACAACTTGCGATGTCGAATCATATTGTTAATTTCATTTTTCAAATCAATGCAGTTGTCTTTAGTATGCTCATGATCTTTATAAAATTCATAATACATGGACTTATCTCTCTTGTTAGGAGGGGACTTCAAATTTTTGGGCCATTTGAGATCCTTGTTTTCGCTAATTTCCTCTAGGATGTGGAGTATATGAACAGTGAGAGGAGTATACTCGTCCTACTTCTTAGGCTTCTCGATTTTTTTATCCTTTTGATACTTCTTGTCAGAGCTTTATGACTGCCGATTTTAGCACCTGGGCCTTGCTTTACAGCCATAAACTTCGTGGTGTTCATGATTTTGCCAACTTTAGCCATCAACTTAGTCATGGTCTTAGGGGATCTTTGTCCAAAGCATAATACAACTTCTTAGGGAGTAGATCGCTCATTAAAGCAGTAATATACAACTCTAGCTTCTCACTGTTAAAACGAGTAATATATTTGTGAGTAGTTAGTTGTTGGTGAACACTTAGTAAATGGGATACCCTTTTGACAGTTTTAGCTCTAAATCAAAAGTTGTTGATGAATAACGCGATGAGCTATTAGAAGTTAGATAGTTGTCCTCTTAGCAAATTATTATACCAAATCTGCATAGATCTAGTGGCGGTGCTTGAAAATGCTCCGTAACACATTTCATGTGGGAATGAATAAATGTCGACTATTGTCTGGTGTTGCTCTACGTGAATGATAAGATTAGTTTTACCATCATATTGTGGAGTAACCACAAATGTCTTGAATTTAGCAAGCTTGGGAAAATATACGATGGTTGGGATAAAGGGTGATCCCTTAACAAAGCTCCTTTACAAAGGATTTTTGGATTTTCTATCTCTCCCGGATAATCTTCTAAACATATGATTGAACCCTTCCAAAGGTGGTCTTCTATATTAGTTTTAATGGAGGCAGCCCTGGCACATCTACATTGCATTTATGCTAAGTTCTCTTCCTGAAAAGTTCAACTCACACGAATCTTCATATGCTAGATTTAAATTAACAGATCATTCTCGGTGATCTCGTGGTATGGAAAGTTCCCTGTGGTTATGATCCATATTCGATGAGGGACCTAGCAAGTCAAAAACAGAGGCCTTACTCAATATCTAGGGCACTTGACCATTCTTAGGAAAGAGATCGCCCAACATAGTAATTAGTAGATCTGGCATAATAGGTCACACCGGGGAAGTGAGTTCGATTTTGTGAGGATCTGGAAAATCTAGATCTGTTTCTCCCATTTGTGGGTGGTGGAGGTGGTATTTCCCTCCTAAAAGATGGGGCAACAGTGTGCCTAGCCTAAAATGTTTGAGTAAGTTGCCTTACAGTTTCTTGCATTGCTTCTGGTCCCGTAGCGATGTTAAGTAGAATCCCTTGAATATCTCCTATGCCAAGAGGGGCAAAAGGATTAAAGTAGTTGCTTCCAGTAAGATTGCTCCATAGGGCATCAGTCATATCTGAAGATCGTGATAAAAATAGGTTATGATAGAAAATAGATGGGAAACAACAATGGATTATCAAACTTCCCACGTACGACACCAATTTGTTGATGTTTAAATTTGGCTTATATTTATATTAGGAATGATCTTAGCTTTAGTTGACCCAATCTTATAATCACAGATAAAGAGAATAAAGAAAAAGGAATGAGACACAAGATTTTTATGTGGTTCAGCCCAGAAATGGTGCCTACATCCACGGGGTACAGTCACTATCTGTTTTGGGTTTAGTACATGTCTCTTAGTAATAATTTGTAGGGTTTAGAATGAAGAAGTTTTCCCTTAGCTAAGAGAAGTAATAGTGTATTTATAGTAATTGGAAGTCAAAGAGATTGGATTCCTTTATAAACTACACATTTACATCTTTACAAGGTAATATGAAGTACAACATTATTTATGTGCATATGCATGTGCATGGTGACTGTTGAATATCCCACGTGTGACTATTCACCTTACTGATGGTTCACTTTCCTGGTTGTGGTCGTTTGGGTGGTTGACTACGAAATACCTCATTTGACTAGGCTTACCTTCTCTGGAGAGTCCAATAGTAATATTGACAGGTGTCACTAAATTATTGATCCACTTGACTAAATAATTTTGGTCTACAACATCATTGAAGGTCAAAAATGCAAAAAAAAATCCTAAATAATCCCACAAGAGGCATGAACACCTCGCACGGGACCATTATAACATGTAACAACTGACCGCGTAGTCACGAGACTCTTGGTCCGAAAACATGACCAAAACTTGCAAGTGGGTAGACTTAGTCTTTGAAACATGCCGTCGAAGGGGGAAATGAAAAACCTGCTCCTAAACAGACCCATGAGAGGCACGAACATCTTGCATTGGACTAACATAACACGTAACAAATGGTTCCGTAGTCACGGGACTCCCAATTCGAAAACATGACAAAACTTTCAAGTAGGTAGACTTGGCTTGAAAATATGCAGTTAAAGGGTCAAAATACCAAATATCCTCGCAAGAGTTACAGACACCTCGCACAGGACCAACCTAACCCATATCAACTGATTGCGTAGTCAGTGACTCCCAGTTCGATAACATAACCAAAATATTTAAGTAGTTAGACTTAGGATTAAAACACATCATTGAAGGGCGAAAACATAAAAAAAAAAAATGGCCCCTCGAGAGGTAATAACACCTCGTAGGGGACCAATGTAACATGTAGGACCTTACCGTGTAGTCACATAAGACCCAATTCAAGAACATGAAAAAAACTTACAAGTAGTTAGACTTAGGCTTAAAAACACATTGTTGAAGGGCAAAAATATAAAACAACCATAAACGACCCTGTGAGAGGAATAAACATCTCGCACTGGACCAATGTAACACGTAGCAACTTACCGTGTAGTCAAAGTATTCCTGGTTTGAAATTATGACCAAACTTTCAAGAAGGTGGACTTAGGCTTTGAAACATGTCGTGAAGGATGAAAACACAAAATCTCCCCCAAACGTCCTCGCGAGAGGCACGAACACCTCGCACGGGTAAGATATAACATGCAACAAATGACCGCAGAGTCACGAGACTCTCGATTCGAACATGATAATAACTTACAAGTTGGTAGACTTAGGCTTGAAAATATGTCGTTGAAGGGAAAAATGTAAAATATTCCCACAAGAGGCACGAATACCTCGCACGGGACCAACATAACATGTAGCAACTGACCGCGTAGTCCAAAGACTCTCGGTTCGATAACATATCCAAAACTTACAAGTAGGTAGACGTAGACTTGAAAACATACCGTTAAAAGGTAAAGAGAAAAATAGCCCCCAAACAGCCCCGCGAGAGGCACGAACACATAGCACAAGACCAACGTAACATGTAGCCACTGACCGCATAGTCACGAGACTCCGGGTTAGAGAATATGACCAGAACTTGCAAGTAGCTAGACTTAGACTTGAAAATATTCCAATGAAGGGAAAATTGCAAAACAATTCCCAAACGGCCCTGCGAGATTCACGAACACCTCACACGGGGCCTATGTAATATGTAATAACCAATCGCGTAGTCCCGAGACTTTCGTTCTGAAAACATGACAAAAACTTGCAAGTTGGTAGTTAGGCTTGTTGGATCGGAAGGCCAAGGGTCTATTGAAAATGCGTAAAGATTGAACTACAAAAATATTACACATACATGAAATCCTACAAGGCAAAATTAGGATTTACCTTTTGAGATCTATTTGATTTGATCTCATTTTTGCACAAACAGAATATTGGATTACAGTTGATCAAGAACACCGGTTCGATGCACCACATAGTCTTCTACTATATTCCTGATATGAACAGTCATGAGTAGAGGGTGGGCTCTTACTTCACGATCACCTTTTTTTCCCCTCTTTCCTCTTTTGCTGCCTCTCTTTCTCAAAAGTCCAAATTTTGGTCTTTTGAGTATCCAAGAGTGACGTCTAGCTTAAGAAAAAAATAAGCCTTAGGTGCATATATATAGGCTACAGTAAGGACCCTAAGGAGAGATAAGTATGTGGTTCCTAACGGGCATGAGAAAATATAATCCTTCGCGGATCCTAATCTTAGTCCATTAATTATAATTAATACCACTAAATAATTATAATTGCAACTCCAATCCTTAACTCAAAATTATATTTCGAGCTCCTCATTATTAATTACTTAATTCTGCCCATGTTAAGGTTACAGATACCCGTGTTAAAATAAATTACCGATAATTTATTTGATTAACTTCTTTAAGTCCTTGAGCGATACAACTTAACTTATTTGTAATGTTGGATTAACATAATCCACCTACAGGGTTTAACACATACAACACTTATAAGCATCTCAATGGGGTATCACCAGTCTCTATACCGAAACGTGGATTTCATCCATTAAAGACTTTCACCATACAGTAATCATAATTACCCAATCTATCAAGATTATTTATCCAATAATAAATCTCACCCGAAAGGTAAAGCAATAAATAACTAGTGCATGTGTCCATCAATTATACCTGGATTAAGATCCTTAAGTAAACCTAATAATCACGAGGTTTATATTGTCTTATAAAATCAATATAAAGACAACGACCTCAAGGTGGTCCCATTCAATACACATAAAGTGTATTACCACAATAATATGAAACTATAAAATATCTCGTAATCAATATATACGTAGTTGTAGAGGTCCCTTTTTTAAAGTGTTCTTTCAGGTGACAAAATAATTTTTCTTTCAAAAACTTTTTCCAAATTTTAACATGCACTAAGTTTGTGAACCCATTTTACTTAAGCCCAATTTTATCTTGTTTAATCATAAAAATGAATTTAGGTGATTATATAAAGTAAAATGAAGTAAAGTTTACAACGTCGGATGTACGAGGAAACCACTAAGTGGAAAAAACCTCGGATGACCCAAGCCAGACAATCACTATGATACGATTTTACAAAGGAAGACAGACAGACTTACACAATGACTTGATCCCCACAAGCCTTGACGCGCTTCTTCTCTTCAACTTCTCCTCCACAATGCCCACGCATAAATCTTTCCATGATACTAGTCCACAACACACGCGTCCACGAGTGCCTCGGTGTCCACTGATGCAACTTTGGCAACCATCTACAATTCGAAACACGTTCTTCATCATTTCTTAACCACAACTCCAACAAAAAATGTTAAACATAGATTAACAAACTCCAAATGGTGCAAAAAAGATCTCTATAGCAATTTTATATGAATGATCGGATCTTTAAACACTAAGGATGATTTTTGTCTTTGAAAACATTAGAAAACATGTGCAAAAAGACGTGAATTTTCTAAACTGTATTTTCGTTCTGAACACCCCTTGAAATTACGAGAGAAACACACCTTAAAGAAAAATGTTAAGTCAGAAATTCATTTTAACGACATCCGCATGTCGTTCTAACAATAGTGAGATGTCGTTCGAACTACATCAAATGTCATTTTAACCACTTAAACCAAAGTCAGTGTTGCATACGACTCTAAACATCAGATAAGCTCAGAATAAATGATTTAAAGCATTTTAAAATCATTTTTAGTAAATTTTCCATCCTTTAAAACCCTTTTCTAACTCCATAAACATAATGCATTCAGACCTAAGAGATATTCGGAATATAATGTGAATAAATACGTGAAACGTGCAACAATAAAACTCGGCATGATATATTTTTTGAAGCTTGGCTCCTGCGTCTTCAATAAACACATCATAGACTTTGTGGGAAGTTCTGTTCCAGAAATAAGTCAATTACATACAAAATAACTCAATTGGAAATTTTGTCCTTTCAAATCTCTCCCTTTGATTATTCTGGGGTAAAACCCAATCAGTGAAATGCCTAAGCCAGGATGTCAAGTTGTATGACACCTAAATCACATCCCATAAAACTCCAAATAAAAAATTATAGGGAAAGGACTAGTATATGCTGGTCCGACAAGCAAGATTTGTTTGAATGTGATGTAGTCTTGAAATCTCTAATCGTTGAAGCATACCTACACACATGAAATAGATAAATACCTAGTGAGGTATGGAGGAACAAATGATATAAAAAAAATACCAATATGTAAAACAAACCATTTGTTAAACATGTGATCAAATCATGATACCAATATGTGCAATACAACATGATACCAATAAAATATAAACATATATATGATTAAAAACATGATATCAATTTGCAATGCAACAAGAACATAGTGCCATCAAATAAAGACTCTCCCTACATCACATACATTTATCCCCCTTTTTGTCCCGAATAGACAATAAGTGAAAAAGATAAACAAACAGTCAGATATTTAGAATGAGAATAATCAATTAAGCACATCTAGATAAACATGAAAATCCAACTAAAAATAATCACAAAGTACCAAATCGTAGCTAGCAAACAATCACATAACATGAATCATCAATCTAAGCAAAGATGTGACTAAACAAATCAATGCAGTAAATAAATTAAAGTATGAATAAGTACTATCAACTGCATTTAAACTGTCTAAATGAACCCAGAAGTACCAAAACAAAATGAAATCATCATATATATAAGGCAGGTACTGAAACAGAACAAGGCTCAAAATTCCAGACAGGGCTGTCCGAACGATTATGCCATGTCGTTTGAACGACATTGGCATATCGTTTGAACGAGGTCAAAAATGACCCAAACAGTAAGGTCTCATTTAATCACCTATCTAACGACCCTTTTAACGACCATACCTAACATAATTAACGCCTCGAAACTCGTGTCGCGAGAACCAGTCTTTGAACGACTTGGACATGTCGTTCGAACGATGTCCATAAGTCATTTGAACGACTTTAACATATTCTGTATTCCAACTCTAAAAATGATACAATTTTTCCCAATGAAGAAAAATTTCATGAAAACAGGTTCTGGAAATACGAAATAATAGCAAAACAGACTAAAAAGCAAAAAAATAAAACAAATAAAAAAAATGTGAGTTTCATGCTAACATAGTATCAATGTGCTCAAACATGGATATGGAGTGAATGGGCGTGATCAATAACAAATGAATCATAATATGAACACGTTGAAACGATTAAGAAACTCTAATTGATAGCTAAATGTCATCAAATTTAGTTTTAGCCATATGTAACAATTAATATATTGAGCTTAATGAACTAAAGAAACATGATGCACACAAATTCGGAATTTTGACGATTCTAGAAACAATAGCGTCAGGACATTTTTTTCAATATTAGGAATCATGGTGCAAACCCATTGTTTTTCGATCTAAACACCCTCAAATATTCATATTTTATTTTTCAAGTTCTATTGCGGTTTTTATTTTCCTCAACTTATAGAAAACCTACTGGCCCTTTTTTGGCATATGATTCCTTTTATTGCCTTAATTTTTTCTTGGGCTCTTTTAAACGATGGCTTTCATGACGAGTTAATTGTACTCTCGCAACCCTTTATTGTGAACACTCATCATTTTTTTCAATATAAGAAATATCAATCCTTACGGCAAACGGTTATTACATGCACACCTCCTCCTAAGTCTTATTACGCATAAATGAGCAAATTGAGATACGAACGCCTCACCAAACTCAAATATGCATGAGATGTCAAACATTCATATAAACTCGTGCATGGGTGCAATGATGACATATATATACAAAGTCGAATACAAATGCATATCAACTTCTAAATAACCCCATTAATCAATGGTTGAGATCATTCAACGCATCAACAATTATGACCAAATGTCCTAGCCACATGGATAATGAAATGATGGGGGTCCAACCACACCAATATGACACATCAAACATCCTCGTGACTCAAAAGTAAATCGAAAAGCTTTTTGTTTTTTTCAAAAAATATTTTTGACACAAAAATAAAATAAATTTGCATCTTCTCAAAAATATATAAAGCCAAAAATCCTTTTGTATTTCAAAAAAATTATCAAAACAAAATCTTTTTGTATTTTAAATAAGACTCAAATAAATGAAAAATATAATACAAAGAGATACACATGTCATAACACTTGCAAGATATATGTCATGAAGCTAAGACTAGCGTATGACAAACATGGAAACATAATCATCCTTTAGATTTAGCATGGGAAGAATCAAGTGCAACCAAATAAGAACTATGAAGTTTAATTCTTAAAGCCTCTAAGTCCGATTTCCTAACCCAGTTAGGTGTGTAACGATGCATGGGGGTTTTGGGAATCGAAATGACTTTATTCCTCAACTTCCTAGGAGCATTTTTAAGGTCAAAACAAAAATGCCTAAGGTGACCCTTCCTACCTCAATGAGTGAAAGTGTAAACACGGCGAGGAATGTGACCTAAATGTGGACATCTCCTAAAATTCCTAGTTGGCTCTCTCACACGATTGGTATTGGATTTGGGAATGGGAACAACATGATCATCGTAGCCTATACGACACTTATCACCCTTGATTTGGACGAAACCTAAAATCCTATCCAACTTTTCCTACCTAGCCTCAAAATCGAACTTCACCTTACTCGAGTCTCTGAATCTCTCCTCAAGCTAACTAATCCTAGACTCAAGCAAATGCTTAGGCTCCTCAAACTCTAGAATCTCTTTCTTCATATCCTCCATCAAACCACGAAGACTATATCTCTCATCCTCAATATATTCTAGATTCTCCATAAGACTCGTGCCCTAAGATCCTCAATAAAAGCATCATTATTTTCTACGGCTCGCTCATTCAACTTAGCTTACAACATTAAGTTTGACTTTTCACCTTTACCGCTTCCTTATACAAATCATTAAAGGCAATTTGCAACTCTCTCACATCTATATCCTCTTCCTCACTAGCTTCACCCTCACTCACTTAGGATTCACACTCAACGGCCTCGAAAGTGTCATATTCATGTGAAAATTTATCATCATCGCTCACATGGCATTCCATGAACACTACAAAGTTGCGCTCAATGGGGGAACTCTCTCCCTCTTTCGGCTTACTATCACATAAGGTGGCATTATATGCTATCGGTTTTTTGACCTCCTTCATAAGTCTATTGAGACACTCTGCTACCTTGTGACCATAACCCTCACAACCAAAACAGCTATCCGACTCATCCCTCTTAACATTCTCACCTCTTAGGGGCGGGATCGACCATGCTGTTCTTGTATTTCTCAAGTCTTAGGGAATCTTTCGATTTCTTTTGGAACTTAAGAAACTTTTTGAACTTCTTTTCCAACACGGCTAGATCCTTAAAATCAAAATCAAAATTGAAATGATCATCTGAAACTTTAGTCGCCTCCTTCTCGTCTTTCAAAGCAATGCTCTTTTATTTCTTTGGCACTTGCTTGGGGGTAACATATCAAGCTCATAGGTTTGTAAGTCACCTACAAGATCTTCTAGTTTCATTGATTCAAGCATACCCAAGGAGTTTAAAACGGTCACTTTAGAATCAAATTTACTAGGCAACGACCTTAAGATTTTCTTTATGACTCGGTTGTCGGGTATTTTCTCTCCCAAATTAAACGATGAGTTGACAAAGTTGGACAATATATCATAAACTCATCAAACGACTCACTTTCTAACATTTTGATTCTCTCAAACTTTGTAGTGAGGTTTTAAAGTTTAGACGCCCTAACTGTGCTAGTGCCCTCGTGAGTAAGTGCAAGAATTTCCCAAGCCTCTTTTCAGGTTTCACACGTCATGATTCGATTATACTTTTCCGTTTTGACATGTGAGGAAATAACATGAAGACCTTTAGAATTATAAAGTGCAAGTCTATGCTCGGCTTCGGTCGATGATTCGACAGGTTTTAAAGTAGTGGCTTCTCCCACTCATGTGACCGGTGGTGACCAACCTTTTTCGATCGCTAACCACACATGCTCATAAATTGATTTTAAAGCACTTCTCATTTGCATTTTCTAATAAGCATAATTTGTGCCATAAAAAAGTGGAGTTCTAAAACTATCAAAACTTCTTAAATTCATCCTTAAAAGCATAAGAGAACAACACAAACAAAATAATGTTTCTAACTCTGATACCAATTTGTAGGCCCCTTTTTCAAAGTGTGCTTTAAGGTGACAAAATAATTTTTCTTTCAAAAACCTTTTTCCAAATTTTGACACGCACCAAGTTTATGAACCAATTTTACTTAAGCCCAATTTTATCTTGTTAAACCCTAAACATGCATCTAGGTGATTAAAGTAAGTAAAATAAAGTAAATTTTACAACGTCGAATGTACGAGGAAACCACTAAGGGAAAAAAGCTCAGACGGCCCAAGCCAGACAATCACTATGATATGATTTTATAAAGGAAGACACACAGACTTACACAAGGACTCGATCCCCACAAGCCTTAATGCTCTTCTTCTCTTTAACCGCTCCTCTACAGTGCCCATGCATAAATCCTTCCACGATACTCATCCACAGCACACATGTCCACGAGTGCCTTGGTGTCCATCGATGCATCTTTAGCAACCGTCTACTATTTGAAACACGACCTTTACCGTTTCTTAACTGCAAAACTCCAACGAACTATGTTCAACAGAGACGAACAAACATTAGATGGTGCAAACAACATCTCTATAGCAATTGTATATGAAAGCGCGGATCTTTAAACACTAAGGATGGTTTTGTCTTTGAAAACCTTAGAAAACATGTACAAAAAAGCATAACTTTTCTAAACTGTATTTTGGTTCTGCACACCCCTCAAAATACCGAGAGAAACAGGCTTTAAATAAAAAAAAGTTAAGTCAGCAAGTCATTCTAAAGAGATCCGCATATCGTTCTAACGACAGTGAGATGTCGTTCGAACGACCTCACGTGTCGCTTGAACCACTTAAACTATATTCAGTGTCTCATACGACTCCAAACATCAGATAAGCTCAGAATAAATGATTTAAAGCATTTTAAAATCATTTTTAATTAATTTTCCATCCTTTAAAACTCTTTTTGAACCCATAAACATAATGCGTTCATACCTGAGAGATATTCAGAATGCAATCTTAATGAAGACGTGAAACGTGGACCAATAAAACTCGACATGATATATTTTTTAAGCTTGGCCGCTACGTCTTTAATAAACACGTCATAAACTTTGTGCGTATCATGACAATATAAAAATCTATCTATGACTCAAACAAGTTTTGTTTCGGACATGAGTCATTTACATACAAAATAACTCAATTGGAAATTTTGTCCTTAGACTACTGAAATATTGTGCTATAGCCTTACTGATGGTGTGTCCACTTCCATCTAAGACTGTGAACGATAAAACTTATATTCTACAAGAATTGGTGATCTGATTCTCTGTGTATAAGTCGTACTCTATACACCAGAACACCTACTGAGCAGAATAAAATACATCGGCAATATATAAAATAATGCAAACATTATGTCCATTATAAAATAGGAGAAACTGATTTTATTTTAACAATAAACCCATAACTAAAACTATTATGTAAAGCATGATTTTATTTTACTTCTCTAACAATCTCCCACTTAGACTTAAAGTCATGCTGCAATGCATCTCACTCCCATCCCCTCTACATGACTATCAAAAGTCATGGTTGGTAAACTCTTTGTGAAAAGGTCTTCTAGGTTGTTCTCTGGTGAAATATTCATAACTGCGACATCACCTTGTTGCAAAAATTCTCGAATGAGATGATACTTACGCTCGATGTGTTTACATCTCTTATGGCTCCTGGGTTCCTTTGAGTTAGAAACCGTATTGTTATTATCACAATAAAGTAAAATAGTTGATTAAACTGAAGGTACCACTCCTAGATCCATTTGGAAGTTTCTAAGCCATACTACTTTCTTGGCTGCCTCGAAAGTTGCCACATATTCAGCTTCCATGGTGGAATCAGCAATGCAATATTTTTTTTATACTCCTCTAACTAATGGATCCAACTCCTTGGGTAAACACATGTCCAGAGTTAGATTTTTTAGAATATATATCAAACTAAAAATCTGAATCAGTTTACCCAATAGGTGCTAAACTCTCTGCCTAGTAAACTAGCATATAGTCTCGTGTTCCTTTATGGTATTTGAATATATGCTTTACTACAGTCCAGTGTTCTTACCCAGGGTTAGAATGATATCTACTAACCATGCCAATAGAAAAAAAGATATTAGGTCTAGTGCATAGAATATCATACATAAGTCTCCCAACTATCGAAGAATAAGGGATGTCATTCATCTTCTCTATCTCATCAGGTGTCTTAGTAACTAATTCTTGGAAAGAGATATTCCATGTCTGAAAGGGAGAAACCCTTTCTTGGAATATTTCATGCTAAATCTGGAAAGAATGTAATCGATATAAATTTCTTGTGATAAACCCAATATCCTATTCTTGTGATCACGCATAAGCTAGCTTCTCCTAAGTCTTTCATATCGAATTGGCTGGACAACCACACTTTAACTAAAGAAAACACTCCAACATAATTTCTAATGATAAGAATGTCATTGACATATAATACTAAAAACACCACTACATTTCCATTGCATTTCTTGTACACATAAGATTCATCTGGACATTGATAAAAATTAAAAGATTTGATTGCCTGATCAAAACAAATGTTCCAACTTTTAGATGCTAGCTTAAGTCCATAAATGGACTTCTTAAGATTACATAATTTATGCTATTGGCCTTGGGCAATAAAACCGACTAGTTGTACCATATAAATACACTTGTCAAGATTCCCATTAAGAAATGCAGTCTTAACGTCCATTTTCCAAATTTCATAATTGAAATGAGTCGCAATGGATAAGATAATTCAGATGGACTTCATCATAGCTATCGAAGAGAAGGTTTCCTCATAATCGATGCCCTCTTTCTGAGTAAATCCTTTCACAACAAACCGTGCCTTAAAGGTCTCAACCTTACCATACACCCCTTTTTTTCTCTTATAAACCCACTTTCATCCTATGGGTTTTATCCATTCAGGTGGATTTATAAGACTCCAAACCTGATTAGAATACATAGATTCCATCTCAAAATTCATAGCTTTAAGCCAAATTTTTGCATTTTTATCTTGGATAGCCTCGTTGTAGTTATAGGGATAGACTTCAAGTTCATTAGGGACCTTATCATAAGACTCTCACAAGAACAAAAATCGTTCAGGTTGACGTATAACCCTCCCATGTGATGAGGTAGTCCCTGTGCTGGTGTACTAGTGTCAACACGTTGTGTTATTTCATCATGTATTGGTGGTGTTGAATAATCTTGTTGGTTCCCTCTCAACTCTTCAGAACAATTTACTTTTGGGTTTATGATCCATTATATAATTCTCTTCCAAGAATTGGGAATTGGTGCTATAATGACCTTCTAATCCTTAGGATCATAGAATAAATAACCCTTAGTTTCCTTAGGATATCCTATTAAGAAACAAACTTCTGATCTTGATTCCATCTTACTAGGATCTCTCTTCAGCACATGTGCTGGACTACCCTAGATCCGAATGTTTCATACTAAGGTTGCGCCCAATCCATAATTCCTTAGGGGTAGTAGAGACTGCGTCTGAAGGTACCAAGTTTGATAAATAAGTGATCATTTCTAAAGCATGTCCCCAAAAGGAATCTGGGATATCTATATAACTCAAGATGGACTAATCATATCCAAAAGAGTCTTGTTGAAATTTTTTTGTAGTTCAATATATACGCGTTTTTAATAGACCCTTGGATTTCTACTCCAAAAAGGCTTACAAATATGCCATTGCAGGGAAAAAATGCAAAATAGCCCGTGAGAGGCTCGAACACCTTTTACGAGGATAAGATAACACGTACCAACTGATCACATAGTCATGGAAGTCCTGGTTTGAGAACAAGACCAAAACTTGAAAGTAGGTAAACATAGGCTTCAAAACATACCGTTGAAGGGAAAAATGCAAAGTAGCCCCAAAACGGCATCGCAAAAGGCTCGAATACCTCGCATGGGACCAATATAACATGTACGACATGACCGTATCTACAGAACTCTTAGTTCAAAAATATGATAGAAATTTATATATATGTATACTTAAGATTGAAAATATACATTTGAAGGGCAAAAATGCAAAGTAGACCCAAAACAGCCCCGTGAGAGGTATGAACACCTCGTACGGGACCAACGTAGCACGATAAAACTAACTACAAAATCACGAGACTCGCGATTTGAGAAAATCAAAACTTGCAGATATGTAGATTTAGTCTTGAAAACATGTCACTGAAGGTTGAAAATGAAAAATAGCCCCCCAAACGGCCCTGCGAGAGGCACGAACACCTTGTAGGGAATAAATAAAACATGTAGCAACTGATCACATAATCATGGGAGTCTCGATTCTAGAACATTACCAAAACTTGTAAGAAGGTAGACTTAGGCTTTAAAACATGCCTTTGAAGGACGAAAATGCTACACAACCCTTAAACGGCCCTGTGAGAGGCACGAACATCTCGCATGGGACCAACGTAACACGTAAGATCTCACCATGTAGTCACGTGAGTCCTGATTCAAGAACATGAACAAAACTTTCAAGTAGCTGGACTTAGGCTTGAAAATATGTCATTTATTGACGTTTAAATTTGGGTTATGTTTATATTTGAAATGATCGTAGCTTCAGTTTATCCAAATTTATAATCACAGATAAAGAGAATAAAGAAAAGGGAAAAAGACACAAGATTTATGGGTGGTTCAACCCATAAATGGTGCCTACGTCCATGGGGTATTGTCACTATCTATTTTCGGTTTAGTACAAGTCTTTTAGTAACAATTTGTAGGATTAGAACGAAGAATTTCTCCCTTAGTTAAGAGTAGTAGTGTATTTATAGTAATTGGAAGTCAACGAGATGAAATGCCTATATACACTAGGAATTTTCATCATTACAAGGTAATATGCATCTGGACATTATTCACGTACTTGTGAATGGTGACTGTTGAATAGCCCACATGTGTTTGTTCACATTACTAATGGTTCACCTTCCTAGTGATGGTCAAAATGGAGGTCGACCATGGGATACCTGAGCCGACCAGGCTTACCTGTAATAGAGAGTCTAGTGGTAATGTTGACATGTGCCACTAAATTATTGATCCACTTGGTCTAATAACTATAGGATACAACAAATACCCCAATACTTCATTCTTGTAGGGATATTAAAAGTATGGCATATTCATCTTCCAAGTTTCTCAGTGCCTTAGGAGAGTGTTGGTTAACAACCGACCTTAAAGACTTATAATTTTTAATCAGTCACACTAATGTAGTGGAAATTTTATAAATAACTTGAAAAATAGTGAACCACCTAAGGGTATGCTGGTCTTTTGAACACCTAGGGATATGGGACGTCATCGATATCTGAAACATTTGGGACACTTAATCAATATAAATTTCAGATATCAAGAGTCTTCATTATACCTACAAAGAGTCTTTTCCCCCTCAATCTCATTTCACCTTACATCTCTTACTCTTCCTTCCATTATAGAGCTCTTACTTTGCTATTTAAGAGAAGACTTCGACTGGTTATTGTCACTATAAGAACTTTTTCCTTATCATATTTTCCTTTCTGAGTCTTTAAGATGGTTTACATCGTGGATGAGAGTTCTTTGGAAGATTTTAAGGTAAAATGTAAAAATCCTGATTGGGTAATAACGGAGTTAGTTACGATTCGTTGTGACTTATGTTCTTTGAGTGAGGGTTATTGGCATCTCATAATATTTATAGCTGAGTGTGGCATGACTTTTTTACTCAATCATTTATTTATTAAATTTTGTAAATATTTTGATATGGTCCCTACTCAAGTGTCCATAAACAGTTGGAGAGTTATAAATGGGGTTAACCGCATTAATGAGTTATATGGAACCCAAATAGGAATAACTGAATTGATGGGGGATCACTGCTAACGATAATTACTACCTGAAGACGAGATACTCTAACATGGATTTGGTGATGAATTTACTTCACTCCAATAAAGACTATTGCGATAGAATAGTAGTTAAGAACTAGAAGTATGCTCCTCTTCCCAATAATGCAAAATATAATGGGCCAAGATGACTTCAGGAAGGGAGTGGCATAGGTCAGCATCCCTCATATTTGCGTATTTTCAATTTTGCCTATTTTTCTTCATTGGTTTGCTGATCAATACTTTTATTCTTATATTTTTGCAAAAAGCAAGAGAAATATTGCCCCCGATTCAGAAGTAAATTTTGCTAATTTAAAGCAAATTCGGTCTATCCAACTGAGGATAGGGCAAGCTCACTCGCGATCGGCCTCTATATTACTTGATTATCGTAGTATAATTATATCTTTTGTTTCTCTACCTACAAAGAATATTCCTACAACCCCCATTGATTTGGATGAGCTAACTTCATCTTCGTCTATTGTTGCATCAGAATCCCCTTCCCAAGAAGAAGGGGAATTACTTTTGGAGGAACATCCTCATCCTTTGAATCTTTGGACATAACCACTATACCAATCACTCTTTCCTCCCTCAAAAAATAATTGAGAGGAAGATCCCCAATTTGTATGTTGGGGCCAAGTCTTCTCCCCCAACTGACGAAAAGGATGCAGGTGAGGGTGGTTCCAAATGCCCAGTGGTAGTGGTGCTTTAAGAGGTGAAAAATCAAGAGCCTCAATACAAAAAGGATGAAGAAGGGACCTTCCAACTGGAAGGAGTTGGTGAAAAAATCCTAGGCCGACCAAGCTATTGTGGGTGTTGCTTCTGTGGAAATAAACTCGGGTCTGGACAGAGGTTTAATAGGCTTCGAATTATTACTTATCGATGAGTTTGATGTTGTTATTTAAAGGGTAAGTTATTGGAGAGAGACAACCATAATATGGCCTTGGTAAAAGCCATAACTTTTGATCATATGTCTTTTACTGGTACTTTTAATGCTCTGATTGACAAATTTGGTGTTCCTCTAAACTTTTGTAATTTTTGGTGAACTATGGCCAGATCCTGAGGAAAGACGTCCAGCTAAGGGAGTCTACTTCTGATGTTGAAGCCTCTTTCAAAGTATTGAAAGATTCTATGTATGCCACCAAGAGGGCATATATAAAAGATCAGGAACATAGAAGGGCCTGATGGACAAGACCGAGCAGGACAAGAAGAATGCCTTAAAGGTTGTCAAAGATGCTGCTAAGAAGGATGACCAGGTTAAAAAGGTAGTTGTTGATGTGGAGGGGAAGTAACAGGGATTAAATTCTAAATTCAATAAGGAAAAGGAAGATTGTTATACCCATGGTTGGGACAATGCCTTCTCAGTTGTGGTTGTGAGGGTAGAATTTCTAAAGACGTTATCCTTTGAAGAAGGGTGGGATGCTTCTCTCAAGAAGGTCGGCACTGCTGCAGACTTTGAATAATTCAACCCTGGTACTCCTCTCATTATTGATGAATAATTTGACAATGAGGAGGGGATAACTGAGTCTTTTATTGTTCCTAAAAAAGCAGCGGTGGCAACTCGTCCTGAGGAAGAAGTGGCTCAGGATAAGGAGAAGGTGTAGCCACCTCAAGATTTATTCCTATTGCTTGTTTTCTTTTTATAATTATTGATTTTCTTATATTTTGGACCAGTTTCCTTTCATGTACTCCTTTATATAGTTTTTAATAAAATTACCCCTTTTATGCCCTTCATGATATTGATGTTCACTGTATCTTTCCTTTGAATTTTTATACTCATATTCTTCCTTTTAGTTTAAATCCATGAGGTCTATTATAGAAGCTACTGAGAGTGAACTATATAAAACAATTTTTTAACTTTTGGGGGTAGGTCATGAAGAGCTGGAGGAAGAAGAGTTGGAAAAGGTGCTCCACTTGGATGCCTCTAACCAAATTAAAGAAACTTATCTTCACTGCATAGGTTTTTTAGTCAAGTTGTGGTGACCAATGCCTCATACTATGAAATGATTCTTAAGAGGGAAGAGGATCACAAGGCATCACTTGCTTGCCTATATGCTTATTTTGAGGAAAAATTCCCTTAGCTAAGCAGTGAAAAAGGTCTTGACAAAAAGTTGTAGGATGTTTCTTTGGCTTACAGTAAGAAGGAATTTGTAATGAAGTGTGAGATGACCAGTGCTAGGGAGGTTTCTAGTTTTCTAGAGAAAGAAAGCCTTTTTTTACGAATGAATTAGAAGGTTTAAAGAAATTAGTATGTGCTGATCATAATGAGGGTGTCATCTTTCTGGAGAAAGAGAATGCCAATATCATAGAGGAGATCAAAAACTTGAAGAAATCCAAAGGTGGAATATCGTCCAAATGGTGGTGGTTGCTCGACCTATAAGTGATAAGGAAAGGACAAAGAAAACTCTATCCGACTAAGCCAATTTGATAAAGTGACAGTCTTCCAGTATTAAAAAGCTAAACGATAAGTATGATCATATTTCCTCCCATTTTCATAAGCAACCACGAGCCATTTGGATGAATGGTTATGACGCAGCCTTGGCACACATGAGTGATCATCTAGAGCAAGCCAAGAGAGAAGGCTATAAGTGGGTTTGGATTAATTCTTTTATAGTTCTGAAGGTTCCAAACAAAAATAATTTTCGGTACTGAAACGACCCAGGTTGTCTAAATCATCCTTCTCCTCCATTCAAGTTGGACATCAACTAGATTTCGACTAATGTTATCCCCATAAGCCTCATCAGAAAATACTTGGATGATTATGGCTTTCACAGGGAGGATACTTTTGTTCGTCCTAGACACTTGGTTGATAAGCCTATGTCCAGTAAATAAAAGAGACTTAGGGAACTAAGTCTACTTTTCTACCCTCTGCTCTGGATTTTCCCCTTACAGGGACGGAGAAAGCGCTTGGAAAAGGCCCAGCTCAATGAATAGTGTTTACATTGTTTATGTTTGATCTTGTAATTGATAAACCATAACTTGTAATTGGGTTATATTCTTTTGGCTTTGAATAAAATATAAGTTTTTATTTATGTATTATTGTAGCCTACCAGTTGTTTAACATTGTGATTATGTGTTTGGCCATTTATTGACTAATCTACTTGACTGGTTACCAAATTGGACAATCTAAGTTGTCCAGCCTTAGGTTTTACTAAGACTTGTAATCGTCCAGACAGACCTTGTCATTTTTTTACTAGGTGTTGTCATTAGTTACCATTGGCGACCAAATGTTGTAGGATGTGTCCTCAATTTAGTTTGGTAAAACTTCTTATTCTTGACTTTAAATCATACGAGAAGTTTCAGAATTAGGAACTTCTTGTTCGTGACTTGTCAAAGATGAAGTCATACATAAAGTTTAATGAGATTTGCTTTAAAGATTTCCTTGAGATTTGTTTGGGATTTACATCTCCCACTCCCAAAAAAACATAAAAAAGGAAGTCAATTGGTAAACCAATAATTTCTCACAAATACTGAAAAGAGTTTACACACATTTGTTGAAAACCTCAATTCATAATCATTGATAATACTTCCTAAGGTGCTTGGCATTCCAGAAGTTCTTGAATTGCTCTCCTTCAAGTGTCTCTAGATGATTGGTGCCTCATCGGATTATTGTAGAGATGAGGTAGGGACCATGACAGTTAGCCTCCAACTAATTTCCTTTCTCGAGAACTTTATTCATAACATAATCTCCCTCTTTTAAGTTGGTCGTCTTCACTCTTCTGTTATAGAATCTGACATTACGTTGTTGGTAGGCAGCTACATGAAGTGTTGAATTTTCCCTTACGTTTTCCATCAAGTCTAAGTCTAGTCTTGCCATGAGATCAATTTCAGGAGATTCGAAGTTGAGGACTATGTGACTGGGTAAGTCGATCTATGTAGGGACCATAACATATATTCTAAATGTCGATATGTAAAAAGTTTCGCCAGTAGCTATCCTTGACATGGTTCTATAAGCCAAAAGCACATTGTGTAATTCATTGATCCAATTCCTTTTAGCATCATCTAGATTCTTGTTGAAATTGTCAAGCAATGTTTTATTGGTTAGTTTTATTCGGCGATTGCATTGAAGGTGCCTAGGTACAAAATATAGCTTTTAGATTTTGGACAAAATATAGAAGTTATCAAATTCCTAGTTGTCAAATTGAGTTATATAGTCTATGATAAAGGCATATGACATACCATAACAAAATATGATGTTCTTCCATATGAACTGGAATACTCTTTCATAAGGCATTACAACCAGTGGCTCAACCTCCACCCATTTAGTGAAGTAGTCTATAGTAACGACCAAATATTTAAACCGTTCTCCTGTCTTTAGCAAAGGGCCGACCAAGTCAGTCTCCCATACATCAAAAGGCCATGGGTATGTGATTGGTGTCGAAGCGGGCCTCGGTCTTCTACCTATTGTTGCAAACTTTTGGCACTTGTCAAATTTCTTAGCATATAAAGTGCAGTCTTCTTTCATAGTTTGCAAATAATACCCTTTTATAGCCACTCGTCTTACCAATGATCGTCCTACCGAATGAGATCCACATGATCCCTCACGCACCTCCTTGATCAAGTCTTATATTATAGAAGGGTGAACACATCTAAGTAAGGAGACAATTGTGACACCCCGCCTAATTAATTACCGGGTGATCAGTCTTTAATTAATTAATTTTAGAATATCAAGTTGGTTCAGATAATGCATCACTGTCGAAAATTCAAATTTTAATTTAATAAAAGCTAACCACCTAATATTTAAAAAGGTTGGTGTTAAAATTTTATCTTGTTATTAGCCAACATCATTAAAGAGTAATATCTAAACATCATTATACATCACAATAGTATAAGGTAAGAACTAACTGAAGTAAAATAAGGAACTGGAGTAAACACATCTAATTAAAATCCCATACAATAACCCAATAACATGACATCAAAGTCTAATGATAGAATAAAAATCGCTCGAAATATCTAAATGTAAAATTGGAGGGACGACATGTCCAACTGAAATAAAAGACTGATAGATGTGGAGCAATAGACTCAGAAACGTCTACTAGCAACATCCTGTAGCTTTCACAGCAGCTACAGCTCAGCAAATGAATGGAATGTCCCAAGTCTGGTGTCTCTGTGGTTGAGCACCTAAAATAATAAAACAAGAAAAGAGATTTGCAGAAAAACGGGTCAGAGCCCGAGTAGAAAGCAGTTTAAATATAGCAAGTGCTTAAATTTTTTTAAATAGCACATATATTATCCATGTTAACTTAGCGTACTCACATGAGATGCTCACCTCTCATCTAATGTGCACACCTAGCGACTTTAACTACCCATACTAGTCTCGTCACTCTACCTGACTATATGTAGGAAAATCACTATGCCAGATACAATATCTAAATAACCCAAAATCAATATATTACTATTATTTAGGCATAGGTTTAAGGATTTTGTAACTCATTCTCATAGCATTCTTTATTCCCAACTGGTGACCCAATAAGTATATACTTTAATAAAGTAGACAACAAGAAACACAGTGTACGAACTCAGTATACATATATAAAATCTCACTATGTATACATACAAATATATCTATACAGTACCCATGGTGAAGAAACCCCTGGTGCTAGGCATACTCGGCAATCTAGTCCCATCGAAACGCTCATGCATAGAGGACAACAAGTTCAATCTCTCAAGAACCAAATAAAACATATACACATATTGGAGGTAAACATAGTCCCAAGACGATGGGCTATGTACATACCTATGCACCCATATGACCGTCAACACTATCGTTCTCACAGATGGCCCGTACCGAGGTTCCATGATCTAGTGGTACGACTCGAAATCCCCCAAAGGCACATAAGATATGGTCATCCACAATGCGTTGACCCTCGTTCGATAGCCAGCAGCTAGGTATGTCATACACATGATATTCCAAGTAATAAGCATGCACACAACTTATATACATTAATAGGTAATCACATAACCCAAATACTATAATCCGTAAGTAATATTAATGCCATTACTATCCACGATATCCGTATATATATAGCCCCTCTAGGACTTACATTCTCTCCTAGGTTTTCACACAAATTCGATACCCTTAGGACCATTACACCCTTAATTCTCTAACACTTTGGAATTCAAGCCAAGCGTTACTCATGTAGGTTAATACACTCGCTTGGATAACCCTAGGATGGTTTTTAACTCGAACGGACCCTAAAAACTCAATCTGGAATCTCGTTACAAGTTCCAAGAATTTAGTTCGAATGAAGTTCCCACTTCGAATGAACTTAGCACCTCGTTAGAAAGGTCGTTGGAAATCTTGCTAGAAGGTTCGTTCGAACAACCTGGGCAGGTCTTCGAACGAGAATTCCGGACAGACCCAGCTCTTCCCCAACTTCAATTTTTCTCAACTTTTAATCTTCAAAAACATATAAATACTCAACCCAATCCAAATTAAATGTTCCTACACTAATCCCAATAACCCTAAGATACTTTATAACATGAATTAAAGGTCAAATCCTTATAAAATCAATTGAAATTCAACAATCTCTTTAATAATTCTCTTAAAAATGAACCCAGAATTTTAATTATCCAAAACTCTTATTATAATTTGTGATTACAACATAAACTTCCTAGATTTTAGTAGTCCAACCAAGGGCAAAACCTCTACATGCAAACCTATCTCCAATTCATAAGGTTTCTTCACAATTTAGTCTAATTAAACCTAAGTTTTCATTATACTAAGTTTATATCATCAAACCTAAATTAACAGAAACAATATCTGCTAATAAAGGAGAAAGATAAACACTTCCCTCGGGATGAACTTCTGATTTTTGGACTGAAATTAGTATGGGAATGATTCTCTTGACACGATCTACGGGCTGGTGTAATTTTTGGTGTGAAAGCTCGAGTTCTTGGCTTAGGGCTCCAATGGAGTCTTCCTCTTCCTTGGTTCTCTCTCTATTTTTTATCTTTCTCACGTAAGCTGAAACTGACAGACCACTAACCCTCAATGCTTTTAATTAAACCCAATTTTTGTCCATTTAATTACCCAAAAATCCCAAAAGACTAAAATACCCCTTCGGGATGTTATTTTGGGCTAAAATGCCCCGGACTCCAAATAAAATACCTGAGTAATGTTTTTCGACCATTTTGACCTTTCTAAACACTCTGGCGCACTCAAAATAGTCATTCGAGTTATATAAAATAGTTTACCTTATTAACCCCCAAATACATATCGGTGACGCGACTCATACGTACGTCCCAAATAATTATAATATGATTGTCGTGTATCTCATCCCGGCCATAATATTACTTCGATAACTACTAACTCTCGTCACGCTAGTAATTATTACCATAAAATTGAATTAATTACAAATTAAATTTTCTCACTTTAAATTAATTAATCCCTATTTTCCATAATTTCATAAAAATAAATATGCATAAAAATAGGGGGTAATACAACAATAAATCCTTTTTTATATAAGACTCCTCCTTCCAAGACATAGTTGGTTTCTTTATATCTTAATTTCCTAGCTTCCTTCGGGTCTTCTGATAGTATGCCATTTTTTATATATCCCTTAATGGGATCTATCCATGATGGATCAAAATCAATCGCGATCAAGTTAATACTTTTTTCATCAATGCTTCTATTCGCCAAGATTTTTAGAGGAATGGTCCTCTTTAGTTCTTTCCTGGTCATTGAAGCTAGCCGAGCAAGGGCATCTGCTCAGGCATTCTTAATTCTTGGAATTCTAACCATTTTGACTACCAAAAATTTGAATATAATTCTTTAAGTTTTGACCAGATATCTTGTCATTAACTCTCCCTTGACTCCATATATCCCCAGCACTTATTGACGATCAGTTGGGAATCACTGTGAGTTATGACCTATTCAAAGCTTGCAATCAACACTTCGTACTCTGCTTCATTGTAAGAGGCTTGGAATTAAAAATGGAATGCATATTCTACATCTATATCATCGGGATTATTAATTATCAATCCTTAACCACTACAAATTGCACATGAAGATCCATTTACATGCATATTCCATGTGGGCAACTTATCGATAAAGTTTCCTTCGCTCAAGGATCCTTGTTGAACACCTTTTGTCTCTATTCCAAGTACCGATCAGCTACCTCTCGTGCAGTGGATGTTTCTAGTTAGTATATTTTGGAGCTAATTTTTGGAGGAGTCTACTCTGGGGGGTTTAGTACTGAGATCTCTTCCAAGAAAGTCTGCTCAGCTGGTATCTCCTTAGTTAGATCATGATTTGTAGCCTTTTCTTCAAAAGTTAACTTTGTTATGAAGTCTTCCATTGCTTGGCCTTTCAACGTTGTCTTGGGCTTATAGTGTGTATCATACTATCCAGGTTCCACGTCTCAGGCCATTAATATCCCTGACCTATCCGGTTTATGGATGACATACGCATGGATAGGTCTGTATATACCATAATAGTATGCGGTTGAAAATACAGATTCATTCTTCGCGAAGCTTTAATGAGGGCCAAAGAAAGTTTCTCTATACGAGGTTATCAAATTTTTACTCCTCGAAAGGCCATGCTGGTATAGTAAATTAGTTTTTGTACCCCGTTTTCTAGTCGGATGAGTGTCAAGCTAACCACAGACTCATAAGCTACCAGGTACAAGTAAAATTTCTCTCCCATAAGTGGTCGGGAGAGTAATGGTGGAGATCCTAATTACCTCTTTAATTCTAGGAAAGTATTCTCCCATTTTTCATTCCATTAAAAGTTCTCCTTAGTAATTTGAAGAAGGTTAAGAATTTATCATGAGCTCAGGAGACAAACATATTAAGGGAATCTACTCTTCCTATTAGTTTTTGTACATCCTTCTTGCATAGGTAGACTGCATGTCAATCAACTCTCTTATCTTGTCTGGATTGGCCTCAATTCCTCTCGTATTTACTATGAACCCTAGTAACATTCCTTCTTATACACCACACACATATTTGGTCGGATTGAGCTTCATTTGATGTTTTTCTTACTGATCAAATATTTAATCGATATTCCCAATATGGTCATCTGCTTTCTTGATCTTAGTAAGAATGTCATCCACTTACACTTATATGTTCTTGCCTGTTTGTTCATCAAAAGCCTTATTCACCAGCCTCTGGTATGTTGCTTTAGATTTTTTGAGCCTAAAAGGCATGACGTTGTAGCAGTAGGTACCTCGATTGGTGATGAATGAGGTCTTCTCCTTATCTTCTGGGTTCATATTGCTTTGGTTGTACCCTGAATAGGTGTTTGTAAAGCTCAGCAGTTCAAGCCCGACTATAGAATCAACCATTTAGTCTATTCTAAGCAGGGTGGAAGTCGTCTTTTAGACAGGCCTTGTTGAGATTCGTAAAATCCACATATATGCACCACTTATCATTTTACTTTTTCACCATCACTACATTGGCCAACCAATTGGGATATTTGACATCTTCGATGAATTTTTCTTTCTTTAACTTGTCTATCTCTTCATTGTAGCCATGTTCTTCTCAGGACTAAATACATACCGCTTCTATTTAATTGGATTGGCCTCATTGGTGATATTCAGTTCATGGCATATGAACTCCGGGTCAATACCTGAAATGCCTTCATGACTCTAAGCAAATATACTATTTCGCTCTTTAAGGAATTTTATTAACTCCTATTTGAGGGTTGGTTCGAGAGATGAACCAATTTTTGTATTTCTTTCTGGGTGATTGTTATCTAGGATAATCATTTTTGTAGATTACACAACATGTCCCTTAACTAAATTAGACTCCTTGAGGGGATTTAAGGTCTTTATCTAGTAGGTGGGGGTGAGTTTCTTTACTTTTTCCTGGGCGTCTGAAGTATTATAGCATTCTCGTGCTTTAATCTGATTTCTTGTGACAATATCGACCCCATAATGAGTGCAGAACTCTAAAAACTAGTGGATAGTAGATGGGACTTCTTTGAACTTTTTCAAACCAACCTTATTAAGGATCATACTATAAGATGATTGGACGTTCTTATCTAAGATGAAAAATGGATCCTTTCATTCCTTCTAGTAATCCAAATGCTGATAAAAACCTCTAGTTTTATAGTTCTGAAAAGGTATAAATTTTCTCCCAAGACTCCTATTAAGGGCTTGTGGTAGGGTTCCAATTTATTATCGTGTAATCCTAACCCTTAGAAACATTTGTAGAACATGACGTGGGTTGAATTGCCATTGTCTACCAGGATTCTGGCCATCCTTGCTTCGTGTACTCTAACGGTGATGATCAAAGGATCATCATGAGGATAGATCACCCCTGACAAATCATTCTTAGAAAATTATATCACCAGCTTATCTTTATTTACTTTTCTTGGCCCTCCATCAATGTTATCAGATAGGTTGATATGCCAGATATAGGAGCATGCTTTGGCTCCGTTTAAATAGGCTTTTCTTTCAGCTATTTTGTCACCATCACCAGCATATCCTCCTGCAATAAAATGACAACCAAAAGGTATTATCATTACCTCAATTTTAAGCTCTTGGGGTTTGGCAGGTCTGGGTCATCTTCTAAGTCATTATCTCTACCTCTTTTCTTATCGTTCCTTCCGTTGCAAGGGGATTATGATCGCCTCCTGGAGTCTCATTCCTCTAACCTGTCGATGAATTTAGACGGCTTTTCACGTCAAATCATATTGTTGATTTCATTTTTCAAGGCAATACAATTGTGTGTAGTATGCTCATGATCTTTGTGAAATTCACAGTACTTGGACTTATCTCTCTTGTTATGAGGAAACCTCAACTGTTTGGACCATTTAAAATCCGTTCTTCCTCTAATTTCCTCCAGGATGTGGTGCATGCCAATAGTTAGAGGAGTATACTTGTCATACTTCTTAGGATTCTCGACGTTATTGTCCTTTTTTATCCTTCTTATCAGAGCTTTGACGATTGTCGACTTTAGCAACTGGGACTTGCTTTACCACCATAGCCTCCTTGACATTTATGATTTTGCCAGATTTAGCCATCAGCTCAATCATGGTCTTTGGAGGATCATTGGACAGAGAATAATATAACTTCTCAAGGAGCAGACTGCTCATTAAAGCGGTAATAGAATTATTTTCTTCATAATCTTCCACCTATAGCTTCTCGCTGTTAAAACGAGAAATATATTCGTGAGTAGTTTCCCCTTGTCATTAGAAAACTCTTAGTAAATAGTCTACCCTTTTGATGGGTTTATCTCCAAAGAAAAATTTACTGATGAACAGCTCGGCGAGCTATTAATAGCTAGAGATTTGTCCTCGGTGCAAATTATTATACTAAATCTGCACAGATGCAGTAATGGTTCTTGAAAATTCTCGACAACGCATTTCATCTGGGACTGAATAAATGTTGATTGGTACCTGGTGCTATTCTTCAAGAATGATAGGATCAGTTTTATCGTCATATTTTGGATTAACCACAAGTGGCTTGAATTTAGCAGGCGTGGAAAAATCCATGATGGCTGAGACAAAGGGTAATTTTTTTATAAAAATCCTTTGTAAAGGATTTCTCGATTTAGCTATCTCACCCAGGAGATCTTCCAAACATTGGATCAAAGCCTTCCAAGGGTTATATTCTGGATTAATTTTAATGGAGGCATTCCTAGTAGCTCTACCGTATATTTGTGTTGAGCTCTTTTCTTGGGAAGTTTACTTGATTAGCTCAGATCCTCATACGTTAGATCAAGATCTCATAGATCCTTCTCGATGGTCTTGTGATACGGACGATTTACTATGATTATGACCCCTATTCGCGGGGGACTTAGCCGATTGAAAGTAGAGGCCTTACTCAATCTTTATAGTGCACTCGAATGTTCTAGGGAAAGAGATCGTGCATCATAGTAATCAGTCAATTTTATTAAGGAGGTCATACGGGGGTGGTAAGTCAGGTTTTGTGAGGATCTGGAATATCTAAATCTTCTTCTTTCATTTTTGGGAGGTAGAGGCGGCATTTCCCTCCTAGAACATGGGGCACCAGTGGGCCTAGCCTGAAGCATTTAAGTAAGTGGCCTTACAGTTTCTTACATTACTTCTTGCCCCTTAGCAATGTTAAGTAGAATCCCTTGAATGTCTTTTAGGTCAGGAGGGGCAGAAGGATTGAAGTCATTGCCTCCAGTAAGACTACTCCCCATGCGTCAGTCATATTGCAATAGTGTGATTAAAAATGGGTTTGAAAGAAAATAGACGGGAAATTGTAATAACTTATCTAACTTCCCACAGTTGGCGCCAATGTGTTGATGTTTAAATTTGGGTTATATTTATATTAGGAATGATCCTAGATTCAGTTATCATAAACTTATAATCACGGATAAAGAAAATAAAGAAAAGGGAAAGAGACACAAGATTTACACGTGGTTCAACCCAGAAATGGTGCCTACGTCTACGAGGTACTGTCACTATCTATTTTACGTTTGGTACAAGTCTCTTAGAAACAATTTACAGGGTTTACAACATAGAAGTTCTTCCTTAACTAAGAGAAGTAGTAGTGTATTTATAGTATTTGGAAGTCAAAGAGATGGAATGCCTTTATACACTAACCATTTAAATCTTTACAAGGTAATATGTAGCCGGACATTGTTCACCTATATTTGTATAGTGACTGTTGAATATCTCGCCAATCAGGGGATACCTAAGCCGACAAAGCTTACCTACTGTGGAGAGTCCAATTGTAATGTTGACAGATGTCGGTGACTAAATTATTGGTCCATTTGGCCTAATATTTTTAGGATACAACACTATTGAAGGGTGAAATCTCAAAATAATCTCCAAATGGCCTTATGAGAGGCATGAACACCTCACACGGGACCAGCATAACACGTAACAACTTATCGCATAGTCCCGAGACTCCCGATTTAAAAACATGACCAAAACTTACAGGTAGGTAGACTTAGGCTTGGAAACATGTCGTTAAAGGGCAAAAATGCAAAACAACCAATAAACGGCCCTACTAAAGGCACAGAATAACGTAACACGTAGAAAATGATCGTGTCATCACGAGACTCTCGGATCAAAAACATAAGAAAAACTAGCAAGTAAGTAGATTTTAGCTTAAAAATATGTCATTGAAGAGCGAAAATTCAAAACAAACCCCAAACGGCCCCGCAAGAGACACAAACACCTTGAATGGGACCAACCTAACCCATAGCAACTAACAGTGCAGTCACAAGACTTTCGATTCGATAACATAACCCAAACTTGCAAGTAGGTAGACCTAGGGTAGAAAACATGCCATTGAAGGGCAAAATCATAAAAAAAAAATGGTCCCTCGAAGGCAAGAACACCTTGCATGGGGCCACCATAACACGTAGCAATTGATAGCACAGTCATGAGAGTCCCAGTTTGAAAACACGACCAAAACTTGCAAGTATGTAGACTTAGTCTTGAAAATCTATCGTTGAAGGGAGAAATGAAATACAGCCCCCAAATAGCCCCGCGAGAAGTAAGAACACCTCCCAGGAGACTAATATAATACATAGGACCTGACCGTGTAGTCACGTGAGTCTTAGTTTGAGAACATGAACAAAACTTGCAAGTAGCTAGACTTAGGCTTGAAATATTTCATTGAAGGGAGAAAATGCAAAACAATCCCCAAACAACCTAGTGAGAGGCACGAACACCTTGAACGGGACCAACATAACATGTAGCAACTTATTGCATAGTCATGGGACTCTTGGTTTAAAAACATGACTAAAATTTGCAAGTAGGTGGACTTAGGCTTGGAAATATGCCGTTGAAGGATAAAAATGCAAAACCTCCTCATGAGAGGCATGAACACCACACATGGGACATACGTAATACGTAGCAAATAACGGCAGAATAATGGGACTCCTGGTTCGAAAACATGACCAAAACTTGCAAGTAGGTGGACTTAGGCTTGAAAATATGTCATTAAAGGACAAAAATGCAAAATTGCCCCGTGAGAGACACGAACACCTCACACAAGACCAACGCAACATATAACAACTCACCGGGTAGTCACGGGACTCCTGGTTTAATAAAATAGCAAAAACTTGCAAGTAGGTAGACATTGGCTTGAAAAAATACCGTTAAGTGCGAAAATACAAAACAACCCCCAAATGGCCATGCGAGAGGCACAAACTCTTCGCATAGGACCAACATAACACATAGCAATTGATTGCATAGTCATGGGAGTTCCAATTCAAGAACATGACCAAAACTTGAAAGTAGTTAGACTTAGGCTTGAAAAATGCCGTTGAAGGGGGAAAATGCAAAATAGCTCCCAAACGGTCCTACAAGAGGCATGACAATCTCGCACGGGACCAACATAACACATTGAAACTGATCGTATAGTCACGGGACTCCTGATTTGAAAACATGACCAAAACATGCAAGTAGCTAGACTTAGGCTTGAAAACTGCCATTGATGGGAAAAAATGCAAAATATCCCTAAAGCGGCCCCGCGAGAGGCACGAACACCTCTCACGGGACCAACGTAAGATGCAGTAACTGATCGCGTAGTCACGATACTCCGAGTTAGAAAATATGACCAAAAATTGTAAGTAGCTAGACTTAAACTTGAAAACATGTTGCTGAAGGATGAAATTGCAAAATAACCCCCAAACGACCCCGCGAGAGGCACGAACACCTCACACTTGACCAACATAACACATAACAACTGACCGTATAGTCATGGGATTTCTGATTTGAAAAAAGACCAAAACTTGCAAGTAGGTAGACTTAGGCTAAGAAACATGTCGAAGGGAGAAAATGTAAAAATCGCCCCCAAACGGCCCGACCACAGGCACAAACATCTTACAGGGGAAAAAGGTAACACTTAGCAAATGATCGTGTAGTCATGGGACTTTCAGTTCAAAAAATACCATAACTTGACAAAAACTTACAAGTAGGTAGACTTAGGCTTGAAACTATGTCGTTGAAGGGGAAAATGTAAAAAAAAAAGGGCCCCACGAGAGGTAAAAACACCTCGCACGAGACAAACATAACACGTAGCAGCTTACTGCGTACTCAAGGGACTCTTGGTTCAAGAACATGACCAAAACTTGTAAGTAGGTAGACTTAGACTTGAAAGCATGTCGTTGAAGGACAAAAACTCCAAAAAGTCCCACAAGAGGCACGAACACCTTACACGAGACCAACGTAACATGTAGGATTTGATCGGGTAGTCATGGGACTCCCGATTCATAAATATGACAAAAACTTCCAAGTAGGTAGGATTAGGCTTGAAAATATACTATTGAAGGGAGAAAATTCAAAATAGCCCCCAAACAACCCTGTGAGAGGCACAAACACCTCGTACAGGACCAACGTAACATATAGGAACTAATCTCATTGTCATGGAACTCCCGATTTGATAACATAACCAAACATGCAAATAGGTAGACTTAGGCTTGAAAACTTATCGTTTAAGGGAGAAAATGAAAAATAACCCCCAAACGGCCTCGCAAAAAGAATTAATACCTCACATGGGACCAACATAATACATAACAACTGACTGCGTAGTCACGAGAGTTTCGGTTTGAGAACATGACCAAAACTTGCAAGTAGATAGACTTAGTCTTGAAAATATACCACTGAAGGGAGAAAATGAAAAATAACCCCAACTGACCCCACGAGAGGTAAGAACACCTCATGCGGGACCAATGTAACGCATAGTAACTCATCATGTAATCACAGGATTTTGAATTTGAGAACATGATAAAAACATGCAAGTAGCTAGACTAAGGCTTGAAAATATGCCGTTGAAGGACAAAAATACAAAGCAACCCCCAAATGGCCCCGCGAGAGGCACAAACACCTCTTAATGGACTAACGTAACCCTTAGCAAATGACTGCATAGTCAAGGGACTCCATGTTCGAAAACATGATAAGAACTTCCAAGTAGGTAGACTTAGGCTTAAAAATATGTCGTTGAAAGAAGAAAATGTAAAAGAGCCACAAACGACCCCATAAGAGGCACGATCACCTCACACGAGACCTACGTAACACGAAGCACTTGCCCATGTAGTCACGGGGCTCTCGGTTTGATAACATAAATAAAACTTTCAAATAGGTAGACTAAGGCTTGAAAATATGCCGTTAAAGGGTGAAAATGAAAAACAACCCCCAAACGGTCCCGCGAGAGGTACAAACACCTTGCACGGGACCAACATAACACGTAACAATTGATCTCTTAGTCGCGGGAGTCCCGGTTCGAGAACATGAACATAACTTGCAAGTAGCTAGACTTAGGTTCAAAACATTTCGTTGAAGGGAAAAATTGCAAAACAGTTCCCAAACAGCCCTGTGAGAGTCACGAACCCCTCAAACAGGATCAACGTAACAAATAGGACCTAATCGTGTTGTCACATAAGTTTCGATTTGAGAACATGAACAAACAAGCAAGTGTCAAGACTTAGGCTTTAAAATAAGACGTTAAAGGGACAAAATGCAAAAAAAAATCCAAACGGCCATACAAAAGGCATGAACAACTCATACGGGACCAACGTAACACGTAAAAACTCACCACATAGTCACGAAACTCCCGATTCAAAAACATGACCAAATTTTACTAGTGGACTTAGGCTTGGAAGCATGCCGTTGAAGGGTGAAAATGCAAAATCGTCTCGTGAGAGGCACTGACACCTCTCCCCGAATTGACGAAAAATGCAACAAATGACCACCTAGTCACGGGACTCCCAGTTTAAAAACATGATAAAAACTTACAAGTATGTAAGCTTATGCTTGAAAATATGCCATTTAAGGGTGAGAAAGTAAAATAGCCCCTAAACGGCCCCGCAAAAGATACGAACACCTCGGATGGGACAAAGGTAACACATAGCAATTGACCGCGTAGTCACGGGAGTCCAGGTTCGATAATATAAACAAAACTTGCAAGTAGGTAGATTTACGCTTGAAAACATACCATTAAAGGGAAAAGATACAAAACAGTACCCAAACGGCCCCGCAAGAGGTACGAACACCTCGCACGGGGCAAGCATAACACATAATAATGGACCATATAGTCACGGGACTCTCAATTCGTGAACATGACCAAAACTTGCAAGTCGCTAGACTTATGCTTGAAAATATTCTGTTAAAAGGCGAATATGCACAATGGCTCCTAAATGTCCCCGCGAGAGGCACGAACACCTTGCACGGGACAAACGTAACACGTAGCAACTGACCTCATAGTCATGGGACTCTTGATTCGAGAACATATTCAAAATTTACAAGTAGTTAGACTTAGGCTTGAAAACATGTCGTTGAAGGGATAAAATGAAAACAACCCCCCAAATGTCCATGTGAGAGGCACGAACACCTCGCACGGGACCAATGTAATACGTAGAAACTGATCTCATAGTTACAAGACTCCTGGTCAAAAACATAACCAAAACTTGAAAGTAGGTGGACTTAGACTTGGAAACATGCCTTTGAATGGCGAAAATGGAAAACTGCCCCGTGAGAGGCATGGGACCTCACTTAGAACTAATTTAACATTTAGCAAATGACTGCATAGTCAAGGAACTCCCAGTTCAAAAAATTGCAACTAGAAAGACTTAGGCTTAAAAATATGCCATTGAAGGGCGAAAATGAAAAATAACCTCCAAACAGCCCCACAAGAGGCACAAACACCTCACACGGGACCAACATAACACATACCAATTGATCGCGTAGTCACGGGACTCTCGGTTGGATAATATAACCAAACTTGAAAGTATATAGACTTAGGCTTAAAAATATGCTGCTAAACGGAGAAAATGCAAAATAGCTCCCAAATAACTCCACGAGAGGCACGAACACCTTAGTGGGACCAACATAACACATGGCAACTGGACACTTAGTCACGAGACTCCCAACTTGAGAACATGACCAAAAATTGCAAGTAGCTATACTTAGGCTTGAAAATATTTTATTGAAGGGCAAAAATGCAAAACATCTCCCAAACAGAACTGCGAGAGACACGAACACCTTGCATGGGACTAACATAAAACGTAACAACTAACCTTGTAGCTAGGGGACTCCCGTTCGATAACATAACCAAAACTTGCTAGTATCTAGACGTAGGCTTGGAAACATGCTGTAAAAGGGTGAAAATGTAAAAAAACCTCAAACGGCCCCGCAAAAGGTACCAATACCTTGTGCAGGACCAACATAACACGTAATAACTGATCGCATAGTCACGTGATGTTCAGTTAAAGAACATGACCAAAACTTATAAGTAGGCAGACTTAGGCTTAAAAACATGCCATAAAGGGAGAAATTGCAAAAAGCACCAAAACGGCTCTGCGAGAGGTACGAACACCTCGTAAGGGACCATAATAATACGTCACAACTGATCACATAGTCATAGGACTCCCGATTAGAAAGTATGATCAAAAATCTATTATATGTAGACTTAGGTTTGAAAACATGCCCTTGAAGGGAAAAATCGCAAAGCATCCCCCAAATGGACTCATGAGAGGCAAGAATACCTCGCATGAAACCAATGTATCATGTAGCAACTGACCACATAGACACGTGACTCCGGGTTCCACAACATGACCAAAACTTGTAAGTAGGTAAACTTAGGATTAAAAACATGTCCTTGAAGGGTTAAAATGCAAAAATAGCTCCCAAACGGCCCTGTGAGAGGCACTAACATCTCGCAACGATTCAACATAATATATAGCAATTGATCGCATAGCCACGGGACTCCCAGTTCAGGAACATAACCAAAACTTTCAAGTAGGTAGACTTAAGCTTGAAAACATGCCGTTTAAGGACCAAAATGTTTAACAGTCCCTAAACGGCCCTGTGAGAGGCACGAACACCTCCCACAAGACCAACATAACACGTAGCAACTGATCGCATAGTAACTAGACTCCCAATTCGAGAACATGAACAAAACTTGCAAGTAACTAGACTTAGGCTCGAAAACATGTCGTTGAAGAGAAAAAAAATCCAAAATAACCACCAAATGGCCCCACGAGAGGCATTAACACCTCGCACAAAACCAGTGTAACTTGTAACAACTGATTACGTAATCACGGGACTCCCGATTTGAGAACATCAAAAAATGTGCATGTAGCTAAACGTAAATCTTATAATATACCATTGAGGGCAAAATTTTAAAACAGTTTCCAAAATGGCCTCGCGAGAGGCACGAACACCTCGCTTGGAATCAACGTAACACATAGAATCTGATCGCGCAATCACAGGACTCAAGGATTGGGAACTTGATAAAAACTTTCAAGTAGCTAGACTTAGGCTTGAAAACATGCTATTGATGGGCTAAAATGCAAAACAACCCCAAAGCGGCCCTGTGAGATGCACAAACTCCTTGCACGGGACCAATGTAAAACATAGCAACTGACTGAGTAGTCACAGGACTCTGAATATGACCAAAACTTGCAAGTAGGTAGACTTGGGCTTGAAAACATACCGTTAAAGAGAAAAAATGCAAACCATCCCCCAAACTGTCCCACGAGAGGCACAAACACCACGCACAGGACCAACGTAACATGTAGCAACAGACCGCATACTCACAGGACTCTCGGTTCTAGAACATGACCAAAACTTTCAAGTTGGTAGACATAGGCTTGAAAACATACTATTGAATGGCGAAAATGCAAAATATCCCCCCAAACAGTCCCGAGATAGGCACCAACACCTCGCACGGGACAAACATAACACGTAGCTACTAACTGCATAGCCACAGGACTCCCAATTCAAAAATATGAATAAAACTTACAAGTACGTAGACTTATGCTTAAAAGCATGATGTTGAGGGAAAAAATGCAAAACAACCCTCAAACGACCCCACGAGCAGGAACACCTCTCACAGGACCAACATAACACGTAGCAACTAATCACGTGGTCATAAGACTTCCAATTTGAGAGCATGACCAAAACTTGCAAGTAGCTAGACTTTGGCTTGAAAACATTCAATTGAAGGGAGAAAATGCAAAAAAACTCTAAAAATGTCCCCGTGAGAGGCACAAACACCTCGCACTGGACCAACATAACATATAGTAACAGATCTTGTAGTCACGGGACTCTCGATTCGACAACATGACCAAAACATGCAAGTGTCTAAACTTAGGCTTGATAACATGCCATTGATGGGCAAAAATAGAAAATAATTCAATTTAGAGTGTTTTCACAATTATTCATTCACATATATTTTCGTAAACAAACAACCAAGAAAAGGGGGCATATACCACTATTTCCAATTCGGAGTGTTCTCCTAATTTTTTACACTTCCAACACATTTGACATCAATTTTCGTAAATCAAAAGAGACACCCTAGATTCGAATTATGGGTTAGTCCCCAACCTTGTTAATCTTATGAAATACGTGGACTTTTATGCCATTTTTTGCTACATAGGCGTTCCAAAGTTATTTTTGGGTTTCAAGTCATTTGTTACTTACCACTTGAGACATTCTTAAAGGGTTTTTTTTTGCATGCCTCGATGGAAAAGGAACATTTGTAGCATATTTATGCAAGCATGAGCTGTAATTTTTTTTGCTACACATATTCACAAAAACATGTGTTGTATTTTATTTTTTATTGTACAAATTCATGGAAGCATGCGTTGTAGTTTATTACGTAAAAAATATTTTTTTATACAAGTTGTTTAATATGAAAAATGAAAATTTAAGGGGTATTTTGACTTTGACAACCATTTTATTTTCATATTTAGACTTTACCCACAATTTTGTTTTCTTTTATACTTTACCACTCTTTTTTAATGGTCACCGGTCGAAAGAAAGAAAAGAGTGGTAAAGTATAAAAGAAAATAAAACGGTAGGTAATTCTAATTATTAAAACTAAATGAGTGGTAAAGTTAAATACCCCTTAAACAAAATTGTAATCCTTAGAAGCTAGGACAATGTCTAGATTTCTTTTTCAGTATGTGAAATTTATTCTAGTTAGTTTGTTTTCCTTTAAGATAAAAGTAAGTGGGTTGAATGTTAAGGCCATTTTTTAAATTTAAGAAACATAATTTAATAAATTGTTTTCAAATTAAATATGCAAGAATTAACTTTTAATTAAATTAAATTTGACTTCCCTCTATCGACAATTAAAACTAATCCCATAGAGAATCCTAGTTCCCTTGTGAAGAGATATTTCTCACTGGGAGCTTAAATCACCCCGCCTTATACTTGCCAAATTTTTCATCTTTCAATTATGGTATCGGGACAGTCCAAAAAACTTTTATCCAATATAATTGAATAACTAATGTCTTTTAATTCCATAATTAATGACACATGCTCCATTTTAGAGGATATCATTAATTATGTTTAAGAGTATACCATTGCTTAATTATTCTAATTTGAATCCTCTCGTGTTGAGGATTACTCACTCACATTCAAATTTAAATACCCGATGTTATGATTAATTCCTTTCGTGAGGGAGGATGGATAAATTTTATGCAAGGAATTAGTCACATCACATTCTTATAACACCGATGGAGATCGTGAATTTAATGTTGAAACTCCTCTCCCACTTAATATTTTGTACTTGAGAGTAATTTTTAAAAATATTTATTCGATTCTAAACAAATTTAAGGGTATTTTGATTTTATCACCCATTTATTTATCCTATATAGACTTTACCCATCATTTTGTTTCTTTTAGACTTTACCACTCTTTTTATACTACTGCTGAACAGACCGCTAAAATTTTGGATTGGGATTTATTTATATCCCATACATTCAAAAGTTGCAAACTTTAACCTGAAGATATATTTAGTAGTGCAATTCTAACCTCCTTCGATCATTCGTTAAAAAAAATTAATGGAACAGATGTTTAGATATCCAACGTGCCATATTTATGTTAGTTTTCCAATAAGTATTTTCCATGTGGAAAAAAATCATTGTACTAATAATAACGGCCTTGCCTTTCCTCTTTTAAAAAATTATCACCCCCTCATTATGCTTCCCCCTCCATACCGCCTACTTTCTCTTCCCTTTACTCCAACAAAAGGTAACCTCTATTTTACATTCCCAAGATCTTTTTCCCCCTCTATCTTGGGCACGCACACGCTCTTTGGTGTAAAGCTAAAGGGAAAAATCTCTTAAGATTATTTATGTTCACACACTCACCATCACAGTGCACCATGTCCATGCATTAAATGCTTTCATGGAAGAGAGAGTTTAGTTTGCTTTTCTTTTTATGATATTTGATATCCCATTTCTTTATCAATAAAAATGCAATGGGTGGGTTTTAATCTTAAGTGATAGAGAATGATTAATTCATCGTTGTGGGAAAGTGGTGGAAGTGGTAGGTGTTGGGGGAACATGCAATAGGTTGTGGAGGTGGTAAGCAGTGGTTGAGATTGTGGGTGAGAGTTGCGAGATTGTTTGCATGAGTGGCGGATGCCCATTGTTCATGTAGACAAACATATCATATGTTTAATTGACTTCCATTACTTCTTAAAATGAAGTACTCGCATAGGTTTACAATCTCATAACTAAATGTATCTTTGAGGTTAAGTTTTGAACTTTTTAAAGTTTTGAGTTAATATCAAATTGACATCAAACCTAGGGGTTAAATTGTATTTTTCCCTTTTTTATAAAAAATTATAACTATTGGATCACTATGCAGGTGACACACACACACACACAAACATATATATATATATATATATATATATATATATATATATATAGATAGAGAGAGAGAGAGAGAGAGAAAGTCGGGTTCGAGTGAGGTCCTTAAATGTAGACCAATAAATTTAAATGAGTAAAAAAATATGTTTGGGGAAGTTTTTTTACAAAGTATTTAATTATTCACTCGATACCCTATAAAAATCAACCCAAAATAAATAATATCTTTTAAAAAGAGTCAATTTATGTTAGTTTTAAAGCAACATAAATGCTGGCAAATATTGATTAATTTTTTAAATAGTTAAAAAAAAACTACTTGTTTTTTTTACCAAATATCTTAACATTCTATAGATACCCTATAAAAAATAAGGACAAAATATTTTTTTACTATTTTAAATAAACTGGTCCACATTCAAGGCTCGCATTCAAGGACCTCACAGGAGTCTCTCCATGTACACATATATAAATACATACATACATTGTGTGTGTGTGTGTGTGTGTGTAGATGTATGTATATAAAGTCAATATATCCATCATGTCTCATTAAAGATACGTAAATAGCATACCATTGTAAAATATTAAAAAATTAAATTTTTAGTAAAATTTGGTGTATATGAACTCCCTACTGAGGAGATTATCTAAAAATCCATTGATCTAACTATATACACACATAAATGAGTTAAAGACTTGAGCAACTAATTTATTACATTTAAATATTCTCTTTATTCTAAATTAAGAGTCCATTATTTCTTTTTTGGTCATCCCAAATTTATAGACCACTTTTCTTTTTTGGACATAATCAACAAATCACATTTCACGACCGTAAAGTTTCGATCATGGCCATTGATTTGGTATATCCTTGATCTATACAAGAAATGGATAAGGACTCTTAATTTGGGACTAGGCGAGAATTTAATTTTATATTTATGCCTTTGATCAGTCCATACCTAAAAAATTGTATTAAGATCGTCCCAATTATTATTGAGCTTAGAAATTCGTCAAGGATAATCTGAGTTTATTTAGCTTAATCATAACATATCAAATAGCAAGTTGGGCTTTAAAGTAGGACATTTTGTGGGCTTCATACTCTAGAATAACTATGTTACAAATATATTTGAGCTATTGTATTCAAATTTGAGATAAAATTGATTTGAATTCAAAAAAATTACATTTTAACTTCTATCAAATGTCAAATGTTCTTATTCAGATACTAAAACACGAACTATTTGAAATTATATGAACCTAAAGGGATACATTAAAGTTGTTGACTCTGTTGCCGAATGCTAGCAATTGTCGCCCCCTCTCACTCGTCGCACATAAGTTACTAGTATAACCAAAAGGATACATTAAAGATGAAAGCTAAAAATACATGTCAGAATGATAAGAAATAAATTAGCATATAAATTTATTTTTAATTAATTAATTGATTAATAATATAAATATCATGTCAAACTATAAGATGGGTTGGAACCACATAGAAGATTATGACAGAGAAATACACAATAGTAATGGACAGAAATAAAGAATGCTAAGGGAAGGGAGACTGATTTTGGTAGTCATTGGCAGTTCATATAGAAGATGGAATGACCGTCAAGGGAAGAGTTCAAAGTGTTAGGGGTATTTATTAGATTCTACGTACCTTTTGGTCTGACTTAACAGTCAACTTTGGTCAACTGACAGTCCTAGCTAAAAAAATAGTGGGTGCTCAGCCTATGCATGAATTTTTTTAATGTATTTTCAAAATAAATAGCTTTGGGGGGATAATTTGGAAACTCTTTATGTTAATAAACAAGTTGTGTAATTTATTTCAAATAATAAAGATGAAAAAATATTAAGATCGAGTTTTGTCACCAATTAGTCTTGTTTACTAAGCACGTAGTCAAATAGATCCTATGACCCTTTTTTTGCTCCAACATATCCCATGAAAAAATATTTTTGCTCCAATAAGTACTATTTTAAACATGTAGTGAATATTCAATACATGTATAAATAGGACCTATTGAGAAAATTATGTTTTGATAGGACCAATTAGGAAATGTCTTATATAAATAGGACTTATTTATCAAGCTCACATAAATCAAAAAGGTGTTGGTGGGATAAATGTTTCATTAGAGTTAGAGTTTTATTTTAATGATTGTGACTTTTAAAGTTAAAAGGCATGGCTTTTATAAATAATTATTTCTTTTGTCAAAAGGTGTGACTTTCGTCAAAAGGCGAAACCTTTGGCCAAAGTCATTAACCAAATCTATAAATAGAAAGATATTTTCCCCGCAGGAAAGAGAGAACAACACCAAGATCATCTTTCTCTCCATTTTCCTTATAAAACAAAACACATACTTTAGTTCTTTTCTTGTAAATCTACTCTTTTGTGGGGCTTCAACAAAATATTAGAAATGGTTCTCAATCAAATTTCCAAAGTGGTTTAAAATTGTTGTCTTCACTAATGCAAAAATGCAAACAACGTCGTTCCATTTCATGTTGACTATAAATTTGCAGATACCCGTTTGCATACCGTTATGGTGGGGGTAAATACTACTCTTAGAAAATTGTTAATCATGACTTCAAGTAATAATTTCATGTTTTCCATTTTTATCTCCTTCATTCAATTTACATCATTTTCCCCTATAATCTAAGAATAATATCTTTTGTTTTTTATTAAGGATTTGTAATTTCAAGTCCCAATTAAGGAAATGGATATAACCAAAGAAGTATGTACAAATTTTGTGTTGTTTATCATTGTCAAGGTAAGCAATCTTACATTTCATATAAAGTTTATTGATGTATTTTATTGGTGTTCATGCATTGTCAAGTTACAATTGTGTCTCTATGAATAAGTGGTTTTCCCTTAATCATGTTTACATATATGCACTGTATCATTCATATTGTTCGACCGAAGCAGCCCCATTTACATTGCTTGATTTTGGAATAATATGTAAGATATTGTTCAATTAAAGAACACAAACTGTAAAATGTGATTTAATCAATCTAAACATTAATCGATTAATTAATTATGCATGTTATAGTTCTTTAAATAATAGGATCTTGAATTATCATGATAATCACATCTTAACTTCATGATTTTCACATATAATCATCATACGAAATATAAAATGATAATATAATAACATACCTTGATTAATATCTATGAATTTAGACTTTATTCATTTGCCTCCATCATGTCACAACTAAAGAAATTACTGGAACAGTCAACCTTAATGATGTCTGATCGGGTTGATTTTCGGACTATGGACTCATCTTGTCATCGAAAAAAATGTGTTATAGTTTCAACGCATTCCAATGGTTAGATCTCCATCTATGATTAAAACACTATTCTAAAAATTAACCCCCATCAAGAATTCGAATTTCTCTCTTTTTCTTATGAAATTTGTGTTGTGTATTGAATGAATGAATGATGGATTTTACCACTTTATTAATAGTCAAAGAGAGTACTGAAATCTTTTACAGTCACTTAATATAAACAATGCATCAAGGTAGATACCCAAGAGTTATTAGACCTTAATTAATCAAAAATATCCTTTAATTAACCATCTTAATAACATTGACTCTTAATATTTGGAGTACCCTTTCATTAATAAAAGTGACTATTAATATGATTTTATTATGGAACACGTTATGAAAGAATTATTATTTTGAATCATTCTAACATAAAATTCAGTTTGACGTCAGTTGTTAGTGGTTAAAAAATTTCTTGTTATTTGCTTTTGGGAACCGTCATTCGAGTAATATTTGGCTTTAGCCAAAGACTCGTTGTGAATTGAATTGTCACATTTTTTGGATTGAAAAGTTGTTGTCATTAAAAAGTGTTCATATTTCTGTACAGTGGAGTCTTTACATTATTTTGTAGTGGTTATGATCATCTAGTTATCCATATACAAGTGAAGCATTAAAATGCCTTCGTTTATAGCCATTTTAATCCAATTCGTCATTTATGATTTATCACTTCATGATACCAATGTAAACATATGGTTGTGTATATAAGATAAAATATGTATATTATTGGTGTCCAAAATTGGTAATGATTAGGATCAGTCTTAGATTAATTACACCAATTATTATCAACTATGGATAATAGAGGAAAGATATAATCTAGAGTGAGAAAAAGAAATAAACCAAGGTTTTTTACGTGCTTTATCCCAGTAAGGTGCCTACATCCATGGATACAATGCCACCGAGTATTAGGGTTTGAGTATAAGCCACTCAAGAACTCTTTAGGGTTTAGGACAAACTATTTTTCAATTGTCCTTATTTGAGCGAGTTAGTGAGCTATTTATAGTAATAGGAAGAGGAAGAGGTGGAATACCTTTATACAATTGATATTTACACCCATACACTATAATTAAAAATTGTGTATTTATCCACATGCATGTTCACGTTGACTGTTGAGATCCTCACGGGTGTCTGTCACCTTACTGACTGTTTATATTCCTGAGGTTGGTCGGCTAATGATATGACCAAAATTTACCCTCATCTCTTAGGATGATGAGTATCACATCGCACGATTGAGCCTTCACAAGAGCCTCACATATCATTTGTGGGGTCAGCCATGGTTTAATCATGGGTGGGGTCGTCCAGATCAGGGCCGGTCTCAGTAGGGTCGGCCATGGATTAATCATTGGCGGGGTCGTCCAGATAAGGGTGGGACTCGGTAGGGTCGGCCATGGCTTAAACATTGGCAAGGTCGTCCAGATAAGGGTTGGCCTCAGTAGGGTCGGTCATGGCTTAATCATTGGCGGGGTCGTCCAGATAAGGGTCGGCCTCAGTGGGGTCGACAATGACTTAATCATTAGCGGGGTCATCCAGATAAGGGTCGACCTCAGTGGGGTTGATCGCGACTTAATCATTGGCGAGGTCGTCCTGATCACTTCAGTCGAGACTACATTTGTACCTATCAGCGCAAGATCATCAGTCTGTTATTGGCAACCTCAGACATCATGGCAGCTACCTTGATCATTAGGCAAGGAACTTGGTACCTCGGCTTAGGCTCTCATCATATAGTGACTACATCAGAGACCATGGAGGACTCCCATCAGGGGACTCACTCATCAACTCGACCTCAGCCTCGACCTCATCCTCAGTCTCATAGCTCATCACATAATGCCTCGGCCTTGTCCTCGTCTAAGATAGTGACTCGGCCTCGTCCTCATATATAATAGAGACTCGGCCTCATCCTCATCTCAGAATATGACCATAATTGGCTACATAGGCCTTCTCAGTATTAAGGTCGTCTTGGCCTCGACCAACCCAACATGGCCGACAGTGACACCTGGCAGGGCACGCATGGAACAGTGCGCGTAGGTTGCAGATCCCACGTAGGCAAAACCATTATAGGAAGATCTCCCTCATACGTGAGGGAATATTTCATCACCATTCTCTACATGTGACAGTGACAGGTGGCTTCACTAGATTGGCTAGATCATCCTACACATGCTCATTGCATGCCTAGGGGTACACTACACCCCCAGGCACTATATATACTTATCTTATCCTACCTTGTAAAGCGGTCCTCAATTACAAACCCTAGATGAAGCTCTATCAAAATACACAGTAGAGAGAGAAAGTGAGCGTATTGTATCACAAGGCCATTAGAGCCCTTCTTTTATAGTGAAGATCACTCACCTGCACAGTGGACGTAGGCCTAGATAGGTTGATCCACTTAAATTGTTGTCTCGACTCCTCATCTTTTTCTACATATATATATTTCCTATTTGTTGTCATTGTTATACATGTTTGAGCTCTATAACACCTTAATCTGGTGGTACTATTTATAGCATCATCAGCTAGTGTGCCAACTAAGGAGGTGATTCGGTAGACCACTTTTATCTGTTGTCTTGGACCCAATGAATATGATGGCATGTGTCACATTATTATTTGTCCACATGGCCTTGTTATTTTAGGTTACAACAAAATCCACCAATACTTTATTCTTGGTTGCAATGATTAGTGACTGAAAGGATGGAGTATTATATGTTAGGATTTTCTTGGCTTTCTAGAAATGTCTGGTCCGCTATCGGCCTCCTAGAGTTGCAAATTTCTGAATGTCATTTCCTAAGGCCAATGATAATTTTGTAAATAGTAATAAAAATAGCGAATCGTCTGGGGGTACCCTAGTCATTTTGTTTCTTGGTAACTGACATGCCGTTGAAAGATTAAGTGGTGGTACATTTAATCACTTCACTTCATGTAGCTCAGGGTATGTCGGTGAGTATGATAAAACATTATTTCCCTCCTTATTCCTCTCTCCTTGTATTTCAAACTCTTCTCTTCCTTCTCAAGTTTTTATTTCGCAATTTGTGAGAGTTATTCCTCCTTGCTAATTCTTTTTCGCTGTAGGAACCCTTCTCCTCTTTACTGAAAAATGGTGTATATGGTTTATGAGAGTTCTTTAATGGTGTTTAGGGTTTCCTATAGAATTCCTGATTAGGTAAAAACATAATTTCTAATAGGTCCTTGTGACCTATGTGCATTGGAGGAGAGTCACTAAATCCCCACTATTTATATTGCTGACTGTGAGGTGACACTCCCTCCAAATCGATTGTTTTTAGAATCTTGTCAGTATTTGATGTGGTCCCAGCCCAAGCGGCTCCCAACACTTGGAGGGTAGTTAATGGATTAAATTGTATTAATGATTGGTTTGGAACCAACATAGGAATAAATGAATTAATGTACTGCTATAGTTGGGGGACCACTAATGATAATATTTATTACTTAAAGATAAGATTCTACAATAGAGCCCTAGTAGTAAATTTTCCTGATTCCAATAAAAATTATTAAGATCATGGGTTGATTATGAAATATTAGCAATTTTCCCCTCTTCTTAAGGGTAAAGAATTCAATAGGTCCTATTGTCCCGAGGAGGGTCAGGGGATAGGTAGAAATTTTCACATTCTTGCATAATTTTCCTATTTTTGGTCTGTAACCTAATTCTATTATTGACTGCATTTTTTGTCTTTCTGTTTTGCAGAGAAGAAGAAGAAAGATATACCTCGTATCTCAGAGGTTGGTTTTACCGACCTAATGGCTGTTTGGTCCATCCAATAGAGGATTAGTGAAGCTCATCCTCATCCTGACTTTGTTCTAATTGGCTACCATAGCTCGGTTACTTACTTTGTTTCTTGCCCAATCGAAGGAATTCCATCAACCCCCGTCATTTTAGAAGACCCAAATTCTTCATCTTCAGTTGCTAAATCTGACTCCCCACCACAAGTAGAAGGGAATTTCTCTGTTAAGGGAACTTCTTTATCTTTTGAATCCCTAGACCTTACGCTCGTGCTGGCCGATATCTCTTTGCTAAAAACTGTTATGAGGAAGATTCCCAACCATATCACTGGCTCCAAGTCCCCACCTCTTGTTGAGAAAAGTCTGATATTGGGGGATCCAAGCACCCCATAGTGATTAAAACCTCTCTGATGAATAATCAAGAGCCCCATTTTAATAGGGTTATAACCCCCACCCTAGAGTTGACTGGGAAAAATCATGCCGAAAAGGGCTAGGGAAGTTCCCAATCAGTTACTATTAACCCAAGCCTTGCTCCTGGGCTAATTGGGGCGGAGGTTCTTCCATCCCACGAGGTTGCGGATTCTTATTTTCCTTGAGCCAGGTTAGTCGAGCGTGCTAACCAAAATTTGGCTCTAGTAAGTGTCACTTAATATTTCCATATTGCCATGTGTCGCTATTATTTACTACTGATGTTTATGAATGGTGAATTTTTCACTTCTTCGTTGAGTAAGACCAATTGCAGAGGATGGACAACTAGTTAAAGGGTCCTCTACAGATGTGCAGGCATCTTTCGAAGGCATGGGCTAATCCCTGGAGGTTATCAGAAAGGCCCGTGAGGATGATAAAACGAAGATGGAAGATATCATTACGGAGCTGGATGATGGGAAGACCAATGTCGAGGAAGCGCGGGAGGTTCCATACAGAAGGCCAAAAAGTACAAGCAGGATGCCTATATCCGAGGGTGGGATAAGGCATTCTCCACTACTACCATTTAAGTGAAGTATTTGAAGAAGTAATGTTTTAAGGAAGGTTGGGATACGACTATAACCCAGGTCAGCACTGCTATTAACTCTGATCTCTTCTTCCAACACAATCCAAGTACTCTTCCTAAAATTGAGGAGGAAGTTTATGATGAAGAGGGGATGGTTGAGTCCTCTGTGACTTAGGAGAAGATGGTGGTGGTTGCCTGGATAGTGTAGGAGGTGACCTAAGATAAGGAGAAGGTGTAATAGATAGGACTCCTTATAATTTTGCTTTATGACTTTTTGATGTTGTTATTCCATTCCTTTGCTTGTAATACTCTCACAGTTATAATAAAATTCCTCATTTTTTTAGTCATGACATTGTTCAGTATAGCGCATTCCCTTTTTTTCCTTACTTATGCAATGTCTTATTCATTTTAGTTTAACTCCAAGAAGGTTGAGTTGGTTACTGTTGAAACTAAACTTTTTTATAGGTGTAGCCAGTTGTTAGGAGCTGGTTATGAAGACCTAGATGAAGAAGAGATAGAGGAAATGCTTGGCCTGGATGTATCTGACCAGGCTAAGGAGGCTTATCTTCAAATATGAAGGTTGTTCCATCAGATAGTAGCGACCAGCGCCTCTTATTACGAGATGATTCTCCAATTCCAGCGAGATCACAAAGATATAGTTGCTAATTTTTCTTTCAACTATGAGAAAAATATTGTTATTCTTTTGAGTGACAGTGGATTTGGTAAGAAACTACCATAGTTGTCTTTGGCATACTCTTAGAAAGAATTTATGTCGTATTCAGATGTAAAGAGTTCTCGGGAGGTAGCTAGTCTTCTTGATCAGGAAAATAAATTTTTAAGGAATTAACTGGAGGGTATTAAGAAGGCAGAAACTGCTGATCAAAGTGAAGGAGCGTCATTTTTATAGCAGGAAAATTCTCGACTAATGAAGGAGTTAGAGAAATTTAAGAAATCAAAAGGAGGTCAGTCTTCTGGACAAGTGGCTGTTACTCGTCCATCAGTGGAAGAGTAGAAAAATAAAAAGAAATTTGTCGACCAAACAAATCTCATAAAGAATTAGTCGACTACTATGAAGAAATTAAATGAGAAGTTGATCGCTTAACTTATCATTTTCATAAATAGCCTCGAATAATATGGATGAATGGTTACGTTGAGGTGATGGAACACTTGGGCAATGAACTTGAGAAAGCCCGTAGAGAAGGTTATAAGTGGGGTTAGATAAATGTGCTTACTGTGATGAAGCTTATGAAGGAAGATAGTCTCAGGAACTGGCATGACCCTAGATGTTAGGACTAACCCACTCCTCCTTTTCAGTTGGATACTTATTGGATCCCGACTGACGTAATCCTTATTAGTTTGATTAATAAATATCTTAGGGATGACTGTTTACATTGAAATGATGACCTTAGTCAGCCTTTGCATCTGGTGGATAGAGTTAGTTATAGTAATCAATTAAGTCTTAGGGACTTGAGAGAAATGATCATTCCTTCTGCATTGGACGTTCCTCCTGTTGGTATAAAGAAGGATCTGGGAAAGCGTCCAGTCGATTAAGTAGTTTATATTATTTATTGTTGAATATTCCCTTGTAATGATACAGTGACATTTAGAATATTTTAGTAAAAGCTTTAACTGCTTTTATTATGTAATTATGGCCTACCAACAATTTAGTTTATGATTATGTAGTCAACAGTAAGACGAATATGAATACTAGTTTGGACGAACTCATGCTATCCTACCTTAGATTCTACTAACGTTCCTTTGTTTATGGTCTCTCAAATGGATCTTGTCATTTTGACCAAATGTTTAAGGAATTTTCCTTAATTTGGTCTGGCAAAATTTCATATTCTTGACACAAGGGAGTCATACATGAAATTTTGTATTTGGATCTTCTCAAACGTGGTTTGTCTAAAGATGAAGTCATATGTGAAGTTTTGACTTGAATTTTAAAGATTAGTTTTCCTTGTTAGTTGAGGGATCTCTTGCTTAGTAAATATCCCACTCCCGAAAAAAATAAAAATAAAATACGAAAAGGAAATCAACTTTTTATGAAACTTGATGATCTTTATTGAAGATTAAAAATGAGTGACAAGAAATAATAAAGGATTAAATTTCATTAGATTATTGATAGTATTTTGTCCTCAGATGCTCAGCATTCCACGGGTTCTTGAATTGTACTCCTTTCAGGGTTTCTAGGCAATAAGTGCCTGGTTGGACAATTGTAGAAATACGGAATGGACCATATCAATTTGGTTCTAATTTGTTTCTTTTCTAGAGTACCTTGTTTAACTCGTAGTCTCCTTATTTAAGGTTGCTTGGTTTGACTCTCTTGTTGTAGAATTGGACAGTTCGTTGCTCCTTTTCTACCACGCGTAGTGTGGCGTTTTCTCTAACTTCCTCAAATAAGTCCAAATACAAACTTCTCATGAGATCACTCTTGAGGGAATTGAAATTGAGTAGTTTATGACTAGACAACCCAATTTTTGTTAGGACCACTACCTTTGTCCCAAATGATAAAATATATGGGGTTCAACTGGTGGCTATCCTCGATGTGGTTTTATAAGCCCAAAGAATGCATTTTAGTTCATTTTCTAGCTTTACTTGGCATCATCCAAACTCTTCTTCATTCCGTCGAGCAGATTTTTATTTGTTACCTCTATTTTCCCATTGCGTTGAGAGTGTTTGGGAACGGAATGCAACTTTTGGATTTTGGATTGGATACAGTAATGTTCAAACTCGTGGTTATTAAATTACGTCCCATGGTCAATGATGAAGGCATATGTCATGCCATACCGACAAATGATGTTATTTCATATAAACTGGAAGACCTTCTCATAAGGCATGTCCACTAGAGGTTCAGATTCAACCCACTTGGTGAAGTAATCTATCATAATGATCAAATATATGAACCTTCCTCTTGTCTTCGACAGTGGGCTAACCAGGTCAACTCCTTATATGAAAAAGGATCATGGATACGTGATCAGTGTAAGAGTGTCACCAGTTGCCTAAGGATAGTAGAGTATCTTTGGCATTTATCACAACACCTCGCATAAGCGACACAATTTGCTTTTATGGTGGGATAGTAATAACCATGTGTGTCCACTCATGTAACTAACGATTTGCTTGCTGAATGAGCTCCACGGGATCCTTCATTCATTTCTGTAATTATGTTTGGTACTTTGGCTAGATGAACGCACCTGAGCGGTGAAATGATGAATCCTCTAATATATATATATATATATATATATATATATATATATATATATATATATATATATAATTCCTCCTTCCATAACATATCCGTCTACTTTGTATCTTAGTTTCCTGGCCACCTTTGGATCGACTAACAGGATTCTCCTCTCAATGTACTCCTTTATCGGATCCATCCATGAGGGGACTAAATCTAATGTAATCATATTGAGGATCTCTTCGTCAATACTCCAATGCATGAGTATTTATACTAGAATGGTTCTTTCCAACTCAGTTTTGGTCGTGGAAACAAGTCAAGCGAGTGTGTTTGCTCGAGCGTTATCAATCCTAAAAATTCTAATTATTTTGACCGCCTAAAATTTAGACATATTATCTAGAGATTTGGCCATTTACTTTGTCATGAATTATCCTTTGACTCCGTAAACACTTAACACTTGGTTCAAGATCAGTAGTGAGTCATTGTGTGGTTGTGTCTGCTCGGCACCTAGAGAGTGATAATTCTAACCTGGTTATTAGTGCATCATACTCTACTTCATTATTGGGGCTTTGAATTGGAATCTGAGTGTTAATTATCATTACATCCCTGCTTTCAAAGGGACATGACGATCTATCCACATACATCTTCCAAATAGGAGTCTCTTTTTAAAATCCCCTTCAACCATAATTCTATAGTTGAATATCTTTTGACCTTGCCCATGGTAGTGGGAGCCATTTTATCGCTTAGACGAGGTCTCTTATATATCATCCTCTTGGTTGGTTATACATATCATAGAGTTATCTTTCAAAGATGTTTGCTCAATTAGTTTAACTTTTGAACTCTCTTTCGAAGAAGCCTATTCGTCTGGATGTACTACTGAGTTTTCTTCCATAAAAGTCTACTTGGCAGGTTTTTCTTTCATAACTGAACTCTTTTATGAAATCCTCCATTACTTGGCCTTTTACCATTGTTTTAGGTTCATAATGTATGTCATATTCTTCCAACTCCACAACCCAAGCCATCAATATTCTTGATTTCTCTTGTTTATGAATAGCTTGGCGCAAGGGTAGATTCATGTAGACTACATTGGTATGTGCCTATAAATATGGCTTCATTCTTTGAGAAACTTCAATGAGGGCTAAAATTAGATTTTTCCAGTCATGTGTAACGAATTTTGACTCATCGGTAGGGCTTTCTTATGTAGTAAATCGATTTTTGCGCCCCATTTTCTAATCGAATAAGTGTCGAGCTAACTGTTGATTCAGACACGACCAGGTACAAGTAGATCTTCTCTGCCATTAGCACTCTCGAGAGTAATGGTGGGGATCCCCGATATTTATTCAACTATAGGAAGGCATTTTTACATTCTTCATTCCACTCGAAAGACTTTCTCAGCACCTTAAAGAAAGGGAGGCACCTATCAGTAGCCCATGAGATTAATATATTAAGGGTTGTGTAAGGACATAAATTTCCAATTGATTCCCTGTATTATTTTGACTTAATTCCGTGAACAAAACTGTGTTTGTAATATGTCATAGGGAGAGGTTATTTTGTCACGATCCCATTTGGTCTATGACGTAGTGAAGAAATTGAAGATATTGCGACAAAGCTTTAAAGAATTAATCATGCTGAAGTTTAATTGGTGCAAGTTTATTCGTCTTCAAGTTAATTGCATTCCGAGATCACACAGGTATGAATGCGTATAATTAATGGTGCTCGAAATTGTTTTTATAAAAGATAAGAATGTAATTTTTATAAGGAAAATATTTTTAAATGTTTTAAAAGTGTTTTAGATGTTTTAAACTACGTTTTATTCTGATAAGCTCTAAAAATAGTTTGACTTATTTAGATCTCTTTTGGAAGAGACGTTTTAAAGAAAAAGTCAAATTGACACACGGCATCGTTCGAACGACAGTTGTCCTTCATTCGAACGAGATGGCTATGTCGCGCGAACGACTTGCCATTCTCGTTCGAGTGACATGTTTTTCGAGGTGGTAATCTTTTCCTATTTAAAGCATGGTTTCGTCAGAATTAATAAGGGTGCATTCTGGAAAAACTGTTTACGATCCAAAAATGTGTTTGCACATGTTTTTCTAAGGTTTCAAAGCTTAAACACACCCTTAGAGTTTGTAAAGATCCGGGTTATCATTATTATATGTTTATGTGATCCTGTTGCACCAAGAAGGTTTGTTCTACACTTGAACATCAGGGTTTTGCGGTGAAGAATAGAGAAGGACTTCTTGTTCGACATCGTAGACGTATCAAAGCCATTCGGTGGACACCGAGACATACGTGGACGCGTGTGTTGTGGACATGTATCATGGAAGAAGAACTTTCTGCGTGGGAACTGTGAGAGGAGTGGTAGAAGATCAGAAGAGCGTCACGACCCGTGGGGATCGAGTCGTTGAGTGATTCTTTTGTCTGTTCGTTGTAATTCCACATTCATAGTGATTGTTTGGCTTGGGCCGTCCGAGGTTGTTTTCCCATTTTAGTTTTTTTCCTCATACATCCGACGTTGTGAGTATTCTTTACTTCAATTTACTTTCTTTAATCACTAAAAGTATGTTTAGGATTAATCAAGATAAAATTGGTTTAAAGTAAGAATTGGTTTTCACAACTTGGTTTGGTGCTAATCAAAAGTTAGATCATTTTTGGTGAAAAATGGTTTGATTTGAAACACACGCATAAGGACCACTATTTCAAATTGGTATCAAAACTAGAAAACATAATCTATTTGTTTTGTGACCCCGTGTGTTTTCAAAGATGAATTTTGGAAATAACAAACTTTTTCGAACTCTTATTTTTTATGGAACTAATTACACTTATTGGAAGATGAGAATGAAAAGTGCATTAAAATTTATTGATGAGCGTGTGTGGCTAGAAGTTGAGAAAGGTTGGACACCCCATTTTACTATTTGAAGTGAGGTCACTAATTTAAAGCCTATCGAGTCATGGACCGAAACTGAACATAAACTTTCACAATATAATTCTAAGGGATTGCACGTTATTTCTTCACATGTCACGCCAGAAGAATATAATAGAATTATGACTTGTGAAACATCAAAATAGGCTTGGGATATTTTGGTACTCACTCACAAGGGCACTAGCATGGTTAGGGCATCAAAACTTCAAAATCTCACTACACAGTTTGAGACCATTAGGAAGTTAGAAAGTGAGACTTTTGATGAGTTTTATGCTAGGTTGTCCAATATTGTCAACTCTTCGTTTAACCTAGGTGAGAAAATTTTTGACAACCGTGTCATTAAGAAAATCCTTAGGTTATTTCCTAGTAGGTTTGATGTGAGAGTGACTATTTTAAACTCCCTGGGTAAGTTAGAGTCGGTGAAACTAGAAAAGATTGTAGGTGACTTACAAACCTATGAAATTGACATAATTACCTCCAAGAAAGTGCCTAAGAAAGAAAAGGGTATTGCTTTGAAAACCCAGAAGGAGGAAATTAAAGTTTTGGATTCCGATTTCGATTCCGATTTTGAGGATGTTGCTTTATTGGCAAAGAAATTTAAAAAATTTATTAAGTTTCAAAAGCAATCGAAAGATGCCAAGAAATTTGAAAAATTCAAGAACAACAAAGTTGATCCCACCTCTAAGGATAAGTTTGGGAATCCTAGGAGAGATGAGTCGGATAAGTGTTTTGGGTGTGAGGGGTACAGTCACAAAGTTAAGGAGTGTCCCGCTAGACTTAAGAAAGAGAGCAAACAACACATTGTCTATAGTGCCACCTTAAGTGATAGTGATCCAGAAGAGGGAGAGAGTTCCCCCATTAATCGTAACTTTGTTGCATTTATGGCATGTCATGTGAGCGATGACGATTCTCATGTGAATGACACTTCCGAGGACGTTTTGAGTGAATCCCATATTAGTGAGGGAGAAGAGAGTGACGAGGAGGAGATAGATGTGAAAGAATTGCAAAATTCATTTAATGAGTTGTATGACGAAACGATGAAGGTGAAAAAGGCTAACTCAAAATTGCAAGACAAGTTGAATGAGCGTGCCATAGAAAATAATGATAGTTTGATTGAGTATCTTAGGGCATGAGAGAAGAAGTTTAGGGAGAAACTAGAGTTTGTGGAGAAAGAGAGAGATAATCTCCGTGGTTTGATGGAGTTTTTGAACAAGGAGATTTTAGCGTTTGAGGAGTCTAGGCGTAATTGGAGGAGAGATTGAGAGACTCGTCTAGAGTTAAGTTTTATTTGGAGTCTAGGTCGGAGAAGTTAGATAAGATCATAGGCACCGTCCAAATTAAGGGAGATAGGGGAGGTATAGGTTTTGATGAGAGAGTCGGTCCCATTCCCCCCACGCGTGTGAGAAACACTAGGAAGGTTAGAAAAGGTCAACATATAGGTAATCATTCCCACCGTCTCTACACTTGCACATTTTGTGGTAGGAAAGGTCACCTTAGGCGTTACTGTTACGAACTTAGACAAGCTCCTAGGAAGATTAGTAATAAAGTTGCCCCGGTTCCCCAAACCCCCATGCGTCGTTTTACACCTACTTGGGTTAGGAAATCGGATTTAGTGGCTTTAGGAATAAAACTTCATGATTCTCATTTGGGTGCACTTGATTCTTCCCATGCTAAATCTAAAGGATGATAGTGTTTCCTTGTTTGTCATATACTAGTTTGCTTCATGATATATTCATTGCTAGTATAATGGCATGTGTATCATTTTGTATTATCGTTTTCATTTGTTTGAGTCCTATTGAAAAATACAAAAAGATTTTATTTTTGAGAAAAACTTTTGAAAAACTAAAAAGACTTTGCTTTTATTTGAGTCAAAATATGTTTGAAAAGCCAAAAAGGTTTTCGGTTTTTGTTTTTGAGTTTACATGTTTGATGTAGCATATTGGTGTGCTTAGACCCCCCCCCCCCCCCCCAATCGTTTCATTATTCATGTGGCTAGGACATTTGTTCATTATAATAGATGCTTAGAATTATCTTAACCATTGTTTATATGGGGTTGTTTCGAAGTTGATATGCATTTTGATTCGACATTGTATATATGCCAACATTGCACTCATGCACGAGTTTATATGGATGTTTGACTTCTCTTGCGTATTTGAATTTAGTGAGGCGTTCTTATCTCAATCTTGTCATCTATGCGTAAGTAGACTTAAGAAGAAGTCTGCATGTAAGAATCGTTTACCGTGAGAATTTGAATTGGTACCTAATTGAAAAAAAGATGAGTGATTCACGGGAAAGGGCTGCGAGAGTTCAAAATTAACTCGTCGTTAAAGCCACCATTTAAAAGAGCCCAAAAGAAAAGCCCATATGCTAAGAAAAAGGGCCAATAAGATTTTCTCTAAGTTGAGAATCCTAGAAACCTCAAAAGAACTTGAAAATATATATTTATAAGGGAGTTTAGTTGGAGAAAATTTAAACGGGTTTGCATAACTAATCCTAATGTTGAAACATTCCAATTTGACGCTATTGTTTGTAGAATCATCAAAATTCTGGATTTGTGTGCATATAGTATGTTTAGTTCATTAAGCTCACACTTTAATTGTCATATGGCTATGATAAAGTTTTATGATTTATCGTTATGAATTAGAGCTTCTTGATCGTTTTGATGTGTTGGAATTGTGACTCATTTGTTGTAGTTTCACGCCCATTCATTCCATGTTCATCTTTAAGCACATCGATATTATGTTTGCATGTAACTCGCATTGTTAGTTTTTATGCGTTTTTGCGTTTTAGGTAAAAAGCTTACTGTCTTAGCACTATTTTGCTGCTGTCAGGCCTTTCCACTGTGTTTTTTTCTGGAAATTTTTTCATTGGGAAAAAATATAAGATATTTTTGGGAAACAGGAAAATTTCGGCCTGTCGCGAGAAGTCGTTCGAGCGACATTACCATGTCGTGCGAAGTCTCATTTGAGCAACGTCCTCATCTCGTTTGAGCGACGTCCCTGGCTCATTCGAACGACAGTCTGGAATTTTGTGCTTTGTTCTTGTTTGCAGTCCACTGGTTTATTTTGGTATATTTTTTTGGTTCTGCTGGAAGCTTTCTGGAGTAACTGGTTTATATGCAGGTTTTATTATCTCATATTAGTATTTCGCATATAATTCCGTTTATCACACCTGATTAGATTGCTATAGTCTTTGTGTGATTCATTGGTTTACTAGCTACTGATTTGTCATTACTTGATCATATTTAGCTGGTTGTTTCATGATTATCTAGCGATTTCAATTCTTTCAAATTGGTATATTCTCATGTTAGATACTTATTGATTGGTTTATCTTTTCACCAGATTGTCTATTCGAGACAAAAGGGGGGATAGATGTATGTGATGTAGGGGGAGATTTGAGCATGTTTTTTATTACATATTTTACAAATTGGTAGTATAAATTTGGTATCATTTTGGTTGCTCAATTATTTAACAAATGATTTTTCAGAGTTTATTCATATTGGTATCTATTGTAAAACTTGTATCATTTGGATATATATATTGGTTTCATTTGTTCCTCCATACTTCACTTGGTATTTGTTTGTCTGTTTCATGTGTGTAGGTATACTTCATAGATTCGATATTTCAAGTCTACATCACATTTAGACAGTTTATGCTTACATATACTAGTCCGTGTCCTGTAATTTTTTATTTTGGGTTTATGGGATGTGATTTAGGCGTCATACGGCTTGACGGCCCGGCTTAGGCATTTCACTGGTTTAGTTTTTTCCCGAAATAGTCAAAGGGGGAGATTTGTAAGGAAATAAATTTCCAATTGAGTCCCTCTATTGTTTTGACTTAATTCCATGAACAAAACTGTGTTTGTAATATGTCAAAGGGAGATGTTATTTTGTCACGATCCCACTTGGTCTATGACGTATTAAAGAAATTGAAGACGTTGCGGCAAAGCTTCAAAGAATTAATCATTCCGAACTTTAATTGGTGCAAGTTTATTCATCTTCAAGTTAATTGCATTCCTAGATCACACAGGTATAAATGCGTATAATTAATGGTACTCGAAATTATTTTTATAAAAGATAAGGATGTAATTTTGATAAGGAAAATGTTTTAAAAGTGTTTTAGATGTTTTAACCTACGTTTTATTTTGATAAGCTCGAAAAAGAGTTTGACTTATTTGGATCTCTTTTGGAAGAGACATTTTAAAGAAAAAGTCAACCTGACACGCGGCGTCGTTCGAACAACAGTTGTCCTTCATTCGAGCGAAATGGCTATGCCACGCAAATTACTTTCCATTCTCGTTCGAGCGACACGTTTTTCGAGGGGGTGATCTTTTCCTATTTAAAGCATGGTTTCGTCAGCATTAATAAGGGTGCATTTTGGAAAAACTGTTTACGATCCAGAAACGTGTTTGCACATGTTTTTCTAAGGTTTCAAAGCTTAAACACATCCTTAGAGTTTACAAAGATCCGAGTTATCATTATTATATGTTTATGTGATCTTGCTGCACCAAGAAGGTTTGTTCTACACTTGAACATTAGAGTTTTGTGGTGAAGAAAAGAGAAGGACTTCTTGTTCGACATCGTAGATGTATCAAAGCCATTCGGTGGACACCGAGACATACATGGACGCGTATGTTGTGGACAAGTATCGTGGAAAAAGGACTTTCTGCATGGGCACTGTGAGAGGAGTGGTTGAAAATCAGAAGAGCGTCAAGACCTGTGGGGATCGAGTCGTTGAGTGAGTCTTTTATCTGTTCGTTGTAATTCCACATTCATAGTGATTGTCTGGCTTGGGCCGTCCGAGGTTGTTTTCCCGTTTTGGGTTTTCTCCTCATACATCCGGCGTTGTGAGTATTCTTTACTTTACTTTACTTGCTTTAATCAATAGATGTATGTTTAGGATTAATCAAAATAAAATTAGTTTAAAGTAAGGATTGGTTTTCACAACTTGGTTTGGTGCTAATTAAAAGTTAGATAATTTTTGGTGAAAATTGGTTTGATTTGAAACACACGCATAAGGACCACTAGTTCAGGTTGTTACTCTGTCAGTCAACCTTTGCAGCACTTCCTTCTTATTTGTGTAGGACTGCATATTTATCAATGCTTGGATTTTTTCTGGGTTAGCCTCAGTTACTCTTTGATTTACTATGAATCCGAGGAACGTTCCCTCTTGTAAGTCGAACACAGGATTGGTCAGATGGAGCTTCCTTTGATGTTTCTCCAATCAGTCGGATGCCTGTCCTAAGTCTTTGATGTAATAAACTACTTTCTTGCTCTTAGTGAGCATGTCATCTATATATACCTCTATATCTTTATCGATTTGTTCTATAAAAACCTTGTTCACTAGCCTTTGGTATGTATCTCCAAAGTGTTTTAGCCCAAAAGTCATAACGTTGTAGTAGTAAGTATCACGAGTAGTGATGAATGAGGTTTTATCCTTTTCTTTTGGTTTCATTTTGATTATTCCAACTATGCATCCATGAAGCTGAGTAACTCGTGTCTGGTAGTAGCGTTGACCAGTTGATCAATCCTTAGCAAGGTCTAATGGTCTTTCAAACAAGCTTTGTTCAGATACGTGAAGTCAACACCCATATGCCAATTATTATTATTCTTTTTTACCATAACCATATTGGCTAACCACCCGAGGTATCTGATGTCCTCAGTGAATTTTGCCTTCTACAACTTTTCCACTTCTTCATGGATAACCATTTTCTTCTCGAAATTAAAGACATTTCACTTGTGCTTGATCATATTTGCATCTTTGACAGTCTAAGTTCATGGCATAAAAACTCTGGATCAATCCCTGGCATATCCTCGTGACTCCAAGCGAATATATTTTTTCATTATTTGAGGAATTCCATTAATTCTTGTCTGAACGATAGGGTCCAGGTCGAGTCGATCTGTGTTATCCTATTCAGGTGTTCGTCATCTAGGATTATGGTCTTTACTAATTTAACAACTTGTACTTTAACTAATATAGGCATCTCGCGAGGATCTATGGTCTTTATTTGATATATTATGATGAGTTTCTTTATTTCTTCTTGGTCAGCTGAAGTGTAATAGTATTCACTGGCTTCAATTTTGTTTCCATGACAACGCCGACCCAATAATGTGTAATGAATTTCAGGCACTGGTATATGGTGGATGGTGCAATTTCAAACTTTTTAAGCCAACCCTGCTTAGGATAATGTTGTATATTGAGCTGACATTCCTGTCTAGGATAAAGAAATGAATCTTTTCGATTTGATTGGTTAGACAAGTGTCGATTATGACCTCCCGGTTGACAGTTCCCAAGGGATACACTTTTTCTCCTTAAAAACCGATGAGGATCCTGTGGTAGGGTTCCGATTTTCTATCTCACAACCCTAATCCCTTGAAACAATCATAACATAAGACATCGATCAAGCTGCTATTGTCCACCGGCACTTTGGCAAGTGTTCCCTCGTGTGCTAGCATTGTGAGGACCAAAGGCTCATCATAGGGATAAAGTACTCCTAATAGGTCATCTTTGGAGAATCTTATCACCAACCTATTTTTTTAATTTTCCTTAGGTGATTATCAACGTCGTCGGACACGTTGATCTGCCAAAGTAAGAGCATTCTTTCACTTCACTGAGATATGTTTTTCCCTCGACTATTTCATCACATCTTCCAGTGTCACCACATGCAATGAAATGATAACCAAAAGATATCATATTCACCTCAGTCACAGGATCCTTGGTTATTTTCGGCAAGTCAGGATCGTCCTCTGTATCATCATCGTTGCCTCTCTTCTTATAGTCTCCTCTTTTACAATGGGATTTTGATCGTCTTCGAGCTTCTCTCTCCCCTGAAGGATTTGATCTGCCTTCTATATCAACGAATTTGGAGAGCTTGCCTCTTCGAATTAAGCTTTCTATATCGTTCTTCAAGGCTATATAACTGTTCGTGTTATGCCCTTAATTTTTATGGAATTCGTAATACTTGGATTTATCCCTCTTGCTTGGGGGGAACTTCATCTTACCGGTCCATTTCAAATCCCTGCTTCCCTAAATTTACTCTAGAATGTGATGCATACCAATAGTGAAAGGGATGTATTCGTCACAACTCTTGAGTTTATCCACCTTTATGTCCTTATGTTCTTTCTTCTCAGAGCCCTAGTTGTCGGCCTTAGTGTTGTGAGAATGTTTCACAACAATGGCCTCCTCGGTATTCATAATCTTGCCTGCTTTATCTAATAATTCAGTTATGGTCTTTGGGGGATTTTTGGCTAGATCATAGTACATTTTCTTCGGGAGTAAGCCTTTTATCAGTGTAGTGATCACCATTTTTTATTCGTAATCAATAACCTCTAATTTTTTGTTATTAAATTGAGTGATATACTCGAGCATAGTTTCTCATATTCGCTAATGAACACTTAGTAAATGAGATATCCCTTTGACTGGTTTGTTTCAAAAGAAGAAGTTATTGATGAACAAGTTAGCTAGCTATTGAAAGATGGACATCTGTCCACACGGTAAGTTATTATACCAGATCTAAGCTGACCCAGTAATAATGCTAAAGAATGCCCTGCAACGCATCTCATCGAGGACTGAGTAGATGTCGGTTATAGCTTGATATTGCTCCATGTGAAGTACAAGGTCTGTTTTATAATCGTACTTCGGTCTTACCATACGTGGTTTGAACTTGGCAAGTGTAGGGTAGTTCAAAAATGTAGGGATAAAGGATTATCACTTTATGAAACTCGTGTGCAAGGGGTTCTTGGATTTAACTATTTCTCCCAAACAGCTTCCAATCGTTGAATTAAACCTTTCCAGGGATGCTCGTTTGGATCGACTTTGATTGAGACAGTTTTAGCTGCTCGACCATGGATTTGTGTTGAGCTCTCTCCTTGAATAGTCTACTCAGCACGCATGAATTTTTGCACACTGGTTAACCTGATAGATCCTTCTCGACGAACCCATGATTTGAAGGACTCTCTGTGATTATGACCCCTAGCATCTTGGGGACTTAAATGATCAAATATTGAACCTCTACTCAACCTGTCTAACGGTCTTGGCATTTCCTTAGAGAATGAATGCACATAATAATAGTCAATGGATCTGAGAGACGAGGTAGCATCAGGATGATAGGATCGATCGTTAGTTGATCTAGGAGTACCTAGATCTGCTTCTTTCCTATCTCCAGTCAGCTGCCTGTCCTCATAGGGTGTAAGAGACAACATTTCTCCTCTTTTTATGAGTCCAACTACAGGCCTAGTTTGGAGCGCCTGAGTTAGTTTTTTTATGATCTCTTTCATAGCCTCTTGACCCTTGGTTATGCTCAAAAAAATCCCTTCGAACTCCCCTATACCAGAAGGGGCGGAGGGAATGAAGGTATCACCGGTGACGTGGCTAACTTCAGGATTGTCTACCATTTCTCAATGCTCATCGGTAAATGACCAAAAAAATTACTTTTGGATGGAAAATAAGTAAGATACAACAATATCTTATTGAGTTCCAACAAACGACACCAATATGTTGGCATCTCAAATTGGTATGATGATTAGGGTGAGTCTTAGCTAAATTACACCAATTATTATCAAACACAAATAAGGAATGAAAGATATAAGCTAGAGAGAGATGAGAGACAAAAAAAGAGACAAAGACTTTTACATAGTTCAGCCCAATAAGGTGCCTACATCCACGGATGCAATGTCACCAAGTATTAGGGTTTAAGTACAAGTCTCTCAAAAACTCTCTAGAGTTTAGGACAAACTATTTTTCAGTTGTCCTTCGCTGAAGGAGGTAGTGAGTTATTTATAGTAATAGGAAGATGAAAAGGTGGAATATAATTATACAATAGGTATTTACACTCTTACACTACAATTAACAGTTATGTATTTATCCACATTCATGTGCATGACGACTGTTGAGATCCTCACATGTGTATGTTCACCTTATTGACTGTTTACATTCCTAAGGGTGGTCGGCTAGTGTGCTGACCAAGGAGGTCATTCATCCGACCACTTATATTTGTTATCTTAGACCCACTAAGTATGATGACAGGTGTCACATTATTATTGGTCCACCTGACCTTGTTATTTTAGGTTACAATATATACTAGCCATCTAAGGTTGTACCAAGGTTCAATGACTATTGTTAGGCATTTTTTAGCCATTAAATCATTAAAAAAATGTTATTTATTTTTGTGCACAACTTACAAGTTGGGCTAAAATATTTTTTTTACAATTAGGATATGAAATTATTTTAATGTCATGAAGATACTTGGATAAATTATAGTTAATATTTTACTTCATTATTTTATCATAAATACAATTGACACAGGAGTACTTAGGAAAAGTACAAAAATGACTAATGATAATTTGGGTCCTATTATTGTTTACACAAAAATAAATGTGTTAAATAAAGTCAAAATGATCTAGTGGTAGATAGACTTGGAAATATTAAGTTATTAAATAAATATAGTCTAAATAGTATTTCTTTGTCAGCCAACACATAGATTCCATTAGGGTTAATAAAATTTTGAAATTTGATTTGTCTATTTTATGGTCGGTAACCACAAAAATATATTTTCAAAAGAAAATGTTTTTAATGGAACTAGAAGCAATTTTACTGTAAGACAATCAGCGAAATTGAGTTATTCAAATTGTTGAATGGATTATTTTGATGTTAATCCTGGTAATTAGTCAAGTTATGTCAGATTCTTGACATAGATAACAAAATGTTATACGTAACACCCACGTGTCTAATTAATTAAATGTTAGTGATTGAATTAGCTAATTTCTTAACTTGCACAATTAATATGTGGTGTTACGAATTGTTTAGTCGCATTCGTTATGATATCATGTATGGAGAAATATTTTTGCGAAAGGTTATAGATGTTTAAGTATATACAAGCCTATGTTACTACAAGTTTCTCGTCATGATATAATATTTATGTGGTGCTATAAAATTATGAGTCTTTGTTGTTAGTAACATGACATACACATGTTTTGATATTGCATTAAACATTGAGCTATATGATATATATATACATCTTTAGACATAGTTGATATTATTGGCATTTTATGCCTTAAAGAAATTAATTGATGGGCAATTCATAAGTTCAAATTATCAATCTCGAAATTTGTAAGCGGAATCGAGTTATATTATTTGACTCTAAGATTTGCAAGCATACCCCATCAATAGTGATAAACCAATAAGTAACGGTTATAAACATAGTCATTGGATTTACAATAAAATGATTCAGAACGGAGAGGTCTAACGATTTAAAGACTGCATAATTTAACCATAAATGCATAAAGACTTTGTTGATTGTGAGATTGAAGTTAAATAAGAAAATTATGTCTTGGGGGGATAATGTGAAGTCACTCCACATGTATGTATGAAAGATTACACTAACAATATAATGTGCACATAGTATGAAATTAGATTGAGGGATTGGTTATCAATAAGTGGAAGAAATATTCATTCTTGGTCGGGTTATATTTCTTATATAAAGAAACAAATATTATATGTTTATAATGTCATTGGATTTTGTGAAATAACCACAAGTGGTAAAGATGCAAAGTAAGTGAGATTCCATTATTCGAATCTCTATTAGTCCTAAGTCATGACTTTTATATCTTTGCATTGCGAATTTACATTGACACGTGCATGTCATATGGTGTACAATGGAAAGTAATTGAAAAATTAATTGATACTATAATATGTTAGGAATAAATAAATAACATATGACATAATAACTATATGTAATATGACATATATCCAGCGTGGATGATTTCTCATAAAATGTCTTTAAAGGGGATGTGGTTATAACATCAGTGGGATGGGGTCAAAACCCAATCAATTGATGACTCTTAGTGGAAACTCGTCTTGACTTTTGGTATCCTCAAGTCTAAAGTTCAATGAGTAAAGTACACCATAAGTCTTGGCGGCAAGCATTTAACTAAAAAAATTATCCATTCATCCCAAAGAAAAAAGTGTTTGGTATCTATAGTGTGTGAAGGTTCATAAATTTACAAAAGTTGTTCTCCTGAGTTTTTGAAGTACACCATACAACTTTTAAAGTTATATGTTTTCCCCTGAATTTTTAAAGGTTCATAGATTTACAAAAGTTGTTCCCTTGGCCCGTCGGATTATTCTCCTATAGGCTTATTTTTTGTTCATTCATAATTTTAATTCATGAATTACCCAATTCGGCCCAACCATTGGTCCACCAACGTATTTAATCTTTTTCTTTCTTTTGTCTCCTTTTGTTTTTAAGTTTATTATTTCTCTTCAAATAACTACATACACCAAACAAAATTGGAAACATAAATTTATTTAGTTTTATTGAAATTGTTACTTATTTATTTTCTTGACATTGAGAAACAAACAATAATTACCGAAAAAGAACAACAATCACCTTTTCATTGTAATCGGAATATAATATAAACGTCCAAGATAAGAAATCAATATATTCAGTGACCTTAATATTAATTAAAATTATAAATTTAATTTTTTTAGACCAAAACTTATAGGTTTGACACGACGGGACAAAAGTAAACCGAAAATTAAAACAATATCATGTTTATTAACTACTTTTTTGTTACAAAACTTTTACATATATGTTGATGAATATTGTTGGAAATAAATTCATATTAATTTATGCCCTCCCCTCCCCCCCCCCCCCCCCCCCCCCCCCCCCTCTCAAATTAAATCGTGATTTCGTCCTTGAGTTAAAGTATTTTAATTACAAAGGCACTTTCGATAAGTCTACCTATAAGTGTGGAAGTGATGCCACTTCTTATGAGAATCAAGCTTTGTCTCGAAAAAATTTATGAAATCAAAATACAGACACAAGGCCATTAATAACGTCGACATATAATAAGTAAACCTATAATATGTGTGATCATGAGTTCGGTTAATTATTATGGAATGCTAGTTCAAAAGATACAATCAACTTTGATGAATTTTCATTTAGTGGATGGTTCAAATCGTGAGATACCTCTATGCATAGACTGCATGGACAATCATTTGATTCCTTTACTTTATTTTATTTTATTTTGAAAATGATGGGAGATAGTTAATGTATTATAAATAGCTCTGGGGAATTATTTTGAAAACTCTATGTGATTCGGATTTATAAACAAATTGTGAAATTTATTTCAAATAAGAAAGATGGGAAAATATTAAGATACTTAATAAATTATTTAATCGAAAAGGTATTGGTGTGATAAATGTGTCTATTAGGGTTAGAGTTTTATTCTACTGTTTGTGACTTTTAAAGTCAAAAGGCATGATTTTTATAAATAGATATTTCTTTTGGCAAAAGATGTGACTTTTGCCAAAAAGGTACAACCTTTGGCCAAAAGTCACTAACCATATCTATAGATAGAAAGGTATTTCTCAAATCCAAAAACCAAAAAAGAGAACAACACCAAGACCATTTTCTCTTCCTTTGTCTTATAAACCAAAACGCATACTTCCATTCTTTTCTTATTAATCTCGTATTTTGTGGGGCTGCAACAAAATACTAGAATTGGTTGTCAAACAAATTTCTCTAGTGGTTAATTAAAAAATGCAGACAATTTTGCTTCATTGTATCTTAATTAAAGATTTGTGAATCCCGGTGTTAATCACGTCTTGAAGCAACTTTTCTTACGGACCTGTTTTATTTCCTCCATTCAATTTACACCATTTACCCCTACACATTTAGGGCCAAAGATCACATATTATATTATATACAAGTTTGTTCGGTTTCAAATTTAGGGTAATTACACTTGGACCCCCTATATTTTTCCCCTACTTACCCTTCCCCCCATTCTTTCAATTTTGGCAAATAACGCCTCAAACTTTGAACACGACGACAATTAACCCCTATCGTCTAAATCCGTTAACTTTTAGCGTTAATTGACACGTGGCAACTCTTTTGACTTTTTCAAAAGGGTATTTTGGGTATTTTACCCCTATTTAAAAAACCCTAACATCCTCTCTCTCTCTCTCACGACCCATCTTCTTCCCCTCTCCTCCTTTCTTCTTCTCTCTCTCCCTCTCTCTCTCTCATGAACACACACGAACACACACATACGAGCAGATATGGTGGGGGTGGGGATGGGGTTGTTAATCACTCGTGGGACCCCTCCTCCACGCCGCCCCAACGCCCCCTCCTCTCCCCTCCCCTGCCCCGCCCGCCCAGATCTACATCCCCCACCTCCTCGATCTAGCCACCTAAGCCACCCACCCCCTCCTCCCGACCCCAATCCAACCCACCCTCTAATTAGATATGTTCTATACAATTTCTTTTTTTGAAAATTTCGTTTTTTTTGTAGGTTTCATATTTTTTTTAGAGGTTTTGATCACTTTTTATTTGTTGAAATTATTTTTATATGCTGAATTTTTTTTATATTGCTGGAAATTCTTTTTTCTTTACTCGAAATAATTTTTATCATTTTTATGCTGAAAATAATTTTTTTTTATAAAAATAATTTATTGTTGCTAAAAATTATTTTTTATTTGCTGTAATCATTTTTGTATGCTAGAAATAACTTATTGTTGCTGGAAATTATTTTTTATTTGCTAAATTATTTTTCTAATTTATTTTTCTGATATAATTTTTATTTTCTGAAAATAAATATAATTTTCTAAATTATTTTTTTAGAATTTTGCATGCTACAAATCACTTTCTTGAAATAAATATATTTTCGGGAAATAAAATATTTTTCTATAGTTTTGCATGCTAGAAATCATTTTCTGAATTATTTTTTATAATTTTGCAGATTTTAAATATTTTTTTGGAATTTTCAGAATTTTAAATATATATTCAGAATTTTTTCCAATGTTTTTTGATATTTTTAAATGTTTTTACTCTTATTTAAAGATTTTTTATTGTTGCTTAAAATCATTTTTTATTTGCTGAATTATTTTTCTAAATTATTTTTCTGATATAATTTTTATTCCAAAGTTTTTTTATATTTTTAAAATATTTTTTAGCATTTTCAAAAAATTTAAATATATATTCATATTTTCAGAATCTATTCCAATGTTTTTTATATTTTTTAAATATTTTTTTGTATTTTCAGAATTTTTAAATATATATTCATATTTTCATAATTTATTCAAAGTTTTTTTTTTATTTTTTAAATACTTTTTGGTATTTTCAGAATTTTTAAATGTATATTCATATTTTCAAAATTTATTCCAAGGTTTTTTTATATTTTTTAAATATTTTTTGGCATTTTCAGAATTTTCAAATGTATATTCATATCTTCAAAATTTATTCCAAGGTTTTTTTGTATTTATAAAATATTTTTGGTATTTTTGTAATTTTTAGATGTTTTTTTGTTATTTGAAGATTTTTTTAAAAAACAATTAGGTTTGAACAAAAATGCCCTTGCCTGATGTCATGTACCACGCACATGACTAACAATTTTTGTCAAAAATTAACGAAGTTAGACGGTAGGGGGTAAACTGTAGCCGTTTTCAAAGTTAGGGATGTAAATTGAAAAAATTGAAAGAATGGGGTGAAAAGTGCAAATAGGGGCAAAATTCAGGGAGCCTAGGTGTAATTAACCCTTCAAATTTTATACCATTAATTGCTAGCTCAAAACATTAACAAGTTTTCATGACCAGACTTTCAAAGTTACAAAACACTCAGAAAATAGTAGCTCTTGGCAAGATATAATCTGGACCATGCATGAATTTTACAATTCTTAGCTTACAAACAAGTCACTTTAGAGATTTTTCATGATATGTGGTTCAGTTTCTTGATTTCATGTGTCAATTTAAAACAGTCAAATGAGGACTCGTGATTAAGAGACAGTTAACAGATAAATAGGCAACAAGTCAGTTATATATACATGGACCTCCTAAAATGTTTTTCTAATTATAATGATTGTAGCGACCTTGGGGTCTTTGATGATATGCGTGTTCCTGTTTTTCGTTTCATTAGCTCAATCAGTGTACTACTGTAACGTCTTCTCCCCTCTCATCGGCTCCTATACACGAAGAACCATATACGGCATGCGAATTATTGTTCTCAGCTTCTGATCCTGGCTCCTGGTCTTGGAAATCATAGGGAAAATTCGTTTCCAAGTGGAGATTTTGGACTGAATTATTGCTTTTATCTTCAACATCATTATCGCTGTCGTAGGTCTCAAGGTACGAGTCTTCTCGTTCATCCTATTAGATAACATAATTCAAAAAAAAAGAAGAAATCGGGTTACGAAATAAGAGAAGTAGATATTTTATGAAAGGAAAATTAAAATTTCAGACAATAACATCAACCTCACTGTCCTCATCTTCGGTGGGATAAGCAGACTCTAGTTTTTCATACAGCTCCTCATCTCCGCGGTCTTTCAAAATCGATACATGTTCCTACAATTTTGGGGGGAAGAGGGGGGAATGGGTTGCAAAATTTGAGTATAATGATAAAAATGATTTTTTTTTTAATAAACCTGTTCATAAAAAAAATGTTAAAATTAATAAGAGGCCATACAATTTCGGATCGTAGCTTGTCCACTCTACTTTGCAATGTTGAAATATGAATCAGGAGGGCCTGTGTCAATATGATGCAACAAAAATCAGGGCCTTTGGTACCTCATACTAGATTTCGACCATATCTTATATAGCCAATGCTTTTCGCAAATGTGTGAAATATCAATTATGGAAAAGAAATCTTCATCAATATTAGACAATTAAACAAGTATTGCTAGATCCCCAGGAGGATCAACTCAGTAAGAACCCATTTTTGAAACTTTAGTGTTACACCTTCAGGTATGTAGGTCCCTGCAAAATCTCAACATGAGGTGTAAAAACCGGGAGGGGGGGGGGGGGGGGGGGAACCACAATTCACATTGGGGACCTAAATCTAAACGCCCTTAAACAATTTTATAAAGGGATAAATAATACCTCACGCCGTTGTAGCTCAATCGAACGTGCCAACGCTTTCCTCTTTGTCAAAAGATTCTTTGGCCTCAGTGAAGAGGGTCGTTTATAGTCCTTGCCCCGAAATACAATTATGGCATATCCCTTGGAGACTCTGTCTACCGATACCAAAACGCCACCACTCTCCGCTTCAAGAGATAATGCAATATTTTTAACCTCTTTGAAATCTTTAGCCTTTACAATGATCTTAATCAATTCCCGATACTTCCAATGCAAGTGCATGTTCTCCACTGTACCGTCAAAGACCCCACGCCTACCTGAAATAACATAAGTCTTTAGTTGATACAATATATCAGAAGGAAATACATTTTGGCATGTGGAAAATTTATATTACCAAGGAGTAAGAAGGCTTTCATCCTCAAACCGAGCTTCCGAAACATAAACCTCTCCTCATCAGTTAAGGTTCCTGGGTCAGCTGGGCCATCGGCCGGATTCAAAAATGCCTCCACCTTAGATAAGGCTCGTTCTGCTTTTATTAGCTTCCGGTCGGCCTGTTAGACAGTTTTTTCCCAAAAAAGAATTTAGGCAATGGAGAGGGTAAAAATGTAAAAGCTCCTTCGTGGGGAGCAATCCCCAACAAGATTTGAAATTAACACTAGGGATTTCAACTCTCAACCCCACTCTTGTGTTACACCTCATCTGAGATAGAATTCCAGAAGAAACACTGAAGCTAAACTTTTTTCTTGGGGGGGGGGGGGAATTTGGGTACCCGAGTAACTCGGGTGCTCTAATAAGCCTGGATACCCGAGTTACCAAAAAAAGTGAACAGTTCAGGCTTAATTAGCAAGTCTGTCTAGGTTGTTGTCAACAGTATCTGTGAACATTAAAAAATAACAGACTCATTTGTTTTATTGTGGGTATTAATATTAGGTTTTTTATGGTACATATGTATGTGCTTATTACTTGGAATCTAAGGGCTTAAAAATTGGTATGTCAGGTGTAAAAGAGAACAATAATAAAAAGAAACTCTGTACATCACACCTAGAGTTAGAAGTGCATCACAGGATCCCCAACCAAGAATAATTTCTGGAAAAGTTCACTATTACTTAATCTCTATTGAATTAAAAGAATTATAATCATAATATATAAACTCTTAAATAATCCTAAATAACAGAATATGGATTTTTTGTCTGAAAACTAATTGACGTTGACTAGATCACTTGTATAAACACTCACTAAATACATAAAATAAAGACCCAACACCAATATATTGACAAATTAGACCACAAGTCACTAATACAACGGTTACAACCCATGTCCAACAAATTATGAATTTACCAAGAACCATTGTTCTAAAAAACGCGCCTAGGCGGCGCCAAGGCGAGCCAGGCGCGGGGCTTTTTAGATACGCCAAGTTTTTGCCCTAGGCGTGGTCAACGATGGTCAACATTTTTTGGGGTCAGGCGTGAAAAAACGCGAATTTTTTAGAAGGCGTGAAAAAAAAGTGAGTTTTTTTTTTAGTATATTTTAAAAAATAGTATTTTAATTTACAAATATTCAGACATATTGAATGTACCATTTTAGTATTTTTAATAGCCTTGTCATAGTTAAAAAATTCTGCCTTTTTACGCCTAAGGCTCGCCTAGGCTTCTAAGGCTTAAGGCTTGGCCTCCACGCCTCGGTCACGTCCAGCGTTTTTTAGAACCTTGCCAAAAACACTCACTCGAAAACATAGATAAAAATTAACCCAACATCAAACTACCCATAAATAACCATATAAGCAGATAATATTGAACTTGTAATTTGACTAAGGTTCCAAGTATGTCCCGTTTGGAATGAAAAACAAATTCTCAAATCTCCCTCTTCTTTAAACTTTTTTTATGAACTTCCAGTGGACTGCATCACCAAGAATAGACGAGACATCATTTCCTTTGAAGCTCAAAGCTCTAGATAACTACTCTTTGTAACATAAACCATCTATATATGTTCTGACTTTGATTTTTCCATGGGTTATATGGCTATTTCTTTGATCATTTGTTATTTGCAATTTTGTGCAGTGATGAGAAGAATAAATAGTGAGATGCATTGGCGGCGATGTATATGTCAGGGACAGATGGTCTCATCACACACGCGCGCAGAGAGAGAGAGAGAGAGAGAGAACTTACAAAAGCAAGCTTCCTTTCCATCTTTCTGACGAGGTTAGCATGCCTTACTACCTCTGCTTCTCGAAGGACCTTTTTCCTGTCACAATCATCCAGCCTTTTCCCCCACCTAGCATTTGCATCCAAAGATTCCCCAAGAGTACCAGCTGTTCCAAAATTGTCATGTGTTTCAATGCTTGGTGTAACCAATAACGATGCTCTTAACCTCGCCTTCTCTTCTTCGTCTTGCAGGGCCTTTGCTAACCTCTCTTTCTCTAGTAATGCTTCAGAAACAACTGGCGACAAAAAACTTTTCCCTCGGTAGAACACCAAGAAATCCTTGTTTCTTGAGAGAAGCACACCTCCTGTTAAATTCTGCATCAAACAACCACATTGCCTGAACGAATGAATGACGAATTTGACCATTTAGACATTTATCCTGTTAATCTTCTTATAAAATTTGAGGGAAAATTTGGTTGGCAATCTCAATCTTACAGGTTTGATTTCTTAGGTTGTAAATGTATAACTGTTTTATCCATCAAGTTCTACAATGTACATCTTATCCGGAGTTATCTAACAGGGATTTTATTAATGATATGCTTGAAAGGGAGAGTGGATCCCATTGACCACCAGGGTTAAGCCGGGAATTTGCTTGATGATCACAGGACTATTTTTTTTCTTTATAATTTGTATGATCACAATCTAAGAACACAATGCGGGCACAAACACAACATGACATGCGCATAGATGAGGCATTTAAATAAATAAATAAAACAATATTATGATTATTCTTGGATACGTTGAATAGTGTAAAAATTCTATTTATGTAATGTTGTAATTACAAAATAACTTAGACTATCCCTAATTTTTTGATTGGCGGAAAATCCTAATTTCATTACTAATGATATTTCTAATTTTAAAACTTCAAAATATTAGGCTCCAGGTCCTACTGAGTTCGACTTGAAATATGCTCCTCAAGCCATTTAATATTTCACAGATACTTGTATTAATGCAATTTTCCCATGAAAGATGTATTAGATATCACTTAGTTCCAAATTTCTTGTAGAAACCTATGTATATGTATATGTCTTGGAGTTAGAACATTAAAAAAACAGATTTCACACCAGTGCCGTAAAAGGGCTAGGGTGCGTTTAAAGATTGAAAAACAGTTCATTTTTAGGCAAATAGAAAAGGAGTGAATAAAGAAACTAGAGCTTTGGAGAAATGCTTTCTTACTTTTCAGATTTTCCACGGAATCTAATTCTTCAAGAGACGAGTAAAATTTTGATTCCATGAAAAACTGGAAAAGTAAGCATCTCACCAAGCCACACATCTGTTCTTGCACTCAGTTTCCAACTTTTCATAACAATGAACTGATTTCCAACTTTGTAATCAAATGTACTCCTTACAGAAAAAGAGTGAAAGCCACAGAGGGGAGAAGAAAAGAACCGAGAACCTTATCAGTTCTTCTTCTCTTCTTTTAACTGTCCAATGTGCCTACCAACTAATCATTGCATGTCCGAGCTTATCGAAAATTAGAAATATATATAAAATTCAGATGTTCAAATCAACGTGTACAAATTATCGGAGCACGTGTGACGTTTACATGTTGTTAACTGACTCGAGACCCTTACGAGGGTATTCATGCTTCATAGATCCCAAAATTCTTTATAGGAGACTATACAATTTGCTTACCCATCAATAAGATTAGTTTATATTTTCACTCATAATGATTCAGTGAAAAGAGAGGTACTATGTACTTTCTGGCTCTGTTAAGAGCACTGTTAATAAAAGGCGAAAGTGAGGCATAATGCGTTTTCTTGTGTCTTATGATCACAACAATAGAAATTCAAATCAACTACACAGGTTAAATGGCACGTCTCAATTATCGCATTATCAGTATTTCCATATGATAACATTCCATTCACATAGAAAAAGGGAAAGTTTTAAGATGCATTCCAGATTTGAAATATATAGGACTCTCCATGTAAAAGAACTTGCAATAAAACAGGCAGGAATTAACGAGACAGTTAATAAAGGAATAATATAAGGTTCATACATAAGGCAGAAATGACTTTTCTTTGGCATTGAAACCAAGTCCAATCTAAACGGTAATTATGCATTTTAAAATGAATTAAAAATGGTGTAACTCAGGGATTTAATGACAGATTAATTAGACTACTACACAAGAAAAAGCTCACAAAAAAAATAATCACATCCAGCATCATATATATATATATATATATATATATATATATATAGTACTGCTCTTATGCGGACCAGTCCGCATTTTAAGAGTGCGGATCGGACATGTGTCACCTGGCGGTGAGCCCAGAAAAGAGAGAGAGTGTGCCTAAAATTTAGCCGATAATTTCTAGGGTCACCGTCAACTGACACTTGTCCGGTCCGCACTCTTAAAATGTGGACTGGTCCGCACAGGAGCATTATATATATATATGATGTGAAATTCAATGGAATTGACACACACATGAACACACTTCAAAAAAAATCATGCCCAGTGCACAAAGCTCCCACTTAACTGCAGGCTCTGAAAGAGGCGGATGTCAGTTGGCCTTACCCCCATAATAATCAAATTATATTCTCTCAAATCTCATTAATAAAATAAATTATCCGTAATAATTTTGACTACAAGAGAGGGTCAAGGGCCTTATTTATAGATAATCCTAAACTTGGAGAGCAAGTCTCCTAATTAAATTAGGAATCTAAATAACCTAATTAAAATATTTAACTAAATAAAGATAAATCCTAATTAATATCTAACTAAAATAATAATGTTTATATTTTTCAATAAAATCCGGATGCATCATTCTCCCCTTCTTCGAAAACTAGTCCCAAGCGCCAAAGCCTTAAAACGTTTAAGATGCCAAAAAAGTAGTGCTTTCCCCTTCTTCGAAAAACTCTATCATGAACCATAGGGAAGATTTATAAAAGCCCATGCCATACCCATTAATACTTTGAATATTTTTTACCTTTTCTTATCTCTTATTGGTGGTGAAAAATTATCTTTCTGAAAATTTTGAGGCCCAAATAAAATATTTTTCAAAATTTTAAAAATTGGGGGCTAACCAAATTTTTCCACACCAAAGACATTAATTTGGGGGTCATTAACCTGCAACCCAAGTGGTTTGTCATTTAAAATTGTGCCAAAATCAAATAAAGACCACTTATGCAGCCCACTCCTCAAAAGCCTCAAAGTCCAACTCTTCATTTAAAAACCCATTCTCATCAAAGTAAACCCTAGCTACCTCTTTATTTTTAGAAGCCCCTTCTCCTTTAAGAAATCCTAGCAGCTCCACCATTCAACCAAGCTGACTTGCCAAACCCAGCAACCACTCCACTCATCCCATCCATCTTAAGAGATGTCGAAAGTTGGTAGGCCTCCAATGGTGGTCGGAAGTCATCACTGGAGGTCAAAGATCATAGGGTGGTCGGCTACAGCCAGAAGGGCCGTCGGAGTCGAGACGGGATCAAATCCAGGTTGGATCTGTGTGAATAAGGCTGAAAACAGATCGAATTTGGTCAGGGGTGAGTCGCTCGAAACAGATCTGGAGGGTTGGTGGATTACCGAATGAAAATGGACTAGATCCGGGTCGAAAACGGGTCTAGGTAGGTCGAAAGTTGCTGAAGGGGGTATGGCTGCTGGTCAAAGACCAAATACAGGCCGAATCTGGTCGGAAAAATCACCTTACGGTGTCAGATGAAGGGAAACAACGGTTGGAGGTTTGGCCGGTGATTTTCCAAGTTTTAACCGCCTCACGGGTAGCTAAAATCTCACCTCTTTGAACCGTTGCACCCGCCGAACGGCTTCTCGCGCAGCTCAACCTTCAAAACTTCTATTTGTGTGTTTAACTCTTGAAACGCAGTTGTGAAATCAAATTCATTCACCGCTAGTGGTGGCGCAACTGTGGTGGCCGGTTGTGGGGTCATATGATAAGTTGTCCCCAGCTCTTGCCATAACTCGTGACCTTGATATACATACGATTGTCAAGAGAGGGTCAAGGGTCTTATTCATAGATAATCCTAAACTTGGGGAGCAAGTCTCCTAATTACACTACGAAACTAAATAACCTAATTAAAATAAATAACTAAATAAAGATAAATCCTAATTAATATCTAAATGATATCTAAATAACTAAAATTATAATAATATTTATATTTTTCAATAAAATTCGAATGCATCACAATACATATGATGTAAAGCGCAGTGGAAAAACACAAATAACAAAACACTCAAATTCTCATAAAACTCCAAATATCATTAATTGCAAAATAAAATATAAGGGGCAGTCCTGGGTTTTATTTATAGACCCCTTTTACGCTTTGATGGGCTAGTATCCTAGTTAAACTAGGGGTTTACCCACTACCTAAATAAACATGGAAATAACCAATTAATAGATATTTACTAAAACAATAAACTAATAAAATAAAATGTGTGCTAAAAATAAAAAAGGATCCCCATGAGGGGGACCCGTTAGGCAGCAACACGCCACTCCCCCTGCTAAGAAAAGCCCGCCCCCAGGGATAAAGCGGTATGTCGTCCATTTCTGACGACACGTGGATGCGTGCTGTAAGAACCTTCGATGCCCAAACACCCCACAGTCATAGCACTAGATGTTGGCTCCTGAAGTAGTAGTAACTGGAGTGGTGGCAGGTGTAGTAGGCTCTATCACGGTTGTCTTGGTGGTTGTCCCACCTCTTGCCAAAGTTGCACCTGCCTTGAAGTAGTCCTCCACTTTCCGTGTGTATTCAATAGCTTTAGCTTGGATTATAGAATTAATCTGACGGGGCCCAATCTCTATCTGATATTTAAGTTGGAGCCCCTAAATGTAATGTCCAATTTGCTGCTCCTTTGTTTCTCTCAACCTAGCGCGAGTGCATAGCAACTAAACTTGCTTCACATCCATGTAACCCCTTGAACACATGCAAACGGGTCTCTCTCACAAGTCTCAGAGATGAAAGAAGCCACCATCTCCGCCTTTATGTGCTCCCAAAATGTAATCAGGTCCAAGTCACTCATTGCCCAGTCGTGCACTAATTGATCCACTCCACTAATGCATAACCCTATAACTCCGTCATCACGTACTTAACACACCTATAGCTCCGATACTCCTTTATATTATAGAAGTATTCCACACGCTTAAGCCAATCCATAAAAGTGTCAGTATCCAACTTCCTAATAAACATACTCACGTCTATCGAACATCAACATGCATAGTCTTACCGAACAATCTAATCAATGTATTAAGGTTGCCCTCCGTCAATCCCTCACTTCCTAATATATCGTTGGGGTTCTTATTATGGCCTGTCGTGACTCCCTGAAGTATCGCGGGGTTGCCCAATGTGGTTGTCTAGGGGGCTAATTTTTGGGTCCCGTGTTGTGTTGATTTTATCGCGTCGTCTTGAAAGGACAATTATTGTTCATATGCCCTTTATTTCCGCACCCATAACACACATCTATTTGGTGTAACGTAGAGGGGTTTACCACCATATCTCACACAGTGGTGTAAATCATCACAGTAAGTCTCCATTTGTCTGACCAGTCTCTCATCAGCGTAGAACGAGCAGCAGGTGAGTCAATTGCCATCCTCTTCATCGATATCCTCCCCATCCATCTCCAACTTTCAATGGATCGGGCTGAATTCCTTAGACCCATTATGACACGTACTTCTTGGACCTCACGACACCGATTGTGGGGCTGAATGAATAAAACTAGCTTTTCCCCGGCACTTGTCTTTTTCTTTTTTGTGTGTGTGGAGGGGGGGGAGCCCTCAATACGGATTACCTCCGGTTGCAAAGCTTGTTTACCCAAGGCCTTCTCCGCTAGGGCTCGTTCCCAAGTCTCCATCGTAGCATCAAACACATCAACGGACTCTTTCACGGAATCTCAAAAACCCGTGTCGGCTGTCCAAATTGGTTTTCGTGCCAAATATGTCCGGGCAGCTCCGAAAACCTCATAAAAAATCCCTCTGATGGACCCATGGGGTCCCATGGGTTGGGTTGCAACCCTAGTATGTCGAGCACCGCTTGGCATAGCAGCCGAGGGGCTGTGACTGCGCCCGGCCCTCCGTTGACCCGCTACCACCCTTGCAGGGGCCCCACAAGGTGTGTGGAGGCAGCCATTGTTGCCCCTTCCCCCAGCGGCCTTCCCCTCTTGGTTGCGGCCTCGCCGTAATGGTCGGGGTTGGCCACATGCCTGCCGACTTCCATCCTCTCGATTTTTTCGTTGATACGAATCTGTTGTTGTTGAATACTTTGGATTTGAGCCTCCACGTTTGATAGCATCTGTTGGATGCTTTCTAAGGTCGATTCTTAAGCCTTGAATTGTTTCGTTGCTTTGGTAGGCATCCTGGCGTTTTGGTTTACACACACGGGCGATACACACATTGGGTTTGATTATCAAGAGCGAACTTGACTGTAATACCAATTTAATATGAAGCACAGCGAAAGAACACAAATAACAAATCACTCCAATTCTTAGAAAAATCCAAATATCACTAATTGCAAAAGTAAATACAAGGGGGAGCCATGGGACTTTATTTATAGACCTCCTACGACTTCTTGGGCAAGTATCCTAGTTAAGCTAGGAGTTAACCCACTACCTAGATAAACATGGAAATAACAAACTAATAGATATTTACTAAAATAATATACTAATAAAATAAAACGTGTGCTAAAATTAAAAAGGGATCCCCACGAGAGGGCCCATTGGGCCTCAACACGCCAATATATATATTTAGGGTGGATGGAAGAAAGGGGGGGGGGGGGGGGGGGGGGGGGGAATCAAGCATTAAATAAGTTTCTTGTAATCTTTTACTTTAAGGTAACAGCATCATTTTTTTCTAAGAAAAAAAATTATTTATAAACAAATAGGAGAAAAAGCATCTCCTAGTAGCTCTTACAAGCGCTAATGAAAATTTACGAAATCTTGAACGAAAAACAGAAAGCCTTAAATTATATTTAAAAGCCGATTTTTCCTCATTTGTTAAGTACGGAAATTGAGAAGTTTTCGAACCTCCTTTTTGCTTATTGCCATCAACCACATCTTGATTTGTTGTCTTCTAAGCTGCCTAAATTATCAAAGGAATTAATGACTTAAGAATTGAACATTTGATATTGAATTTTTTCACATTTTCTTCCAATCAAATTTTCAATAAAATCACGAACTTGGGCAGATTTAGCCATCATTCCTAAATCATATTTTGGGATCTCGACAGATAAATTAACTACTGGTACCATCCTCTTCTACCCTCAATGAATCCTTTGAATGAGCTGATATTGTATCATTTAAATTTAGTATGTCCTCTACTGGGGGCATTTCATCTTAATGTCTCATTGATGTCAGTAGAGGTTTTATCCCCCAAGAAAGATTTAGGTTTTTTGGGTCCGAAACCAATGTTTTAGGGGTATGATCACACTTATTTTGTTCCTCTTTTTCAAAATACTCCACTGTTTCGTTCATAGGTTCCAAAATAATTGGGGACTCGTCTTTTTCTATATCACTCATACTGGCTAACCCTTTTTTTGCCAACACATGGGATAATACCTGTTGGTTACTATCCACCTTATTTAAAGCAACATTCAAAGGGGAAGAATTGTTCCCCATTATATAAGGAGCAGTATGTTGCGTTTCTTTGTTAACCGGCTCAAAAATTACTTCTGCCACTTTTCTAAGTTGATCAGTCATATTGGACGCTCGAGAATTGTTCTTGGTCAGAACAGATTGAATATTTTCCGGAGCCAAATCTTCTTCTGCTTCCTTTCGTTTATTGTTTGTGCCACCATGCCGGATTAAGGGTTGAACAGCAGTGTTGGCAGAGTGAATCACTTTTTCCACGTTGATTATATTTTGAGGCATAAGAACTTCATCATTTCCATTAACTACATCATTATCTTCTTGAACCACATCATTAACATCTTGATCAACATTGCTAACAGTAGGAACAGTCTGAACAGTAGAGGCTATCCTTACTTGATCTTGATATGAATGAACTTTTGTTTAACAACTTTCTTCTCCTGATTGGTAGTGTTCTTGGGGAGCTTCAGAATACATTTAGAGGTTTCATGTTCTTTTTTGAGACAGTGTGGGAATATCTCTATAAGTTATGTCTTGCCAAAAGCCTTTGGTACCTGAATCAATCCAAACCCTATGAAGAGGGTCATCGAGCACATCAAGTTCCACACATATTCTAGCTACACTAGGACGATTAAGAGAAACAGTAGAACTGTCGAATTTTAGAGGCCTCCCAAAAACTTGTGCAATAGAGAATAATGAGTTTTTGGCAAAGAAATGAATAGGTAGATTATGAAGGGCGATCCAAACAGGAGATATACTGCTTTCTGCATCAATTCTAAAATCAGAGGTTCTCATAGGGAAGCCTCCAATGAACCAAAGATCCCTCATCCAATGTCTGATAAAGTCTTCCTCATTATGCAATCTAATGATGATGTGCTTATTGTCTAATAAACCAATGGTGTACGATGCATGAAGAGAGAATGAAAGAAAAATCTTATGTATATTTTCCAATGAAGGTCTCCCACGAGAAAATTTTCCAACAATGGAATATTGGAAAGGCAAGGATAATTCTTTGATGTCTGAGAAAAATATGGCTGGTTCTCCTTTATAAGAAATTGGAGTTTTGAGAGGAATATTTTTGGGTTGATTGCAAGCCACCACCTCAACAAACGACTTGGACCAAGGGTTATGAGAAGTAGAAGGATCGGGACGTTTGGGAGGTGGAGAGGAAGACGATGATAGAGGAGGAATAGCAGGTTGCATGGCCATGCAACCCTAAAGCCTCAAGTGTTGGAAAAATTTTACCTTCAAGTTTTGATGCTACATTCAAAGGTGGAAACTTCCACTGTTTTGTTCAATGTTCAACAGAATATCTTCATTATGTAGAAACCAGCAAAAATTGCCTTTCGGTTTGGATGATTGTAGCTTTATCACTCACGCCTTCATCAACAAGTGCTTCTATTATTGTGAATTTTTCTGATGCAGTTTTTGCGTAATTCGTTATTTTTTGCCTTGGCCAAAGATTTTCAGGGGATCTTTAACTGTGAGATCAATCGCTTGCTTCTCTTGTTCTGATAGGTAACAGCATCATTAACAACATTAAGATTCAAACTTTAGATTCTTTTAGTTAACTAATTCCTATGAAAAATAAAAAATTATAACAAGTATCTTTACTAAGCAACGGCAACAGGCCGATAGTTGTCTCCAACTAAAGACTAGGATTAGTCCGCTAGGCTGATGCCTACTAAGAGGGCTGCCGCTACTGACATCTGAAGTTCTGGTTATATGTGTGTTATTCTGCCCGGGGGGGATTCCTCATAGTCAGCTTGCAACAAACTTAAAAGGAGCTTAATTTCCAAAGTTGAACATTGGATGGATACTCTATACTAGAGTTGAAAAAATTCTTTTCGTGATTTAAAAAGTTCGTTTGGTCCACTTATTTTGGACATCTTCAAATATAATATGTGTCATCTCTCTGGCCTCTTCATCAAAGTCAAAAGGGTCTGCTTGGTTAGTACTCACAAGAAGGTCAATACTTGATACGCGCTTCAAAGGAGAAGATCTTCCACATTTCTATGCCCTTCTTGGTTGGTGTTGTTTATGCAAGGAGGATGGACGAAACCAAAATCGTTTGCTTCTACGTTGTTCTTATTCAAGATTTTATGGATGACAGTCTTTAAGGAGTTTAATATAGTGGGGGGAGTTCCTTTCAAACAAGCTGATTTGCATCTTTGGGAGCTGAATGGTTTGGGCATTGAGTCTAAAGTTTCTTGTTTATGGTGATGAGGGTCTTAGCAATGTCTTGGATCACACTGATTGAACGAAATAACAGAATTTTGAAAATAACGAAGATTGTATCAAGCAAGTCGACATGTCAATCGGGTTGGGTGAGTCGGGCTTGGGGTTGTTCTTGCTTAAAAAAAGGCGTTTCATTTTATTTAAGGCTTTTATCCTACTTATAATACCCTGAATTGAACTTTCTCTTCCCAAGTCCAAAATGAATTTGGCCCACCGGCTCAAGGCTGGGCTTAGGGCCTAAGTTTGGTCCAGCCCAAGCTCGATTTCAATTGGTAGAATTATGATGTATTGTCAACTCAACTCAATTCAATAAAGCCTTTTCCCAATTATTTGGGGTCGGCTACATAAATCCTATTTTTCCATTCCGCTCTGTTCAGCGCAATATCTTCGATTAAACCACAAGACATCATGTCATTTTTTATACTATTCCCATCAAGTCAATTTAGTACTACCTCTACCCCTTGCCCCTTGCGTTACCATCAATACTAACTAAATCACTCTTCCTTGCCGGGACATCCATTGGTCTACGCTTGATGTGTCATGAACATAAAAAAATAAATCATATGAAATAAGGGGTGGAAAATTGTCTACAACCCTTGTACATTATATATATTAAAGTTTTAGTCTAAAAAACTAAAACATGAGAACTATTGTCTAGATATCTTTCAATCCATTGTCTAAATCTACAACTACAAGATGATATATATATAGGGATAGATTTTGATTATATGTTGCAACAGGTTGTGGCAGATTGCGTAAAGATACTGTTGAACGAGTTTTTCTCTTAGAAAGGGTTGTTAGCTCTTCCTTAATTTGCTTTTGGAATTGTTGTATAGTTTTCTTGTTTTCTTTTGTAGCTGTTTTTAAGGTGGACTGCTGTCCCATGCCTACTCTGTATTCTTTGGTCTTTTCTTAATAAAAAAATATAATTTTTCTGTTAGGAAAAAAGAAGTAGAAAGACTGTCATCTACTCTTGTTTAAAAAGCAACCTTTGATATAGTTCCCCTAGCCAAATCTGGTACACACTTATGCTTCAGAACAACATGTTGACTGTCAGCAAATCTCAACACAACGTGAGAATGAAAAATGACTTAGATATTGCTATGAAAGGAATCCTTAAATTTGGAAAATTTGGATCAACCAACTAAATGTATCACCCACCCACGACCGCACCACAACCTCCATGACCATTACCATCGTTCAAACCACCACCAAGTTGATAAAACACTACTACTGGCACACCACCATCATCAGTCATTTCCTGTCAAGGACATGAAAATGCCCACTAAGGTACCTGTGATGATGAGAATGCACACACTGTGGAACGATGGGCTATAAATGTTATGGGAATATTAGCCGGGTCACCCCTGTAAAGACACCAAAGCTTAATCGCTTATGCTCTCACTAGAGTTAGCTGCAAGCTTAATGGCTTATGACAAGCTATTTTGGTCATAATAGATACTTTACAGGTTTCCACTGTCACCTAATCAATGTATAGAAAAAAATCTTGAGTAGGCCTTTGATCAATTAAGGGCACCATGAATAAATAAAAGATCCTTAAAAAAGGCATTTAATCACTCATCACGGTTTCCAAAAGAACAAAAAAAAAAGACAGTACATTATAGAGACATTACAGAAGATGTTGTTATTGTGGCTTATCATGTGACGAGGCTCTAAATAGTTTTGTTGTCTATTCTTTGTACCCTATTCAACCTTTACAGGGATTTACACAGATTAAGGCGTAAATGCTCAATGCTACCCAGATACATAATTTAGAAACATTAAAAGCTATATTGTAACCAGTTCAAATTTTACATATAGATGTTCTGCTGCTACCCTTTTGCATAATAGAAAGTCGACCTTCTTGCCCATAAAGAACAATAATTATACAGCTTACTGAACAGAACTAACTTGCATATTGACAAAAAGTTCAACACCTTAAAAGGGTAAAAAATATTGGACCAAATAAAAGGTGTGGGTATACTCGGGCGTAGGGATCAACTCGAAGTTACTTTACTTATACCCCTCCAGTTAGAATATATCTTACCTTGATTTCTTCAGCCATTCTCTCGCTTGTAGTCAGCTGGACCCCACGTTTCAGAGCAATCTTCGCAATAGAACTTCTTTCCCATAGCTTAATCATGGCCACAGCCAAACCTTGATGCTGCCTGCTTCTACCTGGTGAGCAAAATATTATCAACCAGAAAAGAAAATATTCGAACACCAGAGAGAGATATGTTATACAAGGAGAGTGCCACACCTAATGCAAAATGTGGAGGGAGAACTCTGGCGAGCCTTCGTAAAGCTGTTGCCTCCTTTCCTCCAAGGTTTGATCTCACTCCGTAAGGAAGTATTCTGAAGGGGGGTTGAAAATCAGGGATAACCCCAGGGAGTAAATCTGCATCTACAGGTAGTGGATCACACCCTGGCCAATCTGTGTATCTAGGCCCCAGCCCATCTAACAGCTTATTTACTTCATCTTCGTAATTTATTTCTGGTTTTGGTTCAGTATTTTCTCTCTCCTCGACAGAATTTACAGAGTCATTTTGAGGTGCATACACATTGTCCAAGGGACCCACTTCTGAAGGATGCCTACTAGTTTTTTCACTAGCTGTTGAAGAGGACTGGTGAGGAATTTCATTTTTCATGTAAATTCGTTTGTTCATTCGTTCTGAAGGAACCTCATAACTTACGCCTCTGTACAGAGCAACAGAACTGCCAGACCTCCAAATAACCAACCCACCAGTTTTCCTCTGAGTAATAGAAAGGTGGTATTAAAAAAAGGGTTCCAAAATATATTAAATAATTATTTTTGAATGCTTGCTATGTCTTTCAAAAAAGTTGGCGTCATTTTAAATTTATGTAAAAAAACAAAAACAATATACTTCAACACCAACAATTAACTGAGTGAACGAAAAACTCAACCAGTGCAGATAAAAATATTCCATCGAAACTGAAATAATATCAATGGATAAAGGTAAACTGGGACTCTGCCAGTGAAGGAAAATGCATACTGATCTTAGGAGGATTTAATCTAAAGCCTAATTAATTCCCATACTCCGTTAGAAAGAATAACTTCATCAAGGGAAAATGGCTGTCCAAGAAGTTATTACCAACTCATTTAAACATCCACCAAATTCATATGAAGTCCTGAGAACAGCATTTCCATCAAACATTGTCTAAAAATCTCGTGACCCATCCAAAAAGGTCTTGCTTTTAAGATGATCTACCACGGGGGGAAATTACGTAAAATAGCAACATGGATACAAAGTCTAGTCAATTACTTTCAATTAACTCTCCCCTGACATGGTCATCTGCTGATAATGTAAATCTGAGTTGCTACTGCTCAAGCAAGAACAGTTTCCAAATTGCTTTTTCCCCAGACTGAAGTTGAGATGGGAGAAGGCCAAAAATTTAGAGAATTTGCTTGTATGTGGTCCACTGTAAGGTGGGGCGGAACACATATTAGAGGACGATGATGCACCCATCTAGAAGGCAGAGATGTATTTATGATTTGTAGCAGTTTACCTCTTCTCTTGTAGTAGATATTTTATTTATTAAAAAACAAAGCATAATTCATCAACAAAAGAGTTAAAAGTTTATCAACTGTTTTACATTAAAAGACAAGATAAAAGCAAAGTAATATAGTAGCACAATAACAAACTTTATAAGAAACTCACCTCTAATATCTCGTGCATTCGCCTCATATTAAGAGCAGGCGCTCCCTCGATCTTCAATCTCACAACCTCGGACGCTTTCCATTTATCACGAATCACATCAACAACTGCTTGAGTAACACCGGCACCACCAATCCTCGTCTTGTTCTTCGTTCGAAGGGCCAAACTCCTCAGCCTCCGCAACTCCAACTCCGGAAGAGTCAACTCAGCCAAAGATGTCCTACTTTTTTGCCTCACCGAATTTCTCCTTTCTTCCTCCATTAACGACGGCTTCTCCCACGGAAACCTCACCTCCCCATTTTCCATCCCCAAAGGCATCTCCGGCGAAAACCCGCCTCGGGCATTTGGCAACATCCCTTCCTCAACATAAAATATATCCTCAATAGACCCTTTTTCAATCACTCTATTAGTCACCTTCTCTTTGTTCTCATTAGCATCATCAACATACCCAAATCTCTTCAATTTCTCCACAATCTTCTCCATTGTACTTCCACTACCACTACCACTATCATCATCACTATCTTCATAACCTGAAGAAGATGCATTCCCACTATTTCTATAATTCAACACTGCCTGAGGGGGCTTCAGCCAATTTTGTTTGTGGGTTTTGTTCCATGTGCCTAACCAACTACTACTAGATAAACCAATACTATGTTTTGATAGTGAATTGGGTTTGCTATTGTTGTATTTCACCACAAAATAGGAATTTCTTTGTGGGGTTGAATTTGAGCTGCAAGCTTTATGGATTGCAAAGAAATTGTTTTTCTTTAAAGGGGTTGAACAACTGTACCTGAAAAAGTGCAGGCGTGCATTAACATGGAGTTTGGAGACTGAGCTGTGGAATGAGTCCATCAAAGCTGTGGTTGGGTACAATTTACATATACATATATATATTAAGTGAGGGAAAGAGTTGGGAAAATTCAATTTTCAACCGAGGAAACGAGAAAAAGGAGAAGGTTTTGTGTTTCTTGGTGCAGATTATCTTCTCTCGATATATATCCATTTCCCTAATATCTAAATTGCGCATTGTAGCCAAACAAAACAGAAACGAATTAAGTTACACGCACTGTGCGTAATACGCACTACTGAAGTGGGGGAATAATTTTATACATCTTACCTCCTTATTTAATTATAATATTATTTTTCATCTTTAAAAATAATTCTCGTCAGAATTTGCATTGGAAATAAGAAATATAATTTTATACATCTTGAACATTTTTAATATACAATTAGGGTGTGTTTGATAAATAAGATGGAAAATAAGCGCCAAGAATCGATTTCCATGGAATTGAAAACATGAAAATATTTTCCATGGAAAAAATTTGTTGGTGGTGTTTGATTGCAAATATTTTCCAGGTGAAAAATGTTATATTTTCCATCTATTGTGTTTGGTTCCCAATATTTTCCATGGAAAAAAAGTAGAAAATATATATATAAAACAGAAAAATAAAAAAAATCCCAGAAAATTAATAAAAATCCCAAAGAATAAATAAATAAATAAATCCAAAATGTGAACAAAAAACCCAAAGATAAGGAAAAAATCCAGAAAATGAATAATAACCCAAAAAAAATGAAAAAAAAATCCAGAAAGTGAATAAAAATAAAAAAATTCAGAAAGTGACTAAAATCCCAAAAATAATGCAAAAAAATACAAAAAATGAATAAAAACCCAAAAATAATGAAAAAAATACTGAAAGTGAATAAAAACCTAAACCCAAAAATAATGAAAAAAATATAGAAATTGAATAAAACTCCAAAAATAATGAAAAAAATCCAAAAAGTGAATAAAACCCCCAAGATATTGAAAAAAATCAAGAAAATGAATAAAACCCCAAAAATAATGAAAAAAAATCAAAAAGTGAATAAAAAGTGAAAAAAATACAGAAAGTGAATAAGACACCAAAAATAATGAAAAAAAATCCAAAAAATGAATAAATACCCAAAAATAATGAAAACAAAATCCAGAAAGTGAATAAAAATCCAAAAATAATGAAAAAATACAGAAAATGAATAAAATTCTAAAAATAATGAAAAAAAATCCAGATAGTGAATACAAACCCAAAAATAATGAAAAAATACAGAAAGTGAATCAAACCCCACAAATAATATTAAAAAAATACGAAAAAATAAAAAATACAGAAAATGAATAAAAAAAACAGAAAATAAATATTACCCCATAATGAATTTTCTGGATTTTCTTCATTATTTCTGGATTTTTATTCAATTTCTAGATTTTTTTTCATTTTTTTTAAGTTTTATTCACTTTCGGTATTTTTTTTCATTATTTTTGGGTTTTTATTCATTTTTTGGATTTTGTCCATTATTTTGGGGGTTTTATTCACTTTATATAATTTTTTTCATTATTTTTGGATTCTTATTCACTTTCTGTATTTTTTTCATTATTATTGGGTTTTTATCCACTTTTAGTATTCTTTTCATTATTTTTGGGTTTTTATTCATTTTATGATTTTTTTTCATTATTTTCGTTTTTTTTTCGTTTTTTGTATTTTTTTCATTATTTTTGGAGTTTTTTTCACTCTCTGTATTTTTGGGGGTTTTTCATTTTTGGTATTTTTTTCATTATTTTTGGAGTTTTATTCACTTTCTATATTTTTTTCATTATTTTTGTTTTTTTTTTCATTTTCTAGATTTTTTTCATTATTTTTGGACTTTTATTAACTTTCTGTATTTTTTTCATTATTTTTTGGTTTTTATTCACTTTCTGATTTTTTTTTTTCATTATTTTTGGGGTTTAATCACTTTCTGTATTTTTTCCATTATTTTTGGGTTTTTACACACTTTTTGGATTTTTTTCATTATTTTGGGATTTTTATTCACTTTCTAGTTTTGTAAAAAATATTTTTGGGGTTTTAATCACTTTCCATATTTTTTTTCATTATTTTTGGGTTTTATTCGCATTCTCGATTTTTTTCATTATTTTTGGGTTTTTATTCAGTTTCTGTATTTTTTTTCATTGTTTTTGGAGTTTTATTCACTTTCTGGATTTTTTTAATTATTTATGTTTTTTTTTTCATTTTTTGGATGTTTTCATTATTTTTTGGGTTTTATTCACTTTCTGTATTTTTTTCATTATTTTGGGTTTTTATTCACTTTCTGGATTTTGTCTTTATTTTTGGATTTTTAGTCATTTTCTGGATTTTTTTATTATTTCTAGGGTTTTAATCACTTTTTGGATTTTTTTCATTATTTTTTGGTTTTTATTCACGTTCAATTTTTTTTTCAGTTTTTTGCGTTTTTATTCATTTTCTGTATTTTTTTCATTATTTTTGGAGTTTTATTCACTTTCTGTATTTTGTCATTATTTTTGGGTTTTTATTCATTTTCTGGATTTTTTCACTATTTTTGGGATTTTATCCACTTTTTGGATTTTTTTTCAATTTTTTTATGTTTTTATTCACTTTCTGATTGTTTTTTTCATTATTTTTGGGTTTTTATTCATATTTTGGATTTTTTTTCATTATTTCTGTTGTTTTAATAGGTTTCTGGATTTTTTTCATTATTTTTGGGCTTTTTATTTAGTTTTTGTATTTTTTTTCGTTATTTTTGGAGTTTTATTCCCTTTATGTGTTTTTTTCATTAATTTTGGGTTTTTACTCATTTTTTGGATTTTTTCCCTTATTTTTGGGTTTTTATTCATTTTCTGGATTTTTATCAATTTTTTGGTGTGGCAATTCTTTTCCCTGGAAAATGAATAACAAGGTGGGAGAAGGTTTTTTAATTCCATCTTTTGTGCAAAAAGTGGTTACATGATTTGTTTTAAGGAAATCAATTTCATAGAAAATTTTGTTTATCAAACATCCAAAAGATGAAAAATGACTCCATATATTACATTTTTCATGGAAAATTAGTGTTATCAAACACACCCTTAGTTCAAATTTTTTATTTTGTTTCAAAAAGTCTCTCACGAGATAAAAACACTCAAAATAAGAAGACAGAGAAATCCATTTACCCACCTCCCTCCACCCATATCCCCCCCCCCCCCCCCACAAACTGTCGGAGCTCAAGCAGCCCTCGTCGGAGCTCCGGCGTAGGGGTAGGGGTGGGAGTGGGGTAGGGTGTCATCAGTGTGGACCTTTAAAAATAAAAAATAAAATGAGTAAATGGGTATTTGATGGACTAAATGGGTTAAACTAAAAATGTGTTTTTTTTATAAAATATGTATATATGCTGGAGGGGACTGTTGGGTAATTGACCCTTCGAAATATCTATTTTTGATATTAAATTATAATATTTTTAAGTTTTAATCTTGTTTTCTAAAAATTGCAAACGATTGTTTTCTAAATTCCATCTGTTGTTTTACAATTCAGATAATCGTACTCACGTTTATGCAATTATATATTAAGGTATAAATGCATAAAAATTATATATGTACAAGTAATATGTATATATTATTAAAATATATAGAAAGATAAGATTTATATGTTAAATAATATTATCAATACATACATGATATTGAAATTACTCAACAAAGTTATTAACTAAAGTTAATTATTAAGTTAAGCTCTGATTAAACTATTTGAGGAAGCTCCTTTTGATTGAAAGAACACAGGATGAGTAACTATATAAAACCAATTAACAATTTAAGATTCCTAGTAAACCAATTTTAAGAAATAATTCTTATTAAGCCTTTTTATCCTAACCAGTTTCGCAAGAATTAAGAAACAAAAACAGTAAAGTACACACAATATTTTTTACGTGGTAAAACTCCAAATTTGGGAAAACCTCCACGGTGACCTCTACGCCACAAAATAAATATCACCAAAAATAGAGTAAGGTTTTACAATTATAAAGATCAAGAAAAATAAGAAATATACCTATTCTTGAGCCACACCTCCAAGGTACTTCTTTTGCTCTAACCTGTCCCAATAGTTGAACTCCTCCCTCTCCTTTTAGCTTTACGATATCTCAGTCAAACAAATCTCTCTCAATAATATACTTTTTCTACGTGTAGTGTGCGTGGGAAGTGTAAAGTGTGTGTGTCTAAAGATATACAAATAAGTATTCTAAAAGACGCGCCTAAGCTTGAGGCTTGGGATAAACGTCCCGCCTTAAGCTTTTTACGCCTTATTCTTAGTAAAAGGCTTAAGGCGCACTTTTTTTAAAAACAAAAACGCTTTAGTAAAATGACATCGCCTTTTAAATAATTTTTTTTTAAAAACGGACAAATATCTCATTCAAAACAATCAAAAGACAAATGGTATCCTAAACCTCTCTCCCTCTCGTCCAAAAAAATTCGCGTTTTTTTCTTTTTTGTTGTTTCTTTTTTGTTTTTTTCTTAGTATTTAATAAAATAGTATTTTAGTTTGCATATATTCAGACATATTTTAAGGTATGTACCATTTTAGTATTTTTAATAGCCTTGTTATAGTTAAAAATATTAAAATATATTAAAAAAAAAGACTAAATTCCTTTTCACGCCTTTTTACGCCTAAGGCTCGCCTAGGCTTCTAAGGCTTAGGGCTTGACGTCCACATCTCTGTCACGCCCCCGCATTTTTAGAACCTTGGCAAATATGAACATACTCGCACTTAAATGTTACAACCAGTCCTCCAAATTACTAAGAGTGGCTATATGCTCTTGTTTTAAAAATGTCAAAAATCAGACTTTAATACTCAGGGATGTTTTAGATATGACTATTTTAGATCTAGAAAAATAAAGATAGAAAATCTTATTTATATACAAAAGTTTTACAAAACGTAATAAATTTTCAAGGCAGATCTAAGGCATATAAAACATTTTAAGTCTTTTTTTCAACTTTTCAAAACTATAAAAAATGGGTTTGAAAATTTTGAAAGTATTTTTTACAAAGATCCATAAAAAAATAATTTCTACCAACTAAATAAAGTATAAATTAAACCAGACAACCTAGATAGTGCAAGAAATATATCATGCTATCGAAAACTCAAATTTCTAAAAAGAAATTGAGATTCTCAATAGTGTGAGATTGTTGGGAGAGAGATGAGTTATCAGAGGGCGAGTATTGTAATTTTCCACTCAAGTCTCACTCTGACTAAACTCACACAAACTCTAAAAGTTAAAACTCAATGAAAATGGGTTTTAGAAGCTTTTTTTAAAATAGAAAGGGAGATCCTTCACTTTCTTTTAAAAAACCTAAACAGACTTCTTAAAACTGAAAAGATTTTCGAACGATTTTAAAATTTCTTTTGAAAACTCTATTTCTCCTTTTATATTATCTCTCTTCTCTCTACTCTCTCTTTTTCCTCTCTCTCTCTCTAGACCAGCTAAAAGTCCCAGAATGAGGAGATGAAGTCTCCTTATATAGGAAGCTATGAAAGTTCTAGAACAAGAGAAGGAAATCAAGGGCCAGGATTTGTTCTGTCGGTTTGATATAAATTCTAAGGATGATAATGTACCACCCCAATGTCATTAAACTGTTTGTAATCGGTTATAATTAAAGCCATATGATTGGTTGGTTTATGTGATATTGGGACTATGCCAAAATGAATTTTAAATCATTGATAACTTTTTATCTACGGGTGCAATCTAACATCAAATATGTGAGTGTGAGAAAATACAAAACGAACCAATAAAAATCAGGCAGGTGTTGGGCACGTGTTGCATCAGAAGCTTCAAATAAACGCGTGTTTTGAAATTTTAAAAAATTTAATTTTCTCCACCATAATTATGTAGCGATTTTATATTGGGTCCAAAAGGTTTCTTGAGAAGTATTGATAATTTCAAATAAGCCCACAAACTTTTAAAAACCAATTTTAATTATTAAATATTAATTTTAAAAGGTTTTAAAAATTTTCAAAAATGATAAAAAATAAATTCAAACACACCTAATGCAATATGAGTGTAATGTGTTCCTATAGTATATTGTTTACTACCTTTTTCCTTTAAAACCTTGATTGGGATTACTAGAGTCGTACTTTGATGTTGAACTTTGTTATATATTGAGGAAGGGAGGCTTATTTCTATTTAAAGAGTACGTTGTCTTCATATCCAAACTAGTTGAAACTCATATATGGCACAGACTCCTAGTAAGTCAACCGTATAAAATGTTTCAAATATTTATATGTTGTTTATACATCTTATTATATATATAGCAGTAGGTCCATTTGACAGAAGGCTACAAATCTCAAATATAAATTTCTCAATTTTTTGCCTTTTTTGTTCAATATAAAAACACGTGTCTCCTAATGATTAGGCATAAATTCTTCACATTTATCCCCTTAATTTAGAGGCTTTTATCGCTCCGCAAAGTGTAATTCGAGTGGATTTATATCGTATCATTGCTATTGACAAGTTTCTAATGAGTACGCCGAGTTTTGTGTATTTTCCATCTATTTTGCAGGTATTCAGTGTTTAAGAAGGACCAGCATCCCAATCCGAGTTCCGTACCAAAAGCTTCAAGGATATACAAGGAGGTAAGTTCCTGAAAAGATGTAACCGAACCTAAGGGAGGAAAAACGAACCGATCCCATCCTGGGAAAGCTCCTGTAAAGCACTACAAAGATGGATGGAACTGAACCGACGTGGAAGGAAAACGAACCGAACCTATACCTGGGAAACTTTCTGTAAAGTAATGTCAAGATGAAACCGAACCGAAGAAGAGGAAAAATGAACCGATCCTATGCTTGAAGAACTTTCTGTAAAGGTTGTCAAAGATGGAACCGAACCGAACCCCTTAATATGATCGGTTCTATTTTCAGAAATTCGAACTTATCCACTTGTAAAATTAGACTCCTCCATGGTTCAAACTCTTAGTATTCGTAGCTTATAAATTGTAAACTCCTCCTAGACATAGAGGAGGGCTTCTGATTCATTAGGGAAGCTTTGTAAGCAGTTTTAGATAAGAAGAACAATAAGAAACCCTAGCTTGCTTATAGTTTTGAAATTCAAGTAATACCCTTTTGATTCTTGTTTTAATTATTGCAGTAGTTAATTTTCTAATAGCAATTTCATCACTCTTCATCTGCATTCAGTAGTAAAAATGTTTTCTTTCATTCCAAACGCATTTTCTTCCAGTTTTCATATGTATGGCTAAGTTCTCACGGGTTGGGGTGCATAAACCCCACCCGATGTAATTCACGATAGTGGAAATAGATGTCGAAATTAAAACGTTAGATGAATTGTATCGTAGTTCATACGACACTACTTTATTTCAGCCTTTGCTTACATACTGTGCGGGCTACGATCCCTCATATGTGTAATACTTAGGAGAGATAAAGAACGCGAATTTTAATTTAACATTTGCTTACGTACTGTGCGGGCTACGATCCCTCATAAATGTAATACTTAGGAGCATTAAAAAGTCAGATTCATTTAAAGTTTTAATTCTAAATCTAATATCCTACGAAGTGAATTACTATGGTGTGGGGGATTGTAACCCGGCCTATTTTTCTTCGTTCGTAGTTAAAATTTTAGTCAAGTTGTTCGAACATTCTGCAGTAGGATAATTGCATTCATAATTTCATTAGTTAATCATTTTCAAAATTGCGTATAGTTGTAGTTGTTTCCCAATTCAAATCACATTTTCCTTTTTCTTTAGAGTCAAAGTTAGGTTTCCTTTGTCTGTCCAACGTCGTTACGACTCCGTTCGTCCTATTTTCCTGAGGATCGATACCCGACTTATCGAATTATTACTTGAGCGACAGGCTTGCACTTGAGCTTAGAGATAACGCACTTCTGAGACACATTCTTAGTCGCGTCAAGTTTTTGGCGCCGTTGTCGGGGAAGTAGGTAGACTTAGGATTAGATCCAGTCAATCTAAAACTTTGACCAAAAATTTTCAAAAATCCAAAACGTAAAAAAAAATTTAAAGGCACGAAAAGAATTCTTCATCATCTCTCATAAGCCTGTTCATGAAAAATCCCGAACTCACTCTAACTCCCCAAAATACTCCAGCCAGCATTCACGAAAACTCGATAGTTAAGTACGACCCGGACAACCCTCACACTCCAAACGTTCCATAATTTTGGGTCCCACCTCCCACGCCTCCACACTCAATTGCAAGTAACACTCTGACATCCCTCTTAGGACACACCACAGAGCACGCTCCGAGTATACCAAGTGAGGATACAGATTCATCAAGTGAGAGATCCATGTCACAATACAGTAGTGCAGCCACAGGTGAGGAAGAGGTCATGTACCGCCCTTTGAGAGAAATCTTATATCCCGAGCGTACTGTCACTCCGGGATGCATTCTACTCATGTATAATGCAGGGAAATTACGCTTTATGAATGGGATGATCCAGATGCTTCCCCACTACCATGGAATGGAATCTGAAAAGCCATATCTCCACATCCGGGAATTTGAGGATGTGTGCGAGACCCTCAGTGATCAAACTTGCACACAAGATGTGATCCGCCTCAAACTCTTCCCATTCTCGCTAAAGGACAAGGCTAAGACCTGACTATGGTCTTTACCTCCAAACTCGATTGCATCATGGAACGATTTGCAATCTAAATTTCTCAAGAAATTCTTTCCTACACATCGAACGAACTCCATCAAGGCTCAAATTCAAACCTTCCGACAATCAGAAAATGAGTCGTTTGATCGATGTTATGAGCGGTTTAACGAGTTAATCACTTCGTGCCCTCATCATGGATTTGATAATTCTTCCATAATGGGCTGAATATAAATTCTAAATAACTCGTTGAAACCATGTGTGATGGTCCCTTTGTCAACCTAGACGCTAACGATGCGAAGCTTCACCTGAGGTATGTCGCCGAGACTACCCAAGCATGGGATACATCTGACCCTAGCGCTCATAATCGAACTCGCCAAATGACCATCACTCCATCGGCGTTCGACCTATTTCACGTAGAAAAGAATACTATAACAGACAGTCGACTCGATATACTTGAGAAAGGAATGCGAGAAATACTTGAGATATGTGCAAGAGGACCAACTGCCACCATCCCGAACCCCATTGAGAAGGTGTGTGCTATTTGTGAGGTGGGACATTCAATAGAAGAATGCCCGACGATACCCGCCTAAAAAGTTATGCTTCAAGAGCAAGTGAGTGGTATAGGAGGATTTAAGGGTAATTTCGGTGCACCGCACGGGAATTCTTATGACCCTTCATGGAAAATCCATCCTGGTTTTAGCTATGGGCCACCAAATGCTGCGATGAATCCTAATTCACATGTTGACCCTCCTCCACCATCGCACTTTCAACAAGCACCACACATGCAAGGACATGTGCAGGCAACACCACCTCCAGGGCCATATATCACTCCACCGCGAAGAAATCTCAAGAATACGATAAACCAATTCATCACTACCCAGAATGCAACCACTGCTAGACATGAGCGCATGATCAACGACATAAATGCGAATATTTCAAAGTTGAAATCATCGTTGAGTATCCAAGAGAAAGCAAAGTTTCCTGCCCAGGGCCAAAGACCTCCCCAAGGTCAAACTAGTGTTAGCTCCACCCTTACAGAACACCAGGAGCAATGTCAAGATGTGACCACTCTTCGTAGTGGAAGAGTCATTGATTTATCACCTCCTCTACATGACGCAACCAAAGACAAGGAGATTTTACCTGGCACGAAAGAGGCTGAAGATGTCCCTTTGGAAGAGAGTGATCAAAAAGACACTAGTGAGCCCAATGTAGTAGTGAAACTACTCTCCGCAACACCATTTCCTCAAAGATTAGTTCCCGCCCATAACAGGACCATAAGTGAAGAAGTGCTAGAAGTACTTAAGAACGTAAAGTTGAACTTACCTTTTCTCGATGCAATAAGTCAAATCCCATCCTATGTTAAAGTCATAAAAGACTTATTAACAGTCAAGAGGAGGATGAAGGTAAATAAGAACGTGTTTCTAGCACAAAATGTGAGTTTTGTACTTCTTAACGATCTCCCCCCGAAATATAAAGATCCCGGTGCCCCCACCATTTCCTCCACTATTGGAGATAACAAATTCGAAAAAGCCTCACTCGATTTGGGAGCAAGTGTCAATATCCTCCCCTATTTGATTTATAGGAAACTTGATCTGGGTGATCTTAAGCCCACAAGGATCACTCTTCAGTTAGCGGATCGAACCGTGAAAATCCCAAGGGGTGTAGTTGAGGACGTGATCGTCCAAGTGGACACTTTCTACTTCTCAGTAGATTTTGTCATTTGGGACACGAATCCCTCCTTTGCCTCAAAAAATCATGTTCCCATCATCCTTGGGCGCCCATTTTTAGCTACGGATAATGCAGTGATCAATACTAGAAATGGGCAGATGCAACTCACTTTTGGGAATATGACTATAGAAATGAACATCTTCAACATAGCCCAACAAGCAGGGGAAGAAGATGATCTTCACGAGGTGAGCTTAATTGATGAGATCGTAGAAGAGCACATTGAGGAAAATTTCTGTGGAGACGCCTTAGAAGCTTGCTTAGTGTCTAGTCACGAGAGAGAGGGAACTTATACCAAGTTTGAGAGAGAATTAGGGGACATGAGCATGGAAGAATTTGAAAAAGAATTCGGTCCGGTGGATGAGAGTCTTACCATTGAAGTCCAATCCCTATTAGGCTCTTGTAGTCACTTAGAAGAAAGCGAATGGAAAGATAAAATTGATGAATTCCTTCTTTGTGACCATACACCCATACCATTTGATGTTCTGAAGGCGATTGAGGAGAAAATTTGTGTTTCGTCCGACTTAGAGCCCGATCCATGCATTCCAAAAATTAAAAGAATCTTAGGTGTTCCCTCCGAGTCGATGCACGCAGGCCACGCTTTGAGTAAGAATCATGAGAATCCCTTTCCAATTAGTCATGATGAGTCTCCCGGTCTGTCCTTTATCTATGGGCGAGGTCCCAACTTGTTCTGATTATTGAGTTACGATATGAAGACGGGAGAGACGAGGAGAGCATTGGCCCCCGTTCATGGGGTCGGGTGAGTTTGTGGAGAGATGAGAGGTTGTCTCACCCCCGACGCGTATGGGGTGATTTTTATTGTATTATTGAGTCATGTATTAGTGTCATTTAGTGTCTTTATGCATTTTAAATATTTATTTATTTTATTTGTCACACCTCTTGTTTTGCCTTGTTTAGATTTTAGTCCTTTTTTCTTGAGGACAATGCAAAGGTATAAGTTAGGGGGGGTGACAAGTGCGTCTAGCTAAAACTTCACAAATTTTCAAAAATGCCTAGAAATTTCAAAAAAATCATAAAATCTTGAAAAACCCAATAAATTTTTCAAAATAAATAAAAATTGGAATTTAAATTTTCGAAAATATCATTAAAAGTCGGTTTAAAGTCTCAAATTGTAAAAACATAATACACAAAGCCGAAATTGACCAAAGATGGAAATTGAGCGAACATATACGACTTAGCGAATAAATGTGGAGATTAATAACCCCGGTGAGATTCGAACCTTTCCCTATTATGAGTTTATAAATCAATCTGAGTTAATTGTTAACTCAAAAGTTCTTTTCAGCATCCAATAAGTCGTCGAGGATCTCAATCCTTTCACTTTGATTGTTTATGAAAAATGTGTGTGATATTGCCTTGAAAAATGTGCCAAAAATAGATCTCTAAACTTAATTCATCTCGAAACACGCATGGTAATGCAATTAGTGTTTTGGACAATGAAGTAGGCCCTCATTTATCACCCAAAAATATTGGCCAGAAAAAGTAGCGAAATTTTTTTATCCCGTTTATAACCCAAATTGAGCCGAATAAATTTTCCCCTTTTCATTTGACAACCCGGAAAACCCCAACTGGCCCGGAATTGTGAAAAAGAGATAATCCCAGAAATTAAGTCCGAAAAGTACAGAAAAAGGATCAAGAAAAGAATATTTATGCTCAACAAAAATAGCAAGACAAAGAAAAGCGTGGAAAATAGAAAAAACAATTAAAAAAAATGAGCAAAAGCCCGGAAAAGCACTAACGGACATCATAAGAATATTTTCCAATTTCGAAGTTCCCAACCTTTCCCATATTACCCAATACACCTTTAACCCAAAAAAAGTCCTAACCGAATCCTTTATGCGAAAGTGGTTACCGCATGGAGAGCAAATACACAAAAAGATAATAAAAGAGATCAAAAATATGAATTAGAGGCAATGTTTCCGCTTTCTTATAACCGTAATCCGATGATGAGATCCGGTTACCATAAAATTTCCGTCTTTATACTTGTATGCGTGAACTTGGTTACAATATAGTTACTCTTATAAATCACGCATACCGAGAGAATAGCCACATTCCGAGTGATTCTTTTGTGAGAGTATTCTGTGAGATTTTGAAATCAAAACGAATTTTCGGATAAGTAACGTAATGGTCAATCGGTGGAAATTAGCAGTTAAATTTTTGGCTTCGCACACACGCACTATGATTTGAGACTCTTGAACATGAAATGATGATGACTATTTTCTGGAAAAGTTTGAATTATACAATTTTTGCATATTTTGAGTTTCCTTTGAGTCGAATTTTGTGGGTATATTCTCTGCAAATCCTCACGAGACACCACTCGTCCTACTAGGGTAATCTAGGGGTTTAAATGCTTGTTGCATACGCTAAATGCAATCGCTCACCCGCGAAATAGGTATTATATCCCATCTCCGAGTTAGACCAAGTTTTGATTCTTTTTGCATTGATCGAGACGATCAAAGTTCTAAGTTAGGGGGGTTTGATTAGGCATAAATTCTTTCCATTTATCCCCTTAATTTAGAGGCTTTTATCGCTCCACAAAGTGTAATTCGAGTGGATTTATATCGTATCATTGCTATTGATAAGTTTCTAATGAGTACGCCAAGTTTTGTGTATTTTCCATCTATTTTGTAGGTATTCAGTGTTTAGGAAGGAGCAGCATCTCAATCAAAGTTCCGTACCAAAAGCTTCAAGGATATATAAGGAGGAAAGTTCTTGAAAAGATGGAACCAAACCTAAGGGAGGGAAAACGAACCGATCCCATCCTGGGAAAGCTCCTGTAAAGCACTACAAAGATGGAACCGAACCGAAGTGAAAGGAAAACGAATCGAACCTATACCTGGGAAACTTTTTGTAAAGTAATGTCAAGATGAAATCGAACCGAAGAAGAGGAAAAATGAACCGATCCTATGCTCGAAGAACTTTTTGTAAAGGTTGTCAAAGATGGAACCGAATCGAACCCCTTAATAGGATCGATTCTGTTTTCGGAAATTCGAACTTATCCACTTGTAAAATTAGACTCCTCCATGGTTCAAACTCTTAGTATTCGTAGCTTATAAATTGTAAAGTCCTCCTAGACATAGAGGAGGGCTTCTGATTCATTAGGGAGGCTTCTGATTCATTAGGGAAACTTTGTAATCGATTTTAGAGAAGAAGAACAATAAGTAACCCTAGCTTGCTTATAGTTTTGCAATTCAAGTAATACCCTTTAGATTCTTATTTTAATTATTGCATTAGTTAATTTTCTAATAGCAATTTCATCAGTCTTTATCTGCATTCAGTAGTAAAAATATTTTCTTTCATTCCAAATGTGTTTTCTTCCAGTTTTCATATGTCTGGCTAAGTTCTCACGGGTTGGGGTGCATGACCCCCACCCGATGTAATTCACGATAGTGGAAATAGATGTCGAAATTAAAACATTAGATGAATTGTATCGTAGTTCATACGATACTACTTTATTTCAGCCTTTGCTTACATACTGTGCGGGCTACGATCCCTCATATGTGTAATACTTAGGAGAGATAAATACCGAATTTTAATTCAACCTTTGCTTACGTACTGTGCGGGCTACTATCCCTCATATACGTAATACTTAGGAGCATTAAAAAGTCGAATTCATTTAAAGCTTTAGTTCTGAATCTAAATATCCTACGAAGTGAATTACTAGGGTGTGGGAGATTGTAACCCGACCTATTTTTCTCCGTTCGTAGTTAAAATTTTAGTCAAGTTGTTCGAACATTCTGCAGTAGGATAATTGCATTCATAATTTCATTAGTTAATCATTTTCAAAATTGCGTATAGTTATAGTTGTTTCCCAATTCAAATCACCTTTTCCTTTTTCTTTAGAGTCGAAGTTTGGTTTCCTTTGTTTATCCAACGTCGTTACGACTCCGTTCGTCCTATTTCCCTGAGGATTGATACCCGACTTATCAGATTATTACTTGAGCGACAGGCTTGCACTTGAGCCTAGAGAGAACGCACTTCTGAGACAGATTCTTAGTCGCGTCGCCTAATTACAACCATCTATCTTAAAGAGGGTCTATACATAATTCAAATCTTAGACAACCTGCTAATCGTCCCATAAAATAACCCACTTAATGCACAACACTAAATTTCAAATTCATCATCCCACCTTTTTTGGACTCTTTTTTGTTTCTTTCCAGCATACACTGCTCCACTCTCTCTATCATTTCCAACCCCTATCTGTCACAGCCAACACCTTCCCCCATCATCTCATCCCCCTCCCCCTAATGTCCTTTTGTTGGGTTTCTTATCATTTTTACCTGGTTCTCTCTCTCTTTATTTTTTTTTATTTTTGTAATGTTCTTGGAAAACAAACGACCTCCTACTTTGACTCTACAGTGTTGCCTGATAGGTGATTATTGGTTTGAGCATAACTTCAATTATAACAAAAAATGGTCAAGCTTTTGAACAGGTTTGTTTTAAAGGGTATTTAAAAATGACAGAGAGCCTTGAAAGTAGGGGACATTCAATAAATAGGAGATAAAAGCATCAAAATAAGGAGTTAAACCTAAAGGTTGGAAAAATGAAACTTTGGGTTTTGATCTTTCCTTGTGTGTGTTATTTTTTTCCTTTTTGTATGTGTTTTTCTAGGAGTTCATTTGGAATGGGTTTTGTATTTACTTCATATATATACACATATAGATATTTTGCTGGGATACAAAACATGGATCCTTTTTTGTCTGATTTTTGCATTTTTCCTTCTTCCCGCTAAACATCCACTCTCTTTATTCGTTATTTTTTTTAGGTTTTTTCCTCACTTGGAAGACCAAAGCCTACACTCTCTAATTTTACATATTTTAAGAGTATCTCTATTGACATCATCAAAACTAGGACTCTAACTAAATTTAACATTTTGGATTAAAGCATCCACTCCATTGGACTAATCATAATTTAATAACCCTCAAATCAATAATCAAATTAGGCCTCTTAATAATCAAAATTAACAATATTTTTATCAATAAAAAAACCCATCTTCCAATACCCGCATCCCACGCTAATGAGCGGTTAACTCCGTCCTAATTTTCGACCTCCCTCCATCTATGGTAAATCTACAATGTCTAACAGTTGCCATAACCACCGACAATAATAGTCCTTGCAGTATTTTTTCTCTTTCCTCGACATTCAAATTGGTATCTATATTGTATATATGTACATACACATATGTAGATATAGAAACCTATATAAACTAGAAACCCTGTACCACAAAGATAAAATTCTAACATCCCCCAATCCTCAACACATGAAGCCATGATGGTATATGTAAGTATATTTCCAGTTTTCGTAATCGAATGAATTGGTTTAATGAGATGAAATATGTATATATATATATATATATATATATATATATATATATATATATATATATATATATATAGAGAGAGAGAGAGAGAGAGAGGGAGATTATTGGAAAGGCTATTACCCGACGTTGGATGGAAAAAGGTTAAATTACGATGAAATGAAAATTGATCGTTAGATAAAGAGTGTGTCGTATGATTAACTGAGATATATTTTGGAACTTAACGTTTTTTTTATCAAGAAAAGATACCATTGTATACTATGAGGTTGCTGACTGTAATTTTTTTGTAAATAATAATTAAAATGTGATGTGTCTAAGTTTCAGCAATATAAATTGATTAGACTATCGAAGATAATCTAACTACTCACTACCAATTTCCCTCACCATGCACGTGGCCCTCTTATAACTGCCCACAAATTGTTGCCTAACAAATCCTCAATCCATAATTACACACCTAAATAAAATTACTTCCTTATCTCCTCTTTAACACTCATCCCATAATTCAAATTTTATTGAGGTGTGGAGACCTTTATTTCAACCTACCGTCTCATCATCATCCAAGATGATTCATCGAAAATCATCCATATCATTGAAGGGCTCGAGTATAAAATATTAATATAATTCTACGTCTTAAATCCAGTTTCGTCTCATTTAAGGATTGTATTTGTCGTTTCTTTAGCTGCATAATCTCCAACAAAAAGTACATCTTCACCATTGTCAATGATCACATTGTAAGTTCTCATTTTGTAAACTTTTATGATTTTTCTTTGTATTTGAGTTTACTTTATTTAGGTTTTTGTGGAGTTTACTGATTTGGATGTTGTTTTACTGTTTAGTTTTAAATGCTTTGTTTATTATTCTTATGTTACTTTCTCGCAATTTATAGATCTGATCTTTGATGTTTGCTCAGGAAAAGGTTTTGTTGAGAAATTATGGGGGATATATATGTCTGTCCATTATTGCATGGGGTTCAATGATAATAAATTGTATCTCAAAATAGTGGCGATGATGTTTTTTATAATGTCTTTGATAGCTTGATATTTATTGTTTCTCCATTTGTTGAAAGTGATTTAAGTTCTTACTCAGATGTCGCAAGAATTCCAAAGGTGACTTTGCCTATAAGCAAAACAGGCGGTCTCCTAGGGCCCCTGATTAACCGATGCCCCCCCCCCCCCCTCCAAAAAAAAAGTAGGTATAAAAAATTGATATTAAAAAATTAGTTATGAAAAAAATAGAGTTACCACTTAAAAAGGGGCCCTAAAAAATAAAAATAAAAATAAAGTGTGCTTATATATATTTCGGGCTTTGAAATTTGCAAAGTTATTATCAACAAAAAAATCAACGCATGAGTAGAGAATTAAATGATATCCATTATCAATGTCGAAAACTCTATTTCATTTTCATGAACCGAAAACGTGGGTGAAGAGACTCTCTTTCAGTTTATGTAGCATCCGTTCAATTTGCATTTAAAATTTACATAGATCCCACAAATACGGTACCAACATTATTTTAAAAAGTAACCCATAAAAAAATATAGTTACCCTTCTTTAATTTGTTATATTTGTATAAGCACTCTTAATTTGGCTTCAAATTGATGCACTAAAATGAATCATATTCCTTCTTATCTCTCCAATAACTTTAATTGAAAATAAAACTGCAATATAAAGTGAAGCAACAATATCCATTGTTATACTTACATTAACTCCAACTTTAAATCACACAACCATGTCACTTTACAATTACGAATTGCATACTATTTTTGCATTATGATAATTAATATTATTTTACTCCTCATTAATAATTTATAAAATGTGGTGATGTTAACTAGATGACCACCTTAATTTTCCAAGGTATAATTATAATTGTATTCATGGTGATGACATGCTTATTTATGGGGCATTCAAGCATTTAGTACTAAAGCATGAGATTTATGAATAGCTGATCCTATACATTTCAATTTTAGTTGTCAGTCCCATTTAACATCAGTGAATTAGATCGTGTGTGGAGAGGGGAATGTCATTTTGATGATAATACCTTTTTTGAAATCGTCAATCCATAAAATGTGAGGTGGTTAAAATAATAAAGCCCTTTGAATTCATTAACCATCGGGATTGCCTACACAAAAAAGGGGATGAGATTGCTAACAATAGAAAAGTATGGAATGAGACGAAAAATGAATAGACTATTCTTTACATTCTTACCTTTTTCACTATTATTAGTTGCTTTATTCAAAGCTTTACATTGAAATAGTATCATGTAACAAAAGGAGGATTAACGTCTTTATGACTAAATTAAGAATAATAAATTTAAGTGTAGTTTGATAGACTTATGTATAAGAGTGAGTTGTACAGGGAAGATATTATAGTCTTTAACAGTTTAATTTTCATGTTACGTTCTCATTTTAAAAAACAAACATTTCACCGCAGGCTTCGTATCATTTTTTAATATTTAAGAAAAGGAATGTGTAACAATATTTATATATTCTCTTTATTCTAATAAAAACTATTCCATCAAAGCCAATTGTTGATACCAAATTTAGTCTGCTGACATGACTCAATTGAGTGAAGACACATGGCAATCTACGTGGCAACAACAAACACTTCCGAGGAACTCACATGCTCCGAGGAACCATACTACAACGAGGAACACTGATTCCCCGAGGAAATCATACGCTTCGAGGAACGAGAACTCTCCGAGGAACTCTTGAGTACCGAGAAGCTTAGGCGGTCCGAGCAATTCAGGCGGTCCGAGCTACACCTCGAACAAAGCATTAATAGCAGGATAACCAACAGTTTGACTGTTCATTAAATGCTTATCATTCAGACTCATACGCTTAAGGGGCATTGAATGTATTACCCTTTCATATGTACATCATTTAATGTATTACCCTTTCACATTACAGCCTCAGGGCTATAAATACATTGTACAATCCTCATTGTAAGGGGACCGAAATTTCTTGAGATAACTTGTAATCGAGAATTCCCATACAATCAGCAATAACATAACAGTGGACGTAGGCCATTCTTATAAGGCTGAACCACTTTAAAAATTCTTTATCTCATTTATTTTTCTGTGATTGAATAATTAGATATGATCTAATTTTTTACATCAACAGATTGGCGTCGTCTGTGGGAACGACTGGTAAAATCATTTTCCATAAAAAATAATCCATCACAAATGGCTGATATTCCAGAATCTAGCAATCGAAACGCTGGAAGCCCTCCAAATCCATTTGCTCCGCCAAATATTCCAGATCTGGCTAGAATAATAACAAATCTGGCTCAGGGCCAGACCGTCATGCAAGAAACTATGCGTCAACTCATACAAACCCTCCATGGCGGTGCACAAACCCATTAAAGACCACGAAGTATTCAAAGAAATACCCGTGCATCTTCTTCGTGTACTAGGCGTACCAATTCATATTGCAATGAGGAGTCTGAAGATTTTTCTTATCAACCTGGACGAACTTCGTCAGTGCGAGCCACAGATACTGAACAACGTATCACTCTCTCCCCAGAAAGGACCAGTGCGCTAGAAAGATTAAGCAGAGTATCTCCTTTTGATCGATTAGGTCCTAGGAGGAGCAAAAGTCCTCCTAGAGCCCCATCGAGGAGTTTTCGATGACCATCAGACTTAAGGGAAGGATCTGCCCAGTCACGACCAGTTGCTCATCAAGATAGATCCCAGAAAGCCACTTCAACGCGATCAGCTGCTCGAACCGACAAGCCCGAGGAAGGAAATAATGCATGGAAGGGCTCTATTCAAAGGCTGGAGGATAGATTGGGGGAAATGGTTAAAGCTAAGAACCCTCTACAACGAACTTTTGTTCGAGGAACACCTTTTGTCCAGGCCATTGTAGATTTTCCAACACCATCAAAGTTCAAAGCACCTATTGTGACCCCCAAATATGATGCAAAGATAGACCCTGTCCTTCATATAGAACAATACCAAGCTGCAGCCGACATCTATGTTGTTCCCGATGAGATGAGATGTAGGGCATTCTCGGGAACTCTTACCGGATCTGCTCAAATATGGTATAATAATCTTCCTCGGGGTAAGATCTCAACTTTTCTTCAACTGGCTGAGTTATTCATTGGGAATTTCTATTTTGGGGCAAAACCAGTTAAATGAGTAGCACGTTTGTTAAGTGTTAGACAAAAGGCTGGTGAGAGTACCAGAGATTATATAACTCGTTTTAATAACGAGAAACTTGAAGTCATTGATTATGAGGAGAAGACATCGATTACCGCCTTGATGAGTGGACTACTGCCCAACAAGTTGTACTACACTTTGGCCAAAGATCCACCTAGAACCATGTCAGACCTGATGGGAAAAGCGTCCAAGATTATGAATGCCGAGGAGGCTATGGCTGCGAAGAAGAATATGGATGCCAAAGAAACTAAGGTGGAAGGTGATAAAGCTAAGAAGAAAGAGCACAAGAACAATGGTAATGACAAACATTCAAGAACAAGGTCGGTATGGGATGCAATGAAGAAATTCGATAATTATACTCCTTTGAAGAAGGATATCAACCATGTTCTAGAAGAAATCAAGAGCAATGAGGAATTAAACTGGCTAGAGAAAATGAAGACAGACCCTGACAAGAGGAATAAGGCAAAGTATTACGAGTTTCATAAAGATCACGGCCATATGACAAAAAATTGCATAGCTCTTCAAAATGAAATTGAAACACTCATCCGACGAGGAAAGCTGGCAAAGTATGTTGATCGTGGAAGCGAAAGAAGAAACAACGACTGAACAAGAGAGAGGTCTAGATCTCCTCGTCGAGCAGAGGAGAACAAGAAAAGAAACCATGAAGTTGATCCCGAAGACGACCCCGATCTTCCCAAGAGACCAAGGCAGCCAGAACGAGAGGTATTTTCAATACGCTTTGGGTCATTTGACTGTAATGTTATAACAGGTGGAGATGCAGGAGGAGGAGACCTTACTGCCGAGAGAAAAGCTTACCTCTGTGAGGCTCAATCTTGCTCGTACATTCAACGAATAAATCTCACTGAGGAGGATCGCCCGAGAAAGGTGAACAAAGAGAAATTGGTCATCGGTTTCTCAAAGAATGACCTTGCAGGTGTTCTATATCCTCATGATGACCCACTGGTGATCAAGATGAGAATGAAGGAGGTTATAATTTCAAGAATACTGGTCGACAACAGTAGCTCGGCAGACATCATGTTCTACTCGTGCTTCGATAGTTTAAATCTAAAGCTATCTCAACTGGAGCCTTATCATAGACGCCTCCTCGGTTTTGCTGGCGAGAAAGTATTTCCACTTGGGACGATCAAGTTGGATATATTCATTGGTACATAGCCTGCTTATCGGACAGAAAGAATAGGCTTTTTCGTGATGGATAAGAATGTTCAATCATCATACAATATCATCATGGGAAGAGTAGGATTGAAGAAATTCGAGGCTGTACCATCTACAGTGCATCAGTGCCTAAAGTTTCCAACAAATTTTGGAGTAGGAGTTGTGAAAGGTGATCAGAAAGTAGTTTAAAAATGCTATTATTCATCCGCCGAGCAAGAGGAACTGGAGGAATCAAGGAAAATGACTACTACTTATCAAGTGGAAGAAGGAGCATAAATTGAAACATTGGATCCTAGAGATGAGTCGCAACTCGTGAAAGGTCAAGTGGTGGAAGCTACTGAAAACATCATTCTGGACGACGAGCACCCTAAGCGAACTACTCAAGTAGGTTCGTAGTTGGAAATCTCACTAAAACAGGAATTGATAACTTTCCTTAGAAGCAGAAAGCAAACTTTTACGTGGAGTCATGAGGATATGCCCGGGATAGACCCAAATTTCTTATGTCACGAACTCAATGTGAATAAGGAGATCAAGCCTGTGAAGCAAAGAAGAAGAGTATTCAGCCCCGAGAAGAATCAAGCTATACAGGAGGAAGTCGAGAAGCTCCAGAAAGCCTGCTTTATTGAAGATGTTAAATATCCAGACTGGTTAGCCAATATGGTGATGGTAAAGAAGAAAAACAACAAGTGGAGGATGTGTGTAGACTTCACCGACCTCAACAAAGCATGCCCAAAGGATCACTTTTTGCTACCTTGAATTGATCAACTAGTCGATGCTACCTCGGGACACGAGCTGCTGAGCTTCATGGATGCTTATTCTGGCTACAATCAGATTAAAATGAATCCTGAAGACAGGGAGAGTACTTCTTTCATTACCCCTAGGGGAACTTATTGTTATAATGTTATGCCTTTTGGTTTAAAAAATGCAGGTGCGACATATCAGCGGCTGATGAACAAGGTCTTTGTTGAACAAATCAGTTGCAATATGGAAGTCTATGTTGACGATATGCTGACAAAGAGCAAGAAAGCTGCCGATCATCTAGTTGACTTAAGTCAAACTTTTGATCAACTAGATAAATACCAAATGAAGCTGAATCCAACGAAGTGCATATTTGGAGTACGAGAAGGCGTGTTTCTCGGGTACATTGTCAATCAATGAGGCATTGAGGCAAATCCTGAAAAGATCAAAGCTCTATTAGGGCTGCGATCTCCAACGACGAAGAAAGAGGTGCAAAGTCTTACAGGACGAGTAGCATCACTCAGCAGATTTGTATCGCGAGCAACTGATCGATGTCTCCCATTCTTCAAGACACTCCGAAATACTTTTGAGTGGAATAATGAATGTGAGAAGGCTTTTCAAGACTTGAAGAAATATTTGGGAGCACCTCCACTATTGTCTAGGCCGGTGATGGGAGAAAAATTATACTTGTATCTAGCAGTATCGGAGAATGCAGTTAGCTCGGCGTTGATAAGAGTGGAGGATGGAGTACAAAAACCAATCTACTATACAAGTAAGGCCTTCCGAGGAGCAGAGATCAGATATCCAAGGCTGGAAAAGTTAGCACTGGCGCTGATTAAGGCAAGTAGGAGAATGAGGCCATACTTCCAGGCTCATACTATAGTCGTATATACTGATATGCCGTTGAGGCAAGACTTTCATAAACCAAAAAAATCAGGGAGATTGATGTACTGGGCAATAGAGCTCGGTGAATATGATATAGTTTATGATCCCAGATCATCGCTGAAAGGGCAAGCTGTAGCAAATTTTATAGCAGAGTTCACTTATCCTGATACCCCCGAGGAGCAAAAGTTGCTCGCTGATCAACCTGTGGATGTTATAGGATCAACAAACACAAGCTCAGACCAACTCCGGTTGGTAAAAGGGCAAGTGGATGTGACAGGATCATCAAATTCGAGCTCAGACCAACTCCAGTTGGTAAAAGGGCAAGAAAAGATGATCGACGAAGAGCGAGAAATATCAGGGGAAGATGAAAGGAAGCAACAAATATTTCACCGAGGAACTCTGTCAGATCAGAAATTTGAAGACGAGTTACCTATATGGAGGCTATATGTAGATGGCTCATCTTGCACAACAAGTAGTGGGGCAGGGATAGTTTTAAGCACTCCGGACGATGTCGACATGGAATATGCCCTACGTTTCCAATTCAAAGCTTCCAATAATGAGGTTGAGTATGAGGCCATGATTGCAGGTCTTAATTTGGCGAAAATTATGGAGGCGCAGCAGGTTATTATTTTCAATGATTCTCAATTAATCGTAAATCAAATATTGGGAATATATGCAGCAAAAGGAGAATTAATGATCAAGTATCATGCGAAGGTGATGGAGTTGGTATCAGAATCTGCTGCTATTCAGCTGGTCAGAATACCAAGAATGGAAAATGCAAGAGCAGATGCCCTAGCTCGATTAGCATCAGCTACTCGTACCGAGCTACGAAGAACAATCCCAATTAAAGTTTTAGCTGGTCGGAGTATAGATGAAGATTTGGCAATGAACTTTATCACCCTTGATTTAGGACCATCTTGGATGGATCCCATCAGGGCATATATTGAGGAGGGAGAATTACCAATTGACAAGCTCGCAACCAAGAAATTGAAGTTTAAAGTTGCTCGGTATGTATTAACTAACGGTATTTTATATAGACGAGGAATTATGGCAGGTTTACAAAGATGTGTACATCCCTCCGAGGTGAAAGAATTGATTGAAGAGATCCATGAAGGGTCCTGTGGAGCCCATGTAACAGGTCAGACGCTTTTACAAAGGATGATGACGCAGGGATATTACTGCCCGACGATGAGGGCTGATTGTGTATCCTATGCCAAGAAATGTGACAAGTGCCAGCGTTTTTCCTCCATCTGAAGAACACCACAAGCATTATTGACACCCATCACTTCCCCTTGGCCATTTGCCATGTGGGGAATAGATTTGGTAGGGCCACTGCCCATGACCAGAGGAAGGTTCAAATACCTCGTCGTCGCAGTGGATTATTTTACTAAGTGGGTAGAAGTTGAGCCTCTCATTGATATGACGTACGAGAAGGTGTACCAATTTATTTAGAAGAACATCATTTGTCGATATGGTCTTCCTCATGCTTTCATCACAGACCATGGAACACAATTTGATAATGAAGAGTTCGCTGCCTATTGTCATCAATCAAATGTGTTGAAGATCCACTCAGCACCAGGCCATCCTCAAAGCAATGGACAAACTGAAGTGACAAACAGAACACTGCTGAATGGCTTGAAGAAAAGACTGGACGATGCGAAAGAAAATTGGATCAACGAGTTACAGTCAGTACTGTGGGCTTACCGAACTACTCCCCGAGTAGCAACTGAAGAATCTCCATATATGCTAGCGTTTGGAAGTGAAGCTGTTATACCTGCCGAGTTGGGCCTCCCAATACACAGGGTACTGAATTTTAATTCCCCTGCCAGCGACTTAATGAGAAGATTGGATTTAAACATGCTCGAGGAAGTTAGAGAAGAAGCAACCATCAGGAATGCTGCTTACCAGCAGCGAACGGCTTTATTCTACAATAAGTGGGTGAAGAAGTGCGACCTGAAAGAAGGAGACTATGTGCTAAAGAAAGTGATTCAGAAGCACAACAAACTGGAGGCAAACTGGCATGGACCATACCGAGTTACAGAAGTTGTTCGACCAGGAACTTACCGAATATCAACTTTAGAAGGGGAGGAGTTTAAAAATGCATGGAACGCAGAGCACCTGCACAAGTATTATCAGTGATGTGTATTTTCTCCTTTTATTGAAAGTTTTTCGGGGAATACTAGTGCTACACACTACTCGGCAAAACTCGGGCTACTCAAAATTTTTCTCGAAAACGCCAGCTAAGGTTGGTCGAGAAACAAATGTATTCCTCCGGGAAGTAAAACTTGTATTCCTCCGGGAAGTAAAACTTGTATTCCTCCGGGAAGTAAAGCCACCTATATTCCTCCGGGAAGTAAAGCTACATGTATTCCTCCGGGAAGTAAAGCTACCTGTATTCCTCCGGGAAGTAAAGCTACCTATATTCCTCCGGGAAGTAAAGCTACTTGTATTCCTCCGAGAAGTAAAACTATGTGTTTCTCGGGAAATAAAAATATTCCTAAAAATGCCAACTTATGCTGGTTAGGAAGTAAATATATTCTTGAAAACGCCAACTAAAAGCTCCTCGTAGAGAAAAAATCCACTAACTATGGCTGGTCGGGGATAAAAACCCACTAACTGTAGTTGGTCGAGAAGGAAATTTACCGACCTTGGTTGGTCGGAAATATTTTATGAATACGAAAAAATGATCAAGCAAAATTATTGATACTCGTGACTTTTTAAAATTATCAGTGAGTTGGTCGAGAAACAACTTAGTAAGTTGGTCGAGAAACAACTTAGTAAGTTGGTCGAGGAATAACTTAGTAATTTTTTATAATGACTACCACAAATTCAAGCTAGTCGACAATAGGTTGACAAACAACACAAAATAACACAATATTGTTATTTTTTTAATAGACATACATGCACAAATGTAAAGTATTTTACACGACAATAGCGATTAAGATTGCGAACAAAAATAAAAGTCTTTCATTAAATCCAAGAATAGATTACATTGATAATGAAATATATACTAACTATTACATCAAAATTCCTACTCTATTGGTTTCTTCCCCTCTGCTTTTGAAACAGGTTCCTCGCCAGCAGGCGGATCATTTAAAGCAAGAGGAGAGTTTATGAAGTTCAAATCTTTTAACATCCTAATATTCATCACGGATGGTCGATCTAGGAGGTGCTCGGGACGAGATATCTCGACACTTGAATGGAGATTGTAGTCGCCGAGATACTTGGAAATTAAGCACCGAGGAATGTCCCGAGCAGGGATCCAACTCATATCAAGTTTGAATGGTGGCACGGGTAGGTCGAGCAGCCCAGGATCATGGTAGTCCCACAGGTAATGACCCTGCTCGAGTTGCAGCACACCTAAGGCATTCAACCAGCCTTGCTTGTAGCCCTCATTATTGGCATTCTGGATACGATCGTCCAAGTGGTAGAGAGTCTCGTTGTACCCATCCATCCAGAACTCCCTGGGCTGTTTGTGGAATTGATATGTCAGTCTTTCCAGCTGCTCGTGGAGATTTTTGATGAAGAGTTCCTTATTCTCCAAGACTGATTTCTGCGCTGAAAGCTGCACTTTTAGGTCCCTGATCTTCTTTGACATTTCAGCCAACGCCTGATTCTTTGCCATTAATTGGAAAGCTTGGTTCTCCAAAGCGGATTGAGTCCTCTGTTCCTCGACAGGAATTCGAGCTGCTCTTGCTCGTCCACGAGAAGATATAGAGGGGCCAGCTCTCTTCAAGGTCTCCAATTTATCCCTCAAGTTGGCGTTCTCGACCTCTAAGAACAAGAATCCCTCATCAGTCACTGGGATCAAGGCGTTTGAAGTGGAAGCTGCAGACTTCAATTGAGACAACTCTTTTTGCAGGTTATTATTTTCTTGCTCTAATAGTTCAGCTATTTGTCTGCACTCCTCGACCTCACCCCTCAGAGTTCTCTCCCTCACATCGTAGCCAGTAAAACGCTTCTCGTACCCCTTGTCAGCATTGAGTTGCTGATACTTCTTCTCATACCCCTCGTGCAAAAGGGCAGTGGATTTTTTGCATTGTTGCTGAAGGTCTTCAAGAATGCCTTGGAGATCCTCGATCATATCATAATAAGCCACATTATTGGCCACTGCACGATCAAGCAGGGTCTTCAAATATTGGTAGGCCTCAACCGCCTGTTCCGAAGCATCTTGGCCGAGGATGTCGATAATTTGTGCTGCACTCAGATCTCTGTGACCAGCCTTAAAATAATCATTGTATTGCCTCAATAACTTGGTATCATGAGCAGATAGTAATTCCTTCCTGGCCATAAACTAGTAGAGAAAGAAGAAGCAGTAATCAATAAAAGTACCAACTAAGCATGAAGAAGAGACAACAGTATGCAAGAACAAAAGTTTAAGTTTTATTATATCAAGGTTCAGAGTTACATGTTCATGGTTACATTTGATAAAAGAAAAATATAAAGAGAAACCCGAACAACTCTACACCTTTTCCTTGTCTCACAAAACTTTCTCGGGAGGCTGGGACGAGGAAGTAGGTTGCTCGGATGGAGCAGATAGTAGCTGGGGAAGGGCTGGAGGTTGCTCGGAGGAAGTAGCGAGCTGCTGAAGTTCCTCGGTAGCAGGCTGGATGTCTAGAGGATGATCTCCCATCACCATGGAAGACTCTTCGGAGGCAGCTTCGTCCTCTTCTTCGTCTTCAGGAGTTGGAGGGGGACCAGGGATGTGTCGCTTAAAGAGTTCGGAATTTTCATCCACTTTCATCTCCTGTAGAGTAGCGACCCATCCATTCCCGAAGTACTTGAGGCTGCCATATTCTACTTATGACATCATGGCAGCCAAGCCCTTGTTCCACCCCTTGTCCCAGCCAGCGCTGAAAGACTTCTTCACAGCCAATTTTCTCTTTAACTTCTCCTAGGAAAGCTTCTCGAATAGCAGGTTTTCAGTAGTTTTCAATTTATTTTCAACCTCCTCCTTCTGCCGATTTACCTCCCGAAGCTGACCCAATTCTTCCTCAGCAACCTTGAGCTTATTCTCAAGCTCTCCAGCATTTTTGAGCTTCTTGTCAAGCTCTTTATTTTTCCCTTCCAAGTCCTTTATTCTCTTCTCCAACTCCTTGGAGACTTCAACAACTTGAGCTTTCTCCTGCTCACTGGAGGTAAGTTTCTTCTCCCAGATTTCCTTATCAGCATCGTACTTCAGACGAGAATCTTCTAAAGACTGCCTCATGCCCATCAAAGCTTCCTCCACACCAGACGAGGAGGTCGAAGCTTTAATAGCTTCATCCTTCTTCAAAATTGTATTGAAGCAGCTCACCAACTGTGAAAACAAAATGAAAGTAAGTCAGAGACAGATATAACAAGGGAAAGATGAAAAGTTCAAAGTAAAAGGACTTACAGAAGCAATGTGGTGAGCTACCAAAGAGGTAACCATATCCTGAGAAAGGTTTTCTTCGATACCTTGGATCTCGAGAATGATCCAAGTCTTCACCGAGCTCATGGCAGAGCTCGGGGGAACGAAAGTGGGAACTCCACTAGTCGGGGGTTGAGAGATGGTGTCAGCCAAATTGACCGAGGAGCTCTTCTTCAGCTTCCTCGAGCGAGCAGGAATAGATTCAACCAAGGAGGAACTCTTGGTCGGTGATATTACAATCACTTCTCTTGGAGCAGCAGCCTTGCTCGGGGCCACTGGGGGCTTCTCTACAACCTTCATAGGAGCAGCCGAGGAAGGCGCATCAACTTTCTTTGTCCCTTATGGGACGTCAATCTTACTTCTTTTTGCCTCTCCAGCACCAGAGGTAGGTTTCTCGAAGAGAGTGGGAGGTCTTCTCTTCTTCATCCTTTCACTTAAAGGAATGTGTGACTCAGGCGAGGAACTGGTAGAAGCTGGTAATGGTTCTACTTCACTTATCACCGGACGAGCAGTGAAATAAGTGGTGTAGCTCTTATACTGCAGTAGATACGAGGCTGACCTAATGTGCTCGTCGGCAACACTCTGATGCAAACTCCAGATAAGTTTTAAGTGCCTTATATTCACGTCTGCTTCTTTTGGACACTTTCTTTTACTGTCAATTGCAAATAAATAAAATATTAGTGGCACATTTTATCAAACATAGAAGAAGCATAATTTTAAAATAAATAAAATTAAATAAAAATAACCTATCCCATTGCCATAGGGAGGGCATCTGGGACCCTGATACACTTCATCTACAGATAAAGGAGCATGTTGCCAATTTTTTATGACAACCCCGTGCTCAAAATAGTCCCTATTGTCATCCGGGAGATTGACCACTAAAGCCCTATTTAAAAATCTAGTTTTTAAATAAAAAGTGTTATCACCCACTGCCCATCTATAACAAAACATGATTTCTAGAATTCCTATACGAGTTCCATGAATTTGATTTAACCTATGAACCCTATTAACTATTCTCCATGTATTGGGGGCTATTCTTGTAGGAACAACGTCAAAATATTGACAAAATTCTAGACATAGAGGATTAGGCGGAAAAGAAAATCCACACTCAGCAACAAAGAGGCTGGGGAACCAATGTCCCTCAGCCAAACGAAAATAGTCAGAAGGCTCAGAAAGCTCTTCCAGAACAACCCAGGGGGGAATAGAAAAATCAGAGCGAAATTTTTCAAGAGATTCAACAGGGTAAACCATGATGAACAAAGGAAATGAAGAAGAAGGAAGAAGATCTTACAGAAAAAGAGTGGATCTGTTGACAACAAACGGTGAAAAGGATGAACGCACAAGAGAGTAAGATAATGGAAAACTCGAAAATACAAATTTGAAAAGGTAGAAGACAATGGGAGTGTATGCGACGTTTAAATACCTTGCCTTGGGAAAAGGAAAAAGTAATGATTACAAAAAGAAACGATTACGCTACCGGCGGCTAGAAGGACAAAAAGGGCGCAGCAATCGAAGCGGTTATAAAAATTCAAAAAGCCTGATTCTATGAATTTGTAAGGAAAAATAAATACAAGGGAAACACTCCTAAAAATCAGGAGAATCATTTAAAACTACCATATTTCGAATGTTCCACTAGTGCCAACTAGTGCTACACACTACTCGGCGAAACTCGGCAAAACTCGGGCTACTCAAAATTTTTCTCGAAAACACCAGCTAAGGTTGGTCGAGAAACAAATGTATTCCTCCGGGAAGTAAAACTTATATTCCTCCGGGAAGTAAAGCTACCTATATTCCTCCGGGAAGTAAAGCTACCTGTATTCCTCCGGGAAGTAAAGCTACCTGTATTCCTCCGGGAAGTAAAGCTACCTATATTCCTCCGGGAAGTAAAGCTACTTGTATTCCTCCGAGAAGTAAAGCTACTTGTATTCATCCGGGAAGTAAAACTATGTGTTTCTCGGGAAATAAAAATATTCCTAAAAATGCCAACTTATGCTGGTTAGGAAGTAAATATATTCTTGAAAACGCCAACTAAAAGCTCCTCGTAGAGAAAAAATCCACTAACTATGGCTGGTCGGGGATAAAAACCCACTAACTGTAGTTGGTCGAGAAGGAAATTTACCGACCTTGGTTGGTCGGAAATATTTTATGAATACGAGAAAATGATCAAGCAAAATTATTGATACTCGTGACTTTTTAAAATTATCAGTGAGTTGGTCAAGAAACAACTTAGTAAGTTGGTCAAGAAACAACTTAGTAAGTTGGTCGAGGAATAACTTAGTAATTTTTTATAATGACTACCACAAATTCAAGCTAGTCGACAATAGGTTGACAAACAACACAAAATAACACAATATTGTTATTTTTTTAATAGACATACATGCACAAATGTAAAGTATTTTACAAGACAATAGCGATTAAGATTGCAAACAAAAATAAAAGTCTTTCATTAAATCCAAGAATAGATTACATTGATAATGAAATGTATACTAACTATTAAATCAAAATTCCTACTCTATTGGTTTCTTCCCCTCTGCTTTTGAAACAGGTTCCTCGCCAGCAGGCGGATCATTTAAAGGAAGAGGAGAGTTTATGAAGTTCAAATCTTTTAACATCCTGATATTCATCACGGATGGTCGATCTAGGAGGTGCTCGGGACAAGATATCTCGACACTTGAATGGAGATTGTAGTCGCCGAGATACTTAGAAATTAAGCACCGAGGAATGGCCCGAGCAGGGATCCAACTCATATCAAGTTTGAATGGTGGCACGGGTAGGTCGACCAGCCCAGGATCATGGTAGTCCCACAGGTAATGACCCTGCTCGAGTTGCAGCACACCTAAGGCATTCAACCAGCCTTGCTTGTAGCCCTCATTATTGGCATTCTGGATACGATCGTCCAAGTGGTAGAGAGCCTCGTTGTACCCAGCCATCCAGAACTCCCTGGGCTATTTGTGGAATTGATATGTCAGTCTTTCCAGCTGCTCGTGGAGATTTTTTATGAAGAGTTCCTTATTCTCCAAGACTGATTTCTGCACTGAAAGCTGATCTTCTAGGTCCCTGATCTTCTTTGACATTTCAGCCAACGCCTGGTTCTTTGCCATTAATTGGAAGGCTTGGTTCTCTAAGGCAGATTGAGTCCTCTGTTCCTCGACAGGAATTCGAGCTGCTCTTGCGCATCCCCGAGGAGCTCTTGCTCGTCCACGAGAAGATGTAGAGGGACCAGCTCTCTTCAAGGTCTCCAATTCATCCCTCAAGTTGGCGTTCTCGACCTCCAAGAACGAGAATCCCTCATCATTCACTGGGATCAAGGCGTTTAAAGTGGAAGCTGCAGACTTCAACTGAGATAACTCTTTTTGCAAGTTGTTATTTTCTTGCTCTAATAGTTCAGCTATTTGTCTGCACTCCTCGACTTAACCCCTCAGAGTTCTCTCCCTCACATCGTAGCCAGCAAAATGCTTCTCGTACACCTTGTCAGCATTGAGTTGCTGATACTTCTTCTCATACCCCTCGTGCAAAAGGGCAGTGGATTATTTGTATTGTTGCTGAAGGTCTTCAAGAATGCCTGGGAGATCCTCGATCATATCATAATAAGCCACATTGTTGGCCACTGCACGATCAAGCAGGGTCTTCAAGTATTGATAGGCCTCAATCGCCTGTTCTGAAGCATCCTGGCCAAGGATGTCGAAAATTTGTGCTGCACTCAGATTTATGTGACCAGCCTTAAAATAATCATTGCATTACCTCAACAGCTTGGTATCATGAGCAGATAGTAATTCCATCCTGGTCAGAAACTAGTAGAGAAAGAAGAAGCAGTAATCAATAAAAGTACCAACTAAGCATGAAGAAGAGACAATAGTATGCAAGAACAAAAGTTCAAGTTTTATTATATCAAGATTCAGAGTTACATGTTCATGGTTACATTTAACAAAAGAAAAATATAAAGAGAAACCCGAACAACTCTACACCTTTTCCTTGTCTACCAAAACCTTCGTGAGAGGCTGGGACGAGGAAGTAGGTTGCTCGGAAGGAACATATAGTAGCTGGGGAAGTGCTGGAGGTTGCTCAGAGGAAGTAGGGAGCTGCTGAAGTTCCTCGGTAGTAGGCTGGATGGCTGGGGGATGATCTCCCATTACCATAGAAGAATCTTCGGAGGCAGCTTCATCCTTTTCTTCGTCTTCAGGAGTTGGAGGGGGACCAGGGATGTGTCGCTGAAAGAGTTCGGAATTTTCATCCACTTTCATCTCCTGTAGAGCAGCGACCCATCCATCCCTAAAGTACTTGAGGCTGCCATATTCTACTTGAGACATCATGGCAGCTAAGCCCTTGTTCCACCCCTTGTCCCAGCCAGCGCTGAAAGACTTCTTCACAGCCAGTTTTCTCTTCAAATTCTCCGAGGAAAGCTTCTCGGACAGAAGGTTTTCAGCAGTCTTTAATTTATTCTCAACCTCCTCCTTCTGCCGACTTACTTCCCGAAGTTGGATTAATTCTTCCTCAGCAGCCTTTAGTTTATTCTCAAACTCTCCAGCATCTTTGAGCTTCTTGTAGAGCTCTTTATTTTTCTCTTCCAAGTCCTTTATTCTCTTCTCCAAGTCCTTGGAGACTTCAACAACTCGAGCCTTCTCCTGCTCGGTGGAGGCAAGCTTCTTCTCCCAAGTTGCCTTATCATCAGCATATTTCTGGCGAGACTCTTCCAAAGACTGCTTCACGCCCATCAAAGCTTCCTCCACACCAGATGAGGAGCTTGAAGCTTAAATAGCTTCATCCTTCTTCAAAATTGTGTTAAAGCAGCTCACCAACTGAAAAAAGAAAATGAAAGCAAGTCAAAGACAGATATAACAAAGGAAAGACGAAAAGTTCAAAATAAAAGGACTTACAGAAGCAATGTGGCGAGCTGCCAAAGATGTAACCATATCCCGAGAAAGGTTTTCTTCGATACCTTGGATCTCGGGAATGATCCAAGTCTTCACCGAGCTCATGGCAGAGCTGGGGGGAACGAAAGTGGGAACTCCACTAGTCTGGGGCTGAGAGACAGTGTCAGCCAAATTGACCGAGGAGCTCTTCTTCAGCTTCCTCGGGGGAGCAGGAATAGATTCAACCAAGGAGGAACCCTTGGTCGATGATATTACAATCACTTCTCCTGGAGCAGTAGCCTTGCTCGGGGCCACTGGGGGCTTCTCTACAACCTTCACAGGAGCAGCCGAGGAAGGCGCATCAACTTTCTTTGTCCCTTCTGGGACGTCAATCTTACTTCTTTTTGCCTCTCTAGTACCAGAGGCAGGTTTCTCAAAAAGGATGGGAGGTCTTCTCTTCTTCATCCTTTCACTTAAAAGAATGTGTGACTCAGGCGAGGAACTGGTAGAAGCTGGTAATGGTTCTACTTCACTTATCACCGGACGAGCAGTGAAAGAAGTGGTGTAGCTCTTGTACTGCAGCAGATACGAGGCTGACCTAATGTGCTCGTCGGCAACACTCTGATGCAAACTCCAGATAAGTTTTAAGTTCCTTATATTCACGTCTGCTTCTTTTGGACACTTTCTTTTGCTATCAACTGCAAATAAATAAACATTAAAATATCAGTGGCACATTTTATCAAACATAGAAGAAGCATAATTTCAAAATAAATAAAATGAAATAAAAATAACCTATCCCATTGCCATAGGGAGGGCATATGGGACCCTGATACACTTCATCTCCTGATAAAGGAGCATGTTGCCAATTTTTTATAATAACTCCGTGCTCAAAATAGTCCCTATTGGCATCCGGGAGATTGACCACTAAAGCCCTATTTAAAAATCTAGTTTTTAAATAAAAAGTGTTATCACCCACTGCCCATCTATAACAAAACATGATTTCTGGAATTCCTATGCGAGTTCCATGAATTTGATTTAACCTATGAACTCCATTAACTATTCTCCATGTATTGGGGGCTATTCTTGCAGGAATAACGTCAAAATATTGACAAAATTCCAGACATTAAGGATTGGGCGGAAAAGAAAATCCACACTCAGCAACAAAGAGGCTGGGGAACCAATGTCCCTCAGCCAAACAGAAATAGTCAGAAGGATCAGAAAGCTCTTCCAGAACAACCCAGGAGGGAATAGGAAAATCAGAGCGAATTTTTTTAAGAGATTCAACAGGGTAAACCATGATGAATAAAGGAAATGAAGAAGAAGGAAGAAGATCTTACAGAAAAAGAGTGGATCTGTTGACAATGAATGATGAAAAGGATGAACGCACAAGAGAGTAAGACAATAAAAAATTCGAAGATGCAAATTTGAAAAAGTAGAAGATGATGGGATTGTCTGTGACGCTTAAATACTCTGCCTTGGGAAACGGTAAAGTAATGATTATAAGAAGAAACGATTACGCTACCGGTGGCTAGAAGGACAAAAAGGGTGCGGCAATCGAAGCGAGTATAAAAATTCAAAAAAAGACTGATTCTATGAATTTGGAAGGAAAAATAAATACAAGGGAAACACTCCTAAAAATCAGGAGGACCATTTAAAACTACCATATTTCGAGAAAGAATGTTCCACACTCCTCAAATTTCGAACTATGAAATATTGGGGGCTTCTGTTGATACCAAATTTAGTCTGCTGACATGGATCAATAAAGTAAAGACACGTGGCAATCTACGTGGCAACAACAAACACTTCCGAGGAACTCACATGCTCCGAGGAACCATACTACAATGAGGAGCACTGATTCCCCGAGGAACTCATACGCTCCGAGGAACAAGAACTCTCCAAGGAACTCTTGAATACCGAGAAGCTTAGGCGGTCCGAGCAATTCAGGCGGTTCGAGCTGCACCTCGAACAAAGAATTAATAGCAGAATAACCAACAGTTTGACTGTTCATTAAATGCTTATCATTCAGACGCATACACGTAAGGGGCATTGAATGTATTACCCTTTCATATGTACATCATTTAATGTATTACCCTTTCACATTACAGCCTCAGGGCTATAAATACATTGTACAATCCTCATTGTAAGGGGATCGAAATTTCTGGAGATAACTTGTAATCGAGAATTCCCATACAATCAGCAATACCATAACAGTGGACGTAGGCCGTTCTTATAAGGCTGAACCACTTTAAAAATTCTTTGTCTCATTTATTTATCTATGATTGAATAATTAGATATGATCTAATTTTTTACATCAACACCAATGTTACGGCTTATCTTGGGTTAAAATTAATACCACTTCAGTGAAAAATATAGTAATTGGATGATAGAAAAACTGATGGGATTGGTTATGGTGTAATTTTCAATTTTTTTTAAGATAATCAATTTTGCATTTAATAGGCAAGCACATTTTACATTGTAATTGTTTTAACCCTGTGCATGGTACGGGTTACCCCTAATATAATTTTCTCACAATTTAATGTTTTTTAAATTAAACTTAATAAAACTATAGTTAAATTTCTCTATTATGCATCACATATAATAGTTAAAAACCTTTATTGAGTTAATATCAGTTGTCTTATGTGACACCCCGCTTAATTAAATACCGGATGATCAATCCTTTATTAAATTATAATCAAGGTGAACGATTGGTTCATTCTTAGCATCACTGTCGCAAAAATAAATTTTCTAATTTAAACACCCTAAATAATTAAGCTAAGTGTCAAAACCATTTAGAACATTATTTCCTTTTATTAAATCCAATTATGAGAACCTTTAATAAGTAACAGTTTAAGATTCACACAATTATTAAGGCTGGAAATACACACCCATGAATTTAGTCATTCAGATAATCCAATATCAACTTTAAAACTACAAAGGAAAAGCCATCTTGATAGAAATTAAATCCCAGAGAGTAAAAATACTAGAGATAAATGAACACTATTTCTTACAAATCTAACGGAATAATGAAATGGGCGACACATGCCCTAACTACTCATGACTAGAATGAGAGTAGATTCAACATCGAGGTCATCTAAGTAATGTCTTGTATCTCCCACATAACCTGCAGCGCGTCCAGTCCAAAGAATCTACGCAAGACGCCCCTGTGACTGGGCACCTGATATATATATATATATATATATATATATATATATATATATATATATATATATATATATATATATATATATATATACAAGAGAAAAGAGATAACAGGAAACGGGTCAGAGCTCGAGTGTAAAATAGTTTAAAATTAGTTTAGCAAGTATTTAAAATGCTTACCTGCTAATGCAACAACCATGTTAGTATGCGACACTCTCTTGCGATTTCTCACCTCTCGTCTAGTGTGCACACCTATCGTACTAATAAATCTCATCAATTTCCCTATCTTATTCTCCATAATGATTTATCATGTGAAAAGCGAAGTTATGATATTTTCTTTAGGAAATCCTTCTCTTCAAGATTCCTTACGTTATTTAAAACAACTCATTACCGTTATAAAGTTCCCAAACACTTATAATAAAGTTGAAGCATTTATTCATTTATTATCTACTTACACGCACAGTAGAAAATTCCCACATAAATATACGTATATATATTCGTCACACATATAATATATATACTAACGACACCTCACATAAGATCTAAGGTGCTGGCATACTCTGCTATTAAGTCCCCGTATCACACAAACTAAGGGAAATACTAGCTCGGAATCATTCTCGAACTGTATTAACACAAAACACAAACAAATGGAGGCGAAGAATAGTTTCCAGTCCTAAGAGGTCAGCACATACCCACACGTCTCTTAGGACCATCTGACTATAACTCAGATAGCCTGTAATCAAGGATACTATCTTCTAGGGTACAAGTCATTATCCCCCATAAAGGTCCAATCGAGATAAGACTGTACCGGCGCGGAAACCCCGTGATAGCAAGTAGTTCGGGTACGGTTTTTACACAGATATATAATTTATGCACAATCACACAGTCATATATATATACATAAATATCCACATTTCTAGATTAGGTGTGCTCACGATCCATAATCATAATTATCCGTTATTAACACATTTTACTCGATTATTACACATAATGAACTCGTCATTTTTTGTATTCTCATTTATAATGTAGTTCATACTCACTTCTCCTTTTTCAAAGTATTCTAAGTATAATTTCAGTAGGCATACACTCACTTATGTTTGGGTCTAACTCCCTTACGAGTCTCGATCTTTTATTAAATATACGCATGATTTCTTATACACATGAATCATTCCTCGTTAACCCAAAATCTCATCCTACACTAAAATGTTACTCAACGGGGTCTACCTAGGCCCTACGGGTCTTATCTATATCCCATTATACTCCAACAACAACAATCAAGGGTTCCCATGCATCTTGATCGGGTTAAACCAACGGATGAGAAATATGCAATTTTCCAGAAGTGGTTGATCGATCGATGGTAGGGGGTCGATCAATCGATTCGTCGATCGATCGATGCTATTGGGTCGATCGATCAATCAAGCAGTTCTTGCCCAGAAACTGCAAATTAAACCTACGGGTTTCATCTTTCAATTTCTCCAAAAACGTCATTAACAAGTCTAAAATTCTCAAATAACGACACTACAAGTTCTATATACATATATACAAGATTTCCTACGTGAAACATGTATAAATACATCAACTATATCGAATTAATGGGGTAAAATCCATATAATCTTCAAGAACCCTAATTTTGGAAGAATTATCCATTCTTCTAATTATTTCCCAGATTTCTTATTTCCAAACTCATAGTAATTCGTGGGTAATCCTCTACATGTGATTGGTATATCCAGAATATTTTTGAATCTCTCTAAACATGTGATTTAAAGTTCCTAAATTAACAATTTATTTCATAAAACATGATCTTGGCAATCCTAAACTAACATGGGTGAGGCATTAACCAAAAACAAAGAAAGATAGATACTTGCCTGAAATTCAAGGTTCTGATTCAGTGGATGAAATGGTATGGTTGCGTTCCCCGTTACGCGATCTACGTTTTGGTGGTGGTAGCGGTGTAACCGGATGAGTTATTGGCCTTGGATTGCTTGGAAAGCTTCCTACCTTCTTGTCTAATGATCGTTCTAAGGTTTTGAGTATGCTAACCCTAAGAGACCACTCCAAATGGTTGATTTAACCTAATTAAATTTGTGGGTTTAATTACCCAAAAATGCAAGATGTCTATAATACCCTCTCGGGATGTCAAATAGGCCTAAAAATGCCCCGAGACCCAAATTAAACCCCCGAGTACAGTTTTTTGACTATCTCGACCCTTTCGGACACATTGGCGCACTCAAAACGACCACACAAGCAACTTATAATTTATTCACTTTATATAATAATAATTTAGTCCTGACACAACACAGGCGCGTCCCGACTTAAATTTCCATAATTGCTATATTATTCACTCGTGACAATTTTTATAACATCAATCTTATATATTACTTTACTCATCTAGTGATATTCAACAATTTCAATAATTACTAACTCTTGTCACGCTAGTAAACATTTAAAATAAATTTTCGAATTAATATTAAATTAATATCTCAATTTCAATTAATAATTCCCCAATTTTAAAGTCCATAGAAATACGGGGTATTAGGTGGTATGAGAGCATCAGGTTCTAGTGTCCTTTAGGATCTGTATGGCTTATTTCGTTTCCATCTTAGCGTCTTTGATATAGAGCCCTAATATTAGGAATGTTGTATTCATCTCTATACATTGTGAATTCGTGCTTCTGCAATTTGTTTATGTGAATGATGAACTCATCAAGATTATCTAAATTTTCAGATGGATCGTCAAGAAGAACTAGCTAATTCCGTTAGGGGAGTCCATGAGCAAGGTCGACTCACACCTCAGGTGTCTCCAGAGAGAGTATCAACCGCCGAGTTAGCAGGTATTATGGCACAGGCAGTTACCACTATGGTCTTACAGTATCAAGAACGCAGCACACAGCTTATGGGGAAAAAAGATCTAGAGAGTATAGTCAGTCTGTCATGATTGGAAATAACAAGTGTGTGAAGACACAAAAATCACAACAACAAGCTCCTCATGACCGTGAAAGCCAAAAAGGTAACAAATTGTGTAGGGAAACCCAAAAGCGTCAGGGCCAACAAAGTCGGGGTTCGAGTGAAGTCACGAAGAGGTGTTTTAAATGTGAAATGGATGGTCATGAACGTCGAGCTTATCCGGATCAGTCTGGAGAGGAACTCCAAGCTAACTAGCGAGAACTTTCAGGACTTTGCTATAAGTGTGTACAAATGGGTCACAAGTGGAGGGACTGTCCTCAACCAAATGTCATTTTCATCAAGATACTCAACAAGGCCAAGGAGAAAGTGGAACTATACAACCAGACCAAAACCAACAGAGCCGTAAAATGAAACAGTTTAGAGGTAGATGCTTTAATTACGGCAGGATGGGTCACCGGAGGTAGGATTGCCCCAGATAAGAGTAAGATACCCCAGCAACAGGGGCAGAAACAGCACAAATGTGTGTACGACGCCCAACATACTGAAACCCAGCAGCCATCATCGGCCATTGATGGTACGTTCTTTCCTTCTAGTACTATGGGGCACATTTTATTTAATACTAGGGCGTCATACTGTTCTATAGATACTCGCTTAACACGAACCTTAGGATTTTTAGACATTACTAAAGTACGGTGTTATGCATAGACTCATCATTGGGTAAAGGGTCATTCATTTTTTGTATATGCCGAGGTATAGGTATATAGTTTGGTAGTTTGGTTTTACCTGCAGTCATACTAGTTTTAGTCATATGTAAGCACGACGTCAATATTTGGCATGGATTGGCTCGCTATGCACAGATCCATGATAAATTAATTCGGTAGGAGTATTACCTTTGTCATTGTGGGGCAGGAGATGTTTGAGTGGCGATGCCTCTCCCAGAAGGGGGATCTTCCACCTATTTTTATTATATAAAGGAGGATACCTCTAAGGAGATTGTGATTCTCCTGGATTCGATTCCAGTCGTTCGTGAGTTTTCGAATGTATTTCAGGTGATATGTGGATTAAGTATCGAGGTATTTTGTGGAGAGTGAAATCACACGTGCTAAAACATTTTTCCCGAAGTGAGTATAGGGAACAAGAGTATGGCGTCTAGTAAGGGACAACAATTAAAGTAGTTTTGTTTTCGTTTAGATATGAGTGTCACGTTCGGGGACCATCTGTACAACCAACACGATTGACAAGGTAGAAGTATGAGTTTTATCCTCAACGAATGAGGCGTGTTTTATGTGACTCGAGCGAGTCACTACTTCTTTGTTAGTTGCTAGATTAGCATGTGAGACAAGTGTAATGCGTATAACTACAAACGATATTATTATGTGAATATTTTCCTAGTGTACCGGGATTATCTTTAGTGCTATCCGCGGAGGATGAATGGGTGTATTGATAGTGTTATATACTTTATTGAGATTACTCATTTTAGTGATGTGGTATACGAGTATGATATTGTCTTGGTTACAACTTTATAGTAATGCTTAGTACGATAGTAGGTAGTTATTGCAAGGTTATCGAAATGGTTGCATTAGTGCAACATGTTTTGTTTTGACGAGGCCTCACCTGCGAGAGGGCCGGACTCACACTTATATCATCTACTTTAGGGACTCGGAGGGGATAGTGTGCTCAAAATATTCGATCCCGGTATGTATAGAGACCTTGTTGTTATGATTTAATATGTATAGGGTTTACTGTGGAGCGAAAAGATTTAACTCATTATGATGTTTAGTGCTCAAGACTTGGTGATAGGAAGAGCGCATTGATATATATATATATATCCTTTAGAGATGTGAGAGTTAAGAGTTGGACCCATATGTTTGGGGATAGGATTTTAAGGTCCCCGAGCGTATGTATTCGAGGTTTATGGAGTGTGATTACCACCAATATTAAATGATTGTACAATTGGCAAAATGTTCGTTATTAAGTATAATTACGGGAAGAGATGTAACTTTTCTGTCAAGAGACAGAATAAAGGGGTACATGCTATGGACGGAGGGCCTAACGGATTTTGATAACCGACAATGGTAGGTAGTAGTGTATCGGGGAGTTCTTTGTTTGGATTTCGCTTTGCGAGACATCCCACGCATGAAACTTAGCGTAAGGTTGGAAATAGGGAGACGTTTGGTCATTAGTTCATGAGTTCGGTACCCCGGTCAAAATGGGATCAAGTAATTATATCTGTAAGTTGGAAGTTGAATTTTGATTTAAGGCCAGTGGAGCCGGTTGTGTGGTGAGAAAGCATTGAAAGTTTTATTTTATCACCACGAGTTAAGGGTTGGAATGATGATAAGGAGGATTTAAAATTTTGATTTCTACGGTGATTGAGAGTACCCAAGTGTTGTAATCACGTTGCGAGCACTAGGGAAAAATAAAGAATTGAGTATTAGGTGTGTAGCGTAGGTGATGCTTACGCTAGTATGCACCGTTTATAGGGTGTGTGGGCATCCTGGTTATCTGATGATCGAATCGTCCGAGTTGAGGGGAAGTGGGAATGGACGTGTGGAATATATGTTTGTGGGACTAGCATTACGAGGTGGAAGTGGTAGAGTGGATTAAGCGTCGTAAGAAGAATGATAAATCCATATATATGTGTACGATCAGAGTAGCACGCCGAATCTGGTTGAAAAGCTGTGGGAAACCATTTACAAAGGGGTATTCCTTGAGAAGGGTAGAATTTAACTATATGGAGAACACTCGGAGCTGAGTTGTAATTAGTCAAATGTGATAGCGACTTGCGCATATAAAGAGTGATGATGTTAGTATGGTATAAAAGATCCAGAAGTGCGGATCGTGGAGAAAAGTGCACGGGTCGAAAACTTTCAGTATACACCAAGGAAGGAAGGGGAGTATTGAGTATCACTTAATGTGAGACATTTCAAGGAAAGTCGATGTTGAGCGGGACATAGTGAGTAGTCTCCGCGGGTACCACTCATAGATAGAAATCGGTTGGAATAAGAGGATCAACCAGAGAATTTGGTGGCTATCGACAATTCCTGTAATGGAAGAGGCCGGTAAAGTCAGTAAAGCTTCTTGGATGGGTTGCCATACTCAAGGCAAGATCAAGGGTTCATCCGAACGTGTGGATCAAATCACCCAGGAAGGAAGTGATTGACATTCCTTTGGGGTGATTTACAATATTAACTAGTGTGCCCCAGTCTTCCTTTGAAAGGAAGGGATCGCGCCGGTACGTGGTCCTACACGGTATTATTTTCTGAATCGAGATGAGATTTGTGAATCCCACCTTCAATATGGAATTTCAGGAAACAACGGAGATAACATTTCGTTATGAGTGTGAGGTATCACCCATAGTCGAGGAGCAGGCGCACGGTGATTAACGATTAGTGGGGTCCCGTTAAGGTAATTTTGGAATCTTGGTGATCATTTCATTTCCACAACAGATATAACTAGCAAGTGAAGTATAGTATGGTAGAGTTTCGGGGAAGCACTCGTACATGTTTGTCGTGCACGAGATGCTTATTGAGGTTTTTATGTGGAAGAACCTTAACTATTCTCCTTCTGTATGTTTAGAGGTGAGTGGATAATTAGAATTTTGGATCGGTCGAGAATAATCCGATGTTTATGGTGGAATTCCATGACTGTTTTAGGCGAACAAGAGTGGTATGGTTTCTTCAGAATGGGAGTTTTTTGTTTAGATAAATCCGAGTAGTTGTCATGTAGTGAGGTGCGATCTTCCAATGATATTAAAATAATGTGGATTAATAGTGTATATGCGTGTCTTATGCGAATATTACCGGTTAGGATCACAATATGAAGTGTCGTTAATGAGAGTGTTAAACAAGCTTGCTGTGAGGTGGGGGCAATAGTGATTGAGAGCCTTACTATATAGATAGTTTGCGTACTGATAAGGTATCTAAAATTATTTTACCAGGTAGGCCTTAATTTTCTGAATTTCGGGACGAAATTCCGTTACTAGGGGGAAGTATGTAATACCCCGTATTTCTATGTACTTTAAATTTGGGGAATTATAAATTGAAATTGAGATATTAATTTAATATTAATTCGAAAATTTATTTTAAATGTTTACTAGCGTGATAAGAGTTAGTAATTATTGAAATTGTTGAATATTACTAGATGAGTAAAGTAATATATAAGATTGATGTTATAAAAATTGTCACGAGTGAATAATATAGCAATTATGGAAATTTAAGACGAGACGCGCCTGTGTCATGTCATGACTAAATTATTATATAAAGTGAAAAATTATAAGTTGCTCGTATGGTCGTTTTGAGTGCGCCAATGTGTCCGAAAGGGTCGAGATAGTCAGCAAAGTGTACCCGGGGGTTTAGTTTGGGTCTCGGGGCGTTTTTAAGCCTATTTGACATCCCGGGAAGGTATTATAGACATCTTGCATTTTTGGGTAATTAAACACACGAATTTAATTAGGTTAAATCAACCATTTGTAGTGGTCTCTTAGGGTTAGCAAACTCAAAACCTTAGAACGGCCATTAGATAAGAAGGTAGGAAGCTTTCCAAGCAATCCAAGGCCAAGAACTCATTCGGTTACACCACCACCACCACCAAAACGTAGATCGCGCGACGGGGAACGCAACCATACCATTTCATCCACGGAATCAGAACCTTGAATTTCAGGCAAGTATCTATCTTGCTTTGTTTTTGGTTAATGCCTCACCAATGTTAGTTTAGGATTGCCAAGATCATGTTTTATGAAAGAAATTATTAATTTAGGAGCTTTAAATCACATGTTTAGAGAGATTCAAAAATATTCTGGATATGCCCATCACATGTAGAGGATTACCCACGAATTACTATGAGTTTAGAAACAAGAAATCTGGGAAATAATTAGAGGAATGGATAATTCTTCCAAAATTAGGGTTCTTGAAGATTATGTGGATTTTACCCCATTAATTCGATATAGTTGATATATTTATACATGTTTCACGTAGGAAATCTTGTATATATGTATATAGAACTTGTAGTATCGTTATTTGAGAATTTTAGACTTGTTAATGACGTTTTTGGAGAAATTAGAAGATGAAAATCGTAGGTTTAATTTGCAGTTTCTGGGCAAGAACTGCTTGATCGATCGATCGACCCAATAGCATCGATCGATCGACGAATCGATTGATCGACCCCCTGCCATCGATCGATCGACCACTCCTGGAAAACGACATATTTCTCATCCGTTGGTTTAATCCGATCAAGATGCATGGGAACCCTTGATTGTTGTTGTTGGAGTATAATGGGATATAGACAAGAGCAGTAGGGCCTAGGTAGACCCCGTTGAGTAACATTTTAGTGTAGGATGAGATTTTGGGTTAACGAGGAATGATTCATGTGTATAAGAAATCATGCGTATATTTAATAAAAGATCGAGACTCGTAAGGGAGTTAGACCCAAACGTAAGTGAGTGCATGCCTACTGAAATTATACTTAGAATGCTTCGAGAAAGGAGAAGTGAGTATGAAGTACATTATAAATGAGAATAATAAAAATGACGAGTTCGTTATGTGTAATAATCGAGTAAAATGTGTTAATAACGGATAATTATGATTATGGGTCATGAGCACACCTAATCTAGGAATGTGGATATATATATATATATATATATATATATGTGTGTGTGTGTGTGTGTGTGTGTGTGTGTGTGTGATTGTGCATAAATTATATATCTGTGTAAAAATCGTACCTGAGCTACTTGCTATCACGGGGGTTTTCGCGCCGAGACAGTCTTATCTTGATTGGACCTTTATGGGGGATAATGACTTGTACCCTAGAAGATAGTATCCTTGATTACAGGCTATCTGAGTTATAGTCAGATGGTTCTAAGAGACGTGTGGGTATGTGCTGACCTCTTAGGACTGGGAACTATTCTTCGCCTCCATTTGTTTGTGTTTTGTGTTAATACAGTTTGAGAGTGATTCCGAGCTAGTATTTCCCTTAGTTTGTGTGATACAGGGACTTGATAGCAGAGTATGACAACACCTTAGATCTTATGTGAGGTGTCGTTAGTATATATATTATATGTGTGACGAATATATATACGTATATTTATGTGGGAATTTTCTACTGTGCGTGTAAGTAGATAAGAAATGAATAAATGCTTCAACTTTATTATAAGTGTTTGGGAATTTTATAATGGTAATGAGTTGTTTTAAATAAAGTAAGGAATCTTGAAGAGAAGGATTTCCTAAAGTAAATATCATAACTTCGCTTTTCACATGATAAATCATTATGGAGAGTAAAGATAGGGAAATTGATGAGATTTATTAGTACGGTAGGTGTGCACACTAGACGAGAGGTGAGAAATCTCAAGAGAGTGTCGCATACTAGCATGGTTGTTGCATTAGGAGGTAAGCATTTTAAATACTTGCTAAATTAATTTTAAACCGTTTTACACTCGGGCTCTGACCCGTTTCCTATTATCTCTTTTTTCTTGTATATATATATATATATATATATATATATATATATATATATATATATATATTTCAGGTGCCCAGCCACAGGGGCGTCTTGCGTAGATTCTTTGGACCGAATGCCCTGCAGCTTATGTGGAAGATGCAAGACATTACTTAGACGACCTCGATGTTGAATATACTCTCATTCTAGTCCTAATTAGTTACTGCATGTGTCGCCCGTTTCATTATTCTGTTGGATTTGTCAGAAATGGTGTTCATTTATCTCTAGTATTTTTACTCTCTGGGATTTAATTTCTATCATGATGGTTTTTCCTTTGTAGTTTTAAAGTTGATATTGGATTATCCGAATGACTAAATTCATGGGTGTGTATTTTTAGTCTTAATAATTGTGTGAATCTTAAACTGTTACTTATTAAAGGTTCTCATAATTGGATTTAATAAAAGGAAATAATATTTTAAATGGTTTTGACACTTAGCTTAATTATATAGGGTGTTTAAATTGGAAAAGTTATTTTTGCGACAGTGATGCTAATAATGAACCAACCGTTCACCTTGATTATAATTTAATAAAGGACTGATCACCCAGTATTTAATTAGGCGGGGTGTCACATCTTATATCCACTATCTCACTTTTCTGTTAAGAATGTTTGAAATACAAATATATACCTTAGATTCGACCCCCAAAAAAGAGGAGGCTAGAAATACAAGTTTGACAATTAGGTTTTTATTACTACATAAGTATAATTTATGCCTTATAATGAGATTATCCAACCAATGCTTTGAAAATGATTACTACAATTGATGCCTGTATTTTTTTTTTGCCTTTTTTCTTTTCTCCTTAGTGATTAAATAAAATAATTATGTGTTTTTCCGTGGTCAAACATACTAACCAAGTTGCGAAAGCATTTCAAAATATTATTAAGAATACAAAACATTAATTATTGATCATTACTTCACTAATATGAATCAAAATATTAAAACTCATTACACCCGCCCGTGCATTGCATGGGTTACAACCAGTGTATTATAAATGATTGCAATAATAAAAAGTATACACATTAAACATATGTATTAAATAATCTTAGCAATTCATGTATGTATATAATTTAATGTGTTTTATTCATTCAATATCGTAATATATATATATATATATATATATATATATATAATAAGGAGTAAAAGTTTTTGACACTATTCCATAAATCACAACACAATTAAGGGTCCACATTGAGCCAACAATGCATCAAATGAAGGATTGAGATTGATCTATTCAATTTTACTCCTTTGCCCATTTATTTTAGGTTTCCCCTTCTTTTGACTCCCTCTTAATTGATTTCTCTCACTTACTTTAATTCAAAACTAAGGCTAAATTCGTATTTTCACAAACACAGGTATATATTTCAACTCATCTTCCCTCTTTTCACCCACGTCTTCCTCTCTCTCTCTCCCACTTTCTCCAAAAAAGGAGGTCATCTCCCACAAACCAAAGCCCTCATCTGCCGCCGTCAACATCTAGCGTTGCCACCGTCATCAGCTTGCGTTGCTGTCGTCATGAGCTGCAAGTAAGAAATTAAATGTCCTTGCAGTTGGCTTTGTAATTTAGGGCTTCGAAGCGGGCTTAGGGTTTTCTGTTGGCTTTGTAATTAAGGGTTTCTAAATGTTGGATTAGGACTTGGAGGTGTTTATTTTGATATTTCTATTTATGTGTTTATGATTTGGAGGAAACGATAGTGAAGGGGTTAGGGTTTTAAGCGAAGTATTTCAAGCTATCTATGCGTTGGCGGGTTGGGTTTCAGGTGACATTACACACTTTTTGATTTCAAGAATCTGATTTCGATTATAGGATTTTGTTCAAGTTATTTGAAGAATTTTAATCTCCACTCACTTGAATTGTTGGGTTTTAAAGGTTTCAAATAAATAATTTGGGGGTTTCACATGATTCGAGTATTCTAATTGGGTATTTCTGATCTAACATTTTTTTTGTTTGATTTTGGGTTTAACTTGGTTTGCAGAAGTACCTGTCAATAGCAACAGTTAGGACAATCAAAATTATATTTTAGATTGCAGTTGGGTTGATATTATAGTAATGAGACTTCAATTTATAAGTTTATGGGTTTTAGGTTGTTTGATGGATTCTTTTTGCTTATGTTTTCACCAGAATAAACCGTGTTATACCCTCTATAGAGATAAGGTGTACTTCCCTCTGTAGAGAAAGGTATTTGTATTTTGAACATGAATCCCCACACTTGACTTTGTGGTTGTTTTTTGGTTTGTAATAATTATATACATTCCTCTATTATTGAGGTTTGTATTGATTTTTTATTCTTTAGTTAAAAAACGTTTTTTCAAATAGAGGGCTGAGCATAATAGGGTTGTCTTTATGTTTTTTAAACAGGCACAATGGAAAACACCCAAACAACTGACAAGAATTCACTGATTGTTATTTCTCTCTAAATGTGCCTCTACGGTACGACTCAATCTCTGTCCTCTCTCTTTATGAAAAGTTTCTAACTTATTTTGGGATGTTATAGTAACGATTGCATTATATGTGGCGGTGGTGATGTTAAAATTACTTTGTATTGAATGTGTTGATTTGACTAATTCAGATAATGATAAGTATGTTCTTATAATTTATTCTCCAGCACATAAGACCACACCATCGCATGTATATCTTCTCCTTCAGTTTTTTGATATTCAGGTGTTGTTTTTTGTGTTAAACTGCGTGCTGACATGTGTTTGTGTGTTTTCCCAAAGGAATGCTACTTGATGATGCCAACTGGAGTTAACAATAAACCACTTTCATTATCTCACTTAAGTCAATGGCTTTCATGTTCTTTGCATTGAGGTTCGTTATTGGTGTAAATGGGATCAGTTGCTACGTAAGGGGTTGTTGCAGTTTACTCACATGAGATATCGGTTGCTACATAAGGGTGTAAATGTGATTTTTATTATTTTTGTTTTCTATTCAGGAGGTTTTCTAATGCATAAAATACTATTTCAGGTGGTCTAATTCTTGGTCACTTGAACTGTTCTATGCGTATTTTTTTTATGTACTTTGTGAAATTGAGATGAGTAAAGAAAATGATTTATTCATTTGAGAAGATAATCGTATTGTTGATTTTAATGCTATTTTATATTGATATTCAAGCCAGCATACTGTCGGGATGGTGTTTTTTTTATCGCTGTATTGATATTTCAGAATGGTGTATGAAATCTCATTCTGGTGTAGCGTGCATTTTATCATGTGGAATTTAATAGAGTGCTTTGAACTTTTTGGTGTTTGGTATATTTATTTGTATGTTTTATTTTCATTTAATGGATTTAATTTGGAATTTTGTTGTTTGGTATATTTTTTAGCACGACTGTAATTTTACTCTCTTAAGTGAGAATCAATACTAGACATCATGTGTAAGTGAGTTTATTATCTGTTTGTCGATTTGAATCAACTTTCTGTTAAGTCTTAATTTTACTAAAATTTTAATGTTGATCTCACTTGGTTATCTTGCAGGCATGGTTTTAAAAATCGATTTGGGGATACATAACAAAAATTATAACGGTGTAACGTTATTTGAAGTATCAAATATGAGTAAACTTTGGATTGGTCAAAACCCCGTAATTTCTATTGGGTATTTTATACTTACTGTATATCATTTGTTCTCTTTTATAAATTTGTGGATTTAGATATATGAGTAATTTCTATTCATTCAAGTCCTTATGAATAAGGAAATGGGGTAAAATGTTAAATGTTTTTTTATCCAGTTTGTTTCCTGTTGGGGGTTCTTATAACACTTACCATTATGAAATGATTGATGCCAAGTTTAAAGTTTGCTGAAATCTTCGTGACTTTAGTTTTAGTCTAGCTTCGAACCTTATATTTTATTTTTTTTATCACTGGTAGATATGCTTCGACCATGATTGATGGGAGAAAACTCATTAAAACAGAACCACAAAATAGGAGGTGAACATACTGCGAAATCATTTTTAATCCCTGCAATTTCTAAACCCCGTAATTTTAAGTCTTTGTCTCCCACCTTAATGTCTTTTCGCAACAGAACTCTCAAAAACTTTATCCAGTGTTTTCGATGCAACTGATTCTAATAGGGAGGGGGCCTTATTTGGACACAAAGTCCATCATCCTGCTATTAATTTTATTTTTTTCTTTTGTAAATCTACTTCAACAACAGTACTGTGAAGTGAAAATTTGGACTGAAAACATGCACGTATTGAAGTGATTATCAAAACCAATAATGGTACAGTTACATGTCTACCTCCAATGAAGGCCACATCTAATGGCGTTTTTGAGGGCCCCCTTGATTATTCACTTCAACAAGCCGTTTTACAAATATATTTGGTATTTGTGATCACGTTACTGTTCACTTATCTTCTTAAGCAATTAAGACAACATTGAGTGATTTTTGAGATTGTTGTAAGTTTTAATTCTCTCTATATTAATACAATTTTAGTTATATTGTTCTCTGCCTATTGTATTAATACAATTTTAGTTTCATGTTCATTACTTTAGGTTCCTTTTATTCTTATTTTTTTTAGTTTCTTAACCAGGGCCCGGCCTCTATTGTTGTGAAACATCTAGTGCTTATTTTACTTCGATTCTGTACATCCAGTGATTTGTCTTTTGCAGGCGACCTGATTGTAAAATGGATCTTCTCAAGATATATTTCCAAGAAAATAGGTATTTAGGGTTTTTATGTCTTTGATTACTTTTTGGTGATGATTTTTATTTTATTGTTTGGCTAAGAATGTTGACAATCATCTATATTCGGGATTGTTTAAAAGAGGTGCTTTTTAATTTTCACACTAACCATAACTAATAATGGAATAGGGGTTCTTGAGAATATTTACCTTTTTCATATGTTAAATTTTTCTGGTTTGATTTTTAATATATGTGATCTCTTTGGGGTTAACTTTGGCATTATTTTTTATTTTTATTTTATCCCGATTCCGAAATGAATGTTCTATATTGTTCTGCTTTAATGGAATAGGCCTAAAACTGAAATGCTTTGATGGAATAGGCCCCAAACTGAAATAAATGCTTTCTTCTTACTATATGTTCTGTCATAATGACACTACATATGTATTTGTACATTTATTCGATAGTTAGTGATCTGATTCTATTATTCAAGATATGTAATTTTAAATTTTCTTATTAGTTGCAGTCACAAAACGCCTCATGCAAAGATGTGTTTTAGCCACGAGTTCAAATGAATGGAGGTTGAATCACAAATACAATTCAGTTGTCCTATTGGTTTTCTTATGAGTAATTTATGGGGACTTTGTTCACATCTTTCAACTTTTGCCTATAAATTACTACTATCAACGTCTTGAACTAGAAACAAAATTAAAATAAAATGAAGGCCATGACTTTAAATCTGATGTAAAAGGCATCCATTTAAATCTGATGTAAAAGGCATCCATTTCTCTTTTCAAATCAACCCCAAAGATTCTTGGAGAAACTCAATAAGAATTATTGTTCCCAACCGCCAATAGTAAAATAATCTCCTGGTAGTAGGTGGATAACGCTTTTAACACATAGCAATGAGTGAATCTGCGGGGCTACATGACATAAAAGCCAGGGGAATATGAGGCACTGTCCAGGGGAATACAAGGCACTGTCCAAAAGACTGAGACAGTGCAGATTGTTGTGAACATATCGTGATTAAAATTGAAACTTCATCTGATGCTGAATTCGGTAATGAGAATCAATTAACAATTTGTTTGTACAAATATAGTCTTTGTTTGATAACAGTTCAAGAAAATTACTTTTGAAAATGACATTATTTAATATCCCTCAGACAATCACCCCCTCTCTTAATCCATCAGACGAGGAACACCAATGAAGAAACACCAAAAGAGGTTTTCTCTCCCCTCCCACTTAATTTCTAGATATCTCTTTATTTCAGATAAATCTCATAATAAAATTTATAACTTCTTTCATTCAACTTTCATAATTATAATTTGTGCTTGTGTTTTTTGTCTCTAATTTGTGTTTTTTGTTTGATTGTGTTTTTGTAGGAAATAAAGAGATAATTTTTCTTTTCATCTTCGTTTATCAATGGTTGTGTGTATCAAATCAATATATATATTGGTGGTGAGTTCTATACTAATTTGTACTCACTTTTCATTTTTTTGCAGAGAAATAGTGCACATAACTGTCTGGGATCTTCTTCGTGACATGGTACATCATTTTTCTCTACTCTAGAATCTCAGTAGGTTTGCATGTGCTACTGTCACGTTATAACATTGATGAGAGAATTTGAAAATTTATAACCAATTCAACAGTCTAATCTTTGTCCAAGATGAATGTCAAATTAATGAAAGAATAAACTTCCAGTACCCAATTGATTGCTACCATCAACGCATCTCTTGACTTTAGTTTAGTAGGGTAAAATAACATTAACAACTTTCACAATGTATAAATAGAAAACCTTTACAAGATATTTGAACCAATAGTGTGTTGAATGAAAAACTTTACAGACTGTTAAACATCTTCTTGAACTCTTCCTTTTCCACTTTGGCGTCACATGCATTTCACTTTACAAGAATCAAATAACAACAATATTTCATTACCCAAATTGGAATGCAAAAAGAACCCAAGGCTCCTAAAATTAAGATCTGATGCAACGTTTAATCTGTCAGATCTTGGCCTCCAAGTCTGCTGCCCTTGACTATGAATTGTTGTTGTACATGTGAGGGCGAGGGTGCGTGTGTAGCTCTGTACACATGAGGGTGAGTCGTGCTGTGGTACTGGCCATTGTAACTGGGGGTTTTGACCGGTTGTGTTCTCACCATCAGGTGTGATACTTCTCGCCTAGCTAGAGTACCAACCAGGTGTGAAAGCTCTGCTTGCATTTATTTAATGTTGAATGGATATGTAAGAATTTGAAGTTTGTACGTATTTTTTTTATATTCTTTGCTTCAATGTTTAATCTAGATGGGATTGTATGGTATATCTTTTATGTTTTGTTGATTTTAATATGTATGTCAGTCTGTATTATCACAGAACTGATGCAAGAAGAGTGCGGGATGGGCAATCTGTCGAACATTCGGACACCACTTTTGTATATAAGTGATAGTATCTTTGTATTAACTTTGATTACACATATCGCGTGAAGAACTTCGATGGTGCGTTGCGTCGTTGTGTTGCATTACTAAGCTGTTTTTACTTCTTATCACGGGTTGAAATTTTTTGCGTTGTATCATTTTACTATTTTTTAAAGTTTGAATTGATTGTTTATTTTTTATTTTTTATTTTTTGCTAGGTTGGCATTGAACCACAGCTCAATATGATGAAAACGTTATAATTGGTATATGTAACAATGCCCAAGTGAACTACCCGGATGATATGTCATTGTGATTCCTCATCCACTTTAGAATAAGTATTACTACGATGTTTCTTATTATACTGAAGCAACCTAACTCAGTAGATTTTGTTATGCATTCATGCCTTGCCCATGTCAATAGATACATATTGGGTTGCCCATGTAAATTGACCACTGTTGATACTGTTGGGAAATGTTGTTATTTATAACAAATGAATTTCATCATTTTCTATTGATTTGATATACTATAGAAGTTATTTCAGCACCACATGGTTCGGATTTATATTTAGTTTCTAAAAACTTTACATGGAAGTGTGTTTTTAGGCTAATGAATTTGAAATCAGAGTTGCAAATTCTATTCTCATCACAACCATAACTGTGTGAATGCACTTTTTGTATTCAATTTTTTGTAATACTTTGTAAAGAAAAAAATTATCAACTGTTGCGTGACTTCTTGGTGTGTTTATTTTAGGTTGAAGCAATCCATAAAAACTAAAAATAGGTATAAAGACAACGATCCAATTTATTAGTGTCTATAAATTAATTTGAGTTTTACTCAAAAATTTGAAAATTAAATTGAATATGTCATTTGTGTGATATTTGATGCGACTTAAATTATTTTATGAATAAATAATTTTTATTTGTGTAGTTATATGATGTGATATCTTCAACTTGTTTATAATTAATATTCTTGCCTAAGATTTTTTGTTAATATTACAAAAAGGTATTTTCTTTACATAGGGGAAACAATTAATGTTTTGGGGTTGTGTATCAGGGTTTGACACGACACAACAATGGATTTTTAGACATGACATGAATTCAAGTTATTTGTCAAATATGAACATAACCCATCTTGAACATCGTACAACTCGACCAACTCAAATGCTTAAATTTTATACTCAATTGAATAGAAAGACACAATAATCCAAATAAAAATATGACTAAATACAAGATGAGATAACACGACTAACATGTCATATAATCTTGAAATGAATAGGATATGACTAAGTATTAAAATTACTAGACACAACATGTTATGTTAATTTTTTGGTCAATTTTGTCATTTCGTGACTTGTTAAAAATTACCACTCCAATTTATACAGTTTACAAGACATTTATTAGATATGAGTATATCACAGACAAGACATTTATTAGTATTGGATGGCTATGATTTTGTTTATGCGAGGTCTAAGACGGACTATTAGTATTATTTTTTTATTTTTTAAACAGTGTGGATATCCCTATAAACAAAAGAATTTTTAAAAATTGTTTAGACATTTGTGTTGTAAAAACACTTTACAACTTAATTGTTTACACATTCAATAGTTTGAAAAAATTTCTCCGTGCCTTCAGGCGGCATTCCGCTAGTATATATATAGCATGTATATGTGTAAATATTTACGCAGCATGTATGTATGTATATATATTATATGGACGCATATGTGTATGATATGTATACATATGTTACCAATTGTGTTTTAGTTTTTACTTTTTTTTTATAAACTGGATTTAAAAAAAGTTCAGCAAATGTAGATCAATTTTTTAAAACACGAAAAAATAGATTTAAAAATTGTATTAAAAATAATTTTTAAATCAAGTTTCATAAATACATATGCAAATGGGCCTTAAGTATTTATTCTTACGTGAGATGATTTGGTTACATTCGATCTCATGTATTTTTATTTGGTATTCCTACAGTTTAGTCCCTCGTAAGAAATTTTTAGACTCTAAAACCAAGATAATAATATTTTAAACACTTATGTCCCTCAAACACCCATTCACTTAATACTATCTTATTTTTAAAGGTTCGCGCTAGCAGCACCCCCCTCCCCACCCAACCCCCCCTCCCGGAGATTGAGCTCTAGTAGTGGGTTAGCATTGGGTGTAGGGGAGAGGAGGTGGAAGAGGGGAGGTTTCGTAAAGATTAAGAGAGAGAGAAATGTAACACGCCGTATTTGTACATTAAATATTTAATTAATTTGGGATTTCAAAATTACTTGCATGAGGTAATTTTAATTGAATTAATTATGGAAATTTATATTTAAATATTAATCGGGAAGTGAATGGTTAATATTTAGGGAAACTTATTTACTAAGTGAATAGTAATAATGTATTGACGTCATTTCGAGTATTAATGATGGGATATGTACTTATTTCAGCCGGGAGTCGGTATAGACTAATTTGGGGTGTGAAATAAGTATTTTTATAAATTAATTCGGATGCCAATTCTGAGTGTACGATTGAGTCCGGATGGGCCGAGATAGTCGAAAAAGTGTATTCGCGGGTAGTAAACGGGTCACGGGACGTTTTTAGGCATAGCCGGGCCCACGGGGGCATTTGGGTCACTTGGGCTTGGCCCATTAGGCAAAAAACAGTTTTAAGCCTAATTATAGAATTATAAGAAATAAGGGAACGACTGAATTGAGTTTAGAAAAGACTTAGTGGTTTAGGAAACCCTAACAACAGTCAAAGGCAAAGTTGGGGATCACAGGAGAGCCAAAAAGAGTCATCTTCAACCTTGGGCATTCACAACTCCAAAATCAGACTCTACGAACCCAAAGGCAAGTGGTTAACTTGCTGTAGCATTTAAAGTGTATTTCAATTTCATATTCATATGATGCAGATAATTAGAGAAATTCGTTTTGGGATTTAAAGGGGATAAACATGGGGTTTTGCAAACCATGAATCTGATTTCTGAATTGAGTAGAAATTCATAGACAATCTGAGTTTTGTATTTATATATGGTAAGATGTGTAAACCCGCATGAATTAGAAACGAATCGGTGACATAAAATTGATGTTTAATTAGGTTAAAGACTAAATTGGATTTTACCCCAAACTCGTGGAAACAGGAGAGAAAGAAAATTAATTGATGTTTTTGGACTCTAAGGAGGTTTCATATAAGGTGTTTGATGTTTACTGTCGATGGGAAAGCTTAGTTTTCAGTGTAGAGGAAACTAGGGTTTGGAGGTGTGCATCCATGGATGAAACAACCAACTTGGGGAAGACGAGGACCTGATCGATCGATCGATCGAAGGTGGACCATCGATCGATCGATGGTCCGAAAACTTTGACAGTTCGCCAAGTTTTTAATATATAGGGGAATTAAATAAAAATTCGTCCATGCCTTAATTTTTGAGTAATTAATACATGGGTTTAAATCTAATTAACCATGAATAAAAATTAATTAGGATTTGAGGGCGACTGGGTGTGAAATCATGATTCAAATTAATTGGGATTTGGAGGAAATTAGGTGTGGCATGATAAGGTTAAATTTTGGAAACTTTGTTTCAAAATGATTAAATATGGATTGAGTGGACAAGTCCGGGAGTAATGGTTGAGCGATATCGAGATGAAAATTTATTTAGGTGAAGGCTAAATAATTTAGAGTCGGGGATTTAGACTCGGGTGATGCTTTTTATTTCGGGCATGAGAGTAAGTCCGAATATATTGGTTGGGGTGATACCAAAAGAAATTTATGTGCAAATTAATTAATAATTAGAGTTGGACCATAAACACATAATAAAATGGAATAGGCTTGTGTCACGAACTTAGTGTACGGTGTAGCCGGGATGTTTTATATTTATATATATACAGTGCGTGATAGTATATATATGGTGTGTGCATTAATATCAGTGGATATATATTATTATTATATACTCTAGTGCTATAGGGGGAGGTTGTGCGTAGTGGATGAATCCCCTAGCTTGAGGAGTAGGGCGAGTATAATCCCAGGTCATAACGTCCGTTATATGGGTGAGAGGCATCTCACTTTCAGGGAAGGAAATTGACCGCCTCCAACATGTATGTAGGAACAAAGTTAGTGAGTGATTCTGACTTGGGGTAACTAGGTTATGTGAATATACCTAGTGAGATAGCACTTTAGAGGATTTATACCCGGTGAGACTTTACTCGAGAGAATACTATTATTAAATATTATTTCAGTATGTTTGTGAATAATATAATATTATTAAGTATATAATTAGGTAAATAATTATATACAGGCTAATTAATACAAAGCATGAGTTGTATTATATGTATAACAGATGTGAAAGTTATATGAAATTAAAAAAAAAGGAAATGATTTAATTAAGTTGATGTTGTTAATAGCTTAAAAATCATAATTAAGGCATAGTCAGTTAGAGTAGGGTGTATGCAAGGGGTTATATAATTTATCTAGTCATAAGATGAAGAACTAGGTGAATTTATTTAAGGCGTTAGTAGTGCACATTAGAGGAGGGGTGAGGATTTCCTAAAGGGAGCGCGACACTAACTAAAATATGGAGAGCATGCATATTTATTTATTACTGCAAGTTAATCATTTGCTAAATGTTTTTTTCAAATATTTTTGGGTACTAACCCTTGCTATAAAAAATTTTAAAAACCTTTTAGGTGTCCAGCCACAGGGACGCCAGACTTGACTAAATTTCAGGGATCCGTTGCTGCAGCATATGTGGATGTTGCGGGAGTTTGATAGATGCCTCACTCTTTCATTCTAGTATAGAGACTTCTATCGGTTATTTCGAGCATGTCGCTCACAGTTCATTTAGTTTTTGTCAGACTTGTTGAGATTGATTACTTGTCTTTATTTTATATTTGTTGGAGTTTGGGCCGATGGTATATTCAGTTAGTTACTTATTTGTGAATGGTTGTTCCAGTAAATTGTGATTATTGTTTTATTTTATTTTTCGCATGAGTTTTTCATTTAAGATAATGGAAGATAAAACATGGCACCAATCTAATTTTCTCACTTAGGTGGTTAGTAATTAAAAAGGCGACAGTGATGCTGAGAATGAACCAAATGAGAAACCTGTTCTAACTTAATTTAGGACTGATCACCTGGGGTTAATCAGGAGAGGTGTCACAGATGGTATCAGAGCATCAGGTTCTAGTGTCCTTAGGATCTGTGCGGCTTACTATGTTTCAGCGTAGCACTCGGTTGTTATAGAGCCCTATTATTAGGACTGTTGATTCATTTTCCGCTTGTGAGATGTTGTATTTCTGCTGTGAATATTTTGTGTAAATTGTGTACTTATACGACTCAATCTATTTCAGATGCCACCGAGGAGACAGAGAGCGGAGAGGTCTGAGGCTAGGGATGAGGTCAGGGAGGCTCATCAGGAGCCACTGATACCGCCACCACCACCCCCACCCGAGTTGATTTCCACAACTCAGGTGGCAGTGATAGTGGCCCAGGCAATCGAGACAGCAATGCGAGCACTTTTCATAGCCCCAGGCACCGCCTCCAGTAGCACCAGTAGTTCAAGCTCCAGTGGGGCCACCATCTTGGCAGCGAGTTAGGGAGACCTTTCAGATGGGTCACCCACCTGAGTTTCGGGGTAGCACAGATGTAGTAGAGGCTTGTGACTGGAAGAAGAGCATTCAGTGCCATCTGCGCATGCTGGAGTGTACCGAGGTGAAGAAATAGATGCTTGATACCTTTCGTCTGTCGGGGGAAGCCTTACAATGGCGGGAGTCAGTTACCACCGTCGAAGAGCGGGATTTGATGACGATAGCAGAGTTCTAGGTGCGATTTGACCGCAAATACTTTCCACCGGTGGTAGAGGCTGAGATAAGAAAGAAATTTAGTGATTTAGTACAGGGTGACCGATCATTGGAAGACTATGAGGAAGAGTTCACCCGTTTGGCTAACTTTGTGCCAAATGAGGTGAACGATGAGGAGCGGAAGAAATCGAGATTTATGGATGGCTTAGCCTGGCGAATCAGGCAACATTTGATTGGAAATCCGGTGTTAGTGACTTATACGAATGTCGTTAATGCCGCACTTGTACATTGCCAGGATCATCCCTTCCATGAGAAGGGGAGCAAGCGAGCAGGGGAGCCTAGCTAATAAGGCAAGGAAGTTACTAGTGGTGACACGAGTAGTACTCAGCAACAGATTGGCAGTCAACAGGGGAATCAGGCTAAGAAGTTTAAGCCTTGTGGGTTCAGACCAGGAGGATAAGGGTTCAGGCAGGGGCAGCCGGGCCCGAATCAGCAGCAGCAGGTTCCTCAGGGCCGTAAGGGCCAAGGGAACAATGGGGGAGGCCAACAGGGCCAGCCGCGTCAGGTCCAACAGGGCCAACGATAGGGGGATGGTCAGAGACGCTGTTTTGTCTGTGGCTAGCCAGGACACTTCAAGAGGGAGTGCCCACAGAGGGGCATAGGTCAACAACAGGAGGCCCAACAGGGGCAACGGGGGCAGATGCCACCAGCAGCACCAGCTCCACCCGCCCCACTGCAGCAGGGACAAATGCACTACGAGCGTGTGTATAACGTTCGAGATGTTCCCAATCCTTCAGCGCAGCAAGCACCGCCAGCAATTGAGGGTATGTTTCTTAATCATGGTTATGAGGCTAGTATTCTTTTTTACACGGGAGCATCACATTCATTCATTAAATCTAATTTTGCTAAACGGGCCAAATTACTAGAGACCGCGAATAGTCTTTAGATGTGTGTAGAGTTGCCAGTAGGCAGCGGGGCTTCAATTCACTCGATTTGTCGAGGAGTGGACATTTTGATTGGAAGGCTTAGTTTAGCAGCGGACCTCTTAGTGTTAGAAATAGAGGGGTACGATGTCATCCTAGGTATGGATTGGTTGGTCGGTTATCGAGTGACTGTGGATTGTTACGAGAGGACAATCATATTCTCCATTCTAGGACATGAGATGTTCTTGATAGCAATGCCGTTACCTGAGGGAGGGTCACGCATGCACCTGTATTACATCGAGGAGGAAACCTCACAAGAGGTGGCGATTTCGTTGGACTCAATCCCGGTAGTGAGGAACTTTGAGGATGTGTTCCAGAAGATACCAGGGTTTCCACCTGGCAGGAAAATTGAATTTGTAATCGATTTAGCACCAAGGACGAGGCCGATTGCTCGGGCCCCATACCGTATGGCCCCTTCAGAGATGGGTGAGTTGAGAGCATAGATTCAGCAGCTTCTGGATCAAGGTTTCATTCGGTGGAGTACATCGCCGTGGGGTGCACCGGTGTTGTTTGTAAAGAAGCGGGATGGCTCACTACGATTATGCGTGGACTATAGAGAGATGAACAAGGCGACGATACGGAATAAGTATCCGTTTCCTAGGATTGATGATCTATATGACCAGTTGAGAGGGGCGTCTTACTTCTCTAAGGTCGAATTGAGGTCAGGGTATCATCAACTGCGTATTAGAGAGGAGGATGTCCCTAAGACCTCTTTCCTATCGCGATATGGATCTTATGAGTTTAGGGTGATGCCCTTCAGGCTCACCAATGCACCAGCAGTGTTCATGGACCTCATGAACAGGGTCTTCAGGGAGTTTCTCGATCAGTTTATCATCATGTTCATTGATGACATCCTGATCTACTCGCGCACCGAGGAGGAGCACGCAGAGCATCTACGTATAGTTTTACAGACACTGCGGGATCACCAGCTCTATGCTAAATTCAGGAAGTGTGGATTTTGGCTACGGTAGGTTTAGTTTCTTGGCTACGCGGTGTCAGACCGGGGTATTGCGGTGGATTCGAGTAAGGTATCGACGGTGAGGGAGTGGGGGAAGCCCACGACACCGACCGAGGCACGTAGTTTTCTAGGATTGGCCAGTTATTACAGGCGGTTCATCAAAGGATTCTCAAATATTGCGGGCCCTTTGACGAATCCGACCCGGAAAGGGGTACCTTTCACTTGGAGTGATCATAATTAATTAGGTTTCGACGAGCTAAAGGACAAGTTGACATCTGCACCCGTACTTGCTTTGCCGAAGGGAGGATTAGAGTATCGGGTTTACACTGATGCATCCTTACAGGGACTTGGGGGTGTGCTTTAGCAGGAGGAAAAGGCTATAGCTTATGCATTTAGAAAGCTAAAGCCCCACGAGAGGAATTACCCCACTCATGACCTGGAGCTAGCAGCGGTCATTTTTTCTTTGAGGATATGGAGACATTATCTTCTAGGAGAGCAGTTCACGTTATTCACGGATCATAAATCACTTCAGTATCTCTTCACACAGAAGTATCTGAATATGAGGCAGAGGCGATGGCTAGAATTCGTAAAGGACTACCAGTTTGATATTTAGTATCATCCTGGTAAGGCTAATGTGGTGGCAGACGCATTGAGTCGGAGACCGATTGGGGAAATATCAGAAGTTTGGAAAGTGAAATGGAGAGAGCTTCGATATGAGGATGATGTAGCCAGGGCTTGCATGTCAGCATATCATTATGCGGGTTGTGAGGACTCAGGCAGAGGATCAGGTTTGCCGAGATAGGGTGAGCCAATTGATAACTGAGGGAGCAGAGGGTTACTCGGTCAGCTCGGAAGGAGGCTTACGCCTTAATGGGAGGTTAATTGTGCCAGAGGGTGAGGAGTTGAGGCACGCTGTTATGACAGAGTCCCATGGGTCGAGATTCGCGGTACATCCCAGTGTGGATAAGATGTACCAGGATATGAGAAGGCAGTATTGGTGGGCAGGAATGAAATGGGACATAGCAGAGTTTGTTTCAAAATGTGCCACGTGTTAGCTTGTGAAAGTTGACCATCAGAGATCATCAGGGATGCTACAGCCATTGGAGATTCCCGTGTGGAAGTGGGAGAGCATCTCCTTGGACTTCATTACAGGGTTACCTGCATCGCAGAGGGGTCACGATTCCATATGGGTCATTGTGGATCTGTTGACCAAAGTGGCCCACTTACTGCCGGTTCACACAGACTTTGAGATGATGTGATATGCGCAGCTATTCATAGCTGAGATTGTTAAGCTGCATGGGGTACCGGTTAATATTGTGTCTGACAGAGATAAGATCTTTGTGGCCCACTTTTGGCAGAGCTTTCAGGAGGCTATGGGCACGGAGTTATGTTTGAGTACAACCTATCACTCACAGACTGACGGACAGACTGAGAGAGTCAATCAGATGCTGGAAGATATGCTTAGAATGTGCATATTAAACTTTGGGGGAGGTTGGGAGAATATCTTCCTTTGGTAGAGTTCGCGTATAATAACTCTTACCAATTCACGATCGACATGGCACTATTCGAGGCACTATACGGGAGACCTTATCGGTCACCCGCTAGTTGGTTAGAGGTGGGGGATAACAAACTATTGGGGCCGAAGATTGTTCAGGAGATGTCTGCCAAGATAGAGTTGATCCGAAAGAGGATTCAGATAGCTCAGGATAGGCAGAAGAGTTACGCTGATGCTTTACGGAGACATGTGGAGTTAGAAGTTGGGGACCAGGTATTGGTCTGGGTGTCTCCTATGAAAGGGGTGATGAGGTTCGGCAAGAAGGGTAAGTTAGCACCGAGGTATGCGGGACCTTTCCCTATTATCGAGAGGGTGGTACCAGTAGCTTACAGGCTGGGATTGCGAGAGCAACTTCAGCGGATACACGATGTGTTCCATGTGGCATTGCTGAAGAAATATCGCAGGAGCGAAAGGGCCTTCTGGCACATTCCACTCGAGGAAATTGATTTACAGCCAGACATCTCATATGAAGAGAGACCGGTGGCTATTCTGGACCGTAGTGAGCGGAAGTTACGATCCATGGTTGTTCCACTAGTTAGAGTATAATGGGGTCATCACAACATTGACGAGTCTACCTGGGAGCGAGAGGAGGATATGCGGGAACAATATCCAGAACTTTTCACCACAGGTACAACCTAATTTCGGGGATTAAATTCCTTTGTAAGGGGGGGAGTATGTAACACCCCGTATTTCTACATTAAATATTTAATCAATTCGGGATTTCAAAATTACTTGCATGACGTAATTTTAATTGAATTAATTATGGAAATTTATATTTAAATATTAATCGGGAAGTGAATGGTTAATATTTAGGGAAACTTATTTACTAAGTGAATAGTAATAATGTATTTACGTCATTTCGGGTATTAATGACGGGATATGTACTTATTTTAGCCGGGAGTCGGTATAGACTAATTTGGGATGTGAAATAAGTATTTTTATAAATTAATTTGGATGTCAATTCTAAGTGTACGGTTGAGTCCGGATGGGCCAAGATAGTCAGAAAAGTGTACCTAGGGGTAGTAAACGGATCACGGGACGTTTTTAGGCATAGCCGGCCCACGCGGGGGCATTTGGGTCACTTGGGCTTGGCCCATTAGGTAAAAAACGGTTTTAAGCCTAATTATACAATTATAAGAAATAAGGGAACGACTGAATTGAGTTTAAAAAAGACTTAGTGGTTTATGAAATCCTAACAACAGTCAAAGGCAAAGTTGGGGATCACAGGAGAGACAAAAAGAGTCATCTTCAACCTTGGGCATTCACAACTCCAAAATCAGACTCTACGAACCCAAAGGCAAGTGGTTAACTTGCTGTAGAATTTAAAGTGTATTTCAATTCATATTCATGTGATGTGGATAATTAAAGAAATTCGTTTTGGGATTTAAAGAGGATAAACGTGGGGTTTTGCAAACCATGAATCTGATTTCTGAATTAAGTAGAAATTTATAGACAATCTGAGTTTTGTATTTATATCTGGTAAGATGTGTAAACCCGGATGAATTAGAAACGAATTGGTGATGCAAAATTGATGTTTAATTAGGATAAAGACTAAATTGGGTTTTACTCCAAACTCGTGGAAACAGGAGAAAAAGTAAATTAATTGATGTTTTTGGACTCTACGGAGGTTCCATATAAGGTGTTTGATGTTTACCGTCGATGGGAAAGCTTAGTTTTCAGTGTAGAGGAAACTAGGATTTGGAGGTGTGCATCCATGGCTGAAACAACCAACTCAGGGAAGACGAGGACCTGATCGATCGATCAATCGAAGGTGGACCATCGATCGATCAACGGTCCGAAAACTTGGACAGTTCGCCCAATTTTTAATATATAGGGGAATTAAATAAAAATTCTTCCATGCCTTAATTTTTGAGTAATTAATACATGGGTTTAAATCTAATTAACTGTGAATAAAAATTAATTAGAATTTGAGGGCGACTGGGTGTGACATCATGATTCAAATTAATTGGGATTTGGAGGAAATTAGGTATGGCATGCTAAGGTTAAATTTTGGAAACTTTGTTTCAAAATGATTAAATATGGTTTGAGTGGACAAATCCGGGAGTAATGGTTGAGCGATACCGAGATGAAAATTTATTTAAGTGAAGGCTAAATAATTTAGAGTCGGGGATTTAGACTCGGGTGATGCTTTTTATTTCGGGCATGAGAGTAAGTCCGAATATATTGGTTGGGGTGATACCAAAAGAAATTTATGTGCAAATTAATTAATAATTAGAGTTGGACCATAAACACATAATAAAATGGAATAGGCTTGTGTCACGAACTTAGTGTACGGTGTAGCCGGGATGTTTTATATTTATATATATATACAGTGCGTGATAGTATATATATGGTGTGTGCATTAATATCAGTGGATAGATATTATTATTATATACTCTAGTGCTATAGGGGGAGGTTGTGCGTAGTGGATGAATCCCCTAGCTTGAGGAGTAGGGCGAGTATAATCCCAGGTCATAGCGTCTGTTATATGGGTGAGAGGCATCTCACTTTCAGGGAAGGAAGATTACCGTCTCCAACATGTATTTAGGAACAAAGTTAGTGAGTGATTCTGACTTGGGGTAACTAGGTTATGTGAATATACCTAGTGAGATAGCACTTTAGAGGATTTATACCCGGTGAGACTTTACTCAAGAGAATACTATTATTAAATATTATTTCAGTATGTTTGTGAATAATATAATATGATTAAGTATATAATTAGGTAAATAATTATATACGGGCTAATTAATACAAAGCATGAGTTGTATTATATGTATAACAGATGTGAAAGTTATATGAAATTAAAAAAAGGGAAATGATTTAATTAAGTTGATGTTGTTAATAACTTAAAAATCATAATTAAGGCATACTCAGTTAGAGTAGGGTGTTTGCAAGGGGTTATATAATTTATCTAGTCATAAGATGAAGAGCTAGGTGAATTTATTTAAGGCGTTAGTAGTGCACATTAGAGGAGGGGTGAGGATTTCCTAAAGGGAGTGCGGCACTAACTAAAATATGGAGAGCGTGCATATTTATTTATTACTGCAAGTTAATCATTTGCTAAATGTTTTTTTCAAATATTTTTGGGTACTAACCCTTGCTATAAAATTTTTTAAAAACCTTTTAGGTGTCCAGCCACAGGGACGCCAGGCTTGACTCAATTTCAGGGATCCGTTACTGCGGCATATGTGGATGTTGCGGGAGTTTGATAGACGCCTCACTCTTTCATTCTAGTATAGAGACTTCTATTAGTTATTTCGAGCATGTCGCTAACAGTTCATTTAGTTTTTGTCAGACTTGTTGAGATTGATTACTTGTCTTTATTTTATATTTGTTGGAGTTTGGGCCGATGGTTTATTCGGTTAGTTACTTATTTGTGAATGGTTGTTCTAGTAAATTGTGATTATTGTGTAGTTTTATTTTCCACATGAGTTTTTCATTTAAGTTAATGAAAGATAAAACGTGGAACCAGTCTAATTTTCTCACTTAGGTGGTTAGTAATTAAAAAGGCGACAGTGATGCTGAGAATGAACCAAATGAGAAACCTGTTCTAACTTAATTTAGGACTGATCACCCGGGGTTAATTAGGTGGGGTGTCACAAGAAATGGGTAAATGAGTTTGTGTATGTACTCAAATGTCTTTTAAGTGGTGTCTAAAAATTATTTATGGACTAAACTGTAGAAAACATTATTTATTTTTAGTTGTTTGTTATGTTGGGTGATAGTTAAAAGTTCATGGGGCATGTGTCATTTTTTAAGAAAATACAGAAGGACGGTTGAAATAAATTATGAGAGATTATTAGATTAGTTACAATTATAAAAATACGTGGGGTGGATGGCAATTAAAACTTTCAATGTGGGACTAAAGTCTAAAATACCAATAATCTTATTCGGTGGCCAAATATGATTTTAATCCTTATAACATTTAGGACGGGTCATATGTTTTGCTCGTGTGTTGAAGTACATATTGTTAGTTTTTTTGCAATCGGTCCTTCAATTCATTTAATTTTTTTTCGATAGGTCATGCCATAGTAAATTCATCTTTTTACTAAAAAAATTAATAGTAGCATTTTGTGAATTGTTGTTGAATTTGTAATTTATGTGCATATATATTTAGTTTAATAAATGTTGGTCTCTTATAAGTAAGGCGTGAAGAAAGATTTTTGGATGGATAGTAAATTTATCTCAGTTCATAAAAATTAGTGTTTTTACCAATTATTTATGTTTAATAGACTTATAGTCTAATAAGTCATGTTTTTATTATTTGGTCAAATAAGTCATATTTGATAGAAATTTTAGTTCAATTGGTCCGAGAGAGAAACATAGGTATTTATAGTCTTTTTTTTACACATATAACCCTAAAATCTAGCCGCCATTTACACAAACGCCTTCAACCAGTTTGTGATTCAGGAACATGGATTTGTTAAATCCCTACAAACTAAAAGTTACAAAATCATTAACAACCTTTCTCCCGCACTGGACAACTTAGGAAACTTCCCTAATTTTCGTGTTTTTACTTATAGATCTGTGCAAAGTTGTAGGAATTTTAGGGTTATTCAGACGATATTGTACATGAACACATTGTTTGGTGAATTTTATCAATTGAATCTACAAGCCAATCTTCATTTAAGCACTAAGGACGAAAATTTACATATTACGAGTTCAATATATATATATATATATATATATATATATATATATATATATATATATATATATATTGAACCTTAATCATTAAATGCCATTATGTACAAGTTTTTAGTTTGAGACCATTACAGTATATATGAACATATATATCGTAACATTAGTAAATTCCTACTGGTTGTTAGATTCAATGAACAAAAGTGAAAGAACAATATCGATTGGTAAAGAGAATGATATTAGACACACACACAACATAGTACGTGTGTGGTTCGAAAACTTTGATACGTCCACAAGATGTTAGGGTTTGTTCTTTAGATGGGAATTCAAGTTGGTAGAGTTTTAATATTGCTCAGGTGTTACATTCCATGCCCATATGGGATGAGTATACAATTATAAGGTATCTTAGGAAAGTCCTAAACCCCACTAGAAACTATCCCTAAGAGTTTGGCCTTATCCCTTGATTGTAGTCAGTCGTTATGTGTGATAAGTTAAATATTTGTAAGGACAACTTTCCAATTGAGTCCTTTGTAGTTTTGGCTCAATTCTGGACAAAAACATTTGAGTCATAGGATAGTGTTCTTGTGTATCCTTCAAGCCTATGACAAGTTTGAGTTGAAGACGTTGCGGCTTACTTATGAAGAATATATCCTTTCCGGTTTTCATGCCAAGTTTCACGTCATCAACATGTGGATTCCAATGTCTCCTAAAGGTATGAATGCATTAATATATATATATAGGATTCCAATGTCTCCTAAAGGTATGAATTTATCTACAATCATGAAAGGTCGTTCAAATGAAATTGATTCTCGTTCGAACGAGATCCAAAGTCATTCGAACGAGATTTCAAACGAGAATTTTATTTTCATTCTGTCTTATCGTTAGAAGTGTCATTCGAACGAATTGTCATTAGAAACGAATTGCCATTTGAATGAAAATTTCGTTCGAACGAAATTGGTGGGAACAGTTTTATCCCATTTTCACACTTTTTATTCCACTATCTTTTTGCCAAATAAATATACTTCGGGACCAGACTTTTTTCCAAGACTTTTTCAGACATCTAAGATAGTTTTTGAGAGCAAATTCTTCCAAGAAAAAGTCCCATTGATTTTTGTTAAAATGTTTTAATCCTTAGAACAAAATCAAGGTTTATACACCCATAGTTTATTTATTCCAAGTCTCTTCATATATATCTTTGCTTGGAGTGTTTGGCACCGGGTTTTTCTCTACACCTCAAAGAAGAGAAGTTTGGGTTTACTTATACATCCCTAAAAGAATAAGACTTGTTTTTATTGCGGCATTCTCACATGGTGGAAGGCACCATGTGTGGTTGTCGGTTGTTCCCAAAAGCTTCATTGGTGGATTCCAAGGTTCCGGTGGAGTCCAGGATTGTCGCCTAAGCAGAGGTTGATACAAGAAGACGCGTCAGGGGCTTGAAGGGAGTCGGGTCGAGTTGTGTAAGTTATCTGTCTTGTATTTATAAAATTCCGCACTTAGTGGACTTAAGGTTAGGGGTCGTCCAAGGTTTTTCTCGTTGTGGGATTTCCTCGTACATCGCAGCGCAGTGTGTTGTGAATTTATTTTATCTTGCAAAATCACCTAGAACGCATGCTTAGGACTAAAAGATAAAATATGGTTTAATTCACTACTCTTGTTTAATTTGGTGCTAAATTAGTTTGGGTATAATTTAATTCAAGTCATTAACCTTGATTTGGTAAAATTTGGTTTGGCCTAATTTGTAAAAATTAAATATTTATTGTTAGGCAAATTTGTAGGACTTGTATTAAATTGATTTTGGGCTTAAAGTAAAAATTCACAAATTTGATTTTTAGTATAATTTTAACTTTGAGAAAATTAAAATTTATTTTAATTTAGTTTTAATTTGTGAAGAAATTAATGTTTAGTTTATGTTGTTGTTTAGTTGAACCATCTTTTTTCCACATTTAAAAGGAAATTATTTTTGAATTATTTAAAATATGGGGTCCAACAAGTGGTATCAGAGCTAGGATCACTAAATTATTGCGTTTAAGATCCTTTTGAGTTTTTAAAACGAAAAATATGCCGTTTTTTAAATTTTCAGTTTTTGATGGTTCTCGCATGCTTGCACAAGACTCTTCACTTGCTATATCTTATGAGTAGTTTCTTGCATGTTTTGCATACTTTAGCTTTTGTGCTTCATGATATATTATCATGGTAATTGTATGCTTGTTTATCATTTTCTAGTCATTGCGTTATCACATATCTCATGCTAGAATTATGATTTATATTTATCTTTTGAATTATATTTATTTTAGTTTGCATTAAATTAAAAATACAAAAAGATTTTTGTTTATCATTTGTGTTCTACCTTTTAGTAATTTAGGCTTAATGAGAAATACAAATTGTTTTTGTTTGTCTTTTGAGTAAATATTTTTGTTTGTTTAGTTAAAAAATTTCAAAAACTCGAAAAGATTTTTATTGTGTGTATTTTAGTTTGACACATTTTATGTGGCATATACTTGTGTTTGAATCCCTTCTTTTTCGCTTCCATGTGGCTAGAACTTTTGGTTAAGATTGTCAATCCTTAAAATGTTATTTACCATGCTTACATGGAGTAGTTAGATTTTGTGTTGCTATAATGGATTCTATTTTTATATCCCTCAATTCACACATGCACGAGCTCACTTGAAATTTTAACTTCACATGTATACTCGAGCTTTGTGAGGTGTTCTCCTACCAATCTAGTCATATACGTATTATGTGACCTAGGAGTACTAGTGCATGCTAAAATACATTGCACATGAGATTTGTGTGAGATATAAAAATGATGTATATAAATTTGCACGGGGAAGGGATCCAAAAGGAAATATCATCCTTTGCGAGTAAGCCACCGTTTGCTTGGACCTAAAAGAAATACGTGGTCCAAAGGCCGATGGCACTAACATAAAATATTTTCCTTGACCCATTTTGTGTAGTTGATTTATTCATTCAAAAGATTAAAATATATATGCTTATTTTGAGGGAGATTGGATGGCATACCAACGGTTTGCACAATATCCGTTTATCACAGTTGTACTTTCAATGGCATGATTCTATTGGTTTGTAGAATCATCAAAATTCTAGGCTTGTATGCATTGTGTATGTTTGTTCATTGAGTTCAATTTATATTGTAACACGAGGTTATATTCAAATGTGATGAAGTTTGTAATCCATTGAGAACTCCGTGAACATATTTTAAGTGATTGGGTCTAAATTTAATTGTTCTAGTTCACACCCCCACTCTTTCGTTTCCATATGACACATTTTTGCCATACGAGTGTGAAAAGTTTATTGTATTTTGTGTCATGTGTGATGTCTATACCTACATATATGTGTGTGTGCGTTAGTGATATTCATTATGTCTACATATATCTGGTATTTTTTTCTTTGCATCGCTTTCTAGTCCATATATGCTTCTAATTCATAATTGGTATCTATCTTGTTGCATATTGTTGTTGATATCATATGCTTAGTATCTTATGTAACACATTGGTATCAATTTTTTTGCATCAATTGATATCCTTTATCATTTGTATGGATTAGTTATGCTTTTGTTTCCCATACGCTTTCATGATCTTATCACCTTATGCTTCATTTTGTTAAATTAGTTATTTTATCCTTTGTCTATTCCTGAACAAAAAGGGGGAGAATGATAGGTGGAGAAATGATATCTAATCCTATTGTAATCGTATCTTAGTTTGGGAGATTTAATGGTATCTAATCATATTGTAATCATATCTTAGTTTGGGAGATTTAACTTAGGGGGAGACATCTTTCTATGTAAGTCATTTATTTGATTAAAAGAAGAATTAATTTAGGGGGAGTATTTATTTTATATGCATTTAATATTCTTATTCCCCATGCGTTTGATAGTTTGCTTTAGTGTGCATGAATTCTTCTAAATGACAGCTTTCATCGGCAAAGATATTGATCCTTGGGTTTTGAGTCAAGTTATATAAATTTTATTATTTTTGGGTGGGATGTTTTTGAGTCTAGTAAGAGCTTGACGGCACTTTAGAATTTTTTGTTTAGTTTTTGTCCCGGAATAGCCAAAGAGGGAGATTTGTAAGGACACAAATTTCCCATTGAGTCCTTTGTAGTTTTGGCTCAATTCTGGACAAAAATATTTGAGTCATAGGATCGTGTTCTTGTGTATTCTTCAAGCCTATAACAAGTTTGAGTTGAAGACGTTGCGGCCTACTTATGAAGAATATATCTTTACCAATTTTCATGCCAAGTTTCACGTCATCAACATGTGGATTCCAATGTATCCTAAAGGTATGAATGCATTAATATATATAGGAGCTTGGAAATTTATTTTGGATGTTATTACTTTTTTGTTAATATTTTTTTGAATTCGTAGTTCTAAAGATTTTGTTCTCGAACACCTTTCCGTAGAAAAATCATATCAAATCTAAAAAAAATCAGAAAAATATGAACTGGCGGCCACGCGTTCGTATCGAAATTATCTACAATCATAAAAGGTCGTTCGAATAAAATTGATTCTCGTTCGAACGAGATATAAAATCATTCAAATGAGATTTCAAACGAGAATTTTGTCTTCATTCTGTCTTATCGTTAGAAGTGTCATTCGAACGAAATGTCATTCGAACGAAAATGTCGTTCAAACGAAATTGTTGGGAACAGTTTTTTGACAGTTTTATCCCATTTTCACACTTTTTGTCCCACTATCTTTTTGCCAAATAAATATACTTCGAAACCAGACTTTTTTCCAAGACTTTTTCACACATCTAAGATAGTTTTTGAGAGCAAATTCTTTCAAGAAAAAGTCCCCTTTATTTTTGTTAAAATGTTTTAATCCTCAGAACAAAATCAAGGTTTATACACCCATAGTTTATTTATTCCAAGTTTCTTCATATATATCTTTGCTTGGAGTGTTTGGCACCGAATTTTTCTCTACACCTCAAAGACGAGAAGTTTGGGTTTACTTCTACATCCCTAAAAGAAGAAGTCTTATTTTTGTTGCGGCATTCTCACACGGTGAAAGGCACCATGTGTGATTGACGGTTGTTCCCAAAAGCTTCATTGGTGGATTCTAAGGTTCTGGTGGAGTCCGGGATTACCGGCTAAGCAGAGGCTGATACAAGAAGACGCATCAGGGGCTTGAAGGGAGTCGAGTCGAGTTGTGTAAGTCATTTGTCTTGTATTTGTAAAATTTCATACTTAGTGGACTTAAGACTAGGGGTCTTCCGAGGTTTTTCCCGTTGTGGATTTTCCTCGTACATCGTGGCGTAGTGTGTTGTGAATTTATTTTATCTTGCAAAATCACCTAGAACGCATGCTTAGGACTAAAAGATAAAATATGGTTTAATTCACTACTCTTGTTTAATTTTGTGCTAAATTAGTTTGGTTATAATTTAATTCAAGTCATTAACCTTAATTTGGTAAAATTTGGTTTGGCCTAATTTGTAAAAATTAAATATTTATTGTTAGGCAAATTTCTAGGACTTGTATTAAATTGATTTTTTGGCTTAAAGTAAAAATTCACAAATTTGATTTTTAGTATAATTTTAAGTTTGAGAAAATTAAAGTTTGTTTTACTTTAGTTTTAATTTGTGAAGAAATTAATGTTTATTTTATGTAGTTGTTTACTTGAACCATCTTTTTTCCGCATTTAAAAGGAAATTCTTTTTGAATCATTTAAAATCTGGGGTCCAACACTATTTTTTCTTATCCTGATCGGATGACTTCATCAATTATGGGCCCATGTGGCCGAGCAGGTGCCAGTAAAGTGGTTGACCCCACAATTTCCCTTAAATTCCATGGGGATCGTTGAGGTCACTGGGCTTTATACTCTGGTCGAATGGGATCTTTGACGAGTGTTATTACTCATCGGGGATGACAAGATTCCTCTATTGGTCGGAGGTTGACAATTGTTTGAGATATTTATACATTGATCGGGGGAATATTGTAAATTCCTTAGGAAATGAAAGGCATTCTCTTGTTGAGTGACTGGGGGGGCTTGCTCATAATCTTGCATCGTAACATAGACTGGGGGAGATGCAATCGTTGCTTCGGTAGTCTACATCTATTGTTTCAACTTTCGTGCCTACAATGACATCTGTTGGGAAACCATGAGGTCGTTCTCACCATAAAAAGGACATTCTTTCTCTTTATTCGTTATTTCAAAACTGGAGCACTTGAAGAAGCACTATCGCTCCCTTAATTTCTTTGTAAGCATTTGATCTTCATCCCTCTCATTTTTCTATTGTTGTATTTCTGATTGTACTTCATTATTTCTTTCTTTTCATCGCCCCCTCCTTGTAACAATGGTGAACGCAATTAAGAAAAACACGATGGAAAAATTCAATAGTGAACATATCCCTAGTTGGGTTACCATTGAATTAGTTGATGGTCCTTGTGACCTTTGTGAGCTTGATAAGGGCCACTGTTTGACCTCAATCTTCATTGCTGAACATGGGGTGACTTTTTCCCCCAATACTTGAATTTTGCCAATACTTTGATGTGTTCATGGCCTATGTTTCTCTAAATACTTAGATGATCGTCAACGGAGTTCACATCATTAATGAATTGTATGGGATAAACTTTGGCATTTGTGAGGTGATGTACAGTTACCAATAGGTAACGACCCATGAATATATTTCTACTTGAAATTAAGGGCTAACAATCGATCCTTGGTAGTAAACTTGTTTGATTACAACAAGAATTACTGGGATCATAGTGTGATTGTGAATAATTAGCAACATACACATCTTCTTAAGGGAACAAGGTATAAAGGGCCAAGTTTCCCTCAGGGAGGGAGAGGAATATGTTGGACGGTATTTTGCATTTTTGCTTTGTACTTTTTTATTTTTCTATTGCATTTGCCTTTTTGTAATTTTCTTTAATCTTTTTTCTTATTGACAGTCAAAGAAAATAAGAAACCTGCTCACGATAAATATGTCAACTTTGTCGATGGCCAAATGTTTGGTCAGCGAAGCAAAGGCTTGGGGAAATTTATCACCTAAGGAGGGCTACATATCTTCTCGAATTCATGACTTCAACCCCTTCCTTCATACTGAAGATAGTTGATAAGCACCCAAAAGTGTACATTTTATACCCTAAATAGACGTATTTTAGTTGCTAATTCTCGACAATTATGGTCTTATGTGCGTAAATGTTCAACGTGCAGGCTTGATTGCATTTGCGGTTCAAAAAGCATTATTTTGAGGCAAATGTGAATCAAATGGAGCTAATTCCTCATTCCCGTAACCTTAACCGAGCCTAAATCAACCCCGAAGCCCGTGTGTGTTTAGTTTGTGCCTTTTTAATTTTTTTAGATTTTTAGTTTGAGTCGTTTTTATTTTTAGAGTTAATTTTAGATTTATTTAGTATTTCCTAGGCTTTGTTTTCTATTTTATTTTTTTATTTTTTTAGTATAATTTTATTTGATTTTGATTTTTATTAGTTTTTAGTTTTTATTAGGATTAGATTTTTTTAGCATTTCATTTATTTTTAGTTTTATTATATTTTACTTTTTAGGATTTTAGTTTTAGTTTAATAGATTTGTATTTGTATTTGTATTTTTATTTTTATTTTTATTTCTTTTTAGTTTCATTTTTAATTGAGTCTTTATTTTATTTTTAATGTAGGATTTTATTTTTAGATTTTAATTTTTAATTTTATTAGTTTTTTTTTAGTTAGTTAGTTTTATTTTTTTTAGGTGTTCAAATTAAACACACACACACATAACCTATACCCCCATACACCTAAACTGACTCACTCATACACACACTATCTACCATACACCCTCTCACACACTACCTCCCTCACCTTCATCCACACCCCCACCTTACCTAACCTACACCACCAACACCCAATCACTCCCTCACCCACCCACCTTCTTCAACCTCCAACATTTCTCTCTCTCTACCTCCATTAACACCCACTGTCAAAAGCTTCAAACCCATTCTCTCACCTCCACTAACACAACAACAATAAACCATTCCACCACCCACCCGCCATCACCCGACCTCTGGCGATCATTGCCGGCCGGCGACAACCAACACCAATCAGTCCCAACTACCGAGTTCAACTCGGAACCGGTCCCCTACCAAGAACCAACCCCAAACCCGAAGGCACCAACCCCCATTACCCGGTGTCGAAATCGCTGCCCACTAGACCACACCCTTAACTCGCCGGATACCTGCTGTCCCAAACCCGATCTCCCATGCCAAACCCGATTCCCGTCGCGCTCGTCTCACCCCTGATCAACGACCACCTCAAAAAATCGAACCACTTCCAGCGGTCATCTAACCCCTATCTCCGGCCAACCCGAGACCCACTCCGGCAACAACCTGCCACCCCTTTAAACTCACGACCCATTTTTTTGTCTATAACCTGTATCCGCGACCCTCTCCCTTCGATCAGAAACCCGAAACCCAAGCCCAGTGCCCACAAACCCGAAAACCCGAGACCCCCAAGCTGAACCCGCGTCCTACTTCCGGCCCGGAGCCGCATCTGTTCAGAACCAATCCACATCCAAACCCAAAGTCCTTACCCATTTGCACTAAGATCTATTCCATTCCTCTTCAAGCCATGAACCCATTTCTCCAAATAAAAGCCACGGTCTGTTAACAAACCAACAATAAAAACCAAAGCCAAAATATCAAAACTCACATGCTTTAAACCCATTTAACCCTAATTCCCTTATTACCCCCAACTACCACTTTTACCCCATTGCCCAAAATACCCTCAATTGCAAATCTATTTTTTATTCCCCCTCACTCTCATTACCTCACACAATCCATGACACACCTCTCCCACATGCACACTCCTAGCCTATTTTCAAAATTACCCTTGCTCCATTATCCACTATAAATGAGGACTCAAGACCATTTGAAGACCTATCAAGAGAATTCTAAAGAGAGTTAGAGAGATAGGTTAGAGTAGAAAATAAATCAGGATAAACATCATTTATAAATAGTTTTATTTTATTATTTTTATTTTTTGCTAGAGATTTGTGAGGGTAATTTTTGTGAGAGATTTAATTGAGTGGGTATTTTATTGCAAATCAATTGGATGCTCAATTAGAGTGGTGTATGCTTCAAATTGGAAGATTGGAGTTCAATTATTCTCAAAGAAATTTGGTTTTATTGTTCTTTTCTCTACTTTTATTTCATTGCCTTGTTAATTTGATTATCACTTTATATTATGTTTGGCTAGAAAACCCCATTCAAGGGGTTGGATTACCTATTAATTTGATGTTAATTGAATTTAGTTAGTTTAATTAAATTAAATTTTCCTTTGATAATTAACTTTTCACTCTTACTTTTGATTTACGCCTCGAGAGAGGGTAAATGATTTTCGAGAGAAAATCTAATTTCTAGTCTTAATTTTTATTTTAGAATCAAACTAGAGATATGTATTTCTAAAATGCGGAATTATTTCTATGAAATTTAACTCTAGGCTTCCTTTTATGATTTAAACTAATTTAGAAAATCGATCCTAGCGGGTGATTTGTTAGATGATGTTTGGATCTATATTTTCAAGAGTTGTAGTAGTGTAAATATAATTTTCTAAAATGTTATTATTAAAATTACATTTGCAACGATACTTGATTTGTAATTCTGAGACTAGCTTGGGATATTTAATTTAAATAAACTAATTAATTAAATTAACTAGAATTTATGGTGTAATCCCATCTCTTGTTAGCTCTCACTTTGATTTTCTCACTCATATCATATTTTACATGTTCATTTAGTTAGTTTTCATTCCATTTTTATCATTGCTATTTAGTTTGTCATTTGATCTTTGATTTTAGTTTAGTTTAGTTTCACCTCACCTCACCCAATTGTTTTAATATTGAAAAAGCTAAAAAAAATAAAAAAAGCAAAAATCCCAAAAAAATAAATAAAAATTGAATTACAATTGAGTTTGTTTCTAGCTTACGCCCTTGATGTGGATTGACATCCTTACTTACTTCTATTCTAGTTTATATTATTTTTATGTAGGTGATAAAGGTTTTTATTAACTTGGCTTCAACAACGACTACACACAAAAAGCAAAGTTATCAAATGGCGCCGTTTCCATTCTTGGGAGCGTGAAGTACTTGGAGTGGATTTCAACTTGTAGTTCAATTATTTTTTGCACTTTTTTTATTTTTTCAGTACCATTTATGTATTTTATTAGAAGGCTTGTATTAGGTTTATTTTATCCTTGCTTGTATTGCGGTGCATAGAGACACCTTTATTTTATTTTTTATTTTTTAAATTGTAATAATCGAAGAAAACTTGATAGGGAAACCGGATAAGGTAGAGAGAGGGCGTCCAAGGCGAGGATTTAGAAGCCTCTCTACCTTGGGTCGGTAGGACTCCCGGAGCCGACTGAGATTGGCGTGATCTCCCCCCGGTCGACTCAATTTTTTGGTACCCCACGGCCTAAAAACCGTGGGAGGTACATTTCTAAACCACCCTCGCACCTCTCATGTTAGCGAGTCAATTCTTTTGCGTGCTTTGTGTGCTCTTGATTTCATTCTCGCATTTATTTTCGAATGGTGTTATGAATTAAATTACTAAGACCTACACCCGATCACTCACGAGAAGAGATTTCATCACCCGACTCACTCACTTACCATTGTGTGCTACCCTAGCCATCACAAAATTTAAAATTAATCAACTAGGTAGCCCAATAGGAGAACATTTTTGAAAAGGCGATCACTAAGATATTTTCGTGATTTTTTATCACCCGCGGACTTAATTAAAATTTGACTACCTTTTCACTAAATTCAAAGATAAAAATTGGCTATGTGCTTGTTTGGATTTCTCCTTGGCTTGCGTGTGTCCAATTCATTTTTCGGTAGGCGATTTTAGTTGGTTCGTCCAAAATCAAGAGTTCATATTTTTTCCCATCTTTTCTTCCAAAAAAATAAAAACTCCGAAAATATCTTCTTCTTTTATTTTTATAAAAAATCCAAAAATATTTTCTTTCATTTTTATAAAAAATCTAAAAATATTTTCTTTCTTTCATTTTAGAAAAATCCAAAAATATTTTCTTTCCTTTTAAATTTTTTTAACAAATCGAAAAAATAAATATTCTTCTCCTCATGGCCGAAGAACGTCCTTTACGGGATTACTTTGGTCATTTTCCATTGACATGTGACGCGTATGAGAGTGATCCCGAGCCGTCTGTTTATGATATTATTAGTGGTTTCACCTCTCTCACGAGCACCGTTGATACTCTTGCACCATCTATGCACGCACCTCCTATTCCATCACCCTCGGTGTCAAGTGTCGACGTGTCGCGTACTTTGCTGTGCACCCATTGTTCATATGCCGATCACTTGCCCCATGAGTGCTCATATATTCCTTATCCTTCTGAACCCACCCTGGAACATATGTATCCATATGACACTATTTCGGAACCCACCTCGGCCTATTATCCCGATATACCCAATTTCGAGTTGTGTGAGTACCGTAGTTATTCGTGGAGGCCTGATCACCCTTTCACGCAATACGAATCCCAACCCAATGTTATGGATCCTCACACATTCCAACAGTCGTCATGGAAACCTTGTGCACCCATTCACAATCAATACCCTCACTACGCACCCCATGAGTATCAACCATTTATCCATCACGAAGGCGATCCTTTCGTGTATCATGAACTTGGACCCACTCCACACACTTCATACGAGTATTCTCCGTATAGTCATGATAGTAGCGATTTGTGTCCACCTCACCCACCGCCACCACCCATCACTCACCCACCATCATCCACATCCGCTCTCGAGGCACTTTTGTAACAGCTCATCATCACGCAAGAGCAAGCCACTCAAATTCAAACTCGAGCTCTCCAAAGGCTTGAACAACGATTAAATGAATTTGAGTGTGCGAGAGAGTCGGATAGTCCCATGGATCCACCCATTGTTACACCCGAGTGTGATGATGATGTGTCCTCTCGTGACACAGATTTTGAGTGTGACCAATCCTATCACCCCAAGAATCTCGAAGTTGAGACCATTCCATGGTCCGGGTCCCAAGTCGACAATTGTGTTGACTTACCTTTCATTAGTGAGACTGATTTTCTCTCGTCAAATACAAATGAACCCCACTTTGAGGTTCACCTTCCCTTTCCCGTTGAATCTAAATTAATTCCCGAGTCTACACTTATTGAGCACACTGCGTGTGTTCCCAAGTAACTACTTCATTCTAGGTTAGCTCCGGCTATGAGTGCTCAACATTTTTTCGAGATAGAATTCGAGATATTTTCTACCTCCCCGGACATGGATCTTGTTCCACTATGCTTGGCTCATCTTGAGCCCAATATTTCTAATGATTCCTCTACCTCTGATCTTGGTGCCTCATCTTACCCACCCACCACATTCACCGATGCTACCCTTATGGAGAAGTTGACCACTCCATATTTAGAAACCACACTCCCTTGTGAGTATTCTTTTACTCCTCCCAATGAGTGTGTGTCTCCGACGCTTGAGTTGGATCATCTTCCTCCACCATTTATCCCATCCGACCCACCCATTATTCCACCTTCTCCACCACCACCTTATTTGGACCTAGTCATTATTCCTCAATAGTTCACCTATGTTTATCTAGGTCCTTACTTGAACCCACCCTCCACCATTAATGAGAGGATATGTGGTGCTACTCTCTACTTCCGTGACACCGAGCTTGTTACTCTTTGCCCGCCACTCTCTTGTGGTGTCGATTTTTCCCATCTACAGCTCCCTGGTGTGTCACGGCACGACCATTATCATCCTCCATTCATATAATGGTCATGTGATTTTTCTGAGGCCCATTCGATTCAACTTAGCAAACAATTTTGCCTCCCTCACCAATTAGAGAACCATGCGTATAGGGCCCTAGTTTCCCTCACCTTTAAGCTCAACAAGGCCCGTGGCCGATACCTCTTCACCCTTTCCACCCTTACCTTTACCCTAATACCCACCTGCCCATGGTCCACTGACGTTTTGCATCGTGTGATGCACTTTGCCATACAAGTAAATTGACCATTTTTAGCATTTATCTAGCAAGACTGACGCTTCAGTCTTGTTTGGGTTTGATTATCATCACCTAATTTTTTCGTCGCCCCGCACTTTTATAGTTCTTATCCTTAGGGTGATTTCCCTTCGATCTGGATGAAGACATTAACCTTAGCGCTACCGGGAGGCAACCCGCATTTCTTGTACTAGTCTCATCCTATTTGGGGGTGGTGTTTCACATCACCCAATGCTTTATCATGTTTATAGACATGTACAAATTTTGTTCTATCGTATCACTTATTCAGGTTTCATTTTGGCTTCATCCGTCCACTTCATTAGCGGTTGATTATGGTAATCTCTTTCCTCCCTTCTGCTCTCCATTTTAAAAATCATTTTACTTAACATCGAGGACGATGTTCCTTTTTGTTTGCCTCTTTTGAAAAATTTGGATTTTTAAACCTGATTTTTAAAATTTTTGTGCAGTTTCTTTCATCTTAATCATTGACATGAATTTTCTATCATCCATCTTTCAAAGTCTAGGAATCAAGCTAGAGAATATTTTTTCTAAATAGCTTATGTAATACATAACAAGGCATGTTGCTCCATGAATTCCTAGACTCAACAAAATTTGCGCACTTATCACATCACTACGGTTTAGAGTTGAAGAGTACTATAATTCCCAAGAGAACCTTAAGGATCACTAGTAGAGACTTTAGCTTATGAGATTTGTGCCTTTCACCCTTTCAGAGTGTCTTACGCAATCTCTGAGTCACAAGTTGATTCAACTTCCTTTGAGTCCGCACTTAATTGTTGTATGATCTCATTATTTTTCACTAAATTTTTGGCTTGATCACTAAGAATGACATCACTTTTGAGTTGTAAGAAACATGTGTCTTTAAGTTTGTCCCGATCACTAGGTTTTCATCCATACACCTACCACTTTTCCATATCACATTTCCATTCACTCACCCATTACCTTTCCATATTCTCATCATCCATACACATTCCCCACTCCATTCATTTATCATCTTTCATTTTTGAAGAAAATAGTGTTTATTCCAAATGTTAAATGTCTTCAGTGTTGGTTTGAAAAGAAAGAGAAAAACAAAAAAAGAAAAAAAAGGCAAAAATAGAAAAGAAAAAAAAAGAATATAGAGAAAAAGAAAAGAAAAATCGAAAAAAGAGATAAAAGAAAAGAAAGAGAGTTTGTAGTTAGTTCTTGTGTAATAAAGACATTTGTGCCTAAAGTGTAGTACACTCTTATCACACATCCATCATCTCACACATCCACCCTATCATACCACACCTCACACCATCCTTCTCATTTTATTTACCCCTCACCCATTATCATCCATATTTTCCCTAGGTGTTCGGGCAAATGAAAGTCAACGTGGTGAATAACTCAACGTTCTCACTAGAGTGATTAGCATTCTTTCATGATATCACTTTTCTTTTTAGAATGTACGTTCTTTCTTATATGTGTGTGAGGCGTTTGAACTTGCCTACATTTACTCACCTCCTCACACACAAGATCGATACACTAACCCTAATCTCGAGAGTTCATTTGAGAGAGTTATACCTAGTGAGATTTGAAGTCGAAGCGTTGATTCCGACAAGGCAATCTAGGAATTACTCTTGTGATACTCGACCCATTTTGAGGGATTCACACTACACACATTGAGTTCTAGTAAGAATGTGCCTTGTGTATTTATTTAGCTAAACTTTTTACACATTCTAGATTGTATTTCTGAAATTATTTCTCTCACGATGGATTGTGCGATTATTCTATGTCTAATAAGAGATTGACTTCCATTCAATAAATCTTTTTAAATAAAGAATTTTGTGGGTAAATTCCCTGCACACCCTTATGAGACATAACTCGTCCTGTAAGGCAACTTATAGGTTTAAAGGCTTGTTGCAAATGCTAAGTGCAATCGCAAGTGCCCACGAAAGTGGTACACTTTTGGTTTCTTATCTTTCTCTTTCTCTCTATCTTATTGCTTGAGGACTAGCAACACTCTGTTTGGGGGTGGTGTGATAAACACCCAAAAGTGTACATTTTCTACCCCAAATAGATTTATTTTAGTTGCTAATTCTCGACAGTAATGGTCTTATGTGCGTACATGTTCAATGTGCAGGCTTGATTGCGTTTGTGGTTCAAAAAGCATTATTTCGAGGCAAATATGAATCAAATGGAGCTAATTCTCCATTTTTGTAACCTTACCCGAGCCTAAACCTACCCCGAAGCCCGTGTGTGTTTAGTTTGTGCCTTTTTAATTTTTTTAGATTTTTAGTTTGAGTCGTTTTTATTTTTAAAGTTTATTTTAGATTTATGTAGTATTTTCTAGGCTTTGTTTTCTATTTTATTTTTATTAGTATAATTTTATTTTATTTTGATTTTTATTAGTTTTTAGTTTTTATTAGGATTAGATTTTTTTTAGCATTTCATTTATTTTTAGTTTTATTATATTTTACTTTTTAGGATTTTAGTTTTTGTTGAATAGTTTTTAATTTTAATTTTAATTTTAATTTTAATTTTAATTTTAATTTTAATTTTAATTTTAATTTTAATTTAATTTTAGTTTCATTTTTAATTGAGCCTCTATTTTATTTTTAGTGTAGGATTTTATTTTTAGATTTTTATTTTTAATTTTATTTGTTTTTTTTAGTTAGTTAGTGGTATTTTTTTTGGGTATCCAAATTAAACACACGCACATAACCAATGCCCACAAACCATCCCCCAAGCTGAACCCTCATCATACTTCCTGCCCGAAGCCGCATCTCTTCAGAACCAAACCACATCCAAACCCAAAGTCCTTACCCATTTGCACTAAGACCCATTCCATTCCCCTTCAAGCCATGAACCGATTTCTCCAAATAAAAGCCACGACATGTTAACAAACCAACAATAAAAACCAAAGCCAAAACATCAAAACTCACATGTTTTAAACCCATTTAACCCTAATTCCCTTATTACCCCTAACTACCACTTTTACCCCAATGCCCAAAATACCCTCAATTCCAAATTTATTTTTTATTGCCCTTCACTCTCATTACCTCACATAATCTATGACACACCTCTCCCACATGCACACCCCTAGCCTATTTCCAAAATTACCCTGCTCCATTGCCCACTATACATGAGGACTCAAGACCATTTGAAGACCCATAAAGAGAATTCTAGAGAGAGTTAGAAAGATAGGTTAGAGTAGAAAATAAATTAGGATAAACATCATTTTGTAAATAGTTTTATTTTATTATTTTTATTTTTTGTTAGAGATTTGTGAGGATAATTTTTGTAAGAGATTTAATTGAGTGGGTATTTTATTGTAAATCAATTGGATGCTCAGTTAGAGTGGTGTAAGCTTCAAATTGAAAGATTGGAGTTCAATTATTCTCAAAGAAATTTGGTTTGATTGTTCTTTTCTCTACTTTTATTTCATTGTCTTGTTAATTTGATTATCATGCTTTATATTATGTTAGGCTAGAAAACCCCATTCAAGGGGTTGGATTACCTATTAATTTGATGTTAATTGAATTTAGTTAGTTTAAATAAATTAAATTTTCCTTTGATAATTAACTTTGCACTCTTACTTTTGATTTATGCCTCGAGAGAGGGTAAATGATTTTCGAGAGAAAATCGAATTTCTAGTCTTAATTTTTATTTTAGAATCGAACTAGAGATAGGTTTTTCTAAAATGCGGAATTATTTCTATGAAATTCAACTCTAGACTTCCTTTTATGATTTAAACTAATTTCGCAAATCGATCCTAGCGGGTGATTTGTTAGATGATGTTTGGATCTATATTTTCAAGAGTTGTAGGAGTGTAAATTTAATTTTCTAAAATGTTATTGTTAAAATTACATTTGCAACGAGAGTTTATTTGTAATTTTGAGACTAGTTTGGGATATTTAATTTAAATAAACTAATTAATTAAAGTAACTAGAATTTAGGGTGTAATCCCATCTCTTGTTAGCTCTCACTTTGATTTTCTTACTCATCTCATATTTTACATGTTCATTTAGTTAGTTTTCATTTGATTTTCATTATTGCTATTTAGTTTGTGATTTGATCTTTGATTTTAGTTTAGTTTAGTTTCACCTCACCTCACCCAATTGTTTTAATTTTGAAAAAGCTAAAAAAAATAGAAAAAGCAAAAATTCCAAAAATAAAATAAAAAGTGAATTGCAATTGTTTTCCCTTAGCTTTACCTCCTTGACATGGATTGACATTTTTACTTACCGCTCTACTTTAGTTTGATATTATTTTGGTGGTATTTTAAGGTTTTGATTAGAGAACTTTCAAGCAACGACGAAATATACCGAAAAGTTCAGTTATCAATAGTTTATTAGAATCCAATTATCTTAATTGACTTGAGTGATCCATAAGTTCCCCCTTAGATATTTCAGATGAAGATACAACACCCTCCTCATTCAAGCCATTAGATATCTTACCTATAATACCCCGTAATTTTATTAATTTTATTTAATGGAGTTAATTAAATTAAATAGGATAATTTATTAGATATTAATCCGGATTTAAATACTAGCGAGACGAGGATTGGTATTTGATTATGATCATAATGTTGAATATCACTGAGCGAATATGGTTATATATGATTATTGAATTTATTAAAATTATCGCGAGTCATAAAGACGACAATTCGGAAATTAAGTTAGGACGCGCGTGTTAGTCGCGTCAGGAATCATTTTAAATGAATTAAAAACTATATTATATTTGTATCATCTGTATGGTCATTTCGAGAGCGCCAACGTGTTCGAAAAGGTCGAGATAGTAAAAAAACTCCAGCCGGGGGTTTAGTTTGGGTCTTGGGGCATTTTTAGGCCAAACCGGTAATCCGGGAGGGTATTTTAGTCATTTTGATTTTTAGGGAATATTAACCCACGAAATTTAGGCTTTATTTATCAGCCAACCTTAGGGCCATTATTTGTGAAAACCAAGTAGTGGGAAACGTGAGAAGAGAGGAGAAGTTCCAAGGGGTTTTTCAAGGCCATAACCACCACACACCACCACTATCGCCGGATTTGTGACCGAAAAGAGAAAGAGAACCAACCTTTATCGTCATCAAAGGATCAAAACATCGAATTTTCAGGCAAGTGATTTAATCCATTAAGATTCAACAAATAATTTATCCATGATAGTGTAGGATTTGATGATAGCCATGAAAATATTGAAACTCATGAAATTTGGAGATGAAACCTTAATTCTGGGTAGGATTTATATGTAGTTTTGATTCTGGATGTATCTCATTAACGAAATCATAAACCATGCATAGTTAATTACGAATTTATGAGGAGATGTATGATGATTCTTGAAGAAAATAGAAAAATTAGGGTTTTCATGATAATAGGATGATTTGATCCAAGAAAAGTCTAATTGATTATGATTTAAGAATTCTGAAACATTAAGAATCATGTATTTAGGTTTCATGATTACCCAATATGTTTACTTTAGGATTTAACATCTTATAATGAAGAATTGGGACAAAATTAGGACTGAAAACGAAGAAATCTGAGACCTGCAACTGTTTGATTGATCGATCGACATTCATAGGTCGATCGATTGACTGGGCTCGATCGATCGACATTCATTGGTCGATAGATCGACCTCCCCAGAAACTGTGATATTTTTCCCTCTTTAAATCTAAGCGATTCCGACCATTAAAAGTTGTAGGTGGGAACTATGTAAATATATTAGGACTTTAGGGAGACTAGTAGGGATGAAATTGAAGCCCGAAACATATTAGAATTGGTTTAGTGTTGAACTTACAAGTGTCCGACAAGTAATTTACCATTATATGATGCGAGAGCATGACTTAAATTCGTATGAGTGATAAGTTAGGATTAGAGACAGAAATATGGACCTCGAAGTAATGAATTGACATGTGGGATATGTAAGAGACTTAGTAACCTTTTCCGGATTGGTTTAAGTACCCGAAACTATACGACGTGAGATTTATCGGCAAAATATATTATACATAAGTTGGAATGATAATAGCGTACGAATAAGACTGATGGTATAAGGCTGAAAATATACCTTAAATAATGTAATAATTACCTAAGTTGTGTGAATTCTTAGTTTATGGACTATTGTGTGTATGCCATACCTACCATACTTGCTATCACGGGAGTTTAGATTTCGGAAAAGGACCATCTGATCTTTGTGTGCCTACGGAGGGATTTAGATTGGTACCTTAAGGGCATAGGACTGTGAATGACTTATTTGTTAGTTGATAAGTCAGCTGACCATGGGAGTGTAGGTATGTGCGTGACCCATGGGTATGTGAACTATGTTCGCCTCCAATATGTGTGATTTTGATTATTGAAACGGTTATCGAGCGATTCGAAATGCGTAGTCCCTATGTAGGTGATGTATCGGGATTCGATAACAGAGTATGCGTGCACCGCAGCTAAGCCTATGGGTGCCATATTTGTATATTTATGCTGAGAATGACATACTTGTACTTATAACTAGATCATAATTAAATTGTGAAAACGAATAATTGAGATATTTTGAATGGGATTAAAAATGTGAGAATTTATATCGAAATTGATGTAATAATTCTGATTAATGTAAGGGTGAGTTACACGCAGAATATATTAGAATGATACGAATAGACCCCTATATTATAATGTGAAGACAGGAAGTGGTACAAATTAGTTAGTTAGCGGCATAATTAGGATGAGCTAAGGGTATACGTTAGGCGTGCACATGAGTTGAGGGGTGAGGAACTCATGTGAGAGCACGTAACTAACATGTATATAATATTTACTGTTTAATGCAATTAAACACTTGCTATATTTTTAAACTGTTTTCACCTCGGGCTCTGACCCGTTTGCTTCCAAATTTATTTGTCTTGTAAAATATTTTTTAGGTACTCAGCCACAAGGACGCCAAGCTTAGGAGTTCCATTACATTGACGTGCTGTAGCTGCCGTGGAAGTTACAAGATCTCGGTATTAGATGCCTCCACATTCCGCACGTGATTCTATTTAGGGTTACTCATCTGTTAGGGCATGTCGCCCATTTCCATTTAGAGATAGCATTCTCAAACCTTCAGTTTTATTTCAGTTTTGGATTTATCTATTTATTCAGACTTTTGTATTGGGATTTATTCAGTATTTGGTTTATTCAGGGGAGTGTTACTCCAGACTCATTTTATTTATTCCATTATTATTCTGTTGTGGTTATGTTGTGGATGTTGTATGGTTAGCTTAATTTAATTGGTTGCATGTTAATTTAATTTAATAAAATTTGGCAACTCACTTTTTAAATATTAGGTGGCTAGTAATTGTTTAAAATGTTTTCAACAGTGATGCTATGAACTGAACCAACTTGACATTTTGTATTAATTTAAATAAAGGAGTAGCTACCCGGTATTTAAGTAGTCGGGGTGTCACAGGTGGTATCAGAGCATCAGGTTATAGAGTCCTTAGGATCTGTACGACTTGTTATGTTTTCGCGTAGCGTCCTTTGATATAGAGCCCTATATTTTAGGCTTGTTGTACTCTTTTGTGTATTTACACTCTTCAGCTATTTTGAGATATTAACTGTGGACTTAGAAAATTCTCTCTCATTTCAGATGCCTCCTCGACGTGCACAACGAGTTCGCCCGAGCCTAAGCCTACATCAGTTCAGGGTTCTATGAACGCTACTGAAGTTACCGCCATTGTAGCCCAGACGGTAAATGCCGTGTTAACAGTTGTGCAACAGGCACCACCTCAGGCACCGATGGTAGCCATTGTCCAGGCTCATGCATTTTCATTTTCTTGGGAACATGTCTGTGAAGCCTTTCAGAAGGTGCACCCTCCGGAGTTTGCAGGGAGCTCCGACGTTATTATGTCGAGCCAGTGGAAGAAGGACATCCAAAGGCACTTGAGGATGTATGAGTGTACAAATGTGTATAGGTAGATACTGGCTACGTTTAAGCTGGTAGGAGCAGTATTGCAGTGGTGGGAATCCATTACCATTACCGAGGAGAGAGATGTTCTTTCTATTCAGGAGTTTTAGGTGCGGTTCGACTGCAAATATTTCCCCTCAGCAGTTCAGACAGAAATGAGGTGAAAATTGATGAACCTTAAGCAGGAAGGGAAGATGGTGGCAGAGTATAAGGCAGAGTTCACTAATCTTCTAAACATCGTTCCCGATGAGATCCCTACTGAAGAGAAGAAGATCCAGAAGTTCATGGATGGGTTGGTGTGGAGGATTCGTCATCACCTGCTAGGAAATATCTCATTGGCCACCTATTCAGATGTGGTTAACACAACATTACTTCACTTCCAGGACCACCGCTTTCATTTATCAGAGGGTAAGCGAGCAGGAGAGTCTAGCCAACAGGGCAGGATAGGGGGTAATGGTGCCAGCGGGGCACAATCAGCTCAGGGTTAGCACAGGCAGGGTGATAAGAGTTCCCAACAAGGGGATTCTAAGAGATTTAGATCAGGAGGTTTCAGACATGTCCAGGAAGGTTTTAGGCATGGCCAGCAGGGTCAGCATGACCATCAGGGCCATTAGTGTCAGCAGCAGTTTCAGAAGGGCCAGTATGGCCAGGGTAGGGGTGGTAACGACCATTAGGGCCATGGGAAGCAGGGTCAAAGAGGGGGAAACTTTATGGGGAAATGTTTCATATGTGGAAAACATGGCCACAAACGCCAGGAGTGTCCTGAGAGGGGCAGGGCTCCGCAGTAGCAGCAGCAGGGTGCTCGTCAGGAGCCCTAGAGATCGATGTTTCTCGCCACCCTCCTAGCTCCACCACAGATGCCAGCACTGTAGGGGTGGAAATTTTTGACACGACACGATAACCCGACACGAACTAGACAGGAAGTTAGCGGGTTAGGGTTGCCGATTTCTTGACACGAATATGACACGACCCGCCAACACGAATAATAAACGGGTTGGGTTAGTGTCAAACACGTATAACTCGAAAATGACACGAATAAACCCGTTTAACTCATATTTTATGGAGAATATATTAGATAATTTATATATCTTGATAGGCATTCTATAAAATTAGTGGAGAATCGGATGATAAATTATTTATGTGTTGCAAGAAGTTAAAATTAATTAAATTTAAGTTATTGTAGGCCTATGAGTGGTATGATTGGTTAAGAGAGAAGAAAAAATATAATTTATATTTTACTTAATGGGTTATGCGGGTCAACCCGAACACGACACGATAATAAATAGGTCGGGTTAGTATTTGCTCATCTGACACGATTAGTTAAATGGGTCGGGTTAGGGTTGACTAATACTTAACACGAACCCGACATGACACGACCCAAACACGACACGACGCACACGAATTGCCACCCCTACAACACTGCCACTTATCCCAGCAGTCCCAGTTCAGTAGGGACAGCTTCAGTATGGTCGAGTTTACCAGCTTCAGCAGGCCACAGTCCTACAGGATCCACCCGTGATTGAGGGTATGTTTTCTATTCAGGGGACTATGGGGCGTGTTTTATTTAACACGAGGGCCACACACTATTTTATTACCACGAGGTTTGCACGCGCTATGGGATTCTTAGATACCACGGAGAGCACTATCACTTATGTAGATTCATCATTGAGTAGAGGTTCTGTGATTTCTTTTATATGTAGAGGCGTGGGTGTAGATATTGGAAGATTTACTTTACTTGCTGACATGTTATGTTCGAGTACGATGCGATTATTGGTATGGGTTGGCTGGTTACGTATAGATCCATGATCGATTGTTATAGTAGGAGTATTATTTTTGCCATACCCGATCAGGAGATGTTTCTAGTGGCGATGCCTTGCCCTGAGGGAGGATCGTCCACTCACTTGTACTGCATAAATGAGGAGACCTCTAAGGAGGTGGTGATACCACTTGATTCGATTTCAGTTGTTAGGGAGTTTGCTGATGGGTTCTAGGATATTATGGGATTACCTCCAAGTAGAGAGATAGACTTTGTTATAGATTTGACGCTGGGAACTCGACCAATAGCCCCCGCACCTTACCGTATGTCTCCAGCGGAGATGGGGGAGTTACGGGATCAGATAGAGCAGTTATTGGGTCAGGGGTTTATCCGTAGGAGTACTTCGCTGTGGGTATCTCCTGTGCTGTTCATAAATAAGAGGGATGGATCTTTGAGGTTGTGTGTCAATTAACGGGAGTTAAATAAAGTCACGATATGAAATAAGTATCCATTGCCCCGAATCGAAGACTTATTCGACCAGTTGAGAGGAGCTGCCTTCTTCTTAAAGATTGACTTGAGATCGGGATACCATGAGTTACGTATCAGGGAGCAGGGTATCTCGAATACTGCCTTATTGACGAGATATGGTTCCTACAAGTTCAGGGTTATGCCTTTTTGCTTGACCAATGCCCTAGTCGTGTTTATAAACTTGATGAATAAGGTGTTCATAGAGTTACTGGACCAGTTCATCATCGTATTCATTGATGACATTTTGGTTTACTCCCAGACTGAGGAGGAGCATGCTGAGCACTTGAGACAGGTGTTGGAGACACTGCGTCAGCACGAGCTGTATGCAAAATATGAGAAGTGCGGATTTTGGCTGAAGGAAGTTCTGTTTTTAGGGAACATCATTTCTGACAGGGGAATATCTGTTAGTTCGTGGAAGGTATCAGCAGTGAGGGAGTGGGGACAACCCACGACATCGATAGAGATATGTAGTTTCTTGGGCTTAGCAGGATATTACAGGAGATTTATTCGGGGGTTCTCGAAGATATCGGGTCCATTGACACATCTAACCCGTAAGGGAGTGCCATTTATCTGGAATGATGCCTACCAGTTGGCTTTTGACGAGTTAAAGGACAAGTTGACCTTAGCACCAGTGTTAGCATTGCCCAGGCCGGGAGTAGAGTATCTAGTCTACACTGATGTGTCCTTACTAGGACTTGGGGGTGTACTGCACCAGGAGAGTCAGGCTATAGCTTATGCCTCCCGTAAGCTTAAGCCTCACGAGAAGAACTACCCCACCCACGACTTGGAGTTAGCAGCAGTCGTATTTGCACTTCGGATTTGGAGACACTATCTCTTGGGGGAGAAATTTTACTTATTCACAAACCACAAGTACCTAAAGTACCTCTTCACGCAGAAGGAGCTAAATATGCATCAACGTCGGTGGCTCGAGTTTGTGAAGGATTATCAGTTCGATATCTGAAAGAGTTGGCGCTTGCGTTCAATTAAGAAATAATATGATAAATACCATTTTTAACCCAAATTAACCCTAAGCATGTAACTAGGTGTGATTGAAACAATATGAAATCATGCAATAAGTATTCAACACACAAAGTTTAAGGAAAAATCCCCCACAGGGGCAAAACCATTTGTATATCACTATAATTTGTAAAAGACGGTTTACAATCGGATTACAATGAAATACAGGTTGACTAAGAATTACGCTCGGGTATCGGATTCTGTAGTCGCGGTTGGAATATCCCTTTCCAGTAGGGTTGGCGGCTGGAACTATCCCTGTCCAGTAGGGCAGCAATGAAGAGGAAGAAGCGGTCCACTTCACAAGGTTGAACAGCAGCAATGGTGTTCTTGGGTTACCAAAAGTGATTCACAAATGTATGGAATTTGTGTGAATCAAAGGTATGAATCAATGGACTCAAATACCATGAAGACTTAAGAGTTATGGAACTCAGAAAATCGTGTGTAAGTCTTAAGAAAACCAACTCCCCGATCGTGGTATAAATAAGAATTCCTTTGCCCTAAAAATCTGCAACACGATCTGGTTGTGGTTATCCTCGTCGGATCGGTCCGGTCCTTTAGGCGGATCGGTCCGGGGAACTCGGATCGGTTCTTTTTCTGAAACCGGATCCATCCGGTTGGCATCGGATCGGTTCGGCATTTTGCCTTCATCGGTTCGTTATGGATCCGGGGTGTACTGGTCTCAACTCAGCAGGCGGATCGGTCCGGTACCTTTAGCCGGATCGGTCCGGTGAACCGGATCGGTTCTTTTATCTGAGCCGGATCGATCCGGTCTGTTCCCTGATTCCTTTTCTTCTTTTGATATTCGGATTTCGTTGATGAGCGAATGATTCTTGAATTTTCTCAACGGTGTAACGGCGTACGACATATAAAATACTAATGGACAAATTGTCCTTACAAATCTCCTCCTATGTCTATGCCGGAACAAACATAAAAAAAATCCGAATTATCAAGTATGAACAATGCCTATACAAATCTACCCTTCCATGAACCCAAAACTGAAAGAGGTACAAATGATAAAGGCTGCATCGTTTGTTCTTCAATTCTTCAGGAATCTTCACGCTTTTCTCATCAGGGTGTGTATCATGGGATTATCAAGGATGTACCTACACACATGAGGTAAAGAAAATACCAAGTGACGTATCGAGTTTGAAATGAGATAAACATAGATACATAGATACCAATATGATAAGCATAAACTCCCCCAACATCAAACTCCCCCATAGATGATAATTCTTTCTCCCCCTTTTTATGATGTCCCCAAATAGACAAATAAGAGAAATAAATCAAACAATCAAGAACCAGGGTGACACAAGGCATAAAATCACACCATGAATGAACATAAAACAACCAAGTCGGTGATAGCGTAAAAGAATGGGTGTGATCAAAATTCGATAGGAAAATCAATGCATACAAACATGACATATGTGCACGATGAATATTGGATATTCCTAAGGAATGAACTCAAGTGCTTCCTTTGGTGTAAAAGATTGGAAATATAAGACATTGACTATATCAAATCTACAAATCAAAGCTCAAAGTGATTTCTACACCAATAACGTCCAAAATGTTTTTCATGCTTTTTCAGGACTTTCAAGGAAGTGCAAACCCATTTTTCAATCTCCAACCAAGCTCCCTCAGATTTATATTATAATAGAGGTATACTAAATTCTTAAACTTTGGAGAATTGATGGTGAAACCTACAATGGCCCATATTTGGCATGAATTGCTTTTTATTGCCTTTAAATTTTTTCGGGCTCTTTTAACCTCTTAGGACCTCGGATATTAAAATTCCTCCATTTTTAAGGTCCTTTTAACGGTGGCTTTTGCGCAAAGGATAAGAATCAACTTTCGCAGCCCCTCCCCGTTAAGAAAATATACACACAGTCTCACCAAAACGGTTTTTACATGCAATCCAATCTTGCCAAGTTTTATCGCATATTGTACATTGTATAGATAGAATTGAGATAGAAACACTCAAGCCAATATGAGATAGACAAGTGCAATAATCAAATAGAGCCGTGCATGTGTGCAATAAAGGATATAGGAGTCAAACATGTATAAAATATTTCTAATTACATCTCAAGGACTCCAATCAATGTTAAGCACATGGATGAAATGGTGTAGCCTCTCAAATCTCTATCAAACAGTCACATGGATATATGGAATGAAGTTGTGACTTGGCTATCTTAAATGCTCATCCATAAAAGACAAATCTCTTTTTGAATTTTTCAAAAAATTTTATCAAAATAAAATCTTTTTGTGTTTTTCTAAAAATTTTCTAAAAAGAGAATCTTTTTGTATTTTTCAAAGAATAATAAAAAATACATAAAAGCTGTACAACAAATCTATGGTACTTATAAAACAGACTAGAAATAGGAAGCATATGATATGAACGTGAAGAAGCATCCTATTCTAGACATAGACCAACCCCTCAGTCAACTGTGCAAATCCCCAAAGACTTATTAAGACTCTCAAATTTAAGGGCATCTAAAGGTTTCGTGAAAATATCGGCTAACTGACGGTCGGTAGGAACAAAACTCAGGGTTACGACCTTCTCCTCAACTAACTGACGTATAAAGTGCTTGCGTAACCTGATGTGCTTTGTGCGCGAATGTTGGACAGGATTGCGGGATATGTGTATCGCGCTCGTGTTATCACAGGAAATGGTCATGGTGTCCTGTGAAATCCCATAATCCTCCAACATTTGCTTCATCCACATGAGTTGCGTGCAACAACTCCCGGCGGCGATGTACTCAGCCTCCGCAGTGGACAAAGAGATGGAGTTTTGCTTCTTGCTCAACCAAGAGACAAGAGCATAACTAAAGTAGAAACACCCACCTGAAGTGCTCTTACATCCATCTACGTCCCCGGCCCAATCGGCATCCGAATAGGCGGACAAACGGTCATCGGTATCAAAGGAGTACCAAATACCGTATGAGAGAGTCCCACTCACGTATTTAATAATACATTTTAGAGCAAGTAAATGTGACTCTTTTGGGGATGCCTGATATCGCGCACAGACTCCAACACTAAAGGCTATGTCGAGACGACTGGCAGTCAAGTATAGAAGACTACCTATCATACTCCGATACAAGGTTTGCTCTACGTCCTTTCCTGTAGTGTCCTTACTAAGCTTGGTAGTGGTACTCATAGGTGTACGTGCATGCTTAGCGGAGTCTAAACCAAATTTCTTCACTAGGTCTCTAGCATACTTGGATTGGGAGATGAACATCCCATCCTCTAGCTGACGAACCTAGAGACTAAGGAAGAATGTAAGCTCACCAACCATGCTCATCTCAAACTCACTTTTCATCTCCTCCTCAAAGTGGTGAGCATGCTGGGAGCAAGTGGATCCAAAGACTATGTCGTCCACATAGACCTGGGCAACCAAAATAGTACCGTCATCTCTCCTGACGAACAACGTCATATCTACCCCCCCTCTCTTAAAGCCACGAGCTAAGAGATAAAAAAGTAAGCCTCTCGTACCAAGCACGGGGTGCTTGCTTCAAACCATACAAGGATTTCCTCAGATAGTAGACGTGATCAGGGTGCTTAGGGTCTTCAAACCCTTTTGGTTGTTCCACATAAACCTCTTCCTGTAGAATGCCATTCAGAAAGGCACTCTTGACATCCATCTGATATACCTTAAAGTGCAGATGACATGCGATGGAGAGCAGAAGACGAACGGACTCAAGCCTCGCAACAGGAGCAAATGTCTCCCCAAAGTCTACACCCTCTATCTATGTGTAGCCTTGAGCGACCAACCTAGCCTTATTTCTGATTGTGGTACCATTTTCATCCATTTTATTCTTGAAAATCCACCGGGTACCTATCACATTAGTCTCACTAGGTCGGGGGACAAGTTCCCAGACATCATTCTTTTTAAACTGAAGCAACTCATCCTGCATAGCAGATATCCAGTGTTCATCTTTGAGTGCTTCTTTATGGTTCTTGGGCTCGACTTTGGACGTGTAGCAAAGGTGGCTAACAACGTTCTCTAGCTGAGCACGAGTCTTGACCCCTAGAGTGGGATCGCCAACAATGGCTGAAGGATCATGACTCTTGCGAACCCAAGCAGGTGTGTCCCCTAACACAGGAATAGGGTCCACAGAGTGTGGGAGAGGAACAGGAAAATCACTGTCAGAACAATCCTCATCCTCACACTGAAGGTTGGGATCAATAACCGTCGGAGGTTCGTCATCTTGCACAGTGACGTTTATTGATTCCATAACCTTAGAGCTCTTCAGGTTAAACACCCGGTACGCTCTACTGTTCGATGAATATCCTAGCAATATTCCCTCGTCGCTTCGGGAGTCAAACTTTCCTAATTTCTCTCTATCCCGTAGAATGTAGCATTTACTCCCAAAAACACGGAAATATGCCAAGTTGGGTTTCTTGCCAGTCCACAATTCATAAGGCGTCTTAAGTGTGTGTGGACGGAGATAAACCCTATTCACCGTGTGGCATGCAGTAGACACTGCCTCTGCCCAAAATCTCCTAGAAACTTTACGACCTTGAAGCATTGATCTAGCCATTTCTTGGATCGTTCTATTCTTTCTCTCAACAATCCCATTTTGCTGAGGAGTTCTCACAGCAGAAAACTCATGTTTGATCCCAATGCTATCACAGTAAAGATCTACTTTTGCTTCAGTCAATTCAGTGCCATTATCACTACGTATTCTGTTAATAGTGACACCGTGTTGATTTTGCAGGACACGGCACTTGGTCGTTAAAAATTCTACAGCATCGGATTTATCTCTTAGAAAACCTACAATAGAGTATCTAGAGAAATCGTCTACCATCACGAGAATGTATCTCTTACCACCTAGACTCTCCGTGAGAGTAGGACCCATAAGATCCATGTGAATCAACTCAAGAGCACGGGAGGTGGTAATGGAATTCAACTTCCTATGAGGACTACGAATTTGCTTGCCCAACTGACAGGGTCCACAAATCATGGAAGTTGGCTTTCCAAGTGATGGTAAGCCACGTACTAGGTCCTTTTTGACTAAACGAGATAAGTCTCTAACGTTCATATGACCTAGACGTTGGTGCCACAGATCCATAGGAGTGATCGTGGCGCTGTTGCAAACAAGTGAGGATGTAGGCTCAGTCCCATAGCAGTTATCCTCTGTCCTCACCCCTTGCACTAAAAGTTTACCGGCTTGATTATAGACCTTACAAGCTTTCCGGTCAAACTTCACTGCAAAGTCATCGTTGCACAGCTGGATGATGCTAAGAAGGTTTGCTTTCAAACCTTTGACGTACAACACATTCTCTAGCTTTGGAAATCCTTGTAACTCTACTGTACCTCGTCCAACTATGCTAGATTTGCTACCATCTCCAAAGGTGACTCTCCCATCATTATAATCCTCAAGATGGGTAAAATATGAGACATCACCTGTCATGTGTCTGGAGCATCCACTGTCAAAATACCACTGTGAGGTATTATGTGCTTTGAGAGCGACATGGACAACAAGGGCCTTTTTCTCTTTCTTAGGAACCCAAGTGTAGTTACCTTTTTGTATTCCCTTGTTGTTGTTGGTTTTAGCCGGAATGCGGGGCGCATTCATTGATGGTAAGGTCTTCCGTCGGAATTCCTCCATCAAACTCTGTGATGTGGCGGCTAGAAACTCAATACGCTCTCTCAGACTGGCAAACTCATCAGTCTGATGTGGTGAAGCAAACGTACGTCGTGTCCGACCCAACTTATAGCAATCATCCCTAAGGTGTCCATTTCTTTTGCAATGGGAGCAAAAGAGCACAGTATTAGGAGGACATTGGTTTGTTTTTCTTGGTCGAACTCTTCTTCTTGGTTTTTGATGACGACCATAAGGAGTCGTAGTGAACTCAGGAATTGGTCCGGGTGCAATTTGGGACGTGGATGCACCATCAAAACCTATTCCTTGCCTGTCACCAAAACCTAAAGCGGGACCGAGGAGCATCTTTCCCATCTTCCCAGATCTGTCCTCGATTTGTACCTTGACTTTCTGAGCTCTCTCAAGGTCATGAGTAAGCTGGGCAACAAGCGCTTCAAGTTTCTTTCGAGTCTCCAGGGCGGAATGGAGCTCACTCGTTAGACTAGCCACTTGTTTAGTCAAGTCCGCTTTTTCTTTCTCAAAATTGCTCTCTCTCTCTCTAAGCAAATTCTCTTTACTAACCCAGGCAGACTCTCTCTCTCTCATGGCGGTGCAGGTGGAGGACTCTCTCTCTCTCGTCTCTTCTAACTCTTCTTCTAACGCGGTGATCCTAAGAACTAACGCCTTGTTACGTTTTTTTGTTTTGAAAGACTCATTATATAACTCGGCGTAGGCGCGTTGAAGGTTACTCTCGTCCTCACAACCTTCCTCCTCTCCCTCACTCTCTTCGCTCTCGCTGTCGAGGTGTCCCTGTGAAGTAGCATCCTCATCGTCGTGAGATGCACTAGGAGTACTCACATGACTAGCCATGAACGCGGTGAAGTTACGCTCATGCGGTGACTCATCTCCCGAGTCCACCGACTCTACCTCACTGTCGTCACTAAGGGTAGCATTTAGGACAGCTTTACCCTTTTCCCTATTCAGACGAGTGGCACACTCAAACGCTCTGTGTCCCTTACCGTCGCACTCAAAACACCTCTCACTGTCTTTAGGGGGTTCTTTGAAATCTTTCTTTTCAAACTTATTTTTCTGAAAATTCTTTTTATCTTTGAAGTTTCCACCCTTTTTAAATTTCAGAATTTTCTTGAAGTTTTTAGCAAATAATGCCAAATCATCTAAGTCAAACTCACATTCAGAATCAGAATTTTCTAACTTTCTAGATGACTCGACTCTCTTTCTTGCCGACCCCTCACTTTTTCTCTCTTGGGCTTTAAGGGCAATTCCCTTATCTTTTGGCTTGGCAGATTTAGGAAACATGTCTATTTCATAAGTTTGTAAATCTCCTACCAGTTCTTCCAATTTTAGTGTATTTAAATTACCCAATGAATTTAGCACAGTGACTTTAGGTATAAAACGCTTAGGAAGGGAACGAAGAATCTTTTTAACAACTCTAGCATTTGGAATATGTTCACCAAGATTATAGCTAGTATTAACAATGTCAGAATGCCTAGCATAAAATTCATCAAAACATTCATTTTCATGCATGGTGATGGTTTCAAATTGAGTTGTTAAATTTTGCAATTTTGACTCTTTAACAACATTTGTTCCTTCATGGGTAAGTTGCAAAACATCCCATTCCTCCTTTGACGTGGTGCACGTCATTATGTGTTTGAACTCATCAGGTGTGATAGACCCAGAAATAGCACTTAGACCCTTAGAATTAAAAGAAGACCATTTAAATTCTTCATCAGTCCAAGAGATGTCAGGTTTCAAGTTGGTCACATTATCAACAGTCACAGTGGGAGGAGTCCACCCTCGTTCAACCAAAATCCATACACGTTCATCAATGGCTTTTAAAGCCGACCTCATACGGGTTTTCCAATAAGCATAATTTGTCCCGTCAAAAATAGGCATTTTATAATATGACTTCTCCATTTGAACACGCACTTTTTCAAAAATCAATTTTTTTAGAAAATTGATATCTTAGAAAAATTTTGCGAAAAAAGGAATACGCGATAGATTAGCGTAACCTGCTCTGATACCAATTTGAAAGAGTTGGCGCTTGCGTTCAATTAAGAAATAATATGATAAATACCATTTTTAACCCAAATTAACCCTAAGCATGCAACTAGGTGTGATTGAAACAATATGAAATCATGCAATAAGTATTCAACACACAAAGTTTAAGGAAAAATCCCCCACAGGGGCAAAACCATTTGTATATCACTATAATTTGTAAAAGACGGTTTACAATCGGATTACAATGAAATACAGGTTGACTAAGAATTACCCTCGGGTATCGGATTCTGAAGTCGCGGCTGGAATATCCCTTTCCAGTAGGGTTGGCGGCTGGAACTATCCCTGTCCAGTAGGGCAGCAATAAAGAGGAAGAAGCGGTCCACTTCACAAGGTTGAACAGCAGCAATGGTGTTCTTGGGTTACCAAAAGTGATTCACAAATGTATGGAATTTGTGTGAATCAAAGGTATGAATCAATGGACTCAAATACCATGAAGACTTAAGAGTTATGGAACTCAGAAAATCGTGTGTAAGTCTTAAGAAAACCAACTCCCCGATCGTGGTATAAATAAGAAATCCTTTGCCCTAAAAATCTGCAACACGATCTGGTTGTGGTTATCCTCGTCGGATCGGTCCGGTCCTTTAGGCGGATCGGTCCGGGGAACTCGGATCGGTTCTTTTTCTGAAACCGGATCCATTCGGTTGGCATCGGATCGGTTCGGCATTTTGCCTTCATCGGTTCGTTATGGATCCACGGTGTACTGGTCTCAACTCAGCAGGCGGATCGGTCTGGTACCTTTAGCCGGATCGGTCCGGTGAACCGGATCGGTTCTTTTATCTGAGCCGGATCGGTCCGGTCTGTTCCCTGATTCCTTTTCTTCTTTTGATATTCGGATTTCGTTGATGAGCGAATGATTCTTGAATTTTCTCAACAGTGTAACGACGTACGACATATAAAATACTAATGGACAAATTGTCCTTACAATATCCAATACCACCCAGGGAGGGCTAACGTGGTAGTAGACGCATTGAGCCATAGGCCAGTAGGTGAGGTGGCCGAGGTGTGGTAAGTGAAGTGGAAGGAGTTGGGACACCAGGATAAAGTGGCCCGATCATTCATTTATGTGATGACAGTTACGCCACAGATCATTATGAGAGTGATACAGGCCCAGGCAGCAGACCCATTCTGTCAAGAGCAGATAGTATGATTACTAGAAGAGGGGGGCAAGTCTTATACCGTTAGTTCAGACGGGGGCTTACACTTTAATGGGAGATTAGTTATTCCTGAGGGGGAATACTTACGACACGAGGTAATGACAGAGTTGCACGATTCGCGATTCGTGAGCAACAGTACTGGTGGAGCGAGATGAAGAGGGATATTATCGAGTTTGTTTCAAAATGTGACACTTGTTAGCTAGTAAAGGTGGAGTATCAGAGACCGGCATGACTTCTACAGCCGTTAGATGTTCCTATGTGGAAATGGGAGAGCATTTCCATGGACTTCATTACGAGGTTACCTATATCGCAGAGAGATCACGATTCCATATAGGTAATCATTGATCGGTGACCAAGGTTGCCCACTTTCTGCCAGCCCGGACATAATACACTATGGGACAGTACGCCCAGATCTTCATAACTGAGATATTGAGACTCCACGTGGTTCCTCTCAATATCGTATCTGACAGGGACAAAATATTCGTATCACGGTTTTGGGAGAGTTTTCAGGAAGCTATGGGAACGGAGTTGCGATTGAGTACAGCCTATCATTCACAGATAGATGGACAGACCGAGCGGATGAATCAGATGTTAGAGGACATGTTGCGTATATGCATCCTCGAATTTGGAGGTGGTTGGGAGCAGTATCTTTCACTGGTGGAGTTTGCCTATAATAACTCCTACCACTTCACTATTGGTATGGATCCATTTGAGGCATTGTACGGTAGGCTTTGTCGTTCCCCAGCATGTTGGCTAAAGGTGGGGGACAACAAGCTACTTGGGCCGGAGGTGATTCAGGATACTTCGACGAGTATAGAGATGATACAGAGCCGTATTCGGGTTGCTCATGACTGTTAGAAGAGTTACGCCAATGCTAAGAGGTCCTTTCAAGAGTTCAATGTGGGGGACCAGGTGCTGTTCAGAGTGTCTCCTATAAAAGGGATTATGCATTTTGGGAAGAAGGGGAAGTTGATGATTAGATATGTGGGGCCATTCCCTATTATCGAGCAAATTGGTCCAGTTGCTTATAGACTTGAGTTACCGGAACACTTGTATAGAGTCCATGACGTGTTCCACATTTCCTCACTGAGGAGATATCATCAAGATGATTTGGCCCATACTCACATTGCTTTAAAGGATATTGATCTACAGCCTGATAGTTCCTATGATGAGGGGCCGGTTGCTATCTTAGACCATAATGAGAGGAAATTGAGGTCGAAGATGGTACCGTTAGTGCGTGTTTAGTGGCGACATCATAATGCCGAAGAGTCTACCTGGGAGAGCGAGGATGAGATGCGCGAGCGTTATCCAGAGTTATTTTTGCCAGGTATATTTTATTTTCGAATTTCAGAACAAAATTATGTTATTAGGGTGTAATACCCCGTAATTTAATTGATTTTATTTAATGGGATTAATTAAATTAAATGGGATAATTAATTAGAAATTAATCGGGATTTAAATACTAGCCAGACGAGAGTTGGTATTTTATTATGATCATAATGTTGAATATTACTAAGCGAATATGGTAATATATGATTATTGAATTTATTAAAATTATCGCGAGTCATAAAGATGACAATTCGAAAATTAAGTTGGGACGCACGTGTCAGTCGCGTCAGGAATCATTTTAAATGGATTTAAAAGTAAATTATATTTGTATCATCCATATGGTCATTTCAAGTGCGCAAACGTGTCCGAAAAGGTGGGGAATGTCAGAAAATACTGGCCAGGGGTTTAGTTTGGGTCCCGGGGCATTTTTAGGCCAAACCGGTAACCCGGGAGGATATTTTAGTCATTTTGATTTTTAAGGAATATTAACCCACGAAATTTAGGCTTTATTTATCAACCAACCTTAGGTCCATTAGATCCATTATCTGTGAAAACCAAGTAGTGGGTAACGTGAGGAGAGAGGAGAAGTTTCAAGGGGTTTTCCAAGGCCATAACCACCACACACCACCACTATCGTCGGATTTGTGACCGAAAAGAGAGAGAGAACAAACCTTTATCGTCATCAAAGGATCAGAACATCAAATTTCCAGGCAAGTGATTTAATCCATTAAGATTCAACAAATAATTTATCCATGATAGTGTAGGATTTGATGATAGCCATGAAAATATTGAAACTTATGAAATTTGGAGATGAAACCTTAATTCTGGGTAAGATTTATATGTAGTTTTGATTTTGGATGTATCTCATTAACGAAATCATAAACCATGCATAGTTAATTACGAATTTATGTGGATATGTATGATGATTCTTGAAGAAAATAGAAAAAATAGGGTTTTCATGATAGTATGATGATTTGATCCAAGAAAAGTCTAATTGATTATGATTTAAGAATTCTGGAACGTTAAGAATCATGTATTTAGGTTGCATGATTACCCAATATGTTTACTTTAGGATTTAACATCTTATAATGAAGAATTGGGACAAAACTAGGACTAAAAACGAAGAAATTCGAGACCTGTAACTGCTTGATTGATCGATCGACATTCGTAAATCGATCGATTGACTGGGCTCGATCGATCGACATTCATTGGTCGATCGATCGACCTCCCCAGAAACTGTGATATTTTTCCCTCTTTAAATCTAAGCGATTCCGACTATTGGAAGTTGTAGGTGGGAACTATGTAAATATATTAGGACTTTAGGGAGACCAGTAGGGATGAAATTGAAGCCCAAAACATATTAGAATTGGTTTGGAATATAGTGTTGAACTTACGAGTGTCCGACTAGTAATTTACCATTATATGATGCGAGAGCATGACTTAAATTCGTATGAGTGATAAGTTAGGATTAGAGACATAAATATGGACCTCGAAGTACTGAATTGACATGTGGGATACAAGGAGACTTAGTAACCTTTTCGGGATAGGTTTAAGTACCCGAAACTATACGACGTGAGATTTATCGGCAAAATATATTATACATAAGTTGGGATGATAATAGCGTACGAATAAGACTGATGGTATAAGGCTAAAAATATACCTTAAATAATGTAATAATTACCAAAGTTGTGTGAATGCTTAGTTTATGGACTATTGTGTGTATGACATACCTACCATACTTGCTATCACGGGAGGTTAGCTTTCGGAAAAAGGTCCATCTGATCTTTGTGTGCCTACGGGGGATTTAGATTGGTACCTTAAGGGCACAGGACTGTGAATGACTTATTTGTTAGTTGATAAGTCAGCAGACCATGGGAGCGTAGGTATGTGCTCCCATGGGTATGTGAACTATGTTTACCTCCAATATGTGTGATTTTGTTTATTGAAATGGTTCCCGAGCGAGTCGGAACGCGTAGTCCCTATGTACATGATGTATCAGGATTCGATAGCAGAGTATGCGTGCACCGCAGCTTAGACTATGGGTGACATATTTGTATATTTATTCTGAGAATGATATACTTGTTCTTATAACTATCTCATTGTTAAATTGTGAATACGAATAATTGAGATATTTTGAATGGGATTAAAAATGTGAGAATTCATATCGAAATTGATGTAATAATTGTGATTAATGTAAGGGTGAGTTACACGCAGAATATATTAGAATGATACGAATAGACCCCTATATTATAATGTGAAGACATGAGTGGTACAAATTAGTTAGTTAGCGGCATAACTAGGATGAGATAAGGGTATACGTTAGGCGTGCACAAGGATGTTTAACAAGGATGCTGTGGCAAACAATATTGTTTATCATAGCATGATTTGTGTCAACGAGGCTAGTCTTAGTGAAGGGTTAGCCAATTTTATGGTTAATTTTAACAAGGATGTTTCCAAGTTGGCTAAATCTTGAGGATTTGATTGGAAGTTGACCACTGTAGGGTTAATATATACCATAAAGACTTCTATTCAACAAAATGACCTCTTGGGAGGGAGGGATGTTGTTGCTCTCCTTGAGAAGGAAAATAATGACTTGAGAATCGAGCTTGAGAGAACCAAAAAGTCCATATCATAAAGGGAAAATGGGTAGTGCTTCCTTTCTTGATAAGGAGAATAATCAGTTAAAGGAAGGGCTTGAAAAGACTCAAGAGTTTCTACATAAAAAAGAGGCGACCACCAGAGGACTGTTTAAGAGACTAGATAATTTTAGATTTCAATTACGCATGAAACCTCGCCAAGTGTGGAATGACATCTATGTCAAGGCTCTTATCAACTCTAATGTTTTCCTTAAGTAACACTCAAAATATCGCCTATAAAATGGATGGATTAATGCCCTAGATGCAAAGAATCCCTCATATGGAAAGCTTGAGATTAATTGGGAAGGTCCATATAAGGTTGCTAATATGAGGCGGGCTTTGAAAGGTCCAATTCTCTCATTTTATTTACTAGGTCAAGTTCAGCTGTGATCGTTTCACTGTTAATACCTTGGTCAACTAGGGAGGACTTCATATACGGTAGACCTATTTCTAATAAAATGACATCTTCCACCCCACAATTTAAGGGAAAAGGGTGTTTCCCCCGTCGATCTCATGGCATAGTTTGGCATGACCAGGGGAATTTGGTCAACCTATATGACATTATCTTTTTCCAACCTCTTCCTTATCCAATTGAGAACATTATTTTTCAAACCTTTGGCTCGTTCCTTGGTTAGGATATGCCACTGAACTGTAGTAGTTCCTAACCTTGTGCTCATTGCATAAACTTGAAAAGAGGTCGCTCTCAAATCGTGTTCTATTATCTGTTATAATGATGCAAGGAATATCAAAACGTGTTATGATGTTCCTCTAAATTAATATGGTCATGTCAATATCTTGGATGTTTTCCAGCGGTTAACCATAAATACATTTAGAAAAGTAATTTATTCCGACCAAAAGGAACTTCTGATTTCCATATGCAAGGAGTAGTGGTCCAACAATGTCCATTCCCCACTACGTAAAAAGCCAATAACTTTTGAGGGACTTAAGTTTCTTAGAAGGATGATGCACTAATGGTAAGAATAGTTGGTTATTTTTTCACTTCTTGATGTATGTTACCGCATTTTGTTGGATATATGACCACCAATATCCTTCTTTTATATATCTGAATGCCAATAAAATGCCCCCTACGTGGCTCTCACATATCCCCTCGGGTAATTCGTAGAGGGTTTGGTAGGAAGCATCTAGGTGTACACACTATAGATATGATCTTAAAAAGGAGCCCCTATAAATCTTTTAATCAGTCAATAAATGGAAGAGAGAAGCCTTTACCCTCATTTTGTGTGATTCCTTCTTATCGTAGGGTAAAACATCCTCTTTTAGATAACGCACTATTGGATCCATCCAGCTTGGGTCCTTATCGATAGATATATCCTACTCGGACTGCTTCCCTTTATTAATGTTAGGTTGATCAAAATACTCTAGTTGAATTGTTCACATAAGGCCACTCTTCATGGCTGATGTAAGTGTAACTGAGGCTTTTGTATCACCATTATTCCCTCTTAGGAACTGCTGCACTTGTACGTGTTAGAACTTAGCGACCAAGCCCTGGGCCTCTTCAAGGTATGCAACCATACATTGATCCTTAGCGTTATAGTCTCATGATATCTGATTTGATACCAAGATCAAGTCATAAAAGACATCAAGGCGACGGTCGCCCAAAGAGAGTGTCTTTTTCAAACTGTCGGTCAGTGCTTCATACACCGCTTTATTATTGGAGGCTTCACACCCTAAGCATATCGCCTACTCGATAATAGTATTCTTCGGTGATACTAACATTATCCATACTCATTCCCCTTGAAATTAGAGGCTCTATACACATAAAGGGTAAATATTTCCCCTTTTAACCTCTTATTGAACATCTCCTTCACTTTTGGTGCTAACTTCTTTTGGTCACTGGTCATCGAGAACTCAATGATAAAGTCAACGATAACTTGTCCCTTGATCGATGTCCTGGGTTGATATTGAATATTGAACCACCCCAATTCCACTGAATATTTGGACATTCATCCAGCTAGGTCAGCCTTTTGGAAAAATCCTTTATAGGAAAATAGGTTAGGATAATGATTGTGTGTACCTTAAAGTAATGTTTTAACTCATGAGAGGCCCTCACTAGTGCATATGACAATTTCTCTAAGAGGAGGTAAATTTTTAGCTTCATCGAGCAAAGTTTTTCTCACATAATAGATGGGAGCTTGACTCCCCTTACTATCTTAAACTATGGTCGAGCTAACTGAATGACATGATATTGTCAAGTACAACTATGAGGGTCCTTCTTCATTAGGAATTATTAATAGTCGTTGTTGTCTTAAATACTTATTCACTTCCTTTAGTGCATATGTGCACTGGTCACTCCATATCTCTTTCCTATCCTTCCTCAATATCTGAAAGAAAGGTCGGCACCATTCTGAGATCTTGATATGAACCTGTTAAGAGTAATAGCATGCTATTTAGCTAATATACCTCATGCATAGTGCTTGGGGGTCACAGATTTCTTATTGCTTCAATATGGTTTGGTTTTACCTCAATTCCCCTTTGGATGACCCAATATCTAAGGAACTTTCCAGACTGCACTCCAAAAGATCATATAGTCATGTTCAGTCTCATTTTATAATGACTATGGACTTAAAAAGTCTTGGTTAGGTCGATAGTGTGATTATCTTTCCTTTTGCTCTTTACGAGCATATTGTCTATGTACACCTACATCGCGTCTTCCAGTTGTGACTTCAATGTCTTAATAATAAGCCTTTGGTAAGTTTCACCCATTTTTTCACACCAAATGGCCTCATATTGTAGAAGTATTCTCCCACGATGGCAATGAAAGAGGTATTTTCTTAGTTAGGGCCAAACAATGGGATATGGTGGTACCTAGAGTAGGCATCGAGAAAGATCATACGTTGGTGCTTTGAAGTTGCGTCGATTAGCTGATCGATCTTGAGCAAAGGAAAACTATCTCTGGGATAAGCCTTGTTCAGGTTGGTGAAGTCTATGTAGACTCTCCACTCTCTATTGTTATTTTTAACCACCACGGGATTTGATAGTCAGTTGGGGAATTAAACTTCCTTTATGGATTGTACCTCCAGAAATTTCCCCACTTCTTCCTATATTATTCTCGCTTTTTTGGGTTCCGTTATTCTCTTCTTTTGGGTTGTAGGTTGATGTGAAGGGTCCATGTGAAACTTGTGACACATAAACTCTAGGTCAATGCCTGGAACATCACATGGTTTCTAAGAAAACACATCCTAATTGCTTTTGAGGATAATAACCAAATTTCCCTTTTTCTATTCAGTAAGAGTGACGCTAATAAAAACTTATTCTTATAATGATATATTTTAAATACTAACTCTTGGAGTGGCTTCATGACGTGATCAACTAGGTTGACTTTAGTTTCCTCAACAACAGGTCGTCCATACTTTAACTACTACATGGAGGGCACAGATTCCTCTATAGGTTCCAAAACCTTCTCCTTCCTCTTCTCTTTCTTTGGTTGGACGAAAGTTATGAATAACTACTGAGCTTGTAAGGACATATTTTTATAGGTCCGTTATCAATTTATTATGTCGTATACTACTACACCGTCAAAGATCTTTCAAGAACATTCAAGCATCAAAGACGGATCCGAATATCAAGTTCTTCATCATTCAAGACTTCGTAAAGTTTACTTTTGTAAGGTTATGTTTTTAATACCTTAACTTTTCACTTAGAGCTTTTGGGATATTTTTACAAAATATTTTCTAAGTGTTGGAGAGGACTTTTTCGTCAAAATTTGAGAATGAGTATTTTTTTTAAGTATTGGAGCGGACATTAAAATATTAATTTTTTGAAGCAACAATAGTTTAAATGACATCTGTACGTCGTTCAAACGATATGGCAGTGTCGTGCGATGTCGTTCAAACGACATCTATTTTTCGTTCGCGCGAGACCCTTATCTCGTTCGAATGAGCACGTTTTTCGAGGCGGCACAATTTTTGTATAAAAACTCATTAAATGATTTCGTTTTCATTAATAAGTCTCAGCGTTTTACAGAATAGAAAAACTGTGAAAGCAAAATTCTTTTGGCTTCTTCCTTTTAGGGTTCAATCCCTCTTTTGTTTACAATTCACAAAACTCCCATATGCTTAGTGAATTGTTTTCATGTTCAAGAACACAACTTTTGTTGATTACCTTTGTGGGGAGAACTCTAAAACTAGAGAGCTACGTGCTATTATGGAGGGAGTGTCTACGGAGTGTTTTGGGCTATGGTCCTTGTGGTATAGTTGCGCGTGACCAACTATAGATTTCTAGCCGTTGCTTTGGAGGTTTGACGAAGATACCGTGTGTTACACTCGTGGATGATTATCAATTTGTATGTAAGTCAATGGTCTTTTAAATTCTTCAAAGTTCTAGAAATAAAAGGTTTTTCTGTGCGGGGATTTTTCCTGAATATTTGTGTTACATGCTTTATTTATTTATGGGTTGACACACGCACATACGTTGTTCCATGTTTAGGGGCTAAATTTATTTGGTTTAAAAATAAACTCGAATTAAATAATGTTTAATTGGAAACTTGTAAATAATTTTAAATCGATATCACACACCGCATTTTACACGTTTTACAAATTGGTATCAGATCAGGTTGCGCTAATTTATTGCGTATTCCTATTTTTCACAAAAACCTGTGATATTAATTTAAAAAAAATATCAATTTTTGTGAAAATCCGCAATTTTTCCAATGGAACATTCATTTAATATGATGCCTATTTTTGACGGGTCTAATTATGCCTACTGGAAAGCTCGTATGAAATCTTGTTTAAAATCCATTGATGAGCGTGTTTGGTTGCTTCATGAAAATGGGTGAACACCTCCCACGGTCACCGTTGATAATATCACCTCTTTAAAACCCGTGTCGGCCTGGACTGAAGATGATTATAAAATGTCTAATTTTAATTCCCGTGGTCTCTGTGCTATTTCTGGATCCGTCACTCTCGACGAGTTCTGCCGAATTATGACGTGCACCACGTCTAAAGAGGTATGGGATGTTTTGAAACTGACACATGAGGGTACGAGCGCGGTTAAAGAATCAAAGTTACAAAATTTGGCCACCCAATTTGAGACTATCACCATGTCTGAGTCTGAATGCTTTGATGATTTTTTTGCACGTTTGTCGAACATTATTAACACCAATTTTAATTTGGGTGAGGTGATTGATAACACGCGTGTCGTTAAAAAGATTTTGAGATCTCTCCCAAAACGCTTTATTCCTAATGTCACTGTTTTGAACTCTTTGGGAAATTTGAAATCACTTAAGTTGGAAGAACTTGTAGGAGATATTCAAACCTATGAGATTGACATGTTTCCTAAAACCATTAAGGCTAAGGATAATGGCGTTGCTTTAAAAACTCATTTTAAGAAAAAGAAAGAAAAAGTTTGTGAGTCCGATTCTGCGTGTGATTTTGATTTTGATGATGTGGCCATGCTTGTGAATTTTTTTAAAAAGTTTCTCAAAATGAAAAAGGAAAATTCTTCCAATAAAAAGAGATCTTTTGAGTCAAATAAAAAGAAAGTAGAGGCCAAAGATAGTGACACGGAGGATGAGATCAGGTACTTTGAGTGTGAGGGCAAAGGGAATATAGCTAAAGAGTGTCCTACTAGATAAGGAGAAAGGGCAAAGAAACTGTTATGCCCGCCACACTTAGTGATAGTGAGGGTGATGAGGGAGATGAGTCTGATAAAGGTTTAGCACAGGGGATGTGTGTAGCTTTTTCGAGTCGTGTGAGCACACCCACTTTGTCTCACGTTGATAGAGGTCATGAGAACACCGGTGATGACTCGAGTGTTTCTAGTGGAGATGAGAGCGAATTTGAGAGTGGAGATGAAAGTGATCTCCAAAAAGCCTTTAGATATTTTTACACCGAGACCTTGAAAACAAAGAAGTATAATAGAGATTTAGGTCGTCAAGTTTTAGATTTGGAGAGAGAGAAGGAGGTTTTAAGAAAGGAGAAGTGTGACTTGACCAACACGTTGTCGAGTTTGATGACACGTATATCCCAACTCGAGAGTGATCTCGAACGTGGCAGGGAGGTCAAAGTCAATTTTGAGAACGCACCTAAGAAGGTTGAAAAGGTGGTTCTTAAGGGTAAAGGTGAGAAGTTAGGAATAAGTCATGACGGTGCTTCTACTTCCCAATCAGCACCTGAGCCGGTTCCCGTTTTAGTGTTAAATTCACATGAGTCTCACCCTAACCCACCTAGGTGTCCCATTCCTATTAGGAGAGCGCATCCTAGAGTTTTTGAGAAAGGTGTTCCTAGGCCTATATATGTTTGTTCCCATTGCAAAAGTAGAGGGCACCTTAGGGAATTTTATTTTAAGTTAGGTTATGTGTCACGTTTTTCTACTACACGTATTTTTTCCACACATGCACCCACACATGACACTTTACATGCTCCCGGAGACTACATGAGAGAGTTTGCACATTTAGGTGAGAAAGTTAAGTTTTTAGTCAAAACTTTACAAGATTTGATGGAGGTTTTTCATAAGTTGGCACCACCTTTGAAAAACCCCTCCGCACCTAACGATTGAGGTTTGACTTGTTTACTAGCATAAAATATTTTTCATGATGACATTGTTTGACTATTGCTAGTATGTATCATTTTTGTATAAATTTTTGCTTTTGAAAAATACAAAAAGATTTTATTTTGATAAAATTTTGAAAAATCCAAAAAGATTTTTGTATTTTGTTTGCACCTTTTAAGGATGAACACTTCAGATGACCAAGTCACAACATCATTCCATATTTTTCATGTGACTATTTGATAGTGTTTTGAGACAATATATCATGTCATCTTTGTGCTTTATAATGTTTGGAGTCATTAAGATGTAATTAAGTGTTACTTCCTATATGTTTGACTCATGATTTCCTTTACTGCACACATGCATGAATTTGTTTGATTATTGTGCTTGTCTTATCACATGTTGGTTGGGTGTTTTCACTTCAATCCTGTCCTTAAAACGAACTAAGCGTGATAAAACTTGATAAGAAAGTTGTACATGTAAGAGCCGTTTGTGAGTTTTTATGCTTTATTTGAAAACGGTGAAGGGCTATGAAAGATTTTCATTTATCCTTTACAATTAAGTCGCCGTTTAAATTAGACCTAAAAAATTGAGGAATTTTATTATCCGGGGTCCAAAAAGGTTTAAAACAACCCGAAAAAATTTAAAGGCAATAAAAAGAAATTCATGCCAGTTGTGGGCCAATTAGATTTTTGCACCAATTCTCCAAAGTTTGAGAATTTATTTTATACACCTCTAAAAAGAAAATATATATGAGGGAGTTTGGTTGGAGATTTTATAACGGGTTTGCACGTCCTTGAAATTCTTGAAAAGCGCTAAATAGTTTTAGACGTTATTGGTGTGGAAATCACTTTGACTTTGATTTGTTGATTTGCATAAGACGATGTCATCTAAATTCAACAAATTTTTACACCTAAGGATACTTTTGATGTTCATTCGTTAGGGGTACACGTATGCATCATGCACATATAATTGATTGAGTTGATTTACCTATCGAATGTGTTCATACCCATTCATTCCATTTCCATGACTTGGTTGTTTGAGTTTAAATCTATGATGTGATTTTTGGTATCTTATTTTTTATGAAAAAATTGAAAAATAAAAAATAGTTTGTGAAAATTTTGAGATACTCCTTTGCATGTGCGTAGTTCGATCCATGTTTGCATTGCACTTTGTCGTGTCACTCCATGTTTTGATTGTTTGTTCTTATCTGTCTATTTGGGGACATCATAAAACTGGGGAGAAAGAATTATCATGTTATGGGGGATTTTTTGCATTATAGGGGAGATTTGATTATTAATGCTTTATTCTTATATCATTTCAAACTCGATGCGTCATGAAGGTTTTGGCTTTATCTCATGTGTGTAGGTACGAAGATTGAAGATCATTATGTTGCACACCCTGATGAGAGAAGCTTTGAGATTTGACGAAGATGTTTGAAGAATAGTTTTGAGAACTTGCAAATTTATTCTTGGGAGGGTAGATTTGTACAGGCATTTTGGTTTTTGACAATTCGGATTTTTTATGTATGTACCGGCATAGACATAGGGGGAGATTTGTAAAGACATATTTTTAGATATCCGTTATCAATTTATTACGTCGTATACCGCTACACCGCCAAAGAGCTTTCAAGAACATTCAAGCATCAAAGAACGATCCGGATATCAAGTTCTTCATCATTCAAGACTCCGCGAAGTTTACTTTGGTAAGGTTATATTTTTAATACCTTAACTTTTCACTTAGAGCTTTTGGGATATTTTTACAAAATATTTTCTAAGTGTTGGAGAGGACTTTTTCGTCAAAATTTGAGAATGAGTATTTTTTCTAAGTATTGGAGCGGACATTAAAATATTAATTTTTTGAAGCAACAGTAGTTGAAATGACATCTGTACATCGTTCAAACGATATGGAAGTGTCGTGTGATGTCGTTCAAACGACATCTATTTTTCGTTCGCGCGAGACCCTTATCTCGTTCGAATGAGCCCGTTTTTCGAGGCGGCACAATTTTTTATAAATACTCATTAAATGGTTTCGATTTCATTAAGAAGTCTCAGCGTTTTACAGAACAGAAAAAATGCAAAAGCATAATTCTTTTGGCTTCTTCCTTTTAGGGTTTAATCCCTCTTCTGTTTACAATTTACAAAACTCCCATATGGTTTAGTGAAATGTTTTGGTGTTAAAGAACACAACTTTTGCTGATTACCTTTATGTGGAGAACTCTATAATCAGAGAACTGCGTGCTATTGTGGAGGGAGTATCTACGGAGTGTTTCGGGCTGCGGTCCTTGTGGTATAGCTGCGCGTGAACCACTGCAGATTTCTAGTCGTTGCTTTGGAGGTTTGACGAAGACACCGTGCGTTACACTTGTAGGCGATTATAAAGTTGTATGTAAGTCAATGGTCTATTAAATTCTTCAAAGTTCTAGAAATAAAAGGTTTTGCCCTGCGGGGATTTTTCTGAATATTTATGTCATATGCTTTATTTATTTATGGGTTGACACACGCACACACGTTGTTGCATGTTTAAGGGCTAAATTTATTTGGTTTAAAAATAAACTCGAATAAAATAAGGTTTAATTGGAAACTTGCGAATAATTTTAAATCGATATCACACACCGCATTTTACACGTTTTACAGAGCTAATTACCGATTCCCGCTAATCTCCATGATTAATTTTCCAGTTATGCACTTCAGCTTCTGATGGTAAGTGGAAGGCACTACCCTCATGGCATACAACTATCCTCTCCCAAGTAAGGCATTGTAAGGGAAATTTATGTCCAAATGAGTTTTGATTATCCTCCTAATCGTACAGGGATGTCAATCTTCCCGAGGGGCATGGTTATTGTGGCCATCCCAAAGCTCGAAATCCGTTTGACACATGCTAAATATCGATGGTCCGCCATTGTCAAGTGGGGGTTAATGTGAAAAGATAAAATCGCCAGCCTATTTTTCTCAAAATAGACAAAATAATTTCGTCACCTCGAGAGAACGACATCAAGGTCAAACTAATGCTTGTAAAACCAAGTAGTTCGAAGATCCGTGGACTAAGTTACGGAATGGGAAGGTGTTAAGCACCCATTCTGCCCTTTCGGTCTCTAATGGGCTAATGTTAATCTTCTCCCTTTTAACTATGTGATGTGTGTGTACATGTGTATAATGTAATCAATGGGAAAATGGAATTATCCAACTCACATCATGGATTATGTGCAATACTACTAATAAAGATGAGATATTAGTGGATTTTATATAATGAAACAAAGCACAAAAATAGAAATAAGGTGAATAATACTAAAATGGATGAACTAAAGAAAGGGATGGAGAAATATACCTCCTTATGAATGCTTGTTGCGAACTTTGAGATGCAAGTGTAATTATTTAAAATGGTATGGAAGTGATATGGTGGGGTGAGGTGGATTATTAAGTGGGGTAAGGAGGTGAGGTAAGATAATGTGGAAAATTGGACTTTTTGAGAAAGGGAAAGGCTCTGATTACGAGGGAAATGTCCTCTAATTGCTGAGAGGGGTGTTCCCTAGGTCCTCCGTAAGGTGAGGTCATGGCCTTTATTTATAGGTCCAAGTGGGTGCCTATTGGCATAGGGCCTACCTTGCTGGGCATGGCAAAGTACGACAGAGTGTATGGGGTGCCTATAGGCAGCCCAGAATGATGTTTTAAGAAAATGGCATAAAATGAAAAATGTAAGTTCGAATTGTGCATAGGAAGCACCCGATGGTATCTAAAAAAGAGGTTTATGGAGGAAAAATGATCGTTCGTTTGAATCGTAAGGTCGATTCGCTTAAGGGTGAACTGCTGGAAAAGGAATACAAAGCCCTTTGAGATTTCATTGAGCTTTAATTGGTTCAGAGAGTTGACCAAGGTCAAATGGGGCCCGAAAGTGCCCAATGACCCTTTGGAGTAAAACATATTGTTCGTCCAAATTATAAGGTCAATTCGCACATGGGATAATCTCTTGGAAATGGTATTCGGAGCCCTTCAAATATTTATTGAACTTTTCTCAAGCTGGAGAGTTGACTAGAGTTAAATAAGACCCTAGAGTGCTCGGTGCCCTCTAGATTGTGTTCGAAGTGAAATGGATCATTCGTGTAGACCGTGAAGCCGACTCGTGCTCAGGATGGATTGAGCTTTGACTGAAGTGGAAAGTTGACAAGAGTCAAATAGGGCCTGGGAGCGTATAGTGGCCTCTAAATCGGTACTCGGAGTATAACCTAGGGTTTATGGTGAACAAGTGAGTGCTAGGGACCTAAGGAGAGGCTTAGGGGGTCCTAGGATGGGGTTTCTACAGAGCCCCTCGACGGATAAGCTTAGAATAAATGAAGTTCATCGAATTATAGACATCTCATCGATATTGGAGAAGAGGATTTTAGGATAATTATGTGGACCTAAGGGATGAGGATGACTGATTTAGAGCGTCGAGGTCAAACTTGAGGACCTAAGGAGGGATGATCGATTCTACGGGTCGAATTCAATTTTGAGGACCTAAGGAGGATGACTAATTCTGTGGGTCGAGGTCAATTCTAAGGACCTAAAATTGTGGCGACTAATTTCGTGGGCCTAGGTCAATTCTGAGGACCTAAAGTTAGGACGATCGATTCTGTGGCCAGAGTTCAATTTTGATGGTCTTAAGTTGTGATGACCGATTCTGTGGGTAGAGGTCAATTATAAGGACCTAAAGTTATGAAGACCAATTCTGCGGGTCGAGGTTAATTTTGAGGACATAAAGTTATAATGAACGATTATGTGGGTCGAGGTCAATTCTATGGACCTTACGTTGGGACGATAAATTCTACAGACTGAGGTCAATTCTGAGGACCTTAAGTTGTGACGATCAATTTTACAAGTCGAGGTCAATTTTGAGGATGTAAACTTATGGTGACCAATTATTTGGGTCAAGGTCAATTCTAAGGACCTAAAGTTATGGCGACTAATTCTGAGGGTTGAGGTCAATTCTGAGGACCTAAAGTTGTGACAACTAATTCTGCGGGCTATGGTCGATTCTGAGGACCTAAAGTTCTGACGACCAATTTTACGGGCTGAGGTCGATTCTGAGGGCCTAAAGTTTTGACGACCACTTCTGCAGCTCGAGGTCGATTCTAAGGACCTAAAATGGTAGCGACCAATTTTACGGGTCGAGGTTAATTCTAAAGTTGGGACGACCAATTTTGTGAGTCGAGGTCAATTTTGAGAACCTTAAGTTATAGTATTGTAGGAAAGCTTTGCTGGGGAATGCGTAAAGGGTTTTGGTGCAGGCACACCTTTGGTTCCACTAGGGAATGTGTTGACTTGACAATTATTTCTCGGGAAAATGTAGTAAGATGGATGCGGGCATACTGTTGGTCTCGCTGGGGAAAATATTGATGATAAGAGTGTTTTGTTGATCCAACTATCAATTTTTGAGGGTTTTTAAGGGACTTGGTTCTCCAAAAATGGTTTTCTTAGGAAAAATAATATTCCATATTTTTTCAGGATTTTATGGAAATTTTTTGAGCAATTTTTTAATTTATTTGGCATTTTAGGGATGAAAATTGGGGAGGACTACTAATAGCAGGCCTGGGGAGGCACCTATCATCATAGGGCACGAACTTTTGTACTTCTTGGGAAGAGGAAAAGACACTGTCGATCAACATGGGTCAGGGGGCTGCCGATTGGCATATCCCTTAACTAACTGAAAAAACGGGCGACCCCTCCTCATTTTTCACACCTTTAAGTGATTGGTTCTCTTGCTTTCTCTCTCTAAGATTCGTTCCTAAGTCCTTACTTCTTTAATACTTCAAATGTCGAGAAATTCTAGTGAAGTTAACAATGAGTGGCTTCCCGTTAACAATTGGGAAGGCCTGGAGTAGCGGTCTGTGGTGCCATTTGCACTGGGCAATAAAAATGCATGTGACTCCTTTGAGTCGGTTGTGGATGAGAAAATTTTATTGTGCAAGCCTGCGCACTACAGCTCGTTAAGGGTGAAGAAACCTAATGGCTATGTGAGTATTTTAACCTTTGGCTTTCCAACTCCTTTTATCTTTCTCTTCTTGTGATAATTAAGGGTTTTCTTTCAATTTTTTGGAAATTGATATAGCTTCTTCGAGCATCTAGTGTCGGAGGATGACTGGGTTGAAGAAGATTTAGGATAAGCTTCTCGTGAAAGTGCATTGGATGGGGTCATTTGCTGGATTTGACCCATTAACGGGAGCACTAGATAAGATGTCATGCACTTCTATGGATCTCTAATAGTTGACGGGGCTGGATTGTGAGGGGCATCAGATTGTGGTGGACCGTACTCTGCGGGTCACACCGAAGGTGGTACAGGATGCTCTAGGGTATGTGGCTATAATTGTGTCAGGGGATTCTATTTAGAGTTCTATACTGAGGGGGATGCTACTGAGGAGGTGAATTGACGAGGCTGATGGATGGCAGGTGAGATAGATAACTCGTTTATTTATTTTGCTTTTGCTTGGAGGATTCATGATGGCGACGAGCGACGACGTTGTCCACTTGTGATTTTTTACCCTTTTTGAAAATTATTACTGACGTACATCTGTAAGATTGGGGGAGCTTTACCTTGGCGATCCTTTATGCTTCTCTGGATGCGTTTATCCAGTGCTGCCGACAGACTTTTATAGGACCCACGTACCTTCTGGAGGTAACTTTAGGTTTATTTTCCTTTATTTTCTTACAATCCTTTTATGTTTCCTTTTTCAGATTATTATCTTTTTACAGACATGGCTTTATGAGGTGATTGGGATTAACATGGGGATGGTCTCTCTGAAGGATAGCGGATTGGGGGCCTTCTGGAGGCTGTACTGGTAGCGGAAGTCAAACCGACAGTCATACCAGTCCTTGCCTCTGAAGGACATACGAAAGGTGTTGAATGACTTGACGAGAGACTAGGTTAGCTTTGTATTTTTTTGGAGTCCTTTGGCTTGTTTATGATGGGTGGATACTAATTCTTTGCAGGGGATGTAGGTGGCCTTTTACACTTGGGGCATTTCTTTGTGGTCCATAGGGGTTAAGGGTATGCACATGCAGATGCGACAGCTACTGGCGAATAAGTCTGGGTACGACTGGACCAAGGAGAGAAAGTTGTAAGAAAGATTATGGAGGAGGAGGTTGAGGTCCTACAGTGGGTTCCCCTAATGTACATGAGGCAGGTGAGAGAGATGATGGATAATGCCAGGGAACTAATACAGCGACATGTTACGACAAAGGTTCTAAAAAACGCGGGGCGTGATCGAGGCGTGGAGGCCAAGCTTTAAGCCTTAGAAGCCTAGACGGGCCTTGGCGTGAAAAGGCGTGAAAAGGCGTTTAGGTCTTTTTAATATATTTTAATATTTTTTAACCATAACAAGGCTATTAAAATACTAAAATTGTACATATCATAAAAATATGTCTGAATATTTGCAAATAAAAATACTATTTGATTATTTTGGATGAGATAATGTTCCGGTTTGCAAAAAAATCTTTAAAAGGCGATATCGTTTCACTAAAGCATTGTTGTTTTTAGAAAAAAAAGTACGCCTTAAGGGTTTTATCAAGCATAAGGCGTCAAAATCTTAAGGCGGGGCGTTGCTCCCAAGCCTCAAGCCTAGGCGTGCCTAGGCGGAGCCTAGGCGAGTTTTTTAGAACAGTGGTTACGACTATCTAGATTTCATGACCAGTTTGTTGATGCCTTCCTGCATATATGACGTGGAGATCATGCCTCCTCCTTCCACTAGTTCGGGGAGGGATACTAGCACATCGGTGGAGTCAGCCCACAACACGGGCGATGCGGTAGCAGTGGCGAAGGAGGCTCTGCATATTTAAGTCATTCCTCCTTCTTACAATTTTCAAATGAGCAGTGGCAGACGTTGACGGTGCCCCACTGTACTCATGCATCGGTAGCTTGGTTGAAGCATATTATTGATGAGGTGATCTATCCTGAGGTATACATTTCTTCTTTCTTTTTTCCATTTCCTATTCCCCGCTTTATTTTTCTTGTTCTTTATTAACTTGCCCAATTTTTGTTGTTTTATATTCTCTTCCCCAATGTAGACTGTACGGGTGTCGACTAATTGGTTGCGGATTGTCAAGGACTGGATATCGTCTATGTTTGCCTTAGTGAAGAAGTCATCCACTTCCTTTATGATGCCACTAGCTACTTTTTATGAGGGTTCTAGATCCAGGGGTGGAGGGTTTACCCCCCGTTGTAGGGGGAAGCGTTTGCGTCGCGGGGGATGAGGGTTTGAAAGGTTGTGAGAAAAGGTTCGGGCAGTGTCTTGTTGTATTTTATTTTATTTTCTTGTACCTGCAAAAATGTAATGATGCCAGAGAAGGATTATATATATAAAGTCATTTCTCTTTTGGTATTTTTCTTAATTTAGTGATTTATTCTACATGCACTTTAATTTGCTACCGAGATTTCTTATTTATAACGATAATGATAATTATGAAAATGGTTTTTTTTGAAGGAAAACGTTTATTTGATTAAAAGAGAAGTAGTAAAAAGGGATATCTTGGGGATTAACTTTTTTCAAAGTAATAACTTATGGAAATTGATCTTGGGTAGGTTCCATGTGTTTTGTCTTTTATGAGGGTTTTTTTTGGTATAAAAAGGGGGTTTGGGGAGTTTATTTTTCATCACCATACACATTCTCTATTTTGTGTCTTTATTCTCTTTTTCGAATGGCTCTTCCTTTGTCTGAAGCCTTTTCTTCCTACCTTGAGGGTTTATAGGCCACGTGCCTCTATAATGTCGACTACGACACCGGCCTGCATCAGATCTCCTTATGGTGCAACTGGAATATAGATTGGAATCTTCTTGAGGTGTCGGTACAATTATGGTACCCTGAGGATCACATTTTTTGGTTCGGCATAGACGAGGCATGCCCTATTAATGAGGAGTTTACAGTAATGTTGGGGATCAACCCTAGTGTGGCGGTAGCTATGACTGACTTATCTCGTTCTCCCCAAGTGTCTTTTATCTATTTGCTTCATATCTCTCCCTCGATGACTCAACCATTGGTCCATCGAGAGAATATCACTCTCCCGGAGGGCATGAAATTGGTGTGCTAGGGGGACTTCTCTTATGCTGGTTTTACCAGAGCTGTTGCCTTGGGCCTGATTGTGACACTTTACTAGTGACAGGTGACCTGAAAACTGATCCTTAGGTGGCTATGATAGTGGCTTTGCTGTAGTCCTATGGTAGTAGTGTTGGCGAAGACCTTGAATGGTCTTGATGCTCGGAAGGTGTTTCGTTCTGACTTTCTGTGGGGGAGCCCCGTGATGCTGTTCATGTTGCTTTTTGAGAGGTTTTGCCTGGCAGGCCCCTCCTGAGTATCCCCTGTCGGGTGTCCCTAAATTCTTCATTCGACCCTTTTTTTGTTTCGGCCCTTTAATAGAGAACATGGTTAATTGGTTCATGAGGCACAAAGCCTGATGTCTTCGTTGTTCTGTGCATAGTGGGGGACTTGCAGCCTATTTTGCAGTTAGGAGAGTACCAGTATGTGCGATTGTTTGTCCTTCGGCAAAGTTCCTTCTATTTTCCTTTGCGGCTTCTATGCGAAGTGGGGTGGGTATAAATAGTGCCTCTTCGCATAACTAACTTCTTCTTGGTAGAGGATTTGACTGAATCTTTACGGATGATACTGGGACCCTTATAGCAGCATCGCGGGAAAAAGGGGGGAGGCGCTTGGCATGTGTTTGGAGATTATCTAAATTGGTTGTGGAAGGAGGTAGTTGGGAAGATTTTGTAAGCAGAGACTGGACAAAGGTGGCTCGTTGCCTTCGACACCATGGGGGATGGTATTGTGATTTCATCAAAGCTTGTTAAGGCATACTATTGCATAAAGCGCACTCAGAGCACCAATCAGGAGTGGGTGACCTGGGGACCTTTGAGAGAAGGCAATGATGATGAGTGAGGGTCGTCTAGCATGTGAGGGTAGCATTTGTGAAGCTGGGGAATTTTATATAGGGTAGTTTATGTTGGTATTTCGAGATATTTTAGGATTTTTCGCGAAGCTGTTTATTTAGTAGGGACTTGGTAGGTTATTGAGGGAAATGTAGGTTAAATTTTGTTATTAGGGGAGTGTCTATTTGACTACCTTTACTGATATTTCATGTAACGGCTATGTTCATTGATTTTGAAATAAAAATGATTATGACATATTTTTTTGTGTCTTTCGATGAATTTTGCATTTGAACTATCTATACCAATCGCTCAGGCATACATAATCCTTTTTTTCATGTAAATGATGAGATGGATTGCCATTATCGAGGGTTAGAAAAGACTAGCACTTTGTGAAAAAGAAAGGATCGCGCCCATATATGCCATATGGGCTGCCTACGTACCTCTATGGGTTTTTAAAAATTTCACGGGCTCATTTTGAAAAGAATAATTTTAAGAGGATCAGGTCCTATGTAGTTCTGGGTAGGGGAAATGGATATTTTTTCCTAAATAGAAGGGGGATGAGAAGAATCGTAGAGCATCGAGAATTCAGATTATGGGTGGAATTTCTTAAGATGGTCTAGATTGACTGGATGCACTATCTCTTTTTCGTTGAGATCTGTGATCATAGTGGCACTGCCTGACAGGATTTTCTTCACAATGAAAGGGTCCGCTCAAATTAGGTTTGAACTTTCGCCTCGAGCCCTAGACATGTTTTATAATTTTTTTGAAGAGCAAGGTCTCCTTCTTGTACATCGATGTCCTTGACTTTCTTGTTGAATGATGCGCTATCTAGCGATAGTACCCTTGTATGTGGTATAGAGCCAAAAATCTCCTTTCATCCATGAGAAAGAGTTCGTCATAACGGATCTGATGCTAGTATTCTTCGCTGAATTTACTCTCGAGCATGACACATAGGGAATGTACTTCTAATTCAATGGGGAGAACTACTTCCATGCTGTACACTAGATAATATGGGAATCCTTAGTATGTGTTCTGATAGAGGTGTGGTAGCCCCAGAGGGCATATGGGATCCGATCGGCCCAATCTCTACAGCTATTGGGCATCTTGCTGATGATAATTTGAGGATTTTGTTGGCAGCTTCAAAAACACCATTAGTTTGGGATCGGTAGGGAGAAGGCTTATGTCTCTAAATTCCATACTCATTGATCGATTATGTGACCTCGGCTTCAAAATGGAGTCCATTGTCTGATACCAACTCAAAAAGAATACCGTAATGAAAAATGATATTCTTTATAATAAACTAGGCCACTTTCTTTGCTTTCAACACTACGTATGACTTGGCATTGACCCATTTTGTGAATTAATCATTGGGGACTAGGATGAAATCATGTCGTTGGAAACTTTGGGAATGACCTTCCCTATGATGTCTATACCCCAAGTGGAGAAGGGCCAAGGAGAGGTCGTGTTGTATGATTCCCGGGGAGGCAAGTGTTGGAGGTTGGCAAACTGTTGGTCTTGGAGGCATATTCGAACATAGGCAGTGAAGTCTTGAACCATGGTGATCCAATAGTATCCCTTACGAATGATTTTCTTAGCATGCATGTGACCATTCATGTGGGGCCTGCATTCCTCGCTGTGGATTTTCTGCACAATTCCTTTAATGTTAGCCTCTGCTTTGCAATGCAAATGGGTTTCATCTAAGTTTCTCTTGAAAAATGCTTTATCCCAGATGATGTACTGGATAATCGGTTTGCGAAGGGTCACATGGTCTTCCAAACTTTTGTTTGATTGGTTTGCATTTTGGAAATGTCGGGATCTCATGCTGAGTTATTTCTAGGTCAATGTCAGGCATGTCATCATAAGACCATACAAAGACGTCTATGAATTCTTTTAGTATCTCTTCAAATCGCATACACTCATTCACCTTAAGAGTAAACTTTATCCTAATCTCGGATTGGTAGCTACTAAAACCAAGATTAATAATAATCGTCTTATCGTCATTAGTTTGAACGTGGTAATGTTGTTTCTTCTTTTCCTTATTGAGGTCAGTTAAGAATGGTTCATTTACAAAATCATCATAAAAAAAGTTTAATTAGAATCAACACAATTAATGTACGACACAACAAGATACTCAAAATTCTCATTTATTTCATTTTCAGGGAAAACAACATTGAGAACCTTGTCAAAAGAGTCCTTAATTACATTTACCTAAGGAAAAGGAGAAACCGAAACAAGTGCAGAGATTTCTTAGATATGATAGATAGCAGGATTAGGTTGGGCTTGAGCAGGCAACACTGAGATAACATGCTGGTTTTAGAGAAGGATATCAGCAGTCGTGATCTTGGCGGACGGGTATGATGGAATAGCATCTTCGTGGATCATGCAGAGACTCAGCCCTGAGAACACATTATATATATGACTTACTTGAGTCTATATATAGGAGTTCCAACTAGTTTGGATATCGAGACAAAGTAGGTTAGTTTTTATGAGTTTCTATATCTCTCAAAGGTTCAAGCAAGAATGAAGAAATCCAGTCCAAGAATCATCAAAAAAATCAAAAGAGAAGTTAATCTTACCTAACCACTTTAGGACACTTACACTGCATATTATTGAGTTCACATGTGCATATATTGTTTAAATCACTTTAACAATGTTTCCAAATCATTTTAATTCCCTTATAACATTTTTGAAACATTTTAAATAATTTTTGAAATTATTAAAATTTAGTTTTAAAAAGTGTTGGGGTTAAAAGTTAGAATTTATAAAATGTTTTTATTCATTAAAAGTTGTGTTGGGTAGGATCTCAAAGCACTAGAGAATTCAGGGGATAAATTTAGAATGTGTTTAACATGCGTTTTAAAGCCTGTATCATTCGAACTCGTATTGGCACCTTCTCTAAGACACATACTATATATGCAATCTCAACCCTTGGTTAAACCTTATCAACGATCTGCATGTTATTAGAGTCAAATCATGTGCAACCAGTTTTAAGAGTTATTCCCACTACTTATATTGAACCGTTAGATTGGCAGTCAACTGGTCAAAGTTAATCTCAACCGTTGGATTGCCTCACAAGTTCGAGATCCTTCCTTAACTACTATATAAACCCATTTAGTCTTAGATATTTGAGACTTTTGGCCTTCATCCAAACATAGAGAGAAAAATAGAAAGTAGAGAGAAGAGAGAGAAGGGAGAAGAGAGAGGAAAAGGAATAGAGAAAGAGAGAGAGAGGGAAAAGAAACCCTAATCTTCGAAGCTCAACCTCTGAGTGTTTCCCCTTAATCCAAACACTAAAACCTATACTTTCATACACTAGAAAATCTAAACCTTGAGAGTTAGATCCATTTAGGTTTTCTGTGAGTTTGGTGTTGGATTTGTTAGACGTTTGAAGGCCTCTTCAAGTCTTAGTTTCTCTCAGAACTCATCTCTACGAGAATTTTAAGTTTCATTGTTGAAACTTGAGTTTTTCTAAAAGAGAAAATCACACTTTTATATTTTTATTCTCTTTTGGATCTTTTGTTGTAAATCCTTTCTGTTTCAAGAGATTTTGACAAAGAAACTTCTTTATTTCAAGGTTATATCAGATATCTAAAATGTTTTTGTTTCTTGATTTATATTTCACGGTTTGTGAAATAAATGTGTACAAAAATAAATAGAAACACATAGGACCTTGGCTAGTTTTAAAAGAAAGGTTGTTTTTCAAATCTGATGTTGAGAAAGAAGTTATTTGTCAAAATAATTTGAATCAGTATCTGCATGTCATATAGAACCTCTTGATTTATAGGAATTTATCTATATAAATAATTTGAGAGGGAGAGCTGCATAAATCTGCATTTATTGCACATCACAAACACATTCTCACACACGAACACTTAGTCACAGTAGTTGAGTTTGAGAAACTTGAAAATTGAAAGAGTTGCTGGAATAAAAAATTAAGGAAAATAAGATCAAGGACAAGACAAAGAAACAATAGAGGAAGATCCGTTCTAGTTAGAAAACCTTTGTACTGGAGTAGCTCATGTAGGTATACATCTGAACTTAGATTTAGGATCTTTGTGTGCTTGCTTAAGTGTTGTAACTTGATTCTTTATTTTAGTGAATTTTTGGTTTGTGCCATAGAGGGAACCGTGGATGTTTCCCTTGATTAAGGGTTTTACCACGTTAAATTTTTGTGTTCAGTACTTTAAATGTTCTTAATTTCTGTTGTGATTGGTACTTCATGATAGACTTAGTAGATGGTTTTTAATTTCTAAAACCTATGGTAATCAACTACCAAATCTAGACTACATATTCAGAAAACAATTTTGAACACATCTTGTGTTATTATTCGAAAAGATTTTTTCCAAAACGTTTATTCGGAGTTTACTCAACTTATACCATTTTGTTATTAATCTAGTAAACAATTTTTTGAAGTGGTATCAGAACAGGACCATCTTTTGTGATCCTAAAGCTTTAGAAATTATTTTCGAAACTTCTTTCAAAAGTTCTGAATATGGAAGAAGGATTTGAGAAGTTTGGTAACCTCTTCAGACCACCAGTCTTTGATGGAAACAACTTTTCATACTGGAAATTACGAATGGTTGCTTTCATTCAAGGAACCCTTGGTGATGATATCTGGGATATGATTGAAAGAGGGTATAAACATCCTACTAAGGCTATATCTGAAACTAATCCAATTAGGATTAAGAAACTTCTTAGTGAATTTAATAAGGAAGAGAAAAAGGCATCCCTAGATAATAACAAAGGCAAGAATGCCATCTTTATGTCCATTAATGAACATGAATTTAAAAGAACATCCATATGTTTGACTTCTAAAGAGGCATGTGACACTCTTGTTACTGCTCACGAAGGTGATGAAAGAGTTAAGGCAGCAAAAACTCAAATGCTTGTCGAACAATACAACAACCTGATAATGGATAACAATGAATCCTTTGACGATTTCTACATTAGGTTAACTGATATCTTTACAAAACTTCATGCAAATGGTATAACCTATAGTAGACAGGAAATTGTTCAAAAGATTCTAAGGTCACTACCTTCCAAATTTGACAATAATAGATATGCCATTGAAGAAATGGACGACCCTAATATGACTCCTGAATTTCTTAGTAGTAAACCGAGGATCGTAGAGTTGGAGTTATATTTCAAGAAGCAACTGACTAGACAGAACAAAAAACCCACTAGTTCTAATGTTGTGTTTTCATCTAAAATGCATGTTCCTAAAATAAGTTCTTTAGACTTTGACCCTGACTCTGTTGATGACTGTGATTTGGATGACCTTGACAATCAAATAGCTCTTATGAGCAAGCATTTCAAAAAGATTCTTAAATTCAGAAATGATGTAGTCTTTAAACAAGGCAATTCAAATTATTAAGGAAATCAAAATTACAGACCTCATGACAAAGATAATGCCAAACACGCACATGACAATAAAAGGACCTATGACAATAACCAGCCTAAGACAGACCTGAAAGATGTGAAATGTCATAGATGTGGTAAAATGGGACATTATGCCAGTAAGTGCCCAACTAATTTTAGTAACAATAATAAGGCTAATGTATGTAAAACGTGGGATGGCTCTAGTGATTCTGATGAAGATGAAATGGAGTGTACCCAGAATGATGAATATTGCATGTCTTTATTTCCCTAGATTGTATATAATGATGATGATGCATGCCTAACTACTCACGAATCCGTGTTGCCTGTTGATGTTGATATTAATACCGCTCCAATTATTATTGAAAGTAATCTAAGTATGATTCAAAGCGTTAATATTATCGACGAACTGAACGTGTGCGTTAGTCCAAAAGAACCAAGTAATGTTTTAGGGGACACTTCACATGACACACTTAGCGAGTCTGATGATGATTTGCCTGATTTACATGAGTTGTACATAAAAACGGTTAAGAAGAGTGCTCATCTTGAAAAAATGATAAATTCCTTAACTATGCGTATCGATTTACTTACCCAAACCATTAGGAAGAATACTGAAGATTATAATGCCCCAGTGTATTGCCCCTTAAAAATAAAAGATTTGTCTAAGAAAAATCATGAGTTTGAACAAAAATATAACGCAATCCTTATTGAACTAGAAAAGTCTAAGCAAAAGGTCTCAAATGTGTTTAAAAAATGTCAACACTTTGAAACCCAAGCTAAATCTTATGAGGAAATTGTTATTGGAAGCAAATTTGACTCTGAAAGTAAGTCTGGCCTAGGTTTTGGAGAAATAGTGCACACCAGTAAGATCAAAGTTTCTCTTAAAAATATTACTTTTATCAAACAAGGCCAAACTTGTCAAACTGTTCAAAAAAAGGAATCTAGTCTTAATATCTCTCAAGAAAAACATGATTAGTACAATCAACAGTCTAATTCAAATGGTCATGCCAAATATGTTTTTCCACCCGTTAGAGAACAAAGATAAAAACTCAAGACCAATGACAAATGGACGACTATACCAAATAGAGCCAACCAATCTTTAAAGACTTTAGTAATAAAGTCAAGACCAACACCCATCAGTACTGTTCTTACTGCGACGTTTTTGGCCACACTCTTGAAGAATGTTTTCAAAAAAGGATATACACACCGACCTACCTTAACTTTAACTATTCTAGAAAAGGAAGAAATACTTATGTTCTCCATATACATGCCACATATAACTCTAGCTATAAAAAGAAAAAGGGAGGGTCCAAGACTAAGAAAAATCTATTTAGAAAGACCCAACAAACCTTTTCTAAATCAAAAGGCCACAAAATGATTAAAACTAAATCTATTTGGATTAGAAACGATGATCTATTACCCCAGCTCAAGTGCGAAATTGCCATTTCTGCTTTAAAGGCACAACACATTTCAACTGGATGGTATTTAGACTCTGGATGTTCTAAACATATGTCCGGGGATGAAACCAAATTGAAAAATAAGACAGACTTCCTTAGAGGTAGTGTCATGTTTAGAGATGGTGTTTCATCTCAGATCAAAGGTAAGGGAACATTGAGTGAGAATGGGCTTCCTGATCTAAATGATGTTCTCTTAGTTAAAGGCCTCAAAGATAATCTCTTAAGTATATCTCAATTATGCGATTCCAATCATACTGTTACTTTTTCAAAAAATGATTGCAAAATTATTGATGAAAAAGGAAACTGTATATTAACATGAAACAAAACTCAGGAAAAATGTTACACAGTAATTCCTAAGTCCGCGTCTTGCCATGTTCCCAAATTAGAGAATTCTGACCTTTGGCACAATAGATTGGGACAAACAAATTTTGATAATCTTAGAAGATTAAGCTCCCAAGAAATAGTTAGAGGTTTACCCAAAATCATTTTTTTTTTCAATCCGGTGTGTGGACCATGTCAGGAAGGGAAAATAAGTAAATCACCTCATAAGAAAGTTAAGGATGTCTTGACCATAAAACCTTTAGAACTTATCCATATGGACCTCATGGGTCTCTTAAGGACGGTTAGTTTCTGTGAAAATAGTTATATCCTAGTTATAGTAGATGACTATACGCAATATACTTAGGTTGCATTTATGGAACAAAAATCAGATACCTTCGGTGAATTCTTAAAAATTCTTTTGAAAATAGAGAATGAGAAGGATGCCCAGGTATGTCGTATTAGGAGTGATAGAGGTGGAAAGTTCAAAGACTTTGGTGTTACTGAATATTATGTAGCCAATGGATATAAACACGAGTTTAGTGCTCCCAAAACACCCCAGCAAAATGGCATCGCTGAACGTAAGAATATAACTTTACAAGAGATGGATAGGGTTATGCTACACGCTAAAAGTCCTCTTATATATTTTTTGGTAAAAGCTGTTCAAATCGCATGTCATATCATTAATCGTGTATACCTTAGGAAAAATTCCAAACAAACCCCTTATGAACTTTAGTTCCACAAAAAACCAAACTTAAAACATTTTAAAACCTTCGGGAGTATTTATTATGTCGGTAAAGGCAAAGAACAACTTTCAAAATTTGACACCCGAGGAGAGAAAGGAATATTTCTTGGTTATTCCCAAAATAGTAGGGCTTTTCGTGCTTTTAACTGTCGAACCAAAACCATTATGGAATCCTTTAATGTAATTGTAGATGATACGAGTGTAGGGAGTAATGAAAGTCAATCAATGCCACAAGATGAGGATGAATCAAATTTTATAATTGAAACCTCACAAGACACTAATTTACTGCCCCCCGAGAATCCTTCAGTACCCACTTGGGTTTCTAAAGACCATCCTATTGAAACTGTAGTTGGTAATCCTTCTGAACCTGTTAGAACAAGATCCCAACTTCGAAATGTGGCATAATTTGCATGTTTTGGTTCCCTTGAGGAACCTAAAAATGTAAATGACACCTTTTCTGACTCATTCTGGATCAATGCTATGCAAGAAGAGCTTGTCCAATTTCAGAGTCATGATGTATGGTATCTTGTTCCCAAGCCAAAATATTCGAAGGTTATCGGCACACGATGGATTTTTAAAAACAAAACAAATGAAAATGGGGAGGTCATTACTTATATGCAAATATTATGTATTTCATCCCTCGAACCTACGCATTTTAGCCCCCTCGGGTATCTTATTCCTTATGTTTATGCTCATTAACCAGATAACCTCAGATTTCTATGTTTAGATGCTTTGCAGGGGTTAATTGAATTTTTATAGGTATTTGGATGCTAAGTGTGAAGTTCAGATGCTTTCCGGCTAATTTGCATAAGCAATCGCACGTTCAAGGGCAATTCGGTCAATTCACAGTTTGGGCACCTGGCCTAACATCTTCACGGAAGTTGTATTCCTCCTTGTAAGTTTTGCGTAGCCATGAACGGTGCCCGATTCCGATCCCTAACGAAGAAGTTACGACATTTCTAGCGGAAGGGAAAACCAAACACACCAAAACAAGAGGAAATTGCTGCAGACCTGCTTTGATCGATAGATCGATCAAAATGATCGATCGATTCTTCAGTTTTTTCCATCGAGTTGAGACCGTGGGCTTAGTTTTCAACCATAGATCGATCGATCCCCTATTTTCTGCAGATATTTTGCCTTTTCTTTTCTTTTTCCTTTTCTTTGCTAATTTTATTCCAACTTACTATATAACCCATTTTGTTGTAAATAATAGAATAATTCGTTTTTAGGTTAGAATACCTTAGGGTTTTGGTGGTTTGGAGAGTTCTTCTTTATTTCTTCTTGGTTTGACACCCTTTTGGGTTTGTAAGTTGACTATTCATCTCCCCTACCATTTAATATAGCTTGTATTTCTTAATTTCTTGCTTCGTGGTTAGTTTATTTGCTTTCTAATTTAGTTTACTTGCTTTATTTACATGATTTGATTTAGTTGCTTTCTAGTGTAGATTTATCGCGTTTTTAATATGCTTTCTAGCTAAATTATTTTAGGTTGTGTCGGATTGAAATCGTTCCGGGTTGACATGTTGCTTTGCTTTGGTGATGGAGTTTACGGGTATATTTCGAGTGCATTGTCATAGTTATTTCCCCTAGGTGATTTGACGGGGCATATCATGTATGTTCCGTGCTTACGACCTTGCGTGCATAATTTTCGGGGTATTTGTTGATGCCAAAATCGGATTAGACTTTTATGCGAATCTAGGGGTGTGACAACCCTTGATTTAATTAATTGTCGAAACGAGACGCATTCTAAATAACTCATCGACCCATGTAACCATTTTATACTAATTAACTCGGATGAGAGATATTCGACGAAACCTATAGTTTTTACTCGCTTTATTAGTCTAGCTTTATTTTCCCTCGTCTAGATTAATCTTTCCCTTTTTGCATCTTTTTCTTGTTGTTGTAATCATCTTTTACACTTTTATTTAGGAATATTAAACTAATTAAATTTTAGCAACTCGTCTTTGTGGATTTTCAATACCCGACTTACTGCTATACTCACCCATTGAGTGTAGTCGTAGTTTAGGCTTTTGTATAGTGCAGGTGAGCCGAATTCAAAATGACCGATGCGTAAGTGACTCTCGCACCGCGGAAAAACCCTGCCTATCAAATGGCGCCGTTGCCGGGGACTAGTTTGTTTTAGAATTTATTTGATTTAGTATTTCGTAGTATTTTCTTTCTATTTGTATTATTTGCCTAACATTTTTCTAGGACTTCTACATTTGAGCGCCAAGAAACGCTTGAATTTTCCGCGCGCATCTACTTTGTGGAATTCGCCACTTCAAGCCATTTTTGGGGTAAGTATGTCTTATTCCAATTCTTTCGGTAATCATTGTTATAATTCTCAAAATTCTCATAATCCTATGACTTTCGGTCAATACTTAGGGTTCCAAAAATTTACAAATTCAAAAATGACTTTGGCGAGTATAACGAAAGTCAAAACTTGGGTTATTGGAATTTTGAGATAATGATAATGATTTTGGGTCTCTAATTACTTATAATAGGAATTTTAAAACGAATTGCAGTAGTTTTCAAAATTCTTATAATAATGAGTTTAAGTTTAAGTCCTATGGTAATTTTCAAAGTTCGCATTTTCAATAATCCACGCCTCGGCCTATGACTTTTGGCGAGGGCTTACGTAAGCTGGAAAATGATAAAATTGAAAATCGTTATCGGGAATAAAATCATTTGTGGGAACATGAATTGGATTTATTATTTGAATCCGACGACGATTTTTCTTTCGAGACTTTTGAAGTCAAGGAATGTTTTGAACCAAATGGGAACTTTATGCCTACTTTGGAACAAATCATTGTCGACTTTACCCATTGCGTAATATATATTTCAAGTGAGGATGAAAATGACGTAATATCTATTTGCAATGAAATGATTTCTTTTTTGGCCACCAAAGAAGAGCATTTAATTGAAAATGATCTTATTTCCTTCGAAATTCAATCTTGATGCGATGATGATTCATCTCGTGAGTTTGAATTTCTTTCCTCCCCATTTTCATTTTCTGTTATCACACCGTCACAAGTACCCGATGAATTGGTTTCAAACTTTAATGTGTTAAACCTTTTCGCCGATGAGGAGTACTTGCTCGAGTCGCCTTCCATGATCGCATCTTTGCCTTCGTGTGCGCCCCCTCCCATTCCAATTTTAAAATCTTTGGGAGGATATTATGCTTTTCTCGGTCCCCACATATTTTTATCACCCATTCAATCCAAATCCCCCATCGTCCCTCCAATACTTTTAACTGACGATGGTTCATTTCTTCCGCCTTACACATGCCTTCTGTTGTTCAAATGGAATTCATATTTTTCGGAGGGAATGCTTGAGAGTGAGGGTACACCGGTTATCCTCCAAAGTCAAATCGTTTTCATGGTGGACCCTCAACTATTTAGACTTCTAGTGTATAGTTAGTCTGAAGCCTAAATAGTAGGTTGTATATATTTAGCTTTTTATTCTTTTTATCTTTTCTTTCCTTCTTAATTTAGTCTAGTGTAATTAGTTAGATTTTTGTTATTTTTTTTGCTATGCTCGGTACTAACTTGTTTTGTAGATTCTTTGAACTTGTTTTTATGGGGATCGCTCCAATTATGGGTAATATCGCTCGTTTCCTCTCTTTAACTTGGTTCTTAATTCACATTGAGGACAATGTCAGGTTTTAAGTTAGGGGAGACAACCCAATGATGCATGTTCTCGATTTTAGAAGTTATTAGACTTTAGTCCTCCAATCATTGATATTATGAATAACTTCATGAATTAAACTTTAATCCCATGAGCACATGCATTTTTCTTGTTTTATTGATTTGGTTTAATATTTTTATAACTCGGTAATCTTTTGTTACATTATGTATACTTACACCGAGTGAGCTTTGGGCTTTTCTTCGTTTGTGAGTGTATACACTATTCTTTCCTCTTTGAAAATATTGAATTCATTGATAATCTCACTATTCTTTCATTGATCGTTCATTAATTGAGTTCATATATGAAATGAGTTACTTGAGCATGATTTTCAAAGTTTGTTTTGACTCTATAATTGCGTAAATTTTGTGAAATGATCATAGGCAATCTTTGTTATATCACCCATATTAGCCTTGACCTCACCTTTTATATGTTCCCTAGTCAACCCCTTTGAGCCTAAATATTAGCCTTTCGTTTCATAACCCAAATCCCATAACCAACTCCAAATTGGAGTTATACACCATACATATTACCTTATATACCTTTGTTTGGAATGTTACTTGGGATTGAATGATGTTGTGTAGTGTGGTTGCAATTTAGGCATATGAGAGTGAGAAAAGTAAAGAGAAAGAGATGTGAAAAAAGAGAAACAGAGAAAGCAAAAAGCAAAAGAAAACGAAAGAAAAAAAAAGAGAAAAAGAAGAAAAGAAAAGAAAGAGAAAGTTGTAAATGTTATGTATATAGTTCAATAAGCTTTGATTACTCTCCCCGATGATATATCTAATGCTCGTTTGGAACTTGTTTTCCAATTTTGCTATTGCCCGCATTTTCCCATTATCCCGAGTTTTCATTTCGAACACTTTGAATCCGTATATACATTCCTCTCATTTAGTACCATAGCCAAACCTACATTATAACCCTATTAAAGTCCTATGTGATTTTAAGTAGATGTATTTCAAAGGTTTAAATAGTTTTGATAATCTGTGAAAATGCATTTTGCCTCTTTTAATAAGCGGTATCTTTCATTGAGATCAAAATTTTTCATTGTATATATAGCGTTCTTCATTTGTGACGTGTGCGCGGCCTAGTTTCCCTTTATATTTACTCTTTATGCCCGCATGTTCTGTGTGTTACCTCCCTATTTCGAGTGAATTCACTTGATAAGTGTAATGCCCGTGAGGATTGAATATATGCTTGCCTTTATGTTTATCCGATTTATATAAATTTTGCCAAACCGCACTTTGCATGTGCTCGCTCCCCTCCCACATTTTAAGGTTTCAATTCTATGAGGTTCATTCTATAATGTTAATGATTTTGGACTTTTGTTTGAATTCGTTCAATGTGTTAATAATGTGTATGAAATCCTGTTCGCTATTATTGGGCTTGTCTCATGTTGGTTTGGGCTTATTTTGAGGAAACCATGTGATGTTTGTGGGTATCAGCCCTGAAAACCCTCACGAGACGACACTCGTCCTCTAGGGTAACTTAGGGGTTTAACGGCATATTGCATACGCTAAATGCAATCGAATGGCCCGCAAAAGTGGCCTTATGCTTTTATACCATACTTTTGTTCTATCTCCTACTTTTGGGTTGATTGTAGTTCTTATGGCATCCTATTTCACTTCTAGGGACTAACAATGTGTAAGTTAGGGGGTGTGATTATACGCAAATATTGCGTATTTCATCCCTAAAACCTACGCATTTTATCCCCCTCGGGTATCTTATTCCCTATATTTATGCTCATTAACGAGAGGACCTTGGATTTCAATGTTAACATGCTTTGTAGGGGTTAATTGAGTTTTTATAGGTATTTGGATGCTAAGTGTAAAGTTCGGATGCTTTCCAACTAATTTCCATAAGCAATCGCACGTTTAAGGTCAATTCGGTCAATTCACAATTTGGGCATCTATCCCAATATCTTCACGAAAGTTGTATCCTTCCTCGTAAGCTTCGCGTGGTCGTGAACGGTGCGCTATTCCGATCCCTAACGAAGAAGTTACGACGTTTCAAGTGGAAGGGAAAACCAAACACACCAAACTAGGAGGAAATTGCTGCAGACCTGCTTTGATCGATCGATCGATCGATCAAAAGGATCGATCGATCGATCCTTCAGTTTTTGCCATCGAGCTGAGATAGTGGGCTTAGTTTTCAACCATCGATCGATCGATCCCTTATTATCTGCAGATATTTTGCCTTTTCTTTTCTTTTTCCTTTTCTTTGCTAATTTTATTCCAACTTACTATATAACCCATTTTGTTGTAAATAACAGAATAATTCGTTTTTAGGTTAGAATTACTTAGGGTTTTGGGGGTTTGGAGAGTTCTTCTTCATTTCTTCTTGGTTTGACACCCTGTTTGGGTTTGTAAGTTGACTATTCACCTCCCCTACCATTTAATATAGCTTGTATTTCTTAATTTCTTGCTTTGTAGTTAGTTTATTTGCTTTCTAATTTAGTTTACATTCTTTATTTACATGCTTTGATTTAGTTTCTTTCTAGTGTAGATTTACTGCGTTTTTAATATGCTTTATAGCTAAATTAGTCTAGGTTGTGTCGAATTGAAATCATTTCGGGTTGACATGTTGCTTTGCTTTGGTGATGGAGTTTACGGGTCTATTTCGGGTCATTGTCCTAGTTATTGCGCCTAGGGGATTTGACAGGGCATATCATGTATGTTCCGAGCTTACGACCTTGCGTGCATAGTTTTCTGGGTATTTGTTGACTCCAAAATCGAATTAGAATTTTATGCGAATTTAGGGGTGTGACAACCCTTGATTTAATTAACTGTCGAAATGAGACGCATTCTAAATAACTCGTCGACTCATGTAACCATGTTATACTAATTAACTCGGATGAGGGATATTCGATGCAACCTATAGTTTTTACTCTCTTTAATAGTCTAACTTTATTTTCCCTCGCCTAGATTAATCTTTCCCTTTTTGCATTTTTTCTTTTTGTTGTAATCATCTTTTACACTTTTATTTTGGAATATTAAACCAATTAAATTCTTGCAACTCTTCTCTGTGGATTTTCGATACCCGAATTACCGCTATACTTACCCGTTGAGTGTAGTCGTAGTTTAGGTTTTTATATAGTGAAGGTGAGCCGAATTCAAAACGACCGGCACGTAGGTGACTCTCGCGTCGTGGCAAAACCCTGCCTATCAGTCATTAGAAATAAAGCTAGGTTGGTAGCACATTGTGACTCTCTGATAGAGGGAAATGACTTCGACGAAACTTTTTCACCTGTTACTCGTCTTGGGTCAGTTCGTTTCCTCCTTGCCATATCATGTCACCTTCAATTGAAATAATTTCAAATGGATGTTAAGTCCGCATTTTTGAATGGAATTTTGACCGACGAGGTGTATGTAGAACAACCCAAAGGGTTTGTAGATCCATCATACCCTAACTACGTCTTTAGGCTTAAGAAATCCTTAAACGGTTTGAAACAAGCTCCTAGAGCTTGGTATGAACGACTATCTACATTTCGTGTCTCTCATGGATTTGTTCGAGGCATAAACGATCAAACATTATTCGTTAGGAACGAATACAAACATGTTTTAATAGCACAAGTGTACATTGACGATATAATATTTGGATCCACTTATTCTAAACAAGTTAAGAACTTTTCCAACATCATGCATGCTGAATTTCAGATGTCACTTATGGGTGAACTTCAATATTATTTAGGTCTACAAGTAAAACAATGTAGTGATGGACTATTTATCACCCAATCCAAATATGCTTCCGAATTTGTCAAAAAATTCAGATTAAAAAAAGCTAAACCTTCCAGAACCCCCATGAGTACTTCACTAAAACTATCTAAGGATGATAATGGGAAAAATGTTGATCCTAATCTATATCAAAATATGATAGGGAGTCTATTGTATGTTACAGCTTCTAAACCCTACATTTCCTTCGCAGTCTGTGTCTGTGCTATATATCAAAATAACCCTAAGGAATCCCACTTATTGTGTGTGAAAATAATTATTAAATATGTCAAGGGCACTCTAAAATTTTGTATTTGGTACACTAAGGACACAACTAGTTCTAAATAGGATACACTGATACTGATTGGGCAGGGTGTTCAGATGATAGAAATAGCACGTTTGGGGCATGTTAATACATAGGAAATAACCTAGTAGGTTGGTCGTGTATGAAACAAAATTGTATTTCTCTATCTAGCACAAAATCCGAGTACATTACCGCAGGAAGTTGTTGTTCACAACTATTATGGATTAGAAAAATGCTTAGAGATTATGGTATCACCGAAAATTAATTAAATATGCTTTGTGATAACAAGAGTGCGATAAATATTTGAAAAAACTTGGTACAACACTCTTGAACTAAGCATATACAAATTCGACATCACTTCATTCGTGATCTTGTAGAATATAAAGAACTCATTATTAAATATCTGAATACTGAAAAACAGCAAGCTGATCTCTATACCAAACCATTGGATAACATACGATTTGAGTATCCGTGAATAGCTATAGGTGTAGACACCCTATTCTGGTACCCCTTAATTATCTTCAGGTCCTTAGTACCTCCCTTCATCACTATAAACCCAGGTTACGTCCCGAGTACTGACCTGAAAGCCATCGGGCACCCCCCGGCTCAGTTTGACCCAAAACTCAAACTCCTCATCTCGACCGAGACTCAATGAATCTTCGAAGGGCACTGAATACCCTTTCCAATGGTCCGCCCCGTGCGCGATTCCGACTTACCATGCGGACGAACGCGCTATTTGCATTCGAAACCTGACCAAGAGGACACCGGGTGCTCCCGGGCTCTATTTGACCTATGTCAACTCTTAAGCTCGATCGAGGATGAATGAATCTTCGAAGGGAACTGAATACCCTTTCCAACGGTCCGTCCCGTGCGCAATTCTGACTTTCCATGAGGACGAACGATCCGTTTGACTCCGGGAAGTCACCGAGCGTTTCCCGAGCTCGGTTGACCAAAGTTAACTCTACAAACCGGGTCAAACTCTTTTGAATGTCTAAGTACATCTCCTAACCTTTCCAACAGTATGCCCCATGCGCGATTCGGACTTACCATGCGGACAAACGCGCCGTTTGCTTCCGCGCAATTCCCCGTCCAATGGACCGACAAACGCTTCCGAGCCACATTTGACCCAAAGTCAAATCCAGAACTCGGGAGCGGTCTAAAGGACTTTCTAAGGTCTCTGAAATACCTTTCTAATAGCATGCCCCGTGCGCGATTCTGACCAACGATTTGCCCTCGGTGGCCAATTTTCTGAAAAAGCCTGAGGCGCACTGCCAAATGGCAGGTCCTAGATCCTGCCTATCGGCACCTGCCGATAGGCAGTGCCATGATAAGGCCGATAGGCAGTCCCCTAGGTTTATAAAAGGAGGCCTTGGCCTCATTTGCAAGAGGAGCCCAGATCTGATAGAAATCTCTCTGAACGAATCCCAAAAACCTCTCTCGAAGGCAGCGTGATTTCAACTTCCAAATCCCACTTTTACCTTCACTTTTCATCATCCTTTTCATCAAACTTGGTGAATTAGCCACTCTCCATCATCATCCAAGCTCAAGGGCTGCTCTCCAACATTCAAGATCAAGCTTAAGATCTTCAAGAAGGTCCAACTTTCTCAAACTCTCTCTCTTAAATTCTCTTGAATTCCCAATAACTTGTTTTCTTACTTAGCACTTTTATAATCTCATCTCACACATCCTAATATACTTTTTATTTATTATTATTGCACATCTCTTATTTTCATATAAATAAAAAACCCAAAGCAAGAAAAAGAGGGATTGCTCATAAATTCCAAGTAGGGGTTCTCACACTTTTTCCACAATTTTCTCATAACTAAAACACCTTTTCTACACACACACACACACACTTACAAATAAGAGATCCCACATTTGGATTTATGGGATAAACCCCACCTCTTTGCTTTGTATGAGAACTACGTGGACTTTGATGCCTTTATAGGCTACGTAGGCGTCTCGGGGTAAAACCCGAGACTCGAGTCCTTTCTCTCACTTTTTCTCTCATTTCCTATTTTCTCTAAATCCATTTTTCTTATATTATATATATCCTTAGTCTTGGTGACACATTACTCCATGTGCGTTATCTTTCCTTTATAGCGATCAACGTAGGGGTAACCGCGTAAATCTTATTTTTCTAATATTACTTTTATAATCTTCCTATGGATGACTCGCTTTATCTTTTCCATGATACAAGCCGAGGATTCCTACTTCCATTCTATATATATACACATGCACACATCTCACGGGGGGAAACATAAAGGAAAATAGCAAATATCCATGAGAGACCGAAAGGGCGGAATGGGTGCCTAACACCTTCCCATTTCATAACTAAGCCTCCGAACCCTTTTCGAATCATTTTGGTTTCGCACGCACCAGTATGTCTTTGGATGCCATCCTTCGGTGTGGCTTCCTCTTTTTATTTTGTCTGTTTTGAGTAAAATAGACTGGCGACTCTGAATCTCTCTACATTTTTCACACCTCACAAAATCGACGCCGGCCGAAGCGCTCTCCCGAGAGGGGACGCGCGGGACCCGAAGGATTCCTCCTCCCTTCGCGGCGGGGATCGACGGGGATGGCCGCAGTGGCGACTCTGCTGGGGACTTTTATTTATTTTGAGGGCTTAACTCTATTTACATGGATGCTATATTTGTTTATGCTTCCCCCCCCCCCCCCCCCCCCATATCTTCATATTCCCCTTTCTCACATGTATATCCCATGCTTATGCTTATGTTCACACACTTGTAGAAAATCCTCCATGTACACCTCACACCACGTACACCTAGGATCACGTATATCCCCATGTTGCACGCATCACCTATTCATACTTGGCGTACCTTTTGGGGTACTTGTACATTGTTCCCGGTTTGGTATAATCAAAGAAAGGCATTCTCATCATAAGCTACTAATAAGAGAATCATGCATGATTCACACGACATCACCAAAGAGCATTGATATTGATTAAATTTTACCCAGTAACTGGAGGGTCACTTCGTGATGGGCGCTAGTCCGGCAGGTCGCAGTTAGCCTAAGCGATATGACTCTCACCTTCCATTGGCCAAGTACCTTCGACGTATATCGAACGGTTCCCCCGCATCGTACCGCTTGACCTAAGTCATGACGGGAGGTATATCGTAGGGAATTCATTCACGTATGCCGAGTATATCGAATTTTCCCTCACACGTACCGTCCTCATGAGGTATATGGTGAGGTAATTCACGTACACTCAGGTATATCAAATGGCTTGTCCACACCTACCGATTGCCCGCAAGAGCAAGACGTATATCGTGGAAGTCACGCCAAATAGGGGAACCCATGCCGATTCACCCAACCAACTGCATACCCGCATATAGGTGTCAAACCTAGGACATGCACTTTAGATTGCCGGTTTTGACCCGAAACTCTGCCGAAATTCAGAGTCGATCTTCCGCCCAATTTTCGCGCATTTTTAAAACGGGACTCTGTCCGCGAGCCTGGTTACAAGTTCCAAACCGTAGCGTTGCATATATTAAAACCCCACTTTTCCAGGCTCAGGTCTCGTCCGGCATTGCATTTAGGAGAATTAAATACAAGTGAGAACATAATAATCATAATAATCATGCTGAGTTCCGTCTCCAAAAACATTTCTCCATTCCTTATCAAAAATCCAAAAAAACATTTCTCCCTTTCTTATCAAAAATCCAAAAACATTTCTCCCTTTTTATCAAAAATCCAAAAACAGTTACTTCCCTTTTCTAAAAAATAAATCTCATCCTACGCCTTCTCAGGTTGACCGCACGCCCTTGGCCTGGCTCCCTATTGGCTTAGGTCTTCAGTCAAATCACCCCGGAGTTTCGTCCGTTCCTCTACTACTTCTTTCGAGTCCGGAATCCATCCATCTTCCATGGAGAATGAAGATCAAGCACCAGTCATACAACCAGATCTTCCGACAGTCCTAGCTCAACTCGTGGCCAAGATTGACAACCTCCAAGCTGAGGTCCGAGAAATGCAACAAAACTAAGGCCCTATTCCTCAAGATCCCGAGGCCCTGTTCCCTCGTGATATGGGTCCACCCGAGCCCATCTGGGTCCCGAAAGAATATCAGCACGCTCCGCGTGCCCCTCCTGCTAATGGGCCGCCGCCTGCCCAGCTTCCAATGCCAAACATTCCCCAGCCTATGGCTAACTTGCCTCTGGTTGCTGATCCAAAGGAGGAGGAGTTGAACAAAGTCAAAGAGGATCTCAAGATGCTCACCAAGAAGTTTGACCAAGTCAGGATCTCTGGGAATTACAAGGACTACACCCATATGTCTCCTTATCCTAAATCAAGGTTACCCGAGAAGTTCAAAATGCCAAATATCGAGAAATTTGGAGGGAGTGGTCCCCCGATTGTTCATCTTCGCAGTTATCATCGTTCCATGACTCTACTAGGGGCTTCGAAAGAAGTGATGGCCCAATTGTTTCAGCAAACTTTGAAAGACAGTGCTCTCCGATGGTTTTTATCTCTTGAGGAATCCAGAATCCGTAGCTAGGAGGATGCAGCCCGAGAATTCATGTCGCAGTACAAATACAACGAAGAGCTTGAGGTCACCCGCCGTGATTTAGAGTTGCTCAAATAGAACTCTGGAGAATCAGTCAGTAACTTTATAGCCCGATGGAGGGAAAAAGCGGCTACCATGACCAATCGGCCATCTGAAGAAGAACAAGTAAGCGTAGTGAAGAAGAATTTCTTGCCCCATGTCCGAGCAACCATGGGAGGACAGTACTACCCCCATTTTCGAGATCTCAGAGAAACAGGAGTAGAAATCGAAGAGGGTCTTGCCAAAATAGAAGTTGAACCAAAGAAGGTGTCCGGACAGTTCACCCCGAGAAAATATGACAAGCCTGTCAGTGCCGCAGTCTCAACCATCAATAACATCTCTCAACCAACCACATCATGGGCACCGAAAAGCCGCCCTGCTCCCGTCCGAAGGGAATACACTGAGCTCCATGCTCCCCTCTCCAAAGTTTACCAAACCCTGTTAAGCCCAAACCTTATAAAACCCCTGGATCCACGTCCATTACCCAATCCACATCCCAGAAATTTCAAGACCGATGCTCATTGCGCCTTTCACCAAACAGCTGGCCATGCCACCGACCAATGCTTCCACCTTCGAAACATAATCCAAGATCTCATTGACCGGGGTACCATCGCCCCATCAACTAATCCTAAACCAAACACTACTCATAACCCACTCCCAAATCACACCAATGCCATCTTCTTGGAAGGAAACCCAGATTTCGATCCATCAACTCAAATCACACCCTTATACCCTTCTAAACCCCTTCAACTTTGCCCATATTTCCTCCTACACCCTACTAGCCTCGCTGATCAGGCGCTGTCACTCCTTACCAGAGCGTGCATCACTGTCCGGACCTGTTCTGAAAGTGGAGGTATAGAATTGTCAGAGGTGTTAAACCAATTCCTAGAGTTCGGGCTGAAATTACCCTCACAGATGATTATCGACTACCAGAGGTTCAGTACGTTGTTTTTGGAAACACAGAAATGGGCCCAAGAATCAGATAGGTGGATGGTACCAACCGACGAAATCTGCTTATATGATGTTGTCCGGATCATAACGGAAGCATTCAGGCAAACCAACAACATTTGCAGTATCACCGAGTTACTTGACACTTTGAAGCTGCAAGGGCACCTGGTCCCTTCACCTTTACACATCCCCACAGAATGGGAAGACCTATATGAAGAAGACGTTGAAGTTATGGAATACATTGACTTCACAAGGGAAAATAGAATTATTGCCACCGGATGGGGGGAAGAATTCGAAGTTTCAAATGAAGAACAAGCTTCAGGAGGAAATGGCCCAATAGCCGACTTATGTGGGATGATATCATTTGAGGAACTCCTCGGAGAAATAGATAAGGTGGAAGAACAACCTGAGATTGATGAGGAAACTGGATTTAAGTTTTTTCCTTCTTCAGTAAATCACATGACCAGATCTGGGAGACATTACCAAATTCCAAACTCACTACCAGCGAATGACAAAGGGGAGGGCATTGAAGACCTTCCTATGCCAGAAATGACCCCCAAGGAGATCAAGATCCTCGATCAATTGAAGAAAACTCAAGCTAACATCACTCTATGGGGGCTTTTCATGTCTTCCCAGCTACACAGAAATGCTTTGATCAAATTGCTCACTGGACCCATAGTTCCTCCCTCTACCACACCAGAAGAAGCGGTGAACCTGGTCGGATCCTTGACCTCTACCCGAATGCTGTCCTTTTCTGAAGAAGAAATCCCTAAAATTGGGCCAAATCACAATCATGCACTCAACATCTCCGTCGAAGTTATGGGGAAGGTTGTACCACTCTCTCTCATCGACAACGGTTCCGCTTTGAATGTCTGCCCGCTGAGGACCTTCAAATGTTTAGGTCTGAAATAAAGTGACCTCGCTCCAACATTCGCTGCCGTGCGTGCTTACGATAATACCCGCCGTGAGGTGATGGGATCCATAAAACTTATAATAGGGGTTGGACCTATAAACCCTGTCATCAAATTCCAAGTCATCGATATCCCAGCCTATTTTAACCTGTTGCTCGGACGACCCTGGCTCCACAATATAAAGGGTGTCTCTTCCTTATTCCATCAGAAACTGAAGTTCTTCATCGATGGGCGAGTCATCACCATCTTGGGTGACGACGGTAACGCCGAGGGTGCAAGAACCAATAGTCCAATTCTTGAGATACAACACGGGTCAAATGATATGTTCCTATCAGGTTTTCGAGTCAACCCATCCCTACTTCCGGCAGGGGACTGTTTCAAAGAAAGGGTTTGTTCAGAATATGACCCTCATGTCAATGTCAATGTGATTCAGATGTTCAGAAACATGCACTTCATGCCCGGACTGGGACTGGGACAAAGGCAGCAAGGGATACTTAAGCCCATCGAACTGAAGAAAGCTTTCCCTCCTTGCGGCTTGTGATATCAACCATCAGAACCAGAACTCAGAATGATCCACCAGACTCGATCAAAGAGAGGGTTAGACTTCGTACGAACTATCTCGAGAGATTCTTTAAATGGACGATTCATTAAGGAAGGCGAGGATTTCCCCTTTTGCAATTTTCCAGAACCGTGGTATGACCATACAGATAAGAAGATGAAGCCTGGAATAGAGATCTTCTTCGAAGATAGCTATCCATGGGCCGAACGTTACCAATACCAGGTGCCACCGCTTATCAAAGATACTGAAGAATCTAATGAAAGTGACTCCGAAGATTCCTTCAACCTGCAGACACTGGGGCTGACACTCTGTATGGTTCATTCAGGCACTACATCAAGGGACCCGTCCCGTCTGATTAAAGCTGCTGATATACCTCTCCTCAACTGGCATGCTGCGCCAGTTCTACCTCTTGAAATCTCCCTCAACCCCAATGTTTACCCTGTTTTATCTACTATTGTCCATCCTTGCTCAAATGTAATCGAGACCTCTTTTGATGAGGTTCTCAATGATGTTTTTCTTATCAATGAAATAAACGAAGATTTTGAGTATCTTGCTATGCCTTACATTAATTGTGTGGATTTTAATCAAACTTTTGATGATGATGATTTATCAAATGAACAATTCTTAACTGATCTAAATAAGGTTAATAATAAACAACATAACCGCGTTCAAGTTAATGAAGAAGAGACTGTCATTATTAATCTCGGTTCTAGTAGCCAACTGCGCGAGATTAGGATAGGGGCCACCCTTGACGAGCATGAGCGCGTACAACTCGAAGAATTACTAAGGGAGTTCGTGGATGTCTTTGCATGGTCCTACGACGACATGCCCGGTATTGATCCCGAAATAGCTCAGCACGAGATCCCCATTCTCCCAGATGCCAAGCCAGTTAAACAAAAGTTGAGAAAGCTCTGCACCGAATGGTCGCTTAAGGTCAAAGAAGAGGTGATCAAACAGTTGAACGTGGGTTTCATTCCAGTAATCGAATATCCCACATGGCTGGCCAACATTGTACCTTTACCAAAATCAGGAGGGAAGGTTCGAATGTGTGTGGATTACCAAGATTTAAATAAAGCTTCTCCGAAGGATGATTATCCGCTACCCAACATCGACATGATCGTGGATAACACAGCTAGTCATGCTCTTAAGTCATTTGTCGACGGATTTGCCGGATACAACCAAATTAAGATGCATCCTGACCACCAAGAGAAAACCGCATTCATCACCCCATGGGGAACTTTTTGCTACACCGTTATGCCATTCAGTTTCAAGAATGCTGGGGCTACCTAACAAAGGGATGCAACAACCTTCCTGCACGATCTGATCCACAAAGAGGTCGAGGTTTACGGGGATGATATGATTATCAAGTCCAAAACTAGAGAAGGTCATGTTCCCGCTCTTCAAAAGTTCTTCGAACGACTACGGCAGTATCAGATGAGACTTAATCCATAGAAGTGCGTCTTCGGCGTTACGAAAGGAAAACTCTTAGGATTCATGATCAGTGAGAAGGGGATAGAAGTAGATCCTGCCAAGCTGAGGGCCATGCTTGAGATGCCACCTCCCCGAACAGAGAAGGAAGTCCGAGGCTTTCTGGGGAAATTATAATATATCAACCGGTTCATCAGCCAGCTAACCTCCATCTGTGAACCAATCTTTAAGCTCCTTCGAAAGGATTCAACCAAGGTTTGGAACGAGGCCTGCCAAGAAGCTTTTGATCGAATCAAACAATACCTAACCCAACCTCCAGTTCTCATGCCACCACAGCCTGGTCTACCTTTTCTCTTATACCTAACCATAACAGACACTACAGCCGGGGCTTTGCTAGCCCAGTACCTCGAGGACTCCCGCAAAGAAAGAGCTATCTATTACGCCAGTCATAAGTTGGCCGGGTACGAGGTCAACTACACTGCTTTGGAAAAAGCATGTGTCGCACTTGTCTGGGTCACCCAAAAGTTACGACATTACATGCTCGCCTTCCCTATTAAACTAGTATCCCGAATGGATCCCATCAAATACCTGCTTGAGAAACCCGCCTTGTCTAGCCGAATGGCCCGATAGTTGATGCTCCTAACCGAGTTTGGTATCGTGTACGTCACACAGAAAGCCGTTAAAGGAAGAGCCATCTCTGACTACCTCGCTGACTACCCTATAGAATAAGCAGATGTCTGGATCTCCGAATTCCCTGATGAAAACATCCTCTACACCACTCAAGACTGCCCCCGATGGAAAATTTTCTTCGATGGCGCTGCCAACAAAAGGGATATGGCATTGGGATACTTCTGGTCGCCCCAGATAACTCCCACACTCCCATCGCCATTAAATTGGATTTCCCTTGCACCAACAACATGACAGAATACGAGGCATGCACAGTGGGCCTCCAGGTCGCTCTCGAGAAAAGTATTCAATACCTCCATGTATACGGGGATTCTGCCCTTATCATCGGTCAAGTGCTCAAAAAGTGGAAGGTCAAGGACGAAAAGCTTCAACCCTTTCATGCCCAATTAGAAGAGTTGGCCTCCTAATTTCGAGATATCACCTTCCATTACCTACCCCGAGCAAAGAACAACCTAGCCGATGCCCTCACTACTTTGGCTTCCATGGTCGACATGCCCGAGGGAATAACAATGACCCCCTTCCTAGTTCAAAAACAAGACAGATCGACCCATTGCTACCATATTGAGCTTGTCTCCACTGAAGATCCCGAACTAGCCGATTACTGGTACTATGATATTTGGTGCCTCCTCAAACATGGTAGGTATCTCGAGGGTTCCAACAAGAACGACCGAGCTACCTCCGAAGGCTGGCCGCTCAGTACATCATCTTCCATAAAGCACTACTCAAGAGGAATTTCAATGGAACTCATTTGCACTGTATTGCAGGGGCTGACATTGAAAAGATAATGCAGAAAATCCACAGCGGGGAATGCGGACCTCATATGAACGGTCACATGCTTGCCATAAAGATCATCCGACAAGGCTACTACTGGACCACCATGGCCCAGGATTGCACCGCCTATGTTCGGAGGTGCCCTAAATGCCAACAGTTCTCCAATCTCCAACATATACCTCCGCGGGAATTATACAACATGACTTCTCCCTGGCCGTTCTCCACCTGGAATATCGACATCATAGGGAAGGTTACACCAAAAGCGTCAAACGGGCATGAGTTCATCCTGGTTGCCATCGATTACTTCACCAAATGGGTTGAAGCTGAGTCATACGCAGTATTAAATGCCAAGAAGGTGGCCAAATTCATCAAGAAGAATATCATCTGCCGATATGGGGTCCCGCACGAGCTAGTGTCGGATAATGGTTTGCACTTTGAGGCAGAAGTCACAAAAATAGTCAACGAATATGGGATTCAGGGACACAAATCTTCTCCCTACCGACCTCAGACCAATGGTGCTGTTGAGGCCGCAAATAAAAACCTCAAAGCCATCATCAGTAAGATGACCGAAAGTTATAGGGATTGGGCCGATCGGATCCCCTACGCCCTCTGGGGCTATCGAACCTCAATTCGAACCTCTACTGGGGCTACCCCTTACTCCCTGGTTTACGTCATGGAGGTAGTCTTACCTGTGGAGCTGAAAATACCCTCGTTACGTGTCATGCTCGAAAGCAAGGTTAGTGAAGAAGACTGGTGCCAAAGCCGTCTTGATGAGCTGACCCTCCTAGATGAACGGAGATTAAAAGCTTTTTACCACATACAAGGATACCATCGCCGAATAGCGCGATCATTCAATAAGAGAGTCAAGGACCGCGGTGTCCGAGAGGGGGATTTATCCCTCAAAGAGATAATCGAACCCATCTGGGATCCCAGAGGAAAGTTCAAACCCAATTGGTGCGGCCCTTACATTGTGAAGAAAATCTTATCCGACGATGCCGCCATGCTCACTGACCTGGATGGGGAAGAGATGGCTCGTCCAGTCAATGTGGACCGTCTCAAGAAGTTCTACCCCTAGTCCAAAATCTCAGCGCGCTACGACTCTTCTCATCCCCCATCTATTCTAAAAAAAAAAAACTCTCTCCATTTCCTTCTACCTAGAACTACGTGGGACTGATCCTCTGCAAAAACTATTTTCAAACAGATAAGAACTTTTTCAAAAACCCCAGAGGTACGTAGGCAGCTCATACTCCTCACATGAGCACGACCCCTTCTTTTTCACAAAATACCATTTGTTTCTTACCCCCGAGAACGACAGTTCATTCTAAACATCTACTTGAACAAAATGATTATGTATGCCTTAGCGATTGGTATAGATAATTCAAAATACAAAATTCATCGAAAGGCACAGCTGGATGATCAGAAACTTATTTATTTCATTAATAAGAAACTACAATACATATTGCATAAAGAAAAAGGAACGGATAACTCCCTTCCCCCCTACTACCATAAAAAACCAGACAAAATCCCCCACATCTGTTGCATAAATAAACTCCCCAGGAGTCCTACCCACAGCTACCCGAAGAGCCAGCACCCTCATCATCCACGTCCTGAGGATCCCAATTTTCTCCTGCCTGAATGGAGTGCCACAAACACTCCATGGACTGATGAGCCTTAACCATCTTCGAAAAAACCACAACAACCCCCTTCCATGGAGTCAGATAAAACAAACCACCTCCGACCGGTCTCTACTGCCAACATCTTGCTGAATACTTCCCTCCACAACCACTTCATATAATCTTTGGGGACATGGCAAAGCTTCCCAACAGACTGAGAGGGACGGGTCGACAGACGCCGATTTTCCCATAGAGATCCTAGCAACAGACGCAAGCGCTCAGTCAAATCTTCTACTGGAAAGAAATTTGAGGTCCGAGGGGGCACGACCTGCGCCCAGCCAAACTGGCGCAAAAGTCGCCAAGGGAAATAAAAAGAGGTCTGCCTAATACCAACCAGCCGCACATATGAATATTCTCCTAGCTCCAGAACAGGCTGCAACTGTCCCCACCAAGGCACTGACCAATACAACCCACAAGCCCCATGCTCCACAAGCCAATTCTCCCAGTTCTCAACATACAGGCCCATGCGGATGAAGTAGCGCGAAAAAAAGTTGGGTACAGCCGACAAAGGATATTCTAGAGGAGTCGACAACCGGAATCTTTCAGACAACCACATGAACAGCATCACAGGGCTACCCCTCAAAAAGTCTGAACGACCTTCTCTCCAAGCATCTAGGCCATTCAGAGTTTCTGCCAATATCACCGTCGCAGGATTGCGACGGTATGACATCCATGAGGTAATGGCTGCAAGTTGTGGTCCACCTGCAATTCCCCAATCACCAACATCAATTTTGAAACCAGGCCCAAAACGACGGCTCTAGCATAGACAGCATCACTTACTTCCCGCGAACGCACGGACTGCAACACCGCCGGGAGGGAGATCATTCCTCTGGCCACTAATGACCTGGCCGCCGAAGGCGAGATATGAAGAAGCCCAACCAACAAATCCCTAGGAGAACGGGAAAATTTGGGTAAAGCTGCGGCAACACTAGGATTCACATCCAGTATGGAAGAAAACTCCTCGTAGGTAGGACAAACTTCTTCCAACCCAAAGCGGAATACATGGTCTTTGGGGTACCAAAATTGTACTGCCTCCATCAGCATATTCCACTCAAAAGGTCGATTACGCCACAAGGAGACTCGACGCATATTGAAGGCATCATAGTCGACATTATGAGAGCACATAGCTTCCAAGGCTTCGAGGTAATTGGCAAACTCGATACTACCAGGGAGAGCCATCTTGCAAGACTAAAAGATGATGGGTGGGTATGAAGAATGTAAAAGGTGTGAGGAAAACACTCCACCCTTCCCCTTTTTTATACTTAAAAATCCTCACAAGGGACATAATCCCTGCAGAAATCGAAAGGAACCCTACCCCACAACGTACTAAAGGTTGAAGAGGGTACCAATCAAAGATTTCAATTGATGGGACTGGACTGAACCGCCGATAGGCAGGCCACGGTGCTTGCCAATCGGCAACCCCCCATTTTTGGAAATCTCCCTTTTTCCTCTTTTGTCAAAATCAAAAAAATAAAAATTGATATTCTCAACAGAATTTCAAAATCCCTTTTCCTCCTTATATAATTCCCTTTTTTAAATTTCCTCCATTCCTTCTTTGTCAAATCAGAAAAATCCATAAAAATAAATTGACATTCTCAAAAGAATTTCAAGAATCCTGTTCCCTCCTTATGGGATTCCCCGTTTTGAATAAAATAACTTTCCTTTGAAAGATTTCTAAAAATATTCTTTTTTTTACGGTCTCAACAGCAAATTAAAAAGCGCATGAATTCATTTCATCATTAAAATAAAAGATAGTCAAAAAACTGCATTTCATTGCATATATATGTTTTCTGTGTTACATCATTTTTGCAGGAAATAAAGAAAAGCCAAAAACAACGGGACTCAGCCCGAACCCACATTTCACTCCCTCTCTCTCTCTCTCTCTCAAGAATTTCCATCCCGTCTACGCGCTCTCTTTCCCCTACGGCGAGATGACACGCCCCCACTACCTGAGTCAGAGTCTCCCCCAGACGAGGCTGACGGCACCAAGTAAGAAGGAACAGGGACAACCTCCCGAATGTGGGCAGTCACCGATAATATCCAATCCCAGATGTCCCTGAGCCAAGTGGTCGACACCCGGATTTGCTGCAAAGGAAAGGCAAAATCAGTATCAAGCAAAAGAAATAAAAAAAGAGAGGAAAAGAACCGAAAGGTTTATCGCAGGACGAAGGACATCCTCTGTCAAGACCAGCTCCTCCGGATCCATCGCAAGAGGACGATGCAGCATCGGCACTGTCCCTCCATCAGCCCGTCGGATGTTGTACGAAGGAGTGTGCAGCCGAACAAAAGGGACCTCCAAGGTCGCCGCCGTCGCAGGTGCCGACGGACCACCACCATTGAGGGAAGACCCCACCGCCCGACTCGAACCAGCAGGAGGAAAAGGCAAAGCGTCATGTATACTGGGCGCCATCAACCAGCTCGTCACAAAGTCATATAATCATACGGCGCGGTCGTATCAGTATACAACGCATAGGACTCGCCAATCATCGCCGTGATCCTTTCATCCTCCAATAATTGTCGCTTCTGGCTCATAGAAGTAGGAGGCTGCGTGGGAGGCACCACCACCTCCTCCTCAGGAATCTGACGGATCACCCTCTCCCCGAGGTACTAGGAATGGCCGAACTCATGCGCCAACAAACGCCTCATCTGCGCGTTCACCCCAGTCACCCCCGTATCCTGAATGGCGGTCCCCCAAGGATAAAAGGTCACCTGAAAATCCCCAAGCAGACATAAGTCAATACAAAATCAGAAGAGGAAAAAAAACTAAGGCTGAAGTGGAAAGAGTCTTACTTTACCACTGGTCAGGTCATTCAAGACCTGAAGCACCGCCTCCAGGGAGAGAGATCCCTTCGAATGCCGGTTGGCCTTACGCCATCGATACAAGCGACAGAAGCCCCCGACAGTGTTGTCCTTCAGAGCAATCAGTGGGGTGTTGCACCCAATCACCTCATAAAACCACGTCTGAATTCACAAGCAAAAAGAAACGCATAAGGAAAATGCGAATGCATGAAATGGAAATGCGCAAAGTAAAGAATACCTCAAGGATATACGTGGCTCCAGTAAAAGTCTGCCGGCAGCACCGGCTGAATGCATCCAGAGAAGAGTAAAAGTTCGCCAAGGTCAGACTCCCCCAGTCATAGAAAGGGATGTTCGAAAACATCCTCATGTATGGCAGAAACCACAAATGGACGACGTCGCCGCTCGACGCCACCATGAAACCTCCCAGCACTAATAAAATGAACAACTGGACCATCTGCCTCACTTGCAGCCCGTCCTCCACATCAACCACCCTGCTCAGCAAAACACCCTTCAGCAAGGACAGTCGAATAGAATCTCCAGAGACTATCCTCCTCACATCACCGAGTATCGCATACACCGCCTCCGCCCTCACCCACAAAGAGCGGTCCACCTCTATCTACTCCCCGTCACAATCCAGCCCCAGCAGTTACTGCACATCTATGGGAGTCACCGTCATCTCCCCGAAGCCAAAATGAAAAGTGTGGGTAGTGTCCCACCACCTCTCCCCCAAGGCACACAAAACTGTTGTCGAACGAGGCGTCTCATCCAGCGCAGCCGCCAACCTCCCAAAACCCGCTGATGATACCATCTAGCACACCACGGGTGGAAGAATCTCCCAAACATCCCTAAGCCCCGTCGTCCCGCGGGCACGCATGTTCTTCAAAGAAATATCCGACCGGCGAAAGGAAAAATTCAGTCAAAGGTCAAGAAGAGGAAAAATCACCCAAAAAGGAAAGAATGCCAAAGGTCAGGTTATTTACATAACCACCGGGAATCACTCTCGAAGAGCGATGAGGCGATGGCTCCCGCAGCAAGGTCCGATCATCCGCAACCGGCTCAAATGCATCAAAGGCATTCTCGTTCCCCAAAGCAAGGGGCACCCTGTCCCTCCAATCCACATTCGCCCAGTCATCAACGGTCAACCACTCCTGGTGGACAGCGGTGCTCACAAAAGGGGACATTTCTTGAATATCGGAATGCTAGAACGATTTGCACAGAGGAATCGTAAAAAGAGAGAAGGCAGGAAGCTGTGAAAAATGAGGGGAATTCGCCCCCTTTATATAGGAGGCCAAATGCCATGCCGATCGGCAACCCACCTCACCATACCGGTCGGCACTGTCTCCTCACCTTCCCGAGGTAACCCAAAAGTCTGTTCCACTGCCGAATGGCATCTCTCAGTCTATGCCGACCGACACCCCCCTTAAAATTTCGTGCAAAAATTCCCAAAAAATACCAGAAAGCCTCGAAAATCCCCGAAAAATTACTAAAAATCCTAGGAAGGATTTAGAACGTTTTCATCAAGGAAATTTCGCACTCCTTAGGGCGACACACCGTTTTCCCCAAAGGAGCCCTCAAATCCAAGTGATTGACCTCTCGGGCAAGGCGCCCGGACCACCGAATCACCTCCTCATCAGACTTTAAAACCATCGGCTATCTGGTGCGATACATTATCACATGGTACATTTTCCCAGCAGAAATCAGAAGAACCACTCGCCCCGAGCAATATCTCCCAAAGGACAATCCAAATTTTCCCCGGCCCATTCATCATTCCCCAGCGGAATCTTAGATCCAAATTCTTATTCCCAGCGGAACCCCTCTTCCCCAGTGGAATGCTCAAAAACTAAGTGAAAACTCCTCCCGATAAAGCTCCGAAAAATCCCTAAGGATCACCTGATCACTTCCCCAGCGGAATTCTCTTACAGCACCCAAAATAGGTTGTTCTCCCCTGCGAGGTCTCCTAAAAGGCTTCCCCCAGCTATCATCTCCCAACTCAAAGCGAAATCACAAAGCTCTTTCTCCAGCAAAATCAAAATACAATCTTTATCTACTCTTAGGTCAGAATTGGCCCCGGTCTTAGATCGTCACCTTAGTTAGGTCAGGATTGACCTCGGTCCTCGGTCGTCACCACTTTTGGGTCAGAATTGGCCCGGTCTTGGATCGTCACCTTAGTTAGGTCGGGATTGACCTCGGTCCTCGGTCCTCACCACTCTTGGGTCAGAATTGGCCCCGGTCTTGGATCGTCACCTTAGTTAGGTCAGAATTGACCTCGGTACTCGGTCGTCACCACTCTTGGGTCAGAATTGGTCCCGATCTTGGATCATCACCTTAGTTAGGTCAGAATTGACCTCGATCCTCGGTCATCACCACTCTTGGGTCAGAATTGGCCCCGGTCTTGGATCGTCACCTTAGTTAGGTCAGAATTGACCTCGATCCTCGGTCGTCACCACTCTTGGGTCAGAATTGGCCCCGGTCTTGGATCGTCACCTTAGTTAGGTCAAAATTGACCTCAGTCCTCGGTCGTCACCACTCTTGGGTCAGAATTGGCCCCGGTCTTGGATCGTCACCTTAGTTAGGTCAGAATTGACCTCGATCCTCGGTCGTCACCACTCTTGGGTCAGAATTGGCCCCGGTCTTGGATGGTCACCTTAATTAGGTCAGAATTAACCTCGGTCCTCGGTCGTCACCACTCTTGGGTCAGAATTGGCCCCGGTCTTGGATCGTCACCTTAGTTAGGTCAGAATTGACCTCGGTCCTCGGTCGTCACCACTCTTGGGTCAGAATTGACCTCGATCTTGGATCGTGACCTGAATTAGGTCAGAATTGACCTCGGTCCTCGGTCGTCACCACTCGTAGGTCAAAACTGACCTCGACCCTCTGAATTGGTCATCATCATCTCCTTAGGTCCTCAGAGCTGACCTCGATCCTCCGAATTGATCATCCCCAGCATACTTCTTAGGTCCTCAGAATCGACCTCGACCCTCTGAATCGATCATACTCCCTCAAAAGCATCATGCGATGTCTAATCGACGGATATCATTTGTTCCAAACTCACCCGTCGAGGGGCTCTGTAGACACCCCATTCTGTTACCCATTAACTATCCTTAGGTCCCTAGTACCTCCCTTCATCACTATAAACCCAGGTCACGTCCCGAGTACTGACCTGGAAGCCATCGGGCACCCCCCGGCTCAGTTTGACCCAAAAGTCAAACTCCTCATCTCGATCGAGACTCAATGAATCTTCGAAGGTGTAATACCCCGTATTTTTATGCTATATTAATTTGGGGATTTATTAAATTTAATGTGAATTAATTATTTAATAAAAATCCGGAAATTAATTATGTTATAATTATTAACGTGATGAGAGTTAGTAATTATGGGAAAATTTGTTGAATATTACTAATGAGCAAAGTAATATATAATAGTGGTCATATTAAATGTCACGAGTGAATAAAATGACAATTTTAGAAATTTGAGTCGGGACGCGCCCGTGTCGCGTCGGGACAAAATATTGATAAATAAAAGTGAATATTTTATAAGTTGTCCTTATGGTCGTTTTGAGTGCGCCAACGCGTCCGGAAGGGTCTAGATAGTCAGAAAAGTATACCCGGGGGTTTGATTTGGGTCTCGGGGCATTTTTAGGCCTAATTAGTACCCCGGGAGGGCATTTTAGTCATTTTGTATTTTTAGGTAATTAAACCCACGAAAATTAAAAGGGTTATATCAGATGTTTAGGTTATCTCCTAGGGTTAGATAACTCAAAACACTAGAACGGCCATTGGAGAGGAGAGGAGAGAGCTCTCAAGGCATTCCAAGGCTCAAAACTCACCCGTTTGCACCGCCGCCACCGCCAACGCGTAGATCGCGAGATGGGGAACGCAACCACACCAATTTTGGCACCAAACTAGACTTCTGAAAATCCCAGGCAAGTGTTTATCTTGCTTATTTCGTTGATGAATCTTTCATATTGTTTTAGGAATGATTAGGATGAATTGTATGGAAGAAAAACCCAATTTGAGATAGGAAATTGCATGTAGTGATGACTTAAATGATATTCTGGAAACCTTTGGTGTTTTAGAGAATTAAAACACGATTTTTGATGTTGTATAAGAAGGAAATTCTGGGAAAACAGACTAGAACCATGATTAAGAGATTTTTAGGGTTCTTGGGTTTTAAATGAATTTTGACTTGTTAATCCATGATTAGTGATAGAAACCCACATGCTTTACGTAGGGAATTCTTGATATGATGATAATATATTAGTAGTATGAATTCTGGGTCGTTTGGGTATGAAAAATATGGAATTTGTTGAGGTTAGAAGATGAAACCCGTAACTGCAAAACTGCAGATTTCGCATACCTGCTTGATCGATCGATCGAGCCCCAGACCTCGATCGATCGACCCCTCCTGGCAGACTCATGTTTTCCCTTCTTAATTGGTTGAAATTCACTTTAATGAGGAATAATTCATGGACACCCTTATAAATATGTTTTGAGAGATAAAGAGGACCAGTAGGGTATATAAATAAGTTTTGGGACCTTTAAGGTTAGACGAGAGTTGTATCCTTGGGAGATTTCATATATAAGAAATGATAAAACTACGTATTTAAAGTGAGAAGATTACGTAAAATAGTTACGAAAGAGAATAGATGAATACCTACTGAATTTTTATAGGTGGGAGAATAAAACCATGAGAGTTATGTGGTAAGTTGGAATAATACCGAATCAAGGTTAGAAACGAACTGTTACATGTGATAACAAATAATGAGATATGAGAAATAATGTCGTAAGTATGGGATTTGAGAATATACCCAATATTGATGTGGTAATATTAGTATAGTTATATGATTGTGTATGCATATGCTATCTATGTGTGAAAAACATGCCCGCGCTACTTTCTATCCCTGAGGTTACCGCGTTGGGACGATCTTATCTCGTGTGCCTTATGGGGGATATTGACTCGTACCCTAGAAGATAGAAATCCTAGGTACAGACTATCGAATCGGTAGTCACGGTCCTAAGAGACATGAGGGTATGTACTGACCTCTTGGACTTGGAAACTATGTTTCGCCTCAATATTGTTTGTGTATGTATTTATACAGTTCGAGAGTGATTCCGAACTTGTATTCCCTTTAGTACGATTGATACGGGGATTGGATAGCAGAGTATTCCCATACCATAATTTTTTTTGTGGAGTGCTATTAGAATATATATATTATACGAGTATTTAATATATATGAACTTCTGAAATAGGGGAAAATGCCTACTGTGTTATGGTAAGTGAGACATGTATAATGACTAAAATTGGAAATACTTGTTTTGAAAAGTATAGTATGATATTGAAAAACTTTATGAATCAATAAAGTTAAAATGAGCGTTTTGTACTAAATGAAATTTTCCTTTTAAACCATGATGTTGTTAAATCTTAAATCTTAAGAGTCACCTAAGATAAGTTAAATCCTTGGGGAAAGATAGTGTGATATATGATGAGATAGACCATTGGGAAGGTTAGTGCGATAGGAGTGCACATTAGAATAGAGGTGAGAATTTCTCAAGAGAGTGTTGCACTAATATGTTGTTGCATTGGCCTGTATCAATTTAAATACTTGCTAAACGAATTTTTAAATCATATACACTATCGGGCTCTAACCCGTTTCTATTCCTCTTTCTCTCTTGTATATATATGTATATATTACAGGTGCCCAGCCACAGGGGCGTCTTGCTTAGGATCCCTTGGAAGTAACGTGCTGCAGCTTAGGTTGGAGTTGCAGGCCACTTGATTAGACGATTTTATTTACTTGATTTCCACTTCTATCATTCTCAGTTTTTGGGGCATGTGTCGCCCTTTCCACTATTTATCTGTTTTATTGGGACATTTGTATTTCACTTATTTCTAGTACTGTTACTTTGGGATTTATTCAGCATGTATGTTTTACTTTAAGTTTTAAATGCTGGGATTTAGTTGTTGAATGTTTAAATTAATTGGATTATATGTTCCAGGATTATTGTGGTATGTTTCTTTAAATGTTAAATTGTTGTAGATAATTAAATCTTTATTTTCAAAATAAAGTTTGGAAAGTAATGTTTAAAAATGGTTTTGACACTTAGCTTAATTAATTAGGGTGTTTAAATTGGAAATTTATTTTCACGACAGTGATGCTAAGAATGATCCAACTGTTCACCTTGATTTTAATTTAATAAAGGAGTGATCGCCCGGTATTTAATTAGGCGGGGTGTCACAGGTGGTATCAGAGCATCAGATTCTAGTGTCCTTAGGATCTGCACGGCTTATCTCATATCCAGCTTAGCGTCTTTCAATTAGAGCCCTAATATTAGGAATGTTGTGTTCTTCTTTATGCGTTGGAAATTCGTGCTTCTGCAATTTGTCGATGTGAATATTGAACTTATTCAGATTAAATTTTAATTTTCAGATGGCCTGTCAGGATGAATAAGCTAACGCCATTGGGGAAGTCAATGAGCAAGGACAACTCACACCTCAGGTGTCTCTAAAAGGGGTACCAATCGCTGAATTTGCGGGCATTGTGGCACAAGCAGTTACCTCTGCAGTCTTACAGTACCACGATCGCAACATGCAGCTTAGAGGAGGTAAAAGACCTAGAGAGGCTGGTCAAATTCATGTGACTAAAGTTAAAAAATGTGCGAAGGCACCGAAGTTGCGACAACAAGCCACTCAAGACCGAGACAGTTCCAGAGGTAACAAAATATTTGTAAAGGGCCAAAAGTGTCGGGGCCAACAAAGTCAGGGTCAGAATGAAGTCACGAATAGGTGTTTCAGTTATGGAATGGACGGTCACAAACGTCAATCTTGTTCGAATCAGACTGGGGAGAAACTACAACCCAACCATCGAGGAATTTCGGGACTCTGCTATAAATGTGTACAGCAGGGTCAGCAGCAGGGCCAACAGCGTATTCATCAGGGCCAACAGGGCCAGTGGCGTAGTGGTAACGGCCAGCAGGGTCAGAGGGGAGGCAACTTCAAAGGCCGATGTTTTGGGTGTGGTAAGCATGGTCATAAGTGCCAGGATTGCCCAGAGCGTAATAGGGCCCCACAGCAGCAGGGTGCCCGTAATAAGCCACAGAGACCACTTTTTCCACCTGCCCTCCCAGCTCCAGCCCAGGTGCTAGCCATACCAGCCATTCCAGCAGCTCCAGTGCAACAGGGGCAGTTACAATATGGACGTGTCTGTAAAGTCCATCAGATAGCAGCATCTCAGGCAGCAACCGAGATAAGAGGTACGTTCCTTATACCTGGTGCTATGGGTTGAAATTTTATTTGATACTGGGCGACGCACTGTTCTATAGCTAACCATTTTGCGAAGGCCTTAGGGTTGTTAGCCATAGCAGAGAGCACAGTGACGTGTGTAGACTCACCACTGGGGTGTGGGTCGCTTATCTTCTTTATATGCGGGGGAGTGGGGGTAGAGATTGGTAGTTTGGTATTACCTACAGACATGTTAGTCTTAGATATGCATGAGCATGATGTTATTATCGGTATGGATTGGCTTGCAGCTTATAGAGCCATGATTGATTGCTTCGGTGGAATCATTGTTTTTGCCATTCCGGGGAAAAAGATGTTTGTAGTGGCGATGCCTCGCCCAGAGGGAGGTTCGACCGCTCATTTGTATTATATAGAGGAGGATGCCTCTAAGGAGGTTGTGATTCCTTTAGACTCGATCCCAGTCATTCATGAGTATTTCGATGTATTCCAGGAGATACCAGGCCTACCCCCCAGTCGAGAGATAGACTTTGTCATAGATCTATTGCCAGATACGATACCGATAGCATGCGCTCCATACCGTATGGCTCCGACGGAGATACGAGAGTTACGAGATCAGATAGAGCAGCTGTTAGGTCAGGGCTTCATTCGCAGGAGTACCTCACCTTGGGGCGCTCTAGTCTTGTTTGTGAAGAAGAGAGATGGTTCACTGAGGTTATGTGTGGACTACCGGGATTTGAACAAGGTCACGATACGGAATAAGTATCCGTTGCCTCAAATCGATGATCTGTTCGACCAGCTGAGGGGAGCAACTTTATTTTCGAAGATAGATCTGAGGTCGGGGTACCATCAGCTACGTATTAGAGAGCAGGATGTTTCAAAGACTGCCTTCTTGACGAGATATGGGTCTTACGAGTTCAGAGTGATGCTATTTGGTCTCACAAATGCTCCAGCCGTATTCATGGACTTAATGAACCGAATATTCAGAGAGTTCTTAGATCAGTTTGTCATCGTCTTCATAGATGACATTTTGATATATTCACACTCCGAGGAGGAGCATGATGAGCACTTGAGGCAGGTTCTTCAGACTTTACGAGAGCATCAGTTGTATGCTAAGTATGAGAAGTGTGGATTCTGGTTGCAAGAGGTACAGTTCTTGGGGCATGTTGTTTCTGAACAGGGGATAGCCGTTGACCCGAGTAAAGTGTCAGCGGGGAGGGAGTGGGGACAGCCCACGACACCGACGGAAGTGCGTAGTTTCTTGGGGTTAGCCGGATACTGCAGGAGACTCATTCGGGGATTCTCTAAAATAGCGGGTCCATTGACGAATCTGACTCGCAAGGGGGTACCATATGTTTGGGATGACGCTTGTCAGTTGGCTTTCGATGAGCTGAAAGACAAGCTTACTTCAGCACCAGTCCTTGCTTTACCGAAGCCGGGTGTGAAGTACCTGGTTTACACCGATGCCTCTTTACGGGGACTTGGGGGAGTACTTCAGCAGGAAGAGAAGGCTATAGCTTTTGCCTCCCGCAAGCTTTAGCCGCATGAGAAGAATTACCCCACCCACTACCTGGAGTTAGCAGCGGTCGTTTTTGCACTGCGGATATGGAGACACTATTTATTGGGGGAGAAGTTTCGTTTGTTCACAGACCACAAGTCACTGCAGTACCTGTTCACTCGCGAGAACTGAATATGCGTCAGCGCAGATGGTTAGAGTTTGTGAAGGACTATCAGTTCGACATACAGTATCATCCGGGGAAAGCCAACGTAGTTGCTGATGCGTTGAGCTGCAGACCGGTAAATGGGGTAGCGAACGTCTGGAAAGCGAAGTGGAAGCAGTTGGGTCACCAGGACGCAGTAGCCCGTTCCTTCATATCTGTCATGACAGTCACAACCGAGATTGTTACGAGGGTAATACAGGCCCAAACCACAGACCCGTTTTACCAGGAGCAGATTGTACGACTTTTAGCCGAGGGTGCTGAGTCCTATTCTGGTAGTTCTAATGGGGGTTTGAGGTTTAATGAGAGGTTAATGGTTTCAGAAGGGGCAGGATTACGTCATGCAGTGATGACCCAATCTCACGGGTCCCGATTTGCTGTACATCCTGGAGGAGATAAGATGTACCAGGATATGAGGAGGAAATACTGGTGGAGTGAGATGAAGAAGGACATTGTTGAGTTCGTGTCCAAGTGCTCTACCTGCCAGCTGGTGAAGGTGGTCCATCAGAAACCGTCATGATTACTTCAGCCATTAGAAGTACCCACGTGGAAGTGGGAGAGTATTTCCATGGATTTTATTACAGGGTTACCTACATCACAACGGAGCCACGACTCCATTTGGGTGATTGTAGACCGTTTGACCAAGGTGGCTCATTTTCTGCCGGTGCGGACAGATTATACCACAGGTCAGTATGCTCAGTTGTTCATTGCTGAGATTATCAGATTACATGGGGTGCCCCTGAATATTGTGTCAGATAGAGATAAGATTTTCGTATCACGTTTTTGGGAAAGCTTTCAGGAGGCTATGGGTACTGAGTTAAGGTTGAGTTCAGCTTATCACCCACAGACAGATGGACAGACAGAGCATACTAATCAGATGTTAGAGGATATGCTACGCATGTGTGTTCTTGATTTTGGAGGAGGTTGGGATCCACATCTTCCACTGGTAGAGTTTGCTTATAATAACTCTTATCAGTTTACGATTGGTATGGCTCCATTTGAGGCTTTGTATGACAGGCCTTGTCGTTCTCCAACTTGTTGGCTCGAGGTGAGGGATAACAAGTTGCTAGGACTAGAGGTGATTCAGGAAACCTCTGCGAGGATTGAGATGATCAGGAGTTGCATTCGAGTAGCCCAGGACAAGCAGAAGAGCTACGCTGATGCGAAACGGTTCTTTCGGGAGTTTAATATGGGGGACCAAGTGTTACTGCGTGTATCTCCTATGAAGGGAGTGATGAGGTTCGGGAAGAAAGGGAAATTGGCCCGAGGTACGTTGGACCATTCCCCATTATCGAGAGGATTGGGCCGGTAGCATACAGATTGGGACTACCAGAGCATTTACATCGCATTCATGATGTATTCCACATCTCGTCGTTGAGACGATATCTTCGGGATGATATGGCCCATACTCACATCGCGATAGATGAGATAGACTTACAGCTTGACAGCTCTTACGAGGAGAGATCGGTGTCTATCCTAGACTATAGTGAGAGGAGATTGAGATCGAAGATAGTTCCACTTGTACGGGTCCAGTGGGAGCATCATAACGTGGATGAATCCACTTGGGAGCGCGAGGCCGATATGCGCGAGAGATATCCAGATTTGTTCTTACCAGGTATGCCTTATTTTCCAAATTTCGGGACGAAATTCCGTTATTAGGGGGGAAGTATGTAATACCCCGTATTTTTATGCTATATTAATTTGGGGATTTATTAAATTTAATGTGAATTAATTATTTAATAAAAATCCAGAAATTAATTATGTTATAATTATTAACGTGATGGGAGTTAGTAATTATGGGAAAATTTGTTGAATATTACTAATGAGGAAAGTAATATATAATAGTGGTCATATTAAATGTCACGAGTGAATAAAATGACAATTTTAGAAATTTGAGTCGGGACGCGCCCGTGTCGCGTCGAGACTAAATATTGATAAATAAAAGTGAATATTTTATAAGTTGTCCATATGGTCGTTTTGAGTGCGCCAACGCGTCCGGAAGGGTCTAGATAGTCAGAAAAGTATACCCGGGGGTTTGATTTGGGTCTCGGGGCGTTTTTAGGCCTAATTAGTACCTCGGGAGGGTATTTTAGTCATTTTGTATTTTTAGGTAATTAAACCCACGAAAATTAAAAGGGTTATATCAGATGTTTAGGTTATCTCCTAGGGTTAGATAACTCAAAACACTAGAACGGCCATTGGAGAGGAGAGGAGAGAGCTCTCAAGGCATTCCAAGGCTCAAAACTCACCCGTTTGCACCGCCGCCACCGCCAACGCGTAGATCGCGAGATGGGGAACGCAACCACACCAATTTCGGCACCAAACCAGACTTCTGAAAATCCCAGGCAAGTGTTTATCTTTCTTATTTCGTTGATGAATCTTTCATATTGGTTTAGGAATGATTAGGATGAATTGTATGGAAGAAAAACCCAATTTGAGATAGGAAATTGCATGTAGTGATGACTTAAATGATATTTTGGAAACATTTGGTGTTTTAGAGAATTAAAACACGAATTTTGATGTTGTATAAGAAGGAAATTCTGGGAAAACAGACTAGAACCATGATTAAGAGACTTTTAGGGTTCTTGGGTTTTAAATGAATTTTGACTTGTTAATCCATGATTAGTGATAGAAACCCACATGCTTTACATAGGGAATTCTTAATATGATGATATGATATTAGTAGTATGAATTCTGGGTCGTTTGGGTATGAAAAATATGGAATTTGTTGAGGTTAGAAGATGAAACCCGTAACTGCAAAACTGCAGATTTCGCATACCTGCTTGATCGATCGATCGAGCCCCAGACCTCGATCGATCGACCCCTCCTGGCAGACTCATGTTTTCCCTTCTTAATTGGTTGAAATTCACTTTAATGAGGAATAATTCATGGACACCCTTATAAATATGTTTTGAGAGATAAAGAGGACCAGTAGGGTATATAAATAAGTTTTGGGACCTTTAAGGTTAGACGAGAGTTGTATCCTTGGGAGATTTCATATATAAGAAATGATAAAACTACGTATTTAAAGTGAGAAGATTACGTAAAATAGTTACGAAAGAGAATAGATGAATACCTACTGAATTTTTATAGGTGGGAGAATAAAACCATGAGAGTTATGTGATAAGTTGGAATAATACCGAATCAAGGTTAGAAACGAACTGTTACATGTGATAACAAATAATGAGATATGAGAAATAATGTCGTAAGTATGGGATTTGAGAATATACCCAATATTGATGTGGTAATATTAGTATAGTTATATGATTGTGTATGCATATGCTATCTATGTGTGAAAAACATGCCCGCGCTACTTTCTATCCCTGAGGTTACCGCGTTGGGACGATCTTATCTCGTGTGCCTTATGGGGGATATTGACTCGTACCCTAGAAGATAGAAATCCTAGGTACAGACTATCGAATCGGTAGTCACGGTCCTAAGAGACGTGAGGGTATGTACTGACCTCTTGGACTTGGAAACTATGCTTCGCCTCAATATTGTTTGTGTATGTATTTTTACAGTTCGAGAGTGATTCCGAACTTGTATTCCCTTTAGTACGATTGATACGGGGATTGGATAGCAGAGTATGCCTATACCACAATTTTTTTTTGTGGAGTGCTGTTAGAATATATATATTATACGAGTATTTAATATATACGAACTTCTGAAATAGGGAAACTGCCTACTGTGTTATGGTAAGTGAGACATGTATAATGACTAAAATTGGAAATACTTGTTTTGAAAAGTATAGTATGATATTGAAAAACTTTATGAATCAATAAAGTTAAAATGAGCGTTTTGTACTAAATGAAATTTTCCTTTTTAACCATGATGTTGTTAAATATTAAATCTTAAGAGTCACCTAAGATAAGTTTAATCCCTGGGAAAAGATAGTGTGATATATGATGAGATAGACCATTGGGAAGGTTAGTGCGATAGGAGTGCACATTAGAATAGAGGTGAGAATTTCTCAAGAGAGTGTCGCACTAATATGTTGTTGCATTGGCCTGTATCAATTTAAATACTTGCTAAACGAATTTTTAAATCATATACACTATCGGGCTCTAACCCGTTTCTATTCATCTTTCTCTCTTGTATATATATGTATATATTATAGGTGCCCAGCCACAGGGGCGTCTTGCTTAGGATCCATTGGAAGTAACGTGCTGCAGCTTAGGTGGGAGTTGCAGGCCACTTGATTAGACGATTTTATTTACTTGATTTCCAGTTCTATCATTCTCAGTTATTGGGGCATGTGTCACCCTTTCCACTATTTATCTGTTTTATTGGGACATTTGTATTTCAGTTATTTCTAGTACTGTCACTTTGGGATTTATTCAGCATGTATGTTTTACTTTAAGTTTTAAATGCTGGGATTTAGTTGTTGAATGTTTAAATTAATTGGATTATATGTTCCAGGATTATTGTGGTGTGTTTCTTTAAATGTTAAATTGTTGTAGATAATTAAATCTTTATTTTCAAAATAAAGTTTGTAGAGTAATGTTTAAAAATGGTTTTGACACTTAGCTTAATTAATTAGGGTGTTTAAATTGGAAATTTATTTTCACGACAGTGATGCTAAGAATGATCCAACTGTTCACCTTGATTTTAATTTAATAAAGGAGTGATCGCCCGGTATTTAATTAGGCGGGGTGTCACAGAAGGGCACAGAATACCCTTTCCAACGGTCCACCCCATGCGTGATTCCGACTTACCATGCGGACGAACGCTCCATTTGCATCCGAAACCTGACCTAGAGGCCACCGGATGCTCCCGGTCTCTATTTGACCTATGTCAACTCTTCAGCTCGACCGAGGCTGAATGAATCTTCTAAGGTCACCGAATACCCTTTCCAACGGTCCATCCCGTGCGTAATTCTGACTTTCCATGCGGACGAACGATCCGTTTGACGTTGTGAAGCCACCAAGCATTTCTCAGGCCCAGTTGACCAAAGTCAACTCTCCAAACTGGGTCAAACTCTTTGGAATGTCGAAGTACATCTCCTAACCTTTCCAACGGTATGCCCCGTGTGCGATTCGGACTTACCATGCGGACGAACGCGTCGTTTGCGTCCGCGCGATTCCCCGTCCAATGGACCGACAAATGCTTCCGAGCCACATTTGACCCAAAGTCACTCCTGAACTCGGGAGAGGTCCAAAGGAATTTCTAAGGTCTCTGAAATACCTTTCCAAAGGTATGCCCCGTGGTCAATTTTGCGAAAAATCCTGAGGTGCACTGCCAAATGGCAGGTCCCAGATCCTGCCTATCGGCACCTGCCGATAGGCAGTGACATGATAGGGTCGATCGACAGTCCCCTAGGGTTATAAAAGGAGGCCTTGGCCTCATTTGCAAGAGGATCCCAGATCTGATAGAAATCTCTCTGAACGAATCCCAGAAACCTCTCTCGAAGGCAGCGTGATTTCAACTTCCAAATCCCTCTTTTACCTTCACTTTTCATCATCCTTTTCATCAAAATTGGTGAATTAGCCACTCTCCATCATCATCCAAGCTCAAGGGCTGGTCTCCAACATTCAAGATCAAGCTCAAGATCTTCAAGAAGGTCCAACTTTCTCAAACTCTCTCTCTTAAATTCTCTTGAATTCCCAATAACTTGTTTTCTTACTTAGCACTTTTATAATCTCATCTCACACATCCAAATATACTTTTTATTTAGTATTATTTCACATCTCTTATTTTCATATAAATAAAAACCCCAAAACTAGAAAAAGAGGGTTTGCTCATAAATTCCAAGTAGGGATTCTCACACTTTTTCCACAATTTTCTCACAACTAAAACACCTTTTCTACACACACACACACACTTACAAATAAGAGATCCCACATTTGGATTTATGGGATAAACCCCACCCCTTTGCTTTGTATGCGAACTACATGAACTTTGATGCCTTTATAGGCTACGTAGGCGTCTCAGGGTAAAACCCGATACTCGAGTCCTTTCTCTCACTTTTTCTCTCATTTCTTATTTTCTCTAAATCCATTTTTCTTATATTATATATATCCTTAGTCTTGGTGACACATTACTCCATGTGCGTTATCGTTCCTTTATAGCGATCAACGTAGGGGTAACCGCGTAAATCTTATTTTTCTAATATTACTTTTATAATTTTCCTATGGATGAATCACTTTATCTTTTCCATGATACAAGCCGAGGATTCCTACTTCCATTCTATGTATATACACATGCACACATCTCACGGGGGGAAACATAAAGGAAAATAGCAAATATCCATGAGAGACCGAAAGGGCGGAATGGGTGCCTAACACCTTCCCATTTCGTAACTAAGCGTTCGAACCTTTTTCGAATCATTTTGGTTTCGCACGCACCAGTATGTCTTTGGATGCCATCCTTCGGGGTGGCTTCCTCTTTTTCTTTTGTCTGTTTTGAGTAAAATAGACTGGTGACTCTGAATCTCTCTACATTTTTCACAGCTCACAAAATCTTCCCCGACCGAAGCGCTCTCCCGAGAGGGGACGCGCGGGACCCGAAGGATTCTTCCTCCTTCCGCGGCGGGGATCGGCGGGGATGGCCACAATAGGTATGATAGTTCTCACATAATTTCTGCCACATTTATCATAACTTCGTTAGTCTCACACTAATAATTGGTTTCTAAAGTTTTAGGGTATGGGCGTCTCTCAAATGACAAAAAACGCCTCATAACACTTGTTTATGTAGGAGACCCTTAATTCTGCCATTGCTTATGATATGCTGTGTGATTGAAACCTTCTTACATATTCCTGTTTTTCTCTACTATTTTTTTATCCCATTGTATATTTGAGAAAAATTAGGGGAGAAGAACTTGAGTATTTTTGCTGCGATTTATATCTATTCCTATTATAACTCAACTAATATGCCATTCAAGTGTTTAATATTTTACAGGCATTCTTCAGACCCGTTGTATAGTTTGTTCTATTTATTAGGGCATTAGTCTGTATTGTAGTTGAGTGATATATTTTTTTCACTTTATTTTCGGTTCTAGGATGGGAAGGGGTAGTTTGATCTTTTGTATAGGACAACTAGGATTTTCATTTTTCACCCACGAGTTCAGAATACTCATGGGAATTTTGTCTTTAATAACCAAAGGGGGAGATTGAGAACACACTATATATATGACTTACTTGATTCTATATATAGTATTTCCAACTAGTTTGGATATAGAGACAAAGTAGGTTAGTTTTTATGAGTTGGTCTATCTTTCAAAGGTTCAAGCACCGTCCAAGAATCATCAAAATCATCTGAAGGGAAGTTAATCTTACCTAACCACGTTAGGACACTTACACTGCATATTATTGAGTTCACATGGAGATATATTGTTTAAATCACTTTAACAATGTTTTCAAATCATTTTAATTGCCTTATACCATTTTTGAAACATTTTAAATAATTTTTGAAATTGTTAAAATTTGGTTTTAAAAAGTGTTGAGGTTAAAAGTTGGAATTTACAAAACATTTTTATTCATTAAAAGTTGTGTTGGGTAGGATCTCAAAGCGCTAGAGAATTCGGGGAGGGGGGGGGGGGAATTTAGAATATGTTTAACACGCGTTTTATAGCCTGTATCATTCGAACAAGTGTTGGTACCTTAACATATGGTTTGTGTTTTCTCTAAGACACATACTATATATGCAATCTCAGCCCTTGGTTAAACTTTATCAATGATCTGCATATTATTAGAGTCAATCCATGTGCAACTAGTTTTAACCAGTCGGCGTGAGTTATTCCCACCGCTTATATTGAATTGTTAGATTGGCAGTCAACTGGTCAAAGTTAATCTCAGCCGTTGGATTGCCTTAGAAGTTTGAGATCCTTCCTTAGCTATTATATAAACCCATGTAATCTCAGACATTTGAGACTTTTGGCCTTCATCCAAATCAGGAGAAAAATAGAGAGTAGAGAGAAGAGAGAGAAGGTAGAAGACAAAGGAAAAGAAATAGAGAAGAAGAGAGAGAGAAGAAACCCTAATCTTCGATGCTCAACCTCTGAGTGTTTTCCCTTAATCCAAACACTAAAACCTTCATAGTTTCATACACCAGAAAACCTAAACCTTGAGAGTTAGATCCATTTAGGGTTTTTGTGAGTTTGGTGTCGGATTTGTTAGACGTTTGAAGGCCTCTTCAAGTCTTAGTTTCTCTCAGAACTCATCTCTAAGAGAATCTTGAGTTTCAATGTTGAAACTTGAGTTTTTCTAAAAGAGAAAATCACACGTTTATATTTTTATTCTCTTTTGGATCTTTTGTTGTAGATCCTTTCTGTTTCAAGAGATTTTGAAAAAGAAACTTTTGTATTTTAAGGTTATATCAGATCTCTAGAATGTTTGTGTTTCTTGCTTTATATTTTACGATTTGTGAAATAAACTTGTACAAAAATAAATAGAAACATAGAGGACGTTGGGTAGTTTTAAAAGCAAGGTTATTTTTCAGATCTGATCTTGAGAAAGAAGTTATTTGTCAAAATAATTTAAATCAGTATCTGCATGTCATATAGAACCTCTTGATTTATAGGAATTTGTATGTATAAATAATTTTAGAGGGTGAGCTACATAAATCTTCATTTATTGCACATCATAAACACATTCTCACACACAAACACTTAGTCACAGTGGTTCTGTTTGAGAAACTTAGAAATCGAAAGAGTTAATGGAATCAGAAATTAATGAAAATGAGATCAAGGACAAGACAAAGAAGCAACAAGGGAAGATCAGTTCTAGTCAGAAGACCTTTGGAGTGGAGTAGCTCATGTAGGTATACATATGAACTTAGATTTAGGATCTCTGTGTGCTTTCTTAAGTGCTGTAACTTGATTCTTTATTTTAGTGGCTTTTTGGTTTGTGCCCTAGAGGGCACCGTGGATGTTTCCCTTGATTAAGGGTTTTACCATGTTAAATTCATGTGTTCATTACTTTGAATGTTCTTAATTTCTGTTGTGATTGGTATTGCAAGTTAGACTTAGTAGATGGTTTTTAATTTCTAAAACCTAAGGTAATCAACTACCAAATCTAGATTACATATTCAGAAAACAATTTTGAGCACATCTTGTGTTATTATTCGAAAAGAGTTTTATCCAAAAAGTTTATTCGCAGTTTACTCAACTTATAACAGTTTGTTTTTAATCTAGTAAACAGTTTTTTGAAGCCCCAGTGTTTGTAGTCCAAAGGATTTTTCAGAGTCACTTTCCTCGGAATTTTCAGTGATTACCATGGTTTTCTTGGTCAAAGGTTCTACCTCATGCTTCCCGTCTTCAACCCAAGTGAGGTTGCCTTGAAAGAAGGTCTCTAGACCCAGTTTTATATTATTATCAATGTGGTCATACCATGGTTTCGAGAATCCATAGAAGGGTAAGACTTCATCGTCCTAGATAAATCTTCCGTTCAGAGAGTCTCTCGAAACACTCTTTTCATTCTCTAGGCATCTTTTTAGTCGCGGTTGGCAGAGCGCTTTGAGTTCAGCTGGTGAAGGTTGGTAGCCTAGTCCATATAGGGGAAATGATTATTTTAGGACTATAGGCTTAAGTATTCCTTGTTGGTGTCTCCCTAGCCCATTCTAGGCATGAAGCGCATGTTCTTGAACACCTGAATTACATTGACACTACCATGATGATTGTGCTCTAGGCAGACTCGGTCTTTAAAGTTATCTTCTGCTGGGATAGGGTGTGGATCAATTTTAAAACTAGAGAGGATCATGTCATTGGTCCCATACTGAATCTACAATACTAGATTACTGGAATAAGTACTGTCCGTAATGTCACTGTCACCCAAAGTGGTGATGACTTGACCTTTGTCAAAGAACTTTAGTTTTTAATGGAGAGAAGAGGATACTCCTCGGATGCTGTGGAACCGAAGGCGAAAAAATAGTAGGTTGAAGCAATCAGGTATGCCAATGACCTAAAATTCCGTCAGAAGATTGATAAAGCCAACCCCTAGTGTGAGTTTTATGGAACCCATTACTTCTTAACGAGTGTTGTCATAGGCACGCATGGCGGTAGATGTAGGAGTAAGATAATTGACTTTTAATCTCAAATAGTTGAAGGTTTAAAATGGATAGATATTGGGAATATAACCATTGTCAATAAGTGATAGTTGGACCGTCTTTCCCAAAACTTCGACGGAGATGTTGAGAGTATAGTTGTGGTCAGGTCCAAAATTTTTGGATTTCTTCTTCGAAAAAGAGAAAAGAGTCTAGGAGAGGTTAAGGATCTGACCATATTTATAGATTTTTTGGGTGTAATAAAAGGATAAACTATGGGTCTAGTGAGGAGAATTATCATGGCATTCCGATGCAGATGAGAGGATATGAAGAGTCCCCATAAGGTTATATTGGCTTGGGTTATCTTGAGCTGATCGACGACTTTACTTTCCTCAACGGTTATTTCTAACATTGGGAGCTCTTTAGCCACCCCTATTCCTTTGTCTACTCTGATTGAATGGGAAATTGGATCTTTATAGTACCGCCCTGATTTGATCATTTGGTTTACAAAAGCGAGGAAGAATAAGAACCACGTGGCTTCCTCTATCTCGGGTTGAATGGATACTTTGTTGATTTCTTTCAATAAATCTTTGAAGGAAGTCATTCCACACAAACTAGCAATTAAACTGGCTTTTATGAATTCAGTTCTTCATCTGAGGTTTCAAAGTCATCCCTCTATCTGGTGGCGAAGATGTCTTCCTGCCAAGAGTAATCAATGCACTCGACAAATTATACGACTTTATCATATAAATCTTCCCACTTAGCGAGAAAGTGTACGAGTGAATGGAGCAATCATCCTTGAACTTTCAAAGCAGTGAGTAACTTAGTAATACTTTAGATTTCCTTGACCTTATTCAGTTCCTTTTCTTTATGATCCACAGGTACTGGAAAATTAACCCGTGGCTGGGCAGGGTTAGGAATCTGGAGATGAGCAGGTGGCGAACCATTTGTAGTCGGGTTTCGCCCAACATGCTGGTATTATCTTAGGATGCAAATAGTCCATGGGGAAGGTGGACCCGTAGTACGAGGAAAGAGGACCTTGGGTTCTTTGGGAACCTGTGCTCAGTTTTGCTTTATTTCTTGGACATTATATTGAAGGTTGTCAATCTTAGCACTGAGTTAGGCTAGGATGACGATCAGATCCGACTGGACATTTGGCGCCATGCAGAGCTCATGGAGATAGATCCCAAATTTGATCTAAGTAATAGAATATGCGGTGAAACTTCAGGGCTGTTTGACGAAAGATCGAAGCCAATAGGGAGCTAGGACAAAATCAGGTATGCAATTGTCTTGAGAGGGAAAACGGTTCTAATTTATTTTTATTAAAAAGTGGGAGAATTTTTATTAGCATTTTTGGTATTTTTTTAAAAAAAAGGAGGAAAAAAGTTTTGGGTATTTTGAAAGGAGGAGAAAAATATTTTTGGTATTTTCGATTTTTGAAAAGGAGGAAAAAAGGAGAGGAGTCTCAGCATGATTATTATCATTGTTGACGCCTATAAGATGACATAGGCCATTCCTATGTCATCTTATAGGCGTCAACAATCATTATTAGGTTTTCACTTATATTAGGTTACCCTAAATGCAGGAAAAATATTGGACAGGACCCGAGCCTGGGAAAATATGGTTTAAAAATGTAAGACACGGTTTGACTTGTTTCCAGGATCATGGATAAGGTCCTATTTAAAAAAAGGCAAAATAGCGTGAAAATTCGGGTGGTATGACGACTTGAAATTTCAGTTGAGTTTCGCATGGTAATCAACAAACTAATTATGAGTTCCTTATGGGTGACACCTATATGAGGTTTATGCACTTATTGGGTTAGTAAAAGGGTTTTCCACTTGGCATGACTTCCACAATATACCTCTTGATTATAAGGGAAATAATTTATCGGTACGTGTGGACAAGCCATTTAATATAACCGAGTGTACGTGAACTGCCTCACGATATGCCTTGTGGATACGGTACGTGTGAGAGTAAATTTAATATCTCGACGTACATGAACGAGTTTCCTACCATATACCTCCCGTCGTGAGTTCGGTCAAGAGAGACGATGCGGGGGGAATCGTTTGATATACGACGAAGGTTTGAGGCCAATAGAAGGTGAGAATTATGTCTCTTAGGTTAATCGCACTCCAGTGAATTCGACACCCATCGCAAAGTGACCCCCCCCCCCCCAGTACGGGACACTATTTTGGTCAATATTGTCATGCTCTGGTGAATTAGTGTGGAAAAATTCGTGAGTCTTAATTAGTATATTATGGAGAGAGATTTTTTTCATTTGCATGCTAAGTAAGGGGAGTAAGACCACTAATGAGGGAGAGTATACAAGTATCATGAAAAATAAATCTAACATGGAGCATGAAGACTATACTAAGCATGGTGATAGGGAAACAAGTGAATATACAAGTTAGTGAGATGTGTAAGGTGAAAGAGTGACATGGAAACATACACAAGTGAATGTGTGTGCTAGTGAACCTCCATGGATGAAGTACAAGTGGTGTGTGTAAGTGAGCATGGAGATATATACAAGTGAGATATGTGTGGGTGCATGTTAGTGAATCTAAGCATGGATAATCTAAGTGGTGCATGGAGTATGTGAGCAGAGGTGGAACTATATACAATTGTAAGTGTGTGAAGTGAATATGGAGAAGATATACAAGTGTGTGAAGTATATAAGCGAATGAAAAGTAATATATGCATGAGAAGGGGCATGGTATATATAAGCATAAGGTAGATATACAAAAAGTAAGTAGAGGAGCAAAGGGAACATACATGTGGGAGCATATGTACACAAGTGTAAAAGAATAACACCCATGTAGAAATAGAATCTAGTCCTCTTAAAAGAAATTTCCCAGCGGAGTCTCCACTGTGGCCATCCCAACGTCGGATTCCCTATGGCATGCGCAGGGGGTGCACTCTTTTCGGGGTGCTCGGTCGTTGTCATTTATGATGCCGGAATCAGCACCACCAGATAAGGTGTTTTCAAGCTCAATCTAAGAACAACAATGGCAGCATAGTTATGTAAAAGGTAAGAGAATGAGATGAGGAGAAGAGGAGAGAGCACCAGGATATAAGTGGTTCAGCCTAGATTGGCCTACGTCCACTGTGTGTGTGAATAACCTCACTGCAATAAGGCACTAATGGCCAGGGATACAATCTCTCAAGCTTTCTCTCTCTACTGTGTATCTAGACAGAGTTTCAGCTAGGGTTGAATATCTGGGGTTTTGCAAGGTAGAGGGTGACCCCTATATATAGTATCTAGGGGGTGTAATGTACCCCCCATGCATGCAATGAGCATGTGTGTGTTTGCCTCACCAATAGGGGAAAGCCATCTGTCACTGTCACATGTAGAGAATGATGATGCAATATTCTCCCCACGTGTGGGGAATAATCTTGTTATAACTGATTTGTGTCCACGTGCCCTTATCCAAATGTCAACCGATGCTCGGCTATCGCGCCTGGGGTATGACCTCGGCCTATGGGGGGCCGAGGTTGGTAAGTCTAGGTACCTGTTCAGTCTGAGTATTCCATGGAGGTCTCGGCCTAATCCCAACCGAGACGATGGACAAGGTCGTCCTAATCCCAACCGAGACAATGGACGAGGTTGAGCTGGAGTGTTTGGAGTATCGACCGATGTCTTGATGAGGTTGCTGGTGGCTTCCTGCGAGCTCGGCCTATGTCTGGCCGAGGTTGCCATTTCAAGGCATATGTGAATGCTGCTGATCCTTGTGGTGACCCTTGTAGAGGCTGGCAGTAGGGTCGGCCTGGGCCGACCTTGCTATGGCCGAGGGCTGATATCGTGTGTTCCCCACGTCGGCCATAATCTCGGCCGAGGTTTGTGTCTCTGGGCCGAGGTCACACTTGGGGCATATCAATCACCCCCAACCCTTAGTCATATGTGGTGGCAAGTGTCTAAGGGATTATCATACCTCCGAGGCCTGTCTATTACAAGCCAATGCTTGTTTGACATTTGTCCAATGCTGAAGTAGGCTTGCTAGGTTGGCGTGTGCTGTTAACCGCCCTTTGGGGCTCCCAAGGCAATGATGGGCCTTGGGAGTTGTACCTGAGTATTTAAGGGTTTTGAACCCTATTTCTCTTCTTCCTTCTTCATTTCTCCCATTTCCAGCGCTCTCGTTCCAGTATCTTTCTCTCTCTAAAAAATCCTTGCTGAGGCTTTGGAAGGTGGTTTTCTTGCGAGCTTCTCGTCTCCTCCTTACTATTCCATCCTCAGGTGACCTTCGCTAAACTTTTTCCTTCATTATTTCTGCAAGTCTCCTTATTTTCGAGTTTTCCGGTGAGTTTTTGAGTTTTTCGGCGAGATGACCATTATTTTCGACGAACAATTCTTGCTACAGTTAGGTGGTTTGATCTTTTACTTCTTTATTTCACTAGGCAATCTTATTTGTAGCTTTAGGAATCCTAAGTGTAGTGTCATCCTCTGATGCTCAGACCCTTATATCATCTTCTTGAGGAGTTCCCATCCCTTAGAGAGAAGACTTTAGAAAAGATTAGACAAATAGAAAGAGCACAGGAGGAGGCTCGTAGGTCACAAGAGTCTCCCATTAGACCCATATTTCCACCACCTCCGAGGGTGATATATCCTGACCCCCCAGAGTTTTTCTATCAGACAGAGGTTCCTGCTGATCCCATACCGATGTATGAGTCTGAATCTTCTACCTCTGACCCCATGTCTCTGGATTCCTTTCAGGAGGCCATGGACTTCACACCTCGGCCTGATCAGGCCGAGGTCTCCAGCCGAGCCTCGTCCCATAATCACTCAAGCACCTCAGCCTCTTCCTCAGAGGTTGAAGTTGTTGAGCCAAGTGTGGCTATACCACCACCACTTGACGCAATTCCTTTGTCGGCCTTCACTAGTGTCGAATTTTCTCAGAGGTTCCCGTGCAACCCATCAACATCTGCTCCGGCCGACATTGAGTTGGATGATGATGATGAGGCTGAGAGCGATGTCGACATCTCTGAGGCGGCCGAGATCGAGAGTACTATTATTGAGGTAGACCTTCTCTGCTTCAGATATCTGTATTCTATCAGTCCCTCAGTAAAGCTTAGGATACCTCTGAGGGAGGAGAGGGCTTATCATGGCCAAGGCGACGAGAGCTGCCTGTACGAACAGATGTTCAAGTTGGGGTTTCGTCTACCCATTCACCCTATTATCAAATCCATCCTCTCTTATATCAATTTGGCCCCTCTCAGCTATCCCCTAATGCTTGGAGAGTCATAATAGGGGACATAGTCCTATGGAAGGCTGTCCACCACTCAGACCTTCCAGTTCAGGTCTTCGTAGGTTGCTACGTCCCTTCCTCGTCCAAAAATCATCCGAGCTACTACCACTTTGTAGCTCGGAAGCCTAAGAAGAAGATGCTTCAAGTAACTCAGACTTCCAACCATAATTGGAAGCCTCGGTATTTCTTTGCTTCTGGGCCATGGGAATTTGGCCCATGTGTTCCCTCATCAATTCTAGAGCCGAGGATGCCCCTGAGGTGGGGTAAAGTTACAATGTCTGCGAGGATCGACCCTGGCCTGAGCCCATCGAACCTTCAGAAGGTGAAAACCCTTCAAGATCAGGGGGTACATGGTCTGCTGGTCAGGTTTGAGCACTTGATGACCCCCCACTTCCTCTCTGGGACAGGTCTAGGTGCAAGTCCCCTTGCCGAGCTCGGTAAGCATTTTTTTTAAGTTTAACTCCTGAGTTTATTCATGTCTGATTATCTAACTCAGATCTACTAATTTTTTGCAGAGCGACCACATGACATTTCAAACGAGCTTTGGGAGATGGCTGCACCCAGCTTGACGAGACTTTCGAAGAAGGCAGGCCTTAACGCTCCTCCCCCAGCTCCCTCTACCTCTAAGCCCCCAGCCACAAAGAAGAGGGCTCCAGAAGGTCATGCCCCTGAGGATCAGAGGCCGAAGAAAAAGACTACTGACGCTGCCATCCCCATTTCTTCAGCTGACGCCCTGTCGGCTTGTCTGGATCAGTTGAAAATAACTGACAGCATAGTCGGCCACAGTCTTCAGGCCTTAGATGCCTTCGGCTCTATAATGACCGAGGCTGATAAACGCTTCTTCAGGTCACTGGACACCCCCTGTTGGTCGAGTTCGGCATTCATAGGTCCATTCAGGTATGACTTGATCTTTCTGATTGTTCTTCACCCAAGTGTAACATCTGATTGCTCTCCAGCTCATTCATTATCGCAAAATATGCAGGTCCTGGCAGCTATGCACCACTTGTCCAACTGGACTCTGAGGAAATTACCCCTCATCCAAAAGGGACAAGAGGCCGAGAGAGTCCAGAGCACTCTGAACGCAGAGATTGACCGTCTCAAATCTGAGCTGAAGGATTCTGAGAAGAAGGTGAAGGGGTTGGAGAAGGACATCTCCCAGCTCGGCAAGGATCATGCTGCTGCACTGAAGGCTAAGGACGACATTCTGCAGCAGAAAGTCAACTCAGCTGTCAGGGTCGCCCTTGATGACGCCTCTGAGAAGATAATTGCTGATTATAAGTCCTCTGATGAGTTCATGGGCTTCGTCTTTGAATACCTTGAAAGAGGTATCAAAGCCACTATTAAATGGGCTGACGTCAGGGAGAGAGAGGCCGACAATTTGAAGGCCTCTGATTTCGTTGGTCTCGGCTTTGCTGATCCTTAATTCGCCCAGGCTCTTCAGGAGGTTGAGGAAGAGACTGCCGCTCCTGTCGAGACTGCTACATTGGAGGTCACTGAGGTTGGAGGGGCAGACCATCGTGATGATGCGGCCGAGGTGACTAATCAAGCTGAGGATGTCAACGTTCCCCTATCACACCCTTAGGATTTTTTTATCATTGTTTGTAACTCATTGTACTATGGAGCTTGTCTGTAATCGTTGAACATCTTATTATTTCTGAATATATATCAACCTCTGATAAGAACCATCTTCACTTTCTTTTCATTTAATGTCATGTGATGCTTTTCATTCTTAGTTCCATTGTTATGGTGTCTGCTAAAAATAAATTTGTAATCTGAGCTTCAACCTCTGAAGTCCTCTTTCTAAGCTTGTCTTTTTGCAATTGCCTTATTTAAACTCAACCAATGGTCCTGAGCTCAGACCTCGTCACCACTGAATGGTGTTATGAAGGTCTGAGGTCATCAACTAAGATGTTATCCTCATAATTAATCCCACCAAATTAATGATGTTAAGGGTCTGAGGTCATCTAATTCATAGTGTCTAAGCTCAGACCTCATCACCACTGAATGGTGTTATGAGAGTCCGAGGTCATCACCTAAGATGTTATCCTCAATGAATCTCACCAAATTAATGATGTTAAGGGTCCGAGGTCATCTAATTCATAGTGTCTGAGCTCAGATCTCATCACCACTGAATGGTGTTATGAGAGTCCGAGGTCATCACCTAAGATGTTATCCTCAATGAATCTCACCAAATTAATGATGTTAAGGGTCTGAGGTCATCTAATTCATAGTGTCTGATCTCAGACCTCGTCACCAATGGTGTTATGAAGGGCTGAGGTCATCACCTAAGGTGCTATCCTCATAATTACTCACCAAATTAATGATGTTAAAGGTCTGAGGTCATCTCATTATGGTGTCTGATCTCAGACCTCGTCACCACTGAAGGGTGTTATGAGGGTCTGAGGTCATCACCTAAAAGGTTATCCTCATAATGAATCTCACCAAATTAATGATGTTATATGTCTGAGGTCATCCCATTATGATGTCTGATCTCAGACCTTCGTCACCACTGAATGGTGTTATGAAGGGCTGAGGTCATCACCTAAGATGCTATCCTCATAATTACTCACCAAATTAATGATGTTATGTGTCTGAGGTCATCCCATTATGGTGTCTGATCTCAGGCCTCGTCACCACTGAAGGGTGTTATAAGGGTATGAGGTCATCACCTAAGAGGTTATCCTCATAATGAATCTCACCAAATCAATGATGTTATGTGTCTGAGGTCGTCCCATTATGGTGTCTGATCTCAGACCTTTGTCACCACTGAATGGTGTTATGAAGGGCTGAGGTTATCACCTAAGATGCTATCCTCATAATTACTCACCAAATTAATGATGTTATGTGTCTGAGGTCATCCCATTATGGTGTTTGATCTCAGACCTCGTCACCACTGAATGGTGTTATGAAGGGCTGAGGTCATCACCTAGGATGTTATCCTCATAATTACTCTCTGAACTAAGAATGATGCAAGAACTGTCATGGGAACTGATCTTTATTAATAACCTCTTCATAATAAGATGGTACATTTACATAAAACTCTATGCAACATCATATGTAATATCTCTTTAGGTGATTAGCATTCCATGGGTTAGTGAAAGGTTCTCCTTCTAGGTTTTCTAGCCTGTAAGTGCCAGGCACATCCTCTTCTATCACTTTGTAGGGGCCATGCAAGTTTGGGTGAAGCATATTTGCTTTCTGTAGGGTCTTCTTTAGCACTAGGTCTCCCACTGCAATGGGTCTTGACTTCACCCTCTGGTTGTAGAATTTCGCTGCCCTCTGCAGGTAGGCTGATTGTCTGACCTCTGCGTCCTCCCTTCTTTCTTCGATAAGATATAGGTCTATCCTCCTCTCTTCCCCATTATTGTCAGGGTCGTAGGTCTGAATCCGATGAGTTGGGAGTCCTACTTCCGTTGGTATGATGGCCTCTGAGCCATGTGCCAGCATGAACGGGGTTTCTCCTGTTGGTGTCCTTGCCGTGATTCTGTAGGCCCATAACACAGCATAGACCTCTTCAGTCCATCTTCCCTTCGCATCTTCTAACCTCTTCTTGATTCCATCCAGGATAGTTCTGTTTATGACCTCGGTCTGACCATTTGCTTGAGGTCGGCCAGGAGATGAGAAGAATTGCTTAATCCCTACTCTTAGGCAATACTTTTCTAAAGAGGAGTTCTTGAACTGGGTCCCATTGTCCGAGATGAGGGTGTTTGGGAGGCCATATCTGCATATGATATTCCTCCAAATAAATTGTAAGGTCTTCTGTTCTGTGATTGTTATCATCGGCTCTGCCTCCACCCACTTTGAGAAGTAGTCTATGGCAACTATCAAGAATCTATAGTTGTTGGCGGCTCATGGTAGGGGTCCTACTAAGTCAATCCCCCATACTGCAAATGGCCATGGAGAGGTGATTGACGTCATAGGATGATGGGGCTGATGAGGGATGGTGGCAAATATCTGACATTTATCACACCTCTTTACATAAGCTGCGGCGTCTTTGGACAAAGTTGGCCACCAGTACCCCTGTGTGATGATTCTCTTGGCCAAGGGTCTTCCCCCTATGTGGCTAGAGCAAGAACCCTCACGAACCTCCTGTAAGACCCGGGGAACTTCTGTGGGATGCACACATCTGAGGAGAGGCAATAGAAATCCCTTTTTGTACAAGACGTCTCCTATCATCGAGAACTTGGCAGCCCTGTACCTCAATTTTCTTCTCTCTAGCTTGGACTAAGGTAGCTCTCCCCCCTAATATACCTGACGAGGGGGTCGATCCATGAGTCTCCTAGGTTCAAATTATGACACGGGGTACATACCTCTTCTTCCTCGATGGTTGCCTTTCTCAAGACCTCGATCGGAATGGTCCTTCCAACATCTGTCTTCATTGCCGAGGCCAGCCTTGCCAATGCATCTGCGTGACTGTTACTTAGTCGAGCCACTCTCTTCAGTTTTGCCTCTTCAAAATATCCTAACAACCCTCTTACCCTCTTCAAGAACTTGGCCATCCTTTCATTTTTGGCCTCATAGATCCCCAGTACTTGATTGACAACCAACCTCGAGTCGCTGTGGAGTAGGAGTAGCTTTACGCGAAGAGTTGTTGCCAATAAGAGACCTGCTATCGTGGCCTCATACTCGAACTCATTGTTTGAGGCCTGGAAGTTGAACCTCAGGGCATATTCAATGTTCGCACCATCCGGAGCCAAGAGTATCAACCCCACAACGCTTCCACTGTTGCAAGAAGAGCCATCAACGAAGAGGCTCCAGACGTCTGTATCTGATGAAAAGGCTCCTTCTATCATGACTCCATGTTTGAAGAGATATCGATCCTCCTCGTCCTCCGTAATTCTGCTCATAACTTTTTTGGATGCGACCTCTTCCAAATTTTGGAAGACACTTGGTGCCGTCTCTTCCATGCCCCCCCAGGCCCTCTCTGTCTCGGCCTCTTCCCATGTGAACTCAGCAACAAAATCTGCGAGGGCCTGGCCTTTGATGTCTGTCCTAGGTTGGTAGGCAATATCATACTCCCCCAACTCAATGGCCCAGGTCATCAACCTCTCGGATTTATCAGGTTTATGCAGGACCTTTCTTAGTGGGGAGTCAGTGAGGACTACCATGGAGTGAGCTTGGAAGTAGGGCTTCATTTTTCTCAAAGCATGTATCAGGGCATAGGCCAACTTTTCCATGCGAGGGTAATTATGTTCAGCCCCTTGAAGGGCTTTACTGTTGAAATACACAAGCCTTTGGATCCCATCGTCTTCCCGTATTATGGCCGCACTGATGGGTGATTCGGAGACTGCTAGATACACATACAACTTTTCTCCTGCGACGGGTTGAGATAGCAATAAGGGGGATCCCAAGTAAGATTTGAGTTGGTTGAAGGCTTCTTCACACTCTTCGTCCCATTGGAAGGCCTTTCTTAGAACTTTAAATAATGGAAGACACTTGTCTGTTTCCCTAGAAACAAACCTGTTAAGGGCAGCCACTCTCCCCGTAAGTCTTTGGACATCCTTGATACTCCTAGGAGTCTTCATGTCAAGTAATGCCTTGATTTTCTCAGGGTTCTCTTCAATTCCTCTCTGTTTAACGATGAATCCCAGGAACTTCCCAGCTCCTACTCCGAAGACACACTTTGCTGGGTTGAGTTTCATTCTGTATGAGTCCATAACATCGAAGGTCTTCTTAAGGTCTGCCACGTGAGTGCAAGCTTTCAAGCTCTTTGTTAGCATATTGTCTACATACACCTCCATAGTCTTACCTATTTTCTCTTCGAACATCTTATTGACAAGACATTGGTACGTTGCCTCTGCATTTTTCAGACCGAAGGGCATCACTTTGTAGCAGTATGTCCCTTTGTCAGTAATGAAGGCTGTCTTCTCAGAGTCTTCAGCATCCATGAAGGTTTGGTTATAGCCTGAATACGCGTCCATGAAGCTCATGAGCTCGTGTCCCGCTGTCGCGTCCACCATCTGATCTATCCGAGGTAAGGGATAGCTATCTTTTAGACAAGATCTGTTCAGGTCAGTGAAATCCACACACATTCTCCACTTCCCATTGGCCTTAGGCACGATGACTGCATTTGAAAGCCATTCCGGATAGGTAACTTCTCTTATGAACTCGACCTCTTCCAACTTTTTGACCTCTTCTCGAATGACATCATATTTCTCCCTGGAGTAGACTCTTCGTCTCTGTTTGATAGGCTTGTCATCTTTGGTCACGTTGAGCTTGTGACTCATCACCTCAGGGTCGATGCCAGGCATGTCTGCGTGACTCCATGAGAAGACATTCTATCTCCTCCTGAGGAAGTTTATCAGCTCTTCCTTGGTTCCTGGATCTAGGGCTTTACCGACCTGGATGGTTTTTTTCGGCTTGTCCTCATTGAGGACGATGGATTCTACCTCTTTTACGGCCTCTCCCTTTTTCAACTTCGTTTCATCTCTTGGGTCAAGAGTGTCAATGCTATAAGAGGTGGTTGCCCTCTTATGGGCTTCTCTCTCTTCGGCCGAGTTGAAGTAACATTCTCGCGCTGTGGTCTGGTCACCTTGCACTTCCCCTACTCCATAAGGAGTCGGGAATTTTAGCATCTGATGGACCGTTGATGGCACAGCTTCAAAATCTTTAAGATCCACCCTTCCTATGATGAGGTTATAGGCCGAGAAAACGTTCTCGTCCATGACAAAAAAGTTTGTCTTCTTGGTCAGCCTCTTAGGCCACTCATCACCCATCCGTACGTCCATCTCATACATGCCCAAGGGGTGGACCTTTTCTCCACTGAAGCCTATCAATGGGTGATGATATGGCACCAGCCTTGCTCTGCTAAGACCTAAGCTCTTGAAGCAAGGCCAGAACATCACGTCCGCTGAGCTTCCCCCTTCTATGAGGATCCTCTGCACCTCGCACCCATGCACCCTTGTTGTTATGACCAGAGGGTCATCATGGGGGGCTAAGATACCCTTGAAGTCGAGTCTGGAGAACCCCACTACGAGGGTGTCCATGTCTACTTTCTTCCTCTTCTGCACTGTATCGGAAGACGTTAGATTCACAACTTCATGCTTGGCCACTGACCTGGCCTCTGCTACATGAGCCTTCCTATCAGCTGCTTCAGAGCCACCTCCTGCAAATCCTCCACATATGGTGTTAACACCAAAGGAGATCGTATCGACCCTCTTCACCGGGGTGTTGTCATCTTTTGGCGAAAGATCCGGATCATCTTCGTCATCTCCTTCTGAATCATCGTCTCTTCTGGCCGGGACATTGTCACGGCATCTGTCATTTCTCCTTTTCTTAGGGTCATCTCTTCCACCCTTTGGAGCCTTACCATCCACATACTTCCTCAGCTTTCTAGACTTCAACATCTTTTTAATCTCATATTTTAAAGTGAAGCATCTATCCGTGACATGGCCATGATCCTGGTGGAACTCGCACCATAAGTTTTTGTTCCTCTTATGTGGTGGGGCCTTCAGTTTCTCTGGCCATCTCAGAGTCCTATCAGCCTTAATCTCATTGAGGACGTGCTCGCAGCTTACAGTCAGAGGTGTATAGTGAGCGAACTTGTCATCACCCGACCTCTTCTTCCCATCTTTCTTGTTTTGGGACTTTCCACTGCCACCGCGGTTCTCATCCTCATACTTGGTGGCCATTGCCTCTTCCGCATTCATTACTTTCCCTGCGGTTGCCAGCAGCTCCGCCATAGACCTAGGGGGTCTTCCGCCAGTTTTCACAATAGCTTCCCCTTCTGGAGTCCTCCTATAAGGGCGGTCATGGCTATGTTCTCTTCGTAATCTTCGACTTCCAACTTTTCTTTGTTGAATCTTGCTATGTAGTCTCTTAGGCTCTCACCCTTGGCCTGCTTGACATATAGCAGGTGGGTAGTCTTCTTTTGAGGCCTCACCCCAAAGCAGAAGTTGTGGATGAATCGCTCAACCAAGGCTTTGAAGTTCTCAATTGAGTTCTTCAGAAGGGAGGTGAACCAACTGTGCGCTGCCCCTGTCAAGGTCCCAGAGAAGGCCCTACACTTCATCTCATCGGGTATCGAGTCGATGTCTGCTACCGACTGGTACATTTCGATATGATGCACAGGGTTAGTGCTGCCATCATACTTGGGAGACACCGTAGGAGGCTTGAACTTAGCTGGGGTTGGGAACCCCACTATCCTAGCCACAAATGGGGAGCCCTCTGAGTAACCCCTTTGTAATGGGTCCCTGCTTTTAATGAGGTCTCCTATCTTCTCCTCAAGGCGTTGGATAGAATCATTCCATGGTCTTCTGCCATCGACTTGGCCGAGGTTATCCCCTGCCACCTTCCTGGGATGGACCGAGGGTTCCCCTGCCACGACACGTCGGCTGTTGACCTCTTCCTGTTCCCTGCCTCTTCTTTCACAGTGTCGGCCTTGGTCTGGCCGACCCTGTCTGTTCCCTCTCTGAGAGCCTGCTGCGCTCCTTGATCTCGACAGTCTCTGTCTTAGGTCATTCATCGGGCCCAGTCTCTCAAAGGCCGACCCTCTTCTCAACCTATCAAAGGCTGACCCTCTTTGTTGGGCCTCTTCACCTCTTCGGTCGACACAACCTTGACTTTGCCTAAGAGGCCGTACAGTGTTATTTGACACCTCATACGGCTCCCACCAGTCTTCCGGGGCTTCTTCCGCCTCTAGATCATCACACCTGTCCTCTGGACAAGGGTTTCCCTGCCTCCCCAGGCGCAAGCGCCTAGGGTCAGCAACGTCCCTTCTCCGCTGGGGTGCAGGCTGGTCCTTCATTGGTGCCTGGGGTGGTCCCCTGGTGTCAGGATGAGGCTGAATTTCCAGCGGAGTGATCATGTCCGGTGAGACTCCAGGTGGCCTCATCATAGTTTGGCTGAGCTGTGCAAATTGCTCCTGCATGGCTGCTTGTGTTGCAGCTAAATATCTCAAGGCTGCAGCTACCTCTGCCATTTCGGACTTGGGGGCGCCTGACTGGAACTTGTCCCTCCACCCCCGGGCGGCGGCAGAGGCGGTGGTAAGTCTGGTGCCATATGTTAACACTATAGAGATTGAGTAGCAGATGAGCTTAGTACCTCACAGGACCTCTTTCAATGGTGAAACAGCTCCGCGCTAGGGGGAGGCCTGGTTCACCACCAGAGTCTCCGGTGAGGTTAAGCAGAAAAAGAGGAAGAGATAGCTTCTCGTTCCCACAGACGGCGCCAAACTGATGATGCCGAAATCAGAACCACCAGATAAGGTGTTTTCAAGATCAATCTAAGAACAACAATGGCAGCATAGTTATGTAAAAGGTAAGAGAATGAGATGAGGAGAAGAGGAGAGAGCACCAAGATATAAGTGGTTCAGCCTAGATTGGCCTACGTCCACTGTGTGTGTGAATAACCTCACTACAATAAGGCACTAATGGCCAGGGATACAATCTCTCAAGCTTTCTCTCTTTACTGTGTATCTAGACAGAGTTTCAGCTAGGGTTGAATATCTGGGGCTTTGCAAGGTAGAGGGTGACCCCTATATATAGTATCTAGGGGGTGTAATGTACCCCCCATGCATGCATGCAATGGGCATGTGTGTGTTTGCCTCACCAATAGGGGAAAGCCATCTGTCACTGTCACATGTAGAGAATGATGATGCAATATTCTCCCCACGTGTGGGGAATAATCTTGTTATAACTGATTTGTGTCCACTTGCCCTTATCCAAATGTCAGCCGATGCTCGGCTATCGCGCCTGGGGTATGACCTCGGCCTATGGGAGGCCGAGGTTTGTAAGTCTAGGTACCTGTTCAGTCCGAGTATTCCATGGAGGTCTCGGCCTAATCCCAGCCGAGACGATGGACAAGGTCGGCCTAATCCCAGCCGAGACAATGGACGAGGTTGAGCTAGAGTGTTTGGAGTATCGTCCGATGTCTTGATGAGGTTGCTGGTGGCTTCCTGCGAGCTCGGCCTATGTCTGGCCGAGGTTGCCATTTCAAGGCATATGTGAATGTTGCTGATCCTTGTGGTGACCCTTGTAGAGGCTGGCAGTAGGGTCGGCCTGGGCCGACCTTGCTATGGCCGAGGGCTGATATCGTGTGTTCCCCACGTCGGCCATAATCTCAGCCGAGGTTTGTGTCTCTGGGCCGAGGTCACACTTGGGGCATATCAGTCATTATGGAGGATAATGTAAAGAGATAGTCGTTAGCCTATTTTGTTCAAAATAGGTAAAAGAATGTTGTTTCTTCGAGAGAACGGCATCAAGGTCAATACTGATGCTTGCGAAATCAAGTAGTTCGAAGGTTCGAGGATTAAGTTACGAAATAGGAAGGTGTTAAGCACCAATCCCCCCCTTTCAGTCTCTCATGGGAAAATGTTAATCTTTTCCTTTTAGACTCCGTGAACCGTGAAGCGTGTGCGCATGTCTATAATATAGGTGAATAATGGAATCATTCAACTCACGTCATGGAAAATAAAGGAGTGAATTCATCCTTAAGGAATTCTCGAAAATAATAATTCAAAATATAAAATGAGTGTCTGCCGAATAATAAGTCTTTATGGAAAAGTGAATATGTGTATCATACAAACACAAGCATGTAAGAATATGAGATTCATACAGAATATATATATATATATATAAATATATATATATATATATATATATATATATATATATATATATATATATATATATATATATATATATATAAAATGAGTGTCTGCCGAATAATAAGTCTTTATGGAAAAGTGAATATGTGTATCATACAAACACAAGCATGTAAGAATATGAGATTCATACAGAATATATATATATATATATATATATATATATATATATATATATATATATATATATATATATATATATATAAGAAATGAAAGAAACATAGAAACATGCATAAAGGAGGACTCGAATCTCGAGATTGGTCCAAGATGCCTACGTAGCCCAAGGGGCATCAAAGTCCATGTAGTTCGAAGATAGCATAAGGCGAGTTTCAATCCATATATCCAAATGGGGGATTTCTCTTATGTGTGTGTGTAGAGAAAATGTGCTTTTAAGAGTGAGTGTGAAATGGAAATCCCTCTTTTGGAATTTATGCCCTTTTTTTTTTTATAGAAATAGATTATGTGCAATACTATTAATAAAGTATATAGATTAATGAATGTAATGTAATGAAATGAAAGTATGAAATTAGAATTAAGATAAATAACACTAAAAAGGGAATATTATAGAACGGGCTGGAGAAGTAGACCTCCTTATGAGTGTTTGTTGCCGACTTTAAGATGTTAATATGCTAATCTTGAAATGGTATGGAAGTGATATAAATAGGTAGGGTGGTTTGCCAAGTGAGTGTTCCTGGGTTGCCTATAGACAGTCTGAGATAGGTTTTTTAGAAAAAGGGGTCATAAAATGCTTATCGTAAGTACGAATCATGCACGAGACAGACCATTAGAAAGGGTATTAAGAGCCCTTTAAGAATAAATCGATTCACTCTCGGGTCTGAGAGTTGATCGAGTCAAACGTGGATCGGAAGCACCCGATAATCTCTAGACGGGAGGCTTTCGGAGGAAAACAAATCGTTCTTGTGAACCGTAAGGTCAATTCACTCATGGATAGGATCATTGGAAAGTGAATTTAGTTCTCTTCAAGATTTCATTCAGCTTCGTTTGGTTCGAAGAATTGACCAAGGTCAATGGGGTTTGAAAGCACCCGATGACCCTTCGGAGTAAAATGAGTTGTTCATCTGAACCGTAAGGATGATTCGTGCATTGGGTGGACCATTGGAAAAGGTATTTATAACCAATAAAAGATTCATTGAGCTTCGCTCAATCTAAGGAGTTGACTGGAGTCAAACAGGGCTCCGGAGCACCCGATGGCCTCCACATTAATTTTCGGGTAAAATGGACCATTCGTCCATAACGTCAGTCCAATTAGTTCATGGTGTGGACCATTAAAAAGAGGATTTATAGCCCTTTGAAGATTCATTGAGCTTTCGCTCAAGTGGAAGAGTTGACCGGAGTCAAACAAGGCTCGCGAACACCCTATGGCCTTTAAATCAGTTTTTGGGGTAAAACAGACTGTTCATCCGGATCGTAAGTTTAATTCATGCACATGATGGACCATTATAAAGGGTATTAAGAGACCTTCAAAGATTTATTGAGCTTTCACTCAAATGGGAGAGTTGACTAGAGTCAAACGGCCCCCCCGAGAGTGCCTGGTGTCCTCTAAATCAGTACTCAGAGAATGACTTATGGTTTATGGTGAACGAGTGAGTGATAAGGACCTAAGAGGGTTCTTCAGGAGGTACTAGGATGGGAAGTCTATAACACTGAATGGAGAAACTGTGATTCTTACACTTTAAGATGAGGATATTACTACCCATGATATTATAGCTCTAGTCTTCCCTCATTAGATGCCCTGGAATTTATTACAATGAATAAAAACTTCTTATGAATAACCACTGAGTCGTTAACAACCTTCCTTGGATGCCATATGACAAAAAATTCTTTAACCATTAAAAATATAAGGCATCTCATTTTAAACCTTAGGGTTAAAACCTCACTAATCGTGTCTAGATCGCTATTTGTCTCAGGACACTACCAACTGGTGTCAGAGAGTGTTGTTATTATTAATTCCACCCCTGTGGCATGCCCACCCTACCGTTGGTTTCATTGCCAATATTTTCACTTTAATGGGCTACCCGAATTGCAAAACAATATTCCTCATTTGGGTTATTTGCTAATTACAATAACCGACATTAACACATATGGAACGTCATGATGTTCGATGCACATCTAAATTTGACACCATGCCTATAAAATATCACGTCTTGTATGAAATGTGCAAAGAACTGACTCATTCATGTCATTAAAACTAGATAGGAGTCTACTGACCAACACACGATACGATGCTACTTGGTGTGCATATAGCCCATGCTTGGGCACAATTTTTTATGAGCAAAGTTGATGCTACTATCACCATCGTATGCCAACCCCCCAATTAACTTGCATATAACTTTCTCTTTATTGATCACTAAACTTATGCATAAATGCTATGTTAGATCCAACCTATGATGCCCAACTAATTTCACCTTGTCAAACAATGAAAACGACGTTCTGTCGTTAAATGCCACGTACGTTACATAACCTTTTCCCATAATGTAAACCCTTAATCATAGTTTGCAGATGGATATGGAGCAGACATACAACCTCTGAGCCCTGTAGTGGATTATAGTCATTAACATTTACTTATTCTAGCAACGATGCTTACAATCCATAGACTAAAACCAATATAATCTCCGTCATCTACAAAAGGGAAAACAACATTCTTGCTGCATTTCCTACCACGTGACATGCTTTAATGCATGCTTATGGCTTGATTTTAAGTACTTATTCCATAAATTCTAATGCAATCTTTTAAAATATTTTGGACGAATGGAAAATGCAATACTTGAAATTTTCCCCTTGAAACCAAACCTTGTCTGGTAGGACAATGAACCTCATGCTAATGTTTGCACGAGAGAAAGCGTTTAATCTCTCTCTCTAAGTATCCTTGGGATTCAAGTTCTATACACAAACACACTAAAAATTGAGTGCCCTTCAAATACTTATCATGTTGTAGGAAATTTTCACCACGATTTGATACTTTCCTTGGGAAGAGACGAACCTCACACATTAGGCACCAAACCCTTTCATATTTTTCTCAATGATACTAGTGATTCACCAACGTTATCTTTTAATATGCACTTTGTTGCTACTACCGTTACTTGCTTGTGTCTTGTATTGACGATGTGGTAAGACACAACCCTGATAAACCACTACACTATTATGATAAACCTATATCGATTTCTTAACGTAAAATTTGACAAATCTGCTATGATCATTATCGATGAAAAAGTCCCCAGCGAGATCAAAATCCTCAACTCTAACACCGCAGTCGCACGTGCACACAAATTGTCGTTGTCGCTTGACTTACCAGGATGAGCCCCAAACCGAACATTGATGATCCAAAGATAAAATACCGACTTGTTGATTACCCGTAAATCTCTTAAGGAAATTGAACCTCAAGTTCTGATACCAAGTTGTGGTTATATTTGATATTCTAGTCCATTTAATTTAATTAGATTTAACAATTAGACATAAAATTCTATTTTCTAGGCATATAATCATGATGATAACAAGTGTGAAACTTATTAGGTAGCGCCATAGGATTCAAGGTAACTAGATCTACTAGTTTAAATAGTAATAAACACTTACCTGCAAAACACTCTTGAAAGATGAACTGTCGATTAACATGTCGTAACAAAGTGAATGTGTGATCCAATGCCCACTTAGGTGCCCAAAAATAATGCAAAATAGAAATGAACAATAGAAAAATGAGTGAAATATATTAATAATAACTAGAATCTACCTGTAGTAACTCAACAGTATATGTACAACCATATTTTATTAAAAAACATTCCCTTTAAATTATGTTATTAACCTTAATATTCTTTACTTTACCGTTTTATTACAAAATTGTTTATTTAATTTATTAAACCACATGGTAAATGTAAATAAATGAAAAGAAAAGGAAATAAGAAGAAAAATAGGTAGAACTAGTAAATATAGTTTTTTTTGTTGATGGAGTCCTCATTTCCTTCGTCTTTTAGTTGATCATTTATGAAGTTCTTTGCCATTCAATTTCCTTATTACTGCTGGATGGTTTCCCAATAGGATTTCCCACCTAGGTGCTTAAATGCCCCCAATAATAGTCACTTACTTCTTAAACTAACATCCAACAGTTGGGACTGTGTTAAACATGTGAGATTTATTTTTCATTAAACGAGTGGATTGCATTTGGGCTGTGATTACCGGTTTATAATTCTACAGGGCCACACCTCATTGGACAGTGATAATATGGTGTAAACAGAAGTATATATGGTAAAAACACAACCAAGAGAGTACAAACAAACACAAATAAGGATCAATTGTGGATGGTAATCCATAACTATGATCAACATATTTCCATGAAATCTAGATACAAACCTAAAGGCGATGAGTAGCTTTTTATGTAAATTTATCCCAATTTTAAAATAATTACTACTAGCAACCTCGCTTCATGTCATTTTTAATATGCAAATATAAATCTAGGTTAACTATATGATAAACAAAGAAGAGACAAGTAAAAAAATCAACGAGCAATCACACAACACAAATTTACAAGGGAAAACCCCACCTAAGGGTGAAAAACCTCAGTGTATCCTAGTCTCTCATTAGATATGAAAAGTATTTTACACAATGCAAGAATGTACCTCTTTCTTATTCCATAATAAGAAGTTACTTATGACGCTAAAATTCTCCCACATTCCAATGAGTGATTAGTTCAAAGTTCGATCAAATGGATGAGGAACTCGTATTTTCCATCCCCAGATCGCATATAGTTGTAATTTTCAATATCTTAAACACTTCCTTTGAGATCTTGGATTATAGATTTTTAAAAATGATATAATGCATATATTTATGGTCACTATGTGTATTTAAAAAACACTATGTGGGTCCTCATAAGTTAGATATATAAGTAGATCTAAGGATTTCTCAACATGTAGTGAAATCCATGAAATTTACAAAAGAGAAGCAAAATGAAAGATCTCAACCTCGAAAATATCCTTTGAGTAAGAAAAATCAGGAGCGAGGAAAGTGTTGTTTTATTTTAGGGGGAAGCAAGGCCTATTTATAGAATTTTCAAACATGACTACCACGTTGTGCGTACGGGTATAAAATTTCATTGTGTGCAAGATTTTTGGCAGGGAACTTACCACGCCAAAGTCGTGTAGCGGTGCACATATTCGCAAAATCGATCCATGTGCATCAAAATAGGAAGAGAAAAGTTCATTAATAAAATGTGATAGATGTGCACACGGTGAAAAGCACAGTCAAGCACATGATTTTAGACTAAACACATCCAGGTCTCAAATAATGCAACAATGCGCAAGGGTGTTGAAAGGCCAAAATATGAAATGGTTAGAGGGAAAATTTATTGCCAATAAAAATATGCCTTCAATTAAACTAGACAATTTCGATTTGAAAAATACATAAAACTCTTCACAGTGATATTGAAATGTTCTATTTTGACAAGATTATAATATGATAAAAAGATACAGGAGTGCGTGTGTAGCCAACAAAAATTACAGGCGTCAATCCGTAAAAAGGATGCACTTAAATTGAGCCACAATGGAGGACTTAAATGTAGAGGATCCACATGATTTTTAGTTTAATTGTCAATATATTCTAATAAACAAGACTCTATATACCAATTTGCAAATGTCCAAATTCTTTGACACAAGACTCCATTAATCTTTTTGTATCAATTTTGTTCAAGACTCGAAATTCTTTGACACGGAATCAAGACAACCAAACTATATATATAATGTTTACATTTTCACACCCTACCTGGGAAACGTAGATGGTATTCTTATGGTGGGATCTGACCCATTGATATGGACTAACATCTCAAGTTAGGAGTTGACCTTTAAGGGTTGTTTTATTTTGGAGTAAAGTTCAGGACACCTGATGACTCATCTCATATATCACATAGTTTTCCTTTCCGTCATTTATTTTATATGATATAGTTTTTGGATTATGATTCCTTAATTTCATTTTTTTATTGTATTAGAGACTATATTGTTGGCATTTATTGGAGGTTTTGACATGATTGGATTGTATAGTTACCAGTTATTCTTACTATCTCTATTCACATATTATTATTATTGGAAAAATTTAAATTTTCTCATATTTATTTCATATGTTAAGGGTGGTATTGTAATTTTAATGAAGTCCATATCTTGGCATAGGGACTTGATCAGCTCTGAGGGAAAAATATGTGGGTAATTATATAAAGTTAAGTGGTTAGATTCTATTAAGGCTTTCATCTGTTAGGGAAAGGGATTAATAGATTTTCCTATTATTGTTGAGGATTATAAGGGCTCTCATTTTCTCATCATTCAATTACACTAATTTTCTATTCTTTTTGCTTATCATTTACTCCCTTTTTCCATATACATTATACTCTATACTAGTCAAAGGATTCACGAGATGTGGCATCTATGAATAGTTGATCATTGATTGAACTATTATAATTTATACAATTTTAAATAGTAAAATTGTTTCATAATTCTAAAGAACATTTTAAAAAATAACTATAAATTGGATTTGAATTGATTAATTTATTAGAAAAACTAGAATAATATAGAAATTAAACCATTCATGTTTATTCATTTTAACCCCGTTGATATTTTTTTAAAAGAGACTTTTAGAGAATTATATTAACCCCTAACTTTATCCATAGTAATTGAAGGTTTGAATCTACATTGTAGAATTTATTACTCACACTATCCCACTCTCTTATATATACACTCATAACATGACATTGGAATCAACGAACCATCACTGGTGACCATTTTGTACTATATGTCCAAACTATCTCGCTCCCTCTCTCCTATTGCTAAATTCCTCTGTTAGGCCCCAACCATGAAAAAACCTCATTAATTTCCACCTTTTGACCTTTACTGCTATAAGTTCATGCCATTCACTTGCAAGAATGCATGATCTACACACCAATGGTTAGTCGCTAAGATGTTCAAGGATCAACTAGGCGACACTATATAAGTATGTATAGACGACATGATTGCCAAGAGAAATCACAAGGCCAATCATCTACAGGACTTAGATAAGACATTTGAAGTCCTAAAACATTACATAATGAAGCTCAATACAACCAGGTGATCATTCGAAGTTCAATCTGGGAAGTTCTTAGGATATTCTGTCATCCAAAAGGGGATCGAAACCAACCCCGACCAAATTGAGTCAATAAAAAATGTTCATCCACCAAAGATGCTTCACGATATTCAAAAGTTTATAGGAATGTCAATAGCACTCAACTGCTTGATCTTGAAATCATTCAAAAAGTGCCAACCATTCTTCATGTTATTAAATAAAGATAATGACATAGTCTAGAACATGTAATTCTCGAAAGTGCTTAATGAAGTAAAAGCCTACGTGAACCGACCACCTCTGCTCGCGATCCTAAATCTTGGAGATCTAGTATACCTATATCTCAACGTGTCTGGTTGTGCGGTTAGCTCGACCTTAAGGGAACCAAACTCTTATTTATTATATCAAAAAAATGATACTCGATGTAGAGAAACTCACCTTAAAATTGAGAAGTTATCTTATTCTCTCTTTATTACTTTGCAAAATATGAAGCATTACTAAGAAGCTCACTCAGTCAGAGTCATCACCTATTTCCTGCTCAAGGTAGTCGTCATAAAAGCTAAATAATCTGGATGAAAGTCCAAATAGTTGGTGTAACTTGGAAGATTCAATATCGACTATCAACTAAGGACTGTAATAAAATATAAGGTACTAACATATTTCATCTCTGAGTTCATAAGGAGTAGAAGCCCAATGATAAGGATGTCATCGATCAAATAACCAACCAGGAGTTTGACAAAGTCAAGTAGTGGACTCTCTATGTCGAACGATCCTCTATTTCAAAAGGGAAAGAAAAGGAATTGTCCTCATTACTCTTGAGCATAGTATGATCGAACGGGGGATCATACTTGGCTTTAAAGCATCCAATAAAGAAGTTGAGTACAAAGTTCTCATTTCTTGGTGCAAGTCAATTTGACGTCTATTGTGACTCAATGTTGGTATCTAATCAAGTATCATGAGAATAAAATGGCAAAGATAAAATAGTTTCAGCATATCCGCAGGTCTCCTAACACCTAATCACTAAGTTTGAGAAGGTCCACATTTAATAATTCCCTTCGGGAAAAAATAGTCATGCTGATGCCTTCGCCATTCTGGGTTCAGCAATAGACTCATACCTTAAAAGAAACATCGAGGTGGAGTACCTTGGCTAACTAAGCATCAAAAGACCAAAGGTCACCGAGCAAGTCCTCGTTGTATAGAAATCTCATAGTTGGATGAACCCAATCACAACCTATTAGCAAGAGGATTTATTGCCCACCGATAAAAAATAAGCCCATAAGGTCAAGGTAAAAGTTGCTCATTTCTACTTGTCACTTGAAGCCAAACTCTATAAAAGATCTTCATCAGTACCTACCTTTAATTCATTCACCTAAATGACTTCAACTAATTTTTGTATGAACTTCATCACGGTATATGTGTGAGACACATGGGGAGATCTTTGGCATTCAGATTGATCAAACACTACACCAAACTAGGTGAACGATCACAGATTTTATCCCTGACCATTGGACATGGGTCACGGATTTGGTCCCTGACCAAATCGTGCGTGACTATAAATGTTGGTCATGACCCATATACCTGACCATAGTACTGGTCACTAATTAATTGGGTCACGGACTATCGTCACAAATACCATCCATGACCCCATCTCGTACCTTAGGCCGTGACCCAATGTTCAATTTACTCAAATATTAATTGATAGGGTCACGGCTCAAAACCATGACCCCATCTTCGGCGTGTGAAAATGGTCACATACATTGTCACGGTCTAAGGCCGTGACCCATAATTTTCATGTAATCAGGTTAGTCACGACCCAAAGTTGTGGCCCTATTCACGCGTAATAAAAAAATAGGGATATGGTCACGGACAACATACGTGACCATGTTTAAATATATTTAAAAAAAATTTGGGCAGAATTTTATTTATTTTCTGGACATTCTAAAACCTACGTAATGTAATCCTCGCACAACCATAATGCTAAATTATAAAATCCCGCGTGGTCTCGAGACCCCCGGTTTGAGAGCACGGCGATATTTTGGCCCGTGCTCTCAAACTGTGGGTCCCGTGGCCACACGGTCGGTTACTACGAGCTACGTTGGTTCTGTGGGAGATCAATATGATTTATTTCATATTCTTCGCTCAATGCGAAAATGGGTCAAATTCTGAAGGATAAACCTATGGGACTTAAGGAATGATATAAAGAAGAGAGGGAAGAATATACGAGCTTATTTTATACCAATAGTAATTAGCCGTTGTTGTTTCAAGGTCAACCTATTCACTTATCGAGATAATATTTTTCCTTATTCACTAATAAATAGACTGATTAAACTCATGTTTCTATAATCAATTCGGTGCTTTGTGTTTTCGCCCTCTGAAGGCACATTTTCAGCCTACGTGTGGATATTATGAAATTTGGCCCATGCTCTCAAACCGTGGGTCCCATGGCCACACGATCGGTTACTATAATCTACATTGGTCCCGTGGGAGGTTTTGGCGCCACTCACGGGGATGTTTGGTGGGTGGTTCGTGGTTTCGCCCTTTGACGGCACGTTTTTAGGCCTAAATGTGGATATTCTGAAATTTGGCCCGTGCTCTCAAACCGTGGGTCCCATGGACATGCGATCAGTTACTACAAGCTATATTGGTCTAGTGGGAGGTGTTGGCGGTGCTCACGGGGCTGTTGGGGGGTGGTTCGTGGTTTCGCCTTCTGACGACACGTTTTCAGGCCTAAGTGTGGATATTCTGAAATTTGGCCCATGCTCTCAAACCGTGGGTCTCGTGGCCACGCAGTCGATTACTAAGAACTACGTTGTTCCCATGGGAGGTGTTGGTGCCACTCACGGGGCCGTTTTAGGAGTGGTTCGGGGTTTCGCCCTCCGATGTCACGTTTTTAGACCTAAGTGTGGATATTCTAAAATTTGGCCCGTGCTCTCAAATCGTGGGTCCCATGGCTATGTGGTCTATTACTACGAGCTACGTTGATCCCGTGGGAGGTGTTGACGCCGCTCACGGGTCCATTTGGGGGGTGGTTCGTGGTTTCGCCCTCTGATGGCACATTTTCAGGCTAATTGTGAATATTATGAAATTCAGACCATTCTCTCCAATCATGGGTCCCGTGGCTATGCGGTCGGTTACTACAAGATATGTTAGTCCCGTGGGAGGTTTTGGTGCCACTCATGGGTTCGTTTGAGGGGTGGTTTATGGTTTTGCCCTCTGACGACACATTTTCAGGCCTAAGTGTGGATATCTGAAATTTGTCCTGTGCTCTCAAACCATGGGTCCCGTGCCAACATATTTGATTACTACGAGCTACGTCGGTCCCGTGGGATGTGTTGGCATCCCTCACGGGGTCGTTTGGCCAGTGGTTCATCTTTTTGCCCTTTGATGGCATGTTTTTAAGCCTAATTGTGGATATTCTGAAATTTGGCCCATGCTCTCAAACCGTTGGTCCTGTGGCCATGCAATCGGTTACTACGAGCTATGTTGGTCCCATGGAAGGTGTTGGCACTGGTAACAGAGACGTTTGGGGGGTGGTTTGTGGTTTCTCCCTCTGACAGTACGTTTTCAGGCCTAAATGTGGATATTATGAAATTTGGCCTGTGCTCTCAATCCGTGGGTCCCGTTGCGTCGCGATTGGTTACTACGAGCTACGTTAGTCCCGTGGGAGGTGTTGGTGCCGCTCAAAGTATCGTTTAGTGGGTGGTTCGTGGTTTCGTCCTTTGACGGCACGTTTTAAAGCCTAATTGTGGATATTCTAAAATTTGGCTCGTGCTCTCAAACCGTGGGTCTCGTGGCCACGCGATCGGTTACTAGAAGCTACATTGGTCCCGTGGGAAGTGTTGGCGCCGTTCACAGGGCCGTGTGGGTGGTGTCTTGTGGTTTCTCCCTCTGATGACACGTTTTCAGGCCTAATTGTGGATATTCTAAAATTTGGCCCCTGTTATGAAATAGTGGGTCCCGTGGCCACGCAGTCGATTACTACGAGCTACGTTGATCCCATGGGAGGTGTTGGCACCGCTCATGGGGCCGTTTGGGGGGTGCTTTGTATTTTCGTTCTCTAACGGCATGTTTTCAAGCCTAATTGTAGATATTTTCAAATTATCATCATATTCTCAACCGGGGGTCCAAGGACCACACGACCGGTTCCTGCGAGTTACTGCGAGGTGTTCTCGCCTCTCGGCCTCTTGGGGGTGTTTTGGTTTTTCTCCCTCTAACGACATGTTTTAAGCCTAATTCTATATATTTTCTAATTATTGTCATTTTCTCAAATCGGGGGTCCCGTGACCACGCGATTGATTCCTTTGAGTTACATTGATCCCGTGCGAGGTGTTTGCACCTCTCACGGGGCCGTTTGGGGGGTTCTTAGGGTTTTCACCCTCTAAAGGCATGTTTGTCAAGAAAATATGCCTTTAGACGGCTAAAACCCTAAGCAACTCTGGAATGGTTCCGTGAGAGGCGCAAACACCTCCCCCGAGACCAATGTAACTCACAGGAATGCATCGCGTGGTCACGGGACCCCCGATTTGAGAATATGATGATAATTGAAAATTTATAGACTTAGGCTTAAAACATTCCGTTAGAGGGCGAAAGACCAAAATACCCCCAAGTGGCCCCGTGAGAGGCGATAACACCTCGTAGGGGACTAATGTAACTCCCAGGAACTGGTCGCGTGATCACTGGACCCCCGGTTTGAGAATATGACGATAATTTGAAAATATCTACACTTAGGCTTGAAAACATACCATTAGAGGGAGAAAACACAAAGCACCCCTGAAACGGATCCTTTAGGGGCACGATCACCGCGTACGTGTTCAACGTAGCTTGGAGGGAACCGACTGCGTGGTCACGAGACCCCCGATTTGAGAATATGATGGTAATTTGAAAATATCTAAAATTAGGTTTAAAATATGATGTTTTTAATCCTAATTCTAGATATTTTAAAATTAACGCCGTGTTCTCAAACTGGGGGTCCCGTAATTATCCAACATCCAAACACCAACAAGTTAACTACCAATAATTATCCCGTACTCCTTCTGACATACTATCCAATAACAAGCCAACAACCAATAATTATCCAACAGTCAAACCAAACAAAACCAATTATTATCCCGTACTCCTTCTAACATACTATCCAACAACAAGCCAACAACTAATAATTATCTAATAACTAAACCAAACCAAACAAATTATTATCCCGTACTCCTTCTAACATACTATCCAACAACAAGACAACAACCAATAATTATCCAACAGCCAAAAGCTTTAAAAGATAATGCATATCAATTTGATCCAATCATAAATTCAATTGACTATATTCTCAAATCGAGCATCTTGTGAAAGTAACTAAACATTCAACTGAGCATACCATATTATCGAAAGTTAAATTACATAAATCATATTAAACATTCATAAAAGTAACTAAAAATTCATACATCAAATAAAAACATATTAAACATTAGTAAAAGTAACTAAACATTCATACATCAAAGTAAAGCATTAATACAGTGTCAATATCAAAATAGGATACAAATAAGATTGACAAGGATAACATAATATTTTGATACTCAATCTTCCTCTAAATCAACTAAAAGATCCTTCAAATTAGGGTTGTCATCAAGAGCTAACTGGAACTCTTTTGGAGCCTTTAATGCATCCATTTCAGTAGTCACAACCTTTGGTGCATGCACAACAATAGACCAATTGCCATCGTTTATGGACTTCGAGTAGAATACCTTCTTTATGTTCTTAGAGGCACAAATAAAAGGCTCGTCGACTATGCAATCTATACTCTTCAGTTTTGATAAATCTACTATAGTAAGTTTGGAGTCAGGATCAACATTGCAAGCGTTCATAGTATCCTCCACCTTTACCCAAGCACAATAGAATATAGTTTATGTGAAATCTAAGTAATAAAGTTCTAGGATTTGTTAGATTATCCCATAATAGGTTAGCATCGTATTCTTTGGATTTTTATCGCTTTTGCTAGAGATACAGGTGGTCATGGATGAAATTGATATTCCGCTATTTTGCGTCAAAAGATTTTCCTCGTGTGGATATGAAATGAAATGAAAACCATTGGTGCGGAATTTCTTAAACTCTTTTGCACGAAAACTAGGGCCTTTTGCTAGGCATGAAAGCTTGGAAGAGACATCACCTCTTTTTAGAAGCTTCATTTATTAATGAATTTGTATTAGAGCATGTTTTTATCACACACGAATAAATAACCGCACACATAAGATGTGAAATTTACCTCTTTTGATACCAATGACCTAAAATTAGTTATTGTGTGATTTCTCCTTTGATTTTAGGAAATTTTGTTCTCATACTTCCTATGGGTAAATTTTAGAGTTTAGATCATAAAATATAAAATAAATATAATCAAAGAAGAAGAATTCAGTAGATACTCACTCTCTCCAGATTTTGACTTCATCTTGCGATTCGAAGACATAACGAGTTGCTTGCTCGTATTGTATATTTGTGAGTTTCACCTCTTTAGGGTTCCTAAATGGTAATTCGTACTCAAAATCATCAGGTTCCTCGATTACACCTCCACGAGGATTAAACCTCCTCACCTCTTGTTCTGGAATATATTCCCTAGCGTATAACGATGATTCCACCGTATTCTTCAGTAATTGACCCTCCAATATATCGTGTATTCTTTACGTAATCTTTGAAAGTTTTTATTAAGCGCTCAAAAGGATACATCCAATGATACCTAATGGGACCACATAGTAAATCTTCATCGCATAAATGCACAAGCAAGTGGATGCTGATATCAAAGAACAATAGAGGAAAATATTTCTCTAATACACAAACTGCCTCGGCTAAAGTTGATTTTACAGCTTTAATGTACCTTCCGTTTACCACTTTTGCACAAAGTAGGATAAAACACAAACTTATTTTCATAATTTCCCAATGGAGATATTTGTGTTCAGAGAAGTAATGATAAAATAATAGAGGGATTAATTGGATGATTACATGCCAATCGTGAGACTTGCACTGTTTTCAGTCATTTGCTTGGTAACATACTACCTTACATAAATTACTAGAATAACCCGTTGGAGTCTTAAAGTTGAGCAACGTGTATAAGATGATCTTCTTCTCACTAGTAGTTAAAGTGAAAGCAGACGGAGGGGTAGAAATTCTTCTTGTTGAAGGATAATTTTTTAACCAGAGTCTCTTCTTTATCTTTATATCATGTAGATCTCGTCGGGCCCGCTATCCACCTTTGGAATGAGATCCACCCAGATATGTTCCTATTAGATGTTCTGCAACATTCTTCTCTATGTGCATCACATCAATTACATGCCTTATATGATGATCTTTCCAATATGGCAAATAAAAAAATATTGATCGCCTGGACCATGGTTTTGCTTTAGTAGGATCATTAGGATCCCTCCTTGTTTTACGCTTTAGGTTTACAAACTTGGGTTATTTTCCTACGTACCTATTCCCCACAGTCGCAACCACTGCTTTCTCCTCAATCTGCTGACCAGAAAGCCAAGCAGGTGGCATCTGGCTCTCCTGACCAATAAGATAAAAGTTATTCTTGTCATTCGTGAAAGGGTGACTAATCGATAGAAATCTACGATGACCTGTGTAACTCATCTTTCTACTATGTTGTATCCAACTAGCTTCAGTTTCCTAACCACATACGGTACATCCATAATAACTATGAACATTACAACCGAACAAGGTCCTATACGCAGGAAGGTCGTGGATCGCCCATATCACCATTGCTTTAAGTGTGAACTCTTCACCCTTATGAGAGTCGAACAATGTCACCCATTTGTCCCACAACTCTTTAAGTTCTTCAATTAATGGGTCTAAGTATATATCAATATCATCACTTAGTGCCTTCGGCCCGGTTGTCAATAAAGATAACAATGTGAACTCCTTTCTCATGCATAGAGTCGGAGGGAGACTTAAAGGCGCCATGAGAAGAGGCCAGTAACTCTGACTATTACATAAATTATCCAAAGGGCTAAATCCATCGATTGAGTTTGCAAGACGAACGTTGTGCGGTTCCTTTGCAAATTCATGGTGTCGTGAGTTTGAAATTTGCCAGATGAGTGAATCAACTGGATGACGCATCAGATTCCCACCCACCTCGTATCGAGTGTGCCATGTCATGGCCTCCGCTATCCACGGTACAGTAAAAAAACCATTTTAATCGTGGCCCAAGTGGAAAGTACTTCAAAACATTTTGTGGGACTTGCGAGCATTTTTGATATTTTGTAGGTTTGTCCTTTCCCTTCTCATAAATGACATATCTAGGCTCACTGCATACTGGACATTCATCCTTCTCTCCATGCTCATTGCGGTACAATATATAATCATACTTGCATGCATCAATAGATTTGTATTTCAATCCCAAACCCTTCAAGCTCTTCTTCATGGTAGGATAATTGTCTGGTAACGTGTTCTCCTTTGGGAGAATATCTTTATCCCACTTAAGAATTTCGTTTACGTTGTTCCTAGACAAAACAAAATGACTCTTCAAATTATGCAAACCAATCATTACATATAATACCAAGTGATCTTCATCGCAATCTTTATACAACGGTTTAGCCACATCAGCTTTCAACCGTATATATTCTCGGTCTCCTGGTAGTTCAGTATCAAATTGTTCATTGTGCGCATTATTTGTCTCCATAGATTGGTGATTTTGGTCGTGGTGGACTCCATAGGCATCGTCAATTAGGTAGGTCAATGAACGATGTGTTGGTGAATCATTTACCACTTCCACTCCTTGGTGTTCTGTTATGCGGTCGGTTACCAGTAATTCTTCGAGAACATAAGGTACATGTTTTTCACCATGGTATGTCCATTTATTATAATGTTGACAAATTCCCCACTGTATTAAATGTAACTCAACATCTTCTAAAGATTTATATTTTTCGTTGATACAATGGGTGCACGGACACGAAATCTTCTCACTTTTAAGGTTATTAAAAGTGCAGCGAATAGATTCTTGAATGCCTTTAATATAACTATTGTAAAAATATGATTGTGTGATAATTGATTAAATTCGCAAATTTCTACTTTGGCACACTTATTTAATTAGGGTCTATTTTAAACCAAATCAAATAAGCCCCTAAATATGCAACTACTTGTGTGCGTGTGTCAACCCATAAATAAATAAAGCATGCGACACAAATTTCAGGAAAAATCCCGAAGGGTAAAACCTTTTATTTCTAGAACTTTAACAATTTTACAAGTCCATTGTTTTACATACCATCTTGCTTTCTCCCACAAGAGTAACGCATGGTGCCTTCGTCAAACCTTCAAAGTAACGAATAGAAATTAGCAGTGGTTCACACCCAACTATACCACAAGGACGCGCAATCCAGACACGCAGTCTAAAATCTTCAAAAGGACTCCCTCCACAATAGCACACAACTGTCGGTTGTAGAGCTCTCCCCATAAAGAATGATAAAAAACAAAGTCTGTTCTTGAACACCAAAACAATTCACTAAAGCATATGTGATTTTTGTGAAATAAAAACAAAAAGGGATTAAAAACCCTAAAAGAAGAAGTCAAAAATATTTCTGCAGATTTCGCAGTTTTTTGTCTTTCGAAACGCTGGGACTTCTTAATGAAAACGAAACTATTTAATGAGTATTTATAGAAAATCGTGCCGCCTCGGTCCTCGAGCTCGTTCGAACAAAAAAGTGATCTTGCTCGAACTAAGGTCGCGTGTTGTTTGAATGACATCGCTCGACATCTCCATGTCGCTCGAATGAGATGATATCTCGCTTGAATGACCTGGGCGTCAAAATCGAGGAACACTACAGGATTTAGAAAAATTACTCATTCTCAAATTTTGACGAAAAAAGTCCGCTCCAACACTTAGAAAATATTTTGAAAAAATATCCCAAAGCTCTAAGTGCAAAGTTAAGGTATTTAAAACATAACCTTACCAAATTAAACTTTGCGGAGTCTTTTTGATGAAGAGCCTTGATAAATTCGAATCCGTCTTGATGTAGATTGCTCTTGAACTTCTTCGACGGTTGTAATGGTATACGACATAATTAATTGTGACGGACATTTATAAAAATATATCCTTACAAATATCCCCCTATGTCTATGCCGGAACATACATAAAAACATTCGAATTATCAAATACCAAAAAGCCTATACAAATCTACCCTCCCATAAATCTCAAAACCGAAAAGGTGCAAATTTGCAAGTTCTCAAATTGTTCTTCAAAAATCTTCATCAAATCAAAAAATCTTTTCTCATCAGGGTGTGCAACATAATGATCTTCAATCTTTGTACCTACACACATGAGATAAAGCAAAAACCTTCGTGATGCATTGAGTTTGAAATGATATAAGAATAAATCAATAATAAATCAAATCTCCCCCATAATGCAAAAAATCCCTCATAACATGATAATTCTTTCTCCCCCTTTTTATGATGTCCCCAAATAGACATATAAGAAGAAACAATCAAAACACGGAGTGTCACGATAAAAAATCCATAGCAAATATGAATCAAACTACGTGCATGCAAAGGTATATCACAAAAGATTCTACAAACTATTTTTGATTTTTCAAATTTTTCGTACAAAAATAAGATACCAAAACTCACACCATGGAATTAAACTCAAACAACCAAGTCATGGAAATGGAATGTATGGGTGTGAACACATTCGATAGGAAAATAAACTCAAATAATCTTATGTACACGATGAATACGTGTACTCCTAATGAATGAACATCAAAAGTATCCTTAGGTGTAAATATTGTTGAATTTAGATGACATCGTCTTATGCAAATCAACAAATCAAAGTCAAAGTGATTTCCACACCAATAACATCCAACACTATTTAACGCTTTCTCTAGACTTTCAAGGACGTGCAAACCCGTTTTAATTCTCCATCCAAATGTGACACCCCGCCTAATAAAATACCGGGTGATTAGTCCTATACCAAATTAAAACAGGAATCCCAGTTGGATCATCCTTAGCATCACTGTCGAAAACTTTTTTAAGACTTACTAACCACCTAGTATTCCAAAAGCTGGTGCCAATTTTAACTTTTTAATTAAACCAAAATAGTACATGCGGAATTAAAATATAAACCATTCACATAACTGAATGAAAATAAACTGAATCATAATTACACAACTTGCCGAATAAATCACCGGCCACCAAAGAAATAATCCAATACAAATATTCAACACCTGAATAAATTACCCCTAAAAACTGTATTGAGAAGTCTGGGCGACAAGCCCTAAATAAAACTGAAACTGATACAAGATTCCTACTCTAGGAATGAATGAATGATGCGTCTAATCCAAACTCCTGCTAGCATCAACATATGTCGCAGCTCCGTGTCCCTGGAATAGAATATCAATCTTGGCGTCCCTGTGGCTGGACACCTAAAAGGTTTTGAAAATATTTTAATATCAAGGGTTAGAACCCAAAACATTTTGAAAATATTTAGCAAGTGAATTAACTGCAGTAATTTAAAAAGGCATGAATGTGATTCATATTTAAGTTAGTGTCGCACTCCCTTGTGGACATTCTCACCCCTCCACTATTGTGCACACCTACCGATTACCTTAACCCCACCTAGTTGTGCTACCCCGTCCAACTAGTCCTGGTATAACCTTCCCTTGCCATACTACTCTAACCCGAGTATAATGATTTCCTTAATTATAAGTTATTTCACAATTAACTTAATTAATTCCTTCTTAATGAATATCATATAACCGTAACACAAGTTATATAAATTTAATACGCCACACTCTGTATTATTCCCACAAATGATTAACTCAATTAATTTCTCATTAATTAACAACATATAACTGTAACCCAAGTTATATAAAGTAAATACATCACACACTGTATTATCTCCTACATATAATATTTGCTACCATATTATACGCACCTTTACTAACAACCACACATATATCATATGTGTATCCATCCTTCCGAGTATACCCTCACCGGATGATTCCCTTTAAAATGCTATCTCACTAGGTGTGCTCACAAAACCTAGTTCCCCAAGTTGGAATCGCTCACCAACTTGGCCCAAAATATAAACGTAGTGGAGGCGGTCATATTCCTTCCCTGAAAGTGAGATAAATCCCTCACCCATATATACCGGACGCTATGACCTGGGGATATACTCACCCTACTCCTCAAGCTAGGGGATTCACCCACATCACGCAACCTCCCTTGATAGCATTAGAGTATTTATATTGAATAAATATCTAGTCACTGATATTTAATACCACACACAATATAAACACGTATATATATACTATCATTGTACCGTATATATATAATATAAACCCCGGCTTTTTCGTGTACTCAAAATCCCGTACACTGCCTGTAATTTAATATCACACACAATGTATACGCGTATATATATATATATATATATATATATATATATATATACTATCACTACACCGTATATATATTATAAACCCTGGCTTTACCCTGTACTAAATATCCCGTACACTGCCCGAAACTTCCTGAGTTTGTGCCCCGACTCAACGTAATTAATTTTCTCACTTAATAATTTATCGTCTTCCCGAGTCTATGGTCTGACTCTAATATATTTAACTCATACCTCAATTTATATAATACTTTCCCCGAGTCTATAGTCCGACTCCAATTAATTTAATTGACACACTTATTAATTTAATACCTTCCCGAGTCTATCGTCCGACTCTAATTAAATAAATTAACACACATATTAATTTAATACCTCTCTGAGTCTATCGTCCGACTCTAATTAAATTAATTGACACACATATTAATTTAATACCACCCCAAGTCTATCGTCCGACTCTAATTAAATTAATTTACACATTAATTAATCAACACAATTCCGAGTCTGCAATCCGACTCTGATTAAATTAATTATCACATTTATTAATTTAATCATTCCCGAGTCTACAATCCGACTCTAATTAAATTAATTATCACATTTACTAATTTAATCCTACACGAGTCTACAATCTGACTCTAATTAAATTAATTATCACACCCATTAATTTAATAACTTGGTGTCACCCAACCATTATCCCCAGACCCGCTCACTTGGCCCGTACCTCAATATTTCCCGAGTCAATGTTCCGACTCCAAATTAATTACTTTCTCTCAATAATAAATTCACTACTTTGATGCCACTTAACCAATATCTCCGGACTCGCTCACTCGGTCCATTTTACATCTCATAATTTTATTCTCACATTTTCACCCACAATGTGTCACACATTTATTTCCATAATTTCCCCAATTATATCTACCTATAATTGTTAGCACCCCCTGACTCACCCACTTGGTCCATAATTAAATATTTCACCTAAATTCCTTTAATAATGTAGTGTCACCCAACTACAATTCCCGAATATCATTCTTCGGCCCAATATCAATAATTGAATTATTTCTCCAAATTCGTTCATCTCATGACATACCGTTCACACCTTCCCAAACCCAATTATGTCACCCTATAATTGTTAAGGAAACATATGTCCCATATAAATTTATCACCAAATAAAAGTAGGGAATTAAAACTTAAATTAAACCCTCATTATAAACAAACTGGCCGAACTGCCAATTTCCTGGGACCCTCGATCGATCGAAGGCCCCCAATCAATCGATCGATCGATCCTTCCTGAGCAGCTCTTCTTCCCCACTGCATTACACCATTAACGAAAATTAAAGGTTTGTAGACCTTAATTTCAACCCCTGATCAAGTCATCCCATCACATAAACATATGAACATGGATCCTATACATCATATGCACCCTCTAGTATATAAATTTCTCAACTTATCTCACAATTTCGAAATGGGTTTTCCATTAAAATTCATAAATCTTGTTCCACAACCCAAATTCCAAATCCAGAATTTCCCCTATTTATACTCCAAATTCTTATTCCAATTAAACATCCATACTTAGATATGTTCAACACAACCATTTTTACTATGAATCTCATTCAATAGTTTCATGAACAAAAACCCCATTTTGTACCCATTTATCCCCAAAACGAATTTTGGTTTACACATCACTATAATATGAATTGATTATCATACTTTAAGAATCAAAACAGTTAACCACTTGGCTGGAATCATTCGTAGGGTTTGATTCCGTTGGCGTAGTCCCTCGATTTGACTCCAAAATCCTCAAATTGGCTTTTTCTAAGCTTTCCCCCAATTCCCTCTCAAGCTCTAGGCTTAGATTTGTGATGGCTGCTGATTTCCCAATCCCTCACTTAGGTTAAAACTCTCAATCCCGTTTTTCACCTAATGGGCTTAATTAAAGTGGCCCAACTCACCCCGTGTGGGCCCGGCTATGCCCAAAAATACCCCGAGACCCAATTACTACCCCCGGGTACTCTTTTCCGACTATCTCGACCCATCCGGACTCAACCGCGCACTCAGAATTGGCATCTGAATTAATTTATAAAAATCATTATCTCACACCGAATTTAGTCTATACCGACTCCCGGCGGAGATAAATGCATACCCCATCATTAATACCCGAAATGACATAATTAAATTATTACTATTCACTTAGTAAATATATTTCCCTAAACATTAACCATTCACTCCCCGATTAATATTTAAATATATATATTGCCATAATTAATTCAATTAAAATTACAACACACAAGTAATTTAAAATTCTTGAATTAATTAAATATTAAATGCACAAAAATACTGGGTGTTACACCAAACTCCCTCATGCATATTTTATTTTAGAGGTAATCTAAATTCTAAAACATTGGAGAATTGGGGAAAAAACCTAATGGACCCTTTTTGGCATGAATTTCTTTTTATTGCCTTTAAATTTTTCGGGCTCTTTTAAACCTCTTTGGACCCCGGATAATAAAATTCCTCAATTTTCTAGGTCCAATTTAAACGGTGGCTTAATCGCAAAGGATAGATGAGTACCTTTCGTAGCCCTTCATCGTTTTTCAAATAAAGCACACAACCTCGCCAAACGGTTCTTACATGCACTATTTCTTATCAAGTTTTATCGCACTTGGTTCGTTTTAAGGACAAGATTGAAGTGAAAACACCCAACCAACATGTGATAAGACAAGCACAATAATCAAACAAATCCGTGCACGTGTGCAATAAAAGAAATCATGAGTCAAACATGTAGGAAGTAACACTTAATTACATCTTAATGACTCCAAACATTATAAAGCACATGGACGAATTGACCAATTTTTTCAAAACACTATCAAATAGTCACATGAAAAAAATGGAATGATGTTGTGACTCGGTCATTCTAAGTGTTTATCCATAAATGGTGCAAACAAAATATAAAAATCTTTTTGAATTTTCAAATTTGACCAAAATAAAATATGAATGGACACTCAAAAAATAGAAAATATTTTTGCATTTTTCAAAAGAAAAAATTTATACAAAAATTACATCTCACAACGCTAGAAACCATAAATATCATGAAACAAAAAACTAGCATATGACAAACATGCGAACACAATTATCTAAATGATATGGCAAGAGAAGAGTCATGTGCAAACAAATGAGAATCAACTATTCTAAAATCTAGCATATCCAAAAGTGATTTCCTAACCCAAACGGATGTGACATGACGCATGGGAGTATTGGGAACCAATCAAATACTAGACTTCGACTTCTTCCAAGATCAAAACAAAATCTCCTAAGGTGACCTTTCCTACCACAATGTGAACGTGTGTAAACGGGAGGAATGTTACCTAAAGTGTGATATTTTCTAACGTCCTTGGGATTAATTGACCCTCTAAAACAAATAATGGATTTCGCTTTAGCATTAGAAGCATGAGAACAAGATGAGCCATTACCATCACTATCAAACCTACTTGAATCGTTTAAATCATATTTCAACTTCAAAATATTTGATTCAAGCAACAAATTAGACTCTTCCAAAGACAGGGATTTGTTTTTCAAATTTTTAACAATTTCTAAAAGGGTATCTCTCTCCCCCTCAATTAAAGCAAACCATTCTCTAAGAGTCTCTTCACGTGCCAGAAACTCATTGATTAAAATATTTTTTTCCTCTTTGGCAGAAACACAACCACTAGAATTTTTAAAGTCCTCCAATTCTTTTTTCAAAAAATAGAACTCTATCGTCACTCTCCTTCTTGGACAATTTTAAATCATTAAAGTCACGGTCCGAAGAAAAAAGTTTCTCACGATACAAATCTCTTTGATTTTGAATTGTTTGCAAAAGATCCATCGCGGATTTAAAACGAGAATTTTCTTTTTTTCGAAAAATCAATTCTTTTAGCAAACATCAAATTCAAATGATTTATATTATCAAAACTCTGACTCGTGTCATAAAAGGGGGGCATCCGATTACATAAGTGCCCTATCAAAAAAATTATGATTTTTCACAAAAATGATTTAAAAAAATCAATATCACACAATTTTACTGAAAATAGGAATACGCGATAAATTAGCGCAACCTGCTCTGATACCAATTTGTAAAAATATGACTGTGTGATAATTCATTAAATTCGTAAATTTCTACTTTGGCACGCTTATTTAATTAGAGTCTAGTTTTAAATCAAATCAAATCATCCCCTAAACATGCAACTACGTGTGTGCGTGTGTCAACCCATAAATAAATAAAGCATGCAACACGAATTTCAGGAAAAATCTTCGAAGGGAAAAACCTTTTATTTATAGAACATTGACAATTGTACAAGGCCATTGACTTACATACCATCTTGCTTTCGCCCACAAGAGTAACACACGGTGCCTTCGTCAATCCTTCAAAGTAACGGCTAGAAATCGGTAGTGGTTCACATGCAGCTATACCACAAGGATGCGCAATCCAGACACGTAGTCTAAAATCTTCACAAGGACTCCCTCCACAATTGCACGCAGCTGTCGGTTGTAGAGTTCTCCCCACAAAGAATGATCAAAAGCAAAGTGTGTTCTTGAATACCAAAATAATTCACCAAAGCATATGGGATTTTTGTGAATTGAAAACAAAAAGGGATTAAAAACCCTAAAAGAATAAGTAAAAAAGAATTCTGCAGATTTCACAGTTTTTTGTCTTTCAAAACGCTGAGACTTCTTAATGAAAATGAAACCATTTAATGAGTATTTATAGAAAATTGTGTTGCCTCGGTCCTCGAGCTCGTTCGAACGAAAAAGAGATCTCGCTTGAACGAAGGACGTGTGTCATTTAAACGACATCGCACGACATCTCCATGTCGCTCGAACGAGATGAGATCTCGCTTGAACGACCTGGGCGTCAAAATCGAGGAATGCTACAGGACTTTGAAAAATTACTAATTCTCAAATTTTGACGAAAAAAGTCCGCTCCAACACTTAGAAAATATTTTGAAAAAATATCCCGAATCTCTAAGTACAAAGTTAAGGTATTTAAAACATAACATTACCAAATTAAACTTTGCGGAGTTTTTTTTATGAAGAACCTTGATAAATTCGGATCCGTCATGATGTATATTTCTCTTCAATTTCTTCGACGGTTGTAACGGTATACGACATAATTAATTGTGACGGACATTTATAAAAATATGTCCTTACAACTATTAATTATTTGGTCAGTCTCCCCCATCCACTCTTTGTATTGTGGAAAATACATTTAATAATCTTCAAATTGCAGTGCCATGTTAACATGATAAAATAAATATCATATTGCATAAATATAATGTCAACAACGCATTAATATAGTGCCAACAATATGCAATAGCTAAAATACAAGAATACACCAATCAAAGATACTACACAACCACTTAAACTCAAATTAAATAAAATTGCATACTGATATTATTACAACATAAGAAAAATATTACTACAACTAGTACTTCAGCAAACGATAAACTAGCCAAGTGGTAGAAGAGTTTAAATAATTTTTTAACAAATTCCCTTCTACACTCTCGATGTATATTGGAGTCTCTTCGCAACCGTCAAATACTTTATCAACTAGGATCTGACACTCACCCTCCAGTAAAAGTCCAATTATGTACTACCCTACATGAGTGGATATGAGCGCTGACACCCCAACGACAAATTTACCGCTCACGCCTTTTATATAGTATTTCTCACCTTAATCAGCGTGGGTTGTTGACGATGATCCAGGAACTATGGCATGCTGAGGCGCTGAGAAGGGGAATGTTGAAGGAGGAACCGACATCTGTGAGGGAAATGTTGAAGGAGGAACCGACATCTATGAGGGGAATAAAGAAGATGGAAAATTTTGAGGAGGTAAGGTGTAATCGGGATGTATTGGGGGCTGCAGGGGCAAAGGAACGATTAAAAGGGACATAATCTATGAAAGTTTATCATTCATGCCTCCCAATTCATTTTGAAGCCCCATTATATCCCCTTCAGTCCTAGAATGACGTTCATCGTTGGACGAGAAACACTTATTAACGGAAGAAAGCTCGTCCACGAGAGGTGCGGAGTGTTTGAATATTATTTTTGACATATGCAACCCCAAACCTCTTGTCCTCTATCTATGGTTCTTACCCAAGATTTTTGCGAGGGCATCATTGTCAATGTCGTTAAACGGGCTTGAAGTTGATTGATTACTGATAGAATCTATTGATTCTAGAGTCTTAGCCAAGTGAGGAGGGAATTTATTATCTTTGTCTCGTCTTGCATACACGTACAAGTTGGACCTATTCAATGTCTTTCCTTCATATGGTCTGCCTTTTGCCTTGGTCGACCACTCGTTCTTTAAATATTCATAATATTTCAAGCCAAGCCGGTGGACATCAATTTTTTTCCCTATTCTGCTTATTTTTCTCCCTTTACAGCATTTTCAAATCCTTCACCTTATTTTCCAGAAAACCATTCCATTGATCGATTGGCATCTCAACGTTATAAGGGACTTTGTCTTTGAGCACCAAAATGTCGGAGCTCGATGCTCCCTTAGGGAAATGCTTTTGCCTAAGGTTTCTCCGATATGTTCGGAGTTGTTCAACAACCCGAGAAAGAACCTTATTTTTTGAGTTTGTCAAAAATGAAAACCGTTAGTTGAATTGCTCGTAAATGTCATCTTTAATAGCTTTATCTATAAGGTTACAATTGTCAGCTCCTCCCACTCCCACATTCATTTTTGCCAAGGACAAACATTGGGCTTTAAATTGTTAAACGTGATTCTTATCCCCTGTGGTGTTATTTTCCAATAGAGAGAACCCAATGGGCTTCTTCTCAACTAACCCGACAGTTTCAGGAGCGTTGGGCGTGTCTGTTGGATTAATGGGAGTACCTTGCCTATTGCAACTCGGAGTAGGGGAGTGAACCATTGGTGGAGTTGAGTATTCCTCACTAATTGGTGATGATAATTCTGCTTGTGTTGGTGCCACATATTTAGTTGGAGTGTTATTTCCATTACTGCCCGACATTATCTACAAAAATAATCAAAGTTCAATGTGTATCTATAATAATAGATGCATAATTTCAAAGTTCAATATGAAATTATAACTAACAAAAATATTTATTTGACCATATATTATAGTCTACCTTTTCATGGTAAGACTTTAATAAAAGTTCAATGTGTCTGATCTGCATCCAGTCGGGATTTGTTATTAAAAACGTATGGATTTTTGCATGTGGCCAATTAGGAGGAAGCATATCTATAATCGATGCATAGATGTCAGTGACATGAACTCAAAATCTCATCCTCTTCAGCCTATTGGCAAGATTGAGTTTGACTTGCATGTGTCGCGAGACATCACAGTCTTTGACAATGCTCTTTGTACGTAATTCTATCCATATAGGGTGAATTATTTTCTTCCTTCTCTAACAGCGACATAAATTTTAGTGTTGTATCGGGATTATGTACGTGAAATGTATATTGTAAAGATTCATCCAAACATTCTGGTAGGGAAAATAGAATACGATTGAACAAGTACTCTTGGTGGAGATGAACTTCACGATTTACAAGGTAGTTAAATTGTTCGATCTTCCTATTCCCATACCAATAAATCGGAGTACCCACTGAATGAGGCTTATCAATGAAATAAGTATGAGTGCGGTCCAATTGCAACCATTCCAACTCATGTTTCCATTTACTAGCACCGTGACTCATTTTTCCTGAGAAAAATTAACGTGGGGATGGTTATGATTCCTATAAATAATAGCTCTAATGAATCATTAACTAGTTAGTATGTACGACGACGTGAATCTCGTGCACACATACACACAGAAATACATACAAAGATATACACACATACACATACAAAGATATATGAATGCGATTTTCGAGTCACTTCGGGTCGAATAATCCTGCAACTGACATAACTTGTAATCGCGAAAATCTTTGTGACCCGACCTTTGATTGCCTTCACACAACGGTTACTTTGTAAGGACACAAATTTCCAATTGAGTCCCTTATTATTTTGGCTCAATTACGGACAAAAAACGTTTGAGTCATAGGATAGAATTCTTGACCATCCTTCAAGCCTATGATATACAAGAGTTGAAGATGTAGCGGCCAAGACTTATAAAGCTTCATCATTATCGAGTTTCAAGTGCTATGTTTCTACGTCATCAACATCATATTCCATAGTCTCCAAAGATATAATGCATTTCTATATCTATATAGGGAGACTTGGAGTACGTTTATATTGGGTGTACTTTTATTTTAAACTTAGGTTTGTTTTCAGGAGGTTTCTTTAAAACTTTAAAATAAAGTTTCTAGGCTAAAAATCGAATTTTAAGCTTTCTGTCTCTTCGTTCGAAATTTTCGTTCGAACGAGAATTTCATTCAAAAGAGGTTTGCCAACCACTTGCCACTGGAACCTCATTAGATAGTTCATTCGAACGAAATGTCATTCGAATGAAATGCCATTCGAACGAAAATGTTGTTCGAACGAGATTTCGGCAGGAACAGTTTTTGGCAGTTTTTTGGCACTTTCCCACTACTTTGTTCCAATATTCTTTCACATAATTTAATGACTTCGGGAATAGAATTTTTAAAAGATTTTTTTCCATCTCCTAGAGAGTATATGGGAGCTTAATTCTTTCATAAAAAGTTCCCTTGGTGTTTTTATTCAAATTGATTTATTAAAAGAACAAAACCAAGTTTACACCCAATTGTTTGTGTTAATCCAAGTTTCTCTCTCTCTATATATATATACATCTTGCTTAGAGAGTTTGTTTGGCACCATATTCATCTCTACCATAAAAGAGATTTTGGGTTTGCTTCTACATCCCACAAATAAGAAGCTTGTTTGATGTGACATACCCACTTGGAGAAAGGCTCCTTGTTTAGGTGATGGTGACCAGAAAAAGTCCGATCGGTGGATTCCGAGATTGCGGTGGAGTTTCGTGGTTATTTGCTAGCCAGAGGTAGTTACAAGAAGACGCGTCGAGGCTTGAAGGAGTCGAGTCGAGTGTTTCAAGTCATCTTGCTTGTAATTGTAAATTCCGTACTTAGTGGATTTGAGGCTAGGGCCGTCCGAGGTTTTTTCCCGTTGTGGGGTTTTCCTCGTACATCGCGGCGTAGTGGTTTGTGGTTTATTTTATCTTGCTATATCACCTAGATGCATGCTTAGGGATAAAAGATAAAATTGGTTTAAATCACTACTCTTGTTTATTTGGTGCAAAATTAATTTGGGTATATTTTAATTTAATTCAAGTCATTAATTTTATTGGTTATAATTTGGTTCAGCCTATTTTGGTAATAATGAAAATATGACTTAGGCAAATTTCTAGGACTTGGGTTAAATTGGTTTAAGTGAAAAATTCATTTGTTAATTAATTTAAATTCACTTTAAGTTGTGTTTAACTTTAATTTGGAAAGAAATTAAATCTAGTTAATTTGTTTAATTGAACCATCTCGCTTCCGCATATCAAAAAGGAGATTGAAATTACTTTTGTAATAAGATTTTAAAATTGGGGGACTCGTGTTCCAACAAGTGGTATCACAGCATTGATTGAGAAAAGCTATCATTTTTAAATTGGTATCAGATCCGGAGCGCTAATTTATCGCGCCAAAGATCCATTTTTTGGATTTTACAATTTTTGTGCTCCTTGTATTTTTAGGTGGTTCTTTTTTTTTACTCACTCTCATTTTCTTTTGTATCTCTCGATGGGACGTCTGATATGTTGTCATTTTCTAATGATAATAATATTTTTGCTATTCGAGAGGAATTTAATGGGCTTAATAAGTGTAATGAAAAATTAAGAGAATTAAATTTGAGATTTGCAAAAAGAATTAAATTTCTTAAAAATGAAAATTCTTATTTTAAAGCTAAAATTGAGTTTTTGCAAATCTCCTTATCTCAAAAAGATATTTTTCGTGAAAAGCTCATGGACATAAATTATAATTTTAATATTTTAGAAATGTCCAAGAAAGAGAGTGCTTGTCGAGAAAAGACTCTTAGGGACAAGTTTGCTCACATTGAGGGGGAGCGTGATAACCTTCTAGGAGTTATAGAAAATTTAAAGAAGGAGTCCTGTAAAATTGAGGAGTCTAATTTATTACTTGAGTCCAAAATTTCTAAAAAAGAAAAATGACTTACAAGACTTGAGTAGTAGTTGTAATGGTTCTAGCTCATTTGGTTCAAATTTTTTCGTTGCTAAAGTTAAGACCATTGTTTATTTTAGAGGGTCAACTTTATCCAAGGACTTTAGAAAATGTCACACCTTGGGTAACATTCCTCGTGTTTACACATGCTTGCATTGTGGTAGGAAAGGTCACCTTAGGTCATTTTATTTTGATCTTAAAAGAAGTCCTAGGAAGTCTATGTCTAGCATTTCATTAGTTTCCAAATCCCATCATTTTAAATATACATTTAAGTGGGTTCGAAAATCATTTCTAGCCGTGCTAGATATTAGATTTGTTGATTCTCATTTGCTTTCACATGAAACCTCCCTTGCTAAATTTAAAGGTTGAATGTGTTAGTTTTGTTTGCATACTCTAGCTTTTTGTGCTTCATATTATATATCATTGCTAGGTGTATGCATGTTTAATCATTTTCTAGTCTATGCTCCATGCTTAATCACATGCTAGAATTATGATTCTTGTTTATCTTTTGTATTATATTTTTTATTTTAGGTTGGATTTAATGAAAAATACAAAAAGATTTTTGTTTATCATTTGTGTTGTACCCTTTTCGTAATTTATGCTTAATGAAAAATACAAATGATTTTTGTGTATCTTTTGAGTAAATATTTCTATTTTTGGTTACAAATTTGAAAAACTCAAAAATATTTTATTTCGTGTGTATTTTGGTTTTACACACATTTTGTGGCATATGTTTGTGTTTGAATCCTCATTTCGCTTCCATGTGACTAGAACTTTTGGTTAGAGTTTTAATCCTTAAAATGTTCTTTATCATTCTTACATGGAGTAGCTTAAGTTTGACTTGCTTAATGGATTCACTTTTATATGCCTTTACACATATGCATGAGCTTTTTGAACCTTAACGTCACATGTTATATTTGAGATTTGTGAGGTGTTATCCTATCAATCTAGTCATCTACATACTATGACCTAGGAGGACTAGTGCATGTCAAAATCCATTGCATGTGAGATTTGTGTGAGATATCAAAAAGATGTATATAAATGTGCACGACGAAGGGCTCCCAAAGAAAAAAAATTATCCTTTGCGAGTAAGCCACCGTTTGGAATGGACCTAAAAGAAATACGTGGTCCAAAGGCCTAAAGGAAAATATGGCATTAAAAGAAAAATAATTTGCCAAGGCCTAATCTGTTTAGTTGATTTATTCATTCAAAAGAATAATATATATGCTTATTGAGGGAGTTTGGATGATATATCAACGATTAGCACAATGTCCATTTATCCTAGTTGCGCTTTCAATGTCATGACTGTGACACCCCGCCTAATTAATCCCGGGTGATCAGTCCTAAATCAAGTTAGAAAAGGTTTCTCAGTTGGTCCATTCTTAGCATCACTGTCGTCTTTTTAATTACTAACCACCTAAGTGAGAAAAGTAGACTGGTGCCAATTATTATCTTTCAATTAATTAAATAAAACTCATGCGGAACATAAAATAATACACAATCACAGTTAATTATTTTAACCATCCACAAATAAAACACCTAACCGAATAAACCATCGGTCCAAATATCCAATACAAGTAAATATCAGAAAAACATCTCAACAAGTCTAATACTGATAAATGAACTGTGAGCGACAAGCTCCGATAACTACTAGAGAGTCTCTACACGAATGAAAGAAGGAGGCGTCTATCAAAACCCCGCAACATCCTCATGTGCTGCAGCAAAGGATACCTGGAATAGAGTCAAGCTTGGCGCCCTTGTGGTTGGACACCTAAAAGGTTTTTAAAAGAATTTTATAGCAAGGGTTAGTACCCAAAAATATTTGAAAACATTTAACAAATGATTAACTTGCAGTAATAAATAAATATGCATGCTCTTCATATTTTAGTTAGTGCCGCACTCTCTTGAGGACTTCCTCACCCCTCCTCTAATGTGCACTACTAACGCTTCCATTTAATTTACTAGGTCCTACGCTCCTGACCCAATGCTTATTTTAACCCTTAAATTTTTACCTACTCTAACCGAGTATGCCTTAATTCATGATTTTTAAGTTATTATAAACGTCAAACTTAATTAAATCATTACTCCTTTTAATTTCATATCATATTCACACCTGTTATGCACATAATACATTTTTCACTATGTATTAATTACCTATATATAATTATTTACCTAATTATATATTTAATAGTATTCACAAACATACTGAAATAACATTTAATACAAACTTTCGACCGAGTAAAAATACTCACAAAATATAAATTTTCCCAAGTGCTATCCCACTAGGTGTATTCACGTAACCTAGTTATCCAAGTTAGATTCGCTCACTAACTTAGTTTAACATACGAATCGGAGGCGGTCATATTCCTTTCCTGAAAGTGAGATGTCCCTCACCCATATAACGGACGCTATGACCTGGAATTATACTCGCCCTACTCCTCAAGCTAGGGGATTCATCCACTACGCGCAACCTCCCCCTATAGCACTAGAGTACACATTAATAATATTCAATCACTGATATTAATGCCCACACTATATATATATACTAGCACACTCCGTATATTTTTATACATATATATATATATATATATATATATATATATGTATAAAAATATAAAATGTCCCTGCTACACCATGTACTAAATCTGTGACACAAGCCTATTTAAAATTAAGAGTATATGGTCCAACCCTAATTATTAATTAATTCGCACATTAATTAATTAAATCACCTTTGGTGTCGCCCCCACCATAAAATTGGACTTACTCTCGTATTCCGAAATAACCTCACCCGAGTCTAAATTCCCGACTCCCAAATTTTTAATCCTGACGTGACACCCAAAAATCCCTCAAATCCTAATTAACTTTACTCATGATTAATTAGGTTTAAACTCATGTATTAATTTCTCAATAATTAATTACATAAAGATTATTATATAAATTCCCTTTTATATACATAACTGGGCAAAGCTGCCAAAATCTGCCGACCTTCGATCGATCGACCCCAGACCTTCGATCGATCGATCGAGAAGGTCTTCGTCTTCTTCGCGAAGACAGAATCAACCATGGACGAAATTTCTCAAACCCTAATTTCTTCTACCAGTAACCTCAAGCCCTCTTAGCATTAATACATGTTAGAAACCTTATTAGGGATCTCTAAAGTGTCCATACACATTACAAATTTGACCATTAACTACGATTTCTGAAATTTGAACAAGATTTCATCTTTAACCCATTCCCCATTTACATCCCAAATTCCTACATCAAATTCATTTCTAATTGTCCAGATATCATCCTAACAATTATGTATCAACTCATAAATATCAGGTTTTACATGAATCCTCACCCAAATTCATAAATCAGATTATTGTCTTTCAAAATCCCATGTTTATGCCATGAACACCCAAAACGAATTTTAATCAGTCACATCACATGAATATGAATTGAAAAATATATTCAATACTATTGTAAGTTATCCACTTGCCTTAGGTTTCGTAGTGTCTGATTCGGAGATGAATTTCCAAGGTTGAAGACGATCCTTGTTGGCTCTCTAGTGATCCCAAAGCTGCCCTTAACTGCTATTAGGGTTCCTTAATACACTTAGCCTTTTCTAAAACTCTATCAGCCATTTTATTATTCCTCTCAATTCCTTAATTTACCTAATCCCGTTTTTTGCCTAATGGGCCAAGCCCAAGTGACCCAAATGCCCCCGTGTGGACCCGGCTATGTCTAAAAATGCCCCGTGACCCGTTTACTACCCCCGGGTACACTTTTCCGACTATCTCGGCACATCCGGACTCAACCGTACACTCAGAATTGGCATTCGAATTAATTTATAAAAATATTTATCCCCTCACCCCTTTAGTCTATACCGACTCCCGGTTGAGATAAGTGCATACCCTGTCATTAATACTCGAAATGACTTAAATAATTAATTACTATTCACTTAGTAAATAAATTTCCATAAATATTAACCATTTACTCCTCGATTAATATTAAAATAAAATTTTCCCTAATTAATTCAATTAAATTACGACTCACAAGTAATTTTCAATTCCCGAATTAATTAAATATTTAATGCATGAAAAATGCGGGGTGTTACATACTCCCCCCTTACAAAGGAATTTTATCCCCGAAATTAGGTCATACTTGTAATGAAAAGCTCTGGATATTGCTCCCGCATATCCTCCTCCCGCTCCCAGGTAGACTCATCAATGTTGTGATGACCCCACTGTACTCTAACTAGTGGAACAACCTTGGATCGTAATTTCTGCTCGCTATGGTCTAGGATAGCTACCGGCCTCTCCTCATATGAGATGTCTGGCTGTAAATCAATATCTTCGAGTGGAATGTGCCAGAAGGCCCTCTCACTCCGGCGATATTTCTTCAGCGATGCTACATGGAACACGTCGTGTATCCGCTGAAGATGCTCCGGTAATCCCAGCCTGTAGGCTACAGGCCCACCCTCTCGATAATAGGGAAAGGTCCCACGTACCTCGGTGCTAGCTTACCCTTCTTACCGAACCTCATCACCCCTTTCATGGGGGACACCCTGACCAATACCTGATCCCCAACCTCTAACTCCACGTGTCTCCGTGAAGCATCAATGTAACTTTTCTCCCTATCCTGAGCTATCCGAATCCTCCCTCGGATCAGCTCTATCTTGGAAGATGTCTCCTGAACAATCTCCGGCCCTAACAATTTGTTATCCCCCACCTCTAACCAACAAGCGGGTGAACGATAAGGTCTCCCGTATAATGCCTCGAATGGTGCCATGCCGATCGTGAATTGGTAAGAGTTATTATACGCAAAATCTACCAGAGGGAGATATTTCTCCCAACCTTCCCCAAAGTCTAGTATACACATTCTGAGCATATCTTCCAACATCTGATTGACTCTCTCGGTCTGCCCGTCAGTCTGTGGGTGATAGGCTGTACTCAAATGTAACTCCGTGCCCATGGCCTCCTGAAAACTCTGCCAAAAATGGCCACAAAGGTCTTGTCCCTATCCGACACAATATTAATCGGTACCCCGTGCAGTTTAACAATCTTCGCTATGAATAGCTGTGCATAACGCGTCGTCTCAAAGTCTGTGCGAACCGGTAGGAAGTGGGCCACTTTGGTCAACCAATCCACAATAACCCATATGGAATCGTGACCCTTCTGTGATGTCGGTAACCCTGTAATGAAGTCCATAGAGATGCTCTCCCACTTCCACACAGGAATTTCAAGTGGCTGTAGCATCCCTGATGGTCTCTGATGGTCAACTTTCACAAGCTGACACGTGGCACATTTCGAAATAAATTCTGCTATGTCCCGTTTCATCCCTGCCCACCAATACTGCCTCCTCATATCTTGATACATCTTATACCCACCGAGATGTACCGCGAATCTCGACCCATGAGACTCCGTCATAACAGCGTGCCTCAATTCCGCATCCTCTGGCACAATCAACCTCCCATTATGGCGTAAGCCTCCCTCCGAGCTGATCGAGTAGCCCTCTGCTCCCTCAGCTAACAACTGGCTCACCCTATCCCGGCAGGTCTGATCCTCTGCCTGATCCCTCACAACCCGCATAATGATCTCGGGTGTGATGGATAATGCTGACATGAAAGCCCTGGCTACATTATCCTCGTATCGAAGTTCTCTCCACTTTACTTTCCAGACTTCTGATATTTCCCCAGTCGGTCTCCGACTCAATGCATCTGTCACCACATTAGCCTTACCAGGATGATACTGAATATCAAACTGATAGTCTTTCACGAATTCTAGCCATCGCCTTTATATGATATTCAAATCCTTCTGAGTGAAGAGATACTGAAGTGATTTGTGATCCGTGAATATTGTGAACTGCTCCCCCAGGAGATAATGTCTCCATATCCTCAAAGCAAAAACGACTGCTGCTAACTCCAGGTCGTGAGTGGGGTAATTCTTCTCGTGGGGCTTTAGCTTCCTGGACGCATAAGCTATAGCTCTTTCCTCCTGCTGAAGCAAACCCCCAAGTCCCTGTAAGGATGCGTCAGTGTAAACCCGATACTCTAATCCTCCTTTCGGCAATGCAAGCACGGGTGCAGATGTCAACTTGTCCTTTAACTCGTCGAAGGTTAATTGACAGTGATCATTCCAAGTGAAAGGTACCCCTTTCCGGGTAAGATTCATCAAAGGGCCCGCAATCTTTGAGAATCCTTTGATGAGCCGTCTGTAATAACCGGCCAACCCCAGAAAACTGCGCACTTCTGTCGGTGTCGTGGGCTGTCCACACTCCCTCGCCGCCGATACTTTACTTGGATCCACCGCAATACCCAGGTCTGACACCACGTGGCCAAGGAACTGGACCTCCCGTAGCCAAAATCCACACTTACCAAATTTGGCATAGAGTTGGTGATCCCGTAATGTTTGTAACACTATATATAGGTGTTCTGCGTGTTCCTCCTCGGTACGCGAGTAGATCAGGATGTCATCAATGAACACGATAACAAACTGATCGAGAAACTCCTTGAAAACTCTGTTCATGAGGTCCATGAACATTGCTGGTGCATTGGTGAGTCCGAATGGCATCACCCTGAACTCGTAAGATCCATACCGCGACAGGAAAGCGGTCTTCGGAACATCTTCCTCTCGGATACGTAGTTGATGATATCCTGACCTTAAGTCGACCTTAGAGAAATAAGATGCCCCTCTCAACTAGTCAAATAGGTCGTCAATCCTAGGCAACAGATACTTATTCCGTATCGTGGCCTTATTCAGCTCTCTATTGTCCACGCATAACCGTAGTGAGCCATCTCGCTTTTTCACAAATAACACCGGTGCACCCCACGGCGATGTACTCCGTCGTATGAAACCCTGACCCAGAAGCTGCTGAATCTTCTCCCTCAGCTCACGCATCTCTGAAGGGGCCATACGGTATGGGGCCCGAGCAATTGGCCTCGTCCCCGGTGCTAAATCAATCACAAATTCGATTTCCCTACTAGGTGGCAACCCTGGTATCTCCTGAAATACATCCTCAAAGTCTCTCACCACTGGGATTGAATCCAATAGAATAGCCACCTCCTGTGAGGTTTCCTCCTAAATGTAATACAAGTGTGTGCGTGACCCTCCCTCGGGTAGGGGCATTGCTATTAAGAACATCTCCTGCCCTGGAATGGAGAACACGATAGTCCTTTCGTAGAAATCCACCGTCGCCCGATAACCTGCCAACCAATCCATACCCAAGATGACATCGTACCCCTCCATATCTAACACTAGTAGGTCCACTGCTAAACTAAGTCTCCCGATCAAAATGTTCACACCCCGACAAATCGAGTGGATCATAGCCCCGCTGCCTACTGGCGACTCTACATACATCCGAAGACTACTCATAGTCTCTAGTAGTCCGGCCCGTTTAGCAAAAATTATATTTAATAAATTAATGCGATGCTCCCGTATCAAAAATAATATTACCCTCATAACCATGAATGAGAAACATACCCTCAACTGCTAGCGATGCTTGCTGTGCTAGAGGATTGGGAACATCCCGGACGTTATACACACGCCCGTAGTGCATCTGTCCCTGCTGCAGTGGGGCAGGTGCTGGCGGCATCTGTCCCCGTTGCCCCCGTTGGGCCTCTTGCTGTTGACCTCTGCCCCTCTGTGGGCACTCCCTCTTGAAATGCCCTGGCTGGCCACAAACAAAACAGCGTCTCTGACCGTTCCCCTGTCGTTGGCCCTGATGTGGCTGGCTCTGCTGGCCTTCCCCATTGTTCCCTTGGCCCTGACGGCCCTGAGGAACCTGTTGTTGCTGATTTAGGCCCGGCTGCCCTTGCCTGAATCCCTGACCTCTCGGCCAGGACCCACCAGGTCTAAATCTCTTGGCCCGACTCTCCTGCTGGATAATAATCGGTTGATGAGTACGACTAGTGTCACTACTAGTAACCGCCTTGCCTTGCTGGCTCGGCTCACCTGCTTTCTTACTCCCCTTCGCATGGAAACGATGATCCTGGGAATGTGCGAGGGCGGCATTAACGACATCTGTATAAGTCATTAATGTCGGATTCCCAATCAAATGCTGCCTGATCCTCCAGGCTAAGCCATTCATGAATCTTGACTTCTTCCACTCCTCGCCGCTCACCTCATTTGGCACAAAGTTTGCCAAACGGGTGAACTCTTCTTCGTAGTCTGCCACTGATCGGTCACCCTGAACTAAATCAGTGAATTTCTTTCTCATCTCAGCCTCTACTACTAGTGGAAAGTATTTGCGATCGAACCGCACCCTGGATTCGAATGTCGTCATCAAATTTCGCTCCTCAGCGGTGGTAACTAACTCCCACCATTGTAAGGCTGCCTCCGACAAACGAAAGGAAGCAAGCATCTGCCTCTGCACATCGGCACACTCCCGCATGCGCATATGGCGATGAACATTCCTCTTCCAGTCACAAGTCTCTATCACGTCTGTGCTACCCCGGAACTCAGGTGGGTGACCCTTCTGAAGGGTCTCCCTAACTCTCTGCCAAGATGGTGGCCCCACTGGAGCCTGAACTGCTGGTGCCACTGTAGGCGGTGCCTGGGGCTGTGGAAAGTGAGCTGCCATAGCTCTCATTGCTGTTTCGACCGCCTGGGCCACTATCACTGCCACCTGAGTAGTGGAAATCAATTCTGGCGGGGGTGGTGGTGGTGGTAAATGTGGCTCCTGGTGAGCCTCCCTGATTTCGTCCCTAGTCTCAGCCCACTCCGCTCTCTGCCTCTTTAGTGGCATCTGAAATAGATTAAATCGCATAAGTACACAGTTTACACGAAAATATTCACAGCAGAAAATACTATATCTCACAAGCGAAAATGAGTCAACAGTCCTAATCATAGGGCTCTACAACGAATGAGTGCTACGCTGAAACGTAGAAAGACGCACAGATCCTAAGGACACTAGAACCTGAGGCTCTGATACCATCTGTGACACCCCGCCTAATTAATCCCGGGTGATCAGTCCTAAATCAAGTTAGAAAAGGTTTCTCAGTTGGTCCATTCTTAGAATCACTGCCGTCTTTTTAATTACTAACCACCTAAGTGAGAAAAGTAGACTGGTGCCAATTTTTATCTTTCAATTAACTAAATAAAACTCATGCGGAACATAAAATAATACACAATCACAGTTAATTATTTTAACCATCCACAAATAAAACACCTAACCGAATAAACCATCGGTCCAAATATCCAATACAAGTAAATATCAGAAAAACATCTCAACAAGTCTAATACTGATAAATGAACTGTGAGCGACAAGCTCAGATAACTACTAGAGAGTCTCTACACGAATGAAAGAAGGAGGCGTCTATCAAAACCCCGTAATATCCCCATGTGCTGCAGCAAAGGATACCGGAATAGAGTCAAGCTTGGCGCCCTTGTGGTTGGACACCTAAAAGGTTTTTAAAAGAATTTTATAGCAAGGGTAAGTACCCAAAAATATTTGAAAACATTTAACAAATGATTAACTTGCAGTAATAAATAAATATGCATGCTCTTCATATTTTAGTTAGTGCCGCACTCTCTTGAGGACTTCCTCACCCCTCCTCTAATGTGCACTACTAACACTTCCATTTAATTTACTAGGTCCTACGCTCCTGACCCAATGCTTATTTTAACCCTTAAATTTTTACCTACCCTAACCGAGTATGCCTTAATTAATGATTTTTAAGTTATTATAAACGTCAAACTTAATTAAATCATTACTCCATTTAATTTCATATCATATTCACACCTGTTATGCACATAATACATTTTTCACTATGTATTAATTATCCCATATATAATTATTTACCTAATTATATATTTAATAGTATTCACAAACATACTGAAATAACATTTAATACAAACTTTCGACCGAGTAAAAATACTCACAAAATATAAATTTTCCCAAGTGCTATCCCACTAGGTGTATTCACGTAACCTAGTTATCCAAGTTAGATTCGCTCACTAACTTAGTTTAACATACGAATTGGAGGCGGTCATATTCCTTCCCTGAAAGTGAGATGTCCCTCACCCATATAACGGACGCTATGACCTGGAATTATACTCGCCCTACTCCTCAAGCTAGGGGATTCATCCACTATGCGCAACCTCCCCCTATAGCACTAGAGTATACATTAATAATATTCAATCACTGATATTAATGCCCACACTATATATATATATACTATCACACTCCGTATATATATATATATATATGTATAAAAATATAAAATATCCCGGCTACACCATGTACTAAATCCGTGACACAAGCCTATATAAAATTAAGAGTTTATGGTTCAACCCTAATTATTAATTAATTCGCACATTAATTAATTAAATCACCTTTGGTGTCGCCCCCACCATAAAATTGGACTTACTCTCGTATTCCGAAATAACCTCACCCGAGTCTAAATTCACGACTCCCAAATTTTTAATCCTGACGTGACACCCAAAAATCCCTCAAATCCTAATTAACTTTACTCATGATTAATTAGGTTTAAACTCATGCATTAATTTCTCAACAATTAATTACATAAAGATTATTATATAAATTCCCTTTTATATACATAACTGGGCAAAGCTGCCAAAATCTGCCGACCTTCGATCGAGAAGGTCTTCGTCTTCTTCGCGAAGACAGAATCAGCCATGGACGAAATTTCTCAAACCCTAATTTCTTCTACCAGTAACCTCAATCCCTCTTAGCATTAATACATGTTAGAAACCTTATTAGGGATCTCTAAAGTGTCCATACACATTACAAATTTGACCATTAACTACGATTTCTGAAATTTGAACAAGAGTTCATCTTTAACCCATTCTCCATTTACATCCCAAATTCCTACATCAAATTCGTTTCTAATTGTCCAAATATCATCCTAACAATTATGTATCAACTCATAAATATCAGGTTTTACATGAATCCTCACCCAAATTCATAAATCAGATTATTGTCTTTCAAAATCCCATGTTTATGCCATGAACACCCAAAACGAATTTTAATCAGTCACATCACATGAATATGAATTGAAAAACAGATTCAATACTATTGTAAGTTATCCACTTGCCTTAGGTTTCGTAGTGTCTGATTCGGAGATGAATTTCCAAGGTTGAAGACGATCCTTGTTGGCTCTCTAGTGATCCCAAAGCTGCCCTTAACTGCTATTAGGGTTCCTTAATACACTTAGCCTTTTCTAAAACTCTATCAGCCGTTTTATTATTCCTCCCAATTCCTTAATTTACCTAATCCCCTTTTTTGCCTAATGGGCCAAGCCCAAGTGACCCAAATGCCCCCGTGTGGGCCCGGCTATGTCTAAAAATGCCCCGTGACCCGTTTACTACCCCCGGGTACACTTTTTCGACTATCTCGGCCCATCCGGACTCAATCGTACACTCAGAATTGGCATTCGAATTAATTTATAAAAATATTTATCCCCTCACCCCTTTAGTCTATACCGACTCCCGGTTGAGATAAGTGCATACCCTGTCATTAATACTCGAAATGACTTAAATAATTAATTACTATTCACTTAGTAAATAACTTTCCGTAAATATTAACCATTTACTCCTCGATTAATATTTAAATAAAATTTTCCCTAATTAATTCAATTAAATTACGACTCACAAGTATTTTTCAATTCTCGGATTAATTAAATATTTAATGCATGAAAAATGCGGGGTGTTACATATGACTCTATTGGTTTGTAGAATCATCAACATGCTAGGCTTGTATGTATTGTGTTGTTTGTTCATTAGTTCACTTTATCCTATCATAAAAGGCTAAATTCTAGTTGATAAAGTTTTGCAATCAAATGCGAACTATGTGAACACGTTTAAGTGATTGGGTTTTAATTTATTGGTATCTTGTTCACACCCCTTCACTTTCGTTTCTATATGACGCATTTATGCTATAAGAGTGTGGAAAAACTTATGTTATTTAGTTTTGTGTCATTTTGGTGTTTATAACTATATGTGTGTACTTATTCTTAATTTGAATCTATTGTGTATACATATATATGATAGTTTGTTTGTTTTTAAGTCTTTGCCATGATAGCTAGCTCATTTATGCTTGTACTTCACTTTTGGTATCTATCTTGTTGCGAATTTTGTTTCGATATCACATGCTTAGATTACTACAATCAATTGATATATTTTGTTATCACATCATAGTTGATATTCATATCTTTATGTGGATTAGTTGAATTTTAGTTGCCCATGTGCTTTAATGTTCTCATCACTTTCTATACAATTGCATGTTTAGCTTGTTATCCCATTCTATTCAACCCTTGTTTAGTTTAGGGGGAGTATATGCTTCAATTGGGGGCGATATGTTATTTTTTTCTAATTCTTTAGCCTTTGTCTATTCCTGAACAAAAAGGGGGAGAATGATAGGCGGAGAAATGGTATCTAATCCTGTTATTATCGTATCTAAGTTTAGGAGATTTAACTTAGGGGGAGTCTTTATTTAAATTGCATTTAATATTTTAATATTACCTATGCGTTTAATGTGTTGCTTAAGTTTGCAGGTATTGTAAAGCGGCATCTATTTTAAGTGGCAAAGCGTTTAATTCTAAAGTGGTATTTCGAGTCAATCATTGTACTCTTTATTCTGGGTGGGATGTTTTTGAGTCTAGTGAGCTTGACGGCTCTTTAGAATTTTTGTTTTGGTTTTTGTCCCTGAATAGCCAAAGGGGGAGATTTGTAAGGACACAAATTTTCAATTGAGTCCCTTGTTGTTTTGGCTCAATTCCGGACAAAAAACGTTTGAGTCATAGGATAGTATACTTAACCATCCTTCAAGCCTATGACATACAAGAGTTGAAGACGTAGCGACCAAGACTTATAAAGCTTCATCATTGCCGAGTTTCAAGTGCTATGTTTCTACGTCATCAATATCATATTCCATAGTCTCCAAAAGTATGAATGCATTTCTATATCTATATAGGGAGACTTGGAATAAGTTTATATTGGGTGTACTTTTATTTTAAATTGAGATTTGTTTTCAGGAGGTTTCTTTAAAACTTTAAAATAAAGTTTCACGACTAAAAATTGAATTTTAAGCTTTCTGTCTCTTCGTTCGAAATTATCGTTTGAACGAGTTTGTCGTTCAAATAAGGTTTGCCAACGACTTGCCACTGGAACCTCGTCATATAGTTCATTCAAACAAAATGTTGTTCAAACGAGATTTCGACGGGAACAGTTTTTGCCAGTTTTTTGGCACTTTCCCACTACTTTGTTCCACTATTCTTTCACAGAATTTAATGACTTCAGGAACAGAATTTTTAAAAGAATTTTTTCCATCTCCTAGAGAGTATTTGAGAGCTTAATTATTTTATGAAAATTTCCCTTGGTGTTTGTTATTCAAAGAACAAAACCAAGTTTACACCCAATTGTTTGTGTTAATCCAAGTTTCTATAGATATATATATACATCTTGCTTGGAGAGTTTGTTTGTCACCGGATTCATCTCTACTGTAAAAGAGAGTTTGGGTTTGCTTATACATTCCACAAAGAAGAAGCTTGTTTGCTGTGACATACCCACTTGGAGAAAGGCTCCTTGTTTGGGTGACGGTGACCAGAAAAAGTCCGATCGGTGGATTCTGAGACCGCGGTGGAGTTTCATGGTTATTAGCTAGGCAGAGGTAGTTATAAGAAGACGCGATGGGGCTTGAAGGAGTCATGTCGAGTGTTGTAAGTCATCTTGCTTGTAATTATAAATTCCGTACTTAGTGGATTTGAGGCTAGGGCCATCCGAGGTTTTTTTCCCTTGTGGGGTTTTCCTCGTACATCGCGGCGTAGTGGTTTGTGGTTTATTTTATCTTGCTATATCACCTATATGCATGCTTAGGGATAAAAGATAAAATTGGTTTAAATCACTACTCTTATTTATTTGGTGCAAAATTAATTTGGGTATATTTTAATTTAATTCAAGTCATTAATTTTATTGGTTATAATTTGGTTTAGCCTATTTTGGTAATAAATGAAAATATGACTTAGGCAAATTTCTAGGACTTGGGTTAAATTGGTTTAAGTGAAAAATTCATTTGTTAATTAATTTAAATTCACTTTAAGTTGTGTTTAACTTTAATTTGGAAAGAAATTAAATCTAGTTAATTTGTTTAATTGAACCATCTCGCTTCTGCATCTAAAAAAGGAGATTGAAATTACTTTTGTAATAAGATTTTAAAATTGGAGGCCTCGTGTTCCAACAAGTGGTATCAGAGCATTGATTGAGAAAAGCTATCGTTTTCATACTTTCTCTCTCATATTAAGTCTTCGCTTTACAATGGATATTCCCCCCCAACAATATGGAATTTGAGAAGGAAAGTGTGGAATCAAACTATAGTTGCATAACAAGCCTTACTCCCCCTCACTCTCCTCCAAAAAAATCGAAGTCCACCATCTAAAACCAGTAATGGGAACACTGATTTATTAGGTTTTGAATCCCGTGTATGTACGTGTATCTCCCACGAGTGAATCTCGTGTATGTGTGTGTATCTCACCGTTAATTTTTTAGGTTTTTAATACCTAATTTTGTCATTTAAGCCAACAATCCCTAAAATCAATCTTAACATCAACCGAAAATTAACCCTTACAAACATTAGTCGTAAAATTAAACCTTACAAACATTAGTCATAAAATTAATCCCTTACAAATATTACCCCTAAAATTAATCCCGAATTTAGCATCAATATTAAACTTAAACAAACATTAGTCATATATTTTGTTTCTAGACTTAAACCAAAGTTAGTCATATATTTTATTATATTTTTTTAGCATCAATATTAAAGGACACACATTTTTTTTAAATTTTATCCCTAAACCTAAACCAACATTAGAATCAATACACACACATACACATACATTATACATAGACATACGCACATATACACTATACACACATACATACATTTATACATATACACACATACATACACATATACACACTGAAATACACAGAGATATACATACGAACACATACATACACATATACACATATATATACACATAGATACACACATGCACACAAAAATATACACATGTACACATATATACACACTGAAATACACACAGACACATACACAAATACACACATACATACACACACAAAAATAAAATGAGATTGAATATTACCTTAGAGATTAAAAGAGAGATGAAGATTGAAAGAGCCGGATTGAAAGCATAAAATCGCACGAGAGCCAAAAATTTGGAGGGTTTAGGGTTTTTACAAGGGAAATGAAATAGTTAGCCTGAGTATAAAGTATAAAGACACTCGTCATGGCTAAGGGCCATGACAACATTAATTTTTAACACATCATCATGTAAATAATAACCTAATCAAGACCAAAAGTCATGACTCAGTTCCCAGAATGGTCATGATCAAAATTGGTGACTATATCAGTGTGGCTTTGATTTGTGGTCACGGTCTAAGGCCATGACCCTATCCGATACTAGATTTGGGAGGAAACTTGGCGTCATAATGGTCACGATTGCATCACGGCTTATATCCATGACTCACACGAGTCACAGTGATTATCCTTAACTACATGTGAGATGAGCCATTACCATGCCACATCATGGACTTCGTCACGCCTATTTTGGATATGGTCACGGCTATGGGTCGTGACCCTTTTTTCGTTACTATTCGCCCAGTTTGGCATAGTGAAAGAATGCTACTGGTGGCTATATACGCAGAAGGATATGGTCTCCTATATTAGAAAATAAAAAAAATACCAAGTGTTCTCGCCTATGCCTCATCAGTCGACCAGTGGACATCGTGGACCCCTACCTATAAAACCAGGAAATCGTAAGTATCTCCTGCTTGGTAAACTTTATTTCACCAAGTGGATTGAAGTTGAACCCTTAGAGAATATCAGAGACTGATATGATAAGTTTAATTTGGAAAAGGATTGTAACTCATTTTAACATACCAAGGATGATTATGGCAAATGGAATGCAATTTGAAAGTAGGACATTTTAAAACTTTTGTGACAACCACAATATCAAGATCCACTTTTACGCGGTGTCTTACCCCTAAAGCAATATGAAGGTTGAGTCTTTTAGTAATAAAGTTATCGATGGCATGAATTAGACGTTGGAAAAGGCAAAGGGTGATTGGGTGGATGATCATACCCATATCCTCTGGGAATATCATACTATGCCTAGAAGGTCGATAGAGGAAATGACCTTAGCCTTTGATTATCAGATGGAAGCCATAATCCTTTTGGAAAATGGCTGCCAATTATGAAGAAAACTAGTGATGACTAAGAATTAAATGGAGATATAATAATGACTGATCTCGGCCAAGCTAAGGGACAAAGGGAATAAGAGTAGATGAAGTTAGGTTCTTATCGCCAATAGTTGGCCAATCAATAGAATAAAGGGATTAAGAAAGAATTTCCCAAGTTAGAGATTATGTCCTCAAGAAGGTGTTTGACAGTAAAAAAAAAGCCATCAGATGGAAAATTAGGTCCTAATTAGGAGGGGCCATTCAGGATTATTAGAGATGACCCCTAAGGAGACTATCATTTGGAAACAATGGGGGCAGGGGAGATCCTTGGGGCCTGAAACACGGCCAATCTTAAGAAGTTTTATTTTTAGCAATTTTATTTCTCGCCAATTTCATTAATCATTCCAAATTTTGAGGTCCTGTATCTTGGAAGACTTTAAGTTCAATCAATAACAATTAGATTCATTACTGTTCAAAATGCCAAGATAATTATTTCAATTTCTAAGTTGTTATTGTGTTTGATCAAAAGTCTAGCCATCAACATGAATGCCTAAGTATAGTTACACTTAATAAAAACTTTAAGGTTACATGTTTTTGTCATGAAGAAGCACGAAAGCATCAATAATTGACCTAGAAAGCAAAAGAACTAAGGGGGATCCCTAGGAACTAAGTGTCTAGATTTAATCGACTAAAATACTTAATGGGTAGATGACCCCACCAGGTGCATTTTTTTCATAGTTTGATCTTAGCCTAAGACTGTGTGAAAAAAATCTCTAAAAGGTACTCTAAAAGGTAAAGCAAACAATAAAAAATAAGCTCGACGTGAAAAGATGGAAAAATGAAAAATATGGAATTGACTAATAGTTTAATAAATCATTCATTTTACAAAAGACCTATACTGGCAAAGCTACAAAATGAATATGCACAATCATGACACAAAAAACCATCATTTCTAGCGAGTTATCAGCTTAACAACTTCAATTCTTTGTCTATGTTCGAGATTGGGATGGAATTCATCATTGCTATCATGAGATAGAAAATAATCCTTAGATAACTGAAGAGGTAAGGTGTTACAAGGAATCTAACTTTCATTACTACTAAATGGAGGATGACTATAAGGAGCATGTCAGCTAGGGAATTCAGCCAACCATGCTTGTAGGTTAGTTATTTAGCCTCATATGGATTAAGGGGATCCACCCATCCTTTATCATTATAGAAGCCCAAAATTCTCGAGGACCCTTTCTGAAAAGATACTTTAATTTCATTATATTACAACGAATGCCTTGTTTGATTGTGTCGTATCTCTTAAAGTCCTCATAGGCCTTGTCAAGTTTCTCCCTTAAGGAATATTCTCATTCTACAGAAGCTCAGCGATATCGCTGACCTCCCTAACTTTGGTTTGTAGACCGAAATTTTTTGTCACCAGAGATCTTACCGAATAAAAATAAATTCTCCATAAGCTAAACTGCTAATATCTTGACCAATAATTAAACACAGACCACTAACTTCCAAGAATGTTGGAAACACTGCCAAATAGGGATGGCAATTTAACCCAACTCGTCGGGTTCCCGCCCTACCCCAAACTTAATGGGTTTGGTTAAAACCCATTTAAAATAATAGGAGTGTGTATGGGTCTTAAAAAAATTGTTAAGTAAACAAGGTAGGTTCGCATTTAGTATATATAAGCATAATCTACCCCGTTTATTTCTTATATTGACCTAAAAACCCTTATTTGATATATTATTTAATCCAAAACCTTATATATATATATAAACGGGGTGGTGCAGAGAAGGGGGTATGCGTTTATGAGGTTTACGTTTAAATTGGGCTTGGGGCAGGTTAAACTAAACCAGTTAAGGGTCGAGAGAGTTAATTTTCTTCCGCAGGGCGGGTTTGGTTTTTGGCAAACCCACCCTATACCCGACCCATTACCATCCCTACTGCTAACTTGTTCTCAAGCTACAAGGATCAAGAAAAGAACATCTGGACATAGGTGGAAATATTTTAAAGCATCCACAAAGCAATCAACGATGATAAAACAATAATAAATTTTTACATTAAGACAAAAATGGGGGGAATGCCCTTACAGTGATAAGAAATATTGATAAATACAAGGAGTAATGAGACCTATGCTAAACCTAACTAGTTTATCGCTCTTTTTTCTTCACTAGCTCTTGGGTGGTTGGTACTTTGGCTTGATCGACATCAACTATCTCTTGGATTGATTTATCAGTACCTTGGTCGTTGCTTGCGGTCTCACCTCCTTCCTCGTCACTTAGCGAAGAGCCTAGATCTTGCTCCCCAAAAGTTTCAGACTCAGGGGGACCTTAGTCTTGACCAAAATTATGATAAGTTAGCTTTTTTTATGTTATTGTGAGAAAGCCTCTCTAATAAAAAACCTTCTTTACCTACAAAAACTAATAACACAAACTCATACATAGGTAAGCAAGAATGTCAATCCAACTCTAAGGAGTGAAACAAGTGAAAAATCATGTAATTTATTTTTCTATTTTTTTTTCTAGATTTTTTTTTTACTTTTCTATTTTTTTAATGATTTTTTTATATTGAATTAATTTGTGATGATGGTGATTTAACTAAAATAAATGAGAACATGTAATAAACTAGAATAAAAGTGTAAATAAATACTAAAAAGTGTGTGATGAAACTGATTGAAATATAACTAAATAAAAATATAAAATATGAGATGAGTGAGGAAATAAAAGTGAGGGCTAACAAGAGATGGGATTACACCATATATTCTAGTTGATCTTATTAGTTAATTCATTCAATTTAATTGTCCCAAGTTAGTATCAAAATTACAAATCAACTCTCATCACGAATGTAGTTTTAATAATTGCCTTTTAGAAAATTAAATTAAACACTCCTACAACTCTTGAAAAGTAGATCCAAACTTCATTTAATGAATCACTCACTAGGACCGATTCATCAAAATTCATATAAAACATATAAAATAAAATTTAGGGTAGAAATTCAAGGTATAATACCACACTTGAGAAACCTCTACCTCTAGGTCAATTCTAAAATGGGTATAATATCTCAAATTTTGATTTTCTCTCAAAAATCATTTACTCTCTCTCGAGGCGTAAATCAAAATGTTAGAGTGCAAAGTTAATTATCAAAGGGATATTTAACATAAATAAACTAATTAAAGTGAGATTAACATCAAATAATGGGATCACCTAGGGATGGCAATTAAACCCGACCCGCAAGGTTCCCGACCCGACCCGACCCTAATGGGGAAGGTTAAAAGCCCGATTAAAATAATGAGGGCGGGTTTGGGTTTTAAAAAAAAGGCTTATTAAACAGGGCGGGTTCGGGTTTTATTAAAATATACTCAACCCGCCCCACCCCGCCCCGTATAGAACTTAAATTTACTTCCATACCCCTTTTATATTTAACTAATTACACTCCCACCGTATATATATGTATATATATATATATATATATATATATATATATATATATAAACTTATAAGATCTAAACCTAATTTCATTCCCCAAAGTATCTCTCAAACATTCTAACCGCACAAAACATCTCACCACTGGCCGAAAAGTTATCATCTTACAACGCTGGAAAGTTCTGATCTTACAACACCGAAAAGTTCAAATCAGCGCTGGAGAACAACGAGTTTAGCGGCATAGCGATTAGATCTTATACACCGGAAGTCATGGCATATCTCATTTTTAACTCGGATTGTAAATATTTTAAGCAAATGTGTTGTTTCAAATGTTTCAGATCTTTGTTGTATTGGGTTTAACTTTGCATTTCTCTCTTATTTTGGTTCCTCATGTAATTTTTATATATCATAATTGAAAATCTCTTCTTAGTATGCTATGTTTTGTGAATACTTAAACGGGTAATTTTAAGCAGATGTAATTTTAAACTCTTCACTTTTGTTCCTTATGTAATTTTAAGCAGATGCGTTTGTTAAAAATTTGTTATGACATTTTGAAATAGAGCTTTTATTTTATAGATGGTTCTATGATTTGCCCAATCTATTCAGGTCCCTTATAAAAATATGTAAGGTAGTAATAATGTTCCATGCATCTGTTAAATTTGGGGACAACCTTTTAACCCATCAACAAGTATAAAAAATCAGTTTAAAAATAAATAAATACGAAATTTTGGGTTTTAACTCGCAGGGCGGGGCGGGACGGGTTTGAGGAGGTTATACTTAAACGGGAATCATGACCCGTTGCGGGTCCCAGGGCGGGGAGAGTTAATATTTTTTTTGCGGGGCGGGTTTGGGTTTTGATAAACCCGACCCGTTGCCATCCCTAGGATCACCCCACCCCTTGAAAGGGGTTTGTAGTCTAACATGGTGATAAAACACAATAAATGTAATATTATCAACAAACTAAGCTTGAATTTAAAAAAAAAGTAGAGATAAGAGAACAAATTTTAGAATGAAGTCTCCTTGAATTGCAAGTTGAACTCTAAACTCTTCATTACAATCCAAACTCTCACAATTTAATCCTCACAAAGTCTCTAAATAAAATAAAAAATTAAAAAAATATTTAGAAAGGTGTTTCTCTCTCTATTTTATTTCTCTACTTGTCTTATAGGTCTCACTTTAGGGTTTTCTCTCTATCTCTTCAAATGGGCCTTCCTTGGTTTTATATTGTGGCATAAGGTGCAAAGGGGAAAATAGGAAGGCTAAGGTGTGCATGGTAATGGTGAGGTATGAGAGGGTCATAAGGGGTAAATAGAGTGAGGGTAATGAGATAGTGGAGTGATGAGGGGCAATTTGGGAATAAGGGTTAAGGTTTAAGACATGTGGTTTTTATTTATTTTGGTCAATGGTTTATTTTGGTTTTAAATTGAAAAATGGACAGAATCGGGTTTATGAGGATAAGGTTGGGTGATGGGATTTGTTAAGTGGGTTAGTGGGTTATGGTCTTGGAGTAGCTAGTTGGAGTAGGTTCGAAGTGAGAGTGGGTCGGAGCAGGTATGGGTCTAAGGGCTGCTATGGGTTAAGATCGGAGCAGCGAGTTTGACATGTAGATGGGTCGTCGGACTTTGGTTCGCCGTCGGCAGGAGCTGATTTTCGTCCGGGCATTAGCGGGTTGACTCTGATGGGTATGGGTTATTGGTTTTAACGCCAACGAAGGCAAGGGTTTTGGGCCGAAGTTTTACGGGTTTGGCCATCGGATTTGGCCGCCGAATCTGCGGGTTAAGAGCAGGTCTGGTGTGAGGGGCTAAGGACGAAATTGATTTATGGTGGGAGGTTGCAAGGTTTAAGGTGTAGGTGTTGGATCGTGGTTATGGTTGGAGGAGAGATAAAGTAGATGGGTGAAAGCGATGATGGATAGTGACGGAGAGAGAAATAATTTTGGTGTGAGGGTGTATTTGGTGTGGTTAGGTGTATAGTGAGGTGTGCGTGTGTGTTTAGTTTGTGACCCTAAAAAAATAAACGAATAAAATCTATAAAAATCAAAACCTAACCTATTAGAAAATAAATACTTACAAAACTATAAAATAAAACTAAACAATATATATTCAATTAAAACTAAAAGAATAAACTTCTAATCCTAAAAATAAAAGACTTAAAATAAAATAGTACTAATAAAATAAAATATTAATAAAACGAATTTGAAAATAAAAACAAAAAGTAAAATAAAAATAAAACGCACACCTCAATATAAAATATAGTCGATGCACATTATTAATCCTACAAAGATACATGACTCAATATAAAATATAAAATAAATTCTAAAAATTATAAACGCCTCAAATAAAAATTTAAAAAATATGAAAGGTTTAAACTAAATATACATGAGGTTCGAGATAGATTTAGAGAGGTCTGGACTCGGCTAAGGAACATGTTAATAGGCACAGGGATTGGGGTTTTAGCTCCTTTAACCGTAATTTTTCCTTGATGTGATTCTTTAAATTCCCCAACAGGCATTTAACCTACAAAATAAACATATATGGGCATAAGACCCATTTTATCGAGAATTAACAATTAAAAATCGTCTATTTAGGGTTTTATTTACACACTTTTGGGTTCTTATCAAATCATCCCAAATAGAACATTGATAGTACTCGAGCAAAAATAGAGGGAAAGAAAGATAAGAAATGAAAAGTGTACGACTTTCGCGGGGACTTGTGATTGCACTTAGTATTTGCAACAAGACTTTAGACCTATAGTTTGCCCTACAGGACGAGTGTTGTCTCGTGAGGGTTTGGAGTGAAAGTACCCAAAAATTCAAAATTTTATTGATAATGATTTATTAAAAAGGTAGTATCTTATTTGACGATGAAAGCTATACAACCCATCTATAAAGACTTCAAAGATTACAATGTTTAACTATCAATGAATGAAATAAAATTACTTAATACCAAAGTCTTAATCCTTCCTAAAAATATTAACGTGTGTAGTGTGAAATAATCTCAAGTATAATGAGAATAATGTTGAATATTTGTATTGGATTATTTATTTGGTGGCTGGTGATTTATTCGGCAAGTTGTGTTATTATTATTCTATTTACTTTCATTCAGTTGTGTGAATGGTTTATATTTTAACTCCGCATGTATTGTTTTGTTTAAATTAAAAAGTTAAAATTGGCACCAGTTTTTGGAATACTAGGTGGTTAGTAAGTTTTAAAAAGTTTTCGACAGTGATGCTAAGGATGATCCAACTGGGATTCCTGTTTTAATTTGGTATAGGACTGATCACCCGATATTTTATTAGGCGGGGTGTCACAATAGTGGTTCACATTCATTCAAGAGATCAAATTTCTTTCATGTATCCACCATTTCTTATAAGTGTGTGAGACATTTGAACTTGTGCACATTTACTGTTCTCCTCACACACTAGAGAGATACACTTACCCGAATCTCGGAGGGTTTAATTCAGAGAAACATATCTAGTGAGATTTGAAGTCAAAGCATTAATTCTATAAAGGCGATCGTTGTGACCACCGTCGTTTCAACTGTCTGTGCCACTATTTCAGTTACTTGTGCTGTCAAAATCATCTCTGGCTGTAGCTGCGGTAACTCTTGCTCCTAACGAGTCTCTCTCGTCTTATCTCCCCCTACTGCCCTAACTGCTCTCTCTCTCCTGGGCGTCATCTGGAATGAGAATTGAATTTGTATGAGTTCACTCTCAAATATAAATTTGGCAGAAGAACGTATATGCGCATACGTATGAGAATACAACAATCCTATAATAGGGCTCTATATCAAATATTGCTAAGCCGAAATGTGAAAAGCCGCACAGATCCTAAGGACACTAGAACCTGATTCTCTGATACCATCTGTGACACCTCGCCTAATAAAATACTGGGTGATCAGTCCTATACCAAATTAAAACAGGAATCCCAGTTGGATCATCCTTAGCATCACTGTCGAAAACTTTTTAAAACTTACTAACCACCTAATATTCCAAAAACTGGTGCCAATTTTAACTTTTTAATTTAAACAAAACAATACATGCAGAATTAAAATATAAACCATTCACACAACTGAATGAAAGTAAATAGAATAATAATAACACAACTTGCCGAATAAATCACCGGCCACCAAATAAATAATCCAATACAAATATTCAACACCTGAATGAATTACACCTGAAAACTGTACTGAGAAGTCTGGGCGACAAGCCCTAAATAAAACTGAACTGAGAAATGATTCCTACTCTAGGAATGAATGAACGATGCGTCTAATCCAAACTCCTGCTAGCATCCACACATGCTGCAGATCCGTGTCCCTAGAATAGAATATCAATCCTGGCGTCCCTGTGGCTGGACACCTAAAAGGTTTTGAAAATAGTTTTATGGCAAGGGTTAGAACCCAAAACATTTTGAAAATATTTAGCAAGTGAATTAACTGCAGTAATTTAAAATGCATGAATGCGCTTCATATTTAAGTTAGTGTCGCACTCCCTTGTGGACATTCTCACCCCTCCACTATTGTGCACACCTACCGGTTACCCTAACCCCACCTAGTTGTACTACCCCGTTCAACTAGTCCTGGTATAACCATCCCTTGCCATAATACTCTAACCCGAGTATAATGATTCTTGAATTATAAGTTATCTCACAATTAACTTACTTAATTCCTCTAAAATATTAGAATATAACCGTGTCACTAGTTATATAAAGTAAATACATCACACACTGTATTATTACCCGTATATAATATTTACTACCATTATATATGTACCTTTACCACAATATCCACACATATAATATACGTACATCCATCCCTTCGAGTATACCCTCGCCGGGTGATTCCCTCTAAAATGCTATCTCACTAGGTGTGCTCACAAAACCTAGTTATCCAAGTTGGAATCGCTCACCAACTTGGCCCAAAATATAAACGTAGTGGAGGCGGTCATATTCCTTCCCTTAAAGTGAGATACATCCCTCACCCATATATACCGGGCGCTATGACTGGGGGATATACTCGCCCTACTCCTCAAGCTAGGGGATTCACCCACATCGCGCAACCTCCCTTGATAGCATTAGAGTATATAAATTGAATAAATATCTAGTCACTGATATTTAATATCACACACAATATATACACGTATATATATATACTATCACTACACCGTATATATATAATATAAACCCCGACTTTACCGTGTACTCAAAATCCCGTACACTGCTTGTAATTTCATGAGTCTGTGGCCCGACTCAACGTAATTAATTCTCACTTAATAATTTATGATCCTCCCGAGTCTATGTCCGACTCTAATATAATTAATTCACGCCTCAATTAATATAATACTTTCCCCGAGTCTGTGGTCCGACTCTAATTAAATTAATTACCACACTTATTAATTTAATACCTCCCCGAGTATACAATCCGACTCTAATTAAATTAATTAACACACCCATTAATTTAATACCCACCCGAGTCTACAATCCGACTCTTATTTAATTAATTTACACGTTAATTAATCAACACAAATCCGAGTCTGTGGTCCGACTCTAATATAATTAATTTACACAATAATTAATTTATACCAAATTGAGTCTGTGGTCCGACTCCCAATTAATTAATTTAGACATTAATTAATTTAAACCAAACTCCGGGTCTACAACCCGACCCTAAACTAATTAATTACAACATCAATTAATTTAATACTTTTTCGAGTCTACCCTCCGACTCTACCTTCATTAATTATCACATCCATTGATTTAATAACTTGGTGTCACCCAACCATTATCCCCGGACTCACTTACTTATCCCGTAACTTAATATTTCCCGAGTCTTTGTTCCTATCACAAGGAAATACACAATAGGCATTCACAACCCAAGTAATCCTATAAAACAGTAGGTATTTACACAACCCAATTCTTCATTCTTGTACGTAATATATTTCTCTCTAATATTCACCGTACTTGTTTGCTTTACGAATTTATTTCACTTTTGTATTAATTCAAGTATTCACATAACTCTAAGAGTACTAGTTACCCCTTGTTATATCAATTCAGTAGTTACCCTTGTTAACCCACTGACCTAACGAATTTAAGCTCGCTCACGCTTTTCCGTAATTATATTCTTATCATCTCGAATTAGAGTACGTCACAATCAAGCCTATGAATCTCCACCTTAACTCTCTCACAAAATTAAAGTTCAACACTCAATCATAGACCTACTTCCATACATTATTCCATTAATATATTTCATCAAGGTCCCAAACACTTCCCCGATAAAATTTTAGACATTCGAGGCTTAAAAAGAAAAATCTCAAATTTTCTGCCATATTAAACACCCTCTAGTAAAATTTCGATTTCTCCCTCTACAGAACTCCGATTGACCTGATTCCAAGTTCATTAGATATCTAAGAGAAATATCTTTCCAGTAATGTATGGATCACACTCTAATTCGAAGTATAATTCAAATCGCACACGTTTAAAATCACGTCAAAATTCTGGCAGATTACTATGTTGACAGATCAAACACCCTGTAGTAAAATGTCGATTACTCCCTCTACAGAACTCCGATTGATCTGATTCAAAGTTCATTGGATAGCTAAGAGAAATACCTTTCTAGGCAAGTATGGTTCACACTCTAACTAAAAGCACAACGCAAATGGCATACGTTTAAATTTGTGTCAAAAATTCTGGCAGGTTGACATCTTGTGTTCATCAATTAAACCCTAAGTCATTCAAGATTCATGTTCTTCATCCAAGAACTCATAAAGATTCCATGTTAATCATCAATTATATTCAAATTTAATTTTATCTTTACTTAGGGATATATAATACACCTATTTCCTACTTTGAATCTCATTCAATAGCTACATGAACAAAACCCCCATTTTTATACGCATTTATCCCCAAAACGAATTTTGGTTTACACATCACTATGATATGAATTGATTATCATCAATTTAGAGATCACAACAGTTAACCACTTGCCTGTAAGTGTTCGTAGTGTCTGATCCGTTGGCTTAGTCCCTCAATTTGTCTCCAAAATCTCCAGATTGGCTTTTGCTAAGCTTTCCCCCAATTTCCCTCTCAAGCCCTAGTCTTAGAATTGTGTTGGCTGCTGATTTCCTAATACCTCACTTAGGTTAAAACCCTCAATCCCGTTTTTCACCTAATGGGCCTAATTAAAATAGCCCAAATCACCTCGTGTGGGCCCGTCTATGCTCAAAAATGCCCCGAGACCCAATTACTACCCCCGGGTACTCTTTTCTGACTATCTCGACCCATCCGAACACAACCGCGCACTCAGAATTAGCATTTCAATTAATTTATAAAAATCCTTATCTCACACCCAATTTAGTCTATACCGACTCCCGGTTGGGCTAAGTGTATACCTTGTCATTAATACTCGAAATGACGTAATTAAATTATTACTATTCACTTAGTAAATAAATTTTCCTAAACATTAACCATTCACTCCCCGATTAATATTTAAATAGATATATTGCCATAATTAATTCAATTAAAAATATAATACATAAGTAATTTAATATTCCCGAATTAATTAAATATTAAATGTATAAAAATACGGGGTGTTACAACTATGTTGATAATGTCGAGCCATTCACCATATAGACTTCTCGTTTTCCCGAACACCTGACCAAGGATGAGAGTGGGCTTTATGTAGGGCATGATGAATGAGATGAAGAAGATTTTAGGTAGGGCTTTTGAGAAGAGTGGAACACAATCTGATTAACCAATGCCTTCATTTTATCAAACTTTGATCGCAATTTTTTTTTCTTTTTCTTCATTTTTTTCTTCATTTTTTCATTTTTTTGTGCGATGCATTTCTATTTTCAAACCAAAAATGATGACATTTTACATTTAGAATTTTCAAACACTCTTTTTCTCAAAAAGAAATTAACGGATGATGTATAGATGGTGTGGGGAATGTATGTGAACAGTTATGAGTGATGTGAATGGTAATGTGATATGGAGAATTGATGAGTGTATGATAAAGAATGGTTTAGTGATCAAGATAAACTACAAGACACTTATTTCTTACGATTCGAAAGTGATGTCATTCTCAATGGTTGTGCCAAAGATGAAGAATAATGAGTTCATTCAACGACTCAGTACGTTATCCAAAGAAGGTTGAGTCATCTTGTGACTCGGAGATGAATAAAATCCTCAAAAAGGTGAATAGCTCAAATCTCATGGGTTTAAGTCTCCACAAGTGATCTTTTAGGTCTCTCCTGAGAATATAGTTACTCTTCAACTTTTGATTGAAAACATGAAAGTGCAAATTTGCTGAGTTTAGAAATTCATAGTGCAAATACGTCTTAAGAGCTATTACTTAGTTTTATGGCAAAAGCATAATTTTGAGCATGGACAAGGGTAATTCTAGACTTCTAAAAAGGGGACGATAGACATTTCATGTCATTAAAAAAATGAGTTAAATTGCATAAAAAAGTTAAAATGACTTGTTTCTGACAAAATTTTCAAAAGAGGTGCGATTTTGATAAATTTCCCCACAACCCCTAAATAAAAGAGAAAATCGTCCTCGATGTTTAAAACTATATAAGAAAATTGTAAGAACGAGGTTAAAAAGAGATTACCATAATCAACCGCTAATGAATTTGAATCGCATGATGGAATGAAAGGACAAACCTAAAGAATAATAGCGGTACAAAAATATATACAAGTATATAAAGCATGATAAAGCACTGGGTGGTGTAAAACACCACCCCCAAACAGGATACGACTGATACATCGAAACAAGACATGACGGGCTGCCTCTTGGTTGCGCTAAGTTTAATGGTTTCAGCTAGACCGAAGGGAACTCACCCTAAAGATAATAGCTATGAAAGCACGGGATGGCAGAAAAATTTGGGTGATGATAATCACCCCCAAACAAGATTGAAGCGTCAGTCTTATAGAATAAAGGCTAAAGGATCAGTGAACTTGTATGGAAAAGTACTTCACACGATGCAAAGTATTGGTGGACTAAGGGTGGGTGGGTAGAAAGGTATATGGAAGAAAGGCAAGGGTGAGGATGAATAAGAGTCGATCATGGGTCTTATTGAGTGTAAAGATGAAGGAAACAAGGGCCCTATAAGAATGGTGCTCAAGTTGTATGGGGAGGCAGAAGGGTTTAGGAATTGGGATGTGGTAGGGATCATACAAAGTGCACGAACGTTCTATAAATGGAAGATGATAATGGTCGCGCCGTGGCACGTTGATGAGCTGAAAATGAGAAAAATCAACACCACAAGGAAGTGATGTCCATGAAGGAACAAGCTCCATGTCACAAGTGAGAGTGGCACCACATAGACTCTCGGGAGTGGAGGGATGGAGGAAGAACTCACGAGTGGGCTCGTGGATATTAAGGGTGGGTGGTTATTTCAGGTGAGGACCTAAATACATGGATGGGAACCTATGAGGTATAATAGCAAGGTCCAAACCAAGTGGTAAGATGGAAGGGACAATGGGTGGATCAGGTGTGACAAAGGGTGGGACAAAGGGTGGGGAAAGATGATCCAACTCAAGGGTAGGAGACACACACTCCTTATGAGGATCAGAGTGATCCTCAAGGGTACTCGTAGTAGGAGGTGTGGAACTAAACGATTGAGTGATCAACTAATCCACCCATAAGTCACCATCCGAAGCAGTGGGAAAATCTAACGAGGCATCCAAATCCGAGATAGAAGAATCAACATTAATATATGATTTAAAATGAGATAAGCATGGTGGAACATGATCCATATCCAGATAGGTAGAAACCATCTCAGAGTCAATCTCAGGACAGAGGTGGGCACTCATAACCGGAGCTAACCTAATATGAATTGGTTCCTCGATAACACACACAATGGGATCAATAGGTGTAGACTTGGGCATATTTTTGGATTTGTCAGGAAAGGGAGTACGAACCTCAATGGTGGGTTCTTTTGTACATAGCGGGGTTTGATCAGTCTTACTATTTTTGGATAAGTCAACGCAATTTTCAACTTGAGGCCCGAACCTTGGAATGGTTTCATCTTCGAGATTCTCGGGATGATAGGGTTAGTCACAGTCAAAATTAGTGTCACAAGAAAATTCATCATTGTTCCATGTGGGTGCAACAATGGGTTGACTTGGGAGGTAATCCAACTCTCTCGCACGCTCAAATTCATTAAGGTGTTGTTCAAGCCATTGGAGAGCTTGATTTAGATATTGAGTGGCTTGCTCTTGCTCGAGGATGAACTTTTGCAAGAGGCTTTAGAGATAGGATGTGGATGAAGGTGGTGAAGTGGTGGGTAGTGGTGGTGGTTGAGGTGTACACAACTCACTATTAACAGGTTTATACGGGAATACTCATATGAAGTAAGTGGAGCAGGGTCAAATGTGTCAAACATGAGAGAGCTGTCTTCGAGAGAGACAAAAGGTTGATAATCATGGGGTGTGTAGTGAGGTGACTGAGTAGGATGGGGTGAAATCGATTGCCCTGACGACTGTTGGAACGTGTGAGAATCCGTAACATAGTGTTGGGATTCGTATTGCGTGGAAGGGTGATCAGGCCTCCACAAATAGATTGGGTAGTCACACAACTCGGGATTGGAGATGTCATGATAATAGGACGAGGTAGGTTCCAAAACAGTGTCATATGGATACACTTAGTCCATGGTGGGTTCGGATGGATATGGAAAGTATGGACACTCATGGGAAAAATGATAGGCTAGAAAGAAAGAGGTGCACGACAAAGCATTTGACACGTTGACACTCATCATTGGAGGCGATGGAATATGAGATGCGTGCGTGGATGATGCATGAGTATGAACGGTGTGTGTTTGAGAGTTAAAGTCACTAAGTAAAGTGTGGAGGTTGGACTCGGGCTCAAATTCAAACATGCTTCGAGATAATGGATAATGACCAAAGTATTCCGTAAAGGGCGTTCTTTGGCCATGATGAAAGAAATATTTTTTTTTTGGATTTTTGAATATATTTTTTTTAAAAGGAAAGAAAATATTCGTGGTTTTTTATAAAAATAAAAGAAGAAAATGTTTTTTTTTTTGAGTTTTTTGGAAGAAAAGATGGGAGAAAAATTAGTTGGACTCTCGAATTGGACGAACTCACTAAAATCGACTATCGAAAGATTGTAATAGACACACATAAGTCAAGGATTAATCCTAACTAGCACGTAGACAATTTTTATGTTTAAAATTAGTGAAAGGTTAGACAAATTTTAGTTAAGTTCGCGGGCGACAAAAATCACATAATTTATCGTTGCGACCGCCTTTACAAAAATGTGCTCCTACTTGGCTAGCTAGTTGATTGATTTTAAATTTAATGATAACTAGGGTAGCAAATAATGGATAAGCGAGTGAGTCGAGTGATGAAATTTCTTCTCGTTTCAATGACCAGGTCGAGGTCTTAGGTTCATTAATTCATCAAACCATCCAAAATAAATGCAATGCGATAATAAAAATCACATAGGAGCAAATAAGCACAAAAGGAATGGACTCGCTTGAGGAGATTCGCGAGAGATAAAGAAATCTACCTTCCACGTCTTTTACACACGTGGGGTGAAGACCGATTGAGTTGATCGGGGGGAGATCACCTATCTTAGTCGGCCCCGGGAGTCCTACCGACCCAAAGTAGTGAGGCTTCTAAATCCTCGTCGTTGGACGCCCTCTCTCTACCTTGTCCGGGTTCATTATCACCCTTTTCTTCTCTTTTGAATTATTACAAATTTAAATGAAAAATATGGTGTCTCCAAGCACCGCAATACAAGCCAAATAATATAATCCTACTACAAACTCGTACAGAGGTAAGCAAGGGTGTCAATCTAACTATAAGGAGTGAAATAAGTGAAAAGTCATGTAATTCATTTTTCTAAATATTTTCTTTCGAGATTTTTATTTTACTTTTTTGTTTTTCTATTTTTTTATGATTTTTTATATTAAAACAATTTGTGATAATGGTGAATTAACTAAACTAAACGAGAACAAGTAATAAAACTAGAATAAAAGTGTAAATAAATATTAAAAAGTGTGTGATGAAAGTGAGTGAAATATAACTAAATAAAAATGTAAAATATGAGAAGAGTGAGTAAATAAAAGTGAGGGCTAACAAGAGATGAGATTACACCATATATTCTAGTTGATCTTATTAATTAATTCATTCAAATTAATTGATCCAAGTTAGTATCAAAATTATAAATCAACCCTCGTCACAAATGTAATTTTAGTAATAGTCTTTTAGAAAATTAAATTCAACACTCCTATAACTCTTGAAAGTAGATCTAAACTTCATTTAATGAATCTTCCGCTAAGATCGATTCATTAAAATTCATATAAATCATATAAAAAAAATTTAGAGTAGAAATTCAAGGTATAATACCACACTTGAGAAGCCCGTATCTCTAGTTCGATTCTAAAATGGGTATTATATCTCGAATTTGGATTTTCTCTCGAAAATCATTAACTCTCTCTCGAGTCGTAAATCAAAATGTAAGAGTGCAAAGTTAATTATCAAAGGGACATTTAATATAAATAAACTAGTTAAAATGAGATTAACATCAAATAATGGGATCACTCCACCCCTTGAAAGGGGTTTCTAGTCTAACATGATGATAAAACACAATAAATGTAATATTATCAACAAACTAAGTATGAAGTTAAAAAAAAGTAGAGATAAGAGAACAAAACTTAGAATCAAGTCTCCTTGAATTGCAAGTTGAACTCTAAACTCTTCATTACAATCCAAACTCTCACAATTTCATCCTTACAAACTCTCTAAATAAAATTAAAAAAAACTATTTACAAAGGTGTTTCTCTCTCTATTTTATTTTTTTACTTATCTTCTAGGTTTCACTTTAGGGTTTTCTCTATATCTCTTTAAATGGGTCTTCCTTGATTTTATAATGTGGCATAAGGACCTAAGGGGTAAAATAGGAAGGCAAAGGTGTGCATGGTAAGGGTGAGGTGTGAGAGGGGAAAACGGGGTAAATAGAGTGAGCGTAATGAGATAGTGGAGTGATGTGGGGCAATTTTGGAATAAAGGGTTAAGGTTTAAGACATGTGTTTTTTTTTTTGGTCAATGGTTTATTTTGGTTTTAAATTGAAAAATGGACAGAATTGGGTTTAGGAGGTTAAGGTTGGGTGATGGGATTTTGTATATGGGTTAATGGGTTATGGTCTTGGGGTTGCGGTTCGGAGTAGGTTCGAAGTGAGAGTGGGTCAGAGAAGGTATGGGTCTAAGGGTTGCTATGGGTTAAGATCGGAGCAACGAGTTTGACTTGTAGATGGGTCGTCAGCCTTTGGTTCGCCGTCGACAGGAGCTGATTTACGGCCGGTTATTAGCAGGTTGACTCTGGTGGGTATGGGTTATCGGTTTTAACACCAACGACGACAAGGGTTTTGGACAGAAGCTTTACAGGTTTGATCGCCGAATTTGGCCATTGGATTTGCGGGTCAAGAGTAAGTTTGGTGTAAGGGGCTAAGGTCGAAATTGGTTTATGGTAGAAGGTTTCAAGGTTTAAGTGTGGGTGTTGGATCGTGGCTATGGTGGGAGGAGAGATAACGTTGCTAGGTGAAAGAGATGATGAATAGTGACGGAGAGAGAAATAATTCGATTGGGTTGTTTGGTGTGAGGGTGTATTTGGTGTGGTTAGATGTATAGTAAGATGTGTGTGTGTGTTTAGTTTGTGACCCTAAAAATAAAAACTAATAAAATCTATAAAAATTAAAACCTAACTTATAAGAAAAATAAATATTTACAAAACTATAAAATAAAACTAAACAATATAAATTCTATTAAAAATAAAAAATAAACTTCTAATCCTAAAAATAAAAGACTTAAAATAAAATAATACTAATAAAATAAAATATTAATAAAACGAAACTAAAAATAAAAACTAAATAAAAATAAAAATAAAAATAAAAATAAAAATAAAAATAAAAATAAAAATAAAAATAAAAATAAAAATAAAAATAAAAATAAAATGCACACCTAAAATATAAAATATAATCGATGCACAAATAAATCCTACAGATATACATGACTCAAAATAAAATATAAACTAAATTATAAAAATTATAAACGCCTTAAATAAAAATATAAAAATAAAAAAGGTGCAAACTAAATACACACGAGGGTCGGGATAGATTTAGGGATGTCTGGGCTCGGCTAGGGAACAGGGTAATAGGCATAGGGATTGGGGTTTTAGCTCCTTTAACCGCATTCTGCCTTGATTTGATTATTTAAACTCTGCAACATGCATTTGACCTACAAAATAAACATATATGACCATAAGACACATTTTACCGAGAATTAGTAATTAAAAATTGTCTATTTAGGGTTTTATTTAAACATTTTTGGGTGCTTATCAAGCTGCATCCCAACCCTTCTTGAAATTTGACTTATGAATGTAAGACAACTTTTTCTTGGCCGAGCCAAATGCTTCCACATACCCCTAGTTAAACACCTCATCTTTGGATGCTTCTAAGGCTAAAAAATTATCCTCGATAACCCTTTTAGCAAATGAAGCTCCGACTTTAACTTAGACATCTCCAAGCTGGTGTATTTTTTAACTACAACATATGCCTTCTAGGAGGAATCAAAGACTCTTGGGAGTTTATCAAGGGCTTCTACAAATTCTCAATTTTGTTAACTTCGATAGCCCTCATATCGAGTATGTCGATATAATCTGTCACAAATTATAAATACGAGACGAGTATAAATAAATAAAGCCATAAAAACTATTAGGGATAATCCAACTATAAGTCTCAAAACATAACAAAGATAATGCCCATGCAGCGTGATAAGAAAGTTGCTCCGAGGTCATCCTGCCGACCTACTCTTTATCTAATTCTAGATTGGCCCCTCAGCAAGCTGGGGGCCAAAGAGGTATTCTTGTCAACCAACAATATTTGGTGGCCCCTCCGCGTGTTGGGGACATCCACCTTCTTGGTGGGAAAATTAATAGAAGTAGAGGGATAGACCTCTCTCTTGCCCTTCTATTTGTCCATCTTGTTATCAGGAGAATCCAACAGAGTAATGACCTCAGAGGGACCTCTGACTTTTTTCATCTCGGAAGCCTTGGCCTTTGGATAAGTGGGGAAGTCTAAATTATCCACCAGAGTCAGATATCTCTTCCTCGGGGACATGTCTTCCTCAATAATAGGGATGACATTAACATTCACAAGTTTAAAAGAAGATAAGGTGATTGCACTTGAGGACCCATCGTTGGTCAAAGGGATTGGTATATTAACAACTATATTAACGTGCTTGGAAGTGAAGGAGGTGGTAGTATTTGTGTACTCGATTTTTAATAATGCCAATCTCGGATGCTCTCTATAAGGAGAAAGTAGTCTTCTCAGATTCCAAACCTTCACATCTCGAATGAATTAATGTGAGAAGCTGTAGGTTCCTTCTTCTTTGAATCCTCTACGAAAAACAAAAGGAAGAATTATTAAACATTTTATATAATAACTAGTCATTAATAATAAAGACTGAAAGAGAAATTGATTAACCTATCTTGTGCCCCCTTGTTGGGGCACCTAAACCCTCTATTGGGATCACCAACCTTAGGAATGGGTGGATGTTTCCATTTTATGGCAATGAAGTGATGACTCCAATAATCCTTTTTGTAATCATGGAGGCTAACCACCAAAACCCTGTCAACCTTCCTTACTTTTATATAAAAGGTAATAACATTCGTTCTCATATACGAATAACAATACCTTATTTCAAGAATTCCAATATGGGTTCGTACTGTTCATTGATTCGATAATTCCCATTCAAGATCCTATATGTGTTTGGGGGTGAAATGGAGGTGAATGACTTTGAAGAATTCACAAAAATTGAGAATCAATTTATTTGGAGGAAAGGTGACATTGTCCTTTGCTATAGATTGGGTGTGTATCTAATGGCCACCGGGAACGTTATAATTATCATAGGGTTCCTTAGCACATTCAATTTCCAACCAATCTGGGATTGGAAATGTTTTCCTAAAATATCCTAGGATTTTGATGTTCACATTAATTCAAAAAGAAATAACACAAAAGACCCAAGAAAGCAAATGGCTATTTGAAAAATAAATTACATACAAAGATAAAGAATGAGGAAAATTTACAAGCTAAGAAAGATGATGCTTCTGACGTCTTTAGTAGTTGAAACAAAACGCAAATGGCAGTAGGGAGAACTTTGAAGTTTTATTTTTCAACTCCCAAAGAGATTCATCATTTGAAATAGGACCCAAGATAACAATTGACAAACACGTGTCCCATCCTTTGGTATTTTCATGCACTTTTTAGCAGCGTACCCTTGGAAAGTCAAATTGAATTATGAGCATGCCATCAGACACTCAACGGGAAGAAAAGGGTTTTTTCTCAAAAAATATCACAAGTGTTGATGTAATAAAAAATAAACCCCCAACTAGCAATCGAGAGCCATTACAGATCAAAATGATTGCTAATCGGCGATCAAAATTCTTCACCCTTTTTTGGCTGCAAAGCTTTGAGGGCCAATATAGGGGGAATTATTCGGATAATCCAAGTTACTCGGATTGTATGACATCTTCCCGACAACAAAAATAAGCATCACAACTAAAGGATGAGAATAAAGGGAAACCCAATCAGCGAGAATCTCAAAAACAAGATTAGTTTGATCAAGATGCAAGTTGCCAGATCTCCTAAAGTTCTACATGGCTCATTCACCTTTTTCTACCTATAAATATAATCCTTACTGCTAGGAAAAGGGACATTTAATTCTTGTTATTCTAAATTGATTAGTAAGAAAGAGAGAAACACCCCATGGTTGTAGGTACGTTGTCGAACCACGCATATTCTTTTATTGAGCAATTTTGTAATTTGTTTATCCTTTTTAGGTTCTAGTTGTTTGTAATTACTCTTTATAGGATTTTAACACCCATACGAACAACTACCGTAACGTTTTTTATTTAGTACTTCGTTGTTGCTACGTAGGGGTGCAACTGGTAAGGTATAATCGGTAACGACCCCTTACCAATACCAAAAACACAATCTAAATGGTAAAAACGTTTGTACGAATTTACCGTCCGGTACAACAAAACAAAAACCAAAACTAAACCGGTCGATTTTTCAATTTTTTTGGTATTTTTAGGTTTTTTGGTTTCTGTAATTTCAATTTCAATTCTATTTTTTCCCGATAAATACCAGAATTTCAAATCGGTTTATACATTCGATAAATCTGGTATATATTTTGATACTATGATTCCAGTAAAATTTTGTACAAGTTTCGGTACCAAAATTTTAAACTCATTTAATCGGCTAAATGCATTACTTAAAAGTAAAATATGATATAAATTGCACTGGAAAATAAAATGAAGATCGTGAAGCATGTGTAACTATTTTTACTCATTGATATTGTGTATGGTTCATGAGAGAACCAAGAATGTGTAAACTAATTTCGAACCTTTTAGGAATTTTGTTCAAATATATAACTTCAAATATACTATATGCTACAATAATCAAAAGCTAATTTCAACAGTTAATAATATCATGATACAATAAGAACAGGAATACAAACTATGATAATTTCTTATTAAGTAAACCAAACACACAACCAAGATAGAAAAAAAAGTCAAAAAACCAGCCATAGTTAGTGATTCTCGAATGGAGTTCTCAAATGTAAACATTTGGCACATATGAGGTTTTATACACATTTGGCATAAGAAATTAATGAAAATCTTTGTGGGTTTGATAATCGAAGACACAGTGAGGATGATGTTGTTTCAAAAATCTGAAAGCATATGGAGTTTTCTATTCAATAGGTCAAATACAATTGTAACCATAACCTAACCCAACCCAACATAGACAACACAACAGGACAATGCAACGCAACATGACAACAGTCTTACTCCGGCGACCCTACAGTCCAGCTCCGACGAACCATAACCTAACCCAACCCCAGACTAGACCCATATTTTAACAAACCTCGTCCACAACCATAACCTAACCCCAACCCTAACAAGACTCGATTCTGAATAAGAAAAGAAAATAAACATAAGTAATCGGATTTGACATATTCAATCTTTTGGGAAAAAGAAGATTTACCTTGTGCTCTTGGAGGGAGAGATATATTGGTTTGTTATGGGTGGGGGCGGTTGATTTGTTGTCAGTGAGACAATAGAAACAAAATTTAGGGTTTTATGACTTTTATACTAAAGGATATGAATGGATGCGATGAGTTTAAAATGAAAGGTCTTGATAATTGAGTATATATACTTTTTCAAACACGATTTTTATATGGTAATTATCTGGTATGGTAATATGCGGTAAGTTTGGTACGGTATTTCGGTATGGTAAGTTTTGTACGATATTTCGATACGGTAAATTCGGTAATTTTGGTACGATAAGTTGGTAAGGTAAATTCGGTAAATCGTTTTTTTAATTCTAAAAACCCAAACAACCAAATTTTTGGCCGTATTTTTGGTTTCGATAAAATCAGTTTTCGGTATTTCATAATATGAAACCAAAACCATTTTTCTCGGACCAAAATAGTATGGTATGATAAAAACCAATACCGGATGCACCCATATTGCTACATGTCACATTAAATGGTAAACAAATATACTTAGTGACAATAAATTTATCAAATAAGTATCGTATAACTTTTTCTTTGTGTAGTACTTCATCGTGCTACATGTCACCTTTGTTTTTCTTATGGTTAGTTGTTTGTGGAATCTTTTAATCTAGGAACCACGACCTCAAAACATGTTAACTTGGGCTAAAGTTATGGTCGTGCAAGATCAAGAGAGGGTGGATAACTTAACTAAGACTCAAGTTCTTTGACGATTAAATCGATTTATCATGACAGATATCAAGATCCAACCTCATAGCCTCTCACTAGGGCTTGAGTAGTATATGGACATAACTCTCTCAAACAAATGGGTAACTAGTTTCTCAAGTAAAAATGAATTAATATAACCCCTACTTTTTGTGTTTAGGATTTCATGCTAGACATTAGCATGCATGAATTATCTTCAATGTTTTTTCCTTAAGAATAGTTAATGGGCTAAATTAAAATAATATTAATTTAATACACACACACACACACACACACACACACATATATATATATATATACACACACACACATATATATATATATATATATATATATATATATATATATATATATATATAGTTAGGCTCTCCAACATACCTCATTAAACATACCTATGAACATACCTATTTTTTTAAAATAGTAAAAATAATAATTTTGAGTTAATATTATTTATATGTGTTCATGATATTTCAATGTGCTCCCGTAAAAATATTCAGATAAAAATAATGTGTTTTGATATTTTTAAAAAATAGGTAAACAAACTGGCAGTTTTAAAGGGTAAAAACTGATAGTTTTTTTTACCTATTTTTTAAAAATAACAAAAACCATTATTTTCAATTGATTTTTTATAGGGGCACATTAAAATATCTTGAACCCATATAAAAAATATCATCTCAAATTTTTTTTTACTATTTAAAAAAAATGGTATGTTGCTAGGAGGTATGTTGGAGAGCTTGACTATATATATATATATATATATTTTTTTTTTTTTCAATTCAAAAAGAGAACTAGTACTCACTAATTTGATCCTTGATGTGTAACAGCCACCAAGAAACTATCAATACATTATTATGGTTAGATGTCTATTTATGTCACGTAGTCACTTCTATTTTTACTTTCATGTAATTTCTTCTTTTGCATTATTTTGTATGAAAATAATATATGATCACAAGTTTGTCACTCCCTTATTATAAGCCTTCCATGCCATCTGATGGTCATATTAAGCCCCTATGTTTTTTGGACCTTTATTTGATCGAGTCTATAGATCCTTTAATTGACATTGCATTGTTTACTGTATGTGTGAGAAGAAAATGATTCTTGAATATTGCGTTATACATTTATAAATACAAACCTCAACTTTAAGAAATAGATCTAACACATGGGCAATTTAAGTGTGTTCCTGAATTTAAGAAATGTTATTACCATATTTAGTCTGTATAAGAGTGTGCGTTATATCTTTTCCTTAACTTTGAATTCATGATGAAATAACAATGCATAATTCGTATGGAATGATGTCCACTCGTTTAATAACATTAACCTTGATAAAACTTAATATCGTTTGGCACTGTCATTATATCCTTAAAATAAAATAATTGTGTGCCCAAAATTTTTTCAATGAATAACTCAATATGAAAGTTTTCCTCAAGTAAAAGAAAAAATGACCTAAAATAAATAACAATCTATAAAGAAGGTAACATCTCTTAATTTGACAATGAAAATAAATCATAAACCCATATATAAATTAATGCTAGCCATTTTCTTTATTTCACTTTAATAAAATGGGATAATTATTAGATTAACAAATCATAAAACATATATATCATAAAATATTTTGGTAGAATAAACTTTTCTTGAACTACAGGAAATATTAACATTGTATGACATTCAAATGAAAACCTAAAAAGGTATTAATTATTATAACCCTATAAAGGTAAATAAATAATAGAAAATATTGTTATAATATTTATTTCATTGACGACGTCAATGCACCCTAATATTTGTATCACCAATTAAGTCTGTGTGAACAAAACCAAGTGGTACAGTGGGATTACTCCCATGTTTATTTTACATATGGGGACTTAGATGGCACATGTAACATGATGACCCAGATTTATAGGTAACCCCTGCATTAAATAGGTACGGTTAAGATCCGTTAAGTGTGGAGCGATGTCAAACAACTTATATAATGTTTATATTCCGTTTTAATTAATTTTATTAACTAAATAAACATGTAATTCCATATTCTAAGCATATAAGCATAAAATACCAAGCGTGGAACTCCTTACGCTACGCCATATGATTCAAGTAATCAGCTCTCTTAGGATAAATAGTAAAAATCCCTTATATGCAATATACGCTCGAAAGATGAAGTATCAATTAGCCTTCCGTAACAAATGGAACATGGTGAGCCACTACATAGTGGAGTTCTGAACAAGGATCCAATATAGAAACGAATAACAAAAATAACGATTCCAATATATTAACCATAATATGAATGCACCAATAAATGCGTTAACTAAAGTGTATTCTCAAACATTTCCCTTAACTTAGGTCAAAAGTCATTACCCTTAACATTGTTTACTTTATCATTTTTTTACAAAAACATTTCTTTAATTCATTAACCCATCTGGTTAATTTAGGAAACTGTCACATTTCTTTGTTATCCTTTTTTTGTTCATCTGGTTTTCCATATGAAATCACCTATTTTACATTTAAAACTATCATATCGCTGACATCTTCTAAAAATTACATTTCAGCGTATAAAAGAATTATTCAAACTTACACGCCAACTTGGGCTTGTAACCGCTATAGGCCATTCAAATTACCAATTATAGTTCTTGTAATTCTTTATTTCCTTTTAGCTCATAGCTCTATAACCACATTACTAATTTGAACCTTGGTTAATATCTGTAATTGTCATTAGCCACACTAAAGTTATCATTTATTTCTTTAAGTATTTACTTGCTAAATTATTTTATCTATTTAGTGCATTTGTTTTAAAAATTTTCTTTATTACATAATTACCCAAGAGTTTCGATGGACACCATTTAAAAAAATGAACTATCATATCATTATACACTTATTAATCATATATTCTTTTCGAAATGTACCAAGTCCGTATCTTTCATTTATAACCTTTTTTATATCCCGTAGTTAACTATATCTCATTTACGTTTATAAACATTCACTGCCTACCATAAATGTCGCAACCATTGCTTTCCTAGTTAGTACTTTGGGGTCTAGGTTGAAGCCGCACCCTATGGATCCGAGCCATTCTTAAGTTTCTTGATAATTCTTTGTGAAAATTCTTTCACTTTCCACTAATTCCATTTTCTTGAAGTCCAACCACCGTGTTTACAAAATACCGGATTTTCCACCATCATTATTAGTTGCACAATAACGTCATTTATTTCCTTTTTCGCTTTAAGATCTATACTCAACATTAAGTCCCTTCATCCCTAGGTAATTACCATTTACTAGTTTCTTTATTGAGTTTGTCACACATTTCGACTGACTTTTTCCATTTATTCCTTAAAGTTTACTTTGTAACATATGCCACCTAAAGTTATTTTAAAAAAATGTCACACCTTTGGGCTAAACCTTAATTTTTATAACCTTTTGGGTTCATTTAAAAAATTAAGCGAAATCATGAATTACTTTACAATACTACTAACTTTATGTCAAATTATAAAAAAAAATTATTTAAACCCCTACTATTTTAATCTTTAGCTCTCGTTAGGTTTTACCTAACGTCCTATAATGTTAAGAAACCTTTATAGCCATTTTTTGTATGTTAGGTTCCTTATCAAATTGAACTTTACAAATGTTTTCCAACATTTTCATAAAAGTATATACCTTTATGTAATCATTTTTGAATCCAACATGATAACAACTGACATATTTCAACATTTCTCACATAAAATGATAATTATTTTAGCCAATTATTTAATTACATGAATGACATATTTTGACATAAAATAACAACCTTTTTACACACTTATTGTGCAAAAAACAACATTTCTTATATTCGAAAATTTCTACAATTTAAGTAGTGTACTTTTACTCCATACTTTCACACTATCTTTCCCAAATCCAATTATTTCACATGAAATAACAACTTTTGTGATTATTTTCTTAAGAATCTCGTTATGATATTTTGAAAATTGTAAATATATAATCATGTGGTTTGAACCCAATTTATTATGATTTCTTCACATAAAATGAGAGAAAAGACTTTGGTAACATGCTTTAATACTTTATACACACACACACACACACACACACACACACACACATATATATATATATATATACACACACACACACACACACACGTACACACACACTAACATTCATTTAATAAATTTGAGAATGCAAATGACAACATCTTTCCTCACCTTATGAGTCCAAATATGAGGAGGTTGAATAACAGCTTAATCCCTACCTCCAAAGGTAGCCTTAAAGGGGTTACCAAACTCCTAAAAATATCCATGAAAACTTCCTTCAAAAACCATCCTTCAAACTCCATTAAAACACCCCTCAAGGTCTATTAAAATACACCTAAAAATACTCCAATAATAACTAATCTTTGAGATAAAAAATTATAGGGAAAGGGGGGATAACACCACCCCTTCCCTCTCCAATCTGTCCTGATCTGTGGTCGTGGCCATAACAACCACTTTCGTAGCCTCAAATCCTGCCTTCGGGATATATCTTCACAAGGATCAAAAGTGTTTTGTCATGCACGAAACATCCACAAAAGAATTATAATGGGAAATGGCGGACATATATATGACCAAGAGCATTGAAAATTGGATCTATTTAAAGAAGTAACTCTTTCGTTTTAAATAAAAAATTGGTGTATCAAATGTCCGAGCATTTAGATACATATAACAATGTACTTGTTGATTTGCAAAATTTGGATGTCACCATTAATGATGAAGATAAATCACTTTTTTTAATAAATTCGTTACTTGAAATGTATGAGCATTTGACCACCTTACTACTGTAGGGTAAGGATGAAATAAATTTAGAAATGTCTATCATTACATCATCAATATTTAATATTAGAAGGACAAATAAGGCAATAAAAACTGAAATTCAGATGCATTGATAGTATATGGTCAGTTATAGAACAAATTCAAATTCATTAATAGTTTAAAAGTTTGTGGTGAGTTTAACATATGAAGTTTTTTGACACATTAGGGGGTGTGGTGATTTAAAGAGCTTTTGGATGTTACAAAGATCATTTGGATGACATTATACATCATGTCAATGTGGAGCACTAATTGTTTGTTGGAGTTTGCTAAACAAATTTTGTGGGGAAAATTCCCTGGTGGTGTTCGCGACCAGCAAACTTCAGCTTCACCTTAGTGAAGTTTCCCTTCGCGTCAGTATAGGAAGTATGGATATTATGGGAGAGTTTTTCTGATTCGGTGCGACCCGCCAAGATTCGATTTCAAGTCAGCAAAGGGGCTACATTTGCAAAGAAATTTTATTATTTCAACGGACGTGCACAATTTGGTTTGAAAGAAGACCTGGTTTGGTGGTACTTTTGGTATCTCAACAATATGGATATTTTTCGAATTTATCCTGATATTCTAAATCCTTTGTAGGTGCACTGTGATGAAAAGGTTACAGAGTCTTAAACTCTATAAGGCTACATGACGTGGTTTAGACTCCTACGCATAAGAGGTTTTTTGGCATACGCGGAATCTGGAGTAACTTGGAGTCTTCGGATCCAACTTACCTGCCACTTTACTTGTTCACCCAAACTAGGTATCTTGTAGCTATTTAACGAGTGAACCAACATAATTTGAATAAACTAGCATGTAGGCCACGCGATGCGTGGCCGAATACCAACAAATCAACCAGTACATGTATAGTTCAGTCGTCGTGTCATACAATATTTTTCAATTTTGAAATATTGAGAACTAAAATAAAAAATTCCAATCAGTAAGGGCGTAAATAGTGTTGTAGATATTTTAAAAAAATCCTCTTGTTTTGGTAGCCTCCTTGAAATATAATGCAATGAATTTTTGATTTGGCAAGAATTTGTTTAGTTACCAAAAAACATAATTCAATTTCTACGACACATCAAAGTCTAAAACAAATACTAAAATCCGCAAAAATGTTAGATCAGACCAAACCTTCAAACTATAAATTCAATTCCATTTTCTGTTCAAGGAAGTCACATAAAGGAAAAGATCCATAAATGAAAGAAAAATACGAATAAATAAATGAAAAAGCGGAGAGGAAGAGGAAAGTAACTCGTCTTCAAACATGAGACGCCTTTGGACAACATTCATACCCAAATCTGCAACTACGTCACCCACTGTTGAAACACAACAACAACTCCACCAATCAACAACCATGGTGGTGGTTGGGGCCTACACGGCTGCCCCTCTATCTCTCTCTATCTTCGGTTTCTCTATTTCTGTTCTCGGATTTCCCTACAGCCATCATCTCTCTCTACTACCTTGAATAGGACTTATGAGGCAAATAAGATGTTCAACATTGTGCTGAAAATTAGTGGGGCTCCCGATGTGTTTAAATTCACTCCTTTGCTTGAGAAATTGGGATTTTATGGAAGTCAAAAATCTGTTTGTGGGGATAGAGAATCTCGACAGCTTTTTATGCTTCTTGGAAATGGATTTGCTTGGAAAAGAGTACTCAAGAGACATGGTGAAGTTTCGAAGAAAGATACATGCAGATTTCCATACGAACAATTTCGTCTACATTCAATGGCCGCACTTATTGATAATTGAAAGGACGTTGTGTGGCTTTAGGTGAGTTATATAGATTTAATGCATATAGATATAGATAGATAGATATAGATATAGATTAGTCTTAAATGCTTTGCTTACGTGGATAGACTAATTGGAGAGAAGTCTTAATGCCTTGTTTTGCATTTTATAGTAATAAAAGATTAAATTCCTATAGCTATAAACACCGCTAAAAGTTATGATAATTAAACAATACATAATTGCAAAATGAAAAATCCATTTTCGAGAACAAAAATTATGGATATGGTTAAGAGGGAAAGATTCTCTCTCTCTCTCTCTCTCTCTCTCTCTCTATATATATATATATATATATATATATATATATATATATGGGTATTTTATTTAGATATTTTGGCTCTAGTATCATTTGTTTATGTTTAATTGACACTAATTCCATATGCATTTTAACTTCATTATCATTCATACATAGCAATATTGTCGTTTTCAACTTCTCTTTCAAGAGAAAGTGACTGATATTTGTGAGTGAATGTGTATTAATAGAATAGTTTTTTTGGATTAAGTCCCATCTCATAAGATTTATGAGGTTTAACTCCCATCTATTTTTAAAATTGTAATAAGTTCTAAAACAACTCAAAATCGCTCATAACTGCTCTGTATTCACCCATCTTTTTTTTTTCCAGAGAATGATGCTCTTTTCATATTTGTTACAATATGACCAACAACTGTAAAATAAAAATATGAGAGTAGAGAGAAGTGAATCTTTAAAAATGAGACTAAATACTTGAATATACCTTAATAGAAAACATTATCTTTCACACGTTAAAAGAGCACTAACAACAAAATATAACATATCTAAGGAGTGGAGGCAAAAATTTCTCCCAAGTAGGACTAAATGCCTAAACTCCCTCAATTTATTACACACCGTGACCCACTCGCTTATATATAGTCTCATTATAGGAACATAGGAATGAATGCCCACAAGTTTAAGGTCCATAAAATCTCTTGCTCTCTTACCGCCAACCTGGTTTCCTTCGTCCTCGATTACGTTATCTTTCTCTCAAGTTGGTAGGAAAATATATAGCTGTAAATCTAATAAAGTTCTGTTTTCTATGCCTGTTAATGTTACATAAGGAAAGAAAATATAAAACATGGGCAAATATTAACTTTGTAGAAATTCAATAAAGAGATTGAATATTGATATATTGTGTGTGTTTATACAAAAATACAAGAATATATACATGAATGAAAATGGTACAATGATGACTCTCCATAACTAAGGACATATCCTATAACATCTATGATAACAGCTACTCTGATAACAACTATTATACAACAACAATGATAACAACAGTTAAATAACTATTACCTCCCATCATTAGGTAAGGTGGTAATTCTAACCCTAACAACTAGGTGAGGTGGTAATTACAATCCATACTTAACTATACAATACTCCCCCTCAAGATGGATCAAGGATGTTATTTGATCCAAGCTTGGAAAGAAGTCGCGAAAACTGTGTTGAGGTTAAGGCCTTTGTGAAGATGTCTTACAGTTGATCATGACTGCGAGTATAAGTAGTTTGAATCACTTTGGATTGAACTTGTTCACGAACATAGCGATAGTCAACTTCAATATGCTTTGTTCATTTATGAAAAACTGGATTGGAGGCAATGTGCATAGCTTCTTGTTTGTCGCAAATTAGATACATAGGTTGACACTCGTGGAATCCTAAATTCGAGAGGAGACCTTTCAACCATATAAATTCACAAGCAGTGGAAGCCATCTCCCAAGACTCAGAGTCTACACTTGAGTGAGAAATGACATTTTATTTCTTGCTTTTCCATGTGATAAGGTTTCCTCCAATAAAAGTAAAGAATCCCATGGTAGATTTTCTGTCTAGATGATTTCCTGCCTAATCAACATCAATGAAACTCATAATATGGGTGTGGCCATTTTTCTTTATGAGAATTCCTCGACCAATGGAACCCATGAGATACCTAGGAATCCTATTAACAACCTGCAAGTGTTTGCACGCATGAACTGACTCACCATGCTTACTTCATATATAATGTTAGGTCTTGTAATAGTTAGATAAATGATCTTTCCAACTAATCTTTAACAATAACTTATGTTGCTGACTAGCTGTTCTTCCAAATTTAACTCGAGCTTGCTATCAAGAGGAGTTCTAACTGATTTGATGTCAATCATCTCAACTTCTTGGAGCAAATCAAGTATATATTTTCTTTGATTAAAAAAATCCCTTACTAGAAGCTGCCATCTCAATCCCAAGAAAATACTTCAACACTCCTAAGTCTGTCATTGCAAACTTTTGACGAAGTGAATGCTTAAGAGTGTCGATTTCATCAATATTACCACCTGTGATAATAATATCATCTACACAAATGAGAACCACTAATCTTTCAACCGATCCATTACGAACAAAGAGATATGAATCAACATTGATTCTTTTAAAGCCAGCTTCTTCTAGTACTGAGCTTAACTTGGCATACCCAAAACGAGGGGATTATTTCAATCCATAGATTGAATTGTGAAGTTTTCACACAATAGTAGACTTATTTGCTTGTGGATGGCCAGGAGGTAGTTGCATGTATACTTCTTCTTCCATGTCTCTATGAAAGAAAGTATTTTTGACATCCATTTGATACAAGGGACACTCTTGATTAACATCAAGAGACAATAGAACCCTCACAATGATCATCTTAGAAACTGGAGCAAATGTCTCCTTGTAATAAACTCCAAACGTTTGAGTAAATCCTTGATCCACCAATCTTGCCTTGTGTCTTTCAATCGAACCATCAATGTGAAACTTTGTCTTATAAATCCACTTGTTGCCTATCACCTTTTTTCCTTGTGGAAGTTTGACTACACTCCAAGTTTTATTCTCATCCAATGCTTGTAGTTATTCTTGCATTGCTTTTCTCCACACTGTTTAGAGGTTAGCCTCTTAAAAATTTCTTGGCTCACTCTCATTTGATACCATACTGAGGAAAGCCGCATGAGAGGGTGACACTTTGTTGTAGCTTATGAATTTATCGACTGGATACCTTGTAGTGCAAGTCACATATCCTTTCAGCCTCAATGGTTGACGTCGATCACGAGTTGGATTTCTTCTGGGTGGAGCTGAAGTTAATAAAGGTTCTGCGACTTCAGTTGAGGTGGAGGCATCGTTGGAGTCCAATTATGCTTCTGAAGCTTTTAGCTCTTTAGTTATCAAGTTATCGTTTGCATTGATATATACATCTGTGTTAATAGACACTGAAGGAATACAATCACTACTTGCAGCTTGATTTGGTAGCAAAAAAATCAAGGAATTTCTCCCCCTCAATATATGACTCTGATGGCTTGCTGAAGTATGGTTTCATTTCATTAAATCTGACATCTCTTAAGACAAGTAGCTTCCTAATGTCGGGACTGTAACATTTGTAGCTCTTTTGAGTAGAATAATACCCATGAAAACACATTTGACAGCCGTAGGATCCAACTTGTCTTGGTGAGGTGCTTGAATGTGAACAAAACATGTACATCAAAAAATCCTTAGATGTGAGAGGTCGAGTTTTCTACCCTTTATGACCTCATAAGGTGATTTTGAATCCAAGACACTACTAGGTAGCCTATTTTTGAGATAGGTGGTAGTAAGAACCCCTTGAGACCAATTTTTTTTGGGAACATTCATTTAAAACATAAGGGCTCTAGTTTTTTACAAGTAGATCCCTATTTTTTTGCTTAGCTACCCCATTTTATTGGGGTGTACCTACACAACTAGTTTGAAGTATAATGCAATGTGTGCTTAGGTATTGTGACATGATGTTATTAGATATGTATTTAGTGCCATTATCTGATCTTAGAATGTAAATTTTAGATGAGAATTGATTTGTGACAATATTATGGAAATCTTTGAAAACAGACACTACTTCACTTTTGAATTTCAACAGATATAACCAAGCAATTCTAAAGAAATCATCAATGAAAACAACAAAATACTTGTATCCATCAAAGGATTCTAGTGGAGACGGACCCCAAACATTAGAGTGTACGATTTCAAAAAATTTACTTTCTCTAGACACCGAGGAATTAAAAGGAAGTCTAGCAAATTTTGACAAGTGACAAGTTTCATAGTTGAGAGAAGTTTTACATAAACTGGGTAAGAAAATGGACAAAACAGGTTCAGATGGATGCGTTAGAAGTTGATGCCGTAAATGATGGTCTTGAGATAGACTATAACTGACTTGAAACCCTTTTGGAAATTCAAAATCCTTTGAGAGGTAATACAATCCATTTAGGTAAAACCCTTCACCAATCAGCTTCTTAGTTACTAGATCCTGAAAGACAAGATTACGAAGAGAGAAGATTGCATGAAAATTTAGAGAGTTTATAATTATTCCAACAGGAAACATTTGAAACAGAAAGTATGGAACATATAAATATGTGGACTCAACATTTTCTGAGATAAGTTTTATCTTCCCTTCACCTAGAATTGGAACACCTCTACCATTGGCAATAGAGACTTGAGATGGTTTGGAAAATGTCTCAAAGTCATATAAGTTTTTAGTTTAATTTGTTATGTGATTAGTGGCACCTGAATCTATTATCCAAAAATCATGTATGAGATTGACATTAAGAGAAGCTGTAAAAGCATTCAAAATACCTAGAATCTCTTTATGAGATATACCTTCAGCTTCTGCTGAGAACCCTACAAATTTACCAAGAAGTGAAGCCGAATTATCATTATTCTGATAAGCACCATCCATCCCTTCATTTTAGTACCTCCTTTCTTCTTTTATTGGAGACAGGTTACAAACTCATTAATTAAGGCAGCTGGATTTGTAGTGAAGTTCAACAACCCATCAGTAGAAATAACAGCTGCATGGTTTGCTTTGTGATTATGATTTTGAGGACCCTTCTGGGAACCCTTGTAATCTTTTGAAAACTTGTGGTCTTTTTCAAACTTTGGTTTCAACTCATGATATATAATCCAACATCGATCTCTCACATGCCTAATAGAGTTGCAATATGTGCACTTGAGGTCTCGTCTCTTGCCATTGTACACCTTTTCTTCAAAAGTGCTTGTGGTTGGTCACAAAAACTCTAGCTTCAGAGACATTAGTCCTTGTCTCCATATTTATAACCTTTCTACGAAATTCTTCTTGCTGAATAGTGATATTAACAAATGATGGAAGCTCAGTGCTTATTATGATGTGACTACGAAGGTCCTCATATTCAGAACCTAAGCTTGCTAATAGTTAAAATATCTTATATTCTTCAACTCTTTTTAACAACACAGTTGTATCAGTAGTGTGTGGTCGATACATATCAAGCTCGTTCCACATGTTATTTATGCTACCAAGGTTCTGAACAAAAGGTTTTCCTTTTTGTTGGAGACTAGTAATGTCCCTCTTAAGCAAAAAGATTCAAGCTGAGTTGTTTTGATTACCATAAATTTCTCTAAATGCCTGCCATAGATAATGAGATGATTCAGAGAAATTAAAAATTTCAGCAACCTTAGGTTCCATGGAGTTGAGAATCCATGACATCATACATTGGTCCTTGCATAACCTTGCTTTATATGAAGGAGAAGAAGTTTCAGGAATCTGTAAATTCCCATTGATAAACCCAAGTTTGCACCTTCCTCCAAGAGCAAGTGTAACAGCTCCGGACCATGGAAGATAGTTGAATTCATTTAGCAGCATCGAGCATAGTCCCTGGTTTGGGTTGACATCAGCTTCATGGAAACTTATAGGAGGAACTAGAGAGTTCTTAGCCTGAGGTAAAAGATTATCTTATGCTATTCTTATGCCGAATGCATAAAAAAAGAATAAAAAATATAAAACAACACAAAGACAAACCTGTTAAGGATCCTTCTCTGATACCATGTAGAAATTCAATAAAGAGATTGAATATTGATATATTATGTGTGTTGATAAAAAGATATAAGAATATATACATGGAGGAAAATGGTACAATGATGACTCTCCATACCTAAGGACATATCCTACAATAAATATGATAACAGCCACTTTGATAATAGCTATTATACAACTCCTATGATAACAATTGTAAAATAATTGTTACCTCCCATCATTAGGTAAGGTGGTAATTACAACACTAACAACTAGGTAAGGTGGTAACTATAATCCATACTTAACTGTCCAATAAACTTATATTTTGTACCATTGCCTAAAGATTATGATCCCTTATATATAGTTTTTTCGAGCAATCCTAGGTCAATTTACTCATATATTTTTGTTTCATATATAAACGTCATGAGTTAAATTAGAAGAATAGCCAAAATTTGATCTAGATCATTTGTTACCTATTACACTTCCTCATTTTTTCTGCTTTGAAAGAATCCAAACCATTAGTGTGCTCAGTCAATCCAAACTAAAACGTAATCTTATTATTTTATATAGACATAATATTTTTTGACATCTACTATTTCTGAGTATCGCAAGAGAGATATTAAATTTAGGTTGCACTCATGTATTATTACAATAATTGAAGTTGAACTAAGGACTATACGTTCAATTATTTTTACCAAGTTTATATTTTAACTGCATTAATGGAAAAGAAGGTTCACTGAGAATCACATGTTGTTATATATAGATTTGCTATAAATAGGACTCTTTATTTTTGGGATGTCCTGAGAAGAAAGACGCTGGTATACGTTTTGTGGCTACTTCGAATAATTTACATGGAGCGTAAATGTATCTTACATCCTTCTTAATCATTTGGCTATATTGATTTAGGAAATCAATATGTTGTGTGAAGTGGAATGCTATTCTTGTATTGTGGTCCCCTTCGATAACTCGAGCATAAACAGATGGATTCGAAAAAGTTAAATAGTAAAGTAACTTCTGAAGAAGTTGTTAACTCAGAAGGCCTGTAAGGAGCTCGGTTACTTTCTGTCAGTAACCAAATTGGAGAGTGTGGGCAAAGGAGAAATTGATGGGTTATCAGAGAACATCCTCTTTCCCATAGCCTACACATGTCGCACTTTCCTGCCTGTTGCGAGAGAGATCTTGACTGGTGTCGTGCACGCGATATCTAGTACCGAAGTCTTTTTAAAATGCGAGCCCCTAAAATACATTTACCTCCCCAAACTAAAGATGTCAAATCATAATTACGTTGACATCTATGGGAAAAATTCGTTCATTTTGAACGATGATCTTTCGAGGATAGAGGGAGGTGTTGTGATCCATGTATTGAATGATTTTAATATTAATGGGTCTTAATGGTCAGAGAAAATAAAATGTTAAAATCATTAATTAGTTGGAATAAGAAAAGACAAAGGGAAGTGGGAACACCAAAGTCTCACATTGGAAAATTGTGAAAAAGTGAGTGGGTTAGTGAATGATCATGTGTTATAAGAGATTACTTATGTGCATTGAAGTGTATGCTACTAGTGAACACTTTAGGTCCAAGGATGGTACTTTTCACCATCCGCACATGCACACACACATGCGCGTGTGCAATTGGTCTCTTTAGGCGCATTTTGCACGTCACGAGGAACAGTAGGAGCCTTTGATTTTTAACAGCGTTAAAAGATCAAATGGTCCAAACTAAATACACAATAAATGGCATATAATTATGGCGTGAGTGAATCTGAACCGTTGGATTTTGGCGCCACTTCGTTAATTGTTAATCCGTACAGTTACACCTTTTTAGTTCAAACCTGGAACCTTCAATACACAATTATATATCTAAGGGTCGTGATTAAATGACCTTTAGATGTAGTGTCTGTTCATGAACAAACACCACAAGAGGCTATATATAGAAGGCCAAATCCTGTCATAATTAGTTCCAAAAATTTCTTTTCTCTCTCTTGTTTCTTCTTACCAATTTCATAGAGTGTTCTGGGGGTACTCTTCAAGTTTTCTACTTGAATAAACCCATAGATTTATTGTATCTTGGAGGTAATTTTCCTAGACATGTTATCAAACTCTATACGAGTGGGAGAAAATAAAACCTTAAGGACAGTAGTTTATTACGCCTCAAATGTAATCATCCGTTCATATTTTTTACGTTCTTAAAATTCGTCAACAATATATTGTATCTTTGAGGTAATTTTCCTAGACCTGTTAGCAAACTCTATACGAGTGGGGGAAAAATACCTTAACGACAGTAGTTTATTACGCCTCAAATCCAATCATATGTTCATATTTTCTGCATTCTTAAAATTCATCAATAATCTTAAGGTGTTAATAATGGAGGCAAAAAAGAATATGAATATGTTTCTGAATCCTAATGTGGACAACTTTGATGGAACAAATTTCAATCGCTGGAAAGAAAAAATATTCTTTCTTCTCACCGTTTGGAAAATTGCATATGTTATGGATCCTAAACTAGAAGCAGTTCCAGAACCAAAAGAAGATGCTAATGAAACTGTAAAAGAACAATAGAAGAAACGTGAAGAAGATGAATTGGTGTGTTGTGGGTATATTCTGAATACACTGTCCAATCGATTATATGATATTTACAACTCTATGCAGTCTCCACGGGAAATCTCGAATGCTCTTAAATACAAATAAAAAATAGAGAAAGAAGGTACGGATAAATTCTTAGTTCTAAAATATTTCGAATCCAAAATAAGTGATAAACAAACTGTTTTAGACCAAGTAAATGAGTTGTAAATTCTTATCACAAAGCTTCGTGAATTAAAAGTGAAAATTTCTGAATCATTTCAAGTTGGTGCTATCATTGCAAAATAACCACTGTGGCCATCCCCGCCGCGGAGGGAGCAGGAATCCTTCAGGTCCCGCGCGTCCCCTCTCGGGACAGCGCTTCGGCCGGCGTCGATTTTGTGAGGTGTGAAAAATGTAGAGAGATTCAGAGTCGCCAGCCTATTTTACTCAAAATAGACAAAAAAAAAGAGGAAGCCACCCCGAAGGATGGCATCCAAAGACATACTGGTGCGTGCGAAACCAAAATGATTCGAAAAGGGTTCAGAGGCTTAGTTACGAAATGGGAAGGTGTTAGGCACCCATTCCGCCCTTTCGGTCTCTTATGGATATTTGCTATTTTCCTTTATGTTTTACCCCCATGAGATGTGTGCATGTGTATATATATAAAATGGAGGTAGTAATCCTCGGCTTGTATCATGAAAAAGATAAAGCGAGTCATCCATAGGAAGATTATAAAAGTAATATTAGAAAAATAAGATTTACGCGGTTACCCCTACGTTGATCGCTATAAGGGAACGATAACGCATATGGAGTAATGTGTCACTAAGACTAAGGATATATGTTATATAAGAAAAATGGATTTAGAGAAAAAAGGAAATGAGAGAAAAAGTGAGAGAAAGGACTCGAGTCTCGAGTTTTACCCCGAGACGCCTACGTAGCCTATAAAGGCATCAAAGTCCACGTAGTTCGCATACAAAGCAAAGGGGTGGGGTTTATCCCATAAATCCAAATGTGGGATCTCTTATTTGTAAGTGTGTGTGTGTGTAGAAAATGTGTTTTAGTTGTGAGAAAAATGTGGAAAAGTGTGAGAATCCCTACTTGGAATTTATGAGCAAACCCTCTTTTTCTTGTTTTGGGATTTTTATTTATATGAAAATAAGAGATGTGCAATAATACTAAATAAAAAAAAATATATTAGGATGTGTGAGATGAGATTATAAAAGTGTTAAGTAAGAAAACAAGTTATTGGGAATTCAAGAGAATTTAAGAGAGAGAGTTTGAGAAAGTTAGACCTTCTTGAAGATCTTGAGCTTGATGTTGAATGTTGGAGAGCAGCCCTTGAGCTTGGATGATGATGGAGAGTGGTTAATTCACCAAGTTTGATGAAAAGGATGATGAAAAGTGAAGGTAAAAGAGGGATTTGGAAGTTGAAGTCACGCTGCCTTCGAGAGAGGTTTTTGGGATTCGTTCAGAGAGATTTCTATCAGATCTGGGCTCTCCTTGAAAATAAGGCCAAGGCCTACTTTTATAACCCCAGGGGAGTGACGATCGGCCCTATCATGGCACTGCCTATCGGCAGGTGCCGATAGGCAGGATCTGGGACCTGCCATTTGGCAGTGCGCCTCAGTCTTTTTTGAAAAATTGGCCACTGAGGGCAAATCGTTGGTCAGAATCGCGCACGGGGCATACCGTTGAAAAGGTATTTCAAATACCTTCAAAAGTCCTTTGGACCTCTCCCGAGTTCGGGAGTTTACTTTGGGTCAAATGTGTCTCGGAAGCGTTTGTCGGTCCATTAGACGGGGAATCGCGCGGACGCAAACTACGCGTTCGTCTGCATGGTAAGTCTGAATCGCGCACTGGGCATACCGTTGGAAAGGTTAGGAGATGTACTTAGACATTCCAAAGAGTTTGACCCAGTTTGGAGAGTTGACTTTGGTCAACTGGGCCCGAGAAATGCTCGGTGGCTTCCCGGGGTCATACGGATCGTTCGTCCGCATGGAAAGTCAGAATAATGCACGGGATGGACCGTTGGAAAAGGTATTCAGTGCCCTTTAAAGATTCATTCATCCTCCGTTGAGCTGAAGAGTTGACATAGGTCAAATAGAGCCCGGGAGCACCCGGTGGCCTTTGGGCAGGTTTCGGACGCAAATGGCGCGTTCGTCGGCATGGTAAGTCGGAATCGCAGACGGGGTGGACCGTTGGAAAGGGTATTCAGTTCCCTTAGAAGATTCATTGAGTCTCGATGAAGACAAGGAGTTTGAAATTTGGGTCAAACTGAGCCGGGGGGTGCCCGATGACTTCTAGGTCAGGTTTCGGATGCAAATGGTGCGTTCGTCCGCATGGTAAGTCGGAATCGTGCACGGGGTGGATCGTTGGAAAGGGTATTCAGTGCCCTTTGAAGATTCATTGAGTCTCGGTTAAGACGAGGAGTTTGACTTTTGGGTCAAACTGAGTCGGGGGGTGCCCGATGGCTTCCAGGTCAGTACTCGGGACGTGACCTGGGTTTATAGTGATGAAGGGAGGTACTAGGGACCTAAGGAGAGTTAAGGGGTAACATAATGGGGTGTCTACAGAGCCCCTCGACGGGTGAGTTTGGAACAAATGATAGCCGTCGATTAGACACCGCATGATGCTTTTGAGGAAGTATGACCGATTCAGAGGGTCGAGGTCGATTCCGAGGACCTAAGAAGTATGCTGGGGATGATCAATTCAGAGGATCGAGGTCAGTTCTGAGGACCTAAGGAGATGAGGATGACCAATTTAGAGGGTCGAGATTAGTTCTGACCTAAGAGTGGTGATGACCGAGGACCGAGGTCAATTCTGACCTAATTCAGGTGACGATCCAAGACCGGGGTCAATTCTAACCCAAGAGTGATGACGACCAAGGACCGAGGTCAATTCTGACCTAACTAAGGTGACGATCCAAGATCGGGGCCAATTCTGACCCAAGAGTGGTGACGACCGAGGACCGAGGTTAATTCTGACCTAACTAAGGTGTCGATCCAAGACCGGGGTCAATTCTGACCCAAGAGTGGTGACGACCGAGGACCGAGGTCAATTATGACCTAACTAAGGTGACAATACAAGACCGGGTCCAATTCTAACCCAAGAGTGGTGACGATCGAGGACCGAGGTTAATCCTGACCTAACTAAGGTGACGATCCAAGACCAGGGTCAATTTTGACCCAAGAGTGGTGACGACCGAGGACCGAGGTCAATCCTGACCTAACTAAGGTGACGATCCAAGACCGGGGCCAATTTTGACCCAAGAGTGGTGACGACCGAGGATCGAGGTCAATTCTGACCTAACTAAGGTGACGATCCAAGACCGGGGCCAATTCTGACCCAAGAGTGGTGGCGACCGAGGACTGAGGTCAATTCTGACCTAACTAAGGTGACGATCCAAGACCAAGGCCAATTCTAACCTAAGAGTAGAGAAAGATTGTATTTTGATTCTGCTCGAGAAAGAGCTTTATGATTCCTCTTTGAGCTGGGGAGCTGCTAGCTGGGGGAAGCTTTATAGGAGGCCTCGTAGGGAACAACCTATTTTGGGTGCTGTAAGAGAATTCCGCTGGGAAAGTGATCAGATGATCATTAGAGATCCTCTGGAGTTTTACCGGGAGGAGATTTCACTTAGTTTTTGAGGATTCCGCTGGGGAAGAGGGGTTTCGCTGGGAATAAGAATTTGGATCTGAGATTTCGCTGGGGAATGATGAATGGGCCGGGGAAAATTTGGATTGTCCTTTGGGAGAGATTACTCGGGGCGAGTGGTTCTTCCGATTTTGCTGGGAAAAATACCATGTGATATTGTACCGCACTGGATAGCTGATGGTTGTAAAGTCTGATGAGGAGGTGATTAGGTGGTCCGGGCGCCTTGCCCGAGAGGTCGATCGCTTGGATTTTGAGGGCTCCGTTGGGGAAAACGGTGTGTCGCCCGAAGGAGTACGAAATTTCCTTGATGAAAACGTTCTAAATCCTTCTTGGGATTTTTAGGAATTTTTCGGGGATTTTTCGAGGCTTTCTGGTATTTTTTAGGATTTTTTGTACGAAATTTTAAGGGGGGTGCCGGTCGGCATAGACTGAGAGGTGCCATTCGGCAGTGGCACGTAATTTTGGGCTGCCTCGAGAAGGGGGCAAATTCCCCTCATTTTTCACAGCTTCCTGCCTTCTCTCTTTCTACGATTTCTCTCTACGAATCGTTCTAGCATTCCAATCTTCAAGAAATGGCCCCTTTTGTGAGTACCGCTGTCCATCGGGAGTGGTTGACCGTTGATGACTGGGCGAATGTGGATTGGAGGGACAGGGTGCCCCTTGCTTTGGGGAATGAGAATGCCTTTGATGCATTCGAGCCGGTTTCGGATGAGCGGACCTTACTGCGGGAGCCGTCGCATCATCGCTCTTCGAGAGTGATTCCCGGTGGTTATGTAAGTAACTTGACCTTTGGCATTCTTTCCTTTTTGGGTGATTTTTCCTTTTCTTGACGTTTGACTGAATTTTTCCTTTCGCCAGTTGGATATTTCTTTGAAGAACATGCGTGCCCGCGGGACGACGGGGCTTAGGGATGTTTGGGAGCATATTCCACCCGTGGTGTACTGGATGGTATCATTAGAGAGTTTTGGGAGGTTGGCGGCTACGCTGGATGAGACGCCTCGCTCGATAGCAGTTTTGTGTGCCTTGGGGGAGAGGTGGTGGGACACTACCCACACTTTTCATTTTGGCTTCGGGGAGATGACGGTGACTCCCATAGATGTGCAACAACTGCTGGGGCCGGATTGTGATGGGGAGCAGATAGAGGTGGACCGCTCTTTACGGGTGGGGTCAGAGGCGGTGTATGCGGCACTCGGTGATGTGAGGAGGATAGTATCAAAAGATTCTATTTGGCTGTCCTTGCTGAAGGATGTTTTGCTGAGCAGGGTGGTTGATGTGGAGGACGGGCTGCAAGTGAGGTAGATGGCCCGGTTATTTATTTTGTTGGTGCTGGGAGGTTTCATGGTGGCGTCGAGCGGCGACGTCGTCCATTTGTGGTTTCTGTCATACTTGAGGATGTTTTCGAACATCCCTTTCTATGATTGGGGGAGTCTGACCTTGGCGACCCTTTACTTTTCTCTGGATGCGTTCAGCCGGTGCTGCCTGCAGACTTTTACTGGAGCCACGTATCTCCTTGATGCATTCTTTAATTTACGCATTTCCATTTCATGCATTCGCATTTTCCTTATGCGTCTCTTATTGCTTGTGAATTCAGACGTGGTTTTATGAGGTGATTGGGTGCAACACCCCACTGATTGCTCTTAAGGATGACACCGTCGGGGACTTCTGTCGCTTGTATCGATGGCGTAAGGCCAATCGGCATTCGAAGGGATCTCTCTCCCTGGAGGCGGTGCGTCAGGTCTTAAATGACCTGACCAGTGGTAGGGTAAGACTCTTTCCATTTCAGCCTTAGTTTTTTGCCTCTTCTGATTTTGTATTGACTTATGCCTGCTTGGGGATTTTCAGGTGACTTTTTATCCTTGAGGGACCGCCATTCAGGATACGGGGGTAGCTGGGGTGAACGCGCAGATGAGGCATTTATTGGCGCATGAGTTTGGCCATTCCTGGTACCTAGGGGAGAGGGTGATTCGTCAAATTGTTGAGGAGGAGGTGGTGATGCCTCCCGCGGAGCCTCCTACTTCTATGAGGCAGGAGCGACAATTATTGGAGGATGAAAGGATCGCGACGATGATTCGCGAGTCCTATGCGTTGTATACTAATACGGCCGCGTCGTATGATTATATGGACTTTGTGACGAGCTGGTTGATGGCTCCCAGTATACATGATGCCTTGCCTTTCCTTCCTGCTGGTTCGAGTCGGGCGGTGGGGTCTTCCCACAGTGGTGGTGGTCCATCGGCACCTGCAGCGGCGGCGACCTCGGAGGTCCCTTTTGTTCGACTGCACACTCCTTCGTACAACATCCAGCGGGCTGATGGAGGGACAGTGACGATGCTACACCATCCTCTTGCGATGGATCCGGAGGAGCTGGGCTTGACAGAGGACGTCCTTCGTCCTGCGGTAAACCTTTCGGTCCTTTTCCACTCTTTTTTTTATTTTTTTTTGCTTGATACTGATTCTGTCTTTCCTTTGCAGCAAATCCGGGTGTCGACCACTTGGCTCAGGGACATCAGGGATTGGATATCATCGGCGACTGCCCACATTCGGGAGGCTATCCCTGTTCCTTCTTGCTTGGTGCCGTCAGCCTCGTCCGGGGGAGACTCTGGCTCGGGTAGTGGGGGCGCGTCGTCTCGCCGTAGGGGAAAGAGAGCACGTCGCCAGGATGGAAATTCTTAAGAGAGAGAGAGAGAGGGAGTGAGATTTGGGTTCGGGCTGAGTCCCATTATTTTTGGCCCTTTTTTTCTTTATTTCCTGCAAAAATGATGTAACACAGAAAACATATATATGCAATGCAATGCAGTTTTTTGACTATCTTTTATCTTAATGATGAATGAATGAATGCATGCACATGCGCTTTTTAATTTGCTACTGAGACCGTAAAAAAAGGAATATTTTTAGAAATTTTTCAAAGGAAAGTTATTTTATTCAAAACGGGGAATCCCATAAGGAGGGAACAGGATTCTTGAAATTCTTTTGAGAATATCAATTTATTTTTATGGAGTTTTCTGATTTGACAAAGAAGGAATGGAGGAAATTTAAAAAAGGGAATTATATAAAGAGGAAAAGGTATTTTGAAATTCTGTTGAGAATATCAATTTTTATTTTTTTGATTTTGACAAAAGAGAAAAAAGGGAGATTTCCAAAAATTGGCAGTTCAGTCCAGTCCCATCAATTGAAAGATTTGATTGGTACCCTCTTCAGCCTTTAGTACCTTGTGGGGTAGGGTTCCTTTCGATTTTTGCAGGGATTATGTCCCTTGTGAGGATTTTTAAGTATAAAAAGGGAGAAGGGTGGAGTGTTTTCCTCACACCTTTTACATTCTTCATACCCACCCATCATCTTTTAGTCTTGTAAGATGGCTCTCCCTGGTAGCATCGAGTTTGCCAATTACCTCGAAGCCTTGGAAGCTATGTGCTCTTATAATGTCGACTATGATGCCTTCAATATGCGTCGAGTCTCCTTGTGGCATAATCGACCTTTTGAGTGGAATATACTGATGGCGGCAGTACAATTTTGGTACCCCGAAGACCATGTATTCCGCTTTGGGTTGGAAGAAGTTTGTCCTACCTACGAGGAGTTTTCTTCCATACTGGGCGTGAATCCTAGTGTTTCCGCAGCTTTACCCAAAATTTTCCATTCTCCTAGGGATTTGTTGGCCGGGCTTCTTCATATCTCGCCTTCGGCGGCCAGGTCACTGGTTGCTAGAGGGATGATCTCCCTCCTGGCGGTGTTGCAGTCCGTGCGCTCGCGGGAAGTAAGTGATGCTGGCTATGCTGGAGCCGTTGTTCTGGGCCTGGTTTCAAAATTATTGTTGGTGACTGGGGAATTGCAGATGGACCCACAACTTGTAGCCATTACCTCATGGATGTCATACCGTCGCAATCCTGCGGCGATGATATTGGCGGAGACTTTGAATGGCCTGAATGCCTGGAGAGAAGGCCGTTACATCTTTTTAAGGGGGATCCCTGTGATGTTGTTCATGTGGTTGTCTGAAAGATTCCTCTTATCAACCCCTTCAGAATATCCTTTGTCGGTTGTGCCCAACTTCTTTTCGCGCTACTTCATCCGCATGGGCCTGTATGTTGAGAACTGGGATAATTGGCTTGTGGAGTACGGGGCTCGTGGACTGTATTGGTCCGTGCCTTGGTGGGGACAGTTGCAGCCTGTTCTGGAGCTAGGAGAATATTCATATGTACGGTTGGTAGGTCTCAGGAAGACCTCTTTTTATTTCCCTTGGCGGCTTTTGCACCAATTTAGATGGGCGTAGGTCGTGCCCCCTCGGACCTCAAATTTCTTTCCGGTAGAAGATTTGACTGAGCGCTTGCGTCTGTTGCTAGGATCTCTGTGGGAAAATCGGCGTCCGTCGACCCGTCCCTCTCAGTCTATTGGGAAGGTTTTCCATGTCCCCAAAGATTATATGAAGTGGTTGTGGATGGAAGTAGTCAGCAAGATGTTGGCAGTAGAGACCGGTCGGAGGTGGTTTGTTTTATCTGACTCCATGGAAGGGGGTGTTGTGGTCTTTTCGAAGATGGTTAAGGCTCATCGGTCCATGGAGTGTTTGAAGCACTCCATTCAGGCAGGAGAAACTTGGGGTCCTCAGGACGTGGATGATGAGGGTGCAGGCTCTTCGGGTAGCAGTGGATGATGAGGGTGCAGGCTCTTCGGGTAGCAGTGGGTAGGACTCCTCGGGAGTTTATTTATATAACAAATGTGGGGGATTTTGTCTGGTTTTTATGGTAGTAGGGGGGAAGGGAGTTATCCGTTCCTTTTTCTTATGTAATCCGTGTTGTAGTTTCTTATTAATGAAATAAACAAGTTTCTGATCATCCAGTTGTGCCTTTTGATGAGTTTTGCATTTTGAATTATTTATACCAATCGCTAAGGCATACATAATCCTTTTGTTCAAGCAGATGTTTAGAATGAACTGTCGTTCTCGGGGGTAAGAAAAGAATGGTATTTTTTGAAAAAGAAGGGGTCGTGCTCATGTGAGGAGTATGAACTGCCTACGTACCTCTGGGGTTTTTGAAAAAAGTTCTTATCTGTTTGAAAATAGTTTTTGCAGAGGATCAGGCCCACGTAGTTCTGGGTAGAGGGAAATGGAGAGTTTTTTTTTTTTTTTTAGAATAGAAGGGGGATGAGAAGAGTCGTAGCACGCCAAGATTTTGGACTAGAGGTAGAACTTCTTGAGACGGTCCAGATTGACTGGACGATCCATCTCTTCCCCATCTAGGTCAGTGAGCATGGCGGCACCGCCGGATAAGATTTTCTTCACAATGTAAAGGCCGCTCCAATTGGGTTAGAACTTTCCTCTGGGGTCCCTGATGGGTTCGATTATCTCTTTGAGGGCTAAATCCTCCTCTCGGACACCGCAGTCCTTAACTCTCTTATTGAATGATCGCGCTATTCGGAGATGGTATCCTTGTATGTGGTAAAGAGATTTTAATCTCCGTTCATCTAGGAGGGTCAGCTCATCAGGACGGCCTTGGCACAAGTCTTCTTCACTAACCTTGCTTTCGAGCATGACACGTAATGAGGGTATTTCAAGCTCCACAAGTAATTGCCTCCATACCGTAAACCTGGGAGTAAGGGGTAGCCCCAGTAGAGTTTTGAATTGAGGTTCGATAGCCCCAGAGGGCGTAGGGGATCCGATCGGCCTAATCCCTACAACTTTCAGTCATCTTGCTGATGATGGCTTTGAGGTTTTTGTTTGCGGCCTCAACTGCACCATTGGCCTGAGGTCGGTAAGGGAGAAGATTTGTGTCTCTAAATCCCGTATTCGTTGACTATTTCTGTGACTTCTTCCTCAAAGTGTAAACCATTATCCGACACTAGCTCGTGCGGGACCCCATATCGGCAGATAATATTCTTCTTGATGAATTTGGCCACCTTCTTGGCATTTAATACTGCGTATGACTCAGCTTCGACCCATTTGGTGAAGTAATCAATGGCAACCAGGATGAACTCATGCCCGTTTGACGCTTTTGGTGTAACCTTCCATATGATGTCGATACGGCCAGGGAGAAGTCATGTTTTATAATTCCCGCGGAGGTAGATGTTGGAGATTGGAGAACTGTTGGCATTTAGGGCACCTCCGAACATAGGCGGTGCAATCCTGGGCCATGGTGGTCCAGTAGTAGCCTTGTCGGATGATCTTTTTGGCAAGCATGTGACCGTTCATGTGAGGTCCGCATTCCCCGTTGTGGATTGTCTGCATTATCTTTTCAATGTCAGCCCCTGCGATACAGTGCAAATGAGTTCCATCGAAATTCCTCTTGAGTAGTGCTTTATGGCAGATGATGTACTAAGAGGCCAGCCTTTGGAGGGTAGCTCGGTTGCTCTTGTTGGAACCCTCGGGATACCTACCGTGTTTGAGGAGGCACCAAATATCATAGTACCAACAATCGACTAGTTCGGGATCTTCAGTGGAGACAAGCTCAATATGGCAACAATGGGTCGGTCTGTCTTGTTTTTGAACTAGGAAGGGGGTCATTGTTATTCCCTCGGGCATGTCGACCATGGAAGCCAAAGTAGCGAGAGCATCGACTAGGTTGTTCTTTGCTCAGGGTAGGTAATGGAAGGTGATATCTCGGAATTGGGAGGCCAACTCTTCTAAATGGGAATGAAAGGGTTGAAGCTTTTCGTCCTTGACCTTCCATTTTCTGAGCACTTGACCGATGATCAGGATAGAATCCCCGTAGGCATCAAGGTGTTGAATACCCTTTTCGAGAGCAACTTTGAGGCCCACTGTGCATGCCTCGTATTTCGTCATGTTGTTGGTGCAAGGGAAATCCAATTTTATGGCGATAGGAGTATGAGAGTCATCTGGGGCGACCAGAAGTATCCCAATGCCATATCCCTTTTTGTTGGCATCTCCATCGAAGAACATTTTCCATCGGGGGAAGTCTTGAGTGGTGCAGAGGATGTTTTCATCTGGGAATTCGGAGTTCCAGACATCTGTTTCTTCTATAGGGTAGTCAGCGAGGTAGTTAGAGATGGCTCTTCCTTTAACTGCTTTCTCTGTGACGTACACGATATCAAACTCGGTTAGGAGCATCAAACATCGAGCTATTCGGCTGGACAAGGCGGGTTTTTTGAGCAGGTATTTGATGGGATCCATTCGGGATATAAGTTTGATAGGGAAGGCGAGCATGTAGTGCCGCAGCTTTTGGGTGACCCAGACAAGTGCGACACATATTTTTTCCAAAGCAGTGTAGTTAACCTCGTATTCAACCAACTTGTGACTGGCGTAATAGATGGATCTTTCTTTGCGGCAGTCCTCGAGGTACTGGGCTAGCAAAGCCCCGACTGCAGTGTCTGTTATGGTTAGGTATAAGAGCAAAGAGAGACCAGGCTGTGGTGGCATGAGAACTGGAGGTTGGGTTAGGTATTGTTTGATTCGATCAAAAGCTTCTTGGCAGGCCTCGTTCCAAACCTTGGTTGAATCCTTTCGGAGGAGCTTAAAGATTGGTTCACAGATGGAGGTTAGCTGGCTGATGAACCGGCTGATATATTGTAATTTCCCCAGGAAGACTCGGAATTCCTTCTCTGTTCGGGGAGGTGGCATCTCAAGTATGGCCTTCAGCTTGGCGGGATCTGCTTCTATCCCCTTCTCACTGATCATGAATCCTAAGAGTTTTCCCTTCGTAACGCCGAAGATGCACTTCTGTGGATTAAGTCTCATTTGATACTGTCGCAGTCGTTCGAAGAACTTCCGCAGAGCGGGAACATGACCTTCTCTAGTTTTGGACTTGATAATTATATCATCCATGTAAACCTCGACCTCTTTATGGATCAGATCGTGCAGGATGGTTGTGGCAGCCCTTTGGTAGGTAGCCCCAACATTCTTGAGACCGAATGGCATAACAGTGTAGCAAAAAGTTCCCCATGGGGTGATGAATGCGATTTTCTCTTGGTGGTCGGGATGCATCTTAATTTGGTTGTGTCCGGCAAATCTGTCGATAAATGACTTGAGAGCATGACTGGCTGTGTTTTCCACGATCATGCCGATGTTGGGTAGCGGATAATCATCCTTCGAAGAAGCTTTGTTTAAATCTCGGTAATCCACACACATTCGAACCTTTCCTCCTAATTTTGGTACATGTACAATGTTGGCCAGCCACGTGGGATATTCGATTACTCGAATGAAACCCACGTTCAACTGTTTGATCACCTCTTCTTTGACCTTAAGTGACCATTCGGTGCAGAGCTTTCTCAACTTTTGTTTAACTGGCTTGGCATCTGGGAGAATGGGGATCTTGTGCTGAGCTATTTCGGGATCAATACCGGGCATGTCGTCGTAGGACCATGCGAAGACATCCACGAACTCCTTTAGTAATTCTTCAAGTTTTGCGTGCTTATGCTCGTCAAGGGTGGCCCCTATCCTAATCTCACGCAGTTGGCTACTTGAACCGAGATTAATAACAACAGTCTCTTCTTCATTAACTTGAACGCGGTTATGTTGTTTATTATTAACCTTATTTAGATCAGTTAAGAATTGTTCATTTGCAAAATCATCATCATCAAAAGTTTGATTAAAATCCACACAATTAATGTAAGGTACAGCAAGATACTCAAAATCTTCGTTTATTTCATTGATAGGAAAAATAACATTGAGAACCTCATCAAAAGAGGTCTCTATTACATTTGAGCAAGGATGGACAACAGTAGATAAAACAGGGTAAACATTGGGGTTAGGGGAGATTTCAAGAGGTAGAACTGGCGCAGCATGCCAGTTGAGGAGAGGTGTATTAGCAACTTTAATCAGAGGAGATGGGTCCTTTGATGTAGTGCCTGAATGAACCATGAAGAGTGTCAGCCCCAGTGTCTGCAGGTTGAAGGAATCTTCGGAGTCACTTTCCTCAGTTTTTTCAGTATCTTTGATAAGCGGTGGCACCTGGTATTGGTAACTTTAGGCCCATGGGTAGCTATCTTCGAAGAAGATCTCCATTCCAGGCTTCATCTTCTTATTTGTATGGTCATACCATGGTTCTGGAAAACCGCAAAAGGGGAAATACTCGCCCTCTTTGATGAATCGTGCATTTAAAGAATCTATAGAGATAGTTCGAACGAAGTCTAAACCTCTCTTTGATCGAGTCTGGAGGATCATTCTGAGCTCTGGTTCTGATGGTTGATATCCCAAGCCGCGAGGAGGGAAAGCTTTCTTCAGTTCGATGGGCTCAAGTATCCCCTGCTTCCTTTGTCTTAGCCCCAGTCCGGGCATGAAGTGCATGTTTCTGAACATCTGAATCACTTTGACATTTCCATGAGGGTCATATTCTGGACAAACCCTTTCTTTGAAACCGTCCCCTTCCGGGAGTAAGGATGGTTCAACTCGAAAACCTGATAGGAGCATATCATTTGACCCGTGCTGTATCTCAAGAATTGGACTGCTGATGCTTGCACCCTCGACGTTACCGTCGTTACCCAGGATGGTGATGACTCGCCCATCGGTGAAGAACTTTAGTTTCTGATGGAATGAGGAAGAGACAACCTTTATACTGTGGAGCCAGGGTCGTCCGAACAACAGGTTAAAATAGGCCGGGATATCGATGACTTGGAATTCGACGACATGGTTTATAGGTCCAACCCCTATTACAAGTTTATGGATCCTATCACCTCACGGCGGGTATTATCGTAGGCACGCACGGCAGCGGATGTTGGAGCGATGTCACTTTCTTTCAGACCTAAACATTTGAAGGTTCTCAGTGGGTAGACATTCAAAGCGGATCCGTTGTCAATGAGAGAGAGTGGTATAACCTTCCCCATAACTTTGACGGAGATGTTGAGTGCATGATTGTGATTTGGCCCAATTTTAGGGATTTATTCTTCAGAAAAGGACAGCATTCGGGTAGAGGTCAAGGATCCGACCAGGTTCATCGCTTCTTCTGGTGTAGTAGAGGGAGGAACTATGGGTCCAGGGAGCAATTTGATCAAAGCATTTTTGTGTAGCTGGGAAGACTTGAAAATCCCCCATAGAGTGATGTTACCTTGAGTTTTTTTCAATTGATCGAGGATCTTGCTCTCCTCGAGGGTCATTTCTGGCATAGGAAGGTTTTCAATACCCTTCCCCTTATCATTGGTTGGTAGCGAGTTTGGAATTTGGTAATGTCTCCCAGATCTGGTCATGTGATTTACTGAAGAAGGGAAAAACTTAAATCTAGTTTCCTCATCAATCTCAGGTTGTTCTACCACCTTATCTATTTCTTCGAGGAGTTTCTCAAATGATATCATCCCACATAAGTCAGTTATTGGGCCATTTCCTCCTGAAGCTTGTTCTTCATTTAAAACTTCGAATTCTTCCCCCCATCCGGTGGAAACAATTCTGTTTTCCTTTGTGAAGTCAATGCATTCCATAACTTCAACGGCTTCTTCATATAGGTCTTCCCATTATGTGGGGATGTGTAAGGGTGAAGGGACTAGGTGCCCCTACAGCTTCAAAGTGTCAAGTAACTCGGTGATACTGCAAATATTGTTGGTTTGCCTGAATGCTTCCGTCATGATCCGGACAACATCATCTAAGCAGATTTCGTTGGTTGGTACCATCCACCTATCTGATTCTCGGGCCCATTTCCGTGCTTCCAAAAATAACGTACTGAACTTCTGGTAGTCGATAATAATCTGTGAGGGCAATTTCAGCCCGAACTCTAGGAGTTTGTTTAACACCTCTGATAATTCCATACCTCCACTTTCAGAACAGGTCCGGACAGTGATGCATGCTCTGGTAAGGAGTGACAAAGCCTGATCAGCGGGGCTAGCAGGGTGTAGGAGGAAATATGGGCAAAGTTGAAGGGGTTTAGGAGGGTATAAGGGTGTGATTTGAGTTGATGGATCGAAATCTGGGTTTCCTTCCAAGAATATGGCATTAGTATGATTTGGGAGTGGGTTATGAGTAGTGTTTGATTTAGGATTGGCTGGTGGATGGTACCCCGGTTAAAGAGATCTTGGATTATATTTCGAAGGTGGAAGCATTGGTTGGTGGTATGGCCAGCTGTTTGGTGAAAGGCGCAATGAGCATCGGTCTTGAAATTTTTGGGAAGTGGATTGGGTAATGGACGTGGATCCAGGGGCTTTATAAGGTTTCAGCTTAACAGGGCTTGGTAAACTTTGGGGAGGGGAGCATGGAGCTCAGTGTATTCCCTTTGGACGGGAGCAGGGAGGCTTTCCGGTGCCCATAATGTGGTTGGTTGAGTGATGTTGTTGATGGTTGAGACTGCGACACTGACAGGCTTGTCATATTTTCTGGGGGTGAACTGTCCGGACACCTTCTTTGGTTCAACTTCTGTTTTGGCAAGACCCTCTTCGATTTCTACTCCTGCTTCTCTGAGAGCTCGAAAATGGGGGTAGTACTGTCCTCCCATGGTTGCTCGGACATGGGCAAGAAATTCTTCTTCAGTATGCTGACTTGTTCTTCTTCAGACGGCCGATTGGTCATGGTAGTCGCTTTTTCCCTCCATCGGGCTATAAAATTACTGACTGATTCTCCGGATTTCAGTTTGAGCAACTCTAAATCATGGCGGGTGACCTCAAGCTCTTCGTTGTATTTGTACTGCGACATGAATTTTAAGGCTACAACCTCCCAGCTACGGATTCTGGATTCCTCAAGAGATAAAAACCATCGGAGAGCACTGTCTTTCAAAGTTTGCTGAAATAATTGGGCCACCACTTCTTCCGAAGCCCCTAGTAGAGTCATGGAACGATGATAACTACAAAGATGAACAATCGGGGAACCACTCCCTCCAAATTTCTCGATATTTGGCATTTTGAACTTCTCGGATAACCTTGCTTTAGGATAAGGAGACATATGGGTGTAGTCCATGTAATTCCCAGAGATCCTGACTTGGTCAAACTTCTTGGTGAGCATCTTGAGATCCTCTTTGACTTTATTCAACTCCTCCTCCTTTGGATCAGCAACCAGAGGCAAGTTAGCCATAGGCTGGGCAATGTTCGGCATTGAAAGCTGGGCAGGCGGCGGCCCATTAGCAGGAGGGGCACGCGGAGCGTGCTGATATTCTTTCGGGACCCAGATAGGCTCGGGTGGACCTATAGCACGAGGGAACAGGGCCTCAGTCTCTTGAGGAATAGGACCTTGGTTTCATTGCATTTCTCGGACCTCAGCTTGGAGGTTGTCAATCTTGGCCACGAGTTGAGCTAGGACTATCGGCAGATCTGGTTGTATGAGTGGTGCTTGATCCGCATTATCCATGGAAGATGGATGGATTTCGGACTCGGAAGAAGTAGTAGAGGAACGGACGAAACTCCGGGGTGATTTGACTGAAGACCTAAGACAATAGGGAGCCAGGCCAAGGGCGTGCGATCAACCTGAGAAGGCGTAGGATGAGATTTATTTTGAGAAAAGGGAAGGAACTATTTTTGGATTTTTGATAAAAAGGGAGAAATGTTTTTGGATTTTTGATAAGAAAGGGAGAAATGTTTTTTGGAGACGGAACTCAGCATGATTATTATGATTATTATGTTCTCACTTGTATTTAATTCTCCTAAATGCAATGCCGGACGAGACCTGAGCCTGGAAAAGTGGGGTTTTAATATATGCAAAGCTACGGTTTGGGACTTGTAACCAGGCTCGCGGACAGAGTCCCATTTTAAAAATGCGCAAAAATTGGGCGAAAGATCGACCCGGAATTTCGGCAGAGTTTCGGGTCGAAACCGACAATCTAAAGTGCGTGTCCTAGGTTTGACACCTATATGCGGGTATGCAGTTGGTTCGGTGAATCGGCATGGGTTCCCCCCTTTGGCGTGACTTCCACGATATACGTCTTGCTCTTGCGGGAAATCGGTATGTGTGGACAAGCCATTTGATATACCTGAGTGTACGTGAATTGCCTCACCATATACCTCGTGAGGACGATACGTGTGAGAGCGAATTCGATATACTCGGCGTACGTGAACGAATTCCCCGCGATATACCTCCCGTCATGACTTCGATCAAGCGGTACGATGCGGGGGAACCATTCGATATACGTCGAAGGTACTTGACCAATGGAAGGTGAGAGTCATATCGCTTAGGCTAACTGCGACCTGCCGGACCAGCGCCCATCACGAAGTGAACCTCCAGTTATTGGGTAAAATTTGGTCAATATCAATGCTCTTTGGTGATGTCGTGTGAATCATGCATGATTCTCTTATTAGTAGCTTATGATGAGAATGCCTTTCTTTGATTATGCCAAACCGGGAACAAAGTACAAGTACCCCAAAAGGTATGCCAAGTATGGATAGGTGATGCGTGCAACATGGGAATATACGTGATCCTAAGTGCACGTGGTGTGAGGTGTACATGGAGGATTTTCTACAAGTGTGAACATAAGCATAAGCATAAGCATGGGATATACATGTGAGAAAGGGGAACACGCAGATATGAGAGGGGGGGGGGGAGGCATAAACAAATATAGCATCTATGTAAATAGAGTCAAGCCCTCAAAATAAATAAAAGTCCCCAGCGGAGTCGCCACTGTGGCCATCCCCGCCGATCCCCGTCGCGGAGGGAGGAGGAATCCTTCGGGTCCCGCGCGTCCCCTCTCGGGAGAGCGCTTCGGCCGGCGTCGATTTTGTGAGGTGTGAAAAATGTAGAGAGATTCAGAGTCGCCAGTCTATTTTACTCAAAATAGACAAAAGAAAAAGAGGAAGCCGCCCCGAAGGATGGCATCCAAAGACATACTAGTGCGTACGAAACCAAAATGATTCGAAAAGGGTTCGGAGGCTTAGTTACGAAATGGGAAGGTGTTAGGCACCAATTCCGCCCTTTCGGTCTCTCATGGATATTTGTTATTTTCCTTTATGTTTCCCCCCCCATGAGATGTGTGCATGTGTATATATATAGAATGGAGGTAGGAATCCTCGGCTTGTATCATGGAAAAGATAAAGCGAGTCATCCATAGGAAGATTATAAAAGTAATATTAGAAAAATAAGATTTACGCGGTTACCCCTACATTGATCGCTATAAGGGAACGATAACGCATATGGAGTAATGTGTCACTAAGACTAAGGATATATATAATATAAGAAAAATGGATTTAGAGAAAATAGGAAATGAGAGAAAAAGTGAGTGAAAGGACTCGAGTCTCGAGTTTTACCCCGAAACGCCTACGTAGCCTATAAAGACATCAAAGTCCACGTAGTTCGCATACAAACCAAAGGGGTGGGGTTTATCCCATAAATCCAAATGTGGGATCTCTTATTTGTAAGTGTGTGTGTGTGTGTAGAAAAGGTGTTTTAGTTGTGAGAAAAATGTGGAAAAAGTGTGAGAATTCCTACTTGGAATTTATGAGCAAACCCTCTTTTTCTTGTTTTGGAGTTTTTATTTATATGAAAATAACAGATGTACAATAATAATAAATAAATAAAATATATTAGGATGTGTGAGATGAGATTATAAAAGTGCTAAGTAAGAAAACAAGTTATTGGGAATTCAAGAGAATTTAAGAGAGAGAGTTTGAGAAAGTTAGACCTTCTTGAATATCTTGAGCTTGATCTTGAATGTTGGAGAGCAGCCCTTGAGCTTGGATGATGATAGAGAGTGGTTAATTCACCAAGTTTGATGAAAAGGATGATGAAAAGTGAAAGTAAAAGAGGGATTTGGAAGTTGAAATCACGCTGCCTTCGAGAGAGGTTTCTGGGATTCGTTTAAAGAGATTTCTATCAGATCTGGTCTCTCCTTGCAAATAAGGCCAAGGCCTCCTTTTATAACCCCAGGGGACTGCCGATCGGCCCTATCATGGCACTGCCTATCGGCAGGTGACCTGCCATTTGGTAGTGCGCCTCAGGCTTTTTCGGAAAATTAGCCACCGAGGGCAAACCGTTGGTCAGAATCGCGCATGGGGAATACCATTGGAAAGGTATTTCAGAGACCTTCAAAAGTCCTTTGGACCTCTGCCGAGTTCGGGACTTGACTTTGGGTCAAATGTGGCTCGGAAGCGTTTGTCGGTCCATTAGATGGGGAATCGCGCGGACGCAAACGGCGCATTCGTCCGCATGGTAAGTCTGAATCGTGCACTGGGCATACCGTTGGAAAGGTTAGGAGATTTACTCCGACATTCCAAAGAGTTTGACCCAGTTTGGAGAGTTGACTTTGGTCAACCTGGCCCGAGAAATGCTCGGTGGCTTCCCGGGGTCAAACGGATCGTTCGTCTGCATGGAAAGTCGGAATTGCGCACGGGAAGGACCAGTGGAAAGGGTATTCAGTGTCCTTAGAATATTCATTCAGCCTCGGTCGAGCTGAAGAGCTTACATAGGTCAAATAGAGCCCGGGAGCGCCCGGTGGCCTTTGGGTCAGGTTTCAGACGCAAATGGCGCGTTCGCCCGCATGGTAAGTCAGAATCGCACACGGGGTGGACCGTTGGAAAGGGTATTCAGTGCCCTTCGAAGATTCATTGAGTCTCGGTCAAGACGAGGAGTTTGACTTTTGGGTCAAACTGAGCTGGGGGGTGCCGGATGGCTTCTGAGTCAGGTTTCGGACGTAAATGGCGCGTTTGTTCGCATGGTAAGTCAGAATCGCGCACGGGGTGCATCGTTGGAAAGGGTATTCAGTGATCTTCTAAGATTCATTGAGTCTCGGTCAAGACGAGGAGTTTGACTTTTGGGTCAAACTGAGCCGAGGGGTGCCCGATGGCTTCCATATCAGTACTCGGGATGTGACCTGGGTTTATAGTGATGAAGGGAGGTACTAGGGACCTAAGGAGAGTTAAGGGGTAACAGAATGGGGTGTCTACAACCACCAAGTTGGAATGATTGTCGTAAGAAACTCCTACATAGGAAAGACGATATAAGTTTGGAGGAATTACAAAAACATTTAAGAATTGAAGAAGAAATTAGATACCATTATCAAACAAATGTTTCTCAGAATTCGACTAAAGTTAACTTTGTTGAAGGAAAGAAATATCTTAAGAACTTCAAACTTAATGGTAAGAAGTTTAAGAAAAATAATTCCAATAAGAAACAGTCCAATGGAGCTTGTTTTAATTATGAAAAAATGGCCACTATGCCCGTGATTGTAGAAACAAGAAACGAAAGATAGATTCTACTGAATCCAATAATGCAAACAATGCAAATATGGTGGAAAATAAGATTGTGGATCTTATAGCAATGTTATCGGATATGCAAATTGGTATGATTACAGAACTAAATATGGAAACAATAACGAAGTCTTTTGATTGGTGGCTCGATTCTGGGGCTACCATACATGTCTGCAATGATAAATCATTGTACTCTGCATATGAAAAAGCAAAGGATTGTCAAGAGGTTCTAACGGGGAATCATAATTCTGCCAAGGTTCTGGGAAAAGAAAACGTTGAACTACAATTGACATCTAGGAAGAAATCAAGGTTATTAAATATTCTATATAGACCAAAAATTCAAAAAAATCTAGTGTCTACAAGTCTGATTTGTAAAAGAAACATCAAAGTCGTCTTTGAGTTTAATAAGTTAATTTTGTCTAAGAATGGGGCATTTATTGGGAAAGGGTATGCTTGTGATGGAATGTTCAAACTCAGTATTGTTATTAAGGATATGAATAATTATGCTTATGTTGTCGAGTCTTTTGATGTTTGGCATGCTATATTAGCGCATTTAAATTTTAGATCGGTGAAATACATGCCTAAACACAAATTAATATCTTGTGATAGTACTTCTCATGATAAATGTGAATCAAGAAAAATTAACAAAAAGAAATTTTCCTAAAGTCGAACGAAGTATGAAATTATTAGAATTGATTCATTCTAATATATGTGAATATAATGGTATTTTAACTAGAGGCGAAAAATGATACTTTATTACATTCATTGATGATTGTTCAAAATTCACATATGTATACTTGATAAGACATAAGGATGAAGCTTTTTCAATGTTCAAACGTTTTAAAGAAGAAGTTGAAAATGAAAAGGAAAAAAATAAAATTCTTCGTAGTGATAGAGGGGGAGAGTATTTTCCAAATGAGTTTGACTCATTTTGTAAAGAACATGGAATAATACATCAAAGAATTTCCCCTTATACTCCCCAGTAAAATGGTTTGGCTAAAAGAAAGAATAGGAATCTTACTAATATGATTAACTCTGTGTTACTTAATTAGAAATTAGCAAACAATTTGGGGGGAGAAGCTCTTCTCACCCTTGTTATTTACACAATAGAATTCCATCAATGAAAATACATGTTTCTCCATACGAGGTGTGTAAGAATCGAAAACCAAATTCAGACTACCTAAGGGTATGGGGTTGTTTAGCTTTCTATAGAGTTCATGACCCAAAAAGTTTAAAGTTGGGTGCAAGAGGAATTAAAAGTTTTTTCATAGGATACTTGGAAAATTCTAAGGCATATAGGTTATTGGACTAAAATTATAATGTTGTAAATGAATCAAGGGATGTTGGATTTATTGAAAATAAATTTTATAAAGATTCATTTCCCAAATTAGATGTAAATCCCGATATATCCACTAGTTTGATTCCTAGAATATTAACTAATGATAAAAGGAAGGAATCCGAAACAGATTTATAACCTAGAAGAAGTTAGCGTGTTAGAAAAGAAAAATCTTTTAGCCTTGATTTTATTTTATCTCAAGTCTTAGCCTTTTTGGTTGAAGGAGATAGAGATAATATTCTTAATAAAATACCTATATTACATAACGTAGAAGAAGATCCTAAAACCTGTAACGACGCAATGACTTTAAGAGATGCTTCTTTTTTAGAAATCTATTAATGATGAGATGGATGCAATTCTATCTAATCAGACATGGGTTTTAGTGAACTTTCCACAAGGATCACAGCCAATTGGTAGTAAATGGGTATTTAGAAGAAAATATAATACCAATGGTTCTATTCAAACCTTTAAGGCTAGATTGGTAGCGAAAGGTTTTAAACAAAGAAAAGGGATTGATTATTTTGATACTTATGCACATGTTGCTAGAATTACATTCACACGTGTTTTAATGGCAACTGTATCTATTTATAATCTGTTTGTGCATCAAATAGATGTTAAAAACATTTTTGAATGGCGACATAGATGAAGAGGTATATGTGGAACAACCCGAAGGGTTTGTTTTGCCTGGAAATGAACATAAAGTTTGTAAATTAATTAAGTCACTTTATGGGTTGAAATAAACGCCAAAGCAGTGGCATGAAAAGTTTGATATAATCATTCTTTGAGATGGTTTCAGACATAACAACGCTGATAAGTGCATTTATTATAAATTCACAAATGATTATGGTGTAATTACTTGTCTATATGTTGATGACTTATTAGTTTTTGGTACAAACATGAGAGGTGCATATGAAACTAAGAAGTATCTTAGTTCATAATTTAAGATGAAAGATCTTAATGAAGTGGATACTATCTTAGGTATTAAAGTTAAGAAACATAGTGGGGGTTATGCATTATGTCAATCTCATTACATTGACAAAGTTCTTAACAAATTCAATCACTTGAAAATAAAAGAAGCAAATACCCCATATGATTATGTATAAAATTATTACAAAATTCTAGCAGAGCAGTTGCACAACTTGAATATGCTAATGCAATTGGAAGTTTATTGTATGCGATGCATAATATAAGGCCAAATATATTGCGTTATTGGGAGGATTTTTGGTTACCTCAAGAAAACCAAAGAATTAAGTCTATTTTATTATGACCTTACAAAAATTCTTGAAGGGTACTCTAATGCTAGTTGGATAACTAATGCAATTGATAATAAATCCACATATGGATGAACATACACCTTGACGGGTGGGGCGGTATCTGGGTCATCCAAGAAACAAACTTACATTACACATTCAACAATGGAATTTGAGTTTATAGCACTGGTAACAGCCGAAAAAGAAGCAAAATGGCTAAGAAATTTATTATTGGACATGAAGTTATGGCCAAAACCAATGCCATCTCTTTCTTTGTTTTATGATAGTGAAGCTACATTGTCTAGAGAATATAACAAAGTATATAGTGGAAATCTAGACACATAAGTTTAAGACATGAATATGTCAAACAGCTAATAACTGATGGAATTGTTAATATTATATATGTTCAAACAAATAAAAATCTAGATGACCCTCTTACCAAAGGACTCTCTAAAAATTCAATAAAGGACACATCTAGTGGAATGGGACTAGAACCATTTTTTCAATAATCACTAGTAATGGTAACCCAACTTTGTAATAGCATTACCATTATACCAAAGTTTAATGGGTAATAACAAGTTACTGATAAGTGATTAGTTTAGAACTGAAATTTATTCAATTTTATGTCCCTTCTAGGATGTTAAGTGCATATTGCTACGTTGAGAGGATGAGTTGAACTCTTATTGAAGTTTTTTGTCTAAAGTATTAAGGGCATGCAGGAGAACTTCACCTATATGAATATAGGACGTGGTGCCACTTCTAGCAAGATTTTGGGTTTACTCTTGTAAATATTCACGAATCCAAGATAGAGCATATGGACATAATAATGCTAGACCATATTGAACATCTAATAGAGATTGGGATATCTCATGTGTGAAATATATCCGGTTCTAAATAATAAGACAAGGTTTAATGAATGGCATACCATTGTATTATTATAACTTTGATATATATTAACTAACTAAAGGTTTAAATCGAAAGATACATTCTTATATGCATGATGTAAGGATATAAATTTCCAATTGAGTTCATGTATTGTTTTGACTTAATTTCGTGAACAAAACTGTGTTTGTAATATGTCATATGGAGATTTTATTTTATCACGATCCCACTTGGTCTATGACGTATTGAATAAAATTAAAGACGTTGCAGCAAAGCTTCAAAGAAATAATCATGTCGAAGTTTAATTGGTGCAAGTTTATTCGTCTTCAAAGTTAATTGCATTCCGAGATCACTCTGGTGTGAATGGGTATAATTAATGGTGCTCGGAGTTATTTTTATAAAGAAAGAATGTTTAAAATGTTTTTAAAAGTGTTTTAATGGTTTACACTATGTTTTTATCTTGATAAACTCGAAAAAGAGTTGGACTTATTTGGATCTCATTTAAAATAGATGTTTTGAACTAAAATTCAAAAAGTCAAACTGACACACCAGCTCATTCAAACGAGATAGGTATGTCGCGCAAACGATGTGGCATTATCATTCTAATGACACGTTTTTCGAGGCGACGTTTAAATGTTATTTAAAGCATGTTTTCATCAGAGTTTCATAAGTGTGCATTCTGAAAAAATAGTATACCATCCAGTACATGTTTGCACATGTTTTTTAAGATTTAAAAAGCATAAACACATCCTTAGAGTTTGCAAAGACCCGAGTTATCATTCTTATATGTTTACTTGATCTTGCTGCACCAAGAAGTTTGTTCTATCATTGAACATCAGGGTTTTGCGGTGAAGAAAAGAGAAGGACTTCTTGTTCGACATCGTAGACGAATCAAAGCCAATCGGTGGACACCGAGACATTCGTGGAGTTGAGTGTTGTGGACAGGTATCGTGAAAGACAGAATTTCTACGTGGGCACTATTGAAGAACGGTAGAAGATCAGAAGGACCATCAATACCCGTGGTGATCGAGTCATTGAGTAAGGCCAATCCGTCTTTGTAGAACCATTGTTCATAGTGATTGTCTGGCTTGGGCCGTCCGAGGTTATTTTCCCGTTTTGGGTTTTTTCCTCGTACATTCGGCATTATGAGTATTCTTTACTTTACTTTACTTGATTTAATCACTAGATGCATGTTTATGATTAATCAAGATAAAATTGATTTAAAGTAAGAATTGGGTTTTCACAACTTGGTTTGGTGCACATTAAAAGTTGGATAATTTTTTGTGGAAAATTGGTTTGATTTGAAACACACGCAAAAAAAAGGATTTTTTTCAAATTGGTATCAGAGCTAGAAAACATATTTTATTTATTTTGTGATCCCGTGTGTTTTCAAAGATAAATTTTGGATTTAACGAACTTTCTCGAACTCCTATTTTTTATGGCACTAATTACACTTATTGAAAGATGAGAATGAGAAATGCATTAAAATCAATCGATGAGCATGTGTGGCTAGTAGTTGAGAAAGGTTGGACACCCCCAGTCACTATTGTAGGTGAGGTCACTAGTTTAAAGCCTATTGAGTCATGGACCGAAACTGAACATAGGCTTTCACAATATAATTCTAAGGGTCTGTACGTTATTTTTTCACATGTCACACTGGAAGAATATAATGGAATTATGACTTATGAAACATCAAAAGAGGGTTGGGATATTTTGGCACTCACTCACGAGGGCACTAGCACGGTTAGGTCATCAAAACTTTAAAATCTCACTACACAGTTTGAGACCATTAGGATGTTAGAGAGTGAGACTTTTGATGAGTTTTATGCTAGGTTGTCCAATATTGTCAACTCGTCGTTTAACATAGGTGAGAAAATTCCCGACAACCGTGTCATTAAGAAAATCCTTAGGTCGTTGCCTAGTAGGTTTGATGCGAAAGTGACCATTTTAAACTCCTTGGGTAAGCTAGAGTTGACGAAACTAGAAGATATTGTAGGTGACCTACAAACCTATGAAATCGACATGATTACGTCCAAGCAAGTGCCTAAGAAAGAAAAGGGTATTTCTTTGAAAATCCGGAAGGAGAAAATTAAAGTTTCGGATTTTGATTCCGATTCCGATTTTGAGGATGTTTCTTTGTTGGCAAAGAAATTTTAAAAATTTATTAAGTTTCAAAAGCAATCGAAAGATGCCAAGAAATTTGAAAAATTCAAGAACAACAAAGTAGATCCCACCTCTAAGGATAAGTTTGAGATGTCTAAGAGGGATGAGTCGGATAAGTTTTTTGGGTGTGAGGGGTACGGTCACAAAGTTAAGGAGTGTACCACTAGACTTAAGAAAGAGGGAAAGCAACCCATTTTCTATAATGCCACCTTAAGTGATAGTGATCCGGAAGAGGGAAAGAGTTCCCCATTGATTGTAACTTTATTGCGTTTATGGCATGTCATGTGAGCAACGACGATTCTCATGTGCATGACTTCTGAGGAGGTTTTGAGTGAATCCCATGTTAGTGAGGGCGAAGAGAGTGACGAGGAGGTAGATGTGAAAGAGTTGTAAAATGCATTTAATGAGTTGTATGCCGAAATAGTGAAGGTGAAAAATGCTAACTCTAAATTGCAAGCTAAGTTGAATGAGCGTGTTATAAAAAATTATGATAGTTTGATTGAGGATATTAGGGCACGAAAGAAGAAGTTTAGGGATAAACTAGAGTTTGTGGAGAATGAGAGAGATAATCTCCGTGGTTTGATGGAGTTCTTGAAAAAGGAGATTTAAGAGTTTGAGGAGTCTAGGCGTTTGTTCAAGTCTAGGATTCACGAGTTGGAGGAGAGATTGAGAGAATCGTCCAGAGTCAAGTTTGATTTGGAATCTAGGTCAGAGAAGTTAGATAAGATCCTAGGCACCGTCTAAATTAAAGGAGATAGGGGAGGTATAGGTTTTGATGAGAGAGTTGTTCCCATTCCCCCCGTACGTGTGAGAAACACTAGGAAGGTTAGAAAAGGTCCACATATAGGTAATCATTCCCACCACAGCTACTCTTGCACGTTTTGTGGTTGAAAGGGTCACCTTAGGCGTTATTGTTACGACCTTAAACAAGCTCCTAGGAAGTTTAGGAATAAAGGTGCCCCGGTTCCCAAAACCCCCTGCGTCATTTTACACGTACTTGGGTTAGGAAATCGGATTTAGTGGCTTTAGGAATTAAACTTCATGATTCTCGTTTGGGTGCACTTGATTCTTCCCATGCTAAATCTAAAAGATGATAGTGTTGCCTTGTTTGTCATATGCTAGTTTGCTTCATGAGATATTTATTGCTTGTATAATGGCACGTGTATCATTTTGTATTATAGTTTTCATTTGTTTGAGTCCTACTGAAAAAAATACAAAAATGAATTCTTTCAAAAATTTTTTTTTTAGAAAACTTTTGAAAAACCAATAAGATTTTGCTTTTATTTGAGTCAAAATATTAAAAGCCAAAAAAATTTTGGTTTTTGTTTTTGAGTTTACATGTTTGATGTGGCATATTGGTGTGCTTTGACCCCCCCTCGTTTTATATTTATGTGGCTAGGACATTTGGTCATTATTATCGATGCTTAGAATGATAACCATTGTTTATATGGGGTTGTTTCGAAGTTGATATGCATTTTGATTCGACTTTGTATATATGCCAACATTGCACACATGCACGAGTTTATATGGATGTTTGACTTCTCTTGCATATTTGAATTTGGTGAGGCGTTCTTATCTCAATCTTGTCATTTATGCGTAAGTAGACTTAAGGAGAAGTGTGCATGTAAGAACCGTTTACCGTGAGAATTTGAATTGGTAAAAATGATGAATGATTCAAGGGAAAGGGTTGCGAGAGTTCAAAATTAACTCGTCGTGAAAGCCACCATTTAAAAGAGCCCAAAAGAAAATGCAATATGATAAGAAAATGGCCAAATTAGTTTATCTCATTCCAAAGAAAATATGATATTATTGAGAGAGTTTGGATGGATTAAAAAATTTTAACGGGTGTGCACAACTAATCCTAATGTTGAAGCATTGCAATTTGACGCTATTATTTGTAGAATCATCAAAATTCTGGATTTGTGTGCATGTAGTATGTTTAGTTCATTAATCTCACACTTTTATATGGCTATGATAAAGTTTGATGATTTATCGCTATCAATTAGAGCTTCTTGATCTTTTTGATGTGTTGAAATTGTGACTCATTTGTTGTAGTTTCACGCCCATTCATTCCATATCCATGTTTGAGCACATCGGTACTTTGTTTGCATGTAACTCACATTATTTGTTTTTATGAGTTTTTGCATTTAGTGTTAAAAGCCTACTGTCTTAACACTATTTTGCTGCTATCAGGGCCTTTCACTGATTTTTTATGGAAATTTTTTCACTAGGAAAAAATATAACATATTTATGGGAAAATGTGAAAATTTGACAGGTTGCAAGAAATCGTTCAAACGACATCTCCATTTTGCACGAACGACCGCCGTACTTCGTTCGAGTGACGTCCTCATCTCATTTGAGCGACGTTCCTGGCTCGTTCAAACGACAGGTTGATTTCTTGCTTCTGATTGGTTTGCAGTCCTCTGGTTTATTTTGGTATATTTTTGGTACTGCTGGAAGGGTTTCTGGACTGACTGGTTTATATGCTGGATTTATTGATTCTAAATTGAATTTTTGCATATAGTCCATTTATCACACCTGATTAGTTTGATATATTCTTTGTGTGATTCATTGGTGTACTAGCTACTGCTTTATCATCTATTGATCATAGTTAGCTGGTTGTTTCATGATTATCTAGCGATTTCAAATTGAGTTAAAATGAGTATATTCTCATGCTAGATACTTTCATTGGTTTATCTTTTCACCGGATTGTCTATTCGAGACAAAAAGGGGGAGAGATTTATGTGATGTAGTATGTGATGTAGGGGGAGATTTGATCATGTTTTGGTTTACATATTTTACAAATTGGTATCTCAAATTGGTAGTACACATTGGTATCATTTTATTGCTCAAATTGTTTAACAAATGATTTTTCAAAGTTTATTCATATTGGTATCTATTATCGTTTGGTATCATTTGGATATATATATATATATAAATAAAGATATTGGTTTCATTTGTTCCTCCATACTTCACTGGGTATTTATTTGTCTGTTTCATGTGTGTAGGTATGCTTCCGCGTTTCGAGATTTCAAGTCTACATCACATTCAGACAGTTTATGCTTGTCGGTGCTACATATTCTATTTCATGTCCTGTAATTTTTATTTTGGGTTTATGGGATGGGATTTAGGCGTCATACGGCTTGACGACCCGGCTTAGGAATTTCATTGGTTTAGTTTTATTCCGAAATAGTCAAAGGGGGAGATTTGTAAGGACATAAATTTTCAATTGAGTCCATGTATTGTTTTGACTTAATTCCGTGAACAAAACTGTGTTTGTAATATGTCATACTACACTGGGTATTTGTATTCTGTTTCATGTGTGTAGGTATGCTTCAGCGTTTCGAGATTTCAAGTCTACATCACATTCAGATAGTTTATGATTGTGAGCGCTACATATTCTAGTCCGTGTCCTGTAATTTTTGTTTTGGGTTTGTGGGATGGGATTTAGGCGTCATACGGCTTGAAGGCCCGGCTTAGGCATTTTACTGGTTTAGTTTTGTCCCGGAATAGACAAAGGGGGAGATTTGTAAGGACATAAATTTCCAATTGAGTCCATGTATTGTTTTGACTTAATTCCGTGAATAAAACTGTGTTTGTAATATGTCATATGGATCACGATCCCACGTGGTCTATGACGTATTGAAGAAAATTGAAGACGTTGCGGCAAAGTTTCAAAAAATAATCATGCCGAAGTTTAATTGGTGCAAGTTTATTCGTCTTCAAAGTTAATTGCATTCCGAGATTACTCAGGTATGAATGCGTATAATTAATGGTGCTCGTAATTATTTTTATAAAAGATAAGGATGTATTTTTATAAAGAAAAAATGTATAAAATGCTTTTAAAAGTGTTTTAAAGGTTTACACTACGTTTTTATTCTGAAAACTCGAAAAAGAGTTGGACTTATTTGGATCTCGTTTAAAATAAACGTTTTGAACTAAAAGTCAAAAAGTCAAACTGACACGCCAACTCATTCAAACGACATCTAGTCTCGTTCAAACGAGATAGGTATGTCGCGCAAACGACGTGGCATTGTCGTTCGAACGACACGTTTTTTGAGGTGGCATTTAAATCTTATTTAAAGCGTGTTTTCATCAGATTTTCGTAAATGTGCATTCTAGAAAAATAGTATACCATCCAGTACGTGTTTGCACATGTTTTCTAAGGTTTAAAAAGCATAAACACATCCTTAGAGTTTGCAAAGATCCGAGTTATCATTCTTATATGTTTACGTGATCTTGTTGCACCAAGAACTTTGTTCTATCATTGAACATCAAGGTTTTGAGGTGAAGAAAATAGGACTTCTTGTTCGACATCGTGGACGAATAAAAGCCAATTGGTGGACACCGAGACATTCGTGGAGTCGAGTGTTGTGGACATGTATCGTAGAAGACATAATTTCTGCGTGGGCACTTTTGAAGAACGGTAGAAGATCAGAAGGAGCGTCAAGACCCGTGGGGATCGAGTCATTGAGTAAGGCTAATCTGTCTTTGTAAAATAATTGTTCATAGTAATCACTAAATGCATGTTTAGAATTAATCAAGATAAAATTGGTTTAAAGTAAGAATTGGGTTTTCACAACTTGGTTTGGTGCACATTAAAAGTTGGATAATTTTTGGTGGAAAATGGGTTTGATTTGAAACACACACAAAAAAGGGATTTTTTTTCACATGAGCATATCACAAGAAGAAATTGCATTACTATTAAAATCTAGTGGGGGATTGTTGGATGATTTTAATATTAATGGGTCTTAATGGATTGAGAAAATGAAAAATTAAGACCATTAATTATTTGGAATAAGAAAAGACAGAAGGAAGTGAGAAAACTAAAGTCCCACATTAGAAAAGTGTGGAAAAGTAAGTGGGTTAATAAATACTCTTATGTCATAAGAGATTACTTGTGTGCATTGAAGTGTATACTACTCGTGTACACCTTAGGTCCAAGGATGGTGATTTGAATCGTCTGCACACACACACACACACACGTGCGCTTATGTACGAAAATGCGATTGGGAGTTTAAGGCACCTTAGACGTGCACTTTGCACTTCGCATGTATGAATAGTCGCGAGGAGCAGTAGAAGCCTTTGATTTTTGACAACGTCAAAAGATCAAATGGTTTAAATTAAATACACAATAAATGACACATAATTATGGTGTGAGTGAATTTGAACCATCGAATTTTGGCACCACTTCCTTAATTGTTAATCCGTACAGTCATACCTTTTCAGTTCAAATATGGAAGGTTCAATATATAATTATATATCCAAGGACCGTGATTAAATGACCTTTGGATGTAGTGTATGTTCATGAATAGACACCACAAGAGGCTATATATAGAAGGCCAAATCCCGTCATAATTAGTTCCAAAAATTTCATTTCTCTCTCTTGTTTCTTCTTACCAATTTCATAGAGTGTTCTGGGGGTACTCTTCAAGTATGAAATTGTTCTGGGGGTACTCTTCAAGTTTATTACTTGAATAAACCCATGGATTTGTTGTATCTTGCAGGTAATTTGCCTAGACCAGTTAACAAACTCTATACGAGTGGGGGCGAATAACACCTTAAGGATAGTAGTTTATCACGCCTCAAATCCAATCATCTGTTTATATTTTCTGCATTTTTAAATTTCGTCAACACCGTTTCATTGTGTATTCCATGAGATGGATGGGGAAAATTAAAAAATGGAAGGGGGACTTCGCGGTTCTTAATAGCATTAATGGTGATGGCCTTGAGCCAATTTCATTGCTCAGGCATGATGGATTGGAGGAACTCTATTTTTAAGATGATTTCCCTCTCCTGGGCTCATGAAGTTTTTATGTGCTCGTGGAAGTCGAAAATTGTATTGTCTTAAGCGATAACTTCAGCTTATAAACAATTTTACATCCACAACCTTGTTTTTCTTTATTCACAGAATTTTTTTACATCCACAATCTTTTTAAAAAAAGTTTAGTTATTTACGTCTATAATGCAAATAATTTGTTTATGTACCTACTTCAATAATTTATATTGTTCTTTACTTTTTTGTTTTCATATAAATTACATGGATGATTGTTTCATTATTTTTTTAATTCATTGTTTGATAGCTTAATAAGAGATCTCATCAATCATGGAAAAGAGTAAAATTTGTGTTTTAGATGGTATTATCATAGGTAGCAATAGGTTGTTGAATTTTTTTAGAGGGTGTTAGCTCTTAAATAAAAAATTGTATAACGAACAAAAAATTTGGAATTTACCAGATTAAAGTATTGAAGATTCTAAGAAGTTAAGAACTAGCTTTCTACAAAATGAACTTAAACGATTCTCCAGTTATCTCCAATCCTCGAAAGATGATTTGTTCACTTCTTTTATTATAATTAGCTAACCGTGCACACGTGATGTGTGCACAACACGTGTTAATAGTAAAATTGAATAAGATTTATAAACAAAAATAAAATGTAATCCACATATTAATATCAAATATTAGTGAACATAATAAAGTTTATGCTATTAAAAATGCTATTGAGTCAGAATTTTTGACTGAATTTTGATGGACAAACTGACGTGACGGATTTTTATTGATTGTTTTTGGGATCCATGCCAGTGAGACCTAGAAACCAATCAATAAAATCTCGCCATGTTAATTTGTTTATGAAAATTTTGTTAGAATAGAACTTTTCTTATACTATTGATTGTTAAAAAAAAGTTAATCTAACTCCAATGGTAAACGTTGTCAATGATATGGGTATATGGTGAAGCGGGATTGTATAATTAAGGAAGTAAAGGTGAAGCGGGATTGTATAATTAAGGAAGTAAAGGTGAAGCACCAGATTTACGAAAAAAACGCCAAATAAAAAAAATTAAATGATATGAATAAGTTCACTTGAATTATAAGTGATACTCCCATTGGCTTTTATGGTCTTTAATCTTAATATTTATCCCATTGCCTCTAACCAAAGATATATCAATAAATAAGGGGTCCCCTCCTAGATTCTCTAAGAACCAATACTCAATTCTTCAAAAGAGATTTACCAAGATGATCTTTAATTTTCCTCCATGTTGAGTCCAAGATTGAGATATTCAAATCATATGTAGAAAAAGGTAATTTAGGTTATATATGTGATTTTCTTAGCTTACCAAGCTATATGGATAATACGACGATATTAGATTTAACAAGAAATGACAAATGAACGGAGACCTTACAGTGATAGATTTTCTTCCAAGGTGGAGAGAAAACTTTTGAACTCTTCAAAGAGGCAGTTGGCAACAGTTATCGATTCAGGTTTTGCGAACGAGGCAGGGACAAACCACAAACCGCATCCTTGAATAAGGGAGAGGTTTTCTGGCTTAGTGTTTGCTTTAGGGAGGCGTCAAATTTATCAGGCGAGTTTTATAAGAAGAGATGGAGCAGGAATGAAGAGTTAACAGCCTTTACATGTTCGACAAGTCAGGCTTGATGGTTCAACATCATGGTGAAAGATGGAAAGTCGCAAGACTATTTTCAGTTGCCGGAGGTGGTGAGTGGAAATAGGTGTGGATGCACCTGAGATGCATGGAACCGGTGGTTTTGTGTCTAAAAGATGTTATGTCTACTATTTATAAATAACAATTATACAGAATTAATAATTATAATATAATTCGGAATTAAAATAGAATTACAGAAATGAAACACTTACTTGAATTTTCAGAAATAATAATAAAATAGAAAGATAATCCGAGCGCTGTGAATCTCACAGTGTCCTTAAGACAATTTATTCCCTCCAATGTGCTTCGAGGTTGATGAATATTGTCTCCCAAGATAGAACGGATTTTCTAATTAATTATGTAGCACGACAATAATTAATTACAACGAACTCAATCTGTGGCTTTTACTCAACTCAACAACAATGCAAGATATGTTATGCAAGAAAAAGACAGGAATTTTCTGGGACAAAAATGACATCAATTCTGGAGGAGGAAAATTTTTCAGTAGTTAATTCTGTAGGGAAAATGTTTAATTTATAGCTTTTGTGTTGACTGTTGGAACAGTCAACCGAAATTAACTGTCAAAAACAGTTAATCAGTTAAATTAATTAACTCTTGGCAATAACTGCCAACAGTTTATTAATTAATTAATTAATTTCGTAATTAATTAATAATTAAAGCCCAGAAAGTTAAATAAATTCGGCCAAAAAATGTAGGAGATTTTTATAAGCCTAAGCCCGAACCGAACCGAACCGAGCCGACCGGACGGACAGACGGACCCCTTCAAAGAGTTGGGATACCCCCAAGGCATCCAAGCCTTAGTCCATACTTGGGGTGTTATTAACTCATCAAAATTCCACTACTCTTCCAATGTGGGATAAGAGTTAAAACATACCCAATTCATTAACTTTCATTGCTTTGTGAGTCACTTTGGGGACATATTTATCATTCATAACTTATTGAAATTGGACATATGAATATACTACGTTAATCTCCTTGCGGAGGTGAACGCATTCGTATATGGTCCCACAATTTTCGTAGTGTGGGTCCCACCTAAATTTGAGCTCAAAGTTGCTCAAAAATCTGTCTAGAAAAATCTGGACAGCTTTATAATACCCATTCAATTCCAATTTTCCAACAATCCCCCACATTAATGATATATCGCTATAAATAAAACAAAACAGATGCTTATGCAGATGCAGACACAAGTTGAGTAAAACTGAAGACTTATTGCATCGGGAAAAGTAGCCTAGTGGCCTTGAACTTTCCTTAGTGATATACTGTAATACCCCGTATTTTTATGCTATAGTAATTTGGGGGTTTTGTTAAATTTAATGAGAGTGAATGATTTAATAAAAATCCGGAAATTAATTATGTTATAATTATTAACGTGACGAGATTTAGTAATTATATAAAAATTGTCGAATATTACTAATGAGCATAGTAATATATGATATGGGTTATATTAAAGGTCACAAGTGAATGAAATGTCAATTTTGAGAATTTTAGTCGGGACGCGCCCGTGTCGCGTCGGAACTAATTATTGAGATATAAAAGTAAATTTTTTATAAGTTATTTGTATGGTCGTTTTGAGCGCGCCAACGCGTCCGGAAAGGTCGAGATAGTCAGAAAAGTGTACCCGGGAGTTTAGTTTGGGTCTCGGGAGGTTTTTAGGCTTAATTAGTGACCCGGGAGGGCATTTTGGTCATTTTACAAAATAGGGTAATTAAACCCACGAATTTCAGCCATCCTTAGCATCCATTTAAGTCAGCCTTTTAGGGTTAGAACATTCAGAACCCTAGAACGGCCATTGGAGTAGAGAGGAGAGAGCTCTCAAGGTGATTCAAGGCCTAAAAACACCACCATTTGCACCACCGTCACCACCAACGCGTAGATCGCGAGGAGGAGAACGCAACCACACCAATATCAGCAGGAAACCAGACCTCTGAAATCCCAGGCAAGTGTTTAACTTGCGTATTTTTTTTGGTGCAATATTCATATTAGTGTAGGAATGATTAGGAGTGTAATCAATGGAAGAAAACCCCAAATTTTGATAGGGATTTGCATGTAGAAAACATTATAACCATATTCTGGAAATATTATGTGAAGTAGATGATTAACCCACGGATTTTTGATGATATGTTAGAAGGAAATTCTGGATAAAACTGATTAGAACAAAAGTTAAGAAAACATTAGGGTTCTTGATGTGTAAATGAGATTTTGGGTTGTTTAACTATGTTTGATGATGGATATACGCATGCTTAACGTTAAAAAACATCTGGAAATATGTTATTATCTTTGTAGTAGGAGTTTTGGGACGATTAGTGTTGGAAAATATTGATTTGGGTGAAGAATTTTGGTAAAACCCGTAACTGCACTTCTGCAGGATTTCGCAGACCTGCTTGATCGATCGATCGAGCCTAGAGCTTCGATCGATCGAAGGTTCGACCCAAAATTATTTCATGATGAATCATGTTCAATTAATTCAACAAGGGGAAATAAGAGTCTGCCAGGAAGGGTCGATCGATCGAGGTTCAGACCTCGATCGATCGACCCTTCTTGGCAGACTCTTATTTCCCCTTGTTGAATTAATTGAACATGATTCATCATGAAATAATTTTGGGCTTTATGAATAAAATGTTATGGAATATAGGAGAGACCAGTAGGACATATGATTAAGTGTTGAGAACTTTATTATGAGATGATAATTGTATTTTAGGGACAATTATTTAAAGGAGGAGGAAACTACGTAATTCAAGTGAGAGATTACGTCAAATACTTACGATAGTGAATAGACGTTTACCTACTGATTTTGTTACTTGGATGGATAGAATCCACGAGTGTCACATAGATAGTGAGAAAACCCTTCGAGTTAAGGTTAGAGACGAAACCTTATACGTAATCATAATAATGAGAAATTAAGGATAAATGTTGTGACTATGGGTAACGGAAGGAACCTATATTAATATGACGAATGGGTATATTTATATGATTGTGTGTACATATATTATATACATGTGAAAAACGTACCCGCGCTACTTGCTATCCCTGAGGTTACCGCGCTGGGACGATCTTATCCTGTGTTGCTTTATGGGGGATATTGATTTGTACCCTAGAAGTTAAAGATCCTAGGTACGGGCTATCAGATTGATAGTCGGACGGTCCTAAGAGACGTGTGGGTATGTACTGACCTCTTGGACTTGGAATCTATGCTTCGCCTCAACGTTGTTTTGTATATGTTAATACAGTTCGAGAGTGATTCCGAACTTGTATTTCCCTTTGTATGAGCGATACGGGGATTGGATAGAAGAGTATGCCCGCACCATAGTTTAGTTGGGATGCTGTTATATATATATATATTATACGAGTAGTTGATATATATATGAGGTTATAAAATTTAAACTGCCTACTGTGATTTGATAAGTAGAACCTCGTTGCTGACTCAAATTATTAAATACTTATTTTGAGAAAGTATAAAATGTCACGGGAACTTTACTATCTTTATGAAGTTAAAAATAGAGAATTTTGGGCTACTGTTGGAACATCTTTTAAAGTGGATATCGTGTATTATAAATCTTACGAGTAATTTAAGTTAAGTTAAAGCTGTTAGAAAGACTAGTATGTTAGATGCTAAAACAAACCGTTGGGAAGGTTAGTACGATAGGTGTGCACATTAGAAGAGATGTGAGTATTTCTCAAGAGAGAGACGCACTAATATGATTTGCATTGGCCTGTATCAATTTAAATACTTGCTTAACGTATTTTAAAATCAAACACACTTTCGGGCTCTGACCCGTTTCTTTTCCTCTCTCTCTCTCTTGTATATATATATGTATATTTTCAGGTGCCCTGCCACAGGGGCGTCTTGCTTAGGATCCCTTGAGAAGAACGAGCTGCAGCTTAGGTGGGAGTTGCAGGTCACTTGAGTAGACGGCTTCTGTTATTAACTCCACTCCTATTATTCTCATTTATTGGGCACGTGTCGCCCTTTTCATCATTTCATTTGTTGTTGGGATTTTGTATTTCATTTTATTTCCAGTATTGTTCTATGGGATTTATTCAGGATGGATTTGTGGTTTTAGTTCCATTTGTTGACATTCGATTGACGAATGTGTTATGTTATTTGGTTTATTGTTGTGTGATTCTTTATTGTAGAAATGTTGTTTTAATTAAAATAAATCTTTTTCTTTAATTAAAATTTGGAAAGTTTTGTATGGGAAATGTTTTGACACTTAGCTTAATTATTTAGGGTGTTAAATTGGAAAAATTATTTTTATCGACAGTGATGCTGAGAATGAACCAACTGTTTACCTTGATTTAATTTAAATAAAGGAGTGATCGCCCAGTATTTAATTAGGCGGGGTGTCACAGGTGGTATCAGAGCATCAGGTTCTAGAGTCCTTTAGGATCTGTGGGGCCTATTATGTTTCAGCGTTGCTTTCTTTGATATAGAGCCCTACTACTAGGAATGTTGTGTCTAGCTCTATACTTTGGAGTTTCGTACTCCTGCGATTTGGTTATTTGAATGATGAACTCATCCAAATTTATTTAAATTTTCAGATGGATCGTCAAGAAGAACTAGCTAAGACGATTAAGGGAGTCATCGAGCAAGATCGACTCACACCTCAGGTATCCCCAGGGAGAGTATCAACCGCCGAGTTAGCAGGTATCGTGGCACAAGCAGTTACCACTGCAGTTCTACAATACCAATAACGCAGCCTACAACTTAAAGGAGGCAAAAGACCTAGAGAGGTTAACCTAGTGCATGTGACTGACGTTGGGAACTGTGCGAAGGCACCGAATCTGCGACAACAAAACAATCAAGATAGAGCCAGTTCCAGTAGTAACGAGATTTATGTACAGAGACAAAAGTGTCAGGGACAACGAAGCCAGGTTCAGAATGAAATCACCAAGAGGTGTTTCGGTTGTGGAATGGAGGACCCCAAATGTAAATCTTGTCTGAATCAGACTGGGGATAAACTACAACCTAACCGGCAAAGAATTTTGAAACTCTGCTATAAATGTGTACAACCGGGTCACAAGTGGATGGATTGTCCTCGCCCTGACATAGTTTTTCCGCAAATTTCCCCTCAAGGCCAGCAAGACCAGGGAAAAAGAGAGGCTAGTCAATACCGTAAGGAAGGAAAGCAGTTTCGGGGGAGGTGTTTCCAATGTGGAAGGAATGGCCATAGGCGTCAAAATTGTCCAGAGAAGAATAGGGCCCCACGGCAGGAATGTGCTGACAATGTACCTCAGAAGCCAACTCCGCCACCTTTTCCAACAACCTCAATTTAGCAGAGAAAGCTACAGGGCGAACGTGTCTATAATTTCCCACAGGCAGCAACCCCGCAGGCGCCACCTGCGGTTGAGGGTATGTTTTTTTCTTTCTATCCATGTTACCATGAGTCGAGATTTGTTTGTTACGAGTGCAACGCACTATTTTATAAGCAAATTTTTTTTTTTTGCGAAAGCCTTAGGGTTGTTAGCCACGGCAGTGAGCTCAGTGACGTGTATAAACTCACCATCTTGGGAGTGGGTCTTTTATTTTTCTTTATATGCCCGTGAGTGGGGGTAGAGATTGGTAGCTTAGTATAACCTGTATATATGTTAGTCTTAGACATACATTAGCTTGATGTTATATTCAGTATGGATTGGCTCGCCGCTTATAGAGCCATGATTATCTACTTCGGTGGAGCATTATTTTTGCCATTTCGGGGCAAGAGATGTTTATAGTGGCGATGCCTCGCCCAGAGGGAGGTTCAACCGCTCATTTGTATTACATAGAGGAGGATACCTCTAAGGAGGTTGTGATTCCCTTAGATTCGATCCCTGTTGTCAGGGAGTATTCCGATGTGTTTCAGGAGATACCTGGCCTACCGCCCAGTTGTGAGATAGACTTTGTTATAGATTTATTGCCAGATACGAGACCTATAGCACGTGCACCGTACCGTACGGCTCCGGCAGAGATGCGAGAGCCACGAGATCAGATTGAGCAGCTGTTAGGTCAGGGCTTCATTCGTAGGAGTACCTCACCTTGGGGCGCTCCAGTCTTGTTTGTGAAGAAAAATAAATGGTTCACTAAGATTGTGTGTGGACTACCGTGAATTGAACAAAGTCACGATACAAAATAAGTATCCGTTGCCTCGAATCGATGATCTAATCGACCAGTTGAGGGGAGCAACTTTCTTTTCGAAGATAGATCTGAGGTCGGGGTACCGTCAGTTACGTATTAGAGAGCAGGATGTTTCAAAGACTGCCTTCTTATCGAGATATGGGTCCTATGAGTTCAGGGTGATGCCGTTCGGACTCACAAATGCCCCAGCCGTTTTCATGGACTTGACGAATCGAGTATTCAGAGAGTTCTTGGATCAGTTTGTAATCGTCTTCACAGATGACATCTTGATATATTCACACTCCGAGGAGGAGCATGCCGAGCACTTGAGGCAGGTTCTTCAGACTCTACGAGAGCATCAGTAGTATGCTAAGTACGAGAAGTGTGGATTCTGGTTGCGAGAGGTATAGATCTTGGGCCATGTTGTTTCTAAGAAGGGGATTGCAGTTGACCCGAGCAAGGTGTCAGCGGAGAGGGAGTGGGGACAGCCCACGACACCGACAGAAGTGCGTAGTTTCTTGGGTTAGCCGGATACTACAGGAGATTCATTCGGGGATTCTCCAAAATAGCGGGTCCATTGACAAATTTGACTCGCAAAGGGGTACCATATATTTGGGATGACGCTTGTCAATTGGCTTTCGATGAGCTGAAAGACAAACTTACTTCAGCGCCAGTCCTTGCGTTACCAAAACCAGGTGTGGAGTACCTGGTTTACACTGATGCGTCTTTACGGGGACTTGGAGGAGTACTCCAGCAGGAGGAGAATGATATAGCTTTTGCTTCCCGAAAGATTAAGCCGCATGAGAAGAATTTCCCCACCCACGACCTGGAGTTAGCAGCGGTAGTCTTTGCATTGAGAATTTGGAGGCACTACTTATTGGGCGAGTAATTCCGTTTGTTCACAGACCATAAATCACTGCAGTACCTGTTCACTCAGCGAGAGCTGAATATGCGTCAGCGCAGGTGGTTAGAGTTTGTGAAAGATTACCAGTTCGATATACAGTATCATCCGGGGAAGGCCAACGTAGTTACTGATGCGTTGAGCCGTAGACAGGTAGAAGATGTAGCGGACATCTGGAAAGCAAAGTGGAAAGAGCTAGGTCACCAAGATGCCGTGGCACGTTCTTTCATATCCTTGATGTCAGTCACACCCGAGATTGTTATGAGGGTGATACAGGCAAAGACCACAGACCCGTTTTTCCAGGAGCAGATTGTGCGACTTTTAGCCGAGGGTGCTGAGTCCTATTCTGTTAGTTCTGATGGAGGTTTGCGGTTTAATGGGAGATTAGTGGTTCCAAAAGGAGCGGAGTTACGACATGAAGTGATGACTCATTCTCATGGGTCCCGATTTGCAGTACATCCAGGAGGCGATAAGATGTACCGGGACATGAGACGACAGTACTGGTGGAGTGGGATGAAGAAGGACATCGCCGAGTTTGTGTCCAAGTGTTCCACCTGCCAGCTGGTGAAGATGGACCACCAGAAACCGTCAGGATTGCTTCAACCATTGGAAGTAACCGCGTGGAAGTGGGAGAGTATTTCCATGGACTTCATTACAGGGTTGCCTACATCACAGAGGGGCCACGATTCTATCTGGGTGATTGTAGACCGTTTGACCAAGGTGGCTCATTTTTCGCCGGTGCGGACAGATTATACCACGGGTCAGTATGCTCAGTTGTTCATCGGGTAGATTGTAAGATTACACGGGGTGCCCCTGAATATTGTGTCCGATAGAGACAAGATTTTCGTGTCGCGTTTTTGGGAAAGCTTTCAGAAGGCTATGGGTACTGAGTTGAGGTTGAGTTCAGCTTATCACCCACAGACAAATGGACAGACAGATCGTACTAATCATATGTTAGAGGATATGCTACGCATGTGCGTTCTCGATTTTGGTGGAGGTTGGGAACCACACCTTCCACTGGTAGAGTTTGCTTATAATAACTCTTATCAGCTCACGATTGGTATGTCTCCATTTGAGGCTTTGTATGGCAGGCCTTGTCGTTCCCCAACCTGTTGGCTTGAGGTGGGGGAATAACAAGTTTCTAGGACCAGAGGTAATTCAGGAGACCTCTGCGAGGATTGAGATGATCAGGGGTCACATTCGAGTAGCCCAGGACAGACAAAAGAGCTATGCCGATGCGAAACGGTTCTTCAGGGAGTTTAATGTGGGGGACCAAGTGTTACTGCGTGTGTCTCCTATGAAAGGAGTGATGAGGTTCGGGAAGAAGGGAAAGTTGGCTCCGAGGTACGTGGGACCATTTCCCATCATTGAGAGGATTGGGCCAGTTGCATACAGATTGGGACTGCCGGAACATTTACATCGCATTCACAATGTATTTCACATCTCGTCGTTGAGACGATACCTTCGAGATGATATGGCCCATACTCACATCGCGATAGAGGAGATCAACTTACAGCCTGATAGATCCTACGAGGAGAGACCGGTGGCTATCCTAGACTTTAGTGAGAGGAGATTGAGGTCGAAGATAGTTCCACTTGTGCGGGTCCAGTGGGAACACCATAATGTGGAGGAATCCACTTGGGAGAGTGAGGCAGATATGCGCGAGAGATATCGAGATTTGTTCTTATCAGGTATACCTTATTTTTTGAATTTCGGGACGAAATTCCGTTATTAGGGGGGAAGTATGTAATACCCCGTATTTTTATGCTATAGTAATTTGGGGGTTTTGTTAAATTTAATGAGAGTGAATTATTTAATAAAAATCGAGAAATTAATTATGTTATAATTATTAACGTGACGAGAGTTAGTAATTATATAAAAATTGTCGAATATTACTAATGAGCATAGCAATATATGATATGGGTTATATTAAAGGTCACAAGTGAATGAAATGTCAATTTTGAGAATTTTAGTCGGGACGCGCCCGTGTCGCGTCGGAACTAATTATTGAGATATAAAAATAAATATTTTATAAGTTGTTCATATGGTCGTTTTGAGTGCGCCAACGCGTCCGGAAAGGTCGAGATAGTCAGAAAAGTGTACCCGGGAGTTTAGTTTGGGTCTCGGTAGGTTTTTAGGCTTAATTAGTGACCCGGGAGGGCATTTTGGTCATTTTACAAAATAGGGTAATTAAACCCACGAATTTCAGCCATCCTTAGTAGCCATTTAAGTCAGCCTTTAAGGGTTAGAACATTCAGAACCCTAGAACGACCATTGGAGTAGAGAGGAGAGAGCTCTCAAGGTGATTCAAGGCCAAAAACACCACCATTTGCACCACCGTCACCACCAACGCGTAGATCGCGAGGAGGAGAACGCAACCACACCAATATCAGCAGGAAACCAGACCTCTGAAATCCCAGGCAAGTGTTTAACTTGCGTATTTTCGTTGGTGCAATATTCATATTAGTGTAGGAATGATTAGGAGTGTAATCAATGGAAGAAAACCACAAATTTTGATAGGGATTTGCATGTAGAAAACATTATAACCATATTCTGGAAATATTATGTGAAGTAGATGATTAACCCACGAATTTTTGATGATATGTTAGAAGGAAATTTTGGAGAAAACTGATTAGAACAAAAGTTAAGAAAACATTAGGGTTCTTGATGTGTAAATGAGATTTTGGGTTGTTTAACCATGTTTGATGATGGATATACGCATGCTTAACGTTAAAAAACATCTGGAAATATGTTATTATGTTTGTAGTAGGAGTTTTGGGACGATTAGTGTTGGAAAATATTGATTTGGGTGAAGAATTTTGGTAAAACCCGTAACTGCACTTCTGCAGGATTTCGCAGACCTGCTTGATCGATCGATCGAGCATAGAGCTTCGATCGATCGAGTCCCAGACCTCGATCGATCGACCCTTCTTGACAGACTCTTATTTCCCCTTGTTGAATTAATTGAACATGATTGATCGTGAAATAATTTTGGGCTTTATGAATAAAATGTTATGGGATATAGGAGAGACCAGTAGGACATATGATTAAGTGTTAAGAACTTTATTATGAGATGATAATTGTATTTTAGGGACAATTATTTAAAGGACGAGGAAACTATGTAATTCAAGTGAGAGATTACGTCAAATACTTACGATAGTGAATAGATGTTTACCTACTGATTTTGTTACTTGGATGGATAGAATCCACGAGTGTCACATAGCTAGTGAGAAAACCCTTCGAGTTAAGGTTAGAGACGAAACCTTATACGTAATCATAATAATGAGAAATTAAGGATAAATGTTGTGACTATGGGTAACGGAAGGAACCTATATTAATATGATGAATGGGTATATTTATATGATTGTGTGTACATATATTATATACATGTGAAAAACGTACCCGCGCTACTTGCTATCCTGAGGTTACCGCGCTGGGACGATCTTATCCTGTGTTGCTTTATGGGGGATATTGATTCGTACCTTAGAAGTTAAAGATCCTAGGTACGGGCTATCAGATTGATAGTCGGACGGTCCTAAGAGACGTGTGGGTATGTACTGACCTCTTGGACTTGGAATCTATGCTTCGCCTCAACGTTGTTTTGTATATGTTAATACAGTTCGAGAGTGATTCCGAACTTGTATTTCCCTTTGTGTGAGCGATACGGGGATTGGATAGCAGAGTATGCTCGCACCATAGTTTAGTTGGGGTGCTGTTATATATATATATTATACGAGTAGTTGATATATTTATGAGGTTATAAACTTTAAACTGCCTACTGTGATTTGATAAGTAGAACCTGGTTGCTGACTCAAATTATTAAATACTTATTTTAAGAAAGTATAAAATGTCACGGTACTGTTGGAACATCTTTTAAAGTGGATATCGTGTATTATAAATCTTACGAGTAATTTAAGTTAAGTTAAAGCTGTTAGAAAGACTAGTATGTTAGATGCTAAAACAAACCGTTGGGAAGGTTAGTACGATAGGTGTGCACATTAGAAGAGAGGTGAGTATTTCTCAAGAGAGAGACACACTAATATGATTTTCATTGGCCTGTATCAATTTAAATACTTGCTTAACGTATTTTAAAATCAAACACACTTTCGGGCTCTGACCCGTTTCTTTTCCTCTCTCTCTCTTGTATATATATATGTATATTTTCAGGTGCCCAGCCACAGGGGCGTCTTGCTTAGGATCCCTTGAGAAGAACGAGCTGCAGCTTAGGTGGGAGTTGCAGGTCACTTGAGTAGACGGCTTCTGTTATTGACTCCACTCCTATTATTCTCATTTATTGGGCACGTGTCGCCCTTTTCATCATTTCATTTGTTGTTGGGATTTTGTATTTCATTTTATTTCCAGTATTGTTCTATGGGATTTATTCAGGATGGATTTGTGGTTTTAGTTCCATTTGTTGACATTCGATTGACGAATGTGTTATGTTATTTGGTTTATTGTGGTGTGATTCTTTATTGTAGAAATGTTGTTTTAATTAAAATAAATCTTTTTCTTTAATTAAAATTTGGAAAGTTTTGTATGGGAAATGTTTTGACACTTAGCATAATTATTTAGGGTGTTAAATTGGAAAAATTATTTTTATCGACAGTGATGCTGAGAATGAACCAACTGTTTACCTTGATTTAATTTAAATAAAGGAGTGATCGCCTGGTATTTAATTAGGCGGGGTGTCACATATACTATCGGATTTACTTGGTTTATCAGTAGACTTCACATCCTTGAACCGTCAACCGTTTTTGTAAACCTAGACAACAATATTCACACAATTATTCTTCAACACAGTTAGTTCTCATGTTTGTGTTCATTTTGGCCGTGAACACCACTTGATTCCACAAGTATTTTAGAGAATATGCCTTTCATTATTCTCATAGAAGTGGCCCCCTTCTTACTCACGTAGGTGACTTCCATAAAGAGTATTCTGCAATACCCCACTTAGACGTACTAAGATATAGATGTCATTAAAAGCATAACTTATCCTAATTTCGCGGAAAATGTGCGATGTCTCATCTTTGGAATGGATAGGATTAAATATCCACCAGTGCTTACTGAATACAATGTAGTTCGGTTTGCCCATTGAACCTAGATCTTGGGATCTCCAGTCAGCTAGGTTGGGTTTCCACTATATTGATTCTTATTTATTTATAGGCTTTAGACCATTCCTCTCGATGATCTTTCAACTTGCTCTCGGTTTAAACCTTTCGTTAGTGGATCCGATATATTATCTTTTGACTTTACATAGTCAATTGAGATAATTCCATTTGAGAGAAGTTGTCTAACGGTATTGTGTCTACGACGAATATGTCGTGACTTTCTATTATACATGTGATTTTGTGCCCTTCCAATCGCTGATTGGCTATCGCAATGTATACATATTGCGGGCACAGGTTTAGACCAATTTGGAACATCCTCTAAGAAATTTCGAAGCCATTCAGCTTATTCTCCAGCTTTGTCTAGTGCAATGAATTCAGATTCCATTGTCGATCTAGCAATGCACGTTTGTTTTGAGGATTTCCAAGATACGACTGCACCTCCGAGGGTAAACACATACCCACTCGTAGACTTACAGTCTTTTGTATCAGATATCCAATTTGCATCGCAATGTCCTTCAAGAACCGCTGGATATTTTGAGTAATGCAATCCATAGTTTTGAGTATATTTTAAATAACCCAAAACTCTCAATATAGCTTTCCAGTGATCTCTTTCTGGATTACTCGTAAATCGACTTAGCTTACTTATTGAGTATGCTATGTCCGGTCGCGTACAGTTCATGATATACATTAAACTGCCGATAATACGAGAATATTCTAGTTGAGATATGCTTTCACCATTATTTCTTGCTAGATGTAAATTTACATCTACAGGTGTCTTGGTAGGACTAATATCATACTTCTTGAATTTTTCAAGTACTTTCTCTATGTAATGAGATTGAGATAATATAATTCCATCCGATATTCTAGAAATTTTAATTCCTAATATAACATCGGCAATTCCCATATCTTTCATGTCAAATCTACTACTCAACATTTGTTTCGTAGTTTTGACAATTTCCAAGTTACTACCCATGATAAGCATATCATCAACATAGAGGCATACAATGACATATCCATTATGAATGTATTTAAAGTAAACACATTTATCGCATTCATTGATTTTGAAACCATTTGATAACATTGCATTATCAAATTTTTCATGCCATTGTTTAGGTGCTTGTTTTAATCGATATAGTGATTTAACAAGCTTACATACTTTTCCTTCTTGTCCGGGAGCTTTGAACCCTTCAGGTTGCTCCATATAAATTTCCTCGTCTAGTTCACCATTTAAGAATGCAGTTTGTACATCCATTTGATGTATTTCAAGTCCATTAATAGCAGCTATTTCTATTAACATCCGAATGGACGTTATTCTTGTTACCGGTGAATATGTGTCGAAGTAATCCAACCCTTCCTTTTTCCTATAGCCTTTAGCTACAATTCTAGCTTTATATTTATCAATTGATCCATCGGCCTTCAATTTCTTTTTGAAGATCCATTTATAACCTAACGGTTATGAACCTGGTGGAAGATCCACTAGTTCCCATGTATGATTTTGTAATATGGATTCAATTTCACTATTAATTGCTTCTTTCCAATTGGAAGCATCGGGTAACGATATAGCTTCTTTATACGATTGAGGTTCATTTTCTAACAAATATGTTAGAAAATCCGGACCGAAAGAAGTCGAGGTTTTTGCTCTTTTACTACGTTTTGGTTCATCCTCTATTGATTCAATAGGTTGATGAGTACCACTTGTTGTATCTTGATTTGTACTTTTAGAAGGACCAGATTCTCGGGTCATGTTATACGGGAATTCATTTTCAAAAAATGAAGCATCCCTCGATTCAATAACCGTATTTACATGAATGTTCGAAATCTCATATTTACAAACTAGAAATCGATATGCACTGCTATTAGTAGCATAACCGATGAATACACAATCCACGGTTTTTGGCCCTATTCTTACCTTTTTAGGTTTAGGAACCATCACTTTGGCTAAGTACCCCCACACTTGTAAATATTTATAGGAAGGTCTTCGACCTTTCCATGATTATAAGGTGTCTTGTGAGTCTTTTTGTGAGGTACTTTATTGAGAATGTAATTAGCAGAAAGTAAGGCTTCCCCCCACAAATTTTGTGGAGCTCTTGAACTTAATAACATTGAGTTCATCATTTCTTTCAAAGTACGGTTTTTGCGTTCAGTAACACCATTCGATTGAGGAGAATAAGGAGCGGTTGTTTGATGATTAATTCCATTTTCAGAACAAAATTCCTCAAATGGATATTTATATTCACCTCCTCTATCACTTATAATAGCCTTTATCGTTTTGCTTAATTGATTCTCAACTTCATTCTTATATTGTTTAAATGCATTAATAGCCTCATCTTTACTATGTAACAAATATACATAGCAATATTTTGTGCAATCGTCAATAAAAGTAATAAAATACTTTTTCCCACCTCTAGTTTGAACAAATTTTAAATCACAAATATCGGTGTGAATTAAATCTAAAGGTTCAGTTATCCTTTCAATAGAATGGAAAGGTGATCTAGCTAATTTAGACTACACAAATTTCACATTTATGATTTTTATCAATATTAAATTTTGGCAAAAATTCCAAGTTAATTAATCTACGCAATGTATCAAAATTAACATGTCCCAATCTAGCACGCTAAATATTAGATGACTCAATCAAGTGAGAAGAACTAGCAATTTCATTCATTGAAACAGATGTTTTAGGGGTTACAGTAAGAACATTCAGTTTAAAGAGCCCCTCATTTAGGTAGCCCTTTCCTACATACATATCATTTTTAGACAACACAAAGCGATCAGACACAAACACAAGCTTGAAACCATTTTTAGTAAGGAGAGATCCAGAAATCAGATTCTTTCGGATATCAGGCACGTGAAGAACATTATTGAGAGTAAGTTCCTTTCCAGAAGTCATTTTCAAAGCAATCTATCCTTGTCCCACCACCTTAGAAGTGGAAGAATTTCCCATAAAAAGGTTCTCCTCATTTTCCAAAGGCTTATAGGTGGAGAACATCCATTTGTTTGCACAAATGTGTCGTGTGGCTGCAGTGTCCACCCACCATTCCTTGGTATTTCCAACCAAGTTACATTCAGAGACAACGACAAAAAGATTCATATCCGCCAAATCATTGGTGATATTCTCACCCTCAGTCACATTTGCTTGAGAGTTATTTTTATTTTGCTTCTTAGGCTTACGACACTCACTTGAGCTGTGTCCCGGTTTACCATAATTGTAGCATTTGCCTTTGAACTTTTTCTTGTTATGTTTGGAAGTGCCTTCCCCATCATACTTTCGTTTGTTCTTTTTAGGACCTTCAACGACATGGACCTTTGTTTCCATCGGATTCTTCCCACTTTTCTTTTAAGACTCACGGTTGTCTTCTTCGATTCTTAGCCTGACAACCAACTCCTCCACATTCATCTCCTTACGCTTGTGCTTGAGATAGTTTTTGAACAAAGTTCAAGATGGTGGCAACTTTTCAACAATTGCAGCAATTTGGAAAGCTTCACTAATTGACATTCCTTCAACATGAATGTCGTGGAGGATCACTTGGAATTCTTGCACTTGCGAGATTACAGATTTATAATCGACCATTTTGAAGTCCAGAAAACGCCCGACGATAAATTTCGTCATCCCAGCATCTTCAGTTTTATACTTCTTTTCCAAAGAATTCTATAATTCTTGGATGTCTTGATAGTGCAGTAGACATGATACAGATTCTTGTCCAAGTAGGCCAAAATATAATTTCGGCATAGGTAGTCCGAATGCTTCCAAGCATCGACAGCAGCAACCTTTTCAGCGCCATCTCCCTCTGGAATAGAGGGGCAATCTTCATATACAAACCTGCCCAGTTGGCAGGTAGTGAGATAGAAGTAAATTTGTCCTTGCCTGCGTTTGAAGTCAACCCCAATGAACTTTTTCGGTTTCTCCCCGTGTGGCATAGATACGGGTGCAGTCACATTTGTGTTGGTGACAATCAGTTTCGTAGGAGTAGTGTTCGTACTTTGTGATTCCATTTCTGTTACAAAAACAAAATTTTTATCAATGATAAAATTCATATATAATGAATTAATCAAAACAGAATACAAAATTCTGTGCAACAATTTCCTCCAAATATATTTCACAATAAATGAATTCCAAAAGAATTCCAAATAAAATTCGGAATTAAACTATAACATAAATAGAATTCCGTACAAAACAGAATTAAATATAAAATCTGTGTCACACTAATTTTTAATAATAAAAAGAATTCTGTACAAAACAGAATTATAATTTAAAGAATAAATTTTTTTCATAAACAGATTTTAACAAGAATACAAAAATAAAATTTTATTTTCTAAAACAGAATATAAAAACGGTATAGAAATTAATTTCTATATCAAAACTATTTTACTAATTTCTACATAAAGAAGTGAATTAATTCATATTATTCTGTCAAAACAGATTTTAATTTCCAACAAATAAATTTCTGTAATAAAAAAAATTCTGTACACTAAAAAACAGTAGAACTACTTAAGTTGTCTTAAGATTGTTATGTCTACTATTTATAAATAACAATTGTACAAAATTAATAATTATAATATAATTCGGAATTAAAATAGAATTACAGAAATGAAACACTTACTTAAATTTTCAGAAATAATAATAAAATAGAAAGATAATCCGAGCCTTGTGAATCTCACAGTGTCCTTAAGACAATTTATTCCCTCCAATGTGCTTCGAGGTTGATGAATATTGTCTCCCAAGATAGAACGGATTTTATAATTAATTATGTAGCACGACAATAATTAATTACAACGAACTCAATCTGTGGCTTTTACTCAACTCAATAACAATGCAAGATATGTTATGCAGGAAAAGGACAGGAATTTTCTGGGACAAAAATGACAGCAATTCTGGAGGAGTAAAATTTTTCAGTAGTTAATTCTGTAGGGAAAATGTTTAATTTATAGCTTTTGTGTTGACTGTTGGAACAATCAACCGAAATTAACTGTCAAAAACAGTTAATCAGTTAAACTAATTAACTGTTGACTGTTGGCAATAACTGCCAACAGTTAATTAATTAATTAATTAATTAATAATTAAAGCCCGAAAAGTTAAATAAATTCGGCCCAAAAATGTAGGAGATTTTTATAAGCCTAAGCTTAAGCCCAATCCCGACCCGAACCGAGCCGCCCGGCTGGACGGACGCGCGCGCGCGCGCGTGTGGACTTTTGACCGAAAGTCAACCCGTGCATAGCTTAGGTCATCTCCCCTTCAAAGAGTTGGGATACCCCCAAGGCATCCAAGCCTTAGTCCATACTTGGGGTGTTATTAACTCATCAAAATTCCACTACTCTTCCAATGTGGGACAAGAGTTAAAACATACCCAATTCATTAACTTTCATTGCTTTGTGAGTCACTTTGGGGACATATTTATCATTCATAACTTATTGAAATTGGACATATGAATATACTACGTTAATCTCCTTGCGGAGGTGAACGCATTCGTATATGGTCCCATAATTTTTGTAGTGTGGGTCCCACCTAAATTTGAGCTCAAAGTTGCTCAAAAATCTGGACAGCTTTATAATACCCATTCAATTCCAATTTTCCAACAAAAGATATAAGTCAAAGTTTGCTAACCTTAAGAGGCAACCTGTTAAGGTAGAAAATTAGGGTTAAAAATTGGAAATGAGGGGCTGCAGAACACTAAATCCTACTTTCGAGTTTTCTTTGTTGAGCCGTGGCCAGTCTCTAACATAAACGTCCGAGTAGACCAGTCACTAAGGTTTGACTGGGTCATTGAGGATGATTCCTATCTTCAAGTAGTGAGTTTTTTCTATAAGTCCTTGATGGGTCAAGTGGGTAATTCAAATATGTCGCGATTGTCAAGCAAGAAAATAAGGATGTGGGTTAAAGAGAAATGGAAACTTACTTGTGGGGTTAAGGTATGTGGGTTTTACTCATCTCGCTTATTATTCATTTTTTCATTTGTACAAGAGGCGAATGGGGTTTGGGGTTTGAAAGAGGGGACGTTTTATGAAGTTATATCCAAGCGGTGATTCATCCTCCAGATTCATCGACTCGATTTCGCTATGACTAAGCGTGACATTTAAGGAAATTTTATCTTTCTCTTGACATTTTAACTTAGTCAGACACTCATTAGCTTTGTGACTCCTTTCCTCACATTCATAACATCTCTCCTCGTCTTTCTTTGGGAAACCTTTCTCTTCTTTTTTAATTTTTTTTTGCGTGATATATATATTTTTTATTTTTCTCAAAACTTTTCTTTTCTTTGAAAGTATTTCGCTTTTTAAGCTAGAGAAACGTTTTGAAATTTTTAGCGAAAAAGGCCAAGTCGACTAAGTCAAAATCATACTCGGAATACGACGACTCTTATTCTTTCTTTTTAGATTGGGCTTTTAGTGCAATCCCCTATTCTTTAGGCTTAACAGTTTTAGGAAACATATCCATCTCATACGTTTGAAGATCTCCTACAAGTTTTTCTAACCTAAGAGTATCTAGGATTCCTAACAAATTTAGCACGGCAATCTTACGAATAAAACGGGCAAGGAGCGATCTCAAAATTTTCTTAATGACATGCGCCTCAAGTATTTTCTCACCTAAATTGAAACCCGAGTTTACTATGTCGGACAGTCGTGCATATAACTCGTCAAATGATTCAGATTCAAGCATAGTAATAGTTTCAAATTGTGTGGTGAGATTCTATAGCTTAGAAGCTTTAACATGATTGATACCCTCGTGAGTGAGATGGAGAGTATCTCAAGCTTCTTTATACGTGGTGCATGTCATAATGCGATGAATTTTTTTAGGGGTAACGGCTTCTGAGATGACACTCAAACCGCCCGAGTTAAAATTTCTCCATTGAAAGTCGTCCTTAGTCTACTGAGAGACATGTTTAGGGACAATGACATTATCAACAACTAAAATGGATGGTGTCCACTCTCTTTCACAGAGCAGCCAAACATGTTCATCAATTGATTTTAATGTAGACCTCATCCTAGCTTTCCAAGAAGCATAATTAGAACCATAAAAATGGGCATTCGATTATACAAATTTTCCATAATCATGGTTTTTTAAAGATCAACAAGTTTTCAAAAAAAAATTGATATAAAAAATTTACGAAAAAGAATTACCCAATAAATTAGTGTAACCCGCTCTAATAATGTGTGATCTAATGGATTGATTTAAATAATTAATTCCCAACACATAAATCCAATTTTACCAATTTTTTTCTTCTATAAAATTAGGTTTGCATACAATAAGTATTCCAATCATAATAAATAAACTACGCATGCAGTCGACACAGTAATTGAGGAAAAATTCCTAAAATAGACAAAATCTTTATTCAACACTATCATGAGTTTTGATAGACACCCGACTTACAGAGATTTAGATAAAATAAGTGGGACACGCAGAGTCTTCAAAACCTCCAAAAGAATTCGACTAAGTCCAGAGCCATCCACACATAGAGGTCTACCCTCGGTATCCACCTATCAGACTTCTTCCTTTTATAGTAGTGAACTCTCGGTTCAAAAGTGAGCTGTAGACATTGCTCTCCACAAAGTGTGTGTAAGGTATTAAAACTTTAAGATTTCACAAAGATTCACAAATCATATGGGGATGAAAGGATTGTGAATTAAAAGTTGTGATATAAAATATGAATTTTTTTTTGCACAAATAAGTTGTTTGCATTTTTTTCAAAGTCCCATGAAAAAGGAGTTTAAAACAGGTATTAATAGAACTGACACAAAATTTGAGGCGATGAAATTTGTTCGAACGAGAATTAAAGTCGTTCGAATGAAAACATGCTTTCATTCGAATAAGAAGGCATTTCGTGGTAAGGAAAAGGAAATGTCGTTCGAAGCTTACATCAAACAAGCTTCTAACGAGAATTATTTGCCAGACAGAGACAATCTCCTTCGAAGATCATTAGAAGTGACATTTAACGAAATCACATTTTCATTCGAACAAGATAGAGTCTCATTTTAACGAGGCTAAAAAAATTATTATTTGTAAGGCATTATTTTATAAGTCCTATTTACATTAGTGTATGTCGAGTACCGCTATAAACCGTCGAAGAAAAAATTCAAGTTTGAAGATACATGAAGACGAATCCGAATATTAAAAGTTCTTCAACAATCAAGCCTCTACGAGATTAATTTTGGTAAGAATGTGTTTTGGTTGCTTTACAAATTTTGGTAAGATTGTGTTTTGGTTACTTTACGGTTCATTTAAAGTGTTGGGATAAATTTTCTAAAATATTTTCTAAGTTTTGAGGCATCGTCTTTCATCAAAATAGTTTTCTAAGTGTTGATGTGGATTTTTAAAGAAAAAATAAAAATTTTATTTTTCGCTCTGTCGTTCGAGCGACTTGAGCATGTTGTTCAAACGACATGTTGATCTCATGCGAAGCTCGTTCGAGTGACACGTATCCTCGTTTGACCGACATAAGGGGTTCGTTCGAGCGATCTAACGACTCAATCTTTTTATATAGAGCATGTTAAATGAGTCCTTTTTCGTTAAGAAGACCTGAAGTTTTACAATACACTAAAACTACAATCTGCAGAATACTTTTGTCTTCTTCCTTTAGTTTCAAACCTTTGTTTTGCAATTCATAAAAAATCCCAATAGTTTAGTGAATTATTTTGAAACCCAAGATACATCTTTTCTAGAGTTTATATTATAGGGAGGATAACCTACTGATGATCTAAGTGCAACTTGAGGGAGGTACTAGGCTGACGTTGACTGTGTGTCATAGGGAGTACTCGTGGGTGTTCTTGGGCTGATTGGACTGTGTGTCTTTGTGGATCTTCATAGGTTGATTCATTGATGATTTAGAACTACGTGTTCTTATGGGTATCTATGGATATTCATTGCAGATTTCGCTTGAAATCATTGTGAGTATTATTAAGTGAAATAAAAGATTTTTTCTGAAATCTGTGAGTAAGCAATTAATATTTATTTGTGTTGGCATGATCCACTACACCTAGATGCATGTGTTAGAATTTAGTTAAATTTATTTAAAAATTGACAAGTAATTAAATAAGTTTACAATTAGAATTTACGAACTCTGTTTAATTAATATGACACGACTTTCTCACATTTGTATGAGAGAGGGGTTCTCTAATTTATCAAGTGATCCTGTTTTTTGCAAAATTTTGTGATAATGATTTTTTTGAAAAATCGCAATGTTTTCAAATGAAAACTTATATAATCGCAATGTTTTCGAATGAAAAGTGCGTGTGAAATCTCATTTAAAAGCAATCAATGAGCGAGTTTGGGTTGTTTGTGAAAGAGGCTAGACTCCTCCCACTGGCACCACAAATAATGTTACTAATTTAAAACATGTGGCAGAAGGGACTGAGGATGAGTTTAGATGGATAACTTATAATTCTCGTGGGCTAAGTGCAATTTCGGGTGCCGTCACTCCTGAAGAGTTCTGACGAATCATGATGTGCAACATGTCGAAAGAAGCATTGGATGTTTTAAAACTTACCCATGAAGGCATAAATGCGGTCAAAGAGTCTAAAATTTAAAATTTAACTACTTAATTTGAGGCAATAACCGTGCTTGAATCTGAGTATTTTGATAATTTTTATATACGTTTATCTGAAATTGTCAACACTAGTTTCAATCTTGGTGAGCACATTCCTGATGCACGAGTGGTTAAAAAGATTTTAAGATCGCTGCCTAAACGTTTTATCCAAAAGTGATTGTTTTAAATTCCTAAGGTAATTTGAGCAATTTAAAATTAGAAGATATGGTAGGAGACCTCCAGACATATGAAATTGACATGTTCCCCGACACTGTCAAACCTAAGGATAGAGGGATAGCACTTATAGACCAATCTAGGAAGGGAAAGGAAGTGTCTAAGCGTGAGAAAAAAAATGAGAGGTTGTGAGTCCGAGTCTGATTTTGATATGGCCATGATTGCAAAAAATTTTAAAAAATTTCTCAAGTTTTCAAAGCAAAATTCTTCCAACAAAAGGGTTTTTGAGAAAAATAAAAATAAAGATGAGGCCAAAGAGAGTAGTAAGAAAGAAGAAGAAGAAGAAGAAGAAGAAGAAGAAGAAGAAGAAGAAGAAGAAGAAGAAGAAGAAGAAGAAGAAGAAGAAGAAGAAGAAGAATAAAGGTGTTTTGAGTGTGAGGGAAAGGGGAATAGAGCATTTGAGTGTCCCACTACGCTAAAGAGAAAGGGCAAAAATGTTGTTATGCCAGCCACTCTTAGCGATAGTGAGGGAGAGGTAAAAGATTTCGGGGATGAGTTTTCACATGGGAAGTTTGTTGCCTTTTTAGCTAGTCAAGTGAGTACAACCTAGTTTGTCCCATTATGATGATGATACTTGTGAATGTGAGATCCTCGAGGATGAATTGAGTGTTTCTAGCGAGTGTGAGAGTGAGTGTGCTAGTGAAGGTGAGAGTAAGCTCCATATTGTGTTTAGAGATTTGTACGTCGAGACTTTAAAGACTAAGAAATTGAATAAGGGGTTAGGTATTAGGGTGATTGATTTAGAGAGAGAGAGAGAGAGATTAATAGATTGAGGGTATTTTAGGCGTCAGCGAGTCAACTCGAGAAGGTGAAGGTTTCTTTGAGTGAGCAGTTGATCGGCGTGAATCGGGAAAAGAGTGAACTTATAGCCCATGTGTCACAATTAGAGAGAGATATTGAACATGACTGGGAGGTAAAGGTTGTTATAGAGGATACATCTAAGAAGGTTGGAAAGATGCTCCTCGGTCCCGCTTTGGATCCCGAACCGGTTTCCGAGTTTGTGATTGATCCATATGTCTCTAAACCCCACCCACCTAGGCATCCCGTACCTGATAGGAGAATGCGCCGTAGACGTTTTGAGAAAGGGGTTCCTAGTCCCGTATATATTTTCACTCATTGCAAGAAAAGAGGACACCTTAGGGGGTTTTGCTTTAACTTGGGTAATGTGTCACGTTTTTCTATTACACGTGTTTCCACACACGCAACCACACATGATGCTCCGGATGATTAAATGAGAGAGTTTACACATCTTAGGTAGAAGGTAAAGTTTTTAGTCAAGACTTCACATGACTTGATGGATGTTTTTTCATATGATGTCACCACCTTTGAAAAACTTCACCGCATCTAACGGATGGGGTTTCGACTTTTTTGCTAGCATAGGATGATTTTCATGATGATATTTTATGCCTATTGCTAATGTGTACCATTTTTATATTTATATTTTCCATTATTGATATATTTTTTGAAAAATCAAAAAGATTTTTGTTTTTGAAAATTTTTGGAAAAATACAAAAAGATTTTCTATTTTTTTGAGAAAAAAAGTGAAAAGACCAAAAAGATTTTATTTTGATAAAATTTTTGGAAAAAGACAGAAAGAGTTTTGTATTTTTTTTTACACCGTTTATGGATGGACATTTAGAATGATCGAGTCACAATTTCATTCCATATCCACGTGACTGTTTGATAGTGTTTTGATATGCGTCATTATTTTATTTTTATTCTTTATAATGTTTGGAGTCATTAAGATGTAATATGAAATTACTACCTACATGTTTGACTCCTAGTTTCCTTTAATGCACACTTACACGAATTTGTTTGATTATTGTACTTGTCAAATCACATGTTGGTCGAAGTGTTTTCATCTCAATCATGTCTTTAAAACAAACCAAATGCGATAAATCTTGACAATGAAAGTAGTGCATGTAAGAACCGTTTACCGTGAGGTATTAAATTACAAAAATTGATAAGTGTTCACTGTAAAGGGTTGCGAGAGTACAAAATGAACTCGTCGTGAAAGCTACCGTTTAAAAGAGCCCAAGAAAAAATTAAGGCAATAAAAATAATCATATGCCAAAAATGGGGCCAATAGGATTTCTCTAAGGAGAGAAAAAATAAATCTCCTCAAGAAAAAATAATAAAAATTAATTATTTATGAGGGTGTTCAGATCGAAAAAGTAAAAAACGGGTTTGCACGTCCCGACAAAGTCTTAAAAAAGCATTACATAGTTTTCGACATTATTGACGTGGAAATCATTTTAGACTTTGATGTGTCAATTAGATTGAGTCGATGTCATATGACTTCAAATTTTTGACACTTAAGGACGATTTTGAGATTATTCGTTAGGAGTATCCATATTCATTGTGCACATATGTTATGTTTGATTGCATTTATTTTTCTATCGAATTTGTTCACACCCAGTCATTTCGTTTCCATGATTTGGTTATCTTAGTGTACATTCATGGTGTGTAATTTTTTGTATAAAAAATTAAAAAATAAAAAATGGTTTGTGGAATGCTTTTGAGTAACTCTGAATGATCGTAGTTGTTTGCTTTGCTTATCGTGACAACTCCATGTTTGATTTGTTTATTCTTTTCCTTGTCTATTTCAGACAAATAAAATGGGGGAGAAGGAATTATGTGGGAGTTTCACATTATGGGGGAGATATGAGATTCAATATTTATTTTGATGTTATGTTTATCTCATTTCAAACTCGATACGTCACGAAGGTATTTTCCTTGTCTCATGTGTATAGATACAAAGATTGATGATCATATTTTTCACACCCTGATGAGAAAATCTTGGAGATTTGATGTTGAAGATTTTTTATCTTGCATTTTCAGTATCTTGTCAGTTTTGGGATCATATGAGGGTATTAGATTTGTTAGGCATTTTGATTTGATAATTCAGATATTTTTATTTGTACCAGCATAGACATAGGGGGAGATTTGTAAGTACAAATTTTATAAATCCTGTTTATATTAGTGTATCTTGGATACCACTACAAACCGTCGAAGAAAAAAGTTCAAGTTTGAAGATACATGAAGTTGGATCCGAATATCAAAAGTTATTCAACAATCAAGCCTCTGCTAGATTAGTTTTGGTAAGGTTATGTTTTAGTTACTTTACGGTTCATTTAAAGTGTTGAGATATTTTTTCTAAAATATTTTCTAAGTTTTGAGGCTTTGTTTTTCGTTAAAATATTTTTCTAAGTGTTAAGGTAGATTTTTAAAGAAAAAATAATTTTTTTATTTTTCGCTCTGTCGTTCGAGCGACTTGAGCATGTCATTTAAATGACATGTTGATCCCGCGTGAAGTTCGTTCGAGTGATACGTATCCTCATTCGAGCGACGTAAGGGTTTCGTTCGAGCGATCTGCACTCTCAACTTTTTTTATATAAAGCATGTTAAATGAGTCCTTTTTAGTTAAGAAGGCCTGACGTTTTAAACGTACACGAAAACTGCAATCTGCATAATACTTTTTTCATCTTCTTTTAGGGTTCAAACCTTTATTTTTCAATTCATAAAAAAATCCAATAGTTTAGTGATTTTTTTTTGGAACCCGAGATACATCTTTGCTAGAGTTTCTCTTATAAGGAAGATAACCTCTACAAGAAAAAGCCATTTTCACGACACAATTTCTACGACTTTTAACATATATGTGTCGTGAAAGGCATATTAAGACGACACATCTGCATTAGGTGTTGTGAATAAAATATTAAAATTAACAACCATGACACCAAAAAATAACAGTGTCGTGGAAAACAACTAACACGACACAATGTAGGTGTCGTAAACCTTAATACGACATTTTTTAAATAATGAGTCGTGAAATGTTTAATTATGACAAGTATGTGGTGTCGTAAAAAATTGTTCATGACTCTTCATAGATGTCATGAAATACTAATTTACAACTTATATGTGGTGTCGTCAAAAATATTACACGACTCTTTTTGGGTGTGGTAAAAGGTATTAACAATTTAGGACACCAGGAAGGTGTCGTAAACATACATTACATGACACTTAACAAGTGTCGTAGAATGCATTACACATTTTCCAAGTTAACTACCGAGAGCGAAATTCCTTTCCCCCCGCTCGCACTAAAAATTTCCCCCGCTTGAATCAATTTCTTTAGCTAAAAAAAAACTTTCTCTACTCCTCTCTCTAAAAATCGTCCCTTTCTCTACGCCTCTTCCCAAAACCGATCGTGTTTTTTACAATCTCCAGCATTGATTTGAATCTCCGACTATCCCTTTTTTATGTGAATATCCAGCATCGATCAGTCACTTGTATGGATCTCACAGTTTAGGTTTTTCTATTTTGGAATTGATCGAACAAATAATCTTTTGATTGTGTTGAAAACGCTTGTAATTTGTGTAATAAATGTTTCTGATTCTATGTAAATAATTGTGTAACATAATTTAGATTGAATGTTCAAATATCATATTAGAATAGGGGTTACTTTTATAAATCTTAACCCATATCCGTGCTATTTGTTCATTCGTTTCAAATGTGTTAGAACAACTTATATTGGTCTCTAACAGTGAATGCTTTGGTTTTTACAACAGATTACTACGCTTTTTGGTCTTACAGAATTCAATCCCAAAGGGTAACGATCTAACAACTATAGTCTTACATTGTGTGTTTAAATCTATCTTGAAAGTAAAAAGTATATACATTCTTGGTATTATTGTTAATATTTCGCTAGATTCCAACATGGCGTTAATTTGTCTTCATGACTTAATATAGATAAATGTAATAGGCTAAAGTAGATGATATCTGAACATAATATTTATTTAGATATAGAAGTTGAATTTAATTACATTTTTAATTTTTTTTTTACTATTTGTAGCGAGCCCGTAGCCAACTTTCTAAAGGCATTATGTGCTGATCCAACAGTTGACTGCTATGATTTACTAAGTGAACTTACATGTAACTAATTGTTTCGAGTGGGATTTCATTTCAATAACGTTAACGCGATAAATATAAATAAATTCCAATTATTTTGTTACCAAGAAGATAAAAAGCATCCCAATAATCAATTATAGTACGTCTTTTACTTATTATTTACTAATTCAAGCATCCCAATAATCAATTATAGTAAGTCTTTTGCTTATTATTTACAAATTACATTTCGTGTTCACTTTATCCATCAATTTGAGTATCTTCATATGACTTTTGTTTATGGAGAATTCTGTTTATTTAAATAGAATATTATCTTGAAATTGGACTTCTCAAGATGGAAAAAGAATGGTTGAGACTCCCAAGTTTTTTTTTCCTCGTACATATATATAAACAAATTTCCTTGCACTATATTTAAAAGTTAAAACACATTGTCCATCCAATTAAATTGATGACCACATGTTATTTATTTTGTGTAGATATACCGATGAGTACCAAATTGGAGTAAAATGATTTATCGAGTTTGCCAAGAAGAATGCAAGAAATCCTAATATGATTATATGTCCTTGCAAAAAATGTAAAAACCATTGTCAGAAAAAAGAAGATACACTTTTTGACCACTTGATTATTGACGGGTTTGATCCGTTGTATAATAAATGGGTGCTTCACGGGGAGCATTCAGGTACCTTTGATGATATTGATATGTTCGATGTACATAGGACGTACACAGATGCTTATTTTTAAGATACCGAAGTTGTAGAAGATATTTATCGGGGGGGGGGGAGTTTTCAAAGAAAAGTTGAAGGATAACGAGACTCCCTTATATCCCGGGTGTACAAATTATACAAAGATGTCAGCAATTATATCTTCGTATAAATATAAAGCCACACATGGAATATCTGATCAAGGATTTAATGAACTTCTTGAGACTATTTAGGATATGTTGCCAGAGGATAATACTCTTCCCAATTATTTATATGTAACAAAAAAGATTTTAAAATAATTTCATTTGGGATATGAAAAGATAGATGATTGTTATTAATGATTGTTGCTTATTCAGAAAGGAGTATGAGCATTTTGATACATGCCCTAATTGTGGCTTATCACGATGGAAATTGGATGAACACACTAAAAAGATTAAGAAAGGAGTACTAGCGAAAGTATTAATGTATTTCCTAATTATTCCAAGATTTTGCAAATGATGTTTTTGTCACCTGAAAAAGCTCAACAATTGAAGTGGTACTAATGTCATCGAAGTGAAGATGGCCTGATGAGACATCCCGTTGATTTAATACCTTGGGATACAATTGATAAAAAATGGCCTCATTTTGCATATGATCCGAGAAATCTTAGACTTAGGCTTGCAATTGATGGGTTTAATCCTTTCGGTAATCTTAGCTCAAGCTACAGTCGTTGGCCTATAGTGCTAACCGTGTATAATCTCCCCCATGGTTATGCATGTCCCAAGAAAATTTGATGTTGACTTTTCTTATACTAGGGCCAAAGCAACTAGGAAATGATATAAACCTATATTTACAGCCACTAATAGATGATTTGCTAGAGCTTTGGAATAATGGGGTGGAGATGTATGATGCATCCAATCATTCTACTTTTAATTTGAAAGCTATTTTGTTGTGGACAATTAATGATTTTCCAGCATATGGTAATTTAGCTAGATGTACCATAAAGGAAGAATTATCTTGTCCTATTTGTGGTCCCAACACATCCTTACAAAGGTTATCAAAAATCCATAAGAACGTGTATATGAGCCATCAAAGATTTCTCCCAATGAATCATTCATGGCGAGATAAGAAAAAAAGTTTGTTTAATGGAATTGAAGAGAGGAGGAGACCACCAAGACCAATAAATATTGATGGCATTTTGGATGATTTAAATTGTGTTAAAAATGACTTTGGTAAAAGGAAGAGGAAGTGCGGTAAGAAGATAAGTTTTTGGAAGAAGAAGTCAATAATTTTTTATTTACCCTATTAGGGTGTAAGTGTATTTAAAATAATAAATATTTAAGCTGGTAACTTCAAAATTTTATTTTTTAATTCATAGTTTTAATTTTTTAAGCATACTAGTCATTCTCTCTCTCTCTCTCTCTCTCTCTCTCTCCATTTAGGCACTAAATTTACGGCACAATTTGTATGTAATGCATACGGAGAAGAATATACGTGGTGCATCATTGGAACACGTTTAGATTTGAAGGGAAAATCAAAGGATGGCCTTCAGTCTCGCGAAGGGTTGCAAGAATTGGGAATTAGAAAATAATTCCATCCTCAACCAAAAGGGGATAAATTTTACCTACCCCATGCACCTTACACGCTATCAAAGAAAGAGAAAACAATTATTTGTCAGCGGTTATTTGATTTAAAGTTACTTGATGGTTATAACTCCAATATTAGCAATTGTGTTAAAGTGGATGAATGCAAGTTACTGGGCTTGAAGTATCATGATTATCATGTTCTAATATAATAATTATTATTAGTAGCTCTACGAGGGCTATTACCAAAGGGGCCAAGGCATGCGATCTTTCACTTATGTTCATTTTTTAATGAATTATGTCAAAGAGGGTGTTGATGTAAAAACTAGATTATCTCTAATTAATCAATCACAGATAAAGAAATTAATAAGACAACGGATTTTTAAAGTGGTTCAACCTTGTGAGAATGGCCTACGTCCACTGTTCTTGTATTGCTGACTGTTTATTTGGAATCTCGATAATAGGTTTACCAAGAGATCCAAAGTCCTCCACCTTATGAGGAAGTTACAATGTATTTATAGCCCTGAGGTTGTACATATAAAAGGATAATGCGTTGTTATCTAGTAGACATATACATCTGTACGATAATTAATGCGCATTTAATGCATAACTGTCTTTTAATTCTCTTGATTTGGATGTTCTACACGCTAAGTAGCTCGAACCACTTAAGTTGCTCGGTACGCTTAAGTTGCTCGGGGCGCCAGAGTTGCTCGATACGCTTAAGTTGCTTGTCTAGAGTATTTGTATTTACCATGTAGGTTGACACTTGTCTTCAAGTAATTGGTCCATGTCAGCAGACTAGATTTGGTATCAACAGAAGCCCCCAATGTTTCACATTTGAGGTTGAAGGAGAGTGTGGAACATTTTGCTTGAAAACTGCTTGGATTACTGATCTTCATGGATTTTAGGAAAATTTTCAAATTCATTTTTGAGCACTTAATGTCAAGCTTCATAAATATTTTGAATTTTCACGATCACTTCGACATTTGTGCCTTTTTCTTCTTTTAGCCACCGAAAAAGCAAACGTCTTTCCTTGTAATCATTATTTTTCTCTATTCCCGAGGTAAAGTATTTAAGTGTGACAGAAATCCTATCGTTTTTCACTTTTTAAATCTGTATCTCTGAACTCTTCATCTTCTCTCAATCTCGTGCCTTCGTTCTTTCCATCGCTCATTAACAACTGATCTCTATTTCCTCTGTAAGATTTTCTTCCTTCTTCTTTATTTTCTTTATTCACCATGGTTTATCTTGTTAAATCGTTAAACAAATTTCGGTCTGAGTTTTCAATCCCTTCGTGGGTTATCTTGGAAGAACTTTCTTATCCTTGTGATTTATTTTCTTTGGCGGAGGGACACTGGTTCCCAAGTCTTTTTGTAGCTAAGTGTGGTTTTTCTTTCCCGCCAAATCCCTTGTGTTTGGAGTTTTGCCAATATTTCGATATTATACCTTGAAGAGTAGCTCCAAATACATGGAGGGTAGTTAATGGCGTACATAGGTTGAATCAACTTCACGGAACTCGTTTGGGAATTCCAGAAATTATGTATTTCTATAGATGGATCACTAGCGACAATACTTTCTATTTAAAAACTAGGTTTTCGAATAGAGCGTTAGTTGTCAATCTTCCCGATGCCAATAGGGATTATTTTGATCATGGGGTTGTGATGAAAAATTTGCAACACCCTCCATTAAATGGAGATGACGTGTACCAAGGTCCCAGGTGTCCGCTTTATGTCAATGGGATAGGTTGTTTTTATTTTTGAAATCTTGTTTTCTTTGTATTCGATGAAATGCACCACTGACATTTGATTTTGTTTGTTACAGTTGACAGTAAAAGAAAACCTCCAAAAGAAATCGAGGTTAATATAAAGCATTTAAAACTTATCTGGGGCTTGCATCAATCTGTAGCTGGGGAGCATATTAGATCTGCTTCTTATTTGTTGCAATACAGAAGCTACACCTCGTCTTTCATTACTCGTCCTCGTCCTGTGGTAGTTGATCTTGATTGGGTACCAACCTCTGAGAATAATGTGGAAGGTTCTTCTTCTGACTTGAGTATTCCTATTACTGATATAATGAAGAAAAGAAAAGCTCCTGCCTTTTTTAACAAGTCTGCTTTTGCCACCGATGAGGCAAAAAAGAATAAACAAGATGTCCGAGATGAAGGGACAAAGAATACAGATGTACTCCCTTTTATTGCTGCCAAGGAAGCTGGTAAGAAGCCCCATGTGCCTCCGAGTAAGACTGTTGTCATCTCACCTTCGAGTGATATTGTTATCATTCCATCAACAGAAACAACTCCTTTAATCGAAATTGCTCCTGCTCCTCTGAGGAGATTAAAAAGAAGCTCTTCTGAGAGACCTGTTGAACCTATCTCTCAACCTTCAAATATTGAAGGTAGTGTTCCAGTTCTTGTTCTTCCAAGCTCTGCTGTGGGATTGATAAAATCCTGGACTGTTCCAGAATTCCAAGGTGTTGAAAACACCTTTTCTCGTGAGAGACTTACTACATTAGCTGCTCAACACATTACTTCAGTAAGTATCTTTAGTCTGAGTCCTTTATTTCTAGTACTATGTTTATATATTAACTTAAAATTCTTCCTTTTTTCAGCTTGTGACTTGCTTCAATAGTATTTTGAAGAAGGATGAAGCCATCAGGGCTTCCAGCTCCTCGGGTGGGGTAGAAGAAGCTTTTGCTGGACTAACCCAGTCTTTGAGGGAATCTCATCAGAAGTACGAGGAAGACAAAGATGCTTGTGATAAGCAATTTAAGTCTGTTGAAGCAAATCGGGATCAAGCTGTGACTGCCTCCAAAGAGCTGGAGAAGAAAGTGAAAGAGGTCGAACAACATAATGGCGAGCTCGAAGTTAAGCTTAAGTCTGCTGAGGAACATATCACCAAGCTCCAAGATGCTGAGCGATATAAGATAGAGTTAGAAGAAAAACTGAAGTCTGCCGAGGAGCTCATTAGAGAAAGGACCTCTTCGAAAAAAGCTAAAAGGAAGGCTGCTGTTAAAAAATCCTTTAGTGCTAGTTGGGACAAGGGTTGCAACAAGGGCCTGGATGTTATTGCTTCTCAAATGGAGTATGCCAGTTTTAAATATTTTAGGGATGGATGGGTAGCAGCTTTAAAGGAGTTGAAGGTTGCTGAGAATTCTGAGTTATTCTAGCAGCATACTCATGGCCCTCCCCCCTCTCCTGGAGAAGAAGAAGATGATGAAGCAGCTTCAGATAAGTCTTCCTTGATGATAGGAGAATAGGTCCCTGTTGTTGTTATTGCCCTACCCTCAGAGCAAGTCCAACAAGCTAGCACATCTACCGAGCTGCTGCCTTTACCCTCTGAGCAACCAACCCCTTCATACAAACCATCTGAAGAAGTCATAAGAAACGAAGAGAAGGTGTAAAGTTGTTCGGGTCTTTTGTTTTGCTGTATTCGTGAATGTAACCTTGAACTATATTTTCCTTTATTGTGATGAATAAAATTTAAACTTCTGTTGTTCGTCTGGAATTTTTTTCTTACATGCTCTGTTCGCACCATTGTTGATTTTTTTTTCTTTTTTTTATTCTTCTCTTTAATAGTTTATGGACAGGATGGAGCTCTTATCAGCTCATGATACAGAGTTGATGAAGAAATGCAATGACTATTTCAAAGATGGTCATGCAGACCTTAATGAGGCCTAGAAAACTAACATCCTAGGATCAGGTGCTTCTGATCGAGAAGTTGAATCTTACCAGTACTTGAAGTGCTTACTTGATCGTGCTGTAGCCAACAATACGGCCTACTACGACATGATTGAAGATCTTCAAGGAACGATCGAGGAGCTTCAACAGCAGTACAAAGAATCTACAACACTTTTATATCAAGGCTATGAGAAAAATACCAACAATTGAGTCCTGACAAGGGATATGACAAGTTCATTTCTGCTCATGAGAAAAAGGAGAGTGTTCTGAAGCTTGAAATTAAAGAACATAGACATATCGCCAAGTTGCTGGAGCAGGAGAACATCGCTTTGCCGGAGGAAATAAAATAACTCAAATCTGATGCTTCTTCTTCTTCGGGAGCCTTGGTCCCCATAAATGAAGATGGTTTTTCATTTTTAGAAGTAGAAAATGCTAACTTAAAGGATGTGTTAGAAACTTTGAAACGAGCAGGATCTTTCACACCTGCTCATTTTAGAGCAAGATCTTCTTCTCGGGGACGAGCAAGGGCTGGTCGGATTACCATTGAAGAAATGAGAACTCAGTCGGCTTTAGAGAATCAAGCCATTCAGTTGATGGCGAAGAACCAAGCCTTGGCAGAGATGTATAAGAAGATTCTGAATTTCACCGACCAACTCTCCACCCAGAGTTCTTCTCTAGAAAGCAAAGAAATTTTGGTGAAGAAGCTCTACGAGCACCTTGAGAGATTGACTTATCAATTTCACAAGCAGCCCAGGGAATTTTGGATGGCTGGGTCTAATGAATATATGTATCACCTTGATGCTCACTTGCTGCAGTCGAATAACGAAGGATATAAACAATGGTGGTTGAATGCCTTATGTGTCCTGAAGTTGGATCAAGATCATTTCTTATGGGATCACTATAAACCTGGAGTTCTTGATTTGCCAGTGCCTCCCTTCAAACTTGACCTTAACTAGATTCCAGCCCGTGCTATTCCTCGGATTTGATCTTCAAGTATCCTGGTGACTACAACCTTCATTCAAATTTTGAGATATCTCGTCCAGAACACTTGCTCGATTGTCCATCCATAATAAATGTCAGAATGCTGCGAGATCTAAACTTTATAAATTCTCCTTATGCATTAGATGATCCTCCACCTGGGGTGGAACCTGTTTCAAAAGCAGAGTGAAAGAAACCCATAGAATATGATATGTTTATATAATAAATCAAACTTCATATCATATGTAATCTATTTGATTTTAATGAAGAAATTTTTAGTCTTTGATAATTTCATTCTTCTTCGAAATAATTTGTAGAATGTCCTTGTTTGTTGGTTGGTGAATATATATATATCTATATATATATATATATATATACCATTTGTTGTTTGATTATAGTGACTTCTCACTCTTTGGTCCTAAGCAATGGAATGATTTTCATCCCATGTTCCTGCTTAGTTGTAGTAATCTCGTATGGATTACCTAGTTTTCTAGACAGTGGATGCCCCAGGAGGTCGTCCAGCTTCTTGCCTATTTTGGTAGAAACCAAGCGAAGTTGGTGGTTATTGATTTACTGACCAACCGGAGTTAGTGGTAATGAGATGCCGACCAACCGAAGTTGGTGGTATTGAGTTACCGACAAACCAAAGTTGGTGGTATTGATTTACCGACCAACCGGAGTTGGTGGTAATGAGATGCCGACCAATCGGAGTTGGCGGTATTGAGTTACTGACCAACCGGAGTTTGTGGTAATGAGATGCCGACCAACCGGAGTTGGTGGTATTGAGTTACCGACCAACCAGAGTTGGGGTAATGAGTTCCAGACCAACCAGAGTTGGTGATAATTGAATTTTCGACCAACCGGAGTTGGTGGTATTGAGTTACCGACCAACCGGAGTTGGTGGTAATTGAATTGCTGACCAATCGGAGTTGGTGGTGTTTAAATTTTCGACCAACCGGAGTTGGTGGTTATGAGTTGTCGACCAACCGGAGTTGGTGGTGTTTGCTTTGATTTTGGGTTTGTGTAGTGTGTAGCACTAATATTCCCAAAAATTTCAACAAAGAAGGAAATATGGGCGAAACATCACTTTATTTATATTGAAGAAACTGTATTACATAGGAATTTCAATTACTGATAGTACTTGCGCTGGTGTTCCTCATTCCATGCATTCTTAAATTCTTCTCCCTCCAAAGTTTTAATTATGTATGTCCCTGGACGAACAACTTCAGTTACTCTGTAAGATCCATGCCAGTTGGCTTCTAGTTTGTTATGCGTTTGGATCACTTTCTTCAGTACATAAGCCCCTTCTTTCAAATCACACTTCTTCACTCTTTTGTTGTAGAACAAAGTTGTTCGTTGTTGATATAATGCATTCCTGATTGCTGCTTGTTCCCTAACTTCTTCGGGCATATCGAGGTCTAATCGTCTCATCAAGTCACTAACAGGAGAACTGAAATTAAGCACCCTATGTGTCACTTCCAAATGTCAACATGTATGGAGACTCCCCAGTTGCTGTTCGTGGTATAGTGCGATAAGAGAATAACACAGAATGTAGCTCATTGATCCAATTTCCCTTTTCATTATCCAGCCATTTTTTTAAACCATTCAGTAGGCTTCTGTTCATCACTTTAGTTTGCCCATTGCTCTGGGGATGACCTGGCGCGGAGTGGATTTTTTTGTACATTAGATTAATGACAATATGCAGCAAATTCCTCGTTGTCAAACTGGGTTCCATGGTGAGTAATAAATGCGTGTGGGAGACCATATCTGCAAATAATACTCTTCTAAATAAATTGATAGACCTTATCATATGTCATATCAATGAGAGGTTCAGCTTCCACCCATTTGGTAAAATAATCCACAGCAACCACGAGGTATTTGAATCTTCCTTTGGTCGTAGGAAGTGGCCCGACCAAGTATATCCCCCACATGGCGAATAGCCAAGGGGATGTAATGGGTGTTAATAATGCTTGAGGAATTCTTCGGATGGAAGAGAAGCGTTGTCATTTATCGCATTTCTTAGCATAAGCTGCGCAATTAGCTCTCATCGTCGGCCAGTAGTACCCCTGTGTTATTATTCTTTGCAAAAGCATCCGACTTGCTACATGGGCCCCACAAGACCCTTCGTGAACTTCTTCGATCAAGTCTTTCACTTCGGAGGGATGGACACATCTCTGTAGTCCTGCAATAACTCCTCGTCTATACAAAATGCCACTAGTCAATACGTAACGAGAAACTTTAAACTTTAGTTTCTTAGCTGCGAGTTTATTAATAGGCAACGACCCCTCTTCAATATAAGCCCTAATGGGGTCCATCCAAGATGGTCCCAAGTTGAGGGTAATGAAGTTCATCATCAAATCTTCATCTATGCTCCGACCAGCTAGAATTTCTATTGGGATTATTCTTCGTAGCTCGGTGCGTATTGTTGATGCTAGTCGAGCTAGGGCGTCGGCTCTTGCATTCTCCAATCTCAGTATTTTGATCAACTGAAGTGCAGTGAAATTCGATACAAACTACATTGGTTTTGCATGATACTTAATCATTAGTTCTTCCTTCGCTGCATATACTTCGAGAATTTTATTTACGATTAACTGTGAATCACTGAATACAACGACATGCTCTGTCTTCATAGTTCTGGCCAGATTTAGGCCCGCGATCATAGCTTTATATTCAGCCTCATTATTAGAAGATTTAAATTAAAAGCGCAGAGCATACTCCATATCAATCTCATCCGGACTGTTTAAAACAATTCCTGCTCCACCGCCTGTAGTGCATGAAGATTCATCCACATACAAATTCCATACAGGTACTTCATCATCAAACTTTTGATCAGACATAATTCCTTAGTGGAATATTTGATGTTTCCTTTTGTCCTCCTCTGGCACTTCTCGCTGCTCGTTGATTATCTTCGCTTGATCATCCACGGATGGAAGTTGATCGAGGGTTAAATTTGATGATCCCGTAACGTCCACGGGTTGGTCTGTATTAAACTCCTGTTCTTCGGAGGTATCTTCCTGAGTAAACTCTATGATAAAATCCGCTACTTCCTGCCCCTTAAGCGACGACCTAGGCTCATAAACTATGTCATATTCACCAAGTTCTACTGCCCTATACATCAATCTTCCTGATTTTTCCGATTATGTAGGGCTTGTCTTAATGGCATGCAAGTGTACACCACTATAGTATGGGCTTGGAACTATGGCCTCATCCTTATGCTCGCTTCGATTAGTGCCAATGCCAACTTTCCAACCTTGGATATCTGATCTCTGCTCCTCGGAAAGCCTTACTGGTGTAATAGACTGGTTTTTGTACTCCATCTTCCACTCTTATCAACACTGAGCTAACTGCATTCCCTGAAACTGCCAGATACAAGTATAGTTTTTCTCCAATCACTGGTCTAAATAACAATGGAGGAGTCCCCAGATATTTCTTCAACTCTTGAAAGGCCTCCTCGCATTCATCATTCCATTTAAACATTTTTCGAAGTGTTTTGAAGAATGGGAGTCATCTGTCTGTTACTCGTGACACAAATCTGTTAAGTGCTGCAACTCGCCCTGTGAGACTTTGCACTTCCTTCTTCGTATTGGAGATCGCATTTCCAGTAGGGCCTTGATCTTTTCGGGGTTCGCCTCGATACCTCATTGGTTAATAATATATCCAAGAAACATGCCTTCTCGCACCCCAAATATGCATTTGGTGGGATTCAACTTCATTTGATATTTTTCTAGTTAATCAAAGGTCTGACCTAGGTCAAATAGATGATCGGCAGCTTTCTTGCTCTTCGTCAGCATATCGTCGACATAAACCTCCATATTGTGACTGATTTTCTCTGTAAACACCTTATTCATCAGCCGCTGATATGTTTCACCTGCATTTTTAAGTCCGAAAGGCATAACATTATAGCAATAAGTTCCCCTTGGGGTGATAAAATAGGTACTTTCCATGTCCTCAACCTTTATCTTAATCTGGTTGTAGCCAGAGTAAGCATCCATAAAACTCAACAATTCATGCCCCGAGGTAGCATCCACCAGCCGATCGATTCAAGGCAAGGGAAAATGATCCTTTGGGCATGCTTTATTAAGATCAGTGAAGTCCACACACATCCTCCACTTATTATTTTTCTTCTTTACCATCACCACATTTGCTAGCCAATCAGGAAATTCGACATCCTCAATAAAAAAGGCTTTTTGTAGTTTCTCTACTTCTTCCTGTATAGCTTGATTCTTTTCAGGGCTAAACACCCTTCTTCGCTGCTTTACTGGCTTGACTTCCTTGTTCACGTTGAGCTCGTGGCACAGGAAACTCGAGTCTATCCCTGGCATGTCTTCATGACTCCATGCAAAAGTCTATTTTCCGCACCCTAGAAATGCTATCAGTTCGTTTTTATCGATTCATCCAATGACGCACCAATTTGGGTTGTTCGTTCTGGGTGTTCATCATCCAGAACGATATTTTTGTGGCTTCCATGACCTGACCCTTCACGAGCTGAGACTCGTCTCTAGGGTCTAATTTTTTAATCTCCGCATCTTATATTTCATCCACTTGATAAGTAGTAGTCTTCTTCCTGGATTCTTTGCATTCCTCTTGTTCAGCAGATGAATAGTAGCATTCCCGAGCTACTTTCTGGTCGCCTTTCACCACTCCCACTCCAAAATTGGTTAGGAATTTTAAACATTGATGTATAGTAGATGGTAATGCTTCAAACTTTTTCAAACCTACCCTTTCCATGATGATATTGTAAGCTGATTGGACATTTTTATCCATTACAAAAAAGCGTACTCTTTGTGTTTGACAAGCAGGCCATGTACCGATAAGCATATCCAACTTGATCATCCCAAGTGGAAAAAACTTTTCCCAAGTAAAACCGAGGAGGGGCCTATGATAGGGCTCCAACTGGGCTAACTTTAAATTCAAACTGTCGAAGCATGGGTAGAATATGATGTCTGCAGAGCTACCATTGTCCACCAGCACTCGTGAAATCACCACTTCCTTCATTCTCATCTTGATCACTATTGGGTCATCATGAGGATATAGTACACCCGCCAAGTATTTTTTAGAGAAACCAATGACTAATTTGTCCTTATTCACCTTCGTCGGGGGATCAACTTCAGCCAAGTTTATTCACTGTATGTACGAGAAGGATTGAGCCTTATTGAAGTAAGCTTTCCTTTTCCTAGTAAGATCTCCACCTCCTGCATCTCCACCTGTAATAAAATTACATTCAAATGACCTAAAATGGATTGAAAATACCTCACGCTCTGGCTGTCTTGGTCTTTTAGGAAGGTCGGGATCATCTTCTGGAACATCTTCGTGATCTCTCTTCTTGTCTTCTTTTGCTCGACGAGGAGATTTAGATCTTTGCCTTCCTCGTTCGCTGGTCTTTCCACCATTTTGGCGATAAACATACTTAGCCAATTTTTCTCGCCTAATGAGTGCTTTAATTTCATTCTGGAGAGCTATGTAACGTTTGGTCGTGTGACCATGGTCTTTGTAGAATTCACAATATTTGGACTTGTCCTTTTTTTCATGATCCACCTTCATTTTCCCTAGCCAAGCTAACTCCTTGTTGTTCTTGATTTCTTCTAGAATGCGATTTACATCTACCTTCAAGGGAGTATAATTTCCAAATTTCCTCATCTGCTCCAGTGATTGCTTTCTTTTTAATGGCCTGTTACCACCATTATTCTTCTGATCCTTCTTCTCGGTTTTACCAGCTTCAACCTTGGTCTCCTTAGTTTCTGTATTCTTCTTCGCAACCATGGCTTCCTCAGTGTTCATGATTTTGGCTGCCTTTGCCATCAGTTCTGCCATGGTCCTAGGTGGATCTTTGGCTAGAGTATAGTACAACTTGTCTGGTAACAGTCCACTCATCCGAGTAGTAAATTTTGTCTTTTCCTCATAATCAATTACTTCAAGCTTCTCGTTATTGAAACGAGTAATGTAGTCCCTAGTAATTTCTTCTAGCTTCTGTCTAACACTCAGTAAGTGTTCTACTCGTTTAACTGGTTTTTCTCCAAAACATAAATTCCCTATGAACAGCTCTGCCAGTTGAAGGAAAGTTGCAATCTTTCCTTGAGGAAGGTTATTGTACCATATCTGGGCTGACCCGATGAGAGTTCTTGAAAACACCCTACATCTCATCTCATCGGGAACCACATAGATGTCGACAACATCTTGGTATTGTTTTATATGAAGGACAGGGTCAGTTTTTCCATCGTATTTAGGCGTCACCATAGGAGCTTTGAATTTTTATGGTGTGGGAAAGTCCACAATTGCCAGTACGAATGGTGTCCCTTGGATAAAAGTTCTTTGTAGAGGATTCTTGGCCTTAGCCATTTCCCCTAATTTGTCCTCCAACCTTTTAATAGAGCCTTTCCATGCATCATTTCCTACCTGGGCCTATTTGTTCAAACAACTGATCGTGTTGAATTTTCCTCTTGGGATCTTTCAATACGAGTTGGTGGTCGTGATTGGGCAGAGCCTTCCCTTAGATCAGATGGTCGCAGAGAGTTCCTTGACGCAATCCTAGGGGGACTTTTATTCCTCTTAGGGCCCAAACGATCAAAAGGAGAGACTATACTCAATCTTTCTAGAGCACTAGTCCTTTCTGGAGTAAGAGTGACATTTCGGTGGGAATCAGTAGCTCATACTATTGAAGTTCGACCTGGTTGATACGAAGGATCACTAGATCTTTCAGTACGATATGAGTTAGTACGTCTAGACTGAGAGACCTCCAGCAATAACGTTTATCTAGTTCTTAAAGATGGAAAATGAGTATTTCTCTTAACACTTCATTGTCCTGATTGAGCCGGCATTCCACGTTGGACAGTTTGTATAAGTTGACGCATGGTTTCTTGCACAACCATTTGGCCTTGGGCTAAATTAGCCATTACGCCGACCAGATCTTGAATATTTGGGGGAGTAGAAGGGTTTGGAGGGACCCCAGTGTTTCGATTACCGGATTCCGGATTATCAGTCATAGATGGTGAATTATTTTGGTGAAAAACACTATGTACAGTCATTTCTCACAGATGGCGCCAATCTGTTGATGTAAAAAACTAGATTATCTCTAATTAATCAATCACAGATAAAGAAATTAATAAGACAAGGGATTTTTAAAGTGGTTCAGCCTTGTGAGAATGGCCAACATCCACTGTTCTTGTATTGCTGACTGTTTATTTGGAATCTCGATAATAGGTTTACCAAGAGATCCAAAGTCCTCCACCTTATGAGGAAGTTACAATGTATTTATAGCCTTGAGTATGTACATATGTGTAGAGGGGGCTTGGAGGTAATCCTGAGATTAGGGATAATCCACCCATTAGCAACAGTGTTTGGGATTAAGACAGCATGGCAGCTCAAGCGAGGCAGCTCAAGCGTGGCAGTTTGGCGTGGCAACTCATATTGTAGCTTGTTTGATTACTTAGTCATATTGTATCTTTGTTTATATTGGCTATGATCTCTAACGATTATAATGATGTAACAAGAATAATGAGTCTATGTGAGGTTGAACGGTACTTGCGAGAGACTAGGCTTGACAGGGCCTGGGAGAGCTTTCATGCTCTATCGAACGACCTCACCGTGGGAACGTTAGAGGGACCTGGTTTGGAGGATTGAGAAGTGATGAATCATTGGGGCTTGCCCTGATAATCTTAGATACACCGAGTAAAACACCGAAGGACCCTAACCGTGGAACCTCGGGCGGAGCAGCTTTGAGTTTCATCGGGCGTTGAGTTCTGAACCAAACAACCCTCTACTTAATGTCACATCTACTATATGTGATTTCACTAGCCAGCTAAATAATGTCAGACCTGTACTTTAGTAAACCACCGTGGTATTTGGGGCTATCAGGCAGTTGGTGAGCCACCTCTGCGACAACAGCTTCCTGACACACAGTAGTTAAGCAAAAGGCATGTCTTGGCATTTAATGTTTATGACGTAGAGACAACTAGTGCATCAAGTATTTAATGTTTGTGACATAAAGTATGAGGGATGTCTTTTAGTCTTTAATTTCTGAGTTTCCTCGGGGAGGATGTGGGGGGCTATTTAAGGACCCCAACCACCCCTAAGGAGATAATAATCTTTTTGAGAACTCTGGAGTTATTGCTAGAAATACACATTAGAGAGAGAGTTATTGCAAAAACGGGAGGATTTATTCACTCAGCATTGTTTTTTATTGCGAAGCTTTTAATACTTGACAGAGATTGTTGAGGGTGTATGGGGTGTTTCTACCTGCCTACCAGGGTGTATCTAGGGTGATTACTTCTCTCTCCCTCTAGCTAAGTTATTTGTAAGGTTCATTACTATTTCCTGAGTTATACACGAGAGTTTTGTGAGTTTAAACTGAGTTTATCTTCATTGGGTTTGTGTTTGTGTGTCCTATCATTAACCCAAGGCTTTGGCCAAGTTAGCTTGTCACGACCATAATCAAATAGGAGTTACGCCTCCATCTTATCTAAAGTACTCTATTACATTTGGTGACTTTGCTAGGGAGGCATTCTCCTAGGTAAGGAGTATGGCCCAAGATAATGCTACTCGAAGACTCAACTTTGATGATATCCAGCATAATGAAGAACAGGCTGCGAGAGAACTGGTGGCCCTAAGGGATGGGGCCCCTCGAGTAGAGGTACCTCCGGTTCTGACGGTGTCAGGGGTTCCAGGGGTGACACAACCTTCCACGAGCGCGGGGTTGGGTACCGCCCAGATTATGCTCCACATGAGCAAGTTTTATAAGTTTTTGCAAACCCCAGTAGCTTCAACTATGCTGGGAGGATTAGAGGATAATGTTTTCGTAACACCAGGAGTAGCTCCAACGGCCCCACCAAGTGCAGGTATTAATGGAGCGATCCCAGTAAGCGTACCCTCTATTGTGAATCCAGCAGTGGGAACCTTAGGAGCTTCGACGGCACCACCAATAACATTTTTTCAGATACAACGAGCACTCAGCCCGTGGCCCCGCCGCTGGTTTCCCCGGTAACATCGCCTATGGAGGAAATGAGAAAAGAGATGCAGAAAGAGATGTTGAAGTTCATGCAAGCTTCCTCGCAATCCGCTGGCGAGGTGACTTCGGTTTATGATGACTTTCGAACACCTTATCCTCATAAATACAATGATGAGCCTTACCTAAAGGACTATATTCCCCCTATCTTTGAAAAATATACAGGGATAGGTGGGAACCCGAAGGAGCACATTAAGCATTTTGTTCAACACTTAGGAGCACATTGTAATGATAAGAAGCTTAGATTGAGGGAGTTTTCCAAATCCCTAACCGATAAGGCATACATCTGGTACTCTCATTTGACTCCCAACAGTGTTTTTACGTGGGAGGAGATGCATGTATTGTTTGTCCAAAAGTTCTTTCTGGCAGAAGATGAGTTCACCTTGACCCAACTTAGTAGGGAGAAGCAAAGACCCGGGGAAGAGGTGGTGGCCTATGTTCAAAGGTTCAGGGAAAGGTCCCTCGATGTAAGGGAAGAAGCCAAAGAGTCCAAGTTGTTGCAGATTTGTGCTGAGGGACTACTTCCTGAAAATATTTTCCACCTTATCAACGGGACGCGCGAGGGGACTTTTGTAGCATTCTTGAAAGCGGTGAGAAACATCTCTTTGGTGGTGCGACCCTATCCGGTGGTAGCACCCATGATGTTCAGGCAACCGATGCAACTTGCGAGGGGAGGTGTCAACCCCCACGGGTAGGTTACGCTGAGGGGGAAGATAGGGGTAAAGAACCGAAGAGGGACAACAAGAGGAAGTTCGAAAGAGACAGGGAAGATCCACCACCATTGCCTTGTACGATATAAGAGGTTGTGAGTTGTTATAACGCGATGGTCCAAGGGGGAACATTTTATGAACCAAAAGGCATTCCGATGGAAGAACCCAATGCTACAACAAAGGCGGATCATAAATATTGTCAGATTCATCGAAAGATCCAACATCCAACGGAGAGTTGTTTCACACTAAGAAGAATCATTGATAAGTACATGAAGACGGGAACGTTGCAAATCCCTCCATAAAACGTTAACAACAACCCACTACCAGCACATGGGGCCAATCTTGTGGTGGCCTATGATGAAGAGGCAGAGAGAGGAGAAGGAGAGGTGTACGAGAAGGCTTTAGAAATTTGCACCAGGGGAATGGCTAATGTCGTGTTATCTTACGATGAAGCAAGCGCCAAGGATGTGGAGGATGTATATGACGCCAAAAGCGAAGAGGTAGACTCGACCTTAGAATATTTGGCAGTTTCAAAATCCCCGAAGTTCACTTGGTTCTTCAAACAAGTGGGGATTCCAAAGGAGAGTAGGTTGGAGATAACCCAGGCGATACTTGATATTTTGAAAAAGAATGTGGTCCCTTCGCTGAGATGTAAGGGACTCATGGCCAGGTTGGTGAGAAGGTTTATGTCAGAGGTAACCTTCAGCGATGCAGATAGGGCGGTAAGGTTACCTCACAATAGGCCATTGTATGTGACCGCCAGGGTCAACGGAGTTAGCTTCGCAAGGACTCTTATGGATGGGGGAGCTTCCATCAATATCATGCCAATCAACTCCTTCCACGCAGCCAATATTCCAGAAGGAAGTCTTGTCCCCGTGCCTTTGGTGATTTCAGGGTAAGATAATCAATCTTTCAAGTCCATCGGGTATGTTAACATCGGGATTGTAATGGGAAATCTGAATTCTCATATCAAGTTCCATGTTATAGAGAATGCAACTTCCTATCATCTGTTAATATGTGCTAAAGCGAATGTCAAGGGCACAGAGGTGACCATTAGGGATACAAAGAGGCCCTTCGCGGTTGAAGAAGCTCACTTGGTGGACGCAACATTTTACACGGAGTTAGAGGAAGATGTTCGGATCTTGACGAGGAGAATGGAGGGAGCATGGATTCCCTCGATCAAAGAAATGATGGGACCCTTAAATGAACAGAAGAAGGAGGTTACGAGCGGCCCAAGGAAAACAGCCAAAGAAGCTCAGCAGGTGGCCCCAAGGCCCTAAGGCATCTCGAAACAACTTAAAGACAGGATGATACCCAGAATGGACCCGATAGAGCATGAGGCTCAACGACAGAGCGTGCTGAGCCGGTTCTCAGGAGAAAAACTGGCCGAAGCTTCTAGAGAGAAGAAGAGGAAGGTGATCACCACTACCACCAGGCAATGCAAGAAAGTCGTTACTAAAGAAGGAAAGGTGGTGTACCGATTGTGATGGTGTGAGTGGGCGACCGATGAAACTGAGGATGAGATTGACCCGACATATGAATGTTTTTTGGTAGATAAACAGGGCAAGTTTATGGTGATAGAAAATTCTAGCATACAGGAATTTGTGGAAGAAGTCCCCGAGGAGCCAGATTACATGGCAAATCAGCCAAAGCCCCAGGCACAAGAGTTGGAGCCATTGAACCTAGCAAAGGAAAGAGAGGATCCCATCTTCATCTCGAAGAATCTCAGCACTTAGAAATGAGAGGCCTTGGTTGAATTGATTCAGGAGTTTATAGATGTCTTCGCGTGGAAATACACGAAAATAGAAGGGCTGGATGAGGAAGTAAGCTGCCATAGGTTGAACGTAATGCCTTCAGCCATTCCAGTGAAGCAGACAATAAGAACGTACAAACTTGAGCTGGATCTGAAGATTAAAGAAGAGGTCGATCGCCTGCTAATGGCAGGGTTCATCGTATCGATACAACACCCACTCTGGCTATCCAGTATTGTCCCACTGGGAAAGAAGGACAGAAACCAGATAAGGATCTGTGTGGACTTCAGAGATTTGAATAGAGCTTATCGTAAAGATGAGTTCCCTCTACCCTCCATCTATATCCTGATAGACACAATGGATGGTCATGATATGTATAGCTTCATGAATGGGTATGTGGGGTATAATCAGATCAAGATGGACCCCTCGAATGCAGAGAAAACGACATTCAGAACACCATTGGGTAACTTCATGTACAGGGTAATGCCGTTCGACCTCAAGAACACTGGGGTGACTTATCAAAGAACGATGATGGCCATTTTTCACGACTTCTTCCATAAATTTGTAGAATTCTATGTGGATGACTTGGTCATCAAATCAAAGGAGGAGGGGTCCCACCTGAGCGATTTGAGGAAGGCGTTTTCTCGTTGTAGAAGGTATAAGTTGAGGATGAACCCATTGAAGTGTGTTTTCAGAGTAACGAGTGGGAAATTCTTAGGCTTTGTGGTTTATCGACAAGGGGTGCAAATGGACCAGGACAAACAGCGGGAGATCTTGGAAATGCCAAGCCCTAAAATAGTGAGGGAGTTGAAGAACTTCCTCAATAAAGTCTCCTACCTTAGGAGATTTATGCCTGGATTAGCCGAAGTAACACACCCACTGATGCAGCTGTTGCGAAAGCGCACGAAGTTCAGGTGGGAGGAGGTTCACCAAGAGTCTTTCGCTGGGCTGAAGAAGCTACTGGTTTCACCACAGACCATGATTCCCCCACGGGTAGGAATGCTGTTGCAGTTATATCTCATATCTACCACGAGGTCCGTCAGAGCTTTTCTGGCACAGGAGATTGATGGGAAAGAACGACCAGTCTACTACCTCAGTAGAATCATACATGATCCAATGATTAGATATAGTAGCCTAGAAATGTATTGTTTAGCCTTAGTCTTTGTAGCACAACAACTTAGGCATTATATGCTATCTTTTACGATTCATATTGTAACTAAATGTGATCCTATTAAATATTTGTTGGCAAGAACTATATTGATTAGCAGGGAAGCTAGGTGGTTCCTCATCCTTTCAGAATATGACTTGAAGTGTGTAGTTCCTCGCGCAATAAAGATCCAGGCGTATGCCAATCTATTGGAAAATTTTCCATCAGGAACGTTTAAACCACTTAAAGAAGAAATTCCAGGAGATGACCTACAAGACAATTATCTGGGTGCAACCGAGGAGGAGTGGACGATGCAGTTCGATGGATCTTCGGCAGAAAAGAAGGGAGGGGCAGGGGTTATTCTTTCAAAGGGAATATAAGAGATTTGCCTTTCCTACAAGTTAGATTTCCCTTGTTCCAATAACGAAGCAGAGTACGAGGCATTTGTACTAAGGTTACTGGAGACTCTTTGAAGGGGAATTCGTTCACTCTGCATTAAGGGTGATTCAAACTTAGTATTCCAGCAAGTAAATGGAGAATATGCGTTGAAGCACATGAACCTGGCACCATATAGAACGATCAACCAGAGACTCATCGTCTAGTTCCATCAAACTAAGATCAAGAGACATCCCAAAACGATGAACCGCCATCCAGATGCGTATGCAACTATGACCCAAAAAATGGTCATGAGGAGCGATATAACTATCATCATGATCCAACGAAGAACAACTCCTTCGGTGGTGTAATTAATGCTACCAATGGGGGAGGACGCGGACTGCAGGGGAGAGATTAGGAAACAACTGGAGTCTGGCGAAAGGGTAATGGGGCTAAGAGAGTGGGACCAATACTTTACAAACCAGGGAAACCTTTACTTCAGAAATATAGAAGGGTGGCTGTCGAGATGCATCGGTCCAGAAGAGGCAGCACAGAGATTGAAGAAAACGCATGAAGAATATTACAAAACGACTGAGATCCCCCTTTATAGAAGAATTCAAATGGAAAGATATTTCTGGCCTAATATGAAGAAAGATGCGGCCGAGTTACAACAGAAGTGAGAAAAATACCAATTATTCTTCGAGGCGGCTAAATGTCATTTCTTTGAAACTCAGACTGATTAGAGACAGCCCTATATTTACTTCATTAAAGATGGAGTTGTCCCAATGGAGAAAATTAATGCGATGGGACTCCGACAAAGAGACCCAAGATTTTATGTATAGGAGGGATAACTTCATCGAAGGGGATACTTCAATAGGCCGCTGCGTTGCATCACGAAGGAAGAAGCAGCTGAGGTCCTCAAACAAGCGCACGATCCAGCCCACATAGGAGGGGCCAAGTTGTATGATCAGTTGATGACGTTGGGGTATTATTGGCCAACGATGGAAAAAGATGCTGCTGAGTTCGTTCGAAAATGTAAAGCTTGCCAACTATATGGAAACATGATCCATGCCCCATCGGTGGACTTACACTCTCTGGCAATGCCTTACCCTTTTCACACTTGGGCGTTTGACCTGGTGGTGGCAATACATCCTTCTTCGAGGGGAAAGATATGAATACTAGTTGCAACGGAGTGCTTCACAAAGTGGACCGAGGCAATACCACTCAGCAGGGCAACGACTGGGGTGGTGAGCAACTTCATTAAAGAATAAATTATTTGTCATTTTGGGATCCCAAAGGTTATTCTCTCAGATAAGGGGACGCCCTTCGTCAATTCGGAAGTAATAATGCTCACAGACAAGTACTCCATTGTTCACCATACTTCAACGGTGGCATACCCAAAGGGAAATGGTCAAGCCAAAGTGACTAACAAAATATTGGTTAATGTTCTGGCCAAGGTGATGGAGGACTTCCCAGGATCATGGGACGACAAGATACCAGCAGTGTTATGGGCCTATCGAACAACCAAGAGGAAACCCACAGGGTACACTCCGTTCTCGCTTGTTTATGGGGCAGAGGCAATCCTTCCTGTGGAATTAGAAGTTCCCTCTGCCCGATACACATTGCAAAGCAGCATGCTCCCTCATAATAGACACGTGCAGTTGGAAGCGTGAGACGAGCACAGAGATAATGCGATGCAACACTTTCAAATGTACACAAAATAACTCTCTAGGGCATATGATAACTTGGTAAGACCCAATAAGTTCGTGGAGGGAGACCTCGTTTTGAAAGCAGCGGTGAAGCACATCAGGTGACTTCCTCTATCGAAGTTTGCAGCCAATTGGGAGGGACCTTTTGTTGTAAAAGAAGCTCATGAATCAGGATATTGCTTAATTTCTAGGATAGAGGAAGACAAGCCATTTAAAATTAACAATAAATGGCTGAAGGTTTATCATGTGTAGACAATTAAGTTTGAACAATGATTGTAAATAACTGTTGTTATGAATATACAAGTTTTAGTTATGACTTGAGCAGAATGAAAGAGTTGCAGAAATATAGAAATTTATAACATACAAAAGCAGTTGTAACATACAGAAGAAGTGGAAAATATACATTTTTCATTCATTTGTAAACGATGGAGAATTACAAAATTGGGAACTACTGCCTAAGAAATACATAGAAAGAAGCAATAGGAAGATATATATAAGTGTTGACTAGCCTAAGAGGAACCATAGGTCTGAACATGAGAAAAAATCTCCGGGAAGGCCCGAAGAAGCTGTAGTACAAGACTGTTGGGTATTGATGGAAACCTCCAACCTCGTTTGTACTTGTGCACATATGATAAGGAGTCTTTCTCATTTCAACTTGTCCAGACGCAAAGCTTTTTCGGCATCATCTACCTCCTTATCAACTGCTTCTAGAAGGGGTGCTATTTCGGCCAACCTGGCTTCTTCAGTTCGTTGGTCCTGCTGATGCTTCTGCAATAATTCCCTCTGCTTGATCAGTTGCTGGCTCTTTAAAGTTTTTAAATACGATATAAGCCAGTTAAAATAAAAACCATCACGACTCAACTCCTTCAAATAACCAAGAAATTGGTTAAGGAGTGGTCTGGTAACGGTCGCAGTGGGAGTGCTAGCAATTTCTGCAACAATGGTAGCCATGCCTTACAACCTATAACTCATGACAGAGATATTGGAACATAAGCAATCCACTGAGAAGGTTTCAGGATGGTGATTCGCAAGTTGCTCGATCACTAGTCGATGAGTGGAAGGCATTCGGGGAGAATGTTGAAGCACCATTAAGAAGAATGCATGAGGAGCTAAATCCGAAAAAAGAAGCTCGCACCCAGATTCACTCTCCGCTCCAGCATCGGTTGTGGAACCTTGGTCACCATGGACAGAATATTTCGAGACGGAAGGTTCCCGATAAGGTGAGCCAACAGGCGAAAGAACAGGTGGAGAAGTCTCTCGTACAACCTGAGATAAGAAAAGTAATGAGTTTATGAAAAATCTTAACAAGTGTTTTCATTGTTAAGTCGCCGTTATAGGTAGAGTTTATGAAAAATCTTAATAAATGTTTTCATTGTTAAGTCACCGTTATAGGTGGAGTTTATGAAAATTCTTAACAAGTGTTTTCGTTGTTAAGTCACCGTTATAAGTGGAGTTTATGAAAAATCTTAACAAGTGTTTTTATTGTTAAGTCACCATTATAGGTGGAGTTTATGAAAAATCTTAACAAGTGTTTTCATTGTTAAGTCACCGTTATAGGTGGAGTTTGTGAAAAATCTTAACAAGTGTTTTCATTATTAAGTCACCGTTATAGGTGGAGTTTATGAAAAATCTTAACAAGTGTTTTCATTGTTAAGTCACCGTTATAGGTGGAGTTTATGGAAAATCTTAACAAGTGTTTTCATTGTTAAGTTACCGTTATAGGTGGAGTTTATGAAAAAAAAAATTAACAAGTGTTTTCATTGTTAAGTCACCGTTATAGGTGGAGTTTATGAAAAAAAACTTAACAAGTTTTTTCGCTGTTAAGTCACCGTTATAGGGGAGTTTGCAAAAATTCTTCGACAAAAATGCATAGAATTAATGAAAATACCTCAGTCACGGCCGGGGCAAGAACGGGAGTCACCATAGTAGCCATAGGGGCAGGAACCATTGGGGGCGGGCTCATTACCTCAGAAGCCATAATGGGATCCCTGGTTGCAAAAGCCTCAACGGCAGGCAAAACTCCCTCACCAACATAGGGGACCGAAGCCAGCATGGATTATTCACTGGTATAAAATGAGGGGCTCCCAAATAACGCATCAACAGGGGTGGATGCAGAAAAACCACCACGATGGGAAGAAGCACCAACCTTGGCCTTATACGCGTGCAAACCTTCAAGAGAAGGTGGGGAAAGATTGGGAAAAAGATGCAACATGAAGTTTAGTGTTAAAAAAAGATAAGAGGAATAAGCACAGAAAAAGGGGAAAAGCACCTCTAAATGTCACTTACCTCAGTTATGGTACGAAAAAGGGGAATTATGGTCAAGGGTCTCGTTAGCACCGTGGGAATACAAACGTTGGCTAACAATGAAGACACTTCAACCTAGGGCTCCCCAAAAATCTCAAGGTTCAGCATTATAAATAAATAATGGGGTGAGACTGAAAGGACATTATACCAAACAAATTATAGAGGAAATCATACCTCGGGCTCATCTTCTTTAGCCAGAACGATGGGCAGAAGAAGCTCGGGTGGAGAAGATAAACTAGAAGGGATGGAGAGAGTTGTCTCTGGTCGCGAAGAGACGCCCACTGAGTCAACAGCATCACCTCCCACAGTAACATCCCTTACACGCTGAGAGGCTGAACGGCGGGAATAGTTGAGCCCGATCATGGGTGAACGAGGAGGAGTCACATCGGGTGGCAAAACACCGAAGCATCCCCCCACGAAAGGGCTCACAGGGGGACTATGGGGATTGGCACTTTCTTCTTCAACCTCCTGCACCAAAGTCACCAAAATGCATAAGCAAATGTACTTTTTCCTTAAGTAAATGGAAAATGATAATAGAAAAAGTATACATACCTCAGATCTGATAGGTGAGGGGGCATGAGATAAAGGCACCTGAGGAGTTTGTCTCCTCTCGGACTTGGTACCTAGAGTTTTCTTCCTCATTCCTGATGCACCAGTGCTAGTACCTCGAAGAACGTTTGAGCTTTTTCTCCTCTTCATCGTGGGCTCGGTGGGATCAATAATGATTGTGGGGAAGGTTCCCGGTGGAGGAACAACTGGAGCGCGCCGTTGGAACTCAGCGTTTATGCATGCCACCTCAGCTTACACTTTCCTTCCCAACTCCTCGGCTATCTCTGCAGGCATATGAGGAGGAACAGAGGCAATGGGTAATGCCTCCTTAGGAGCTTGAGATTTAGTCCGGGACTTGACTTGGAAAAAGCCCCGCTCTTTGCCTTTTGTCCTGAAGGTTCATCGGTAGCAGCTTTGGTCGAAGGGACATCTTTCTTAGAGGCTGCAACACTCTTGGGTTTGGACGTAGTAGTAGGGATCATGGAACAAAGGGGAGGAAGCTCAGTGGGATATGCCTTGGGGGTCTTACTCATAGGGAACTCAACCCCAAGAATGGAGTTGCCCTTTAAACCCAGCTCCAACGCAGAAAAGGAAAGAACTAGAGGGTACACTGGATCCCCCTCGATGAACTCTGCAATATCAGCCAATTATTTCAGCTAGTATCATGTAGAGAATAGAGAGGACACATTCCCTTGCCTTTTGTTGCTGGGAATGGTTACTCGCCCAGCCATTGCAGAACTTATTCCCCATGCAGCGGTAGATGAAAATAGGGAGCAGGCCTTGCTAAAATAAACCTTGGGGTTTAATGATTGAAAAACTAGGCGAGGAGCCCCCTAATCAAAACTAAATTAGCGGCTGCATCGATTGGGATTGTAGTGCTCACTGGTATATCCCCACTCGGTATAGGAAGGCAGATACCCGAGGGAGAACAGAACAACCACGGCCAGCGAAGGATCTTCAATATCTGCGCCTACCTCCACTAACCTGGCTTCATATTGAAAAAACTCACAGTTGTGAACAAAGATGTCCTCTTCATAGGGCCTCATAACGAAGTCCTCGAAATGATCAATCACAGGGATCAACTCCTTTCGACTCTGTTTCTTATGATAAAGGAAGGAGCATGGGGGCAGAATTTTTTCCCCAGAAGGAGGACGGTTGATCTTGGCCGCTACGGCAGGAAAATGAACATAGAGGAAGCTCTTCAGAAGGACACAGTTGGCAAAATTTGCCAAGTTATATCGACCCAGAGATCGTTCCACGTCGAGGAGGGTCCTATCGAGCCATGTATAGAGAGATCCCAATGCAATTGCAGCCAGTGGAAGCTTGGTACCTCGGGATAAAGGAAGGGATATATTGATAAGGTCCCTTCGAGGCTGGTCATTAGGTTTTCCCAGTAAAAGGAAACAGGAACGAATGACAAGGATATAAGTAGGAAGTTCCAACGATGTACCTTGACCAGGGGCACCTCCATAAGAACTACCTTCAACAGAATCCTTGAAGAAATAATTGATAATTGGGGAGAAAGTGGCCTTGTTCGATGAACTGGTGCAACTTCAACATATTCAGTCCAACTCCAAATGGTCAGCAGTCTCCTGGGCATCCAGAGCCTCATCAGTATAAGGCTCATGGCCTATTGCTTCAAGGCCCAGGAGCTCACACACATCTTCCAACATCACCGTGAACTCACCCCATGCATCGATGAATGTATGGGTAGTAACGTTCCAGCGAGACACCAGAACAGGAATGGAAATATTATTCTTGGAAAGAGTGAACTCACCAAACCACTTAACCCGTTGTAGCCCAATCTTGGTGAGCATTTCAGCATGGGAACTCTGCATGTGGGAGTTCCATGCAGCAAACTGAGCAGGAGAACCCCCGGGTGCTTCAAACTCAATGTGGGACCACGGGAAGTCCCCTCGCTCTAAACGAAATCAGAGAGTCCCCTTGGGAGGAAGAAAACCCCACTCAGTAGAAGCTTCGTCTTCATCACCCAGCAATAGAGGGTCAAACTTAGAAGAAAAATGGACCCTCTTACATGCACCAGTAAAATCATCACCTTGCCCAAAAATAGGTGATCGACGGTAAAACCTTAGTTGTTACTGGCGGTCAGCATCCAGGGTAGTGGTAATGGTGGAGGTAGGAGGCGAAACATTGGTGGAAGACATGGTGGGGTTTCTTGAGGACGCCATAGCAGATATCGATAAAGTAACAAAAAAGCTTTGAGACAGAAGGGTTTGAGAACTAGAACGAGAACGAGAACGAGAACGAGAACGAGAACGGAGGAACACGATCACAACTAGGGGTAGAGAAGGTGATAGAAGAAAGAAATTAGGTAAGAGCTTAATAACAATGGAGTTCTCACATATTTTCTCTCCCTAAAGCGAACGGAAGCTTGAAGACGATGATAACAAAGTAAGAGAAAAGAAGGGTTAAGTGTTGGGATATGGCCGTTTGGAATTTTTGAGTTTGGCGTTTTGATTTTCCCACCATCGCACATGCGCGGACGCCTATAATCATTTCAAATGAACACGTGGCACTTCAAAAAGTACTTTGGCAGTTGAAAAGACAGCGGCACGTCATCAATAAACTGACGCATAGGGAACACAAAGCGTTGCCTTCTTGATCAAGTTTCAGTTTTGGCACCAAAAATTTTTGTCAGACATATCCAATAAACTTCTAACGAAGAAGATCCCACATGTCCAAACATTTTTTGAACATAGCGAAGCACCACGAGGGAGAATCTCATTTATCAGGAGTCTAAACGAGTATTTGAGAAGGTTAGTAGGTCTTTCGGGAGAACTTCAAATATTAAAGCTAGAACGGTTGAGGATCAGCACGAGGAAAAAGTAACGATGTCCCCTCGCCCCAGCCCCAATGAGAATGACGCTTCGGCTTAGGTACATCGAGGAGAATTTTACTTTTTCCAGAAAATTATATCGTTGTGGTTCTAACAGGGGAAAGAAGGCCAGAATTTTCTCACGCAGAGAAGGTTCATCGGATTGAGAAGTTTTCGTGCAGGTATTTCTTATTCCCACAACAAACCCCTCCACGAGGAGGCAAACATAGAGGGGGCTTGAAGGTAATCCTGAGATTAGGGATAATCCACCCATTAGCAACAGTGTTTGGGATTAAGACAGCATGGCAGCTCAAGCAAGGCAGCTCAAGCATGACAGCTTGGCGTGGCAACTCATACTGTAGCTTGTTTGATTACTTAGTCATATTGTATCTTTATTTATATTGGCTATGATCTATAACGATTATAATGATGTAACGAGAATAATGAGTCTGTGTGAGGTCAAACGGTACTCGCGAGAGACTAGGCTTGGCAGGGCTTGGGAGAGCTTTCATGCTCTATCGAACGATGACACCGTGGGAACTTTAGAGGGACCTGGCTTGGAGGATTGAAAAGTGAGGCACCGTTGGGGATTCCCTGACCATCTTAGATACACCAGGTAAAACATCGAAGGACCCTGACCGTGGAACCTCGGGCGGAGCAGCTTTGAGTTCCATCGGGCATTGAGTTGTGAACCAAACAACCCTCTACTTAATGTCACATCTACTGTAGGTGATATCACTAGCTAGATAAACAATGTCAGACCTGTATTTGAGTAAACCACCGTGGTATTTGGGGCTTTCAGGCAGTTGGTGATCCACCTCTGCGACAACAGCCTCCTGACACACAGTGGTTGGGCAAAAGGCATGTCTTGGCATTAATGTTTGTGACGTGGAGACAACTAGTGCAACAGGTATTTAATGTTTGTGACATAAAGTATGAGGGATGTCTTTCATAGTCTTTAATGTCTGAGTTGCCCTGGGGAGGATGTGGGGGGCTATTTAAGGACCCCAACCACCCCTAAGGAGATAATAATCTTTTTGAGAACTCTGGAGTTATTGCTAGAAATACACATCAGAGAGAGAGTTATTGCAAAAACCAGAGGGTTTATTCACTCACCATTGTTATTTATTGTGAAGCTTTTAATACTTGACATAGATTATTGAGGGTGTATGGGGTGTTTCTACATGCCTACCAGGGTGTATCTAGGGTGCTTACTTCTCTCTCCCTCTAGCTAAGTTACTTCTAAGGTTCATTACTATTTCCTAAGTTATAAACGAGAGTTTTGTGAGTTTAAATTGAGTTTATCTTCATTGGGTTTGTGTTTGTGTGTCCTATCATTAACCCAAAGCTTTGTCCAAGTTAGCTTATTATGACCATACTCAAATAGGGGTTACGTCTCCATATTATCTAAAGTACCCTCTTACAATATGAAAGGATAATACGCTGTTATTTAGTAGACATATACATCTGTATGATAATTAATGCGCATTTAATGCGTAGCTGTCTTTTGATTCTCGTGATTTGGATGTTCTGCACGTTAAGTAGCTCAGACCGCTTAAGTTGCTCGATACGCTTAAGTTATTTGGGGCGCCACAGTTGCGCGGTACACTTAAGTTGCTCGTCTAGAGTATTTATATTTTCCATGTAGGTTGACACTTGTCTTCAAGTAATTGGTCCATGTCAGCAGACTAGATTTGGTATCAACAGAGTGATTGATAAATGTAAAATGGAAAAATCGGAAGAAGAAATCGTGGAGGTATTATGTATGTTGGAACGGTATTTCCCTCCTTCCTTTTTTGACATTATTATTCACTTACCAATTCACGTAGCTCAAGAAGCTCTACTATGTGGACCAGTACAATTTCGATGGATGTACCCATTTGAGAGGTAGTGTAGAATCTATTTACATTCATTGATAAATTGAAGCTACACACATACTTATTTCTATTTTGTCATTAGGTTTATTAAGTTACTGAAGGTTTATGTTAGGAATCGTGCACGACCTGAAGGATGCATAGCAAAATGTTATTTGGCCGATGAGATTGTAAAATTTTGTAGCTCATACCTAAAACAAAGAGCAAACATAGGTGTTCCTCTATCTCGAAATGAAGAGTTTAAAGATGAAACCATCCTTGGAGGTTTCCCTATTTCTAAAGGGAATCCAATAACACTATCTGATGACATGTTAAAAATAGCTCATCTTTATGTGATATTTAAGAATCCCGAAGTTGAGCCATATATTGAGTGAGTTTAATAATATTAGTGTTATATAAATTTCTTATACTGTTTATATGGTTACAAAATTTTCTTTCATTCATATTAGAATGCATTTCGACGAGCTAAAGCATTTTGATTGAAGTTTATCTCAGGATGCGACCTTGTTACATAAGAGACATATTGAAACATTATCTTTGTGGTTTGCAAATAAGGTGGGTAATTTCTACATCGTGCATTGTAAATGTTTAATGTTATATATCTTAATAAATATTCAAAGTGTTTTAATTATAATCTTGTGAACAAATTAAGGATGAGGCCAATACAAGTGACATATCTACAACCTTAAATTGGCTAGCTGTTGAATCACGTCATTTTGCAATGTCGTATTATAGCTACATTATTAATGGAAAACAGTTTCACACCTCAGCAGTTGAAAAATCCACGCAAGATTGCAGTGTTTTTTATGAGGTCGAGACTATATGTAGATCCAGTTAAAGGGATACCGCACATATGGTTGCAAATGTTTCTTATTATGTGATCATACAAGATATACTATTATTGGACTTTCACAAATTTCGGCTACCTATCTTCCTATGTGATTGAGCCAACATTGCCAATGGAGTTAAAATTGAAGATGGATTCACTTTGGTTAACCTTCACCGAGAACAAATATCAATTGAAAATAAATCCTTTTATTCTAGCATTACAAGCAAAACAAGTATTTTATTCTAGAGAAATTACCACATCAAATTGGTATGTATTTCTTAAGGCTCCGCCACGAGGTTTTCACAAGCTAGAGACATATGATGAGAGTGCTTATACATCATATTGTCCAATTGATGTATCCAATCTTAACAAAAATGATGGGGATAAAGATGAGCGACGTGTGAGGATAGATTGTGAGGGCATCATTGTTTGACTATTGATGATGGTAGAAATTTGACATTGGACTTGAATCTATTTTATTACTTTAAAATGGAATCCCTCCATCTAGTTTTAGTACTTATTATATTGCAAGAGATTCTGATGTATTTTCTTTTTATGTATTTATTTTGTTAATTTTTAGTTTTGAGCTATGGGTTTATGAGTTAGTATTTGATATATTACCACACCTTTATATTGGTCTTTCCATCTTTACATTATGTTGAATCACTTTATGTTGAACTCTAGAGTAACTTAAAACTACTGGTATCACTTTCTCAAGCATCATATAAGTAAGATGAGCAAATGTTCAAATCTTAGAAGCAGGTGTTTTCGTAATAGAAGCAGCATAAGCAAGATTAGTAGGGGGACTGGGGCAGGGGAAGTAGAAGTAGCAGTAGCAGGGGAGATTGGGGTAGTAGCAAGTGATGTTGCCATTAAATGACTTTTTACATTATTCTCCCTATGTAACCAGTACAATATGCACATGGGATTAACTAATAAAATTGTTGTTTTGTGCGTTTTGAACATACTCTCTTTTTTCACCGTGTTAATCATTGTTTAATGTCCACCACTAAGTTTAAACTTGATGATCTGGTGCAAATTGCAAATTAAATTTGCTTCTCACAACTATGTACTCTTTATTATGTTTTTTTTGTGGTATTGGTATTACTTTTTTAGTTGCGAATATGATATATATATTATATATAATCATGTTTTGATCTATGAATAGGTGATTCTTTGCATAACGTAAGGACTAACTTTCAAGACCCTAACAATGTGCTACAGAGTTCATTAGTGATCTAGGGAATGCAACTTTATCTGGTCAATTGGTCTTGCAGATTGGCCTGAAGAATTTGCAGTATTTGTAAGTTTACGCTATCAATACTTTGACATATCAATAATTATTTTTAAACTTAATAACTTCATGATGATCTATGATGAATTATGGATGAGAAGTTTTTTTCCTTTAACGTGTTCAAAGTGTAGGCATTCTCCTTTGTACGTGTATGGAATTGTCCTCTTTAGAGACTTTTTCCCTATTTCTCATATCATAAATGGATAATTGAAATCTTGATTCCAAATGGTTGGGATATAATTGGATCATATTGATCAGCATATGGTAGTTATAGGTCTAATTAGGCTATGTTCTTTCCTCACTACACATCACATAAATTGCAAATCGGGTGCTTAACAACATCTTGATAAAAGAGATGAAAAAGTTTGACTCACAAATGGAAGCCTTGAAGACTCAAATCTTCTTGGACGAAAATGTCATCGTTGATGGCATGGATGGTTATGTTAATTTCCTCTCTCTTCAATACGACTCTATTGGGACACCGAGCCCACCTGGTTTCACTTTCTCCTTCATCCTTTTTTTATTTTTCGAAATCACCTTTTTAATGTCCCAATTTTCGATTTTATTTTAATGAACACATCTTGTACTAGTGTAGTCAGAAAAGAAAAAGGCAGTTACTGTTGGTTCTTAGTTAAACTAAATTTCCTGCAAAGAATAGTGCATAATTCTTTACTACCTCCTATACTATTTCTTTAATTCTTATGGTCTAGGTGGATGTTAATTTTTAATGTCAAGCACTGCAAATGGCACAACAGTAATTAGAGATTTTTTTCTTGCACGTCTACTCTCAGTTTGTGACTAAGACATCAAATGTTAGAACACTATCTTAGCGTATGCCTAAGACAAGTCCTGTATGATGCAACAAATAAAAGATTTCAAAAGGGATTCATTTGAAATCATAAGGAATTTCAGACTACTTGTCAATACTGACTCTCTTGTTACCAAACCATTAGACCTGTACTAGCCTACTATGCACTAATAAAATATTTGACCAAATAATGTGAGCAGACAAGTAGCCTTGAAGAATCATTATTTGGTAACTTTTAGTCATTTGTGTAATAAAATTTATGTATTTCACTTATATTAAGAAAATCAAATTTTATGAAGAGGAATTGGTGGAGTTATGGGGAGCATGAGATGAGTGTCAATTTTGCATGTACATATGATACCTCGGTCGTCTAAAGCAAAATAAATACTCACTTTTATGCTGTCCTATCACATGAATAAAAACTTCTTCTAATTATATGAAATGAAAATGGCATTTAATCAAAAACATCTTCTAATATTTGTGAATTGTACAAAAGCTTTTTTCATGAAATTACACACCCAATTTTTGAAAGTGTTCTCAATAAGGGTTACGAAGTCGATTCACGCTCACTAGATCTAACTTCTACTTCCACAAGTTGAAACAACCTCAAAATGGGAATACCTCTCTATAGTTTATGAACTCAACTGAAATGTTTTGCTCAACACAACACCAAGGTATTTAATACTGCTATATAACATTATTAAATTATCATTTCTAACGGAGCTCTTGATATTGTATTAGCACTCAAATATAAGAAACATGTTGTACTACATAATATGAAAACTTAAGAGGCAATAGTCGGATACAATGGACAAATAGTATCTCATAAATGTAACACCCCGCCTAATTAAATACCGGGTGGCCAGTTCCATACCAAATTAAAACAGAATATACAGTTGGCTCATTCTTAGCATCACTGTCGAAAACATTTATAAATCACCCAATACCCAATTAAGCTGGTGTTAAAAACTTCCAAATTTTAATTTCAACAAAAATCATTTTTAGTCTACGAATAACACTACACATATTATTCTACAACACTAATAACCGAACATATAACACAAAAGAATCTAAATGTAACTGGAATAAACATTCCCAAATAATAATCCAACACAGTAATCCCAACAATAATAAACGTATTAAAATGACACGAGTACAAGACTATTTGATTCAGATAGGAAGCAGATAACTGAATTCCTTTAGGCGACATTCCCTAAATAAAAGAACACTATGAATCAAATGAAGATAGGCATCTAAGTAATAGTCCATAGCTCCATAGCTCGTCATAATCCTCTAAGGTTGGCATCCCTGCTGCTGGACACCTGATATAGAAGGTACAATAGAAAAGAGAATATATAAGGAAATGGGTCAGAGCCCGATGTGAAAATAATTTTGAAAATAGCAAGTATTTAACAAGTGCAATAAAGAATTTATTATGTACACGTTAGTATCAGACTCTCACTTGATATTCTCACCTATCATCTAGAGTGCACGCTTAACGTTTCCTATTAACCTTCTAGTTAATGGTTCCTCCTAACTAGTTTCCATAATATGATTCTATCCCATATCATAACCCCGTATGTCCCATTCCATACGTCGTATAATCATTCATATACTTTTCCCATTAATATGAATTAAGATTTTCCAATAAATATTCATTAACTTGATTCCATTCTCTTTTTCTATTCACTGTCATCTATAATTATCACACAGTAGATTGATCTAACCACTACATATACATTCATTTAATTCATTATATATATACATATTTAATACGGCACCCCGAGACACAACTGAGGTGCATGCATTACTCTGCTATCACGTCCCAGTATCGCTGGTCGCCGAATAGGGGACTAAAGGTTCGGTAAGGATTCCTCGTACCACAAACATCAACATAAAAATTGGAGGCGAACATAGTCCTCATACCCACGGGTCACGCACATACCTACGTTCCCATAGTCAGTGGACTTATCAACTCCCCGGTAAGTCTTTCATAATCCTATGTTCTCGAGCGACAAATCAAAGATCCATGGATTCATCATGATATGACTTCCCTCATGCGCAAACCTCCAATTGATAGCAAGTAAGCTAGGTATGTCATACACATAAATTATCAATCAATCAAAAATGCATTTTCATCTACCTATATAAATATAATATCAACAAGGTACTCACACTACCCTAAGATAGTTCTCATACATAGCATTATATCTCTTAAATCCTACGTATTAAAATATTAAGACTTTACTTCTTTAATTTAATTATTCCAGAGTCTCACTCATTATTCAAGGTTTAAATAGGTTTTCCTCAATATATTTATTCAGTAGGAAATCGTTAATATCCTACTAGTCCATATCATCTTATCTCCTGAATTACTACGAATTAATTTCTCCTTTAATTAGGGTTATAACCGATAGTTTCTAATCTCTAATAAACACCTCTTCTATCACCTAGTATTGAACCCTCTTGTAAACCTAAGGCTGCCCAGGTAATTTATTAAGTTTACCTTACTGGACCTATCATTAATCCTCATGCATACAAATTAGAATCTAACACGTGAATCTAGAAATCGAAATTTCTTTCAATGTAATAATCATAATTCTAATCAATTAAATCCCAATCACATTGATTCGATTCTTATCTAGGGCTTACTGATCTTCCCTAAGTCCCATTATATCCATTTTATAGTCACCAAAGTTGTACAAAAGGTTTGGGATATGAACAAGCATTAAGAAAGAAACAACATCATGAATTGTGGGAAGGTCGATTGATCGAAGGTAGGGGGTCGATCGATCGATCACCCAGATATCAGCCCAGATTTCTGCAATTCTTATACTACGGGTTTCATAACTTTTGATCATACAAACCTTCATATTAACAACCCAAATTCCTTAAAATCCTTACTACATGATATAGCAACATATGTAAATGATTTCTAATGATCTAAACATCCTAAAATCATCAAGAGTTTGAATTAAAAGCACATATTTATCCTCTTTTTATCTAGAAAATTATATTCATGATATCTTCAAGAACACACCAATGATTCTCAAAATTTCTTCAACAACTTAATGATTATTTCGTGGATTACTATCTACCTATAACATGAGTTTGATTCCTATATATTTCCATTTTCCAGAAATCAATCATCAACTCTATCTTTATCTTCCAAACATGTAAAATCTCATATTTTCAATAACTATCCTAACGTGGACAATATACTAACTAGATTGCAATTATCAAATACTTGCCTCTAATGAAGATTTGATCCTTTGGGGTTGTATAACACAGGTGGTTCTCCCCTTCTCCGGTCACTTCCGATGGTGGTTGGTGGTGGTGACCTTTGATCCTTGGTTCTCCTCCTTTCAAAGCAAGCTTCTCTTCTCCCAAGCACCATTTCACTCTCTCTCAAAAGGTGACCTCTCAATTTTGTGTGGAAGAGATGACTAAACCCACGTACAACTAATCTCCAAATATTTATAATAAGACAAAATTCGAAATCACTATTCACCTCCTGTAAAAATGACCAAAATGCCCTTTTTGGGTGTCTTTTCATTTCCAAATGACTCGAGACCCAAAACCAATATTCAAATAGACTTTTATGACTATTTCAACCCTTCCGAATGCAGCGACACACTCGAAATGACTATAAGGTTGATAAAAATAAGTTTCCTTTTTAATTTAACAAATTTGTCCCGACACGTCCCATACCGCGCCCGACTAAAAATTTAAATTACTGAATTAATAACTCACAGCAATATCAATAACATCACATTCATATATTACCTAAATATCTTTAAGTAATATTCAGAATCATTCATTTTAATATCCAAAATTCGGATAAAACGCAAATGAATTAATTTATAATAAAATCCAATTAATCCATTAATTTAAAATATAATCCATTTTAAAAGTCATTAAAATTACGGGGTATTACATACTTCCCCCCTTATAACATAATTTCGTCCCGAAATTCAGAAAGATAAATCATACTGATAAGGTCAACTCTGAGTATAAATCTCACATCGCAAGTAATCTATATCGTACCGCCCAAACAGTACATTAACGAAAATCCCCATTGATGTTATACGCCAAGCCTCACCATATAGTTTCAACTGAATCCAATTTAAACTTTACCCAATCCTCCCTATACCATCCTCGTGACAAAGTTTGAAAAAAAATGATCCTTAATCATTAAGTAAATAAATCCTGATGGCACAACTACTTACTGTTTCATAATTATGAAAAATACTATAATCCAACCATCCAGGGCGTCCATACACCCTATCGTGTATCTTTCATTATAAAATGGATATGGTTACCCGCATAATACTCTAATTTATCGCAAAGGTTATAAACTCATATCCTAAAGACATAACTTATTTCGACTCCCAACGTTTGTTAGTTTCATGCGTGCAAGCGAAATCCAAACAAGGAACCCCCCCGATACACTACTACCTAAAGTAGTCGGTCATTGAAACTCCTCAAGTCCTTAGTCAATAGTATATAACTTCTCTAAGGGTCTTATCGATTTCAAATAAAAATCTTCTCATCTACTTTCTTGTTAAAGACAAGACGATGGGTATAGAAGTACATACGCTCTCATATACCACAAGTCAATCCACACCGCTAGTAACATCATTTTCGAATATCCCTAAAGTAAGTAATTCTGCGATAAAAATCAGACCCATGTGATGACATGAAAAATCACTACACCAAATCCTGCGAATGGTCACGCCGAGTTGGTCACGGCCCAAGTCCGCGACCCGTTGGTCGCGGACTTGGGCCGTGACCAAGGCAGTTTTTGGCGTGACCATATTTATTATCACACTAGATCATGGATGCTTTGAAAGTGGTCACGGCCTAAGTCCCTGACCATTGTGGGTCACGGACTTGGGCCGTGACCCGACCGTGACCTTCTTGGCGCCAAATTCGCGCCAAAATTCCCTCCAAACTGGTCGCGGATGGGGTCACGGCCCAAGTCCGTGACCAAAGGCATGACGAAGTAAATAACACACACATTAAGGGTCACGGCTGAGGGTCGTGACCATTTCTGGGTATGGGTCACGGCTTTAGGCCGTGACCATCCTTCATTCGAGCAGTGGTGGTGATGGTTTGCAGGTTGCGCACTGGGGGTCACCGGTCACGGCTGAGGGCCGTGAACATTTCTTGGTATGGGTCACGGCTTTAGGCCGTGACCATCCCTCATTCGAGCAGTGGTGGTGATGGTTTGCAGGTTGCGCACTGGGGGTCACGGCTCTGGGCCGTGACTAGGTTCAATCGAGCAGCAGTTGAGTTTCATTTAAGGGTCGCGCATGGTGGGTCACGGCGGTTGGCCGTGACCAGGTTCAGTCCTTAAAAAAAGAATCGCGCCTCCCTCATTTCATTTCTGTCGATCGAGGTCAGTGTCTAAAGCCCTGGGCGATTTGTGCGATTTCCATCCTTGAGATTTCGGCTCAGAAAGGTATTGTGTGTTTATTTGTGCGATTTCCATCCCTCATTTCGATTCTCGTGCATTTCGATTCTCATTGTGTTAGTATATGTGTGTATATGTGTGTGTATGTATAGATTTATGTGTGTGTATGTATAGATTTGTATATATGTGTGTGTATGTATAGATTTATGTTTATATGTGTGTGTGTATGTATAGATTTGTATATATGTGTGTGTATGTATAGATTTATGTTTATATGTGTGTGTGTATGTATAGATTACTGTTTATATGTATGTGTGTATGTGTGTTTATGTGTGTAACTACAAACAAATTGTATTTTATTTCAATAAACTCTAGACATTTTATTTCAATAAACCCTAGACATTGTATTGGGATTTTTTTTTTGACAAAATATTATTCAAAATATAACCCTAGACATTATATTTTTTTTGACAAAATATTATTAAATGGATTCTTAATAAGTAAAAAAAAAAATTACATCTACCTCGTGGGATTTTATAGGGGGTTATATGCGTGCCATCATACTATATTGGGGGTTATATGCATGTCGTGTTGGATACTATGTTGAATTTATTGAATTGATACTAGTGTCGATAAATGTATATGTTATAAAATTTGTTGGATACTACTTTTCTCAGGAAAAATGAGGCACGGTGATAAATACTGTCAACAAGAGTGGGACAGGTTGCAATTAGACCGCACACATAACTCTTTTATTAGCGTGCGTCATATAGAGGGTACTCCTATTTATAGGTACGGAAATAAAAAGATCGAACAATTTAACTACCTTATAAATCATGGATTTGATATCCAGCAAGATTACTTGTTCGATCGTATTCTATTTTCTCTACCAGAAAACTGGGATGACGTTATACAAAATATATTTCACACACATAATCCCGACATAGCCCTGACCTTGGTTACGTTGTTGGAGAAGGCGGAAAAAAAAATCCACCCGTTATGGATACAACTGCGTACAGAGAGCATTGACATAGACTGTGATGTCTCGCGCCACATGCACGTAAAATTGAATCTTGCCAACAAGTTGAGAAATAGGGGATTTCGAGTTCATGTCACTGACATCTACACATCAATCATAGATACCCTTCCTTCTAGTTGGCCACGTGCAAAAATTTATAGGTTCTTAAAAACTAATATCGAATGGATGGAGATCAGACACATTGAACTTATTCTAAAGTCTTACTTTGAAAAGGTATCTATCTATCTATTTATATATATAAAACTAATTAAGCTTGATTAATTAGTTATAATTTCATATTACTATAATTATTTAGTCACTCATATTTTTTAATTTTTGTAGATAATGTCGAGAGGAAACAACCCTAGGGTACCAAGTGCCGATGTGACACCACAACGAGGTTCACCATCTTGTGCAGAACCCGAATTCTCAACACCAATGGCTGAGCAATTCACAACTCCACCAATGGTTCACTCCTCACCAAGTCCAACCCCAAGTGCTCCTACACCCCAATCCGGCACTCCCGTTGCTTTAACGCCCCAATCCAACACTCATGATGCCTCTCGCTCAAATGAAAAGAAGCCTATTGGATTCTCCCTTCTCGGGAATAACCCGATGGGTGATAGGAGTGACGTGCTGAACTTTAAAGCCCGGTGTTTGTCGCTGGGAAAAATGAACGTGGGAGTCGGTGGACCAGATAATTGGAACCTTGTTGATCAAGCTGTCAAAGATGACATATATAACCAACTTTGCAAGCATTTCTCATTTCCTGACCGTTCCAAGAATAAGGTTCTATCTCGGGTTGCTGAAGGATTGAGAACATACAGGAGAAACCTTTGGAAGAAACATTTCCCGAAAGAGGCAGCGAGCTCCGATATTTTGGCTTTGAAAGAGAAAGTGCCTCCCAATGTTGAAATGTCGGTGGATCAGTGGAATAAGTTTTTGGAGAATGAGGCGAAGGAAAACAAGTTGGTCCAGAGGGAGCAAAACAAAAAAAATAGGGCACAAAAAACTGATATCCATAGGCTGGGATCCAAATCATATGAGGATTTGAAGAATGAATGGGAGAGTAGGACAAAAGATGGTCCAGATGCCGGTAAAAACCCAAATCGATCCAACTTATTCCTTCATGCTCGACGGGACAAAGATAATAAATTCCCCCTGCACTTGGCTAAGACAGTGGAATCAATAGAGGCCATCAGCAGTCAATCAGATTCGTGCCCTACTGATGACTTTGACCTTGAAAATGATGCTCTGACTAAGACCTTTGGAAAGGACAAAAGGGGGAGGACGAGAGGCGTTGGCTCACATATGCCAAAAATAAAACTTCAACACATTGCACCTCTTGTGGACGAGCTATCTTCGGTCAAGAATTGTATCTCATCCCAAAAGGAGCACCAACAGAAGACCGATGGGGATGTCCATGACATTAAAAATTCCCTGGGATTATTGAACAATCAAATTGGGAAACTTGTGAATCTTATTGAAAGTTATAGGCCCCCAATGCCTCCTCAAGATTTCACACATCCTTCCCCTCCAACATTCCCCTCTCAAATGCCTCATCCTCCAATCACGGGGCTCGGATCATCATCAACAACTCACGGTGACTATGGCGAAGAGTACTATATCAAGGACATGAGCAATTCGAGGTTTGTTGGCGTGTGCATACTCATCTCCAGGGAAAGGGGGACTCTAGTACATCGCCGACCTTTGGAGAAGGGTGAGGCTAAAATAATGGTCGATGAAATATACAACGGCTGCGGAGATGTACCTGTGTACGTTAACAGCGGGGATGGGATGGAATTGAGGAATTATGCAAAAATTTTTATTACTTGGCCACTTTATCTGTTGGCCAAGGTTTAATAATATTTTCTTTCGTTTCAGTTGTAATAATTTTTTTTTGTTTTAGTTGTAAGAATATTGGTTTTGCTTCAGTTTTAAGAATATTGGTTTTGTTTCAGTTGTAAGAATATTGGTTTTGTTTCGTATGGAATGATATTTTTTTTGTTTCAGTCGTAAGAATATTCTTTCTGTTTCAGTTGTAATAATATTTTTTAACCTATTACCACAGGACTGAAATTTGAAGATTATTACATGGATTTCCCACAATACAAAGAGTGGATGGGAGAGACTAACCGGATATCAATTAATCATGTAAAGGGCGTTTATGAATTTGTTAAATATGCTTCCAAAAATCTTAAAAGTGAGAAGATTCCGTGTCCGTGCACTCATTGTATTAACGGAAAATATAAGTCATTGGAAGTTGTTGAGTTGCATTTACTAAAGTGGGGAATCTGTCAAGACTATATAATATGGACATACCATGGTGAAAAAGTTGTACCTTATGTTCCAGAAGAATTACCGGGAGCCGACCGTGTAACGGAACCTCAAGGAGTAGAAGTGGTACATGATTCACCAACACATCGTCCATTGACCGACTTAATTGATGATGCTTACGGACTTCACAACCAACAAAACCACCAACCTATGGATACAAATAATGTGCATTATGACCAAGTAAATGAGCAAATTGATGCTGAACTACTAGGAGATCGGGAATACATACGGTTGAAAGCAGATGCGGCTAGACCGTTATATAAAGATTGCGATGAAGATCACTCGGTATTATATGCAATGATTGGTTTGCATAATTTGAAGAGTCAATTTGGTTTGTCTGGAAACAGCGTAACCGGAATTCTTAAGTGGGTTAAAGAAATTCTCACAAAAGAGAACATGTTACCAGACAATTATCCTACCATAAAGAAGAGTTTGAAGGGTTTAGGTTTGAAATACAAATCTATTCATGCTTGCAAGTATGATTGCATATTGTACCGGAATGAGCACGAAGAGAAGGATGAATGTCCTGTATGCAGTGAGCCTAGATATATGGTTTGTGAGAATGGAAATGACAAACATGCAAAAAATCGCAAGTGCTCGCAAGTACCACAAAAGGTTTTGAAGTATTTTCCACTTGGGCCACGGTTAAAACGTTTTTTTACTGTACCGTGGATAGCGGAGGCCATGACATGGAATGCTCGATGCGAGGTGGGTGGGAATTTGATGCGTCATCCGGTTGATTCACTCATCTGGCAAATTTCAAATGCACAACACCATGAATTTGCAAAGGAACCGCGCAACGTTCGTCTTGCAATCTCAACCGATGGGTTTAACCCTTTCGGTAATTTAAGTACTAGTCAGAGTTATTGACCAGTTCTTATGGCGCCTTTAAGTCTTCCTCCGACGTTATGCATGAGAAGGGAGTTCACATTGTTATCTCTGTTGATACCCGGGCCTAAGGCTCCCAGTGATGATATTGATATATTCTTAGCACCATTAATCGAATAACTTAAAGAGTTGTGGGATAAAGGCGTGACGGCGTTCGATTCTCATAAGGGTGAAGAGTTCACACTTAAAGCAATGGTGATGTGGGCGATCCACGATCTTCCTGCTTATGGGACCTTGTCCGGTTGTAATGTTCATGGTTATTATGGATGTCCCATATGTGGGGAGGAAATTGAAGCCTGTTGGTTAAAACATAGTGGTAAGTTGAGTTACACGGGTCATCGTAGATTTCTGCCGACCAGTCACCCTTTTAGGAACGACAAGTCTAACTTTTTGCCTGTCGGTCACGAGCGAAGAACGGCACCTAGTCGACTTTCTGGTCAGCAAATTGAGGAGAAGGCGGTGGCTGCGACTGCGGGGAATAGGTATGTAGGCAAACACCCCCAGTTTGTAAACCTGAAGCGTAAAGCTAGGGAGGATCCGAACGACCCTAGTAAAGCGAAGCCATGGTCCAGGCGATCAATATTTTTTGATTTACCGTATTGGAAAGATCATCGTGTAAGGCATATAATTGATGTGATGCACACAGAGAAGAATGTTGCAGAACATTTGATAGGAACATGTCTGGGTGGATCTCATTCCAAAGATGGAGAGCGTGCCCGCCGAGATCTACAGGATATGAAAATAAAGAAGAGACTGTGGTTAAAAAATGATCCAACGACAGGAAGAATTTCTATCCCCCCACTGCTTTCACTTTGACTACTAGTGAGAAGAAGATCCTCTTAGACACGTTGTTCAACTTGAAGACTCCAACCGGTTATTCTGGTAATTTACGTAGGGTAGTAAACTACCAAGCAAATGACTTGAAACAGTGCAAGTCTCACGACTGGCACGTAATCATCCAATTAATCCCGTTGTTATTTCGGCATTGCTTCTCTGAACACAAAGATCTCCATCGGGCAATTATGCAAATCAGTTTGTGTTTTACCCTACTTTGTGCAAAAGTGGTAAACAGAAGACACATTAAAGCTGCGAAATCAACTTTAGCCGAGGTAGTTTGTGTGTTAGAGAAATATTTTCCTCCGTCATTCTTCGATATCAGTATCCACCTGCTTGTGCATTTATGCGATGAAGCTTTATTATGTGGTCCCGTGAGGTATCGTTGGATGTATCCTTTTGAGCGCTTGATGAAAACCTTCAAAGATTATGTAAAGAATACACGGTATATTGGAGGGTCAATTGCTGAAGAATACGTAACGGTGGAATCATCGCTATACGCTAGGGAACATATGCCAGAACAAGAGGTGAGGAGGTTTAATCCTCGTGGAGAACGAGTGATAGAGTAACCTGACGAGTTTGAGGACGAATTATCGTTTGGGAACCCTAAAGAGGTGAAACTCACAAACCTACAATACGAGCAAGCAACTCGTCATGTCTTCGAATCGCAAGATGAAGTCCAAGACTGGAGAGAGTGAGTATCTACTGAATTCTTCTTCTTTGATTATATGTATTTTTTATTTTATGATCTAAACTCTATAATTTTTCGGTAGGAAGTACGAGAACGAAATTATCCAAAATCAAAGGAGAAATTGGACGACAACTGACTTTAGGGCATGGGTGTCAAAAGAGGTACTTTTCACATCTTATGTGTGCGGTTATTTATTCATGTGTGGTAAAAACATGCCCTAATACAAATTCATTAATAAATGCAACTTCTAAAAAGAGGTGATGTCTCTTCCAGACTTGCACACCTAGCAAAAGGTCCTAGTTTTCGTGCAAAAGAGTTTAAGAAATTCCGCACCAACGGTTTTGATTTCATTTCATATCCATATGAGGAAAAGCTTTTGACGCAAAACAGTGGAATATCAATTTCTGGCTTGACCACCTGTATCGCTAGCAAAAGTGATAAAAATCCAAAGAATACGGTGCTAACCTATTATGGAATAATTCAACAAATCCTAGAACTTGATTACTTGGATTTCACAGAAACCATATTCTATTGTGATTGGGTAAAGGTGGAGGATACAACGAATGCTTGCAAAGTTGATCCCGACTCCAAACTTATTATGGTAGATTTATCAAAGCTGAAGACTAAAGACCGTATAGTCGACGAGCCTTTTATTTGTGCCTTTCAGAATGTAAAGAAGGTATTCTACTCGAAGTGCATAAACGATGGCAATTGGTCTATTGTTGTGCATGCACCAAAGGGTATGACTACTGAAGTAGACGCATTAAAGGCTCCAAAAGAGTTCCAGTCAGCTCTTGATGACAACCCTAATTTGAAGGATCTTTTAGTTGATTTAGAGGAAGATTGAGTATCAAAATATTATTTTATCCTCATCAATCTTATTTGTATCCTATTATGATATTGACATTGTATTAGCACTTTACATTAATTTATGAATTTCATCTACTTTTAAGTGTAATGTCCCGCTATTTTTTGGTTCTACCATTTTTTTAATTGAACATAACTGTTTGCAAAAAATTCATTATTTTTTCACTGTCATAGGATACATTGATGTTGGGGTCGAACTACTATCAAACATAATCTGAAATTGCATCGCTGCTGGCATAGAGAAGGTTCTGATTGGCGTTGGGTGTAACAAAATATCCAGGTAATGGATAGACCTATGATGAACTTTATTTTAAGGTTAAATATGCATTGATTCAATTTTTTAATTATTTTGGGTTTGGATAACTTTTGAACACGTAAAACAGCCTTAAAATAGCCATCGAACGGTGAAAACGTAAAACACCCACAAAACGGTCCAGCAAGAGTCACGAACATCTCGCACGAGACCAATGTAAGTCGTAGGAACCAACCGTGTAGTCACGGCGCTCCCGGCTTGTGTGTGTGCATGTGTGCATGTTTGTGTGTGTGCGCGTGTGAGTGGGAAAGGGGGGAGGGGATGGGCAGGGGGCGCGTGTGTGCGTGTGTGCATGTTTGTGTGTGTGCGCGTGTGTGAGTGGGAAGGGGGGAGGGGACGGGCAGGGGGCGCGCGCGTGTGTGTGTGCGTGTGTGTGTGTGTGTGTGTTTGTGTGTGTGTGTGTGTGTGTGTGAGTGGGGAAGGGGGGAGGGGACGCGGCATGTATGCATATGCATATATGTAGTGAGAGTGTGCGTGCGTGCGTGCGTGTGTTTGTGTGCGCGTGTGAGTGTGTGCATATTGGTGATAAAATCCAAAATAATTTGAAGCACTTCCTCCTTTTTCAACAGTCCACACAAGGTCCAGATTTTTTAAGCCACTTTGCATCGAAACGAGATGTGTTTGATAGATTCCATCTCCTTGCCACAATTCTTGCAAAGAGCTGAGTGCAAGAGCTTTTTTACAGCATTTCCACCAGAAGGTACGAAGTTTGGTACGGCACCTCATTTTCCAAATTGTCTTCCAAGTAGCTGTTGGGGATAAATGAAGTAGATGGAGATGACATCTTGGGGGCTTTGCTGATTAAATCATCAACCACGTCCCTGTGGTTACCTGGATCTCACATTATACTCACCATTATTAGAGTGATGCCAAATAACTCTGTCTGGGCATGCAGTGTGGCTCAAAGGGATCTTGAGAATCGCTTCAATCTCGACTCTAGAAAAGAGTATATTAAGTTTATCTTCTCCACGACCTGAAATTGGGATCAATTAAATCAGCAACGAACTTTCTTCACCATCTCTGGACCTACGGGAGGAGATTTTTCCGCTGGGAATTGTGGGGACTCACACGTCCACCCAGATGTTCACGCACTCACCATTGCCAATACGCCATCTTAGACCTGATTAAAGAAGATCATTGCCTTCCATAAGACTGCTCCACACCTTAGATGGTCTGTGGCCCGTTTTTGCTTCTAAGAACAAACAATTAGGGAAGTAAATATTTTTGAGGATTTTAGAACACAAGGAATTAAGGTTTTTCATAATTCTCCAGCACATGTTTGCAAGCAAACCTCGGTTAAAACTTTTGAAATCTCTAAATCCCATCCCCCCCCCCTCCACCTTGGGAAAAACTACCGTATCCCAACTAATCTAGTATATACCATTTTTATCCTGGCTGCCCCTCTACCAAAATTTTCTGACATGGGATGTGAGGCTATTACATACTTTTTTTCGGGAGTAAAATGCAGGGCATGGCAAAGGTGGGGATTGCGTGCGTGCGTGCGTGCGTGTGTTTGTGTGCGCGTGTGAGTGTGTGCGTGTGCTTGTGTGGACTGTTGAAAAAGGAGGAAGTGCATATATATGCAGCCATATAACTGCTGCATATATATGCATATATATGCTGCATATATATGCTGCCCACCCCAGCCCACCTGCTGCCGTAACCGCCCCCCCTATGCAAACACCCTGACCTGACCGCCTTCGCACCCACCCTCCCTCCATCGCCTGAAACTTGCGCCCACCTTACCCCTGCCGACGCACCTCCCGAGCCCAAAAAAATAACCCCCCAGCCTGCATCTGACCCAGGACAGCCTCCCGAAATCCCCCCAACCACTTCCGACCCCTTCGCAGCTCCCCGGCCTTCTTCCAATGGCAGCCCCTACCTTCATGTCAACGAAAAATACCCATATTCCGGCAGATCTGCCCCAGACCCTAACCAGCTCGTTCACACCTCTCATCCACACACTCCCGTCCCTCAACCTAACCCAATTCAGCCCCTACACTACACAGCCCCCAATCCCGCTAATTCTTTTTAGGGGTCCACCTCATTTCACCCACCCGACCCCCAAAATGATCCACATCCTTTTACGGGTTTCATACCTACTTCAAACCCCCACCCGACCTCCTATTTCCATCCTTCCACCCTATTTCACCCACCCTTATCATTTACCCGCACCACTTTTACCCCAAATCCTCGAACCGATGTACATCCCCAACCCCTCGTTACAGCCATTAACCTCGCAACCCTAAACCACCTCGAAATAGCCCCCGAACGGCCCCGTGGGTGGCACCAACAACTCCCACGGGACCAACGTAACTCGTAGGAACCGACCCCGCAGCCGCGAGTCTCCCGGTTTAAGAATACGACGGTAATTTGCGTATTTCTACACTTAAGCAAAACATGGCGTTAGAGGGTGAAAACTCGAAACAGCCCCCGAACGGCACCGTGGGTGGCACCAACACCTCCCACGGGACCAACGTAACTCGTAGGAACTGACCCCGCAGCCGCGGGTCTCCCGGTTTGAGAGTACGACGGTAATTTGCTTATTTCCACACTTAGGCTTAAAAACATGGCGTTAGAGGGTGAAAACTCGAAACAGCCCCCGAACGGCCTCGTGGGTGGCACCAACACCTCCCACGGGACCAACGTAACTCGTAGGAACTGACCCCGCAGCCGCGGGTCTCCCGGTTTGAGAGTACGACGATAATTTCCTTATTTCCACACTTAGGCTTAAAAACATGTCGTTAGAGGGTGAGAACTCGAAACAGCCCCAGAACGGCCCCGTGGGTGGCACCAACACCTCCCACGGGACCAACGTAACTCGTAGGAACTGACCACGCAGCCGCGGGTGTCCCGGTTTGAGAGTACGACGGTAATTTGCTTATTTCCACACTTAGGCTTAAAAACATGGCGTTAGAGGGTGAGAACTCGAAACAGCCCCCGAACGGCCCCGTGGGTGGCACCAACACCTCCCACGGGACCAACGTAACTCGTAGGAACTGACCCCGCAGCCGCGGGTGTCCCGGTTTGAGAGTACGACGGTAATTTGCTTATTTCCACACTTAGGCTTAACATGGCGTTAGAGGGTGAAAACTCGAAACAGCCCCCGAACGGCCCCGTGGGTGGCACCAACACCTCCCACGGGACCAACGTAACTCGTAGGAACTGACCCCGTAGCCGCGGGTCTCCCGGTTTGAGAGTACGACGATAATTTAGTTATTTCCACACTTAGGCTTAAAAACATGGCGTTAGAGGGTGAGAACTCGAAACAGCCCCCGAACGGCCCCGTGGGTGGCACCAACACCTCCCACGGGACCAACGTAACTCGTAGGAACTGACCCCGCAGCCGCGGGTGTCCCGGTTTGAGAGTACGACGGTAATTTGCTTATTTCCACACTTAGGCTTAAAAACATGGCGTTAGAGGGTGAGAACTCGAAACAGCCCCCGAACGGCCCCGTGGGTGGCACCAACACCTCCCACGGGACCAACGTAACTCGTAGGAACTGACCCCGCAGCCGCGGGTGTCCCGGTTTGAGAGTACGACGGTAATTTGCTTATTTCCACACTTAGGCTTAACATGGCGTTAGAGGGTGAAAACTCGAAACAGCCCCCGAACGGCCCCGTGGGTGGCACCAACACCTCCCACGGGACCAACGTAACTCGTAGGAACTGACCCCGCAGCCGCGGGTGTCCCGGTTTGAGAGTACGACGATAATTTGCTTATTTCCACACTTAGGCTTAAAAACATGGCGTTAGAGGGTGAAAACTCGAAACAGCACCCGAACGGCCTCATGGGTGGCACCAACACGTCCCACGGGACCAACGTAACTCGTAGGAACTGACCCCGCAGCCGCGGGTGTCCCGGTTTGAGAGTACGACGATAATTTGCTTATTTCCACACTTAGGCTTAAAAACATGGCGTTAGAGGGTGAGAACTCGAAACAGCCCCCGAACGGCCCCGTGGGTGGCACCAACACCTCCCACGGGACCAACGTAACTCGTAGGAACTGACCCCGCAGCCGCGGGTGTCCCGGTTTGAGAGTACGACGATAATTTGCTTATTTCCACACTTAGTCTTAACATGGCGTTAGAGGGTGAGAACTCGAAACAGCCACCGAACGGCCCCGTGGGTGGCACCAACACCTCCCACGGGACCAACGTAACTCGTAGGAACTGACCCCGCAGCCGCGGGTCTCCCGGTTTTAGAGTACGACGATAATTTGCTTATTTCCACACTTAGGCTTAAAAACATGGCGTTAGAGGGTGGGAACTCGAAACAGCCCCCGAACGGCCCCGTGGGTGGCACCAACACCTCCCACGGGACCTACGTAACTCGTAGGAACTGACCCCGCAGCCGCGGGTGTCCCGGTTTGAGAGTACGACGGTAATTTGCTTATTTCTACACTTAGGCTTAAAAACATGGCGTTAGAGGGTGAGAACTCGAAACAGCCCCCGAACGGCCCCGTGGGTGGCACCAACACCTCCCAGGGGACCAACGTAACTCGTAGGAACTGACCCCGCAGCCGCGGGTGTCCCGGTTTGAGAGTACGACGGTAATTTGCTTATTTCCACACTTAGGCTTAAAAACATGGCGTTAGAGGGAGAGAACTCGAAACAGCCCCCGAACGGCACCGTGGGTGGCACCAACACCTCCCACGGGACCAACGTAACTCGTAGGAACTGACCCCGCAGCCGCGGGTGTCCCGGTTTGAGAGTACGACGGTAATTTGCTTATTTCTACACTTAGGCTTAAAAACACGGCGTTAGAGGGTGAGAACTCGAAACAGCCCCCGAACGGCCCCGTGGGTGGCACCAACACCTCCCACGGGACCAACGTAACTCGTAGGAACTGACCCCGCAGCCGCGGGTGTCCCGGTTTGAGAGTACGACGGTAATTTGCTTATTTCCACACTTAGGCTTAAAAACATAGCGTTAGAGGGTGAGAACTCGAAACAGCCCCCGAACGGCCCCGTGGGTGGCACCAACACGTCCCAGGGGACCAACGTAACTCGTAGGAACTGACCCCGCAGCCGCGGGTGTCCCGGTTTGAGAGTACGACGGTAATTTGCTTATTTCCACACTTAGGCTTAAAAACATGGCGTTAGAGGGTGAGAACTCGAAACAGCCCCCGAACGGCACCGTGGGTGGCACCAACACCTCCCACGGGACCAACGTAACTCGTAGGAACTGACCCCGCAGCCGCGGGTGTCCCGGTTTGAGAGTACGACGGTAATTTGCTTATTTCTACACTTAGGCTTAACATGGCGTTAGAGGGTGAAAACTCGAAACAGCCCCGAACGGCCCCGTGGGTGGCACCAACACCTCCCACGGGACCAACGTAACTCGTAGGAACTGACCCCGCAGCCGCGGGTGTCCCGGTTTGAGAGTACGACGGTAATTTGCTTATTTCCACACTTAGGCTTAAAAACATGGCGTTAAAGGGTGAGAACTCGAAACAGCCCCCGAACGGCCCCGTGGATGGCACCAAAACCTCCCACGGGACCAACGTAACTCGTAGGAACTGACCCCGCAGCCGCGGGTGTCCCGGTTTGAGAGTACGAGGATAATTTGCTTATTTCCACACTTAGGCTTAAAAACATGGCGTTAGAGGGTGAGAACTCGAAACAGCCCCCGAACGGCCCCGTGGGTGGCACCAACACCTCCCACGGGACCAACGTAACTCGTAGGAACTGACCCCGCAGCCGCGGGTGTCCCTGTTTGAGAGTACGACGATAATTTGCTTATTTCCACACATAGGCTTAAAAACATGGCGTTAGAGGGTGAGAACTCGAAACAGCCCCCGAACGGCCCCGTGGGTGGCACCAACACCTCTCACGGGACCAACGTAACTCGTAGGAACTGACCCCGCAGCCGCGGGTGTCCCGGCTTGAGAGTACGACGATAATTTGCTTATTTCCACACTTAGGCTTAAAAACATGGCGTTAGAGGGTGAGAACTCGAAACAGCCCCCGAACGGCCCCGTGGGTGGCACCAACACCTCCCACGGGACCAACGTAACTCGTAGGAACTGACCACGCAGCCGCGGGTGTCCCGGTTTGAGAGTACGACGATAATTCGCTTATTTCTACACTTAGGCTTAAAAACATGGCGTTAGAGGGTGAGAACTCGAAACAGCCCCCGAACGGCACCGTGGGTGGCACCAACACCTCCCAGGGGACCAACGTAACTCGTAGGAACTGACCCCGCAGCCGCGGGTGTCCCGGTTTGAGAGTACGACGGTAATTTGCTTATTTCTACACTTAGGCTTAACATGGCGTTAGAGGGTGAAAACTCGAAACAGCCCCCGAACGGCCTCATGGGTGGCACCAACACGTCCCACGGGACCAACGTAACTCGTAGGAACTGACCCCGCAGCCGCGGGTGTCCCGGTTTGAGAGTACGACGATAATTCGCTTATTTCTACACTTAGGCTTAAAAACATGGCGTTAGAGGGTGAGAACTCGAAACAGCCCCCGAACGGCACCGTGGGTGGCACCAACACCTCCCACGGGACCAACGTAACTCGTAGGAACTGACCCCGCAGCCCCGGGTGTCCCGGTTTGAGAGTACGACGATAATTTGCTTATTTCTACACTTAGGCTTAACTTGGCGTTAGAGGGTGAAAACTCGAAACAGCCCCCGAACGGCCCCGTGGGTGGCACCAACACCTCCCACGGGACCAACGTAACTCGTACGAACTGACCCCGCAGCCGCGGGTGTCCCGGTTTGAGAGTACGACGGTAATTTGCTTATTTCCACACTTAGGCTTAAAAACATAGCGTTAGAGGGTGAGAACTCGAAACAGCCCCCGAACGGCCCCGTGGGTGGCACCAACACCTCCCAGGGGACCAACGTAACTCGTAGGAACTGACCCCGCAGCCGCGGGTGTCCCGGTTTGAGAGTACGACGGTAATTTGCTTATTTCCACACTTAGGCTTAAAAACATGGCGTTAGAGGGTGAGAACTCGAAACAGCCCCCGAACGGCACCGTGGGTGGCACCAACACCTCCCACGGGACCAACGTAACTCGTAGGAACTGACCCCGCAGCCGCGGGTGTCCCGGTTTGAGAGTACGACGGTAATTTGCTTATTTCAACACTTAGGCTTAACATGGCGTTAGAGGGTGAAAACTCGAAACAGCCCCCGAACGGCCCCGTGGGTGGCACCAACACCTCCCACGGGACCAACGTAACTCGTAGGAACTGACCCCGCAGCCTCGGGTGTCCCGATTTGAGAGTACGACGGTTATTTGCTTATTTCCACACTTAGGCTTAAAAACATGGCGTTAGAGGGTGAGAACTCGAAACAGCCCCCTAACGGCCCCGTGGATGGCACCAACACCTCCCACGGGACCAACGTAACTCGTAGGAACTGACCCCGCAGCCGCGGGTGTCCCGGTTTGAGAGTACGAGGATAATTTGCTTATTTCCACACTTAGGCTTAAAAACATGGCGTTAGAGGGTGAGAACTCGAAACAGCCCCCGAACGGCCCCGTGGGTGGCACCAACACCTCCCACGGGACCAACGTAACTCGTAGGAACTGACCCCGCAGCCGCGGGTGTCCCTGTTTGAGAGTACGACGATAATTTGCTTATTTCCACACTTAGGCTTAAAAACATGGCGTTAGAGGGTGAGAACTCGAAACAGCCCCCGAACGGCCCCGTGGGTGGCACCAACACCTCCCACGGGACCAACGTAACTCGTAGGAACTGACCCCGCAGCCGCGGGTGTCCCGGTTTGAGAGTACGACGATAATTTGCTTATTTCCACACTTAGGCTTAAAAACATGGCGTTAGAGGGTGAGAACTCGAAACAGCCCCCGAACGGCCCCGTGGGTGGCACCAACACCTCCCACGGGACCAACGTAACTCGTAGGAACTGACCCCGCAGCCGCGGGTGTCCCGGTTTGAGAGTACGACGATAATTCGCTTATTTCTACACTTAGGCTTAAAAACATGGCGTTAGAGGGTGAGAACTCGAAACAGCCCCCGAACGGCACCGTGGGTGGCACCAACACCTCCCACGGGACCAACGTAACTCGTAGGAACTGACCCCGCAGCCGCGGGTGTCCCGGTTTGAGAGTACGACGGTAATTTACTTATTTCTACACTTAGGCTTAACATGGCGTTAGAGGGTGAAAACTCGAAACAGCCCCCGAACGGCCTCATGGGTGGCACCAACACGTCCCACGGGACCAACGTAACTCGTAGGAACTGACCCCGCAGCCGCGGGTGTCCCGGTTTGAGAGTACGACGATAATTTGCTTATTTCCACACTTAGGCTTAAAAACATGGCGTTAGAGGGTGAGAACTCGAAACAGCCCCCGAACGGCCCCGTGGGTGGCACCAACACCTCCCACGGGACCAACGTAACTCGTAGGAACTGACCCCGCAGCCGCGGGTGTCCCGGTTTGAGAGTACGACGGTAATTTGCTTATTTCCACACTTAGGCTTAAAAACATGGCGTTAGAGGGTGAGAACTCGAAACAGCCCCCGAACGGCACCGTGGGTGGCACCAACACCTCCCACTTGACCAACGTAACTCGTAGGAACTGACCCCGCAGCCGCGGGTGTCCCGGTTTGAGAGTACGACGGTAATTTGCTTATTTCTACACTTAGGCTTAACATGGCGTTAGAGGGTGAAAACTCGAAACAGCCCCCGAACGGCCCCGTGGGTGGCACCAACACCTCCCACGGGACCAACGTAACTCGTACGAACTGACCCCGCAGCCGCGGGTGTCCCGATTTGAGAGTACGACGGTAATTTGCTTATTTCCACACTTAGGCTTAAAAACATGGCGTTAGAGGGTGAGAACTCGAAACAGCCCCCTAACGGCCCCGTGGATGGCACCAACACCTCCCACGGGACCAACGTAACTCGTAGGAACTGACCCCGCAGCCGCGGGTGTCCCGGTTTGAGAGTACGAGGATAATTTGCTTATTTCCACACTTAGGCTTAAAAACATGGCGTTAGAGGGTGAGAACTCGAAACAGCCCCCGAACGGCCCCGTGGGTGGCACCAACACCTCCCACGGGACCAACGTAACTCGTAGGAACTGACCCCGCAGCCGCGGGTGTCCCTGTTTGAGAGTACGACGATAATTTGCTTATTTCCACACTTAGGCTTAAAAACATGGCGTTAGAGGGTGAGAACTCGAAACAGCCCCCGAACGGCCCCGTGGGTGGCACCAACACCTCCCACGGGACCAACGTAACTCGTAGGAACTGACCCCGCAGCCGCGGGTGTCCCGGTTTGAGAGTACGACGATAATTTGCTTATTTCCACACTTAGGCTTAAAAACATGGCGTTAGAGGGTGAGAACTCGAAACAGCCCCCGAACGGCCCCGTGGGTGGCACCAACACCTCCCACGGGACCAACGTAACTCGTAGGAACTGACCCCGCAGCCGCGGGTGTCCCGGTTTGAGAGTACGACGATAATTCGCTTATTTCTACACTTAGGCTTAAAAACATGGCGTTAGAGGGTGAGAACTCGAAACAGCCCCCGAACGGCACCGTGGGTGGCACCAACACCTCCCACGGGACCAACGTAACTCGTAGGAACTAACCCCGCAGCCGCGGGTGTCCCGGTTTGAGAGTACGACGGTAATTTACTTATTTCTACACTTAGGCTTAACATGGCGTTAGAGGGTGAAAACTCGAAACAGCCCCCGAACGGCCTCATGGGTGGCACCAACACGTCCCACGGGACCAACGTAACTCGTAGGAACTGACCCCGCAGCCGCGGGTGTCCCGGTTTGAGAGTACGACGATAATTTGCTTATTTCCACACTTAGGCTTAAAAACATGGCGTTAGAGGGTGAGAACTCGAAACAGCCCCCGAACGGCCCCGTGGGTGGCACCAACACCTCCCACGGGACCAACGTAACTCGTAGGAACTGACCCCGCAGCCGCGGGTCTCCCGGTTTGAGAGTACGACGGTAATTTGCTTATTTCCACACTTAGGCTTAAAAACATAGCGTTAGAGGGTGAGAACTCGAAACAGCCCCCGAACGGCCCCGTGGGTGGCACCAACACCTCCCAGGGGACCAACGTAACTCGTAGGAACTGACCCCGCAGCCGCGGGTGTCCCGGTTTGAGAGTACGACGGTAATTTGCTTATTTCCACACTTAGGCTTAAAAACATGGCGTTAGAGGGTGAGAACTCGAAACAGCCCCCGAACGGCACCGTGGGTGGCACCAACACCTCCCACGGGACCAACGTAACTCGTAGGAACTGACCCCGCAGCCGCGGGTGTCCCGGTTTGAGAGTACGACGGTAATTTGCTTATTTCTACACTCAGGCTTAACATGGCGTTAGAGGGTGAAAACTCGAAACAGCCCCGAACGGCCCCGTGGGTGGCACCAACACCTCCCACGGGACCAACGTAACTCGTAGGAACTGACCCCGCAGCCGCGGGTGTCCCGGTTTGAGAGTACGACGGTAATTTGCTTATTTCCACACTTAGGCTTAAAAACATGGCGTTAGAGGGTGAGAACTCGAAACAACCCCCGAACGGCCCCGTGGATGGCACCAACACCTCCCACGGGACCAACGTAACTCGTAGGAACTGACCCCGCAGCCGCGGGTGTCCCGGTTTGAGAGTACGAGGATAATTTGCTTATTTCCACACTTAGGCTTAAAAACATGGCGTTAGAGGGTGAGAACTCGAAACAGCCCCCGAACGGCCCCGTGGGTGGCACCAACACCTCCCACGGGACCAACGTAACTCGTAGGAACTGACCCCGCAGCCGCGGGTGTCCCTGTTTGAGAGTACGACGATAATTTGCTTATTTCCACACTTAGGCTTAAAAACATGGCGTTAGAGGGTGAGAACTCGAAACAGCCCCCGAACGGCCCCGTGGGTGGCACCAACACCTCCCACGGGACCAACGTAACTCGTAGGAACTGACCCCGCAGCCGCGGGTGTCCCGGTTTGAGAGTACGACGATAATTTGCTTATTTCCACACTTAGGCTTAAAAACATGGCGTTAGAGGGTGAGAACTCGAAACAGCCCCCGAACGGCCCCGTGGGTGGCACCAACACCTCCCACGGGACCAACGTAACTCGTAGGAACTGACCCCGCAGCCGCGGGTGTCCCGGTTTGAGAGTACGACGATAATTCGCTTATTTCTACACTTAGGCTTAAAAACATGGCGTTAGAGGGTGAGAACTCGAAACAGCCCCCGAACGGCACCGTGGGTGGCACCAACACCTCCCACGGGACCAACGTAACTCGTAGGAACTGACCCCGCAGCCGCGGGTGTCCCGGTTTGAGAGTACGACGGTAATTTACTTATTTCTACACTTAGGCTTAACATGGCGTTAGAGGGTGAAAACTCGAAACAGCCCCCGAACGGCCTCATGGGTGGCACCAACACGTCCCACGGGACCAACGTAACTCGTAGGAACTGACCCCGCAGCCGCGGGTGTCCCGGTTTGAGAGTACGACGATAATTTGCTTATTTCCACACTTAGGCTTAAAAACATGGCGTTAGAGGGTGAGAACTCGAAACAGCCCCCGAACGGCCCCGTGGGTGGCACCAACACCTCCCACGGGACCAACGTAACTCGTAGGAACTGACCCCGCAGCCGCGGGTGTCCCGGTTTGAGAGTACGACGGTAATTTGCTTATTTCCACACTTAGGCTTAAAAACATAGCGTTAGAGGGTGAGAACTCGAAACAGCCCCCGAACGGCCCCGTGGGTGGCACCAACACCTCCCAGGGGACCAACGTAACTCGTAGGAACTGACCCCGCAGCCGCGGGTGTCCCGGTTTGAGAGTACGACGGTAATTTGCTTATTTCCACACTTAGGCTTAAAAACATGGCGTTAGAGGGTGAGAACTCGAAACAGCCCCCGAACGGCACCGTGGGTGGCACCAACACCTCCCACGGGACCAACGTAACTCGTAGGAACTGACCCCGCAGCCGCGGGTGTCCCGGTTTGAGAGTACGACGGTAATTTGCTTATTTCTACACTTAGGCTTAACATGGCGTTAGAGGGTGAAAACTCGAAACAGCCCCGAACGGCCCCGTGGGTGGCACCAACACCTCCCACGGGACCAACGTAACTCGTAGGAACTGACCCCGCAGCCGCGGGTGTCCCGGTTTGAGAGTACGACGGTAATTTGCTTATTTCCACACTTAGGCTTAAAAACATGGCGTTAGAGGGTGAGAACTCAAAACAGCCCCCGAACGGCCCCGTGGATGGCACCAACACCTCCCACGGGACCAACGTAACTCGTAGGAACTGACCCCGCAGCCGCGGGTGTCCCGGTTTGAGAGTACGAGGATAATTTGCTTATTTCCACACTTAGGCTTAAAAACATGGCGTTAGAGGGTGAGAACTCGAAACAGCCCCCGAACGGCCCCGTGGGTGGCACCAACACCTCCCACGGGACCAACGTAACTCGTAGGAACTGACCCCGCAGCCGCGGGTGTCCCTGTTTGAGAGTACGACGATAATTTGCTTATTTCCACACTTAGGCTTAAAAACATGGCGTTAGAGGGTGAGAACTCGAAACAGCCCCCGAACGGCCCCGTGGGTGGCACCAACACCTCCCACGGGACCAACGTAACTCGTAGGAACTGACCCCGCAGCCGCGGGTGTCCCGGTTTGAGAGTACGACGATAATTTGCTTATTTCCACACTTAGGCTTAAAAACATGGCGTTAGAGGGTGAGAACTCGAAACAGCCCCCGAACGGCCCCGTGGGTGGCACCAACACCTCCCACGGGACCAACGTAACTCGTAGGAACTGACCCCGCAGCCGCGGGTGTCCCGGTTTGAGAGTACGACGATAATTCGCTTATTTCTACACTTAGGCTTAAAAACATGGCGTTAGAGGGTGAGAACTCGAAACAGCCCCCGAACGGCACCGTGGGTGGCACCAACACCTCCCACGGGACCAACGTAACTCGTAGGAACTGACCCCGCAGCCGCGGGTGTCCCGGTTTGAGAGTACGACGGTAATTTGCTTATTTCTACACTTAGGCTTAACATGGCGTTAGAGGGTGAAAACTCGAAACAGCCCCCGAACGGCCTCATGGGTGGCACCAACACGTCCCACGGGACCAACGTAACTCGTAGGAACTGACCCCGCAGCCGCGGGTGTCCCGGTTTGAGAGTACGACGATAATTCGCTTATTTCTACACTTAGGCTTAAAAACATGGCGTTAGAGGGTGAGAACTCGAAACAGCCCCCGAACGGCACCGTGGGTGGCACCAACACCTCCCACGGGATCAACGTAACTCGTAGGAACTGACCCCGCAGCCGCGGGTGTCCCGGTTTGAGAGTACGACGGTAATTTGCTTATTTCTACACTTAGGCTTAACATGGCGTTAGAGGGTGAAAACTCGAAACAGCCCCCGAACGGCCCCGTGGGTGGCACCAACACCTCCCACGGGACCAACGTAACTCGTACGAACTGACCCCGCAGCCGCGGGTGTCCCGGTTTGAGAGTACGACGGTAATTTGCTTATTTCCACACTTAGGCTTAAAAACATAGCGTTAGAGGGTGAGAACTCGAAACAGCCCCCGAACGGCCCCGTGGGTGGCACCAACACCTCCCAGGGGACCAACGTAACTCGTAGGAACTGACCCCGCAGCCGCGGGTGTCCCGGTTTGAGAGTACGACGGTAATTTGCTTATTTCCACACTTAGGCTTAAAAACATGGCGTTAGAGGGTGAGAACTCGAAACAGCCCCCGAACGGCACCGTGGGTGGCACCAACACCTCCCACTTGACCAACGTAACTCGTAGGAACTGACCCCGCAGCCGCGGGTGTCCCGGTTTGAGAGTACGACGGTAATTTGCTTATTTCTACACTTAGGCTTAACATGGCGTTAGAGGGTGAAAACTCGAAACAGCCCCCGAACGGCCCCGTGGGTGGCACCAACACCTCCCACGGGACCAACGTAACTCGTACGAACTGACCCCGCAGCCGCGGGTGTCCCGATTTGAGAGTACGACGGTAATTTGCTTATTTCCACACTTAGGCTTAAAAACATGGCGTTAGAGGGTGAGAACTCGAAACAGCCCCCTAACGGCCCCGTGGATGGCACCAACACCTCCCACGGGACCAACGTAACTCGTAGGAACTGACCCCGCAGCCGCGGGTGTCCCGGTTTGAGAGTACGAGGATAATTTGCTTATTTCCACACTTAGGCTTAAAAACATGGCGTTAGAGGGTGAGAACTCGAAACAGCCCCCGAACGGCCCCGTGGGTGGCACCAACACCTCCCACGGGACCAACGTAACTCGTAGGAACTGACCCCGCAGCCGCGGGTGTCCCTGTTTGAGAGTACGACGATAATTTGCTTATTTCCACACTTAGGCTTAAAAACATGGCGTTAGAGGGTGAGAACTCGAAACAGCCCCCGAACGGCCCCGTGGGTGGCACCAACACCTCCCACGGGACCAACGTAACTCGTAGGAACTGACCCCGCAGCCGCGGGTGTCCCGGTTTGAGAGTACGACGATAATTTGCTTATTTCCACACTTAGGCTTAAAAACATGGCGTTAGAGGGTGAGAACTCGAAACAGCCCCCGAACGGCCCCGTGGGTGGCACCAACACCTCCCACGGGACCAACGTAACTCGTAGGAACTGACCCCGCAGCCGCGGGTGTCCCGGTTTGAGAGTACGACGATAATTCGCTTATTTCTACACTTAGGCTTAAAAACATGGCGTTAGAGGGTGAGAACTCGAAACAGCCCCCGAACGGCACCGTGGGTGGCACCAACACCTCCCACGGGACCAACGTAACTCGTAGGAACTGACCCCGCAGCCGCGGGTGTCCCGGTTTGAGAGTACGACGGTAATTTGCTTATTTCTACACTTTGGCTTAACATGGCGTTAGAGGGTGAAAACTCGAAACAGCCCCCGAACGGCCTCATGGGTGGCACCAACACGTCCCACGGGACCAACGTAACTCGTAGGAACTGACCCCGCAGCCGCGGGTGTCCCGGTTTGAGAGTACGACGATAATTTGCTTATTTCCACACTTAGGCTTAAAAACATGGCGTTAGAGGGTGAGAACTCGAAACAGCCCCCGAACGGCCCCGTGGGTGGCAGCAACACCTCCCACGGGACCAACGTAACTCGTAGGAACTGACCCCGCAGCCGCGGGTGTCCCGGTTTGAGAGTACGACGATAATTTGCTTATTTCCACACTTAGTCTTAACATGGCGTTAGAGGGTGAGAACTCGAAACAGCCACCGAACGGCCCCGTGGGTGGCACCAACACCTCCCACGGGACCAACGTAACTCGTAGGAACTGACCCCGCAGCCGCGGGTCTCCCGGTTTGAGAGTACGACGGTAATTTGCTTATTTCCACACTTAGGCTTAAAAACATGGCGTTAGAGGGTGAGAACTCGAAACAGCCCCCGAACGGCCCCGTGGGTGGCACCAACACCTCCCACGGGACCAACGTAACTCGTAGGAACTGACCCCGCAGCCGCGGGTGTCCCGGTTTGAGAGTACGACGGTAATTTGCTTATTTCCACACTTAGGCTTAAAAACATGGCGTTAGAGGGTGAGAACTCGAAACAGGCCCCGAACGGCCCCGTGGGTGGCACCAACACCTCCCAGGGGACCAACGTAACTCGTAGGAACTGACCCCGCAGCCGCGGGTGTCCCGGTTTGAGAGTACGACGGTAATTTGCTTATTTCTACACTTAGGCTTAACATGGCGTTAGAGGGTGAAAACTCGAAACAGCCCCCGAACGGCCCCGTGGGTGGCACCAACACCTCCCACGGGACCAACGTAACTCGTAGGAACTGACCCCGCAGCCGCGGGTGTCCCGGTTTGAGAGTACGACGATAATTCGCTTATTTCTACACTTAGGCTTAAAAACAAGGCGTTAGAGGGTGAGAACTCGAAACAGCCCCCGAACGGCCCCGTGGGTGGCACCAACACCTCCCACGGGACCATCGTAACTCGTAGGAACTGACCCCGCAGCCGCGGGTGTCCCGGTTTGAGAGTACGACGGTAATTTGCTTATTTCCACACTTAGGCTTAAAAACATGGCGTTAGAGGGTGAGAACTCGATACAGCCCCCGAACGGCCCCGTGGGTGGCACCAACACCTCCCACGGGACCAACGTAACTCGTAGGAACTGACCCCGCAGCCGCGGGTCTCCCGGTTTTAGAGTACGACGATAATTTGCTTATTTCCACACTTAGGCTTAAAAACATGGCGTTAGAGGGTGAGAACTCGAAACAGCCCCCGAACGGCCCCGTGGGTGGCACCAACACCTCCCACGGGACCAACGTAACTCGTAGGAACTGACCCCGCAGCCGCGGGTGTCCCGGTTTGAGAGTACGACGGTAATTTGCTTATTTCCACACTTAGGCTTAAAAACATGGCGTTAGAGGGTGAGAACTCGAAACAGCCCCTGAACGGCCCCGTGGGTGGCACCAACACCTCCCAGGGGACCAACGTAACTCGTAGGAACTGACCCCGCAGCCGTGGGTGTCCCGGTTTGAGAGTACGACGGTAATTTGCTTATTTCCACACTTAGGCTTAAAAACATGGCGTTAGAGGGTGAGAACTCGAAACAGCCCCCGAACGGCCCCGTGGATGGCACCAACACCTCCCACGGGACCAACGTAACTCGTAGGAACTGACCCCGCAGCCGCGGGTGTCCCGGTTTGAGAGTACGAGGATAATTTGCTTATTTCCACACTTAGGCTTAAAAACATGGCGTTAGAGGGTGAAAACTCGAAACAGGCCCCGAACGGCCCCGTGGGTGGCACCAACACCTCCCACGGGACCAACGTAACTCGTAAGAACTGACCCCGCAGCCGCGAGTCTCCCGGTTTGAGAGTACGATGATAATTCGCTTATTTCCACACTTAGGCTTATAAACATGGCGTTAGAGGGTGAGAACTCGAAACAGCCCCCGAACGGCCCCGTGGGTGGCACCAACACCTCCCACGGGACCAACGTAACTCGTAGGAACTGACCCCGCAGCCGCGGGTGTCCCGGTTGGAGAGTACGACGATAATTTGCTTATTTCCACACTTAGGCTTAAAAACATGGCGTTAGAGGGTGAGAACTCGAAACTGCCCCCGAACGACCCCGTGGGTGGCACCAACACCTCCCACGGGACCAACGTAACTCATAGGAACTGACCCCGCAGCCGCGGGTGTCCCGGTTTGAGAGTACGACGGTAATTTTCTTATTTCCACACTTAGGCTTAAAAACATGGCGTTAGAGGGTGAGAACTCGAAACAGCCCCCGAACGGCCCCGTGGGTGGCACCAACACCTCCCACGGGACCAACGTAACTCGTAGGAACTGACCCCGCAGCCGCGGGTGTCCCGGTTTGAAAGTACGACGATAATTTGCTTATTTCCACAGTTAGGCTTAAAAACACGGCGTTAGAGGGTGAGAACTCGAAACAGCCCCCGAACGGCCCCTTGGGTGGCACCAACACCTCCCACGGGACCAACGTAACTCGTAGGAACTGACCCCGCAGCCGCGGGTGTCCCGGTTTGAGAGTACGACGGTAATTTGCTTATTTCCACACTTAGGCTTAAAAACATGGCGTTAGAGGGTGAGAACTCGAAACAACCCCCGAACGGCACCGTGGGTGTCACCAACACCTTCCACGGGACCAACGTAACTCGTAGGAACTGACCCCGCAGCCGCGGGTGTCCCGGTTTGAGAGTACGACGGTAATTTGCTTATTTCCACACTTAGGCTTAAAAACATGGCGTTAGAGGGTGAGAACTCGAAACAGCCCCCGAACGGCACCGTGGGTGGCACCAACACCTCCCAGGGGACCAACGTAACTCGTAGGAACTGACCCCGCAGCCGTGGGTGTCCCGGTTTGAGAGTACGACAGTAATTTGCTTATTTCCACACTTAGGCTTAAAAACATGGCGTTAGAGGGTGAGAACTCGAAACAGCCCCCGAACGGCCCCGTGGATGGCACCAACACCTCCCACGGGACCAACGTAACTCGTAGGAACTGACCCCGCAGCCGCGGGTGTCCCGGTTTGAGAGTACGAGGATAATTTGCTTATTTCCACACTTAGGCTTAAAAACATGGCGTTAGAGGGTGAAAACTCGAAACAGGCCCCGAACGGCCCCGTTGGTGGCACCAACACCTCCCACGGGACCAACGTAACTCGTAAGAACTGACCCCGCAGCCGCGAGTCTCCCGGTTTGAGAGTACGATGATAATTCGCTTATTTCCACACTTAGGCTTAAAAACATGGTGTTAGAGGGTTAGAACTCGAAACAGCCCCCGAACGGCCCCGTGGGTGGCACCAACACCTCCCACGGGACCAACGTAACTCGTAGGAACTGACCCCGCAGCCGCGGGTCTCCCGGTTTGAGAGTACGACGATAATTCGCTTATTTCCACACTTAGGCTTATAAACATGGCGTTAGAGGGTGAGAACTCGAAACAGCCCCCGAACGGCCCCGTGGGTGGCACCAACACCTCCCACGGGACCAACGTAACTCGTAGGAACTGACCCCGCAGCCGCGGGTGTCCCGGTTTGAGAGTACGACGGTAATTTGCTTATTTCTACACTTAGGCTTAACATGGCGTTAGAGGGTGAAAACTCGAAACAGCCCCCGAACGGCCCCGTGGGTGGCACCAACACCTCCCACGGGACCAACGTAACTCGTACGAACTGACCCCGCAGCCGCGGGTGTCCCGATTTGAGAGTACGACGGTAATTTGCTTATTTCCACACTTAGGCTTAAAAACATGGCGTTAGAGGGTGAGAACTCGAAACAGCCCCCTAACGGCCCCGTGGATGGCACCAACACCTCCCACGGGACCAACGTAACTCGTAGGAACTGACCCCGCAGCCGCGGGTGTCCCGGTTTGAGAGTACGAGGATAATTTGCTTATTTCCACACTTAGGCTTAAAAACATGGCGTTAGAGGGTGAGAACTCGAAACAGCCCCCGAACGGCCCCGTGGGTGGCACCAACACCTCCCACGGGACCAACGTAACTCGTAGGAACTGACCCCGCAGCCGCGGGTGTCCCTGTTTGAGAGTACGACGATAATTTGCTTATTTCCACACTTAGGCTTAAAAACATGGCGTTAGAGGGTGAGAACTCGAAACAGCCCCCGAACGGCCCCGTGGGTGGCACCAACACCTCCCACGGGACCAACGTAACTCGTAGGAACTGACCCCGCAGCCGCGGGTGTCCCGGTTTGAGAGTACGACGATAATTTGCTTATTTCCACACTTAGGCTTAAAAACATGGCGTTAGAGGGTGAGAACTCGAAACAGCCCCCGAACGGCCCCGTGGGTGGCACCAACACCTCCCACGGGACCAACGTAACTCGTAGGAACTGACCCCGCAGCCGCGGGTGTCCCGGTTTGAGAGTACGACGATAATTCGCTTATTTCTACACTTAGGCTTAAAAACATGGCGTTAGAGGGTGAGAACTCGAAACAGCCCCCGAACGGCACCGTGGGTGGCACCAACACCTCCCACGGGACCAACGTAACTCGTAGGAACTGACCCCGCAGCCGCGGGTGTCCCGGTTTGAGAGTACGACGGTAATTTGCTTATTTCTACACTTTGGCTTAACATGGCGTTAGAGGGTGAAAACTCGAAACAGCCCCCGAACGGCCTCATGGGTGGCACCAACACGTCCCACGGGACCAACGTAACTCGTAGGAACTGACCCCGCAGCCGCGGGTGTCCCGGTTTGAGAGTACGACGATAATTTGCTTATTTCCACACTTAGGCTTAAAAACATGGCGTTAGAGGGTGAGAACTCGAAACAGCCCCCGAACGGCCCCGTGGGTGGCACCAACACCTCCCACGGGACCAACGTAACTCGTAGGAACTGACCCCGCAGCCGCGGGTGTCCCGGTTTGAGAGTACGACGATAATTTGCTTATTTCCACACTTAGTCTTAACATGGCGTTAGAGGGTGAGAACTCGAAACAGCCACCGAACGGCCCCGTGGGTGGCACCAACACCTCCCACGGGACCAACGTAACTCGTAGGAACTGACCCCGCAGCCGCGGGTCTCCCGGTTTGAGAGTACGACGGTAATTTGCTTATTTCCACACTTAGGCTTAAAAACATGGCGTTAGAGGGTGAGAACTCGAAACAGCCCCCGAACGGCCCCGTGGGTGGCACCAACACCTCCCACGGGACCAACGTAACTCGTAGGAACTGACCCCGCAGCCGCGGGTGTCCCGGTTTGAGAGTACGACGGTAATTTGCTTATTTCCACACTTAGGCTTAAAAACATGGCGTTAGAGGGTGAGAACTCGAAACAGGCCCCGAACGGCCCCGTGGGTGGCACCAACACCTCCCAGGGGACCAACGTAACTCGTAGGAACTGACCCCGCAGCCGCGGGTGTCCCGGTTTGAGAGTACGACGGTAATTTGCTTATTTCTACACTTAGGCTTAACATGGCGTTAGAGGGTGAAAACTCGAAACAGCCCCCGAACGGCCCCGTGGGTGGCACCAACACCTCCCACGGGACCAACGTAACTCGTAGGAACTGACCCCGCAGCCGCGGGTGTCCCGGTTTGAGAGTACGACGATAATTCGCTTATTTCTACACTTAGGCTTAAAAACAAGGCGTTAGAGGGTGAGAACTCGAAACAGCCCCCGAACGGCCCCGTGGGTGGCACCAACACCTCCCACGGGACCATCGTAACTCGTAGGAACTGACCCCGCAGCCGCGGGTGTCCCGGTTTGAGAGTACGACGGTAATTTGCTTATTTCCACACTTAGGCTTAAAAACATGGCGTTAGAGGGTGAGAACTCGATACAGCCCCCGAACGGCCCCGTGGGTGGCACCAACACCTCCCACGGGACCAACGTAACTCGTAGGAACTGACCCCGCAGCCGCGGGTCTCCCGGTTTTAGAGTACGACGATAATTTGCTTATTTCCACACTTAGGCTTAAAAACATGGCGTTAGAGGGTGAGAACTCGAAACAGCCCCCGAACGGCCCCGTGGCTGGCACCAACACCTCCCACGGGACCAACGTAACTCGTAGGAACTGACCCCGCAGCCGCGGGTGTCCCGGTTTGAGAGTACGACGGTAATTTGCTTATTTCCACACTTAGGCTTAAAAACATGGCGTTAGAGGGTGAGAACTCGAAACAGCCCCTGAACGGCCCCGTGGGTGGCACCAACACCTCCCAGGGGACCAACGTAACTCGTAGGAACTGACCCCGCAGCCGTGGGTGTCCCGGTTTGAGAGTACGACGGTAATTTGCTTATTTCCACACTTAGGCTTAAAAACATGGCGTTAGAGGGTGAGAACTCGAAACAGCCCCCGAACGGCCCCGTGGATGGCACCAACACCTCCCACGGGACCAACGTAACTCGTAGGAACTGACCCCGCAGCCGCGGGTGTCCCGGTTTGAGAGTACGAGGATAATTTGCTTATTTCCACACTTAGGCTTAAAAACATGGCGTTAGAGGGTGAAAACTCGAAACAGGCCCCGAACGGCCCCGTGGGTGGCACCAACACCTCCCACGGGACCAACGTAACTCGTAAGAACTGACCCCGCAGCCGCGAGTCTCCCGGTTTGAGAGTACGATGATAATTCGCTTATTTCCACACTTAGGCTTATAAACATGGCGTTAGAGGGTGAGAACTCGAAACAGCCCCCGAACGGCCCCGTGGGTGGCACCAACACCTCCCACGGGACCAACGTAACTCGTAGGAACTGACCCCGCAGCCGCGGGTGTCCCGGTAGGAGAGTACGACGATAATTTGCTTATTTCCACACTTAGGCTTAAAAACATGGCGTTAGAGGGTGAGAACTCGAAACTGCCCCCGAACGACCCCGTGGGTGGCACCAACACCTCCCACGGGACCAACGTAACTCATAGGAACTGACCCCGCAGCCGCGGGTGTCCCGGTTTGAGAGTACGACGGTAATTTTCTTATTTCCACACTTAGGCTTAAAAACATGGCGTTAGAGGGTGAGAACTCGAAACAGCCCCCGAACGGCCCCGTGGGTGGCACCAACACCTCCCACGGGACCAACGTAACTCGTAGGAACTGACCCCGCAGCCGCGGGTGTCCCGGTTTGAAAGTACGACGATAATTTGCTTATTTCCACAGTTAGGCTTAAAAACACGGCGTTAGAGGGTGAGAACTCGAAACAGCCCCCGAACGGCCCCTTGGGTGGCACCAACACCTCCCACGGGACCAACGTAACTCGTAGGAACTGACCCCGCAGCCGCGGGTGTCCCGGTTTGAGAGTACGACGGTAATTTGCTTATTTCCACACTTAGGCTTAAAAACATGGCGTTAGAGGGTGAGAACTCGAAAAAACCCCCGAACGGCACCGTGGGTGTCACCAACACCTTCCACGGGACCAACGTAACTCGTAGGAACTGACCCCGCAGCCGCGGGTGTCCCGGTTTGAGAGTACGACGGTAATTTGCTTATTTCCACACTTAGGCTTAAAAACATGGCGTTAGAGGGTGAGAACTCGAAACAGCCCCCGAACGGCCCCGTGGGTGGCACCAACACCTCCCAGGGGACCAACGTAACTCGTAGGAACTGACCCCGCAGCCGTGGGTGTCCCGGTTTGAGAGTACGACAGTAATTTGCTTATTTCCACACTTAGGCTTAAAAACATGGCGTTAGAGGGTGAGAACTCGAAACAGCCCCCGAACGGCCCCGTGGATGGCACCAACACCTCCCACGGGACCAACGTAACTCGTAGGAACTGACCCCGCAGCCGCGGGTGTCCCGGTTTGAGAGTACGAGGATAATTTGCTTATTTCCACACTTAGGCTTAAAAACATGGCGTTAGAGGGTGAAAACTCGAAACAGGCCCCGAACGGCCCCGTGGGTGGCACCAACACCTCCCACGGGACCAACGTAACTCGTAAGAACTGACCCCGCAGCCGCGAGTCTCCCGGTTTGAGAGTACGATGATAATTCGCTTATTTCCACACTTAGGCTTAAAAACATGGTGTTAGAGGGTTAGAACTCGAAACAACCCCCGAACGGCCCCGTGGGTGGCACCAACACCTCCCACGGGACCAACGTAACTCGTAGGAACTGACCCCGCAGCCGCGGGTCTCCCGGTTTGAGAGTACGACGATAATTCGCTTATTTCCACACTTAGGCTTATAAACATGGCGTTAGAGGGTGAGAACTCGAAACAGCCCCCGAACGGCCCCGTGGGTGGCACCAACACCTCCCACGGGACCAACGTAACTCGTAGGAACTGACCCCGCAGCCGCGGGTGTCCCGGTTTGAGAGTACGACGATAATTTGCTTATTTCCACACTTAGGCTTAAAAACATGGCGTTAGAGGGTGAGAACTCGAAACTGCCCCCGAACGACCCCGTGGGTGGCACCAACACCTCCCACGGGACCAACGTAACTCATAGGAACTGACCCCGCAGCCGCGGGTGTCCCGGTTTGAGAGTACGACGGTAATTTTCTTATTTCCACACTTAGGCTTAAAAACATGGCGTTAGAGGGTGAGAACTCAAAACAGCCCCCGAACGGCCCCGTGGGTGGCACCAACACCTCCCACGGGACCAACGTAACTCGTAGGAACTGACCCCGCAGCCGCGGGTGTCCCGGTTTGAGAGTACGACGATAATTTGCTTATTTCCACAGTTAGGCTTAAAAACACGGCGTTAGAGGGTGAGAACTCGAAACAGCCCCCGAACGGCCCCGTGGGTGGCACCAACACCTCCCACGGGACCAACGTAACTCGTAGGAACTGACCCCGCAGCCGCGGGTGTCCCGGTTTGAGAGTACGACGGTAATTTGCTTATTTCCACACTTAGGCTTAAAAACATGGCGTTAGAGGGTGAGAACTCGAAACAAACCCCGAACGGCACCGTGGGTGTCACCAACACCTCCCACGGGACCAACGTAACTCGTAGGAACTGACCCCGCAGCCGCGGGTGTCCCGGTTTGAGAGTACGACGGTAATTTGCTTATTTCTACACTTAGGCTTAACATGGCGTTAGAGGGTGAAAACTCGAAACAGGCCCCGAACGGCCCCGTGGGTGGCACCAACACCTCCCACGGGACCAACGTAACTCGTAGGAACTGACCCCGCAGCCGCGGGTCTCCCGGTTTGAGAGTACGATGATAATTCGCTTATTTCCACACTTAGGCTTAAAAACATGGCGTTAGAGGGTGAGAACTCGAAACATCCCCCGAACAGCCCCGTGGGTGGCACCAACACCTCCCACGGGACCAACGTAACTCGTAGGAACTGACCCCGCAGCCGCGGGTCTCCCGGTTTGAGAGTACGACGATAATTCGCTTATTTCCACACTTAGGCTTAAAAACATGGCGTTAGAGGGTGAGAACTCGAAACACCCCCCGAACGGCCCCGTGGGTGGCACCAACACCTCCCACGGGACCAACGTAACTCGTAGGAACTGACCCCGCAGCCACGGGTGTCCCGGTTTGAGAGTACGATGATAATTTGCTTATTTCCACACTTAGGCTTAAAAACATGGCGTTAGAGGGTGAGAACTCGAAACAGCCCCCGAACGACCCCGTGGGTGGCACCAACACCTCCCACGGGACCAACGTAACTCATAGGAACTGACCCCGCAGCCGCGGGTGTCCCGGTTTGAGAGTACGACGGTAATTTGTTTATTTCCACACTTAGGCTTAAAAACATGGCGTTAGAGGGTGAGAACTCGAAACAGCCCCCGAACGGCCCTGTGGGTGGCACCAACACCTCCCACGGGACCAACGTAACTCATAGGAACTGACCCCGCAGCCGCGGGTGTCCCGGTTTGAGAGTACGACGGTAATTTGCTTATTTCTACACTTAGGCTTAACATGGCGTTAGATGGTGAAAACTCGAAACAGCCCCCGAACGGGCCTGTGGGTGGCACCAACACCTCCCACGGGACCAACGTAACTCGTAGGAACTGACCCCGCAGCCGCGGGTGTCCCGGTTTGAGAGTACGACGGTAATTTACTTATTTCCACACTTAGGCTTAAAAACATGGCGTTAGAGGGTGAGAACTCGAAACATCCCCCGAACGGCCCCGTGGGTGGCACCAACACCTCCCACGGGACCAACGTAACTCGTAGGAACTGACCCCGCAGCCGCGGGTGTCCCGGTTTGCTTATTTCTACACTTAATTTTCATATTTCTATTTGGTTACTGATAATTTTAACTCATATATGCAATTTTTCAGCTTGATTAAATTTTTTGTAAAACTGCGTGATTACTGATATTTTTGTTTTTTGTATCCTATCATTTGTAGGATTTTTGCACGTGGATCAAATGCAGGAGGCAATGGTTTACAACATGATGATTATTTATATGTTGTGGACATTCAGGATAATGTTTTTTTATGTGTTATAGCCGTGCAGGCTTTTATTGTTTAGTTTTATGGCCGTGCGGGCTTTTATAATTTGATTGTTGAATTTTATAGCCGTGCGGGCTTTATAATAAGCAGGATTTTCATTTACAGGTTTTGGAATGTCAAGAAAATAGAGGAAACTCTGCCCAATTTTTTTTTGGTCTGTGAATTATTAAGACGTGTAATATTTTTAAGTTTGTATATATATTTGTTTATTAACAACATTCTCAATTCGCAATTTGTTATTTTTTTTATTGTTTTGCCTATAATAAATATTTGTAACACCTCGTAGCAACCGACGATGCACTCACAGGACCCCCAATTTTAGGATTGGACAAAAAAAAATACATTTTTTTTAAATTACAGATAAATATGGTCATGGACTTTGTCCATGACCATTTTTATTTTTTTTTGTCGCGCTTAAAAATGGTCGCGGCCAAAGTCCGCGACCATTTTTTTTATTTTTTATCATGGTAATGGGTCGCGGACTAGGGCCGTGACCAATTTTTTTAATTTTTTTTTGTCACGCACATGGGTCGCGGTCAAAGTCCGCGACTAATTTGTCACGGTTGTGGGTCATGGACAAGGGCCGCGACCAATTTTTTTAATTTTTTTTTGTCACGCACATGGGTCGCGGACTTTGGCCGCGACCAATTTGTCACGGTTGTGGGTCATGGACAAGGGCCGCGACCAATTTTTTTAAGTTTTTTTCGTCACGCACATGGGTCGCGGACTTTGGCCGCGACCAATTTGTCACGGTTATGAGTCACGGATTAGGGTCGCGACCCGTCACGGCATGGGTCACGGCCAAAGTCCGCGACCATCTGCCGTGACCCTCTCTTGACCGTGACCATTTTTTGGTCAGGGACTTGGGCCGCGACCCACGAAAATGGTCACGCCAGAAATGGTCACGGCCAAAGTTCGCGACCCACAGTTTTGGTCAGGGATTTTGGCCGTGACCAATCGCCAGTTTTGGTGTAGTGAATATAGGTGTCCCACAACCCCTCGGTGAGTCTACGTAAATAGTGCTATAGGCTAAGTTTAGTAACACTTTTTCCCATACAATATTAATTGCTATAAAAATCAGTATGCGCCTCATAACTCCTTAGATAGAAAACATACCCTCATTCGCGGGTGGTGGTTGTTGACTCCCACTATTATAACTTCGTTTAAATGAGCCAAGAAAATTTTTACCCAAAATTTTTCAGTTCTAGTTAACCACACTCCACTATATGTCCAAGCCTTTGAATATATTGCCTTCGTTAGGTAACACACCCAATCCCTGCATTTCTAGAACTTCTACTGATGACTCTCCTCAACTTTCCATTTGACCCTCTCCAAAGCGTACTACATTGGGTGAGGCTAATTTGGCATCACCTTCGACTATAGCAGCACTTGGAATTTGTAGGCTGCGTCCTAACTGTCTTTACAGTCCTGGACTCTTGTGCCATCATAGGGGTGACCTCGACTACAGTCATCATACTCAAACATACTTCATAACCTCCTAAGTACGACCTCCGCTATCCGTCCAATGACCCTCATCTGCCATACTTCTTGTACGAACCCATCCGAACACAAATAAGATTCACTAATATATACGTTATAGCAGGAGAACAAAATTTTACTAAAGAAATCAACAATCCTAAACATAGGGATCTATATCAAACAAAGTAACGCTGAGCTGAAAGCACATTAAATCGTACAGACCCTAAAGGACACTAGAACTTGATGCTCTGATACCACCTGTAACACCCCGCCTAATGAAATACCGGGTGGCCAATCCCATACCAAATTAGAACAGAATATACAGTTGACTCATTCTTAGCATCACTGTCGAAAACATTTACAAATCACCCAATACCCAATTAAGCTGGTGTTAAAAACTTCCAAATTTTAATTTCAACAAAAATCATTTTTAGTTTACGAATAACACTACACATATTATTCTACAACACTAATAACCGAAAAGATAACACAAAAGAATATAAATGTAACTGGAATAAACATTCTCAAATAATAATCCAACACAGTAATCCCAATAATAATAAACGTATTAAAATGACACGAGTACAAGACTATTTGACTCATATAGGAAGGAGATAACTGAATTCCTTTAGGCGACATGCCCTAAATAAAAGAACAGTATGAATCAAATGAAGATAGGCATCTAAGCAATACTCCATAGCTCCGTAGCTCATCATAATCCTCTACGATTGGCGTCTCTGCTGCTGGACACCTGATATAAAAGGTACAATAGAAAAGAGAATATGCAAGGAAACGGGTCAGAGCCCGATGTGAAAATAATTTTGGAAACAAAAAGTATTTAACAAGTGCAATAAAGCATTTATTATGTACATGTTAGTATCAGACTCTCACTTGATATTCTCACCTCTCATCTAGAGTGCACGCTCAATGTTTCCTATTAACCTTCTAGTTAATGGTTCCTCTTAACTAGTTTCCATAATATGATTCTATCCCATATCATAACCCCGTATGTCCCATTCCATACGTCGTATAATCATTCATATACTTTTCCCATTAATATGAATTAAGCTTTTCCAATAAATATTCATTAACTTAATTCCATTCCCTTTTTCTATTCACCGTCATCTACAATTATCACACAGTAGATTGATCTAACCACTACATATGCATTCATTTAATTCATTATATATATACATATATAATACGGCACCCCGAGACACAACTGCGGTGCATGCATTACTCTGCTATCACGTCCAAGTATCGCTGGTCGCCAAATAGGGGACTAAAGGTTCGATAAGGATTCCTCGAACCACAAACATCAACACAAAAATTAAAGGCGAACATAGTCCTCATACCCAGGGGTCACGCACATACCAACGTTCCCATAGTCATCGGACTTATCAACTCCCCGATAAGTCATTCATAGTCCTATGTTCTCGAGCGACAAATCAAAGATCCCATGGATTCATCAGGATATACTGCCCTCACGCGCAAACCTCCCATTGATAGCAAGTAAGCCAGGTAGGTCATACACATAAATTATCAATCAGTCAAATAGGAATTTTCATCTACCTATATAAATATAATATCAACAAGGTACTCACACTACCCTAAGATAGTTCCCATACGTAGCATTATATCTTTTAAATCCTACGTATTATAATATTAAGACTTTACTTCTTTAATTTAATTATTCCAGAGTCTCACTCATTATTCAAGGTTTAAATAGGCTTTCCTCAATATCTTTATTCAGTAAGAAATCATTAATATCCTACTGGTCCATATCATCTTATCACCCGAATTACTACGAATTAAACTCTCCTTTAATTAGGGTTATAACCGATAGTTTCTAATCTCTTATAAACACCTCTTCTATCACCTAGTATTGAACCCTCTTGTAAACCTAAGCCTGCCCAGGTAATTTATTAAATTTCCCTTATTAGGCCTATCCTTAATTCTCATGCATACAAATTATAATCCAACACGTGAATCTAGCAACTGAATTTTCTTTCAATTTAATATTCATAATTCTAATCAATTAAATCCCAATCACATTAATTCGATTCTTATCCAGGGCTTACTGATCTTCCCTAAGTCCCATTATATCCAATTTATAATCACCAAAGTTTTACAAATGGTTTGGGATAAGAACAAGAATTAAAAACGAAACAACATCATGAATTCTGGGAAGGTTGATCGATCGAAGGTAGGGGGTCGATCGATCGATCGCCCAGATATCAACCCAGATTTCTGCAATTCTTATACTACGGGTTTTATAACTTTCGATCATACAAACCCTCATATTAACCACCAAAATGCCTTAAAATCCTTACTACATGATATAGCAACATATGTAAATGATTTCTAATGATCTAAAATCCTAGAATCATCAAGAGTTTGAATTAAAAGCACATATTTATCCTCTTTTTTTCTAGAGAATTATATACATGATATCTTCAAGAGCACACCAATGATTCTCAGAATTTCTTCAACAACTTAATGATTATTTCGTGGATTACTATCTACCTATAACATGAGTTTGATTCCTATATATTTCCAATTTCGAGAAATCAATCATCAACTCTATCTTTATCTTCCAAACATGTAAAATCTCATGTTTTCAATAACTATCCTAACATGGAAAATATACTAACTATATTGCAATTATCAAATACTTGCCTCTAATGAAGATCTGATCCTTTGGTGTTGTATAACACAGGTGGTTCTCCCCTTCTCCGGTCACTTCCGCTGGTGGTTGGTGGTGGTGACCTTTGGTCCTTGGTTCTCCTCCTTTCCAAGCAAGCTTCTCTTCTCCCAAGCACACTTTCACTCTCTCTCAAAAGGTGACCTATCAATTTTGTGTAGAAGAGATGAATGAACCCACATACAACTAATCTCCAAATATTTATAATAAGACAAAATCTGAAATCACTATTTATCCCCCCTGTAAAAATGACCAAAATGCCCTTTTTGGATGTCTTTTCATTTCCAAATGACCCGAGACCCAAAACCAACATCCAAATAGACTTTTCTGACTATTTCAACCCTTTCGGATGTAAAGACGCACTCAAAATGACTATAAGGTTGATAAAAATATGTTTCCTTTTTAATTTAACAAATTTGTCCTGACACGTCCCATACCACGTCCGACTAAAAATTTAAATTACTGAATTAATAACTCACAACAATATTAGTAACATCACATTCATATATTACTTAAATATCTTTAAGTAACATTCATAATCATTCATTTTAATATCCACAATTTGGATAAAACCCAAATGAATTAATTTATAATAAAATTCAATTAATCCATTTATTTAAAATATAACCCATTTTAAAAGTCATTAAAATTACGGGGTATTACAATAAACCATGTTCTAAATATTTCACCTTTTTCGTTTGCATAGAATAAAAAAGTAAGTTATTATTATTTATGACACCCGACCTAATTAAATACCGGGTGATCAGTCATTTATTAAATTAAATCAAAGTGTTCGGTTGGTTCATTCTTAGCATTACCGTTGAAAATAATTTTTCTTTATTTATCAATGAACAAATAATTAAGCTAAGTGTCAAAAAATTTAATTTTATAGATTAAGTCCCATTGTTTCGAGTTTATATAAGAAACCATTTCATGAACACAGATAATAATCTGGAATACTAAACCATCCAAGTGGAATAAACAGGTTAGATTAATCATTCCAAATAAAATATCCCAAATCGAAGGACAATGTAATTAGTAAACCAATCCCAACTTAAACTAAATACTGAAGTAAATACAAAGTACAAAGTCACTCTGAACTAAATAGAAAATGGAAATGGGCGACACATTCCCTATCTAAAATGACTAAGTGAATAGCTGAGATGACAAGGATGAAGTCGTCCAAATGCAAAGACCTACAACTCCCACACTAGCTGCAGCATGTCAACCGTCCAAAGCTCTAAGTCTGACGCCCTTGTGGCTATATATATATATATATGCAAGAGAAGGAGAGATGACAAGAAACGGGTCAGAGATTAAGTACAAAATAGCTTTTAAAACAGTTTAGAAAGTACTTAAAATGCTGACCAGTTGATATTACATAAATGTTAGTATTTCGACACTCACTTGGGAATTCTCACCCCTCAACTAGTGTGCACGCCTAACGTACTACTAAGTAAGTTTGGATGAAGCTAACCCAATCTCCTCTCCTTAATCCTCATTCATGTGATCCCATAACTATAATTTATACACGATAACCTTTTGTTATTAATTTACCAAGCCAGCTATGTACATCTCAATACATCCTTACGTTCTCAAACACTTAATTTATTTAATATCAATTATTCAATTTATCTACTTACAAGACGGTAGATGAATCACATGTATATATATTTATCACTCATAATATATATATACTAATAGGGCACCCCATATAAAAATCTATGGTGTTGGCATACTCTGCCATCAAGTCCCTGTACCTCTCGTACAAATGAGGGAAATACTAGTTCAGACTCACTCTCGAACTGTATTAACACAAAATACACAAATTGGAGGCAAAACATAGTTCCAAGTCACAAAAAGGTCAGCACATACCCTTATATCTCTTAGGATCGTCTAACTATCATTCTCAGATAGCCTGTACCAAGGATCCTATGTTCTGGGGTTCGAGTCATTATCCCCCATAAAGGTCACATCTGAATAAGACTACCTCGATTCGAAAACCTCCGTGATAGCAAGTAGCGCGGGTATGATTAAACACACACACACACACACACACACATATATATATATATATATATTTCATTATTTATGTAGGTACATCCACGACCCATAACATGTTTTACCCATACACGTCATGTAACACTCGAATTTTTACAAATAATTAGTTCATTCTTTTATATTCCCATTTCATCGCAAGTTCCCAAGTACTTATCGACTCTCGAAGTGTATCATTTTGATAATTATAATATCAGTAGGTGTGCTCTCTCTACCCTACTGGTCTAAGTCATCCTTAATTATGTTCGTTAATTGCCCGAGTACTTATGCTCGTTAACCAGACAACCTCGGATTTCTATGTTAACATGTTTTGCAGGGGTTAATTGAGCTTTTGTAGGTATTTGGATGCTTAGTATGAAGTTCGGGTGCTTTTCGGAAATGTTTCGTCGACTTTTGCAGCTTCGGGGGCATTTTAGTAATTTCAGCATTCGGGTTTGAATCCCGAGCTCTTCACGGAAGTTAAAGCCCTCTGATTTCTCTTCGTGTGGCCGCCGACGGTGCATGATTCTGAGTTGTATCGAAAGAGTTATGGCATTTTTAGAATGGTTTTTACTTCAAATTCACACTCAAGGTCACATTCAAGGGCATTTTAGTCATTTCATATTTTGGTTTTTTAGCCTAATGTCTTCTTGGATGTTGTATTCCTTTGAGTTATCTTCGCGTAGCCTCCGACCGTGCCTCATTCCGAGCTATAACGAAGAAATGACGGCATTTTCCGTAAAACAGGACAAAGCTGCAGAATTCAGACCTGTAGGTTGCGAATCGATTCGGCCCAAAACCGAATCGATTCGGAATGCTGCAGAACTGCAGAAATGAACTTCCCCTGTTTCTGAATCGATTCGGACCATTTCCGAATCGATTCGGCCCTCCAGATTTTTGGTTTTCTTCCCTTTTATTACAAGTTTGCCATGGGATATTTTGTATAAAACCAATTCTCTCTCATTTGAGAGAAAGATATCAGTTTATACACGATTTTTAGGTTAGTTTAGCTTAGGTTTTGTGGGTTTTGAGAGCTTGGCTTCATTTCTCTTTTGGTTGACAACCATTTGTGTATGTATGTTGAACTTTTCTTCACCCAATCCATTAATCTAGTTGTTCTTGCTTACTTTCTTGCTTTGTAGAGTAGATTTCATGCTTTATTAATTAGTTTACTTGTCTTATTTCTTGCTTTCCTAGTTTAATTAGTTGTAATTTAGTTTAATTCATGTATTACCCTTAGATAAATAGGGTCGGGATTGTGTTTCCGCCATTTTCGGGTTTGGACCTCGAAAGTTAGGGTTTCGTGTAAAATTGCATTTAATCGAAACCGCGTGTATTAAAGTTGGATTGTTATGCGTTTAACTTTATTTGTCACGCAACTTTAGTGTTTATAGCGATAATCCGAATTTAATCCGCGTGTGACCATTTTTCAGTTAAATGTTTTATCTCGCAACTTTGGGTTAAATTCCTTCTAGTGTGATGTTTATGCTTAATTAAAAATGCTCGATTAAATGTTTTCGAACCGAAATTCTAATTATTAGTTGTTTAGCCCATGGTGGGGACGCGATCCCGACTCTCGTTTTATTAATTGTAGTATAGTGTTAACTTCTTCCTTTTTCTGTTTTGTCACCATTTCCTACCATCACCTTTTCATTTATTTATTTTACACTTTTATTCTTGAAGTTTTAAAACAATTAACATCTAAAATTTAATCACTCCCTGTGGATTTCTTACGATACCCGACTTACCGCTGTACTTGCTTGTCAAGTGTAGTAGTAGCTTAGGTTCTTTTGTATGTCGAGCGGGAACCCAAATCAACGATAGTGTCCCTACACGAACACTCGGTTTTCCTCGCATCAAAATGGCGCCGTTGTCGGGGAGTGTGTTTTAGATAGTAATTGTTTTATTATTTCGTAGTACTTTTTCTTTTGTATTTGTATTCTTTGTTTTAACTTTTTTTGCAGGATTTGCATACTTTGAGCGCTAAGAAACTTTGATTCGCGGTTGCTCACTTTCTTGCTCGGATTCTCCATATACAAACAACGAGGTAATCATGTCCTATTATTATAGTTATTACGGTTATTCTAATGATTCATACTTTGGGGATAGTTTTCAAGTTTTCCATTTTCAAGATTTTCTTGAAAATGAAAGACTTGAAAACATTTATCGCAATGAAAATCGTTATTGGGAGCTTGAGTTGGATTCATTATTCGAATCCAATGACGATTTTCATTTCATTACTTTCGAAGACGAGTTTCAACCAAATGAGGAGTCCGAAGCTTTTGAGCCGAGGAAGCCTACTTTGGAAGAAACTTTTCTTCTTTTCCTCCAAAGTGCGAATAACGTTATTAGTGATGAATTGGGATTTGAAGCACTTTGCGATGAGGTCGATTCTTTTGTGCAAAACAATGAGGAGGTGGAAACTTGTGTTTCACCTCAAATTTTCAAAGAATTTCTCATCGAATGTGATTCCCTCTCCCCCGAAATTCAATCTCCTTCCGACGATATGTTGACGGAGATTGAATTTATTTTATTACAATATACGTTTTCCGTGATCGAACCATTAGAATTACCGGTTGATTCTTATGAGTCGGTAGAAACTTTTAAAATTTCTACACTTTTTGCCGATGAGGATTCTTTACCGGACTTGTTTTCGATGGTTGTTATCCCCACGTGTGCACCATCTCCCATTCCATTTGAAAAATCTTTGGGATATGAGTCTATTTTTCTTGGTCCTCTAGTGTTCTTGTCCCCCTTATTATCCAAATCCCCCATCGTCCGCCCAAAATTTCAAATTGGCGATGGTTCACTTTTTTCACCACCCACATGCCTTTCGTTGTTCAAACGGAATTCATATCTTTCGGGAGGCATGTTCACTTTGGAGGGTCCACCGTTGATCTTTCAAAGTCAAATCCCTTTTTGGGTGGACCCTCAACTATTTAGACTTCTAGTGTATAATTAGTGTGAAGCCTAAATAGTAGGTTGTAAATAATTAGCTTTTTAATTTTCTTTCTTTCCTTTTTTTTCTTTCCTTTTTAATTTAGTCTAGTGTAATTAGTTAACTTTTTGTTATTTGTTTTTGCTATGCTCGGTACTAATTTGTTTTGTAGATTCCTTTGGACTCGCACTTATGGAGATCGCTCTAATTTTGGGTAATATCGTTCTTTTCCTCTCTTTGTGTTTTGTTCTTAATGCGCATTGAGGACAATGTAACATTTAAGTTAGGGGGTGTAGGATATTCTATCCATTTCATGTGTAGTCCATGGGTTTGCTCACATTTAGTTACTAAGTATGCCTTTTTGTGAAAAATTTAAAAATTTTCAAAAATATTTTCTTTCTTTTTTCTCCTTTGTTGGGCATTTTGCCTTGTTTCCAGTGATAAATTTCAATAATTGCCCGATCCAATAGACAACTCAATGATGCATGTTCTCGATTTTAGAAGTTATTGGACTTTAGTCCTCAAATCATTGATATTGTGAATAACTTCATGAATTAAACTTTATCCCATGAGCATATGCACTTTCCTTGTTCTATTGATTTGGTTTAAGATTTTTATAACTCGGTAATCTTTTGTTGCATTGTATATACTTACACCGAGTAAGATTTGTACCTTTCGTCGTTTGTGAGTGTATACACTATTCTTTTCTCTTTGAAAACGTTGAATTCGTTGGTAATCTCACTATTCTTTCATTTGACCGTTCATTAATTGAGTTCATACTTGAAATGTGTTACTTGAGCATGATTTTCAAAGTTTGTTTTGACTCGAGAATTTCGTAAACTTTCTAAAATGATCATAGGCAATCTTTGTTATATCGCCCATATTAGCCTTGACCTCACCTTGTATATTTTCTCTAGTCATCCCCTTTGAGCCTAATTATTATCCTTTCATTTCGTTACCCAAAATCCCATAACCAACTCCAAATTGGAGTTTTAATCCATACATACACCTTACATACCTTTGTTTGGAATGATACTTGGGATTGAATGATGTTATTGTTGTGTGGTTGCAATTTTAGGCATATGAGAGTTTGAAAAGTAAAGAAAAATGATGTGAAAAAAGTGAAGAAAAAGAGAAAGCAAAAAGCAAAAGAAAACAAAAGAGAAAAATGAGAAAAAGAAGAAAAGAAAAGAAAAGAGAAAGTTGTATATGTTGTGTATATAGTTCAATAAGCTTTGATTACTCTCCAGACGATATATCTAATGCTCGTTTGGAGGTTACTTTTCGATTTTGATATTGCTCGCATTACCCCATTATCCCGAGTTTTCATCCCGAACACTTTGAATTCGTAAATATATTCCTTCGTTTCGTACCTTACCCATACCTACACTATAGCCCTATTAAAATCCTATGTGATCTTAGGTTGATGTAATTTAAAAGTCATAATAGTTGTGATAATCTGTAAAAATGCATTTCGCCTCTTTTAGTGAGTGGTATCCTTTCATTGAGATTGCAAGTTTTTCATTTCCTATATAGCGTTCCTCATTTGTGACATGTGTGCGGCCTAGTTTCCATTTACATTTACTCTTTAGCCCGCATGTCCCGTGTGTTACCTCCCTGTTTTGAGTGAATTCGCTTGATGAGCGTAATGCCCGTGAGGATTGAATGTATGCTTGCTTTATGTTTATCCGATTTATTTAAGTTTTCACCAAATCATATTTTGCATTTGATCTCCCCCCTCCCACTTTTAAAGTTTCAATTCTATGAGGTGCATTCAACCTGTTAATAACAACGGACTTTAGCTTGAATTCATTCAATATGCTAATAACACGTTTAAAATCTTTTTCGTTGTTGTTGAGTTTGTCGCATGTTGGGTTGGGCATATTTTGAGGAAACTGTATGATGTTTGTGGGTTCCATCCCTGAAAACCCTCACGAGACGACACTCGTCCACTAGGGTAACCTAGGGGTTTAACGGCTTATTGCATATGCTAAATGCAATCGTTCGCCCGCGAAAGTGGCCTTATCTTTTTATTACTTTTTCATCCCTTTTGGAACTTGTATCCTGCTTTTGGTTTTCTTGTAGTTCATGTTGTTTCCTATTTCATTGCTAGGGACTAGCAATGTGTAAGTTAGGGGGTGTGATACGACGCAAATATTGCGTATTTCACCCGTTAACCTATGCCTTATTAGCCCCCTTGGGTATCTTAATCCCTATACTTATGCTCGTTAACCATACAACCTCGAATTTCTATGTTAACATGTTTTTCAGGGGTTAATTGAGCTTTTGTAGGTATTTGGATGCTTAGTATGAAGTTCAGACGCTTTTCGGAAATATTTCGTCGACTTTTGCAGCGTCGGGGGCATTTTAGTAATTTCAGCATTCGGGTTTGAATCCCGAGCTCTTCACGGAAGTTGAAGCCCTCTGATTTCTCTTCGCGTGGCCGCCGACGGTGCATGATTCTGAGTTGTATCGAAAGAGTTATGGCATTTTTAGGATGGTTTTTACTTCAAATTCACACTCAAGGTCACATTCAAGGGCATTTTAGTCATTTCATATTTTGGTTTTTTAGCCTAATGTCTTCTTGGATGTTGTATTCCTTTGAGTTATCTTCGCTTAGCCTCCGACCGTGCCTCATTCCGAGCTATAACGAAGAAATTGCGGCATTTTCCGTAAAACAGGACAAAGCTGCAGAATTCAGACCTGTAGGTTGCGAATCGATTCGGCTCAAAACCGAATCGATTCGGAATGCTGCAGAACTGCATAAATGAACTTCCCCTGTTTCTGAATCGATTCGGACCATTTTCGAATCGATTCGGCCCTCCAGATTTTTGGTTTTCTTCCCTTTTATTACAAGTTTGCCATGGGATATTTTGTATAAAACCAATTCTCTCTCATTTGAGAGAAAGATATCAGTTTATACACGATTTTTAGGTTAGTTTAGCTTAGGTTTTGTGGGTTTTGAGAGCTTGGCTTCATTTCTCTTTTGGTTGACAACCATTTGTGTATGTATGTTGAACTTTTCTTCACCCAATCCATTAATCTAGTTGTTCTTGCTTACTTTCTTGCTTTGTAGAGTAGATTTCATGCTTTATTAATTAGTTTACTTGTCTTATTTCTTGCTTTCCTAGTTTAATTAGTTGTAATTTAGTTTAATTCATGTATTACCCTTAGATAAATAGGGTCGGGATTGTGTTTCCGCCATTTTCGGGTTTGGACCTCGAAAGTTAGGGTTTCGTGTAAAATTGCATTTAATTGAAACCGCGTGTATTAAAGTTGGATTGTTATGCGTTTAACTTTATTTGTCACGCAACTTTAGTGTTTATAGCGATAATCCGAATTTAATCCGCGTGTGACCATTTTTCAGTTAAATGTTTTATCTCGCAACTTTGGGTTAAATTCCTTCTTGTGTGATGTTTATGCTTAATTAAAAATGCTCGATTAAATGTTTTCGAACCGAAATTCTAATTATTAGTTGTTCAGCCCATGGTGGGGACGCGATCCCGACTCTCGTTTTATTAATTGTAGTATAGTGTTAACTTCTTCCTTTTTCTGTTTTGTCACCATTTCCTACTATCACCTTTTCATTTATTTATTTTACACTTTTATTCTTGAAGTTTTAAAACAATTAAAATCTAAAATTTAATCACTCCCTGTGGATTTCTTACGATACCCGACTTACCGCTGTACTTGCTTGTCAAGTGTAGTAGTAGCTTAGGTTCTTTTGTATGTCGAGCGGGAACCCAAATCAACGATAGTGTCCCTACACGAACACTCGGTTTCCCTCGCATCAATAATGAATAGGTAAATGACTTAACCTTATTGAGTTCCAGCTTGATCAGTATAGAAGGTAATAAATGATAGTAGAAATCAGTTGTCTTAGAGGTGCCTTTAGTGAGGAGTGGTTTGTGCTGATCGGTATTAGCTCAGACGGCTCAGAACGAAGGCGTTGTACCATAACCTTCTTCTTCTACTTCATTTCCCAAGTTTAGGGAGTCTGATTGGAATGACAACATTGTCTATTTCACTAACAAGGTACATATCTTGCTTCAATATCAAGTGTTCCTCCTATTACTTTTCTGACTCAGTCGTTTTCTCTTCAATTATATATTTGGAATAAGTGTTTTTGTTTAAGATGGATTCATTTAGTCTACAAACTATGTTTCAAAAACTTAGAGTTTGGTGTCGGCTCCAAAACGGGCAGTGGGAATCAGGACATATACAATCAAGTTCAGGAGAAAAAGCATTTGTTTTGCTTTTAGATGGGGGTGTGAGTTCATAAATTATGTCCATCATTTCTTAAAGCTTGTAAATAATATGGAGCACTAATAATATGATGTAAAAATAGGTTGTGACAGTGTCAACTGGAGAGCTATTACCTATTAATCCGGGTATCATTGAGGGCGTGGATGATCTTTTACATCTTAGTTATTTGAATGAGCCATCAGTTATTCGTAACCTCCATTATAGATATTCCCGTGATATAATTTATGTATGTATGATTTCAATATCTTATTTTCTTAAAGAAATGTCTTTCTATTTCTACTCCTTCAACTTATGCTTGTCTTTGCTTCCTTCAGAGTAAGTCTGGGCCTATTTTAATAGCAATCAATCCCTTCAAAGATGTCCAACTTTATGGAAATGATTTTGTCATTGCCTACAAGCAGAAGCTTTGTGATAGCCCTCATGTTTATGCTATAGCTGACACTACATATAATGAAATGATGAGAGGTGAGGTAAACAAGACTTCAAAGAATTTGGAAAATGATTGTTTTTTTAGTTTTAGGTACTTTGTTACTAAAGTATCCATTCTTATTACTTTTGATGTGATGATGGATCTTGAAGATAACCTTAATCAATCCATCATTATAAGGTTAGTTATTGTGTCTCTGTTTCATTATATGATGAAGAAGCTCCTATATTGATACCATAGACTGTGTTCCTTTGGTGCTGACCTCCAACATTGATTCTTTAGATTTACTTTTCAATTTATAACATGATTAAGTGCTTAACTCTCCAAAATGTTATAAACTATACACACATATCTATACTTCATATGTATGAGAGTCTTTCTGTGTGTGTGTGTGTGTGTGCGTGTGTGTGCGTGTGTATATATATATATATATATATATATATATTGTTTGTGGTGACAAATCACAACATCTGTCAAATTAAGGATTTGTAGAATAAGAAAAAGAAAAACAACATTTTCTAAAAAACATTATGACCATGACCACACAAAGCTTATTACTGTTTTATCAATACAAAAAAGTCACATCTGAAATAGAGAAATACTGTGGAATTTACGGACTAATTTGTAAGGGATTGAAAGTGAGGGTTTCTTTCTTTAAATGAATTAATAATAAATTGTAAAATTGCTGCCCCGCTATCTCTATCAATCAATAAAAAGAATATGTACGTCATGTGAGAAATATGGTTTGCTGGAACATTCTAATATAGCGTGCTTACATGGGAAACAGATCATATAATCATTATTGGATCAGCATTTTATTTCTAATTTCTAATTATTAAATTACACAAACCTCCCCTGTTGTCAGGCAGGCACAAAGGTTTTGGGGCTCAATGAAAACATTTCAAATACCTCATATATGAAAATATAAAATTAAAACAAATAAATTAAAACCATGGGACAACCGTTTTTTTTTTAATATATGAATATATATATGCATGGGAGCCATTAATGGTGAAATCCTATCAATAGTCATGTGAAACCTCTTCCAACCTAAGTCCAAGTTAGTAGTGTCGAGGCAATAGATGAATGAAGAGTTAAAGGACCTATGTCTGCCAGAAGAGCATAGATAAGGGCCTATGGCCACAATGCCGAGACAATCGTGTGGCACAACTAAAGTTGAGTCTCGGCAGAATATTTTTAAGGCTTTGTTCCATCGAGGGTGTGGAAGATCAATTAATAGAAGCGTTGCTGGTTCTGCTTCTGCTTCTGCTGAGATTGATTCCTGGAGAGCCTAATCTTCATTTTCTCTTCCACATTGTCTACATGGATGTCGACACGATAACATACCACTTTCCCCCGAAGTTCCACCCTTGGAACCAACCTACCGGTGATAAATTTTCTCCAACCTGAATCTGTGTGGCAAAAACAATATTATTAACTAATTATAGTCAGTGCATCCTAAACAAAACCTTCATCATCATGGAAACAAAACTTTTATTGGGATTTTTGTGGAGTACTCAGTTAACCATACCATTACTGTTGGTATTGTTGTTATTAATGAATGAATGTTTTTAGTAAACGGATCCTCATCTTTAAACCCTAGGCCATTCTTTTGAAAATCAAATAAATTTCTTTTCTTTTGTTTAGGGTTTTATAAAAATGGAAGGTATAACATCTTCAGCAGTTAGTAAGCTCAAAGGGCTTGCAAAATCCACACAAGACTTGGCTAACGGAATTCTTCATTGGCACCATAACCCCAATCACCGCAATCCGATTGAAATATTGAAGAGGTTGCAACTTGAAGCATTTTTAGATCTCATGAAACTCCGGGACAGACAAGACAAGGTAGAGAGGGTTCTTTCCTTCTACAAATCATCTAAAGGAAGTCCATTCCAGGAAGCTAGTACCCATGTGAGGGGAACAATAGATGTTCTCGGTGCGTTATTAATGATAGACAATCTCGATGAACACAATCAAGATGCAATTCAGAGAGCTGGAATCAGGAATGGTATCAATTGCAGGTTGAGTTTTGAAACCACAGTTCGGGAGAAAGATACACTTGTAGAGGAGTTTGTGGCCACTGAGAAAGGCCAATGCGATGTTTTGGGCAGTCCACTTTCACTAGCAAAGGTGGTTTATGCGGCAAATATTAGTGACTGGTGCTCTATGGTTGTTGTTTCGGTGGGAGCTCGATACAGAGATGTTGGAATTGCAAGTTCTTCTTACCAGGAAATCGGTCTTAACAAATATACGTCTGTTGGTCCTTCCCTTTTGAATCAATACAATGGTAGTGCGATCGGTCTTACGGTGAAAAAATCAAACGTGATTGCCTCTTTGGCTCAATTTGTCTCCGAACCGGGAGTGCACCTGACTCTTCTGGACTCATACGCGACTTCAGCACTTTCGGTCAAGTAATTAGTTAACTTTCAAGAAATACAAAAGTCTCTCTATAAGGTATACGCCAAGTGCCCAAATTGTCAAATCAACAAATCGTTCTTCGATCCCTGGCTGGCATATTGAAACGCAGTAAAGTTCAGGAAACTTCTGTCGATGCATCTGGGCCATTGATTAGGGCAACTGGATCTATGGATCTCATGATTGAATCGGAGCTAGATGAGAGTACTAATATAGGAGGGTGGGTTGAGATGAAACAGTCAAATTCAAAACAGTTACAATGGGGTATTAGCATGTCCGATACACCTGAGGATGATTTTGGGTGGGGTTTGAGCTTAGGTGGATTGGTTCACTGCCCAAAAAGCTGGGACCATTTTTAGGCTGAAGCATTCTTAAAACTCAACCTGGGGAATAGATTTAGCTTACAGACAGTACTTGTATATGTGATGAATGAGACTACTCAATTTCCTGCACTAATGTTGAGGTCTAGTTGGTCTCTGTGACGACACACTTCAGAATATGTTGTTATTATCTCTTCTCAAACTATTAGGCTTCTTTTTTGTTAGGAATGACCTTTCTTATACTGCAGGTACTTTGTTGCATTATTGTGGTTGCCAATATAGTAAAAACAAAGAATAATCAAAATAAATAAATAATAACAATTAAACACACACACAAATCTAAGAACGTTAGGGTTGATAGAACAAGTAAAAGTGTAACAGAAAACTGAAAATAAACGTTAGCCTGTCTTTGAGGAGAGGAGGCTGGTAGTGGCACCTTAGGTTCCCCTTCTCCATGCTTAGGCGTCTCCATTCGCTCCCCTTTTCGACAAATGATTCTTTCTGAGCCCTGATCCTGATGGGTTGGTTGGTTACATATAAGTCCTAATGAGGCGGTGATTCGAGTGTTGTCCATGATTCATTTATCACGCTGCTTTAAATTAAGGTATTGTTCGACTTTTGAACGAATTTTACTCTCTCATTTTAAAACAATAGGTATCAAATATAGGTCATATTAGACATTTCTTTATTCATTCTAGTTCCATCATGTTTTCCACAGTAGTTGTGTTGTTCGGTAATAACAAATTTCTTAAGGAATCATTTTTTTTAAATTGTATGTTATGGAATCATATTTAGTGTGTCTGTGTTACACTGAAACCAAAGGAATCACTGTTATGTATTTTCACATTCGTAAGAGGTGTCCATTATACCCCCCCCCCACCCCACCCCACCCCACCACCACCCAAAAAAAAGGGAAAATGTGTCCATGTTTCTTTAGAGATTTAGATAACTATGAATTGGTTTGTCCTTCACTCTTGCTACTATTAAATCTAGATCTTTTGTCCATGTGACTTTTAGTTTACAATAAGAGTTGAGGATTCTCACACTTATATATATGTATACATATAATGATTCTTGAGACCTAGTGAAAAGTAATTTTGGGAAATGTGGAATTATGATGTCATTGGTTTTATTCCGTAAAGATATCTTCGAAAAGCTTCTGCTGTTGTAGTAACTTCAATGCTATGCTCATTCTTATTTGACAGGTAGATATGCACAACCTTCTTCAATGTACACAATGTTCTTTTTTTTAATAGATATGGTCAACTTGTAGTTCTTAGTTCGTTAACTTCAAATTCTCAGCGCATAATTATTGTTTCTTAAAGTTGTATGTATCTTTTAAAGTCACATACGTGTTTGCGTCATTACTACTCACACGATATAAAATTTCAATGTTCTACATTTCTTATTATCTCTTTCTATAATTTCAGCCTTCTGTTAGAAAGAAGCACAATGCAGGCTATATACATAAGGTATTGTCCACCCTTTTTTGAAGTATAATGACCAATTAGAGATTTCTTGTATGATTACTCAATGCATTAGTAGTCATCTATGCAAACCGTCCTTCACTGTCCATAAGAAAAAGAGAAGGACATGCATAGATGACTACCCTTTTTTGGTATTTGGGAAGATCTCGCCGAGAGTTCGAAGTGCCTTATGGACAGTGAAGGACTTGGTTGGTAGTATGACTTCACTGAAAAAGAAAAATAAGATCAATTAGGTTTGTTTCAATATAGTAAATACCAAAATATTTGATGAAAGATTGTGAGACTGTTTACATTTTGTTTAATTGGTGGTAAAGATAAGCATGAGCATAAGGATGGCAACGGAGTGAGTTTGGGGTGGGCTTTTAAAAACTCTAACCCGCCCAGTTTAAAAAATTCTTAGCCCACCCCGGCCCTCTTGACGAGTTTACTTCAAGGAGACCCGAATCCATTTAAGCTTATATTACATGAAACCGTACCCGCCCCGCCCTGCCCTGCCCTGCCCCATTTAAACCTCACAGGTCATAATTCGCCCCGCCCCATTTAAACCTCAAGTGACTCTCAATGGAGTTCAACATCATCCTCCTATCATCAACTTGTGAAAACTTGAAAAGGTAAAAAAAATTCCAACATGTTAAAAAAATAATATCAATAAATTATCAATACAATATCAATATTTACAACATTTTAACTATTAAAAAGTTACCTTAAGCCTCCATTGACTCGAACTCTTCATCACAAATCATAGGTCTCGAGTCGACGGTGGAATCTTCATCTACAAAAATACAATACACATGTAAACAAACAAGTACCTTGCTAATAAAAAAACAAAGAAAGATAAACAACACATATCAACATTGTTATTAAAAAAATAAGTACCTTTAATATTACTTCACAACCAATCTTGGCTACACATCTAAGCCTCTAAAGCACAACCTTGATTCAATGACAAACAAATCAAAAAATAAATTGACAAAAACAACTCAAACCTCTACCACTAGATGATATCATATGATTCAACAAACAACATAAATATGATCTCTTATTCCAACACGAAGTAGTATAAAGACAAACTAATCTATAAAATGAAGTGAACAAATTTGTGGGTGATACCTTTCCGAAATTTGATGGAGGCGGTGACACTAATGTTTGTGCCTTGGGTTTTGAGAAGTATCAATCAAGACCCAATAAGCAAAACGTCAGGTGCATTAATAGTCATCTATGCGTCCTATAGTGTGGTAATCACACTTAGATCCATGCTCGTGGCTAAAGTAAAAATAATATTGGAGCATGAAAACGTACGATAAGAGAAAAACGATATGAAAAGAGGCATAAACACCTCACACGGGATCAAAAAAAGTCATGGAAACAACCCAAGTAGTCATGTGATTCACGGGTTTGAGATTTGATCAAAATTTAGAATTTTTTAGTGTTAAAACTTAAAAATTGAACTTTGTGGACGAAAATGAAAAACAACAATCAAACATTACGGAAAGAGCCAAACACACCTCATACACGATTAAAGTAACTTGTACAAACAACCCGTGTAGTCAAGAGACTCATGGATTCGAATGTCCTTCTAAATTTCAAATTTATAGGTATAAAACTCTAGAGTTGGGGTTGGAGGGTGGAAACGTAAGATAAGAACATAACGATCAGAAAAGAGGGACGCACACCTCACAAGGGACTAGTATAAAGATTATTGTTAGGTTGTGCGGGCCATGTGATAGTTTTATTACATTTTTTAAAACTCGGACACGAGTCCGTTGAACCTTTATGTTGATGGACTTAATTTTTTGAAATCAATAAGTGTTCTAAATTGATTAAGTCGAATAGAGATGCATTTAAAATTGGGTATTGGTGCACGAAAAAGTAAAACAACTAATAAACATACCAGAAAACAAATAGACACGCATTTTATGCCCAATTTTTTAAAATTTGTTTACAATTGTTTGTGTTATATAAAAAATCTTTTCGACTTAAACTATACACGACTTTATACTTTGGAAAAATTGGAATCATATGTTGTGTTTTACATTGCATTAGAGATTTATATATGATTTTTTTAACTTATGTAGGAGCATCTACTTAGAGGTATGTGAAAGGTGTATTGCTGTCAGACAACATGATAATGAATGCAAGCGGGAAGAGGACTTCGACGCATTGTTGCCTAAAATTATAATGCGATTATTACTACGGAGGAACACTTAATTTTGATAGATAAATTTAATTTGGTTTGTGTCAGCTCAATTTGATGTGAGACAAAAAATATGTTGGTGGGAGTGTTAGCTGTATTTCTTGGCTAAATGATATAATTTCTAATGTATCAATTGTAACATTGAATGTGGAATAAACGATTTTACGAATTTTGGTGTGTTGTTTAGATTTATTTGTCAACTATGACATTAATATTGATTTTTTATTATATTTTTAATTTATGACCGTTCATATTAATCTCTCATGTGATGAATTTTTTTATATGACCTTTATAAAATTTTGAAAATTGTTCATTATGACGCTTGTTAAATCAAATATGACATCTTATAGAGTATATTATGACTTTTTTTGTAGCAGATATGACACTTTTGAAAACAAATTCATATATAATCGTTACCTAATATGACACTTTTTATGGGTATCAATTATGACACCCAAACTTATGACGCGTTTTACTAAAAAATAAAGTGTCATAAAATGCATTTTATGGCACTTAAAAAATGTCATAAAAAGGCTTTTTTCTTGTAATGATTAGTCCCGCAAGCATATATTTCACACATATATTCCCACGTCCCTTTAACTAGGATGATTATGACATCAGCTAACCAAGATGCCCACACACCCTATAAATCGTGCATACTAGCATAAACATCACATACGCTTCACGCATAACACTCAATCCTTTATTTCCCATGTATTCACAACGTGGCTATAACACTTGGGTATTCTCAATCACCCTAGAAATTGAAATTTTAAATCCTCCTTAACATCGTTCCACCCTTCAACTTGTGGTGATAAAATAAAATTTTCAATGCTTTGGCACCACACAACAGGCTCCACTGGCCTTAAATCGTAATTTAACTTTCAACTTACAGTTATAACTACATACTTCTATAATGATCAAGGTATCGGACTCATGGACTAATGACAAAACATCTCCCTAATTTCAACCTTACGCTAAGTTTCATGCGTGGGATGTCTCGCAAAGTGAAATCCAAACAATACACTACTACCTAGCATTTTCGGTTATCGAAATCCGTTAGGCCCCCCGTCCATAAAATGTACCCCTATATTCACATCTTTTGACATAAAAACTACATCTCTTCTCGCAATTTCATTTAAACAGGGAACTTTTTGCCAATTGTACCATCACTTAGCATTAGTGGTAATCAAATTCCATATGCCTCATACACATACAATCAGAACTCTCGAAATCATGGCCCCAAACATATGAATATAAGTCTTAACTCCCACGTCTTTAAAGGAGTGATGTAAGAATGCACTCTTCCTATCACCAAGTCCTGAGCGTTAAACATAATAACGAGCTAAATTATTCCGCTCAATAGTAAACCCAATACACACCGAATCATATCAATAAAGTCCATACACACACCGGGATTAAACATCTCTATACCACTATACCCTTCAAAGTCTCTATAATATATGATATAAATGTGAGCCCGAACCTCTCGCAGGTGAGGCTTCGCCAGAACAAAACATCCTACACTAAAGCAATAACCCTGATAGACTTGCGATATCCGCCCACTATCAATCTAATTATTCCTATAAAACCAAAATCAGGATAATATCATACTCGTATAATACATCACTAAAGCGAGTAATCTCAATAAAGTATATACCACTATCAATACACCCATTGATCCTCTATGGATAAAAGCAAAGATAACCCCGCTATACCAGGGAGAACATCCATATAATAATAATGTTATCGATATACGCACTAACTCATCTCACATGCGAATCTATCAATAATCAAAATGTAGTGACTCACTCGAGTTACATAAAACATGCCTCTTCCTCCGAGGGTAAAACTAATACTTCTACCTTGCCAATTTATCTGGATGCTCAAATGGTTTCCAAACATAACACGCCTGTCAGAACCAAAACAAAAACTACTTTAATCATTGCCGCTTACTAGGCACCACACTCTTGTCCCTTTACTAACTTCGGGAAAAACTAATGCATGCAGTCATACTTTCCACAAAATACTTCTATCTTTAATCCACTTATCTTCAACCATACTGACCATATTAAGGTTGCCCTTCTTTCAAACTCTGGTAGTCTCAACTTTGATGGCTACTCCCGTTGTTTCCTTAGTTCCGTTGGTGTTAAGGAATGCATTGTTGGTCGCAACAGTCCTAATTGAATTCACCGCCACTTGGTAAGAATTCATCTATCTTAATTATTTAAATGGATCCCCTGATGGGTCTCCCCCTTGTGGTGTTTCACTAACAGCATTTCATCTAGTCCTACTCTCCGAATAAATCTTTTGATTCTTTTAGCTCCCTTTACAAAGAAGCATTAACATCTCTACTAACAAAGCGTGACATTGTCACCATATAGATCGACCGTCCAACATAATTTTTTCCTGAGTGTAGTCAACTTTTCGTACGAGTCGATCTCCCACTTGAAATCCTCCTCTTCATTTGTATTTACTTCATCCAGTACAAGGTTTGCTAAATAATTAAATTCATTTTCACGCACACGCCTCTGTCCGGTGTAATACCCCGCACTTTTAAAGGTATTTTAATTACACTGTGGATTTAATTTGGTAATTTGAGGAATTATTATGAATAGTAATTCTGGGATTAATGAGTGAAATTAAATAAATTCAATATTACAAAGTGAATAGTAAATATTAGTTTTCGAGTGACAAATTAATATTTACGTGGATTATATTTCGAGACTAAGTATATGAGTAGATTATTTTTATTACATATCGCAGTTGGGTAAAGCGACAAAGGAAGATATTTTAAATTGGAAAACACGAGTATTGAACGTGTTGGGTCAAAATAGTGAATTTTAGTTAAGTGAATCGGATGGAGATTTTGACTCCGCCACTGGGTTCGGAATGGCCGAGATAGTCAAAATAGAGTACCCGAGGGTAGTATTTGGGTTCCGGGCATTTTTGGACTAGTAGGGACTCGTAAATGAGTACACGAGTTATTTAACAGTTGGGTATATACCCAATTTCGGATTTAAAGAGGTGGCAACCCTCATTTCCCTCAAATATTAGCCCTAAGATTAAAAGGGATATAACTCGATTTATACCCATTTTGAGAAACTTGAAATTAATTGCAATTAATTGTTGGATCTGGGTTCTAGGATGATTATAACCCTTTGAATGTGTGTATTTATGGTAATTTGAGTTTGAATGATGATGAGAGAGGAGATAAAAAGCTTGGAGGTATTTTAATGGAGGTTTGAATTTTTGGAGAAGAAGGTGAATAGTGACCAGTGTCACTTCCGGACTGTTTCGGATAGGAAGACAGCCAATTCAGCTCTCGGTCAAAACACGAACATTATAGATCTTTTCGATACGTTCGCGTGGGAACCAACCACGTATTTTTTAGATTTTTTTTTTTGAATTGTTATGATTTTTATAAAATGGCAGTTCCGGGGTGAAATCACCAACTCAGAAATGCACTCAAAAATTGGAAAAATAAAAGGCTAAAATTGTTTGGAGATAAATATTTGGGGTTCCTAAAAATAGTGTGAGGACTTTTAAATATTTTTTTTAGTAAGGCGTGTATTTTGGATTAGTTGAAAGTAAAATCCAAGATTTACCCAAATAGGGGTGTTCGTGAGGAATAATACTTAAAGAGATATTTACATGTGATTTGAATACTAAATAAGGGAATACGTATTGGGGTGTTTTAATAGTGTGACGGCTTATATTATTGCGAATGAGAATATTCGAGGCTATTGTCTATCGCTATAAGAGTTTGGAGATTATAGCCATAAAAGAGTGAGAAGAGATAAATAATATATATCGATGTTGTTGATATAATCATTGTGCGGTGAGAAAAGCTCAAAAAATTATATATTGAAAATTGGTAAAATTGATAAATGCATAGGATATCCAAGATATAAATATACTACGTATGGGAGTTATTGTATGGGCTATGAGTATGCCCTTATATTATATATGTGTAAAAATCATGCATGCGCTACTTGCTATCATGGAGTTTACCGCGTCGGGACAGTCTTATCTCGATGAGACCTTTATGGGGGATATTGACTTGTACCCTAGAAAATAGGACTCCTTGGTACAGGCTATCTGATTGATAGCCAGACGGTCCTAAGAGACGTGAGGGTATGTGCTGACCTTTTAGTGACTTGGAACTATGCTTCGCCTCCATTTGTATGTGTTTTGTGTTAATAAAGTTCGAGCGTGATTCCGAACTAGTATTTCCCTTAGTTTGTGTGATACGGGGACTTGATAGCAGAGTATGCCAGCACCATAGATCTTGTGTGGGGTGCCGTTAGTATATATATTATATGTGTGACTAATTTATATACGTATATTTATATGGAAACTTTCTACTGTGCGTATAAGTAGATGAGTAAGGAATAAATGCTTCAATTTTATAACGATACAAGGGGTTTCTTAACCAGGGTGCAATAGTGCGATATATTATTATATAAATTGATGTGTATGAATAAAGAGAATAATGTGCGTATACCAAAATCTTGTTTGATGTCCTATATGGATAACTAATATACTTGTTGCGAAAAGTATATTGTATATATATGAGATGAGATATCATATAACCTAACCCTGTATAAAAAGGAGAAGAATGAATAAAGGGATATACTCCTTTCGGTAGATTTATATCCAGATTTATATGAATATGGATCATAGGTTCTAATGAGAACTATCAATAAATACGGGATGGTATAAATATGTTATGTACTGAAGGCCTAATGGATCTGGATGATCAACATTGTCACGTAGTAGTGTATCGGGGGGGTTCCTTGTTTGGATTTCGCTTCGCGAGACACCCCATGCACGAACGTAACATAATGTTGGGAATGGGGAGAAGTTTAATCCTTAGTACCCGAATTGATGAGGTTTATTAGAAGATGGGTAATTACATTAGTCAGGCAAGGTAGCTTAACTAGATTGTTTAAAATGGTATGCGCTAGTTGTGCACTGTTAGAAGAAGGGTGAGGTGTATCTCATGTGAGAGCGATACCAGTTTAAAAATGAGAAATAACATATTTTAAAATATGAATTTTAAGCACTTGCTAAAATATTCTCAAAAATCGGGATCTAACCCGTTTATCTATTTTTCGTCTTGCTATATCTATATATATATATAGGTGTCCAAACGCACGGACGCCTGAATGATGATTCTTTCGAGTCAGACGTTTGCTGCAGCAGCTGTGGATGCAAGCAGGTTTATATTAGATGCTTCCATCATTGAGATCTAGATAAGAGGTATTGTAGAAATATTCGGGCTTATGGCCCAACTGTACTCATTTATTCTTTTATCGCCTTTTAGTGCGACATTCGATTTGGTTGTATTATTGTACTGAGTGTTCGGTTATTTTATTTTATTTCATTTCAGTTGGTGCATGTAAACTATTTTAATTGTTTTATTTGAATGGTTTGGTTAAAAAGATTTGTTAATTTAAAATTTTGACGCCGGTCTAATAGGATATTAGTAATTAAATTGGTTTTCGACAGTGATGCTAAGAATGAACCATATGAGACTCCCGTTTTAATGTTATATAGGAGTGATCGCTCGGCATTTTATTAGGTGGGGTGTCACATCTGGCCCTCTCGTGATGAGTTCAGAACAACATTCACATCTTATCCTGAACATCTGAAGAAAGAAATTTTAGTCAAACTATATCTAAGATTCTTCCATTGACATAACTTTCCACTTAAAAATGTAGTGGTTGACTCCCACTGACGCGACTCAGAATGTGTCTCTAAAGTGCGTACTCTCTAGGCTCAAGTGCAAGCCTGTCGCTCAAGTAATAATCCGACAAGTCGGGTATCGATCCTTAGGGAAAAAGGACAACGGAGTTGTGACGACGGGACAAGACACGGAATCCTAAGTTCGACTCTAAGAAGAAAAGGAAAAATTGATTTGGTTTTTGGGATTGACTAAGCTAACTGCAATTATGAAATTATTATGAAAAATGCAACTAAATAAAGTACCTAAATTATGAATAAAAAATTCAATCAAAACTTTTTAAACTTAAATGGTGAGAAAACAGGATGGGAATGCAATCCCCCAACCCTAGTGTAGTGCAGTAACAACGTCAATCATAAATTTATCCGATTAATCAGACCCGGAATTTAAGACTCCCAAGCATTATGTATACGAGGTTGAAGCCCGCGTCATACCTAATCTGAGGATGAGTAAATCGGTATCGCGGTAATTGCACTCAAATTGTACTCTAAATCATCACGAGTACCCAAAGGTAAACGAGATATAAAGATCCACAATTATTATGTAATTATGCAATATGATCAAAATCAATCGTTAAATTCATCGAATGAACGTTATGCACATGCACTAACACATCAGGTTGGGTTCATGCATCCCAACTTTTAAACCCTAGCCGGACATGTTAAACTGACTAACGCGTGAAATAGTAACGTTGCATGTGGAAGAATTCATGATGAAACTAGATTGAAGCATGTAAATACGTATTATGAACGCAGCAATAAGTTGAATCGAATACAGAAAATAAACATGCGAGAATAATGACAAGAATTCTGAACTTTGAATTAAAACTTGAAAAATAAACCCGTAATGATTAAATCTTGAAGCAATTAATTCCCTTGATGTTCCTAGATGTTCTTCTCTTTTTTTCTCTATCAAAAACTGACTAATACTATCCCTAATGGCTGCCCCTAGGTTGTTGCCTACGTTCCCTACTATTTTTTAGAGTTTTAACCTAAAAGGAGTCTTGGGAACCAATCAGATTTGGGGAGCAAATTCGTGCATCAGGGACCCCGAACCGGTTCGTATGTACCCCGAACCGGTTCGCCCTGGATTCGCGAATGTGTGCTGGCCTGGAGTGCTACACTTAGATTTTTTTCTTGCTTTCTTTTCTTCCTTTCTTGGATTTTTCTTCAACTTCAACTGGTCATAACTCCTCAACCGTAGCTCGGATTTGGGTGTCGTTTCTTCCAGTTTTCTCGTTGTTCCGAGATATTCAACTTTTTAGTTGACTTCTCCTTCCGGATCGGGCTGCAAAATCAGTAAATTGCCCTTGAACTTGCCTTCTTAGCTTTTCTAGCATTGTCTTGCTTCCTCTTTTGCACTGTTTGCATAATTAACCTGTAAAACCAATAAGAGAAGCACGAAACACGAAATACTCGCCAACAAAGGTTATTAGCATAATTGTGCATCAAATCTATATATGTTACATCACTCGGGTTCACAAATATACTGAAATTAGGGGACTAAATATACAATATTTATGCCCAATCAAACCCCCCTAACTTAGAACTTTGTGCGTCTCAAGCAATGTAAAAAATGAAAGTATGAGTTAACGATCCTTCAAAGACTTTATTGGGATAGAGCACCTCTTTCGCGGGCAAACGATTGAATTTAGCGCATGCAACAAGCCTTTAAACCTCTAGGTTACCCTAGTAGTACGAGTTGTGTCTCATGAGGGTTTGCAGTGAATATACCCACAAAATTCGACTCAAAGAAAATTCAAAATACGCAAAAATTGTGCAATTCAAACTTTTCCGAAAAATAGTCATCACCAAGTCATATTTACGAGTCTCAAACCGTAGTGTGTGTGCGAAGCCGGAAATATAACCGCCTATTTCCACCGATTGATCATTACGTTACTTATCCGAAAATTCGTTTTGATTTCAATTTCTCACGGAATGCTCTCACAAACGAATCTCTCAGATTGTGGCTATTCTCTCGGTATGCGTGATATAAAGAGTAAATGTAAGGGAAACAAATTCACGCATACAATAGAAGGACGGAAATTTCATGGTGATAGGATCTCATCAATGGATTACGATTTTAAAAACGAGAACATTGCCTCTATTTCGCGCACTTAGCCTCTTATATTATCTTTTGGTGTCTTAACTCTCCACGCGGTAATCAATTTCGCAATTTGGACTCGGTTAGGACTTTTTCGGGGTTTAAGGTATATTGGGTAACATGGAAATGGTCGGGAAATTCGGAATTGGAAAAGTTATTTAGGATGTCCATTTGTGCTTTTTTTTCCGGGCTATTGCTCATTTTTTTTCTTTTCTTGCTATTTTTGTTGATCATTCTTCTATTTTTTTCTTGCCCTTTTTGTTGCACTTTTCGGACTTAAATTCTAAATTCTCTCGTTTTTTTCACAATTTCGGCAATTTTGGGTTTTTCGAGTTGTCAAACGAAAAGGAAAATTATTCGGCTCAATTTGGGTTGCAGAAAGAGTGATTTTTCATGAGTTTTTATGGCCAATATTTTTGGGGTGACAAACGAGGGCCTACTTCATTGTCCAAAATGCCAATTGCGTTACCATATGCGTTTCGAGGTAAATTTAGGTTTAGAAACTAATTTGGCACGTTTTTCAAAGCAATATTGCACACATTTTTCAAAACCGATCAAAATGAAAGGATTGAGATCCTTGACAACTTATTAAGCGCTAAAAAGAAATTTGAGTTAACAATTAACTCGGATTGATTTAAAAACTCGCAAAACGTGATAGGCTTGAATCTTACCGGGTTTGTTAATCTCCACATTTATTCGTTAAGTCGTCAATTTTTGCTCAATTTCCATTTTTGCTCAATTTCGGCTTTGTGTATGTTGGATGTTTACAATTTGAGACTCTAATTTGACTTTTAATGATATTTTTGAAAAATTTGAATTCTAATTTTTATTTATTTTGAACAAAAAATATTTTTGGATTTTTCAAAATTTTATGATTTTTTTGGAAATTTTGGGCATTTTGAAGATTTGTGAAGTTTTATAAATACGCACTTATGACCCCCCCTAACTTAGACTTTTGCATTGTCCTCAAGCAAAAAGGACGAAAATCTAACTCAAAGCGAATAATAAGTGCGGAAAAATAAAACAAACAAATATGAAAAAATGCAAAGCTTGTATAATAACAATGAGAAGCCTGTGTTACATAAGAAATGGGAGAGCAACTGTGAGCAATGTGAAATTCCTACAACAACTGACATCCACACCAAAATATAAAAACAATCATAGGTCATGGTGGAGGTGGGTGGGAGGTGTCGGGTGCATTTAGATCATACGGGTCATAAAAGAAGGGGCTGGAGGACCGCCGAAGTTGAGTTGGTAAAGGTGGACTTGGAGTTGGTACATCATCCGGGTGTCCCTTCGGTAAGCCGCTTGATCTTGATTGTATTGGTTGATGAACCCGTCGAGACGGGATTCAACGGCCGAAAGGCGACTCTCGAAGTTTGCCCCCGGGGGATCGAAATCAGAATCCTCCGCATCATCATCAAACTCGTCCTCGTCGACGTCCATCATCGGGGCATCATGAGCTTCCTCGTCCACATCCTCGTCGAGAATGTGACGGTCGGGGTGAGCTACGTGCATTTGGCGTTCGCTTCGAGTGGTAGACGTGCCGCCAATGGGGCGAGGAAGGCGAATTTGTTGCCCAGGGTCATCCACTCCAGCTTCCATCAATAGCTCCGTGATGAAACGGGCGTAAGGTAGGGCAGTTTTGCCCCATTCGTCGTAGGCAGCATTGAAGATATCCGCGTAGAAGAGCTGGTCATGGTTGATGGTGCTCTCGGGGTCCAAAAAGTAATAGAGGAAATTAGCGTGACGTAACCGGACCACCGAGTCATTAGTGGTTTGGTGGATGGCCCCACAAGCAATGAGGTGCGTGAAGCGCACCGTAGCGGCCAAACCACCAATAGGAAAGGATTCGCGCACCCATTCCACCCCGGGTGCCATGCGTGCAATGCATTCTTCTTTGGTGTGGGGGTACCATTGTTGGGGTATTGGAAGGGCACGGGGAGGATCACCCCTTTGGCACGCATTTTGCGTGCGATGATGGCCACCGAGAAGGGAATAGTGATACCGTCAAGGTATGCCTCGTGAAGCGTGGAGGATTTGCGAACCAAGGTCGAATAAAACTGGCGAATGGCGGCGTCAAACACGTTAGTGCTCGTTGGGGCGAGGAAAGAGCACCACCCGCGACGGTCGAATAGGGCGGTGACATCACCCGAAAGTTGGCCCCAATCAACGAAGCGTTCGATGTGAACGGGGCGCGTAGCTGAGAAGTATTGCTCGGTCCAATGACGTTCTTGGACACTTCGAAAGACCCCCTTACCCGCGTCATCAAGGACGGTGGTATCATCATATTTCTTGGAGCGGAGATTGGTGCGGTGAGGGCGCGGCATTTTGAAGGAAAGAGAGAGGGAGAGGGAAAAGGATATGGGAGAGAAGAGAGTGAGGGAGATTGTTTTGGTGTGAGAAATGGAGGAGGGGTGGGGTGGTATTTATAGGTGTGAAGGGGTGAGGTTTTGGTGGGAAATGGGAATGGGTGGGAAGGAGAGGAGGGAGGGAGTGAATTGCGATGAATTTAGGAAGGAGGGAAGTATTTGGAGGGAGGAAAAACGAAGGGGGAAGAAGGGGGAAAAAGAATGGAGGGAAGGGGATGAATTTGGAATTAAGGGGGGAAGAACCTGTCAGGTACCCCGAACCGGTTCGGGGTGACATGCTGGTCCGAACGCTAGAATTCACTCTTCTCTCCGCTTCAAGGTTCTCTCTCATCCTCTAACTTGTGCATAAGGCCCCTAAAAACTTTCTAGGCCCTCGGGCGCCCTAAAACTTCCTCGAATTCAACCTCGTACTGCGTACTAGCTCCCTCGAAGTGCGTGCTAACCGATCTCTTTTGTAACTCAGGATCCTGACTCCTAACTAACCTATTCACACACGACTACTATACACACAAACTCACCCCATACGCATCGGGGGTGCGACGACCTTAAGTTCTCAGCTCAATTGACCCCGTAAACGGGGTCCGACAACCAAATTGTGTCGACCTCGTACTCACACGCCTCTAGATATGGCTTTAGGCGTTGTCCATTTACTTTGAACGTGTTTTACCCTTTTAAATCGTCAAGTTCAATAGCTCCATGGGGAAAAACGTTCTTCACGACGAACGGGCCAGACCATCGTGATCGCAACTTGCCCGGAAAGAGATGAAGCCGAGAGTTGTAGAGAAGAACTTTTTGCCCGGGATGAAACTCTTTTCGTCGAATGATGCTATCATGAGCGAGTTTTATCCTTTCTTTTGAAATTTTGGCATTCTCATACGCATCATTGCGTAGTTCTTCTAGCTCATTCAATTGAAGCTTACGGGCTTCACCGGCTTTGTCCAAGGCATAGTTCAATTGCTTAATTGCCCAATACGCTTTGTGCTCGAGCTCAACAGGAAGATGGCAAGGATTTCCATACACAAAACGGAAAGGAGACATGCCAAGTTGATTCTTAAATGCGGTACGATAGGCCCATAGTGCATCGGTCAATCTAAGGGACCAATCTTTTCGGGTAGGATTGACGGTCTTTTCAAGAATGTTCTTGATCTCCCGATTCGCTAGCTCGTCCTGCCCATTCGTTTGCGGATGATATGTAATCCCAACCTTATGGACGACACCATACTTTCTCATGAGCTTCTCGAATGGCCTATTGCAAAAGTGCGTGCCATTATCGCTAATTATCACCTTCGGTGCACCAAAGCGAGAAAGTATGTGTTCCTGTAGGAACTTTATCACCACTTTGTTGTCATTGGTCTTGGTAGCTATAGCTTCCACCCATTTAGAAACGTAGTCTATCGCGACTAGGATGTATAGGAAACCAAAGGATGGGGGAAAAGGACCCATGAAGTCAATACCCCAATAGTCGAATATCTCAATGATGAGTATAGGGGTAAGAGGCATCATGTCTCGTCGAGTGATGGCTCCCATCCGTTGGCACCTGTTGCATGACTTGCAAGCGTCATTTGCATCCCGGAAGATTGTGGGCAAATAGAGGCCGCATTGAAGAATCTTAGCGGCCGTCTTTTTCATCGAGAAGTGGCCTCCACACGCTTTCGAATGACAAAACTGGATGACTTTTGGGATCTCGTCATCCGGTACACATCGTCGGATGATTTGATCGGCGCAATATTTAAAGAGGAAAGGATCATCGTACAAGAACATGCGCGACCAATTAAGAAACCTCTTCTTATTTTGCTATGTCCAATCGGGAGGGACGGCTCCCGTGACAAGATAGTTCACTATGTCCGCAAACCAGGGATACGAAGAGGTAGCAAACAGTTGCTCATCCGGAAAGTGCTCGTCTATGGGTATGGGATCACTAGGTACGTCGGACGAAAGCCGAGATAAATGGTCGGTAACGACGTTTTCTACTCCTTTCTTATCTTTGATGGAGAGATTGAACTCTTGTAGGAGTAGGATCCACCTTATGAGGCGCGGCTTGGCGTCTTTCTTCGCAAGTAGATATTTCAAAGTCGCGTGGTCGGTGAAGACAGTAATAGGAGAACCAATGAGATACGCCCTGAATTTATCAAGGGCAAAGACTACCGCTAGCAACTCCTTCTCCGTGGTAGAGTAGTTGAGTTGAGGTCCGGTAAGGGTTTGGCTAGCGTAGTAGATGACATGAGCTTGCTTATCTTTACGTTGGCCCAAAACAGCCCCAATTGCGTAATCGCTTGCGTCACACATAAGTTCGAATGGTAAGGACCAATCCGAAACTTGCATGATGGGAGCAGACACGAGCATGTTCTTTAATTTGTCAAAGGAGCTTTAGCATGCCTCTGTCCACTCAAATGGGTTGTCCTTCATGAGCAGGTTGCTTAAGGGTCTAGCGATGGCGCTAAAGTCCTTAATGAACCTTCGATAAAACCCGACGTGGCCCAAGAATGAGCGCACGTCCTTAAGTGATCTCGGTGGGGGAAGATCAGCTATGACATCTATTTTAGCCCTATCAACCTCTATGCTTTTGGATGATAAAATGTGGCCAAGAACTATTCCCTCGGTGACCATGAAATGGCACTTCTCCCAATTCAGCACTAAGTTTTTGTCCACACATCGGGTAAGTACTTTTTCCAACTTGTCCAAACAATGATCGAAAGAGGTGCCAAAAATACTGAAATCGTCCATGAACACTTCGAGTCCTCTCTCGACCATGTCGCTAAATAAGCTCAACATGCACCTTTGAAAAGTCGTGGGTGCATTACACAAGCCAAATGGCATACGTTTGTAGGCAAACGTACCAAAAGAGCAAGTGAAGGTCGTCTTATTTTGGTCAAGTACATCCACCTCAATTTGGGTATATCCGAAATAACCATCAAGGAAGCAATAATAAGGGTGGCCCGCAACTCTCTCAAGCATTTGATCAATGAATGGCAAGGGGAAATGGTCTTTCCTAGTTCCCGCATTGAGTTTCCGGTAGTCAATGCAAATGCGCCAACCGGTGGTGGTGCGTTGGGGAACAAGCTCACCCTTAGCATTATCAATCACAGTCATACCCGACTTCTTCGGGACGAGTTGAATAGGGCTCACCCATTTGCTATCCGAGATTGGGTAGATAATCCCGGAATCCAATAATTTGATGATCTTGGTTCTCACAACTTCTTTCATGTTGGGGTTCAGTCTTCTTTGCATTTCTCTAGAGGGCTTGACATCCTCTTCGAGATGAATCTTGTGAGTGCAAATCAAATGACTTATCCCCTTCAAATCAGCGATGCACCAACCAAAAGCACTCTGGTGCTTCCTCAGAATTCTCAATAATTTACCCTCCTGCCCTTCATCTAGGCTAGAGGAGATAACAACAGGAAATGTCTCATCCTCTCCTAGGTATGCATATTTAATATGGGAGGGGAGTTTCTTTAATTCGAGGGTTGGAAATTTTTCACTGGAGGGAGCCATTTGTGTATCCCTCGGAGGTAATTCCTCGAATCTAGAAACCCAATTAATCTCTCTCACGTCCTCGTCCGACGTACTCTCATCGAGTAATTCTCTCAACTTTCCAACCTCCCTCTCGAAGTGGGTATACGTCCCCTCACACTCATAGCTCGTCGCCAAACAGGACTCTAAAGTGTCGCCACAGAAATTTTCCTCAAAGTACTCTTCTACTACCTCGTCGATGAGGCTCACCGCGTGAAGATCATCTTTCTCACCTGCATTTTGGGCTATGTGGAAGACGTTAGTATCCAAGGTCATGTTCCCAAAAGTGAGTTGCATTCGCCCATTTATTGTATTCATGATTGCATTAGCTGTAGCCAAGAAAGGGCGCCCAAGGATGATGGGAACATGATTACTCGAGTTGAAAGAGGGCTCCGTGTCCCAAATGACAAAATCTACCGGAAAGTAGAAAGTGTCAACTTGGACGATCACGTCCTCGACTATGCCTCGTGGGATCTTCACTGATCGATCCGCTAATTGGAGAGTGACCTTTGTGGGCTTGAGGTCGCCCAAATCAAGTTGCCTATAGATGGAGTAAGGGAGAATGTTTACACTTGCTCCCAAGTCAAGTAAGGCTTTCTCAATTTTATTATCTCCAATGATGCATGATATAGTGGGTGCACCGGGATCTTTGAATTTAGGCGAGAGATCATTTAGTAGAATGGAGCTCACGTTCTGGGCTAGAAAGACATTCTTTTTTACCTTCATTTTCCTTTTTACCGTCAACAAATCTTTGATAAATTTGCCATAAGCTAGAATTTGCTTGATGGCATCAAGTAAGGGTAAATTCAGCATTACTTGCTTAAGTACTTCTAGCACTTCATCACGTGGATTCCTTTTTTGAGCGGGAATCAACCTTCGAGGAAATGGTGCTGCGAAGGGTGGTTTCACTACCACCTCAGGCTCACTAGTGTCTTCCTTGTCACTCTCGTTCAAGGGGACATCTTCGGCCTTTTTCGTGTTGGGTAAAATCTCCTTGTCTTTTGTTGTGTCGTGTGGAGGAGGTGATAAATCAACGATTCTTCCACTACGAAGAGTGGTCACTACTTGACATTGCTCTTGATGTTCAGTGGATGTGGAGCTAACACTAGTTTGACCTTGGGGAGGTCGTTGGCCTTGGGCAGGGAACTTGCTCTTCTCTTCAACACTCAACGAGGATTGTATCTTTGACAGATTTGCATTTATGTCGCCGATCAGACGATCATATTTGGCATTGGTTGCAGTCTGGCTTGCAATGAATTGATTCATTGTATCCTCGAGAGTTCTCCGCTGTGGCGGGATATAATTTCCGTGAGGTGGTGGTGCTTGCACATGTCCTTGCATGTGTGGAGCTTGTTAAAATTATTGGGGTGGAGGGGGGCAACATGCGAAGGAGGATTCATTGCGGCATGTTATTGCCCGTAGCTAAAACCGGGATGATTTTTCCACGAAGGGTTGTATGAATTCCCATGCGGGGCACCGAAATTACCCTTAAAGCCTCCTATACCACTAACTTGCTCCTGCAACATTACTTTGTAGGCGGGTATCGTTGGACATTCCTCAGTTGAATGTCCCGCCTCACAAATCGCACACACCTTCACGACAGGGTTCGGAATGGGTCCAGCTAGTCATTTTCCATATAACTCGCATAGGTCTCGCAATCCTTTCTCAATGGTGTCCAATCAACAATCCGTCATAGAATTCTTATCTACGTGGAATAGGCCGGATGCCGATGGAGCAGTGGTGGATTATCGATTTTGATTTTGAGCGCTTGGATCAGAGGTATCCCAGGATTGGGTAGTCTCGGCGACATACCTCATGTGAAGATCAGCATCGTGGGCATCTAGATCGACAAATGGACTGCTTCCCATAGTTTCAACAAGTTGTTTGGAGTTAAGATTTAACCCATTATAGATAAAGGAGATGATTTGAGATGGATCAAATCCATGATGGGGGCATGAAGCCACTAACTCGTTGAAACGTTCATAACATCGATGGAATGGCTCATTTTCATGTTGCCTGAATGCTTGAATTTGAGCCTTTATAGAGATTGTTCGATGTGGTGGGAAGAATTTCTTGAGAAATTTCGACTGGAGCTCATTCCAGGATGGAATCGAGCTTGGAGGTAAAGACCATAGCCAGACTTTAGCTTTATCTTTGAGCAAGAAGGGGAAGAGTTTGAGGCGGATTACCTCTTGTGTGCAGGTTTGATCATTGAGAGTATCACACACGTCCTCAAATTTCCTTATATGGAGGTATGGCTTTTCAGAATCCATACCGTGGTAATGTGGTAGCATCTGGATCATTCCATTTTTGAAACGGAACTGCCCGACATTATACGGGAGTATAATGCATCCCGGAGTGACAATGCGCTCGGGATATAAGAATTCTCTCAACGGGCGGTACGGAGGCTCTTCCTCACCGGTACGTGCATTACTATGTTGCGACATCTCTCTCTCACTTGACGACTCGGCGCTCTCACTAGGTGTGCTCGAAGTGTGTCCTACGAATGAGAATGGAGTGTTACTAGAGACTGAGTGCGAAAGTGTGGGTGGTGGGATCCAAAACTATGGGGCGTTTGGAGTGTGGGAACTATCAGGGTTATACTCAACAAGTAGATTTTCGTGAATGCTGGTTGAATTATTATGGGGTGTGGGAGTGGTTTCAAAATTTTGCTTTAAAGCTAAGGAGAGAGGATGATTGTGAATCTTTTTGTGATTTTTTTTATTTTTTTATTTTTTTAATGAATTTTTGAATTTTTGGTCAAAGCTTTGGATTGGCTCAATCTAATACTAAGTCTACCTAAATCCCCAGCAACGGCGCCAAAAACTTGACGCGACTCATAATGTGTCTCTAAAGTGCGTACTCTCTAGGCTCAAGTGCAAGCCTGTCGCTCAAGTAATAATCCGACAAGTCGGGTATCGATCCTCAGGGAAAAAGGACAATGGAGTTGTGACGACGGGACAAGACGGAGGAATCCTAAGTTCGACTCTAAGAAGAAAAGGAAAAATTGATTTGGTTTTTGGGATTGACTAAGCTAACTGCAATTATGAAATTATGATGAAAAATGCAACTAACTAAAGTACCTAAATTATGAATAAAAAATTGAATCAAAACTTTTTAAACTTAAATGGTGAGAAAACAGGATGGGAATGCAATCCCCCAACCCTAGTGTAGTGCAGTAACAACGTCAATCATAAATTTATCCGATTAATCAGACCCGGAATTTAGGACTCCCAAGCATTATGTATACGAGGTTGAAGCCCGCGTCATACCTAATCTGAGGATGAGTAAATCGGTATCGCGGTAATTGCACTCAAATTGTACTCTAAATCATCACGAGTACCCAAAGGTAAACGAGATATAAAGATCCACAATTATTATGTAATTATGCGATACGATCAAAATCAATCGTTAAATTCATCGGATGAACGTTATGCACATGCACTAACACATCAGGTTGGGTTCATGCATCCCAACCTTTAAACCCTAGCCGAACATGTTAAACTGACTAAGGCATGAAATAGTAACGTTGCAGGTGGAAGAATTCATGATGAAACTAGATTGAAGCATGTAAATACGTATTATGAACGCAGCAATAAGTTGAATCGAATACAGAAAATAAACATGCGAGAATAATGACAAGAATTCTGAACTTTAAATTAAAACTTGAAAAACAAACCCGTAATGATTAAATCTTGAAGCAATTAATTCCCTTAATGTTCCTAGATGTTCTTCTCTTTTTTCTCTATCAAAAACTGACTAAAACTATCCCTAATGGCTGCCCCTAGGTTGTTGCCTACGTTCCTTACTATTTTTTAGAGTTTTAACCTAAAAGGAGTCTTGGGAACCAATCAGATTTGGGGAGCAAATTCGCGCATCAGGGACCCCGAACCGGTTCGCATGTACCCCGAACCGGTTCGCCCCCCAAACCGGTTTGGCCTGGGTTCGCGAATGTGTGCTGGCCTGGAGTGCTACACTTAGATTTTTTTCTTGCTTTCTTTTCTTCCTTTCTTGGATTTTTCTTCAACTTCAACTGGGCATAACTCTTTAACCGTAGCTTGGATTTGGGTGCCGCTTCTTCCAGTGTTCTCGTTGTTCCGATATCTTCAAATTTCCAGTTGACTTATCCTTCCGGATCGGGCTACAAAATTACTAAATTTCCCTTGAACTTGCCTTCTTAGCTTTTCTATCATTGTCATGCTTCCTCTTTTGCACTGTTTGCATAATTAACCTGTAAAACCAATAAGAGAAGAACGAAACACGAAATACTCAGCAACGAAGGTTAGTAGCATAATTGTGCATCAAATCTATATATGTTACATCACTCGGGTTCACAAATATACTGAAATTAGGGGACTAAATATACAATATTTAGTCATAAAGTGCGTACTCTCTAGGCTCAAGTGCAAGCCCGTCGCTCAAGTAATAATCCGACAAGTCGGGTATCGATCCTCAGGGAAAAAGGACAACGAAGTTGTGACGACGGGACAAGACGGAGGAATCCTAAGTTCGACTCTAAGAAGAAAAGGAAAAATTGATTTGGTTTTTGGGATTGACTAAGCTAACTGCAATTATGAAATTATTATGAAAAATGCAACTAACTAAAGTACCTAAATTATGAATAAAAAATTGAATCAAAACTTTTTAAACTTAAATGGTGAGAAAACAGGACGGGAATGCAATCCCCCAACCCTAGTGTAGTGCAGTAACAACGTCAATCATAAATTTATCCGATTAATCAGACCCGGAATTTAGGACTCCCAAGCATTATGTATACGAGGTTCAAGCCCGCGTGATACCTAATCTGAGGATGAGTAAATCGGTATCGCGGTAATTGCACTCAAATTGTACTCTAAATCATCACGAGTACCCAAAGGTAAACGAGATATAAAGATCCACAATTATTATGTAATTATGCGATACGATCAAAATCAATCGTTAAATTCATCGGATGAACGTTATGCACATGCACTAACACATCAGGTTGGGTTCATGCATCCCAACCTTTAAACCCTAGCCGGACATGTTAAACTGACTAACGCATGAAATAGTAACGTTTCATGTGGAAGAATTCATGATGAAACTAGATTAAAGCATGTAAATACGTATTATGAACGCAGCAATAAGTTGAATCGAATACAGAAAATAAACATGCGAGAATAATGACAAGAATTCTGAACTTTGAATTAAAACTTGAAAAACAAACCCGTAATGATTAAATCTTGAAGCAATGAATTCCCTTGATGTTCCTAGATGTTCTTCTCTTTTTTTCTGTATCAAAAGATGACTAAAACTATCCCTAATGGCTGCCCCTAGGTTGTTGCCTACGTTCCCTACTATTTTTTAGAGTTTTAACCTAAAAGGAGTCTTGGGAACCAATCATATTTGGGGAGAAAATTCGCGCATCAGGGACCCCGAACCGGTTCCCATGTACCTCGAACTGGTTCGCCCCCCAAACCGGTTCGGCCTGGGTTCGCAAATGTGTGCTGGCCTGGAGTGCTACACTTAGATTTTTTTCTTGCTTTCTTTTCTTCCTTTCTTGGATTTTTCTTCAACTTCAACTGGGCATAACTCCTCAACCGTAACTCGGATTTAGGTGCCGTTTCTTCCAGTGTTCTCGTTGTTCCGAGCTCTTCAACTTTCCAGTTGACTTCTCCTTCCGGATCGGGCTGAAAAATTAGTAAATTGCCCTTGAACTTGCCTTCTTAGCTTTTCTATCATTGTCTTGCTTCCTCTTTTGCACTGTTTGCATAATTAACCTGTAAAACCAATAAGAGAAGCACGAAACACGAAATACTCGCCAACGAAGGTTAGTAGCATAATTGTGCATAAAATCTATATATGTTACATCACTCGGGTTCACAAATATACTGAAATTAGGGGACTAAATATTGCGTACTCTCTAGGCTCAAGTGCAAGCCTGTCGCTCAAGTAATAATCCGACAAGTCGGGTATCGATCCTCAGGGAAAAAGGACAACGGAGTTGTGACGACGGGACAAGACGGAGGAATCCTAAGTTCGACTCTAAGAAGAAAAGGAAAAATTGATTTGGTTTTTAGGATTGACTAAGCTAACTGCAATTATGAAATTATTATGAAAAATGCAACTAACTAAAGTACCTAAATTATGAATCAAAAATTGAATCAAAACTTTTTAAACTTAAATGGTGAGAAAACAGGATGGGAATGCAATCCCCCAACCCTAGTGTAGTGCAGTAACAACGTCAATCATAAATTTATCCGATTAATCAGACCCGGAATTTAGGACTCCCAAGCATTATGTATACGAGGTTGAAGCCCGCGTCATACCTAATCTGAGGATGAGTAAATCGGTATCGCGGTAATTGCACTCAAATTGTACTCTAAATCATCACGAGTACCCAAAGGTAAACGAGATATAAAGATCCACAATTATTATGTAATTATGCGATACGATCAAAATCAATCGTTAAATTCATCGGATGAACGTTATGCACATGCACTAACACATCAGGTTGGGTTCATGCATCCCAACCTTTAAACCCTAGCCGAACATGTTAAACTGACTAAGGCATGAAATAGTAACGTTGCAGGTGGAAGAATTCATGATGAAACTAGATTGAAGCATGTAAATACGTATTATGAACGCAGCAATAAGTTGAATCGAATACAGAAAATAAACATGCGAGAATAATGACAAGAATTCTGAACTTTAAATTAAAACTTGAAAAACAAACCCGTAATGATTAAATCTTGAAGCAATTAATTCCCTTAATGTTCCTAGATGTTCTTATCTTTTTTTCTCTATCAAAAACTGACTAAAACTATCCCTAATGGCTGCCCCTAGGTTGTTGCCTACGTTCCCTACTATTTTTTAGAGTTTTAACCTAAAAGGAGTCTTGGGAACCAATCAGATTTGGGGAGCAAATTCGTGCATCAGGGACCCCGAACCGGTTTGTATGTACCCCGAACCGGTTCGCCCCCCAAACCGGTTCGCCCTGGATTCGCGAATGTGTGCTGGCCTGGAGTGCTACACTTAGATTTTTTTCTTGCTTTCTTTTCTTCCTTTCTTGGATTTTTCTTCAACTTCAACTGGGCATAACTCCTCAACCGTAGCTCGGATTTGGGTACCGTTTCTTCCAGTGTTCTCGTTGTTACGAGTTCTTCAACTTTCCAGTTGACTTCTCCTTCCGAATCGGGCTGAAAAATTACTAAATTACCCTTGAATTTGCCTTCTTAGCTTTTCTAGCAATGTCTTGCTTCCTCTTTTGCACTGTTTGCATAATTAACCTGTAAAACCAATAAGAGAAGCACGAAACACGAAATACTCGCCAATGAAGGTTAGTAGCATAATTGTGCATCAAATCTATATATGTTACATCACTCGGGTTCACAAATATACTAAAATTAGGGGACTAAATATACAATATTTAGTCCTAAATTGCGTACTCTCTAGGCTCAAGTGCAAGCCTGTCGCTCAAGTAATAATCCGACAAGTCGGGTATCGATCCTCAGGGAAAAAGGACAACGGAGTTGTGACGACGGGACAAGACGGAGGAATCCTAAGTTCGACTCTAAGAAGAAATGGAAAAATTGATTTGGTTTTTGGGATTGACTAAGCTAACTGCAATTATGAAATTATTATGAAAAATGCAACTAACTAAGGTACCTAAATTATGAATAAAAAATTGAATCAAAACTTTTTAAACTTAAATGGTGAGAAAAAAGGACGGGAATGCAATCCCCCAACCCTAGTGTAGTGCAGTAACAACGTCAATCATAAATTTATCCGATTAATCAGACCCGGAATTTAGGACTCCCAAGCATTATGTATACGAGGTTGAAGCCCGCATCATACCTAATCTGAGGATGAGTAAATCGGTATCGCGGTAATTGCACTCAAATTGTACTCTAAATCATCACGAGTACCCAAAGGTAAACGAGATATAAAGATCTACAATTATTATGTAATTATGCGATACGATCAAAATCAATCGTTAAATTCATCGGATGAACGTTATGCACATGCACTAACACATCAGGTTGGGTTCATGCATCCCAACCTTTAAACCCTAGCCGAACATGTTAAACTGACTAAGGCATGAAATAGTAACGTTGCAGGTGGAAGAATTCATGATGAAACTAGATTGAAGCATGTAAATACGTATTATGAACGCAGCAATAAGTTGAATCGAATACAGAAAATAAACATGCGAGAATAATGACAAGAATTCTGAACTTTAAATTAAAACTTGAAAAACAAACCCGTAATGATTAAATCTTGAAGCAATTAATTCCCTTAATGTTCCTAGATGTTCTTCTCTTTTTTTCTCTATCAAAAACTGACTAAAACTATCCCTAATGGCTGCCCCTAGGTTGTTGCCTACGTTCCTTACTATTTTTTAGAGTTTTAACCTAAAAGGAGTCTTGGGAACCAATCAGATTTGGGGAGCAAATTCGCGCATCAGGGACCCCGAACCGGTTCGCATGTACCCCGAACCGGTTCGCCCCCCAAACCGGTTCGGCCTGGGTTCGCGAATGTGTGCTGGCCTGGAGTGCTACCCTTAGATTTTTTTCTTGCTTTCTTTTCTTCATTTCTTGGATTTTTCTTCAACTTCAACTGGGCATAACTCCTCAACCGTAGCTCGGATTTGGGTGCCGTTTCTTCCAGTGTTCTCGTTGTTCCGATATCTTCAACTTTCCAGTTGACTTATCCTTCCGGATCGGGCTACAAAATTACTAAATTTCCCTTGAACTTGCCTTCTTAGCTTTTCTATCATTGTCTTGTTTCCTCTTTTGCACTGTTTGCATAATTAACCTGTAAAACCAATAAGAGAAGCACGAAATACTCGGCAACGAAGGTTAGTAGCATAATTGTGCATCAAATCTATATATGTTACATCACTCGGGTTCACAAATATATTGAAATTAGGGGACTAAATATACAATATTTATGCCGAATCACCCACCATTATAATTTTGCTCCGATAAGCCGAGAGAAATTTACCCCAAATTTTCACTTACAGTTAACCACACTCCGTCATATGTCCAGGCCCTTGGATATTTTACCTTCGTTGGCTAACACACACAATTCCTGCATTGCTAGAACTTCTACTGACGGTTCTCTTCAATGTTTCGTCTGACTCTCTCCCAGTCCTACCACGTTGGGTGAGTCTAAATTGGCACCACTTACGAATACAGAAGCACTTGGAAATTATATGTTGCGCCCTAGCAATATTTACAATCATATTTTCACGTGCCATAATAAGGGTGACCTCGACTGCGTTCATCATCCTCGAATATACTCTACAACCTCAACTGAGCCTTACCTTCTATTGTCTGCCCAACGGCCCTCGCTTGTCATATTTCATTGTTCGAACACACCTGAATGCAAATAACATTCACTAATATATAAGTTATATAAGGAGAACAAAATCTTACCATAAAAATTAGCAAGCCTAAACGTAGACTCTATATCAAAGAAAGATGCGCTGGAAGCATAATCAGCCGGAAAGATCCTAAGGACACTAAAACCTGATGCTCTGATACCACCCGTGACACCATGCCTAATTAAATACCGGGTGATCAGTCCTTTATTAAATTAAATCAAATTGTTCGGTTGGTTCATTCTTAGCATCACTATCGAAAATAATTTTTCTTTATTTATCACCTAATAAATAATTAAGCTAAGTGTCAAAACATTTAATTTTATAAATTAAGTCACATTGTTATGAGTTTATATATGAAACCATTTCATGAACACAGATAATAATATGTAATACCAAACCATCCAAGTGGAATAAACAGGAAAGATTAATCATTCCAAATAAAATATCCCAACTTGAAGGACAATGTAATAAGTAAAACAATCCCAACTAAAACTAAATACTGAAGTAAATACAGAGTAGAAAGTCTCTGAACTAAATAAAAACTGTAAATGGGCGATACATGCCCTATCTAAAATGACTAAGTGAAGAGCTGAGATGACAAGGATGCAGTCATCTAAATGCAAAGACTTGCTACTCCCACACTAGCTGCAGCACGTCAACCGTCCAAAGATCTAAGTCTGACGCCCCTGCGGCTGGGCATCTGTGATATATATATATATAGCTTTTAAAGCAATTTAGCAAGTACATAAAATGCTCACCAGTTGATATTACATACATGTTAGTATTTCGACACTCACTTGGAAATTCTCATCCCTCAACTAGTGTGCACGTCTAATGTAATACTAAGTAAGTCTGGATAAAGCTAACTCAGTTAACTAGTCTAAGCTAATCTCCTCTCATTAAACTTGATTCACGTGATCCCATAACTATAATTTATACACGATAACTTTTTCTTATGAATTTACCAAGCCAACTATGTACATCTCAATACAGCCTTACGTTCTCAAACACTTAATTTTTTTAATATCAATTATTCAATTTTATCTACTTACAAGAACGGTAGATGAATCATAGGTATATATATATATATATATATATATATATATATATTGGGATAGGATCACAATTGGACCTAAAAAGTGGACTTTTTAATGGACCTTACCAAAAAAAGCACAAAACCCATTAATTTTCATTCCTATGGTGTAATTGGTCCGCGCCAGCGGCAACGTACACGCGTGCTACTCGAGACACCCTTACCACACTGCCCCCACCCCACACTACCCAACCCCCTACCCCATTGACTCACACCCACTGCTCCGATTTAAACCCCGAGCAGACCTTCTTAACCCAATAGCCAAACCACCAGATCCCCATGGCTACCCCGACCCACTTCAACCCTCAATCATCTTCGGCCACCACTACTTTCTAAACCACGGCCATACAACCACCAGTTGGTGGTTTGGCCGAACATCGGAATGGGGTCTTTTGTCCGGAGTATTAAGGTTGTTGGAGGCGGGAGGTACAATGGTGGTCGGAGTTGTGGTTAGTAGCCATGGAAGGTTGTTAAGTTTTTCGGCCTGGTATAGCAGCCATGGTGGTTCTGGTGTAGAAGGGTGGTGCGTGTTTGGGCGGAGAAAGTGGTAGGGGCTGCTCCACTATTCCATTGTTGGTTTGCTATTGTGTCGTTGAAATGGGTTTAGAGGTGTGGTGGTTTTTCAGCAGGAGGTGGGTTAATTTTAGGGAGAGATATGGGCTTTTGAGGATGCCATTATGGGTTGGGGGGGGGGGGGGGGGGAAGGTAAAAGGGTCTCGTGTCACGCATGTATCCATTGCCGCTGGCGTAGACATATTACACCATAAGAATTAAAATTAACGGGTTTAGTGTTGTTTTGTTAAGGTCCATTAAAAAGTCCACTTTTGAACCTCTCCCTATATATATATATATATACACTAATAGGGAACCCCACATAAAAATCTATGGTTCTTGCATACTCTGCTATCAAGTCCATGTACCTCTCGTACAAATGAGGGAAATAGTAGTTCGAACTCACTCTTGAACTGTATTATCACAAAGTACATATATTGGAGGCGAATCATAGTTCCAAGTCACTAAGAGGTCAGCACATACCCTCATGCCTCTTAGGACCGTCTACGTATCATTCTCAGATAGCCTGTACCAAGGATCCTATGTTCTGGGGTACGAGTCAATATCCCCCATAAAGGTCGCATCAGAATAAGATTATCCCAGCCCGAAAACCTCCGTGAGAGCAACTGACGTGGGTATGATTAAACACAGATATTCATGTAATATATATACATGCACTCATATATATATATATTTACATTATTTAGGTAGGTACATCCATGACCCATAACATGATCTACCCATACACATCATGTAACACCCGAATTTTTACGAATAATTAGTTCATTCTTTTATATTCCCTTTTCATCGCAAGTTCTCAAGTACTTATCGACCCTCGAAGTGTATTATTTTGATAATTATAATATCAGTGTGTGTACTCTCTCTACCCTACTGGTCTAAGTCATCCTTAATTCTCACAGGACCTAATTTAACATGCACACGATTATCACCCCATTCTATACCCTCGTGACCTCAAGGCTAAATCTCATATAAAAATTATACTACCCGAACCTTGCCTACTACCCTACTGGTCCTTCTCAAGTCCCATCATGTTATTTAAGTTATGTCTAAGGGTCCTTATACATTTGGGGTTAGATTAACAATAAAAGGAAAGAAGATTCAAATTCCAGGAGGAGTTAATCGATCGAAGGGATGGGTCGATCGGTCGATCGATCAATTATTGGCCTTGAAATTCTGCACATAATGCCTACGGGTTTCTTCCATTTTAGTTATCAAAACCTCCATTAAAATGTCCCAAACTCCCAATCAAACATCACGAACATTATAATAGCGGATATGAACAATTTTTAACGTAAAAATCTAGAGGAATTCATTAAGGGATCATCATCAAATGGTTGTAATTCATGATTTAGTCTCTCACCCTAGTTTACCATATATATTCGAGAATCCACATGATATTTCCAGATTTCATCCTCTATTCATCATTAAAATTCGTGATAGATGTGCTACATGTAATACGGATACCAGCTTAACATGATTTCCATTCAAACATATGAATTCTAGTCTTTCAATTACATCGAATCTCCATAAAAACTTATAATTATATTTCCTACTCTAACATAGATGATATATCAACTCAAGAACAATAAGATAGATACTTTCCTGAAAATCAAAGGTCTGACCCGACGAATTTGAGTGGTATAGGAACGATTCGCTTCTTTCGATTTATGCTTTGGTGGTGGTGGAGGTTTAAAACGTGTGGCTCTTGGCCTTGAAAACCTTGGAAAGCTCTTTCCTTCTTCCTATAGTTTTCCTCACTTTGTGATTATCAGAACCCTAACTTTCTCAACACACCATCTGATATTACCTCTTAATTTTCGTCATTAATTAAGGCCCACAATTAAAAATTATCAAAATGCCCTCTCGGGTTTCCGGTTAGGCCTAAAAATGTTCTGAGCCCAAACTAAACCCCTAGGTACACTTGTGTGACTATCACAACCCTTACGGATATATTGATGCACTCGAAATGACCATACGAGTGACTTATAATTAATTTATTTTTTATTTTATTAAATTAGTCCCGACACGACTGATACGGACTTCCCGACTTAATTTTCATAACTGTCGTATTTTTTCACTTACGATAACTTTAATATTTTATAATCATATATTACTTTACTCACTAAGTAATATTCAACATAACTATCACCGATAAATACTAAATCTCATCAGGCTAGGAATTATTTAATTAAATTCGAATTAATTATAAATAAATTTACTCCATTTAAATTAATTAATTCCAATTCTATAATAAAAAAAAAATAAGTTAAAAATATGGGGTATTGCATTATTTACCTCCCTGGAGCAGAGGTAGGTGAATTCCCAGACCTGTGCGAATTAAAATCGGGAAGTGGCAACGGTTGAGGCACCGCAGACATCGACCAATGTCTGGGTGAGCATGAGGAAACTGATATAGGCAAAATGGGAAAAGATTGAGAGCGATCATGAGTTTGTGTCTTCAACCCCAGCTCGTCATAGCTAGCATGACGGAGCTTACACTGTCTGGTGAGTCACCTCCTGGACCCCGAACAATCCCAAGGAGAAGATGATAATGCGTTCTTCAGAAAAGGCATCACCGTTGTTGGGAAACTGAGGCTAAATCTCGTTTTGGCTCTACTTCGGCCATTCAAGATGAAATAAGTTAGCATTTATGCAGCGTCTGAGGTTGGCCATACGGATCGAGATGAAGCTGATGTTTTTTTAGAAGCACCAGCTGTTGCGGTGTACATGGTCTCTCTCTCTCTCTCTCTCTCTCTCTCTCTGTGTGTGTGTGTGTTATTTTTCTACTAGATGATCTACTTATTGCTCCAAAACCATGAGTAAGATCAAATTCATTAGTCATTTATATATTACAACTAGCGTGTAGTTTTACGACAACTAGACTAACGTGATGTGGTGGAGCCAGAAATTTTAGGTGGCCTGGGCACCAAAGGAAATTTTCGGGGGTTCGGGGGCGGGAGCCCCCGAAATTTTTTTTTGAGGAGTAAATTAAAATTAACATTAATTTCAACAACTTCATGCCCAAAAAATAAAGGTTCAATTATTGAATAGTCCTTACTATAAATATATATTTTTTAAAAATGACACATATTTTTAGTTTAACTCATTTAGTCCCTCAAGCACTCAATATTCTCTTATTTTTAGAGGTCCGCGCCAGCGGCACTTTTTCTCCAAAATATGTGGCAAATGACTTTTTAAAGCAAAATAAAAAAGTTTGGACTAAATGGGTATTAAAAAATATTCGAGAGACTATTTGGTATATGTCCCAAAAATACATACTACAAACTAATAACAACAACATTTATACTAATATTAAAAGAGGTAAAACAAACAATACTCTGATATTGAAAAGGGTAAAACAACTGTGATATTTATACTAATAATTACTACAAACCAATAAACACATTTATACTAATATTAAAAGGGGTAAAACAACACTGATATTTTCAGAATTTCATAATCTTAGCGATATTTTTAGAATCTCAGTAATCTCAGAATCTCAGCAATGTGTACATATTAAAAAAAAAAAAGTATATACCTGGGCTGGCCTGGGCCTGGGCCTGTGCCCAGGTCATGTACAAAGTGGCTCCGCCACTGGTTGCACATATTAGACACCTTTAATATAAATTCGAAAAAATCATAAATATACCACGGTAGTGAAAAGAAAATTTTGTCCATGTACGAAGCTTCCTTTTTTATTTTCGCAAATAGATTTCAGAGAGTGACCGAACGCTGGCGGAATAAGTGGATTGAATGTGAAAAGCATTCACTATGTTGCTACCATTAGTTGTGAATATGAAGGATAATAACCTTGAGAAGGCTCGCCATGAATCGAACCGTCCTTCTTGATCCTTAGTAGCATTTAAACAAAGGATAAGTACACTTACTTCATCCACAAACACATAAATATTAATTTAATACTTTTTATAAAGAATTGGGTTTTCCAGTGAACCGATTGTGTTTTCCTTGCGGGGGTCAACGTGCTGATGTTCCATAGTGGTTTTGATATTAAAATATGATTTATCTAGTGAAAAGGAAATTGAATTGCGATCGCCAAGATGACTAAACACCATTCTATAATCTATGCCAAGATGACACCTTTGTGTGTTGGGGGGGGGGGGGGGGGGGGACCTGATGAACCTAGTGATTCCCATCAATGAGCATTTCTTTCCGTATAATCGAGTACAAAAAACTCAAGAAGTAGGTTGTTGTAGAGTCCAGAGGGCAGTCAAATGCCTGATGAGAGATGGTCTAAGCAGGTCTTAGAACAAATAAAAAGTACGAAGACACCTCAACTCTTCATTGTGACAAATAAAAAAGTATGAATGCCCAACATACTAAAAAAATAAAACGTTATTAAATTACAAACTTGAGTAGTGATGATCCAAGTAGGTCTTATATGTTCGTCATTTACACTTTTTTTCATGTTGTCATTCTCTATGTCATTCTATTCTTTCTATATTTGAAACATGTAGATTAATCCATGTTATAGTTTACACGGATCTATTCTTTATCTGAACTAATTTTAATCTAAAGATTTAATGGAAAAACTTGATAATAGAGGCATTGCAAATTCTATTTGATAAATAAAGACCTGATGTTGAGTATTATTCTTTTATTCGTTTTAGAAGAAAAATGACGTGTCTGCTTTTCTAATAGTAATACAAAGGGGAACAAAAAATTCAGAAGATTTGATTATATGTCATGCTTTGAGATTTGTAATTTTATTCTCGATTGGATAGAATAATTTTTACTCATAGATGGTCATTTAACTATAATGTATGTGTAGCTTGAATCAGCCGGCACTGCCTTAACAATTGTTTCTCATATATGGTCATTTCAGTTACAGATTGAATACAAAGTTTTGCGAAACATTTGAAGAAAATAACACGTGTCAATGCGTAATACTCTAGAGGTGAGTTAATATGCCATTTATCTCTTTTAATTTTAAACATTTCAATATATGCGTAGGTAAATTCCTTATCATTTATATAATATATTTCATATGTATTTCAGGTTGATATGTGTAAGAGATCGAGATCGAAGCAGGTTTTCAGTTCTGGTAAGGGTACGAAAAAGGAAGGTGCAACTATATTGAGTGAAGGATCTAACTCACCACCTGAGGAAGAGATACCGGACTCCACTTTTTTAGAGAATGTGAAAAAGAGGAAAACGGGACCGTCAAAATTGAATGTAATAGCAACTGCATTGAAAGATCGTAAAGATATAAATTTCAATGAGTTTGGGCAACCTATTGGAGATGCGTCAATTCAAATAAGTTATGTGCTTGGGATTCTGGAATGAGAGTTTGTACTAATTACGTACCCTGGTTGGGATAAGGTGACTAATGAAATAATGAATCAAATATGGGAATTTATAACTATAAGTGTTTTATTTTTTTTGTTGATGAAAATTCAATAATTTTGGTTGGATAATTTGGGACTTTTTATTTTTATTTTATTTTAATTTATTTATTTTATCACATTTGACTAATCATAAACTTTTGTGCATTTCCCTTTATTAAATGCAGCAAAAATATAATTTTGACGAGTGTCGGAAGAACATTATTTTAGGGCACACGAGAAAGATGTGAAAGGATTTCAAATTAAAACTGTCAACAAAAATACTAGAGGTAGCTTAAGGCGCAAATATGACTTGTCATCTTTCCCTTATGAAACCACCTGAAGTAAAGTCTAATGAATGGGATGGATTTATCAAAGATAGTTTATCCCCTCAATTTAAAGTAAGTGCTATTATGTTGACTATATGATTACTTTTCATTTTTAGTGCTTAATTGTGCCTTATCAATACTCTTTCATATTTTTTGTAGCTTATAAGTGACAAACACAAAGAAGCTAGCGTAAAACAAATTTATCCACACACAACTAGTCGTAGAAGCTATCCTAGACTTAAGGAGCTAATGGTACTTTTTATATTGAGTTTCATAATTGTTATTATATCTTTTTTGTAGTTTTGTGTATTGATAATCTATTTGATTTTGTGCTTATTTTGTAGAAAACTGAAAATCCAAATCAAGTAATTCGTAGAGTTGATGTTTGGTTAAGGGGACACAAAAGAAGTAATGGAGATCCGGTCAATCAAGTTGTTGGAGAAGCTATAGTAATGACAAAAATATTTAAATCACTACATATATATATATATATATATAAAACTTAATTTTGATGCGTTATTGTTCTATTGATATTTTTGTTAAGGTTGATTTTTTTTTCTTAGAGAAAGATTGAAGCAATTCCATCTCATGGCTCGTCTTCAATAAAAGATGATGCAATAACAAAGGTGCTTAGTCCCGAATGTCCCGGTCGGGTTCGTGGTCTTGGATTTGGGGTTACGCCTACAAAGGTTGATGTCGCATTACAAAGCAATGCAAGGGTTACAACACTTGAAAATCAAATTCAACAACTTTTGGAATGGAAGACACACGTCGAAAGCTTAATGAAACAAGGAAACGTACCAAATATGGTAATTTACTAAATTAAGCTTGGGGCTACATATCTTTTTTATGTTTTTTTATTAATCTCTTATAAAATTATATTTAGGGTCAACATGGAGGCATTGAGGACAATATAAACGACCTGACACCTACTCCACAGGTTGACAGCAAACTTTTGTCATCTAAATTTGTGCTTAGTGTATATTAATGATCATTGATGTTTTATTATATATATATATATATATATATATAATATAATATATACACAATTATATTATACATATTTATATATATACAGTTATATTATATACATAGATACACAATTATATTATACATATTTATAACTATATAACTATATATTATACATATTTATATATATACAGTTATATTATATACATATATACACAATTATATTATACATATTTATAACTATATAACTATATATATATATATATATATATATATATATATATATATATAAGTCAATAACATTTAATGTGTTAAAGTGTGTATGTGTGTTCGAGTGTGCATAATTTACTTTATTTTTTTATTGTTAGTCCCATGGAGAAAGTACATGTGCACCAAGTGCTTCAAACCAGAGAAATGTGACATGCATATTGTTACACTGGATGGGTACATGAGAAGAGGTGGCTGATGGACAGATCGAATCTACGGATTAAATGTCAATGGTGCACCATCAAATGTTGGGACCTGATTATTATAAAGTGTGGATTATTCAAATTATTGTTTCAAAAGTGCAGGTGTTTCGATAATCGGATGAGTTTGCTACACTTGATGATGCAAAAGGAAGTATCATTGCATGGCCACACTGATACATTAAGTATAACTAATTATGTAAGTCATGTAGCAAGTATTTTCTTATAAATTATAATCCTTTTACTAATATTTTTAAGATAGGTCGTGCGGGCCAGTGAATATTTATGTTGGTGAAAATGTGTTCATTTGTGTTCTAATTGGTGTAAGTGATTATTGGTGGTTTAGTAGTAGCTTTTGTTGTTGTTGTGTTAATTTTTAATTTTAAAACAGGTTGGATTTTATGAATAAACAAAGAAAATTCTGTCGAAATGTTTAAAAATAACAAGTGATTTAAAAATAATTAACACGATGATATGTTGATTACCCTAGTTAAATATATTACTACTTTTACATGTTATATTGGACTAAATTATGTTTATTTTTTCTTCCACAGATTCGGTTATCATTTGGTTCAGCGTGGATATCAATTATTGAACACGTTTATGGATTTTGGGAGGATGAATTGTTTTTGGCTTTTGGGAGGATGCAGCTTGAAGACTACTTTGAGATGCATTATGTTTAGAACTTATTTTAAGTTATTTGACTGTGTTTAGAGTATGTGATAGAGATCAATATGTTATTTATGGTTATGACCTTATATTTAAGACTTTATTTTGGATTATATTATGAATGGAACATACTTTAAATTATTTTCATAGCTTTAAAATGTCTAATGAAATGTAATGCAATAAATTGTGATATAATTTATGGAAGATATTGACTACTAAAAAATTATATTTTTTAAAAATTAAAATAACTTTCACGACACAATTGAAGTGTCATAGAAAAAAATTTAAGCGACACGTATATTTTTTTTTTATAAGTAAATGATATATAGAACCAAACCGCTTAAGGGAGCGAAACCCGTATACAGGAAGTATACAACACAACGAAAAGAAAAGTGAGAGACCCAAAAAAAACAACCACCACCTACAACCACTCAAAGAAACACACCAACTCAAGAAAAAGCCTTTGCATATTCCATAATCGCCAATTGATACAACCACCCCCATCTCACAACGAAGCACCATCACCACAAGACGAACTTAACGCCATACCCACATGGTGGACACCGACACCCTACACCCTCCCAAAGCCACCTATTTTCTTGAAAAGTAAACTAGCGTTATTCTCATTTCCCTCAAAGTTAACCCCTACCATCTTACTGAATCCTATCAAATTCTCTGCCCAACCCACCGGGTCCTCTTCCCACTCCTCGTCCTCTCCTTCTCCAAAGGCCTCTACCTGCCTAGGGATATCGAGATCCACCCAGATTTTAGAATTGGTCACATTGGCATAAACAAAGCCCTTACCTCCCGCTCCCACTGCCTGTGTCTCATCCAATTCAACCTCAGAAAAGTCCTTTCCCTCCAAACTTCGAAACCTCGACGTCTCAATAAATTGATCCGCAATCCCACTTTCTACTCTCCCCACACCACTAGATTCTCCACACTCATAACAAGAACGAACCCCTAGTCCCAACCGTCTCACCACAGTGTCCCTTTCATGGGAACCCCATACATCTAAATGATTCTGAAAAATACCATTGTTAGAGAAAAGCGACAAAAGTGGCTTAACATATGAGACTATCGGCTCTTCTCACCTTTAAGAACTTTCACCCTACCCACTTTACCCCTCTTCTTATTAATGTCGCACTTAGCCTTTATATTTCTTCTCAAAAAAATACTTTGCAACACCTTTCCAGAATCCAAACATGGGCCCACCATTTTTAAAATGGAAAAACACTTACCTCTCTTGACAAGAGAATACCCCCCACTATTGGCCACAAGAGTCCTATCAAGTTTGGCACTTGAATACTCCAAGTCTGGTGCCCCCATAGAATCACCTACCACAAAAGACCCCCCATCTTCTAAGTTATTAGACCCAAAAAGATGGTCACCCTCCAAATAAAGCTCCGGAATGCCGGTTTGAAACTGACTAGAATTAACCAACGAAACTACATCACCCCCCTTGTTGGGCCTACCCTCTATATCCCTCCCAATAGATAAAGAACCACCTTGAATTGCACTAGTAGGACCCTCACCTGCCACCGCCATAAATTTACTACATGGTACACTCAAGTAATCCATACCACCACCTCGATCAACAACATCACCCACTTTCCCCAAATGGGTCTTCTCAGAAAGGAAATTCTGCAAATCAACCTCAACATTTACATCAACCAAATTAGATAACTCACCACTAACGTCCGCTTTACTCCCCAAACCCAGGACACTGCCACCCTTTGTCTTATCACCCACCCTACGCTGCCCAGACCTACAGCACTAAGATTCCCACGCCCCAAGCAATGCCCCACCTGTGCACTATCACCGTCGACTAGGTGCCTGGAAAGAAAACCCACAGAAGACGCAACCCTTGAGCTGATCTTCGCCATCCCTATCACGGCCCCTGCACCTGCTTTTTCGGTCGTCACCGCAACCTCCCCACTGGAAGGGGCTGCGTCCAAGGCCGACTCACACCGGACGGTGACCTGCTTTCCAGCCCTCTGACCTCTACCTCCAGCTGATCCTCCATGAGCCAGATAACGTCTCTCTCTATAAAAATTCTTGACAGAAACATCTTCACCTACATAAAAGCACAGCGGAGACACCTCAACACGAACTGGAAGTTCGAAAGCCCATCCCCCAGCATTGAGAACCACTGTCTCAGGTAACCTCTCACACCTATTAACCAAAATTCTAGCCCATCTCAGTTCGACCCCCGTCTGAGTGTCCTCATCAATATTCATGTAACCCCCACACTGGTTACCAATGACTTGGAAAACTTACAAGCCCCACAAGTGAAGTGGAAGACCCACAACCCTAATCCATCGCTTAAACGGACGCCTGACATCCTTAGAACACCCTCCCAGAGGATGCCACTTATCTATGAAGAGAGGTGCTCCATCAACAGACCATTGTTTATTCCGCAAAGTCATATCTGCTTCTAGCTCAGACGCAAACATGAAGCAAAACAGAGAAGGGTTTAGATACCTAACCACCACTCCACCCACGGGACTCCAATGCAAATTAATCCATGCCTTCATCTTTCCAAGCGACGGTTGTAAACAACCTACCCTCCCAACTCTCCCCACCAACGCTCTTTTGAAAAACTTGATTCTGGATATACAACATTCATCTTCAATAGACACCTTTGAGCGGAGAAAACGGCCACGGCTCGAAAGAAGAGACCTTGTTTTCCCTTCTTTCTCGGGTTGAATTCCTTCAACAGTAATATCACTCCATTTTAAAACCACCCTCCTTTCATTTCTTCATGGAAAACAAAATAGCTCAGTCCATGAAAACATTCAGAACTCTAAACAAAGATAAAAGAGCCAAACTTACAACCACAATTCCTAAGCCTATTGTCACTACAGAGACACTAATTTACATGGAGAGGAGGTTGTAAAAATAACCTCATAAGTTCTTCCGACACGTATATACTTGTCGTAGAAAGTACTTAAAACGACACCTAACATTAGTCGTGAAAAGGTTTCGACGACATCTAATAGGTGTCATGAAAAGAATGTAGACTATCAGCGACCCCCTTTCAATGACACCAAAATTGTGTCTTAAAACTCCTTTCACGACACTTATAGGTATGTCGTAGAAAGTATTTACAATGACACCCAACAGGTGTCGTGAAAAGGTTTCGACGACACTTTCCAGGTGTCGTGAAAAGCGCTGGACTTTCCACGACTCCCCCTCTCAATGACACCAGAAAGGTGTCGTAAAAACCCTTTCACGACTCATTTCAGGTGTCGTGCAAGTGAATTTTTCTTGTAGTGTGCCACTTGAGGGAGGTACTGGGCTGACCTGGACTGCGCGTCATAAGGAATACTCGTGGGTGTTAACTCCTAGGTTGATTGGACTACGTGTCTTTGTGGATCTTCTGAGGTTGATTCATTGCTAATTCAGAATTAGGTGTTCATGTGGATATCTGCGGATATTCATTGCAGATTTCACTTGTAATCATTGTGAGTATTATTAAGTGAAATTAAAGGTTTTTCCTTTTTGAGTTTTTTCCTGAAATCTATGAGTCAGCACTTAATATTTATTTGTGTTGGCATGATCCACTACACTTAGATGCATGTGCTTGGGTTTAATTGATTTTTTTTTAAAAATTGACAAGTAATTAAATAAGTTTACAATTGGCATTTGCGAACTCGGTTTAATCAATATCACACGGCTTTCTCATTATTTTTAAATCATTTCAAAAAGCAACCTCGATTTTATAAAAATAACATCCCGAATATGACTTAGAAAATCTATGAACACCCAAAGTTTTATACCTTCTTGAAATGTAGAGGTGTCTTCGATCATAGAGATGTTGTAGTTTGGTTCGACGAGTCGGTTTGTAACGGGATATGTCGAAATACAAAATAAAGCCTAAGCTAGGAGCAACTTAAAATATTTTCTCTTAAACATTTGGTTGCCGGTGTGGTCACGGACCAAGGTCGTGACCACAACCATTTAATGTAAACTCTTTGATTGGTCACGGCCGTTATCACATGTTTTTGGCTCTGGTCACGATCCTGAGTCGTCATTACCATGCTGTGGCCTTTCTCGATTTGTGGGATAGTGCATATATATATATATATATATATATATATATATAATTTATTTATGATTTCTTACGGATTATCTCTACTTTATATTTTTCCATGCTTGCATGATTTTTACTGATGGTACTCTCACATTTATGTTGATCTTAGCTAGCCCCAAAATGGAAACTATAAGTATCACATAATCCTATACCATTGGAGCTTCGAATTGATGTTGTTTTTGGTCTAGAAGTTATAATGTGGCTCCTAGATCCTTGGTTATGCATCTCCACGATACCATAATTACCTATGCATGCACGTGTTGTAGATGATATTCGTGATATTGTGACTCGTTCTTAAAGGTGGTGGATATAGCAGATTTGTGTCGATAAAAGCTGACTAATGGGATCTTGACCCGGTAGAGGAGGAAAAAAGGGGTTTTGCCTCAATAGAATGTTCCTTTTACCACTTGATCTTTGATTAGGCATTGTCTGTTCATTTTCTTCTATTGTTGTTGAAAGGGTGAATATGGGGTTATAGTGATTACTCACCTTTTATTAATCGGTCATATTTCAGACTGTAAAAGTAAATTGGTACCTACTTTTGGCATCTCTTACATTCTTGGAAACAACAATAGAATGTCAATGAGAAAATTATTTCACTCGTACTCTCACATATTTGTTTAAGGAAACATTAAAGAAAAACACAAGAGAACATATGAAGTTTCATGGCGTATATTCTATTTAGGCTTGCATTTACTCGGGGATGGGATTTAAAGCTTTTATTAATTGAGATGCGAGCTATAAGGACTCTCCTTCCCTCAACATTCAATAACAACGATTTATTATTTTTTTTGGGAGTCACGTAATTCTTATTTTGGTTATACATACAATTATATACTATTCTAAGTAGGATTCATGATTTATGGTGTATACCAAAAGTTGATCATTGAATGAATGAATAAAATTTATAAAATTTTATATCGTTTCTATAGAAATCCATTTTAAAGAAAACTACCTATATACATAATTTAAATTGAATAATTGACAAATAACTAAAAATATATAAGAAGTGAACCACTCAAGTTTATTTCATGGACAACATTACCCAAATCTTTGCGTTATAAGTTATATAAACACCATTTATGTGTACAAAAACAAAAGGTACAAAGGGATTACTCCCATGTTTATGTTACATGTCGAGACTTACATGACACGACTCACCACTAAAGTTTTTTTTACACGTCAAGAACCTGGTCAAGATCTAGGACCGTGACCAGGGTAGTGACACGTAAAAATATCCATGAGTTGCGGTGTAAACAAAGAGTTGATTATTAAATGAACGATTAACATTTATATAATTTTATATTGTGAAATTAATTTATAATTACATAATAATCCTTTTAAAAGAACTAACTATAGACAAAAATTGAATTGATTAATTGATAAATAACTAAGATATCTAGGAAGTGAACCACTCGAGTTTATTCATTCAGACTCCAATAATATTTTCTTCAAGAGAGACCATAGAGAAATAAATTAACCTCAAACTTTATCCAAAAGTGTTGATATTTTTAACCTAAATATGGGTAATTTATTTACATATTTTGGCTCTAGTGTCATTTGTTGATGTTTTGTTGAGATTTCATTATTATTCACACAGAAGTTATTGTTGTTTTCAACTTCTCTTTCAAGAGAAAGTGGTTGATTTTTGTATATGAATGTATATTGAAAGAAAGCCTTATCCTTCCCTCCTTCACCCTTAAAGAGCACTAACACCAAAAGATAACATATACAAGGAGTGGAGGCAAAATTTTCTCACAACTAGGACTAAATGCCTAAACTCCCTAATTCTTTACACACCGCGGCCAACTCGCTTATATATAGAAACTTGAACCAAGGGGGTTTGGTAGAGCGGAAGGGGCTCTTCCAACCTTAACCAAGGTCGGGGGTTCGACTCCCGCCTTGGGCATGGAGAAGCTTTAAATCTCTTGGCCAACTGTCCCACCCATCGAGGTGCCTACAAATCAGCGATCGGGGATTAGTCGAGGTGCGCGTATAGCTGGCCCGGACACCCCGTGGTATTAACCAAAAAAAAAAAATATATATAGAAACTTGTAACAGGAACATAGGAATGAACGCCCACTAATTTGGGGTCCACACACTCTGTCTCTTGTCTCCAACCAGGTTTCCTTCGTCCCATGTTTCTCTCTCTCTCTCTCTCTCATGTAGGTAGGAAGATATATAACTGTAGATATAAGAAAGTTATGTTATTTATGTCTGTTAATGTTACACAAGGAAAGAAAATATAAAACATCTAGAATTGGAGGGTATATGTTAACTTATACTTTGTAAAGTTCCCTAAAGATTATGGTCTCTTATATCCAGATTTTTCAAACAATCCTAGGTCAATTTATTCATATATTTTTGTTTTAGGGTCCGTTTGGTTCGGGGTAAAATATGTTTCAACGCGGTGAAAAGTAATATGGTGAAATACGTTTTCATATCTTTAAAATTAAATTTTTGTTGGGTTGACATTGTGAATAAATGCACACCCTATAATCATGAAACTTTAAACAAGAATTGAGAAAAAAATTTAACTTTAAATAGGTGAAAACGTATTTCACCATATTACTTTTCACCGCGTTGAAACATATTTTACCCCGAACCAAACGGACCCTTATATAAAAATGGCATGAGTTAAATTAGAAAAATAACCAGAATTTGATCCAGATCATTTTTTACCTTAATACACTTCCTCAGTGGTTCTGCCTTGAGAAAATCTAAACCATTATTGTGCTCAGTCAATTCAATCTAAACCCTTATCTTATTATACATATATACATAATATTTTTTGACTCTACTGTTTCCGCGTGTATCCCGCAAGAGAAATATTACATTTAAGCGGCACTCCTGTCCCTATGACAATGATTGGACTTGAACTAAGGACTATACACTCAATTTCTTGTACTACACTTTCTAGCAGATTAGTTAGTGCCATTATTGTTTAAAAGAAGGGTCATGTAGAATCACATGTTGCTGTATATAGATTTACTATAAATAGTACCCTTTATTTTTGGGATGTCAATGAATTGTTAAATTGTTGCCACTTAGAATAGTTTACATGAAGGGTAAATGTATCTTACATCATTCTTAATTGTTCAACTATGTTGATGTATGAAATCAGTATGTTGTGTGAAGTGGAATGCTATTCTTGTGTTGCGATCCCAGTCTAGAACTGGAGCATTAACGGATCGATCCGAACAAGTTCAATCGTAAAGTGCCTTCTGAAGCAGTTGTTAACTCAGAAGGCCTGTAACGAGCTCAGTTTCTTTTTGGGAGTAACCAAATTAGAGAGGGTAGGCAAAGGATAAATTGATGGGTTATCAGAAAACATCCTCTTTCCAGTAGCCTACACATGTCGCACTTCGCGAGAGAGATCTTGACGGGTGTCGTGAACACGGTATATAGCAATGGTGTCTTTTTGAAATGTGGGCCCCTGAACGAAGTCTACCTCCCCACACTAAAGATGTCAAATTAGAATTACGTTGACGTCCGTGGGAAAAATTCCTTCTTCTTGAACGATGATCTGTCGAGGATAGAGGAAGGTGGTGTTATCCGTTTCATTGTGTATTCCGCCAGATGGATAGGGAAAATTCGAGGTTGGAAGGGAGCCTTCGTGGTTCTTGCTAGCATTGATGGTGATGGCCTTGGGCCAGTTTCATTGCCCAGGCATGAAGGATTGGAGGAACTCTTTATTTTAAGATGATTTCCCTCTCCTGGGCTCATAAAGTTTTTATGTATTCGTGGAAGTTGGAAATTGTATTGTCTTAACCGAGAACTTTAGTTTATGAACAGTTTTACATCCACAGCCTTGCTTTTCTTTATTCAGAAGTCATTTACATCCACAATCTCTTTTCCATTTAGTAAAAAGCAGTTTAATTATTTACTTCTATAATGCATATAATCTATTTGTGTAGCTACTTCACTAATTATTATTGTTCTTTACATATAAAATACATGGTCGATTGTTTCATTATTTTTTAACTATTTATTATTTCATAGCTTAATAAGAGATCTCATCAATTGTGGAAAATAGTAAAATTGGTGTTTTAGATGGTATAATCATAGGCAACAATAGGTTGCTGCATCTGTTTAGAGGGTTTTAGCTCTTAAATAAATGATTGTGTATCAAACAAAATATGGGAATATACCACGAAAAAAATGTTGAAGATTCTAAGAAGTTAAGAACTAGCTTTTTACAAAATGGACTTTAACGATTCTCCCGTTATCTCCAATCCTCAAAAAGCCAATTTAATCCTTCCTCGTTCTTTTGTACAAATTTTAATCTTTCTTCACTGTCATCCCCCCTTAATTCTAATGTCACTTCTGTTGGAAAATTGGAATTGAATTGGTATTATAAAGTTGTCCAGATTTTTTTAGACAGATTTTTGAGCAACTTTGAGCTTAAATTTAGGTGGGACCCACACTACGAAAATTATGGGACCATATACGAATGTGTTCACCTCCGCAAGGAGATTAACGTAGTATATTCATATGTCCAATTTCAATAAGTTATGAATGATAAATATGTCCCCAAAGTGACTCACAAGCAATGAAAGTTAATGAATTGGGTATGTTTTAATTCTTGTCCCACATGGGAAGAGTAGTGGAATTTTGATGAGTTAATAACACCCCAAGTATGGACTAAGGCTTGGATGCCTTGGGGGTATCCCAACTCTTTGAAGGGGAAATGCCCTAAGCTATGCACGGGTTGACTTTCGGTCAAAAGTCCACACGCGCGCGTCCGGCCGGGTCGGCTCGGCTCGGCTATTAATTAATTAATTAATAAACTGTTGGCAGTTATTCCTAGGGGTGTTCACGGGTCGGTTTTGGACCCTAATTCAAACCGAACCGATCGGTTCGGTTTTGGAAAAGGTCAGACCGAAACCGAACCGACTATGAAAAAACCCGTCGGTTTCGGTTCAAGGCGGTTTCGGTTCGGTTCGGTTTCGGGTCGGTTTTCAACGGTTTCATGATTGGGCCGGGTTTTTTAAGGGTGGTTTTCGGTTTGGGTCGGTTTTTAAGGGTGGGTAATGGTTTTTGGATATAAAATATAAGTTATTTTTTAATATATATATTGATTTCGGGTCGGTTCGGTTTGAGTCGGTTTTTCCCACGGATAAACCGACAACCGAACCGACATGGTCGGTTTTTTATATCCGTAAACCGTAGGCCGAACCGGGCTAAAAAAAAAACGGCGGTTTCTGTTCGGTTCGGGCCGGTTCGGTTCGGTTTTCGGGTCGGGCGGTTTGTTTGAACACCCTTAGTTATTCCCAACAGTTAATTCGTTGACAGTTGTGCCAACCGTCAACTACTTTGCTATAAATACAGATGTCTCCCTCCATTTTTAAAAAAATAAAAAATTTTCCTTCTCCAGAATTGCTGTCATTTTATTCCTGTCATATCTGTTCCAGAAATAATTTTTTCTGCATACCATATCTTGCATAGTTGTTGAGTAAAAGCCACAGATTTGAGTTCGATGAAATTAATTATTGTTGTGTTATATAATTAATTGGAAAAATCCGTTCTATCTTGGGAGACAATATTCATCAACCTCGGAGCACATTGGAGGGAATAAATTGTCTTAAGGACACTGTGAGATTCACAGGGCTCGGATTATTTTTCTAATTTTATTATTGTTTCTGCAAATTCAAGTAAGTATTTCATTTCGTTAATTCTGTTTTAATTCCGAATTATATAATAATTATTAATTCTGTACAATTGTTATTTATAAATAGTAGACATAACAATCTTAAGACAATTTACTGTTTTACTATTTTTTAGTGTACAGAAATTTTTTTACAGAAATTTATTTGTTGAAAATAAATTTGTTTTGGCAGAATAAAATGAATTAATTTACTACTTTCTTGTAGAAATTAGTAAAACAGTTTTGATATAGAAATTAATTTCTATACTGTTTTTATATTCTGTTTTACAAAATAAAATTTTATTTGTGTATTCTTGTAAAAATCTGTTTATGTAAAATTTTTAATCTTTAAATTATAATTCTGTTTTGTACAGAATTCTTTTTATTATTAAAAATTATTGTGACACAGATTTTATATTTAATTCTGTTTTGTACGGAATTTTGTTTATATTATAGTTTAATTCTGAATTTTATTTGGAATTCTTTTTGAATTCATTTATTGTGAATATATTTGGAGGAAATTGGTGCACATAATTTTGTATTCTGTTTTGATTAATTCATTATATATGAATTTTATCATTGATAAAAATTCTGTTTTTGTAACAGAATTGGAATTACAAAGTACGAACACTACTCCTACGAAACTGATTGTCACCAACACAAATGTGACTGCACCCGTATCTATGCCACACGGGGAGAAATCGAAAAAGTTCATTGGGGCTGACTTCAAACGTTGGCAAGGACAAATGTATTTCTTTCGGTCCGAATTTTCTAACATATTTGTTAGAAAATGAACCTCAATCGTATAAAGAAGCTATATCCTTACCCGATGCTTCCAATTGGAAAGAAGCAATTAATAGTGAAATTGAATCCATATTACAAAATCATACATGGGAACTAGTGGATCTTCCACCAGGTTCAAAACCGTTAGGTTATAAATGGATCTTCAAAAAGAAATTGAAGGTCGATGGATCAATTGATAAATATAAAGCTAGACTTGTAGCTAAAGGATATAGGCAAAAGGAAGGGTTGGATTACTTCGACACATATTCACCGGTAACAAGAATAACGTCCATTCGGATGTTAATAGCAATAGCTTCTATTAATGGACTTGAAATACATCAAATGGATGTAAAAACTGCATTCTTAAACGGTGAACTAGACGAGGAAATTTATATGGAGCAACCTGAAGGGTTCAAAGCTCCCGGACAAGAAGGAAAAGTATGTAAGCTTGTTAAATCACTATATGGATTAAAACAAGCACATAAGCAATGGCATGAAAAATTTGATAATGCAATGTTATCAAATGGTTTCAAAATTAATGAATGCGATAAATGTGTTTACTTTAAATACATTCATAATGGATATGTCATTGTATGCCTCTATGTTGATGATATGCTTATCATGGGTAGTAACTTGGAAATTGTCAAAACTACAAAACAAATGTTGAGTAGTAGATTTGACATGAAAGATTTGGGAATCGCCGATGTTATATTAGGAATTAAAATTTCTAGAACATCGGATGGACTTATATTATCTCAATCTCATTACATTGAGAAAGTACTTGAAAAATTCAAAAAGTATGATATTAGTCCTACCAAGACACCTGTAGATGTAAATTTACATCTAGCAAGAAATAATGGTGAAAGCATATCTCAACTAGAATATTCTCGTATTATCGGTAGTTTAATGTATATCATGAACTGTACGCGACCGGACATAGCATACTCAATAAGTAAGCTAAGTTGATTTACGAGTAATCCAGGAAGAGATCACTGGAAAGCTATATTGAGAGTTTTGGGTTATTTAAAATATACTCAAAACTATGGATTGCATTACTCAAAATATCCAGTTGTTCTTGAAGGACATTGCGATGCAAATTGGATATCTGATACAAAAGACTCTAAGTCTACGAGTGGGTATGTGTTTACCCTCGGAGGTGCAGTCGTATCTTGGAAATCCTAAAAAAAACGTGCATTGCTAGATCGACAATGGAATCTGAATTCATTGCACTAGACAAAGCTGGAGAAGAAGCTGAATGGCTTCAAAATTTCTTAGAGGATGTTCCAAATTGGTCTAAACCTGTGCCTGCAATATGTATACATTGCGATAGCCAATCAGCGATTGGAAGGGCACAAAATCAAATGTATAATGGAAAGTCACGACATATTCGTCGTCGACACAATACCGTTAGACAACTTCTCTCAAACGGAATTATCTCAATTGACTATGTAAAGTCAAAAGATAATATATCGGATCCACTAACGAAAGGTTTAAACCGAGAGCAAGTTGAAAGATCATCGAGAAGAATGGGTCTAAAGCCTATAAATAAATAAGAATCAATATAGTGGAAACCCAACCTAGCTGACTGGAGATCCCAAGATCTAGGTTCAATGGGCAAACCGAACTACATTGTATTCAGTAAGCACTGGAGGATATTTAATCCTATCCATTCCAAAGATAAGACAGTGCACATCTGTCGCGAAATTAGGATAAGTTATGCTTCTAATGACATCTATATCTTAGTACGTCTAAGTGGGGTATTGCAGAATACTCTTTATGGAAGTCACCTACGTGAGTAAGAAGGGGGCCACTTCTATGAGAATAGTGAAAGGTATATTCTCTAAAATACTTGCGGAACCAAGTGGTGTTCACGGCCAAAATGAACACAAGCGTGAGAACCAACTGTGTTGAAGAATTGTTGTGTGAATACTATTGTCTAGGTTTACAAAAACGGTTGACGGTTCAAGGACGTGAAGTCTACTGATTAACCAAGTAAATCCGATAGATTCTCATAGAAGTGGCTCCCTTCTTACTCACGTAGGTGACTTCCATAAAGAGTATTCTGCAAATACTTGCGGAACCAAGTGGTGTTCACGGCCAAAATGAACACAAGCGTGAGAACCAACTGTGTTGAAGAATTGTTGTGTGAATACTATTGTCTAGGTTTACAAAAACGGTTGACGGTTCAAGGACGTGAAGTCTACTGATTAACCAAGTAAATCCGATAGTATATCACTAAGGAAAGTTCAAGGCCACTAGGCTACTTCTCCCAATGCAATAAGTCTTCAGTTTTACTCAACTTGTGTCTGCATCTGCATAAGCATCCGTTTTGTTTTATTTATAGCGATATATCATTCATGTGGGGGATTGTTAGAAAATTGGAATTGAATGGGTATTATAAAGCTGTCCAGATTTTTCTGGACAGATTTTTGAGCAACTTTGAGCTCAAATTTAGGTGGGCCCACACTACGAAAATTGTGGGACCATATACGAATGCGTTCACCTCCGCAAGGAGATTAACGTAGTATATTCATATGTCCAATTTCAATAAGTTATGAATGATAAATATGTCCCCAAAGTGACTCACAAAGAAATGAAAGTTAATGAATTGGGTATGTTTTAACTCTTGTCCCACATTGGAAGAGTAGTGGAATTTTGATGAGTTAATAACACCCCAAGTATGGACTAAGGCTTGGATGCCTTGGGGGTATCCCAACTCTTTGAAGGGGAGATGACCTAAGCTATGCACGGGTTGACTTTCGATCAAAAGTCCACACGCGCGCGCGCGCGCGTCCGGCCGGCTCGGCTTGGGCTTGGGCATTATTAATTAATTACGAAATTAATTAATAAACTGTTGGCAGTTATTGCCAACAGTTAATTCGTTTAACTATTTTTGACAGTTGTGCCAACCGTTAACTACTTTGCTATAAATACAGATGTCTCCCTCCGTTTTTAAGAAAATGAAAAATTTCCCTCATCCAGAATTGCTGTCATTTTATTCCTGCCATATCTGTTCCAGAAATAATTTTTTCTGCATACCATATCTTGCATAGTTGTTGAGTAAAAGCCACAGATTTGAGTTCGTTGAAATTAATTATTATTGTGCTATATAATTACTTTGAAAAATTCGTTCTATCTTGGGAGACAATATTCATCAACCTCGGACCACATTGGAGGGAATAAATTGTCTTAAGGACACTGTGAGATTCACAGGGCTCGGATTATTTTTCTAATTTTATTATTGTTTCTGCAAATTCAAGTAAGTGTTTCATTTCTGTAATTCTGTTTTAATTCCGAATTATATAATAATTATTAATTCTGTACAATTGTTATTTATAAATAGTAGACATAACAACTTCAAATCTAATTTTAAATGTGATAAATGCCAATATTATCCTTTTTGATACTTAGCCTCTTACACCTCTTTTCTTTATCTTAATCTAATTACTTAACCATAGACTAAGTAAAGAATAAAATTTACACTTTAAAACTACTCATTTATTTGTTTTAACTTTTTAAATCAATATAAAAAACACGGCTTAATTATAACAAGACACGACACAAAACGATACGAATTTTATTTTTTTTATACTTGACTTGAAAACAACCCAAATAAAAGAGATATGACATGGCATGATATAAAATATATTTTCTTAACCAAAAACGAAAAAGAAAAGTGACACGCTGGTACGACATGGCGTGATATATTTTTTTCAACCTGTCACGAACACGAACCAATTAAAAGCGACACAATAAAAAATATTATTTTGTAAACCAAAAATGAACCCGACCAAAATAAAATGACACGACGTGACGCGACACGACCAAACATGAAATATTTTTTTTACTTATCACGAACACGACCAAAGTAAAAATAACACAATACAAAATGTTATTTTTTAAATAAAAAACGAACCCAACCAAAATAAAAATTACATGACACGTAATATTTTTTAAAAATATTTACGTTATTTTACTTGAAGACAATTCCAAGTAAAAGTACACATGATGTTACTTGGGTCGTGTGTTAAATTATTATAAAAACGGCACAACATGATTTTACTTAGATCGTGTCGCTTTAACGACACGACCCAAGTAAAAGCCGCACAACATAAAATGTGTTGTGCCTCTTTAACTTGGGTTGTGTTCGTGATAAGTAATAAAATATTTTATGTTGTGTCGTGTCGTGTCGTGTCATGTCTTGTCATTTTTATTTTGGTTGAATTCATTTTTGGTTTAGAAAAAATAATATTTTGCATTGTGCCGCTTTTAATTCGTTCGTGTTCGAGATAAGTTGAAAAAAACATGTCATGTTATGTTATACTCTTTTTCCTTTGACTAAGTTTTGTCCTACTAGATTTTCAAGTAAATATTTAAAAAAAATATTTCGTGTCGTGTAATTTTTGTTTTGGTTGGATTCGTTTTTATTTAAAACGCTAGCATATAAACCGTGTGATGTGCATGTAAACCGTACACCATACTTCCATATGTATACATTACAAAGTTATTATCTTGGGCACATCCCTTTAGAAAAAGATTTTAAAGTCAATTATTAAGAATTTTATAAATGGTTATTTATAAGCTACAATTATCAGATGAATGAAACCATTAATTTTTAAATAGAATAAATTGTGAAATAGCAATTTCAAAAGTTGAGAATGATCAAATAATGAGTTTCATAAGTACGTGCCTATAAAAATTGAAAGCTTTTTAAAACAAATGGCGACTTGGATTTTTATACGAATAATATGGTTTTGGAATGGAATTTTAAGACCCAATTACATAATACTTTTTTATGATTAAAAGTACACCAAAGTAAACTCATATAATGAAGATAAAAAAAAAACATTAGATTTAGACATTAAAAATAACATCTACAACAAAATTACAATTAAAAAGGTAAAAATATGCTCTTAGTTCACCCATCACAGTGAATTGAAATTAAGAATTACAATTGAAATTCAAAGAAGAAAAAACGATAGTATGGTTGTGGTTTTACATATTAAAAATTAGCATTCAAAAGAATGCTCTATGGGTTTATGAAAAAAAAATGTTATGTGAGAAATTAATAATTTGGGCGTCCTTTTCACTAAATGTGACAACATATCAAATTTATTTTTCTCATAACTTTTCAAACAAAATTTCAAGATTAAGTACTAAAAGAATTCAGATAAAAAAAAATGTATCAATAGAAAAAGCAAGGGTAGAAAACTATGAAAATATAAATATTAAAAACTATGAAAATACTATAATAATCTTTTGGTGCCAACTTGACTTTTTATTTGAAAATAATGGTTTTTATGGATACATTTCATCACTGAACAAACATGATTACTTGCTCACTAATGTGATATTTAAACTGTTTATCATGTTCCAAAATTAAATTAAACTCTTGATTTTGCATTTATGGAGACGAAAACATAATGCGTTTTTCATTCACATTTATTGCTAGTTTACCCTTCAGTCCATTTCCTTGTGTTTTGGGAAAACAGCTATAGGTATAGCGAATCTCATTGGATTTAGTTGACCCTCTTAGTTTAGGTTTTTTTGGTCACAAAATTGTTCTAACTTCTATTTGCCCCTCCATTTCATCATGATTTTAAAATGAAAACTTTTTTTTAACTCTGAGGTTGCTTTTGGTTACCTTTATTAATAAGTTAACAAATGAGGTATTTATTTATAATTTGGTGTGTTTGGTTACATAATTTGCTATGACATTATTTGTCAATATACAACACCTATTATGCATAAAGTGTTGGTAAATTTTACTTACTTATTTGAATGAGAAATATTTGTCAACAAATTTACTAACTTCTTAAATGGTTTAAATGTTTTAAAAAATAATTTAAAAACTGTTATGAATATTTAAAAATTGTTATGAATATTTAAAAATAATATAAAATCTGTTTTCTTTTTTTACCAAAAAAAAAATTGTTTTCTTATTTTACAATAAACTATTTGAGTGAGAAATATTTGTCAATAAATTTGCTAACTTCTTAAACGGTTTTAATATTTTAAAAACTGTTATGAATATTTAAAAATAATTTAAAATCTGTCTTATTTTTTTACCAAAAAAAAATTAATTTCTTATTTTACAATAAAAAAAACTGTTTTCTTATTTTACAACAAAAAAAACCTGTTTTTCTACCCAAAAAAAACTGTTTTCTTATTTTATAAAAAACTAAACTTTTTTTTTTTAATTTACAACGAAAACCTGTTTTTTTATTTTGCAAAAAGAAAAAAAACTGTGTTCGTTTTTACAAAAAAAAAAAAAAAAAAAAAACTGTTTTCTTATTTTACAACATGAAAAACTGTTTTTCTACACAAAAAAAAACTATTTTCCTATTTTACGAAAAAATACTATTTTTTATTTTACGAAAAAAACTGTTTTCTTATTAAACTGTTTTTTGTTAAAATGTTTTGCCTTAAAAACTTATTTTCCTTTATTTAGTGTTTTATAGCCTAATATGAAAAAAACAACATTTGACTATAAAAATTTTATCTAGACAAAATTTATTAGGACAAAATTTATCATGCCTAACTCCTTTGTCCAATTCAAACCAAACACATACACTTATAATACGCATTCCATTGAAATCACAGAAAATAAAAAGATGAACGTACACATAAGCATTAAAGAAAAAGAATGTAAAGTAGATACATGTCACCCTAACACTTAAGAGAGCATATCCAAACGGTTTTCTGTTCACATATCTGGAAGTGAAAAGAAAAATTAAAATATAAAAACAAATTAAAGGACCCACCTTAAAACCTTCATATAGAAATCGTATCTTTAAAACTCCTAATCCAAAGGGTCCAAATGTGTAACCCAAGGTAGCACTTACTTAAAAATTAAGAGATGAAAACAACCTTATAAAAGATACTCCATAATAAATTTTGGGTGATACGGATCTAATGTGATACTTATTGTATGGTAACCATTTTAATAAACTGACATTTTACATTCAACCAAAGAACGTAAAAAACTTAAGTAGTAAAACACAAACATATCCTCAGCTCCTTCAAAACAATATTCCAGCCAACAAATATCTCATTATAAGTTGAAAATGATTCCTTCCAACAAATATCATTGGTTTTCATAGGTGCCTTGGTTAGTCCAATAGTCATTGAGAGTCATGGCGGTTGCATATCATTATGTAACACGATTCCTTTTATGTACTACATTATTGACAACCTTCTTAACTAAGCCATAATTAGGTGTTTGCTTAATGGTCCCATGACGTCTTGAAGAAGACAATTTTCTATTATAATTCATCCAATAATAATATGTGTACATAATGGAAAAAGAATATAATAGATGTAGAAGTTTTATTAAGAGGTTAACAAATGTCAAATTTGGATCCCTTAGATATCCTATCATGCTTGGAGAAAAATATTAATATGTCATCAACATACAGTACCAAAACTTTTGAACTTACTCCCACTGATCTTGAGGTATATACATGAATCAACAATGTTTTGTTTGAAATCGAAGTTCGTAACGATTTCATCAAACTTTAGATACCATTGCCTCAATTCTTGTTTCAGTCCATATAGTGGCTTTCGATTATGAAGTCTTCAGGTTGACGCATAAGTCTCCATTGAGAAAGACTTTAAAATTTTAATTAACGCATAGTAAGATTTGAATATTTTACGACATTAAAATAAGATGTTCCTGTGGGTAGTCATCACATATATTAACTTAATACCATTAATGGTCGTAATATTCAACAGGCATAATTGAGTGATGTTATTGAATTAAGTATCTATGGATATTCTTGGTTCAAACATGTACAAACACCCCTTAATTTTGCATTCAACATATGATTTTATAATGGTCATAAATGGCTAAATTGGAACTTGTTAGTATTCAACATATGATTATAGTATACGTGTGGGTAACTAATTGATATATGTTTAATAAACAGATTTAAGCCTTATAATGGTAATAAATGGCTAATTTGGAATGAGTAATAATAAGTATCACTGTGGTGATACCTAACTTTAATAATGCAACTGCATTCATTTAATAAATTAATATGAATAGTTATGCATATTTTATCACAAAATTCCAAAAGCCATAAAATTACATAATTGTAAAATTCTTGAATAGCAAAAGGTGTACAGTCTAGAATTTTACAAGTCTAGAATCCCAAAAGCTTAGAATGTTAAAAAAAAACATTTGTTGGTTTCACACATGATTATAGTATACATGTGGGCAACTAATTGATATGTGTTAAATAAATAAATTCAAATTTTGAGAATTTGAAAAGACATAATTTCTAGAAATCCAAAAGATTTTGACATTTGCAAAAAAACAATGCATAATTTAAAGAATTCTAAAAGGCATGGTAGCAAGAATTCCAAAAGTCATGGTAGCATGAATTCTAATAGCTGGTAGCATGAATTTCAAAAGTCATAATAAATGAAATTCTAATATACATAATAACATGAATTCTAATAGTCATAATACTAAGAATTATAATATACATAATTCTAAAAGACGTAATATCAAGAATTCTAATAGAAATAATTCTATTAGACATGAATTCTAATAGTAATAATAGCTGAAATTCTAATAGACATAATGCTAAAAGACATGAATTCTAATAGTTATAAGAATTCTAAGAGTCATGAATACTAAAATCATAAGAATTTTAAGAGTCATGAATACTAAAATCATAAGAATTCTAAGAGATATGAATAAGAATTCTAAGAGTCATGAATACAATTCTAAGAGTCATGAATACTAAAAGTCATAAGAATTCTAAGAGACATGAATAATAATTCTAAGAGTCATGAATACTAATAGTCATAAGAATTCTAAGAGACATAAATAAGAATTCTAAGAGTCATGACTACTAAAATCATAAGAATTCTAAGAGCCATTAATACTAAAAATCATAAGAATTTTAAGAGACATGAATAAGAATTCTAAGAGTCACGAATACTAAAAGTCATAAGAATTCTAAGAGTTTTAAATACTAAAAGTCATAAGAATTTTAAGAGACATGAATAAGAATTCTAAGAGTCATGAATACTAAAAGTCATAAAAATTCTAAGAGACATGAATAAGAATTATAAGAGTCATGAATACTAATAGTCATAATTTCCAGCAAGTGGCCAAGCCATAATTTTCATATATATATGCAGTGATTTATACCATAAAACATGGAAAAATAGTTTATTTTTTCCAAAATGGAATTTTTTTGGTTATCACTAGAATAACATAAATAATATTTTGAGGATCACTTTCCATTTTGCATAACTGTAAAATCAAATTTTAAATGAGAGTTATAAGCATTGATATTATTACCAAAAATTCATTTTTGAAGGTTTAAATGACGTCAAAACGTAAAACTGGGGTGGGGCCCATTATAATCAATGGGTTTTGTTTATTTCGACATTTCCAATCGACCATGTCAGTTTCAAAAAAATTCGATCAAGTTTCGACCTTTCACATTCCGACCGCAACGACATCATTATCTATTTTTATGGAAAATCATATGTTCTTAACATCAGCTCTGATACCACATGTAAGTTATATTTTATACATGATTCCCAAGATCTTTGAACAATATGATAATCACGTCAATAGACATGTGAAAAGAGTAATTTTAAGTACCTCCTTTTGACGCCATAAATTCAGTCCCATTGTGATCGCCTTAGCAATCGTTTAAGGAAGAATTTGGCTTCTCTCTCCTTGACTATAAACCTTTAGGTATGTGTTTTAATTGGGATTTCTTGGATGACCTTTTAATGGAGAAAAGGCATATATTTATAGGTGGAGAGAGGGCTAGAATTCCAAAGGTCAATTAATCTAAACCATCCATCAAGGTAGAGATTAAGTGAAATTTTAACTCCTTTTTATTCTTTATTTCATATGGAATACGAACTATTTATATAGGATATAACATATATTCTTTATTAAAAACGGATTAATAAAGACTACATTCCGGGGAAGGAAATAAACCAAAAGTTAATTTAATAATTTCCTTACATGGGCCAAACACAAAGTCGACCAACGGTACCAACACCTGCTAGAAACGGGAAACACTAGTCAGAGGAAGCTAGAGATGGAAAACACCAGCCTAAGGAAGCTAGCGACAACAGTTGTTGTTGGTGGGCAGAACGGAGGAGAACAATATCGAAAAAGGGGAAATAAATAACAAAGTCGGGGTTGCCAGAGTAGAAATGGAAAATAGATAAGACGACATGGGCAGGATTAACGGAATGGGGCTCAGTGGGATGTTAAGGGGGATTTCACGGAGAACCATGTAAATCATAAAGGGGATCTACAAAATAATAAAGGGAGGAGTTTTAAATAGTTTTAGACATTTAGGGTCCGTTTGGTTGGCTATTTTTGGCTCGATAAATGTCAAAAAGCTGGCAAATATAAATATTTGTCCACTTTTTAGTTGTTTGGTTGCATAATTTTTCATGACATTATTTGTCAGTGTACAACACCCTTTATGCATAAGCTGCTGGCAAACTTTGCTTACCTATTTGAGTGAGAAATATTTGTCAACAAATTTGATAACTTCTTAAATGATTTTAATTTTTTAAAAACAATTTAAAAACAATTTTAAATAATTAAAAAAACTACTATGAATATTTAAAAATTATTTTGTAATATTTTAAAAACTATTTTTAATATTATAAAAAATTGTTAGCAAGATGTTTTACAAATTTTTTTAAACCGTAATATAAAAATATTGTAAAATTTTTTTTTAACATTTTTTAAAACTATTTTGAATATATTATAAAAACAGTTTTAAAGTGTTAAAAAACAATTTTAAATAGTTAAAAAAAACTGTTGTGAATATTTAAAAATTATTTTGTAATATTGTAACCTCCTTTAACCTCCTTCTATAAACATAACACCCTAAGAGTAAAATTTTATTTTTATTTTTGGTTTTTAGAGAATTGGTTTAAAGTTCGGAGTATCCAAAAAATTAGCGGGACTTAAAAAGTGTCTCTAGTGCATGCTTATATCGGCTCAATTGTAAGTTGGTCGCTCAAGTAATAATCTGAGCAAGTCGGGTATCGAACACAGGGAATAGGACGTGAAAACGCGAGGATGACTAGGGAAGACGATTAACCTTATAGTCGACTCTAAGAAAGAAGATTTTTTTTTATTGTTTTGAGATCTTTTAATCAACTAAAGCAGACTAATTAAACTAGTGAATTAACTAAGCATGCAAGAATAAGAAGTGGTTTTAAACTATAGGAGAATATGGGATTGGGGAACACTCCCCGCACCATCGGTAATTACTTAGAAAATGAAACTTCAAAAACCTATACTCAATTCAAATAAACATCAAATACTCTCTAAGCATTTAACATATGCGGATTTTACTCCTTATAATATCAAATAAACAATTGTATTTGATGAGAATGATAATTTACCAAAACGCCAATTGCACCATTAAACATTTCGATTACCTCGGGAAAACGGAATTAGAAGATCTGCAACCTTTATTTTGATAAAGTTCAAACATTTGAATTGTTAATTACATTTTATTCACTTTTAAATCCATTCCTAATACCTAGGTGGAGTTCATGTACCCCAACCCTCTAAAAACTTAGTTGAACATGGTGTAACTACAACTAAACATGTTATCTACGGTGCATGAAAACATTTTTACGTAAAAAGTGTAATCGAACATGTAGAAAAGACTTTTAGCAAGGAAATAATCAATCATAAACCAAAAGGATGAGAGAAATTGAAAGCAATAATGAAACTATACTTATATTGATGAAAAACCCTTGAAATAATGTAGAAGATGATCAATTGTTGAAGAAATTTACTCTTAGGGTTCTTGCCTTCAAGATCCTCTCAAAATTATGTAAAAACTTCCTTCCTAAGGTCTGGTATCAATATATATTGAATATAACTCTCACATTTTTATTGAGTTTTTCCACCTTGCATAACTCTATTTTTAAGAAATAAAATTCAAAAATCGGTCACGTCAATCTGATTCGAATTTTTTCTTCTTTGATAGTCGAACCGATTTGCTAATTCTAGTAGGTAGAACCGGTTCTATTTCTTGGCCATCGGCTCGATTTGCTTTTCCAGTAGGTAGAACCAGTTCTCCTCATATAGAATTGGTTCCCTTTTATGAATTTTTCTTCCTTTCTTCTCAGCTTCGAATCTTCATATCTTTTCAACCAGGACTTGGATTTAGGTGTTGTTTCTTCCTACGAGCTTGTGAACTCAAGGTCTTTGACTTATCTTGGGTTTCTCATTCGAATTCCTGGTTTATAATTACTATTTTGCCCTTAAGGTTTCCTCTTTTCTTTCTTTCTTGATTTTGGTTTCTCTCATTTCTTCACGTGCATCAAATACCTATAAAATTCAAGAGAAATACATGAAACTCGATGTATTAGATAGAATATGTCAGTAAAAATCATATGAGATAAATCAACTCAAATTATACCGCACGGGGAGATAAAAGCCTCAAAATTACGGGGATAAATATGAATAATTAATGCCTAGTCATTGCACAATGAAGACCTCATTCTCCCTCACTCAAATCGTCACCGTCTAACTCTCTGAAATGATTTTACTCAATATCAATGTCATCACATTTATAAACATCCTCAACAACATGAGACATACTTGAAGTGCTAACATGACTATCCATAAATATGGTGAAGTTGCATTATCCTCAACGGCATGAGACGTACTTGAAGTGCTAACATGACTATCCTTAAACAAGATGAAGTTACATCTATACAGTGATTCATCCTCATAATACACCGACTCAACATCACTATTGCATAAAGTCGCATTATATGCAGCTTTACATTTTCCCTATCTCTTATGCCTAGTGGGACATTAGTAGGATTTATGACATTTTCCCCCATTCTCATAACACCTCTTCGATCGTATTTCGTAGGATACTCTCCTCTAGATATCTATTGATCATTTTAAAAAAAATTCTTATCCATTTTGAAATTTTTGTTTCTCTAAATTTTTTTATTTCTAGTTTTGAAAAAATTTTGTTTTTGAATTTAAGAATTTTTTTGAATTTTTCAGCAAATAGGACAATATCACTATGATTAATTTCAGAATCGTAGAAAGAAACTTTTTCTTTCTTTAATTTATCTTTTAAATATATTCCTTCCTTTTTTCCTTTTGGTTTTTGAAGAACATGTCCAATTTGTCACATTAGACGTCGCCTAAGAGCTCTTCTAGCCTAATTGTGTCTAGAATTCCCAAAGCGTTAAGAAAACTAACCTTCACATTAAAACGTGATGGGAGAGACCTCAAAATTTTCTTGACAACTCCCACTTCTGGAATTCACTCGCTTATATTAAAACATGAATTCACAATATCAAATATACAAGCATAATATTCATCAAAAGTGTTGGTTTGAAGCATGCATATAGTTACAAATTGTGAGGTGAGGTTTTAAAGCTTAGAATATTTCACATCGTTGTACCCTCGTGTATGAGTTGGAAGACATCCTAAGATTCTTTAGACATGGTACACGTCATGATGCAACGAAATTCCTCTAGTATGACAACACCAAAAATAGCATTTGAACCTCGAGAGTTAAAATTTCACCGTCTAAAATCATCCTTATTCCAATTTGTTATCGGCTTAAGACTAATAACATTTTCATCAGTCACAATGGGAGGAATTCACCCCCTTCCAACAGTAAGCCAAATGGGCTCATTAATTGATATTAGAGACGATCTCAGTCAAGATTTCTAATAGGCATAATATATGACACCAAACAAAGGTGCCCTGTAGTATAAATTCTCCACATAACCACCAGGATACATCTAAATAACTTATAGAAAAAATCTCTGATACTAATTTGTAAAATGGGTTTAGTAAGGTGGTCCGATTATATGTAGAAATCATAGATTGTATCACACACAAGTCAAATTTAATTGCATCCAATTTTATCTTGATTAATTATCTAAATCTAAACATGCAAGATATTGAATTCAAAGTTTAAGGAAACAAACCACAAACACAGAAAATTAGGAAAAAAATCCTTTCAAGAAAAAAAAACTTTTTTTCATCACTATTATAAATAGGTATTAAAAAATGATATGGATAAACTTGTAGACTTAGACACCACTAAGTACTGTAGTTACATCTTCCTTTCTTATCAACAAAAGTCATGCAGATCCATCAACGTTCCATATAACAGGCTCCACTTTCCTCGATGTCCACCGATCATCCTCATGAAACTCCTTTCATATTTTCAGTAGTGAGGCATTGACTCCACATGTATTAAAACATATAATGTGCTCTTTAGGGTTTAATAAAGTGATGAAAAAAATATCCAAGTGGTTTGGATTTAAAAAAATAAAGTGGTTGATCACAAAAAGATGTTTAAAAGTCTTGATAGAAATTATAGGCTCGTATTTCTATATATAGGGGAAAATTCCAATAGATAGACTTAAAGGATTACATTCGAAATGAGGTAAAAAAATAAAATTTTGCCATCTTGTTTAAATGAAGTACCCTATCTAACTCAAACACCCATAAAATGACCTTTTCAATGAGATTCCAGAGTAGCCAAAGTTTACTGAAATTGATATTGCTCAAAGTCTCCTTTGAAGTTGTTCTAATGAGGAACTTATACTTATTCGAACAACATCCAATGTCATTCTAACGACTTTGCAAATTTTTCAAAAATCATTTTTATAATATTTTAAAAAAATATTTTTATTTTTAAACACTTTTAAAAAACCCTAGAATATTTCTATTACACTAAATTAGCCTCATATATCTTGTCTATACTTAAATAATGATCTCAACTCTTCGATCTTGACTGTTGCTTTTGATCACTAATTTGTCTTCACTTGAATAACTTGATAATTGCATGAAGATGTAGGGGTATAACATAATATGACAAACTTGAAAACATGATGAGCATTATAAAGTTTGCTCTTACACTTTACACGAAGGGAATAGAAAAGTGAGAGAGCTCAAGAGACTGTAATGGTTCACTAAGGAGGAGGGGAAGGTAGGGAGGGGAAGGGGGTAGACTATGTAAGAGGTTTCAAATGAAGTTATGACTAATTTTATGGAATGTGAGGGGCTTAAACGACCACAGAAAAAGAGGAATTGTGAGTGGAGATATTTTGATATGAAGACTCGATATTTTATACATTGAAGAGTCAAAGTTGAGGAAAGTGAATAGGGGTATGACAAATTTTATTTGGGGTGGTCGCTGAGTGGAATGGATTTACTTGGAGGTTGTGGGCGCATCAGGGGGTGACTTTTATGTGGGATGCTGGAATAGTTGAAAAGATATATTGTTTGGTTGGGAGTTGGTACATATCTTGCTTATTAAAAAACATTGAGTATGGATTTACGTGGAGTTTTTTAAGGGGTTTATGGACCAATGGAGGATTTGAGCAGGCTGGAGATGTAAGAAGAATTATAGGAGTTATGTCTATTTGGGCGCCGGGGGAGGGGGGACTTGGTGTATAGGAGGACTTTATTGAGGTTTTTTTTCTTCATAAAGGAGTGGTGGGAGTGGGTAAACAAGTATATGAGGGACTTATTTGACTTCGTTGATGAGATGGAAATGGTGGATGCACTATTAAAGAATGGGATGTTCACTTGTTCCCATAATAAGATAATCCATCTGTATCTCGGTTTGATCAGTTATTGTATTTAATCAAATGGGGGAAGAAGTTTCTAAATGTGAATTAGTCTTTCTTAGCTCGAGTGACTTCTAATCGTATAACAATTCTTCTTAAGTGTAGGGGATGAAGAGGTGGTAGGGAACTCTTTTCAGGTTTGAGAATATATGTTTGAAAGAGAAGGATTTTAAGGATAGAGTAAAGGAGTTGTGGAAATTCTATGTAGGTGAGGGAAATGTAGGTTATAGCTTCTCCATGAAGTTATATCTGATGAAGGGATATCTTAGAAAGTGGTATAAGTGTTTCAGTAATGTAAGGGACATTATAGACAAAAATGGAGGAAATCGGCGTTCTTAATGGGAAATGATGAATGGGGGAGATTTCAGGGGAGGAGTGACAATTGGGGAGGATAGAATGGGTGTAGTTGAGGAGGAGGTTGGTTTAAGTGGAAATAAGTTGGAGATAAAAATCACAAACTTTGTTGTTGAGGGAGGGTTTAAAGACACAATATTTTTTATAAAGTGAAAAACTCCCATGTCCTCTATAATCATATTGGGAAAATTATAGTGGGGCATGAAGAGTTTATGAAGGAAAATGATGTGAGGGGGAAGATTAGGAAGTTTATGAGTGGTTGTACAACAAAAAGGAAGAGTGGAGACCCACTATTTTGGGTTGGATATAGGTAACATTTCGAGGGTCTAGGTTGAGATGTTGGAGGGGACTTTTATATAAGAGGAGGTTGTTCAATTTTAAAGACCATGAATGGGTATAATGTGACAAGTTCAGATGGTTTCACTACAACTTTCTTTCAGCATTATTGGACACTGGTGAGAGAGGATGTTATGTCATTCTTCATAAAATATCAAGAGAGAGGTCATTTTCAGAGGGGTTTAAATGGTACATTTTTGACCTTGATTCCTAAGAAGGAGAAATTAGTGGGAGTATAAGATTTTAGACCTATAAGTTGTAAGATATTATCCAAGGTGTTGTCAATCAAGATAAGGAATGTGATTGAGCCTTTCATTTCAGAAGCCCAAAATGCTTTTTTAAGGCAAGATAAGTTTTGGACTATATGGCAGTTACAGATAACTGTATAAATTCTAAGATGAGAAGTGACGACCCCATAATTTTTTGTAAGTTATATATTGAGAAAGCGTATGATTATTTTAATCTGGGATTTTTTCTATATTTGTTGAAGAGGATGGGTTTTGGGGAGCGATGATACAGGTAGATGAAGATCTGTATATCTACTTTGAGATTTTTAGTTTTGATCAATAGGACTCCAAAAGGGTCTATCTCCCTTCCTCTTCATCTTATTGATGTATATGCTTAGTCTTATAGTGGGTAGAGTGGTGGAGGTCAGGTTTTGTAGTTTGTTTTTTTATTGGTGGTACATGCTCTAATGTTGTTCGAATTTCACACCTCTTCCTTAGTGATGGCTGTTGGCATCTAAAATTGGTATGGTTATAATTAGGTGTCTTGGATGAATAATACCAATAATATACCATAGATATATAAAATAATATGTTATGAACTGGAGAGAGATGAGAGAAAAAGAGGAGACAAAACATTTTATGTTGTTAAGCCCCCGGGGTGCCTACATCTATGGGTATTAAGCCATTAGGTATTAGGGTTAAGTACAAGCTCTTAAGAAACTCTCTAGGGTTGAGTGTATGCCGTTTTTTATATGTCCTCCAGTTAAGGAGTGTAGTAGGCTATTTATAGTAGTGGGAAGAATAAGGGGAGGAATGCCTTTATATATCAGGCATTTACACCTTTTCACATTAAAGATAACAACTAAGCGTGAGCCATGATGGGCTCATGTGCATGTGCGTGTGTGACTACAGATATTCCCACATGTGTGCGTGTGTGCCCATTGGATGACGTTCTCATTGGTCCAGGTCATACTCTTTTTTGTTATTACAATAAAAGCCTCCAATATTTCATTCTTAATTGGAGTGAGCAGTGACTAGTATAGTGAAAGGATGGATTATTAACCATTAAGAGTTGATTATATTTATGAAATCTTAGGTTGTATGCCTACTAGGGTGGTTTTTCCATATTGAGGAGTCTGATCGGCAACCGATCTTTGAGAGTGTGCAAATTTTTGGTTTCGTTCCTTGAAACAGTGACAATTTTGTTAATAATAGCAAAAATATCTAGATGTCTAAGGGTACGCTGGTAATTTTATTTCTTGGGAACTGAAATGCCGTAAAAAATAAAGCGATGGGTACGTTTAATCTTACTGATTGTTGACACAAAAATTCTCCATCTACGAGGACTAATCAGAAAAGGACACATGTCATCCTACATGGCAATATTCGACACCCGAGGAGAGTTGGTCGGTACCCGAGAAGACTTAGTCGACACCCGAGGAGAGTTGGTCGGCACCCGAGGAGAGATAGTGGGCACCCGAGGAGAGTTGGTCGGCATACCAACTAGGAAGATCAAAGGATAACTATGCATTTAATGTGCATTAAATGCAGATGACAACGCATTTAATGAGCCTTAATGTATATATCTACTGTATTAATAGATGACAACACATAGCATACCAAGCAATTCAAGGAAGATCAACCATCATAGAAGGCCAACACTTAGATTCATTGAATGTAGACATAAATGTCTACATACAATGAATCTCTTTATCTCCCATTACTATAAATACATGTATTCCCTTAGCCAAAGGAAGGAGATAACTAAGAAACACCATACACAAGATACACATCCTTTCTCTCTCTACACCGTATGGTGCTATTGTAAACCCCTGGGAATAAAATAACAGTGGACGTAGGCTTTATTCATAGCCGAACCACTTTAAAAATCTTTGTCTCTCATGTGCTTGATTGGATTGTTTTTATCTATTTATCTGTGATCATAAAAATGGGATTCGGTCCAGTTTTTTTGCATCAACAGATTGGCGTCGTCTGTGGGAAACGACTGAAATTCTCATTTTTCACCAAAACAATTTTTCACCAATGGATGATAATCCTGAATCCAGTAATCGAAACGCTGGAAACCCCCCAAATCCATACGCTCCCCCAAATGTCCAAGATCTAACTGGAATTATGGACAGTTTGGCTTAAGGCTAGACTGCTATGCAAGAGACTATGCGACAACTCATGCAAACTATCCAAGGTGGAGTGTCGACCTATTCAGGACAACGAAGTGTTCAAAGAAATACCCGTTTGGTTTCTTCGCGTATTATGCAAAGCGATTCATATCGAACTGAGAAATCTAATGATTTTTCTTATCAATCGGGTCGAACTTCATCAGTACGAGACATAGATACTGAACAACGCATCACTCTATCTCTCCAGAAAGGACTAGTGCACTGGAAATATTAAGTAGGGTCTCTCCTTTTGATCGATTGGGCCCTAGGAAGAATAAAAGTCCTCCTAAGGCTGTGTCGAGAAACTTTCGACGACCATCTGATCTAAGAGAGGGTTCTGCCCAATCACACCCAGTTGCTCGACAAGATATATCCCAGGAAGCGACTTCAACAAGATCAATTGCTCGAACCAATAGACCCAAGGAGGGAAAGGATGCATGGAAAGGCTCTATTCAAAGGTTGTAGGATAGACTAGGGGAAATGGATAAGGCCAAGAATCCTCTACAAAGAACTTTTGTCCAAGGGACGCCTTTTATACAGGCAATTATGGATTTTCCCACACCATCGAAGTTCAAAGAACCTGTTGTGACCCCTAAATATGATGGAAAAACTGATCATGTCCTTCATATAGAAAAATACCAAGCTTCTGCCGACATCTATGCCGTGCCAGATGAGATGAGATGCAGAGAATTTTCGGGAACTCTTATCGGATCTGCGCAAATATGGTACAATAATCTTCCTCGGGGGAAGATATCAACTTTCTTTTAATTGGCCGAGCTCTTCATTGGAAATTTCTATTTTGGAGAAAAACCAGTTAAACGAGTTGCACATTTGTTAACTGTTAGACAAAAAACAGGTGAGAGCACCAGAGATTACATAACTCGTTTCAATAACGAGAAGCTTGAAGTTATTGATTACGAGGAAAAAATAGCAATTATAGCTTTGATGAGTGGACTGTTGCCCAATAAATTGTACTAAACTTTGGCCAAAGATCCACCCAGAACCATGTCAGAACTAATGGCAAAAGCGGCCAAGATCATGAATGCCGAGGAGGCTATGGCTGCGAAGAAGAACATGGACACCAAAGAGACCAAGTTGGAGGTTGATAAGGCTAAGAAGAAAGAACATAAGAACAATGGTGGTGACAAGCAGTAAAAAATAAAGCCGTCATGGGAAGTACTGAAGAAATTTGAAAATTATACTCCTTTGAAAGTAGACATAAACCATGTCCTGGAAGAGATCAAGAACAGCGAGGAACTAAACTGGCCTGAGAAAATGAAGTCAGATCCTGACAAGAGGAATAAGGCCAAATATTGCGAGTTCCATAAAGACCATGGTCACACGACCAAAAATTGCATAGCTCTCCAGAATGAAATCGAAGCACTCATCAGACGAGGAAAGCTGACCAAGTATGTTGATCGAAGAAATGAAAGAAAAAGCAACGACCGAGCAAGACAGAGGTCTAAATCTCCTCGTCGATCAGAAGAAAACAAGAAAAGAGATCATGAAGATGATCCAGAAGACGACCCTGATCTCCCCAAGACAGCCAGAGAGTGAGGTATTTTCAATTCGTTTTGGATCATTTGATTGTAACGTTATTACAGGTGGAGATGCAGGAGGTGGGGATCTTATTGCAGAAAGGAAAGCTTACCTCAATGAAGCTCAAGCTTGTTCATACATTTAGCGAATAAATCTAGCTGAGGATGATCGCCCAAGGAAGGTGAAAAAAGAAAAATTGGTCATTGGTTTCTCCAAGAACGACCTCACGGGTGTATTATATCCTCATGATGATCCACTGGTGATCAAAATGAGGATGAAGGAAGTAATAATCTCAAGAGTACTGGTGGAAAATGGTAGCTCGGTGGATATCATGTTCTACTCATGCTTCGATAGTTTAAATCTGAAGTTGTCTCAGTTGGAACCTTATTACAGGCCCCTCCTTGGGTTTGTTGGCGAGAAAGTCTTTCCACTTGGGACGATCAAGTTGGATATGTTCATCGGTACATGGCCTGCTTGTCGAACATAAAGAGTACGTTTCTTTGTGATGGATAAGAATGTTCAGTCAGCTTACAATATCATCATGGGAAGAGTAGGATTGAAGAAGTTCGAAGCAGTACCATCTACCGTACATCAATGCCTAAAATTTCCAACCAATTTTGGAGTGGGAGTTGTGAAGGGCGACCAAAAAGTAGCTCGGGAATATTACTATTCATATACCGAGCAGGAAGAACTGGAGGAATCTAGGAAAAAGACAACTACCTACCAAGTGGATGAAGGTGCAGAGATTGAAACATTGGATCCTAGAGACGAGTCGCAGCTCGTGAAAGGTCAGGTGGTGGAAGCTACTGAAAATATCATTTTGGACGATGAACACCCGAAACGAACAACTCAGATAGGATCGTCGTTAGATGCCTCACTAAAGTAGGAATTGATAGTTTTCCTAAAAAGCAGAAAACAAAATTTTGCTTGGAGTCATGAGGATATGCCAGGAATAGATCCAAATTTTTTATGTCACGAGCTCCATGTGAATAAAGAGATCAATCTAGTGAAGCAAAGAAGAAGAGTGTTCAGCCACGAGAAGAACCAAGCTATACAAGAAGAGGTCGAGAAACTCCAGAAAGATTGCTTTATTGACGATGTCAAATATCCAGACTGGTTGGCGAATGTAGTAATGGTGAAGAAGAAGAACAACAAGTGGAGGATGTGTGTAGACTTTACCGACCTTAACAACGCATGCCCAAATAATCATTTTCCTTTGTCCCGAATTGATCAATTAGTGGATGCTACCTCGGGACACGAGCTGTTGAGCTTCATGGATGTTTATTCTGGTTACAACCAGATTAAAATGAAACCTGAAGACAGGGAGAGTACCTCTTTCATTACCCCTATGGGAAATTATTGTTATAATGTTATGCCTTTTGGTTTGAAAAATGCAGGTGCAACATATCAGCGGCTGATGAACAAGGTGTTTGCAGAGCAAATCAATTGCAATATGGAAGTTTATGTTGATGATATGCTGACAAAGAGCAAGAGAGCTGCTGACTATCTAATTGACTTAGGCCAGACCTTTGATCAACTAGATAAATATCAAATGAAGTTGAATCCGACAAAGTGCATATTCGTAGTACGAGAAGGCATGTTCCTCGGGTATATTGTCAACCAACGAGGTATTGAAGCAAAACCCTGAAAAGATCAAAGCTCTATTAGGGCTGCAATATCCAACGACGAAGAAGGAAGTACAAAGTCTCACAAGGCGAGTTGCAGCACTTAACAGATTTGTATCACGAGCAACTGATAGATGCCTTCCATTCTTCAAAACACTACGAAAAACGTTTGAATGGAATGAAAAATGCGAGAAATCCTTTCAAGAGTTGAAGAAATATCTAGGAGCAACTCCACTGTTGTCCAGGCCAGTGATGGGAGAAAGATTGTACTTATATCTGGCAGTTTCAGAAAATGAAGTTAGCTCGGCATTAATAAGAGTGGAGGATGGAGTGTAAAAACCAATTTATTACACTAGTAAGGCCTTCTGAGGAGCAGAGATCAGATATCCAAGACTGGAAAAGTTGGCATTGGCGCTGATCGAAGTGAGTAGAAGAATGAGGCTATACTTCCAGGCTCATACCATAATCGTGTATACCGATATTCCGTTGAGGCAAGCTCTTCATAAACCAGAAAAATCAGGGAGATTGATGTATTGGACAATAGAACTTAGTGAATATGATATAATTTATGAGCCTAGATCGTCAATAAAAGGGCAGGCAGTAGCAGATTTTATAGCAGAGTTCACCTATCCCGATACCTCCGAGGAGCAAAAGCTGGATACCGACCAGCCTGTGGATGTTACAGGATCATCGAATTTAAACCCCGATCAACTTACACTAGTCGACGAACAAAAAAAGTTGGTCGACGAGCAAGAGAAGTTGGTCGGCGAGCAAAAGTAGATGGTTGACGAGCAGAAAGAAGTGCTAGAGGAGGATAAAAGGAAGAAACAAATATTCCACCGAGGAACTATATCCGATGAAAAATTTGAAGACAAGGTACCTATATGGAATCTATATGTGGATGGCTCATCTTGCACTACAGGCTGTGGGGCAGGAATTATTTTAAACAGCCCGGATGAGGTCGATATGGAGTATGCTCTGCGTTTCCAATTCAAGGCTTCTAATAATGAGGCTGAATATGAAGCTATAATTGCAGGTCTTGATCTGGCAAAAACCATGGGGGCAGAGCAAGTTATTGTATTCAGTGACTCGAAGTTGATCGTAAATCAAATACTGGGAGTATATGCAGCCAAAGGAGAATTAATGATCTGGTATCATGCAAAAGCGATGGAGATTTTATCAAGCCTGATGGCAGTACAGATAATTAGAATACCAAGTTTGAAGAATGCTAGAGCAGATGCCTTAGGTCGTTTAGCATTAGCCACACGCACCGAGCTACGAAGAACAATCCCAATTGAAGTCTTGGCTAGTCGAAGCATAGATGAAGATCTGATGATGAACTTTATTACCCTTGATTTAGGACCATCTTGGATGGATCCTATCAGGGCATATATTAAAGAGGGGTATTTGCCAACTGATAAACTCGCAGCCAAGAAACTAAAGTTTAAAGTTGCTCGTTATGTATTGACCAATGGTGTTTTATATAGGCGAGGAATTATAGCTGGCTTGCAGAGATGTGTACATCCCGCTGAGGTGAAAGACCAGATCGAAGAAATCCATGAAGGGTCTTATGGAGCCCATGTAGCAAGTCGGACACTTCTGCAAAGGATAATAACGCAGGGATACTATTGGCCGATAATGAGGGTTGATTGCATAGCCTATGCTAAAAAATATGACAAATGTCAACGCTTATCCACCATCCGAAGAACTCCCCAAGCATTGTTGACACCCATTACTTCCCCTTGGTCATTTTCTATGCGGGGAATTGACTTGGTCGGGCCACTTCCCATAACCAAAGGAAGGTTTAAATATCTCGTCGTCGTAGTGGATTACTTTACTAAGTGGGTGGAGGCCGAGCCTCTTGTCGACATGACGTACAAAAAGGTGTACCAATTTATTTAGAAGAATATCATTTGTAGATATGGTCTTCCCCATGCATTCGTCACCGACCATGGAACACAATTTGATAACGAGGAGTTCGCTGCATAATGTCATCAGTCGAACATATTAAAAACCCACTATGCACCAGGCCATCCCCAGAGTAATGGGAAAACTGAAGTGATGAACAGAACGCTACTGAATGGATTGAAGAAAAGATTAAATGATGCAAAGGAAAATTGGATCAATGAGCTACATTCTGTACTATGGGCTTATCGTACTACTCCCCGAGCAGCAACATGAGAATCTCCATATATGCTGGCATTTGGAAGTGAAGCTGTTATACCTGCCGAGTTGGGCCTCCCAATATACAGAGTGTTGAATTTCAATTCCCCTGTCAGCGACTTGATGAGAAGGTTAGACTTGGACATGCTCGAGGAAGTTAGAGAAGAAGCATCCATCAGGAATGCTTCATACCAGCAACGAACAACTTTGTTTTAAAATAAGAGAGTGAAGAAGTGCGACCTGAAATAAGGGGACTATGTGCTAAAGAAAGTAATTCAAAAGCACAATAAACTGGAAGCTAACTGGCATGGGCCCTACAGAATAACAGAGGTTGTTCGACCAGGGACATATAGGATTGAAACTTTAGAAGGGGATGAGTTTAAGAATGCATGGAACACAGAGCATCTTCGCAAATATTATCAGTAGTTGGGGATTCCTATGTAATGCAGTTTTCTTCAATATAAATAAAAGTTGTGGATGTTTTGCCCAATTCTCTCCTTTTGTTGAAAATTTTTCGGAGTACTAGTGCTACACATTACGCATCAAGCCTAGAAATACCAACTCCGATTGGTTGGGAAGAAAATCCACCAACTAAGGTTGGTCGGGAATAAAAAATTTCCCAGAAATACCAACTTCGGTTGGTTGGGAAGAAAATCCACCAACTAAGGTTGGTCGGAAATAAAAAAATTCCCAGAAATACCAACTCCAGTTGGTTGGGAAGAAAATCCACCAACTAAGGTTAGTCGAGAATAAAAAATTTCTCAGAAATACCAACTCCGGTTGGTTGGGAAGAAAATCCACCAACCAAAGTTGGTCGGGAATAAAAAAATTTCCCAGAAATACCAACTCCGGTTGGTTGGGAAGAAAATCCACCAACTAAGGTTGGTCGGGAATAAAAAATTTACCAACTAAGGTTGGTCGAGAACTAAAAACACCAACTCCGGTTGATCGGAAACAGTTGTTTAAACAAATGAAAGTCATTTCAAGGCTTAAAATTAAAAAGTGGTAAATTTCTTGATATTTATGGCATTTTAAATTACTAACATAGTTGGTCGAGAAGTAAAATATCACCAACTCTGCTTGGTCGTCAGATAAATTCAGATAGTCGACAATAAATTTTCACTAACTCTAATTGATCGACAATTTAAAATAGCACAAAATATCTTTATCTTTTCAACAGATATACATGCACATTCATTATAAAATGTCTTACAAAATATTTCCAGAGACAATGACAAATTGCAAAGAAAATTAGAAGTTTTTCATTAAGTCCAAAACAAAATACAATACGAATGAAATACATAAAAAATTGTTACATCAAGAATCCTATTCTATTGGTTTCTTCCCCTCTGCCTTTAAAATAGGTTATTCACCAGCGGGAGGATCGTCTAAGGCATCGGGGGAATTGATGAAATTTATATCTTTAAGCATCCTGATATTCATTACTGAGGGACGATCAAGAAGGTGCTCTGGGCGAGATATCTCAAAGTTGGAATGAAGGCTATAGTCACCGAGATACTTTGAAATCAGACATTGAGGAATGGCCGGAGCAGGAATCCAGCTCATATCCAGTTTGAAAGGAGGCACTAGAAAAATAGAACAACCCAGGGTTATAGTAATCCCACAAATAGTGACCCTGTTCCAACTTCAGCACGCCCAAGGCATTCAGCCATCCTTGCTTGTAACCCATATTATTTACACTTTGGATCCGATCATCTAGATGATAGAGGGCTTCATTATAACTAGCCATCCAGAATTCCCTGGGATGCTTGTGGAATTGATAGGTTAACCTCTCTAGTTGCTCGTGGAGGTTCTTCGTTAAAAGTTATTTACTCTCCAAGGCAGACTTTTGTGCAGAGAGTTGCTCGTCTAGATTCAGAATTTTCTTTGACATCTCAGCTAATGCTTGATTCTCTGCCATTAACTGGAAGGCCTGATTCTCCAAAGATGATTGAGTTCTTTGTTCTTCGATAGTAAGCCGAGGAGCCCTTGCTCGTCCCCGAGAAGCTCTTGCTCATCCGCGAGCAGAAATAGAGGCTCCAGTTCTCTTCAAGGTTTCCAATTTGTCTCTCAGATTGGCATTTTTGACCTCTAAGAAAGAAAAACCCTCATCGTTGATAGGGACCAATGCTCCCGAGGTAGATGCTGCAGATTTCAGCTGAGATATCTCTCCTCACAGGTTATTGTTTTCCTCCTCCAACAACTTAGCTATCTGCCTGTGCTCTTCGACGTCGGTCTTCAAAGTTCTTTCCTTTATATCGTAAGCAGCAAATAATCTATCATATCCTTTATCATCACTCTGTTGTTGATACTTCTTCTCATATTCTTGGTGCAAAAGGGCTGTAGATACCTTGTATTATTGCTGAAGCTCCTCGAGAGTGCCCTGGAGGTCTCCAATCATCTCATAATATGCTACATTGTTAACCACTGCCCGGTCAAGCAGACACTTTAAATACTGGCAGGCTTCAACTGCTCGCTCTGAAGCATCTGGACTGAGGATATCAACAATTTGAGCTTCAGTCATATCTGTATGACTATCTTTGAAGTATTCATTGCATTGTCTCAACAATTTTGTATCATGAGCTGATAACAATTCCATCATGGCCATAAACTAGTAAAAGGAAGAGATAGTAAGAATCAATAAGAGTGCAAACAGAGCAAGAAGAAGAGAATCAACAGTATGACCAATCAAAATCTCAAATTTTATTGCATCATAAAAGAGAAGTACATAGTTCAGAGTTACATTTGACAAAAATAAAACATAGAGAAAAGTCCGAACAACTCTACACCTTCTCCTTGTTTCCCAAAACTTTCTCGGGAAGCTGGGACGAGGAGGTAGGTTGCTCGGATGGCATAGAAGGTTGTTCAGTGGTTGCTGGAAGCTGCTAGGCTAAAATGTTGGTTGATTGAAGCTGCTCAGTAGGAGTAATAGTTGGTTGGGGCTGTTCGTAAGAAAGTTCAAAAGTAGGGACCTGATCCCCAACCATCATAGAAGATTCCTCGGAGGAAGCTTCATCCTCTTCGTCTTCCCCGGGAGTAGGAGGGGGGCCAGGAATGTGTTGTTGAAATAGGTCGTAGTTTTCATCGACATTCATCTCTTTCAGATCAGCCACCCAGCCATCCCTAAAATATTTAAGGCTGTCATACTCCATTTGTGACACCATGGTAGCCAAACCCTTATTCCAACCTTTATCCCAGCAAGCACTGAAGGACTTTTTCACATCCAATTTCCTTTTCACTTTCTCTGAGGAAAGCTTCTCAGATAGGAGTTCCTCGGCAGCTTTCAACTTCCTTTCTGCCTCTTCCTTTTGACGACCAACGTCACAAAGTCTACTTAGATCTTCCTCGGCAGATTTGAGCTTGTTTTCAAACTCTCCAGCATGTTGGAGCTTCCCCTCGAGCTCTTCGTTCTTTCTCTCCAAGTATTTTATTTTCTTCTCCAACCCCTTGAGACTTCAACAGCCTGATCCCTCTCTTGCTCGGTGGAATTAAGCTGCTTCTCCCAAGCAGCTTTATCATCGATATACTTCTGATGAGAATCCTTTAAAGACTGCGTCAGACATACAAAAGCCTCCTCTACACCACCCGAGGAGATGGACGACTTGATAGCTTCGTCCTTCTTCAGAATAGTATTAAAGCAGGCCACCAACAGGAAAAAGAAAATAACTGTAAGTCAGTGCAAGGACATAACATTGAAAGATGAAAATTTAGATTAGCAATACTTACTGAGGCAATGTGATGAGCTGCCAAAGTGGTAACCCTATCCCGGGAAAGATTTTCTTCAATACCTTGGATCTCGGGGATGATCCAAGACTTCACCGAGCTCATGGCAGAGCTCGGAGAAACGAAAGTGGGAACACTACTTCCAGTAGTTGGAGGCGGAGAGATGGATTCAGCCAAATTGACCGAGGAGCTCTTCTTCAACTTCCTCGTGGGAGCAGGTATATTCTCGACCAAGGATGTCGTCTTGGTCGATGATATAACTACAACCTCGCTCGGAGGGGAAACATCTTCAACCTTGCTCGGAGCCACAGGGGGCTTTTCGGAAACCTTCACAGTGTAACACCCCGCATTTTCATGCATTAAATATTTAATTAATTCGGGAATTTAAAATTACTTGTGAATCGTAATTTAATTGAATTAATTAGGGAAATATTATTTAAATATTAATCGAGGAATAAATGGTTAATATTTGCGGGAAGTTATTTACTAAGTGAATAGTAATTATTTATTTAAGTCATTTCGAGTATTAATGACAGGGTATGCACTTATCTAAACCGAGAGTCGGTATAGACTAAAGGGGTGAGGGGATACACATTTTTATAAATTAATTCGGATGCCAATTCTGAGTGTATGGTTGAGTCCGGATGGGCCGAGATAGTCGGAAAAGTGTATCCGGGGGTAGTAAACGAGTCACGGGGCGTTTTTAGACATAGCCGAGCCCACACGGGGGCATTTCGGTCACTTGGGCTTGGCCCATTAGGCAAAAAACGGAATTTAGGTAAATTAAGGAAATTTGAGGAATGATATAACGGCTGATAGAGTTTTAGAAAAAGGCTAATTGGATTAAGGAACCCTAATAGCAGTTAAAGGCAATTTTGGGATTATTAGAGAGCCAACAAGGATCATCTCCAACCTTGGAATTCATCTCCGAATCAGACACTACGAAACCTAAGGCAAGTGGATAACTTGCAATAGTATTAAATCTGTTTTGAAATTCATATTCATGTGATGTGTTTGATCAAAAATTCGTTTTGGGTGTTCATGGCATAAACATGAGGTTTTGAAAAGTGATAATCTGATTTACGAATTTTAATGAAAATTCTGGTAGAAATCTGATATTAGGAACTGATACATATATGATAGGATAATATCTGGATAATTAGAAACGAATTTGGGTGAAGGGATTTGGGATGTAAATGGGTTAAGGGTTAAAGATAAATTTTTCCCCAAATCCAGAAACTGTAGTTAATGGACGAATTAATGATGTTGGCGGACATTCTGGAGGTCTCTAATAAGGTTTCTAACATGTATTAATGCTAAGAGGGCTTGAGGTTACTGGTAGAAGGAATTAGGGTTTGAGAATTTTTGTCCATGGCTGATTCTGTCTTCGCGAAGAAGACGAAGACCTGTTCGATCGATCGATAGAAGGTCTGGGGTCGATCGATCGAAGGTCGGCAGATTTCGGCAATTCTGCCCAGTTATGTGTAATAAAGAAAAAAATTTATATAATAAATCCTTATGTAATTAATTATGGGGAAAATTAATACATGAGTCTAAACCTAATTAATAATGAGTAAGGTTAATTAGGATTTGAGGAAAGTTTTGGGTGACACGTCATGATTATAAATTCGAGAGTCGGGAATTTAGACTCGAGTGAGGTTATTTCGGGCTACGAGAGTAAGTCCAAATTTATGGTGGGAGCAACACCAAAGGTGACTAAATTAATTAATGTGAAAATTAATTAATAGTTAGGGTTGGACCATAAACTCTTAATAAATAAAATAGGGTGGTGTTACGGATTTAGTACATGGTGTAGCCGGGACGTTTTATTTTTATATATATATACGGTGTGTGATAGTATATATATAGTGTGTGTGCATTAATATCAGAGATTGAATATTACTATTATATACTCTAGTGCTATAGAGGGAGGTTGCGCGTAGTGGATGAATCCCCTAGCTTGAGGAGTAGGGCGAGTATAATCCCAGGTCATTTCGTCCGTTATATGGATGAGGGGCATCTCTCTTTCAGGCAAGGAATATGACCGCCTCCAATTCGTATGTTAAACTAAGTTAGTGAGCGAATCTAACTTAAATAATTAGGTTACGTGAATACACCTAGTGGGATAGCACTTGGGAAAATTTATATTTTGTGAGTATTCTTACTCGGTCGAAAGTTGGCATTAAATGTTATTTCAGTATGTTTGTGAATACTGTAATATGATTGAATTATATAATTAGGTAAATAATTATATAGGAAATAATAAATACATAGTGAAAAATGTATTAGGTGTATAACTGGTGTGAATGTTGTATGGAATTAAAAGGAGTAATGATTTAAATAAGTTGACGTTTATAATAACTTAAGAAAAAAAAATCTTGATTTAAGGCATACTCGTTTAGAGTGGGTAAAGTTCAAGGGTTAAAATAAACAATGGGTCAGGGCATAGAACCTAGTGAATTAATTGGAAGCATTAGTAGTGCACATTAGGGGAGGGGTGAGGAAGTCCTCAAGAGAGTGCGGCACTAACTAAAATATGAAGAGCATGCATATTTATTTATTACTGCAAGTTAATCATTTGTTAAATGTTTTCAAATGTTTTTGGGTACTAACCCTTGCTATAAAAATTTTAAAAACCTTTTAGGTGTCCAACCACAAGGGTGCCAAGCTTGACTCTATTCCAGGTATCCTTTGCTGCAGAACATGTGGATGTTGCGGGGTTTTGATAGAGGCCTCCTTCTTCCATTCTTATAGAGACTCTCTGGTAGTTATCTGAGCTTGTCGCTCACAGTTTATTTATCAGTAGTAGACTTGTTGAGATGTTTTTTTCTGATATTTACTTGTATTGGTTATTTGGACCGATGGTTTATTCGGTTAGGTATTTTATTTGTGCATGGTTATTTTAATTAATTGTGATTGGGTATTGTTGTATGTTCCGCATGAGTTTTAATTTAATTTATTGAAAGATAAAAATTGGCACCAGTCTATTTTCTCACTTAGGTGGTTAGTAATTTAAAAAGACAACAGTGATGATAAGTATGGACCAACTGAGAAACCTTTTCTAACTTGATTTAGGACTGATCACCCAGGATTAATTAGGCGGGGTGTCACACATAGTAGCAGCTGGAGGAGGTGCATCAATTTGTCTTGTCCCTTCTGGGACATCCTGCTTGCTTTTCTTTGCCTCTCCAGCAATAGAGGCAGATTTCTCGAAGAGGGCAGGAGATCTTCTTCTCTTCATCCTGTCACTAAGAGGAATATGTGATTCAGGAGAAGAACTTTCAGAAGCTGGTACTGGTTCTCTGTCACTAATCATTGGACGATCAGTAAAAGATGAGGTGTAACTCTTGTACTGCAACAAGTATGAATCTGATCTGATATGTTCATCAGTGACAGTCTGATGCAAACCCCAGATAAGTTTCAGATGCTTTAAATTAACTTCTGTCTCTTTTGGAGACCAAAGAATTTTTAAAGTGGTTCAGCCTTAAAAGAATGGCCTACGTCCATTGTTTTTGTTATTATTAACTGTTTGGGAATTCTCGATAACAGGTTTTTACCAAGAAATTCCGAGTCCCCTTACAATGAGGGTGATACAATGTATTTATAGCCCTGAGGTTGTACATGTGAAAGGGTAGTACATAGCTGTCCAATAGGCGTATACATCGGTATGATAATAATCAGCATTTAATGCGCATTTAATCCTCTTAATTGTCTGGTAATAAATGCTCTGAACGAGGTACAGCTCGGACCGCCTAAGCTGCTCGGACCACCTAAGTATCTCGGTATGTACAAGTTGCTCGGAGTATACTTGTTGCTCGGAGAGTCATGGTTGGTCAGGGAAATTGAGTTCCTCGAAGTTAGGGTGTTGTTCAAAAATATTTGTAGTAGAGTGACACTTGTCTCCACTTAATTGATCCACGTCAGCGGACTAATTTTGGTATCCGCTGACGTGGATCAATTAAGTGGAGACAAGTGTCACTCTACTACAAATATTTTTTAACAACACCCTGACTTCGAGGAACTCAATTTCCCCGACCAACTATGACTCTCCGAGCAACAAGTATACTCCGAGCAACTTGTACATACCGAGCTACTTAGGCGGTCCGAGCAGCTTAGGCGGTCCGAGCTGCACCTCGTTCAGAGTATTTATTACCAGACAATTAAGAGGATTAAATGCGCATTAAATGCTAATTATTATCATATCGATGTATATGCCTATTGGACAGCTATGTACTACCATTTCACATGTACAACCTCAGGGCTATAAATACATTGTATCATCCTCATTGTAAGGGGACTCGAAATTTCTTGGTAAAAACCTGTTATCGAGAATTCCCAAATAGTCAGCAATAACAAAAACAGTGGACGTAGGCCATTCTTTTAAGGCTGAACCACTGTCCGAGCAGCTTAGGCGGTCCGAGATGCACCTCGTTCAGAGCATTTATCACCAGACAATTAATTGGATTAAATGCTAATTATTATCATACCGATGTATACGCCTATTGGACAGCTATGTACTACCCTTTCACATGTACAGCCTCAGATCTATAAATACATTGTATCATCCTCATTGTAAGGGGACTCGGAATTTCTTGGTAAAAACTTGTTATCAAGAATTCCCAAACAGTCAGCAATAACAAAAACAGTGGACGTAGGCCATTCTTTTAAGGCTGAACCACTTTAAAAATTCTTTTGTCTTATTTGTTTTATCTGTGATAGAATAATTAGATATAACCAAATTTTTTACATCAACACTGATAAGCACCAAAAACTATACAATTTATACCCCGAATAGACGTGCTTTTGTTGGTAAGTCTCGACAATTTGGGTCGTATGTGCTTAAATGTTTATCTTGTAGGTCAAATGTCCGTTTGCAGTGTCAAAAGCTATATATCAAGGCAAATGCGCGTTTTATGGAGCTAATTACCAATCCCGTAACCCTAGCCTACCCAAACCTTGCCCAAACTGTCACCCAAACCCTGTGTGTGTTGGTTTGTGCCCTTTTTATTTTATTTTATTTTTTTTAGATTTTTAGTTAGTGTCATTTTTTTTTAGATAATTTTAGATTTATTTAGAATTTTTAGGTGTTATTTACTATTTCTATATTTTATTGTTAAATTTGTATTTATATTTTATTTTTATTAGTTATTTATCTTATTTTATTAGAATTGGAATTTTTTAGGATTTCATTTATTTTTAGATTTATTAGCTTTTACTTTTTAGGATTTTAGTTTTTAGTTTGATAGTTTTCTATTTTTTTATTTTTATTGTTATTTCGTTTTAGATTTCTTTTTATCTTTTATTTTATAGCTTAGGATTTTATTTTCTTAAATTTTTATATTTTTTTTTGTTAGTTAGATTTTGTTTGATTATTTTTATTTTTAGGTAGTTAGTATTATTTTAGGGTCACAAATTTAACACACACACACACAAATTCCATACACACTATCTTACACCTAAACACCTCCTCACTCCCACATAACTCCCATGTACCTCACTACACACTATCACCCCCCATGCCATCTTCAACCTCCAACCAACAACTTCTCTCTCCTCTCTCTTCCTCCATTAACAAAACCCAAAACCACCATTACCATCTCTCTCATCACCCAATACCAAAACCCGGAGCTCACCTCTCTGTCGCCCGGAACCCGCCTCCAAACCTCCTGCCGGCAACATCATACCCGCCGTCGCCCTGGTCCAGCCCCCCTCACCTCAACCTCGCAACCCTCTTGCCGGAGCCCCGAACTCCCATCGCCTGAAACCCCTCGCAACCCCCAACTTCCAAACTGTCACCATATATCACGCCGGCGCCGCCCTGTAGCAACCGAAACCCCAATTCCGACCCTTATACCTTACCCGATCTCAACCCAACCACCTCCCCTTCGGCCTATCTCGCAATCCGCAACCACCATACCCAGCCCCCTCCGATCGCGACCCAGCCTTGACCCACCAGCTCCGGTGCACCCAACAACCACCAGCAAACACAGCTCCATACCCACGATCCCATACCAATAACCCATCTTCCATAGCCAAGACCCACTTCTCCAAACCCACGACTTCTACCTGCCAAATGCAAACAAAAACCAAATCCAACAAATAAACCCAATTCCCACATGTGCCAAACTTAACCCTTTTACCCATTATACCCCCAACTAACCATTTTACCCAATACCAAAAATACCCTTGTAACAAATCTGATTTGTTCATTCCTATCCACTCTTCCAATTATCCTCACACCTCACCATTTCCATGCACACTCAAGTCAATTCCCAAAATTACCCCCATGCTCCATGTGCCTACTATAAATGAAGATGAAGACCCCATTTAGAAAAAAAAGAGCTTGGAGATAGGAATTTCTAGAGAGAGAATTATAGAAAGATAAACACCATTTGTAAATAGTTTTATTTTATTCTTTTTATTTTTGTTAGATATTTGTGAGATTAAATATTGTAAGAGAGTTAATTGAGTGGATATTTAATTTCAAATCACTTGGATTCTCAATTAGAGGGATTGTATGCTTCAATTTGGAAGAGTAGAGTTCAACTTTCTCAAAGAGATTTGGTTTGCTTGTTATATTCCCATCTATTTTATTTTAGTAGCATTGATTATTAATTTGTCAAATTTCATATCATGTTAGGCTAAATCCCCTTTCAAGGGGTGGGGAGAAACCCTTATTTGATGTTATTTTAGTTTTATTAGTTTGATTACTTGAAAATTCCCTTTGAATGTTAATTTTAATCCCTCACCCTTAAATTTACGCCTCGAGAGAGGGTAAATGATTTTCGAGAGAAAATTAAAATTCTAGTTATAATACCCATTGTTGATACCAAAATTAATATGCTGATGTGGACGAATAAGATGAAGACACGTGTCAATCTACGTGGCACAATAGCAGCGAGGAAGATCATTTCCCGACCAACCATGCTTCTTTCCGAGCAACGAGAATACACCGAGGAACTCTATCACACCGAGGATCTCTATCGCACTGAGGATCTCTATCGCATCGAGGAACTCTAGCGCACCGAGGTACTCTAATGTTCCGAGGAACTCCTGATCAGCGAACAGCTATGGCGGTCCGAGCTGCATCTCGGTCGTATAATTAATTGCCAGATAATCAACAGCTCAGATATTCATTGAATGCTTATATTCTTGGCACGCACTCTGCATTAAATGTATTACCCTTTCATATGTATGTCATTTAATGTATCGAACCTTTCATGTACAGCCTCAAGGCTATAAATACCTTGTATCATCCTCATTCAAAGGGGACCGGAATTTCTTGAGAGAACTTGTAATCAAAAATTCCACAAACACTCAGCAATAACATAACAGTGGATGTAGGCTTTATTCCTAGCCGAACCACTTTAAAAATCTTTGTCTTATTTATTTATCTGTGATTGAATAATTAGAGCAATCTAGTTTTTTACATCAACAGATTGGCGCCGTCTGTGGGAAACGACTGTTATTATCGTTTTTCATAAAAATCATTTGTCACCAATGGCAGATAATCCAGAATCCAGTAATCGAAATGTTGGAAATACTGGAAATCTTCCAAATCCATCTGCATCCCCAGATCTGGCTGGAATTATGACGAATCTGGCTCAAGGACAAACCGCCATGCAAGAATCTATGAGGCAACTCATTCAAACTCTTCAGGGCGCTGCACCTACCTATTCAGGGCAAAGGAGTGATCATAGGCAATCGCAATCTAGACGTACTGGGTCATATCGCAATGAGGAGTCTAATGATTCTTCTTATCAACCTGGGCGAACTTCATCGATACGGGCTACGGATACAGATCAACGTATCACTCTCTCTCCGGAGAGAACTAGTGCTTTGGAAAGGTTAAGCAGAGTGTCTCCTTTCAGTCGATTAGGACCAATGAGGAACATGAGTCCACCTAGGGCTCCATCAAGAAGTTTTCGACCACCACCAGGTCTGAGAGAAGGATCTGCGCAATCACGACCAACCACTCGTCGAGATAAATCTCAGGAAGCTACGTCAGAGCAATCAGTTGCTCGGACTAAGCGGCCCGAGGAAGGGAATGAAGCATGGAAAGGTTCCATTCAACGGTTGGAGGATAGACTGGGAGAAATGGCTAAGGCGAGGAACCCCTTACAGAGAACATTTGTTCAAGGAACACCTTTTGTGCAAGCCATTGTGGATTTCCCTACACCGTCAAAATTCAAAGCACCCGTAGTAACTCCCAAGTACGATGAAAAGACAAATCCTGTACTTCATATAGAACAATACCAAGCTGCTGCAGATATCTACGCTGTCCCCGACGAGATGAGGTGTAGAGCATTCTCGGGAACTCTTACCGGATCTGCACAGATATGGTATAATAATCTTCCTCGGGGTAAGATTTCAACTTTTGTTCAGTTAGCCGAGCTGTTTATTGGCAATTTTTGTTTTGGAGCAAAGCCGGTAAAACGAGTAGCACACTTGCTAAGTGTTAGACAAAAATCAGGTGAAAGTACTAGAGATTACATAACTCGTTTCAATAACGAAAAGTTGGAAGTCATAGATTATGAAGAAAAGACAGCAATCACTGCTCTGATGAGTGGATTGCTGCCTAACAAGCTGTACTACACTTTGGCCAAAGATCCACCTAAAAATATGTCGGAGTTGATGGCAAAGGCGGCCAAAATCATGAATGCCGAGGAGGCTATGGCTGCGAAGAAGAATATGGATAAAGAAGTTAAAGTGGAGGTTGACAATTCTAAGAAGAAAGATCAGAAAGGTAATGGTGGTGACAAACATTCCAAGAATAACAGGATGAAGTTGGAAGCCCTAAAGAAGTATGATAATTTTACTCCATTGAAAGTGGGTATTAATCATGTTTTGGAAGAAATCAGGAATAACGAGGAAATCAAGTGCCAGAGAAACTGAAGACAGATCCCGACCTGAGGAATAAGGCCAAATATTGCGAGTTTCACAAAGATCATGGTCATATGACCAAAAATTGTATAGCCCTTCAGAACGAGATTGAAACACTCATCCGAAGAGGAAAATTATCAAAGTATGTAGATCGCAGGAGTGGGAGGAAGAATTATGATAGAATTAGAGAGAGATCTAGATCTCCTCGTCGTGCAGAGGAGAAAAAGAGGAGAGACCATGAAGAGGATCCAGATGATGACCCCGATCTTCCCAAGAAGCCAAGGAAACCTGAACGAGAGGTATTTTCCATACGTTTTGGGTCATTTGATTGTAATGTTATTACAGGAGGAGATGCAGGAGGAGGAGACCTTACTGCAGAAAGAAAAGCTTACCTCGGAGAGGCTCAAGCTTGTTCATACATTCAGCGAATAAACCTGGCCGAGGATGATCGTCCAAGGAAGGTAAACAAAGAGAAGCTAGTGATTGGTTTTTCAAAAAACGACCTGGCAGGTGTTCTTTACCCTCATGATGATCCTCTGGTGATCAAAATGAGGATGAAGGATGTGGTCATTTCAAGGGTGTTAGTAGACAATGGTAGTTCGGCAGACATCATGTACTATTCATGCTTTGATAGCTTGAATTTAAAATTATCTCAGTTAGAACCTTATCACAGACCCCTTCTGGGTTTTGCTGGCGAGAAAGTTTTTCCACTTGGGACGATCAAGTTGGATATACTCATTGGAACTTGGCCTGCTTGTCGAACAGAAAGAATACGCTTTTTTGTGATGGATAAGAATGTGCAGTCCGCCTACAACATCATCATGGGAAGAGTTGGATTGAAGAAGTTCGAAGCAGTTCCATCTACAGTACATCAGTGTTTGAAATTCCCAACGAATTTTGGAGTAGGAATTATGAAAGGTGATCAAAAAGTAGCTCGGGAATGCTATTATTCGTCTGCCGAGCAAGAGGAACTTGAAGAATCAAAGAAAAAGACTACTACTTACCAAGTGGAGGAAGGCACAGAAATTGAAACTCTTGACCCTAGGGATGAATCTCAACTCATAAAAGGGCAGGCTGTGAAATCTACAGAAATTGTTATCCTGGACGATGAGCATCCTGAACGAATAACTCAGATAGGATCATCGTTGGATTTTTCAATAAAACAGGAGTTGATAACTTTCTTGAGAAGCAGGAAGAATACTTTTGCTTGGAGTCATGAAGACATGCCAGGAATAGATCCAAACTTCTTATGTCATGAACTCAATGTGAATAAGGAGATCAAGCCTGTGAAGCAAAGAAGAAGAGTGTTTAGTCCCGAGAAGAACCAGGCCATACAAGAGGAGGTCGAGAAACTCCAGAAAGCCCAATTCATTGAAGATGTGAAATATCCAGATTGGTTGGCGAATGTGGTGATGGTAAAGAAGAAGAACAACAAATGGAGAATGTGTGTTGATTTTACTGATCTCAACAAGGCATGTCCAAAAGATCATTTTCCATTGCCCAGAATTGATCAACTAGTGGATGCTACCTCGGGACACGAGCTACTCAGCTTCATGGATGCTTATTCTGGCTACAACCAAATCAAAATGAAACCTGAAGACAGGGAAAGTACTTCTTTTATTACCCCAAGGGGAACTTATTGTTATAATGTTATGCCTTTTGGTTTAAAAAATGCAGGTGCAACATATCAGCGGTTGATGAACAAGATTTTCACCGAACAAATCAGCCGTAATATGGAGGTCTATGTCGACGACATGCTCACCAAAAGCAAAAGAGCTGCAGATCATTTGGTTGACTTGAGTCAAACTTTTGATCAACTGGATAAATACCAGATGAAGCTTAACCCGACGAAATGTACCTTTGGAGTACGAGAAGGAATGTTCCTCGGATACATCGTCAACCAACGAGGTATTGAGGCAAATCCAGAAAAGATCAAGGCTCTTTTAGGGCTGCGATCCCCGACGACGAAGAAAGAAGTGCAAAGTCTTACCGGACGAGTTGCAGCACTCAACAGATTTGTATCCCGAGCAACTGATAAATGCCTCCCATTTTTCAAAACACTACGAAAAAGTTTTGAGTGGACTGATGAATGTGAGAAAGCCTTTCAAGATTTGAAGAAGTATTTGGGAGCCCCACCATTGTTGTCTAGGCCAATAACTGGAGAGAAGCTGTACTTGTATTTGGCAGTATCAGAAAATACAGTTAGCTCGGCGTTGATCAGATTGGAGAATGGAGTCCAGAAGCCAATTTATTACACAAGCAAGGCCTTCCGAGGTGCGGAAATCAGATACCCAAAGCTGGAAAAATTGGCACTGGCATTAATTGAAGCAAGTAGAAGAATGAGGCCATACTTCCAGGCCCATACCATCATTGTGTATACCGACATGCCGTTAAGACAAGCCCTTCACAAGCCAGAAAAATCAGGAAGATTGATGTACTGGGCAATAGAGCTCGGTGAATATGATATTGTGTATGAACCCAGATCATCGTTGAAAGGGCAAGCCGTGGCAGATTTTATAGCAGAGTTCACATACCCTGATACCCCCGAGGAGCAAAAGGTGCTTGCTGACCTACCTGTGGACGATACAGGATCAACAGACACAGATCCAAACCAACCAAGGTTGGTAAAAGGACTTGTGGATGTAGAAAAATCATCATATTCAAACCCCGACCAACTCCGGTTGGTAGAGGGGCGCGAACAAATGACCGACGAGGAACGAAGGATACCCGGGGATGATGAAAGAAAACAGATGATATTTCACCGAGGAACTCTAGCAAATAAGAAATTTGAAGACGAGTTACATACATGGAGATTATATGTAGATGGATCATCTTGCACGACTGGTTGTGGAGCAGGGATTGTTTTAAACTCTCCAGATGATATTGACATGGAGTATGCCTTGAGATTCCAATTCAAAGCTTCCAATAATGAGGCTGAATATGAGGCGATGATAGCAGGTTTTCATTTGGCGAAAGTTATGGAAGCACGTCAAGTAATTGTTTTCAGTGATTCTCAATTAATTGTGAATCAAATGATGGGAATATATGCAGTGAAGGGAGAGTTAATGGTGAAGTACCATGCAAAAGTGATGGAGTTATTGAAAGAATTTGATGCTATTCAATTGATGAGGATACCGAGATTGGAGAATGCTAGAGCAGACGCATTGGCCCGACTAGCGTCAGCTACGCGCACCGAGCTGCGAAGAACAATACCAATTGAAGTACTTGAAAGTCGGAGCATAGAAGAAGATCTGACGGTGAAGATTATTACCCTTGATTTAGGACCATCTTGGATGGATCCTATCAGAGCATACATTGAAGAAGGAGTACTACCGGAGGACAAACTAGCTGCCAAGAAATTGAAGTATAAAGTTGCTCGGTATGTGTTAACTAATGGTGTTTTGTATAGACGAGGAATTATGGCAGGTTTGCAGAGATGTGTGCATCCATCAGAAGTCAAAGAATTGATTGAAGAAATCCATGAAGGATCTTGTGGAGCTCATGTAGCAGGTCGGACTCTTCTGCAAAGGGTGATGACACAGGGATACTACTGGCCGACGATGAGAGCTGATTGTATAGCCTATGCTAAGAAGTGTGACAAGTGCCAACGTTTTTCTTCCATCCGAAGAACTCCACAGGCATTGTTGACACCCATAACATCACCTTGGCCATTTGCCATGTGGGGGATTGATCTGGTTGGACCACTGCCGACGACCCGAGGAAGGTTCAAGTATCTCGTCGTGGCAGTAGACTATTTTACTAAGTGGGTGGAAGCTGAACCACTAATTGATATGGCGTATGAGAAGGTGTATCAGTTCATATGGAAGAATATCATTTGTCGATATGGTCTCCCCCACGCTTTCATCACAGACCATGGAACGCAATTTGATAATGAAGAATTTGCTGCCTATTGTCATCAGTCAAACGTCTTGAAGTTTCATTCAGCACCAGGCCATCCCCAAACCAATGGACAGACTGAAGTAACGAACAGAACATTACTAAATGGGTTGAAGAAGAGGTTAAGTGAGGCTAAAGCAAATTGGATTAATGAGCTACAATCAGTTTTATGGGCTTACCGAACAACTCCCCGAGCAGCAACAGGTGAATCACCATATATGCTAGCATTTGGAAGTGAGGCTGTAATACCTGCCGAGTTGGGCCTACCAACACACAGGGTGTTAAATTTCAATTCTCCGATCAGTGATTTAATGAGAAGGATGGATTTGGATATGCTCGAGGAAGTCAGAGAAGAGGCAGCCATTAGGAATGCTGCTTATCAACAACGAACAGCTCTGTTTTACAACAAAAGGGTAAAGAAATGTGATTTAAAGGAGGGGGATTATGTGCTAAAGAAGGTCATTCAGAAGCAGAATAAACTGGAAGCAAACTGGCATGGACCTTACCGAGTTACAGAGGTTGTTCGACCAGGAACTTACAGAATAGCAACTCTAGAAGGAGAGGAATTTAAGAACGTATGGAATGCTGAACACCTGCGCAAGTATTATCAGTGATGTCAAATGTAAAGCATTTCTTTCATTATGAATAAAACGAGGATGTTTCGCCATGTTCTTTCTGGTTGAAAATTTTTCGGGGAATACTAGTGTAATACACTACACAACAAAAGTGCTCTAAGGAGCCAACCTTCTTTGGAGGACAGCTCTACGGAGCAAAAGTGCTATAAGTAGCCAACCTCCTTTGGTTAGGAGGACAGCTCTACGGAGCAAAAGTGCTCTAAGGAGCCAACCTCCTTTGGTTAGGAGGACAGCTCTACGGAGCAAAAGTGCTATAAGTAGCCAACCTCCTTTGGTTAGGAGGACAGCTCTACGGAGCAAAAGTGCTCTAAGGAGCCAACCTCCTTTGGTTAGGAGGACAGCTCTACGGAGCAAAAGTGCTATAAGTAGCCAACCTCCTTTGGTTAGGAGGACAGCTCTACGGAGCAAAAGTGCTATAAGTAGCCAACCTCCTTTGGTTAGGAGGACATGCTCTAAGGAGCCAAAAAATGCTCTAAGGAGCCAAAATCTTTAAGGAGCCAGAAAGTGTACACCAGCATGATCAACTACGGTTGGTAAGATAAAAATATACTCTCATATTACAACTTATGTTGGTCGGGAGGTAATATTATTACAATGAGTTCTTTGAAGAACAAAATGTTCAAAAAATACACCAAGTATAGTTGGTCGGGGATAAAAACCCAATAACTGTAGTTGGTCGGCGAGGACAACTTATTGATCTTAGTTGGTCGGACGCAATTTTATAATTAAACCAAGTATAGCTGGTCGGGGATAAAAAAAACCATCAGCTGTAATTGGTCGACAAACATTATTCACCCACCTTGGTTGGTTGGAAACAGTTTGAACATTTTTACTCATTACTGTATTATTAAGTGATCGAGAAACATTGCTAATACTTGTAACTTTTTATTAAGTTGCTTATTGAACAATAATATTGTTATCTTTTTAACAGATACATAAATACATATGTACAAATATAAATGTGCTTGATAAACACAAGACTAACAAAATTGGCAAACGAAAAATGAAAATCTTTTCATTAATCTAGAATAAATTACAAATTACAAGAAGGTACTAAATTGTTACATGAATATTACTATTCTATTGGTTTTTTGCCCTGTGCTTTAGAGACAAGTTCCTCGCCGGCAGGAGGGTCTTCTAGGCAAAGAGGAGAATTGATGAAATTAACATCTCTGAGCATTCTGACGTTCATAACAGAAGGTGTATCCAAAAGATGCTCAGGACGAGATAATTCAACCTGGGAATGAAGGCTATAATCACCAAGGTATTTTGAAATTAGGCTGCGAGGAATGGAACGAGCTGGGATCCATGCCATATCCAATTTGAAAGGTGGTACAGACAAATCTAATAATGATGGAGCATGATAGTCCCATAAAAAATGCCCTTGCTCCAACTTTAACACACCCAATGCATTTAACCATCCTTGCTTGTAACCTTCATTATTAGCATGTTCAATGCGAGCGTCCAGATGAACGAGAGCTTCATTATATCCTGCCATCCAGAATTCCCTTGGCTGTTTATGGAATTGGAAGGTTAATCTATCCAATTGTTCATGAAGGCTTTTGGCAAAGATATCCTTGTTATGCAAGGCAGATTTCGTTGATGCCAGCTGATCTTCCAGAGACAGATTTTTATTGGACATTTCAGTCAGAGCACGGTCTTTTACTTTCAACTGGAATGCTTGAGTTTCCAGAGTAGACTGAGTGCGAGCCTCTTCAACATTTTGGCTGACTCTTCCTCGCCCCCGAGAACCTCTTCCTCGTCCCCGAGCAGTTCCAGAAATGGCAGATCTTCTTAAGTCCTCCAGCTCTTGCCTCAGTTTGGCATTTTCGACCTCTAAGAACGAGAAGCCTTCATCAGTAACTGGTATTAATGCAGTAGAAGATGAAGCAGCAGATTCATATTGAGCTAATTTTTTCTGCAAATTATTATTTTCTTGTTCCAGGATCTCGGCAATTTGTCTACAGGCTTCAACTTCACCTTTTAGGGTCCTCTCCCTAACGTCATACCCAGCAATGATCTTCTTGTGGCCTGTTTCTGAAGAGAGCTGCTGGTATCTATTTTCATAATCCTTATGCAACGAAGCCATTGATTCGTTGTGTTGATTTTGAAGATCCTCTAAGGAACCATGAAGCTCTTCAATCAACTCATAGTAAGCGACATTGTTGGCCACTGCTCGGTCGAGTAAAGCTTTCAAGTACTGATAAGCTTCAATAACCTGCTCTGAAGCACCATGACCAAGGATATCAGCAATTTTCGATGTACTAAGATCTGTATGACCAGCCTTATAGTATTGATGACATTGCTGCATCAGCTCGGTATCATGAGAAGAGATCAATTCCATTCTAGCAACAAACTAATGACAAGAAAAAGACAACAATCAACAAAAACAAGTTATCAACAACAGAGATAAGCAAAGATATATTTTATTAGATCATCAAAAAGTTACATTGTTCGATTACAAGGAAATACATAAATGCTACCGAACAACTTCACACCTTTTCCTTATCTCCCAAGACTTTCTCGGGAGGCTGGGACGAGGAGCTCGGTTGCTCGGTGGTAACTACAGCTTGATCGGTAGGAATCTTCTCGGGAGGAGGAGGCATGGAGGAAGCGTCCTCGGTGGCAGAGGGTTGAGAGGCAGAAACTTGATCGCCCATAGCCATGGAAGACTCATCTGAAGCAGGTTCATCTTCTTCTTCTTCCACAATTGGTGGAGGAGGACCAGGGAGATGCCGTTGGAATAGCTCAGAATCGTCTTGGACTTTTAGCTCTTGTAAAGCAGCTACCCAACCATCATGGAAGTATTTCAACTCCCCATATTGGACTTGGGACGTCATTGCAGCTATCCCTCTCTCCCATCCTTTCTCCCAACCAACGCTGAAATGTTTCTTGATTGCAACTTTTCTCCTCGACTTCTCCGAGGAGAGCTTCACCTCCAATTCCTCTTTCTTAACCTTGATATCTCGCAGAGTAGATAATTCTTCTTCTGCCTTCTTCAATTTAACATCAGATTCCTGATGCTTAACCTCCAAAACTTTAACTTTCTCCTCCAAATTCTTGGAGGCTTCAGCCATCCTCATCTTCTCAGCCTCAGCCACAGCCAGTTTTTTCTCCCAAACAGTTTTCTCCTCGATGTACTGTTGGCGAGATTCCTTCACAGATTGGGTTAAACCCAACAAAGCATCGTCAACATCGGACGAGGAAGTGGAAGCTTTAATAACTTGATCTTTCTTCACGATGGTATTGAAGCAGTTCACCAGCTGAAAGATAAGAAAAACAATAGAGTCAACACAAATACAAGAATTCAAGAAAAAGAAAGAAAGACCAAAGGTATGAGAAATTTACTGAAGAAAGATGGCGAGCAGCTAGGGATGTCAGTGTATCCCTAGGAATTTTTTCATCAACCCCGAGAACCTCGGGTATAACTGAGCTCGTTGAAGAACTCGGAAGAATGATTTTTGAGACACTACTACCACCAGCGGGTAGAGAAGATGCAGTTCCAGCAAGATTAACTGAGGATGATTTCCTCAATCTCTTCAAAGGACGGTCAGCAGCATCAACCAAGGAAGAAGTCTTGGTCGGAGAGATGGCAATTACATCAGCAGGAGCATCTTTCTTGCTCGGGGCCACTGGGGGCTTCTCGGCAACTTTGGAGGAATCAGCATCTACTTTTTTAGTCCCCTCTGGGACATCAATTTTGCCTTTCTGGGCTCCAACAGCAGAAGAAATTTCACCAAATAGAGCAGGAGGAACTCTTTTCTTGCCCATTCTCTGAGATAGGGGGATATGAGAATCTGAAGATGAACTTTCTGGTGTTGAAGCTGGTTCAACAGGGCGAGCAGTATAAGAGGTTGTGTAACTCTTATACTGTAGTAAATATGAAGCAGATCTAATATGCTCGTCAGCAATGGTCTTATGCAAATTCCAGATAAGTTTCAAATGCTTGATATTCACTTCTGACTCTTTTAGAGTTTTTCTTTTGCTATCAACTGCGAATAAATACATGTCGAGATATCAGTCATACATTTTGTCAAACATGATGAAAGAATAATTTCATAAGTAAAATAAAATGAAAAATAAACCTATCCCATTGCCGTATGGGGGGCATCTGGGACCGTTGTATACTTCATTCCCAGATAAAGGCGCATGTTGCCAATTTTTTATGACCAACCCATGCTCAAAATAATCCCTATTTGAGTCAGGGAGATTAACTACAAGAGCCCTATTCAAATACCTAGTTTTTAAATAATAAATATTATCTAGAACAACCCATTTATAACAAAACATAATTTCAGGGATCCCAATACGAGTCCCATGAGTTAAATTTAATTTGTGCACCCCGTTAATTATTCTCCATGAATTGGGGGCTATTTTTGCAGGAACAAGATCAAAATATTGACAAAACTCAAGACATAATGAGTTTGGTGGAAAGGAAAAACCGCATTCAGCAACAAAAAGACTGGGGAACCAATGTCCCTCAGCCAATCGAAAGTAATCTAAAGGCTCAGAAAGAACCTCTAGAGTTACCCACGAAGGAATGGAAAAATCAGAACGGAATTTCTCAATAGACTCCACAATATAAACCATATTGAATAAAAGAGATACAGAAGAAACAAAGAAGATCTTACAGAAAGAAAGGAGATGTGTTGACAACGAACGGAAACAAGGATGAACGCACAAGAGAAGAAGAGAATAGAAAGCTTGAATGCAGAGAATGAAAAACGTAGACGACGGTATGGTTACCAAAGAAGTTTAAATACTTTGCATTGGGAAGCGGCGAAAGAAATGATTACCAAAAAGAAACTACTAAACTTCCGGTGGCTAAGAGGACAAAATTTGCGCGAAGATCGAAGCGCTTATAAAAAGGGCGGAAACTGCGAAATAAGAAGGAAATTTGAATACAATGTTCCTGAAACCCGGGAAGGACATTTAATATTGCCATATACCGAGAAAGAATGTTCCATACTCCTCAAAATTCAAAATATGAAACATTGGGGGCTTCTGTTGATACCAAAATTAATATGCTGATGTGGACGAATAAGATGAAGACACGTGTCAATCTACGTGGCACAATAGCAGCGAGGAAGATCATTTCTTGACCAACCATGCTTCTTTCCGAGCAACGAGAATACACCGAGGAACTCTATCACACCGAGGAACTCTATCACACCGAGGATCTCTATCGCACCGAGGATCTCTATCGCATCGAGGAACTCTAGCGCACCGAGGTACTCTAATGTTCCGAGGAACTCCTGATCAGCGAACAGCTATGGCGGTCCGAGCTGCATCTCGGTCGTATCATTAATTGCCAGATAATCAACAGCTCAGATATTCATTGAATGCTTATATTCTTGGCACGCACTCTGCATTAAATGTATTACCCTTTCATATGTATGTCATTTAATGTATCGAACCTTTCATGTACAGCCTCAAAGCTATAAATACCTTGTATCATCCTCATTCAAAGGGGACCGGAATTTCTTGAGAGAACTTGTAATCAAAAATTCCACAAACACTCAGCAATAACATAACAGTGGACGTAGGCTTTATTCCTAGCCGAACCACTTTAAAAATCTTTGTCTTATTTATTTATCTGTGATTGAATAATTAGAGCAATCTAGTTTTTTACATCAACACCCATTTTAGATTCGAACTAAAGATAGGTGTTTCTTAAGTGGGGTATTATAACTTGAATTTCAACTCTAAATTTATTTTCTAAGATTGACATGTATTTTATTTGATCAATCCTAGAGGGTGATTAATTAAAAGGAGTGTGGATCTATTTTCTAGAGTTGTGGGGTGTTAAACTTAATTTTCTAAAAGGTTACTATTAAAATTACATTTGCAACGAGAGTTGATTTGTAATTTTGATATTAATTTGAGAGAATTCAATTAATTAAATTCATTAGTTAGAATAGCTAAAATTTGTGGTGTAATCCCATTCCTTGATTGTTCTCACAATTATTTACCTCACTTTATCTCTTATTTTAGTGTTAGACTTTATTTTCCATTTTAGTCATTTTCTAGTTAGTTGTTATAGTTTAGTGTTATTTCATCTCACCTCACCCAATTATTTTAATATTTAAAAAAGCTAAAAAAAAGTAGAAAAGTGAAAAGCACAAAAAGAAAATAAAAATTGAACTACATTTGAATTTGTCTCTAGCTTACCCCCTTGGAAGTGGATTGATACCCTTACTTATCTCTACACTTGAGTTTATATATTTTTGTAGGTATTTGAGGTTTTGATTAGAGGATCTTTTCAAGCAACAACAAAAGAAAAATTATACACCGAAAAGTTTATTTATTAAATGTCGCCGTTGCCGGGGATATAAAAAAGTTTTTTATATCAAATGGCGCCGTTGCCATTCTTGGGAGTGTGAAGCACTCGGAACGAATTCAATTTTGTAGTTAATTTATTTCCTATTTTTTGTTGCATTTTAGTACCATTTTTTTCATTTTATTAGAAGGCTTGTATTAGGATTTTTATCATTGCTTGTATTGCGGTTCTTAGAGAAACCTTTATTTTATTTTTCATTTTAAATTGTAATAATCAAAGACAAGCGTGATAGGGAAACCGAACAAGGTAAAGAGAGGGCATCCATTGTCCAGGATTTAGAAGCCTCTCTACCTTGGGTCGGTAGGACTCTCGGGGACGACTGAGATAGGCATAATCTCCCCCCGGTCGACTCAAATTTTTCGGCACCCCATGGCATAAAAATCGTGAGAGGTACATTTCTTACACCCTCACGCCTCTCCTAATAGCGAGTCAATTCTTTTCTGTGCTCTTGTATGCTCTTGTGAGATTTTATTCTCTCTTTTATTTTCGAATGGTGTGATGAATTAATTTACTAAGACCTACACCCGGTCACTCACGAGAAGAGATTTCATCACCCGACTCACTCGCTTATCATTGTGTGCTACCCTAGCCATCACTAAATTTAAAATCAATCAACTAGGTCGCCCACTAGGAGAACATTTTGCAACGGCGATCACTCAGATTATTCCGTGAATTTTTATCACCCGCGGATTTAATTAAAATTTGACTACCTCTTTCACTAAATTTGAAGATAAAAAATGGCTATGTGCTAGTTAGGAAATTTTCTTGAAGTGTGTGTGTGTCCAATTCCATTTTCGGTAGTTTGTTTTAGTTGGTTCGTCCAATTCAACGAGTCCACATATTTTCCCCACCTTTTATTCCAAAAAATCCAAAAATATTTTCTTTCCTTTTGAAAAAAATTTACAAAATCCAAAAAAAATTTCTCTCCACATGGCCGAAGAACGTCCTTTACATGACTACTTTGGTCATTTTCCATTAACACGTGACACGTGTGAGAGTGATCCCGAGCCGTCTCTTTATGATATTTTTAATGGTTTCACCTCTCTCACGAGTTCCCTTAATACTCTTGACCCATCCATGAATGCACCTCATATTCCGTCATCCTCAGTGTCAAGTGTCGGCGTGTCTCATCCTTTGTTGTGCACCCACTGTTAGTATGCCGATCACATGTTCCATGAGTGCCCTTACATTCCATATCCATCTGAACCCACCATGGAGCCCGTGTATCCATATGACACTATTTCGGAACCCACCTGGGCCTACTATTTCGATACACTCAATCTCGAGTTGTGTGAGTACCCGAGTTATTCATGGAGGCCTGATCACCCTTCCACGCAATAACAAATCCCAACCCGGTGTTGTGGATCCTCACACATTCCAACAGTTATCATGGCCATCTTGTGCACCCAATCCCGATCAGTTCGCTCACTACGCACCATATGAGTATCAACACTTTATCCATCACGAAAGCGATCCTTTCGTGTATGATGAACTTGGCCCCACTCCACCCCCACCCCCCATTTGAGTATTCTCCATACACTCACGATAGTAGCGCGTTGTGTCCACCTCAACCACCATCGCCGCCCATCACTCCACCACCTTCATCCACATCTTCTCTCGAAAGCCTCTTGCAAAAGTTCATACTCGAGCAAGAGCAAGCCACTCTAATTCAAACTCAAGCTCTCCAAAGGCTTGAACAACGATTAAATGAATTGGAGTGTGAGAGAGAGTCAGACATTCCTATGGATCCTCCCATCGTTGCAACCGAGTATGACGATGATGTGCCCTCTTATGACACGGATTTTGAGTGTGACCAACTCTACCACACCAAGAATCTCGAAGTTGAGACCATTCCATGGTTCGGGTCCCAAGTCGACAATTGTGTTGACTTACTTTTCGATAGTGAGCCTGATCCAATCCCAACATGTCATCATGAACCCCATTTTGAGGTTCCCACTCCCGAGATATCCAAAAATTTTCCAGAGCTTTTACCTTATGCCCCAATTGCATATGTCTCTGACATGACCATATCTTTTAGGTTCGCTCCGGCTACGTGGGCTCACCGTTTTCCCGAGATAGAATCCGTGATAGTTCCTACCTATTTGGATATAGATGATGTCCCACCATGCATGGCTCCCTATGAGCCTAATATTTCTAAAGATTCCTCTATCTCCGATCTTGATGCCTCGTCTTACCCACCCACCACATTCACCGATGCTATTCTTATGGAGAAGATGACCACTCCATCTTTAGATACCATACTCCCTTGTGAGTATTCCTTAACTCCTCCCAATGAGGCATGTGTGTTCCCTACTCTAGAGATAGATCATCTTCCTCAGCCATTTATCCCACCCGACCCACGCATTGTCCCTACTACCTCACCATCTGGTTTGGATCTTGATTTTGCACATTTCAAGTTTCCATCAATAGTTTTAGATCCTCACCTGAAGCCATCCACCATCTACGAGAGTATATGTAGTGATACTCTCCACTTCCGTGACACCGAGCTTGTTCCTCCATGCACCCCACTTCCTTGTGGTGTTGATTTTTCTTCTCAACAGCTCCCTGGTGTGTCACGGCGTGGCAATTATCATCGCGCATTCATAGAACGATCGTGTGATTTTTATGAGCCCCACCCCATTCCACTTTCTACACCTTTTGCCTGCTTCACCAACTTGAGCACCATGCTTATAGGACCCTAGTTGCCCTCACCTTTAAGCTCAACAAGGCCTGTGGTCGATACCTATTCACCCTTGCCATCCTCACCCTTACCTTAATCCCCACCCACCCATGGGCCACCGATGCTTTACATCGTGTGATGCACTTTTCTATACAAGTGCATTGACCACTTTAGTCCTGATCCAACAAGACTGGTGCTTCAGTCTTGTTTTGGGGTGATTCTCATCACCCATTTTTCTGTCCCCCCATGCTATCATAGAACTTGTCTTTAGGGTGAGAATAGTTCGGTCTAGCTGAAGACATTAAACTTAGCGCTACCGGGAGGCAACCCGCATTTCGTGTTCTAGTCTGATCCTGTTTGGGGGTGGTGTTTTTACTTCACCCAATGCTTTATCATGCTTATAGACTTGTACACTTTTTTTCCTCACTTCTTATTCAGGTTTATTATTAGCAATATCTGCCCACATCATTAGCGATTCATTCTGGTAAGCTCTTTCTTACCTTATGCTCTCGATTTTAAAAATCATTTTACTTAACATTTAGGACGATGTTCCTTTTTGTTTGGGGGTGGGAAATTTTATCAAAATCGTACCTCTTTTGAATTTTTTTTTTTTAGACTTGATTTTTAAAATTTCATGCATTTTCTTTCATCTCAATCAATGGTGTGAATTTTCAATCATCCGTCCTTTGAAGTCTAAAAATCAAGCTAGAATATATTATTTTTTTCTAAATAGCTTATGCAATACGTAACAAGGAATATTGCACCATGAATTTCTAGACTTAAAAATATTTGCGCACTTATCACGTCATTACGTTTATAGTTTAGGAGTACTACAATTCTAAAGAGAATCTTAAGGATCACTAGTAGAGACTTTAGCTTGTGAAATTTGTGCCTTTCACCCTTTTTGAGTGTTTTACGCAATCTTCGAGTCACAAGTTGATTCAACTTTCTTTGGGTCCGCATTTAATTGTTGTATGATCTCATTATCTTTCATAAAAATTTGGCTTGATCACTGAGAATGACATCTTTTTCGAGTTGTAAGAAACGCGTGTCTTGAAATTTGTCCCGATCACTAGGTTTTCATCCATACACTTACCACTTTTCCATATCACATTTCCATTCACTCACCCATTACCTTTCCATATTCTCCCCATCCATATACATACTCCACCCATCATCTCCATATCATCCTTCATTTTCAAATAAAAAGAGTGTTGATTCTAAATGTTAAATGTCTTCATTTTTAGTTTGAAAAAAAGAGAAAAAAAAATAAAAAAAAAGAATATAGAAAAAAGGGAGAAAAGAAAACAAAGAGAGTGTATAATTAGTAGTTTCTGTGTAATAAAGACATTTTGTTCTTCAAGTATAGAACACTCTTCTTTCATATCCATATATCATCATTCATATCACCGTTATATCCTAAATACCACATCCATACATCATCCCATCCTACCCCAGCTCACATAATCATATCCTTCCCATTTTATTTTCCCCTCATCCAATCATCCATATTTATCCCTCGGTGTTCGGGCAAATGATAGTCAACGTGGTGAATAACTCGACGTTCTCACTAAAGTGATTAGCATTCTTTCATGAGATCAATTTTCCTTTTATATATTCGTTCTTTCTTATGTGTGTGTGAGATGTTTGAACTTGCTTACATTTACTCACCTCCTCACATACAAGAGCGATACACTAACCCTAATATTGAGAGTTCGTTTGAGAGAGATATATCCCATGAGATTTTGAAGTTGAAGCGTTGATTCCGAAGAGGTAATCTAGGAATTACTCTTGTGATACTCGACCCGTTTTGACTGATTCACACTACACACGTTGAGTTCTAGGAATGATTTGCCTTTTGTATTTACTTAGCTAAACTTTCACGCTTCTAGCTTGTATTTCTCAAAATATTTCCCTGCTGATGGATTGTGCGATCATTCTACGTCTAATAAGAGATTGAATGTCTTTCAATAAATTTTTACAAATAAGAATTTTGTGGGTATATTCCCTGCAAACCCTCACGAGACACAACTCGTCCTGTAGGGCAACCTATAGGTTTAAAGTCTTGTTTCACATGTTAAGTGCAATCGCAAGTGCCCGCGAAAGTGGTACACGTTTGGTTTCTTATCTTTCTATTTCTCTCTATCTTATTGCTCGAATACTAACAATGTTCTGTTTGGGGGTGGTGTGATAAGCACCCAAAACTGTAAAATTTATACCCCGAATAGACGTGCTTTTGTTGCTAATTCTCAACAATTTGGGTCTTATGTGCTTAAATGTTTATCTTGTAGGTCAAATGTCTGTTTGCGGTGTCAAAAGCTATATATCAAGGCAAATGCGGGTTTTATGGAGCTAATTACCAATCCCGTAACCCTAACCTATCAAAACCTTGCCCAAATTGTCACCCAAGCCCTTTGTGTGTTGGTTTGTTCCCTTTTTATTTTATTTTAATTTTTTTTAGATTTTTAGTTAGTGTCATTTTATTTTTATATAATTTTAGAATTATTTAGAATTTTTAGGTGTTATTTACTATTTTTAAATTTTATTATTAAATTTATATTTATATTTTATTTTTATTAGTTATTTGTTTTATTTGATTAGAATTAGAATTTTTTAGGATTTCATTTATTTATTTTTAGATTATTAGATTTTATTTTTTTAGGATTTTAGTTTAATAGTTTTCTATTTTTTATTTTTATTTTTATTTCTTTTTAGATTTCTTTTTATCTTTTATTTTATAGCTTAGGATTTTATTTTCTTAAATTTTTTATTTTTTAGTTAGTTAGATTTTGTTTGATTATTTTTATTTTTAGGTAGTTAGTATTATTTTAGGGTCACAAATTTAACACACACACGCACACACACAAATTCTATACACACTATCTTACACCTAAACACCTCCTCACTCACACATCACTCCCATGTACCTCACTACACACTATCACCCCCCATGTCATCTTCAACCTCCAACCAACAACTTCTCTCTCCTGTCTCTTCCCCCATTAACAAAACCCAAAACCACCATTACTATCTCTCTCATCACCCAATACCACAACCCGGAGCTCACCTCTCCATCGCCCAGAACCCGCCTCCAAACCTCCTGCCGGCAACATCATACCCGCCGCCGCCCTGGCCCAGCCCCCTCTCACCTCAACCTCCAACCCTCATGCCGGAGCCCCGAACTCCCGTCGCCTGAAACCCCTCGCAACCCCCAACTTCCAAACTATCACCGAAAATCACGCCAGCGCCGCCCTGCACCAACCGGAACCCCGATTCCGACCCTTATACCTTACCCGATCTCAACCCAACCACCTCCCCTTCGGCCAATACCATGATCCGCAACCACCATACCCAGCCCCCTCCGATCGTGACCCATCCTTGACCCACCTGCCTCCGATGCACCCAGCAACCTCCAGTAAACCCAGCTCCATACCCACGATCCCAAACCAATAGCCCATCTTCCATAGCCAAGACCGACTTCTCCAAACCCACGACTTCTACCTTCCAAATGCAAACCAAAACCAAAGCCAACAAATAAACCCAATTCCCTCATGTGCCAAACTGAACCCTTTTACCCATTATACCACCAACCAACCATTTTACCCAATACCAAAAATACCCTTGTAACAAATCTAATTTATTCATTCCTATCCACTCTTTCAATTATCCTCACACCTCACCATTTCCATGCACACTCAAGCCAATTCCCAAAATTACTCCCATGCTCCATGTGCCTACTATAAATGAAGATGAAGACCCCATTTAGAAAAAACAAAGATCTTGGAGATAGGAATTTCTAGAGAGAGAATTATAGAAAGATAAACACCATTTGTAAATAGTTTTATTTTGTTCTTTTTATTTTTGTTAGATATTTATGAGATTAAATATTGTAAGAGAGTTAATTGAGTGGATATTTAATTTCAAATCACATGGATGCTCAATTAGAGGGATTGTATACTTCAATTTGGAAGAGTAGAGTGTAATACCCCGTAATTTTTTTTATTTTTATTTTATGGATTAATTGAATTAAATGAGAATTAATTTGGAAATTAATCCGGAGGTAAATACTAACGAGATATGAGTTGGTATTTAATTATGATGTTAAAATAAAATATTACTGAGAATATAGGGTAATATATGAGTATTGAAAATATTAAAATTGTCGCGAGACAGAAATACAACAATTTGGGAAATTTGGTTGGAACGCGCGTGTCAGTCGCATCAGGAATGAATTTATTTAAATTAAAAAGTAAATTATATTTTTATCAACTGAATGGTCATTTTGAGTGCGCCAGCGTATCCGGAAGGGTCGAAATAGTCAGAAAACACTAGCAATGAATATTTGATTCAGCACAGCAAACCTAAGGCAAGTGATTTGATTTCATTACTCGCAATGAATATTTCCTCCATGTTTAGTGTGGAAATTAACATATGTCATGAAAAATTGATGAAAACCTAAAGGAATTGTTAGGGATTGCATGTAGAATTGTTCTGAAAGAATTTAGTATCCAAAGCATAGCATTTGATGATGTAAAAACAAATTTAAAAAGGAGTTTTCATGTTCAATTAAATTCTGGGTTCATATTGTTAGGGTTTGTGGAAACATTGGGATTTATGGATTTTACATGTTGATTTGAAAGAATTGACCCAAAAATTATGTTAGGAAGTAACCTAGGATGGTTTAGAATAATTTAGGAACCTTAAAATCTGATTAGTATGAATTTAGGATGGTTTTGGAGAAGAAAAAAGTTGAGAAAAAACAAATGGGTGAAATCTGGGCACTTTCTGAAATTTCGTTAGAAGACCAACCCAGGTCGTTCGAACGACATCGTTCGAACGAGACTTCTAATGAGATTCCAGTAGCCCTTCTAACGAGTTCGTTCGAAGCCCTTCGTCCAAACGACACTCGTTTGAACTACCTCGTTCGAACGAGATTTCTAACGAGTTGACATAATGACCTTTTACGGCCGATTTTTGTTTCGAACTTCTCATAGGTTTATTTATGAGTATTATTTTTGGTTAAATTTTAATAATTTCATCCCTAGAGAACTAGTGTGGGGAACTTATGAACACTAAGACTTGAGGAAGACTAGTAGGTAGGTTTGTGAGACCGGAGTATAATTATGATTGAATATGGAGAAGTATATAAAAGACTTAGCAACCTTTATGAGTTAGGTTTTAAGTACTTGGAGCTACGACATGAGAAGTGTCGGCGGTCTATATTGTATATTATCCGAAGACTTGTAAGTGTGCAACATTAAATGACGGTATAAGAATGTAAATATACCTTTATTAATATTATAAGATATCTAAGATGTGTAAATACTTGGTATATGTGGATATCTGTGTATTACATACCTACCATACTTGCTGTCACAGGAGGTCGGTGTTCGATCAGGGCCATCTAATCTTTGTGTGCCTATGGGGGGATTTAGATTGGTACCTCGAGGACATAGGTCAGAGAATGACTTATTGAGGAGTTAATAAGTCTGCTGACCATGGGAGCGTAGGTATGTGCGTGATCCATGGGATGTGAACTATGTTCCCCTCCATTATGTGTGATTGTTATCGAAACGTTTCTTGAGAGATTCGGAATACGTGGTCCTTATGTGCGTGATGTACCGGGATTTGATAGCAGAGTATGTGTGCACCGCAGCTTAGTCTAGGGGTGCCATTATTGTATATTTATGATGAGATTGATATACTGAAATATTGAAATGGACTGCTTATATAAGTACAAGTGTGAATTAATGTAACATCCTTGTAGATTTAAAAATGGAAAAACTCTTAGTAATTATTGCAACTAATTCTGAGGAATGAAGTTAAAACTCTCAGTTTATCTTAAGATGTCGGGAATTAAACCATGAATAGTATAGTGAAATCAGATATTGAACTAGACTAGTTAGTTAGTGGAATAACTAGAATGGGTACGGGTACGTAGGTGTGCAAAATTAGTTGAGAGGTGAGAAACTCATGTGAGTGCACGCACTATCATGTATTTTATATTCACTGTTTAATGATATTAAACACTTGTTGTATTTTAAACTGTTTTCACAATCGGGCTCTGACCCGTTTGCTTTCAAATCCATTTTCTTGTAAAAACTTTTAGGTGCCCAGCCACGAGGACACCAAGATTAGGAGTTCTATTCCAGTGACGTGTTGTAGCTGCTGTGGAAGTTACAGGACCTCGATTATAGGCACCTCCACTTTCTATCTTGACTCCATTTCAGACTTATTTATCTGTAGGGCATGTCGCCCCTTTTCTCTTAGAGACAATTTATTTATTCAGTTTTATTTCAGTCTTGGTTGTAATTAATTAGTGATTCAGACTTCGTAATCAGTTTTATTCAGTATTTCGGATTATTTCAGAGGAGTGTTCCTCCAGATTCATTTACTCCTTTATTATTGTAATGTGACTGTAATGTGGTTGTGGTATCATTATTTCATAATTTAATACTTGTTGCATGTTAATCTAATTTAATTAAAATTGACAGCTCACTTTTTAAATATTAGGTGGCTAGTAATTGTTAAAATATTTTTCGACAGTCATGCTATGAACTGAACCAACTTGATATTTTGTATTAATTTGAATAAAGGAGTAGCTACCCGGTATTTAATTAGTCGGGGTGTCACATAGAGTTCAATTTTTTCAAAGAGATTTGGTTTTTTTGTTAAATTCCCTTCTATTTTATTTTAGTAGCCTTGATTATTAATTTGTCAAATTTCATATCATGTTAGGCTAAATACCCTTTCAAGGGGTGGGGGGAAACCCTTATTTGATGTTATTTTAGTTTTATTAGTTTGATTACTTGAAAATTCCCTTTGAATGTTAATTTTAATCCCTCACCCTTAAATTTACGCCTCGAGAGAGGGTAAATGATTTTCGAGAGAAAATCGAAATTATAGTTATAATACCCATTTTAGATTCGAACTAAAGATAGGGGTTTCTTAAGTGGGGTAGTATAACTTGAATTTCAACTCTAAATTTATTTTCTAAGATTGACATATATTTTATTTGATCGATCCTAGAGGGTGATTAATTAAAAGGAGTGTGGATCTATTTTCTAGAGTTGTGGGGTGTTAAACTTAATTTTCTAAAAGGTTACTATTAAAATTACATTTGCAACGAGAGTTGATTTGTAATTTTGATATTAATTTGGGAGAATTCAATTAATTAAATTAATTAGTTAGAATAGCTAAAATTTGTGGTGTAATCCCATTCCTTGATTGTTCTCACAATTATTTACCTCACTTTATCTCTTATTTTAGTGTTAGACTTTATTTTCCATTTTAGTCCTTTTTTAGTTAGTTGTTATAGTTTAGTGTTATTTCATCTCACCTCACCCAATTGTTTTAATATTTAAAAAAGCTAAAAAAAAGTAGAAAAGTGAAAAAGCACAAAAAGAAAATAAAAATTGAACTACATTTGAATTTGTATCTAGCTTACCCCATTGAAAGTGGATTGATACCCTTACTTACCTCTACACTTGAGTTTATATATTTTTGTAGATATTTGAGGTTTTGATTGGAGGATCTTTTCAAGCAATGACAAAAGAAAAATTATACACCGAAAAGTTTATTTATTTGTAACTAAGGAGATGTCACTAAGTTATATAAAATGACAGTTCCCTACTTTGTTCACTTCACCCTGAATTTTAAATATCTTTCTTCTCTTTCAAGATTTTTATTCGCCATTTGTAAGAGCTATTCTTTCTTGTTATGTAATTCACTGTAATAATCTCCCCATCTTTGTATTTCTTTCTTCTTTATTGTGAATATGGTGAAGATTATAGATAAGAGTTCATTGAAGCTCTTTAGGACAACCCCTAGAATCCCTTATTGGGTGAAAACGAAGTTGTTAATAAGTCATTGTTATATTTGTGCATTAGAAGAAGGTCACTGAATCCATATAATTTATTTTTGGATTTTTGTCAATATTTTGATGCGGTCCGTGCTCAAGTGGCCCCCAAAACTTGGAGAAACATAAATAGACTAAACCGCATTAATGAGAAGTATAGACAAACGTAAGAATAAAGGATTTGATTTACTATTATAGTTGGGGAACTACCAATGAAAAAATTCATTATTTGAAGATTTTTTTTTAAATAGAGCCCTTGTTATGAACCTGCCTGATTCCAATATGGACTATTGGGATCACGGTCTGATAGTGAAGGATTAGCAATTTTCCCCTCTTTTTGATGCTGAGGAGTACATTGGACCTCGCTATCCTTAGAAAGGTCAAGGCATAGGTCGACACTTACACGCACTAATTGTATATTTCCATTTTGTGTATCTTGCTCGGATTTTATAACTAGTTTTTTATTTTTATCTTTTTGTTTTGCAAAGAGAAGGAAGAAAATAATTCCCCATGTGGTTGAAATTAACTTCGTCAACCTTAAGATTGTTTGGTTAATTCAACATAGGATTAGTGAAGATCATTCTTGTTCAGATTCAATATTTCCTGGTTATCACAGTTTTACTACATCCTTTATTGATCTCCCTATATAACACATAATAACAACTCCCATTAGCGTAGAAGACCATGCTTTATCATTTCTGGTGCTGGGTCTGAATCCTCCCCACAAGTAGAGGGGATTTTTTTATCGACGAGTACCTCATCATATTTTGAGTCTTTGGATATATCATTTGTGCCTACTGACATCACTTCTATAAAGATGGTGAAGAGGAAGATCCCCAACCTCCTGGCTGGATCCAAGTCTCCCCCTCCTACAGGAAAGAATTCAGATGTAGGGGGATCCAACCGATTCATAGTTGTGAAAATATCTTTAGGAAAATATCAAGAGCCTCTGTTTAAAACGTTAAAGAATATTCTAACCCCCACTTTGGAGTTATCAATAAAGGAGCCCGTCGATAACGGCTGTAAGGACATTTTTTGTCCATTATCAATATGTATGTCATACGCCGTTACACCGTTGAAGAAATTCAAGATTGCATCTACATCAACGGATCCGAATATCAAAGCGTCTTCAACATCATAGCCTCTGCGAGAATGAACTTGGTAAAGTTTTGTTTTTAAGTTCCTTATAGTTCATATTTAGTATTGGGAAATTTTTATAAAATGTTTTTTATAAAAATAAGAAGTAAGTTTTTTCAAGCAAAATGAGGCTTTTAAAAGTTTTTTATTTTTCTGGGAAATCCGGACCGGTCCGCCTCTATACCGGACCGATCCGCCACCGAACCGGTCCGCCCCTCAATCGGACCGGTCCGCCTGCTGAAAAGCCAGTATACCCCGGATCGAATGCGAACCGAAGAAGGCAAATTTTAAAAGAACCGATCCGATGTCGGACCGATCCGCCCCCAAGCCGGACCGGTCCGCCTGGGATAATTACGAGCAGTCCCAGTTTTTGAAAACTCTTTCCTTGGTTTTCTTATTTATACCAACTTCGGGAGAGTTATTTTCAAGACTTTTCAAGACGATATTCAGAGTCCTAAATACTCTAAGTCTTCACCTTTTTGAGTCCCAATACTCTTTTTGATTCACACCAAAAATCCCAATTACTTTTGTGAATCTTTTGGAACCCTAGAACACAAACTTTGTTGTTGTTCATCTTTGTGGAGAGATCTTTGCAACCGAGGACTGCGTGTCATTGCCGAGGGAGTCTCTACAAAGTTTTATGACTGCGTGTCATTGAGGAGAGCTGCGGTTCTTTCTTTGTTGGTTGGGCTGCGAGTCCTTGAAGGGTGCTGCGTGTATTATCTTGCTGAGCTCAAGACTGCGTGTCTTTGTGGGTTGGCTGCGCGTTGATCCATTGCAGATTTCTCTATGTAATTGTAAGTTGCGGCTTGTATATTCATAGTGAAATAAAGGTTTTACCCGAAAGGGGTTTTTTCCTGAATTCTGTGCCTCAGTATATTTTTGGTGTCACATGCTTTATTTATGGTTTGACACACACACGCACCTTAGATGCATGATTAGGGGCTGAAATTAAATAAGTGTGCTATATTTGAAAGTTGCGAAGTTAATCAATTATCACACGTAAATTCTAGGCTTTTTCAATGGCAAAGTCTCTACCTAGTCTGTTGCAGTGAACCCTGAGCTTGATTAGGACTTGATTGGGGATGGAGTTCTTTCGGATGACGAGGCTGTTGCATCCTCCCTTTTCCCATGAAATACTTCTTGATCAAGCCAATCTATAATCTGGATCTTGTAAGTATCACTTCTTATTTTCCTAATAATCACACTTATTATTATTTGTTTTTAATGTTCTTCATTAAATGTTAGTTTTTGCAAATTCCTAGTTGACTATGAACAGTTGTTGAGGAGGAATGAAAAATTGAAAAGGTCCTTCTATGATGTGGAAAAATATTTTTCTAGGATGCATAAGTCCTTGGAGGCTGTTAGTCGTGCCCATAAGGACGATAAGAAAAAGATGGGTGATACCATTAAGGAGGCAGAGTAAATGAAGAATCTAGAAGATGAGTCTACTATCAATCCTAAGAAGGCGGATGAGGAGTCTAAGAAGAAAGTCGATAAGGCCAATGTGAATGCTAAGGTCAAGAAGGACAAGGAGGATGCCTTCACTCGAGGATGGGATAAGGAATTCTCCACTACTGCTATTCAACTTGAGTACCTGAAGAAATTTACGTTTAAGGAGGGATGATATGTTTCCCTAACTTAGGTCGGCACAACGGTAGGTTCAAATTTATTCCTCCAACATAACTCGAGTACTCATCCATAATTAAGGATGCGGTTGATGATGATGAAGAGGTGGAGGAGTCTGCACTGCCCAAAGTCCAGATGGTAATCGCTAACTAACCAGAAGAAGAAGTGGCAGCTGATGTGAAAAATGGCTTGGTGGTTGTAGGGACTCTAATGTTTTTACTTAGTGAACTTTTATTGTATTTCCTCAGTTGTAATATTTTTAATTTCTAATGAAATGAAATTTTATCTTTTCTATCAAAATCTTGAACAATCTTGTGCACCTTCCTTTTTATTCAGTTATTACTTAAGTACAATCATATCTCTTTTAATTTGATATGAGGATGACCTATTTGGTTGCCACTTAAAGTGATATTTACCAGAGAAGTAACGATTCGTTCAGTGTTGGCCATGAAGAAGTGGATGGGGAAGAGTTCGAGTAACTTCTCGGATTGATGTATCAAATCAAGCAAAAGAAGCTTATCTCAGCATACACAGGCTATGTCATCAAGTTGGGGCAGCCAACGCCTCATATTATGAGATGATTCTTAATATTTAACCAGATCATAAGCACATAGTTTCTAGTTTATCTACTGATTGCGACAAAATGTTTGCTATTTTATGGAGTGACAGTGGCTTTGATCAGAAGTTACAAGCTTTATCCTCGACGTACTCTAAAAATGTGTATATTTTATAATCAGATCTGAAAAGTGCTCAGATGGTGGCAAGTTTTCGTGAAAAGGAGAATAATTTATTATGTGATGAGATGGATGGTCTCAAGCAGTCATTCATGGTTGATAAGAGTGAAGGTTTCTCTTTCCTTGAATAGGAGAATGTTATCTTAATGGAGGAGTTGGAGCATCTCATAAAATCTAGAGGAATTGGTTAGTCTTCTCGGCATGCAGTTAGGGTTCGTCAGCCAGTAGAAGAGGATGGAACTAAGAAAACTTTGGTCGATCATGCAATACTTATGAAGAATTAGTTAGAAATTATCAAGTGGTTAAGTGAGAAGGTTGGACATCTTACTTATCATTTTCATAAACAACCTCGTAAAATATGGATGGATGGTTATGATTAAGTGCTTGAGCACATAAGTAAAGTGATTCATCAGTCATGTAAAGATGGTTATAAGTTGGTTTGGCATAAGACCCTTATTATGATAAAGGTACCGAAAAAAAATAAGTTGTGGTAATAACATGACCCCGATTGTTTTGACCATCATAATCCTGCTTTTAAGTTAGATGCCTCTTGGATTCCTCAAGATGTTATTCCAACAAGCTTGATTAGGAAGTACCTTCGGGACTATGATTTTCATGGTTATGACACCCTTAGCCTACCATTGCAGCTGGTGAATAGGGTAAGTTCCAACATCCAATCAAGGCTTAGGGACCTGAGCAATACTGTTACTCCTTATGTTTTGGATGCTCCAAGTGCTAGAATGGAGAAAGCAGCAGGCAAACACCCTTATGACAAGGCTTAGATATTTGATATCTTGTTGTCATTTATTTTACTGGTCTTATAATACTTTTTTCTATGATCTGTAACAAAACTTCAACCTTTTGGTTTTATGGCTTAATATATTAATTGTTGATTGTGTAATCATGGCCTACCAATAGTTTTGTCTTACGATTGTATGGTTGGAGATTGGCCGATTAATCTACTTACTGATTATCGGTTTGGATGAATCTAAGTTGTCCCTACTTCGGTTCTATTAATGTCTAATCATTTAAGGTAGCTTAAATGAATCTTGCCATTTTGACCAAGTGTCAGTTTTAGTTACTAGTGACGACTAAATGTGGTAGGATTATTCCTTAATTTGGTCTAATAAAACTTTTTATTCTTGACCTTATGGGATCATGCATGAAGTTTTATACTTGGGAATTTTTGTTCTTGATCATGTGGGATCATACATGAAGTCAGGCTTCTCATTCGTGGCTTGTCAAAAGACAAAGTCATGCATGAAGTTTTTAAGTTTGGTTTTTCATTTTTATTTTAGATTTTTTTGAATTTAGCACATCTCCTACTCCTAAAAAACACAAAAATTGGCAATAATCTTTACCGAAAATTGAAAATGTTTTTTGAAAATTGAAAGTAAGCCACAGGAAATAAAAATTGATTACATTTTATTTGATTACTTGTTGTACTTGCTTAAATGCTCAGCGTTCAAAGGTTTTTGATCGTCTCCCATTATAGGGTTTCAATTCGATAAGTTTTCTATCAGACGACTGCAAAAATGCGGTAAGGACCAAGCTAATTGGTCTCTAACTTGTTTTCTTTTTTTAATACTTTCTTTAGCACATAGTCTCCTTCCTTGAGGTTGCTTGACTTCACCCTTCTCTTATAGATCAGAGCAGTTCTCTGCTAATAGTCTTCCACACAAAGCACTTTTTACTCTCTAATTTATTTAACCATGTCCCATTATAATCTTCTAATGAGATCACTCTCTGGTGAATCAAAATTGAGGACCCTATGACAACGAAGACCAATTTCCATTGGGTCCACTGACCTTTTCCAAAAGATAACATATTGGTGATTTCACCAATGGCTATCCTCGATGTAGTGCTATAAGTCTATAGCACACTTTGTAGTTCATTGATCTAATATTACTTGGCGTCATCCAATCTTTTTTTATTCCATAGAGCACTGTGGATGTCTAGGAGCAGTATGTAGATTTTGGATTTTAGATTGAACACAATAATCTTCAAATTCTTTATTGTCAAATTATATTCCATGGTTGGTGATGAAGGCATACGTAATTCTACAATGGTAAATGATGTTCTTCCATATGAAATGGAAAAATTTCTCATAAATCATATCCACCATAGGTTCTACCTCCACCCACTTGGTAAAGTAATCCACTGCAATGACTATGTACTTGAACCTTCCCCTTATCTTCGGTAGAGGGTCGACTTAGTTAATGCCCCACATAGTAAAGGACCAAGCGAATGTGATGGGCCTGAGTGAAGCCCTAAATATTATAGATTGTAGCATATTTCTAGCACTTATCGCAATATCGCTCATAGTTAGTGTAATCTGCCTTCATAATGTTCCAGTAGTAACCTTACGCGATAACTCACTTAACTAACGATCTTCCTGCTGAGTGTGACCCATAGGAGCCTTCATGTATTTCCTTTATCATGTTGGATACCTCATCTGGGTGGACACACTTGAGCAATGAAAAATGAATCCTCTTCTAAATAGGATCCCTTCTTCCATAACAAACCAGGTTACCTATATTGTAACTTCCGAGCCTCCTTGGGATCAGTCAACATAATGCCCTTGTTAAGGTATTGCTTATTGGATCCATTTAGGATGGGCCCAAATCTAGTTCAACCATAAAACGGTTTTCTTCTCCAATAATTCGATGCTAGAGGATCTCTACTGGGATGGTCCTTCTTAACTTTGTTCTGATCGTAGAAGCAAGCCGAGAAAGTGCATATATTCGAGTGTTAATAGCCCTAGGGATCTTTATAAACTTCGATATCATCTCTTATGCTTTAGCTAGCTATTTTTTCATGAACTTCCCTCTGACACCACAGACACCCAACACGTGATTCACAATCAATTGAGAATCACGTTTCCTTGTATCTTCTCGACATCTAGAGATAATATTAGGTCAAATCTAGCTATAAGTGCTTCATATTTTGTTTTATTATTAGAGGCCTTGAACTAGAACCTGAGAGCATACTCAACGTCAATGTTGTTTGGGGTGTTGATAATCAAGCCATCCCTACTACCAGAGGCACATAAAGATCTATCTACATAAATATTCTATACTGGAGGTTCATCTTTAAAATATACCTTTGTTAGGGTCCCATAATTTAACACCATTTTTGCTTTGTTTTAGGTAGTGAGCAATTTCCTCTCGCTTATACGATGATTCTCGTATATCTTCCACCTGATCAGCTACACCAATCATTGAGGTATCTTCCAAAAAAGTTTTCCCGATAGGTTGAACTCTAGGAAGTGTTCTAGATTGGTTTTACTACTGAGATCTCTTCCAAGGAAGTCTGCTCGATAAATTTTTCCTTATAAGTGAATTCTACTATAAAATCAGCTATTGCTTGACCTTTTATCGTTGTTTTAGGTTCACACTATATATTATACTCTCCTAGTTCTATTGCCCAAGACATCAGTCTATCTTATTTTTTAAGTTTATAAATGTTTTGACATAGGGGTAAGTCTTTATAGACTATAATGGTATGATCTTAGAAATTTGGCTTCATTCTTCGATAAGTCTCAGTTAGGGCCAGAGCTAACTTTGCCAGTCTTGGGTGATTAATTCTGGCTCCTCGATAAAATTCTCTTATGTAGTAAAGTGGTTTTTATACCCCATTTTCTAGTCAAACCAATGCCGAGATAATTGTCGACTCAGAAACAACCAAGTTTAAGTTGAGTTTGTAGCCCATGAGTGGTATTGAGATTAAGGGGAGAGATCCCAGGTATTTATTCATCTCTAAGAAATAATTTTCACATTCTTAACTCCATTCAAACATCTTCTTTAGTATCTTAAAAAAGGAAGTAATTTATCATTAGCTCGTGAAAAAAATTCATTTAGTGTTGCTACCCAACCCGTCAGTATCTACACATCTTTCTTATTTGCAGGGGACTGCACGTTGATCAATACCTAAATCTTGTCTAGTTTATCCTTATTACCTCTCTGATTCTATGAAAATAAGAAACATTCCTTATTATACATCGAATAGACATTTTATGGGGATGAGCTTCATCTTATGTTTCTCCAATTGGTCGAACGTCTGCCCCAAGTCTTTAATATGATCGGTAACCCTCTAACTCTTAGTGAGCATGTTGTCTACATATACTTCAATGTTCTTATCAATTTATTCCTCGAAGATTTTGTTCACCAACCTTTGGTGCATTATTTCAGCATTTTTTAGCCTAAAAGGCATAATTTTGTAGCAATAGGCACCTTGGATGGTGATGAATGAAGTGTTCTCATTATCTTCTTAATTTATTTTTATTTGGTTATAACCCTTATACGCATCCATGAATCTGAGTAGTTCATGCCCAGTAGCGGAATCAACTAATTCATCAATTCGTAGGGGCAATAGTCCTTGGGGAAGTCTCTGTTCAAATCCAAGAAATCAATGAACACACGCCATTTATCATTATTCTTTATAACTATAACTACATTGTATAGCCATTCGGGGTACTTGACGTCCACAATGAAACTTTCTTTCTGTAACTTCTTTTTTCCTCATGTGTGTCTATGTTCTTCTCTAGACTGAAGCTATGCCACTTATGTTTGATAGATTTTTCATACATGACAATGGTGAGCTCATGACACACGAATTCTGGATTAATCCTTGGCACATCTTCATGAATCCATGTGAACACATTCTTTCGTTGTCTAAGGAAATCCATTAATTCATTTCTCATGGTAGGATCTAGTTATGAGATGATTTGTGTCGTGTTCTCCGGTGATCATCGTGTAAGACAATGGACTCTACTTCTTCCATAACCTGTCCCTTAACCAATTTCATTTCCTCGTGAGGATCTATGGTCTCTATCTGGTAGGTAGTGATAAGTTTCTTCTATTAATTCATATCGGTTAAAGAGTAAGTAGTTCCTGGCTTGAATTTGATTACCGTCAACTACACCGACTCCATAATACGTGGAAAACTTCAGTCATTGATGCATGGTGGAAGGCAGAGCTTCAAATTTCTTCAATCTAACCCTGCCAAGGATAATATTATACATTGAGTTAATGTTCTTATCAAGTATGAAGAAATTGATCTTTTTAGTTCGGTAATTTGTACAGGTGCTAATTATGGCTTCTAGGTTGACAGTTTCTAGAATATACACCTTTTCTCTTGAACAACCAATTATGGGTTTGTAATAAGGCGCATGCTTGCTATCTCATAGCCCCAACCCTTTGAAGAAATTATATAATAGGACATCGGATGAACTTCCCTTATTGATCAACACTCTAGCGACTCTTCCTTCGTGAACCAACATCCTGACAACTAGAGGGTGTAAAAACCCCCATTTTCTCACGGCGAAGATGGGGCTTATCAACAATTAATATCATTCTCATCACTGAAGAAATAAAATTTTCTTTATTTAATAACAAAATCCACAATGAATAAAACATTTGAATATAACTGATTCAAAGCAAGAAAAATAAAAACTGAATCATCATACAATATCCATAATTCAAAACTAAATACAACTATCATAAGTAAACACTTGGGCTTATGCCTGTACAAATCCCAACAGGAAATAAAATGACAAAAAAACTGAAGTACAACCTATGCTGGAGTCAATAAAGTGAGATCCGCTACATCCAATGCAACTGCAAGCCTGATCCATCGTCAGTCCTGCTTTCTCTGTCATTTAAAATACCCGAGGGAAAACATTTATAATTTGGGTCAGAGCCCGAGTTGTGCAAGTATTGTTCACCAGTAAATATGAAATTTTTTACTAACTCATGCATCACGTCTCCCCAACGCTCGCATGTAATGAGTACCTCACCTCTCATCTAGAAGCAGTTCTACTTGTAGCCCCAAATAATCACTAATTGTAATTTTCATTATTTAATCATCCATGTGAAGAATAAACCATTTCCATCTCGAAATAAGGACAAGTGGTTACTCATTTCCGACACCCCTATCCCCGAATAGTTTTCATGATATATATTTCTCAATATACATAAATTAAGTACATTTCCTTACAACTCATACCCTTTGACCCCATTTATTTCTTCAAATCATTTAATGATTAAATTAATATTCCCCGTCGTCTACCCCGTTAAACTATCAACTTCACTCACTTACGGTACCAAATTATTATTCTCATATAATAATGGGCAACACCATTCCTTATTCTATTTAATGTTTGTGTACTCCTTTGGACTATTCAATTATTATTCTTATTAATAATTGTTTGCTGTATTATTTATTAGGACTCATCACCGACCTTATTATCCTCATCATTTTATTTACCCAACTATATTATCAATCAAAACAGTGTCTACAACTTTAGACAGAAAGGGGCAATATACCATGTAAGGTATACCACAATGTATAAATGGGTAAATATATATGTGGGGGCCTCGTTTAACTATCCTGACCCAGAAGAGTAGCCCGATTAATCCCAATACAAGATGAGGGAAGGTCCGGCCTAAAGTCTAAAGTCTCGTGCATAACTAATGCAGTTATGACCCATTCAACTTCTAAAATCTCTCAAGAGATATTCTAGGGATTATGGGCTAACGTGGAGGTGCCCAACACCCCCACTCTTCAAAAATTACATGTATATATTGAACCCCCAACCCAGGACAAAAAGGAAGCAATTGTAAACACTCCCCTGGAGTAAAGAGAAAAATAATACAGAGAGAACCACCGTAAACATATGCCATTTTGTCGAACCACGTATATCATGTGTTGTGTGTGATTGCAGTTGTTTTGTGTTCTTTATTTATTCTGGTGATCGCATTTTCTTATTATTTGTGTTGAGATTTATTGTCACCACAATTGGCGCCGTCTGTGGGAAGCGATTGTTCTTCCTTTAAGAAAGCCTTAACCAATAAGAACCCATAATGTCTAGTCACAACAGTAACGCTACTCAAGCAGGGGATATTCAAGAGCAACCCATTCCTCGAAGGGTTATATCTGAAGTTTGGCGCTCAAACCCAAGGCCTCGCCCAGAATGACTGGCCTTAGAAGAAATCCAGGGCCTGGATAGGTCCACGTAAGTTTCTAGGCTGATCGACGCCTACGAGGCCAGGCTCCAAAAGCAAGAGGAAGCTACTCGCAAGCAGGAAGTCGAGAATGATCGCCTCAAGAGCAGACTGGAAAATATGGAAAGATAACTCCATCACAGCACAAGGCAACGTCACTATCGCACTCCTTGCCCTCAGGCGAGAAAATCTCGCAGCTGAGGAAGGAGCTTAAGACTTAACCTCAAAAAATTGAGAGACACAGGTCAGATGATAACTTATCCGAGAAACAATAATCAGCTCACCGTTATAGGAGCCTAGGTCAAGGAGACGAAGACATATAAAATTTGGTCCGGAGAGAAATGGACCAACATCCATCACATCGGGGTTCTAGGTCGACTAGAGAGCTAGCCAGGCGAGCTCTCAGAACCAAGATGAAATTCCCTTTCTCAAAGGAGATAGAGGAAGAAGAAGCCCCCAATAAGTTTGTGATGCCTAGATTCAAGATCTACGATGGAAAGACTGATCCTATAGACTATATCAGGCAGTATAGGCAGACCATAACCCTTTGGAATCACAGGGACGTGTTGATGTGCAGGATATTTTCGTCGAGCTTACATGACGTGGCTCAAAAGTGGTTCTACAGACTACCTCAAAGGTCCATCAGGATCTTTGAGTCCCTGGTAAAGCTCTTCACATATCGCTTCATTACCAGCAGCTCCCATCAGAAAAGGATGGATGTTTTGTTGACTATAAAGAAAAAGCCTCAGGAGAGCCTCAGAGACTACGCGAAGAGGTACTGGGAACTGTTCAACGAGGTCGATAACTACTCGCAGCAGGACATCATCGCGTCCTTTAAGATTGTCTTTCCCAGTTCTTGCCTCTTACATCATTCCCTCACTAAGAAGGAGGCTACGACCATTGACGACTTAATGGTACGTATTGAAAAATACGACAAAGTCGAGGACGTGACTCATCTCAGTTCAGGGGAAAATGGTCGCGGTAAGTTCATAGACAAGGGCAGTGATAAAATTGAGAATTAAAAGAAAGGAAATAAGAATGGGGGCAAGAGCGTCCTTAAGAGTGGAAACAAGAGTGATGCCTTTAAAGCATTTCAGGCAGTAAACACAGTTTTTAAAGAATCAATCTACAAGATTTTGGCAAAGATCAAGGATGAACCATGCGTTAAGTGGCCCAGGAAGATGGGTGGAGACCCCTCAAAGAGGAACAACGCACTCAGATATGCTTTCCACAAAGAGGGCGAGCACAAAATCGAGCACTGCAAGGCACTCAAGTATCACCTTGAAGAGTTAGCTCAAACTGGACACTTGAGAGAATTTATGGAAAAGAAGGTAGAGAAGATAGCTGCAAATGGATATTAGAGGCCCGACAACATGCTCGAGGAAGACGTCGTCCATGAGTTCGCAGTAATTCATGGGGCATCCGATCTCAAATAGATTCAAGGAAGAACATCTTGAATAGAAGTCAAGAAGCTTACAACCGTGATGTAAGCTTTTCAGATCGATCTAGCCAAAATGCAAGCACGAAAGCATCGGCGAGCAGAGGACATCGATTACAACAAGCACATTGTGTTTATAGATGAGAACTTGGTGGGAGTGAGAACTCCACATTATGATGCATTGATCATTACACTCAGGATAACTAACTATGACGTCAACAGGTTGCTTATCGACCAAGGTAGCTCATCCGATGTAATGTACCTCGACCTATTCAGGAAGTTGAAGTTAAGCATCGCCGACCGAAAGGAAGCCATCGTTCCTCTAGTTGGCTTTGCTGGAAAAGTAACCATCCCTTTGGGGAAGATTGTCCTACCAATAAGAGCAGGAATCATATCCAATATGATCGAGTTGCTCGTGGTCGATATTGAGTCACCCTACCAGGAAATCCTCGACAGAGGATGGATGCATGCGATGAAAGTTATCCCCTCTACCTACCATTAGAAACTCAAATGCTTAACTGAACGAGGAGTGGTGGAGATCCACGGAGATCAGGCGATGGCGAGAAAGTGCTTCATAGCAGCGATCTGCCCCAAGTCAGAGAAGAAGGTTGAGAAAATTATAAGCAAGGATGAAGAGCAGGAGAGGCTAATGCCCTCTAAATAGCAACTAAGGTATGGAAGACTAGGAATGGAGGAGACCAGGAAAGAGTCATTGAGGACTAGGAGGAAGTCACAGCCAGTAGCAGCTCGAGTGAAAGAAAGTTCTTAATTGGAACCTCACTTACCGATCGCAAAAGGATGGAATTGGTCATCCTACTCCGAAGTAACATATATGTCTTTGTATGGGAGCCTTATGAGCTTCCCGGGATTGATCCGAGCATCACTTGTCATCGACTGCACGTCGATCCACCATTCAAGACAATTGCACAGAAAGCTCATCGTAATGTTCTGAAAAAAGCTAAGGCAGTGGAGAAAGAAGTTGAAAAACTACTGGGCGCAGGATCCATACGGGAAGTCCAGTTCCCCAAATGGCTATCCAACCCAGTGGTTGTCCTTAAGAGCAACGAAAAGTGGAGAGTCTGCATCGATTTCACTGACCTCAACAAGGCATGCCCTAAAGACAGATTCCCCCTCCCAAAGATTGATCAGTTAGTGGACGCCACTGTAGCACACGAAAGTATAAGCTTCTTAGACGCATACTTCGAGTATCACCAGATCCCTCTGTATGAGCCAAATCAAGACAAAATAACATTTATAACCACAGTTGGATTATATTGCTATAAGGTTATGCCTTTTGGGCAAAAAAATGCAGGAGCGACCTACCAGCGATTGGTCACCAAGATGTTCAAAGACCAAATGGGAAGCACTATGGAAGTCTACATCGATGATATGCTCGTCAAGAGCAAGCTCAAGGAAGACCACCTCTCTGGCCTATTAAGAACCTTCGAAATCCTCAGGAAGTATCGAATGAAACTCAACGCGAGTAAGTGTTATTTCGGTGTCCAGTCAGGAAAATTCCTTGGGTACTTGGTCAGCAAGATAGGTATCGAAGCTAAATCGGACTAGATCGATGCCATCAATAGGGTGCAGCCCCCTCTACGATGAAAGACGTACATAAGCTGACAGAAATGCTCGTCGCCCTGAACTGTTATATCTTAAAGTCATCCGAAAGGTGCCAGCCGTTCTTCTAATTATTGAAGAAAAGCAAAGATGTGGAGTGGAATGAGGATTGCTCTAAGGCACTAGAGAGTCTCAAAGCTTACCTCAGCACACAACCCTTGCTCGTAATCCCTTAAGAGAATGACTCTCTATACCTATACCTCGCAGTTTTTAGTCATGTTGTGAGTTCAGCACTGGTATGCGAAAGAACGAAGATCCAACACCTAGTCTATTATACGAGCAAGACTCTCTTAGACGTCGAATAACGATACCTACCACTGGAAAAGTTCGCCTTGGTGCTAGTGGTAGCCTTAAGGGAATTGAAACATTAATTCAAAGCCCACTCCATCATCGTTCTAACATCCCGCCCTCTTAAAGAAGTCCTGATAAAATCAAACCTATCAGGTAGACTATCAAAGTGGTCAGTCGATCTTGGGCGATTTGACATTCAGTTCTAGCCCAGGAATTCCATCAGGGGGAAGGTCCTCCCTGACTTTATCGTAGATTTTGTAGGTGAACATCCTTGTGACCAACTCCGAACTATTCATCAGAAGGAAGTTTCCCCAGCGTCAGTCGTCTAGAGACTATTCGTTGACGGAGCCCCAATTATAAAGGGGCAGGAGTAGGCATCGTGCTGATTACCTATGAAGATGCAATACTCGAGCTAAGAATTAGGCTTGGATTTGAAGCCTCCAATAATGAAGAAGAATATGAAGCACTGATTACATAACTACAAAATGCCATTGCTCTTGGAACAATGTAACTCCAGGTGTTCGGTGACTCACAGTTAGTCTCCAACTAGATAAGTGGCGATTTCAACGCTAGAGATGAGAAGATGTCAGCCTACCTCACCACGATAAAAGAATTGATGGCCAAATTTGAACAAGTCAGCGTCCAATAATTTCCCAGAGGACAGAATAGCCATGCTGATGCCCTGAAAGCCCTAAGCTCAGCGATCGATTCTGACTTGAAGGGAAAAAATTTTGATGATTTCCTCGCCCAGCCAAGTATGAACCAGATCGACAAAGTGCCAAGCATAGAGCATGTTCTCCCGATTGAAACAGCCCCCAGTTGGATGGACCTCTTAAGGGATTATTTGAAGGATGGTGCACTACCAATGGATAAGAAGACTGCTCATCAAATAAGAGTCAAAGTTTCTCTCTTTCACTTATCTCCTGAGGGCAAGCTGTACAAGAGATCTTTCACTGGACCTTACCTGCAGTGCGTTCATCCAAAGGATGTCGAGCAAGTTCTGCATAAACTACATGAGGAAATCTACGGGAGTCACATTGGGGGCAAATCGCTAGCTTTTTGAGCAATGAAAGAAGGTTACTGGTGGCCGTACATGCAAAAAGACACTGGAATATATGCTCGTAAATGCAAAAAATTCCAACTTCACGCTCATATGGTTCACTAGCCAGCTAGCGACCTAAAGTTACTTACCAGCCCATAGCCTTTCGCCCAATGGGGAATGGACATCGTAGGCCCTCTTCCTATCGCAGTCGGTAATGGCGAGTATCTGTTGGTTACAACAGACTACTTCACCAAATGGATAGAGGCAGAGCCACCGGCAAACATTAGAGACACGCACATGATAACATTCATATAGAGGAACATTGTCGCCCGTTTTGGTATCCCAAAGACCATCATCGCTGACAACGAAACCTAGTTTGAAAGTTGCCTCTTCTAGGGTTTCTGTAGTGACCATGGGATCAAGCACTACTTTAGCTCTGTGGCATATCCTCAGAGCAACGGACAGGCTGAAGCTTCTAATAAAATAGTGATCGATGGATTGAAGAAGCGCTTAGAACGATCCAAGGGGGCATGGGTAACTGAACTACCCAACATCCTATAGGCTTACTGCACTACCCCACGGTGAGAAATTGGAGAAACACCATTCGCACTAACGTATGGGATGGAGGCAATTATCCCCTTGGAAGGTGGCCTCCCCACCATGAGGACCGCCCTGGCCGGCCAAGGCCAGAACATTGCATCTTCTCTCACTGAACTTGACCTACCTAAAGAATGAAGAGAGATGGCTTTAGTGAAACTAGTAGCTTATCAGCAACAGCTAGCAAGGCACTATAGCAAGAAGGTCAATCCAACAGCATTCCAAGTTGGTGACTATGTCCTGAGGAAAGTTCTTGGCAGCGCTTAAAAACTGTCGGATGGCAAGCTAGGGCAAAACTGGGAGGGACCATTCAAGGTGATAAGATCCGACCTACAAGAAGCCTATCACTTAGAAGCGTTGGAGGGCAGGGAGATATCTCTAGCTTGGAATGGAGCCAATTTGAAGAAATTCTACTTCAAGTTTTTCTTTTTTGTTTTTGACTCAATATTGAAATTTTTAATTCATTTTTGATTAATAAAGAAGTGTTTGGGAGTGGCATTCTATGACGTGTTTACTTTTCTCAAATACATTATAATTCATGCACCTTTTCCAAGTTACAGTCTTCCTCCTTAACGCACAAAACAAATATCACGAAATACGTATTAAAGCAATCGCTACAGCGGAAATATTGCGACTTCTCAAATAAAATCCAATTTTAATTAATTCCAAATTTTAGTTAAACCCTAAAACATGAATCTAGATGATTTATCCAATAAAATAAAGCATGCACAATAAAATAAACAATTTCAGAAAAAATCCCCAAAAGGGGCAAAACCTTTTATTTCACTATAATTTGTAATAAAATGACTTACACGGATTACAATGAAATAGGGTGACATACGAAATACCCGCAGGTGTCGGTTCCGATGTCTCGGCTGGAACTTTCCCTTTTCAGGAGGGCAGCAGTGAAGAAGAAGACGGAACCTCCACAAGTTACGGCTGGAATTTTCCCTTTCTAGGAGGGCAGCAATGAAGAAGAAAAATTGCTTCTCCACAAGAGTGAACTTTATAAGGACTCCCTCCACAATAACATGCAACTGTCGATTGTAGAGCTCTCCCCACAAAGTATAAACAAGAGCAAAGTATGTTCTTGAAAACCAAAACAATTCACTAAGGCATATGGGAGTTTTGTGAATTGAAAACAAAAAGGGATTAAAACCCTAAAGGAAGAAGCCAAAAAGGATTTTGCTTTCACAGTATTTCTGTTCGTCAAAACGCTGTGACTTCTTAATAAAAACGTTACCATTTAATGAGTATTTATACAAAAATGCACCGCCTCGAAATCCGGGCTCGTTCGAACGAGAAGCGTATGTCGCTCGAACGAAGGACGCGTGTCGTTCAAACGACATCGCGGGACTTCCAATCTCGTTCGAACGACCTGGGCATTAAAATCGAGGTCCGCTTCAAAACTTAGAAAAAATACCCATTCTCAATATTTGACGAAAAAGTCCGCTCCAACACTTAGAAAATATTTTGTAAAAATCTCCCAAAAGCTCTAAGTGAAAAGTAAAGGTATTTAAAACATAACCTTACCAAAGTAAACTTTGCGGAGTCTTGAATGATGAATAACTTGAGTAATTCGGATCCGTCTTTGATGTAGATGTCTCGTGAATGATCTTCGATGGTGTAGCGGTATATGACATAATAAATTGATAACGGACCTATGAAAATATGTCCTTACAAATATCCCCCTATGTCTATGTCGGTACATACATAAAAAAAATATCTGAATTATCAAACACCAAAATACCTATACAAATCTACCCTCCCATGAATAAATTTGCAAGATCTCAAACTGTTTTTCAATCATCTTCGTCAATTCTCAAAGCGTTTCTCATCAGGGTGTGCAACATCATGATCTTCAATCTTCGTACGTACACACATGAGATAAAGCAAAATACCTTCGTGATGCATCGAGTTTGAAATGATATAAGAAGAAATCATTAATAATTAAATCTTCCCATAATGGAAAAACTCCCCCATAATATGATAATTCTTTCTCCCCCTTTTTATGATGTCCTCAAATAGACATATAAGAAGAAACAATTAAAACATGGAGTGACACGATAAAATTGCATAGCAAATATGAATCAATCAATGGGCATGCAAAGGAGTATCTCAAAAATCTCATAAACTATTTTTGGATTTTTTAATTTTTCATACAAAAATAAGATACTAAAAATCACACCATGGATTTAAACTAAAACAACCAAGTCATGGAAATGGAATGAATGGGTGTGAACACATTCGATTGGAAAATCGACTCAATCAATCATATTTGCACGATGCATATGTACTCCTAACGAATGAACATCAAAAGTATCCTTAGGTGTAAAAATTTGTTGAATTTAAATGACATCGTCTTATGCGAATCAACAAATCAAAGTCAAATGATTTCAACACCAATAACGTCCAAAACTATTTAGCTCATTTTTAAGACTTTTAAGGACCGGAAAACCCATTTTAATTCTTCATCCAAATTCCCTCATATATATTTTCTTCTAGAGGTGAATAAACTAAATTCTCAAACTTGGGAGAATTGGTGCAAAAACCTAAATGGCCCATAATTTGGCATGAATTTCCTTTTATTGCCTTTAAATTTTTTCGGGCTCTTTTAAACCTCTTTGGACTCCGGATAATAAAATTCCTCCATTTTTTAGGTTCAATTTAACGATGGCTTATTCGCAAAGGCAAAATGAACCTTTCGCAACCCTTCCCCGTTCAAACAAAGCACACAAACTCACAAAATGGTTCTTATATGCACAATTTCCTTATCAAAATTTATCGCGTTTGGTTCATTTTAAAGGATAGGATTGAAGTGAAAACACCCAACCAACATGTGATAAGACAAGCGCAATAATCAAACAAATCCGTGCATGTGTGCAATAAAGGAAATTATGAGTCAAACATGTAGGACGTAACACTTAATTACATCTCAATGACTCCAAACATTATAAAGCACAAAGATGACATGATATATTGTCTCAAAATAGTATCAAATAGTCACATGAAAATAATGAAATGATGTTGTGACTCGGTCATCCAAAGGGTCTATCCATAAAAGGTGTAAACAAAATACAAAAATCTTTTTGGATTTTCAAATTTGACCAAAAAAATATATGAATGGACACTCAAAACATAGAAAATCTTTATGTATTTTTCAAAAAAATTTCAAAATAAAAAAACATATACAAAAAGTACATGTCATTACACTAGCAAATATATATCATGAAACCACAACTAGTGTATGAAAAACATGCAAACACAATCATCTATATGATATGGAAAGAGAACAATCATGTGCAAGCAAAAGGGAGTCAACTTGTCTAAAATCTAGTGCCTCTAAAAGTGATTTCCTAACCCAAATAGATGTGAAACGTCGTGTGGGGGGTTTGGGAACCATGGTAACACTAGACATGAACTTGCTAGGACATTTTCCAAGATTAAAATAAAAACGCCTAAGGTGACCTTTCCTCCCATAATATGAACATGTGTAAACGGGAGGACCGGCACCTATGGGTTGACCTTTTCTAACATCCTTGGAATTAGTTAACCCTTTAAAACAAATAATGGTTTTGGCTTTAGCATTAGAAGCATGAGAACACGATGAGCCATTACCATCACTATCAAACCTACTTGAGTCTGTCAAATCATTTTTTAATTTCAAAATTTTTGACTCAAGCAAAGAATTAGACTCTTCCAAATAAAGGGACGCCTTTTTCAAGTTTTCAATAATTCTAAAAAGAGTCTCTCTCTCTCCCTCAATTAAACCAAAATTTTTCCTAAGAGTCTTTTGTAACACCCCGACTAATTAAATACCGGGTAGCTACTCCTTTATTAAATTAATACAAAATGCCAAGTTGGTCCAGTTAATAGCATCATTGTCGAAAACATTTTTAATGATTACTAACCACCTAGTATTTAAAAAGTAAGTTGCCAAATTTTAATTTAAGTCCGATTAACATGCAATAAAAGAATAGTGGAGGAACAATATAAATCCATTCACCATAACGAAGTAATGATATAACCATAAAATAGTAATAAGTCCAGAGGAAAACTCCTCACAATAATCCCACAACTGAAAGTAATATGACAAGTCTGAATCCTGAATTAATTACATCCCAGAAGTCTGAATAACTGAAATAAATGAAATGTCTCTAAAAGAAATGGGCGACATGCCCTACAACTGATAAATGCTGAACAAAGAGTCAAGATAGATGAAGCGTCTACAAGCAAAGTCCTGTAACTTCCACAAACAGCTACAGCTCGTCACCTGAATGAGGATCCTAAGCATGGTGTCCTTGTGGATGGGCACCTAAAATGGTTTTTACAAAGAAATAGATTTGAAAGCAAACAGGTCAGAGCCCGAAAGTGGAGAGTATTTTGAAAAAAACAAGTGCTTTAATAACATTTAAAACAATAAATGAAAAATACATGTTAGGACGTGCTCTCACATGAAATACTCACCTCTCGTCTAACTGTGCACTCCTAACGTTCCTGTACCCATTCATGTGTTTTCTCATAACTATCTAGTTCAAAAGAGTCTCTAACACTTCTACTCGGTTCACGTTTAATTCCAACCTTAACAATTAAATAGAGAGTTCTACTTTAATTCCCAATTATTAACAAAACCATTTATTGATATCTGTCCCCTTTTTATCTTTTCATAACGTTACCATAACTATTCTCACAATTTAACATAGCAAATTCCTTTCCATTTAACCGTATATTATTCACATCATAAATATACAATACAAGCACCCCGAGGCTAAGCTACGGTGCACACATACTCTGCTATCCATCGCGGTACATCACGTACATAAGGATCACGCATTCCGAATCTCTCAAGAATCGTTCAAAGATAACAACATCACAAACAATGGAGGCGAACACAGTCACATCACATGGGTCACGCACATACCTACACTCCCACGATCAGCAGACTTATTAACATCCCAATAAGTCCTTCTCTCACCTATGTTCATCGAGGTACCAATCTAAATCCGGGCAACACAAGGATAAGAAGGCCCTAAGCGAACGTAAACCTCCCGTGATAGCAAGTATGGTAGGTATGTCATACACATAAAATTATATGCTAAGCATTCACACATCTTAGATATCTCAATATTAATAAAGGTATACTCTACATCCTTATACCATTATTCCAAATTTATATATTTTGAGTCTCCCGATAATATAAAATTTAAACTGTCGACACGTCCCACGTCGTAGTTTCTTATACTTAAAACCTATCTCAAATAGATTATTAAGTTCCTATTATTCCCATATATAACATCTTTATTCCTAAGGTCCTTACTTCTTCCCCGAACCTCATTTCATCAATTATTCAAATTTACACTTTTAACCCAATTATTATTTCACTTATCGAATTCCATTAGATTTAGAATAATTCCTCAAATTGAATTCTAATTAAGGTCCAAATTTCATAGCCATGCCTACTGGTTTTCCTTAAGTTTAAGGGTATTCATGAGGTCTCCAATAATATTTTCCAAAGGTTAATATCATTAAAAAATTTAAATAGGAAAAACTTTACTCATTCTGGGAAGGTCGATCGATTGACCTTTTCCTTCGATCGATCGATGGTGGTCGATCGATCGACTGATGAATGTCGATCGATCGAACGCACCAGGTATGGCTACGGACTGCTTCATTTTGCAGTTTCCAAACCATCACAAAACATCCTTTTAATGCATGAAACTCTAATATAACATTATAATATCATCATTCAACCATCCTACAACATTGTTAACGTTCTAAAACCAATAATTCATCAACCAAGGACTTTGTTTGGATCAAAACTTCATCAAGAACCCTAGTTTCCTATTTCTTTCAAGAACATTAATAAAGCTCTTCTTAAACCCGTTTTTAAATCATCAAGGGTCATAATTATGAATTCATAATTCGTCTAGAATGTTTCTACATGCAGTCCCTAACATAGTTCATAGTTTTACATCTTCAAATTCATGGGTCTAATCAATCTTCCAAGATAAATTTGATAATTTCCTAAACATGGAAAAGCATAGCATTGAATCAATTGGAATTAAACCACTTGCCTTAATCTTTCTCTGAATTTGAGGTTGAATCTTGAAGGTTGAATCTGTCCTCTCTCTCTCTCTGTAGAATTCTCCTCTTTCTCTCTCTCTTTACAAGTTCTTCTCAAGGTGATAATGGAGGTGGGGTTGGTTTTTGCCAAGTTTTAAGGTTTCTAAACCTCTCCCGTAGCCCACTACATAAATTGGGGTTGGAAATGGCTTAGTGGGTTAAGACTAAGTCAGATTTTTAACTCTAATTTTCGTGGGTTTTAATTACCCAATTTTCGAAATTACCAAAATGCCCTTATAAGTTATCGGTATGGCCCAATAATGCCCCGGGACCTAAACTTAACCCCGGCTAGTGTTTTCTGACTATTTCGACCCTTCCGGACTCGTTGGCGCACTCAAAATGACCATACGGGTGATAAAAATAAAATTCACTTTTTAATTCAAATAATTATATTCCTGACGCGACTGTCACGCGCGTCCCAACAAAATTTCCCAAATTGCCGTATTTCAATCTTGCGACAATTTCAATATTTCCAATATTCATATATTGCCATATATACACATTATAATCAAATACTAACTCACATCTCGTTAATATTTTATCCGGATTAATTTTCAATTAATACATATATAATTTAATTAATCCCCAAAAATAAATATCACGAAAATATGGGGTATTACATCTTTTCACCTACCACAAACTCATGGACTAAAATATTTTAATCCTCTTTGGCACAAACACAAACCATCGAATTTTTAAGGTCCTCCAATTCTTTCTCTAAAAATAGGACCCTATCATCACTCTCCTTCTTGGACAATTTTAAAACAATAAAGTCATGGTCCAAGAAAATAAATTTTTCATGATAAAAACTAGTTGATTTTGAACCGTTTGCAAAAGATCCATCGCGGATTTTAAATGCAAATTTTCTTTTTTCAAAACTTTAATTCTTTTTGAAAAGGTCAAATTCAAAAGATTTATATCATCAAAACTTTGACTAGGGTCATCAAGGGAGGGCATCCGATTAGATAAGTGCTCCATCAGAAAAATTACGATTTTCAAAAAACTGATTTTTCAAAGAAAATTAATATCACACAAATTTTGCAGAAAATAGGAATACGCAATAAATTAGCGCAACGTGCTCTGATACCAATTTGTAGAATCTCTACAACGGAAATATTGCGAATTCTCAAATAAAATACAATTTGAATTAATCCCTAAAACATGCATCTAGATGATTTATTCAATAAAATAAAGCATGCAGGATAAAACAAACAATTTCAGGAAAAATCTCCTAAAGGGGCAAAACCTTTTATTTCACTATAATTTGTAAGAAAACGGCTTACACGGATTACAATGAAATAGGGTGACATACGAAATACCCGCAGGTGTCGATTCCGATGTCTTTGCTGGAACTTTTCCTTTCCAAGAAGGTAGCAGTGAAGAAGATGAAGATGGCTCCTCCATAAATTACAGCTAGAAGTTTCCCTTTTCTAGGAGGGCAGCAATGAAGAAGAAAAATGACTTCTCCACAAGAGTGAACTTTATAAGGACTCCCTTCAAAATAGCATGCAACTGTCGATTGTAGAGCTCTCCCCACAAAGTATAAACAAGAGCAAAGTATGTTCTTGAAAACCAAAACAATTCACTAAGGCATATGGGAGTTTTGTGAATTGAAAACAAAAAGGGATTAAAACCCTAAAGGAAGAAGCCAAAAAGGATTCTTCTTTCACAATATTTCTGTTGGTCAAAATGTTATGACTTCTTAATGAAAATGTTACCATTTAATGAGTATTTATACAAAAATTCATCGCCTCAAAACCCGAGCTCGTTCGAACGAGAAGCGTATGTCGCTCGAACGAAGGACGCGTGTCGTTCAAACGACATCGCACGACTTCCAATCTCGTTCGAATGAGATGATTATCTCGCGCAAACGACCTGGGTGTCAAAATCGAGGTCCGCTTCAAAACTTAGAAAAAATACTCATTCTCAATATTTGACGAAAAAGTTTGCTCCAACACTTAGAAAATATTTTGTAAAAATCTCCCAAAAGCTCTAAGTGAAAAGTAAAGGTATTTAAAATATAACCTTACCAAAGTAAACTTAGCAGAGTCTTGAATGATGAAGAACTTGAGTAATTCAGATCCGTCTTTGATGTAGATGTCTCTTGAATGCTTTTCGATAGTGTAGCTGTATATGACGTAATAAATTGATAACAGACCTATGAAAATATGTCCTTACAGGGTTAGTATGCAATGACCCTCCTCATGCCTTCGTCATCAAACATGAATGACCTCCTAAAATTACCCCTAGAAATATATGAAGCCCTACAGGGGACCCTTAGGCAACATGACCAACCCAGGTTGATCGCCAACATTATTTGGCTAAAAAATCCTACTCGGATAGAACATCCAACACCAGGTGTATACTCGCCATTGCCACACTTAAGCCTAAGGAAGTGTAACGAAACAACCTAAAAGGTAAAGTAAGGCAGAATGGTATACTAAAAGCATACTGGAGTGGGGGGATACTCACTTAACAAACTAACTCTGCCTACATCAAGTCTAGTCTGCTAGAAAAGCCGAAGATAGTTGAATAAGAAATCAATGAAGTAAAAAATACATAACACATGTTTAGTCGGCAAATTGCTCAAAACATAAATATTTTATTACATCATTATATCTACAAAGAGTTACATATGCTGAGTAAATTAAATCCTAATGAGAACTGGGTCCAGCCACTCGTGCCCTTCGTCCATCATCTGGGTGAGGAGCTAATTCCTTTTTTACTTTGTCTGAGTTTGGCTCCACGAGCTGCCTTGGGATTACATCTATGGGAACCCATCAATCGTCCCTTCTGAATGGATTCGACATCAAAGTTGAAGGGGAGATCTCATGCCGGTACCAGAGGACATAGTTCCTAGGGACTTGAAACTCCCTAAGAGCACTTAGCCACCCTCTTATAAAAGATAAATCTTTAACCTCCCTCAACTTTGATGGAGCATCGATCCAACCTTGGTCATAACCATCAGCCCACACCTGCCGAGGACCTTTTTTGAACAGGTGCCTCGGAAGGTTAATATCTCTTTGGATACTTACAACTATCAAATAAGCCCTGCGAACATCACCTTGAAGCTCGGTAATCTCCTTAGCTGGGCCACTATCATTAGTATCGCTCGCGGCCCATACGATAAAGAGGAACCGCACAGAACTCGAGGGGCAATGCTCGGTGCCTTCTCCCTAAGTCACGAGACTTTTATCCTTAAAGCAGCATTCTCTTGTTGAAGTACCTCTCCAACATGATTAACCTTGGAGGCATTCAGAATCTTGGCCTTCAGAGCATCCACTTCTTCTTGGACAGAAGCGCTAACCTCCTCCATCTCTAGGAGCCTATCTTTTAGCTTGGTAACGAGCTTTGATTTATCCTTATAATCTTGATTCCTCGACCTAAGAGACTTGAAGATTCTTGCAAAGGCACGACGAACTCTATTGCTCGTATCAGGACCAAGAATTTTTCCTAGTTGAGAGGAAGAAGGAATATATTCCTCAACATCAATGAGCTACAAACCATATAAGCAGTAAAGAGCAAATAAATTAGTACACAAAAGGGAATATAATTTCATTTCATTAAAAGAAAGTCCAAGTACATCAGCAAAAGAAAGAAAGAACAACATAAATACAAATCTTCCCTAAAAAGATTAGGTGACAACCTCAGTCTGCTCTGAGGATGGTGGTTGCTTCCCCTTATTTATGGAAGTTCTAGGTACACCTCCCTCTGATGGAGCAGTTACCATCGCCTGATCGAGGGGAACGTGAGTAGTAGTGGTCGGGACAGCTGGGATAGCTTCATGGGCAGCAAAAGGAGGCACCTCATCCATAACAGGCTTGGGGCTAGGGTCGTGCTCGTCAAAGAGGGGGGGGGGGGAATCAACATCCACTTCGACAGAAAGAAAGGTCTTGTCCTAACCCTTTTTAAAGTTAAGACGACCAATGTAGCTAATTTGAGCCTCAACATCCTCAAACTCTACGACCCATCCAACGTTGTACGAGCTCTCTTTGAGGGTGGCAGCCTTAGATTCCAACTTCTTCACCTTTTCAGCAAGCACTTTGTTCTCCTCAATCACTGCCAGCTTGCTTGTACAGAACAAATCATAAGACTGCCTCAACTCCTCGAGCTTCATGGTCGTTGACTCCTTTTCCTTGTTAGCCTTGGCCAAGGAAAGGTCTAAAGACTTCTGAGTAGCAGTGGAAGCCTTCAGATTCACTTCCAACTCAACATTCTTCCTCTCCATCTCATCGCGACTGCGATAGAGGACAGTGAAGTCAGAAACAAACTGCAAAAAGAAAAAGAATATTAGCGAGAGAGACATTAAAAGGAGAACTGCAAAAATAGAAAAGTAATAAGATACTTACCACGGCTATCCCCTAACTTACCTTCAGGGCTAACTGGTCGGTCCCTATGCTAGATGACCTCTGACGACCTGCTCTGAAAGCTGCTCTCTCGAGCACCGTCGGAGCCAATTGAGGGGAAAGGGAAACAGAAGCCCCCTCAATTAGGGTAGACACGGGAACCAAAGACTACCCTATCTTGGTCCTCACTTCTTCTCTCCTTCTTTATTCCTCTTTCTCCTTATTTTTCCTCTCTTCTCTCTCTCTCTCTCTCTCTCTCTCTCTCTCTCTCTCTCTCTCTCTCTCTCTCTCTCACCAACGCCTCCTCTTTCTTCTTCCTCTCCTGCTCATGGAGAACAGTTTGGGAGCCAGTGGTTGTATCCCCACTCCCAGATTTCTGCTTCTTTAATCGGAGAGCAAGCATAGTTTCCTCGCTGGATCTATCTGAATACTCTGAATCCTTCGAAACCTCTAAACCCTCCTTCGAACCAGAAGATTCTTCGCCGCTGGATCTCTCCTCACTATAATCACCTTCAGCTCCACCCCTGTCAGCTCCCTCACTCTCTTCATCAGAGCTACTTTCCTCCTCGTCTAATTGAATTGGGTCAGCAGCAACCTCTTTTGTGATATCTAGCTAGGGAATACTATCCACAGGTCGAGCGATGAAGCTGGACCCGATGTTCTTATACTCCAAAAGAAATATGGATGATCACGGATGCTCACCATCAACCACGTATTCCCTGATCTTCCAAGCCTTGACCATCTCAGCAGCTCGAATCTCACGAAGAGAAAGTTCTGAGTTCTTTGTCTTCACTGAAAAAGGATAAAAGGAAAATATAAGGAAGACAATATAATAATAGAAAATATAAGAAAGACAGTACAATCAATGAGAAGAACAAAGGCTATGCCTACCTATGTACTCCTACCCATAAAAGGGAATCATTGGTCCCTTGTACCTCACCCCTTCAGTTTGGGGACTAAACTGCCAGTTCCTGGTAATAAACCCCTCTTTCCAATAGTCCTTGTGGGAATCAGGTAGATTGACTACCAATACCCTATCAGGACTCTTATCTTTGAGATAAAGAAGACCAGAGCTTGTTCGAAAGAAAGAATAACAATAATAAATTTCCACAAGGCCTAGATTGGTGCCATAGAGTTGGTTCATTCTATGGACACCATTGATAACTTTCCAAATATTTGGAGAGCATTGTGCAGCAACTATATAAAAATAACTAGAGAAATGCAAAAACAAGCGATTTGGGGGAAAAGTCAGACCCCCCTGGGACAACAGAAGAACATGTATCCAATGACCCTCCTCAATGTCTCTAACATTATTAGGAACAGGGGAACATTCAATGTCCACCCAGTTTGGAATATTGTAAAACTTCCAAAAATTATCTATCGACCTATTGCCTATTCTTGTCATCAAAAAAGAAAAACCCTAGAAGCAATAATGAAGAAATTCCAATAAAGAAAGAAAGGATAAGGAGTTTGAAGAACTTATGAGGTGAGAATCATCTTGAGACGATGCAAAACCATAAGAAAAGAAGATGTGAAGATAAGGAAGAGCTCTAAGACGATAGAAGAAACCTGGGGATGAGAAAATGCAGTAAGTTGCGGAGAACATCTTAAGAATTCGAATGTTTATGAAACTACACCAGAAATGGCTTCTTCAAAACAAGTTTAAACCTCTCAATAATGACGCACAGAGAACGAATAAAATTTTCCGTCTGAATCTACTCAAGAAAGACACTTCGATCCCCAAAGTGCTACTCAATTCACAAAAATACCATTAAGGCTATTATTTAAAATTATTGATGCCAAATTGTGACCTAAAAATTTTAGGGGCAACTATGGGGACCTCGTTTAACTATCCTAGCCTAGATGAGTAGCCCGATTAAGCCCGATCCAAGATGAGGGAAAGTTCGGCCCAAAGTCTAAGGTCGCATACATAACTAATGCAGTTATGACCCATTCAACTCCTAAAATCTCCCAAGAGATATTGTAGTTATTATCGGCTAATGTGGAGGTGCCCAACACCCCCACTCTTCGAAAATTACATGTATATATTGAACCCCCAGCCCGGGGCAAAAAGGACGCAATTGTAAACACTCCCCTGGAGTAAAGAGAAATATAATACAAAGAGCACCACCGTGGACGTAGGCCATTTTTGCCGAACCACGTATATCTTGTGTTGTGTGTGATTGTAGTTGTTTTGTGTTCTTTATTTATTCTGGTGATCACATTTGCTTATTATTTGTGTTGAGATTTATTGTCACCACAATATATATGTCTGTATATATGTATATGACACACAAGGGCATCTACCGTTGGTGTCTCATTCGTTCTCTATCGTCAAGTCCATAGGAATCCCTTATCCTAAGCGGACACCACAAAACACACATAATTTGGGGCGGTCCCTACGCAGGACACCTGCATATGGCCCATACCTAGAAGTAATACAAGAATGGTGATCACCAACCCTACCTCTAGTGGGTGGAACCTCCACGTAGTACCTATATTCCTTACACATCATCAAGTCCACATGTGCCGACGTGTGGTACGTAACCCGTTGCGCGAACTCCCAAGCCGATAGAATGGGCCACTGGTATGTCTACACATAAATATAAAATAATACATATTATTATTCTCATATAATATGTAGAAGTAGTTACTCTTTAACTACCTTAATTCAAGGATATCCCAATCCATATAAATTATAGCTTTCTTGGCTTAACCACAGCATTTTAGCCAATTATTCCACAACTTATTTTAAGCAGTTATCCTACAAATATTTTCCAATTAAATATTAAGTCTCATAAAATCCTCTTTGGACTTAAATCACATTTTCTTCATAATGTATTACTCCTTAAATACCTAGGCATAGTTATTTTTCGAAACTAACCTTTCTCACACATTTAATAATCTTAGCATGTTGTCCTCTTGACTCAACTTTAATCATTCCAGATTATTAATAATTATTCGCTCTTTGATGCCTTTTTCGTAAGGTTTATATGTACATATATACGGAGTTAACTAATTTGAAAAGGGTTATATGTACATATATAATAATTCCTCTAATATGGTTACGTAGTATCACCACACTACAATACACAGTCTCACTCATTCGGCCAATATCTTTATCCTTCGTAATTTATTACACAAAATCCCACTATTTGATAAAACACCCTTTAATAAATTTGATACTTCATAATTTATTATGCATATAATTCATTAAATTGACTACCCCATGCCCAACTCTCGTAACACTAGCCATAATACCTATGTCATTTTTCCCAACTCAAAATTTAATTAATCATACCTGATAAGAACCCAAAAGTGTACATTTTATACTCCGAATAGATGTATTTTAGTTGCTAATTCTCGATAATAATGGTCTTATGAGCGTAAATGTTCAATGTGAAGGCTTGATTATAGTTGCGGTGTCAAAAGCATTATTTCGAGGCAATTTTCAGTCAAATGGAGCTAATTCCCCATTCTCGTAACCTAAACCGAGCCTAAACCTAACCGAACCCCGTGTGTGTTTATTTTGTGCCTTTTTAATTTTTTAAAATTTTTAGTTTGAGTCGTTTTTATTTTTAGGATTTATTTATGATTTTTTAGAGTTTATTTGCATATTTTTCTACTTCTTTTTATTTAGTGTAGTTTTATTTTGATTTTGATTTTGATTAGTTTTTATTTTATTTTATTTTGTCTTATTTTATTAAGATTAGTTTTTAGGAGTTTATTTTTAGTTTTTATTATATTTTACATTTTTTAGGACTTTAGTTTTTAGTTTAATAGAATTTTGATTTTTTATTGTTTTTATTTTCATTTCTTTTTATTTTAATTTTAATCTTTTATTAATAGATTAGGAATTTAATTTTTTAGCTTTTAATTCAATTTTTTATTTTTGGTTGAAAATATTTTTATTTTTAATAGGGTACAAGTTAGACACACAAAAACATCCTACACACTCACCCACACCCAACTCACTCACACCTTAATTTCCTAAACAACAAACACACCAAACTAACCTCCCTCACCCTCACCCTAACTTTCTGCACCCTGCCACACACAACCCCACACCCCATCATCTTCTCCACCAACCCACTCACTCTCTCTCTTACCTCCATTACAATGAAACCCACACCACCATTAACACCATCAACTTTTCTCCAATCAACCTCTCACCATCCCATTTTCTCTCTCTTCCTACCCCTAAACCTTATACCACCAAAACCTCATCTCTTATACTCGAATATAACCCATCGCGACCTAACCTGTCACTGCTCCAAACCCAACTCGGAACCCCCACCGCCAACCCTTCTGCCCATAGCCCGACGACCCGAAACCGATTCTACCCTGACCTAACTTACCCGGATCGTGAACCAACCGGACCCCTGCTCCATAACCCGCGATCTCCTTACCTGGGCCGCTTCATCTTCGATCCTCAAACTTGCAAACCCGAGACTACCCAAGTCCGATGCCAACCCAAAATCGTCCACTGCCCCAACCTTAACCCGCTACCCATCTACAGAACCCGTGTAGAAACCCGCAGATACGAATCTCTGTCCAGTAACCTTCCGACCCGCCTTCGAAACCAACCCGAGACCTCAAAAACCCAACTCAATCCATGTTGCTAAAACAAACACCAAACAAAAGCCAAAGTAAAAAATGTCCCCACATATCAAAAACCCTTTTACCCATTTAAACCCTTTTTAATCCTTTTCCCAAAATACCCCCAACTAACTCATTTTATCCTAATTCCCAAAATACCCCATAACCAAATCTGATTTTTATTCCCTCACACTCTCATTACCTCACACAATCCATAACACACATCTCCCACATGCACACCCCTAGCCTATTTTCAAAATTACCCTTGCTCAATTGCTCACTATAAATGAAGACTCAAAACCATTTGAAGAAAAAAAAACAAGAGAATTCTAGAGAGAGTTAGAGATAGTTTAGTGTAGAAAATAAATTAGGATAAACATCATTTTGTAAATAGTTTTATTTTATTATTTTTATTTTTTTGTTAGATATTTGTGAGGATAAATTTTGTAAGAGATTTAATTGAGTGGATATTTAACTGCAAATCACTTGGATGCCCAATTAGAGGGATTGTATGCTTCAAATTGGAAGATTGAAGTTCAACTTTCTCAAAGAAATTTGGTTTCATTGTTCTATTCTTCTTTACTTTTATTTTAATTGCCTATTAATTGTTTGTTTATCATGTTTGATATTATGTTAGGATAAATCCCCTTTCAAGGGGTGGGGTGAACCCTTATTTGATATTATTTTAATTTAATTTGTTTGATTACTTGAAAATTCTCGTTGAATATTAATTTTGATCCCTCACCCTTAAATTTACGCCTCGAGAGAGGGTAAATGATTTCCGAGAGAAAATCGAAATTATAAGTCATAATATCCATTTTAGATTCGAACTAGAGATAGGGGTTTATTAAGTGTGGTATTATTCCTTAAATTTCAACTCTAATTTCATTTTCTATGATTTATACAAATTTTAATCGATCGATCCTAGCGGGTGATTAATTAAAAGGAGTGTAGATCTATTTTCTAGAGTTGTGGGGGAGTTAAACTTAATTTTCTAAAATATTAATATTCAAATTACACTTGCAACAAGAGTTTATTTGTAATTTTGATATTAATTTAGGAGAATTCAAATAATTAAACTAATTAATTAGAATAGTTAAAATTTGTGGTGTAGTCCCATTTCTTGATTGTTCTCACATATTATTTACCTCACTTTATCTCTTATTTTTGTGTTAGACTTTGTTTTTCATTTTAGTTACTTTTTAGTTAGTTGTTTCCATCTTTCATTTTAGTTTAGTGTTGTTTCACTTCTTCTCACCCAAAAATTGTTTTAAAATTTGAAAAGCTTAAAAAAATATTAGAATAAGCAAAAATCCCAAAAAGAAAATAAAAAATGAATTGCAATTGTTTTTCCCTCGCTTTACCCCCTTGATGTGGATTGACATCCTTACTTACTGCTCTACACTTTAGTTTGTTATATTTTTTTAGGTAATTGAGGTTTTGATTAGAGAACTTTCAAGCAACGACGAAATATACCGAAAAGTTTCTTCAACAAATGGCGTCGTTGCCATTCTTGGGAGCGTGAAGCATTTGGAGCGGATTTCATTTTGTAGTTCATTTATTTTTTGCATTTTTTAGTACCATTTTTCTTTATTCTACAAGGCCTGTAGTGGGACTTTATTACCTTGCTTGTATTGCGGTGCATAAAGACACCATTTATTTTTTATTTTAATTTGTAATAATTAATTACGAAGAAAAGCGTGATAGGAAAACCGGACAAGGTAGAGAGAGGGCTTCCAAAGGTGAGGATTTAGAAGTCTCTCTAACTTGGGTTGGTAGGACTCCCGGGGTCAACTGAGATAGGCGTAATCTCCCCCCGGTTGACTCAAATTTTTCGGCACCCCACGGTGTAAAAATCGTGGGAGTTACGTTTCTAAATACTCGCGCCTCTCCTGTTAGCGGGTCAATTTTGTGTGCTCTTGTGTGATTTTATTCTCGTATTTATTTTAGAATGGTGTGATGAATTAATTGACTAAGACCTACACCCGGTCAGTCAGGAGAAGGGATTTCATCACCCCACTCACTCACTTACCATTGTGTGCTACCCTAGCCATCACTAAATTTACAATCAATCAACTAGGGAGCCCAATAGTAGAAAATTTTGCAAAGGCGATCACACAGATAATTTTTGTGATTTTTATCGCCCACGGACTTAATTAAAATTTGACTACCCTTTCACTAAATTTCAAGAAAAAAAATTGGCTATGTGTTAGTTAGGTTTTATCCTTGACTTGCGTGTGTCCAATTTATTCTTTCGGTAGTCGATTTTTAATCAGTTCATCCAAATCAAGAGTCCATAGTTTTCTTTCAAAAAAAAATCAAAAAATATTTTCTTCTATTATTTTTTTATAAAAAATCCAAAAATATTTTCTTTCCTTTTGAAAAAATTAAAAAAAAATATTTCTCTCCACATGGCCGAAGAACGTCCTTTACGAGACTACTTTGGTCAGTTCCCATTGATACGCGACACGTGTGAGAGTGATCTCGGGCCGTCTCTTTATGATATTTTTAGTGGTTTCACCTCTCTCACAAGTACCATAGATACTCTTGACCCATCCATGCACGCACCTCATTTTCCATCACCCTTGGTGTCAAGTGTCGATGTGTCGCGTACATTATCCTGTACCCATTGTCCCTATGCCGATCACTTGTCCCATGTGTGTCTGTACTTGTCATATCCCTACGAACCCACCATGGAACATGTGTATCCATATGACACTGTTTCGGAACCCACCTCGGCCTACTATCCCGATATACCTAATCCTGAGTAGTGTGAGTACCTGAGTTATTCGTGGAGGCCTGATCACCCTCTCACGCAATACGAATACCAACCCGATGTTGCGGATCCTCACACGCTCCAACAGTTGTCATGGCAACCTTGTGCACCCATTCACGATCAGTATCCTTATAATGCACCAACTGAATATCATCCATTTGTCTCTCACGAAGGTGATCCTTTCGTGTATGCTGAACTTGATCCCACTCCACACACTTCATACTAGTATTCTTCGTATAGTCATAGTTACCCCATGCCAACCACTCTCTTGTGGTATTGATTTTTCCCATCGACAGCTCCCTGGCGTGTTACAGTACGACCATTATCAGCGCACATTCATACCCTAATGCCCACCCGCCCGCCCTAATGCCCACCCGCCCATGGTCCACCGATGCTTTGCATTGTGTGATGCACTTGTCCATACAAGTGCATTGACCCTTTTAGCCTTTATCCAATAACAGTGATGCTTCAGTCTTGTTTAGGGGTGATTATCATCACCCAATTTTGTTACCACTCCATGCATTCCTAGATCTTATCTTTAGGGTGAGATCCCTTCGGTCTGGCTGAAGACATTAAACTTAGCGCTACCGGGAGGCAGCCCGTCATTTCTTGTATGAGTCTCATCCTATTTGGGGGTGGTGTTCCACATCACTAAATGCTATACCATGCTTTCACTCATTCAGGTTTCTTCTTGGCGATATATGTCCACTTCATTAGCGGTTGATTCTGGTAATATCTTTCCTCCCTTCTGCTCCCAATTTTAAAAATGATTTTACTTAACATCGAGGACGATGTTCCTTTTTGTTTGGGGGTGGGGAATTTTATCAAAATTGCACCTCTTTTGAAAATTTTTGATTTTTAAACCTAATTTTAAAATTTCGTGCAGTTCCTTTCATCGCATTCATTGACGTGAATTTTTTATCATCTATCTTTTTAAGTTTAGGAATCAAGCTAGAGAATTTATTTTTTCTAAATAGCTTATGTAATATGTAACAAGGCATGTTACACCATGAATTTCTAGACTCAACAAATATTTGCACACTTATCACGTCATTGCGATTTAGAATTGAAGAGTACTAAAATTCTCAAGAGAACCTTAAGGATCACGAGTAGAGACTTTGAACTTGTGAGATTTGTGCCTTTCACCATTTTAAAGTGTTTTACGCAATCTCTGAGTCACAAGTTGATTCAACTTCGTTTGGGTCCGTATTAAATCGTTGTATGATCTCATTATTCTTCATTAAAAATTTTGGCTTGATCACTGAGAATGACATCTTTTTCGAGTTGTAAGAAATGCGTGTCTTGAAATTTCTCTCGAATACTAGATTTTCACCCATGTACTTGACCCATTAAATTACCATATTCTTCCATATTTACACATATTCCCTACACCCTTACATATCATCTCCATTTATATAGCATCCTTCATTGTTGAGAAATAAAGTGTTTTTGAAATGTGAAATGTCTTCAGTGATTGAGAGTATAAAGAAAGAGAGAAATGAAAAATAAAAAAAATAGAAAAATAGAAAAATAGCAAAAGAAAAGAAAATTTAAAATAAAAAGAGTTTGTAGTAAGTTTTTATGTAATAAAGACATTTGTTCTTCAAGTATAGTACACTCTTCTCAATCTTATCGCATCCATCACTCATCCATCATCCATTATATCACTATCCTACCTACCTCATCCCATCCATCCTACCTATCATATCCTTCTCATCCCATTTCATTTCCCTTCACCCATAAAAATCCATGTTTTCCCCTAGGTGTTCGAGAAAATGAAAGTTAACGTGGTGAATAACTCGACGTTCTCACTATAGTGATTAGCATTCCTTTCATGAGATCATTTTCTTTCTTAATGTTCGTTCTTTCTTATATGTGTGTGAGACGTTTGAACTTGATTACATTTACTCACCTCCTCACACACAAGAGCGATACACTTACCCAAATCTCATGAATTCGATTGAGAGAGTTATATCATTGAGATTTTGAAGTTGAATCGTTGATTCCGATAAGGCAATCTAGGAATTACTCTTATGATACCCAACCCATTTTGACGGATTCACATTACACAAGTTGAGTTTGAGTAAGGATGTGCCTTGTGTATTTACTTAGCTAAATATTTTTACATGCTAGCTTGTATTTCTCAAATTATTTCTCTCATGATGGATTGTGCAATTATTCTACGTCTAATAAGAAATTAACTGCCTTTCAATAAATCTATTTAAATAAAAAAAATTGTGGGTATATTCCCGGCAAACCCTCACAAGACACAACTCGTCCTGTAGCGCAACATATAGGTTTAAAGGCTTGTTGCACATGCTAAGTGCAATTGCAAGTGCCCGCAAAAGTGGTACACTTTTGGTTTCTTATCTGTCTTTCTCTCTATCTTATTGCTCGAGGACTAGCAACGCTCTATTTGGGGGTGGTGTGATAAGCACCCAAAAATGTACATTTTATACCCCGAATAGACATATTTCAGTTGCTAATTCTCGACAATAATGGTATTATGAACGTAAATATTTATTGTGCAGGTTGATTGTCGTTTGTGGAGTTCAAATGCCAAATTTAAAGCAAATGTGCATTAAATGGAGTTAATTGTCTTGCCCCGTAACCTCACCCGAGCCTAAATCTGTCCCTAAATCTACCCCGAAGCCCGCGTGTGTTTAGTTTGTGCCCTTTTTTATTTTTTTTAGATTTTTCCTCTGTCTCGTTTTATTTTTAGGGTTTATTTTAGAATTATTTAGAATTTTTAGCTTTTATTTGTATATTTTTTTTAGTGTGATTTTATTTTATTTTGATTTTATTAGTTTTTAGTTTTTATTAGGATTAGATTTTTTTAGGATTCCATTTATTTTATTACATTTTACATTTTTTAGGATTTTAATTTTATTTTTAATTGATTTTAATTTTAATTTTTATCTCTTTTTGGTTTTATTTTTAATTGAGTCTTTATTTTATTATTAGAGTAGGATTTTTTTTTTAGATTTTTAATTTTATTTATTTCATTTTATTTTTAGTTAGTAATTTTACTTTAGGTCCAAATTAAACACACACATAAACCCACTCACGTCCTAAAATTTATGTACCTTACTACACCTAAACAACCCCTCACCCACACATACTTTCCTTACACTCTCACCACACACCAACACTCCCCTCTCCATCTTCAACCTCCCAGCACTCTATCTCTCCTCTATCCTCTATTAACACACACCACACCTAACTACACCCATTTCCTCTCTCATCCATTAACACCACACATCCACCACCATCACCACCTTTAACCCAAAACCATCTCTGAACTCATACCCGAGACCATCAAACCAACCCGGGTGTTAATACAAAAATTAGTCAGCTGACATGGACCAGTTTATGATAAAGACACGTGTCATTCAATATGGCGTAATTTTATGCACCGAGCAACTTGACATGACGAGCTACTCAAAATACCGAGAAACTATTTGGGAAGACCAAACGACCAGAATAGGTTCAATGATTATTCTTATTATATACGGATACATATGCCTATCTAATAACGGCGTATTGTCTATTGATATGGGAAGTCCAAAGGGATATAAATACATTGTGATACCCTCATAACGGGTAAGCTATCAGAGGAAAAAGCTAATCAAGATTAAGGCAAAAACACCTAGCAATACAAGACAGTGGATGTAGGCTATTTCCTTAAGGCTGAACCACTTTAAAAATCCTTTGTCTTATTTTTTTATTCATATTTATCTGTGATTAATTAATTAGATCAAATCTAGTTTTTTATATCAATAGATTGGCGTCGTCTGTGGGAACGACTATACGTAGCATTTTTCACTAAAAATTCATCAGAAATGTCTGATATCCCAGAATCTAGCCATAGGAACAACGACGGGAATCCCCTGAATTGTTCGGCTCCTCCAAATACACAAGATATCACTGGGATCCTGGTAAATCTAGCTCGGGGACAAACGGCCATGCAAGAAACCATGCGACAGTTCATCCAAACTGTCCAAAATGGAGGATTTACCCGATCAGGACAGCATAGCATTCGTAGAGGCATGCGTCCACCGACCTCCAGATCTAGACACACTGAAGTTCGTCATGCCGATAATTCAAGTGATCCATCCTATCATCCTGTCTTAACTTCACCTATAAGACTTCTGGATTCTCCGGAAGATGTTACTCTAATTCCAAAACAAACAAGTGCACTGGAAAGGTTGAGCAGAGTCTCTCCGTTCGATCGTTTGGGCCCTAGGAGGAATAGAAATCCTCCTCGAATTGCGTCGAGAAATTCTCAATGACTAAATGATTTAAGGGAAGGCTTAGCCCAGTCACATCCCACTCTCAAGCGTGTAGCTCGTATAGAAAAATCCCAAGAGGAGAATTCTGCGTGATCTGTTGGTCATAAACCAGAGGCTAGAGATGATGCATGAAAGGGTTCTATTCGGAGATTGGAACATAAGTTAGGGGAGATGGCTAAGGCCACGAACCCCCTCCAAAGGACCTTTATCAAGGGATTTCCATTTATACAAGCAATTGTAGATTTTTCCACGCCATCCAAATTCAAGGCTCCTGTGGTCACGCCCAAATATGATGGAAAAATTGATCATTTTCTCCACATAGAGCAATATCAAACTACAACTGACATCTACGCAGTCCCAGATAAAATGAGGTGCGGGGCATTCTCAGGAACCATCACTGCATCTGCTCAGATATGGTACAATAGCCTTCCTCGGGGGAAGATCGCAACCTTCCATCAGTTGGCCGAGATCTTTATAGGTAAGTTCTATTTTGGTGCATATAGAGTCATTAGGGATTATATCACTCATTTTAATAACGAGAAGCTGGAGGTCATCGATTATGAGGAGAAGACAGCCATCACGGCTCTCATGAGTGGTCTTTTACCAGACAAACTATACTATACTCTGGTTAAGGATCCCCCAAATCCATGGCTGAATTGATGGACAAAGCACCTAAAATTATAAATACCAAAGAAGCTATGGCTGCGAAGAAGAATGTAGAGACAAGGATCAAAACTAAAGCTGAAGGCAAATCGAAAAGGAATTATCACAAGAATAATGGTGGGAGCAGGCAGTCGCAAGGCAAAGAAGCATTAGACCACATGAGGAGGTATGGGAATTATACTCCCTTAAAGGTGGATATAAACCACATTATGGAAGAAATCAAGAACCGCGAGGAACTGAATTGGCCAGGAAAACTGAAGTCAGCCCTTGAAAGAAGGGACCAATCCAAGTACTGTGAATTCCATAAAGATCACGGTCACATGACTAAGAAGTGTATAGCTCTCCAGAATGAGATAGAAGCACTCATTAGATGAGGAAAGCTGAAGTACGTTAATCGCTAGAGTAGTTGTAGGACCAATAATAGAACTCGACAGAGGACCAAGTATATTTACCGACCAAAAGATAATAAGAAAAGGGACCATGAAGATGACCCCGAAGACGACCCCAATATCCCAAAAAGGCCAAGACAACCTGAGCGTGAGGTATTTTTAATTCATTTTGGTTCATTCCATTGTAACATGATTACAGGTGGGGATGCAAGAGGGGGTGATCATACCATTGAGATAAAAGCTTACCTCAATGAGGCACAAGCTTGTTCTTATATACAGCAAATAAATTTGTCATAAGAGGATTGCTCGAGGAGGGTTAAAAAAGATAAGATGGTTATCGATTTTTCTAAAAATGATCTGGAAGGTGTTTTATATCCTCATGATGATCCCCCAGTGATCAAGATGAGAATGAAGGACATAATCATATTAAGAGTACTGTTGGACAATGGTAGCTCGACGGACATCATGTTTTATCCATGCTTCGACAGTTTGGACTTAAAACTTAGTCAACTGGAGCCATATCATAAGCCCCTTATTGGGTTCTCTAGAGAGAAAGTTTTTCCACTCGGGACGATCATACTAATTGGCACCTGGCCTGCTTACAGATCAGAAAAGGTGAGCTTCTTCATAATGGATAAAAATGTCCCATCAGCCTACAATATAATCATGGGGAGAGTAGGATTGAAAAAGTTTAAAGTAGTTCCATCCACTGTACATCAGTGTTTAAAGTTCCTGACCAACTTTAGGGTTAGAATTATGAAGGGAGACCAAAAAGTAGCTCAGGAATGCTACTACTCGTCTGCCGAGCAAGAAGAATTGAACGATGCAAGGAAGAAAAAAACCACTTATCAAGTGGACAAGTCTAATGAATCTGAGATTGAATCCCTAAACCCTAGAGATGAAACGGAGCTCGTTAAAGGCCAGGTCATGGAGGCAACGAAGAGAATTATTCTGTATGATGAGAAACCAGAAAGAACAACTCATATTGGTGCTTCACTTAATCCGATATTAAAGCAAGAGCTGGTGGCATTTCTGAGGCATAGAAAATAAGCATTCTCATGGAGTCGTGAAGATATGCCGAGGATAGATCCAGCCTTCCTGTGTCACAAGCTCAATGTCAATAAATAGATCAAACCAGTGAAGCAATGAAGAAGAGTTTTTAGTCCGAAGAAGAATTAGTCTATTCAAGAGGAAGTAGAAAACCTATGGAAGGCTTCCTTCATTGAAGACGTCATGTATACTGATTTGCTAGCTAATGTGGTGATGGTGAAAAAGAATAATAACAAGTGGAGAATGTGTGTTCCTTCTGCCCAGGATAGATCAGCTAGTAGATGCTACTTCGGGGCATGAATTGTTAAGCTTCATGGATGCCTACTCCGAATACAATCAAATTAAAATGATGTCAGAAGACAGGGAAAGTACCTATTTTATTACCCCGCGAGGGACATATTGTTACGATGTTATGCCTTTTGGTCTTAAAAATGCAGGTGCAATATACCAGCGGCTGATGAACAAGGTGTTCGTAGATCATATCGGTAAAAATATGGAGGTGTATGTCGATGACATGTTAACCAAAAGCAAGAAAGCTGCTGACCATATAGCCGATTTGAGCCAAACATTTGATCAGTTGGAGAAGTACTAGATGAAGGTGAACCCGACTAAGTGCATTTTTAGTGTATAGGAAGGCATGTTCCTCGGCTATTGTGGGTACCCAAAATTCAGAACTATGGGCCTGGACGAGTAGACCAGTCCTGGCGGCCCAAAGTCCAGGCCCCTCATCTTTTATAATTGATCCGGTCTCCCCCCACGATCCCATGAATGGAAGTTATGGGGGAAATGGAAAACGTGGAGGAACCCATCACCTCCACTCATCTACATGCACATGTATATATTAAACCCTAGGTCCGGGGCAAAAGGACAAGTTGTATTCTCTGTAATCACTCTCTGGAGTATATAGAAATAATATCGACTGCACCACCGTGGACGTAGGCACATCTTGGCTAAACCACGTACATCCTTTGTTGTGTGATTGGCATCTTGTATTCCTTGTTCTCATCTTGATAATCTTTCTCTCATATTTATTTGGGTTGCATAATAATTGCTTCTACAATTGGCGCCGTCTGTGGGAAGCGTTCATCTTTCCCTGAGAAGAGCCCACATCAAGAAAGGAAGTTAAGATGTCTGGTCATAGCAGCAATGCCCCCCAAGCAGGAGATATTCAAGAGCCACCTGCTCCTCGCAGGATTAGGTCTGAAGCCCGACGTTCAGATTAGAGAGCTCGCTTGGAAAGACCAACTTCAGAAGAGAGTCATGGACCAATTAGGTCCACGCAGATATCCAGGTTGATTGATGCGTACGAGGCAAGGCTCCACGAGCAGAGGGATTCTTCTCGCAGATAAGAGGCTGAGAATGCTCGCTTGAAAAGAAGACTGGAAAGACTAGAAAGGGAGCTTCGCCCTGATAATCGAAGAAGCCCATATCGCACTCCTAGCCCTCAGGCGAGAAAGTCTCGCAGCTGAGGAAGGAGCCCTAGGCGAGAATCTCAAAGGGACGAAGGAGGCGAGTCAGACGATGACCTCCGCGAACAGCTGCGAAGAGCTCGCCGCCACCAGAGCCCGGCTCGCAGCGACGAGCACATACGAAACATGGTCCGCAGGGATATGGACCAGCATCCCGCTCACCACAGAACAAGATCAACTAGAGAGCTCGCGAGGAGAGCTCTCAAAACCCAGATGAAGTCACCTTTCACAAGATAAATCGAGGAGGAGCAAGCTCCCAAGAAATTTGCTATTCCAAGGTTCCAGATTTACGACAAAAAGACTGACCCCATCGATCACGTCAGGCAATACCGGCAGGCCCTGACCCTCTGGAGTCACCAGGATGCCCTGATGTGCCGTATTTTCCCCTCAAGCCTTCATAATGTAGCATAGAAGTGGTTCGAGAGGCTCCCCCACTGGTCGATCAAGAATTTCAAATCCCTAGCCGAACTGTTTACGGCCCGATTCATTACCAGTAGCTCCCATCCCAAAAGGATGGATGCTCTACTTACAATGAAGAAAACGCCTTAAGAGACCCTCCGAGAATACGCGAAGAGGTACTGGGAGTTATTCAATGAGATTGAGGATTGCGCGGAGCAGGTGGCAGTGGCCTCCTTCAAAATTGGGCTCCCTAATTCTTCCCTCCTCTACCAATCCCTGACGAAGAAGGAAGCTATGACTATTGACGACCTTATGGCCCGAATCGAGAAATACGCAAAGGTGGAAGATGTCACCCGCTCTAATACAGGAGAAAATGGTCTAGCTAAGCTCACTACCAAGGTAGGTGAGAAAAGTGAGAACCAGAGGAAAGGAGGAAAGAACGGGGGCAAAAATGGCTCCAAAAACGAAGGGAACCAGGAGGCATCGAAAGCATTTCAGGCGGTCAACACCGTCTTCAAAGAACCAATTTACAAGGTTCTCGCAAAGATCAAGGATGAGCCATTCATGAAATGGCCTAGGAAGATGGGGGGAGATCCCTCGAAGAGGAACAATGCGTTGAGATGCGCTTTTCACAAAGAGGGAGGGCACAAGACCGAGCACTGCAAAGCTCTTAAGTCTCACTTCAAAGAATTGGCCCAGTCCGGGCATTTGAACGACTTTGTGGAGAAAAGGGCATAGAAAGTGACTGCCAACAGAGAGATGAAACCCGACAATGTACTGGGGGATGATGCTGGACACGAGTTTGCCGTAATTCACGGAGTATCTGACGTCAAGCAGATACAAGGTAACTCATCTCGAATGGAGATGAAAAAATTTACAGCGATAATGCAGGCCTTTCAAATCGATCCAGCAAAATCACAGTCAGGAAAGCGTCGGCGAGTAGAGGACGTCAACTATAACAAGCATATTGTTTTCACGGATGAAGATTTGATGGGAGTAAGGACCCCATATCATGATGCCCTGGTCATTACACTCAGGATAGCCAACTTTGACATCGACAAGCTACTCGTCGATCAAGGAAGCACATCCGATGTAATGTACCTCGACCTGTTCAGGAAATTGAAGTTGAGCGTCGCCGACCTAAAGGAAGCTACTGTACCTTTGGTCGGCTTCGCTGGGAAAATAACCATGCCCCTAGGCAAAATAGTGCTGCCAGTTCTTGCTGGGAACATCTCCAAGATGATTGAGTTTTTGGTAGTTGACATCGAATCACCGTACCAGGCCATCCTCGGTAGAGGATGACTTCATGCAATGAAGGCGGTCTCCTCGACCTACCATCAGAAGCTCAAGTACGTAACTGAGCGAGGAGTGATGGAGATCCACGACGACCATGCGATGGCAAGGAAGTGCTACATAGCAGCCATCCGACCAAAGCCAGAGAAGAAGGCCGATCAACCCAACGAGGACGTTGAAGAACGTGTGATACCTTCTAAATAGCAACTAAAGTATGGAAGACCAGGAGTAGAAGAGACCAGGCTCCTCCCCTCCGAGCGTGTCATCGAGGACCTGGTAGAAGTTATAGCCGAAGTTGGTGACAGTAGCAGAGTCTTCTTGATTGGAGCATCTCTCACCGATCAAGAACAGAAGGAGTTGACGACCTTGCTGAGATATAACATAGATGTTTTCGCATGGGAACCATACGAGCTTCCTGGCATTGATCCTGATATGGTCTGTCATCAGCTGCACGTCGACCCCACGTTCAAGCCAGTCACGCAGAAGGCACGAAGAACCGCACCTGAGAAGGCTAAAGCGATCGAAAAGGAGGTCAAAAAACTGCTAGATGCAGGATCCATATGGGAAGTATAATTCCCCAAGTGTTTGTCCAACCCAGTAGTAGTTCCGAAGAACAATGGAAAGTGGAGAGTTTGCATCGACTTCACTGACCTCAACAAAGCATGCCCAAAGGATAGTTTCCCCCTCCCAAAGATAGACCAACTAGTAGATGCCACTGCAGCTCACGAGCGAATGAGTTTCCTGGACGCATACTCAGGATATCACCAGATCCCCTTATATGCCCCAGACCAGGACAAAACAGCGTTCATCACGACGGTTGGGTTGAATTTCTACAAAGTCATGCCATTTGGGCTCAAGAATGCAGGGGCAACCTACCAGCGGCTGGTCACAAAAATGTTCAAGGATCAAATGGGAGACACAATGGAGGTCTACATCGATGACATGATCGTTAAGTGAAAGAAGAAGGAAAATCACCTCTCAGACCTGTCAAAGACCTTCGAAATCCTCAGGAAGTACCGAATGAAGCTTAATGCGAGCAAGTGTTCCTTCGGTGTCCAGTCAGGAAAATTTCTTGGATACGTAGTCAGCAAGAGAGGCATAGAAGCTAATCCAGACCAAATCGATGCAATCAACAGGGTACAACCACATCGACCAGTCCGAGATGTGCAGAAGCTCACTGGAATACTCGCTGCCTTAAATCGCTTCATTTCCAAATCCTCCGAGAAGTGCAAGCCTTTTTTCCAGCTTCTAAAAGGGAATAAACCAATAGAATGGAGCCCGGACTGCTCGCGAGCATTGGACGAGCTCAAGTCTTACTTAAGCTCTCCACCACTGCTTGTCATACCACAACCAATGGATTCTTTGTACTTATACCTCTCGGTATCCAGTCACACTGCCAGCTCGGAGTTAAAATACGAGGTCGAAGGAATCCAACACCCCATTTACTATGCGAGCAAGGCCTTATTAGACGCCGAGCAAAGGTACGTGCCATTAGAGAAGCTCACCTTTGCACTAGTGATATCCTCGAGGAAACTGAAGCATTATTTTGAAGCTCACTATCATCGTCCTTACATCGCACCCCCTTAAGGCGATCCTAAGGAAAGCGGATTTATCGAGCAGATTGTCTAAGTGGTCAGTCGAGCTCGGCCGGTTCGACATCTAATTTCAACCAAGGACCGCTATCAAGGGTCAGATCCTCGCTGATTTCATAGCCGAATTCACTGGCAAAGAACTCCCCGACAAACCTCAACCAACAAAGCAAAAAGAGAACCCAACAACAGTGGAAACCTGGAAACTATTCGTTGATGGAGCTTCCAACTCAAAGGGGGCAGGCGTAGGCATCGTCCTCATCACCCCAAAAAACACCATCCTTGAGCAAGGAATCAGGCTTGGATTTGCAGCCTCCAACGACGAAGCAGAGTACGAAGCCCTAATAGCTGGTATCCAAAAGGCACAAATTCTGGGAGCAAAACATTTACAGGTGTTCGGCGATTCTCAACTAGTCTCCAATCAGATAAGTGGAGATTACAACGCGAAGGATGAAAGGATGGCATCCTACCTCGCCCTGGTGAGAAAACTAATGATGAGCTTTGAGGAGATCAACATCCAGCAGTTTCCCAGAGGGCAAAACAGTCATGCCGACGCCTTAGCAGCCCTAAGCTCGGCAGTTGATTCTAGTCTTAAAAGGGTCATTCCCATCGATTTCCTCATTTTTCCAAGCATTAACCACAACAGCAAGCTACCAAACGTGTAACAAATACTCTAGGTGGGATCAGCCCCCAACTGGATGGACCCCTTAAGAGACTATTTAAAGGAGGGCACGCTCCCCGAGGACAAGAAAATCGCCCACCAGATAAGAGTCAAAGTCGCTCGCTTTCACTTATCCATAGTAGGCGACTTGTATAAGAAGTCCTTCTCCGGTCCCTACCTTAGATGTGTCCACCCAGGCGATGTCGAGCAAGTGCTGCGCGAGCTTCACGAAGGAATCTGTGGAAATCATGTCGGAGGAAGATCTCTAGCCTTTCGAGCAATGAAGGAAGGCTATTGGTGGCCATATATGCAAAAGGACTCCGCAGTATATGTCCGCAAATGCCCAAAATGCCAGCTTCACGCTCCAATGGTCCACCAACCAGCCAGCGACCTAAAATCCCTGACCAGGCCGTGGCCATTAGCCCAATGGGGGATGGACATTGTGGGACCACTACCCACTGCTGCCGGCAATCGCAAATACCTATTAGTTGCAACTGAATACTTCACCAAATGGATCGAGGCAGAACCATTGGAAAACATCCGAGACGCTGACATGATAAGATTCATATGGAGGAATATAATCACTCAATTCGGAATCCCCAGAACCATCATCACTGATAATGGGACACAATTCGAGAGTGGCCCCTTTCAGGACTTCTGTAACGAGCACGGGATCAGGCACAACTTTAGTTCGGTGGCCTACCCTCAGAGCAATGGGCAAGCAGAAGCTTCCAACAAAACTGTGATCGATGGATTGAAGAAGCGACTAGAGCGAGCCAAGGGCGCATGGGCAACCGAGCTACCCATGTCCTATGGGCATACCGAACAACTCCTCGGCGAGCAACAGGAGAAACCCCATTTTCGCTAACATATGGCATGGAAGCAGTCATTCCACTATAAGCGGGCTTGCCAATAATGAGATCCGACCTTGTCGAACAAGGCCAGAATGATGGGGCGTTGCTCTCTGAACTCGACCTCGCTGACGAGCGTAGAGAACTGGCCCTGGTGAAGCTTGCGAGCTATCAGCAACAGCTCGCAAGGCATTACCACAAAAGGGTTAACCCAAGAAGATTCCAAGTTGGGGACTATGTTCTAAGGAAAGTCCTGGACAACACAGTAAGGTCATCAGACGGCAAGCTAGGCCCAAACTGGGAAGGACCCTTTAAAATAACTAGGGACGACCTGCAAGGTGCATATCATTTGGAAATAATGGAGGGCAGAGAGATACCACGAGCATGGAATGCAGCTAATCTCAAGAAATTCTATTTTTAAATTCTCAAGGAATTCTATTGTTGAATCTTTTTCTTGTATTTGTTATATGAAAGGAATAGTTCATTCCCCTTATTACTAATGAAATCAGTAAACTGCATTTTATCACACATCTTTTTCCAAATCACAGGCACAATGGTCGATATAGCAGGGGAATACTCCTCCTCAGGTCGTCGTCATGAAACACGAAAGACCTCTTAGACTTGCCCTTGGCAATATATAAAGCCCTACAGAGGATTCTTAGGCAACACGACCAGATTTTATACTGGCCATCAATCCTACTTTGGTTGAGCAAAATCCTGATCGGATGAAGACATCCAATACCTGGTGTGTCCTCGCCAATTGCCCTACTTAGGCCTAAGGGAGTGTGACGACACAACCTAAAAGGTAAAATGGGGCATAATGGTATTTTGATATTATACTGGACTGGGGGGACACTTGCATGGAAAAATAAAAAGGATTATGAAGCAATAAGAATATAAAAAGATTGGATGAACACGTTTAGTCGGTAAAATCGCCCAAAACACGAGCTTTTCATTGATCTCTTACATTTACAACAGTGATAATATATGTTTAGTCGGCGAAGCTCGCCCAAAGCATTTACATTATCAAAAAGGACAAAACAACTTGTTATATTTACAACAAATATAATAAACGTTTAGTCGGCGAAGCTCGCCCAAAGCGTTTACATTATCAAAAAGAAAAAACTTGCAAAAAATTCAAGGAGGAAGCCTCTGAATAATATAGTCTGCCACCCTAGCTCTTCGTCCATCATCAGGAGCAGGGACCGGCTCTTCCACAGCCTCATCTGCATCTAACTCCAACAGTTACCGAGGAATAGCATCAATAGGGATCCATCTATCATCCCTCATGAATGGATTGGGCATCAGAGTGGAGGAGGACATCTCGTGACGATACCATAACACTGAGTTCCTCGGGACCTGGAGTTCTTTCAAGGCACTCAACCACCCTCTGATGAAAGAAAGTTCTTCGAACTCGGATAATCTTGTGGGAGCATCTATCCAGCCTTGATCATAACCGTTAGCCCATACTTGTCGAGGACCCTTATTGAATAAATTCCGTAAACGAGTAACGTTCCTTTGAAGCCCAGCAGCAGTTACATATGCTCGGCGGACATCATCACGGAGCTCTTCCATCTCCTTATCCCGCTGTTCTTCTGCTTCCCTGTTCCTGCCCCTGGTGCTCCTACCAGCTCGCGGGAGGGGAGGACAAGTGGAACCTCGCGGCATAGTAGGAGTATGTCCAGCTCGCGAAGATGAGGAGCCTTGCAGAATCGCTGAAACAGTGCTCGGCACATGCTCTCTAAGTAGCAGGACTTCCCTCCTCAGGTTTTCATTCTCCTACTGCAGGAATTCCCCAACTTGATTTATCTCGGTGGCCTCTAGCAACCTTGCTCTCAGTACATTGACTTCCTCTTGTACAGAGGCATCAATGCCTTCCATCTCCCGGAGCTTGTCCTTCAGCTTAGCCACTAGCTCGGACTGATCCTTATATTTTTGGTTCCTTGACCTAAGAGACTTGCAAAGACTAACAAAGGCATGACGAACCTGAGGACTGGCATTGGGACCAAGAGACCTGCCCAATTGAGATGTGGCAGGAATATAGTCTTCTACATCAGTCAACTACAAGACATAAAAGGGAAAGGGAGAGAGAAATCAATTAATGCATTGGAAAAAGAAGCCTTTTATTTCATTAATAAAGGTCAAGTACATCGAGCAGGAAATGGAAAAATTACAAGTTAAAGTACAAAAATAGTCCTAAGAAAGGATTAACTAGTGACCTCAGGCTGCCCAGAGGTGGTTGGATGCTTCCCCTTGTCAGCAGCAGCAGAGGCATCCCCCTCTACAGAGATTCCCTCATTCGCCTGGGCAGGACCAGCATCGGCAGGGGTTGTCTGAGAGGTAAGATCAACACCCTCGATGGATGGGGCAGGGGCTTCTTCATCCACGGTTAGCCTTGGACCCGGGTCATGCTCGTCGAACAGAGGAGACTCAGCATCAACACCAGCAGCTAGGAGGGCCTTGTTCCAGCCCTTCTTGAAGTTCAAACGACTGATGTAGCCTATTTGAACTTCGGCGTCTTCATAAGCCGCAGTCCATCCAGAGTTGTATGAATCCTCCTTGATGGTGGCTACCTGGGACTCCTTCTCCTTCAACTGCTCGGTCAGAGCCTTGTTCTCCTCCACAACAACCAACTTGTTTGAGAAGACTAGGTCATAGGCCTGCCTCAACTCGCTCAGCTCCTTGACTGCCGCATCCCTCTCTCGGTTAGAATTGATAAGGGCCAGATCAGAGGAAGCTTGGGCGACATCAACAGCCTTCAGATCAGCCTCCAACCGAGAACCCCTGACTTCCAGAGCGGACTTCTGCTGCTCTAGCTCGCCATTCATCCTCACCAAGTCGTCGCGAGAACGGTAGAGCACAGCGAAGTCCGTCACAAACTGCCAAAAATAAAGAAGAAATCAAGAAGGAGAAATAATTAAAACTTGTTAAGGAATTGAAAAGGGAGAGAACCTTACCAGGGCCAGTCTCTGGATAGCTTGGAGGGCTAATTGATCAAACCCCAGCGCCCTCTGGCGATCTGCAGGAAGAACTGCCCTCTCAAGAAATGCAGGAGCCAGCTGAGGGGAAGTGGCAACTGAGGCCCCCTCGGGCAATGCTGACACCGGGACCAAGGCTTGCCCAGCCTTCGTCCTCGACTCCATCTTCCTCCTCTCTTCCTCTCTCTCCCTCTCCAGCCTTTTCCTCTCCTCCACCTTCTTCTTTTCCTCCACCTTCTTCCTCTCCTCCTCCTTCTTTCTCTCCCTCTCTCTCACCTGCTCTTCCTCTCTCCTCTTCCTCTCTTGCTCCTGAGTGGAAGACCGAGAGCCAGTAGCCACAACCCCAGAAGAAGACCTTTATTTCTTTGACCTCTGTGCAAGAAGCACATGGTCCTCATCATCATCGTCTCTAATCAGGTTCTTCCTGGGAGGCATCTCTTCGCCTTAACTATTGGAAGTGCTCGATGATCCTCTAGCTTCAGAATCCTCTTCAGAAGAACTGCTACTATCAGAGCTCCCTCCACCCAAATTACTCTCAGCTCCTGCAGGCTCACTCTCAAAGCTGCTCTCCTCTTCGTCCAACTGGATAGGCTCAGCAGTAGTCTCTTCGAAAGAATCAAACTCTGGAACACTATCCACAGGCCGTGCAATGAAGCTGGAGCATGCGTTCTTGTACTCGAGCAAAAAGGCAGCAGACCTAGGATGCTCGCTGTCACACAGAGACTCCCTGATATTCCAAGCTTTCACCAACTCCGAGATACGAACCTTGCTGAGAGCAGGCTCCAAATTTTTTGTCCTCGCTGTGGAAGAAAAAAGCAAAAAAAGGTTAGAAAAGTCACAAGTCAACAAAGGTTGAAAGAACAATACAATGTCTACCTATATATTCTTCCCCGTAAAAAGGGATAGTGAACCTCTCAGACCTCGACCCTTCAAACTGGGGAGGGAACTGCCAATTCCTAACGAGGAAACCCTCTTGCCAGTAGTCCTTATGGGAATCAGGTTGGTTTACTACCAATACCCTATCAGGACTCCTAGCTTTGAGGTATAAAACACCTGAGCTAGTTCGAGAGAAGGAATAGCAGAAATAGATCTCGGCAAGTCCTAACCTAGTACCATACAACTGGTTTATTCTATGGACGCCATTTACTATCTTCCACACATTGGGCGAGCACTGTGCGGGAACAATACCGAAATAACCAAAAAAAATGCAGAAATGGATCATTAGGGGGGAAAAGTAAGTCCCCCCGAGAGAGCAACAAAACATGGATCCAATGGGCATCCTCTATATCCCTAATGTTCCTAGGAGGGGAGGCACAACATTCAATATCTACCCACTCAGGAATATTGTAGAACTTCCTGAACTCAGAGATTGACCTATTTCCAATCTTCGCCATTAAAAAACTCTAGAAACTCTACAAACCAAAGAGAAAGTGCAAAGAAAGGGCACGAGAAACTTACAAAACAGAAGATCGATTCGAGCGATGAAGAAACACGAGCCCAAGACGACTAAGAAGCAATGGGAATGGGGATTCAGAGAAGAAGGTACAAGGCGCTAGAGTTCTCAGAAGAAGGAAGAGTACTGGAAAAGCTGAAACGACGGATGAAAAAGTGACTATCCCAACAAGCCTTCAATTCTAATCATAGCGCACGGATAGCGAAGCGGGTGCCGCCAAAGCAACTTCACATTTTTTGAAGAATCACAAATCAACCATAATGGCTGATCATTTAAATCCATTGGACCCATAAACATGGCCCAAAAAATTTAGGGGCAATTGTGGGTACCCGAAATTCAGAACTATGGGCCTGGACGAGTAGCCCAGTCCTAGCGGCCCAAAGTCCAGGCCCCTCATCTTTTATAATTGATCCGGTCTCCCCCCACGATCCCATGAAGGGAAGTTATGGGGGAAATGGAAAACGTGGAGGAACCCATCACCACCACTCATCTACATGCACATGTATATATTAAACCCTAGGTCCGGGGCAGAAGGAAAAGTTGTATTCTCTGTAATCACTCTCCGGAGTATATAGAATTAATATTGACTGCACCACCGTGGATGTAGGCACATCTTGGCTGAACCACGTACATCCTTTGTTGTGTGATTGGCATCTTGTATTCCTTGTTCTCGTCTTGATAATCTTTCTCTCATATTTATTTGGGTTGCATAATAATTGCTTCTATAGGTATATTGTGAATCAATGAGGTATTGAAGAAAATCCTGATAAGATAAAAACCTTGCTAGAACTACAATATCCAACCACTAAGAAAGAAGTGCAGAGCCTCACAAGGCGCGTACAGCTCTCAACAGATTCGTTTATCGAGCAACAAATAGATGTCTTCCATTCTTCAAAGTTCTTAGAAAGACCCTTGAGTGGAATGACGAATGTAAGAAGTCATTTTTAGAGTTGAAGAGATACTTGGAAACACCTCCTTTACTGTCCAGGCCGGTGTTGGGAGAAAAATTATATTTATAGTTAGGTGTTTCAGAAAGTGCAGTTAGTTCGGCTTTAATATGAATAGAAAACGGAGTGCAAAAACCAATCTACTATACGAGCAAGGCATTCAGGGAAGAATAGATCAGGTATCCAAAACTGGAGAAGTTGGCATTAGAGTTGATTAAGGTGAGCAGGAGGATGAAACCATATTTCCAAGCCCATACAATAGTGGTATATACTGACATGCCACTCAGAGAGGCATTACATAAGCCAAAAAATTTTGGAAGATTAATGTATTGGGCAATAGAGTTAGGGGAGTATGACATTATCTATGAACCAAGATCTTCTCTCAAGGGGCAGGCAGTGGCGGATTTCATCTCTGAAATTACATACCCAGATAATTTCGATCAATAGGGGGATAATGCAGGGCAACCCAAAAATGCTGGAGATTTAACAGAAATCATTCTCGATCAAATCCAGGTCGCACACCGATCAGAGGAGATGGTATCCAATCAACTAGAATCTTCCAATGAGGAGCCAGAGTTGAAGGATAAAGAAAATAAGCGCCAGATATTCCATCAAGGAGTCTTGTCAGACCAAGGGTTTGATGATAATATCCCTATATGGAATTTGTATGTTGATGGCTCCTCGTGTGCAACAGGTTGCGGAGTTGGAATTATTCTCAATAGTCCAGATGGGTTATATATAGAATATGCTCTGCATTTCCAATTCAAAGCTTCTAACAATGAAGCTGAGTATGAAGCAATAATTGTGGGCCTCAGCTTAGCTACGTCATTGAACACAGAGGAAGTTATGGTGTTCGGTGACTTGCAAATAGTGGTAAATCATATGCTCAATCTTTACGCGATGAAAAGAGAGTTTATGTCACGGTATTTGGCTAAATCCATGGAGATTGTATCCCATTTGACAGTCGTCTAAGTGATTAGAATACTAAGACTGGAAAATACGAGAGCAGATGCACTTACTCGGTTAGCTTCAGCTACGTGCACCGAGTTATGAAGAATAATTCCAATTGAGATACTGGCAAGCAGAAGTATTGTTGAAGATTTAATGGTGAATTTTATCGCTTCGAATATGGGATCTTCATGGATGGAACCCATGAGAGCTTATATCGAAGAAGTCACGTTACCAGTCGATCAACTTACATCTAAGAGGTTGAATTTTAAAGGTGTCAGATACGTTTTAAATAACGGCGTCCTCTACAGAAGAGGGGTGATAGCTGGTTTGCAAAGATATGTTCACCTAGTAGAAGTTAAAGATCTGACAGAAGAAATTTATGAAGGATCTTGTGGAGCCCACGTGGTAGGTATAACTCTCTTACAGAGAATAAATATACAGGGGTACTACTGGTCAATAATGCGTGCTGATTGTATGGATTCTACCATGAAATGCAATAAGTGCCAACAATTTTCTACTATACGAAGAACTCCTCACGCATAGTTAAAACCAATCACTTCCCCTTGGCCATTTTCCATATGGGGAATAGATTTAATCGGGCCTCTGCTAACTATAAGAGGATGATTCAAATATTTAGTGGTTGTTGTAGATTATTTCATGAAATGGGTGGAAGCTGAACCTCTCATCGATATGGCCTACGAAAGAGTTTATCAATTCATTTGGAAGAATATTATTTGCAGATATGGTCTGTCACAGGCTTTTATCACTGATCATGGTACCCAATTTGATAATGAGGAGTTCATTGCGTACTATTTATAGTCTAATATTCAAAAGATTCACTCAGTTTTGGGTCATCCCCAAAGTAACGGGCAAATAGAGGTGACGAACAGAACTCTATTGAATGGGTTGAAGAAAAGGTTGGATGATTCTAAGGGAAACTGGATAAATGAGTTACACTCAGTGCTATGGGCTTACTGAACAAATCCCTGAACAGTAACTGGGGAATCTCCTTACATATTAGCTTTTGGGAGTGAAGCAGTGATACCTGCTGAGTTAGGACTACCTACTCATAGGGTTCTGAATTTTAATTCTTCGGTAAGCAATTTGATGAGACGTTTGGACTTGGACATGCTTGAAGAAGTCAGAGAAGACGCAGCAATTCAAAATGCATCTTATCAGCAAAGGACTGCCATGTTCTAGAATAAAAGGGTTAAGAAATGTGATCTTAATGAGGGAGATTATGTGCTCAAGGAGGTAATTCAAAAGCACAATAAATTGGAAGCGAATTGGCATGGGCCCTATTGTGTCAAAACTGTTGTTCGACATGGCACTTACAGAATAGAAACACTAGAAGGAGAAGAATTCAAGAATCCTTGGAATGCAGAGCACCTGCGAAAGTATTATCAGTAATGTAACTACACATGTACCCCATTATTTCATAATAAATGAAAACGCGAATTTCTCAATATTCATTTGTGTTATTTTTTTCGGAGTACTAGTGCTACACACTAACCTAACTCAATAACACCAACAAAGTTGATTGTCATCAGCACAAACACCTATAAAGTTGGTTGGCAGCAGCAATAACACTAACAAATTTGGTCGGCAGCAACAATCACCAACTACAAGTTGGTCGACATCAACACAGCCAATAATGTTGGTACAATAATCGAACAAGGCAAGGGCTGTTTGATTATGGGTGACCCAAGTGGCATCTAAACTAGGCAAAAAGATGGGTAAAATATCCACTACCTAGGCACTAAGGCAATTATTTACATAAATAATTGCTAGAACTAAGAAGGAACATGGGATAAAAATAATTCCATTGCTTAGGCACTTATGGGTGATAAGTCACTACAGCTAGGTAAACATATGGGACAAAGTTCCATTGTCTAGGCAATCAAATAAACAAAGGAGAAATTATCCCTTTATAGATATACTCAGTAAAGTAGAACATTATTATTATTGATCTGATAAAGATCGACAAGATAGATATCATACAATGAATTTATTTCAAGAAAGTAAATTTAAATAATGTTGATTCTTCTTCATTAAACAATCACTAACAAAATACAAATAGCCTATTCTATTGGTTTCTTTCCTTCCGATTTAGGTACATGATCCATTCCAGCTGGAGGATCATATAGAACGAAAGAAGAGTTGATAAAATTTAAATCTTGCAGCATTTTAGTGTTTCTCGAGCTAGGACGATCGAGAAGATGTTGAGGTCGGGATATCTCAAAATCTTTATAAAGATTGTAGTCACCAAGGTATTTGGAAATCAAACACTGAGGAATAGAGTGGGATAGAAATCAGCTAACATCTAGTTTAAAAGGAGGCACTGGCAGATCAAGTAATCCGGGCTCATACAAATCCTACAACTATGCTCCTCGTTCGACCTTAATCACATTTAAAGCGTTCAATCAACCCTACTTGTATCCTTCATTGTTGGCTTGTTTTAACCTGGCATCGAGATGACATAAATCTTCATTATATCCCCCCATCCAAAACTCTCTAGGCTTCTTATGGAATTTATAAGTCAATCATTCAACATGATGATGAAGCCGTTTCACCAAGTTTTCTTTACTCTCCAACACAGAACTCTGGTTTGACAGTTTCTCGGTAAGAGTTTGAATTTTTTGGGACATCTCAACTAAAGCTTAATTTTTGGCTTCAGTTGAATAGCTTGATTCTCTAAGGCCTATTGAGTCCTAGTCTCTTCAATGCTACTCCGACCAGCTCTTGCTCTACCCCGCGAAGAAGATGTAGGTCTGGCCCTTTTTAAAGTTTCTAACTCTTCCCTCAAAGTGGCGTTCTCAATCTCCAAAAATGAAAAACCTTCATCATTAATTGGGATCAGAGCTCCAGACGAAGCAGAAGATTTTAGCTGATCCAGTTTTTCCCTTAAAGAAATATTTTCCTCCTCAGCAGCTTAGCAATATTTCTATGCTCCTCAATCTCAAGTTTTAACACATTCTCTCTCTTGTTATGGGATGAAACAAATTTGTCATAACCTGCTCAGCACTCAACTGTTGGTACTTCTTTTCATAACCTTCATACAGAAGAGAAGTGGCTTCCTTGTGCTGAATTTGAAGTTCTTTGATCATACCTTAAAGATCTTCAATCATTTCGTAGTAAGCTACATTATTTGCCACAACTCGATCAAGCACACTACACCAAATCTGTTGAATTGTCACGGTCATTGACCTTGACAAGTTGGACTTGTCAAGGTCAATGACTGTGATAATTCTAGGGGTGATAAATTTTGTTATCACGATCATTGATTGTGACAAGTTCATTAAAATTGTCACGGTCATGTAACGGTCTATGACCTTGGTAAGTTTTGTCACGGTCATAAACCGTGACATTTAATAAAAGTTATCACGGTCTATGACCGTGACTATTTTGGGTAGAATTGAAAAAAAAATTATTGGGCAGTATGGGGACTGCCACTGCCCAGCAGTATATTTGTACCTGTTATAGCAACGTTGTACGTGTTCAAACATCATATATCCAAATAAAATAGAGATAATTCAAATATACATTCAAAATAATATGCATCATGATATAACCCAAATATAATTCAAATGTAACAACTTAAAACAATTCAATTCAAATAATGTCACTACATGTCTAAGGTAAGGTTACCTCTGAGGAGGTGAGTAGGCTACAGATATACGAATTGACACACCCAGTAATATACATCGTGCCGTATTGTTCGCCCAACCTCAATGGGGAGATCTCCTTCCCGGGTATCACATGCGTGATAAGAACCTTAAACTCGATGTCTTGAATCGAACGTCCATGAGCTGGCATACCCTGGATGGTATTTGGGTCCCTCAACCCCTGCCCTATCTAATGGCCATCAAATATGTCCAGTAAAAACACGCACAACCAACCAAGTGTGGACATCGATCGGTCGAAGGGTATTTGACCATTTTTGTGTAGTGGCAAACATTTTAAATATTGGTAAGCATCGATTGCTCATTCAGAGGCATCAGATCCAAGAATATCGACTATTTATGCCTCAGTGAAATCTGCATGACCAGCTTTGAAGTAGTCAGTACACTTCTTCATCAACTCTGTATCATAAGCTGACAGCAGTTCCATCCTGGCAATAAACTAGCAAGGAAAAGTAAAAACAGATCAACAATAGTATAACTATACTAAATAAGTGAAGGAGAAACTCAGAATAAATAACAAAGTCCATTTTACTGATCATAAGAGAAGAGGGTACAACCAAAGGTACAACGAAAGGGAAAATAAAAAAACAAAACAAATAAAGAGCTGAACAACTTTACACCTTCTCCTTATTCCCTACAACATCATCAGACGACTTTGAGTAAGGAATTGGTTGCTCAGTGGGCAGTTGATGTTGCTCGGTAGAGGGTGTTATTTGTTGAACTTGGCCAGAGGACTGAGGGATAGTAGCAGTAAATATTTTTTCTATAACTAACAAATAAGATTCATTAGATCCAGCTTCATCTTCTTCTTCTTCTTCAATAGCAGGAGGAGGGCCATGAATGTGTCTCTGAAATAACTCAGAATCCTTAGTAACATTCAACTCTTTCAAAGCAGCAGTCCATCTATCCCTGAAGAATTTTACACTTGCATACTCCATTTGGGTAGAGGTAGCAGTTATAGTTTTATTACACCTTTTGTCCCAGCCATAGCTAAAATCCTTCTTCACAGCAGCTCTTCTCTTCATCCTCTCCGAGGAAGTATTTTCCCTAAGAAGCTCTTCGACAAACTTCACCTTCTCCTCAAGGTCTCTCTTATGCCATTTATCCTCTTCAATCTTGCCCTCAACTTCCACTTTACTGGAAACAATAACTTTTTATTTCTCCTCTACCTCCTTGGAAACATTTATAGCTTATTTCCGAGCTGTATCGACCTCTCGCCGAGCTGTATCAGCCTCCTTAGCAACTTCCTCAACTTTTTGTTAAACTATTTCAGCGGACTTGATTCTATTTTCCCAAGAAGCTCTGTCCTCCTTATACTTCTGTCGGGACTCCACTCAAGATTTTGACAACCCAATAAGGGCTTCTTCCACTCCACTGGATGAAGTTGAAGCCTTGATATCCTTATCCTTCTCCAAGATATTATTAAAGTACACCAAAAGATGTAAGAGAAAAGAATCCCAAGTCAGAATATGAGCGTTGTATAAAGAGGAAAAATGGCAAGTAGATGAAACTTACTGATGCAAGATATTAGGATGCCAAGTCTGTAATCTTCTCCCGAGGAGTAGAAGTCTCAGCATCTCTACAGTCAGGAAGAGTCCCAGACCTGATCAATTTTTTTAGCCAAGCCAGGAGCAATGAGAGCTGGAGCACTAACTCTTAAAGAAGGTACCTCAACACCAGAAGGTTGGGCAGCAGCATCCACGGTCTTCTCAGCAAGACCCCTTCTCAATCTTCTCAAATGAGCAGCTTCAATCAAAGGTGTTGCCTCTTCTTAAATAAGGAAAACCCCTTCAATCAAAGGTGTTGCCTCTTTAGGAGCAACATGGGGCTTCTTGTTGATAATATTGTCAGTTATGAGTACTCCACTAGATGGATCAACATCCTTTTTTTTAGTCCCTTCAGTTGGGACATCATATTTTCTCTTCTTCGCCCCATCAACACCAGGGGCAACCTTAGCAAAGAGATCAGACATTCTCCTTTTCTTCATCATCAGGTCAGCAATAGAAGTACCCAAGTCAGAGAAAGATTCCTCGATAAATAAAGAAAATGCTGGAGCCTGATCAAGGTCAATCACCAAGGGAGGAACAAGAGGTCGAACAATAAAAGAAGAAATGGTGGTCTTATATTGCAGCAAATAGGCAGCTATTTCTTGATGCAATCCCCAGATAAATTTTAAATCTTTTATATTAATATCACTCTCTTTTGGGGATTTTCTTTTACAGTCAACTGCAACGTACACAAAATAAATATCAGTGACACATTTTATCAAACAAAAATAGTGCTAAATTGAAAAATTAAAATAACCTATCCCATTGCCATAAAGTGGATATCTGGGACCTTGGCACACGTCTTTCCCTTTTGACGGGGGGTTTTACTAATTTTTCATCACAACCCCATGTTCAAAATAATCCCTATTAGCATCAGGGAGATTGACCTCTAAAGCTATGTTAGAATACCTAGTTTTTAAATAAAAGGTGGTATCGCTAGTAACCCATTTATAACAGTACATAATTTCAGGAATTCCTAGACGAGTTCCATGAATTTGGATCAAACTATGTACGCCGTTAACTACCCTTTATGTATTTGGATCTATCCTTACAGGAACAATATTAAAATATTGGCAAAATTTCAAACACAAGGGATTAGGCGGGAAAGAAAAACCACATTCTGCTACAAAAATGAAAGGAAACCAATGTCCCTCAGCTAGAGAAAATAAATCAGAAGGGAAAGGTGGTTCTTCCAAAGTAAACCAAGAAGGAATCCCAAAATTAGATCTAAACTTATCCAATGATTCGATTAAGTAAACCATGATGGCTAAATCGAAGAAAGAAGGAAGAAATTCTTACAGAAAAATCATGAAATCAGCTAAGGCATATGAACTGAGAAGACGATCGAAAGAAGAAAAGTGAGAAGACAGAAAGTTTGAGTATCTAGATGGCAAAAGGTAGACAATAATATATTTTTATCGCCTTTATATACATTGCTTTGGAAAATGGGAAAAGTAATGATTATAGATAACGGCGATTGCGTTTTCGACAGCTAAAAAGTATAAGTTCCTAAGCGTTCACAAAAAAATCAAAATATTTACAAGTTTTCCACTTCGCGCTCAAAATTAGTATGTTGAGAAGAAAATTTCACAAGTATCGAAGCGCTATAACCAAACAAGGCATGGGAAAGTGTGCCCGAGCAGCTTTTGGGCATAATATTTCACACTCTCGCATCCAATCTCAACTATGAAATATTTGGGGCTTCTGTTGATATAAAAATTAATCAGTTGACATGGACTTGTTATGATAAAGACACGTGTCATTCAACATGGCATAATTGTATACACCGAGCAACTTGACAAGATGAGCTACTCAGAATCTTGAGCAACTATCTGGGAAGACCAAACGACTAGAATAGGTTCAATGAATATTCTTATTATGTACCAATACATATGCCTATCTAATAACGACGTATTGTCGATTCACATGGTAGCCCAAGGGCTATAAATACATTATAATACCCTCATAACGGATAAGCTATCAGAGAAAAAAGAGAATCAAGATTAAGGAAAAAACACCCAGCAATACAAGATAGTGGACGTAGGCCATTTCCTTAAGGTTGAACCACTTTAAAAATCCTTTGTCTTATTTCTTTATTCATATTTATCTGTGATTAATTAATTAGATCAAATCTAGGTTTTTACATCAACACCGAGCTCAACTCAAAATCCATCTAGCCCCCATACCCAGTTCTAAATCGAACATAACCACCTTCGGCCTACCCATTGCCAACCCTCTGTGGCTTGCCTCAAACCGTCGGCGTTACCCTACTAAACTCAGAACCCAGTTGGGATCTCGTACCCATTTCGCCATCCATCCCCCAACTTGAAACTCGAGTTCAACCAGCCACTAGGAACCAATAACCCGAGACCCTTACCATGCCGTATGGAACCCAAGTGATGTAATACCCCGTATTTTTGACTATATTTATTTTGGGATTAATTAATTAAATTGCGTATTAATTGGAAATTAATCCGGGTTAATAATACTAATGTGATGCGAATTGGTATTTGATTATGTACATATATGATTATATATGAACTTGGTATTATAAAATTTGTCGTGGGATTTATATACGGCATTTTAAAAATTTTGTTGAGACGCGTGGGACCGCCGCGTCACGGTATAAATTTTTATTTATAAAAGTGAATTTAAAATCTATAATCCGTATGGTCGTTTTGAGTGCGTCAACGCGTCCGGAAGGGTCGAGATAGTCAGAAAACACTAGCCGGGGGTATAATTTGGGTCCCGGGGTATTTTTAGGCCATACCGGTAACTTAAAGGGTATTTTAGTAATGTGGTATTTTTGGGTAATTAAAAGTGACGAAAATTGAGAGTTGTAATCTGATAAGGGATTGACCCCAACCAACCTTTATTAACCCCATAAGCTACGTAGGTTATCATTTAGTCTTCCAACTCTCCCAAAGAAAACCCTAGCCACCATAGCCATCTTTGGAAGAAGAAAGCTTGAAGAAGGAGAGAGAGAGAGAGGAATTCTGCAGAGATTCTTCACCAAATCAACACCAAATCCGAAATCAAACCAAGGCAAGTGATTTATTCCATTTAAATTTCAGAGAATGCTTCTTCCATGTTAGATTATTCATAAATTTTGTATGTTCTTGGAAGATAATGAAAAACCCATAAGATTGGAGTCATTAGTTTAAATTCTGGGATATAGGTTGCATGTAGAATGTTACTGGAAGATTATATTAAGAGAATTATCGACTTTTGTTATACCAAAAAACGGATTTAAGATGAGGTTCATGACTGTTCTTGAGAAAAATCAGAAAAACTAGGTTTTTGATGAAGATTGATCCATATGTAGCCTATAGTTGTTGAAATATTGATTTATGGACGTTAGTAATATTGTAGGATTGTTGTATGACATTACTATAACGTTATATTTGAGAATCATACGTTAGAAATAAGTTTTGGGACGTTTTCAAATCTGCAGAACGAAGCAGTCCGTAGCCATACCTGTTCGATCGATCGATCGACATTCATCAGTCGATCGATCGACTAGATCGATCGATCGACCTTCCCAGAATGAGTGAAATTTTCCTTAATATGATTTTAATGATGGAAACCCTCGGAGAATATGTTTGGAGACTTTGTGAATACCCTTAGATTTAAGGAAGACCAGTAGGCATGATTATGAAGTGGGACTTTAATCAGAATGTAATTTGAGGAATTATTCTAAATAAATGAAATTCGTTATGTGAGTTGATATTTGGGTTAATAGTACAAATTTGAATAAGTTGATGAAATAAGGTTTGGGGCAGAAGTAAAGACCTTAGGCATAAAGATATCATATGTGAGAATTATGGAAACTTAGTAGTCTATTCGAGATAGGTTTTAAGTTTAAGGAATTACGACGTGAGACGTGTCAACTATTTTAAATTATATATTATCGGATTACTTGAAATATATAAGTTTGGGAAAATGGTATAATGATTGTAGAAAATACCTTATTAAAATGGTGATATCTAAGATGTGTGAATGCTTAGTATATAGTTTATGTGTATGACATACCTACCATACTTGCTATCACGGGAGGTTACGTTCGCTTAGGACCCTCTAATCCTTGTGTGCCTACGGGGGGGGATATAGACTGGTACCTTGATGAACATAGGTCATTGAAAGACTTATTGTGATATTAATAAGTCCGCTGACCATGGGAGCGTAGGTATGTGCGTGACCCATGTGATGGTGACTGTGTTCGCCTCCACTATTTGTGATTTGTGTTATCTTAACTATTCCTGAGAGATTCGGAATATGTGATCCTTATGTATGTGATGTACCGGGATGGATAGCAGAGTATGTGTGCACCATAGCTTAGATTGCGGGGTGCTTGTATCGTATATTTATGATGTGAATAATATACATTAAATTAACGGAAATCCTCATGTTAATGTTGTGAAAATATTACGGTATTGTTTCGAGATATATAATGAGTTAACTGATAGTTATATCAATGGCATATTTAGTAACTGAGTTTACGTTAAACCTCTATTTAATTACAAGCGTTGTTATGTTAAATGGAACCTAGTAATATGGGTAGAACCTTTGGCAGTCTAGCTAGTTATGTTGTCAGTTAGCTAGTAGGATGGGTCGATATAGATGGGTACTTACGTTAGGAGTGCACAGTTAGTCGAGAGGTGAGAATTTAATGTGAGTGCACGTCCTAACATGTACTTTGCATTTAATGTTTTAAATGTTTTTAAAGCACTTGCAGGTTTTTAAAATGATTTCCACTTTCGGGCTCTGACCCATTTGCTTTCAAATATATTTTCTTGTAAAACCATTTTAGGTGCCCAGCCACAAGGACACCAAGCATAGGATTCTCATTCAGGTGACGAGCTGTAGCTGTTTGTGGAAGCTACAGGGATTTGCATGTAGACGCTTCTCTCATTTGGATTCCAGTCTCAGCATCTATCAGTTGTAGGGCATGTTGCCCAATTCTATTAGACATTTTTACATTTCAGTTTTCAGACTCTAGCATGTATTGCTCAGTATTCAGTTTTTAGTTATTTACTTCAGTTTACTTATCAGTTGTGGGATTTGTATTGAGGAGTTTTTCCTCCAGACTTTATTTACTCTATTGTGATGGTTATTCGTTTTACTTCAGTATGGTGAATGGTGTTATTTAGTTATTCATTACTCTTGTTGCATGTTAATCAGATTTAATAAAATTTGGCACTTACTTTTTAAATACTAGGTGGTTAGAAATAATAAAACGTTTTCGACAGTGATGCTATTAACTGAGCCAACTTGGCATTTTGAATTAATTTTATAAAGGAGTAGCTACCCGGTGTTTAATTAGTCGGGATGTCACAAGTGACCCTTCTCCAACTCGTGACCCATATGCATCCAAACCCATTTCCTATTTAACACACCAAAAGCGTTTCAACCATTTCCAAAAGCCAAACAAGACTCCACCTACCAAATGATAAACCAAAGCTAGGACAAACTCCAAAATACCCACACGTGTTAAACCCATTTAAAACCCCTTTTAAACCTTTTACTAATTATACCCCCAACACAGGTTTTGTAACCCACTTACCTCTTTTTTTCATATTACCCTCTTAACTAAATATGATTTTAATTCCCTCACCCCTCACTCTCATGACCTCACACAATCCATGCACATGTGTGCATTTCCCCATTTTAACCCCAACTTATCCTCATACCTCTCATGTCCATTTAATTATTACCCAATTTACCCTTAGCTCCATGCCTATTATTTAAGGAAGAAGAAGATCAGTTCAAGAGCTATGAGTTTTAGAGAGTTAGAGAGAGAAACACTTTATATTTTTTATTTTTTTCGTGAGGTTTTTATTTTTATTTATTTTTATTTTTTTTAGAGAAGTGTGAGAAATTAATTGTTGAGTGATTCAATTAAGTGTTTGTATGTAATTGAATATTGTGAAAAGCTCAAATTGAATGGATGTTGCTCAATTTCAATGGAGGATTAAAGTCCAATTTTGCAAATCAAGGAGACTTGTTTGAAGATTTGTCCTCTTACCTTTCTATTTTATTTGTTTATAGCCTTGATTATTTGTTCATCATATTTAAAATCATGTTAGGCTAGATACCCTTTCAAGGGGTGGGGTGGACATTATTTGATGTTAATCTTACTTTAATTAGCTTATTCAAATTAAATATCCCTTTGATGATTAATTTTGCACTCTTACTTTTGTAATTACTCCTCGAGAGAGGGTAAATGATTTTCGAGAGAAAATCAGAATTCTAGTTATAATACCCATTTTAGATTTGAACTAGAGATAGGGGTCTCTCAAGTGCGGTATTATGACTTGAACTTCAACTCTAAAATTTATTTTCTATGATTTAAACTAGTCTACTAGATCGATCCTAGCGGGTGATCTATTAAATGATGTTTAGATCTATTTTTCAAGAGTTGTAGGAGTGTTAAATTTAATTAACTAAAATGTTATTATTAAAATTACATTTGCAACGAAAGTTGATTTGTGATTTTGATACTAACTTGGGATAATTAATTTTAATGAACTAATTAATGTTGATTAACTAAAATATTCAAAAATATTTTGAGTCATCATATCCTTTGATTGTTCTCACTTTTATTTTCTCACTAATATCATATTTTATATTTTTATTTAGTTAGGTTTACTTAGTTTCATTTTTATCTCATTTTTTAGTTAGTTATTTTCATCTCTCATTTAGCTTAGTATAGTTCCATTCACCTTTGATAATTGTTTTAATATTTGAAAAGTTTTAAAAAAAAGTAAAAAGTAAAAAAAAAAAAAATTGAGTTGCAAATGTTTTCCTCTCGCTTTACCCTCTTGATATGGATTGATACCCTTACTTACTTCTACACTTTAGTTTGATGTTATATTTTGTAGTTATTTTAAGATTTTGATTGACTTGACTTTCAAACAAATAGAAACACTCAACCAAAATGCTCGAACTCACTCCTTGTGCCCGTATTCTAACTAAATTTCACCTAAACAAGTTGACACACTTATAAATTTCCTATCTCTCACCCTCTAGGTATAAGCATTCCTTCTAATACATTATAAATTATAAATTTAATTCCATATAATAATTACTTGGCCGTCTAGCTACTCAAAATTATTATTCACTCAAATGTGGATATAACAATGTTCCATCAATTTATTAACCCATAAATCAAAGTTTCCTCTTCCTTAACGTTTCTTCTCTTAGTGTGTATAAATCAATCAGGAAATGAGTAACAAAAACCCAAAAACCAAGTCTACAACAAAAAGCGATGAAGAGAGAGAAAATTCCCCACGTCGCTCAAATTACTGTGGCTCTCGTTCGCATGACATGGTGCGTCGCTCAAACGACCCACAACGTCATTTGAGCGACCCCTTGTCTCTTCCTTTCTACACTTCTCCACTCCCATTCTTCGCAATTCTGTAACACCTCGTGTTTTTACTAATTAATTTAATTAATTAATTGGAATATTTGAGAAAGATAAAATTTTGGCTTTAATGGTCTTTAATAATTGAACATGTTGATTTCTATATTTGAGTAGTAAATTTTCAATCGAAATTAAAACGGAGTTATAATAACATGTTAGAATTGTTTTTAAAATGTTTTAATATGTAGGTACGTTTTTGTTGAGTTCAAGAATATTTTTCCTACGTGTAAATGCGGTGTTTTAAAGATTTTATTTTGATGCTGGGGTCGTTCAAACGACAAAGTATGTAGTTCGAGCGACAAGGACGGTGGATGGATTAGAGTCCTAATTAGATTTTAACTCTTAAACCCTTTATATACCAAAACTAATACGGGGTGTGACACCCCGACTAATTAAATACCGGGTAGCTAATCCTTTATAAAATTAATTCAAAATGCCAAGTTGGCTCAGTTAATAGCATCACTGTCGAAAACATTTTATTATTTCTAACCACCTAGTATTTAAAAAGCAAGTTGCCAAATTTTAATTTAAGTTTGATTATCATGCAACAATGTAAAGAAGAAGTAAGTAACACCATTCACCATGCTGAAGTAAAATGAATAACCATCACAAATAGAGTAAATAAAGTCTGGAGGAAACCCCTCACTAAAATCCCACAACTGAAATAAATAAACTGAACAATACATGCTAAAGTTTGAAAACGGAAATGTAAAAGATGCTCTAAATAGAAATGGGCAACATGCCCTACAACTGATAGATAGTGACTCTGGAATCCAAAAGATAGAAGCGTCTATGAGCAAATCCCTGTAGCTTCCACAACCAGCTACAGCTCGTCACCTGAATGAGTACCTATGCTTGGTGTCCTTGTGGCTGGGCACCTAAAAATGGTTTTACAAGAAAAGATTTGAAAAGCAAACGGGTCAGAGCCCGAATGTGGAGTTATATTTTAAAAACCTGCAAGTGCTTTAAAAACATTTAAAACATTAAATGCAAAGTACATGTTAGGACGTGCACTCACATTATATTCTCACCTCTCATCTAACTGTGCACTCCTAACGCAAGTACCCATCTATGACGATATAAACCACTAGCTAAGTGACATCATAACTAGCTAGACTGTAATAGTTCCTACCCTTATTACCCGGTTCTATTTAACATAACAACGCTCGTAATTAAATAGGGGTTTAACGTAAACTCAGTTACTAAACATACCATTGATATAACTATCAGTTAACTCATTATATAACTCGAAATAACACCGTAATATTTTTACAACATTAACATGAGGATTCCCATTAATATAATGTATATTATTCACATCATAAATATAGGATACAAGCACCCCGCAATCTAAGCTATGGTGCACACATACTCTGCTATCCATCCCGGTACATCACGTACATAAGGATCACATATTCCGAATCTCTCAGGAATAGTTCAGATAACACAAATCACAAATAGTGGAGGCGAACACAGTCACCATCACATGGGTCACGCACATACCTACGCTCCCATGGTCAGCGGACTTATTAATATCACAATAAGTCTTTCTATGACCTATGTTCATCAAGGTACCAGTCTATATCCCCCCCGTAGGCACACAAGGATTAGAGGGTCCTAAGCGAACGTAACCTCCCGTGATAGCAAGTATGGTAGGTATGTCATACACACAATCCATATAACAATACTAAGTAAACACACATCTTAGTAATACCGTATTTTAATCGTAGTACATATTGCACTCTCGTACTAACTATAATTATCACAATTCGTAGTATTCCGGTTTGTAATTATACGCGCTATAATTCATCCTCACATCGCAGTAGACACTCACGTCTTAACCCAAATGGTTTATTGGATATAACTCTCGTATATAATTTACTCCTCTCAATAACCCAAAAGTCCCAAATCTATCCTTACATCATCAAAGAATGTTAACTCTACCCTCGAACCAGTTTTCGGGACTCCAAAAATCAAAACAGTCCAAAAAGGACCAAACTGTCAACTCGTTAGAAGTCTCATTCGAACGAGACTTCGAACGAGTTTGGACTGTCAGGTCGTTAGAAGTCTCGTTCGAACGAGGCTGTTCGAACGAGATCCCAGTTCGTTCGAACGAACTGACCCTTCTAACGATATCTCGTTCGAACGAGATATCGAATGAAATCCCCACTCGTTAGTAGCGACTGGTCAACTCGTTAGAAGCTCGTTCGAACGAGTTCGTTCGAACGACCTGGGGGCTGCTTCTAACGAGGTACCAGTTTCGGCCCAGATTTTTCCCCAATTCGTTTTTCAACATTTTTACTCCTCAAATCTACTCCAAAATACGTCCCAATGATTGATTTAAGATATCTAAACAATTCTAAAGACAATATAACCACATCCTATCACGTTTTTATGGATTAACTCATCCTAATCATCCATCAAATTTGCAAATATTAAACTTTCCCCCCAAATTATTCATGAACAAGAACCCTAATTTATAAACCCTCAATTCATCAAATTAAATCCGTTTTTGTTTCACCCAATCATGTATAATCATCATATAATTTCGTCCCATACTATTCTACGTGCAAATGGTCCTCAATAATCAAATTCTAAGTCCAATTAACATGGGTTTTCATTTATCTTCCAAGAACAATTTGTAAAACATCAATTTTCTAACATGGAAAGAACATCCTTTGAAATTAAACATAGTTAAACCACTTGCCTTGTTTGTCTCTGAATTTGGTGTGGATTCGGTGTAGAATTTCTGCAGAATTCCTCTCTCTCTCTCCTTCTCCAAGCTTTCTTCTCCAAAAGGCTATGGTGGCTAGGGTTTGCTTTGGGGAAACTTATGAAAACCTAATTTAATAAACCTCCGTAGCTTGTTGGGTTAATAAGGGTTGGTTGGGTCAATTCCTTATCAGATTACAACTCTCAATTTTCGTCACTTTTACTTCCTCAAAATGTAAAATTACCAAAATACCCTTTAAGTTACCGGTATGGCCTAAAAATACCCCGGGACCCAAACTATACCCCCGGCTAGTGTTTTCTGACTATCTCGACCCTTCCGGACGCGTTGGCGCACTCAAAACGACCATACGGATTATCGATTTTAAATTCACTTTTATTATCAAAATATTATACCATGACGCGGCGGTCCCACGCGTCTCAACAAAATTTCTAAAATGCCGTATATGAATCCCACGACAAATTTTATAATACCAAGTTCATATATAATCATATATGCACATAATAAAATACCAATTCGCATTTCATTAGTATTTTTATCCCGGATTAATTTTCAAATAATACGCATTTAATTAATTAATCCTCAAAATAAATATAGTCAAAAGTACGGGGTATTACACGGGGCTGGGAATTTCAAAACACTTTTCTCTCAAACTTTTCTCCAGTAAGGTTCTCCAAACATATTTCCTCTCGTCTTCAACCCCTAGCCCCAACTTTTAACAAGTTATAACTCAAGAATTGAAGATTCAATTGGTGCTTTCTCAGGAGGAGTTCAACCTTCTACTCAAATTTTTATCCAATTAATATCAGGCATGAATACTCTATTTCTTTCCTTTAGTATTATTCGTTTTAAGTGTTGCCTAAACCTTAATTTCATGTTTTTCTTAAAATAAATTAGCAATATATTTAGAAAAATCACTAAAACTTGGAGCTATTTTTATAAAATCTTTTAATATGAATAATATTCATAACCCTTGGGTACCTAGGATTTATGAATGAATTTTGGGTTTTGTTGGTATAGGTTGCATGCAAAAAAATCCTAGTTTTGAAATAAATGGATTTGGGAAGTATAACTCATATAAATTGTGTGGAGATAATGAAATTGATAATATGATGTATAAATGATGAAATTTCAGTGTTTATTTTAAAATAATTAATTGGGATCAATTTTGGTGAAATTAAGATTTAATTGAATTGATCTATCTTGTGTAGTTTTGTACAATGATTATTATAGTTGGTTGTGTGATTTATTGGTATTATTATATTGCCATTATGACGACGAGTTTTGGGTATTTTTCTCTCCCTATATTTTAGGATGCCCTCTAGGTATGGGACTAGTGGGTAGGCCTTTAGATGATTTACGCCTTCTAGGTATGGGACTAGTGAGGGTAGAATATCGTAATTTTTATCATATTGGGTGTGGGCTGATTTTCGGTATTTTATCATCGTTACGCTAGCCTAGGCAAGAGACTAGGTCGTGATTTAAGTTAGAAATTCATCCTATACATCGGGTAGGACGTATTGATAACTTGGAGACCCTTAGGTATGGGACTAAAATATATTTTGAGGATCTCACGTTGATAATAAGGGTGGGGGATTTGGTTAATTGTGAAATAGAGAAAATTGAGAATTAATGCCTAAAAAAAATGGGTATTAAAATTGGTGGCGACATAATGTGTCAGGGACCGACGGTTTAACCGGTTCAGCTTGGACAATTTATATCGTGTCGTGTGTGAAACCTTGTCATATTGCGGGGGATCAACAGTTTAAACGAATTTGGCTGACTATTGACAATGAGAAGTGTGACACTTTGGTGGAAATTACCACCCGGGGTGGGAGGACCCCCATAATAAAAAGTGAGAACATTAATAAAACTGGGTTAATTAAATGAGATTAAAACCGTGAGACTTGGGAATTTAAAATCATATTGGTGTGTTCTTTTGAAATGGGGATCTCTGCGGAGAGTTAGTGATTTACATTTATCGTGTTTAATTACTCGTTTAATTAGAATACTCTATTATGATATTTATTGCGTATAATGCTATTATATGGGTTCACGGACCCTATTTGAGGGGAGTAATGTGTATTCATGCTTGGGGCTCTGACTTCGTGCGTTGACTAACATTTTCAGGTATTAGTGCTGGAGTAGCTGCATAGGATTTTTGGAGTTATCGTCTGGAGGTACAACTGGAGACTATTTTATTTTAATACTTTACTTTAGTTTAAATTTTCCTTTTCATTCGTATTTCATTATGAGACATCATTTGAGTTTTATTAGGTCTTTTGGTTTCAAGGTTGTTAGAGGAATTCAGTTGGATATTCGCAGTTATTTTCATTCAGTTTTAATAAATTTATTATTAAAGATTGGAGCTAATTGAAGTTTTAGCATGTGATGGATCTCTTATCGTTCAATTGTTTGTATCATTTGGGATTAAATCAATTATTAATCTTATCGATGAATTATTTTATTATCTCATATCTGTCACATGCTGAGAACGGTATTTATTTACTCACAACTGACTAATTTTTGGTGGCGGACGATGACAGAATTAGGCGGGGTGTGATAAGTTCATAACTTCCAACACAATTTAAACCCAGAAATCCCTACGAATTCAATAGTAGTTATAATACAATCCACTGACAATTTTCAATGTCTATGTAAATAATTTTAGTGGGTAGTATATGTTAAGGCTTCTAAAGTTTGGGCATTCCTCCAGTTCCAACGTTGTTAAATTTCAGCAACAAAGGGGTATTCATTTGGGGATATACAACATGATTTCAGTCCATAAATTCATGTAAAAATCCCTACATTTAATCATTTACTTTCTTCCCAATTTTTCATCAAACTTGAATAAATCTAACATCAAAAATCAGATTCTCCATACTAAATTTCTAAGATTGTTCCTACATATTAATTCCTTCCTCTACATATGTCATTAATCATCTACAAATCAAATATAATAAGCCTTAAATCCCAAAAATCTCAAAATATGATTTAACTTTAAATCTAAGCATGGTGTTAACGTTCATATGAAAATAGCACAGATTGAATAAATATGACAAGATAATCCTTTCCTGGGGTTGTGTAGAAGGAATCCTCTTGAAGCTCCCTCAATTTTCCTCTTTGTTCTTGCACCTTTTCTCTTCTTTTGCTATTTCTCCTTTTTCTCTCCCATGGTTGCTAACCTAGATTTCTTCTAATGATAGTCGGAGAGTGTTTTACCTCCACTTAAACACCTAATTACTGCTAATCCCAAGTTGGGCTTTAGTCCCCAACTTTGGACCCCCAAATGAGCCTAAATATCAAATTAATTAGCCCGATAACTACCCAATTCATATATATATACCCGAAACCATTTGTAAGGGTCTTAAATACCCAAACGAGACCGTAATACCTCTTAAAGTGCATTCCAAATATTTTATCCCAAAAATATTAATTGTGTCGTGACACACCTAAATACTTTTTATAAAAATAAATAAATCTCGTTTAATTTATTCCAAATGATGAAAGTCAAATTCTAAACTTTATAAATAATATTGAGTTTAATTACTCGAAATCCCAAATTGATTAATTTCACCGAATTAATTTAATCCTTATTAAATCTTTATTTGATTCCAAAAATATACAGGATATTATAGAGGATTACCATTAGGATAGAGCACTCCTCCTAGGTCATTCTTGGAAAATCGTATCACTAATTGGTCTTTGTTTACTTTCTTCGGATGATTATCAATGTCACCGGACAGGTTGATGTGACGAATATAAGATCAAGCTTTGGCTTCATTGAGGTAGGATTTCCTCTAAGCTATTTCTTAGCCTCCCCTGGCATCACTACCTATAATAAAATTACATCAAAAAGTGATCATTTTCACCTCACAGACAGGTTCCTTGGGTCTCATCAAGAGATCTGGATCATCCTCTGCATCATCATTTCTGCCTCATTTCTTGTCATATATTCTTCTACGAGGGGATTCCAATGATCTCCTGGTTTCCCATTCATATGAGGGATTTGCTCAACCTTCTTTGTCTACAAACTTTGATAATTTTCCTCTTCAGATTAGGCTTTTTATCTCATTCTTAAAGGATATGAAACTATCTTCTTTGTGAAACTCATAGTACTTGCTTTTATGCCTTCGATTTGGGGGAGATTTTAATTTCCCATGACATTTTAGAATCCTATTTCCCTGGATTTATTCTAAAATTTGGTTCACACCCATGTTAGGAGGAGTTTATTCATCATACCTCTTTGGTTTCTCTACCTTCTTATCTTTCTGGTCTTTCTTCTCTAGGCCCTTTCTGTTATTGACCTTAGAGTTTTAAGACTACTTAGCATCCATGGCCTCCTTTGTATTCATGACGTTAATATCTTTGTCCAGCAATTAGATCATAGTCTTGGGAGGCTCTTTGGCTTGAGTATAGTATAATTTCTTGACAATTATGTCACTCATCAATGTGGTGATCACTGTCATGTCATTATAGTCAATGACCTCTAATTTTTCACTATTGAATCGAGTGATTTATTTTCATGTGGTCTCTCTAGATCGTTGAAAAACACTTAGTATATGAGCTACCCTTTTGGTAGGTTTGGATCCAAAGAAGAAGTTACCAGCGAACAAATCAACAAACTGCTGAAACATGGAGATCTGTCCTCTTTGTAAATTATTGTACCAAATTTGTGCTGACCTAGTAATAGTGTAAAAAATTATTGACAACACATCTCATTGGGGATAAAATAGATGTCGGCGGCAGCCTGGTATTGTTCCATGTTCATCACTGGATTTGTTTGGCCATATTATTTTGGGGTTACCATGGATGGCTTAAACTTGGCAAGTGTAGGATAATTTACAATTGCAGGCCTAAAGGGTGATCCCTTTATGAAACTTTTGTATAAGGGATTTTTTTTATTTTGCTATTTCTCCCAAACGATCTTCCAATCATTGAATTAAACCTTTCCACAATTGATCGCATGGGTTGGCCTTAATGGAGATAATTTTAGTTGCTCGATCTTATTTTGTGCTGAGCTATCTTTCTAAGAAGTATGCATGTCACGCGTTGATCCTCGTACGATAGTCCTTGACTAACTAATCCTTCTCGGTGATCTCTGGATCTCTAGGCTCTCTGTGATGATTGCCCTTGTTTCTTGGGGGCTAAGGCGATTAAACGTTAAGCCTCTACTCAGATTTCCATCACGTTTGATCTTTCCTGGGACAATGATTTCCAATCATAATAATTAGTGGACATAAAAGATGAGGTGGTACTGCGGTAAGTTCGGTCGTTAGTTAATCTCGAGTACCTAAATTGGCTCCTTCTAACATTCATTCCTATTGGGTTTAGGAGATTTATGTCTCCATAGGGGGGGCAGGGGGAAACATTTATCCTCTCCTATTGGGGTGTTCCCATCCAAATGGTATGATGGGCCTGCCACAAGCCTAGCTTGGAACATCTGATTCAACTGTTTAACTGTTTCTTGCATGGCCTCTTGGCCTTTAGCTATGCTTATAAAAAAATCCTTAGATAAATCCTACTCTAGCATGGGCGGAGGGTAGGATGGTTTCTGCTGCATGGAAACTTTCTGAATTATCTTCCATTTTCAAGTATTTGCAAGCAAAATATTGGAAAGGTATTTTAGAATTGAAAACTAATAGAAAACAACCACATCTTGTCTAATTCCCACAGACGGTGCCAATCTATTGGTGTTAAAATTTGGTATAGTTATAATTAGGTGTCTTATCTTAATAATACCATTAATATAGCATAAATATATAGAATGAGATGTTACGAACTATAGAGAGCTGAGAAAAAAAGAAGGAGACAAAAGTTTTTACGTGGTTCAACTCAATGAGTTACCCGCATCCACAAGTATTAAGTCACTAGGTATTAGGGTTGAGCACAAGCTCTTAAGAAAGTTTCTACAATTGATTGTATTCCATTTTGAACATGTCCCCCCAACTAAGGGGTGTAGTTGGATATGTATAGCAGTGGAAAGAAGAAGGGGTAGGATTCCATTATATATATAGTCATTTACACCTTTTGACATTATAAATAACAACTAAGCTTGAGTCAGCATTTCTTTACGTGCATGTGCGTGGGTGACTACAGATATTCCCACGTATATGTATTTTATTTTGTTGATGGTTGGCCTTTTTGAGGGTAGTCGGCCATTCTGTTATCCAGTGGGACATAATAAGCCAACCATCTAAATATCATGGGTAAGACCCACTGGACAATGACAAGTATCACATTCTCATTGGTCCACATCATACTCGTATGTTAGGTTACAACAATAACATTATCATATTTTGTAAGTCAAAATAGGAGTAGGTGAGGTCGTTGAGATTGTTGTTGTTATGCTTCGAAGCCCTACCGAACTTGCACATTATCATAGGGAAATGAGAGATGATTCCGAAAAAGGTAGGCCGGAATGAAGGATATTTGATTGAGGTGGTAAGGTGTGGGTTAGGCTCAATTCCCTCACCGTATCTCGGCCTCCCGTTAGGGGATCCATTCAAATCAAAAGTGATGTGGGATCTGATCCTATATAGAGTTAAGAAAAGAGAAGCTGGGTGGAAGAACTATTATCTCTCAAAGGGGGAGGCTATTAAAATCACTCTATCAAGCATAACAACATACTTCATGTTTATCTTTCCTTTTCCAATCTTTGTATGGATGATATTGGAATAGATAATGAGGGAGTTCTTATGGAATGGTAATATAAACGGTTTCAAACATTTCGTAGTAAGTTGGGAGGAGGTCTGCAAGACGATCAAGGTGGGTAGGATATAAAAATTCTACAACACTTTAACACATCTTTTCCAGGTAAATAGTTGTGGAGTTTTTCTATAGAGGAGAACAAAATGTGGAAGAAAGTGGTGGTGGTTAGGGGAGGTGTGAGTCGTTACGGATGGGGGGCCTAATGCGGGTCGCTATTAACACAAGGTAGGATTGTGGAATTATACAACAAAAGGACGAAGGGAGTTTGCTCAATATATATCATTCCAACCAAGGAAGGATAACAATACTAGAGTTAAAAATGATATATGGGGGAGGGAGATCATTTTTAGGATCATTTTCGAGGGATGTGCAGAATTAGATGAGAGAAGGGGTGGGTGGAAGATCATAGGATAGTGATAGTTGATAAAATGTTTTGTAACCCTAAGTTTAGAAGGAGACTACGAGATTGGTAATTTGATGAGGCTAAGGAATTTTTTTATTACTTTGAAATGACTTTAATCCGAGGGAAAGAAGGATCAGTTGACTTGGGATTTAGGTAAGAACTGGGTCTTTATGGTTAAAAGTTATTACACAATTTTGAGGAAGTTGGGTAATATGGTTTACCCATGGAAAATTTTGTGGGGAACGCAGGCTCCTCCTAAATTTTCTTTCATCATATGGACCGCGATTAAATAGACAATATTGACATCGAAAGGCTTACAAAAAAGGGGATAGAATGGTATGCCGATGTTAATTATGTATAGAGGCAAGGGAGACAATGAGTCATTTACTGTTGCATTGGTGAGTGTCTAAGGGTTTATGGGGTGATTTTATCTCTATTAATAGGGTCTAACGCATTATGTCGGTGATAGTAAGTGACTTATTAGCAACTTGGCAGATTCCCAAATGGTTAGAGGAATATGTGGAGGATTGTATCACATTACATTTATTGGATGATATGTATGGAGAGGAATATAACGTGTTTCAAAGGCCTGAGTTTATCCCCCTCTAGATAATGATACGTATTCCTAAGTTCATTGCTCGTTTGGCATAAGAAAGACCTTTTTCCTTTGCTTTCGTTCTTTATGCACTTTATGGAGGAATTTCATATATTACATTAGCTTGTGCTTTGATATGTGTTTTCTTCCTTGTATGGGTTCTGGTATGCTTTATGTATATGGGTTTCCAACCCCTTGGACGGGCCGTCCTAATTACACCCATAAAAAATGATATTTTCTATACACCTGGAAAGAGAACAATTGAAATGGGTATTAGATGAAAGAGTTTAAAAGATATATTTCAATAGTTTCATCATAGCTAATAAATTAAGACCATGATATATGCTTTATAACTATCTTGTGAGAACCCGAGATCAATCCAGATGCATCTTCCATTATTTGTTTCCTACAATATAAAATTGCATAATTCATTATTTATTAACCATATGACTTTTTTAGATGTAGTATTATTGTAACTTTTTTATGAAGTTGACAAAATGAATCTTGAATTGTGTAAAAAATGCATCAAATTTGTTATTACGTATTGTTGAGAAATTTGCTAGTTAAATTAAAGTTTATATTCTTATTTGTCGTTATGCAATAAACAATTGGGTATAACTTGTTTTTTATTTTTATTTTCAACACTTCTTTTAAATAAATAAAAGAATAAGTGACTTGTCTAATTGTGATTTTTGAGTGTTCATTAGGCTTTTGATGCACATATTATCATTTTAAGCAATTAATTATAAATAATTATAATCAACATGATTAATGCTTGTAATTTTTAATAGAGGTCGTAAAACCTTCCATGTGTCAAATAAACAAAATTTCTTCAACCTAAATATTGGCTGATTTGTTTTTATTTATTTTATGGAAAAATAATATTGATTTAACTACAATATGTTTATATAGGGATTTTATAACATGATGTCGTGTTCATGTTCAAATTATGAATCCTTTTTCTTTGTATTTTTGTGTTTTGTTATTTGTGATTTTTAATTATATTTTTTAGTATTTTAATATTTAATGGGTGTGTACTTGTTAGTTACTCTAGTCGTTCCAAATTAAGCTTCCTTGTCAATTTTTTATATGAATTATGTATACATGAAATCAATGGTCAGGATCGCATGTTTACTATCGTGAAATATGATTCGTTGATTATGTCTAAATAAACAAAGTGGACTGTTAATTTGTGACAGTCAAAAAATAAATAGTGGACTCTTAAATTGGAATGGAAGGAAGTAAAAGATATATATTTTGTATATATTTTAAGAGTTTTATATATGCAACATGTAATTACATAACTTAGTTTTCAAACTATATGTGTATTTTTTCATTACAACCAAAATCATAATTTTTAATTTCTTTCTTATTGGGTGTTTTCGGAAATATCAATGGCCTCACCAATTAACTTTATCCAAGTTGAATGCTCGTAATTCATCATATAACCTAACCCACCTTTCACTTTCTTATCTCTCACCCTCTCCATCTCCCTCTCCCGCTCCTTCTCTCAAGTAGCTCTTACCACTAGCCCCTCCTCTATTTCTCAATTAATCTCTCTCTAACTCTCTCCATCTCCTCTCTCTTGAGCGGTATGATTTTTTTTATCTAAATCGGACACGTTACTATATTTTACTTTTGGTATATATTTTTCCTTTCGAAAATCGAGATTGATTTTCCCTAAAAATTGGATTTAACTTTTCTTTGGTAAATCCTAGTTTTTTTGTTTAAAAGTGGATATGTTTCTTTATTTTCTTTCCCTTTTTTAAACATGGGTAAAAACGATTGTGCTTTTCTCGCGTAAAATTAGATATATTTTTTATTTTGATAAAAATTAATTTACCCCTTAAAATGGGATTTGTTTTAAGGGACATATAACAAATAGTCCCTCGGACATTTTTTAATACTCATTTAGTCCAAACTTTTTTATTTTGCCTCAAAAAGTTCTTTGCCACATATTTTGGAGAGGGAGTGCCGCTGGCGCGGACCTCTAAAAATAAGAGGATATTGAGTGCTTGAGGGACTAAATGGGTTAAACTAAAAATATGTGTCCTTTTTAAAAAATATATATTTATAGTAGGGACTATTTAATAATTGACCCTTGTTTTAATCTTTTTTGACTTTTCGTAAGACCTTTTTTTAAATGAAAAATTGCTTTTCCCGCTAAAAAAAATTAGATTGTTATACGTTTGGTAACTCGAGTGTTTTTTAAATTAAAACTCGATCTAGTTTTTTGCTTTTTATTTCACTAAATTGGAAACATTTTATTTATTTATTTGGTAAAACATAGTTTATTTTTTCTTCAATTCAGGTTTTTTTATTAAACTTAATTTTACTCCTCAAAATCAGATTCTTGTTCTTCTTCCTTTTTTCTACTTTTGTTTAAACTTTTGGTAAAACTGAGTGTATTTTTTACACTTAAAATTGGATGATATTTTTTTGTAAATCGGTCACATTATTTTTTTGTATATATTTTGTGTAACACGGTATTTTTTTATTTCTTGGAATCGAATTTTTTAATGTAAAATTTTGTTTCCCCATCAAAAAGTAGATTGATATACTTTCGATAACCCGATTATGGCTTTCTTAAAAATTAAAATTGGATCTGGTTTTTTCCTTTTTTATTTCATTAAATTGAATACATTTTTTTGTTTGGCAAAAAATATTTTCTTCTTGCCTTAAATTCGAAATTGTTTGTTATTCTAAAACTTTATTTTACACCCCAAATTCAGATTTTTCGTTTCAATCTTTTCTTCTTCTTTTTTTGTAATTTTTTTCTTTGATTTCGGTAAAAAAAAAAACTACATGTGCCTTTTAAACTTAAAATTAGATTAAGTTTTTTTCATGCAAATCGAGCACATATTATTTTGTATTCATTTTTTAAACATTGTTATTTTTTGATCGATATGAGATTTATTTTTATGTAAAATTTGGATCCCCCACCCCTTAAACTTAGATTCGATCTGAGTGTGTTTTTTAAAGTAAAATTGGTTCATTGTTTTCATTTTTTTTCATTAAATAGGAGATTTTTTTTTGTTTTAATTAGGTAAAACATACTTTTTTTTTTCTTTAAATTCAGATATGTTTTTTGGTATAACTTAGTTTTACTCCTTAAAATTATATTTTTCCTTACAACTATTTTCACTTAAATCGGATCTTTACATCCCCATTTTCCTATTTGGGTAAAATTTATTTGTATATTTGCACCTAAGATGGAATATGTTCCCCACCCCTAAAATCGGATCTATTTTTATCTTTTTTTCTCAATATTGATAAAACTGAGTGTTTTTTAATTCAAATTGATTTTGTATTTTTCTTTCTCATTCTAAGTTACTTTGGGTAAAACCAAGTGAAAGCTACTTATTATTTACCTTTTTCTTAATAAAATGATCATTTAAAAGATAAATTTTTTGCATGTAATGACGAAAGATAAATGGAAAGACAAATATGAGTGATAATGAGGGATATGATATTATTTAAAGGAATGACTTGTAATCACGTATATTGGCCAAATATTAAAAACAAAATACAACACACAAGTAAGTTACAAGATGACTCAGACTGGCAGAACAATTTTTTAGTGCATTTGTACAAGCGAAAGATTTTTTTCTATAAAGAAAAGAAGAAAAATTGTAATAAATAATTGGTATTATTTGAAAGTTGTAAAAGAAGAATGGGGTTAGCGGGGGCATATGAGTAGTGCAGTTATTTAAACCATAATTACATTAATATCCATCACTTGAAGAAGCTAAAGCTATGTGTTAAAGATTATTTGAGGAAACAACGTGACGAGTCTTAATGTGGTGTAAGTGGATCTCAACTTTACATAATAGTATATGATCAACAAATAAATATTATTTTACATTTTTATTTTATTTTAATAATCATCGATATCATAGACATAATAAGTATCTAGGTCTACCACTTGTCATGGGTCAGGTTACCGGACAGTTATTTACTGAGCTCAATGATAAATTCGATCGGCGACTTCGTGCCTAGTATAATAATGTTTTATCTTATGCTGCGCGGGCCACCTTAATTAATGTGGTTTGTACTTCGTTGCCATCATATTTCATGTCAGCATATCCACTTCCGACACATATCCTAACTACTTTAACTATGAAAATTAAATCTTCCTTCTAGAATGCATCTAAAAATACTCACAAAACACCGACCATATATTGGCGCACGATTACACTTCTTAAGAAATACAGTGGATTGGGTATCAAGGATTTGCATGCTCTCAACAATGCTTATATGTTAAAACTTCTTTGGAAGTTTTACTCATCCTCATAATCTTTGGGCCCAGACTATGAAGTATAAGTACATCCGTAATTCTAATGTGCTTGACGCTCGTAGTAATAGCAGGGCTTCGTGGTTTCAAAAAAAAAAATTATAAACTTCCTCCCATATTCCCAAAAGGCATTAAGTGGCATATAGGGAATGGGAATATAACCTTCAAGAACCATTTATGGGCCTTAGAAGATCCTTTTCACATTTCATTCCCTGGCGTCCTACAATCAATGGCGGAGTCAGGAATAATTGGTGGTCTGGGCATGAAAGGAAAAATCTAGAGGTTCGGGGGTGGCAACCCTCGATTTTTTTTAGGAGTACTTACAATAATCTTTTAATTGTATAGAAAATAACATATAAATAGATGAATTACAATGATTTGAAAAATAAAACATCATTACAAAACGATAGTAATGTAAGTTCATACAAAATCAGATATATATTTTTAGAATTTCTACAACATATTTTCACCAACTTCATGCCCAAAAAATAATTACTACAAACCAATAACAACATTTATATAAAAAATAAGCATCTAACAATGAATATTTGCTACACAAAATTTCAATAAACCCTAACAATGAATATTTACTAAAACAAAGGGGAAAAGTAAGAGCAAGGATAAATATATAAATCCTAGATAAAATGAAGAGAGATTGATGAACATACCTTGATTTGGTGTAGGGATTTAAACTTAACTCAATAAAATATAAAGTGGAAGAGATAATAGGAAGAGAAGAAGAGAAAATAGAATATGGGTATAAAATTTGGGGATGTTGAATGAAAGAGGGGTTTTTACGATTAAAGAAAGAGGGGTTTTATTCTCACTTTGTTTTCCTTTAATGCACTTACTAAGATGTACATATAAAAAAATCGAAATTACCTATCCTGGGCCCGTGCACAGGTTAACTGCAGTGTGACTCCATCGCTGCCTACAACATATATTAAATGACCTGCTCCAAACTTTTTTTCACTACACCAAAACTGGTGATTGGTCACGGCCAAAATCCCTGACCAAGACTGTGGGTCGCGCCCCAAGTCCGTGACTCAAAAATGGTCACGGCCTGCAGGGGGTCACGGCTGATGGTCGCGAACTTGGGTCGTGACCCATGCCGTGACGGGTCGCGACGCTCGTCCGTGACCTACAACCGTGACAAATTGGTCGCAGCCCAAGTCCGCGACCCACAACCGTGACCAAAAAAATGAAAAAAATGGTCACGGCCAAAGTTCGTGACCCACAACCGTGATAAATTGGTCGCGGACTTTGGCCGCGACCCACAGCCATGACAAAAAAAAAAGGAAAAAAATAATCACGGCCCAAGTCCGTGACCCCCAACCGTGACCAAAAATGGTCGCGGCCAAAGTTCGTAACCCACACCGTGACGAAAAAAATGGTTGCGGCCAAAGTTCGTAACCCACACCGTGACGAAAAAGAAAAGGAAAAAAATGGTCGCGGACTTTGGCCACAACCATTTTTTATCACGATTGGGGGTCATGCACTTTGGCTGCGACCATTTTTATGCGCGACGAAAAAAATAAAAATGGTCATGGACTTTGTCCATGACCATATTTAACTATAATTTTTAAAAAATGTCTTTTTTTGGTCCAATCCTAAAATTAGGGGTCCTGTGAGTGCATTGTCGATTACTACGTGTAACGTTGGACGCGTACGATGTGTTACAAATATTTATTATCAGCAAAACAATAAAAAAATCACAAATTGCGAATCGAGAACGTTGTTAATAAACTAATATATATACAAACTTAAAAATATTACACGTCTTAATAATTCTCAGACCAAAAAAAAATTGAGCAGAGTTTCCTCTATTTTATGGACATTCCAAACCCTGTAAATGTAAAAACTGATTATTATAAAACCCGCACGACCATAAAATTTAACAATCAAATTATAAGAGCCCGCACCCAAGTCTCAGAAGGTCTTTGAGGATCAAGAAGTCTAATCCGAAGTATATGCAGGTCAACTTTGCAGACGTTGTCTTGTCTCCCTATCTCCTGATCGAGCTTGTGTGTCTGAGATCGGGGAGCCGAGTTCGTTTGAAGACTCAAAGGAACGAGTGGGAGAACGCAATGCGCGAGGGGATTTCCGCCCTAAAGAAGAATGAGACGTGGGACCTTGTTCTATTACCTGCTGGAGTAAAGCCAATGCGGTTAATCCCGCTGTCGACTAAGAAATTATTGCGAAAATCGGTGAATACAACTAACTATCATTAAGAATTTCATCTTTGGACCAAAAACAAGCAAGAGGAGGAATCCCGAAAAGAGAAAGTGTACCTAATAAAAAAGTCATTTTGGTAATTGGCACATGTTTTGTTAAACCCCCCCCCCCCCCCCCCATAAGAACCATATTCCGACTTTTATTTGGAGAATATCCAACAATAGTTTCCATTGAATGAATAATGGATCCGGATCCTAAAAACAATAATGCTTTCGAATAAGTATGAGTAATCAAATTAAATAAAGCACTGCGATAAGACCTCATACCTAGAGCTAACATCATATACCCCAATTGAGATATCCGCACGGCCATAACACTAAACAATAAAAGCCCGCACGATTATAACACATAAAAAAAAATTCCTGAATGTACACAACATTATACAAACAATCTTCATATTGTAAACCATTGCCTCCTTCATTCGTTTCACGTGCAAAAATCCTACAAATGATAGGTTACAAAAAAAAATGATATCAGTAACCAAGTAGTTTTACAAAAAAATTATTCGAGCTGAAAAATTGCATATATGAGTTATAATTATCAACATATCAATTTCATTCTCAAATCGAGATTCCCGTGATCACGCGATCAGTTCATACGAGTTACATTGGTTCCGTGCGAGGTGTTGGTGCCACTCACGGGGCCATTCGAGGGTTGTTTTGGGTTTTTCCCCACTAAAGCCAAGTTTTTAAGCCTAAGTCTAGAAATATGCAAATTATCGTCGTATTCTCAATTCTCAAACCGGGAGTCCCGTGTTCGCGCGGTCAGTTCGTACGAGTTACATTGGTCCCGTGTGAGGTGTTAGTTCCTCTCACGGGGCCGTTCGGGGGCTGTTTTGAGTTTTTACCTTCTAACTCCTTGTTTTTAAGCTTAAGTCCTCATATTTTCAAATTATAGTCGTATTCTCAAACCGGGAGTCCCGTGATTGCGCGGTCAGTTCCTACGTGTTACATTGGTCTCGTGCGAGGTGTCGGTGCCTCTCACGGGGATATTTCAAATTTTTACCCTCTAACGCCATATTTTTATACTTAAGTCTAGACATTAGCAAGTTATCGTCGTATTCTGAAACCGGGAGTCTAAAATATTTTCAACATATTATCCAACAATCAAACCAATAATTATCCCGTACTCCTTCTAATTATCCCATACTTTCTAACATACTATCCAACAACTATCCAACAACAAACCAACAACCAATAATTATCCAACAACCAAACTAAACAAAACCAATAATTATCCCGTACTCCTTCTATCATCTAAAAGATTTAATAGATAATGCATATCAATTATATAACTACTTTAGTTAAAGTAAAGGGTACCTGGTGTGTAATGAAGAATTGGCATGTAATGAAGAACTGATATCCAATTGGTTAGATCTGCAATACGTAAATAATGTATTATGAAGAACGGGTATGTAAAATTAAAGAAAGTACCTCACAATACCACTGAAGAATTAGATCTGTTGCCTATAATATGTCGTAGATTTACATATGACGCAGATTTTTCCCCATTTTAACATCGCAATTCGAACGAACATGAGCAACCTGTTGCCTATAATATGTAAAGAAAAGTACACAAAGGCAAAGGAGAACAAAAATGTATAATATCAACCCGGTGCCTATAATATTAATGTAGTTATGATTATTACGCCGCCATTTTAAGGCTTTAAAATACATATCCAATCAAGTTGATCACAACAAATCTAAAACTAAAATAAAACTGTATGAAATCAACAGAATTATGGCATCATATCAATTTAAAATATGAATGAACGGAATCAAGTTGCCTTTGTTCCATGTAAAGTTGTAGCCTCATAATATCTTGACGTAAACGTCAAAAAATGTACATTAATCACAAGATAGGTGATATACTTTTTTATAGGCAAATCAAGAACACACCTAACAAATTTAATAACATATACACACACTTATTGACACTGGTATCAATTCAATAAATCCAACATAGTATCCAACAACCAAGCCAACAATATCTCACTATAATAATGTGCACACGTGTTTGCGACTAGTATGTCAAAAATAATTCATTTAATTATATTTTGTCAAAACAAAATCACGACAAGCATATAGCCCCCAATATAATATGATGACATGCATATAACCCACAACAAGGTGGATGTAATTTTTTTTTACTTATTAAAAATCCATTTAATTATATAGTCAAAAATATATAATCTAGAGTTTATTGACATAATCTATACATACACACACATACAATCTACAGTGTATTGACATAATCTATACATACACACACATACAATCTAGGGTTTTCTGAACCCTAATATTTTTTTGCCATAAATCTATGCATACACACACATACAATCTATACATACACGCTCATACAATCTAGGGTTTATTGACATAAAAAATAATTTATATGGTCATAGTTACATACATAAACACACATATGCACATAAATATATGCATACACACATACATAAACATAAATTTATACATAAACACACATACAAACAAGAATAATAACCCAAATAGAAATTGATTTTCAATGGCCTACAATCAAGTTTTGGGGGGGTGAGGGCTTACGTTGGTTGAAATCGATTTGGAGGAATTGTTTTGAGGAATGCACACACATACACACATTAGCCACAAAATCAACGAATTGAAATGCGCACACATATACGCACATACCTTTCACAAATCTTAGGGCTGAAATCGCACCTTAGCCGAAATCAAATTGAAAAAATGCCTAAAGCTTCTACTGATTAATGAAATCGCAAATGCCTAGGGTCTGAGAAAAGCATGTTTTCTTTTTTTAAGGGTTGAACCTGGTCACGGCCAATAGTCGTGACCCACCATCGCAACCCATTAGTTCCTTGTACTTGCTACTAATTGACGAATGGTCACGGCCTACAGTCGTGACCCCCCATGCGCAACCAACAGCAGACCAAGAATTGAGGGGTGGTCAAGACCAAGAAATGGTCACGGCCCTCAGCCGTGACCCTATATGTGTATGTTTTATCCTCCGTCACGCCTATGGTCACGGTCGAAGTCCCTAACCAATCCGTGACCAAGCTTGTAGGGAATTTTAGAGTGAATTTGGTGCCAAAATGGTCACGTCCTGGTCATGGCCCAAGTCCGTGACCCACGGTGGTCACGGATTTGGTCCGATTGTATACCAATATAGCTTCATCCCAATGTTTGTCCTTGGTAAAAATGAATGTGAGAGTGGTAGGAGATGAAAATTGGAACCTTGTAGATAAAGCTATTAAAAATGACATCTACGAGTAACTCAGCAAAACGTTTTCATTTTCCTCTAACTCAAAAAATAAGGTGCTTTCTCGGGTTGCTGAACAACTCCAAACATATCGAAAAAACCTTAGGCAGAAGCATTTCCCTAAGGGAGCATCAAGCTCCGATATTTTGGTGCTTAAAGACAAAGTCCCTTCGATCGTTAAGATGACGGTCTCTCAATGGACTAATTTTCTAGAGAATGAGGCAAAGGACTCCAAAATGCTGCAAAGGGAGAAAAACAAGCAGAATAGGGCCAAAAAAATTAATGTCCGTGGGCTTGGCTTGAAATCTTATAAAGATTTGAAGAAAGAGGGGATGCCCGTTACGAAAGGTAGCCTGAATGAAGGAAAGATACTGAATAGTGTCAACTTGTACGTGCATGCTAGACGGGAACAAAGATAATAAATTTCCTCCCCACTTGGCCAAAACTCTAGAATCAATAGAGTCTATCAGTTGTTAGTTAGATTCAATAGAGGATATTGACAATGATGCCATCGCACAAAATTTTGTGAAGGACCACGGAGGGAGGACGAGAGGTTTGGGGTCGGATATGTCAAAAATAAGATTCAAACAGACCGCACCTCTCGTGGATGAGCTTTCTTCTATTAATAAGTGTTTTACGTCCAATGATGATCGTCAATCTAGGATTTAAGGGGATATAGTGGGGCTTCGAAATGAATTGGGAGGTGTGAAAGATAAACTTGCACAGATTGTGTCCCTTTTAACAGGTCGTATGCCCCTACAGCCCCTAATGCATCCCGATTTCCCTTCACAGATGCCAGGGATTCCTCAAAATTTTTCTTATTCTCCATTCCCCCCACACATTCTGGGTTCCTCCTTCAATATTCCCTTTCTCAAAGGCTCAGCATGGCACAGGTCTTGGATCATTGTCAACAACCCACGGTGACTATGGCGAGAAACACTGTATACAGGACCTGAGCAGTAAATTTGTCATTGGGTTCTACGTGCTCATGTCCATTATCGTAGAAACTTTAGTACATAATCGACCTTTGCAGGAGGGTGAGTATCAGATCATGGTTGATATAGTATATGAGGGTTGTGAAACTGTTCCAGTGCACATCAATAGTGGAGAAGGGAATTTTTTGAAAAATTATGTGGACTCTGTTACCACTTGGCTAGTTTATCGCTTGATGAAGATGTAGTAACATTTTTCTTATGTTGTAATAATATCAGTAGACATATTTATTTAATTTGTGGTTTTATAGTATCGTTTATTGGCGTGTTCTTATATTTAAGTTATTGCATAGTTTGATTGATTGGTGCGTTGTTAGTGCTTTGCTTTGATACTATATTAGTGCTTTACTATTCAACATGATATTTATTTTAACATGTTAACACATGACTGTAATTTGAAGATTATTAAATGTATTTTCCACAATACAAAGAGTGGATGGGGGGGACTGACCGAATAGCTAATAGTTATGTTAAAGGTGTTCAAGAATTTATTAGATACGCTTTTAAGAACCTTAAAAGTGAGAAGATTCCATGTCCGTGCACCCATTGTACAAATGGAAAAGATAAATCTTTAGAAGCTATTGAGTCACACTTAATAATTTGGGGAATTTATCAAGATTATAACAAGTGGACATACCATGGTGAAAAACATGTACCTTATGTTCCCAAAGAATTATTGGTAACCGACCACGTAACAGAACACTAACGAGTGGAAGTGGTAAATGATTCGCGAACACATCGTCCATAAATCGACCTAATTGACGATGCTTATGGAGTCCACCACGACCAAAACCACCAATCTATGGAGACAGATAATGCACACAGTGAACAATTTGATACTGAACTACTAGGAGATCGAGAATATATACGGTTAAAAGCTAATACGGCTAGACTATTGTATAAAGATTGCGATGAACATCATTGGGTATTATATTCAATGATTGGTTTGCATAACTTGAAGAGTCAATTTGGCTGGTCTGAGAACAACGTAACCGGAATTCTTTAGTGGGTTAAAGAAATTCTCCCAAAATAGAACACGTTACCAGATAATTATCCTACCGTGAAGAAGAGCTTGAAGGGTTTGGGATTGAAATACAAATATATTCATGCATGCAACTATGATTTCATATTGTATCGCAACGAACACGGAGAGAAGGATGAATGTCCAGTATGCGTTAAGTATAGATATGTCGTTTGTGATAAGGTAAATAACAAACCTGCAAAATATCAAAAGAGCTCGCAACTCACATAAAAGGTTTTGAAGTATTTTGCACTTGGGCCATGGTTGAAATGATTTTTTAGTGTACCGTGGATAGCAGAGGCCATAACATGGCACGCTCGATGCGAGGTGGGTGGGAATATGATACGTCATGTGGTTGATTCACTCGTTTGGAAAATTTCAAATGCACGACACCATGAATTTGCAAAAGAACCACGCAGCATTCGTCTTGCAATCTCAACTGATGGGTTTAACCCTTTAGGTAATTTAAGCACTAGTCAAAGTTATTGGCCAGTTCTAATGGTGCCTTTAAGTCTCCCTCCGATATTGTGCATGAGAAAGGAGTTCACATTATTATCTTTATTAATACACAGGCCGAAGGATTCGAGTGATGATATTGATATATTCTTAGCCCCATTAATCGAAGACCTTAAAGAGTTATGGGATAAAGGCGTGATGATGTTCGACTCTCACAAGGGTGAAGAGTTCACACTTAAAGCAATGGTGATGTGGGCAATCCACGACCTTCCTGCTTATGGGACCATGTCCGGTTGTAATGTTAATGGTTATTATGGATGTCCCATATGTGGAGAGGAAACTGAAGCCATTTGGCTACAACATAGTAGTAAGATGCGTTACATGGGTCATCGTAGATTTCTTCTAACCAGTCACCCTTTCAGGAATGACAAGTCTAACTTTTATCCCATTTGTCACGAGCGCCGAATGCAACCTGCTCAGCTTTCGGGTCAACGGGTCGAGGAGAAGGCAACGGCTGAGACTGCGGGGAATAAGTACGTACGCAAACACCCTAAGTTTGTAAACCTAAAGCATAAAGTAAGGGGAGATCCTAACGAACCTACTAAAGAAAAACCATGGTCCAGGCAATCAATATTTTTTAATTTGTCGTATTAGAAATATCATCATATAAGGCATGTAATTAATGTGATGAACACAGAGAAGAATGTTGCAGAACATCTGATAGGAACATGTATGGGTGGATCTCATTCCAAAAACGGAGAGCGGGATCGTCGAGATTTACAGGATATGAAGCTAAAGAATAAACTCTGGTTAAAAAATGATCATATAGCAGGAAGAATTTCTACCCCTCCGGCTGCTTTCACTTTGACTACTAGTGAGAAGAAGACCTCTTAAACACGTAGTTCAACTTGAAGACTCCAACTGATTATTCTGGTAATTTACGTAGGGTCGTTAACTACCAAGAAAATGACTTAAAACAGTGCAAGTCTCATGACTAGCATGTATTCATCCAATTAATCCCTCTGTTATTTTGGCATTGCTTCTCTGAACACAAATATCTCCGTCAGGAAATTATGTAAAGCAGTTTGTGTTTTACCCTAGTTTGTGCAAAAGTGGTAAACAGAAGGCACATTAGAGATAAATCAACTTTAGCTGAGGCAGTTTGTGTATTAGAGAAATATTTTCCTGTGTCATTCTTCGATATCAACATCCACTTGCTTGTGAATTTATGCGATGAAGCTTTATTATGTGGTCCCGTTAGGTATCGTTGGATCTATGCTTTTGATCACTTGATGAAAACTTTTAAAGAATACGTAAAGAATACACGGTATATTGGAGGGTCAATTGCTGAAGAATACGTTACTGTGTAATCATCGTTATACGCTAGGGAATATATTTCAGAACAAGAGGTGAGTAGGTTCAATCCTCATAGAGGAGTAATCGAGGAATTTGACGAGTTTGAGGAAAAAATACCGTTTGGGAACCCTAAAGAGGTGAAACTCACAAATATACAATACGAGCAAGCAGCTCGTTATGTCTTCGAATCGCAAGATGAAGTCGAAGAATGGAGAGAGTGAGTATCTATTGAATTCTTCTTCTTTGATTATATGTATTTTATATTTTATTATCAAAACTCTACAATTTACCCGTAGGAAGTACGAGAATGAAATTGATCAAAATCAAAGGAAAAATTGTACAATAATTGATTTCAGGGCATGAGTATCAAAAGATGTAAACTTCACATCTTATGTGTGCGGTTATTTATTCGTGTGTGAACAAAATATGCCTTAATACAAATTTATTAATAAATGTAGCTTCTAAAAAGAGGTGATGTCTCTTCCAGGCTTGCATGCCTAGTAAAAGGCCCTAATTTTCGTGCAAAAGAGTTTAAGAATTTCCGCACCAATGGTTTTGATTTCATTTCATATCCATATGAGGAAAAACTATCGACGCAAAATAGTGGAATATCAATTTCTTCCTTTGCCACCTATATCATTAGTAAAAGCGATAAAAATCCAAAGAATACATTGCTAACCTATTATGGGATAGTCCAATAAATCCTAGAATTTGATTAATTATATTTCATAGAAACCGTATTCTATTGTGATTGGGCAAAGGTAGAGGATACTATGAATGCTTGCAAAGTTTATCCCGACTCCAAACTTATTATGGTAGATTTATCAAAGCCGAAGAGTAAAGATTACATCATCAACGAGCCTTTTATTTGTGCCTTTCATAACGTAAAGAAGGTATTCTACTCCAAGTGCATAAACGATGGCAATTGGTCTATTGTTGTGCATGCACCAAAGGGTATGACTACTTAAGTGGGTGCATTGAAGGCTCCAAAAGAGTTCTTGTCAGCTCTTGATGACAACCCTAATTTGAAGTATCTTTTACTTAATTTAGAGGAAGATTGAGTATAAAAATATTATGTTAACCTTGTCAATCTCATTTGTATACTATTTTGATATTGACATTCTATTAGCCCTTTACTTTGATGTATGAATGTTTAGTTACTTTTATTAATATTTAATATGATTTATGTAAGTTAACTTTCGATAATATGTTATGCTCAATAGAATAATTATTGGTTTTGTTTGGCTTGACCATTGGATAATTATTGGTTGTTGGCTTGTTGTTGGATAGTATGTTAGAAGGAGTATGGGATAATTATTGGTTTTATTTGGTTTGGCTTTGGATAATTATTGGTTGTTGACTTATTGTTGGATAGTATGTTAGAAGGAGTACGATATAATTATTGGTTTTGTTTGGTTTGGCTGTTGGATAACTATTGGTTGTTGGCTTGTTGTTGGATAGTATGTTAGAATGATTACGGGATAATGCTTTGGGTTTTCGCCCTCAAATGACGTGTTTTTAAACCTAATTCTAGATAATTTCAAATTATCATCATATTCTCAAATCGGGGGTCCCTTGACCATGCGTTTAGTTCTTGCGAGTTACATTGGTCCCGTACAAGGTGTTCAAACTTCTATAGGGGTTGTAGGGTGGGCGTTATGGTGTTTATCCTCTAACGGCACGTTTTGAAGCCTAAGTGTGGATTTTCTCTAATTATCATCATATTCTCAAACTATGGGTCCTGTGACCATGGGATCAATTCCTGCGAGTTGCATTGGTCCCGTGCACGATGATCGCTCCCCTTAAGAGGCCGCTTGGAGGGTGCTAAGGGGTTTCTCCCTCTAACGACACATTTTCAAGCGTAAGTGTGGATTTTCTCAAAATATCGTTATTTTGTAGAACTAGGGGTTCTATGACCACGCGGTCGGTTCCTGCGAGTTAAACTGATCCCATAAGAGGTGTTTGCACCTCTCATGGGATCGTTTGGGAGGTGCTTTTGATTTTCACCTTCAAAAGGCATGTTTGGTAAGAAAATCTAAATAGTCATGGCACAGGAACACTAGAACCGTGCTCTGAATGGTCTTTGGAGTTTTATATGGACAGTCTTCGAACTAACGAAGCCATATAGTCTCCCACGAGTGAATCCCTGACTTTTTACAACTATATACTGTCCAGATTCACTCGTGGGAGACTATGTGGCTTCACTAGTCCAAAGACTGTCCAAATAAAATTCCAAAGACCGTTCAGAGCACGGTTCTAGTGTTCCCGTGCCATGATTGTTCAGATTTTCTTACCAAACATGCCTTTTGAGGGTGAAAACAAAAAGCACCTCCCAAATGGCCCCGTGAGAGGTGCAAACACCTCTTACGGGGTCAATTTAACTCGAAGGAAATGATCGCATGGTCACGGGACCCCTGGTTCCAGAAAATGACGATAGTTTGATAAAATCCACACTCACACTTGAAAATGTGCCGTTAGAGGGAGAAATCCCTTAGCGCCCCCCAAGCGGTCCCTTTAGGGAAGCGATCACCGTGCACGGGACCAATGTAACTCGTAGGAACCGATCACGTCATCACGGGACCGACGGTTTGAGAATATGATGATAATTTGAGAAAATCCACACTTAGGCTTCAAAATGTTCTGTTAGAGGGGAAACCCCTTTAATGCCCCCCAAATGGCCCTTTAAGGGGAGAGATTACCACGCACGGGTCCAACGTAGCTAGTAGGAGCCGATCGCGTGGCCACGGGACCCACGATTTGAGAGCACAACCCAAAATAGAGAATATCCACACTTAGGCTTGAAAAGGTGCCATCGGGGGGCGAAACCCCTTAGCGCCACCAAACGGCCCCATGAGCGGCGCCAACACCTCGTACGGGACCAACGTAGCCTACACGAGCCGATCGCGAGGCCACAGGACCTCTGCTTTGAGAGCACGACCTATAACAAAGAATATCCACACTTAGGCTTGAAAAAGGTGCCGTCAGTGGGGCGAAACCCCTTATCACCCCCAAAATAGCCCCGTGACCTGCTCCAACACCTCGCACGAGACCAATGTAGACCTCATGAGCCGACCGCGTGGCCACGGGATCGCCGATTTGAGAGCACGACCCAAAATAGAGAATATCTACACTTAGGCTTGAAAAGGTGCCGTCGAGGGACGAAGCCCCTTAGCGCCCCCCAAATGGCCCGGTGAGCAGTGCTAACACCTCGCACATGATCAACTTAGCCCGCACGAGCCGAACGTTTGGCCATGGGACCCCCAGTTTGAGATCACAGTCCAAAATACAGAATATAAACACTTAGGCTTGAAAAGGTGCCGTCGGGAGACAAAACCCCTTAGCGCCCCCCAAACGACCTGTGAGCAGCGTCGACACCTCGCACGGAACCAACGTAGCCTGTACGAGCTGACCATGTGGCCACGGGACCCTCGGTTTGATAGCATAGCCCAAAACAGATAATATCCACACTTAGTCTTGAAAAGGTGCCATCGGGGGGTGAAACCCCTTAGCGCTCCCAAACGGCCCCGTAAGCAGCGCCAACACCTCGTACGGGCCTTATGAAGCCCGTACGAGCTGATCGCATGGCTATGGGACCCCCGATTTAAGACCACGATCCAAAATAGAGAATATTCACTCTTAGGCTTGAAAAGGTTCCATCGGGGGGAGAAACCCCTTAGCACCCCCTAAACAACCCCGCGAGCGGCACTAACAGCTCGCACGGGACCAACGTAGCCCACATGAGGCGACCGCATGGCCACAGGACCCCCGGTTTGAGAGCACAACCCATATTTCAGAATGCCTACACGGGTCCTGTGACCGCATGGTCACGGGACCCCTTGATTTGAGAGCACGAGACCTCCGATTTGAGAGAACAGGACCTCCTCGAGGTCACCCAAGGAGCATTTGCAACAACTGACCGATTAGCCTCCAGATTCGAGGATTTTTTTTAATTATTAAAACTGGTCGCGGCCTAAAGTCATGATAATATTTTATACACAGTAAGTATAGTCACGAACCAAAGCATTGACAATATTTTATGCATAGTAAGTATAGTCACGGCCCAAAGCCGTGACAATATTTTATGCACAGCAAGGATGGTCGCGGCCTTAAGCCATGACCATATCATATATACATTAAGTTTGGTCATGGCCTTAAGCCGTGACAAATATGGATGGCACATAGAACTAGTCACGGTGGAAGTCCGTGACCACCTTGTCTTTAATCGTGAACTGGTCACGGAATTGGGCCGTGACCACACATATAATTAGGGTCAGGGCTATGGGTCGTCACCACATCTATGACTATAAGGTATCCGTGACCAGACTCTAGGTCAGGGATTTGGGCCGTGACCACCTGAATTGGTCACGGAAGAAATTCGCGACCCACCCTTCCTGGTCAGGGATAAAGTCCATGACCATTAGTCCAGTTTTGGTGTAGTGAAGAGCACTCCAATCACGAGAGTCATCTTACAAGACTAGACCAATATGTTGGACATCATAGATAGGATATCCCCAATATCGTAAAGAAATAGAAGAACAAACCCTAGTTAATTGTGGGTTTAGATCCACCAAGGAGATGGACAGGACGACTTTCATCACCCTAAATGCCATACCCATTTTTAATGGCAATCGAAGAGATAGGACCCCCAAATAAATTTACAACTCCCATGTTCAAAATCTATAATAAGAATACCGACTCCATTAACCAAGTGAATAAACTTAATGGACATGACCTTATAGAACCATAATTACGTTATTATGTGTTGCATATTACCTTCCACACTGGGCGATATCGTGCAAAAATTATTTAAGAAGTTTCCCCACAAGTCCGTTAATTCAGAAGTTGCCCCACAAGTCTGTCAATAACTTCAAGAAGCTTTCTGAAGCCTTCACAACTCGATTCATCACCAATAATGCCAATTCAAAGAGAATGAATTATCTCTTCACTATGAGGAAGAAGCTTCAGGAAATCTATAGGAGTACACTAGGCGATATTGAGAAACTTACAACAAGGCTAAGGACTGATCGAAATAGGTTAGTGTGGCCTCATTAAAGATAGGGTTGTCGAGTGTCTCTATATTACACCAATCCCTAACTAAGAAGGAGGCGAACACCATTGACGACAACATGTCTCTCATTGAGAAATATGTCAAGGTGGAAAATGTGGTTATTGAAGCCCATAATAACAATAGGTGCTTGAAAGGGACCAAAAGAGATGATAAGGAGAATGCCCCTAAGAGAGGTGGTAAAAAGAATAGTAGAGGATCAAAGAATGGGGATAAGGAAGATACTTTCAAGTCTTTTCGAGTAATCAACACCATGTTCAGGGATTTAATTTACAAGATCTTGATCAAAACCAAGGAGCATTAGTGACTCAAATGGCCAAAGAAAATGGGGGAGACCCAATAACGAGAAATAAGGCCCTGAAGTATGCGTACCATAAAGAAAAAGGGCACAAAAAGGAGAACTATATGGCCCTCGAGTCCTATCGGGATGAGTTGTCTCAGGACGTCCATTTGAGCGACTACATGGAATATAAAGGGGGTTAAGCCATCATTGACGTCGACCAAAAGACAAATAATATCCTAAAAGAAGAATTAGGACATGATTTATTGTCATTTGTGATTCCTCAGGTCCTAGGAAAATTCTAGGCAACGATGTTCGGATGGAACTGAAGAAAGTCACTACAGCGATGGAGGGATTCTAAATTAACCCTAACAAGAATTCAGCAAGAAAGGGTTGATACTCGAAAGACATCAATTATAACAAGCATATATTCTTCACGAAAGAAGAAATGATCAAAGTTAAAACTCCACATCATGATGCATTAGTAATCAACTAGTTTCTTTATTGAAGGAAATTCAAGATGTGTTCACTTGGCAGCCATACGATATACCCCCCCCCCCCTCCAAGTAATGTGTCATCAATTCACACAAAAGGATTGTCGAACAAACCCCCAAAAAAGCAAAGGTCATGGAAGGAAAAAGATGGAAAATTCTGGAGGCAAAGTCCATTAATGAAGTTCAATTCCTTAAATTTCTATTGAGCCCGGTAGTAGTGAAAAAAATAATGGGAAGTTAAGAGTATGCATAGACTTCACTAACCTTAACAAAAAAATTCCTAAAGACATATTTTCTATGTCGAAGATTGACTAAATGGTCGATGCCGCAGGCAATCACGAAAAATTGAATTTCCTGGATGCATACTCAGGGTACCATCAAATCGCCTTGTTCAACCTTTATAAAGATAAGACCTCATTTATCACCACTCTTGACCTATACTATTATAGAGTCATGCCATTCGATCTAAAGAATATAGGAGCTACATATCAGCAGTTGGACACTAAAATGTTCAAGGAACAACTAGAAGACGCTATGGAGGTGTACATAGACGACATGATTTTCAAAATCAAGAGTAAATTCGACCACCTGTAGTATTTGACAAAGAATTTTAAAATCTTCATATACTACAAGATGAAGCAAAATGCAGCCAAATGCTCATTCGTAGTCCAATATGGGAAGTTCAATGGGTACTTGGTCAATAAAAGGGGGATTTAAAACAACCCCGATTAGATCATGGAGATCAATAATGTTCATCCGCCCAAGATGCTTTGTAACATCTAAAAGTTAACAGAAATGCTGAAAGCTCTCAATCGATTCACATTTAAATCATCCAAGAGGTACAGACTTATTTTTCAGCTGTTAAAAAATGAAAAGGGACTAACCTGGAATGAGGAATGCTCGAAGGACCTTGATGCTATCAAAATCATACCTAAGATAACCTCATATTCTTTCAATACCTCGTCCAAGGGACCTTGTTTATCCATATCCCGTGATATCTGATCACGTAAACAACTCGGCCTTGATGCGCAAGAAAGAAGGGCACCAAAGTCATATTTACTATGTTAGTAAAACTCTTCTTAACATCGAGAAATGATACCTACCGCTTGAGATATTGGCCTACTCTCTGGTCATTTCTTAGCAAAAATTAAACCATTATTTTGAATCTCACTCCACCATATTCATCACCACTTTTCCACTCAAAGCAGTCATGTGGAATGTCAATCTATCTGGACGAATTTCGAAATGGTTGGTGGAACATAGAAGGTTTTATATACACTATCAACTAAGGATCCCAATAAAATGCCAAGTATGATAAAATTTCATTGTTGATTTACAGGAGGTCCAATAAACAAGGACTTCACCAATTAATCAATCAACCAAGAGTTTGACCAATTCCAAAATTGGATTCTCTATGTATACAATTATTTAAATTCAATGGGACATGAGTCAGAGTTGTACTCATTTCTCCCAAAAATTCTAAGATCAAATAAGGGATCAGACTTAACTTCAAAGCATCCAACTACAAAGCGGAATACGAAGCCCTCATTTTCAGTTACCCAAAGACTTCTCTTTGGGAACGATCCACCTATACATCTACTATGACTCAAAAAAGGTATCCAACCAACTATCGGGAGATTATAATGCCAAAGATGAGCAGATGTTATAATATATATTGGTTGCCCAAGACTTGATCGCTAAGTTCGAAAGGTTCCACATCCAACAATTCCATTGGGGGAACAATAGTCGTGTCGATGTTTAAGCTGCTTTGGGTCAGCTGTAGACTCCGATCTTAAAAGAGTCATTGAAGTGGAATTCATCTCTAAGCCTAATATAAAAAAAAACTAAAGGTTGTTGAGAAATTCCTCTCTATTAAAAATATCCTAGCTAGATGGATCCAATCACATCTTATTTGTGAGAAGAGATTCTATCGGGCTATAAGAAGCATGCCCGTCAGATAAAAACAAAAATTACCTATCTCTATCCTTCAAATGAAGGAAAAATCTATAGGAGGTCTTTCACGGATCGCTTCCTTCAATTTGTGCAGTCAAATGACATCGAACAAGTCCTATATGATCTTTACGATGATATTTATGGAAGCCACATAGGTGGAAGATCTTTATCTTCTAGAGTGATCAAGAAAGGATATTGGTGGTCAAACATGAAGAAAGAAATAGTCTCCCATGTCAGAAGATGCGATAAGTATCAAAAGTTCTCACTTATGCTCCACCAGCCAATCAGTGACTTAAATTCGTTGACTGATCCATTAACATTAACTCATTGGGGTTTGGAGATTATGGGACCTCTACCTATAGCACCAAAAAACTGCAAGTATCACCTAATCGGCACAAATTATTTCATAAAGTGGAGGCATTGGCGAACATAAAACATACTGATATGATCAAATTCATCTGGAAGAGCATCGTGGCTTATTTTGGCATGCAAATAATAATTATCACAAATAATGGAATGCAATTTAAAAGTATAGTTCTCCAAAACTTTTGGGACAATCACGATATCAAGCACCACTTCAGCTTAGTTGCCTAACCTGAGATCAAAAAGGGTAAGGTCTCCAAAATAATAGTGCTTAAAGGCATGAAATGAGGTTTTAAAAGGAAAAGGGTACTTTGGCGAATGAACTTTCCTATATCCTTTCGGCATATCTAATCAAGCCCAAAAGATTTACTTGGGAAATGCCTTCCTCTTTAGCCTATGGAATAGATGTTATTATCCATTTAGAATTTGTATTGCTAACCAAGTAGGCTACACTTTCCAACCAAGAACTGAACGAGGAAATTATAAGTACTGATCTCTATCTAGCCAACAAATAAAGGGAACAAGCCTTAGTCAGGTTAACTTCATACCAACAATAAATGGCCAAGTAATAAAACAATGGAGTCTACCTAAGAAGGTTTCTGGTTGGAGATTACGTCCTTTGAAAATTTCTCGATAGAGCCAAAAAGCCTTCATTTGGAAAGATAGGTCCCAACTGAGAAGGATCGTTCAAAATCATTAGAGACGCTCTACAAGAGCCTAACAATTGGAACCAATAGGGGTGCAGGGAAATCCTGAGGGCCTAAAATGCAAAAAATATTTGGAAATTTTATTTCTATCAAGTTTAGCTCTCATAAATTTTATTTCATATCTTTATTTCAAGTTTTGAAGTTTCGGTTACTGGAATACGTTAAGTTCAATTAATCAAAATAACTTCATTATTGTTACATTATTTCTTCAAACTAAAAACCAAATGTTTTTATAATTATGTTCGATTAAAGTTTGGTCATTAACGTAGATGACTTAGTATGATTAAACTTAATTAAAACCTCAAATTTACATGTTTTCGTCATAAAAGCATGAAATAAACAGGAATTTCCCGGGGAAGCAAAAAATATAAGGGGGATCCCCAGGCATTAAGACTCCCAATGTTGGTTGGATAAAAATCCTAAATGGGTAGATGAACCTATAACCAGGTTCATTCTCGTTAGAGTTTGGCCTGGGTTTATGGCGATGACACAATATAAAAGGTAAGATAAAAAATAAAAATAATATCGACATAAGAGATTGGAAAATTTAAAACGTTGAGTAAAATAAGAATTCCACAGAGCAATCATTTTATAAAAACTCATAAATGAGAAGAATTATAAAATATATCCCTAACACAAAATATTCATCCCCAACGAGTTATCATCTCGACAACTGTAACTCTCCATCTATCAGTGGGATTTATCCTAAATTATTGATCATTGACATATGCCAACAATCCTTTGCCAACTGAAGAGAAACAATGTTAAGAGGGATCCAAATTTCATCACTTCAAAATAGAGGGTGACTATAAATAGGGCACTCCACTAGATACCAGTATCAAAGCTCAAAATTATGGGGGACCTTCATACCATTTAGGATTTTTAGCCAACCGTGCTTATATGCCATTTGTTTGGGTTTATCCATCTTAAAATTACATCCACCCATCCGTTATCATAACGAACGGCGCAAGCTGCGAGGACTCGCCCTAAATAGGTATTTCAACTTTATTAGGTCATGACCAAGTCGCAGTTTAATCAAACCATCTCTCTTTGAGTCCTCCTCATCATTGACAAATATCTTTTTTAAATATATTTTCATTCTACAGCGACTCCGCAACATCACCAACGTCTGTATCATCATGTTGTAAAATGATGAACAATCGAGATTATTCATCAAAACCATTTGTCATTTTTAGGTCTTACTGAATAGAAATGAAAGTTCCACGAGCCTGACTACTGGCATCCTAATTTTAGTACTAGATCGAGGCCATCAGTCTCTAGAAAAGGTGGTAACCCTGTATTTTTCGAGCTATAAAAATAAAATAAAATCATTCAGGCACAAAAAAGACAATTCAAACAATGGAGAATTTTCATTAAATCAAAAGGAATGGGATAATCCCTTACAAACACTCAAATATATAAGAATACAATGATTTAGGGGAAATAAGCTAATCTTAACTAGCTTTGACCCTATTTTTCCTTTACCTCCTCTTGGAGTTTTGGTATTTGCCTTGGTTGTCATATGTCACCCTTGTTCGACCACAATCTCTATCTGACCACTACCTTAGACCTTATCTCATTATTCCTCCCTTGGTGGAGAGTCTGGGTAATGTTCCCCACATAACTCAGATTCTGAAGGAACATTGGTCATAACCAAGGCCACATCCCAAGCTTTATTAAAATCTGACTTTTAAATGAAAGTTAATTATTTCTTATCTTCGATGAAGGACTATGCATACCCATGATCAAATTCCTCATCATTGGATGCTACTAATATATCGGGATGATCGTGATTATCCTTCTTTGTCACATTAAGATTTTTCCCCAACTCGTCAAACTCTATCCTTAACTTATCAATATTGAATTTGGTGGACTTCTTCTCTTCCTCATATGCTCTTTTGGCAGCGATCAAAGAATCTTTATACTTGTCCAATGCCTTCATCAAGTCAATGTTGTCCTTGACATAGTTAGCACACTATCAAGCATGGAAACAAAGTTTTCCATAAATTGAAAAGATAAAACCACAAGCCAACTCAGCAACCAAAATAGGGAAAGAATCAAATCAACATGTGTTGATCTTACCAAAGATAATGTCTGCGTGGCAAAAGAAGATAGTTTGTTTGAGGCCAGCTGGTCGACCTGCTCTAAGTTTTGCTCCAACATGTGATGGTTTCTTAACCACCGACATGACTTGGTGTCCCTTCCCCATGTTTAAGGCATCCACCTTTTGGTGGTAACAAAAAAAGAAGAAAAGGGAATGGTTTTATCCTTCTTCACCAAATTAACTAGAGTAACGAGCTTAAAAGGACCTCTGACTACCCTCTTTTTATGACCTTTGCCTTTAGGGTGATAAGGTCAAAGTCATCCATAAGAGTGACGCTTCTTTTTTATAGAGACATATTATCCTTCTCTATAGTTGGGATGGTATTCATGCTCAAAGTGTTAACAGATGATAAGGTGAAGGTTCTAGAAGACCCCTCACTTGCTGAAGGAACTAGTATTTAAAAGTTGGAATCCACACACCTAGTTGTAAAGATAGATGTGGAGTTAGTATAATCAATCATGAAGGACACTGACCTAGGATGATATCCGTCTAGAACAAAATCCTCCTTATCTTCTAAACTTCTCTAAGATCTTCATGGTTGAAATAAAAATTATCCTTATTTTTTACTCCAGCTGAATAAAGAAAATGAGAAAGTAAATTTTAGTGTCTATTTCAGCTAATTATCAACCAATACCATCATAATTTGAAGAAAAACTATGGTCAACCTATTTTCCTCTCCTAGCAGGACACAAAAACCCTTACCCTCGAAAATGGGTGTATATTGTCAATCTCTCTCCATAAATTCCCAATTCCGGTATCTGTTGTTAGAATCGGGAAAAATTAATAACTACAACCCTATCGTCTTTTCTTGCCTTCAAATAAAAGATGTGTTCGATCATATTTGACCAAGAATAGAGGTATCTATGTTATGGAATTCCTATTTGGGTTCCATACAATTTGTTTATTCTATAAATGGCATTTACGATTCCATGTGTTTAGAAAACACTGGACGGGAACGAAATGTAAAAAATTGCAACATTTTATCAATAGTTTATTAGGGGGAAACGTTATTCCCCCAAGCCACTAATATAATGTGAATCGAGTGACCACCTTCAACGTTATACAGTCATTCATAATATCAATACATTCTAGAAATACTCGGTTGGGAATGTAATACTTATTCCTAAATCCCTCCATAATTCTATTATTCATGTTGTGAACTATTTTTTCTCAAGAATAAAGGGTGAAGTGGCAGAAATAAAGAAATTTTGATAACCTTGCAAGAAAATTTGAAAATTCAAAAGAGAAGAAAACATAAAATTGAAGTTTGTTCCACGAACTACCAGTGATTTAATTAGATGTGATGATGAAGTAAAATGGTGGTTTAAAGCTTTTGATAAATTAGTTCAAATTTTGAGGCATCTTATCATTAGAAAATATAACTCAAGGCCATTAATTGACAGAAGTGCTTTGTTTTTTTAAAGAAATATTACCAGCATACCCCTAACTAACTTGAGAAATTACAAGTGCAACTTTTGAGGTCCCAATGGAAAAACAACCTTCATCTAAGAAGTCTTTCTAAGAGTAGGAAGGCACCATATCAATCCACAACCAACCACCTTAGCCGACCAACTCACTTCTCAACCTCTCTACCCTATTCAATTCATAGATCTTCAGGGCAATTGTAGGGGAATAATCCGAATAACCCAAATAACTTAGGTTGAATAAATACCAAACCGTGATGATTGGGTATACAATTACATCTAGACATAACCACAAATGAGATTTCCACCTGCATGGATCTCGAGAAATGATTAACACAATAAAATGGTGACTTCATTAACATGAAAGAGACCATTCATGCTATCATATATTCCCCATATAAATGTGACATTTACCCCATTGGAATAAGGCGTGTAATTTATACTATTAGAAAAATGATAATAATAAGAAAAGTGAAACACCCCGTGAAACTATGCCGTTGTCAAACCACGTAAAATATTGTGTTGTGAGATTGGATTTATTCTATTTGGTATTAATTATTTAGTATCATTTATTATGGGATAATTACACCTACAACTATGATCTTAGAAAAAGTCCTAGAAAGTTTAAATCTAGAGTCAACATGGTTCCTGTGGCCATCCCCCGATCCTCACGACGGGAGGGATGGATAAGAGGGGTGTCTTCATTTAGAGAGGATCTTGGTCCCACGCATCCCTCTCGGGAGCGCTTAGGCCGGAATCGGTGATGAGGTGAAAAATGTAGAGAGATGGAGTCGCTAGTCTATTTTAGTTAAAACAGACAAAAAAAAGAGAGCCATCCTGAAGGATAGCATCCAAAGACATATTGATACATACGAAACCAAAATGATTCAAAAAGGGGCTGGAGGCTAACTTACGAAATGGGAAGGTTTTAGGCACCAATTCCGCCCTTACGGTCTCTCATGGATTGTTGCTATATTCCTTTATTTCCCCGTGACATGTGTGCATGTGTATATGTAGTGGAAATAGGAAACATCGACTTGTAATATGGAAGAGATAAAGCGAGTCATCCGTAGGAATGTTCCTAAAAGATAATATTAGAAAATAGGATTTATGCGATTATCCTAGCGTTGATCATTATAATGGAACGATAACGCATGTGGAGTAATACGCCACTAAGAACAAATATATTTATATGGAAATATATAGATTTTATGAGAATTAAGTTTAAAGAATAAAGAAAGAAGAGAAAATGAGAGAAAAGTAGGAATAGGACTCGAGTCTCGGGTTTTAACCCGAGATGCCTATGCAGCCTATAGAGGCATCAAAGTCCACGTAGTTCGTATGTAAAATGAGGCGTGGGATTTATCCCATAAATCCAACCGGAGACTTCTCTTATGTGTGTGCATGTGTGTAAAAAAAAAGTGTTTTAATTGTGAGAAAAGTGTGAGAAAAGAATGAAAATTCCCGTTTGGAATTTATGAGCAAACCCTCTTTTTCTTATTTATTTTGGGTTTATTTATATAAAAATAAGAGATGTGAAATAATACTAAATAAAAAGTATAATAGGATATGTGAGAGAGAATAAAAGTGCTAAGTAATAAAATAAGTTAATGCGAATTTAGGAGAATTTGAAGAGAGAGTTGAGAAAGTTGGACCTTCTTGAAGATCTTGAGCTGAATCTTAGATGTTAGAGAGCAGCCCTTGCACTTGGGTGATGATGGAGGGTAGTTAATTCACCAAGTTTGATGAAAAAGATGATGAAAGGAGAAGGTTAGAAAGGGATTTGGATGTGGAAATCATGCTGACTTCGGGAGGGTTTTTTTCTGAGCTTGCTGAGAGTGATGGATTTCAGATCTTGTGTATTTCTTTTGTAATGAGGTCAGGACCTCCTTTTTATAGGCCTAGGGCATTGTCGATCAGCATAGTCCTGGTCCTTCCAATCGGAAGGTGTGTTTAGGCACACTACTGATAGGCAGGGTTTGGTACCTGCCGTTTGGCAATCTCTTTCAGGTTCCTTTGGAAAATCGGTCATAGCGCGCAAACCGTTGATCCGAATTGTGCTTGGGGAAAACTGTTGGAAAGGTACTTCAGAGACCTTCGAAAGTATTTGGACTACTCTCGGTTTTAGGAGTTGACTTTGGGTTAAATGTGGCTCAAAAGCGTTCGTCGGTCATTTGGATAGGGAATCGTCGAACGCAAACGGATCGTTCGTCCGCATAGTAAGTTAGAATTGCGCACGGGGTGGACCGTTGTAAAGGTTAGGATATGTACTTCGACATTCTAAAGAGTTTGGCTTGGTTTGGGAAGTTGACTTCTGTCAACTGAGGCCTGGAAGCATTCGGTGACCTTTCAGAGTAAAATGGATCGTTCGTTCGTACCGTAGGTCAGAATTGGGCAGGGGGCGGATTGTTAGAAAGGGGTTTCAGCACCTTTGAAGATTCATTCAGTCTCAGTCAAGATGAACAGTTGACTTTGGTCAAATAGAGTCTGAGAGCGTCTGGTGGTCTCCTAATCAAGTTTCGAGGGAAAACGGTTCGTTCGTTCACATTGTAAGTCAAAATTATTCATGGGATGGACCATTGGAAAGGGGTTTCAGTGCCTTTTGTAAATTCATTCAGCATCAGTCAAGCTGAAGAGTTTGACTCTTGGTCAAACGGAGCCTGAGAGTGCCCGATGGCCTCTAGGTCAGTACTCGGGGTATGACTTAGGTTTGTAATGATGAAGGGAGGTGCTAGGGACCTAAGGAGAGGTTAGGGGGTGCTAGAGTGGGGTGTTTACATAGCCCCTCGATGGATGAGTTTGAAACAAACGATAGCCGTCGAATAGACACCACATGATGCCTTTGAAAGAGTATGACCAATTCAGAGGGTCGAGGTTGATTCTGAGGAACTAAGGATGAGGATGACTAATATGTAGGTTAAGACCGATTATGAGGGCTTCAATATGAGTGTGACCGACTCTTCGGGTCGAAGCCAATTCTGAGGGCTTTGAAGATGAGGGTGACTGATTCTCCGGATCGAAGCCAATTCTGAGGGCTTAAGTTGAGATGACAAATCATTTTGCGGGTCGAAGCCAATTCTGAGGGCTTAAGTTGAGATGACCAATTTCGCGGGTCGAAGCCAATTCTAAGGGCTTAAGTTGTGATGACCAATTCTGCGGGTCGAAGCCAATTCTGAGGGCTTAGGTTGTGATGGACAATTCTGCAGGTCGAAGCCAATTCTAAGGGCTTAAGTTGAGATGATCAATTCTGCGGGTCGAAGCTAATTCTGAGGGCTTAGGTGTGATGTTCTCGGGGAACTCTATCGGGGAACTCTGTCGGGGAAATTACCTCGTGATTTTGATTTGAGCTGGGGAGATGATTATTGGGGAAATTCTCGTATCTTTTGGAGACTTTGTCGGGGGAACAACCAATTTGATGATGTAGATTCCACTGGGGAATTGATTAAGTGGTTTAGGGTTTGGATGTATTTCTCGAGGAAATGTGAGACCTTTGGGGAATAGGAGATAACCTGAAGTTCGGGATACTTTAGGGGTCCTCGGGGGACGTTGTCGGGGAGAGATCCGCTTGGCCTTTGAGAGTTTCACTGAGGCAATAGGGATTACGCTTGAGGGAATGTGAAATTTTCTTGGTAAAACTGTTCTAAACCCTTCCTGCGATTTTTAGGAATTTTCTGAGGATTTTTCATGGTTTTCTGGTATTTTTTGTACGAAAATTTAGGGGGGGTGCCGGTCGGCATGGTGTGGAGGGTGTCATTCGGCCGTGGCATGAACTTTTAGACTGCCTCAAGAATGTAAAAGGTCAGTGCCGATTGGTAGGTGGGGGTTCAGTGCCGATTGGCATGACCCTTGGCTTCCTAAAAAAAAGGGGCGGGTTCCCCTCATTTTTCACAGCTTCTTACCTTCTCTCTTTCTGCAATTTTTTTGTGAATCGTTCTAGCATTCCGCAGTCTAAAAAATGGCCGCTTTTGTGAGCACTATGGTACACAGGGAGTGGTTGGCTATTGACGACTGGGTGAATGTGGAGTGTAGGGTTAGGGCGCCTCTTGCTTTAAGGAGTAAAAACTCTTTTGATGCATTTGAGCCAGTTATGGACGAGCGAACTTTACAGCCGGAGTTGTCACGTCATCGCTCTTCTAGGACGATGAACCCTCGTGGTTATGTAAGTATAAGATGACTTTTGGTATTCTCTTTTGGTGATTTCCTTTTTTCTTGGATTTTGACAAGGTTTTTCTTTTGACAATATGATGTTTCTTTGTCGACTATGCGTGCCCGTGGGACGACGAGGCTTAAGAATGTCTGGGAGCACCTTCCACCTGTGGTGCATTGGGTAGTATCGTCAGCAAGCTTTGGGAGGCTGATGTATGTGCTAGATGAGATGCCTCATTTGACGTCTCTCTTATGAGCTTTGGGTGAGAGGTGGTGGGACACTACCCACACCTTCCATTTTGGCTTTGGTGAGATGACTGCGACTCCCATAGATGTGCAGGAGTTACTGGGGCTGGATTGTGATGGAGAGCAAATAGAGGTGGATTGCTCTTTGCAGATGAGGCCGGAGGTGGTACGGACGGTGCTAGGAGATGTGGGGAGGATAGTGTCTAGGGACTCTATTCGTCTGTCCCTGCTGAGGGATGTTTTACTGAGTAGGGTGATTAATGTGGAGGACGGGCTGATCAGGAATAAATATCGTATATTTATCCCCTTAATTTCGGTACTTTTATGAACCCGGCGGTGCAATTGATATGTATTTAACTCGTAATCATGCTACTAACTTCGTTAGCAAGTATTTCGTGTTTTGTGCTTCTTTTATGTGTTTTACAGGTAAATTATGCAAGCGGTGTGAAAGAGAAATCAAAACAATGAAAGAAAGTCTAGGAAGGAAAGTTCAAGGGAATTTTCATAATTCTACAGCTTGATCACGGAGGTGGGGCCAATTGGAAAGTTGAAGATCTCAGAACAACGATAACACTAGAAAAAATGGCACCCAAATCCGAGCTACGGTGAAAGAGTTATGACCCCTCGAAGTTGAAGAAAAATCCAAGGAAGAAAGGAAGAAAACATGAAAATTTTCGAAGTGTGGAAATGAAGGAAGAAGGCTCCACACCTGCGAATTTCCCCGAACGACATAGTGAACCGGTTTGGGGTACATGCGAACCGGTTTGAGGTACATGGGACGCGAAATTCTTCTTAAAAGTTGATTGGTCCAAAGTGTCCCAATATGTTACAAACTCTTCTAAAACGTATTTGTATCTTTGTATTGACTTAAAAAACACAGTTTTGAATAGTTTTTGATAGGCAGAAAAGTAGGAGATTACCCTAGGAACATAAATTTAATTTGGTGCTTCAAGATCAATTGTTTTCGGGTTTGATTGCAAGTTTTAATTTAATTTTCACACTCTATTATTGTTCTTGCATGTTTCAGTATGCCGTCATCATGATTTCTTTCACATGCAACGTATTTAATTCATGCATAGTTAGGTTCAATATGTCCAGCTAGATTTTTTAGGATTGGGACGTATGAACTCAACCCGATGTGAGCGTTGCATGTGTATAAAATTAATCCTCTAAAATTAAGGATTTATTAGACCGTATTGCGTAGCGAACACAACCATTGTAGATCTTTGGATCTAGATTGCTTCAGGGTAACTAGGATGCTTTAGAATGCAATTTGAGTATCGCTATCTCATTACCGCTTTACTCGTCCTCTGATTATGTATGGTGCGGGCTTGAACCTCATATACGTAATGCTTGGGAGTACAAAAGACTGGGTCTGATTAATCACTTAAATTTACGATTAATTGTATACTAACAACACACTAGGGTTGAGGGATTGTATTCCCGACCTATTTTTCTCTTCATATTTATTACTTCATTCTTAGTATTAATCCTTTCTCAGTTCACTAGTTCCATAATCTTAATCTAGTGTACTTTTACTTAGTATGAGTATTCGCAAATCAATCATCTTTTTGTTCTTTTTAGAGTTGAATTTAGGTTAACCGTCTGTCCTTCCTTCGTCATGATTTTCTCGTCCTATTTCCCCGTGGAGACGATCCCGACTTACCGGGTTTATTACTAATGTGACAGGCTTGAACTTGAGCCTAAATAGTATGCACTTCAGAGACACATTCTTAGTCGCGTCATGTTTTTGGTGCCGTTGCCGGGGATTTAGGTAGATGTGGGTTAGATTCCGTTAATCTAAAACTTCGACCAAAAAAAAATCAAAAAGCACAAAAAAATACTTCATCTCTCAAAAGCCAATTAATGCAAAATCTTGAACTCACTTTAACTCCCCAAAATACTCCAACCAGCATTCAAGAAAACTCGATAGTTGAGTACGACCCCGATAGCCCTCACAATCCAAATGTTCCATAATTCTAGGTTTCACCTCCCACGCCTCCACACTCAATTGCAAGTAACACTCTGACATCCCTCTTAGGACATACCACAGATCACGCTCCGAGCATACCAAGTGAGGATACAGAGTCATCAAGTGAGAGAGCCATGTCACAACACGATAGTGTAGCCGCAGGTGAGGAAGAGGTCACGTACCGCCGTTTGAGATAAATCTTATATCCCGAGCGAACTATCACTCTGTGATGCATTTTACTCCCATATAATGCAGGGCCATTTCGCTTTAGGAATGGGATGATCCAGATACTTCCCAACTACCATGGAATGGAATCAGAAAAGCCATATCTCCACATCTGGGAATTTGAAGAGGCGTGCGAGACCCTCAGTGATCAAACTTGCACAAAAGATGTGATCCGCCTCAAACTCTTCCCATTCTCGCTAAAGGACAAGGCTTAGACCTGGCTATGGTCTTTACCTCCAAACTCGATTGCATCATGTAATGAGTTGCAATCTAAATTCCTTAAGAAATTTGATAAGCACCCAAAAGTGTATAATTTATGCCCCGAATAGATGCATTTTAGTCGCTCGTTTGAATTAAAATTGGCCTTATGTTCGTATTTTATCATTTTGCAGGCAATACGCAGGCGCAGTGTTAAATAATGCTAAATCCAGTCAATTGCATCGCAGAAGCGGTCAAAAGCATATATCGAAGAAATCTAAAGAGACCGTGAAGTGAGGAGTTCATTCTGAGCTTGCGAAGATGTGTTCCGATTACCCTAAACCAGTCCCATAACCCAAACTAGCCCAAACCGAGCCCAGACCATTCCTCGAGCCCGGTGTGTGTTGCGTTTGTACCTTTATCAATTTTCTAGATTTTTATTTTTACTCATTTTATTTTTAGGATTTTTTTAGGATTTATTTTCTATTTTTTTTATTCTTTATTCTTTATTTTTATTAGTTTTTAATTTTTAATCTTTATTTTATTTTATTTTTATTAAGATTAATTTTTAGGAATTTAATTTTTTAGTTTTATTAGATTTCATATTTTATATATATATATATATATATATATATATATATATATATATATATATATATTAATTTTATTTTATTAGAATTATATTTTTCTAGGTTTAATAGAGTCTTATTTTATTTTAGTTTGAGATGTTAGTTTTTTTTAGTTTATTAGATTTTTTTTAGTCTTAAGTTTTATTTTTATTGATTTTTTGATTTTTAGTTTTTATTTCTTTTATTATTTGAGTTATTTTTAGGATGTTATTTTTTAGTTTCGTTAATTTTAATTTTTTAATTAGATAGTTTTAATCTTTTAGGGGTATAAATTAAATACACATACCCTCACTCACCCCCACACTAGCTATCCTACACCATACAAACAACCTCTCCCATACACTCACCCTCACCTAAATACCTACACCCTCACACACCCAATTACTACCCATAACCCTATTCATCATCTTCCACCCAACAACTTTCTCTCACCTCCACCGTTAACAAACCCATCTCTTAAAACCAAACTTCCTACCATAACCAAAAATCTCACCCCTCTCTCTCTCTCTCATCATAACCTACACCACAACACCAAACTTAACACCTCCCTTCGGCCTGAACTCGCGAGCTGGCCCGGCTCCAACCCAAACCGCCGGCGCCCTATCTTCACCCCCATTCCGGCTGGCGCCGTCCTGTCCAAACCGCGATCTAGCCAACCCGACCTCCTCTCAGTTGTCCAAACCCAAAAACAAACCCATATCATCGATCCACCTGGAAACCCACCAGCACCATGAAACCCGAGCTCCGGCCCCGAAACCTGCCCCGACCCAAAACCCACGCAGCCATGCTCAAACTCGCGACCAAACCTGGGAAAAAAAATCCTAAATTCGAGACCCACTTCGATCCCTATGGCAACCTGCCTTCATCCATATTCCCAAAAAACTCGGATGAAATCAATCCACTCCATTTATCTTCTTTGACTTGGCAAACTCAAGATCCCAAAGATATCTCTCTAAATAAAGGAAATCGTGGCTATTGTTATTAAAGGGAAGGGGCTACTCACTTTAAAAAAAAGGGAAGGAGACTCTCAGCACAAACAGAGAGGAACCTAGAGAGAGAAAAAGAGAATGTATATTATGTACAGTTAGGTTCATAAAAAATTCAAAAAAATTAGTTTAGTATTAGAATAAAATTTTAGGTTTGTTTTTTATTTTTTTTGGTGTGATCAAGTGCTGGATTTGTGAAAACATTGGGACACACGTGCATGAACGCGATTCAAGGAATCAATTCAAAATGAGACTTTTGTGTATTGTATTTCTTGCTCTACTTTTTAATTTATTGTTTCATGTTTGTGGTTGCGATTAATTGTTTCATTATGTTTGGTTAAACACCCCGTTCAAGGGGTGGGTGCACTTCGAATGTTGTCACTTTAATTAGTTGATTCATTAATTTTATATTTCTAGGTAAATTAAACTTTAACTGTCGCCAATTAATTTATGTGACGAGAGTTAGTAAATTAATTGAACAAATTAATATTTGAATTTACGAATCGAACTAGAGATAGGTTTTTCCTATATTTGAATATTAATTTGGTATTGAAATTTGAGGATTGATATTTTTTCGTTAAATTGATCCTAGCGGGTAATTTTTTGAAAATAGTATAAGTCCTAATTTTTCATTCGTGTGACAATTTTAAATTAATTTTCTGAAAAATATATTATTAAATTTATGATTTTAACGAGAGTTAGATTATCGATTTAATATTATCTCGAAATATTTCAAAATTAATAAATTGAGAAATTAAAATAATTGAAAATGCAGTGTAATCCCATCTCTTGATCTTCTCACAATATTTCACACTCGGTTGCACATTTTTTTTATTATTTAGTCATTTTATAGTTTTTAGCATTTGTTAGTTAATTTTTCCCTTGAAATTGTTTTAAAAAAAATAAAAAATATTTTAATAAAAAAAATTTGGAATTGCACGTTTTCACATTAATTGTTTCACCTTGAAAGTTGTATTGATACCCATACTTACTGCAATACGAGTTATTTTTAGACAAGTTTTGTAGGTACTCAAGGAAATTTTGAGAGTGACTTTTGCACAACAACGACCATACACAAAAAGTTGTCTTATCAAATGGCGTCGTTGCCGCTTTCTTGACGTGGAGACATGATTGAAGACTTTTAATTTTCTTTATTTTTTTTTTTAGTGTAGTTCTTCCTCCTTCCTCCTCATTAGACTGGTTGTATATGATTTTTGAAGGTTTGTATTTATTTGGTGCATTTTGACACCGATTTTTGTAATAATTATTCATAAAAAAAAAAAGCAAAAAGGGAAACCGGACAAGGTAGAGAGAGAGCGTCCAAAGCGAGGATTTTTGAAGACTCTCTACTTTGGGTCGGTAGGACTCCCGGGGACGACTAAGATAGGCGAAATCTCCCCCCGGTGGACTCAACTCGGTCTTCACCCCACGTGTGTAACAACCGTGGGAGGTATAATTTTTTATCCCTCGCGACTCTCCTGCCAGCGAGTTCATTTTTTGTGTGATTAATTACTCCTATGTGCTTTTAATTTCTGCATCGCACTTAAATTGAATGGTTTGATGAATTAATTTACCTAAGACCTGGATCAGTCATTGCAACGAGAAGGGATTTCATCACCTGACTCGCTCGCTTATCCATTGTGTGCTACCCTGTGACACCCCGCCTAATTAATCCCGGGTGATCAGTCCTAAATCAAGTTAGAACAGGATTCTCATTTGGTTCATTCTTAGCATCACTGTCGTCATATTAGATTACTAACCACCTAAGTGAGAAAAATAGACTGGTGCCATTTTTATCTTTCATTATTTAAACAAAACCCATGCAGATAATAAAAACTATAAACAATCACAGATAGCTGAATTTATCATCCACAAGTAAGAATATAATCGACCGAGTAAACCAACGGTCCAAATAATAAATCCCATAAAGACAAGAATAAAATCCCAACAAGTCTAAAAACATTTAAATGGAAAGTGAGCGACATGCTCGAATACTAATCACGAACTTCTACATTAAGAATGAAGAATGAGGCGTCTATCAAAACCCCGCAACATCCACATATGCTGCAGCATCGGATTCCTGGAATATAGTCAAGGCTGGCGTCCCTGTGGCTGGACACCTAAAAGGTTTTTAAAAAGTTTTTATAGCAGGGGTTAGTACCCAAAACATTTGAAAACATTTAACAAATGATTAACTTGCAATGATAAAATAAATATGCATGCTCTTCATATTTTCAGTAAATGTCGCACTCTCTTGAGGACTTCCTTACCCCTTCCTCTAATATACGTTATTAACGCTTTAATTAAATTACCTAGTTATTCATCTCATGACTAGATATTTAACAAAGTGCCTTCATACCCACCCTACTCTAACTGAGTGTGTAGTGATTATGATGCATAAGTTATTAGTAACATCAACTTAACTATATCATTTCCCTTTTTATATTTATATAACTTCTACACTTGTTATACGTCTAAAAATAAAAACTCCCTTTTCATTAATAACCCGTATATAATTAATTATTTCATTATATACTTATAATCATATTTCAGCATTCACATTCATACTGTAATATATAACAATTTGCAACCTCCCGAGCAGAATACTCTCGGAATATAAATTCTATAAAGTGCTAACCCACTAGGTAAACATCACGTAGCCTAGTTATCCCAAGTCAGAATTCTCACACCAACTTGATAAAAATAATATACTGGAGGCGGTCATATTCCTTCCCTGAAAGTGAGTTGTCCCTCACCCATATAACGGACGCTATGACCTTGGGAATATACTCACCCTACTCCTCAAGCTAGGGGATTCATCCACTACGCGCAACCTCCCCCTATAGCACTATAGTACAAAATATCTAATCACCGATATTAATAGTACACATCACATATATATACAATCGCCTCCGTATATATATATACATATAAAAGTCCCGGCTATATCTTTTGCTAAATCCGTAATATGAGCCTATAAAATTATTAAGAGTTTATGGTCCAACTCTAAATATTAATTAAATTTCACTTTAATTAATTCAGTTATTTTGGTGTCGCCCCCCCATAAATTTGGACTTTACACTCGTAACCCAAAATTTACCCGCGTCAAAATTTCCGACTCTAATTTATTTGCCTCAAACCCTAATTAATTCATCTATAATTAATTAGATTCAACTTATGTATTTAATTTCTCCATAATTAATTACATAGGGGTTTTTATATAAATTTTTCCTCTTACATAACAAACTGGCGAAACTGCCAGATTCTGGCGACCGTCGATCGATCGTACAGGTCTGCGTCTTCCTCGCGGAGGCAGGGCAGCCATGGACGGAGTTCCTCAAACCCTAACTTCTTCTAACATGAGTTTTAAGCCTTCTTATCACCAGAGTATATTAAAAACCTTATTAGGATTATACAGAAAGCCTACAACAATCATTAATTCGTCCATAACAACTGAATTCATAGATTTGGGGAAAAATCCATTTCTTTTCTTAAACACATATTACTCCGAATTTCTTCATCTAATTCGTTCTGGTTTAATTGAATATCATCCTAACAAGTATACATCAGTAATCCAATATCAGATATTTCATAACTCCTCATAAATTTCGGCCAAAACAGATTCATGTTTTCTTTTGAATTATCAAAACCCCATGTTTATACCATGAACCCCAAAACGGATTTTTAATTCATAACAGCACACAAATATGAATTTGAAAAATAAATTTAATGCTAATTGCAAGTTATTCACTTGCCTTAGGTTTCGTAGTGTCTGAATTTGTGATGGATTCCAAGGTTGAAGATGACCTTGTTGGTATTTTGAGATCCCCAAAATGGCTTGGATGCTGCTAGGGTTTCCTAACCCTTTAGTTCCTCTTTCTAATTAAGCTCAACCATCCTAAATTTTCTTTTTATTAGGTTAATAATTCAATTCACGTTTTTTGACTAATGGGCCAAGCCCAAGTGACCAAAATGTCCCCGAGTGGGCCCGACTATGTCTAAAAACGTCCCGTGACCCGTTTACTACCCCCGGGTACACTTTTCCGACTATCTCGGCCCATCCGGACTCAACTGTACACTCAGAATTTGCATCCGAATTAATTTATAAAAATACTTATCCCCCACCCAATATAGTCTATACCGACTTCCGGATGTGATAAGTACATACCTCGTCATTAATACTCGAGACGACGTAATTACATTATTACTATTCACTTAGTAAATAAGTTTTCCCTAAATATTAACCATTCAATCCCAGATCAATATTTATATATATTTCTATCCTAATTAATTCATTAAATTACAACACACTTAGTAATTTAGGATTTCCGAATTAATTAAATTATAAATGTACCAAAAATACGGGGTGTTACATACTCCCCCCCTTATAAAGGAATTTCGTCCCCGAAATTAGGTCGTACCTGCGTTGAAAAGTTCTGGATATTGTTCCCGCATATCCTCCTCTCGCTCCCAGGTAGACTCGTCAACATTGTGATGACCCCACTGTACTCTAACCAATGGAACAACCTTGGATCGTAATTTCCGCTCACTATGATCCAAAATAGCTACCGGCCTTTCCTCATACGAGATGTCTGGCTGTAAGTCGATCTCCTAGAGTGGAATGTGCCAAAAGGCTCTCTCGCTCCTTCGATATTTCTTCAGCGATGCCACATGGAATACATCGTGTATCCGCTGAAGATGTTCTGGTAACCCAAGCTTATACGCCACCAGTCCCACCCTCCCAATAATAGGGAAAGGTCCTACGTATCGCGGTGCTAACTTACCCTTCTTGCCGAACCTCATCACCCCCTTCATTGGGGATACCCGGACTAAAACCTGGTCCCCAACTTCTAGCTTCACATGTCGTCGAGAAGCGTCAGCATAACTCTTTTGCCTGTCCTGAGCTATCCGAATTCTTCCTCGAATCAGCTCTATCTTGGAAGATGTCTCTTGAACAATATCCGGCCCCAAGAGTTTGTTGTCCCCCACCTCTAACCAACAAACGGGTGAACGACAAGGTCTCCCGCACAGTGCCTCAAACGGTGCCATGCCAATCGTGAATTGGTAAGAGTTGTTATACGCAAAATCTACCAAAGGAAGATATTTCTCCCATCCTCCCCCGAAGTCCAAAATGCACATTCTGAGCATGTCTTCCAGCATCTGGTTAACTCTCTCAGTCTGTCCGTCCGTCTGTGGGTGATACGCTGTACTCAAGCGCAACTCCGTGCCCATTGCCTCCTAAAAGCTCTGCCAAAAGTGGGCGACAAAGATTTTGTCTCGGTCGGATACAATATTTATAGGCACTCCATGCAGCTTAACAATCTCTGCTATGAATAGCTGTGCATAACGCATCGTCTCGAAGTCTGTGCGTACCGGTAAAAAGTGGGCCACCTTAGTCAACCGATCCACAATAACCCATATGGAGTCGTGACCCCTCTGCGATACAGGTAACCCTGTGATGAAGTCTATGGAGATGCTCTCCCACTTCCACACGGGAATTTCTAACGACTGTAGCATCCCTGATGGTCTCTGATGGTCAACTTTCACAAGCTGACACGTGGCACATTTCGAAACAAACTCCGCTATATCCCGTTTCATTCCTGCCCACCAATACTGCCTCCTCATATCTTGGTACATTTTATCCCCACCGGGATGTACCGCAAATTTCGAACCATGGGATTCTGTCATAACAGCGTGCTTCAAATCCTCATCCTCTGGCACCATTAACCTCCCATTAAAGCGTAGGCCTCCTTCTGAGCTAATTGAGTAACCCTCTGCTCCCTCAGCTAACAACTGGCCCACCCTATCCCGGCAAACCTGATCCTCAGCCTGAGCCTTCACAACTCGCATAATGATCTCGGGTGTGATGGATAAAGCTGACATGCAAGCCCTGGCTACGTCATCCTCATATCGAAGCTCTCTCCACTTCACTTTCCATACCTCTGCTATCTCCCCAGTCGGCTTTCGGCTCAATGCGTCTGCTACCACATTGGCCTTACCAGGATGATACTGAATATCACTGTTCTAAAAAACCCGCCTAGGCTCCGCCTAGGCTTAAGGCTTGGGAGAAACGCCTCGCCTTACGCTTTTCACGCCTTATTCTTGGTAAAACCCTTAAGGCGCACTTTTTTCTAAAGACAACAATGATTTAGTGAAACGATGTCGCCTTTTAAAGAATTTGTTTACAAACCGTACCATTATCTCATCCACAATAATAAAATAGTATTTTAATTTGCATATATTCAGACATATTTTTATGATTTGTGCAATTTTTGTATTTTAATAGCCTTGTTATGGTTAAAATATATTGAAATATATTAAGAAGGCCTAAACGCCTTTTCACGCCTTTTTACGCCTAGGCCCGCCTAGGCTTCTAAGGCTTAAGGCTTGGCCTCCACGCCTCAATCACGCCTCGCGTTTTTTAGAACCTTGCTGAATATCAAATTGGTAGTCCTTCACGAATTCTAGCCACCGCCTCTGCCTCATATTCATATCCTTCTGTGTGAAGAGATACTGAAGAGACTTGTGATCCGTGAATAAAGTAAACTGCTCTCCTAGAAGATAATGCCTCCATATCCTCAAAGCAAAAACGACCGCTGCTAACTCTAGGTCGTGAGTGGGGTAATTCCTCTCGTGGGGCTTCAGCTTCCTGGAAGCATAAGCTATAGCCCTTTCCTCCTGCTGGAGCACACCCCCAAGACCCCGTAAGGATGCGTCTGTGTAAACCCGATACTCTAGCCCTCCCTTTGGCAATGCAAGCACGGGGGCAGATGTCAACTTGTCCTTTAGCTCGTCTAACGCTAATTGACAACTATCATCCCACTTGAAAGGTACTCCTTTCCGAGTCAGATTCGTCAAAGGTCCTGCAATCTTAGAGAATCCTTTAATGAATCGCCTGTAGTAACCGGCCAAACCCAAAAAACTGCGCACCTCGGTCGGTGTCGTGGGCTGTCCCCACTCCCTCACCGCCGACACCTTATTCGGATCCACTGCAATACCCTAATCTGACACGACGTGACCAAGGAACTGTACCTCCCAAATCCAGAATCCACACTTCCCTAATTTGGCATAGAGCTGATGATCCCTCAGTGTCTGCAAAACCATGCGCAAATGCTCTGCGTGCTCCTCCTCGGTGCGCGAGTAGATTAGGATGTCATCAATGAACACGATGACAAACTGATCTAAGTACTCTCTGAAAACCCTGTTCATGAGGTCCATGAACACTGCTGGTGCATGGGTGAGCCCGAAGGGCATCACCCTGAACTCATATGATCCATACCGCGACAAGAAAGCGGTCTTAGGAACATTCCCCTCTCGGATACGCAGTTGATGATACCCTGACCTCAAGTCGACCTTGGAGAAGTAAGACGCCCCTCTCAATTGGTCAAATAAATCATCGATCCGAGGCAACGGATATTTATTCTGTATCGTCACCTTGTTCAGCTCCCTATAATCCACGCACAAGCGGAGTGAACCATCTCGCTTCTTCACAAACAATACCGGCGCACCCCACGGCGATGTACTCCGCCGAATAAAACCCTGACCCAGTAGTTGCTGAATCTGTTCCCTCAATTCCCGCATCTCTGAAGGGGCCATTCGGTAAGGTGCCCGAGCAATCGGTCTCGTCCCCGGAGCCAAATCGATAACAAATTCGATTTCTCTACTGGGTGGTAGTCCTGGTATTTCCTGGAATACATCCTCAAAGTCCCTCACTACCGGAATAGAGTCTAAAGGAACTACCACTTCCTGTGAGGTTTCCTCCTCAATGTAATATAGATGAGTGGTCGAGCCTCCCTCTGGGCGAGGCATCGCCACAACAAACATCTCTTGCCCCGGAATGGCAAAAATAATGCTCCCACCGAAGCAATCAATCATGGCTCTATAGTCAGCGAGCCAATCCATACCGATGATCACATCATGAACATGCATATCTAATACCAACATGTCCGCAGGTAATACTAAACCGCCAATCTCTACTCCTACTCCCCGACATATATAGAATATAAGCAACCCATTCCCCAAAGGTGAGTCGACACACGTAACAGTGCTCTCTGCGGTGGCTAACAACCCTAAAGCCTTCGCGAAATGTGTAGCTATAAAACAATGAGTAGCCCCCGTATCAAATAATACCCGACCCATAGTGCCATGGATGGAGAACGTACCCTCAATCGCGGGCGGCGCATGCTGTGCTGGAGGATTGGGAACGTCCCGAACGTTATACACACGTCCGTAGTGCATCTGCCCCTGCTGCTGTGGGGCGGATGGGGCTGCTGCTGCTGGCGGCATCTGACCCTGTTGCCCCTGCTGGGCACCCTGCTGCTGGCCTCTGCCCCTCTGCGGGCACTCCCTCTTGAAGTGTCCTGGCTGGCCACAGGAGAAACAGCGTTTCTGGTCGTCACCCTGTCGTTGGCCCTGCTGGCCCTGACGTTGCTGCCCCGGGTGGCCTCCCTCGTTGTTCCCTTGGCCCTGACGGCCCTGAGGAACCTGTTGTTGCTGATTAGGGCCTGGTTGCCCCGGTCTGAACCCCTGTCCTCCCGGTCGGAACCCACCAGGCTTAAACTTCTTAGCCTGATTCCCTTGCTGAATGATAACCTGCTGCTGTGTGCCACTTGCCTCACTACTAGTAACCGCCTTGCCCTGCGGGCTCGGCTCACCTGCCTTCTTGTTCCCCTTCGCATGGAAACGATGATCCTGGCAATGTACAAGTGCGGCATTAACGACATCTGTATAAGTCACTAACGCCGGATTCCCAATCAAGTGTTGCCTGATTCTCCAGGCTAGGCCATCCATGAACTTTGACTTTTTCCGCTCCTCATCGCTCACCTCATTTGGCACAAAGTTTGCCAAACGGGTGAACTCCTCCTCATATTCTGCTACTGACCTGTCACCCTGTACCAACTCGCTGAATTTCTTTCTCATCTCAGACTCTACTGCTGGAGGGAAGTACTTGCGGTCAAACCGCACCCAGAATTCAGAAATCGACATCAAATCCCGCTCCTCAGCGGTGGTTACGGACTCCCACCACTGTAAGGCTGCCCCCGACAGACGAAAGGTAGCCAGCATCTGTTTCTGCACCTCTGTACCCTCTAACATGCGCAGATGGCGCTGAATGTTCTTCTTCCAGTCACAAGCCTCGACCACATTGGTGCTACCTCGAAACTCAGGTGGGTGACCCTTCTGAAAGGTCTCCCTCACTCGCTGCCAAGATGGTGGCCCTACTGGAGCCTGAACTGCTGGAGCCAATGGAGGCGGTGCCTGAGGCTGTGGAAAATGAGCTGCCATAGCTCGCATCGCTGTCTCGACCGCTTGGGCCACTATCACTGCCACCTGAGTGGTAGAAATTAACTCGGGTGGTGGTGGTGGTGGCGGTACCTGTGGCTCCTGGAGAGCCTCCCTCACCTCATCTCTAGCCTCAGCCCTTTCCGCTCTCTGTCTCTTTGGCGGCATCTGAAATAGATTGAATTGTATAAGTACACAATTTATACAAAAACTAATAGCAGGAATACGATATCTCACAAGCGAAAAATATAATCAACAGTCCTAATAATAGGGCTCTATAACAACCGAACGCTACGCTGAAACGTAGAAAATCGCACAGATCCTAAGGACTCTAGAACCTGGCTCTGATACCATCTGTGACACCCCGCCTAATTAATCCCGGGTGATCAGTCCTAAATCAAGTTAGAACAGGATTCTCATTTGGTTCATTCTTAGCATCACTGTCGTCATATTAGATTACTAACCACCTAAGTGAGAAAAATAGACTGGTGCCATTTTTATCTTTCATTATTTAAACAAAACCCATGCAGACAATAAAAACTATAAACAATCACAGATAGCTGAATTTATCATCCACAAGTAAGAATATAATCGACCGAGTAAACCAACGGTCCAAATAATAAATCCCATAAAGACAAGAATAAAATCCCAACAAGTCTAAAAACATTTAAATGGAAAGTGAGCGACATGCTCGAATACTAATCACGAACTTCTACATTAAGAATGAAGAATGAGGCGTCTATCAAAACCCCGCAACATCCACATATGCTGCAGCATCATATTCCTGGAATATAGTCAAGGCTGGCGTCCCTGTGGCTGGACACCTAAAAGGTTTTTAAAAAGTTTTTATAGCAAGGGTTAGTACCCAAAACATTTGAAAACATTTAACAAATGATTAACTTGCAGTGATAAAATAAATATGCATGCTCTTCATATTTTCAGTAAATGTCGCACTCTCTTGAGGACTTCCTTACCCCTTCCTCTAATATACGTTATTAACGCTTTAATTAAATTACCTAGTTATTCATCTCATGACTAGATATTTAACAAAGTGCCTTCATACCCACCCTACTCTAACTGAATGTGTAGTGATTATGATGCATAAGTTATTAGTAACATCAACTTAACTATATCATTTCCCTTTTTATATTTATATAACTTCTACACTTGTTATACGTGTAAAAATAAAAACTCCCTTTTCATTAATAACTCGTATATAATTAATTATTTCATTATATACTTATAATCATATTTCAGCATTCACATTCATACTGTAATATATAACAATTTGCAACCTCCCGAGCAGAATACTCTCGGAATATAAATTCTATAAAGTGCTAACCCACTAGGTAAACATCACGTAGCCTAGTTATCCCAAGTCAGAATTCTCACACCAACTTGATAAAAATAATATACTGGAGGCGGTCATATTCCTTCCCTGAAAGTGAGTTGTCCCTCACCCATATAACGGACGCTATGACCTTGGGAATATACTCACCCTACTCCTCAAGCTAGGGGATTCATCCACTACGCGCAACCTCCCCCTATAGCACTATAGTACAAAATATCTAATCACCGATATTAATAGTACACATCACATATATATACAATCGCCTCCGTATATATATATATACATATAAAAGTTCCGGCTATATCTTTTGCTAAATCCGTAATATGAGCCTATAAAATTATTAAGAGTTTATGGTCCAACTCTAAATATTAATTAAATTTCACTTTAATTAATTCAGTTATTTTGGTGTCGCCCCCACCATAAATTTGGACTTTACACTCGTAACCCAAAATTTACTCGCGTCAAAATTTCCGACTCTAATTTATTTCCCTCAAACCCTAATTAATTCATCTATAATTAATTAGATTCAACTTATGTATTTAATTTCTCCATAATTAATTACATAGGGGTTTTTATATAAATTTTTCCTCTTATATAACAAACTGGCGAAACTGCCAGATTCTGGCGACCGTCGATCGATCGACCCCAGACCGTCGATCGATCGATCGTACAGGTCTGCGTCTTCCTCGCGGAGGCAGGGCAGCCATGGACGGAGTTCCTCAAACCCTAACTTCTTCTAACATGAGTTTTAAGCCTTCTTATCACCAGAGTATATTAAAAACCTTATTAGGATTATACAAAAAGCCTACAACAGTCATTAATTCGTCCATAACAACTGAATTCATAGATTTGGGGAAAAATCCATTTCTTTTCTTAAACACATATTACTCCGAATTTCTTCATCTAATTCGTTCTGGTTTAATTGAATATCATCCTAACAAGTATACATCAGTAATCCAATATCAGATATTTCATAACTCCTCATAAATTTCGGCCAAAACAGATTCATGTTTTCTTTTGAATTATCAAAACCCCATGTTTATACCATGAACCCCAAAACGGATTTTTAATTCATAACAGCACACAAATATGAATTTGAAAAACAGATTTAATGCTAATTGCAAGTTATTCACTTGCCTTAGGTTTCGTAGTGTCTGAATTTGTGATGGATTCCAAGGTTGAAGATGACCTTGTTGGTATTTTGAGATCCCCAAAATGGCTTGGCTGCTGCTAGGGTTTCCTAACCCTTTAGTTCCTCTTTCTAATTAAGCTCAACCATCCTAAATTTTCTTTTTATTAGGTTAATAATTCAATTCACGTTTTTTGACTAATGGGCCAAGCCCAAGTGACCAAAATGTCCCCGAGTGGGCCCGACTATGTCTAAAAACGTCCCGTGACCCGTTTACTACCCCCGGGTACACTTTTCCGACTATCTCGTCCCATCCGGACTCAACTGTACACTCAGAATTTGCATCCGAATTAATTTATAAAAATACTTATCCCCCACCCAATATAGTCTATACCGACTTCCGGATGTGATAAGTACATACCTCGTCATTAATACTCGAGACGACGTAATTACATTATTACTATTCACTTAGTAAATAAGTTTTCCCTAAATATTAACCATTCAATCCCAGATTAATATTTATATATATTTCTATCCTAATTAATTCATTAAATTACAACACACTTAGTAATTTAGGATTTCCGAATTAATTAAATTATAAATGTACCAAAAATACGGGGTGTTACATACCCTAGCTGTCATTAAATTTAAAATCAATCAACTAGCTAGCCCCGTAGGAGCACATTTTTGCAACAGGCAATCACAAAGATAAATTCCGTGCATTTTGTCGCCCACGGACTTAATTAAAATTTGACTGCCCCTTTCACAAATTTTGAAGATAGTAATTGGCTACGTGCTCGTTCGGAGTTTTTCTTGACTCGTGTGTGTCCAATTCAATTCTTTCGGTAGTCAGTTTTAGTTAGTTCACCCATATCAAGAGTCCATTTTCTCCCATTTTTCGTAAAATACCAAAAATATTTTTTCTCTTTTTAAAATATTTTCAAAAATCCCAAAAAGATTTTTTTTCCATATTTAAAATACCAAAAAGATTTTCCTTTTCTTATTTTCAAAAATCACAAAAAGATTTTCTTTTCTTTTGAAAAATATTTAAAAACCAAAAAAAGATTCCTCTTGTCATGGCCGAAGAACGTCCTTTACAGGAATACTTTGGCCATTTCATCTTCTCTCGAAGTTTGTTTGATGATAAGCCTGAATCGAACCTTCATTCATTAATTGATGGCTTTAACTCTCAAACTCCCACCGTTGATACTCGTGTTTCATCCACGCCCACATCTCCTATTCCACCGCCTCCGGTGATGAGTGTCAACCCATCCCATGCTTCACCGTGCACATATTGCTTTCTTAACGACCATTTGTCCTATGCGTGTCCATTTATATTCTCTCCATCTGACACCACCATGGAACATGTTCATCCCTATGACACTGTTTTGGAACCACCCTCGCCGTATTGTCACGACATATCTAATATCGCGGGGTATAAGTACCCAAGCTATTCATGGAGGCCTGATCTTCCTTCCATGCAATATGAATCACAACGCCATGTTGTGGATCCTTACGGTTTCCAACAGTCATCATTGACACCTCGTGCACCTCATACCTATCAGTCCCTTTCATATGCTCCTCATGCTGATCACACTTTAGTCCCTCACGGGAATGTTTCTCCCGTGACTGCTACACTTGACCCTCCTCCACACACTTCATATTAGTATTCTCCACATCCTCGTATTTCTAGCGACTTGTGTCCACCTCACCCACCACCGTCACCCACCGACACTTCACCACCACCTTGCACATTCGCTCTCGAGCGCCTCTTGCAAAAGTTCGCGCACATTCTTCATTCTCAAAATGAAGCCCTTCAACGGCTTGAACAGAGGTTTACTACATTTGAGTGTGCGAACGAGTCAGATTTCACCCCAAGTCAATCCGTTATTGCCCCCACGTGGGACGATGATGTGTCGTCTTGTGCATCTGATTTTGAGTGTGACCAACCCTATCTTCCTAAGAATCTCGACAGTGAGGCCACCCCGTGGTCCGGATCCCAAGTTGATAATTGTGTTGATGTATCCTTTGATTATGAGACTGATCCTACACCGCCTTACCTTATCGAACCCACCATTGCGGTTTGCCTTTCCCCTTCTATAGAATCCTTACTTATGCCCGAGCCTACACCTACTGAGCCCACTGCGTGTGTTCCCAAGGAACCACTTCATCCTAGGTTAGCTCCGGCTGCGAGTGCTACCCACTGTCTTGAGATTGTATCCGAGATGGTTTCTACCTCTTTGGATATGGATAATGTCCCACCATGTTTGGCTCCCATTAAGTCATATATTCATGTTGATTCTTCAGTCTCCGCTTTGGATAACTCGCTTGATTTTTCCACCACCACTAATGGTGACACACTGGTGGATAAGTTGATCACTCCATCATTCATTTTCACACCTCCTCCTTCGCGTACCCTTGAGGATCACTCCGTGCTTCATGAGGAATGTGTGTCTCCCACCCTTGAGTTAGATCATCTTCCCCCACCCCTTGTCCCACCCGACCCACACACTATTCCTACCACCCCACCACTTGATTCGGACCTTGCTATTATACGTTCCCTTTTCACATCTAAGCATTTAGGTCCTCCCCTCTACCCACCCTCCACCCTAGTGCTCCACGATCACATTTGTGCATTTTTCATCGACACCACTATCTATGAGAGTATTTGTGCTACTCTAATCTTTTGTGACACCGAGCTTATTACTTTATGCACACCACTACCTTGTGGTGTTGATTTTTTCCATCTACCGCTCCCTGTCGTGTCACGGTGCGACTGTTACCATCGTCTATATATAGAACAGTCGTGCACTTTCTCTGAGGCCCACCGCTTCACTATTCCTAAGCCATTTTGCCTCCCTCACCAACTTGAGAACCATACTTATAGGGCCCTTGTTGCCCTCACCTTTACGCTCCATAAGGCCTGTGATCGGCACCTCTTCAACCTTACCCTAATACCCACCCACCCCTGGTCCACCGATGCTTTGAATCGAGTGATGCACTTTGCTATACAGGTGCATTGACCCATTTTCTAGCATTTATCCAACAAGACAGACACTTCAGTCTTGTTTGGGGGTGATTATCATCACCCAATTTTTTTGCCACCCTAGACTTTCATATTTCTTATCTTTAGGGTGCGTTCCATTCAGTCGGGTTGAAGACGTTAAATTTAGCGCTACCGAGAGGCAGCCCCTCGTTCATTGTTTCTGAGTATGAGCCTTATCCTGTTTGGGGGTGGTGTTTCATACCACCCAATGATTTTCACATGCTTTATAGACTTGTACGTCTTTTTGTATCACATCTGTTCTTCAGGTTTCATCTACGCTCCAGAATGCGGTACATTTTCATTAGCGGTTCACTATGGTAATGTCTTTCCTCCCTTGTGCTTTTCATTTTTATATATGGTTTTAAACATCGAGGACGATGTTCTCTTTTGTTTGGGGGTGGGAAATTTATCAAAATCGTACCTCTTTTGAAAATTTTCAGAAACAAGTGATTTTAAACTTTTTGTGCAGTTAAAAATAAACTTTTATGACATGATTTGTCTATTATCCCTCTTTTAGAAATCTCGGAATATCCGTGTTCGACCTAAAATCGCGTTTTTACAATAAATTAATTAATACTTGTTAAAGCGTACTTGCACTAAAATTTCTAAACTCGGCAATTTTGCACTATCACGTTTACAATCAAAAGTTAAAGAGTAACTATATTCTCAAGAGAGCCTTAAAAGATCACTAGTGGAGACTTAAACCCGTGAGATTTGAGTTATTCACCTTTTTTAAGGTTTTTACGTATCTCCGAGTCACGAGTTGACTCAACTTCCTTTGGGTACCACATTTAGTCGTTGCATGGTCTCATTATTTTTTCAAATTTGGCTTAATCACTGAGAATGACATTACTTTCGCGTTGTAAGAAACATGTATCTTGTAGTTTATCCCGAGAACTAAACCGATTTTTGCATACACATACCATTTTTCCTATCACATTATCATTTTCCATATTACCCTTATCCATATGTCCCAAATACCATCCATCATTGCCATCCTTTTTGAGAAAAGGAGTGTTTGAAAAATTCTCATGTAAATTGTCTTCATTTGTGCTATGAAAAGAAAAATGTATCGCAATATAAAAAAATTAAAAAAAAAGCAAAGAAAGAAAATAAAAAGTAGAAAAAAAAGGAAAAAGAAATATGCGATCATAAATTCAAAAGATGAAGACAATAGTCAATCAAAGTGTGTCACACTCTTCTCAAAACAACCCATCATTCATCTTCTTCATTAGCCCCTCATACCTTTCATAAATGACATTTTTCGACCTTGGTAAAGTGTTCGGGCAAACAAAAAGATTATATGGTGAATAACTCGACATTCTCGACATAGTGGTTAGCATTCCTTCATGAGATCAAATTTCTTTCATGTATCCGTTCTTTTTTATAAAGTGTGTGAGACGTTTGACATTGCTTACATTTACTCACATCCTCACACACTAGAGAGATACACTTACCCAATTCTCAGAGAGTTCGATTCAGAGAGATATATCCAGTGAGAATTGAAGTCAAAGCGTTGATTCTATAAAGGCGATCTTGGAATTACTCTAATGATACTTAAGATTACTTCACACTGCACATGCCGAGTTTTAGGAAGGATTATGCTTTTGGTATTAAGTAAATTTATATATTCTTTTAAGAGTTAAATACGATGTTCCTTGACATCCTTTTAAAGTTGGGTTGCATAGCGTTTCAGCATCTACTCAGATACTGCATTTAAATAAGTTTTGAATTTCGTGGGTACATTCACTACAAACCCTCACGAGACACCATTCGTCCTGTAAGACAGCCTATAGGTTTAACGGCTTGTTGCACATGCTAAGTGCAATCGCCAGTGCCTACGAAAGTGACACACTTTTGGTTACTTATCTATACTTTCTCTCTAATTTTTGCTCGATGACTAGCAATGTTCTGTTTGGGGGTGGTGTGATAAGCACCCAAAAGTGTATAATTTATTTCCCGAATAGATGCATTTTAGTCGCTCGTTTTAATTAAAATTGGCCTTATGTTCGTATTTTATCATTTTGCAGGTCAATACGCAGGCGTAGTGTTAAATAATGCTAAATCCCGTCAATTGCATCGCAGAAGCGGTCAAAAGCGTACATCGAAGAAATCTAAAGAGACCGTGAAGTGAGGAGTCCATTTTGAGCTTGTCGAGATGTGTTCCAAATACCCTGAACCAATCCCGTAAACCCAAACTAGCCCAAACCGAGCTCAGACCATTCCCCGAGCCCGGTGTGTGTTGAGTTTGTACCTTTATTATTTTTCTAGATTTTTATTTTTAGTCATTTTATTTTTAGGATTTATTTAGATTTATTTAGAATTTTTTTACGATTTATTACCTACTATTTTTATTCTTTATTTTTATTAGTTTTTAATTTTTAATCTTTATTTTATTTTATTTTATTTTTTTGGATTAATTTTTAGGAATTTAATTTTTTACTTTTATTAGGTTTCGTATATATATATATATATATATATATATATATATATATATATATATATATATATATATATTTATTTATTTTATATTTAATTTAATTTTATTAGGATTATATTTTTCTAGGTTTAATAGAGTCTTATTTTATTTTACTTTGAGATGTTAATTTTTTTTAGTTTATTAGATTTTTTTTAGTCTTAAGTTTTATTTTTATTTGATTTTTAGATTTTTAGTTTTTATTTCTTTTATTATTTGAGTTTTTTTTAGGATGTTATTTTTTAGTTTTGTTAATTTTAATTTTTTAATTAGATAGTTTTAATTTTTTAGGGGTACAAATTAAATTCACATACCCTCACTCACCCCCACACTAGCTATCCTACACCATACAAACAACCTCTCCCATACACTCACCCTCACCTAAATACCTACACCCTCACACACCCAATAACTACCCATAACCCTATTCATCATCTTCCACCCAACTTTCTCTCACCTCCACCATTAACAAACCCATCACTTAAAACCAAACTTCCTACCATAACCAAAAATCTCACCTCTCTCTCTCTCTCCTCATAACCTACACCACAACACCAAAATTAACACCTCCCTTCGGCCTGAACTCGCGAGCTGGCCCGGCTCCAACCCAAACCGTCGGCGCCCTATCTTCACCCCATTCCGGCCGGCCCCGCCCTGTCCAAACCTCGATCTAGCCAACCCGACCTCCTCCCAGTTGTCCAAACCCAAAAACAAACCCATATCATCGATCCACCTGGAAACCCACCAGCACCATGAAACCCAAGCTCCGGCCCCGAAACCTGCCCCGACCCAAAACCCACACAGCCATGCTCAAACTCGCGACTAAACCTGGAAAAAAAAATCCTAAATCCGAGACCCACTTCGATCCCTATGGCAACCTGCCTTCATCCATATTCCCAAAAAACTCGGATGAAATCAATCCACTCCATTTATCTTCTTTGACTTGGCAAACTCAAGATCCCAAAGATATCTCTCTAAACAAAGGAAATAGTGGCTATTGTTATTAAAGGGAAGGGGCTACTCACTTTAAAAAAAGGGAAGGAGACTCTCAGCAGAGGAACGGAGAGAGAGAAACAGAGATTATATATTATCTACAGTTAGGTTCATAAAAAAATTCAAAAAAATTCCAAAAACATTAGTTTAGTGTTTGAATAAAATTTTAGGTGCATGAACGCGATTCAAGGAATCAATTCAAAGGGAGACTTTTGTCTATTGTATTTTTTGCTCTACTTTTTAATTTATTGTTCAATGTTTGTGGTTGCGATTAATTGTTTCATTGTGTTTGGTTGGACACCCCGTTCAAGGGATGTGGTGCACTGTGAATGGTGTTACTTTAATTAGTTGATTCATTAATTTTATATTTCTAGGTAAATTAATCTTTAACTGTCGCCAATTAATTTATGTGACGAGAGTTAGTAAATTAATTGAACAAATTAATATTTGAATTTAGGAATCGAACTAGAGATAGGTTTTTCCTATATTTGAATATTAATTTGGTATTGAAATTTGAGGATTGATATTTTTTCGTTAAATTGATTCTAGCGGGTAATTTTCTGAAAATAGTATAAGTCCTAATTTTTCATTCGTGTGACAATTTTAAATTAATTTTCTGAAAAAGATATTATTAAATTTATAATTTTAACGAGAGTTAGATTATCGATTTAATATTATCTCAAAATATTTCAAAATTAATAAATTGAGAAATTAAAATAATTGAAAATGCAGTGTAATCCCATCTCTTGACCTTATCACAATATTTCACACTCGGTTGCACTTTTTTTTTATTATTTAGTCATTTTATAATTTTTAGCATTTATTAGTTAATTTTTCCCTTGAAATCGTTTTAAAAAAAATAAAAAAAAATATTTTAATAAAAAAAAATTTGGAATTGCACGTTTTCACATTAATTATTTCACCTTGAAAGTTGGATTGATACCCGTACTTACCGTAATACAAGTTATTTTTAGACAAGTTTTGTAGGTAATCAAGGAAATTTTGAGAGTGGCTTTTGCACAACGACCACCATACGCAAAAAGCTATCTTATCAAAATTCTTTCCTCCACATCGAACAAACTCCATCAAGGCTCAAATTTAAACCTTTCGACAATCAAAAAATGAGTCGTTTGATCGATGTTACGAGCATTTTAACGAATTAATCACTTCAAGCTCTCATCATGGATTTGATAAATTGCAAATCATTTCCTTCTTCCATAATGGGTTGAATATAAATTCCAAACAGCTCGTTAAAACCATGTGTGATGGTCCCTTTGTCTACCTAGACGCCAACGATGTATAGCTTCACCTGAGGTATGTCGTCGAGACTACCCAAGCATGGTATACATCTGACCCTTGTGCTCATAATCGTACGAGCCAAAAGACGACCACTCCATCGGCGGCTAGCCTATTTCACGTATAAAAGGATACTATGATGGCCAGTCGACTCGATCTACTTGAGAAAGGAATGCGAGAAGTACTTGAGATATGTGCAAGAGGACCAACTGGCTCCATCCCGAATCCCATTAAGAAGGTGTGTGTTATTGGCGAGGCGGGACAATCAACGGAGGAATGCCTGATGATACCCGCCTATAAAGTTATGCTTCAAGAGCAAGTGAGTGGTATAGGAGGATTCAAGGGTAATTTCGGTGCACCGCACGGGAATTATTATAACCCTTTATGGAAAAACCATCCTGGTTTTATCTATAGGCAACAAAATGCTGCGATGAATCCTAATTCACATGTTGCTCCCCCACCATCACACTTTCAACAAGCACCACACATACAGGGACATGTGCAAGCACCACCACCTCCAGGGCCATATATCACTCCACCGTGGAGAAGTCTCGAGGATACGATAAACCAATTCATCACTGCCCATAATGCAACCACTGCTATACATGAGCACATGATCACCGACATAAATGCGACCATTTTAAAGATGCAATTATTGTTGAGTATCCAAGAGAAAGGCAAGTTTCCTCCCCAGGGCCAAAGACCTCGGTCAAACTAGTGTTAGCTCCACCTCTACAGAACATTAGGAGCAATGTCAAGATGTGACCACTCTTCGTAGTTGGAGAGTCGTTGATTTATCACCTCCCCCACACGACGCAAATAAAGACAAGGAGATTTCGCCCATCACGAAAGAGGCCGAAAATGTCCCCTTAAAAAAGAGTGATAAATAAGACACTAGTGAGGCCAAGGTAGTAGTGAAAACACCCTCCGCGGTAACGTTTCCTCAAATACTAGTTCCTTCCCGCAAAGGAAATCCCCGCGACGAAGTACTAGACGTACTAAAGCAAGTAAAGTTAAATTTACGTTTCCTCAATGCCATTAAGCAGATTCCAGCTTATGCAAAAGTCATTACGGACTTGTTAACAATGAAGACGAGGATGAAGGTAAAGAAAAATATATTTCTAGCACAAAACGTGAGCTCCATTCTACATAATGATCTCCCACCAAAATTCAAAGATCCCGGTGCACCCACCATTTCCTGCATCATTGGAGAAAATAAAACTGAAAAAGCCTTACTTGAATTGGGAGCAAGTGTCAATATCCTCCCTTACGCCATCTATAGGAAAATTGATCTGGGCGACCTCAAGCCCACAAAGATCACTCTTCAATTGGCAGATCGAACCGTGAAGATCCCAAGAGGTATAGTTAAGGACGTGATCGTCCAAGTTGATACTTTCTACTTTCCGGTAAATTTTGTCATTTGGGACACGGAGCCCTCTTCGCCTCGAACAATCATGTTCCTATCATTCTCGAGCTCCCATTCTTAGCTACGGCTAACGCAATAATCAATACTCGAAATGGGCAGATGCAACTCACCTTTGTGAATATGACCTTAAAGACTAATATCTTCCATATAGCCCAATATACAGGGGGAAAAGATGATCTTCACGCGGTGAGTTTAATCGACGAGATCGTAGAGGAGTACGTTGAGGAAATATATTTTGGAGATGCCCTAGGGACCTTCTTAGTGTCGAGCCACGAGAGTGAGGGGGTGTATACTGAATTTGAGAAGGAAGTTGAGGAGTTGATAGAATTACTTGATGAGAGAGCGTCGGATGAGGACACGAGAGATGTAAGTTGGGTTTCTCAATTCGAGGAGTTACCGCAAAGGGAAGCACGCATGGTTCCCTCCAGCGACAAATTTCCAACCCTCGAATTGAAGAAACTACCCTTCCATGTTAAATATGCATATTTAGGAAAGTATGAGATATTTCCTATTGTTCTCTCTTCTAGCCTAGACGAAGAGCAGGAGGGTAAGCTATTAAAAATTCTGAGAAAGCACCAAAGTGCTTTTGGTTGGTGCATTGTTATTTGAAGGGGATAAGTCCTTTGATTTGCAGCCACAAGATCCACCTCGAGGACGATGTAAAACCCTCGAGACAAATGCAGAGAAGGCTAAACCCCAATATGAAATAAGTGGTGAGGACCAAAATCATTAAGTTATTGGATGTCGAGATTATCTACCCAATCTCAGATAGCATGTGGGTTAGCCCTATTCAAGTTGTCCCGAAGAAGTCGAGCATGACAGTGATTAAAAATGCTAAGGGAGAGCTAGTTATCTAACGTACCACCACCAGGTGGCGCGTTTGCATTGATTATTGAAAACTCAATGGAGGAACTAGGAAATATCACTTCCTTTTGCCATTTATTGATCAGATGCTTGAGAGAGTAGTGGGCCACCGTTACTACTGCTTCTTTGATGGTTACTCTGGATATAATCAAATTGAGGTAGATATACTTTACTAGAGGAAAACGACCTTCACTTTCCCCTTTGGTACGTTTGCTTACAAACGTATGCCATTCGACTTGTGTAATGCACCCGCGACCTTTCAAAGGTGCATGTTGAGTCTATTTAGCCACATGATTGAGAGAGGACTTGAAGTGTTCATAGACGACTTTAGCATTTTTGGCACCTCTTTTGATCTTTGTCTGGAAAATCTGAAAAAAGTACTTACCCGGTGTGTGGAGAAGAACTTAGTGATAAATTAAGAGAAATGCCATTTTATGGTCACTGAGGGAATAGTTCTTGACCACATAGTTTCATACAAAGGTATTGAAGTTGATAGAGCTAAGATAGATGTCATAATCGATTTACCCACACCAAAATTGCTCAAAGACGTGCGCTCCTTCTTGGGCCTCAAGGGCTTTTATCGAAGATTCGTTAAGGACTTTAGCCCCATCGCTAGGCCCTTAAGCAACCTCCTTATGAAGGATACCCCATTCAAGTGGAATGAATCATGCCAAAATGCTTTTAAAAAATTGAAAAGTATTATTGTTTTAGCTCCCATCATTCAAGCATCGAATTGGTCCTTACCATTCAAGCTCATGTGTGATGCGAGTGATTTTGCAATAGGGGTTGTTTTGGGCCAATGAAAGGATAAAAAGGTTCATGTCATCTACTACGCTAGTCGAATTCTTACCGTACTATAACTTAATTGCTCCACTACGGAGAAGGAATTGGTAGTTGTAGTATTTGCTCTAGACAAATTTCGATCCTATCTTATTGGGTCACCCATCACTTGTTTCACTGACCACGCGACTTTAAAATATCTCCTTGCCAAGAAAGATGCAAAGTCATGCCTCACTAGGTAGATCCTACTCCTACAAGAATCTAACCTATTCATTAGAGATAAAAAAGGAGTAGAAAACGTCATCGTTGATCATCTATCTCGGCTCTCGTCCAACGTAACTAGCGATCCGATACCCATAGATGAATATTTTCCAGATGATCAACTCTTTGCTACCTCTTATTTGCCCTGATTTGAGGATATGGTGAATTATCTTGTCACAGGAGCCGTTTCTCCCGAATGGACACCGCAAGATAAGAAGAGGTTCATTACTTGGTCTTGCATGTTTTTCTATGATGATCCTTTCCTTTTTAAATATTACGCTAACCAAATCATCCGACAATGCGTACTGGATGATGAGATACCGAAAGTCATCCAATTCTATCATTTAGAAGCTTGTGGAGATCATTTTTTGACGAAAAAAATGGCCGCTAAGATTCTTCAAAGCAGCCTTTATTGACCCATAATATTCTGGGATGTGGGCGATGCTTACAAATCTTACGATAGGTGTCAAAGGATGGGAGAGATTACCCGATGAGACATGATGCCATTAACCCCGATACTCATTATTGAGATCTTTGACTGCTGGGGTATTGAATTCATGGGCCCTTTTCCCTCATCTTTTGGTTTCCTATACATCCTTGTCGCGATAGACTAAGTTTCTACATGGGTGTAAGCCATAGCTACCAAGGTAAATGACAACAAAGTGGTGATTAGGTTCTTATAGGAACACATATTTTCCCACTTCGGTGCTTCGAAAGCGATAATTAGTGATAATGGCACGCACTTTTGTAGCAGGCCATTCGAAAAGCTCATGGAAAAGTATTTTGTCGTTCACAAGGTTGGAACGACCTAGCGTCCACAGATGAATGGGTAGGTTGAAATAGAAAATCGAGAAATCAAGCACATCCTCGAGAAGACCGCCAATCCCAACCAAAAATATTGGTCACTTAGATTGAATGATTCCCTATGGGCCTATCGCATCGCATATAAAAATCCACTCGGCATGTCTCTATTCCACTTTGTGTATGGAAAACCTTGCCATCTTCCTATTGAATTAGAGTTCAAGGCATATTGGGCTATTAAGAAGGTGAATTATGACATGGATAAAGTCGGTGAAGATCGTAAGCATCAATTAAATGAGTTAGAAGAGATACGCAATGATGCGTATGAGAACGCAAAGATTTCGAAAGAAAAGATGAAACTCGCCCATGATAAGATTATTCGATGCAAAGAGTTTCCTCCCGGGTATAAAGTGCTTCTCTATAACTCTCGGCTTCATCTATTTTGGGGAAAGTTGTGATCTCGATGGATCGGCCCGTTCATTGTGAATAATGTATTCCCTCACGGAGCTGTGGAATTAAAAGATTTAAAAGGGGGGAATACGTTCAAGATAAATGGAAAACACCTAAAGCCATATATAGAGGCGTGTGTGGAAGAAGTCGACACTATCTGGTTGTCGAATGGGGTAAATTGAGCTGAAAATAAGAGGTCGTCGCACCCCTGACGCGTATGGGGTGAATTCTTGTGTATGGTAGTAGTGTATGAGTTAGGATCGTTATGAGTCCGGAGGCAAAGTTCATGGTAGGGAGCGAGGTAACACACTTTTTGAAGAAATCTTGCACGCATTTTGAGAGCATGATAGAGGATTTTTCGTGAATCGGAGGTTCTAGAATATCTTAAGGGGCCGTATACAAGTGTTGAGGCATGAGAGAACACTTAGATTTTGAGAGATAAGAGAAACAAGTTTTCCAGGACAGTAAGTTCCCCCGAACCAAAGGATGAACCGATTCGGGGGCGAACCTGTTCGAGGTACCGGTTCGAGGATCCTAGCAGATTCTTCCCCCCTCTTTTCCAAATTCATTTTCTTTTCCTCCTTCCCTCCATTCATTTTCCCTACGAAACTTTACCCTCTAAAACTTCCCCCTACCACTTTCCACTCCAAATTCATGCCCACCTTCATCTCCCTCCATACCTATTCCCATTTCCCACCAAAAGTCACCCCACACACCTATAAATTCACCCTCAACCCCTATCCATTTCTCACACTTCATTTCACTCTCCCTCTCTTCTTCACCATATTACCTCTATATATATCTATCTCTCTTTCTCTCACCATGTCGCGCCCCTACCAAGCAAACTTCCGTCCTCGAAAATATGACAACACAACCATACTCAATGACGAGGGTGAGGGAGTATTTCGATCCGTCTAAGAACGTCATTGGGCCGAACGCTATTTCTCGACCACTTTCACCCTTCACATTGAGCGATTTGTTAATTGGTAGCAGCTGCCCGGCGAAGTCCCTCCCTTTTCCACCGCCGGGAGTTGTGCTCATTCCTCTCCCCTATGAGCAACAAAGTTTTTGAATCTAAAATTCGCCAGTTCTACGCGATGTTCGTTCGCAAATCATCCACTCTTCATGAGGTATATCTTGATGGCACTCAGATTTCTTTCTCCGCCGCCATCATTGCGCACAAAATGCGAGAAAAAGGGGTTGTCCTCCTCGTGCGTTTCATGTATCCTACCAATGGTGCTCCCCACACCAAAGCTGAATGTGTCTCCCGAATGGAACCCGGGGAGGAATGGTTGCGTGACTCATTTCCGATAGGAAGTCTTTCGGACACGGTGTGATTCACGCACCTCATTGCATGTGGAGCAATCCTCCAAACCACTAATGATTCGGTGGTCAGGCTACGTCATGCCAACTTCTTATATCATTTCCTCGACCCCGACAGCACTATTAATCTGGCCCAACTTTTCTACGTGGACATCCTCCATGCAGCCTATGACGAGTGGGGAAAAGCAGTGCTCCCCTACGTCTACCTTATCACTGAAATTATGATTGATGCCGTGGTGGACGATCTGAAGAATCAAGTCAACCCCCCCCCCCCCTCCCCCGCCCAATTGGAGGTATTTCTACCACCCGTAGTGAACGCCAAATGCGAGTGCCCCACCCCGACCGTCCTATTCTCGATGATGATCCTGATGCGGGTGCGGGGGAGGAGGGACATGACGCCCCAATGATGGATGTGGGGGACGAAGAAGAGTATGATCAAGATGAGGATTCCGACTACACGTCAGAACATGCCTACCTTGCAAATCGTATCACCTCCCTAGAGTCTCGTTTTGATGGGTTCGTGAATGAGAACCGACGCGACACTAGCATGATGGCGTGTCTATAAGCCGATCTCTACCACCTTCAAGTGGGTCTGAATTCTCCTCTCCCTACATACTTCTATGACCCTTATGATCCCAACGCGCCTGGTTGCTAGTACCCCCCCTCGCACCTTAAGCCCGTTTTGTCAAGCTCTTATTTTTTTCGCATGATTAGAATGTGTGCATCTCTTTCTTTATTTCATCATTGTAACACGTGCCCCTACAATGAATAAAATTTGCATTTCTCTTTATTTGCTCATTTTATTTCTTGCAATCATTATTTCATCATCTTTAGATTTTAGTCCTTTTGATTGAGGACAATGCAAAAGTGTAAGTTAGGGGAGGTGATAAGTGCATTTTTCTAAAACTTCGCAAATTTTTCAAAATACCAAAAAAATAGTTACTCTAAAAATTGAAAAAAAAAATTGAAAATTTGAAAAAACAAAAATATTTTTCATTAAAATAAATAAAAATTGGAATTTAAAATTTTCAAAAATATCATATTTATTCTATTTGAAGTCTCAAATTGTTAAATCTCAATTGCACTAAGCCGAAATTGACCAAAGATGGAAATGGTGTGAAAATTGATGACTTAACGGATAAGTGTGGACATTAACAAAACCCGTTGAGATTTCGAGCCTATCGATCTTTTGAGTTTTTAAATCAATCCGAGTTAATGGTTAACTCATAGTTCTAATTCAGCGTCTAAAAAGTCATCGCGATCTCAATACCCTTGTTTGATCGGTTATGGGAAATGGAATGTTGTCTTGAAACAATGCACTAAAAATCCCTAAATTAAAGTAATCTCGAGAAGCATATGGTAAATTAATAAGTAATTCGGACAATAAAGCAGGCCATCGTTTGTTAACCCAAAAATATTAGCCATAAAAAGATGTGAAAAATTATCCTTTTGATAACCCAATTGAGTCGAATAAATTTTTTCCTTTTCGTTTGGTAACTCGAAAAATCCAAGTAGCCGGAATTGTGAAAATTGGTAATGTCATCAATTAAGTCCAAACAGTGCAATAAAAAGGGGCAAGAAAAAGAAAAACATTTGATAGAAAAATGCTCAACAAAAAATCGTAAGAAAAAGAATAGAAAATGAGCAAAAGCCTGAAAAAGCACTAATGGACATCATAAGAAATATTTTTCAATTCTGAAGTTCCCAACCATTCCTATATTACCGAATACACCTTTAACCTAAAAAATCCTACCGAGTCCGGAATACTAAATTGACTACCGCGTGGAGAGCTAAGACATAAAAAGATAATATGAGAGATTAAATGGTGTGAATAAAAGATGATATTCATCGTTTCCCGATAATCGTATTCCGATGAACAGATCGTTTCACCATATATTTCCGTCCTTTCAAAATATTATGCGTACATTTGTGTTTCAATACATTTACTCTTTATGACACGCATAGCGAGAGAATAGCCACAATTCCGAGTGATTCATTTGTGAGAGCATCCCGAGAGATTTTGAAATCAAAATGAATTTTTGGATAAGTAACGTAATGATCAATCGGTGGAAATTTGAGGATTAATTTTCGACTTCGCACACACACACGACAAATTGAGACTCTTTTGAATATGAATTTATGGTGACTATTTTTTGAAAAGTTTAAATTGTACAATTTTTAAGTATTTTGATTTTTCATTGAGTCTAAGTCGAATTTTGTGGGTATATTAACTGCAAACCCTCACGAGATATAACTCGTCCTACTAGGGTAACCTAGGAGTTTAACGGCTTGTTGCATACACTAAATGCAATCTATTGCCCACGAAAAAGGTATTTTATCCCAATAAAGTGTTTAGAAGAGTTGTGACATTATTCTTTTTCTTTTACATTGCTCGGGACGCGCAAAGTTCTAAGTCAGGGGGATTTGATCGGGCATAAATATCGTATATTTATCCCCTTAATTTCGATACTATTGTGAACCCGAGCAGTGAAATTGATATGGATTTAACTCGTAATATTTCTACTAACCTTAGTTGGCAAGTATTTCGTGTTTTGTGCCTCTCCTATGTGTTTTACAGGTAAATTATGCAGGTGGTGCGAAAGGGAAATCGAAATAATGAAAGAAAGGCTTGGAAGTCAAGTTCAAGGGCATTTTCATAATTCTTTAGCCTGATCACGGAGTTGGGGCCAACTGGAAATTTTAAGATCTCGGAACAACGATAACACTGGAAAAATGGCACCAAAATCCGAGCTACGGTGAAAGAGTTATGACCCCTTAAAGTTGAAAAAAAATCCAAGGAAGAAAGGAAGAAAACATGAAAATCTTCTAAGTGTGGAAATGAAGGAAAGAAGGCTCCACACCAGCGAATTTCCCCGAACCACAGAGTGAACCGGTTCAGGGTAAGCCGATTCAGGGTACATGCAAACCGGTTCGAGGTACCTGGGATGCAAAATTCTTCTTAAAAGCTGATTGGTCCAAAGAGTCCTAATATGTTACAAACTCTTCTAAAACATATTTGTATCTTTGTATTGACTTAGAAAATACAGTTTTGAATAGTTTTTGATAGGGAGAAAAGTAGGAGATTACCCTAGGAATATAACTTTGATTTTGTGCTTCAAGATCAATTATTTTCGGGTTTGATTGCAAGTTTTAATTTAATTTTCATTCTCTCTATTATTGTTCTTGCATGTTTCAGTATGCTTTCATCATGATTTCTTTCACATGCAACGTAGTTAATTCATACATAGTTAGGTTCAGTATGTCCAGCTAGATTTTTTAGGGTTGGGATGCATGAACTCAACCTGATATGAGTGTTGCATGTGTATAAAATTAATTCTCTAAAATTAAGGATTTATTAGACCGTATTACGTAGCGAACACAACCATTGTAGATCTTTGGATCTCGTTTGCTTCAGGGTAACCGGGATGCTTTAGAATTCAATGTGAGTGTAGTTATTATTGCATTACCTCTTTACTCATCCTCTGATTATGTATGGTGCAGGCTTGAACCTCATATACGTAATGCTTGGGAGTACTAAAGGCTGGATCTGATTAATCACTTAAATTTAAGATTAATTTTATACTAGCAACACACTAGGGTTGAGGGATTGTATTCCTGACCTGTTTTTCTCTTCATATTTATTACTTCATTCTTATTATTAATCCTTTCTTAGTTCATTAGTTCCATAATCTTAATCTTGTTTCCTTTTACTTAGTAGGAGTATTCAAAAATCAATCATCTTTTCGTTCTTTTTAGAGTTGAATTTAAGTTGATCGTCTTTCCTTCCGTCGTAACGATTTTCTCGTCCTATTTCCCTGTGGAGACGATCCCGACTTACCGGGTTTATTACTAATGTGACAAGCTTGCACTTGAGCTAGGGAGTATGCACTTTAGAGACACATTCTTCATCGCGTCACGGGCTGCAAGTGAGGCAGATGGACCGACTATTTATTTTTCTGGTGCTGGGAGGATTTCTGGTGGCGTCGAGAGGCGAAGTCGTCCACTTATGGTTTTTACTATATTTTAGGATGTTTTCAAACATCCCTCTCTATGATTGGGGGAGCCTGACTTTGGCGATCCTTTATTTTTCTCTGGATGCATTTAGCCGATGCTACCAACAGACTTTTACTGGAGCCACGTATCTTCTCGAGGTATTCTTTAATTGGCGCATTTTCCTTTCATGCATTTGCATTTTCCTTATGCCTCTCTTTTTTATTGCGTATTCTTGTCTTTGGTAGACGTGGTTCTATGTGGTTATTAGGTGTAATACCCAGCTGATTTCTCTTAAGGATGAGACTATGGGGACTTTTGTCGGTTGTATCGGTGGCGGAAGGCCAATCGGTAGTCAAGGAAGTCTCTCTCTCTGGAGGCAGTGCGCCAGGTCTTCAATTTCCTAACCAATGATAGGGTAATATTTTTCCTTTCTTCAGTATAAGGCCGTTGTGTGCTCTGATTCCATATTTCCTTATATCTTGTTACGAATTTTTCAGGTGACTTTTTACCCTTGGGGGACGGCTGTTCAGGACACGGGGTCGACTGGGGTGAATGTGCAGATGAGGCATTTGTTGGTGCATGAGTTTGGCCACTCTTGGTATCTCGGGGAGAGGACGGTTTGGCAGATTACTAAGGAGGAGGTGGTTGTGCCACCTGCGAGGCCCCCTATGTCTATGAGGTGGTAACAGTTATTGTTAGAGGATGCGAGGAGTACGACGATGATTGGCGAGTCCTCTCTATTGTAGACCGATATGATTGTGCCATATGATTATATGGACTTCGTGATAAGTTATTTGATGGTGCCCAACATATATTATGCACTCACCTTCCCTCTTGCGAGTTCGAGTCGGCTAGTGGGGTCCTCCCACATCGGTGGCGGTTCATCGGAATCTGCGATGGCGACGACTTCAGAGGTCCCCTTTGTGAGGTTACATACCCATTCATACAACATCCGGTGGGATGATGGAGGGATGGTGCCTATATTGCATCGTCCTCATGCGATGGACCCGGAGGAGTTGGTCTTAACAGAGGAGGTTCTTTGTCCTTTGGTATATCTTTATATTCTTCTCTTTTCCTTCTTTTTGGTTTCTTTTGATCTTTTCTGCTTAATACTGATTTTGCCTTTTCTTACAGAAAGTCAGGGTGTCCACTACTTGGCTGAGGGATATTAGAGACTGGATATCTTCGGTGACCGCCCATATTCGGGACGCAGTTCCTGTTCCTTCTTTCTTAGTGTCGTCTGCCTCATTCGGGGAGGAGTCTGATTCGGGTAGCGGTGGTGTGTCATCTTGCCGCAGGGGAAAGAGAGCTCGTCGTAGGGATGGGAGTTCTTAAAGAGAGAGGGAAAGGTTAGGGGTGAGAGAGAGAATGTGGGTTGGTTCGGGTTGAGTCTCGTTTATTTTTTTTGCTTTTCTTTATTTTTCTGCAAAAATGATGTAACACAGAAAAAAATATCTATGCAATGCAATGGATTTTTTTATTATCTTATGTTAATAATGAATGAATGAATGCATATGCGCTTTTTTCTTTGCTGCTGAAATCGTAAAAAGAAATATCTTTGGGATTTTGAAGGAAAGTTTTATGAGAATTTATATAAAGATGGAAGGGGATTTTGAAATTCTGTTGCGATTATCAATTTATTTTTATTGAGTTTTCTGATTTTGATAAAAGAGGAAAAAGGTAAGTTTCTAAAAATAGGGGGTTGCTGATCGGGAAGCCCCTTGTCCTACCTATCGGTAGGTCAGTCCAGTCCCATTAATTCAAAGTTTTGATTGGTACCCTCTTCATCCTTCAGTACCTTCCCTCCGATTTTTGCAGGGGTTATGTCTTTTGTGAGGGTTTTCAAGTATAAAAAGGGGTAAGGGTGGAGTGTTTTCATCACACCTTCACATCCTAACTTTCTTATTCTGTGTGATAACTCTCCCTGGTAGTCTTGAGTTTGCCAACTACCTCGAGACTTTGGAGGCAATATGATCTTATAACGTCGACTACGATGCTTTCAACATGCGTCGAGTCTCGGCCCATAGAATGAAACATGTTGATGGCAGCGGTATAATTTTCGTATCTCGAAGACCATGTATTCTGCTTTGTCTTGGAAGAAGCCTGTCCGACTTATGAGGAATTTTCTGCGAAGTTTAGAGTAAATCCTATTGAGACGGATGCTATGCCTGAGTTTTCTCAAACTCCCCGGGAGTTGTTAGCTGGACTTCTCCATATCTCAACCTTGGCGGGTAGATCCTTAGATAATGGAGGAATGATTCCTCTTTCGACAGTGTTACGATTTGTGCATTTTTAGAAGGTTGGTGATGTTGGATATATCGGAGTCGTCGTTCTGGGCATGGTCTCAAAATTATTGCTGGTCACAACTTGCAGCTATTACTTCATGGATGTCCTACTGTCGTAATCTTGCGGTGGTGATACTAGCGGAGACTTTGAATGGCCTGGATGCTTGGCGATTAGGTCGTTATGACTTTTGAGGGGTAGCCCCGTGATGTTGTTCATGTGGTTTTCTGAAATACATGGCCTAGTGACTCCTTCGAAATACCCTTTGTCGGCTGTAACCAACTTTTTTTCGCGTCATTTCATCAGTATTGGCCTGGATATTGAGAGCTAGGAGAACTGGTTTGTGGAGCATGGGGCTCTAAATCTGCACTGGTCAATGCCTTGGTGGGAACAATTGCTGCCTATTCTGGAGCTGGGGGAATACCCATATGTCCGTCTAGTTGGTCTCAGACAGACCTCTTTCTATTTCACTTGGCGGCTTCTGCGCCAATTTTGCTAGGAGCAGGTCGTGCCACCTTAGATACTAGATTTCTTTCTGGTAGAAGATCTGACAGAGTGTCTGCCCATGTGGCTTAGCTCTTTGTGGGAGAGTCGGCGTCCGTCGATCCGTTTTTATCAGTCTGCGGAGAGAGTTTGGCACATCCCTGAGGATTATATAAAGTGGTTGTAGAGAAGAGTGGTCAGCAAGATTTTGGTAGTGGAAATTGGACAAGGGTGGCTTGTCTTATCTGATACCATGGAGGGAGGTGTTGTAATTTTTTCGAGACTAGTTCGAGCTTATCGGTCTATGGAGCATCTGCAGCACTCAATTCAGGTAGAGGAAGCTTTGGGACCCCAGGATGTAGATGATGATGATGGAACGAGCTCCTCTGGTAGCTGTGGATAGGGATCTTTGAGAGTTTGTTTTGCAATGGGGAATAAACTTGGTGATTTTATTTGGCTTTCTAGGAAGGTAGGGGGAGGGAGCTATCCGTTCCTTTTCTTATGTAATTGTACCATAATTTCTTATTAGTGAAATAAACAAGTTTTTGATCATCTAACTGTGCCTTTTGATGAATTTTGTATTTTCAATTATCTATACCGATCGCTAAGGCATGCATAATCCTTTTGTTCAAGTATATGTTAAAATGAACTGTCGTTCTCGGAGATAAGAAAAGAATAGTTTTTTTGAAGAAGAAAGGGTCGTGCTCATGTAAGATGTATGAGCTGCCTACGTACCTCTAGGGGTTTTTAAAGGTTTAATTTTTTTATGAAAAATGGTTTTTGTAGAGGATCAGGACCACGTAGTTCTGGGTAGACGAAAATAAAGAGTTTTTTTTTAGAATAGAAGGGAGATGAGAAGAGTCGTAGCGCGCTGAGATTTTGGAATAGGGGTAAAATTTCTTGAGACGACCCAGGTTGACTGGATGAGCCATTTATTCTCCATCTAGGTCGGTGAGAATGGCGGCACCGCCGGATAAGATTTTCTTTACAATGTATGGGTCGCTCCAATTGGGCTTAAATTTCCCTCTGGGTCCCATTGGGCTCTACTATTTCTTTGAGGGATAAATCTCCTTCTCGAACACTACGGTCCTTGACTCTCTTATTAAATGAACGTGCTATTCGGCGATGGTACCCTTTTATGTGGTATATAGCTTTTAATCTCCTTTCATTTAGGAGGGTCAGCTCATCAAGACGGCTTTGGTACCAGTCTTCCTCACTGACCTTGCTTTCAAGCATGACGCGTAACGAGGGTATTTCTAGATCCACGGGTAGAACTGCTTCCATGACATAGACTAGAGAGTAAGGGGTAGCCCTATTAGAGGTTCAGATTGAGGTTCGGTATCCCCAAAGGTCGTATGGGATTTGGTCGGCTCAATATCGACAACTTTCGATCACCTTACTGATGATGGCTTTGAGGTTCTTGTTGGCTGCTTTGACTGCACCATTGATTTGAGGTTGGTAGGGAGAAGATTTGTGTATTTAAATACTATACTCGTTGACCACTTCTGTGACTTTTGCCTCAAAATAAAATCCGTTATCTGACACTAGCTCGTGCGGGACCCCATATCAATAGATGATATTTTTCTTGATGAATTTGGCCACTTTCTTGGCATTCAGGATTGCGTATGACTCGATTTCAATCCATTTGGTAAAGTAATCAATGACAACTAGGATGAACACATACCCGTTGGAAGCCTTGGGTGTAACCTTCCCTATGTTGTCGATGCCCCAGGTGGAGAACGGTCAGGGAAAAGTTATATTGCATAATTCTCGCGGAGGTTGATGTTGAAGGTTGGAAAACTGTTAACATTTGAGGCATCTCCGGACATAGGCGGTGCAATCCTCTATCATGGTGGTCTAGTAGTAGCCATGTCGGATGATCTTCTTAGCAAGTATGTGACCGTTCATTTGGGGCCTGCATTCCCCGTTGTGGATTTTTTGCATTACCTCTTCAATGTCAGCCCCTGCGATACAGTGTAGATGGGTTCCATCAATGTTTCTCTTGAACAGTGCTTTGTGACAGATGATGTATTGGGTGACCCGCCTTCGGAGGGTTACCTGATCTTTCTTGTTGGAACCCTCAGGATACCTACCATGCTTGAGGAGGTGCCATATATCATAGTACCATCAATTGACTAGCTCGGGATCTTTTTTGGTGATGAGCTCAATGTGGTAGTAATGGGTTGGTTTATCTTGCTTTTGAACTAGGAAAGGGGCCATTGTTATTCTTTTGGGCATGTCGACCATGGAGGCTAGGGTAGTAAGGGCATCGGGTAGGTTAGTTTTTGCTCGAGGTAAGTAATGGAAGGTAATGTCTTGGAATTGGGAGGCTAGTTCTTCTAAGTGGGCATGAAAGGGTTGGAGTTTCTCGTCCTTGACTTTTTATTTTATTAAAACTTAATCGATGATGAGGGAGGAATCCCCGTAGACATCTAGGAATTGAATTCCTTTCGTCAGAGAAACTTTGAGGTCTACCGTACATGCTTCGTATTCGGTCATCTTATTGGTGCAGCAAAATCCAACTTAATGACGATGGGAGTGTGGGAGTCATCTGGGGCGATCAGAAGTATCCCAATGACATATCCCTTTTTGTTGGCAGCGCTGTCAAAGAACATTTGCCATCTAAGGTTGTCTTGAGCGGCGTAGAGGATGTTTTCATCTGGGAATTTAGAGATACAGTTGTCAGCTTCTTCTATGGGGTAGTCAACGAGGTAGTGAGAGATGCCTTTTCCTTTCATGGCTTTCTGCGTGATGTACATAATATCAAACTCGGCTATGAGCATTAACCACCAAGACATTCGACTGGATAAGGTGGGTTTCACAAGCAGGTGCTTAATGGGGTCCATTCGAGATATAAGTTTAATGGGGAAGGCGAGCATTTAGTGTCGTAACTTTTGGATGACCCAAATAAGCGCGACGCATTCTTTTTCCAAAGCAGTGTAGTTGACTTCGTACCTAGATAATTTGCGACTGGCTTAATAGATGGCTCTTTCTTAGCGAGAATCTTCAAGGTATTGGGCTAGTAAAGTGTAATACCTCGTATTTTTATGATATTTATTTATGGGATTAATTGAATTAAATGTGTATTAATTGAGAATTAATCCGGATAAAAATACTAGCGAGATGCGAGTTGGTATTTGATTTTAATGAGTATATATGGCTATATATGAATGTTGAATTATGAAATTTGTCGTGAGATTGATATACGGCAATTTGGGAAACTTTGTTGAGACGCGTGTGACAGTCGCGTCAGGAATATAATTATTTTAATTTACAATGTGATTTTTATTTCTATTAACCGTATGGTCGTTTTGAGTGTTCCAACGTGTCCGAAAGGGTCAAAATAGTCAGAAAACACTAGTCGGGGGTTTAGTTTGGGTCCCGGGGCCTTTTTAGGCCATGCCGGCAACGCATAAGGGTAGTTTGGTAATTTTGAATTTTTGGGAATTAAAACCAACGAAAATTAGGAATTAAATCTGACTTGGTAATTACCCACTAAGCCCACTAACTACACCTTATGACCTTATGGGCTACGGAGGTTATTAGAATTAGTTCCAAGAGTTCCCTAAGGCAAACCCTAGCCACCATTGTCACCTTGGAGAAGAAGAGCTTGTAGAGAGAGGAGAATTCTGCAGAGAGAGAGAGAGAGAGAAACTCATCAATTCGCCATCAAAATCAGAGATAGACATAAGGCAAGTGGTTTAATTTCGTTTATTACAAAAAATGTTTCTTCCATGCGTAGGAAATTGACAAAATTTGTATTGTTCTTGGGAGATTGATAAAAACCCATTAATTAGAATTATAACTTTTTATTTTGATGAAAGGATTGCATGTAGAATTGTGTTAGGAGGATTATTCTAATGGAAATACACCTTGTTCATAACAAAAACGGATTTAATTATGCCCATTGGTGACTTTAAAATTTTAGGATTCATGTTCATATGATTTGGGGATAAATGAAGGGATTTGATGATTCAAAGATGTTTAGGAAGAATTGGCCCTATATAAATATTAATATATGACCTAAGTATGTTTAGGAATGATTAGAACCCATGAAAAATTGTTGCATTGATGTTTAGATGAGGTTATAGGTGAAGAAAAGTTAGAAAAACGAATTTGGGAAAATCTGGGCTCGAAACTGGCCTCTCGTTAAAAGACCTGACCAGGTCGTTCGAACGAGCTCGTTCGAACGAGCTTATAACGAGTTTACAATTTGACTTCTAACGAGAGGGATGTTCGTTCGATGACTTTCGTTCGAACGAGATCTCGTTAGAAGTCCCACTTCGTTCGAACGAACTCTCGTTCGAACAGCCTCGTTCGAACGAGACTTCTAACGAGCTGACAATTTAGGCTTTTTGGCCTGTTTTGATTTCGTGTGTCCCGTAACCTTGTTTAATTATAGAGATACCAATCCCTTGATGATAAATTGGTATAGTTGAGATATTTGGGATATAATGAGGAGTAAAACATAGAAGGGTGACTTGAACTAATGAAAATTATGGATTAAGACGTGAGTGTCTATTACGACGTGAGGACAATTGACGGCTTAAATAATTATATTAACCGAGAATATGTAATTGTGTGACATTATAAGTCGGTACGAGAATGAGAAGTGTACCACAAATAAATTATGCTGATTACTAAGATGTGTGCATACTTAGTATATGTATGTGATTTTATGTGTGACATACCTACCATACTTGCTATCACGGGAGGTTTACGTTCTCTTAGGGCCCTCTAATCCTTGTGTTGCCCGGATTTAGATTGGTACCTCGAGAACATAGGTCAGAGAAGGACTTATTTGGATGTTAATAAGTCTGCTGATCGTGGGAGCGTAGGTATGTGCGTGACCCATGTGATGTGACTGTGTTCGCCTCCATTGTTTGTGATTTGCTATTATCTGAGAACGATTCCTGAGAGATTCGGAATGCGTGATCCTTATATACGTGATGTACCGGGATGGATAGCAGAGTATGTGTGCACCGCAGCTTAGTCTCGGGTGCTTGTATTGTATATTTATGACGTGAATAATATACACTTAAATAATATGAACTTTAATGTTGGTATTGTAAAAATAATTATGTAATGTTTTGAGAAAACATAACGGGTTAACCGATAGTGAATTGTATTGCTAATACTTGAGAACCTGAGTTAAGTATAGCCACTATTATATTGATAACACTAGAATGTATTATGGGAATTGAGTAGTAAGGGGTAGAACTTATTAAGGTTTGGATAGTTATGTATGTCATTTAGATGGGTACGGTACGTTAGGGGTGCACAATTAGACGAGAGGTGAGTACTTCATGTGAGTGCGCGTCCTAACATGTATTTTGCATTCATTATTTTAATGTTATTAAAACACTTGCTTTTTTTAAAATGATTTCCACTTTCGGGCTCTGACCCATTTGCTTTTAAATCTATTTTTGCAAAAACCATTTTAGGTGCCCAGCCACAAGGACACCATGCATAGGATTTTCATTCAAGTGACGAGCTGTAGCTGTTTGTGGAAGTTACAGGACCTTGCTAGTAGACGCTTCTTTCATCTTGACTCCATATTCAGGATTCATCAGTTGTAGGGCATGTTGCCCATTTCTATTAGAGACATTTCGTATTTCAGATTTTCAGACTTTTGGCATGTAATCAATTCAGGATACCTGGTTTTATTTAGTTCAGTTGTGGGATTGTTGTGAGGAGTTTTTCCTCCGAACTTATTATTATGTTGTTGATTATTCTATTGTTTCGTTATGGTGAATGTTGTTATTCTATCATTATTCCTTTTATTGCATGTTAATCAGAGTTAACTTAAAATTTGGCAACTCACTTTTTAAATACTAGGTGGTTAGTAATCATTAAAATGTTTTCGACGGTGATGCTATTAACTGGACCAACTTGGTATTTTGTATTAATTTAATAAAGGAGTAGCTACCCGGTATTTAATTAGTCGGGGTGTCACAGGTGGTATCAGAACATCAGGTTCTAGTGTTCTTTAGGATCTGTACGGCTTGTTATGTTTCTGCTGAGCTTTCTTTGATGTAGAGCTCTATATTTTAGGACTGTTGTATTCTTTTGTGTATGCTACGTTCTTCAGCTATTTCAAGTTTATAACTGCAAACTTTTAAACTTTATTCTTATTTCAGATGCCTCCACGACATGCACAACGGATTCCTAGGGATGCTACGCCAGAACCACAGCCCGCACTAGTTCAGGGCACGATGAATGCCGCCGAGGTTGCAGCCATTGTGGCCCAGGCGGTAAATGCCGCACTAGCCGTAGTTCAGCAGGCACCACCTCAGGCGCCAGTAGCCGCGCCGGTTCAGTCACATGCATTCCCGTATGCTTGGGAACGTGTACATGATGCTTTTCGGAAAGCACACCCACCGGAGTTCGCAGGTAGCTCCGATGTTGTGGTTTTGAGTCAGTGGAGGAAGGACATTCAGCGGCACCTGAGGATGTATGAGTGCACCGATGTCCAGAAGCAGATACTAGCTACCTTTAAGCTAGTGGGGTCGGCACTGCAGTGGTGGGAGTCTATTACCACCATGTAGGAGAGAGATACTCTCACTATCTAGGAGTTTTGGGTGCAGTTTGACCGTAAGTACTTTCCGTCAGCTGTTCATACGGAAATGAGGAGGAAGTTGATGAATCTCAGACAGGAAGGTAAGACTGTGGCCGAGTATGAGGCCGAATTCACAAATCTGTTGAATATCGTTCCAGATGAGATACCGACAGAAGAGAAGAAGATACAGAAATTTACAGACGGTTTGACTTGGAGGATCCGTCAGCATTTGTTGGGGAACCTATCGTTGGCCACTTACTCTGATGTGGTTAACACTGCATTGCTCCATTGTCAGGATCACCGCTTTCACATGGATGAGGGCAAGAGATCGAGAGAGTCCAGCCAGCAGGGCAGGACTGGAGGACATGGTGCCAGTGGGGCACAATTTGTTCAGGGGCAGAGACAGGGTGACCAGGGTTCCCAGTAGGGGGATCACAAGAGGTTCAGGTCGAGAAATTTCAGGCACGGACAGGGAGGTTTCCGGCAGGGCCATCAGGGTCCGAACGGCCATCAGAACCAGCAGGGTCAGAATGGTCAGCAACAGTTTCAGCAGGGCCAGCAGGGCCAGGGGAGGAACGGTAACGGCCACCAGGGCCGGGGGAAGCAGGGAAAGAGAAGGGGAACTTCCCGGGGAAGTGTTACGTTTGTGGCAAGACTGGCCATAAACGCCAGGACTGTCCTGATAGGGGCAGGGCCCCGCAGCAGCAGCAGGGTGCTCGACAGGAGCCGCAGAGACCCGTGTTTCCCGCCGCCCTCCCGGCGCCACCACAGATGGCAGCATTGCCACCCATTACAGTGGTCCCAGTTCAGCAGGGGCAGCTGCAGTATGGGAGAGTATACCAGCTTCAGCAGATTGAGGGTATGTTTCCTATCCATGGCACTATGGGTCGGGTTTTGTTTGATACGGGGGCAACGCATTGTTTTATAGCTACATATTTTGCTAAAGCTTTAGGGTTGTTAGCCACAACAGAGAGCACAGTGACGTGTGTAGACTCACCATTGGGGAGTGGGTCACTTATTTTCTTTATATGCCGGGGAGTGGGGGTAGAGATTGGTAGTTTGGTATTACCTGCAGACATGTTGGTATTAGATATGCATGAGCACGATGTGATTATTGGTATGGATTGGCTCGCAGCTTATAGAGCCATGATTGATTGCTTCAGTGGGAGCATTGTTTTTGCCATTCCGGGGCAAGAGATGTTTGTAGTGGCGATGCCTCGCCCAGAGGGAGGCTCGACCGCTCATTTGTATTACATAGAGGAGGATACCACTAAGGAGGTTGTGATTCCTTTAGATTCGATCCCAGTTGTCAGGGAGTATTCCGATGTGTTTAAGGAGATACCAGGCCTACCCCCCAGTCGAGAGATAGACTTTGTCATAGACTTATTACCAGATACGAGACCTATAGCACGCGCACCGTACCGTATGGCTCCGGTAGAGATGCGAGAGCTACGGGATCAGATTGAGCAGTTATTGGGTTAAGGGTTTATACGGAGGAGTACTTCGTCGTGGGGTGCCCCTGTGTTGTTCGTAAAGAAGAGAGATGGATTGTTGAGGTTGTGTGTGGATTACCGAGAGTTGAATAAGGTCACGATACAGAATAAATATCCGTTACCCCGAATCGATGACTTATTCGACCAGTTGAGGGGAGCTTCTTTCTTCTCGAAGATTGATTTGCGATCAGGATACCATCAGTTGCGTATCATGGAAGAGGATGTCTCGAAGACTGCGTTCTTAACGAGATATGGTTCTTACGAGTTTCGGGTTATGCCTTTTGGCTTGACAAATGCTCCAGCAGTGTTTATGGACTTGATGAATAGGGTGTTCAGAGAGTTCCTTGATCAGTTCGTCATTGTCTTCATTGATGATATTCTGGTTTACTCCCAGACAGAGGAGGAGCACGCAGAGCATTTGAGGCAGGTTTTGCAGACGCTACGTCAGAACGAGCTGTATGCAAAATATGAGAAGTGCGGGTTTTGGCTGAAGGAGGTTCAATTTTTGAGTCACATTATTTCCGACCGGGGGATATCTGTTGATCCGGGGAAGGCATCCGCGGTGAGGGAGTAGGGACAGCCCACGACACCGACTGAAATCCGTAGTTTCTTGGGCCTAGCAGGATACTACAGGAGGTTCATTCGAGGATTTTCGAAGATAGCAGGTCCTTTGACACATCTGACTCGTAAGGGTGTGCCGTTCATCTGGAGTGATGCCTGTCAGTTGGCATTCGATGAGTTGAAGGATAAGTTGACCTCAGCACTTGTGTTAGCATTGCCGAGACCGGGAGTTGAGTATCTAGTCTACACCGATGCGTCCTTGTAAGGACTTGGAGGTGTATTGCAGCAGGAGAGTCAGGCCATAGCTTATGCTTCCCGTAAGCTAAAGCCTCACGAGAAGAATTACCCCACTCATGACTTGGAGTTAGCGGCGGTGGTATTTGCCATACGGATTTGGAGACATTACCTTTTGGGGGAGAAGTTTCGATTGTTCATGGACCACAAGTCCCTACAGTACCTATTCACGCAGAAGGAGTTGAATATGCAGAAACGGAGGTGGATTGAGTTCGTGAAGGATTATCAGTTTGATATCCAATACCACCCGGGGAAGGCTAACGTGGTAGCAGACGCGTTGAGCCGTAGGCCAGTAGATGAAGTGACAGGGGTGTGGAAGGCCAAGTGGAAGGAGTTGGGACACCAGGATGCAGTGGCCCGATTGTTCATGTCTATGATGACCGTTACACCGCATATTGTCACGAAGGTGGTAAAGGCACAGGCAAATGACTCGTTTTGTCAGGAACAGATAGTTCGATTACTGGCAGAGGGAGCCGAGTCCTATACCGTTAGCTCAGACGGGGGATTACGCTTCATTGGGAGATTGGTAGTTCTGGAAGGGGAGGAATTGCGGCACGAGGTGATGGCAAAGTCGCACGGCTCACGTTTCGCGGTACATCCCGGTGGGGATAAAATGTACCAAGACATGAGACAACAGTATTGGTGGAGCGGGATGAAGAGAGATATTACCGTGTTTGTTTTTAAATGCGCCACTTGTCAGCTAGTAAAAGTGGATCATCAGAGATCGGCAGGACTTCTATAGCCATTGGAGGTCCCGATGTGGATGTGGGAGAGCATATCCATGGATTTTATCACGGGGTTGCCTACGTCACAGAGAGGTCACTAATCCATTTGGGTAATTATGGACAGGTTGTCCAAAGTCGCTCATTTTCTACCCGTAAGGACAGACTACACTACGGGACAGTATGCCCAACTCTTTATTGTAGAGATAGTAAGACTTCACGGTGTGCCCCTAAATATCGTGTCTGACAGAGACAAGATATTTGTTTCACGATTTTGGGAGAGTTTTCAGGAGGCCATGGGCACGGAATTACGATTGAGTACGGCCTATCATTCGCAGACCGATGGGCAAACCGAGCGTACAAACCAGATGTTGGAGGACATGCTACGTATGTGCATCATTGATTTCGGGGGTGGATGGGAGCAGTATCTTCCACTGGTGGAGTTTGCTTACAACAACTCCTACCAGTTCACCATTGGCATGGCTCCATTTGAGGCGTTGTACGGTAGACCTTATCGTTCCCCAGCATGTTGGTTGGAGGTGGGGGACAACAAACTACTTGGGGCGGAAGTAATTCAGGATACTTCGGCGAGGATAGAATTGATTCGGAGTCGCATTCGGGTAGCTCAGGATCGGCAGAAGAGCTATGCTGATGCGAAGAGGATCTTCAGAGAGTTCCAAGTGGGGGACCAGGTTTTCCTCAGAGTATCTCCTATGAAGGGGATTATGCATTTCAGGAAGAAAGGGAAGTTGACACCGAGATATGTGGGACCATTTCCTATTATTGAGCGGATTGGACCGGTTGCGTATAGGCTTGAATTACCGGAGCATTTGCATCGGATTCAGGACGTGTTTCATATTTCCTCACTAAGGAAATATCTTAGAGACGATTTGGATCATTCTCACATTTCTTTGGAGGACATCGATCTCCAGCCTGATAGCTCCTACGAGGAGGGGCCGATTTCTATTTTGGATCGAAGTCAGTGAAAACTGTTGTCAAAGATAGTCCCGTTAGTGCGTGTTCAGTGGCGACATCATAATGTCGAGGTGTCCACATGGGAGCGCGAGGATGAGATGCGCGAACGTTATCCAGAGTTGTTTTTACCAGGTACTTTCTAGTTCCGAATTTCGGGACGAAATTCTGTTATTAGGGGGGAAGTATGTAATACCCCGTATTTTTATGATATTTATTTATGGGATTAATTGAATTAAATGTGTATTAATTGGGAATTAATCCGGATAAAAATACTAGCGAGATGTGAGTTGGTATTTGATTTTAATGAGTATATATGGCTATATATGAATGTTGAATTATGAAATTTGTCATGAGATTGATTTACGGCAATTTGGAAAACTTTATTGAGACGCGTGTGACAGTCGCGTTAGGAATATAATTATTTTAATTAAAAAGTAATTTTTATTTTTATTAACCGTATGGTCGTTTTGAGTGCACCAACGTGTCCGAAAGGGTCTAAATAGTCAGAAAACACTAGCCGGGGGTTTAGTTTGGGTCCCGGGGCATTTTTAGGCCATGTCGGCAACGTATAAGGGTAGTTTGGTAATTTTAAATTTTTGGGAATTAAAACCAACGAAAATTAGGAATTAAATCTGACTTGGTAATTACCCACTAAACCCACTAACTACACCTTATGACCTTATACGCTACGGAGGCTATTAGAATTAGTTTCAAGAGTTCCCTAAGGCAAACCCTAGCCACCATTGTCACCTTGGAGAAGAAGAGCTTGTAGGGAGAGGAGAATTCTGCAGAGAGAGAGAGAGAGAAACTCATCAATTCTCCATCAAAATCAGAGATACACATAAGGCAAGTGGTTTAATTTCGTTTATTACAAAGAATGTTTCTTCCATGCGTAGGAAATTGACAAAAAATTTATTGTTCTTGGGATATTGATAAAAACCCATTAATTAGAATTAGAACTTTATATTTTGATGAAAGGATTGCATGTAGAATTGTGTTAGGAGGATTATTCTAATGGAAATACACCTTGTTCATAACAAAAACGGATTTAATTATGCCCATTGGTGACTTTAAAATTTTAGGGTTCATGTTCATATGATTTGGGGATAAATGAAGGGATTTGATGATTCAAAGATGTTTAGGAAGAATTGGCCCTATATAAATGTTAATATATGACCTAAGTATGTTTAGGAATGATTAGAACCCATGAACAATTGTTGGATTGATGTTTAGATGAGGTTAGAGGTGAAGAAAAGTTGGAAAAACGAATTTGGGAAAATCTGGGCTCGAAACTGGCCTCTCGTTAAAAGACCTGCCCAGGTCGTTCGAACGAGCTCGTTCGAACGAGCTTCTAACGAGTTGACAGTTTGAATTCTAACGAGAGAGATGTTCGTTCGATGACTTTCGTTCAAACGAGATCTCGTTAGAAGTCCCACTTCGTTCGAACGAACTCTCGTTCGAACAGCCTCGTTCGAACGAGACTTCTAACGAGCTGACAGTTTAGGCTTTTTGGCCTGTTTTGATTTCGTGTGTCCCGTAACCTTGTTTAATTATAGAGATACCAATCCCTTGATGATAAATTGGTATAGTTGAGATATTTGGGATATAATGAGGAGTAAAACATAGGAGGGTGACTTGAACTAATGAAAATTATGGATTAAGACGTGAGTGTTTATTACGACGTGAGGACAATTGACGGCTTAAATAATTATATTAACCGGGAATATGTAATTGTGTGACATTATAAGTCGGTACAAGAATGAGAAGTGTACCACAAATAAATTATGGTTATTACTAAGATGTGTGCATACTTAGTATATGTATGTGATTTTATGTGTATGACATACCTACCATACTTGCTATCACGGGAGGTTTACGTTCTCTTAGGGCCCTCTAATCCTTGTGTTGCCCGGATTTAGATTGGTACCTCGAGAACATAGGTCAGAGAAGGACTTATTTGGATGTTAATAAGTCTGCTGATCGTGGGAGCGTAGGTATGTGCGTGACCCATGTGATGTGACTGTGTTCGCCTCCATTGTTTGTGATTTGCTATTATCTGAGAACAATTCCTGAGAGATTCGAAATGCGTGATCCTTATGTACGTGATGTACCGGGATGGATAGCAGAGTATGTGTGCACCGCAGCTTAGTCTCGGGTGCTTGTATTGTATATTTATGACGTGAATAATATACACTTAAATAATGGGAACTTTCATGTTGGTATTGTGAAAATAATTATGTAATGTTTTGAGAAAACATAACGGGTTAACCGATAGTGATTTGTATTGCTAATACTTGAGAACCTGAGTTAAGTATAGACGCTATTATATTGATAACACTAGAATGTATTATGGGAATTGAGTAGTAAGGGGTAGAACTTATTACGGTTTGGATAGTTATGTATGTCATTTAGATGGGTACGGTACGTTAGGGGTGCACAATTAGACGAGAGGTGAGTACTTCATGTGAGTGCGCGTCCTAACATGTATTTTGCATTCATTGTTTTAATGTTATTAAAACATTTGCTTTTTTTAAAATGATTTCCACTTTCGGGCTCTGACCCATTTTCTTTCAAATCTATTTTTTGTAAAAACCATTTTAGGTGCCCAGCCACAAGGACACCATGCATAGGATTTTCATTCAAGTGACGAGCTGTAGCTGTTTGTGGAAGTTACAGGACCTTGCTAGTAGACGCTTCTTTCATCTTGACTCCATATTCAGGATTCATCAGTTGTAGGGCATGTTGCCCATTTCTATAAGAGACATTTCCTATTTCAGATTTTCAGACTTTTGGCATGTAATTAATTCAGGATACCTGGTTTTATTTAGTTCAGTTGTGGGATTGTTGTGAGGAGTTTTTCCTCCGGACTTATTATTATGTTGTTGATTATTCTATTGTTTCGTTATGGTGAATGTTGTTATTCTATCATTATTCCTTTTATTGCATGTTAATCAGAGTTAACTTAAAATTTGGCAACTCACTTTTTAAATACTAGGTGGTTAGTAATCATTAAAATGTTTTCGACAGTGATGCTATTACCTGGACCAACTTGGCATTTTGTATTAATTTAATAAAGGAGTAGCTACCCGGTATTTAATTAGTCGGGGTGTCACATAAAGCCCCAACTAAAGTGTTGGTTATGGTTAGGTATGGAAGCAAGGGGAGACCAGGCTGTGGTGGCATGAGTACCGGAGGTTAGGTCAGATATTATTTGATTTGGTCAAAAGCTTTTTGGCAAGCCTCATTCCAAACGTTAGTTGAATCCTTTCCGAGGAGTTTAAAAATAGGTTCGCTGATGGAAGTTAGTTGGCTGATGTATTGCAATTTCCCAAGGAAACCATGGACTTCTTTTTCCATTCGGGGAGGTGGCATCTCAGGTATGGCTTTCAGCTTGACAGGATCTACTTCTATTCCCTTCTCACTGACCATGAATCCTAAGAGTTTTCCTTTTGTAGCACCGAAGACACATTTCTGTGGATTGAGTCTCATCTGATATCATCGCAATCGTTCGAAGAACTTTTGGAGGGCGGGAACATGACCTTCTCTAGTTTTGGATTTGATAATCATATCATCCACATAGACCTCAACTTTTTTATGAATCAGATAGTGCAGGATAGTTATGGCAACTATCTGGTAGGTAGCCCCAGCATTCTTGAGACCAAATGGCATAACTGTATAGAAAAAAATTCCCCATGGGGTGATGACCGCGGTTTTTTCTTGGTGATTTGGGTGCATTTTGATTTGGTTATATCCGGCAAACCCGTCGACGAATGACTTAAGATCATGACTGGTTGTGTTGTCCATGATCACGTCGATATTGGGTAACTGGTAATCATCCTTCGGAGAGGCTTTGTTCAAGTTTCGGTAGTCTATAGACATTCAAACTTTTCCTCCTGATTTTGGCACATGCACTATGTTTGATAGCCATGTGGGATATTCGATCACACGAATGAAGCCCACGTTTAGCTGTTTGACCACTTCTTCTTTGACTTTAAGCCACCATTCGATGCGGAGCTTTCTCAGCTTTTTTTTAACCGGCTTGTAATCTGGGAGAGTGGGGATCTCATGTTGAGCTATTTCAGGATCAATATCGGGCATATCATCATAGGACCATGCGAAGATATCCACGAATTCCTTTAATAATTCTTCGAGTTGTGCGCGCTCATGCTCATCGAGGGTAGCCCTTATCCTAATCTCGCGCAGTTGGCTACTAGAACCGAGGTTAATAATAACAGTTTCTTCTTCATTAACTTGAACGCAGTTATGTTGTTTGTTATTAACCTTATTTAGATGAGTTAAGAATTGTTCACTTGAAAAATCGTCATCATCAAAATTTGATTAAAATCCAAACAGTTAATGTAAGGCACAACAAGATACTTAAAATCTTCATTTATTTCATTGATTGGAAAAAAAAACATTAAGAACCTCATCAAAGGAGGTCTCGATTACATTTAAGCAAGGATCGACAACAAAAGAAGAAATAGGGTAATCATTGGGGTTAGGTGGGATTTTAACAGGTAGAACTGGCGCAGCATGCCAATTGAGGAAAGGTGTATCAGCAGCTTTAATCAGGTAAAATGGATCCGGAGATGTAGTGCTTGAATGAACCATGCAGAGTGTCAACTCCAGTGTCTGTAAGTTGAACGAATCCTTGGAGTCACTTCCCTCAAAATCTATGGTATCTTTGATGAGCGGTTGTACATGGTGTTAGGAACTTTCGACCCATGGGTAGCTGTCTTGGAAAAATATCTCCATTCCAGGATTTATCATCTTGTCTGTATGGTCATACCAGGATTCTGGAAAACCACAAAAGGGGAAGTCCTCGCCCTCTTTAATGAATCGTCCATTCAAGGAGTCACCTGGGATAGTCTGGATGCAGTCTAATCTTCTCTTTGGTTTGTAACACCCCGCGCAACCAAAAAGAGACATGCGACGTGATACTACGATAAAACTAATCAAATTCATAAGTAACAAGGTATAGAGCATCTAAATAATTCCAACAATAAAACAAGATAAACCACTAATCTCAATCTCCAAATTAATACAATAAAATTCTCTCGAATAAATATAACTAAAGTAAATCTCCAATGCTCTATACATCAAATTAAATAAATACAAGTCTTATAATCTTGTATTAAAAATTCTTCCCAAAATATCCAAGCTACAATCATCCCAATTGATCTATAGCGCTCAAATCCACGCTAACCTGCCAACTAAAAGAAAATATGGGGAAGTACATAATACAACAGGAAAGATGCTCAACAAATATATTAACGGTGAACAAAATATAACAACACGAGTACGAATATTCAAATTAATCTCATAAGCATTTATCAATAAATTTCTCAATAATACATCAATGGGTCACCAGGACTCACCCATCTGCATATGCTCTATCAAGCCATAGCCCCAGGAAGTAGGAATTTTGGCGGGTTCCCTACCGTCGTGCCATATTAAAATCTCATGACAACTTGCTCAACAACAACATGAATAATATCACATGAATTAAAATAATTCCAACAATTATTTTTCCAGATTTCCAAAAATTTATCAATTCAAATATAAGTTCAATTAAACATGAAATCAATGGAATAAACTCTCGAGAGATTTAAAGAGCGTATTGTGTAAAATACCATACCTCAAAATCATTACATGAATCGTCACATAAATTCATCCTCAAAATATGATCTCACCATCACGTTCCTCTCGCGAAAATAATCAAATCATGTTTTAGCCCCAACACGAGATAACCCCAAATAGTTCTATTTTAAAAAACCAAAATAATTAGATCTAAAAATTATTCAAATCACCAATCCGACTTCAGATTTGGATTCTACACGAAAAATTGAGTCAGGTATGTGTTTTGAGTTTTTCTCAAATCTCATCTGAATGCACTCAAAAAGAAGATCTAAACATTCAAAATTGGCTCTTCTCATTCCACTGGTTTTTGCCTCTTTGGATTTCGTTTTTGGCCTCTCTTTTTTATCTCCCTTTCCTTATAATCACCCATAATATTCCTTATATAATCCCTCTCTCAAACCCTAGCTTGAAGACTTAGCTAATGCATATTACTATATTTCCCTTTAATTCCAAATTATCAACTTTACATATTTAAACCATTACAAAATGTTCGAAAATAATCTAAATTTAAATATTTAATTCGATTTCAATTAAAAATAAATATAATATCAACATCTCGATTAATAAAATAATAACATTATCAAAATCTTATACAATATTCATAAATAAAGCCCTCAAAATTATGAGGTATTATATGGTCGAGACTGGCGGATCATTCTGAGCTCTTGTTCTGATGGTTGATACCCCAAATCACAAGGAGGGAAAGCCCTTTTCAGCACAATGGGATCAAGTATCCCTTGATGCATTTGCCCTAACCCCAGTCTGAGCATGAAGTGCATGTTTCGGAACATCTGAATCACATTGCCGTTGCCATGAGGGTTGTATTCCGGATTAACTGTTTCTTTGAAATCATCCCCTGCCGGGAGTAGAAGTGGTTGAACTCAGAATCCTGATAGGAGCATATCATTTGTCTCATTCTGTATCTCAAGGATTGAATTATTGGTGCTTGCACCCTCGGTATTATCGTCATCGCCTAAAATAGTGATGACTTGTCCGTCGGCGAAGAACTTCAATTTCTGATGGAGTGAGGAAGACACAACCTTGATATTATGGAGCCAAGGTCGTTCGAACAACAGGTTGAAACAAGTTGGGATGTCAATTACTTGGAATTCAACGATAGGGTTTATAGGTCCAGCCCCTATTACAAGTTTTGTGGACCCTGTCACTTCTCGACGAGTATTATCGTAGGCACGTATTGCAACGAAGGTTAGAGCGAGGTCACTTTCCTTCAGTCCTAAGCATCTGAAGGTTCTTAATGGGAAGATATTTAAGGTGGATTCGTTATCGACAAGAGAGAGTGGTACAATCTTCCCCATAACTTCTTGAGTGCATGATTGTGGTTTGGTCCAATTCTGGGGATTTCTTCTTCGAAAAAGGATAGCATTTGTGTAGAGGTCAAGGATCCGACTAAATTTACCGCCTCTTCTGGTGTGGTAGAAGGGGGAACTGTGGGTCCAGTGAGCAATTTGATCAAAGCATTTCTGTGCAGTTGGGAAGACATGAAAAGCCCCCATAGAGAGATATTAGCTTGAGTTTTCTTCAGTTGATCGAGGATGTTGCTTTCCTCGAGGGTCATTTCTGGCATAGGAAGGTTTTTAACGCCTTTTCCTTTGTCATTGGCTGGTAGTGAGCTTGGGATCTGGTAATGCCTCCTTGATCTGGTCATATTATTTAGTGAAGAAGGGAAGAATATGAACCCTATTTCTTCATCGATCTCGGGCTGTTTTGCCACTTTGTTTATTTCACCGAGGAGTTCTTTAAATGATATCATCCCACACATGTCGACTACTGGACCAATTTTATCAGAAGCTTGCTCTCCATTTGAATCTTCGAATTCTTCCCCCATCCGATGGAAACAATTATATATTTCTATGTAAAATCAATGCATTCCATAAATTCAATGGCTTCTTCGTACAGGTCCTCCCGTTCTACGGGGAGATGTAAGGGTGAAGGGACGAGGCTCCCTTATATCTTCAGAGTATCAAGTAAATCGATCATACTTCAAATAATGTTGGTTTGTCTGAATAATTTTTCCATAATCTAGACAATATCATCTAGGTTGGCTTCATCGGTCAGTACTACCCAACTATCTGACTCTCGAGCCCATTTTGTTCTTCTAAGAACAATGTAATGAACCTCTGGCAATCAATGATCATCCGTGGGGGCAATTTCAGCCCGAAGTCTAGGAATTGGTTTAATACTTCTGATAATTCCATACTTCCATTTTTAGAACAGGTACGGACAACGATGCATGCTCTGGTGAGGAGTGACAAGGCCTGATGAGCTAGGATAACAGGGTGTAGGAGGAAATATGTGCAAGCTTGGAGAGGTTTCGAAAAGTGTATGGGTGTGATTTGAGTTGAAGGATCAACTTATGGGTTCTCTTCTAGGAAGATGACATTGGCATGATTTAGGAGTGGGTTGTGAGTAGTGTTTGGCTTAGGATTGGTTAGTGGGGCAATGGTACCCCGGTCAATCAGACCTTGGATTATGTTTCAAAGCTGAAGGAATTAGTCGGTGGTATGGCCAGTAGTTTGGTGAAAGGTACAATGGGCATTTGCCTTGAAGCTTCTTGGGAGTGGATTTGGTAGTGGACGGGGATCAAAGGTTTCGGCTTAACAGGGCCTGATAAACTTTGGAGAGGGGAGCATGGGGCTCGGTGTATTCCTTTCGGACTAGGAGGGGGCATCTTTATGGTGCCCACGAGGTGATTGGTTGAGAGATATTATTGATGGTTGAGACTTCAACATTATTGGGTTTATCGTATTTTATGGGAGTCTATCGTATTTTCTGGGGGTGAACTGTCTGAACACCTTCTTTGGTTCAACTTTTGTTTTAGCAAGACCCTCCTCGATTTCTACTCTTGCCTCTCTGAGAGCTCAGAACTGGGGATAATATTGCCCTTCCATTGTTGCTCGGACATGGGGTAAGAAGTTCTTCTTCACTATGTTGACTTATTCTTCCTCGGATGGACGATTGGTCATGGTGGCTACCTTTTCCCTCCATCGGGTTACGAAGTTACTGACTGATTCCCCAGAGTTATGCTTGAACATCTCTAAATCATGGCGGATGACCTCAAGCTCTTTGTTGTATTTGTACTGTGACATGAATTCACGAGCTACATCCTCCCAGTTAACGAATTCTGGACTCCTCGAGCGACAAAAACCATCGAAGGGCAATGTCCTTCAAAGGTTTCTTAAATAATTGGGCCATCACTTATTCAGAAGACCCTAGGAGAGTCATGGAATGGTGATAACTGCGAAGATGAACAATCGGGGGGTCCATTTCCTCTTAATTTCTCGATATTTGGCATCTTAAACTTCACGGGTAACCTTGCCTTAGGATAAGGAGACATGTGGGTGTAGTCCATGTAATTCCCAGAGATTCTGACTTGGTCGAACTTCTTAGTTAGAATCTTGAGATATTGTTTTACATTTTTCAACTCTTACTCTTGTGGATCAATGATCATAGGCAAGTTAGCCCTAGGCTGGGCAAGGTTTGGCATAGGAAGCTGGGCAGGCGGCGGCCCATTAACAGGAGGGGCACGTGGAGCATATTGATACTCTCCGGGAACCTAAATAGGCTCGGGTAGACCCATAGTGCGAGGGAATAGGGCCTTGAGCTCTTGAGGAATAGGAACTTGGTTTCGTTGCATTTCTCAAACCTCAATCTGGAGGTTGTCAATCTTGGACACGACTTGAGCTAAGACTGCCGTCAGATCTGGCTTCACAACTAATATTTGATATGTGTTCTCCATGGAAAGCGGATGGATTCGAGACTCGAAAGAAGTAGAATGGGAACGGACTGAACTACGGGGTGATTTGACTGAAGATCGAAGCCAATAAGGAGCTAGGCCAAAGGCGTCCAATCGACCTGAGAAGGCATAAAATAGGATTTATTTTTAACAAAAAAGGATGAAAATATTTTTGACATTTTTTTTAGATTGAAAGACAAAATATTTTTGGATTTTTGATAAAGAAGGGAGAAATGTTTTTTGGATTTTTGATAAATAAGGGAGAAATGTTTTGGGATTTTTGATAAAGAAAAGAGAAAGGTTTTCGAATTTTTAATAAAGAAAGGAGAAATGTTTTAGGAGATGGGTCTCAGCATTATTATTATTATTATTATTATTATTATTATTATTATTATTATTATTATTATTATTATTATTATTATTATTATTATTATTATTATTATTATTATTATTATGTTCTCACTTGTATTAAATTTTCCTAAATGAAAAAATGAAATGCCAGACGGGACCCAAGACTGGAAAAGTTGGGTTTGTAACAAATGCAAAGCTATGGTTGGACTTGTAACCAGGCTCACGGGCAGGGTCCCATTTTAAAAATGCGCAAAAAAATTTAGTCGGTAGGCCGACCTAGAATTTCTGTACAGTTTCGGGTCGAAATCTGTAATCTAACATGTGTGTCCTAGGCTTGACACCTATATTTGGGTATGAAGTTGGTTGGGTGAATCGGAAAGGGTTCCCCCTTTAGCGTGGCTTCCACGATATATGTCTTGCTTTTGAGGGCAATCGGTACGTGTGGACAAGACATTTGATATACCTGAGTGTACGTGCACTGCCTCACTATATACCTCATGGGGATGGTACGTGTGAGAGCGAATTCGATATACTCAGCATATGTGAACGAGTTCCCTATGATATACCTCTTGTCACGACTTTGGTCAAGCGGTACGATGCAGGGGAATTTTTCGATATACATCGAAGGTACTTGGCCAATGGAAGGTGAGAGTCATATCGTTTAGGTTAACTACGCCCTACCGGACCAGCGCCCATCACGAAGTGACCCTCCAGTTACTGGAAAAATTTGGTCAATAATAATGCTCATTGGCGATACCATGTGAATCATGCATGATTCTCTTATTAGTATCTTATGATGAGAGTATCTTCCTTGATCATGCCCAATAGGGAGCAAAGTAAAAGTACCAATGGTAGACCAAGTATGGATGGGCAATGCATGCAACATGTGGACATATGTGATCCTAGGTGCACGTGGTGTGGAGTGTACATGGAGAATCTTCTACAAGAGTGTGAATAGAATCATAAGCATGAGGCACACATGAATAGCAAACGGGGGCATGAAAAATAGGGAAAACTATAAGCAAATATAACACCCATGTAAATAGAGTCTAGCCCTCAAAATGAAAATCCCCAGAGGAGTCGCCACTATGGACATCCCCCGATCCTCATGGCGGGAGGGATGAAAAAGAGGGGTGTCTTTATCTCGAGAGGATCTTAGTCCCACTCATCCCTCTCGGGAGTGCTTCAGTTGGCATCAGTGATGAGGTGAAAAATGTAGAGAGATGGAGTCGTCGGTCTATTTTACTCAAAACAGACAAAGGAAAAGGGAGCCATCCCTAAGGACAGCATCCAAAGACATACTGATACATACGAAACCAAAATGATTCAAAAAGGGTTCAGAGGCTAAGTAACGAAATGGGAAGGTATTGGGCACCCATTCCGCCCTTATGGTCTCTCATGTATTGTTGTTATAGTCCTTTATTTCCTCGTGGCATGTGTGCATATGTATATGTAGTGGAAATATGAATCATCAACTTGTATCATGCAAGAGATACAGCGAGTCATCCGTAGGAATGTTCCTAAAAGATAATATTAAAAAATAGAATTTATGCGATTATCCTAGCATTGATCATTATAATGGAACGATAAAAAATGCAGAGTAATACACCACTAAGAACAAATATATGTATATGTAAATATATAGATTTTAGGAGAATTAAGTTTAAAGAATATAGAAAGAAGAGAAAATGAGAGAAAAGTAGGAATAGGACTCGAATCAAGGGTTTTACCCCGAGATGCCTACGTAGCCTATAGAGGCATCAAAGTCCACGTAGTTCATATGCAAAATGAGGGGTGGGATTTATCCTATAAATCCAACCGGGGACTTCTCTTATATGTGTGTGTGTAAAAAAAGTGTTTTAGTTATGAGAAAAGTGTAGGAAAAGAATAAGAATTCTCGTTTGGAAGTTATGAGCAAACCCTTTTTTTCTTATTTTTTTTGGGTTTTGTATATATGAAAATAAGAGATGTGCAATAATACTAAATAAAAAGTATATTAGGATATGTGAGAGAGAATAAAAGTGTTAAGTAGTAAAATAAGTTAATGGGAATTTAGGAGAATTTAAAGAGAGATTTGAGAAAGTTGAACCTTCTTGAAGATCTTGAGTTGAATCTTGCATGTTGGAAAGCAGCCCTTGCACTTGGGTTATGATGGAGGGTAGTTAATTCACCAAGTTTGATGAAAAAGATGATGAAAGGAGAAGGTAGTAAAGGGATTTGGATGTGGAAATCACACTGACTTCGAGAGGAGTTTTCTGAGCTTACAAAGAGTGATGGATTTCAGATCTTGTGTATTTATTTTGCAATGAGTTCATGCCCTCATTTTTATAGGCCCATGGAATTATCGATCGGCATAGTCCTGGTCCTTCCAATCGAGAGGTATGTTTAGGCACACTGCCGATAGGAAGGGTTTAGAACCTGCCATTTAGCAGTCTCTTTTAGGTTCCGTCGGAAAATTGGTCATAGAGGGAAAATCGTTGATCCGAATCGTGCACGGGGTGAACCATTGGAAAGGTACTCCAGATACCTTTAAAAGTCTTTTGGACTGCTCCCGGGTCCCAGAGTTGACTTTGGGTCAAATGTGGCTCGAAATCATTCGTCGGTCCTTTGGATGGGAAATTATCGGACGCAAACGGATCGTACGTCCCCATGGTAAGTCAGAATCGCGCACGGGGAAGACCGTTGGAAATTTTAGGAGATGTACTTCAACATTCCAAAGAGTTTGGCTCGGTTTGGGAAGTTGAATTTGGTCAACCGGGGCCTAGAAGCGTTCAGTGACCTTTCAGAGTAAAACGGATCGTTCGTCCGTACCGTAGGTCAAAATCCTGCACGGGGTGGACCATTGGAAAGGGGTTTCAGTATCCTTTGAAGATTCATTCAGTCTCGATCGATCTTAAGAGTTGACTTTGTTCAAACGGAGCTTGAGAGCGTCCTGTGGCCTCTTGATCAAGTTTCGGTGGAAAACAGGTTGTTCGTCCGCACCGTAAGTCAGAATCGCGCACGAGATGAACCATTGAAAAGGGGTTTCAGTGCCCTTTATAAATTCATTTAGTCTTGGTCAAGTTGAAGAGTTTGAATTTTGGTCAAACGGATCCTGGGAATGCCTGATGGCCTCTACGTCAGTACTCGGGGTATGACTTAGGTTTGCAATGATGAAGGGAGGTGCTAGGGACCTAAGGAGAGGTTAGGGGGTGCTAGAATGGGGTGTCTACAGTTCCCAAAATCCAACTGCATCACGTTACACCTATATAGGTTAGAAAATTCGATTTGGAGGCATTAAATGTTAAACTAGTTGATTCTCGCATGCTTACACATGATTCGCATATTTTTCTTACATTAGTTTTTATGCTTCCTGATATATGTGTTGACTAGTTGTATAATGTTTATGTCTTTTGTATTTGGATTCTTAATTTTTAGTCCATATAAGAAAAATATAAAAAGATTTTTTTTTTATCTTTTGAGACGATTTTTAAAATGTTTCGAAAACTTAATAAGGGTTTTTGGTTTGTTTTGTGTGATTGGTTTTACACATTTTATGATATAGAATAGTGTGTTTGAATACCATGCGTTCTGTGTAGCTAGAATATTAGAGTATTATTTACAATGATTTTGATTATTTCTTAATCATGCTTTCATGGAGTTGTTAGAAGTTGTAATTCTAAATGGATTCATCTTTGCATATTCCTCCGCACATACTTGCATGAGCTCTTTTGGATTTTAACTTCATATGTTGCATGGGCTAAGTTAGGTGTTATCCTATCAATCTTATTATATACATAATAACTTGATTGGGGATTTGTTCATGTAAGAACCATTACAGTGAGTTTTCTATGAGGTTTGAAAAATATGAGAGTGCAGTGGAAAGGGTTATGAAGGTAGTAAATATCTTTTGCATGAAATTCCACCATTGATAAGATCCTTCAAAAATAAAAGAATGAGAAAAAAGATTTGCAATGGCCAATATTTAATATTGTTCTAAAAAATGATATCTTCAAAAGAGAGAAAAAAATTGAATATGTTTATTTGAGGGTGTTATTAGTTGAAGATCAATGGGTTTGAACAATAAGTCCTAGTTAATTCTTTTATAATTGGCACTATATGTTTGAGTATCATCAATATTTTATAGGCTTGTTTGTGTTTGTTTCGTTTGTCCATTTTCAGTTCACTTTACTTGTTACTTAACTCAAAATCTAGTTTAATAAATTAATACGATCAAATAGAACTTCTTGGACTATCTTGAGTGTTTAGAAGATACTTATTTTATTTTCTAGTTCACGCCCATTCACTTTGCATCACTTCTCTTTTAGACACATTTATGTCATACGAGTGTGGAAAGCTTATATTTTTATATCTTTTGTGGTGTTTATACCTATATATGCATATGCGTTATATGTGTGTGTATGTGTAGTATGTTTTGTGTTGAGTTTTTTGCATTTAATCCAACCCATTTTTATCATATATGTTTACATTGATATCATATACTTCATATTTGTATCACATCATTATCATATTTTCATTAGTTGGATTATTTGTACTTGTGTTGATGTGACTATTTATCATTGTCGTTTCACTTCACATCATATGCTATTGCTCGTTTTACTTTATTCGCACATTTCACATTACGGTGTCGAGTCTATGAGTATGTCAAATTTGTCCTCGCATTGAGATCTATATAATATTGTACATGTGGTTTTAGGCCATTAAATTTTTTCCATTGTAAGTTTTTCTCGTACATCCTACTATTGTGGTTTATTGCTTTATTTTATTCTTGAAAATCACCTACATGCATGCTTAGGGAAAATAAAATTGGTTTAACTTTACATAATGTTTTGATTTAAATGTTGGATGATTAAAATCAGATTTATTGTTCACTCACTAATTGAATTGAAAATTAAAACATTATGTAAAGTTAATGTGACACTCCGCCTAATTAATTACCGGGTGATCAGTCCTTAGTTAATTAATTTCAGAATATCAAGTTGGTTCAGATAATACATCATTGTCAAAAACTCAAAATTTAATTTAATAAAAACTAACCACCTGATATTTAAAAAGGGTAATGTCCAAATTTTTATCTTGACACTAACTAATATCAAAAGAATACCAACTAATACCATGCATCACAGTAATATACAATAAAGTCTAACTGAAGTAAAATAAATGACTGGAGTAAAACACATCCACATACAATCCCATACAAAAAATTCACTAAAAGGAAATCAAATCTAAGAGAGAATTTAAAATAACTAAATCTGAATGTAAACAGAAGAAAGGACATGTCCAACAGAATAGATAACTGAAAAGGGGAGAATAGACTGAGTCGTCTACTGGCAATTATCCTCCAGCTTCCATAGCAGCTACAACACGGCAACTGAATAGAGTCTCCTAAGGCCGGTGTCCCTGTGTCTGGGCACCTAAAAATAATGGAATAATAGAAAGATATACAGAAAAATGGGTTAGAGCTCGAGTTGAAAACAATTTAAAATAGCAAGTGCTTAAATTGATTCAATTAGCACAATTATTATTCAAGTTAACTTAGCGTACTCACTTGAGATACTTACCCCTCGATCTAGTGTGCACGCCTAACGAGCATAACTATCCATACTAGTCGTGATACCGTGACTGGCTACTAAGTACATACTAATATGCTGGAAAGACTCCCTAAATAATTCAAAGCCGACTTACTTAAGATTTCGATATAGGTTTAGAATTACTTTAGTTTATTCTCATATTATTCTAAATACCCAGCTGATAATACCATAAGTACACATTTAAAAATAGAGAAATCAACATAAGACACCAACCATGATTTCGATATACACACATTATTCTCTTTATGTATACATATCAATTTATACATAAATATAGCAATATTGTACCCCTGGATGAGAAGCCCTTAGTGCTACACATACTCGACTATCTAGTCCCATTGCAATGCTAACGCATAAAGGACAACAGTTTCAATCTCTCGAGAACCCGTAAAAAACATAGACACCTATTGGAGGCAAATATAGTCCCAAATCGATGGGCTACGCACATACCTATGCACCCATACGATCGTCATCACTATCATTCTCACGGATATCCTGTACCTAGGTTCCATGCTCTAGTGGTACGACTCTAAATCCCCCAAAGGCATACAAGATTCGATCGCCCACAATGCGTTAACCTCCGTTCGATAGCCTGTAGTTAGGCATGTCATGCACATAATATTTTGAGCAATAAGCATACACACAACTTATATAAATTCATTGGCTTTCACGCAGCCTAGTATTACCAGTACGTATAATATATCACCAATTACACCATGTACCTTATTCGTATGTATTCTCCCTTGTATTTTTGCATCTCTCTAATTATATGAATTTTCATACCTTCCGAGGTTCAACATATTCTTCGCTCACTAATAAATATAAATTATAAGTCACTCGACATTCATACAGGTCTAACACTCATTTAAATAGGCCTACAGGAAGTTTGAAACAAAAATCGGGCCTTAAGAGTCATTCTGGAATCTCGTTAGAAAACCCAAAATCTCGTTCGAACGAGGGTCGTTCCAATGAAGGCACCCTACTTCGAATGAACTATCAAACTCGTTAGAAGGGTCACTAGAATCTCGTTGGATGTCTCATTAAAACGAGGTCGTTCGAACGACTTGGGCTTGAATTCTAACGAAATTTCCAAAGTTGCCCAGTTCATCTTCAAGGTTCGTTTTTCCATACTTTTTCCTCTTCAATATCAACCTAAACCCATTCCAACCCAAATACAAGGTTTCCAAACTACTCTAAGTCACCCTAGAACACTTCTTAGCATAGTTTACGGGTCAAACCCTTCTAATCATCAAGTAAATCCAACAAATTCCTAAATTTTCCTATAAGTCATATTAACATAAACCCAGAATTATTAATATATTAAAATCCCATTTTTTTATTTCGTTATTTTAACATCTAATTAACCAAATTTCACATTCCTAATAAGGGGAAAAATTCTCTACATGCAAACCCCCATCAAATTTCTAAGATTCCTACACAATCTCATCATAGGTAAACCAAATTTGGTATTAATAGTTCTAAAACCTCAACATATATTAACAAGAATAATAAATGTTAAGAGAAAGTGCAAGATAATCACTTGCCTTAAAATAAACTTCAGATTCGCGGGTAGAAATTGGTATGGAAACGATCCTCTTGACACGATCTATGCGCCGGTGTACTTTTTTTGGTGTGAAAGCTTGAGTTCTTGACTTAGGGCTCTAATGGAGTCTTCTTCTTCTTCCTTGGTTCTCACTCTCTTTTCCTCTCTTTCTCACGTAAATTAAAATTGATAGGTCACTAACCCTAAATGATTTTAATTAAACCCAAATTTCGTCCATTTAATTATCCAAAAATCCCTAAAGATCAAAATACCCCTTCGGGGTGTCGTTTTGGGTTAAAAATGCCCCGGACTCCAAAAAGAATACGCAAGTAGTGTTTTTTGATTATTTCGACCCTTTCGGACACTCTAGCGCACTCAAAATAGTCATTCGAGTTATACAAAAATAATTTACCTTTTAAATCCCTAAATACATACTAGTGATGTGACTCATTCGCGTCCTAAATATTTATAACATAACTACCGTGTATCTCATCCCTGGCCATAATATTATTTCAATAACTACTAATTCTCATCACGCTAGTAATTATTATCATAAAATCGAATTAATTACAATTTAAATTTTCTCCCTTTAATTTAATTAATCCCCATTTTCCATAATTTCATACAAATAAATATGCAAAAAAATACGGGGTATTACAATGAACTCAGGGCAATAGCATGAATAGTACCACTTTAGGATGGTTAAAGTCATCCAGATCAATAACAGTTGTGGGAAGAATCGGTTTATGTTCATGAAAGAGGATCGAGAATCCCGAGTCCATGAGAAGATAGGCCCTCTAAAGTTACACACGAGTGGGTTGGGCCGAACGGAATTGGTAAATCTCTTATTTCACTTATTTTATAGTTTTCCCCTTTGATTTTTTTTGTATTAACAACTTTGTTGAACTTTTCATTGAAGAAAACTCCCAAGATTCCTACCATGTTATTATATTTGGTTGACACCTACTGCGTGCCCAACCCTCAATGTTTAAAGATCTCTTTTCAGTGTCCAAGTTCAATAATGTTAGGATGTGGTACTGCCACATAGAGATGTTGGTTCCAGTTGTAGGGGAGGAACCAGTTGAAGCTAACTAGGACTTTGAGGCCGACTTGGGGGCCGAGGTAAAAGTTAAAGCAGGCAATCATACTTTGCCATTTTTTGTTCATCCTTTGCGTGTGGCATGTAATATGAGTAATTATTGACTTTTTGTTCAACTTCCACTCCTACTACTTTAGACTTTGTTATTGAATCTGCATACGGGATGCCCCCTCGAATTCTTGATTGTGCTGCCATGGATCTAACTCATCGTAAGAAGGTGGAGGCCGAGTAAAAGAAGAAGGACGATACTGAGGCCAAGGATAAAAAGTAGATTGATTCCTAAAATAGGTCTAAAGATGAAGATGGAATGCAAGTAGAGATAGATGCTCAAAAAAAAGCTAAAGGTGAGGTCACGTCTCGAGCTAAGTCAAAGCAGAAGCCCCCATGTCATATGTTCCTGCTATAGTGGGGGACAAAAGTGTCGTTGAAAAGACATGGTTTAAGGTGATCCCAATGTCCTATAGGTGGTTGATTATAAGCCAGATGTTAAGAGGATGAAAATTGAAGGGAGACCTTCTCATCGGTGCATCTTTGGTTAGGGATCAGCCTCCCGTTGTGGTGCGGTCAAGGACTTCAAATTTGACCTTGACCACCTCATAATGATTGAGGATTTGAGGAATGATCTAGATTCCATCTTCCATCGCATTAACAACACCACATACTTGTATGGTTATTGTAACACCTCGTAGTTTTAGACTGTTTATTTAAACTGTCATACTAAAAAGTCAAAAAAATATTTTCATTTTAATTCTAATTATTTTTGGCATTTAAAATGTCATTTTTATTATTGGAAAAATGAAATTTTAATCGGATTTGAAATCGAAAGAGAAAATAGGTTTTTATTCACTTATATATCTTTTTGGGCCGCCTTGACACTTACTCAGGGGTGAATCGATTCGGCCATAAGGGGAAATCGATTTGCGACAGACAGTGCTGGCAGATTTGCTTAACTTTAGAGTTTATATTAAAACTCTCCAACTTCTTAATATAAATATAATTCCGGGTTAGACTTTTCAAAACACTTTTACATAAAACGTAAGAGCTGTAGCCTCCTTTGTTTACATCTCCTTTCATCTAATAAACCCAAAACACATTTATAAGCAAGATTCAACCCAAGTTTTGAAGGTTCAAACCATGATTTCTCTAAATCATCCAGGATCGCTTATTTCGTGTTTTCTCGAGAGGAACACAACCATCAAATCAGATTTTGCAAACGGCATTTTACAAGCATGAATACTTCTATTCTTCCCCTTTAGTATTATGCATTTTAAATATTGCCTAAACACTAATAATTATTATTTTCTTAAAATCAATTAGAAAGATTAATTAGGAAAATTGAAACTAAAGTTTGTCACTGATTTTATTTAAATCTTTAATACAAAATACGAGTCAAAACCCTTGCATGCTTAGATTAGAGGTTCAGATTCCATTAGAATTTATGGTGTTCGCAAGTTAGAATAAATAGTATGAACTTTATAAATTAAATTCGACTCGTAGAATCATGTTATTTATGTGTAGTTAGTAGAGTAGAAATTTATTGTTGTATGCCCCAATAATATGCATGTTAATGAAAATTATATCAGTTTCTAATCAATAAATTATTTAATTAATATTATAATTAAATGGACACAGTTTGGATAAATAGTGATCTTGTAATTTATTTAAAGAATTGTTGTGATATGTTGAAAACATGTGATTTGAAAATTTTATTAATAATTGAGACCGCGGGACGACGGGATTGTTGGGGTAGTTATTACTCTCACCTTATTTTTAGGTTGATTTGTAGGTATGGGACTAGTAAGTAGGCCATAGTTGCCAATAACGCTTTCAAGATATAGGACTAGATAGTGTAGATTTTTATGGATTGAAAATTCTAGGGGGGGTGAATTATAAGTAGTTTTCGTTGGATCGTTAGTCTAGGTGTGAAACTAGGTAGTAACTCTTGGTAGGTATTCTTTCTAAATGATAGGTTAGGATATACTTGTGTTTTGGAAACCTCTAGGTATGGGACAAGGGGTGGTTTGAGGATTTATGCTCGATTAAAGCGAGGGGATAATAGTAAATAATGAGAAAAATGATAATTAATGCCTAAGATAATAAATGAGTATTAAAACGAATTTTGCATCGTGAATATGTGCAGAACTAACAATAATTGGGTTGACTGGCTATAGAAACATGGGGATATGTTGGCGTCGTGTGTATGTGCATGGCTGACAGATATTGGGTCGACTGACTCTAGTTACTTGTCATGCGTGGAACCTCACGAGTATGTGCAGGGCTTACATAAATCGGGTTGACTGGCAATAGTGAGGGGAATGATTGTGATATGTTGTAACATAAGCGCATCAAGAGTGTATGCAGAACCGATAAAGGTTTGAATGGACATAGTGGTGTCACGCGAATAAATATAATTAAATAATTAAATTAAGTAAGGACAAGAGCTAATGTTTAAGTCTTTGTTAAAATGGTATAATTGTAGTTAAACAATTATGGTGGCTTAGTTATGTGGGTAGATAGAAGTAGTTTACTTTTACTCGCATGTTAATATATATCTCGTTTAGTTTAAAATACTCTATTGTGATATTTATCATGTACAATGTTATTATCTGTGTTTACGAAACCAAATTGGGAGGAGTAGCTAGTATTCATGCGGTGGGCTTTGACCCATTGCATTGACTAACATTTCAGGTTTAGTGCTGGATTAGCTGCACAGGAGTAATTGGAGATATTTTTGGTAGTGCAGATGGAGAATTTTTTTATTTTCTTTAGTTGTTTAGATTTACTTTCCATTCTGCCGCTTTAAATATGAGACTTTCATTTATGGATTTTGTGGGTTAATCGGTTCCACAGTTGTTTATGGTTTCAGTCAAATATTTATAGTTGGATTATTTCATTTGACTTTTATATTTATTTGGAGTTGAATTTATTTTGGAGATAGCATGGTGATGGATTTATAATTTGCATGAATGGTTATATTCGTTGAATAAACTTGATTATATCTTGTGAAAAAAATTTAAATTTCTCATATTTCTATGACATGCTAAGAATGATAACTTATTTAGTGATGCCCGACGTAGTTTGGCGATGGCGGTTGGCCACTTCTCTTCCCAAAATGCCCAAGGTTTTACAGATGGTATCAGAGCATGGTCTTAAGTCTCGTAGGTTATGAGTCCATTATAGCTTTCGTGTTACCGATCTATGATTCCCTTTGTTGATTCATACTTCTTATGGTATTTTGTATATCATACATGTTAGTTACGTTTCTTGGAGATAGGGAGTTCGGTGTTAAGAGGGTTATAGGAATTAAGGTTAAAACTAGTAACCTTGATGTGAGGTTCCACAGAGTTGATTTTAGAGACGATGCTTATTTGGCAGACTATTAGTACAAATTTTGGCTATTTCTAGTATCGATACAGCGATGTGATTTAATTTGAGGACGTTAGTATGGTGATTACTTTTAGAGAGAGAATTGAGTGGTGATTTATAGGAGAGCATAGTTGGTCATTATTTTCGTAGATATTTTTATATATGTAGTTAAGATATATATATTGTATGTTGTACGTGTAGGATTTGGTGTATGGGCGCGCAAGCAATTGTGGAATTATATGGCTAGGCATACGTAAGCCTTATATTATTTCTCGATCTTAATGTTTAAGCTTCTAGGAAGAAATTCCTATCCTAGTGGGGAAGTATATAACACCAGGTAGTCTTAGACCTTCTATTTATACAATCATAACAAAAAGTTAAAAAAATATTTTCATTTTAATTCGGGTTATTTTGGCATTTAAAATGTTGTTTCTATTATTAGAGAGATGGAATTTTAATCGGATTTGAAATCGGGGGAGAAAACGCATTTTTATTCACTTACATATATTTTTGGGCCGCCTGGGCACCTTTTCAGGGGAGAATCGATTCAGCCCTAGGGGCGAATCAATTCGCGACAAACAATGCCGGCAGATTAGCTTAATTTTTATAGTTTGTGTTATATTAAACCTCTTCATCTTCTTAATATAAATATAATTCGAGCTTAGACTTTTTCAAAAACTTTTATATCAAACCTAAGAGAAGTAACCTCCCTTGTTTACATCTCCTTTCATCTACAAAGCTCTAACCCAATTTAAAAGCAAGATTCAACCCAAGTTTTGAAGGTTCAAATCGTGTTTTCTCAACATCATTCAAGAATGCGTCTTTCTTATTTTCTCTAGAGGAATGCAACCATCCAACCAAATATTGCAAACGAACCTTTACTGTTTTGAATACTTCTATTGTTCCCCTTTGGTAAATGTTGCTTAAACACTAATAATTATTATTTTCTTAAAATCATTTAGAAAGACTAATTATGGAAATTGAACTAAAGTTTGGTATTGATTTTATTCAAATCTTTAATACTAATTAAGACTCAAAACCCTTGCATGCTTATATCAGAGGTTGGGATTCAGTTAGAATTAATGACGTTCGCATGTTAGAATAAATTGAATGAACTTTATAATTGAATTCGAATCGTAGAATCATCTTATTTATGTGTAGTTCGTAGAGTAGGAATTTATTATTATATGTTGATGAAAATTATATAAGTCGCTAATCAATAAAGTATTTAATTAATATTATAATTAAATGGACATAATTTGGATAAATAGTGATATTGCAATTTATATAAAGATTTGTTATGATAAGTTGAAAATATGCCATATGTGATTTGTTAATTTATTAATAATTGAGACCATGGGGACGACAGGATTGTTGGGGTAGTTATTGCTCTCAACTTATTTTTAGGTTGCTTTCTAGGTATGGTACTAGTAGGTAGGCCTTAGTTGTTGGTAACGCTTTCTAAATATTGGACTAGATATTGTAGATTTTTATGGATTGCAGATTCTAAGGGGAGCTGAATCTAAGTCATTTTCGTTGGACCGTTAGTCTAGGTGCGAGACTAGGTAGTAACTCTTGGTAAGTATTCTTCCTACATAATAGGTTAGGATATACTTGTGTTTTGGACACCTCTAGGTATGGGACTAGGGGTGGTTTTAGGATTTATGCTCGATTAAAGGGAGAGCTAATAGTAAATAATGAGAAAATTGATAGTTAATGCCTAATATAATAAAAGGGTATTAAAATGAATTTTGCGCCGCGAGTATGTGTAGAATTAACAATAATTGGGTTTACTGGATATAGCGACATGGGGGTGTGTTGGCGTGGCGAGTATGTGTAGGGCTAATAGATATCGGGTCGACTGACTATAGTGACTTGTCATGCGTGGAACCTCACGGGTATGTGCAAGGCTAACTGGCTATAGTGAGGGGAATGGGTGTAATGTGTTGTAAAATAAGCGCATCAAGAGTGTATGTAGAACCGATAAGGGGTTGACTGGCCATAGTGGTGTCGCATAAATAAAAATAATTGGATAATTAAATTACGTAAGGACAAGAGATAATGTTTAACACTTAGTTGAAATAGAATAATTGAACTTAAACAATTGGGGTGGCTTAGTTATGTGGGTAGATGGTAGTACTTTATTTTTACTCGCATGTTATTATATATCTCATTCAATTTAAAATACTCTATTGTTATGTTTATGAACCCTAATTGGGAGGAGTAGCTAGTCTTTATGCGGTTGGCTTTGATCTATTGTGTTGACTAACATTTCAGGTTTAGTGCTGGATAGCCGAACAAGAGTGATTGGAGATAATTTTGGGAGTGCAGCTGGAGAATTATTTTATTTTCTTTAGTAGTTTAGATTTACTTTCCATTCCGTCGCTTTTATTATGAGACTTTCATTTATGGATTTGGTGGGCCAATCAGTTCCACATTTGTTTATGGTTTCGCTACGATATTTATAGTTGGATTATTTCATTTGGGTTTTATATTTATTTGAATTTGGATTTATTTTAGTGATAGCATGGTGATGAATTTTTAATTTTTATGAATGGTTATATTCGTTGAATAAATTTGATTATATATTGTGGGAAAATTTTAAATGTCTCATATTTCTGTCAATTGTTGAGAATGACGACTTATTTAGTGACACTCAACATAGTTTGGCGGCGGTGACTGGCCATCTCGCTTGCCAGAATACACAAGGTGTTACAGTTATCATGGGAATAACAAGTACTTTGAGATCTTGAGGGGATATAACCATGTTGACTTATAGATATTGGCTCAGAATCATTTGGTTGTTGTAAGTCTGTTAAAATTGTGATCGTGTGGATTTTCTTTTAACTTTTTTTACTTCTAATCTTTTATAGTTTTTATTTCCAGATCTTAATTGATTCTATTATTTTGAGGGAGAAGTTCATGATGAACCACACTGCTTATGAGAATTAGGGGAGCACCATTACCGCACTTACCAAAGAGAATACTCTGCTGAAGGATGACATGAAGTAAACTGATAATGAGCCCAAAAATATTTGTGATGAACTTGGAAAGAAGGATAATGAGGTGATTACAAAGTCTATATCTATCAATTAATCATAAAAGTAGGTTCTCAAGTTGAAAGACCAGGTCAACACCGATGCCTTCATGTTCAAAAGACTTGAAGAGGCCCTAAAGAGGGCCAACGATGAGATAATAGTGTCTAAAAATATCTTGATACAAATAAACAAAATCTGACCAAGGTGAACTCGAAGCTTGTACAAGTTAGTGAAGCCCTGGCCAAGGCTGAGAAGCCCGTAGTGTTGAAATTCAAGTCGTTTGTTGATTACAATGTTAAAAACATGTCCTTCTTTCTTAATAGCTATTAGGAGATCAAGAAAAAGGTCATTAATCACTACCCGGATGTATAAGACGTGCCAACTACTAGAAGAGTGACGATGAAGATGACAAAGCTTTGTCCACTGAGCTGCTGATGGACGTTGATTAGTCTGTCGTTGAGCATGATCGGGTTGGTGAAACTGACCAGACCATTGCCAAGGAGACTTCTCATCCTTTTGACCAGGATATTGTCATGGCCAATGTTCTTACCTACTTTGTTCCCTTGGTTTACATTTAAGATGATCAAGTTCCAGGAGTTGTACCTGAAGCTAGAGGTGCTCCCATGGTTTAGTACTCCTGAGACTTTATTTTATGAAGCTTTGTACTGGCCATATATTGTATTGAGCATTTATCATTAAGCTTGTTTATGAATTTCAAATATACTTACATATATATTTCTTATTTTCATATATGTGTACATTTTGATTTTTCTAATTTCTTTGCTCAACTAAATTCTTTGCCTCCATTGTAGTTAAGTGTTATCTGCAATATTATGCTTGACAAGTTAATGTTGTCAGATTACATCGATCTTGCATTTAGTTCTATCCATGTGGACTCATGGTTGGATCTTCTCCACCTTTCATGATGACTTACTAGTTACTCAGTGTTGGGGTAGGCTTTCTAGTAGTTTAGATTTATCATCACGTTTTATGATCTTGTCGACATGATCTACTTTACTAGCTACAAGTTTTGGATAAACATGAGTTGTCCTAACTTAGGATCTATTAATGCTCATGCCAACTTACTGTCTTTTTATCCTGACTCTGTTATAGCATTGGTTACAAGTGTCGACCAAATGTACTAGGATATATCCTTATGTTAGTCAGTTATGGTCAAATCTTTTCATCCATAAGACAACATTGGATTTCTTAAATTTAGTTAAAAAATTATCATGACCTGTATTCTGACAAGGTCATATATGAAGTGTTAAGTTAGGCCTGCTAGTAATTTAGACTTAACATCGCGTGGTTGGATCTCGTTGACCTGATATGCCTTACTAGCTGCCCATTTTTTATTGAGCTTGAGTTGTCTTGATTTAGGGTCTACTAATTTTGTGCTAGATTACTATTCATATGGACGGATCTTATCGTCCTGACCATGGGTCAACGTCTGTTACTAGTGTCAACTAAATGTACTAGGATCTATCATTGCTTTAGTAACTTGTGGTCGCATCTTGTCGTCCATAAGAATGCACTGGATTTTCCATATTTAGTTAAAACTTCTTAATCGTGACGTGTTCACCGACGAGTGTGAAACACCACCTATTTCAATCACTGGTGATCAGTCCTTTAGTAAAATAAAAGAGGAGTCTCGTATGGTTCATTCTTAGTATCACTAAGGAAAACATTTTAAATTACTAACCACCTATTAATTAAATAAGTCAGTGCCAAAGTTTATCTTTCATTAACATACAAAAACAGAGTAATCAATATAAATGAAACCACTATATAAAGTGTAAAGCAAAGATAAATAGATAAAGTCCTCGAATAAACCATTGGGTAAAAGTCCTATACATCCAATCAATATGACCAAAATACTCTGTAATACATAAGTTTGAATTAAATGGGGAAACACGCCCAATCAATACCGGAATAGAGAACCTAATCTAGAATGCAATAAGTGAAGTGGCTCCTCAGCAACCTGTAAGCCTCCACGAGAGTTGTAGCTTCGTGTCCCTAGAAAGAATATTCATCCTTGGCATCCATGTAGCTGGACAGCTAAAAGTTTTTGAAAAATAGATTTGATACGGGTCAGAGCCCAAATATCTTTGCAAAATAGTTGTAAGTAATTAAGATGTAGTAAATAAATATGCAATAAAACTAACCATATTTAAGTCAGTGTCGCACTCTAATGAGATTACCTGCCACCTCTCAACTATTGTGTACACCTAGTGCTTACATCTTAACCCACATAGTTACACTGCCCCCGCCTAACTAGTCCTATTGCAAATCTCACTAATACACCATTCTACCCTGAGTATTATCTATCGTTCATTTCTTAGTTATTTCTCTCATTAGATTAATTCATCATTCCATTATTTGTCATTCATATAACTTCACTCCAGTTATTTATAAACACCCACACTTAATGTATTAAGCCCGTATAAAATTAACACTATTATATACGTAGTGAGATACTATAATAAACACACACATGTTCTCTCTTAATGTGTTAACCCCATATATAATTAACCAGGCTATAATATATGTAAATATATACTGCAATAAACACACATATGCTATGTATAGTCGTCCCTACCCGAGTAATAACTAATTGGATACCATCCCCTGAGTAATAACTCATTAGATGCCTTCCCCCGAGTACTACTCATCGAATTCCTTTATATACAATTTTATCATCATCCATGGCATACTCACATCATCTAGGATACCGGCGACCGGACTCTCACATCGACTCGATAAAATCGCAAATGGATTGGAGGCGGCCATTTTCCTTCAATAGTGAGTCATAACTATACCCAAAACTACCTCACCTCGAACTTCAACCATCACAAGGGCACATGTACGGTGCTATGACTTAGGATAATCACCCTGCATTCACTAGCCAATGGGATCACCCACATCGCACAATCTCACATGATAGCACTAGAGGGGTATGTTTCACATAAAGATCATACACACAAATATTAATTTCACACACACACACACACACACACATGTATATATATATATATATATATATATAAAATCGGCTACCCTTGCATGCCCCTCGTAACACTAGCTTATAATCTCCGAGTCTAAATCAAACTCCCAAATTCTTACGTAGTCACTTACTTATTTATATATCACGATTATATTTTATTTCGGATACTAATCCTATCTCAAACTAGTCCGTAAGGAATTCCAACCCGATTTCATAAATCATAACTTGAGTATTTTTCACCCTAAAATACCCGTGCATCCATACTCGAATTTGATTTCCACATAAAGATTTCAGTCTCGAACACCCTTTTGTAGTAAATTCGTAACTAATTAGAAAAATAAGAAACTGGCGGCCACACATTCTTAACAAAAAGATCTATCTCCTTGACCAAACTCAAGGGTCGTACAAATGAAATACCAACCTCGTTTCCACGAGAATCTCAACTCGTTTGAACGAGGTTCTACCGAGATTGACGATGTAACCCTCTTTCTTAGGCGAGATTCATCCTCTTCCCATAAAAAAATCCATATATATCACCAATCTAACTCAAAGGATATAGTATTTATCAATTCTAAACATGATTACACTTATTTTAATATTCTAATTCATCCAACAATAATTATACTTATAGGATTTAACTTCTTATTCAAAAACTATGCACTTTGTTAACTCCCATTCATGCTTATGAAATCCCTCAACTTTCTACATTTAAGATTTAATATTCATGTTTGCATTTATCTTCAGAATATGTATTGATCAATGCTTACACTACTTATCACCTAAAATCCCATCTTTTAACATAGATCCCATTCCCTAAAAGTCTTCTAAAACACAATATATCACCTACTATGATATGAACTGAATTTACATGCATAAGATATCAAGAAAGTAATTTCTTGCCTTAATCACTAGGTAGAGTCTGAATTTCTTTCGATGTATGGTGATTATAGCCCCAAAAGATCCTTCCATCCTCTTACTTATCTCCCTCTTAGGTCTCCCTTAGCTTTTTCCTTCTTTCTTTTCTCACCATAAGCCTCTGGGATGTTTTAATTGTGTATAATAACTGCCTCCTAACCCTAATCTCATTTTTAAACCCCTTAATCTCGTATTTACGATAACCTTCTCATGAAAAATGGCCTATATGCCCCTTAATGGGTCCGAACTAGTCCAAAAAGCTTCTGGAACCCAATTACTACCCCTGGGTACTTAATTTTGACTATTTCGACCCATTCCGAAGCAACCGTGCACTCGAAATCGCCATCCAAGTCACTATACATTAATTTCTTATATCAATCTTAAAATAATGTGCTCACAAGCCCCGATCAAGATATCGTCAAAAATTCTGTCATTCTCACTCACTACGACGCACTAAAAATTCACCGTATTTTATTAACTATAAACAAACTTAGTAAATTTACCACATAAATATTAATATTGATCTACCCCAATTAATATTTATTAAATATATGACATTTTATTTTAATTAAATTACTACACATGTATAATTTAAAAATACCGTACATAATTAAATCCATAATTTTTCAAAAATGCGGGGTGTTACATACTTTCCACCTTGTAAAGAAATTTGGCCCTCGAAATTCGGATATGTTCGTGTAACACCCCGTATTTTTTAGTATATAGAATTTAATTAATTTGGTGAGATAGGAATTAATTTTTCTGGTGGATTTAATTAAATTAGTGAGTTGAGATTTAATAAATTCGGATTATTTTTAAAAAATTACATGTGTCGAAATTTGAGGTTGAGATTGGAGAATTTTAGTAAAGTTATTCGAATGGCAATTCTGAGTGCACGGTTGATTCTGGATAGGTCAAGATAGTCAAAAAAGAGTACCATGGGTAGTAATTGGGTCTTGGGTAAATTTTAGACATAACAGGACTCACACAGGGTAGTTGGGATTGGCCGGCTTAATTTCGGGATTAGTGATATAGAACCTAAGTTGGGGAGTTTGTGGATGACACAACTCAATGAGAAAATCCTAGTTTTGCAAAAGATAAAAGAGGGAGAAATTAGTAGAGCTTTTGGGAGTCAAACCAAGAAGAGGGGTATGTGTTCTTCGTCAAATCTTTCTACACCAAAGGAAATAAGACCCTACGAATTATTCAGGCAAGTAGTTAAATTTGATTTCATTTAAATTGTGGTATTTTGATTCATATCATGGTGGCTGTAAACCAAATTTATTTTGGGGATGGGTTCACATGAATAGGTGGGTTCGAATAAAATTGGATAAACTACGTAGGAAAGGAATTCAATTAATGAGGTTATATGATTTGGTACTATTGAAATTTTAATGATATTAGATACCAAGTATTTAATGTTAATTAATGTGGGTTATTAGATCATATTTTTCAACGCAATCGTTTAAGATTGCGAAAACTCAATTGTGTACTTTCAATTGTTGGTGTGTTAAATTCGTAATGTTTACAGATGAAAATGATGTTTAGGGTTGGTTTTACGAATTAGTACATGATGGGGAGTATTGGGTTTAATTATGGGCTTGAGATAAAGCTTAAGTGGGTTAACAATGGTAGTAGCATGTTGAGGATGACAAAGGGGCTGAAAACGAGGAAAGTCGTTCGAACGACACTAAAAGTCATTCAAATGAGATTAGTATCTCGTTCGAATGAGATTGTTATCTCGTTCAAATCACCCTAGCTTTTGGACATGGATATAGATATTTTCGTTCCAAATGCGTGGCCTCCAGTTTCGTATTTTCTGATTTTTTTTAATTAGTTATGAATTTATTACAGAATGGTGTCTAAAACCGAAATTCTTTGGGAGAAATCAAATCTAGATTATTTAGGAATATTCGTAGATGAGTGTAGGACTCTAGAAAATATTAAGGAACATTATTTTTACCTTAGAATTGAATGGGAAAGAATTCGGGGTATGGATTTAGGAGTGTTTAGGATGAACAACACTCGAAAATATATAAACGGATTCGAATGGAAATTTCTGATGAAATTAGGATACGGGAGTTAGGCACGGGGTAGCCGGTTTAATTTATTATAGAGTTATATAATAAATTATTAAATATTAAATTTTACAAGGGGTGTTAAACTAAATCGTGGGATTTTGTGTAATAAATTCTAAGAGATGAAAGTACAAACCAAATGAATGAGTCTGGGTACTATAGTTGGGTGATACAACTTGAATGAGTAATAATTAATGTGTGATTAATTAAATTACTAGTCGGGATATAGATTTGGGTATTTTGGGCTAATGCTACGGGTGTTAGGCATGCGTTAGCCGAACTTTATTAAATATATGTATACGGTTATGTGTGATAGTATATACATATGTATTTGTTTTCTCTATAGATATAGATGTGAATGATATTTATAGGATTACATACCCCTTTAGTGCTATCATAGGAGGTAGCGCGATGTGGGTGAATTCCCTGGCTTAAGGAGCAGGGAGAGTATAGTCCCCAAGTAATATTGTCCAGGATTTTTATTGTGTGATTTATTTCCAAGGTGAGACGCTTTGAGTATGATTCGGTTTCACTTTCGGGGGAAATCTGATCGTCTACACTACTTTTGCAATATTTTTTCCAAGTTCGGTGTGAGCTAATCCGACTTTAGGTGGTCGGGTTAGAGTGATCATGCCTGGAACATGATAAAATTTTAGAGAAAGCATATGATGAGTTATTACTCGGGAATGGATGGTTATTATACGCGACATGTGTGTGAATATTATAGTATACTCATACGCATATAATATGAGTAGATAATTTTATATAGGGATTAATACATATGTGTAAATGTATTTCTTATATAACTAGTGTGAAAGTTATACAATTTAAAAAAATGTTATTTCTTGTATAACTAGTGTGAAAGTTTATGATTTAAAAAGGGGATTGCTTATATAACTAGTGTGAACGTTATATGATTTAAAATAGTTGAAACGATTAATAAGTTAATGAGTAGATAACTTAATAACCAAAGTAAGAATACTCAGGTTAGAGTAATGTGGTGGCAAGAGGTGCGATACGAATAGTTAGGTGGGGTAGCTTAACTAGGAAGGTTAGCAGGCAAGCGTCAGGTGTGCACATTAGATAAAGGGTGAACTATACCTTAAGTGAGTGCGACACTAGGTTAAATATGAAGAGTGTGCATGCATATTTAATTATTGAAATTTAACTACTTGCTAAATGTTTTCGAAATGTTTTACTTGGGCTCTGACCCGTGTCAAAATCTTTTTCAAAACCTTTTAGGTGTCCAGCCACAGGGACACCCAATTTGAGGATTCTATCCAGGGATGCGCAGCTGCAGCTCTTGTGAAAGTTTCACAACTTTACTATATACGCTTCATTCATTCATTCCCTCATAGTGTTAGGCCTTTAATTTAGTACTCATTTGGGCATGTTGCCATCAGTTTTAGTATTCAGTTTATTTATGTGACCTTGTGTATCCAGGTTATGTTTTCAGTTTACTGTTGTATTTCATTGTTAAAATGATAGTTGATTTGATCCTCTTTATTTCTATTATTCACCCGTGTTAGATTCAGTTTAACAGTTTGTGTGATGGTTTAATTCTTATTAATTTCCACATGTTGCTTAATAAAAGATAAAATTTGACAACGGTCTAATTAAGTTTCTAGCTAGTTAGTAACTTTAAAAAGTTTTTTGACAATGATGTTTAGAATGAGCCATAGGTACCAATGTTATATTTTGATCACAGGCTGGCCACCCGATATTTTAGTAGGCAGGGTGTCACAGATGGTATCAAAGCATCATGTTCTAGAGTCCTTAGGATCTATAAGTCTTATTACATTTCAGCGTAGCGTTCTTTGATATAAAGCCTTGTTATAGGATTGTTGTATTCCTTCGCGTATGCTACTTACATTCTCCTGCTATCAGGTATAGTTGATGCGATTCATATACGATTTCGGTTGGGCTTCGTACACTGAACAACTTTGGGCAACCCGCAAGGGACGTTGGAAGGACTGCAGGGGGAGAGGCTCAGTAGAAGACATAGAATATTTTGAGAACGTTGATCACGGTAGGAGTCACTATGGTTACCAATACCATTGCTTCCATGAGAATGGATCCAAGAGATTTGGAGAATCTAACCGAAGGGTAAATTTGGATTTAACAGTGCTAGTGAGGAACCATAGGAGGGTATATCCAGTAGAGGAACCATTATAATAATTGAGATCAAGATAATTCCTACCAAGTGGTGGTGGATTTAGGTAGGGCCATCAAGGCTTGTAATGAGGTGGCAATTAGGGTAAAGACTACCAGGTCCATGACAAGGACAACCCCGACATGGCTTGTGGGGCCATGGAAAGGGGAATGACACATAGAGGCGTCTTGTGTGTAAAGAGTAGGAACAGATGTGTGGATATTGTCTGCTATAAATTAGGGGACATGAACGGGATGCCCAGTGAGGGCAATAGTTATAAGAAGTTTTGGTTTGGTTGGGACAAGGGTGTTATGTACAGGAACCATTTGAACTGCCAGTGATACTTTCAATTGAAAGTATGAGTTTTATCCCGGAGTAATTGGGGTATGTTTTGTATGACACGGGAGAGTCACAGTAGTTTGTTAGTTCTATATTTGCATAAGAAACGGGTTTAGTAGAGGTATCGTTAATATTACTCTAGTGTGTATATTTACTACCATGAAGTTAGCGGGGATATTTTTACTTCCAACTGTAGGGGAGCATGTATAGACGCTGAGAGGATATATATTTCATGAGGATAGATTATTTTGAGAGGTGATACTCGATGTATGATTTTATCCTGGGTACGAACTGTTGAGCGATGGTGGGCAGTTATAGCAAGACTAACATGTTCACTGTTTCGGGGTAGGATGTATATTTTTACGATGTCTCTCTTCAAAGAGGGTTGAGCTTGCTACAATATTTTTATGAAGTAGACTTCAGAGAGTACAGTTGTCTAGTTATATTGAAAGTGCGTAGAGACTTGTACTGATGTGACTCAGGGTATAGCGGGTTTACCAATTGAGCAGAGAGATTTAGCTCATTGTTATTTACGTGATGATAACTTAGTGATAGTGAAAGAATCATATCGTGTGACGCCTTGAGAGACATGAGCATAGACGATTTGATTTATTTGTTGGGAGACAGAATTGGTGATATCTTAATTATGTTCTTTGGACCCATGGATTTCGATGATCGATAATGCTAGGGGATAGTGCATTGGGGAAAGTTATTTGAGATTCATTGCGGGATGTTACACACAGGGACCTTAATAAACGTTGATAGTAATAAGACGTAATTTATTGCTAGTGCATCGATTTTGAATGTTAAATTATTGAACGTGTAGAAGAATCACTTTAAGCTCAGAGCTATTATGATATATGGCTAGGGGATTCGGAGAGTGCTATGAAGGAAGAACCAAGAAAACTTAGGTACCATAAGTTAATGGGTGGGACAACATTGAGAAGAATTAATTTGCAATTTGTGGGGTAATCGATAATACCCATATAAAATAGCCACACCGAGAGTGCGGAGTTGAGCTTGAGATAAGTGTGTTACGTACGAGACGTTAGTGATAATTATGCTGGGATGTCGGGGCTATAGTATATAGTATTGTGAGACTTTGTGTTCGCTGTTAAAAGGTATGATTTACTTGTTCTAGTTATCACCTAAAAGAGGGTTTAGTCTATATATACATGTATATATGTTATAGTGTGTTGCATGATAGACTTATAAGGAATGTTAGTGTTGTTATATTTAATCCCGGGGAGTAAGGACGTTTTTTGATGGAATTCAGGATGGATCTGTTTATTATTGAGCGAGGGAGATATAGCTCGTGATTGGTTCACGCTAAGAAATTAGTGATAGTCAGGGGCGTCGTATTGTTGATATCTTTTGTAACAAGAGAGTGGTCGAGTATACTTTTATGTCAAGAGACGGGAATTTAGGGGTACGTGTTATTTACTGAGGGCCTAACGGATCTCAATGACTGGTAATGTTAGGTAGCAGTATCTCGGGGGGATTCCTTGTTTGGATTTTGCTTTGCGAGACGTCCCATGCATGAAACATAGTTCAACGTTAGAAGTGGGGAGATGTTTGTTCACTAGTACATGGGTTGGTACCTTGGTTATTATACATGTATGTTTTTATAACTGTGAGTTCGAAGTTATATTATGGTTTAAGGCTAATAGAGTCGGGTAATATCTGTGCAGTCAAGCATGGGTATAGGGTGTATGGGTGCCCTGGATAATTAATTTAATTTTAATATAATTCGCGAATAGAAGGGGTAGGGATATGTGTACCAATCTTAAGGGCATGTGAGTAGGGAAGTATTCGAGGCTTGAAGAACTTGAGTTATCTGAATTTTGAGGACGAAATTCCTTTGTAAAGGGGGGAAGTATGTAACACCCCGTATTTCGGAGGATATAGAATTTAATTAATTTGGTGAGATAGGAATTAATTTATCTGGAGGATTTAATTGAATTAGTAAATTGAGATTTACTTCATTCGGATTATTTTTAAAAAATTACATGTGTCGTAATTTGAGGTCGAGGTTGAGAATTGAAGTAAAGTAACTTGAATGATGATTCTGAGTGCAGGGTTGATTCTGAATAGGTTAAGAAAGTCGAAAAAGAGTACCCGAGGGTAATAATTGAGTATCGAGGCCTTTTTAGGCATAACCGATCTCACACCGGGGTGTTTGGGTCATTTGGGCTTAGCCTGTAGGCTTAATTTCGGAATTAGTGAAATAAAACCTAAGTCGGGGAGCTTGTGGATAATACAACTAAATGATAAAACTGTAGTTTTGCAGAGGAGAAAAGAGGGAGAGATTGGGAGAGCTTTTGGAAGCCAAGCCAATAAGAGGGGTGTGTGTTCTTCATAAAATCTTCGTCTGCACCAAAGGAAATCAGACCCTACGAATTATTCAGGCAAGTAGTTAAACTTACTTTCATTTAAATTGTGGTATTGTGATTAATATCATGGTGGGTCTAAACCAAATTTGTTTTTGGGATGGGTTCACATGAACAGGTGGATTCGAATAAAATTGGATGAATTATGTAGGAAATGAATTCAATTGATGAGGTTATATGATTTGGTACTATGAATGATATTAGATACCCAGTAGTCAATTTTAATTAACGTGGGTTGTTAGATCAAATTTGTGAACACGATCATTTAAAACCGTGAAAACTCAAATCTGTAGTTTCAATTGTTGGGGTGTTAAATTCGTAAGGTTTAGAGATGCATATGATGTTTAGGGTTAGTTTTACGGATTAGTATATGATGGGGAGTATTGGGTTTAATTCTAGGCTTGATAGAGAGCTTAAGTGTGTTAACATTGGTAGCACCGTGTTGAGGAAGACGAATGGGCTGGAAACGAGGAAGGTCGCTCGAATGACACTAAAAGTCGTTCAAATAAGATTAGTATCTCGTTCAAACGACCCTAGCTTTTGTACATGGAGATAGATATTTTCGTTATGAACGCGTGGCCACCAGTTTCGTATTTTTTTTATTTTTTTAATTAGTTATGAATTTATTACGGAAGGGTGTTTGAAACCGAAATTCTTTGGGAGAAATCAAATCTGAATTATTTAGGGATGTCCGTAGATGAGTGTAGGACTCTCGAAAATATTAAGGAATGTTATTTTTACCTTGGAATTGGATGGGAATGAATTCGGGGTGTGGATTTAGGAGTGTTTAGGATGAACAACACTCAAAAAATATATGAACGGATTCGAATGGAAATTTCAGATGAAGTTAGGATACGGGCTGGATTGATATGTTCTTAGTAACTTGGATAAAAATATAAATGTAAGTTAATACTTGTGGAATTAATATTTGGGGTTATGACTCGAATATTTTTAGGCGGAGAGCTACTGGATTTAGGCACCGGGTAGCTAATTTAATTTATTATAGAGTTATATAATAAATTATTAAATATTAAAATTAACAAGGGGTGTTAAACTAAATCGTGGGTTTTTGTGTAATAAATTTTAGAAGATGAAGATACAAACTAAATGAGTGAGTTTGGGTATTGTATTTGGGTTATACAACTTGAATTAGAAATATGTAATGTGTGATTAATTAAATTACAAGTCAGGATATAGACTTGGGTATTTTGGGCTAGTGCTACGAGTGTTAGGCATGAGTTAGTCGGACTTTATTAAATATATGTATACGGTTATGTTATATATATATATATATATATATATATATATATATATATATATATATATATATATATATATATATATATATTTGTGTGCTCTATAGATATCGGTGCGAATGATATTTATAGGAATGCATACCCCTCTAGTGCTATCATAGGAGGTTGTACGATGGGGTTGAATTCACTGGCTGGAGGAGCAAGGAGAGTATAGTCCCCAGGTCATATCGTCTAGGATTTTTATTGTGTGATTTATTTTTGAGGTGAGATGCTTTGCATACGATTCGGTTTCACTTTCAAGGTAAATCTGATCGTCTACTCTACTTCTGCGATATTTTTTCCCAAGTTCGGTGTGAGCTAGTCCGACTTGAGGTGGACGGGTTAGAGTGAGAATGCCTAGAACATGATAGCATTTTAGAGAAAGCATATGATGAGTTATTACTCGAAAATATATAGTTATAATACGTGACATGTGAGTGATTGTTGTAGTATACTAGTTCGTATATAATATCAGTAGATAATTATATCCGCGATTAATACATAAGTGTAAATGTATTTCTTATATAACTAGTGTGAAAGTTATATGATTTCAAAAAATGTGATTTCTTATATAACTGGTGTGAAAGTTTATAATTTAAAAAGGGGATTGCTTATATGACTAGTGTGAACGTTATATGATTTAAAATAGTTGAAACGATTAATAAGTTAATGAGTGGATAACTTGATAATCAAAGTAATAATACTTGGGTTAGAGTGTGTGGTGGTAAGAGGTATGATATGGCTAGTTAGGTGGCGTAGCTTAATTAGGAAGGTTAGCAGGCAAGCGTTAGGTGTTCACATTAGATAAGGGGTGAGTTATACCTCAAGTGAGTGTAACACTAGCTTAAAGATGAAGAGTGTGCATGCATATTTAATTATTGCAATTTAAGTGCTTGCTAAATATTTTCAAAATGTTTTACTTGGGCTCTGACCCGTGTCAAAATCTTTTTCAAAACCTTTTAGGTGTCCAACCACAGGGACGCCCAATTTGAGGATTCTATCCAGGGATGCGCAGTTGCAGCTCTTATGGAAGTTGCAGGACTTTACAAAAGGCGCTTCATTCATTCATTCCCTCGTAGTGTTGGGACTTTACTTTAGTAGTCATTTGGGTATGTTTCCACCAGTTTTAGTATTCAATTTATTTATGTGACCTTGTGTATCGAGGTTATGTTTTCAGTTTACCTTTGTATTTCATTGTTGAACCGATAGTTGATTCGGTCCTCTTTATTTATATTATTCATCTGTGTTAGATTCAGTTATCAATTTGTGTGTTGGTTTATTTTTTATTAATGTCCTAATGTTGTTCCTTTATAAAAGATAAAATTTGGCACCAGTCTAATTAAATTTCAAGGTGGTTAGTACCTTTAAAAATATTTCCGACAATGATGCTAAGAATGAGCCATAGGAGACCAACATTTTATTTTAATCACGGGCTGGCCACCAGGTATTTTAGTAGGTAGGGTGTCACAGTCCAGTAATAAAAACTACATATCCTTACACGATATGCATTCAAACGTATTCAAAATTAACTCATAATAATATATTGGTGTTTCCATTATACACACGCCAGTGGTACCATTTTGACTGGAGGTCTACTCATTAAAACCCAAGATTTGCGGCAAGTCCATTCCCACTCTTACATACCGATATATTCCCTTTATGCTTATGGTCTTGCTTATACAATGACATGTAAGAGCTATCATAAATCCGCTAATAATGCTTCAAAATGACGAGCCTGTACTCCATTGTCTCTATTATTTATATGTTGGAAAAGGCCTCACTTCCATAAGTGCAAATTTTTCTTGTTGCCAAATCTCCCATCATGGGAGACACCCGCAACAACCCCTAACCACTCATGTCAGACTTCAAACTTCAGTTCAGGATGACATACTCTCATACATTCCTGAACTATACAAAAATGATGTAAATAAACTCAATCCTTACCGACGAATCATGAATCACTTCGGGTTTAAGAGCTTATTCTTCTCCATCTCTAACCAACCAAAGGGAGGATGATAAGGTCTCCTACACAAAGTTTCAAAAAATTCCTTGCCAATAATAAACTGGTATAAGTTATTACACGCAACTCTACCAATGAAAATTACTCCTTCCAATCACCCAAAAATCCAGAATACGCATTCCTTGCATTCTCTAACATCTCATTCACCCCTCCCATCTACTCCTCGGCCAATGGGTGATATGCCTTTTTCGAAACATAACTTTGTCCCCATAACCTTTTGATAACCCCTATCAGAGGTGGGACCCAAGGATATCATCATCATCATCCCAAAACACTATTGGGAAGTAGCGTGTGCCTACTCATTACCTTTCTTCAATGAAATATTGGGTACAATCCCCAATAGTTTAACTCACCCAATTTAACGACAAATGCTCCACCTAGGTCAACTAATTCCACAACCCAATGGTAATCTTAACCTTTTTGTGATGTTGATAACCCAACACTGAACTCCATCAGTCTGCCTACCCATTTCGTCACTGGAATCACCAAGTATTACAAAATCTATAGTGGATCATCTCGGATAAACCGTTTCCCCTCTAACGACTGGTGCTCCCAGAGACAACTTTGTTGCTTATCACTCAACACCGATCCACATGATTTTTACCCCCGATTATACGGTACATCCTCCCCCCTTCCTAGGGTACACTAAAAATCGTTAGCCATCCGTTTACTTCAAAACTGCGGACTTCCTGGATCCTATTCATCCGGTGAAAATCAACATCCTATTTATGAGCGAGTCACCCTCCAAATTTGACTGAGTAATACCCGATCTACTCTCCAAAATTTTAAGATCCTCTATTTTCAAGAGATATCTCCCACTTGTGTCTCCCCAACCTTTTCACTCATCTCGGGTGTGATAGCTCTCATTACTGTATACTTATTTGGAACATCTCCTTATGCAAACGAAGTTTAGTCCATCCTATTTTCTAAATCTGTAAGGACACAAATTTCCAATTGAGTCCATATATAGTTTTGGCTCAATTCCGGACAAAAACATTTATTCATAGGTTAGTTATTTATTGTAATACTCTCAAGCCTATGAAGTGTGTGTTGAAGACGTAGCGGCAAAGAATATAAAGCTTCATCAAAATGCCGGTTTGCGTGCCTCGTTTCTACGTCATCATCTAAGGTTCCATGATCCCAAGGTATGAATGTAATTATATTTATATAGGAGCTTGGAACAATATTTATTGGGTGTTAGGTTTAATAAAAAACCATGTTTTACTTTCAGAATAATTTAATTGAAACTTTAAAATAAAGTACACAAAGTTTCTGGGCCAAAAATTGAATTTATCAAAAATTTCTGGAAGTCGTTCGAAGTCTCGTTCGAACGAGTTTTTCGTTCGAACTAGGTTTCGTTCGAATGAGTTTGCCAACGAACCTAAACTGGTCAGTCGTTCGAACGAGTTTTTCGTTCGAACCAGGTTTCGTTCGAACGAGTTTGCCAACGAACCTAAACTGGTCAGTCATTCGATATGTCGTTCGAACGAGTTTGGTCGTTCTAACGAGATATCTAACGAGTTTCTAACTAGCCCAGTCTGGTCGCTCGTTAGAAGTCTCGTTCGAACGAGAGTCAAGTTCGTTCGAACGAGATGCCAGGCGGGAACAGTTTTGAGCAGTTTTTGGCAGTTTTCACCCCATTTCCCCACTTGTTTCTTAACTGATTTTTTAAGGCTTTATTAAGGACGGGAATCATTTTTGAAGGTGTATCTTTTTCATACCATACAAACTCCTAGAGAGTGTTTTGATAGAAAATTTGTTTAAGGAAAAAGATCAAGTTTTGAGTGTTATTCTTTAATGAAAAATCCTACACACTCTAGTGTTTACACCCAATAGTTGTTTATCCAAGTTCTATATACATATCTTTACTTGGAGTTTTGGCACCGGTTTTCTCTACCGAATTGAAAAAGAGACGTTTCGGGTTTCCTTCTACATCCCATCACAAAGAAGAAGAAGTTTGTTGCGGTATTACTCACTTGGAGAAAGGCTCCAAGCTTGGGTGACGGTGACCATACAAAGTCCTATCGGTGGATTCCGAGATCGCGGTGGAGCTCCGTGGTTGTCCGCTAGGAAAAGGTTTCTACAAGAGGGAGCAACAAGGCTTGAGAGGGTTCGAGTCGAGGATGTAAGTCTTTTGTCTTGTAATTGTAATTCCATATCTAGTGGACTTGTGGCTAGGGCCGTCCGAGGTTTTTTCCCGTCTTGGGTTTTTCCTCGTACATCGCGGCGTAGTGTGATATTGTTTATTTTATCTTGCACAATAATTTATAATCCATTCTTAAGGTTTAATTCAAGATAAAATTTGGTTTAATTATCACACTAATTTAATTTGGGACTAAATTAAATTTTGGGTAAATTTGGTTTATTCAAGTCATTTGCTAAAATTGGTTTCGCCTAACTTTGGATAATTGAAAATTATGACTTAGGCAAATTCTAGGACTTGGATTAATGAATTGATTTAATCTTGTTCAATTAAACCAAAATTTGTTTTGTTTAATTATTGTTGAACCATCATCTTTCAACGCTTCCGCATCCACTTTTTTTTTTTTACAAAAGGAAATTAACTTTGATTTTAATTGAGAAAATCACCATCCGGGAGTTCCAGCTTTTACAAATTGGTATCAGAGCCAAAAACTATAAATTATTTCGTTAAGATCCTTTCATTTTTGGCTAAAATGGATTTTTTACCATTTTCAAAATTTCCTATTTTCGATGGTTCAAACTACGCGTATTAGAAAGCGCGAATGAGATCAACACTAAAATCTATCGACGAGAGAGTTTGGATGTCTGTTGTTACCGGGTACTCCCCACCAACTTACTTAGTTGAAAATGAACGTGTTATCAAACCCGCCGATAGATGGACTGAAAATGAGTTTAAACTTGCTAACTTTAATTCCCGAGGTTTAAATGCCTTGTTTAGCGCCGTCGCACAGGATGAATTCCGACGTATTATGACGTGTGAAACCGCTAAAGAAGCTTGGGACATTTTACAATTAACTCATGAAGGAACTAGTGTCGTTAAAGCTTCAAAACTCCAAAACCTCACCACTCAATTTGAAACTATCAAAATGGATGAATTAGAAACTTTTGATAAATTTTATGCTAGACTTTCTGATATTGTTAATTCATCTTTTAACTTAGGAGAGAAAATACCTGACGACCGTGTTGTAAAGATAATTTTGAGGTCCCTACCCGATAGATTTATTCCAAAGGTGACCGTTTTAAATTCTTTACCCACTTTAGCCTCTACAAAATTAGAAGAGCTTGTAGGTGATTTACAAACCTATGAACTAGATATGTTTCCCTCTAAAATTGAAAAGAAAATTGAAAAGGGTGTTGCTTTAAAAGCCCGAAAAGAGGTCAAACAAGTAGTAGAGAGCGATAGTGAAAGTGACTCGGAAGATATGGCTTTGTTTGCTTGCAAATTTAGAAAATTTCTTAAATTTAACAAAGATAAATTTAAAAATGATTTTAAGAAATTTGATACTTCTAAATATGATAAAAGCGAGAAGATTTCTAAAGCCGAGAGGATCCCTAAACCTAGTAATGACAATTTAGATAGGGACGAGTCTAACAAGTGTTTTGGTTGTGAAGGTTATGGCCATCGAGCTTATGAGTGCCCCACTAAACTAAGGAAAGAGGGTAAACGACCCACTGCATATAATGCAACCCTTAGTGATAGTGATAAGGAAGAAAAGCCCGATTCCCCCACTAAGAAAAATTTTGTGGCTTTTATGGCTAGTCATGTGAGTGATAATGAGAACTCATCGATTGATGACACGATAGCACATGCCACTTCCAAGGTTATTGTTCATGATTCCCTTATTTTTAATGATAGTGAGAGTGGAGAAGAAAAAGAGAGTGAAAATGATGAAGAGGTTGATGTGAGTGAACTTCAAAATGCTTTTCATGAATTATATAAAGAATCTATTAATTTGAAAAGAACTAATTTGAAGTTAGAAGCTTGTTTAAGAAAGAGTGTCAAGGTCGTTGATGATAGTGCCTTAATAGAAGACCTTAGGACACGTGAGAGGAATCTTCGTGTGAAGCTAGAATACGTAGAAGGCGAAAGAAATAGCCTTAGGAGTTTAATGGAATCCTTGAAAAAGGAGCTTCTTGCTTTTGAAGAGCGTAATTTTTTACTAGAATCTAACATTTTAGAATTGGAAAATAAATTAAAAGATTCTAGTAATGTCAAATTTGATTTGGAATGTCGTTCAGAAAAACTAGATAAAATGTTAGGAACGGTCCAAATTAAAAATGACACTTGTGGTTTAGGCTTCAATCCTTGTAATGAATTTACTCATAATGCCCAAAACAATGTTTTAGGAGAATCAACTAGGAATACTTTTAAAGATCACTCCTTAAGAAAATCTTTTCGACATGTTCTCACTTGTACACATTGTGGTCGACAAGGTCATCTTAGGAAATTTTGTTTAGATCTTAAACGACTTCCTAGAAAATCCCATAGTAAAGTAACCACGGTAGTTAACGTTCCTACACCCCAAGATAGTCATTCCTCATTAATTTGGGTTAGGAAATCCGACTTGGTTGCCTTACAAAATAGGGTTGTTGATTCTCATTTACTTTCACATGCTTCCTCTCTTGCAAAATCTAAAGGATGAATGTGTTAGTGTTTGCATACTTTAGCGTTTGTACTTCATGCTATATTCATTTGCTAAATGTATGCTTGTTTAGTCATTTTCTAGTCATTGCCTTAGTTCCTATCCCATGCTAGAAATTATGACTTGTTTATCTTTTTGTATTATATTTTGTTTTTGAATTAATTGAAAAATATAAAAAGATTTTTGTTTATCATTTGTGTTTTATTTATGTCATTTAAACTTCATGAAAAATACAAATGATTTTTGTTTGTCCTTTTGAGTAAATATTTATTTTTGATTAAAAATGTTAAAAACTCAAAAAGATTTTATTTTGTGTGTATTTTAGTTTGACACACTTTATGTGGCATATATTTGTGTTTGAATCCCATCGTTTATGCTCCCATGTGGCTAGAACTTTTGGTTTAGATTTTCAATCCTTAAAATGTTCTTTACCATGTTTTATATGGAGTAGTTGGATTTTGTATTGTTTAATTGGATTCTATTTCTATATGCCTCTATACACACATGCACGAGCTCTTTTGAAATCTTAATGTCACATGTTATATTTGAGCTTTTTGAGGTGTTCTCCTACCAATCTAGTCATCTACATATCTTTGACCTAGGAGGACTAGTGCATGTCAAAATCCGTTGCATGTGAGATTTGTGTGAAAATGAAAACATGATAAATACAAATATGCACGGGGAAGGGCTCCGAAAGGATGAATTAAATCCTTTGCGATTGTAAGCCACCGTTTATTGGATCTAAAAGAAAAACGTGATCCAAAGGCCTAAAAACAGAATATTTGGCATTAAACAGAAAGCAATTGCCAAGGCCTATGTTTGTTTGATATATTCATTCAAAAACAAAAGAATATATGTGCTCATTGAGGGAGAATTGGATGGTATATCAACGGTTTGCACAATGTTCGTTTATCCTAGTTGTCTTTAATGACATGACTCTATTTGGTTTGTAGAATCATCATCATGCTAGGCTTGTATGCATTGTGTATGTTTGTTCATTGAGTTCAATCTTTATATTGTCACATGAGGTTATATTTAACTGTGATGAAGTTTGCAATCAAATGAGAACTCCGTGAACGTTTCTTAAGTGTTTGGGTCTAAATTTAAGTGTTTCTAGTATACACCCCTACACTTCCGTTTCCATATGACACATTTTTGCCATACGAGTGTGCAAACTTATTGTATTTTGTGTCATGTGTGTGTTTATGTCTATCTATATATGCACGTACTTATTGGTATATTTATAGTATATATATATATGATATTTGTTTATCTTTGCCTTGCTTTTATTGCCCATATGCTGTCATGTCTTTTCTTTAAGCTTCAACATGCTATTTATTAGTTCTTTATCCTTTGCCTATTCTTAAACAAAAAGGGGGAGAATGATGATAGGGGGAGAAATGGTATCTAAACCTATTATTATTGTATCTTAGTTTGGAGGAGATTTATCTTAGAGGGAGACGTCTTTCTAAGTAAATGTCATTTGTTTGATAAAGGGGAGAATTATTTTAGGGGGAGTAATTATTTAATTGCATTTAATATTTTGATATTCCCTATGCATTTGATGAGTTTGCTTAAGTGTGCAGGCATTCTACTAAAGCGGCATCTTTAAAAGGCAAAGAGTTTAATCCTTGGGTTGAGTCAAGTTTGGGCGAGTTATGTTTTGAGTCTAGTGAGCTTGACGGCCCTTTAGGATTTTTGTTTTGGTTTTTGTCCCGGAATAGCCAAAGGGGGAGATTTGTAAGGACACAAATTTCCAATTGAGTCCATATATAGTTTTGGCTCAATTCCGGACAAAAACACTTATTCATAGGTTAGTGATTTATTGTAATACTCTCAAGCCTATGAAGTGTGTGTTGAAGACGTAGCGGCAAAGAATATAAAGCTTCATCAAAATGCCGGTTTGCGTGCCTCGTTTCTACGTCATCATCTAAGGTTCCATGCTCCCAAGGTATGAATGTAATTATATTTATATAGGAGCTTGGAACAATATTTATTGGGTGTTAGGTTTAATAAAAAACCATGTTTTACTTTCAGAATAATTTAATTGAAACTTTAAAATAAAGTACACAGTTTCTGGGCCAAAAATTGAATTTATCAAAAATTTCTGGAAGTCGTTCGAAGTCTCGTTCGAACGAGTTTTTCGTTCGAACCAGGTTTCGTTCGAACGAGTTTGCCAACGAACCTAAACTGGTCAGTCGTTCGAACGAGTTTTTCGTTCGAACCAGGTTTCGTTCGAACGAGTTTGCCAACGAACCTAAACTGGTCAGTCGTTCGATATGTCGTTCGAACGAGTTTGGTCGTTCTAACGAGATATCTAACGAGTTTCTAACTAGCCCAGTCTGGTCGGTCGTTAGAAGTCTCGTTCGAACGAGAGTCAAGTTCGTTCGAACGAGATGCCAGGCGGTAACAGTTTTGAGCAGTTTTTGGCAGTTTTCACCCCATTTCCCCACTTGTTTCTTAACTGATTTTTTAAGGCTTTATTAAGGACGGGAATCATTTTTGAAGGTGTATCTTTTTCATACCATACAAACTCCTAGAGAGTGTTTTGATAGAAAATTTTTTTAAGGAAAAAGATCAAGTTTTGAGTGTTATTCTTTAATGAAAAATCCTACACACTCTAGTGTTTACACCCAATAGTTGTTTATCCAAGTTCTATATACATATCTTTACTTGGAGTTTTGGCACCGGTTTTCTCTACCGAATTGAAAAAGAGACGTTTCGGGTTTCCTTCTACATCCTATCACAAAGAAGAAGAAGTTTGTTACGGTATTACTCACTTGGAGAAAGGCTCCAATCTTGGGTGACGGTGACCATACAAAGTCCTATCGGTGGATTCCGAGATCGCGGTGGAGCTCCGTGGTTGTCCGCTAGGAAGAGGTTTCTACAAGAGGGAGCAACAATGCTTGAGAGGGTTCGAGTCGAGGATGTAAGTCTTTTGTCTTGTAATTGTAATTCCATATCTAGTGGACTTGTGGCTAGGGCCGTCCGAGGTTTTTTCCCGTCTTGGGTTTTTCCTCGTACATCGCGGCGTAGTGTGATATTGTTTATTTTATCTTGCACAATAATTTAGAACTCATGTTTAAGGTTTAATTCAAGATAAAATTTGGTTTAATTATCACACTAATTTAATTTGGGACTAAATTAAATTTTGGGTAAATTTGGTTTATTCAAGTCATTTGCTAAAATTGGTTTCGCCTAACTTTGGATAATTGAAAATTATGACTTAGGAAAATTCTAGGACTTGGATTAATGAATTGATTTAATCTTGTTCTATTGAAACAAAATTTGTTTTGTTTAATTGTTGTTGAACCATCATCTTTCAACGCTTCCGCATCCACTTTTTTTTTTTACAAAAGGAAATTAACTTTGATTTTAATTGAGAAAATCACCATCCGGGGGTTCCAGCTTTTACAAAATCTATTCCTACTGCCCAACAGGCATATGATTCAACACATTTATTACCACGTCCCCTCATCCCGGACACTACTGAAAATCGAACTAATTGGGGTTCCCATACACCCTATATCCCATGCATATTTGCACAACCGTGACATTCGTAACATATTTATCTGAATTTTTTCCCCGTGTGCTCAACGTGTCTCTATCGTAATGATATTGTCTATCACCTAAAAATTGCAATTTAATTTTTCTCGATATTACCTCACCCATCCACTAGTGGTGCAAAAGTTTTCTCAATGCTTCATATGCAGCACTACTCAGCTCCACGAGCCTTATAGCGTATACTAGCTCTCAGTTCAAAATGTAATCCACACATGTAATAACTAAATTAATAACCACTTCCATAATGCATGATACGTCTCTCAACTCCTGATATTCACTGGGGTTCATACATGGGACGTCTTGCAAGAGAAATCTAAATAAGTAACCCCCCCTCCCGATACACTACAACCTAGCATTGTCGATCATCAAGTTCTGTAGGCCCAAAGCATATAATTGGGATACCCAAAATCATATACATGTCGTATAAGTCTAATCATAAACTCACACATCTCTAAAGCAGTCGTATAATAATGTACTCACACTATCACTAAGTCCCCAGCACTAAATCAATAACGAGTTAAATCTCTCTGCTCGATAGAAAACTTTATAGACACTGAATCACATAAGTGAAGTCCCTACACATCGAGATCAAATATAACAAGACAATTATACTCTCTCAAGTATCCTCCATAATATAATATAGACGCGATCTCAACCTTCTTCTGGATGAGACATCGTAGAATCACATATCCTACCCAAGAATAGCAAACAAGATAGCCTTGTTGTTATAGCCCACCATCGCTTACCAGTTCATAACCAAGATAACATCATACCCGCATATCATATTTCTAAAATAAGTAAATCCACTAAAGAATATCCTCTTAGTGACCATATGCACTTCCCTGCAGATGGAACGAAAGAGAGCCCTACTACCCAACGATAAATATTTATAAATAATAGTAACACTAATGATACACGCACTAATCGCGTCTAACGCGCGAATCTAGTGCTAATAAATTATTGTGACTCACCTTGTCACGGAGAAGTTACCCCATTTACCCAAGGATAAAACTCATACTTTCACTCGCCAATAGCACTGGCGATTCAAATGGTTCCTGGATGTAACACACTCATCCAAACCAAACCAAAAACTTCTATAACTATTGCCCCTACCGGCACCCCTCTCCTATACCCTAACTTGCTGCAGACGAGATCAACATATGTGGCCCTACTCTCCACACATACGAAACCTCTTTGTGTCATCTCCTGTCTCTGACCCCACTGACCATGTTGGGGTTAAACTTCTCTCAAACTTGGTAGCCTTGGCCTGATTGTTACCCCTGTCATTCCTTTGGCTCTGCTGTCCATGCCAACCCTGAATGAATCCACTGTCACCTAGTAGAAACTCCATTGATCTAAATCATTTAAATGATTCTCCTGTTGTGTATCCCCCTATAGTGCCTCACTAGCACCAATTATATTCATTATTGCTCTGCTGACTAGATTCTCCAATCTCTTATTTCTCTTCACTTGGACGCATTTATATTACCCTTGAAAAAGTACGATATTAATGACATCACCATCAGGCGTTCAAGCTGAATTCCCCCTTAATACTGGCATATTTTACCCATGAGTCCATTATCAACTCAAAGACACTATTTTATTCTCCGTATCAACCTTGTCGGGTACGAAGTTCGCTAAACAAGCAAATTCTCCATTATGTTCGGCCATTGTCCTTCCCTCCTGCAATAAGTACTAAAATTTTCTTCGCCTCTCTGTTTAAACAGTTGATGAAAGGATTTATGATCAAACTGCACCCCAAATTCCTCGATATTCATGGTATCTCTCCTTGTATCTGGTGACTAACTCCCACACTACAATGCTGCTCCTATGAGCTAAAACATTCGCTCAAAATTTAATCTCGAGTGTCACTACACTCTCCCATAAACAATTGCATTAGGATTTTCTCCTTCCATTGGCCAATCATACTTCCAAACTTTCCCTAAATTCTTACGAATGGACCTTCAAAAAATCCCCTTCGTCTCTCTCCCTTACCGACTTTACTAGGTGAGTCTGAATTTGCACCACTGTTATGATGGTACTTAGGGACTACTATGCCTTGGTGGCTATCACAACGTCAACTATATGAACAATATTAGTGGTGACTCCTACTTTGGTCACCATTCCCATAATACTTTGTAGCAGTCCTCCTAATGGCCCTCGTTGGTTGTCCTACATGGTTCGGTATAAGACACCCAACCGAACTCGTATATGGTTCGCATCAACTATACTCAATAGCAGGAGAATATAAGTAGGATTATGAATCAATAGTCCTAATCATAGGGCTATATATTAAAGATAAGTAATGCTTAAAATATAGTAAGTCCGCATAGATTCTAAGGACACTAGAACCTGATGCTCTGATACCATCTGTGACACCCCTCCTATTTCAATCACGGGTGATCTATCCTTTACTTAAATAAAATAAGAGTCTCATTTAGTTCATTCTTAGTATCATTGTAAGAAACATTTTAAATTACTAACCACCTATTAATTAAATAAGTCGGTGCCAAATTTTATCTTTCATTGACATACAACAACACAATAATCAATATAAATAAAACCACTATGTAAAGTGAAAGGCAAAGATAAATAGATAAAAAGTCCTCGAATAAACCATCGGGTAAAAATCCAATACATTTGACTAAAATACTCTGAAATACATAAGTTCGAATGAAAAGGAGAAACGGGCCCAACCAATACTACAATAGAGAACCTAATCTAAAATGCAATAAGTGAAACGGCTACTCAGTAACCTGCAAGCATCCACATCAATAGCATCACAATGGCTGGACACCAAAAAGTTTTTTAAAAATAGATTTGATATGGGTCAGAGCCCAAAAACCTTTATAAAATATTTTTAAGTAATTAAGATGAAGTAAATAAATACACAGTAAAACTTTTCATATTTAATCCAGTGTCGCACTCTCATAAGACTACCCATCACCTCTCAACTAATGTGAACACCAAGTGCATACATCTTAACCCTCCTAGTTACACTACCCTGCCTAACTAGTCATGTTACAAACTCACTGGTACACCATTTTACCCCCGAGTATTGTTTATCATTCATTTCTTAGCTATTTTTCTCATTAAATTTATTAATCATTCCAATATTCATCATTATTATATCTTTACTCGAATTATTTATAAACATCCACACTTAATTTAGCTCGTATACAATTAACTACATTACTATGTGTAATGAGATACTAAAATAAACACACATATATTCAATCTTAATGTGTTAAGCCCGTATATAATTAACCACATTATTATACACGTAAAGATATATTACAACATTAAATTTATTAATCATTCCAATATTCATCATTATTATATCTTTACTCGAATTATTTATAAACATCCACACTTAATTTAGCTCGTATACAATTAACTACATTACTATGTGTAATGAGATACTAAAATAAACACAGATATATTCAATCTTAATGTGTTAAGCCCTTATATAATTAACCACATTATTATACACGTAAAGATATATTACAACAAACACACATATGTCGTGCATAGTCATCATCTCCCGAGTAATAACTCATTGGATACCATCCCTCGAGTAGTTAGTCATTAGATGACTTCCCCGGAGTACTACTCATTGAATGCCTTTCTCTACAATATTATCATCATCCAGGGCATACTCAAATCATCTTGGATAACGGCAGTCGGACTCTCACATCGACTCGATAAAATTGCAAACGTTACCATACACGAAATTTCCTCACCTCTAGCTTCAACCCTCATAAGGTCACATGCATAGTGCTATGATCTGGGGACTTTACTCACCGTACATTCACTAGCCAGGGAGATCACCCACATCACGCAACCTCCCATGATAGAATTAGAGGGGTATGTTTCACATAAATATCATACACACAGATATTAGTTTCAAATACAGATATATACCATCTCTATACCCGCATATATATATATATATACACACATATATAAAAGAAACTCGACTACTCGTGCAAGTCTCTCGTAGAACTAACCTATAACCTCCGAGTCGAAATTCGACTCCCAAATTCATACGTAGTCACTTGTTTATATATCACGATTATATTTTATTCCGGATACTAAGCCTATCTCAAACCGGCCCGTAACCTAACTCTTTCTAGAATCCTAACCTGATTTCATAAATCATAAACCGAGTATTTTTCACCCTAAAACACCCATGCATCCATACCCGAATTTGATTTTGTAATACCCCGTATTTCTGACGATTTAAATAATTATGTGATTAATTATTATTATGGGAATAAGTATGCGATTAATTATTGTTGTTGGATTAATTAAATTAAATGTGAGAAATTAATTTGTTATTAATCCGGATTAAAACAATTATTAACTAGCGTGCCAAGGGTTAACACTTATTGTTGTGAACTATTGAATATTACTGTGTGATATGTAATATGAAATTATGATATTTGATAAATTGTTGGAAGTGAGAAATACGACATTTTGGTACTTTAAGTCTGACACGCGTGTGAGTCGTGTTGGGACTAATTGAATGCAATAAAAAGAGAATTTATTTTTATTAACTCGTATGGTCATTTTGAGTGCGTCGTTGAGTCTGTAAGGGTCGAGATAGTCAAAATAGTATACCCGGGTATTTAGTTTGGGTCCCGGGGCAATTTTAGGTCTAACCGGCACCCCGAGAGGGCATTTTGGTAAATTGTATTTTTGGGCTAAATTAATGGACGAAAATTGGGATTTATTATATCAGCCAAGAAAGTCCATTAGGGTTAAGAGGTCACAGGAAGTTAGAACAGCCATGGAGGGTGTGAGGGAGAACCAAATTCCAAGAGAGAAGACTCATTTGGCATCAACTTACACAATCGTGACCACCAAAGCGTAGATCGAGAAGAGAAGAACGCGTATGTACTGACATCACCAATGGATCAGACCGTTATATTCGAGGCAAGTGTTTATTACTTGATTTCTTTTAGCAATAATCATGCTCATGTTAGTATAGGTGGAATTAATCATGATTTATATGTTAATTGGGTGAAAATTGGAGATTTAAATTATGATTAAGTATTGGTTTAATTTGTGGTTGGAATTCCTTCATGTATGTAGAGGATTAATCACGAAATTTGATTATATAATGATGAACAAATCTGGGTTGATTAGGTTCTTTAATTGAAAATTTGGAAACTAGGGTTCATATGAATTAATTTGGGGATTTTATATATTATGATGATTTATGACGAATTAATGATCCTAGGAGGTTAGGAATGATTTACAACCTGTTAGGTGTTGATGAGTATTGATGATGAGTTGTTGGGAATCGAATCTTAGAGGTTTTTAGGTTTAAAAATGGTAAAAAACACTGAAGTTTGGTGAAGAAGACGAACAGTGCAATCTCGCGCGATCACACGCAAAGTGGTTCAAACGAGATGGGGATCTCACGCAAAGTGGTTCGAACGACATGTGGAAGTGGTTTGAATGACATTGGAAGTCGTTCTAATGACATGTCATTCTGGTTCGAACGACATGTCATTCTGGTTCAAACCACATGTCATTCTGGTTCAAACCACAGAGTTAATTTCTGGGAATTTTCTTAGAGCCCAGTTTGGAGTTTATTGGTTTATTGGAGTGAGAAAAACTACCAAATACTAAATTCATATAAGAAGGAATTTTGGGAAAAGTATGTGGGAATTAATACTTTAATTATTTCGGTATAGAGAGAATGTACCTTGGAGATTACGAGAGAGATAGTAATCTAATTATTTATACTATACGTAGTAATGAGGTTAAAATACGTATGAAGAGTATATATGTAGATTGGAGAAATACCTATAAATTATAATAGGGTGTGTGTATGCCTATTATGTGATATTATTATTAAGAGCACTAATGGGTGATAACTCGGGGGTGCAAGAACCTTATAGTTAAGAACACTAATGAGTGATAACTCGGGGGTGCAAAAATTCTATTGATAAGTGTACTAATGGGTGATAACCCGGGGGTACAAGGATGACTATTGTTAGGCGCATTAATGGGTGATAACCCGAGGGTGCTGATTAATAATTGAAAGGTGCATTAATGGGTGTTAACCCGCGGATACAAGATTTTATTGCTAGGTGCACTAATGGGTGATAACCCGGGGGCGCTGAATTATTATTGATAGGTTCATTAAGGGGTGCTAATCCGGGGATGCATAATTTCCAGGATAAGTGCACTAATGGGGCTTAGTCCGGGGTGCAGGATTAGTATATATATGAATTTGTGAATATTGCTACTGTGTGAAATTAGTAGACTTGGTAATAATAATAATCATTACATTGCACCAAGTGGTCTTAACCTAAGTGTCCAGGATTAGTGTATATATATAGGGATGATGAGACTATAAATATGTATGAGTGTACTTAGGTAATTTTCTATTTTGTGAGACTAGTAGATAAAATGAAAATGAGGCGTATAATAATCTTACTGAATAAAAGATTAACCATTCAAACGGTAAAAAATGAAATTTAGTATGTGAGATAAACTATCTGAATAGCGTATTGTATGGGCGATACGGGAATACTACTAGTGAGCATAGTTAGTAGTAGTATGGTTTCTTACTAGTTAGACTGGGAGGTATAACTATGGGGAGATTAGATGTACGTTAGGCGTGCACAATAGACGAGAGGTAAGAAACTCATGTGAGAGTTCGATAAATAACATGCGTATAAGACTTGTTTTAAGAACCCGTTTTAAATACTTGCTAAATCATTTTTTACACATCGGGCTCTGACCCGTTTCTTGTATTTCTTCTCTCTTTTGCTATATATATGTATTATATCAGGTGCTGAGACACAGGAGTATCAGATTTAGAGATTTGGATTGCTTGACGTGCTGCAGCTGTTGTATAAGCTGTAGGTCCTTACAGTAGATGCATCTATCCTTTCCATTCAGTTTCATCTAGACTTCTTATTTAGGGCATATATCGCCCACTTCTTGTTCTTTCATCAGAGATATTGTATTCAGTTTAGTTGATGGTTTGGAGTTTTGAACTGAGAGTTTTACTTAGTCTTATTTATTGCAGTACTTGATTCATGTTCAGTATTTATTTACTTTTCGATGTGTGGTGAATGGTTTATATTTTGAAATTTAATAGAAATGGATTTACTTGGTTTTACAAAATTAGAAATGTTTTGATACCTAGCTTAATTCTATATTAGGTGATTAATATGTTAAAAAGTTTTTCGACGGTGATGCTGAGAATGAACCAACTGAATATCCTGTTTTAAATTGGTAGAGGACTGATCACCCTATATTTAATTAGGCTGGGTGTCACGGGTGGTATCAGAGCATCAAGTTCTAGTGTCCTTAGGATCTGTGCGGCTTATTACGTTTCAGCGCATCGTTCTTTGATGTAGAGCCTTATGATAGGATTGTTGTGTCCCCTTACGTATGCGACTTACGTTCTCTTGCTACGAATCATAATGGAGGTGACTCATTATACAAAATTCGGTGTGATTCGAACCCCAAATATTTTAGAACGGCCAGCGAGGGCCGTAAAAAGAACTGCGGGAGGAGAAGCTCAACAAAAGACATAGAGCAATCGGGTAAGAGTGATCGGAACAAAAATCACCACGAGAATTACTTACGTAAGAGATAGTAAAATTTTCACTCGGTAACTGTGGGTTCCCAGGACATAGTCATAGATAACGGTGGAGTGAATTTAGGGCCACCTAGCATAGTCGATAAAGGGGAAATCAGAGGGAGTCCTTTGAAAACCCATCGGTGAAGATGTAGAAAAGAAAATGAGAAAGTGTAACAGACCAGCAGAGGTAGAAAATTCGAAGGCAATTGTGTAGAGTGGGGAGTGACGGCACTCATAATTAAATTTGGAGTTAAAAGTTATAGCTCTTAGGAGCATCGTGTAGTGATTAGAGGCAATCACCATATATGAAGAAGTGTGTTTGAAATTTAGAGAGAAATTTGAGTACGATTTGACTGTGAAGTCTTCCATTCGGTGTGGTAACAAAATGTGAGTGAAATTTTGATGTTTAGCAAAATGTGTAAGGTAGAAATCGATCGTGAGAGAAAGGTTGAATTGCATAATGAACTTCGTACCTGGCAGAGGGGTATAAATTGTACCAAGGGTTTATAGTTGATAAAAGACTCGTGAGTAGAATACCAATATGGATGAGAAATCCAGCGAGGATGACTAATGTTGATGTCATCAAAGTATATGGTTGCTAGTGATTGCAGTCCTTCCAAGAGAAGGAAGTAAAGAGGGTTCACGAACCTGCTGAAGAGCAGAAACTAAATTTAACGGTGTTAGTGAAACACCACGTGAGAGTATACCCAATAGGGAACTCGATTAGATGATTTTAAGTGATTAACTTCAAAAGGATAATGAAGTCAATCAGGCTGTAGAGGTCAACCATAGTTCCGAATAGCTAGCGTATCCAAAGGGATAATGGAAGAATAATAGTGAGTTGAAACTGTCGGTCCGAGAGAAGGGCATTCCCAAAATGGTCAGTGGGACCAATGACAGGGAAATAGTTCGTGAAGTTTTCCTTATGTGAAGGAAGTAGGAGTACAAGTGTTGAATGTGTCCACAATTGAGAAGTGAGATCGAAGAGATTAGAAATGGTAAACCGTGCCAGTTAAGCATAATGACTGGAGGAGCGAGACTTCTAGCGAAAGAATTTGGGGTCAAGAGAATTAGCCCCAGGAAATTTACAACTCGAGAATGATGGGTTCAGGCTGGACCAATATATTCCTCGTTAATAGTAGCATATAGTATGTCAGAGTCTACGGGACTCGGGATGTAAACGGGAGTTTTATAAAGCTATAATTGAGGCCTGGAGAGTTTGGGCCAACGTTTCAATAATGGGCGTAAAATCCACATGATGGAATAAATTATCCATGATGAAAGAGGACAACTATAGGATAAAATCCTAGGATGTATGACGATTACAGATGTTCATGGGTCGTGATGGCAGCCACGTGCTGAGACCTTGTGATTTGGCGAGACCGCCGAGGTTTTGTTTCTTCTTTGTGAGTAAAAGATAGATTCTAGTGATATGGGTGTGCCACAACTTTTATGTAAATTGGAAACCCTAAACTTAGCGTGCGGGTCGAGTTTAGTGGGAACATTAGTTTTAACAGTCTTGTTACAAACATATTTCTCGTTGTTAGCGGGGCATTTTAATGATTGCTCGTGAGTGAACCGGGCGGGCCCTAAGAATGTGTTTTGTCATTATAATTTACTACTGCAGTGAGTCAGCATTAGTAGAGTTTATTATGGTAATGTGTAGTGATTAATTACCGTATGGTTAAACAATAGTAAATATGTAGTGATATGACTGTCGTGACGGATACTCCGAAAGGAGTGATCTTAGTTTTGTGTGGCGCCACCTGAAATAGGGTTGGGCCCAGATATGAGTATATATATGAAACTTTTATGGTATTATAGACCTTAGCGAGTATAGTGTCTAATTATATGCAATTCCTGAGCATAGGGATTTATTTGTCTGTTAAGACTTAGAATACATTGTGTTCTTATCGAGCGATGAAATATAGCTCGTTATATATTTATAGCGCCAAGTACTTGGGATAGTTAGGGCGTCATGCTTCATCTTACATTTTTAGGGACATGAGAGTGGACGAGTAAACTTGAATGTCACAATACGTAGATTGTGGGAAAGTACATAGTAGGTACTGAAGGCCCTACGAACCTCAACAATCGACTAGGTTAGATAGTAGTGTATCGGGGGGTTCCTTGTTTGGATTTCGCTTTGCGAGACATCCCACGCATGAAACTAGCGAACGTTGGGAGTTGGAGGGAAGTTTGGTCGATAGTACATAAGTTTTGTATGTGGAATTATTATGCCTATAAAGGAATATATTTGAAAGTTGGTAATTCTTTTATAACTTAAGGCCAATAGAGTAGCCTGGCCCTAGTATTTTTCGAAATAGATGAATGATGCCATTGAAGGATGGTTTAAGTCATGATTAGTGGGGCGGTTGAGTGCACCCCTACCACGCCAGCATACCGAGTGTGCAAGAATTGAGGTAAGAAAATTTTATGTCTTTTGTATAATGATGCGCGAGGCATAGGGTGTATGGGCGCCCTAGGTGATTGAATCAGGTAGTGGATTATGATTAGCATGTGAATTCGATAACATGTAGTCGGGTAAGACGAAGCTTATTCACGAAGTTTTGTCAGAGAATTATGTTTCAAGATAAATTGAAATTTATTCAAGAGAGTATAAAATGTATCAGAATACAAACAACAGTGGTGATGGGTTACGAAGTAGATTAATATTGCAAGGATAGTCTTGCAGTGGGTCACCTGACGGATTGAAAAATGGTGGACAATTCGAAACCAGTAGGGGATCCTTCCACTAGAGAATGGAAGAGTATCCCCAAGGATCTTCTCATGTAGCTGAGATGGTGAGATTATAGGTACTAAGATGCGATTGAGTACGACCTATTACCCACAGAGGGATGGGCAGGACAAGTGGTCTAATCGAAGGCGGGAGAGAAAATTTTATGTGAACCCTGAGATCTTAGGGGAGGACGAGAGTAGTACCTTCCACTAGTGGAGTTTGTGTCCAAATAACTCCTATAAGTTCACGTTCGGGCAGAGTGCCAGTAGAAGTATGGCATGGTAAACTTGGTTGTTGTCATACTTGATAGTTAAAGGTGGGAGACAAGTTATGATTACAAATGTCGGAGAAGAATCAATATTATCCTATATATTGTGTGTGAAATATATATTACACAACGAATTTACTTGTAGGCACGACACGAGACGAAGTCGTATGCATATAAAAAGAGGATAAGTCTACTAAGGTGAAAATAGTAGAAGGCTAGATAGTGAAAATCTAAAATAAAGTTGAAGTAGTGAAACTTAAGTAGAAAGGCTTGGGCAAGAGCCTACATGACAGGGTAATCTGGAGTTTAAAGCAAACACATGTGAAGTGTTCATTATTAAGGGTATTCGATAGCGTCCTATATGGGTGGTATGGAGTAGCTTATTTGTGAGCGTCGGGATGCGATGCGCAATGTTTTTACAGCGTTGTCAGTACTTGGTATACTTTTTCCGAATTTCGGGATGAAATTCTATTGTAAGGGGGGAGTATGTAATACCCCGTATTTCTTACGATTTAAATAATTATGTGATTAATTATTATTATGGGAATAAGTATGCGATTAATTATTGTTGTTGGATTAATTAAATTAAATGTGAGAAATTAATTTGTTATTAATCCGGATTAAAACAATTATTAACTAGCGTGCCAAGGGTTAACACTTATTGTTGTGAACTATTGAATATTACTGTGTAATATGTAATATGGAATTATGATATTTGATAAATTGTCGGAAGTGAGAAATACGACAGTTTGATAATTTAAGTCTGACACGCGTGTGAGTCGTGTCGGGACTAATTGAATGGAATAAAAAGAGAATTTATTTGTATTAACTCGTATGTTCATTTTGAGTGCGTCGTTGAGTCCGGAAGGGTCGAGATAGTCAAAATAGTATACCCGGGTGTTTAGTTTGGGTCCGGGGGCGACTTTAGGCCTAACCGGCACCCCGAGAGGGCATTATGGTAAATTATATTTTTGGGCTAAATTAATGGACGAAAATTGAGATTTATTATATTAGACAAGAAATTCCATTAGGGTTAAGAGGTGACAGGAAGTTAGAACGGACATGGAGGGTGTGAGGGAGAATCAAATTCCAAGAGAGAAGACTTATTTGGCATCACCTTACACAATCATGACCACCAACGCGTAGATCGAGAAGAGAGGAATGCGTATGTGCCAACATCACCAACGGATCAGACCGTCATATTTGAGGCAAGTGTTTATTACTTACTTTCTTTTAGCAATAATCATGCTCATGTTAGTATAGGTAGAATTAATCATGATTTATATGTTAATTGGGTGAAAATTGGAGATTTAAATTATGATTAAGGATTGGTTCAATTAGTGGTTGGAATTCCTTCATGTATGTAGGGGATTAATCACGGAATTTGATTATATATTGATGAACAAATCTAGGTTGATTAGGTTCTTTAATTGAAAATTTGGAAACTAGGGTTCATATGAATTAATTTGGGGATTTTATATATTATGATGATTTATGACGAATTAATGATCCTATGAGGTTAGGAATGATTTATAACCTGTTAGGTCTTGATGGGTATTGATTATGAGTTGTTGGGAATCAAATCTTAGAGGTTTTTAGGTTTAAAATGGTGAAAAATGCTGAAGTTTGGTGAAGAAGACGAACAATGCAATCTCGCGTGAAGTGGTTCAAACGAGATGGGGATCTCGCGTGAAGTGGTTCGAATGACATGTGGAAGTGGTTTGAACGACATTGGAAGTCGTTCGAACGACATGTCATTCTGGTTCGAACGACATGTCATTCTGGTTCGAACGACATGTCATTCTGGTTCGAACGACATGTCATTCTGCTTCAAACCACAGGGTGAATTTATGGGAATTTGCTTAGAACCCAGTTTTGAGTTTATTGGTTTATTAGAGTGAGAGAAACTAACAAATAGTAAATTCATATAAGAAGGAATTTTGGGAAAAGTATGTGGGACTTAATACTTTAATTATTTCGGTATAGAGAGAATGTACCTTGGAGATTACGAGAGAGATAGTAATCTAATTATTTATACTATACGTAGTAATGAGGTTAAAATACGTATGAAGAGTATATATGTAGGTTGGAGAAATACCCATAAATTATAATAGGGTGTGTGTATGCCTATTATGTGATATTATTATTAAGAGCACTAATGGGTGATAACCCGGGGGTGCAAGAACCTTATAGTTAAGAGCACTAATGAGTGATAACTCGGGGGTGTAGAAATTCTATTGATAAGTGTACTGATGGGTGATAACCCGGGGGTACAAGGATGACTATTGTTAGGCGCACTAATGGGTGATAACCCAGGGGTGCTGATTAATAATTGATACGTGCATTAATGGGTGTTAACCCGGGGATGCAAGATTATATTGCTAGGCAAACTAATGGGTGACAACTCGGGGGTGTTGAATTATTATTGATAGGTTCATTAATGGGTGCTAACCCGGGGATGCATAATTTCCAGGATAAGTGCACAAATGGGGCTTAGCCGGGGGTGCAGGATTAGTATATATATATGTATAGGGATGATGTGACTATATATATATATATATATATATATATATATATATATATATGAATTTGTGAATATTGCTACTGTGTGAAATTTGTAGACTTGGTAATAATAATAATCATTACATTGCACCAAGTGGTCTTAACCTAAGTGTGCAGGATTAGTGTATATATATAGGGATGAGGAGACTATATATGTATGAGTGTACTTGGGTAATTTTTTATTTTGTGAGACTTGTAGATAGAATGAAAATGAGGATTATAATAATCTTACTGAATAAAATATTAACCATTCAAACGGTAAATAATGAAATTTAGTATGTGAGATAAACTATCTGAATAGCATATTGTATGGGCGATACGGGAATATTACTAGTGAGCATAGTTAGTATCAGTATGATTTTCTAACTAATTAGACTGGGAGGTATAACTAGGGGGAGATTAGATGTACGTTAGGCGTGCACAATAGACGAGAGGTGATAAACTCATGTGAGAGTTCGATAACTAACATGCGTATAAGACTTGTTTTAAGAACCAGTTTTAAATACTTGGTAAATCATTTTTTACACATCGGGCTCTGGCCCGTTTCTTGTATCTCTTCTCTCTTTTGCTTTATATATATATTATATCAGGTGCTGAGTCACAGGAGTATCAAATTTAAAGATTTGTATTGCTTCACGTGTTGCAGCTGTTGTGGAAGCTGTAGGTTCTTGCAGTACACGCATCTATCATTTCCATTCAGTTTCATCTAGACTTCTTGTTTAGGGCATATGTCGCCCACTTCTAGTTCTTTCATCAGAGATATTGTATTCAGTTTAATTGATGGTTTGGAGTTTTGAACTGATAGTTTTACTCAGTCTTATTTATTGCAGTACTTGATTCATGTTCAGTATTTATTTACTTTTCAATGTGTGGTGAATGGTTTTTATTTTGAAATTTAATAGAAATAGATTTACTTGGTTTTACTAAATTGGAAATGTTTTGACACCTAGCTTAATTTTATATTAGGTGATTATATGTTAAAAAAAATTTCGACAGTGATGCTGAGAATGAACCAACTGAATATCCTATTTTAAATTGGTAGAGGACTGATCACCCTATATTTAATTGGGCGGGGTGTCATAGATTTCACACTAAAGATTTCGATCTTGAACACCCTTCCATAAAAAATTCATAACTAATTCAAAAAAAATATAGAAAATTCAAAATTTGCGGCCACGCGTTCGTAACGAAAATATCTATCTCCATATCCAAACCCAATGGTAGTTCAAATGAAATATCAACCCGTTCGAATGAGATTCTAACTAGGTTGATGTTGTAACTCTCTTCTAACGAGGTTGATGTTGTAACTCTCTTTCTTAGGCGGGATTCATCATCTTCCCGTCAACAATCCTATATATAACACCAATCTAACCCAAAATTTATAGTTTTTATCCATTCTAAACTTGATTACACTTATTTTCATATTAAAATGCGTGCAATAACAATTAAACTCATGGTATTTTACATCTTATTAAAAAAACTATGCACTTTATTAATTCCCATTCAAGATTATACAATACCTCAACTTTCTGATTCAAGATTTAATCTTTATGTTTGAATTTATCTTCAAAATCTGTATTGAGCAATGGTTAAACTACTTATCATCCAAAATCCCATATCTTAACATAGATCCCATTCCCTAAAAGTCTTCTAAAACATAATATATCACCTACTATGATATGAACTGAATTTACATGCATAAGATATTAAGCAAGTTAATTACTTGCCTTAATCAATACATAGAGTCTGATTATCCTTTGATGTGTGATGATTATAGTCCCAAAAGATCCTTCAATCTTCTCACTTTTCTCCCTCTTAAGTATCCCTTAGCCTTTTCCTTCTATCTTTTCTCACCACAGGCCTATGGGATGTTTTAATTATATATAAAAGCTACCTCATAACCTTAATCTCCCTTTTAAACCCCTTAATCCCGTATTTAGGTTAACCTCCTCATATAAAATGGCATATATGCCCCTGATTGCGTCCCAACTAATCTAAAAATCTTTTGAATACCAATTATGACCCTCGGGTACTTAATGTTGACTATTTCGACCCATTATGGATCAACCGTGCACTCAAAATCTCCATTGGAGTCACTATACATTATTTTCCTATTCCAACCTTAAAAGAATCTACTCACAAGTCCCGGTTAAGATACCATAAAAAAATCCTGTCCTTCTCACTCACTACGAAGTACTAACAATTCACTGTATTTTATTTACTATAAACACACTTAGTAAATTTACCACATAAATATTAATCTTAATCTCACACAACTAATATTTATTATATATGTAATGTTTTATTTTAATTAAATTACTGCACATGTGTAATTTAAAAATACTAAAAATAATTAAATCCATAATTATTCAAAAATACAAGGTGTGTCATACATGAAGTGTTAGTTAGGCTTTTTAGTAGATTAGACTTGTGATCAGATGGTCAGATCTTTGACCTGATCTATCTTACTTTATGACATAGGATTTGTTAATGCTCATGTCGTCTTTCTGTTCATATCTATGGATCTTATCGTCATGCCCATGTGTCAGCGTTGGTTACCAGTGTCGACCAAATATACTAGGATAGATGCTTACATTAGTCACTTATGGTCGGATCTCTTCGTTTATAAGACTGTACTAGATTTCCCAAATTTGGTTAAAACTTCTTTATCATATATTATTCACAAATGAGGTCATATATGAAGTCATGTTTTGATTATGCATCTTGGTGTGCTCGATTGTGAGGTGTATTTAGCCTAGGTTTCTTACACATCTCTTATACCATAGAAATAGAGATTGAACAATGCATAAAACTTGAAATTACAACATATGTAGAATATGAAGTTTCGATTCTCATTGATCACCAAATTGAATTACAAAAAAATGAAAATCAACTTACATATTTGAATTTTTCTTAGTCCCCTATATGTGTCCGTTGTTATTGATAATATTTCCTCAAATATTTTGATGTCCATGGGTAATTAAACTACTCATCTTCTGGAATCTCAATCTTGTAAATTTCAGGTCGTACGACAGCAGATACTCTACATGGGTTATGCCAATTAGTTTCTAACTTATTCCCTTTTTGAATGACCTTCTTGAGCACGTAGTATCCTTCCATTAAAGTGCTCAATATTACCCATTTATTATAAAATTGAGCAGTCATTTGATAGTAGGATGCCACTCGTAGGTTTGCATTGTCCTTGACTTATTCTATAAGATCCATATTAAGTCTTCTCATCAAATAGCTCCTTGGTGAATTGAATTTGAGTACTTTATGGATGGGTAATCCGATCTTAGTGGGCACCACTGCTCCGATGCGAAAAGCTAACATGAATGGGGTCTCGTCGTTGCCTTTCTTGGTGTTGTCTTATATGCCCAAATTAAACTATGTAGCTTATTAATATATTTTTTCTTAGCACCATCTAGCCCTTTGTCATTCTATTTAGTAGGATTTTGTTTATCACCTCAGTTTACCTATTACAATGAGGGTGACCCAGTGATGAGTATAGTTTTTGGATTTTTTAACGTAAACAGTAATCTTCAAATTCCTTTTTGTTAAATTTAATACCGTGATCTATAGTGAAGACGTATGGCATTCCGTAATAAAAATAATGATCCTCCATATGAAGTGGAAAATTTTCTTGTACGGAATCTCCACCAGGGCTCACCTTATACCCACTTAGTGAAGTAATTCACTGCCACGACCAGATATTTAAATCTTCCCATTGTATTTGGTAAGGGATCGGCTAGATCAATCCCACACATGGAAAAGGTCCAAGGGGATGTCATGGGTCTTAATGAAGCTCCTGAATATTTGTGAATCACAATGTCCTTCGGCATTTGTGCCACTTCCTCGCATAGTTCACACGGTGCTTTTTTATAGTGAGCAAGTAATACCCTAAGTGGCAACTCATTTTACTAATGATCATCCTGTTGAATGGGCCTCGCATGATCCTTCATGTGCTTTTTATTAGGTTACTACATTCGGTGGTTTACATGCATCTAGGTAGTGATATAATGAATCCCCTCCTGAATAGGACCCCTCCTTCAAGCACAGACGTTACTTCTTTGTAACGTAGCCTCCTTAGTTCTTTTAGATTTGGTGGCATGGTACCAGTCTTCAAATATTTATGGATGAGATCCATCCATAATAGTATATATTTAATTCCAGGATAGTTATGCATTCGTATTTCATGCTATGTTGTCACGTGATTTCTACCAGTACTATTCTCCTTAGTTCGACTCATGTTACTGATGCAATGAGAGAGTGCATCGCTGGGGATTTTTTATCCCTTGGTATTCTAATTATTTGCATAGTCTAGAAACTTAACAACAATATTTTTTCCTTTTCCACGTATTTTACCATTGATTCTTTCATGGTCCCATTAATTTAGAGAATTTAATTTATAATTAGTTGAGAGTTGTTGTGTGATGTCAATTAATTGATGCCTAATGATAATGCCAATATCTATTATGAGTGCTTCATATTTTTATTCTCTGTTGGAGGCCTCAAAATTGAGTCTAAGGGCATATTTGACATCTATATCGTCAGGCATGTTAATGATCAATAATACCTCACTGCTATGAGCTCAATCTATAAATAAATACCATACGAGGGGCTCTTCGTCTACATCTTCTTTAATTAGACCCCATTTTTCAATATTTTTTTCATTTGATCCGCCTCATGGGATCTCACATTCAGTTGTGCCGACATTTCTGGTATGCTTCTATCCTGGTCAATTGATATTACTGTTGAGATATCTTTTGAACAAAATTTACTTAACAATTCTTTTTACTAATCGCTCTTCCGTGTAAGTCTGCTCGGTTGTTCTTATGGATGAGCTCTCTTTCGAAGTATGTTCAATTGTTCTTGTGGATGAGCTATTTTTCAAATATGTCCACTCATCCTTTTTCTTTTTGGATGTATATTCTGTTATGCCTTACCATTAATTTGAATTCAGGGCTCATACATGATATCATACTCTCCAAGATCTAATATTCAGACTATTATTCTACCTGATTTCTCTGGCTTATGAGCAACTTAGCGCATACAAAGTTTTGTGTATACCACGATTGCATGAGCTTGATAATAAGGTTTCATTCTTTGAGAAGCTTCAATTAAATCCATCGGCAACTTCTCTAGCTTAGGACTCCTAATTTTGACTCCTTAATAGGCCTTATTGGTGTAGTATAAGGGCTTTTATACTCCTTTATCTTGTTGAACAAATGTCGATTTGACTTCATATTCTGACACTGCCAAGTATGAATAAAGTTTTTCACTTAAGATTGGCCTTGATAATAAAGGATATGACCCTAAACACTTTTTAACTCCAAAAAAGTTTTATCGCATTCACCAGTATTGTGAGTACAAGAATTATCATAATAAATGATCAAGAAAGCAATATCAAGATAAAAATAATTAATCACATAAACACCAATAAATATACGTGGTTTAGCAACTTGTCTATGTCCACGAAGAGGTTATTATGGTCTTATTAGTGTCTATCAATGCTCAAGGTTCCATACCATTAGCCCGAGCTAAGGTTTACAATAAATAGATGTGTAAAATAAGAGATTGAGTTATACAAGGAACTCAGTTAGCTTTTGGATAACTCGCGGTGTCCCTGAATATCTCCTCCGATATTGTTGGTAACCGATTTGAGTGTATCCCTATTTTTTTCAGTGCATGTCAAATACACGAGTCTTTAATGAATAACTAATTTAGGTTAGGCAATCCATTATCTATGTTGGGCTGGTCGGCTACTCTCTCGAGCTGAAATAAATGAGCCCCCATATTTTCCCCTAAAAAATTTGGGCTAAACATTTGGGCTAGAAAATTTTAATTAAGTCCAATCCTATGGCCTAAAATAGTTTATAAAATCGAAATGGCAAACTTTTAATACTAATGAACTTGAAGGGGTATACTCGTCTGAGGTTAAACATAATTAGGGATATACTGGTCCGAGTAGGCATATTGTGTGCCAAAATATTCATTGGTACCTGTGCTCTATCAATAGCTCGAAGTCTGAACTCAAATACATCACTCCCAACCATCGTTTTGCAAACGCTTCTTATCCACGAAACTTCCAGGGTTCTCTTCTCCAGTTCTTTGTATTCTCAGATCTCTTCATTCATTTCTGTAAGTTCCTCTTAACTTCTCTTTTCTTTAACTTTTTTTATTGTTCATCTTATGTTGCAATATATTTTTTTATCATCCATGGCGCTGCTACATAGCAAATCGATAGTAGAATTTAAGAAGTCTTATAATATTCCTGATTATGTGGAAATCGACTGTGCCCCCATCCCGAGAGATGTTCATGATATATACGGGGGGTACTGGATTCATACCCTCTTGATCACACGGGGGGTTGACATTTCCCCCAAACCCTTTTTTTTAAGGATCTTCAAGTACTTCGATGTCTTCCCTACTTAGTGTGCCCAAAATGTTTAAAAAATTATAAATGGGGTCTATAATATAAATGAGTTCTATGGGACCAATTTAGGACTTACTGAGCTCTGATACTGGTACGTCTGGTCGGACGTCAATGACAAGATTTTTTACTTGAAGACGAGAAAAGCAGATAGGGTTTTAGTTATGAATCTCCCAAACTCTCATAAGGATTATTAGGGTTATGGTTATATTGACAAGATTCGATAACACACTCCCTGATCTGAGGGTGAGAGGTATGGAGGCCCTTGGATCTCTGATTTGGGGGAATATCACATAGGTCTCTTTCTTTTTACTTTCGTTTGCTTGTTGTTTCTTTTCCTTTTATTTTTTTCTCTCTACTTCTATATCCTTCCCTCTGATTTATATTTTCTTCCTCTATTTTGCAGCTCGCGATAATAATCAAGAATGTGATTTGAGCGAGGCGAGCTTCGAAGATCTCCTTAAAGCTTAAAGAGTACAAGAAATACTTCCTGATAGTGGGCACCCTCGTTATGGAGCCTACCTGCTAGAGTAGAAGAATACTACCAGTAATTTTATTGCTCGACTGGTTGATAAAGTCCCCAAGTTAGAAGTTACTGAAGTAGGGCCCTCTGAACCAATTATGTTAGATAAAGAGGAAGAAGAAGGAGAGAAAGAAGATGAGTAAGAAGAAAAAGAATAAGAAAAATAAGAAGATAAGGTGATAGAACCCCATGTAAAGTGGAGAGTGATTAATGTTGATGATGACGATCAGGTTATATTATTTGTTCGGTAAAATCTTTAAAGAGAACATAGGGGGATTCCCTTAGGGCTAGTGGCTCTATCTTATGAGCCAAGGGGAAGGAGAAAGAGATGGAGAAAATGAAGAAAGGAGAAGAATTGGAGAGGAGAAAGAGAGAGTGAGGGAGAGAGAGAGAGAAAGAGTAGAAGAAAAATCAATAAGTGGTTGGCCTTGAAATCCCTCCAATTCTTGATAAGTGGTTGGCCCAAAATCACAATAGATCTCACGAAAAATCAATTTGTGTTTTGACTACTAACTGGTAAGAGTTAACATTTATCGACCACTTAGGACCTTTTTCGACCAAGTAATATTATTGATCATTTTTGGCTTCTTACCGATTAAATGAGTTAGTATTTAAGATTAATCATTTTGGTCTCTTAGCCAACTAAGTGAATCAAGAACAAGTGTTAACCATTTTGGGCCCATGTCGACTAAATGAGTTTGCTAAATTTTGTTTTAACATTCTCCCAGTCCAATATGCTTTACCAGTATCATTCCATTTTAGGTCGTGTCATCACACTCCCTTAGTCCTAGGTGAGATTATGGCAAGAATGTACTTGGTTAATGGGCCATTCGCCCAATCAAGTTTTTAGCGACCAACCTACGTTGGCTATTTTTGCCTAAGGATACCCTATAGGTTTTTTTCTGTTGTTGGGGAAACTCGTGAGGTCTATTGTGATTTTGACAAAGACCTGAGGGTAATAGCAATTGAAATACTTTTAATGACTTATTGTAATTACTACAAACCCTTCTCAGCATAATGAGATCCCTTGATTGAGATAAGTTGAATAACTTATTGTAATCTATGGGAAATTTTTTATGCATGAGGAAGTTATTTAGCTAAGATGAGTTGAGCATCACCAAAGTAATTTCTTCTTATATTTGAGGGAGTTATCATTTGGAAAATGGTGCATAACATTGAGATACATAACAAAAAATTTGAATCGGTCAATATACGAGATTAAAATGCGAGAGACTTTATTCATTGAATAATAACTTTGCAAGCGACGTAAGTTTGAAATAAAAATTTGCATAAACTAAATGGGCTAATAAAAGATAAATAAGACTAAAAGTATAAATTCTTGAGATTGATTGCATTCCATACTCTTGGTATCTCCCTTCCTTCCAATGTTTCCAAGTGATATGCTCCTTGAAGGCCGTTCCTAATTACCTTAAAGGGTTCTTCCTAGTTTGGTTCCAGCTTGCCATTTGACGATCTTACGACATTGCCTAGGACTTTCCTTAGGACATAGTGCCCCACTTGGAATTTCCTTAGATTGACTTTTTTATTGTACTTATTAGCTATCTTCAACTGATAGAAAGCCAACTTGATCATGGCCTATTCTCTTCACTCATCTACTAAGTCAAGTTCAGTGCATAATACATCGTCGTTCGCCCCTTGGTCGATCAAGTCAATTATCATGGTAGGGAGACCAAATTCAAGCATTATAATTTCCATAGACAAGTGCAAATAGTAATTGGTCTTCTAGGAGTATTAGGATAGGCCCATGGAATATGGGGGAGCTCATCCACATAGGCGCCCTTTGCTCTTTCTAGCCTCTTCTTTGGGCCATTGAGCATAGTTTTGTTATAAGCTTCTGCCTGGCCATTGTTGTGGGGATATACCACAGAACTGAAATGGTGTTTGATACCATGATCATCACAGAAACCTTAAAAGAAGCTACTTTTAAACTATGTGCCATTATCGATGATGATAGCTCTTGGAAGCCTAAAGTGTATTATTATGCTTTTCCAAATATATCTACTCATGTCGGAGTCACAAATGTTTTTTAATGGTTCTGCCTCTACCCATTTGTGAAGTAGTATGTGCCGACTAGCATATACTTATAATTTCCAGGTGCGGTAAGTAGTGGTCCCACAATATCAAATCTTTATTGCGTGAACGACCAAGGACTTGTCAAGGATTTCAGGTGGCTGGTGAACCATAGGAGAGAATTTCTACCACTTTTGACATCTACGAACGTAGGTACTTGCGTCCCTTTGCATGTGAGGCCACTAGTAGCCTTCCTTGATCTCTAAAAAGGATAATGACCTACCTCCTATGTGACTCCTACAAATACCATCATGAAGTTCGTTGAGAACTTGCTCGGTGTCGTGTGGTGGATGCATTAGAGGTAAGGGCCTGTGAATAATATCTTGTATATCTTTCCCCCTAAGTTAGGTAAAAATGGGTTATTTTCACCCTTACTTGATGAGCCAATCTCCAGTCATCATTTAGCATGTCACTCCGTAAATAGGCAATAATGGGATCCATCCAACTAGAGGCCTTTTTTGTGAGGAGGACTTGATCGACGACCACCATCTGGTCAATGCTTGGATGGGCGAGGAACTCTATTTGGATAGTTCTTCTGAGATCAGAGTCCACTGTTGAGCTTAGGGTTACTAAGGCATCAGGGTGACTATTCTACCTATGGGGGAACTGCTGAATACTAACCTTCTAAAACCATTCCATAAGACCTCTTACTATGGAAAGGTATGATGCCATCTTATCATCTTTTGCATTGAAATATCCACTTACTTGCTTGGATACAAGTTTGGAATCTCCGAATACATACGCCTTGCCCCCATAATTTGGCTTTTACGCAAGCCAGTGATCAATGCTTCATATTTAGCTTCGTTGCTAAAGGCTTCAAATCCCATTTGATTCCTTATTCGATGATAACATCTTCTGGTGTGATGAGGATGACTCTTACTACTGCCCCTTGGAATTAGAGGCTCTATCAACGTACAGGGTCTACTCCTTAGACTTTATTTCCTTATTTGTTAACTGCTCTATTTCCTATTGGCCGATAGGATGGTCCTCCATGAACTTCGTAGTAAAATCAGCTAAGAGTTATCCCATAATTGTTGTTCTTGGATGAAAGTGGATATCGAACCTCCCAAACTCGATCGATCACTTTGAGATTTGTTCAGAGAGGTAGGATTTTCGAAGAACATCTTTGAGGGAATATGAAGTGATCACTATTATTGAGTGAGCTTCAAATTAATGTTTTAAATTCCTTGAGGCAACCACTAATGCATAGGCAAGATTTTCCAAGGGTAGGTAGCGTTATTCTCTATCCAAAAGCGTCTTGCTGGCATAATAGATTGGGTATTGTTCTCCTTCCTTCTCACATACTAGAGCTGAGCTGATAGCGTGGTCTGATACTACGAGATATATATATAGTTGATCTCCATCATCGAGAATCACTAATAGGGGCAATTTTCTGAGGTAGGATTTTATAGCCTCCAAAGCTCTTGAGCAGTCATCGTTTCACATGAGTCCATTGTCTTTTTTAGAAGCAGAAAAAATGGTCGACAGCATTCCGATGACTTGAAGATAAGGTGATTGAGTGTAGGGGTGGCAATTCGAGTTAATCGTGTCATTTTCGGGTCGCGTTGATTTTTATTTGAGTATAAGTTTTGGGTAATCTTAAATCTATACAAGCTAATCGTGTCGATTTCGGGTCGTTTCGAGTTATTACCATAAACGGGTTATCGTGTCAAAAATTGCCAGCCCTAATTGAGTGTTGAGACCATACTAGTAAGCTTTTAAACTTCTCACAACATCTGTGGAGGCTAGACCTTGGTGATCGCATCAATATGATCTGGATTGGCCTCAATTCAACTTTGCTGACTAAATAGCCTAGAAATTGTCTTAACTGGACATCGAATGAACACTTACTTACGTGAAGCTTCATTAGGTACTTCCTGAGGATCACAAATGTTCTGGACAAGTTCATGAAGTAATCATCTATATTCTTTCTCTTGACTAACATGTCATCAACGTAAACCTCCATTATGTCTCTCATCTGCTGCTTGAACATCTTCGTTACCAGCCTCTGATAAGTTGCCCCTGCATTCTTTAGGACAAATAGCATGACCTTGTAATAATAGAAACCAATCGGGGTTATGAAGGATGTTTTATCCTAGTCGGAGCCTAATAATGGAGTTTAATGGTATCCTGAATAGGCATCCAGAAAACTCATCCTTTTGTGTGCTGCCGTAGCATCAACTAACTGATCAATCTTAGACAACGGGAAAATGTCTTTAGGGGAGGCCTTGTTGAGGTCTGTGAAATCAATGCAGACCCTTCAACTGTTGTTTCTCTTCCATACTACCACTGGGTTGGATAGTCATTTAGGGAACTGAATTCCCCTAATGGATCCTGCATCCAAAAGTTTCCTTACTTCATTATCCACTGCTTTAGCCTCGGGGACTGTTCGGTGTGCCTTATGAGTGATTGGATTGAAGGTTGGGTCAACACACAGATAATGGCAGGCAATACCGGGATCAATCCTAGGCAAATCATATGGATCCCAGGAAAAAATATCTAGATTTCTTCTCAAGAAAGCAATCAACTCTTTCCTTTTGAGATCGGTGAGTGCAATTCCAATTAGAAACTTTATCTCCGTAAAGCTATCATTAGCTCCAAATTCTTTAGGCTTTCACCGTCCCTATCAACGGGGTGGACCCTGGTCTCCTCTATCCCTATTCGGTCGTACTGTAGCTATTTAGAGGGTGTAGCTTTGGAGCGTCTTTTGGTTCTTTTTTCATCTCCTTTTTGGGGCAAATGGCCGCGATGAAACACTTCCTTGTAGTGGCTTGGTCTCCACAAATCTTGGCCACGCCCCCATCAGTGATACTCTTCAACTTCTTGTGGTAAGTAGATGGTATGGCCCTCATGGCATGCAACCAGCCTCTGCCTAAAATGTCATGATATAGGGACTCTATGTCCACTACCGAGAACTCAATTAACTTTGAGATGTTTCCTTCCCTAACTTGTAGGACTATATTTCCCAGTGGCATTATAATTTTCCCTGCGAAGCCTACTGATAGAAATGACATATGCGTATGTATCTTTTCTGTTGTTTCTTGAAAAGTCCTTCTAATCAAAACCTCAAATTACCAACAAAATATAACAAACTCAAGTGTAGAGATAAGTAAGGGTATCAATCCACTTCCAATGGGGTAAGCTAGAGACAAATTCAATTGTAATTCACTTTTTATTTTATTTTTGTGCTTTTTCACTTTTCTTCTTTTTTTTAGCTTTTTCAAATATTAAAACAATTGGGTGTGGTGATGATTTAAACTAAACTAAACTAAATTTGATATGATAACAACTAACTAGAAAGTTACTAAAATGAAAAATAAAGTCTAAACTAAAATAAGAGATCAAGTGAGGTAAATAATTGTGATAACAATCAAGAAATGGGATTACACCACAAATTTTAGCTATTCTAACTAATTAGTTTAATTAATTTAATTCTCCTAAATTAATATCAAAATTAAATATCAACTCTCGTTGCAAATGTAATTTTAATAGTAACCTTATAGAAAATTAAGTTTAACAACCCACAACTCTAGAAAATAGATCCACACTCCTTTTAATTAATCACCCGCTAGGATCGATCAATTAAAATTCATATAAATCTTAGAAAATAAATTTGAGTTGAAATTCAAGTTATAATACCCCACTTAAGAAACCCCTATCTCTAGTTCGAATCTAAAATGGGTATTATAACTTAGAATTTCGATTTTCTCTCGAAAATCATTTACCCTCTCTCGAGGCGTAAATTTAAGGGTCAAAGATTAAAATTAACATTCAAATGGAATTTTCAAGTAATCAAACTAATTAAATTAAAATAACATCAAATAAGGGTTTCCCCCCACCCCTTGAAAGGGGATTTAGCCTAACATGGTATGGAATTTGACAATTAATAATCAAAGGCATAAAATAAATGAGAAGATAAAAGAACAATCAAACCCAATCTCTTGATGCTTAATTGAACTTCAATCCAAAAGTTGAAATCAGCATCCCTCAATTTGAATGATCCAAACAAAATTACATCACAAACTTCACTCAAATTAATTCTCATAACAATTTATTTTTCCCTCACTATCTAAAAAAATAAAATAAAAATTCTAATCTAAAAAAACTAAACTAAAAAAAGGTGTTTCTCTCTCTACAATACTCTCTCTAGAAATTCCTATCTAAAAAGCTCTCTTTCTTATATGGGGTCTTCATCTTCATTTATAGTAGGCACATGGATCATGGGTTAATTTGGGTAATTGGGAGTGCACATGTTCATGGGGTGAGGTTAAAATCAGATTTGGTTAATGGTGATTGGGGGTATTTTTGGGAATGGACTTGAGTGTGCATGAAAATGGTGAGAGGAGTGTGAGGTCATGTGGGTGAGGGGATTTATGAATAAAATCTTATATGGTTAAAGGGGTAGTTTTGGAAACTGGGGTATAAGTGGTAGTTGGGGGTATTTGGGTAAAAAGAGGATAAGTGGATTTATTGGCACATGGGGAATTTATTTGGCTTTGGCTTTAGTTTGGTTTTATACAAATAAGGGAAAAATCGTGCAAGGCTTGAAAATGGGTCTTTGGGCTTAAGGTGGTTTGGGATGAACCAGAGGGAGGCAACGATTGGGTCTTCGGGTCGGTGAATGTTGGCTCCAGGGCAGCTCGCGGATTGGATCGTCGGAGGCCACAAGTGTAAGGCTCCGGGTAGAGAGAAGAGGGTTGCATCACCGGGTTTCTGGGTTGCGGGTTTGGGCATGGCGGGTTTCTGGGTTGGAGGTCGGTCCGACCGACGATGGTCGCGGGTTTTTGTACGCCCGAGTTGGATATGGGCAGGGGTTAGGGAAACGAGTCAGGGATACCGCCGGCGGGCTAAGGCAGGATGGTCACCGCCAGAGGTGGGGTGGTGGTGTTCGGGGCTCTATCCGACGAGGTGAGGTGTGATGGTAATGGTTGTGGGTTTTGATGGAGTAATTTGGTTTGGGAAGAAGGTGAATAAAGGGGTTAGATGGTGGGTTTATGTTTGGTAATGGTGGGATGAGAGAGAAAGAGGTGGGAGGTTTGTTGGAGAAGATGAGTGGGGGTTGGTTAGGGTGTGCGTGTGGTGTAGGAAATTAGTGTGAGGGTGAGGGGTTGTTTAGGTGTGGTGTGTGTAGGGTAGTGTATTGTATGAGTGTGTGTGTTAGTTTGTGACCCTTAAATAATAAAGACTCAATTAAAATTAATAAAACTAAAAAATAAAAAATTAAAAGCTAACTAAAAATAAAACAAATTAAAAATAATAAAAATATTAAAACTAATAAAAAAATCCTAAGCTTATATAAAAAACTAAAATAAAACAAAAGAAATAAAAACTTAAAATCTAAATGAAAACTAAAGTCCAAAAAAATAATCTAATAAAATTAAAAAAAAAACTAATCCTAATCAAACTAATAAAAATTACAATAAAATAAAATTATACTAATTAAGATAAAGTAGAAAAGTAGAAAACAAACCCTATAAAATACTAAATAATTCAAAAATAAATACTAAATATAAAACGACTCAAACTAAAAATCTAAAAAATATTAAAAAGGGACAAACAAAACACACACAGGGTTTAGGTAGGTTTAGGGACGGTTTAGGGTAGGCTAGGATACGGGACAAGGTATTTTGCTCCATAAAACGTGCATTTGCCTCGATATATTGCTTTTGACACCGCAAACAGACGTTTGACCTACAAAATAAACATTTAAGCACATAAGACCCATATTGCCAAGAATTAGCAACAAAAGTACGTCTATTCGGGGTATAAAATGTACAGTTTTTGGTGCTTATCACACCACCCCCAAACAGAGCGTTGCTAGTCCTCGAGCAATAAGATAGAGAGAAAAAAAAAAGATAAGTAACCAAAAGTGTATCACTTTCGTGGGCACTTGCGATTGCACGTAACATGTGCAACAAGCCTTTAAACCTATAAGTTACCCTATAGGACGAGTTGTGTCTCGTGAGGGTTTGCAGGGAATATACCCACAAAATTCTTTATTTGCAAAAATTTATTGAAAGGCAGTCAATCCCTTTATAGACATAGAATAATCGTACAATCCATCATATGAGAAATAATTTGAGAAATACAAGCTAGAATCATAAAAAGTTTAAGCTAAGTAAATAATGAAGGCACATCATTCCTAGAACTCAACGTGTGTAGTGTGAATCAGTCAAAAAGGGTTGAGCATCATCAAAGTAATTCCTAGATTGCCTTTTCGGAATCAACGCGTCAACTTCAAATCTCACTGGATATATCTCTCTCAAACGAACTCTCGAGATTAGAGTCAGTGTATCGCTCTTGTGTGTGAGGAGGTGAGTAAATGTAAGAAAGTTCAAACGTCTCACACACACATAAGAAATAACGAACAATTAGAAAGAAAAATGATCTCATGAAAGAAATGCTAATCACTATAGTGAGAACGTTGAGTTATTCACCACGTCGACTTTCATTTACCCGAACACCTAGGGGAACATGGATGATAATGGGTGAGGGAGAAATGAAATGGGAAGGATGGGATATGATGGATGATGGATGAGTGAGGCAGGTAGGATAGTGATATGATGGATAGATGATGAATGAATGTATGATGGATGTGTGAGAAGAGTGTATACACTTTAGGCACAAATGTCTTTATTACTAACTACAAACTCTCTTTCCTTTCTTTTCTCTCTTTTTCTCTCTTTTTTTCGATTTTTATTTTCTTTTTTCTCTCTTTTTTCTTCTATTTTTGCTATTTTTCTTCTTTTTTTTCTCTTTTTTTCTTTTTCTTTTCGATTTTTCTTTTCTTTTTACTATTTTTATGTTTTTCTCTTTTTTTTTCTCTCACTCTTCAAACCAACACTGAAGACATTTAACATTTGGAATCAACACTCGTTTTCTCAAAATGATGATGGATGATATATGAATGGAGTGGAAAATGTGTATGGATGATGAGGGGAATAAATGGGAATATGGGTGAAGTGAATGGTAAATGGTATAGAAAAGCATGGGAGTGTGATGAGTGAGGTGTATAGGAGAAAATCTAGTGACCGGGACAAACTTCAAGACATGCGTTTCTTACAACTCGAAAATAATGTCGTTCTTAGTGATCAAGCCAAATTTTAATGAATGATAATGAGATCATGCAACAATTTAAGTGCGGACCCAAAAGAAGTTGAATCAAATTGTGACTCAGAGATTGCGTAAAACTCTCTGAAAGGTGAAAGGCACGAATCTCACGGGCTAAAGTCTCTACTAGTGATCCTTAAGGTTCTCTTGAGAATTATAGTACTCTTCAACTCTAAACTATAGTGACTTGATAAGTGCACAATTTTGTTGAGTCTAGAAATTCATGGTGCAATATGCCTTGGGACATATTACATAAGCTATTTGGAAGAAAAAAAATCCTCTAGCTTGATTTCTAGACTTAAAAGATGGATGATTGAAAATTCACATCAATGAGTGAGATGAAAGAAACTGCATGAAATTTTAAAATCGGTTTAAAAATCTAATTTTTCAAAAGAGGTATGATTTTGATAAAATTCCCCACCCCCAAAGAAAAAGGAACATCGTCCTCAATGTTAAGTAAAATGATTTTTAAAATTGAAGCATATGGTAAGAAAGAGATTACCAGAATCAACTGCTAATGAAATGGACATGTGACGCGAAGATGAAACCTGAATGAAATGAGAAAAAAATAAAATGTACAAGTCTATAAACATGGTAAAGCATAGGGTGATGTGAAACACTACCCCCAAATAGGATCAGACTAGTACAAGAAACGCGGACTGCCTCCCGGTAGAGCTAAGTTTAATGTCTTCATCCAGACCGAACCATTTTCACCCTAAAGATAAGATCTATGAAAGTGCAGGGCGACAATAAAATTGGGTGATGATAATCACCCCCAAACAAGACTAAAGCGTCAGTTTTGTTGGATAGAGGCTAAAACGGGTCAATGCACTTGTATGGCAAAGTGCATCACACGATTCAAAGCATCGGTGAACCATGGGCGTGTGGGTATTAAGGTAAGGGTGAGAAAGGCATGGGTGATGAAGCATCGATCACGGGCCTTATTGAGCCGAAAGGTGAGGGCAACTAGGGCCCTATAATCATGGTGCTCTAATTGGTGAGGGAGGCAAAATGGTTTTCTAAGTTGAATTGAATGGGCCTCAAAAAAATCACACGACCATTCTATAAATGGGCGATGGTAATGATCGCGCCGTGACACGCCAGGGAGCGGTCGATGGGAAAAGTCAACACCACAAGAGAGTGGCGGTCATAGAGTAACAAGCTCGGTGTCACGAAAGTGGAGAGTAGCACCACAAATACTCTCGTAGATGGGGGATGGTTTCAGGTGAGGATCTAAAAATGTAGATGGATACTTGAAATGTGTAAAGTCAAGATCCAAACCAGGTGGCGGGGTGGAAGGGATAATGGGTGGGTCAGGTGGGATAAACGGTGGAGGAAGATGATCCAACTCAAGTGTGGGAGATACACACTCATTGGGAAGAGTAAAGGAATACTCACAAGGGAGTGTGGTTTCTAAATGTGGAGTTGTAAACTTCTCCATTAGAGTAGCATCGGTGAATGTGGTGGGTGGGTAAGACGAGGCGCCAAGATCAGAGATAGAGGATTCATGAAAAATATCGGGCTCAAAGGGAGCCATGCATAATGGGACATCGTCCATATCAAGAGAGGTGGGAACCATCTCTGACGCTATCTCGGTACAATGGTGAGCACTCGTAGTCAGAGCGAACCTAAAAGATATGGTCACGTCAGAGACATAGGCAATTGGGGCATAAGGTAAAAGCTCTGGAAAAAATTTGGTTATCTCTGAGTGGGAACCTCAAGTGTGGGTTCCTTTGGATTTGACGGGAGAGAATCAGTCTCACTGATGAAAGGTAAGTCAACACAAGTGTCAACTTGAGGCCCGAACCATGGAATGGTCTCAACTTTGAGATTCTCAGGGTGGTAGGGTTGGTCACACTCAAAATCCGTGCCACAAGAGGATACAACATCATCACACTCATTGCAACGATGGGTGGATCCATGAGAATGTCCGACTCTCTTGCACACTCCAATTCATTTAATCGTTGTTCAAGCCTTTGGAGAGCTTGAGTTTGAATTTGAGTGGCTTGATCTTGCTCGATTATGAACTTTTGCAAGAGGCTTTCAAGAGTGGATGTGGAGGATGGTGGTGGAGTGATGGGTGGCGGCGGTGGTTGAGGTGGACACAACTCGCTATAGTCAGGACTATACGGATAATACGCAAATGAAGTGTGTGGAGTGGGGCCAAGTTCATCATACACAAAAGGATAGCTTTCGTGATGGACAAATGGTTGATGCGCATAGGGTGCGTAGTGAGAGAACTGATTGTGAACGGGTGCACAAGGTTTCCATGATGACTGTTTGAACGTGTGAGGATCCACAACAGTAGTTTGGGATTCGTATTGTGTTGAAGGGTGATCAAGCCTCCAAGAATAGCTCAGGTACTCACACAATTCGGGATTGGATGTATCGGGATAGTAGGCTGTGGTGGGTTCCGAAACAGTGTCATATGGATACACATGATCCATGGTGGGTTCAGATGGATATGGAATGCAAGGTCACTCATGGGACATGTGATCAGCATAATAACAGTGGGTGCACAACAAAGAAGGAGACACACCGACACTTGACACCGAGGGTGATGGAAAATGTTATGCGTGCATGGACAGGTCAAGAGTATCAAGGGCACTCGTGAGAGAGGTGAAACCATTAAAAATATCATAAAGAGACGGCTCGGGATCACTCTCACACGTGTCGCGTGTCAATGGAAAATGACCAAAGTAGTCCCGTAAAGGACGTTCTTCGGCCACGTGGAGAGAAATATATATTTTTTTTAGAGTTTTTTTTTTAATTTTCTCAAAAGGAAAGAAAATATTTTTGGATTTTCTAAAAATAATGGAAGAAAATATTTTTGGATTTTTTATAAAAATGAAAGAAAATATCTTTGGATTTTTTTAAATTAAAATTAAAGAAAATATTTTTGGATTTTTTGGAAGAAAAAGGTTGGGGAAAAAATACGGACTCTTGATTTGGACGAACCAACTAAAACTAACTACCGAAAATGGAATTGGACACACACACAAGTCAAGAAAATTTCCTAACTAGCACATAGCCAATTTTTATCTTTAGATTTAGTGAAAGGGTAGTTAAATCTTAATTAAGTTCGCGGGCGATAAAAAATCACGAAAATCTCTTTGTGATCGCCTTTGCAAAATATTCTCCTAGTGGGCTACCTAGTTAATAGATTTTATATGTAGTGATATCTAGGGTAGCACACAATGGTAAGCGAGTGAGTCAGGTGATGAAATCCCTTCTCGTGAGTGATCGGGTGTAGGTCTTATTAATTTAATTCATCACACCATTCGAAAATAAATGCTAGAATAAAATAACATAAGAGCACACAAAGCACACATAATAATGGACTCGCTAACAGGAGAGACGCGAGTGTTAGAGAAATGTACCTCCCACGGTTTTACGCCGGGGGTGCAGAAAAATTTGAGTCGACCGAGGAAGATCACGCCTATCTCAGTCGTCCCAGGAGTCCGATCGACCCAAGGCAGAGAGGCTTCTAAATCCTCTCCTTTGGACGCCCTCTCTCTACCTTGTTCGATTTCCCAATTACGCTTGTCTTCAATTATTACAAATTTAAAATTAAAAATAAATGGTGTCTCTATGCACCGCCATACAAGCCAAATAATAAAGTCCTAATAAAAGCCTTCTAATAATAAAGAAAAATGGTACTAAAATGAAACAAAATATAGGAAATAAATTAACTACAAAATTGAATCCGCTCCGAGTACTTCATGCTCCCAAGAACGGCAATGGCTCCATTTGATAACTTTGTTTTTTCTATTTCGTTGTTGAAAGCCAAATTAGTCAAAATCCTCAATGACCTACAAAATAATAACAAACTCAAGTGTAGAGGTAAGTAAGGGTATCAATCCACTTCCAAGGGGGGTAATCTAGAGACAAATTCAATTGTAATTCACTTTTTATTCTCTTTTTGTGCTTTTTCACTTTTTTACTTTTTTTTTAGCTTTTTCAAATATTAAAACAATTGGGTGAGGTGATGATTTAAACTAAACTAAACTAAATTTGATATGATAAAAACTAACTAGAAAGTTACTAAAATGAAAAATAAAGTCCAAACTAAAATAAGGGATAAAGTGAGGTAAATAATTCTGAGAACAACACCAAAATTTTTTGCTATTCTAACTAATTAATTTAATTAATTGAATTCTCCCAAATTAATATCAAAATTACAAATCAACTCTCGTTGCAAATGTAATTTTAATAGTAACCTTTTAAAAAATTAAGTTTAACACCCCACAACTCTAGAAAATAGATCCACACTCCTTTTAATTAATCACACGCTAGGATCGATCAATTAAAATTTATGTCATTCTTAGAAAATAAATTTAGAGTTGAAATTGAAGTTATAATACCCCACTTAAGAAACCCCTATCTCTAGTTCGAATCTAAAATGGGTATTATAACTTAGAATTTTGATTTTCTCTCGAAAATCATTTACCCTCTCTCGAGACGTAAATTTAAGGGTGAGGGATGAAAATTAATATTCAAAGGGAATTTTCAAGTAATCAAACTAATTAAATTAAAATAACATCAAATAAGGGTTTCCCCCCACCCCTTGGAAGGGGATTTAGCCTAACATGGTATGGAATTTGACAAATTAATAATCAAAGGCATAAAATAAATGAGAAGAGAAAAGAACAATCAAACTCAATCTCTTGATGCTTAATTGAACTTCAATCCATGAGTTGAAATCAACATCCCTCGATTTGAATGATCCAAACAAAATTACATCAGAAACTTCACTCAAATTAATTCTCACAACAATTTATTTTTCCCTCACTATCTAAAAAAATAAAATAAAAATTCTAATCTAAAAAAACTAAACTAAAAAAAAAGTGTTTCTCTCTACAATACTCTCTCTAGAAATTACGATCTAAAAATCTCTCTTTCTTATATGGGGTCTTCATCTTCATTTATAGTAGACAGATGGAGCATGGGCTAATTTGGGTAATTGGGAGTGCACATGTGCATGGGGTGAGGTAGAAATCAGATTTGGTTAATGGTTATTGGGGGTATTTTTGGGAATGGACTTGAGTGTGCATGGAAATGGTGAGACGAGTGTGAGGTCATGTGAGTGAGGGGATTTGGGAATAAAATGTGATATGGTTAAAGGGGTAGTTTTGGAAATTGGGGTATAAGTGGTAGTTGGGGGTATTTGGGTAAAAAGAGGATAAGTGGGTTTATTGGCACATGGGGAATTTATTTGGCTTTGGTTTTAGTTTGGTTTTATACAAATAAGGGAAAAATCGTGCAAGTCTTGAAAATGGGTCTTTGGGTTTAAGTTGGTTTGGGATGGACCGGGGGGAAGCAGCGATTGGGTCGTCGGGTTGGTAGATGTTGACTCCGGGGCAGCTTGCGGATTGGATCGTCAGAGGACACATGTCTAAGGCTCCAGGTAAAGAGAAGAGGGTTGCGTCACCGGGTTTCTGGGTTGTGGGTTTGGGCATGGCGGGTATCTGGGTTGGAGGTCGGTCCGGCTGACGATGGTCCCGGGTTGTTGTACGCCCGAGTTGGATATGGGCAGGGGTTAGGGAAACGGGTCAGGGGTACCGTCGGCGGGCTAAGGCAAGTGGGTCACCGCCGGAGGTGAGGTGGTGGCGATCGGGGCTCTATCCGGCGAGGGGAGGTGAGGTGGTAATGGTTGTGGGTTTTGATGGAGTTGTTTGGTTTGGGAAGAAGGTGAATAAAGGGATTAGATGGTCGGTTTATGTTTGGTAATGGTGGGATGAGTGAGAAAGAGGTGGGAGGTTTGTTGGAGAAGATGAGTGGGGGTTGGTTAGGGTGTGCGTGTGGTGTAGAAAATTAGTGTGAGGGTGAGGGGTTGTTTAGGTGTGGTGTGTGTAGGGTAGTATATTGTATGAGTGTGTGTGTTAATTTGTGACCCTTAAATAATAAAGACTCAACTAAAATTAATAAAAATAAAAAATAAAAGCTTACTAAAAATAAAACAAATTAAAAACAATAAAAATATTAAAACTAAAAAAATAAAATCCTAAGCTTATATAAAAAACAAAAATAAAACAAAAGAAATAAAAACCTAAGATCTAAATGAAAACTAAAGTCCGAAAAAAAATAATCTAATAAAACTAAAAAAAAACTAATCCTAATAAAACTAAAAATTAGTAAAAATCACAATAAAATAAAATTATACTAATTAAGATAAAATAGAAAAATAGAAAACAAACCCTAGAATATACTAAATAATTCAAAAACAAATACTAAAAATAAAACGACTCAAACTAAAAATCTAATAAATATTAAAAAGGGATAAACAAAACACACACAGGGTTTAGGTAGGTTTAGGGTAGGCTAGGATACGGGACAAGGTATTTAGCTCCATAAAACGCAAATTTGCCTCGATATATAGCTTTTGACACTGCAAACGGACGTTTGACCTACAAGATAAACATTTAAGCACATAAGACCCATATTGCCAAGAATTAGCAACAAAAGTACGTCTATTCGGGGTATAAAATATACAGCTTTGGATGCTTATCACCTACCAACGAAATTGTGGACTCTTTGAGGTTGGCTAGGCTGAGCTTCAGCTTGTGGAATAACTCTAGGTACATCACATTTGACGAGCTTCCATGATCTACAAGTAGCTTATTGACATCCCAATTACAATTCTAAGAGTTATCATGAGTTCATCACGCTGTGGAGTCTTAAATCCGATCAAATATTCTTTAGTGAAGACAATGTGTTTGGTGTAGTCTAAATCCTCTCATTATCAGCGCCTACCAGCTTGGCTTTCTGCAAGGTTAATTTAGAATGCATCAATAACAGCAGTAACCTTCTTTATCTTCATTCGAATATCGTTTCCTTAGATCTTCTTTAAGTCGGACTCCCCATGGATCATCGTAAACTCTTGTCCAATGTCATCATCAAGGACATTGTCTGGTTTCTGGTCATCATTGTTTGCGACCTTATTGTCTTTCTTTTCTATGCATTCATTGAGATGCCTAGCTTGGGCCAACTCGTCTAAGTGTGACCAGAACCTTGAAATTCTCAATCATGTGACCGTCTTCTTTGTGAAATGCATATCTCAACGTGTTGTTCCTCTTTATTGGGTCTGCACCCATCTTTTTGGTCCACTTGATGAACGGTTGATCCTGTATCTTGCTCAAGATCTTGTAGATTAGTTCTTTGTAGACTTTGTTAATAGTTTGGCACTCCTTTGAATGATCAGTCTTACTCCCATTCTTAGAGTCATTCTTTCCCTTTCTTTGGAGTGTCACTCTTATCTCCTCTCTTGTTTACATTTGCTTGACCATTATCCCCTCCATTAGAGTGAACCACGTCCTCAACCTAAGTATATTTCTCAATATGGGCCATAAGGTCATCGATGGTGCTGGATTCTTTCTCTGTCAGGGACTAGTGCAGCAAAGATGTGCTCGACACACCAATCTTGAAGGATGCAATGGAAACTTTCTCCGAATAGTCCTCCACCTCATTGAATACTTCCCAGTTTCTCTTAGCATAATCACGAAGGATCTCTTGTGTCTTTTTTTTCATCATAAATGGTAAACCCATCCTCTTAGGGTGGGAGTTTTTGGTTATAAAATGAGCAAAAAAGGCCTCTGCTAGAGCCTTGAAGCTCTTGACTGACCTTTGGGGTATATTCTTGAACCACTTTAGTGCTACTTCATGTAGGCTATAAGGGAAAATTCGACATATTAAGGTGTCATTATGGCTCCACAGGGTCATCGCATGCATGTACTGCTGAACATGATCTATGGGATCCGTTTTCGCGTCGTAAATCTTGAACCCGGGAATGGAAAACTTCTTTAGGGGTTACTCTTTTTAAATCTCCCTTGAGAAAGGTAATTTCATCTAGGTGTTGAGAGCTTTTCTGGTTAGTTCCCTGGTAGAACTGGCTTCTAGATGGGCTGAATGTTGGTCCACCCCTCTACGGACTAAAATTCTGATATTCTCATCTTGACAATCATTGCTTTTATAGTGCCTCTCTGATCGATCGCGTTCTTATCAATCTCAATCTGACTTTCCAGGTTCAAATCTATCTTGGTCGTGCCTGAAGCTCCTCCCTCAGCTGTGAATATTGCTCACCTGAGGACTAGGAGTCCTATCATGATGCTTCTTGGTATTTTTATGGAGATCTCTCTCCATATTTTTAATTCGCCTTTGCAGATGAGAACTTTCTTCCACCTGGAGGCGTGTGTCCTCCTATAATTCTCAAATCTTGGATTCCTAAGCGTTGAGCAACCTGGAGATCTTTGTAGACCTAAGTGGTCTGTGACTTTTTTCAAAAGGCTGTCTTTCTTGGCAAAACCTGTGATTTGGTTCTTGGCGTATTTCTAACCTAACCCTGGGTGGGATAGGGTCATCCTTCACATCGCCAACCTGAGGAATATTTCTACTGTTATGATACATTACAAATTTTTTATTAATGAAGTCTTTTGTAGGGAAAAAAATCCATTCCCACAGATGGCGCCAATTATGAGTGCAAGAATCATTACAGTAAATGATTAAGAAATCCATATCAAGATGAAAATAATTAATCAAACACAACAACAACAGATATACGTGGTTGGGTAACTTTCCTACATCCACAGAGAGGTTACTATGTTCTTATAAGTGTCTCTCAATGATCGAGGTTCAATCACAATGGCCCGGGCCAAGGTTTACAATTTATAGATGTGTAAAATAAGAGATTGAGTTGTACAAGGTACTCAATTATCTTGTGGATAACTCATGGTATCCCTGAATATCTCCTAGGATATTATTGGTAACCATTTTAAGTGTATCCCAATTTTATTTAAGTGCATGATAAATACACGAGTCTTTAATGATTAACTGATTTGGTTCGGGCAATCCATTATCCATGCTGGGCTGGTTGGATACTTTATTTGGCTAAAATAAATGAGACCCCATAGGTATATTCAAATAAACTTCTGAGTATTTTGAAGAATGTGAGGCATTTATCAGTTACTCTTAATATGAACTATTTTAATGAGGCAACTAGTACTGTTAATCTTTGGAAGTCTTTCTTTCTTGCAGGAAATTGTATGTTGATCAAAGCTTAAATTTTATCCAGGTTGGCCTCTATGAACTTTTGATTGATTATGAAATTGAAGAACTTTCCTTCCTTCACCCTGAAGACACATTTAGATGGATTTAACTTCGTTTAGTAGTTCTCCAATTGATTAAATATCCCATTAAGTTTGTTGATTCGATTAATTGCTCTTTTACTCTTTGTCACCATGTCGTCTATATATACCTCCATAGTCTTTATGATTTGTTCCTCAAATACTTTTTTCAATTGTCTCTTCAATCCAAATGGCATTACATTGTAGTTGTATGTTCTTTAATCGGTGATGAAAGAAGTTTTATCCCTATTTTTTGGCTTCATCTTGATTTTATTATATTATGAGTAAGCATCCATGAAACTGAGAAACTCATATCTGGTAGTAGTTTCGACTAGATGGTCAATCTTAGGTAATAGATAGTGATCATTGGGACATGCTTTGTTAAGATCGGTAAAATCAACACATACGTATCACTTGTCAGTTTTTCTTCTTTATTGTGACTTCATTCAAAGGTCAATCTGAATATCGTACATCCTTAATGAATTCTTCCTTCATTAATTTTTCAACCTCCTCCTGGATGGCCAAATTCTTCAGAGGTCTGAACACTCGACGTTTTTATCTGACGGGTTTAGAATATTTCACAATGATGAGTTAATGGCATAGGAATGTTCGGTATAATCATGGTATATCCTTATGACTCTAGGAGAATACATTATTTCTTTATCTTATTATGTGTCAATTATTTATTGAAGAATGAATCTAGAGACAAGTCGATCTGTGTTGTTCTCTCATCTAGAATTAAAGGCTCAATTTTCTCAATGACCTCTCATATGAACAATTTATCTTTATCTTTAGGATCTATCTCGATCTGGTAAGTGTCGATTAATTTCTTTTATTCCTCTTCTCAACCAAAGTGTAATAGAATTCCCGATCTTCTACTTATTTTCCTTTTACTGCCCCAACTCCATAAATCGTTAGGAATTTTAGGCATTGGTGAAGTGTGGAAGGTACAACCTCAAAATTTTTCAATCCCACTCTACCAAATAGGAAATTGTAAGATAAATAGATATCCTCATCAAGCACGAAGAATCATATCATCTATGTTCGGCAAGTCGACCATGTGTCGACCACAACTTTGAGCATGATTGTTCTTAAAAGGAACACCTTACTCATGAAAATTGATGACAAGCATGTGATATGCCTGTAATTTTTATCTTGCGACCTTATATTTTTGAAGTAATTGTACAACGGTACATAAGATGAACTACCGTTCTCGACCATGATCCTTATTAATTAACTCTCATGCACCATTATTGTGATGAACATAAGATCGTCATGTGGGTAAAGTATTTCGAACTGATCGCCTTTAGAGAAACCAACACGAGACGATGTTTATCCTAGGGAGAGTTTCCAAAGCATCAACCAGGTTGATTTTTCGAAAATGAGCACATATTTTTACCTTATTAAGGTCGACCTTCCTTCTGTTTGTTCATCTCTACCACTGATGTCACCTCCTGTTATGAAATTACACTTAGAGGAGATCATCTTGACTTCATGCACAGGTTCCTTTGGTTTTTTGGTAGATTTTTATCATCCTTTTAATCTCTATATATGTCTCTTCTATTCTCATCCACCTTTTTGGAACCAGAATCTGCTTATCATTTGGATTTTTACTCGTTAGGTCGGCAACCTTTATCAACATACTTTCTCAGCTTTCCTCGGCTGATGAGGTTTTTAATCTCATTCTTTAGAGAAAGGAAATATTTAGTTTTTTGGTCATTATCTTTGCAGAACTCACAGTACTTATCCTTGTCTCTTCGACGAGGCATTGTCTTCAATTTACCCAATAATTTAAGTTCATTACTTCCTTGGATCTCGTAGAAGATGTGGAGTATGCCCATAGTTAGAGGGTATATTCTTTGTATTTATTTGTCTTTTAAACTTTCCTTCCTTGAGTCTTCTTCTTACAAGAGTTTTTTCCAGTTCTTGACACAACTGGATTCCGTTACTACCATTGCTTCCTTGACGTTCATAATTTTGATCGTCTTGGGAATCATCTTAACCATTGTGTTCGGAGGATCTTTAGCTAACATCCAGTAAACCTTTCTAGACAAAAAAATGCTCATGATGGCAGTGATAGAAATTTTTTCATCATGATTTATCACCTCAAAATTATTCTTATTGAATTGCATGATGAATTTCATTATTGTTTCTCCCACTTTTTGGTGGACATTCAGCAGGTAGGCCACTCTTTTCCCTGGGTTTGTGCTAAAAACTAATTTTTAAACAATGAAATTGACTAGTTATTGGAAGTTAATATTTTCTCTCTTGGCAGGCAATTATGTCACACATATACTGATCCAACGATGGTGATGGAAAAGGCTCTATGACTTATCTCATCAAATACTAAATACATATCTAAGGAAGCTTAGTATTGTTCCATGTGTAACATCAATTTATTCCCTATCATATTTGGGAATTATAACTAGTGGATTGAACCTTACAAAGGTTGGGTGACCCACTACTGCTATAGTGATTAGAGATCCTTGAATGAAACCCCTCTGCAAATGATTTCATATTTTGATGATTTCTCCCATATGATCTTCTAGTTGTTGTACGGATACTTTTTAGGTTTGCTTATCTTTATTTTCCTTTACTATGATAGTCATATTTGATGGACCTCAGCTTCGAATAAGCTCTCTTCCTGGGAAGTCTTCTCGACCTTTATCGATCATCGTATATTTGTTCTTGACTTCGCTTGACGTTCCACCCTTGTTGTCCCAAATATTCATAGCTCCTCTCTACCTTCTTTATGTTAGTGTGTCCCTACTACTCTTGGACCCAAACGGTCAAAGGCAAAGTTTTATCTCGGTCTTTCTAATACACTTGGATGTTTCAATTAATAGGTTTGTTCATCATCATATCCATATGATCAAATGGTATAGGTTTCACTGGACAATAGGATTATTTCCAACCTGAATCAGAGTATTTAGATCTGCTAACTTCGCTTCATAAGTCCAAATCCATTCATCTAGGATCTTCAGTTGCTCCGTCATCACGATCACGCCATATGTCCATGCGGGGAGATGGAGGAGCATGTTTTGTCTCCCATCATGTTTCCCCCTATTGGGGTGACTGGGATTATTTCAAGATTATTTTGCACATTCATAAAGCTTTGCTTAGTTGTTTAACGCTTTCTTGAATAGCCACTTTCCCCAATCTAAGCTCATTAAGATTCTTCGTAGATCTCCCATCCTCATAGGCGTTGAGGAGGAATTCCATCGGCAATTCAACTGGTTTATGGGTTTTATGCCATGTTCCAAAAAAAATCAAAAAATAGAGTATCATAATACCAAAAAAACAAATTATAACAAGTGTTTAACGAAAAGGGTAAATTCGATGATGAATCCAAGAGAAGGGGATGGCCTTTATTATTTATTTAAGTAACGTTATAGCTATAGTTTGTTTTTTTTTTTTTTGATTTTCTCAAAATAGGAAACATTCATATACTTATTCCTCTAACAACCAAACTCCATTAAAAATATCTTCAACTCTTAATTTTGGAGCCTTTCAGGGAGAATTTTAATAAGATCAAAGAAGAAACTTTGATTATCTTTTTAAGGAAGAATAAGATTTTCGAAATACTATTAAGAAGTAAGAATGTCTCTATTTTTCTTGTTAAGTCCTATTTAATTTGAATGATACCTAAATCCCATTTATAAATGATTTTGCTAATATGATTAAGAACCTAATTAGGGAAGTCATAACCTAATTAAATATATGTTTTTAATATATTTTTGAATGGACTCGATACTTGAAATCATGCATATTGTAGGATAACTAAGATATGTTAATGTTCAAATTGAATTATATATCAGGTTAATTTCATGTGAATCCTAAAAATGGGATAAGTCTTATATAATCAAATAATTGGTATATATTTATTAGTTACCTCGAATATGTTGCTCAGAATTCTTAACTCGCATGTTTAAACTGTATATGCTTTAATTTTGTTAAAAACTCTTATAAATTAGATTATTGGCTTTAGACAATTTTTTGGGACATTATCTTGAATTAAGAATTCATATGATTAAAATTATTTAGTTAACATGAGATTGATCTTCCATAAATATGGAATAAAATAATATGACTTTGGTTTAGATAATCTAATAATTGTAGAATTGGCAATATGTTAGGGTAAAGACATCGTTAGGATTATTGGGTTACGTAAATTAGTTTGTAATTATAATTAAATTATATGTAGATTTTGTTCTATTGGTATGTGAATATAGAGTGGTTACTTTTTCAGTTGGTTCTTTTTTAGGTATGGGACTTGGGATTTTTTGGTTGCTTTGGGTATTTCCTAGGTATTGGACTAAGAGACACGTGTGGTTTTTAGTGATCTCTAGATGTCCTAGATGGTTTATGAAGCCCAATTTCTTGAAGGTAAAATTATAATTGATGATAATGTGACAAATATTTATGGGGACCAATTTTCTTCTCAGCCCACGAGAGTAGCCAACCTGGTCCAACAAATTTAGAAAGTTGTCCGCCCCGAATCATGGGAATAAGCTACGAGAATGTGCAGTCTACACTGCCCCAAAACCAAGGCAATCCCCTATAATCCTGTGGATATATTCAAGGGATTCATGGATCATCATGGACATCGTGGAGTTACTTGAACAACTGAAATTATACATCAATAAATTATAACCCCTGGCCCGAGCATAGGGGCATGTAACCAAGCATATTGAGAGATACTTAATAAAGCAGTAGACCTCTCCTTAGATGTAGGCAAGTTGTCGAACCACGTACTTAGTTGTGTTGTGTGTGAAAGTATATGCTTTCTTATTTGATTGTGATTGTTCTTCGTAGATCCTTTATTGTGATATTTTTTTATACCACAATTAGCGTCGTCTGTGGGAAACGACTGCTATTCCTACGAGAACACTCAATAACTGAAAGCCCTCAATGTCTCACCACAGCAGCAACATCCCTCAAGCCGGTGATGTTCAAGAAGAACCTGCCCCTCTTAAGGTGAGGTCTGAAATTTGCCAACTAAATCCAAGGCTTCACCAACAAAGCTAGCCTTTTGAAGAGAGTCATGGACCACCAAGATCCATGTATATTTCCAGGTTGGTCGACGCCTATGAGGCCAGACTTCGAGAGCAAGAAGAAGCCACGCGTCGCCAAGAAGAAGAGAATGCTCACCTAAAAAGGGGACTGCAAGGAATGGAGACAGATATCCACAGAAATACAAGACGACACTATGATCAGACTCTTAAACCTCAAGTGAGTGAATCTCAGTTGAGGAAGCAGCCCCAGGCATGACCAAGGGAGAATTAAGAGGAACATGTCAAAGGATGGTCGATCAGAACGACTACATCCCGCTCGACATCGTGGGAGCCCTGGTCAACAGAATGATGAAATCAGGAGCTTGGTCCATAAGGAGATGGATTTGCACCCAACCCACCAAAGAGCCAGATCCACATGAGATCTATCCAAAAGAGTTATCAACACTCAGTTGAAGTCCCCTTTTTAAGGGAAATAGAATAAGAAAAGCCCTCCAAGAAATTCGCAATCCTTAGATTCAAGATTTATAATGAGAAAATTGACCCTATCGATCGTATCCAACAATACAGGCAGACCATGACCTTATGGAGCCACAACAAAACGCTGATGTGTTGCATCTTCCCTTCAGGTCTGCACGACGTGGTGCGTAAGTGGTTTGAGAGGCTGCCACATAGGTCTATAAAGAGCGTTAAGGCTTTAGATGAATTATTCTCAACTGGCATTATAACCAGTAGCTCCCACGCCAGGAGAATGGATATTGTGCTAATAATGAAGAAAAAACACAGGAGAACCTCAGGGAGTATGCCAAAAGGTACTGGGAGATTTTCAATAAAATTGAGGACTGCTCGGAGCAGGTTGTCGTAGCAACTTTCAAGATGGGACTGCCAAGCACTCCTTTATTGCAACAATCCCTAACTAAAAAGGAGGCTAACTCCATCAACAACCTGATGGCCCGTTTTGAAAAAATGAGCCAAAGTCAAAGATATAATCCATCTAAATGCAAGGGAAAATGGTCGTGCAATGATGAACAAATGGATAGAGAAAAATGATTCCGAGAAGAAAGGAAAAAAGAATGGGGGAAGGAATGGCTCAAAAAATGGCAACAAGAATGACCCCTCAAAAGAGTTCTAGGCTGTTAACATAGTCTTTAAGGAAACGATATACAAAATCCTCACCAAGATCAAGGAACATCCATTTCTCAAATGACCCAAGAAGATGGGAGGAGATCCAAGGAAATGGAATAACGTACTGAGGTGTGCATTCCACAAATAAGGCAGTCACGGGACTGAACACTACAAACCACTCAAGTCTCATCTAGAAGAGTTGTCCCAGGTTGTCCATCTCAATGAGTTCATAGACAAGAAGGTAGACAAGGTCGTAGTTAATGGCAACCAAAAGCCGAACAACGTCCTCGAATACGAGATGGGCCATGATTTCACAGTAATTCATGGGGAATTAGACCTCAAGCAAGTACAAGGAAACACTATTCGAGTGGAAGTTAAGAAGCTTACTACCGTTATGTAAGCCTTTCAAATAGACCCCTCCAAGACTCAGTCCGAGAAACATTGATGATCAAAAGAAGTCGACTACAAAAAACACATGTGTTTACCAAAGATGACTTAGTTGGGGTAAGAACCCCACATCATGATGAATTGGTCATCACACTCAGGATAACTAATTGGGACATCGACAACTTACTCGTTGACCAAGGTATATCTTCCGAAGTGATGTACCTAGACTTATTTCGTAAATTGAAATTAAATATCATCGACCTCAAAGAGACCACCGTTCCGTTGCTCGGCTTTGCAGGAAAGTTAACAATGCCACTGCGAAAGATAATCTTTCCAGTCTGGGCGAGAAGTATTTTAAATATGATCGAGTTTCTGGTAGTAGATATCGAATCCCCCTATCATGACAACTTGGGCAGAGGATGGCTCCATGCTATGAAGGCCATGCCATCCTCAAATCATTAGAAACTCAAGTGCATTACAGATTCGGGGGTGGTCAAGATTCGTAGTGACCAAGCTATGGCTAGAAAATGCTTCATTGCAGCCAACTTCTCTAAGCACGAGAAGAAAAAAGACTAGAGGAAAGCCTAGGAGGAATCCCAAGAAGGGGTATTACCTTCAAAATAGCAATCACGGTACGACCGACCATGAGTGGAGGAAACTAGAGTCCACCCCGCAAGTAGGGTCGACGAAGACCTGGAAGAAGTCACAACTGAAGGCAACTCACCTGAAAGGAGATTTTTTATCGGTACCTTTTTCACTGACCAAGAAAATAAGGAGATAACCACGTTCCTCCGGAGAACTCTGGATGTTTTTTCTTAGGAACCGTACGAGCTATCTAGGATAGATCCTGCTAGTGCATGCCATCGACTACACGTCTATCCATCTTTCAAACTAGTCACTCAAAAGGCTCATCGAACAACCCCAAAAAAAGTGAAGGCAGTAGAGAAAAAGGTAAGAAAATTACTGGATACAAGCTACATTTGGGAAGTTCAGTTCCCTAAATGGCTATCCAACCCGATCATCGTACCTAGAAGCAACGAAAGCTGGAGAGTATGTATTGACTTTACTCACTGATGATAGTAGAAATGGTATTACCAAGTCAAGATGTATATAAGCTCAAACTAGACAATAATGGTGTACAGAAGATATAGATGTATAGATAGAAAGAGATGAAGCAAAGAAGAAGATGATACCAAATATAAGTGGTTCATCCAGATCCTACATCCATTGTGCAGTGTGAATGGTGGTTTTCACTATAAGTATGGAACTAATGGCCTGTAAATACAACACTTAAGATTTTCTCTCTCTTCTGTATATTTTGACAGAGTTCTGCTAGGGTTTGAATAATAAGATCCTTTACAATGTAGAAAATGAAAGGTTTATATAGTGCTTTGGGGGTATAGTGTACCCCCAGGCATGTAGTATGCATGAATGTGTTTCCCTTAGCCCATCCAGTGGGAACACTTGGATTTGACATATGTAGATCATTATGACCAAATATTCCCTCATGTGGGTGAATGATCTGGTTATAACGGTTATGCCCACGTGGAGTATGTGTCCTACGTGCACTGATCCACGCGTCTCCCAAACCACGTGCTCTGATGAGGTCATCCTCGGCCCATATGCCTGAGCTGAGGTCGAGGCTTGTTATTCAAGAAGTTTCTTGTATCACGAGATGTAAAGTTTGGAGAGGGTCGATCGTAGTCTTACATTTACTTGAGGCCGACCCGAGGCTTCAGGCTAGGCCGAGGGCCCAAACATCAGCCAATAGAAAGTTGGAGGTCATCTTATCATTGAAGATGAGGCCGATGGTGATCTCAAGTACGACCCCCAAAATGAGGTAGCTTGGCTTAATTATACCCTCGTCACAGGCTGAGTAAATTATCGGCCAAGACGAGGGTATATTTCGGTATATCAATCACCCCTATCCCTTAGCCATTGATGCTATGAGACGGTTAAGGTGTATTATTGTTTCCTTGGATTTTAAGTTGATGAGGTTCCAAATTAAAACTTCTCCACCATCGTGTTTCTCCTTCTAAGAATAATGGTTGTCAGGTATACTTAGGGCATAGTGCCCTAATGATGATATGCATTGGGATCTGTGCACCTTTTCATTCATTATGACAAATCATTATGAGTTATTTAAACTTTGAGAATATTTTCATTTTCTCTTTCCTCTCCACTCATTCTGCACATTTCCATATCTCAAGCTTCTGCTATTTTCTCTCCTCCATTGTCATTTTTAGGCGAGTTATTTAGAGCTTATGTCGGGATCTTAGCTTCTCCTACACCTCCGGATAACTTTCCCTTGCCATTCTCTATCATTTTCGTCCATTTCTACATGGTGTTTGTAGCTTTTCCCATTGTTGGCAACTTATAGTTTTTTTAGTGACTTTAATTTCCTTTACCAGTCACCTGTAGCGACTTTAGGGCTAGCTTTAGGAAGAATACTAGTGGTTATTAGGTTGCAAACAGCCTTAGTATCCCGTCTAGGCTCACACAGAAACCAAAAATCCCATAGTTGTAAACTCCGATGTGGTTCCGATGATCTCCTCCGATGACCTTCATCAATGTTCTTCACTGTTTAGTTTATAAACAATTCATTTCTTTTAGTTTGATCTTGTGGTCAAACTGGTCAACAACCCCCACCTTTTTGTGTTTTCCCTTATTTTGTCTTCAAAAAGTCTTCAAGTCTAAGGTCGTCTTTTGAATGCTACAAAGGCTTTATAAGTTGGTCGAGGAGTTTCCCATACTGAAAGAGAGGTGTTTTTAAGAAATTTATAGTGTTGAAGAAGATGCCGAGGACAAATGCAGGGCCGACCCCATTTGGGTATGACCCATCTTTCCCATTTCGTTAGCCACTATATTACCCATGTCTTTAGAAACCTTTGGATCGTCCTCACCGTAAGCCAAGGGCCTCAATTTTAAAGAGGCAATAAATGAACCACAAATGAGGGTCTCATCCTCCTCTAAGGCTGAGACATCGGCAAAAGATGACCCCTTAAATCCTGTTCATCCTGATCGAGCTGAGCCCACACTTAATCCCAGTGCTATCCCTGTAACGTCTATGTCTCCTTATGAGTTTAAAGCAAACTTCCTAGATAGCCCTCCTATTCTTAGTGATGCTGAGGCTATAGAAGTTGAGGTCGAGGATCAGGAACCCGAGGAATAGATTGACACTTTTTATGATTCTTCCTTCACCTCATCCGTTAAAGAATGAGATCTCCTTATATGGATACATTCATTCGGCATCAAGTCCTACATTATAATGAGGGTCCCGGACGAGGATGAGAGAGTTTTCCAAGGATGAGAAGGAGAGGTCGCTATGTATGAGCAAATGTTCATGGTCGGCGTCAGACTTCCCTTTCATCCTACTATCATTGCCATCCTTTCTACTTTAGGGGTTTCTCCCACACAACTGCCTCCTAACTCTTGGAGGATCATCCTAGGATATATTTCCCTGTAGAAGAAGACTTTCACATATGAATCATTGGCCGACCTATTCTTGGCCTATTACAACATTTCTTCATCATCCAAACAACCAGGCTACATTCACTTGGGTGCTAGGAAATCTGATAAGAAACTCATTCAAGTTACCTAAACTTAAAACCATTACTCGAAAGATAGATTTTTCTTTATTTCTGGAGCTTGGGATCACCCAGCTGAAGTCGACCCCTCTGAGGACGAACTAGGGGTCCCTCAATCTTGGTCCAACCCTTCTATAACGACAAGGTCAGACCCTGGCCTCAGCCTTGTTGAAAAGGATGTGGCTGACTACTTGAGAGAGCAAGGAGTAGAGGGTGCTCTTCCAAAATTTGAGGACTTAATAGCCCCTGATCTCCTTAAAGAATCTGGTCTAAGGGTTAACCCCCTTGAAGAACTATGTGAGTTATCATATTTTTTTCTTTTCAAGTCTTCCCTCGTCTCATAGATTAATTGTACTGACATGTCATCTTCTTTCTTGTAGATCGCCCTCCTAATGTCTCAGACGATATCTGAGAAATGATAGCTCCGAGCTTGTTGGCTGGTCTGGGGAAGAAGAAGAATAACAAGCATCCACCCCCCAAGAAGACCACGATTGAGGAGCTAAATTTTGAGGCTACACGCAAGAAGAAAGGGTATGATGTCCCTGCTGACACCCAGTCTGACCCTGCGATGAGGCTGGGGGTGGGGGCTACAGAAATAACATCATTATCTGAAGTTGGCTCGTCGTCATCGTTAGGGTCATTCTGGTCAGCCAACCTATCCCAGCTTAAGTCCGACCCCACTTCCCTAATTACCAATACCATGGCTGCAAAGGATGTCATGTTTGCAGTCCCCTCGGCTATGAGTTCTTGGCCAAGATGCCCTCGGTGAAGATCTACGACTTCGACCTTCACCACATGGCACATGTATCATCTTTATCCCTCTGATATTTATCATACACTTGCTAACATTATGCTCTTTAGATGACTTTATCTTTGTTTCTTCTAGTCTGTTTGTTCCTTGACCTCAGCCAACAAATGGATGGCTGAGAACCAACAGAAGTTCAGGAAGGTCAAGAGAGCAATTCAAGTTGAAGCCGACCTTAGGACCTAATTGGCTGACCTCAAACCCATGCATACATGGGCCATAAACGAGCTCAAACTTCAGTACACCGACCAGTTGAAGCTTAAAGACGCATCATTACTAGGAAGGATGAAGCTTTAAGGAACCAGGCCATAAAATTTAAAATCGGCCTTGCTACAATAGTTAAGAATGTAGGGGTTGATGTTGTTGAAGCATACAAAACCTCGAACGAGTTATAAGGCTTCGGTCAGGAGTACTTGGAGAGAGGGGTCAAGAAGGTCTGTCGATGGGTCTTCTTGAAGTTTCCTGATGCGATATCTTCTATCCGACCATCCTTGAAAGCTTCTAACTTCGAGGACCCTCTGATTGTCGAGGCTCTATCACATATTGAGTCTTTAGCATCGGCTGAAGGTGAAAGGACGTTTGCCGACCCTATGGTGGCAGAAGGAGGACATGCAGAAGGATAGACTGCCTCCACTACTGGTGATAGGACTGAAGCTTTGATTTGCACTAATACAACTCAGTAGGGTGGCCGTCTGTGGCCGATACCCTTTTCTTTGTACCCATTTTACTTTTTAAGCTTATGAACATTACTCTCTTTGTACTGTAACTATTTAAGTTAATGGAATCTTTTGTCTTTAACTTATGCTTATTTCCCCCCCATCAACCACACTAAGTAATTTTTGGCACAACTCCTCCCTCATTTTTTGAGAGTGTATGGAGGGTCTTCCCATCTATACACTATCATCTCAGCCAAGGGAGTGAGCCCACCAAGTTAATGATGTTTAATAGTAATCAACCACACTTTAGTGATTTTAAAATTTGCATCCACCAAATTATGGTGTTGTAGGCACAAGTCCTCCCTCGTCTTTTGAGAATGTATGGAGGGTCATCCCATTCATACACTATCGTCTCAGCCGAAGGAGTTAGTCCACCAAGTTAATGATATTTAATAGTAATCAACAACACTTGAGTGATTTTAAAATTTTCACCCACCAAATTATGGTGTTTTAGGCATTAAGTCCTCCCTCGTCTTTTTTTAGAGTGTATGGAGGGTCGTCCCATCCATACACTATCATCTCAGCTGAGGGAGTGAGTCCACCAAGCTAATGATGTTTAACGGTAATCAACCACACTTGAGTGATTTTAAAATTTGCACCCACCAAATTATGGTGTTTTAGGCATTAAGTCCTCCCTCGTCTTTTTTTAGAGTGTATGGAGGGTCTTCCCATCCATACACTATCGTCTTAGCCGAGGGAGTGAGTCCACCAAGTTAATGATGCTTAATAGTAATCAACCACACTTAAGTGATTTTAAAATTTTCACCCACTAAATTATAGTGTTTTAGGCAGCAATTCCTCCCTCATCTTTTTTTAGAGTGTATGAAGGGGTCGTCCCATCCATACACTATTGTCTCAACCGAGGGAGTGAGTCCACCACGTTAATGATGTTTAACAGAAATCAACCACAATTGAGTGATTTTAAAATTTTCACCCATCAAATTATGGTGTTTTAGGCATTAAGTCTTCCTTCGTCTTTTTTTAGAGTGTATGGAGGGTCTTTCCATCCATACACTATCGTCTCAGCCGAGGGAGTGAGTCCACCAAGTTAATGATGTTTAACAGATACAACCACAGTTGAGTAGTTTTAAAATTTGCACCCACCAAAATATGGTATTTTAAATAAATGCCCTTAGATGTTATTGGAAGGCTATGGACGAGGTCGACCGAGGGAAACTTAAGCTTACTTCACCACGAATGATATTTTGTATCTTAAGATGAATTGACACAGTGACAAATATCTGAGTAAGTAAACAACAATATGAGAGGGAACACTTGATATTCTCATTGATATTCATTCCTCTAAGTCTCGTACACTTATATTACAATAGGATGAAAATAAGACAGTAAAGCTATAATCTCATTGGTAATATTTCTTAAGATGATCAGCATTCCATGTGTTGGAAAATGTCTCTCCTTACAAGTTTTCTAATTTGTACATTCCTGGCACAACCTCTTCAACAATTTCGTACGGTCCATGCCAAGTTGGATGGAGCTTATTGGTTTTCTACAATGTCTTTTTCTATACCAAGTCTCCTACTTTCAGCGGGCGTGCTTTGACCCGCTTGTTTTAAAATCTTACAGTTAACTGCTGATAGGCAGCTTGCCTAACTTCAGCGTCTTCTCTTATTTCTTTAATAATATCCAAATCAAGCCTTTGCTTTCCACCGTTCTATTCAGGGTCATAGGTTTGAACTCTATATGTAGGCAGACCTATCTCCATTGGTACAACTGCCTCTGAGCCGTATGCAAGCATAAATGGGGTATCCCCAGTAGGAGTCCTCTCTGTTGTTCTATAGGCCCACAACACAGCATACACTTCTTCGATCCATTTCCCCTTTGCATCTTTTAATTTTTTCTTAATTCCATCTAGAATCGTTCGATTTATCAATTTCGTTTGCCCATTATCCTGGGGTTGGCCAGGGGTGGAGAAGAATTATTTGATACCGACCCTTTCATAGTACTTTTCCAGGGAGACGTTATTGAATTGAGTTCCATTATCAAAAATTAGGGTATTGGGCAGGCCATATCTGTAGATGATGTTTTCCAGATGAACTGGGCGATATTCTGCTCCGTGATTGTAATCATCAGCTCGGCCTCCGCCCACTACAAAAATTAATCTATCACTATGATCAAATAACGATAATTATTCATAGCTCTAGGTAAGGTTCCTAACAGATCAATTCCCCACACCGTAAATGGACAAGGAGATGTGATTGAGGTCAGAGGCTGGTGGTGGATGGTAGCAAACCTTTAGCATCTATCACACTTCTTGACATATACTGAAGCATCCTTAGCCAAGGTCGGCCACCAATACCTTTGTGTAATAATCCTCTTAGATAAGGATCTTTCACTAATGTGACTGGAGTAGGAACCTTCGTGCACATCCTTCAATATGTAGGCTTCCTCAGACGTATGGATATATCTGAGTAGAGGAAGCACAACCTTTTCTTATATAAAGTGTCTCCTATAATGGAGAACTTAACAACTTTATATCTCATCTTCCTTTTCTCGTTCTTGGATTCTGGTGACTCCCCACCTTTATGTACCTGATGAGGGTATCCATCTAGGAAGCCCCCGTGTTCAAATTCAGATAAGACTCTAAAGAACCGTCTTCTTCTTTGATGGTCGACCGATGAAGGATTTTGATCGGCATCGTCCTTCTTATCTTTGTTCTTATAGCTGAGGTAAGTCTTGCAAGTGAATCATCTCAACCATTGTCCAGTCGAGGTATCCTCTTCAGCTTCACCTTTTTGAAGCTCTTTAATACTAATCTTACTCTCTCCAAATATTTATCCATCCTATCGTCTTTCTCCTTATATGCCCCCAAGATCTGGTTCACCACCAATCTTGAATCACTATAAACTAAGAGTTGGCCGACATTCAGAGCCCGGCCCAGGGAGAGGCATGCTATGAGGTCTTCATATTCAGACTCATTATTGGAGGCCCTAAAACTTAACCTCAATGCGTATTCGATGTATGTCTCATTTGGTGCCGACACTATCAGGCATGCACCACTTCCACTCTTACAAGAGGGCCCATCGACGAAGAGGCTCCACACTATTCCATTCTCAGAGAAATTACCTTCTACCAAGGCCTCATTTTTTAAAAGATATTGTTCCTCTTCATTCTCAGATACCTTTCCTCCTGGTGAACCTACCCCGATCTTGTACGAGGGAGAGCTTATATTTTTCCGTTTCTCACAGCTGGTAGTCTTAAACTTTTCACTGTCGACCTTATCCCAGGTAAACTCGTCCATAAAGTCTACTAGTGCCTGCCCTTTGATGGCCGCTCTAGGCTGATAGATGATATCAAACTCTCCAAGATCTATTGCTCAAGCCATTAGTCTCCCTGACTTCTCAGTCTTGTAGATGACCTACCAGAGTAGAGAGTCAGTTGGGACAACCATTGTGTGGGCCTGGAAGTATGGCTTTATCTTCTTTGAGGAATGAATCAGAGCATATGAAAATTTCTCCATCCTAGGGTACCTCTGTTCGTCCACTAGAGTACCTTATTATTGAAGTATATCGGCTTCTGTACTACATCCTCATCTCTTACGATGGCAGCGCTAATAGCTAACTCTAGGACATTAACTCTTGGAAGGCCTTATCATATTCCTCATTCCACTCAAAAGCTTTTCTAAGAACTTTCAAAAATGGAAAACACTTATCAATGGCTTTAGATACAAACCTGTTAAGTGTTGTTACTCTTCACATCAGCCTTTGCACATTTTGATCGAAACTAGGGTCTTCATCTCTACCAAGGCCTTGATTTTATCCTGGTTGGCCTTTATTCCCCTTTGATTTATGATGAAGCCCAAGAACTTGCCAACCCCCACACCGAATACACACTTTGCATGGTTGAGCTTCATCTTGTACTTATCCATCGTATCAAAGGTTTGCTTAAGGTCAACCACGTGAGAGTCATCCTTGAGACTCTTAGTTAGCATATCATCAATGTATACTTCCATCGTCTTCCCGATTTAATCCTCAAATATCTTTTTAACAAGTCTCTAATAGGTAGCTCCAGCGTTCTTTAGGCTGAACGGTATTATTTTATAAGAGTATATCCCCTTGTCGGTTATGAAGGTAGCCTTCTCCTCATCAGTCGGGTGTATGGATATCTGGTTGTAGCTTGAGTAAGCATTCATGAAACTCATCAACTCATAGCTTGTTGTGGCATCAACCATCTGGTCGATACTGTGCAAAAAAAACTATCCTTGGGTAAAGCCTTATTCAAATCGGTAAAGTCCACACACATTCTCCACTTCCCATTAGCTTTTGGGATGATAACTGCATTGGCCAGCCAATCAGGATATATCACCTCTCTTATGAAGTCGAATTTTCTAGCTTCTTTACTTCTTCCTGGATGACCTCGAATTTCTCTTGGGAATAAATTATTCTCTTCTATTGTACCGGCCTAGCATCATCAGCCACATTCAATTTATGGCAAAAGAGTTCAGGATCTATGCCCGATATATCCTCATGACTCCATGCGAAGATACTCTGCCTCTCCCTCAAGAATTTGATCATCTCTTCCTTGATATCTCCTTCTAGGGCTTTACCGATCTGAACGGTTTTTTCCATCTCATCCTCATTGAGGATGATGGATTTTACCTCTTCTGCGGCCTCCCTCTTCTTAAGTTTGGTCTCATCTCGGGATCCAGGGTTTCAATACTGTAGGTTGTAGTTGTTTTCTTGTGAGCTTCCCTCTTCTCAGCTGAGTTAAAGTAGCATTCATATTCCAACACTTAATCACCTTAGACTTACCCTACCCCATATGGGGTCAAGAATTTTACCATTTGGTGTACAGTAGATGGCACAACCTCAAGTTCTTTGAGTGCCACTCTTCCCATAATAATGTTATAAGCCGAGTATACACTTTCATCCATCATAAAGAAATTGACCTTCTTTGTTATCCTCTTAGGCCAAACATCTCCCATTCTAACGTACATTTCATACATTCTTAATGGGTGTACCTTCTCACAATTGAACCCAATCAGAGGGTGATGATAAGGGACGAGCCTCATCTTATTGAGTCCCAAGTCTTTGAAATAAGGCCAGAACATAATGTCGGTCTAACTTCCCCCGTCGACCAAAATTCTCAGTATGTCATACCCATGCACTTTAATCATGATCACCAAAGGGTCATCCTGAAGAGCTAGGATTACTTTGAGGTCGAGCCTTGAAAATCCCACAATTAAGGTTTCTATATCTACCTTATTTCTCTTCTCAGACTTTGTGCTTACTTCGACCGAGTTAACGGCTTCAACTTTGGGAAGGCCCTTAGCCTCGATCACGTGCAACTTATGATCAGCCACTTCTACACCACCCCGTGTCGGGCCTCTCTAGATTATCTTCACATCAAATGAGATCATATGGAGTATCCCCTTCGAATCATCATCTTTTGGTGGCAGGTCCGGGTCTTTATCATCATCCTCATCTGAGGCGTCATCTTTCTTTCCTGGGGAATCTTCCCTGCACCTATCACTCTTTTTCCTTTTGTGTTCGTCTCGTCCTCTCCACGGGCCATCACTGCTTACATACTTCCTTAGCTTACTCGCCTTAAGCATCTTCTCAATCTCATCTTTCAGAGAAGAACACTTGTCAGTCATTTGCTTGTGGTCTTAGTGAAACTCACACCATAATCTTTTATTCCTTTTATGAGGGGAAGCTTTCATCTTCTCAGGCCATCTTAGGGACCTGTCATTCTTGATCTCATTCACAATGTGCTTGTAGCTGACCGTGAGAGGAGTATACCTGGAAAATTTATCATCAGTCGATCTCTTCTTTCCGTCTTTATTCTTCTTCTGAAACTAGCCCCCACTGCTAGTCCCCTTTTCATCCGCATACTTAGCCACCATATCTTCCTTGACGTTCATGACCTTTTCGGCCATAGCCAGTAGCTCAGCCATGGACTTTGGCGGGTCTTCAGTAAGCTTCCAAAGTAATTTCCCTTTCTTTAAACTTCATATTAATGTTGTCATCGCAATACTTTCCTCATAATCTTCCACTTCCAACTTCTCCTTATTAAACCTCACGATGTATTCCCTAAGACTCTCGTTCTTCCCCTGCTTAACATACAGCAGGTGAGTAGTCTTCTTCTGGGGTCTTACCCTAAAGCAGAAGTTATGGATGAACCTCTCTACTAGTTGCTTGAAATTTTCAATGGAGTTCTTTCGGAGTGAGGTGAACCATATATGGGTAGCTCTAGTCAAAGTTCTCGAGAATTCATGGTATTTCATCTCATTTGAGACGGAGTAGATATCTGCAGTTGAGTGGTACATATCTACATGGTGCATAGGGTTGGTACTCCCATCATACTTGGGACTAACCACCGGCGGCTTGAATTTGGCAGGGGTTGGGAAGTTGACTATTTTTTCCATAAAAGGAGAACCGTATGAATATCCCCTCTGTAAGGGGTCATGACTCTTAAGGATGTCTCCAATCTTGTTTTCTAACCTTTGAATTGAGTAGTTCCAAGGCCTCTCGATCGCTTCAACAAGTCGGCCTGTCCGATGTTATCCCCTGCCACCTCAATCGGACAAACAGAGGGCTCCCCTATTGTTGTTGTCCTGCATCAGCTATTTACCTCTCGATGGACCTCATCTCGTCCATACGGGGGTCGGCCATCTGCCCCCACCCTTCTTGAGCCAGCATTGCTCCTTGACCTGGACAGCCTTTCTCTCAAATCTTAAACAAGGCCTAGCCTTTTAAAGGACGACCCTCTACTTAATCGGTTAAAAGCTGAGCCCCTTGGTCGAGAATATAGACTCAGCTTCCTATCATGACCTCTACTTCCTTGGATGGGGCGTACCATATTCCCAGATACTTTGTATGGCTCCCAATAATCAATTTGAACATCTTTAGCCTTATAGTCATCATATAGATCCTCTGGGCAGGGTTGGCCTTGCCTCTCTAGGCGTAAACACCTAAGGTCAGCGACGTCCCTCTTCCGCTGAAGACGAGGTATATCCTTGCGAGGTGCCTGGGGTGGTCCCCTGGCTCCCTGGTGAGGATCCCCAGCTACTGGAGTGATCATCTCCTATGGGGCTCCCGTTGTCTTGATCATTACATTCTGGTTAAAGGTAATCAGTTGGCTCGTGTATCGCCTGCTGGCTTGCTACCAAGGATTTCAATGCGGCTGCCACTTCATCCATTTCTGACTGAGGAGGGGCGTTGTTTGAACTAGGACCACCAACTTGCGGTGGTGGTGGTGGTGGAAATTTCGATGCCATGAATGGAACCTTACAGATGATTTGTAGTTGAATACGAGCTCTTTCAATCGTTAAACAGCTCCACGGGAGGGGATGACTGGTTCACCACCAGAGACTTCGGTGAGGACAAGCTAAAGGAGGAAATATATGATACTACTCATTCTCACAGACGGCGCCAGACTGATGATACCAGAAATGGTACTACCAGGTCAAGATGTATGTAAGCTCAAACCAGACAACAATGGTGTACATAAGATATAAATGTATAGACAAAAGGAGATGAGGCAAAGAAGAAGATGATACCGAATATAAGTGGTTTGTCCAGAGCCTACGTTCACTATGCAGTGTGAATGGCGGTTTTCACTATAAGTATGGCACTAATGGCCTGTAAATACAACACTCAATCTTTTCTCTCTCTTCTGTATATTTTGACAGAGTTCTTCTAGGGTTGTGAATAATGAGATCCTTTACAATGTAGAAGATGAAAGGTTTATATAGTGCTTAGGGGGTATAGTTTACCCCTTAAGCATGTAGTATGCGTGAACGTGCTGCCCTTAGCCCATCCAGTGGGGACACTTGGTTGTGATACATGTAGATTATGATGACCAAATATTCCCTCCCATGAGGTAATGGTCTGGTTATAACTATTCCACCCACATGGAGTATGTGTCACATGGAGTATGTCTCGACTAAGGTCACCCTCGGCCCATATGCCTTAGTCGAGGCTGAGGCCTGTTATTCAAGGAGTTTCCTATATCACGAGATATAAAGTTTGGAGAGGGTCGATTGTAGTCTTACATTTACTTGAGGCTGACCCGAGGCTTTAGGCTAGGTCGAGGGCCCAAACATCAACTAATAGAAAGTTGGAGGTCGGCTTATCATTGAAGTTGAGGCCGATGGTGATCTCAAGTACGATGCCCAAGAATTAGGTAGTCTATCTTAATTGTACCCTCATCAGAGGTCGAGTATATTTTCGACTAAGACGAGGGTATATTTCAGTATATCACTGACCTTAATAGGTCTTGTCCGGAAGACAGTTTTCCTCTCCTAAAGATAGATCAGTTGGTCGACGCCACTGCAACGCATGAAAGAATGAGCTTTCTGGATGCTTACTCTGGATACCACATGTAGACACCCCATTATATTACCCCCTAACTCTCCTTAGGTCCCTAGTACCTCCCCGCATCACTACAAACCTAGGTCATGTCCTGAGTACTGACCTAGAATCCATCGGGCACTCCTCGGCTCAGTTTGACCAAAAAGTCAAACTCTTCGTCTCAACTGAGACTCAATGAATCTTTGAAGGTCACTAAATACCCTTTCCAACGGTCTGCCCCGTGTGCAATTCCGACTTACCATGCGGACGAACAATCCGTTTACGTCCAAAACCTGACCCAAAGGCCACCGGGAGCTCCCAGGCTCTGTTTGACCTAAGTCAACTCTTCAGCTCAACCAAGGTTGAATGAATCTTCTAAGGGCACTAAATACCCTTTCCAATGGTCCATCACATGAACGATTCTAACTTTCCATACGAACAAACGATCCGTTTGACTCCGAGAGGTCACCGAACGCTTCTCGGGACTAGTTGACCAAAGTCAACTCTCCAAACCGGGTCAAACTCTTTCGAATGTCGAAGTACATCTCCTAACCTTTCCAACGATCTTCCCCGTGCACGATTCGGACTTACCATACTGGCGAACGATCTACTTACGTCCGAACGATTCCCCGTCCAATGGACCGACAAATGCTTCCGAGCCAAATTTGACCCAAAGTTAACTCCCGAACCCGGGAGAGGTCCAAAGGAATTTCAAAGGTCTTTGAATTACCTTTACAATGGTATACCCCTTGCACAATTCTGACCAACGATTTTTTCTCGGCGGCTGATTTTCCGAAAAAGCCTGAAGCGCACTGCCAAATGGCAGGTTCCAGACCCTACCTATCGGCACCTGCCGATAGGCAAGAATAGGTATATGTCGATTGGAACTTACCTGGGATTATAAAAGTAGGCCTTCACCTCATTTGCAAGGGGATCCCAGATCTGATAAAAATCTCTCTCAGTGAATCCCAGAAACCTCTCTCGAAGGCAGCATGATTTCAACTTCCAAATCCCTTTTTTACTTCCACTTTTCATCAAACTTGGTGAATTAGCCACTCTCCATCATCATCCAAGCGCAAGGGCTGCTCTCCAAAATTCAAGATCAAGCTCAAGATCTTCAAGAAGGTACAACTTTCTCAAACTCTCTCTTAAATTCTCTTAAATTCCCAATAACTTGTTTTCTTACTTAGCACTTTTATTATCTCATCTCACACATCCTAAATATACTTTTTATTTAGTATTATTGCATATCTCATATTTTCATATAAATAAAAACCCCCAAAAAACAAGAAAAATAGGGTTTGCTCATAAATTCCAAGTAGGGATTCTCACATTTTTTTCACACTTTTCTCACAACTAAAACACTTTTTCTACACACGCACACATTTACAAAAAAGATATCCCCATTTGGATTTATGGGATAAACCCCACCCCTCATTTTGTATGCGAACTACGTGGACTTTGATGCCTTTACAGGCTACGTAGGCGTCTCGGGGTAAAACCCAAGACTCGAGTCCTTTTTCTCACTTTTTATCTCATTTTCTATATTCTCTAAATCCATTTTCCTTATATTCTATATACTTGTTCTTAGTGACGTCTTACCCCATATGCGTTATCGTTCCGTTATAACGATCAACATAAGGGTAATCGGGTAAATCTTACTTTCTAATATTATTCTTATACCTTCCTACGGATGACTCGCTTTATCTTTTCCATGATACAAGTCGAGGATTCCTACCTCCATTCTATATATACACATGCACACATATCACGGGGGGAAATATAAAGGAAAATAGAAAATATCTATGAGAGACTGAAAGGGAAGAATGGGTGCCTAACACCTTCCCATTTCGTAACTAAGCCTCCGAACCCTTCTCGAATCATTTGGTTTTGCACGCACCAGTATGTCTTTGGATGCCATCCTTCGGGGTGGCTTCCCCTTTTTCTTTTGTCTGTTTTGAGTAAAATATACTGGCGACTCTAAATCTCTCTACATTTTTACATCACATCTCAAACGACGCATGCCGCTCCCGAGAGGGACACGCGGGACCCAAAGAATCCTTTTCCTCTGCGACGGGGATCGGGGATGGCCACAGTGGTGACTCCGCTGGGGATATGTGTTACTTGTTTGTGGGCTTGGCTCTATTTGCATGGATGCTATGTTTGTTTATGTTTACCCACCTATATCCGCATGTTCCCCTTCTCCATGTGTATCCCATGCTTATGCTTATGTTCACACACTTATAGAAAATTCTCCATGTACACCTCACACCACGTGCACCTAGCATCACATATATCCCCATGTTGCACGCATCACCCCTCCATACTTGGTGTACCTTTTGGGGTACTTGTACTTTGCTCCCAGTTTGGCATAATCAAGAAAGGAATTCTCATCATAAGATACTAATAAGGGAATCATGCATGATTCACACAACATCACCAAAGAGCATTGATATTGACCAAATTTTACCCAGTAACTGGAGGGTCACTTCGTGATGGGCGTTGGCCCGGTAGGTCGCAATTAGCCTAAGCGATATGACTCTCACCTTCCATTGGCCAAGTACCTTCGACGTATATCGAATGGTTCCCCCGCATCGTACCGCCTGATTGAAGTCATGACGGGAGGTATATTGCAGGGAATTTGTTCACGTATGTCGAGTATATCAAATTCTCTCTCACACGTACCGTCCCCACGAGGTATATGGTGAGGCAATTCACGTACACTCATGTATATCAAATGGCTTGTCCACACATATCGATTGTCCGCGAGAGCAAGACATATATCGTGGAAGTCACACCAAAGGGGGGAACCCATGTCGATTCACCCAACCAACTGCATACCCGCATATAGGTGTCAAACCTAGGACACGCACTTTAGATTATCGGTTTCAACCCGAAACTCTGCCGAAATTCTGGGTCGATTTGCCTCCCAATTTTTGTGCATTTTTAAAACGGGACCCTGTCCATAAGCCTGGTTACAATTCCAAACCGTAGCTTTGCATATATTAAGAACCCCACTTTTCCAGGCTCGGGTCCCGTCTAGCATTGCATTTAGGAGAATTAAATACAAGTGAGAACATAATAATCATAATAATCATGTTGATTCCCGTATCCAAAAACATTTCTCCCTTCTTTATTAAAAATCCAAAAACATATTTCTTCTTTATCAAAAATTCAAAAACATTTCTCCCTTCTTTATCAAAAATCCAAAAATAGTTCTTCCTTTCTCAAAAATAAATCTCAGCATACGCCTTCTCAGGTCGATCGCAAGCCCTTGGCCTGGCTCCTTATTGGCTTCGGTCTTCAGTCAAATCACCCCGGAGTTTCATCCGTTCCTCTACTACTTCTTCCGAGTTCGAAATCCATCCATTTTCCATGGAGAATACAGATCAATTACCAGTCATGCAGCCGGATCTGATGAGAGTCCTAGCTCAGCTCGTGTCTAAGATCGACAACCTCCAAATCGAGGTCTGAGAGATGCAACGAAACTAAGTTTCTTTCCCTCAAGAGCCCGAGGCCCTATTACCTCGTGCTATGGATCCACCGAGCCTATCTGGGTTCCCGAAGAATATCAGCACGTTCCACGTGCCCCTCCTGCCAATGGGCCACCGCCTGCCCAACTTCTAATGCCAAACATTTCCCAACCTATGGCTAACCTGAATGTGGTCGTTGATCTAAAGGAGGAAGAGTTGAATAAAGTCAAAGAGGATCTCAAGATGCTCACCAAGAAGTTTAACCAAGTCAGGATCTCTGGGAATTACATGGACTACACCCACATATCTCCTTATCCTAAAGCGAGGTTACTCGAGAAGTTCAAGATGTCAAATATCGAGAAGTTCGGAGGGAGTCGACTTCCAATTGTTCATCTTCGCAGTTATCATCGTTCCATGACTCTACTAGGGGCTTCTGAAGAAGTGATGGCCCAATTTTTTCAGAAAACTTTGAAGGATAGTGCCCTCCGATGGTTTTTATCTCTTGAGGAATCCAGAATTCATAGCTGGGAGGATGTATCCCGAGAATTCATGTCGCAGTACAAATACAACGACGAGATTTAAGTCACCCGTCGTGATTTAGATATGCTCAAACAGAATCCTAGAGAATCAGTCAGTAACTTCATAACTCGAAGGAGGGATCAAGCAGCTACCATGACTAATCGGCCATCCGAGGAAGAGCAGGTCAACATAGTGAAGAAGAACTTCTTGCCCCATGTCTGAGCGACGATGGAAGGACAATATTATCCCCACTTCCGAGCTCTCAGAGAGGCTGGAGTAGAAATTGAGGAAAGTCTCGTTAAAACAGAGGTTGAATCGAAGAAGGTGTTCGGATAGTTCACCCCTAGAAAGTATGACAAGCCTGTCAGTGCTACAGTCTCAACCATCAACAACATTTCTCAACCAACCACATCATGGGCACCAAAAAGTCGCCCTGCCCCCATCCGAAGGGAATACACTGAGCTCCATGCTCCCCTCTCCAAAGTTTACCAAGCCCTGTTAAGCTGAAACATTATCAAACCCTTGGATCCACATCCATTGCCAAATCCACTCCCAAGAAACTTCAAGACCGATGCTCATTGTGCCTTTCACCAAACATCTAGCCATACCACCGACCAATGCTTTCACCTTCGAAACATAATCCAAGATCTCATTGACTGGGGTACCATCACCCCACTAGCCCATCCTAAGCAAAACACTACTCATAACCCACTCCTGAATCACACCAATGCCATCTTCTTGGAAGAAAACCCAAATTTCTATCCCTCAACTCAAATCACACCCATATACTCTCCTAAACCTCTTCAAATTTTCCCATATTTCCTCCTACACCCTACTAGCCTCACTGATCAGGCACTGTCTCTTACCATAGCATGCATCGCTGTCCGTACCCGTTCTGAAAATAGAAGTATGGAATTGTCAGGGGTGTTAAACCAACTCTTAGAGTTCGGGATGAAATTGCCCTCACAAATGGTCATCGATTGCCAAAAATTCAGTACACTGTTCTTGGAAGCACGAAAATGGGCCCAATATTCAAACAAGTGGGTGGTACCAACCGACGAAGTCAGCTTAGATGATGTTGTCCAGATTATGGCAGAATTATTCAGGCAAACCAACAGCATTTACACTATCACCGGGTTACTTGACACTTTGAAGCTACATGGGCACTTGGTCCCTTTAATCACACATATCCCCACAGAATGGGAAGACCTGTATGACGAAGCCGTTGAAGTTGTGGAATGCATTGACTTTACAGGGAAAGACAGAATTATTACCACCGGATGGGGGAAAGAATTCGAAGATTCGAATGAAGAACGAGATTTAGGAAGAACTGGCCCAATAGCCAACATATGCGGGATGATATCATTTGAAGAACTTCTCGAAGAAATAAATAGGGTGGCAAAACAACCTGAGGTTGAAGAGAAAATGGGATTCATGTTCTTCCCTTCTTTAGTAAATCACATGACCAGATCAGGGAGACATTACGAGGTTCCAAGCTCACTACCAGCAAATGACAAAGGTAAAGGCGTTGAAAACCTTCCTATACCAGATATGACCATCGAGGAGAGCAAGATCCTCGATCAACTAAAGAAAACTCAAGCTAACATCACTCTATGGGGGCTTTTCATGTCTTCCCAACTGCACAGAAACGCTTTAATCAAGTTACTCACTAGACCCATAGTTCCTCCTTCTACCACACCAGAAGAAGCGATAAATCTGGTCGAATCCCTGACCTCTACCCAAATGTTATCATTTTCTGAAGAAGAAATCCCCAGAATTGGGTCGAATCACAATCATGCACTCAACATCTCCGTCGAAGTTATGGGGAAGGCCGTGCCACTCTTCCTTATCGATAACGGATCCGCCTTGAACGTTTGCCCTTTGAGAACCTTCAAGTGTTTGGGCCTGAAAAAAAGAGACCTCGCTCCAACCTCCTTCACTGTGCGTGCCTACGATAATACCCGTCGAGAGGTGATGGGATCCATAAAACTTGTAATAGGGGTTGGCCCTATAAACCCTGTCGTTGAATTCCAAGTCATGGACATCCCAGCTTGTTTTAACCTGTTGCTCGGACGCCCCTGGCTCCACAATATTAAGGGTGTCTCTTACTCACTCCATCAAAATTTGAAGTTCTTCGCCGATGGGTGAGTCATCACCATTTTGGGCGACGACGAAAATGTCGAGGGTGCAAGCACCAGCAGTCCAATTCTTGAGATACAGCACGGGTCAAGTGATATGCTCCTATCAGGATTTCGAGTTGAGCCACTCCTACTCCCGGTAGGGGACGGTTTCAAAGAAAGGGTTTGTCCAGAATATGACCCTCATGGTAATGTTAATGTGATTCAGATGTTCAGAAGCATGCACTTCATGCCCGGACTGGGGCTAGGGCAAAGGCAGCAAGGGATACGTGAGCCCATCGAACTGAAGAAAGCTTTTCCTCCTTGTGGCTTGGGGTATCAACCATCAGAACGAGAGCTCAAAATGATCCGCCAGTCTCGACCAAAGAGAATATTAGACTGCATCCGAACTATCTCAGGAGACTCCTTAAATGTACGATACATCAAAGAAGGCGAGGACTTCCCTTTTTGCAGTTTTCCCAAACCATGGTATGACCACACAGACAAGAAAATGAGGTCGGGAATGGAGATCCTTTTCCAAGATATCTACCCATGGACCAAAAGTTTCCCACACCACGTGAAACCACTCATCAAAGATACAGAAGAGACTGAGGAAAGTGATTCCGAAGATTCCTTCAACTTATAGATACTGGGAGTGGCACTCTGCATGGTTCATTCAGGCATTACATCAATGGACCCATCCCATCTTATTAAAGCTTCTTATACTCCTCTCCTCAACTGGCATGCCGTGCCAGTTCTACCTCTTGAAATCTCCCCTAACCCCAATGTTTACCCTATTTATTCCTTTGTTCTCTATTCTTGCTCAAATGTAATCGATACCTCTTTTGATGAGGTTCTCAATGCTATTTTTCCTATCAATGAAATAAACGAAGATTTTGAGTATCTTGCTGTGCCTTACATTAACTGCTTGGATTCTAATCAAACTTTTGATGATGATGATTTTGCAAATGAACAATTCTTAACTGATCTAAATAAGGTTAATAATAAACAACATAACCGCGTTCAAGTTAATGAAGAAGAGACTGTCGTTATTAATCTCGGTTCTAATAGCCAACTGCGCAATATTAGGATAGGGGCCACCCTTGACGAGCATGAGCGTACACAACTCGGAGAATTGCTGAAAGATTTCGTGGATGTCTTTTCATGGACCTATGATGATATGACCGACATTGATCCTGAAATATCTCATCACGAGATCCCCACTCTCCCAGATTACAAGCCGATTAAACAAAAATTGAGAAAACTCTGCACCGAATGGTCGCTTAAGATCAAAGAAGAGGTGGTCAAACAGTTGAACGTGGGTTTCATTGGGGTGATCAAATATCCCACATGGCTAGACAACATTGTACCTGTGTCGAAATCAGGAGAGAAGGTTCGAATGTGTGTGGACTATCGAGATTTAAACAAAGCTTCTCCAAAGGATGATTATCCGCTACCCAATATCGACATGATCGTGGACAACACAACCAGTCATACTCTCAAGTCATTCATCAATGGGTTTATCAGATACAACCAGATCAAGATGCACCCCGACCACCAAGAAAAAACCGCATTCATCACCCCATGGGGAACCTTTTGCTACGCCGTTATGCCATTAGATCTCAAGAATGCTGGGGCTACCTACCAAAGGGCTGCCACAACCATCCTGCATGATCCGATTCACAAAGAGGTTGAGGTTTATGTGGATGATATGATTATCAAGTTCAAAACTAGAGAATGTCATGTTCTCGCTCTCCGAAAGTTCTTCAAACGACTGCAACGGTATCAAATGCGACTTAATCCACAGAAGTGTGTCTTCGGCGTTATAAATGGAAAACTCTTAGGATTCATGGTCAGCGAAAAGGGGATAAAAGTAGATCCTGCAAAGCTGAAGGCCATACTTGAGATGTCACCGCCACGAACAGAGAAATAAGTCCTAGGTTTTCTTGGGAAATTACAATATATCAATCGACCTCCATCTATGAACCAATCTTCAAGCTCCTCTAAAAGGATTCAACCAAGGTTTGGAATGAGGCCTGCCAAGAAGCTTTTGATCGAATCAAATAATACCTGACCCAACCTCCAGTGCTCATGCCACCACAGTCTGGTCTCCCTTTGCTCCTATACCTAACCATAATCGACACTACAGCTGGGGATTTGCTAGCCCAATATCTTGAAGACTCTCGCAAAGAAAGATCCATCTATTACGCCAGTCACAAATTATCCGGGTACAAAGTCAACTACACTACTTTGGAAAAGGCGTGTGTCGCACTTGTCTGGGTCACCCAAAATTTGTGACACTATATGCTCGCCTTCCCCATCAAACTTGTATCCCGAATGCATCCCATCAAATACCTGCTTGAGAAACCCACCTTATCCAGTCGAATGGACAGATGGTTGATGCTCCTAACCAAGTTCGATATCGTGTATTTCACACAGAAATATGTTAAAGGAAGAGCCATCTCTGACTACCTCGCCGATTACCCTGTAGAAGAAGCGGAGGTTCGGATTTTTGAATTCCCAGATGAAAATATCCTCTGCACCACTCAAGACCACCTTCGATGGAAAATGTTCTTTGACGGCGCTGCCAACAAAAAGGGATATGGCATTGGGATACTCCTGATCGCCCTAGATGACTCCCACACTCCCATCGCCATAAAATTGGATTTCCCTTGCACTAACAATATGACGGAATACGAGGCATGCACAGTGGGCCTCCAAGTTGCTCTCAAGAAAGGTATTCAATACCTTGATATCTACGAGGATTCTGCCCTTATCATCGGTCAAGTGCTCAGAAAGTGGAAAGTCAAGGACGAAAAGCTCCAACCCTTTCATGCCCAATTAGAAGAGTTAGCCTCCCATTTTCGAGATATCACCTTTCATTACCTACCCCGAGCAAAGAATAACCTTGTCGATTCTCTCGCCACCTTGTCCTCCATGGTCGACATGCCCGAGGGAATAACAATGACACAAACCGACCCATTGCTACCATATTGAGCTTGTCTCCACCGAAGATCCCAAACTAGCCGATTGCTGGTACTATGATATCTGGTGCCTCCTCAAATATGGTAAGTATCCCGAGGGTTCCAACAAGAAAGATCGAACAACTCTCCGAAGACTGGCCGCTAAGTACATTATTTGTCATAAAGCCCTACTCAATCGAAACCTCGATGGAACTCATCTACATTGTATTAATGGGGCTGAGATTGAGAAAATAATGCAGAAGATCCACAGCGGGGAATGAGGATCCCACATGAATGGTTACATACTCACCAACAAGATCATCCGACAGGGCTACTACTGGACCACCATGATCTAGGATTGCACCGCCTATGTCCGGAAGTGCCTCAAATGCCAACAATTCTCTAATCTTCAACACTTTCCTCTGCGAGAGTTATACAACATGACCTCTCCCTATCCATTCTCCACCTGGGGTATTGACTTGATAGGGAATGTTACACCAAAGGCTTCAAACGGACATGAGTTCATCCCGGTTTCCTACTTCACTAAATGGGTCAAAGCTAAGTCATACGTAGTATTGAACGCCAAGAAAGTGGCCAAATTCCTCAAGAAAAATATCATTTGCCTATATGGGGTCCCGCATGAGCTGGTATCAGATAACGGGTTGCATGTCAAAGAAGAAGTCACAGAAGTAATCAACGAGTATAATTTTCAGAGACACAAATCTTTTCCTTACCGACCTCAGACCAAGGGTGCAGTTCAAGCTGCCAATAAAAACCTCAAATCCATCATCACCAAGATGAATGAAAGTTGTAAGGATTGGGCTGACCGGATCCCGTATGCCCTCTGGGGCTATCAAACCTCAATTCGAACCTCTACTGGGGCTACCCCTTACTCCCTGGTCTACGGCGTGGAAGCAGTCCTACCTGTGGAGCTAGAAATACCCTCTCTACGTGTCATGCTCGAAAGCAAAGTTAGTGAAGAAGACTGGTGCCAAAGCCGTCTTGATGAGCTAGCCCTCCTAGATGAAAGAAGGTTAAAAGCACTGTACCACATATAGGGGTACCATCACCGAATAGCGCAATCATTCAATAAGAGAGTCAAGGATCGAGGTGTCCGAGAGGGAGACTTATCCCTCAAGGAGATAATAGAACCCATTTGGGACCCCAGAGGGAAATTCAAGCCCAATTGAAGCGGCCCCTACATTGTGAAGAAAATCTTATATGGCGGTGCCGCCATGCTCACTGACCTAGATGGGGAGGAGATGGCTCGTCCAGTCAATCTGGACCGTCTCAAGAAATTCTACCCCTAGTTCGAAATCTCGGCGCGCTACGACTCTTCTCATCCCCCTTCTATTCTAAAAATAAAAAAATAAAATAAAAAATCTTCCTTTCCCCTACCCAGAACTACGTGGGCCTGATCCTCTGCAAAAAACTATTTTGCAAATAAATAAAACATTTTCAAAAACCCCAGAGGTACGTAGGCAGCTCATGCACCTCACATGAGTGCGACCCTTTCTTTTTCACAAAGTACTATTCTTTTCTTACCTCCGAGAATGGCGGTTCATTCTAAAAATACTTGAACAAAAGGATTATGTATGCCTTAGCGATCAGTATAGATAATTCAAAATACAAAATTCATCGAGAGGCATAACTGGATGATCAGAAACTTGTTTATTTCATTAATAAGAAAATTCAGAACGGATTACATAAGAAAAAGGAATGGATAACTCCCTTCCGCATTACCATAAAAGCTAAATATAATCCCCACATCTGTTATACAAATAAACTCTCCAAGAGTCCTACCCACAGCCACCAGAGGAGCCTTCACCCTCATCATCTACATCCGGAGGTCCCCAAGTTTCCCCTGCCTGAATAGAGTGCCATAAACATTCCATAGATCGATGAGACTTAACCATCTTCGAAAAAACCACAACACCCCCTTCCATGGTGTTAGATAAAACAAACCATATTTGTCCAGTATCTACTGCCAACATCTTGCTGACTACTTTCCTCCACAACCACTTCATATAATCTTTGAGGACATGCCAAACCTCCCCGATAAACTGAGAGGAACGGGTCGACGGACGCTGATTTTCCCACAGAGATCCAAGCAACAGACGCAAGCGCTCAGTCAAATCTTCTACCGGAAAGAAATTTGAGCTCCGGGGGGGCACGACCTGCGCCCAGCCGAATTGGCGCAAAAGCCGCCAAGGTAAATAAAAATAGGTCTGTATGAGACCAACCAGCTGCACATATGAATACTCTCCTAGCTCCAGAATGGGCTGCAATGGCCCCACCAAGGCGCTGACCAATACATCCCAAGAGCCCCATGCTCCACAAGCCAACTTTCCCAGTTCTCAACATACAGGCCAACGCTGATGAAGTAGCGTGAAAAGAAGTTGGGTACGACCGACAAGGGATACTCCAGAGGAGTCGTAAAGCGGAATCTTTCAGACAACCACATAAACAGCGTCACAGGGCTACCCCTCAAAAGTCAGAACGGCCTTCTCTCCGGGCATCCAGGCCATTCAGGGTCTCCGCCAGTATCACCACCGCAGGATTACGACGATATGATATCCATGAGGTAATGGCTACAAGTTATGGGTCCACTTGCATTTCCCCAGTCACCAGCAGCAAGTTGGAAACCAGACCCAAACCAATGGCTCCAGCATAGCTAGTATCACCTACTTCCCACAAATGCACAGACGGCAGTACCGCCGGGAGGGAGATCATTCCTCCAGCAACCAATGATCTAGCCGCCAAAGGTGAAATAGGAAGAAGCCCGACCAACAAATACCTAGGAGAGCGGGAAAATTCGGGCAAAGCCACAGCAACACTGGGATTTACACCCAGCATGGCAGAAAATTCCTCATAGGTAAGATAAACTTCTTCCAACCCAAAGCAGAATACATGGTCTTCGGGGTACCAGAATTGTATCGCCACTATTAGCACGTTCCACTCAAGAGGTCGATTGCGCCACAAGGAGACTCTGCGCATGTTTAAAGCATCATAGTCGACATTATAACAGCACATAGCTTCCAAGGCTTCGAGGTAGTTTTCAAACTCGGTGCTACCAGGGAGAGACATCTTGCAAGGCTAAGAGATAATGCATGAGTGGGTAAGAATGCAAAGGTGTGATGAAAACACTCCACCCTTCCCCCTTTTTATACTTGAAAACCCTCACAAGGGACATCATCCCTGCAAAAATCGAAAGGAATCCTACCCCACAAGGTACCAAAGGCTGAAGAGGGTACCATTCAAAGCTTTCAATTAATGGGACTGGACTGAACTGCCGATAGGCAGGTCAGGGTGCTTGCCGCTCTGCAACCCCCCATTTTTGGAAATTTCCCCCTTTTCCTCTTTTGTCAAATCAGAAAACTCAATAAAAATAAATTGATATTCTCAACAGAATTTTAAGAATCCCTTTTTTCTCCTTATATAATTTTCCTTTTTAATTAAAAACTTTCCTTCAAAAAATTTCAAAAAAATATTCCTTTTTACGGTCTCAACAGCAAAGTAAAAAGCACATGCATTCATTCATCATTAATAAGAAATAATAAAAAAACTCCATTGCATTGCATATATTTGTGTTATGTGTTACATCAATTTTGCAGGAAATAAAAAGAAAAAGAAAAAAATATCGGGACTCAGCCCGAACCCACATTCTCTCTCTCTCTCTCACTAAGAGCTTCCACCCCTGCGACGTGCTCTTTTCCCCCTACGGCAAGATGACGCACCACCACTACCCGAGCCAGAGTCCTCTCCAGATGAGGCAGACGGAACCAAGCAAGAAGGAACAGGATCTGCGTCCTGAATGTGAGCAGTCGCTGAAGATATCCAGTCCCTATTATCCCTTAGCCAAGTGGTCGACACCCGAACTTGCTGCAAGAAAAGGCAAAATCAGTATCAAGGCAAGGATGACCAAAAACAGAAAAGAAAGAGAGAAAAGAACATAAAGGTATACCACAGGTCGGAGGACCTCCTCTATCAAACCCAACTCCTCTGGATCCATCGCATGAGGACGGTGCAACATAGGCACCATCCCTCCATCATCCCGTCAGATGTTGTACGAAGGGGTATGCAACTGCACAAAAGGGACCTCTGAAGTCACCGCCGTCGCAGATGCCGATGGACCACCTCCGCTATGGGAATAACCCACCGCCCAACTCGAACCTGCAGGAGGGAAAGGCAGGGCATCATGTATGCTGGGTGCCATCAACCAGCTCGTCACAAAATCCATATAGTCATACGGCGCAGCCGTATCGGTGTATAGCAAGTAGGACTCGCCAATCATCGTCGCGATCCTCTCATCCTCTGACAGCACTCGCTCCCGCCTCATAGACGTAGGAGGTTGTGAGAGTGACACCACCACCTCCTCCTCATCAATCTGACGAATCACCCTCTCCCCGAGGTACCAGGAATGACCGAACTCATGCTCCAGCAAGCGCCTCATCCGTGCATTCACCCCGGTCAACCCCACATCCTGAATGGTTGTCCCCCAGGGATAAAAGGTCACCTAAAAATCTCCAAGCGAGCATAAATCAATACAAGATCAGAAGGTGCAAAAACCAAGACTCAAATGGAAAGAGTCTTACCCTACCACTGGTAAAGTCATTCAAGACCTGACGCACCGTCTCCAGGGAGAGAGATCCCTTCGATTCCCGATTGGCCTTACATCAATGATACAATCGGCAGAAGTCCCCAACGGTATCGTCCTTCAAAGAGATCAGTGGGGTATTGCACCCAATCACCTCATAGAACCACGGCTGAATTTGCAAACAAAAAGAGACGCATAAGTAAAATGTGAATGCATTAAAGGAAAATGTGAATGCATAAAAAGAAAATGCGCAAATTAAAGAATACCTCAAGAAGGTACGTGGCCCCAGTAAAAGTCTGCCGACAGCACCGGCTGAATGCATCCAGAGAAGAGTAAAGGGTCGCCAAAGTCAGACTCCCCCAATCATAGAAGGGGATGTTCGAAAACATCCTCAGGTACAGCAAGAACCACAAATGGATGACGTCGTCGCTCGACGCCACCATGAAACCTCCCAACACCAGCAGAATGAATAACCGGGCCATCTGCCTCACTTGCAGCTCGTCCTCCACATCAATCTCCCTACCCAATAGAACGTTCTTCAGCAGGGATAGCCGGATAGAATCTCCAGAAACTATCCTCCTTACATCACCAAGTTCCGCATGCACTGCCTCCGGTCTCACCCGTAAAGAGCGATCCACCTCTATCTGCTCTCCATCAAAATCTATCCCCTGCAGCTGCTGCACGTCTATGGGAGTCACAGTCATCTCCCCGAAGCCGAAAGGAAAGGTGTGGGTAGTGTCCCACCACCTTTCTCCCAGAGCGCACAAGACCACCGTCGAACAAGCCCTCTCATCCAGTGCCGATGCCAATCTCCCAAAACCCGCTTATGAGACCACCCAGCGCACCAAAGGTGGGAGATGCTCCCAAACATCCTTTAGCCCCGTTGTCCCACGGGCACGCATGTTCTTCAAAGAAATATCAGACTGGCAAAAAGAAAAGTCTCATCAAAAGTCAAGAAAGAAAAATCACCAGAAAGAGAAGAATGCCAAAGGTCGGGTTACTTACATAACCACCAGGGATCACTCTCGAAGAGCGATGACACGATGGCTCCCGCAGCAAAGTCCGCTCATTCGCAACAGGCTCAAAAGCATCAAAGGAGTTCTCACTCCCCAAAGCAAGGGGTACCATGCCCCTCCAATCCATATTTGCCCAGTCTTCAATGGTCAACCACTCCCGGTGGACTACAGTGCTCACAAAGGTGACCATTTATTGAAGATCAGAATTCTAAAACGATTTGCAGAAGACTCGCAGAGAGAGAAAGCAAAAAAAAGATGTGAAAAAAATGAAGGGATTCACTCCCTTTTTATAGGATGCCAAGCGCCATGCCGATCGGCACTGACTCCTCACCTTCTCGAGGTAGCCCAAAAGTCTGTGCCACTGCCGAATGGAACCCCTCATACCATACCGACCGGCACCCCACCTTAAATTTCATACAGAAATTCCCAAAAAATACCAGAAAGCCCCGAAACATCCTCAGAAAATTCCTAAAAATCCCAGGATGGATTTTGAACATTTTCACTAAGAAAATTTCGCGTTCCTTCTAGCGGAACCCCTTATTTCCCCAGCGGAATCCTCAAAAACCAAGTGAAAACTCCTCCTGGCAAAGCTCCGGAGGATCCCTAAGGATCACCTGATCACTTCCCCCAGCGGAATTCTCTTACAGCACCAAAATAGGTTGTTCCCCCTGTGAGGTCTCCTAAAGGCTTCCCCAACTATCAGCTCCCTAGCTCAAATTAAAATCACAAAGCACCTTCTTCTGCAGAATCAAAATCAAATCTTTATCCACTCTTGGGTCAGAATTGGCCCCGGTCTTGGATCGTCACCTGAGTTAGGTTAGAATTGACCTCGGTCCTCGATCGTCACCACTCTTGGGTCAGAATTGGCCCCGGTCTTGGATCATCACCTGAGTTAGGTCAGAATTGACCTCGGTCCTCGGTCCTCGGTCATCACCACTCTTGGGTAAGAATTGGCCCCGGTCTTGGATCGTCACCTGAGTTAGGTCAGAATTGACCTCGATCCTCGGTCGTCACCACTCTTGGGTTATAATTGAACCCGGTCTTGGATCGTCACCTGAGTCAGGTCAGAATTGACCTCGGTCCTCAGTCGTCATCACTCTTGGGTTTGAATTGGCTCCGGTCTTGGAACGTCACCTGAGTTAGGTAAAAATTGACCTCGGTCCTCGTTCGTCACCACTTTTGGGTCATAAGTGGCCCCGATCTTGGATCGTCACCTGAGTTAGGTCAGAATTGACCTCGGTCCTCGGTCGTCACCACTCTTGGGTTAAAATTGGCCCTAGTATTGGATCGTCACCTGAGTTAGGTCAGAATAGACCTCGGTCGTCGATCGTCACCACTCTTGGCCAGAATTTGACCCGGTCTTGGATCGTCACCTGAGTTAGGTCAGAATTGACCTCGATCCTCGATTGTCACCACTCTTGGGTCAGAATTGGCCTCGGTATTGGATCGTCGCCTGAGTTAGGTCAGAATTGACCTCGATCCTCGGTCGTCACCACTCTTGGGTCAAAAGTGGCCTGGATCTTGGATCGTCACCCGAGTTAGGTCAGAATTGACCTCGGTCCTCGGTCGTCATCACTCTTGGGTCAGAATTGGCCTCAGTTTTGGATCGTCACCTGAGTTAGGTCAGAATTGACCTCGGTCCTCAATCATCACCACTCTTGGGTTAGAATTGACCCCGATCTTAGATCGTTACCTGAGTTAGGTTAGTATTAACCTCGTTCCTCGATCGTCACCACTCTTGGGTCAAAATTGACCCCGTTTGTCACCTGAGTTAGGTCAGAATTGACCTTGGTCCTCAGTCATCATCACTCTTGGGTCAGAATTAACCTCGGTCTTGGATCGTCACCTGAGTTGGGTCAGAATTGACCCCGGTCCTCGATCGTCACCAATCTTAGGTCAGAATTGACCTCGATTATCAAACCTTTAACCTAAGCTCGCAGATTAGGCTTTGATCCACAGAATTAATCATCCCCAGCACACTCCTTAGGTCCTCATAATCGGCCTCGACCCTCTGAATCGGTCATACTCCCTTAAAAGCATCATATGGTGTCTATTCGACGGTCATCATTTGTTCCAAACTCACCCGTCGAGGGACTCTATAGACACCCCATTCTGTTACCCCCCAACTCTCCTTAGGTCCCTAGTACCTCCCCTCATCACTAAAAACCTAGGTCATGTCCCGAGTACTAACTTAGAAGCCATCGGGCACTTCCCGACTCAGTTTGACCAAAAAGTCAAACTCTTCATCTCGACTGAGACTAAATGAATCTTTTAAGGTCACTGAATACCCTTTCCAACGGTCCACCCCGTGCGCGATTTTGATTTACCATGCGGACGAACGGTCCGTTTGCATCCAAAACTTGACCCAGAGGCCACCGGGCTCTCTCGGGCTCTGTTTGACCTAAGTCAACTCTTCAGCTCAATCGAGGTTGAATGAATCTTTGAAGGTCACTAAATAACCTTTCCAACGGTCCATACCGTGTGCGATTTTGACTTTCAATGCGGACGAACGATCCGTTTGACTCCAAGAGGTCATCGAATGCTTCTCGGGCCCAGTTGACCAAAGTTAACTCTCTAAACCGGGTTAAACTCTTTGGAATGTCAAAGTACATCTCCTAACCTTTCCAACGGTTCTCCCCGTGCACGATTCAGACTTACCATACGGACGAACGATCCATTTGCGTCCGAACGATTCCCCGTCCAATGGACCAATAAACGCTTTCGAGCCATATTTGACCCAAAGTCAACTCCTAAACTCGGGAGAGGTCCAAAGGACTTTCAGAGGTATCTTAATTACCTTTCCAACGGTATGACCCGTGCGCGATTCTGACCAACGGTTTGCCCTCGGTGGCCGATTTTTTGAAAAAGCCTGAAGCGCACTGCCAAATGGCAGGTTCCAGATCTGCCTATCGGCACCTGCCAATAGGCAGGAATAGGTATATGCCGATTGACACTTACCTAGGCCTATAAAAGGATGCCTTCACCTAATTTGCAAGGGGGGCCCAGATATGATAAAAATCTCTCTCATCGAATCCCATAAACCTCTCTCGAAGGCAGCGTGATTTCAACTTCCAAATCCCTTTTTTACTTCATCCTTTTCATCAAACTTGGTGAATTAGCCACTCTCCATCATCATCCAAGCGCAAGGGCTTCTCTCCAACATTCAAGATCAAGCTCAAGATCTTCAAGAAGGTCCAACTTTCTCAAACTCTCTCTTAAATTCTCTTAAATTCCCAATAACTTGTTTTCTTACTTAGAACTTTTATTATCTCATTTCACACATCCTAAATATACTTTTTATTTAGTATTATTTCACATCTCATATTTTCATATAAATAAAAACCCCAAAAAAACAAGAAAAAGAGGGTTTGCTCATAAATTTTAAGTAGGGATTCTCACATTTTTTTCACACTTTTCTCATAACTAAAACACTTTTTCTACACACACACACACATTCACAAATAAGAGATCCCCATTTGGATTTATGGGATAAACCCCACCCCTCATTTTGTATGCGAACTACGTGGACTTTGATGCCTTTATAGGCTACGTAGGCATCTCGGGGTAAAACTCGAGACTCGAGTCCTTTTTCTCACTTTTTCTCTCATTTTCTATCTTCTCTAAATCCATTTTCCTTATACTCTATATACTTGTTCTTAGTGACGTCTTACCCCATATGCGTTATCGTTTCGTTATAACGATCAACGTAAGGGTAATCGCGTAAATCTTACTTTCTAATATTATTCTTATACCTTCCTACGGATTACTCGCTTTATCTTTTCCATGATACAAGTCGAGGATATCTATCTCCATTCTATATATACACATGCACACATATCACAGGGGGGGGAGGAATATAAAGGAAAATAGCAAATATCCATGAGAGACCAAAAGGGAAGAATGGGTGACGAGCACCTTCCCATTTCGTAACTAATCCTCTGAACCCTTCTCGAATCATTTGGTTTTGCACGCACTATTATGTCTTTGGATGCCATCCTTCGGGGTGGTTTCCCCTTTTTCTTTTGTCTGTTTTGAGTAAAATAGACTGGAGACTCTGAATCTCTCTACATTTTTACATCACATCTCAAACGGCGCAGGTCGAAGCGCTCCCGAGAGGGATGCGCGGGACCCGAAGGATCATTTTCCTCCACAGTGGGGATCGGGGATGGCCACACCACCAGATCCCACTTTATGAGACAGACCAGGATAAAATCTCCTTCATAACTCCTATTGGGTTATACTGTTACAAAGTCATGTCGTTCGACCTCAAGAATGGAGGAGCGACATATCATCGACTGGTCACTAGGATGTTAAACTAGAAAATGGGAGAAATAATGGAGCTATACATCGACGAAATGCTCATCAAAAGTAAACTCAAGGGAGGCCATCTCTCAAACCTAACAGAAACCTTTAAGATCCAAAGGAAATACCGGATGAAACTTAACGCTATTAAGTGTTCGTTCGGCGTCCATTCGGGAAAGTTCTTAGGATACCAGGTCAGCAAAAGAGGGATTTAATCAAACCCTGATCAGATCAACGCCATTAGAAAAGTCCAGCCCCTGCAGACGATTAGAGATGTCCAGAAGTTTATCGGTATGCTCGCTGCACTCAACCGCTTCATCTCTATGTCTTTCGAGCGTTGTCGGTCGTTCTTCCAACTGTTGAAGAATGATAAGGACCTAGTATGGAACAATGACTTCTCTAAAGCCCTGGAAGAACTCAAGTCTTACCACAGCAACACTACACCAAAACGCTCATTTAGTAAGAGACTATTTTTAATATTACTAACAGTATTTTACCATTACTATTTCTTACAGTAAAATACCGTTAGTAATATTAGAAAAGTGTTACTAATATTAATTGAATATTTTAAAAGTAATTATTTTTCTTAAAAAGTAGGTTAAAAGTTTTCTCCAAGGATGACTCTCTCCAAAACTTTCCCAAACTCGAAGCTCTTCAAACCGTGAAGCAAAATCTCGACCTAGGGTTCCAAAACTTCACACCTTCAAATCTTCGAATCTTCAAATCGCAACTCAAATCTTCATACCTTCAAAGCTTCATACCTTCAAACTGTGACCCAAATCAAGACCTAGGGTTCTTCGAAGCTCTCCCAATCGCGACATCCTTGGAAGAACTAGGTACGTTTCTCTCTCTCTCTCTCTCTCTCTCTCTCTCTCTCTCTCTCTCTATATATATATATATATATATATATATATATATATATATTGTGGTATTTTTTCTGGTGGTTATGTGTTATGGTGGTTAACATTAGGAATTTCTTACTTTGTTGTTTTCATGAGCAGTGCATATGTGCCAATATACGACAGATATTATTTTTGGCAAAAAAAATGTTCAAATTTAGTCATGTGATGTATGGCTAGTGTTTGTTATGATTCTTATAGAAACTTAGTCTCTTTAATAGTCATGTTGGCCATGGAAATGATTTATAACCTATACATTATAAGTTGGTGATGAACGGTTTGGGTATTTGCCTTGAATTTTATTTGTCCCTAAAGCTAAATCATTGACCAAATAGTGTTTGTATTTTTTGACACCTGTAAAATATTTGCATATTTGAGCTATTAACTTTTAGTGTGTTTTGATTGTATTATAGGTTTTAGATGTTGATCTATTATGGATAATGCATATGGTATCTGATGGTCAGAGAAGAAGAGTGCAAATATGTATGGGTCTTTTAAAGCCATTCAAGGTAGTTGCCACTTTTCCCTGAATTTTTATCAACTTCCAAAATATGTTCCTTTCGAATGCATAACATCTCACCTTGATTAAATTCTTGAGTTCTACCTATACGTTGAGGATGAACTCCACGCCATATAAAGGGTTGTAATAGTGGATCCTGTGTGCAGTTTGAGTTTTATTGGTTTCCAATTTTACTACGTGAATTTGTTTCGATGGAAATGAATTCACTGAATATCAGAACTTGTTTAGATTTAATTTCCAATCCGTTAATGATTTGAATTAAAGTTAGACGAAAGTTGGTGACTGATTCACTTAAAGTACTTAAAGTAACATTGAAAATATTGAAATGTCGGGTTTAAATTGACACAAACACCAAATTTCAGGTTGTTGAGAGCATTGTAATCAAAACGTGTACACAACAACATTTTCCAGAAAAATGAATCAATATACACTTAAAACAAAGACCACAGAATTGTATACTTCATCATAGTAACCTGAGCTGCAGTGCAATCAGCAGCAATCAGAGAACTCAGACGCTGACAGCATCGACAAAGATAGTACCAGATTCAAATGAAGGTTATCAAATGGGTTTCCTTATGCTACCTTGCATCCAGTGGTATCCTTTATGCTAAACGTTTTCTTTTTGTTCTGGTAGGTCTAATGACACATTTTTGTGAAGCAACAGTGCATACACAAGAACTGTTATATCTATTAGTCAAATGTGAAAATAAAATTCATAACTGTTAGGTGGCACTAAATCATTTTCCTTTTAAATTTTGTTTTCTTATTGTGATAATTACTTTAGTGCTCACCCTGTAATTAAATTCTGGATCATCAACAGCATGTTAGTCTGTGAAAATACATATGTGAATTGAAGTTTTGGGTTTGATATGCAATAGATGTAACTTGCTTTTCTAGTGCTATAAAGTTTGCTTGCCTTTCATTTCTAATCAAATTAACTGCTTATTTTTGCTACAGCAACAATGCCATAGGCTCATGGACAAAAGTAAAAGGTAGTGGCACTGAATTTGAAGGTCCTCGACCTATTAGACGGGTACTGACAATGCGCTTTCTATGATCTCTCAAACTTACTTGTTTACGAATGATATGATTTTTTTTGGTTTGGATTGAAATTGATATCATCATATATTTTCTACTAATTTTATCACTTGTAGGACCTCATGAATAATACGGATTTTTACTGATCATAGAAATGGTTTTGATTCAAAGTCATTTTAATGTAAAATACAGAGTTGCTCTAAGACATAAACATGGGGAATGTGCAGCCCTGCTGAACCCTTCATCTGCCAAACCTCTTGTGTGTCCATCGCCAACATACATTTAAATCAATTCTAGAATTGATTTAAATAACCAGGAGTGTGATGATGTGATACAAAGAACCTGACTTTATTTATATTGTACTTGACCCATCAAAAAATACAATCACGATCATTGGTGAAGACGGTCAGGTAAAAATCATTAAGAATGTAAAGAAGTTCAGAAGCAGTGCACCAATAACAAGTGTAGGTCCTCCAAAGGAAGAGAAAAAGGATGAGAAGAAAGAAGCTTTACCTTCTCCTCCGTAGACTTGTCAAAAATTTGATGTTTGGTACGTGATTGGTGAAGATTATTATAATCCGTGTCATATTCTATAATTGAAACGACCTTTATGTTTCTAGTATGTTTTTAAAATTTCATGTGTCTTTCGTATTAAAACTATCATCTCTGGTTTCAAAGTTCTCATGTTGAATTCAATGATCTCCTTCCTATTTTCTGCAGACTTGATAATGAGTTGATTATCACCAGTTAAGTCATGTTCTTTTTTTTTAATCTTAGTGACTTTTTACATATTGTATAAATACTGTTTCAAGCATTAGATAAACTTGATTTAAAACAAGTTCAAAAATGGATCTCGGGAAATTGAAAGGAAATTTATAAAGATCATCGTCTACAACCAATTTTATCTTGAGTCTTGAGGTAGTAGGGTATAAGGCTATGACTGAAATGATAATTGACCGTCTTTTTAAATTGTTTATATTATTTTATATAGTCTTTTGTGATGAAGTTAATAACGACCCATTTAGGATCTCGGGAGGAGCTGGCAATTCCAGAGTTTTCCAAATCTTTATTAATCATTCCTAAGGTCCTTGTGGAGATATGAAGTCATAATATATCTTTACCTTCATCCTCATTATGATTTTCAAGGTGGCCATTTATGACATGCGTTTTTTGCAGGTGCTTGTCGTCAATGCTGCAAAGGATGCCATCGAGTTAGTAGCAAAATTACATGCTTATCACCATACTACACAAACCAAGGCAGATAAGAAGCATTTATCAAGGTAGTCTTGGGCTTCTCTAGGATCTGTTTGGTTTAAAGTGAAATATGTTTAACCCTTGGTGAATATTATTTACACCTGTCCATAGATGAAGTATGCACGATATTTTGTACAAAATTTCTTAATTATAACATGTACACTTCTTTACAATTTTATACGAACAAAAAATCAAACTCCGAATAGGTGAAAAAAGATTTTTGAAATTATATTTTTCACTTAAACACGTGTTGATCATTAATTTTTGAAATTATATAACGGTCGTATTATGTGGAGTGTTTAAAATCCCTACTTTGGAAAATTCTGTCCTCCCATATGCTATTTTAGTTTGCGTATAATGTATTCATTCCAGTCTTATCCTCTTATAGTAATGTTATAATCTATATTTGTTGTTACCTTTATTTTGGTGTCTCTTCTTTATTCTCCATTTGCTCATGAATCATATGTTGATGTACTTTTATGACATCAATAATTAAACAAGTCAATTGGATTTTTTATACGTTTTCTTCATTGTAACCTCACTGATTTTAGTTTTGCCATTTATCTTGTGATTTGTTTTCATTGTAGAATGGTAATGCTTCTGGTGAAGGAAGTGACAAAATCCATTGGGATACTGAAGATGAACTAGACATTGAGAACATACCCTTATCTTCCAGTTCGTGTTTAAAAACTCACAATGGAGTATTTATTGCTGGTAATGGGGAGGTAATTGTTATAGCCACCACTTTAGTAAGATTTCATTTTTGGTTTTGGCACATTATTGTTTAGTGGGTGAATTACTATTAAATGATAAGTAAACACTTTTGAATCTCCTTATTTTTTCTTTTACCCATCTAAGTTGTTGGAAAATTTCATGAAAGGTTATGAGTCTGCGTACGCATATTATTATGAGGAGGTTACAATGAATTTATAGCCTTGAGACTGTACATATGAAAAGGTAATGCGCTGTTATCTAGTAGACATATAAATATGTACAATAACAATGCGCATTTAATGAGTAGTCGCCTTTTTGGTTTTCTTGATTGGATGCTCTGCGCGCTAAGTAGCTCGGTAGGCTTAAGTATCTCAGACCGCCTAAGTTGCTCGGTAGGCTTAAGTAGCTCGGTGAAAGTATGTTGTTCGTTGACAGTATTTGTATTTACTGCGTATATTGACATGTGTCTTCATATGATTGGTTCACTTCAGCTGACTAAATTTAGTATCAACAGGTTGGTTTAAAGAAATCAGAAAATTCACCGTCTTTAGATAAAGATGAAAATATTGGTACCCTTTTTCAATAATTTTCTCTCTTTATTTCATTCTTGTATATCGAACCATATCCCTGCACTAATTCTCCCCCCCCCAAGAGTTCACTAGTTAACTAATAACCAAATCAGTATGGGAATTAAACTTCACGTTTTGTAAAAATTATAGAAAATAGTAGGTATTAGAAAGTCTCGACACCAGAGAAAATATTCCATTGAGGTTGATACTGACGTACTTCGAGACAAGTTCAATGATACTTCTACTACACCCGTTGAAGATTCCATAATCCATTCAATCCCTCTGATGCTTATGGCTCTCCTTACAGTTCATATCAAGTGCAATGTACATCTCGAATTGAACAGAATATGAGGGAAGAATGGGCAGCTACAAGCATCCAAACATCTTTTCACGAATTTTTGGTATCAAACTGCTTAACTTCTTTACTTTAGCTGTTTACATGTGAAAACTATATGATATTTTCATCGAGTCCCTTTCTCTTTTGACATAAGAACTTAGTGGGAAGATTTGTTGACCTTTGTTCCTTTTGTATGAGGTTAAATCTTTTATTGTCTTACCAAACTTCATTTAAGTTTTTACTAGGCCTGCTATTGCGATATTTCATCTTTGTGGTTCTCAGGTTACAAACTGATATAGCAATTATAGATTTGATTTCATAATCAACCTTTAAGCTCCAGTGCACATTCAGCGATAGATCTAGAGTTCCATAAACTAATTCTTTAAAATGAATAGAGCGAGTAGCAGAATTTTGAATTTTACCCTTGGGGATTAGTTAGGTGCTCGGCCTTGGTGCACAAATCATAAAAAATGGAAAATAAATGAACAATCATTTTCATTGATTACTCGGGTAGTTGTTTGTTAACGAGTTGTCATCTCCGTGTAGAGCTTTATTATTAATCTAATTGTCTTTTGAATGTTGCATTTATTTTGGTTCATTTCTGTCTTTACAAATTAAGAAAATTGAGGGATTGAAGCATAAGAAAGCACATTTGACGGAGATCCAGGTCAATCATGGGACCGTTGCACAGAAAGTGGATTTTGCTTACGGATTCTTTGAGAAGCAGGTTCTTATGGATGCCATTTTTCAGAAGGATAAGATGATTGACATAATTGGTGTGACAAAGGGTAAAGGTTATGAGGATGTCATCACTCGTTGGGGTGTCACCAGCCTTCCCCACAAGACATGCACAAAGGGGTCTGCAAAAGGGGGCTTGTATTAGTGCCTGGCATCCTGATCGATTTTCATACGCAGTTGCAAGGGCCACGAAGAATGGAAATCATCACCAAACTTAGATAAACAAGAACATATATAGGTTTGACATGGTCGGACAGGAATCCCGCATTGCTCTCACTGAGTTTGACAGGTTAATCACTTTTTCGGTTGATTTTGGCAAGTTACTTCTTATATTATATGCTCTCTTAGTGAACTTTTACGTTTTGAATTTTTACGTTTTGAAAAATGGTGAAGAAAAAGAGTGGGATATGAACACACATTTTTTTACACAATGGAAAATGTCTTAGCATTAGACGATGTAATCATGTCCTAACATCGGTTCTATATCAGAGTTTATCTTCTTAGTGAATCTGCATTCATTTTTTTTTTTGCTTTTATATGCTCTCCCAGTGAACTGCTTATCCATTTTTTTCTTTCTTTTTTAGAAATCTCAAATTCTCAATAATATTTCTTGCTTCTAATTGGAAAATATTATAGGTAAAACCTTGTTGTTCTATTTGAAAAAAAGATGAATTGTTTTAACTTTGATTTCATATCAATTAATAGGTAATATGGATGAGAAATGATCGATAGGATTTTGTATGATATTCTCATTCAAGAAGGGCATGAAGTTGACTCCTATATTCCTCGAGATAAAGGAAACCGAATGATCAAAAGGTTTTTCTTTGCAGAATGTGAAACTAAGGAGATTGCATTTTTTTGCTGTCATACTTCTCTATCTACTTGTGACACTCTACAACCGAGCATTGAAATTTATAGTGCGTATTTGAGATCTATTCCTTAAACTAGTTGAAGCACATACATGTTTTATATTTCACTGTCCTTTGGTGAATGCAATAAGTATGTTTTATATTTTACTATCCTTTGGTGAATGCAATAAGTACTTTTAACTCTTTATTGCCTTTATCTAGTGTCGGTTCCTGTATATATTATGTTTTAATAGCTTTTATTTATTTGGAAAATGCTTTTGAGCTTTCATCCAACTCCTGAATTATCTAGAAGGTGATATATTCTTCTCCTGTTGAGTTTATTTATTATTTATATCCTTTTTTTCAAATCCTTTGGCATAAATGGTTTATTTTGTTTTCTTTTTCCTACTCCCCTCTGATATGCTTAATGACCTTTTTTTTACACTGTACCAATTCGCCTAGAATAAAAGCTTTCATTCTCCCATGTGGCATCTTCTTATATTGTTGATCCCATCTCACATACACTCTTCTTGGCTGCTTGAGGTTCAATGAAGCTATGTGTGCCCCCACCATCAACTAAAATTGACAATGGAAATGGTAAGGGATTGGCCAAAGGTTCTGGATTTGGGGAAGGGCCTTGGATTATGGGAGGGCCCTTGAAAAATATATTTTTTTAAATATGTACTAAGATTAGTAACATAATTTTACCGTTACTAATTATGAATTTTACAGTTACTGTTAATAACATAATTTTACCGTCACTAATTTTGATATTTCTGTTATTATCAATAACAGAACTTTACCGTTACTAATTCTGAAATTTTTCGTTACTATTAGTAACACAACTTTAGCGTTATTAATTCTGAATTTTACCGTTACTGTTAGTAACATAATTTAACCGTTATGAATTTTGAATTTTACCGTTACTATTAGTAACAGAATTTTACCCTTACTAATTCTAATTTTTTCCGTTACTATTAGTAACATAATTTCACCGTTACTAGCTTCGTGCTCCTTGCCTTTTTTCTAACAGAAAAATTATGTTACTAATATATTTAGTAATGGTAAAATTGTGTTACTAATGGCGTGTTTTGGTGTAGTGCAAGCCACCCTTGTTGGTGATTCCAAGTGAAAGTGACCCTGTATACCTTTACCTTGCTGTGTCAGACCATAATGTGAGCTCCTCTTTGGTATACGAGAAGGAAGGAGGCTAACACCTGGTCTACTACGCAAGCAAGACGCTTCTTGATGTTTAGCAATGTTATTTTCCCCTAGAGAAGCTCGCCTATGCCTTAGTGGTAGCCTCGAGGATGGTGAAGCATTACTTTGAGGCTTATTCCATCATCGTGATCACTTCGCATCCCCTCAAAGATGTTTTAAGAAAATTGGATCTATCTGACTGCCAAAGTTATCGGTAGAGCTTAGAATATTCGATATCCACTTTCAACCAAGAACAACAATCAAGGGGAAAATTCTAGCAGATTTTATCGCAGAGTTCACGGGGAATATGCCTACTGCCCAATTAGAAATTGAGCAGCCAACAGAAGAGGAAGCAAAATCCTTCGACTAGACCCTTTAAGTTGACGGAGCCTCCAACTCCAAGGGGCAGGAATAGGCATTGTATTGGTTACCCTAGAGAATATTGTGCTCGAATAAGGGATCAGGCTAGGATTTGGAGCCTCCAACAATGAAGCGAAATATGAAGAGCTAATTGTCGGCCTGCGCAAAGCACAATTGCTAGGGAAAAATGCCTTCGGGTATTTGGTGATTCAAAGCTAATGTCCAAGCAGATAGGTGGAGACTTCAGCGCCAAGTATGAGAGAATGGAAGCTTACCTCACTGTTGTCTAGGAACTTATGGAAAAGTTTGATAGAGTTGATGTTCAGCAGTTCCCTAGGGGCAGAACAGTCATACCGACGCCTTATCAGCTCTAAGTTCCACTATTGACTCTGATTTAAGGAAAACCATTCACACATAATTCCTCACCCAACTAAGCATCAACCAGCCAGTCGTAGAGCAAGTCCTCCATATAAAGAAGGCACCCAATTGTATAGATCCTATCATGACTTATCTACAGAGCAACACACTGCCAGACGATAAGAAATTGACACACTAAATAAGAGTCAAGGCTTCTCGCTTTCACTTATCTCCTGAGGTAAAACTCTATAGAAAGTCTTTCACTGGCCCCTACCTCAACTGCGTTCACCCAGAAGATGTCGATCAGTTTCTTAGTGAACTTCATGAAGGCATTTATAGGAGTCATACAGGAGGAAGATCATTGGTTATTCGAGCGATCAGGGAAGGATATTGGTGCTCATACATATAGAAGGATGCTGGAATTTATGTTCGCAAGTGTGTAAAGTTCCAGAAGCACTCCCCTATGGTCCACCAGCCAGCTAGTAACCTCAAGTCACAGACCAACCCATGGCCTTTTGCCCAGTGGGGAATGGATATTGTAGGGCCTCTGCCTACCGCATATGAAAATCTCAAGTATCTACTAGTCGGCACTGAATACTTCACAAAATGGGTAGAGGTAGAACCACTCGCAAACATCCAAGACTCAAATATGATGAGGTTAATATGGAAGAACATCATCACCCACTTTGGGACATCGAGAATGATCATTACTAATAATGGCACGCAGTTTGAAAGTGGCTTCTTTTAAGGCTTTTGCGATGAGCATGGCATCAAGCACCACTTTAGTTTTGTAGCATATCCACAGAGCAACGGGCAAGCTGAAGCTTCCAACAAGACAATGATCGATGGACTAAAAAAATGGAAGGAAAGAGCCAAAGGTGCCTGGGTAGATGAATTACCTTATGTTTTATGGGCTTATTGTATAACTCCCAAGAGAGCAATGGGAGAAACCCCCTTCATACTCGCCTATGAAATGGAGACAGTCATCCTATTGGAAGAAGGAATCCCTGCTATAAAAAACCACTTAGGTCGACCAAGGCTTCAACGATGAAGCACTACTCACTGAACTTGACTTAGCTGATGAGCGACGAGAACTGACACTAGTTAATTTTTCATTTTACCAATAGTAACTGGCCAAATAATAAAACCAAAAAGTTAATCCGTGGAAATTTCTAATAGGGGATTACGTCCTGAGGAAAGTCCTCGGCAGTCATGTAAGACCATCAGATGGCAAACTGGGACCAAATTGGGAAGAACCTTTCAAGATAATAAGGGACGACCTACAGGGAGCATATCACTTGGAAATGTTAGAGGGCAGGGAGATACCAACAGCTTGGAATGTAACCAACCTTAAGAAGTTCTACTTCTAGTCTTCTATATCTTTTGTTTTTCAGCATCATTAATTTAAGTGAATTTTCATTTACAAACTAATGTTGCCTTTTATTTATCATTTTTATCAATAAAGATCGATTGGCCTGCGCATTCTAAACATCTTGGTTGTTTAATATCTCTTGATCGAATCTCAATACGCATTTTTTCTAAGCAGTATGCTCCCATAAAAACATAACAAAGTTCTGGGGTTGCAGCAAGGTGATCAACTTTCTCCAGTCAAGGAATAAAGATCCTATGGTTATAATAGTGTGCTAGACTTATTCCATTCAAAGCTAAAATATGTGAAGCAAGGTTTACCATTAACCTTCCTCAGGTCTTTTTTGAAAACATAATTGGCCTCATGAGTTTCTCCAGCAATAATAAAAGACCTACAGGGGATCCTTAGGCAAAAAAGACAACTCAAGGTTGGTAGCCAACTTAGATTGGTTAAAAAACCATGTTCGGGCGGATGTCCCACTAACCAGGTACATTCTCTCCTTCGACCTACTTAGGCCTAAGGAAGTGTGATGACACAACCTAAAAGGTAAAGTGGACAGAATGATATAGCTAAGGCATATTGGAGTGGGAGAATGTTCAAACATGAGATAACAAAAACTCAACATCATTTAGTCTGTTAAAAAGCCCAAAATGATTTAAAGTTTTGGTACTAATCATTCATATTATGATCATATCTATCAAGTACTTTTTTTGTCAGACATTGACGTCAAGAAATCAACAAATAAGGTTAACACATGTTTAGTTAACAAATGCTCAAGATATAAATAATCAGTTGTATCGGTCATTAAGAATTATATTATTATATTTACATCAAAAGACCAAGAAATACTTAAAGACCTACGATGGCCCAACACGATGAGAAAGGTAGTCCGCTGCTCGAGCTCTCTGACCATCATTATGATGAGGAACTAAGTCTTCTTCAATGCCCTCTAGGCGTGGCTCTAGAAGTTGTGAAGGAATAGCATTTATTGGGATCCAACGGTCATCCCTCGAGAAGGGATTTCGGACAACAGATGAGCGAACGGTCAGATATTCATACCACAGGTAAGATTCCTTAGGAAATTTCAATTCTTTAATAACGTTTCGCTATCCCCCTAACAAAAGAAAGTTCTTCAGCCTCTTTCAGTCTTGCTGGGGCATCTGTCCAACCTTGGTCATTAGCATCAGCCCAGACCTACCGAGGACCTTTTTAGAATAAATTTCTTGATCGTATGACATACCTCTATAGACCAGTAGAGATCACATAAGCTCACTGAACGTCTTCTTTTAGCTCGATAATCTCCCTCCTGGAAGCTTGATTGTCAGTTTGAGCAACTATAACAGACGATGAGGAGGATCCTTGCAGCACCAAATGAGGGCCATATGGAGTGCTTTCTTTGAGACTACTAATTTTTATTCTCAAAGCATCCTTATCTCTTTATAATAACTCCCCCACCTGGTTAATTTCAGACGCATCCAGAAGTTTTTCTTTCAAGGCGTCCATCTCCTACTGTATAAAGGCACCAATCCCCTCCATTTCCTCAAGCCTATCCTTAAGCTTAGCAACTACCTCAGATTGGTCTTTGTAATCCTGGTTTCTTGCCCTCGGGTATTTACAGATCTTTAAAAAATCTCGGCGCACCTGAGCTCTTATGTTCGGACCTAGAATCTGGCCTAGATAGGAGTTAACGGGAATATAATTATCTAAATCAATGAGCTACAGCCAACCAAACAAGCAACAAAGGTATTAAGAATCAGTAATGAAATAAAAAGTTTTCTTTTCATTTAATTAAAAGGCATAAGCCAGTATAAATGAAGGGAAGGAGTAAAAATATAACAGATGAAAAAAAATAAGAAGGTAGCCTAAATTCCTAGGAGGCATCAACCTGGTCAGACGTGGAGGGACCCTTCCCCTTATCAGCAGTTTAGTCGATGCGGACCTCACCTTCACCAACACCTGAGGCAGCTCCTCCAGATAGAAAAATGACCCCCTCTGGATTGATCGATGAAGATCCTACACCAAGAGTAATATGCTTCATGCCATCCTGAGCATCAGGTTGGGTAGACGGAGATACCTCAATAGGATTACGATCAGGATGATGATGATGGAAAAAGGGGGGAGTCAGCAGCAACCCCAACAGCAGTTAAGGCTTAATCCCAGACTGTTTTGAAGCATGCTCTCCTAAGATAAGCAATTTGTCACTCGGCATCATTATACGCCGCCTCCCAACCTTTATTATACCCGCTCTCTCGAACGGTTGTTACTTTTTCCTCCAATTGCTCCATCTTCATGACCAACCCCTTATTCACCTCTGCCACTTCCAGCTTGTCTGCAATCACGATAATGTAGGCTTCTCTACGCTCGAATAGCTCCTTAGTAGACTTTTTCCTCTCCTTATCAAATGTAGCCTTCATATCAACTAGATCCGTATCGAAAGACTTTAGAGGTTCGTCCAGCTCTAAGTTTCTCCTCGATAGCTCAGCTCCACCACGAAGCAATACAATATAGTCAAAAATAAACTACAAAATAAAATAAACGCAGGTTAAGCATGAGATCTTTGAGAAAAATGAAGAAAAAATAAGTATAGAGAAACGATTACTCACCAAAGCAAGCCCTTGGACAGATTTAAGGGCTAATTGGACTCCCCCATGCTCGATGAGCGCTCATGGTCGGCCGCAAGCACTGCTTTCTCTAACAGCAAAGGGGCAAGTTGAGGAGTAGCTGCCACTAAGGCCCCCTCAATAGCAATAACAGAAGGCAATATCAAGTCCTTTGAGTCTTGTGCCCTTCTCTTTTCTCCCTCTCTATTTTTCTCTTTCTCTCTCTTTGTATCTCTCTCTCATTTCTCCTCCTCTTATCTCTTCTTTCTCTCCACCTCCTTCTCCTGAACCACCACCTTAGAAATACTAATAGAGTCTACAGCCTTCAGATTAAGTAATTTCACCCTATTAAACAGCAGATCATCATCATCGTCATCCTGGATCAAGTTTCTTCTCCTCAGAGGGGCCATCTCTTCCTCCCTGGACTCCTCTTCGTTAGACTCTTCCTCACCACTCTCACTTTCACCACTTTATTTCTCGCTACCTTCTACTAGATCCCATCTCGAGTTGTAACACCCCGTACTTTTGGGTAATATAGAAGTTAATTAAAATTGGAGATTTAGAAATTATTTAATTCGGTGATTTAAATTTAATTAATTTGGTTTAAGGTTGAACCGTACGAGTGTCGTAATTCAAGGTGGGAACAAAATGATTTTTTTAGTGACTCGAATGATAATTTAGATGTCACATATGATTCCAAAAGGATCGAATTAGTCAAAATAGTATACCCGAGGGTACTAGTCGAGTGCCGGGACATTTTTGGGCTAAACTGAGCGCATACGAGGGCATTCTCGCCTTTTTACATTTTAGGGTGAGGACACCCACGAATTTTAGAACTCTAAGTCAGATTATAAGAGTTAGAGGCTAGGGTTAGAGAGAAGAAAAAGCGCACCATAGCCACTAGAGAGAAGATAGAAACAATTCCAAGGCAAAAAGGAAGAAGTGGGAAGGATTCAAAGGAGACTTTCACCACAAACTCATTGGGAAGAAAGATTGAAGGAGAAAGATCATCAATCACCAACAACCATCACGAAATCAGACCTACTGGACATAAGACAAGTGGTTTATTGCAAATTTATGAAGTTATAATATCCATTTGTAGGACTTTTCAAATGAATTGTTTTTATTGAAAGTTCCTGGAGAAAAAGAATGGATTGATTACATATTGGAGTAGGATTGCATGTAGTTGGCATTTACATTTGTAGAGAACTAATAACAAATGAATTTACATTGGAAATTACGAATCTAAATCTGGGTTTATGATGTATAACTATGAAGAACTAAATTATCTAGGGTTTTGAGAAAAGTTAGATTGGGATAGTTCTTGGATGGATTTAGTGAGGATTTGATGATATATTCATAAACCTTTATAAGATGATTGGTGATGTTGGGAAGAACTTTCATAAGGTGTAATGGAGTGTGGGATCGGACAGACATGGTGAAACAAGGAAGAAGACGACATGCACATGTTCGATCAATCGATCGACTCAAGAATGTCGATCGATCGATGGAGTCGATCGATCGAAGCCTTTGGTCGATCGATCGACCAAAGCTGATTTTGGGCTATTTGTGTTGATTAAGATTTCTTTGAATTCCAACGATAAAGGAAAATTTTAGAGATGTAATTATACCTAATAGGGTCTTGATGAAGACCAGTAGGTAGTATAATTAAGGTCCGTTATAGCCGTTGAGTGTAAGGCTTGGAATATAGACCGACGGGAACAAACCGATCAAGTCGCGCATCGAAAATGTGAGAATTGAGTTACGGGGAGAGTCGACGTCAATATAAGGTGTATATCAGTAGGATAGAGATAGTTTAACTACTATTATAAATAAACAAGTATCGAGAGATCTTAGAGTTGTGCGAATACTCTAATATGTACGATAGTGAGATAAATCGTTGATTAATAAGTACGGTAAGTATACGAGAGAAAACTACTACGTACACACGGGAATAATTTAGTTGTGTGAATACCTATTGTTCTATAGTATTACTTGGGTTGTGAATGCCTATTGTCTGTTTCCTTGTGATAGGATTTATAAGTTCGATGAGACTTCTGAACTATGCTCGATGAGATATTCCGAGCTAGGTTCGAGGGGACATTCTGAACCATGTTCGAGGAGACATTTTGAACATTTCTCGAGGAGACATTCCGATCTAGGTTCGAGGAGACATTTCGAACCATTTGTCCTTAATATGTGAAATAGGATCGATGATAGGGTATGTTGTATTGGGTATATGTGTGTATGGAAGATATACTGTCTGAATAATCTACTTATGTGTGATAGTAGTAAGATTAGGTGGGGCGTACCTAAATATTATTTTCAATATACTCAGGCGTGATAGTAGTGAGAATTATTAGCGCATAACTAAGATTGTATAAATTACTTATTAGTAAGGGTGGCTGGAACATATAAGTGTGCATCTATAATAGATATAAAATGTACTTGAGTGTGATTGATAGAAAAGGTAGGTAGTGTGTACCTAAAAATTTGATTAAGTGTGAGGACTTAATTTTTAAAGTATTGATAATAAAGTAAGAGTAATGATAATTAATAGACGTTCGGACACATACTGTAGGGACGGTATGGGAAGGTTATAGTGAAACTTAACTAATGACTTAATGTAAATTAAGGGTAGCATGTACCGTACGGTATGGGCGAGACTGATGAGCTAAAGTGTCTGAGGTGTGTAGACGTTGGAGACCTAGTTAATGTGGGTAACGAGACTAGGTAGGAACATTAGGTGCGCACGATAGATGAGAGGTGAGGAGACTCAAGAGACTGTGCGTGATCCTAACATGTGTAATCAATAACTGATATTTATTGCGATAAATTACTTACTAAATATGTTCAAAATGTTTTGTGTATTAACACTTGCTATAAATATTTTTAAAACCTTTTAGGTGTCCAGCCACAGGGACGCCAAGCTTGACTTCATTCCAAGGATTTAGGAGCTACAACATAGGTGGGTGTTGCAGGGCATTGATTAGACGTTTCCTTTATCATTCTGGATCTAGTGTTGGAACTTAGTTTTAATACTTTTATTTTGGGACATGTTGTCTACTCGTTACATTTGAAGTTATTCTGTTGTGATGGATTTTGATTTGGTTTTATTTCAACCGTGGCTTTCGGCAAGACTTTATTTTATTCAGTTATTTATGATGGATGGATTTAGTACTATTTAATTTAGATTGTTCCGCATGAGTTGTATCTGTTTTAATAAAGATAAAATTTGGCACTAACTTAATTTCACTTAGGTGGCTAGTAATTAAAAAGGTTCTCGATAGTGATGCTAAGAATAAACCATTTAAGAAACCTATTTTAAATTAAATTAAGGCTTGATCACCCAAGGTCTAATTAGGCGGGGTGTCACAAATAGTATCAGAGCATCAGGTTCTAGTGTCCTTAGGATCTGTGTAGCTTACTACGATTCCAGCGCATCTTATATTGATATAGAGCCCTATTGATAGGACTGTTGAATTATCTTTGCATGCTTGAAATAACGCTATTCTGCTATTATAATTTTGTATAAATTGTTTACTTATACAAACTTGAATTTTATTTCAGAATGTCGCCAAGGAGGGAGCGAGCCGAGAGGGAAAATGCCAGAGATGAGGCTAGGGAGGGACCTCAGGACTAGCAGGGACCCCCACCCTCACCACCCAAGATGATCCCCGCTACTCAGGTGGCAGTGATAGTGTCACAGGTCGTGGAGATAGCTATAAGGGCCATGGCAACCCATTTACCTCAGCCCTAGGAATAGCAGCCCACATATCCAGTTATTCAAGCCCATCCAGGGCATCCCACTTGGCATAGCATTAGAGAAATCTTTCAGAAAGGTCACCCGCCAGAGTTCCAGGGCGTCACGGATGTAGTGACGGCATGCCAATGGAAGAGAAACATTCAGCACCACTTACGCATCTTGGATTACAGCGAAGTTCAGAAGCAGATGTTAGCTACCTTCAGATTAGCTGGGGCATCTACTGAGGAGAGAGATCTAATGATAATTTCTGAGTTCTGGGTGCGGTTTGATCGTAAGTACTTTCTGCTGGCAGTGGAGTCAGAGATGAGGAAAAAATTTAATGAAGTAGCTCAAGGTGACCGTTCGGTAGCAGACTACGAGGAAGAATTCACCCGCCTGGCTAATTTTATGCCAGATGAGGTAAGCAATGAAGAAAGGAAGAAAGCAAAGTTCATGGGGGGTTTGGCCTGGAGGATCAGGCAGCATTTGATAGGTAACCCTGCACTGGTGACATACACTGATGTCGTTCATGCAGCCTTACTACACTGTCAGGATCATCTCTTCCATATGAAGGGGAGCAAGAGAGGGGAGACAATCCAGTCAGACAAGGCCAATAGGGGTGGTACCAATGAAGCACCGCAACAGTATTCAGGTAGTCAACAGGGGTAAAATTCTCGATAAGGGAACTTTGCCAAGAGGTTCAGGTCCGAAAGTTACCATCTTGGCGGAGGGTAAGGCAAGGACAGCAGGGCCAGAGGAGACCATTTCTAGGACAGTGTTTTAGATGTATCCAGCAAGGTCACAAACAGAGATAATATCCACAGCAGGACGGGGTTTAGCAGTAGGATGCCCAGCAGGAACATCGAGCTTTGATAGCTCTAGCACCAGCACTGGTCCCACAGCAGTAGGGCCAGATTCACTATAGGCGTGTGTATAATGTTTTGGATGTACCAATACCTCTAGCTCCACAGGAACCGCCCGCGATAGAGGGTACGTTTTCTATTTACTCGCTTAAGAGTTGGATTTTATTTGATATTAGACCTTCAAATTGTTTATTAGAGCTAGTTTTGCACGAGCTGTTGGCATATTAGAGATGCCCGGAAGTCCCCTTGTGTGTGAGGAGTCACTAGTGAATTGTGTCACATTGAGGTATTCGATCTGAAGAGGAGTCGATATTATATTTGGGAGATTAAATCTTGCGTCGGGATAATAGACTAGAATGTGGAGTAATTTTTTTTATGTTATCCATATGAGTATGGAAAGTTTTTAAGTGATTTGAATACTTCGTAAATGAGACTGTTAACACTCCAACTCGTGAGAGAGTAAGGATTAGTGAGTGCGGTAGCAGTAGTAACCTTACTGGGTACGTACACGATTAGTTACCGGAGGGTAGCAAAAACTTTTATGTCGCAAGAGAAAGAATGGAGGCATACACCAAGTGTGGTTGCATGACGTGGTAGTCTACTATTTTCGAGAATTATGAGAATTGAGTAGACTACTCACTGAGTTTTGGACCGATTAGCAATGGTTTAGGCTATAGTGGTAGTTATAACAAGATTTCGGGTTCGTTGTTCCATCATAAGATGTATTTTGATAGGTAACATCTGAAAGAGGTTTTGACCTAGGTATGTGTGTATACATGTCATTATGTATGGAATAATAGACTAATATGAATATGTGACTATATAGATATATCTTATCCCATGAAGTAGGGATGTCTACTGAAGTGATTCAGTGCAGTCAGGGTTATTTTCGAGCGAGGAGAGATAGCTCGAGGTTTATTTTATGCAAAAACTAATAATAGTAAGGGTGCGATATCTTATGTTGTCTCTTGTAACATAAGAGTGGTCTTGTGTGCTTTTGTATTAAGAGACAGGTATTTGGGGGTACGTATTATGAATTAAGGGTCTAACAGATCACAACGATCGACAATGTTATGTAGTAGTACATCGGGGGGGTTCCTTGTTTGGATTTCGCTTTGCGAGATGTCCCACGTATGAAACTTAGCACAACGTTGGAAGTGGGGAAATGTTTGGTCATTAGTACATGGGTTGGGTACCCCAGTTATTATTCATATATGTGATATGACTACGGGTTTGAAGTTATATTTCGGTTCACGGCTACTATAGTCGGGTGGTTTTCGTGCAGTTAAGCACGAGTATAGGGTGTATGGATGCCCTAGGTAGTTAAATAATTATAATATTATTCGCGATTAGGGAGGAAAGAAATAAATACGTAGTGGCCTTAAGAGTAAAGGGTTAAGGCAAAGTAGAAAGCTTGGAGTGAGAACTTCATTCGAATTTCGAGGATGAAATTCCTTTGTAAGGAGAGAAGTATGTAACACCCCGTACTTTTGGGGAATATAGAAGTTAATTAAAATTGGAGATTTCGAAATTATTTAATTCGGTGATTTAAATTTAATTAATTTGGTTTAAGGTTTAACCGTACGAGTGTCGTAATTCAAGGTGGGAATGAAAGGATTTTTTAGTGACTCAAATGATAATTTAGAGGTCACAGATGATTCCGAAATGGTCGAATTAGTCAAAATAGTATATCCAGGGGTACTAGTCGAGTGCAGGGACATTTTGGGGCTAAACCGGGCCCATACGAGGGAATTCTGGTCTTTTTACATTTTAGGGTGAGGAGACCAACGAATTTTAGAACTCTAAGCCAGATTATAAGAACAGAAGACTAGGGTTAGAGAGAATAAAAAACGCACCATAGCCACTAGAGAGAAGAAAGAAACAATTCCAAGGCAGAAAGGAAGAAGTGGGAAGGATTCAAAGGATACTTTCACCACAAACTCATTGGGAAGAAAGATTGAAGGAGAAAGATCATCAATCATCAACAACCATCATGAAATCAGACCTACTGGACATAAGGCAACTGGTTTATTGCAAATTTATGAAGTTATAATACCCATGTGTAGGGATTTTTAAATAAATTATTTTTATTAAAAGTTTTTAGAGAAAAAGAATGGATTGATTACATATTGGAGTAGGATTGCATGTAGTTGGCATTTAAATTTGTTGAGGACGAATAACAAATGAATTTACATTGGAAATTATGAATATAAATCTGGGTTTATGATGTATAACCATGAAGAACTAAATTATCTAGGGTTTTGAGAAAAGTTAGATTGGGATAGTTCTTGGATGGATTTAGTGAGGATTTGATGATATATTTAGGTTGAGAATTATCCCTAAACCTTTATAAGATGATTGGTGATGTTGGGAAGAACTTTCATAAGGTGTAATGGAGTGTGGTATCGGACAGACATGGTGAAACAAGGAAGAAGACGACTTTCACCTGTTCGATCGATCGATCGACTCAAGAATGTCGATCGATCGATGGAGTCGATCGATCGAAGCCTTTGGTCGATCGATCGACCAAAGATGATTTTGGGCTATTTGTGTTGATTAAGATTTCTTTGAATTCCAACGATAAAGGAAAATTTTAGAGATGTAATTATACCTAATAGGGTCTTGATGAAGACCGGTAGGGAGTATAATTAAGGTCCGTTATAGCCGTTGAGTGTAAGGCTTGGAATATGGACCGACGGGAACAAACCAATCAAGTCGCGCATCGAAAATGTGAGAATTGAGTTATGGGGAGAGTCGACGTCAATATAAGGTGTATATCAGTAGGATAGAGATAGTTTAACTACTGTTATAAATAAACAAGTATCGAGAGATCTTAGAGTTGTGCGAATACTCTAATATGTACGATAGTGAGATAAATCGTTGATTAATAAGTATGGTAAGTATACGAGAGAAAACTACTACGTACACACGGGAATAATTTAGTTTTGTGAATACCTATTGTTCTATAGTATTACTTAGGTTGTGAATGCCTATTGTATGTTTCCTTGTGATAGGATTTATAAGTTCGATGAGACATTCCGAACTATGCTCGATGAGATATTCCGAGCCAGGTTTGAGGGGACATTCTGAACCATATTCGAGGAGACATTTCGAACATTTCTCGAGGAGACATTTTGAGCCAGGTTCGAGGAAACATTCCGAACCATTTGTCCTTAATGTGTGAAATAGGACCGATGATAGGGTATTTTGTATTGGGTATATGTGTGTATAGAAGATATACCATCTGAATAATCTACTTATGTGTGATAGTAGTAAGATTAGGTGATTATTAGTGCATAACTAAGATTGTATAAACTACTTATGAGTAAGGGTGGCTGGAACCTATAAGTGTTCAGCTGGAATAGATATCAAATCTACTTGAGTGTGATTAGTAGAAAAGGTAGGTGGTGTGTACCTAAAAATTTGATTAAGTGTGAGGACTCAATTTTTAAAGCATTGATAATAATGTAAGAGTATTGATAATTACTAGACATTCGGACACATACTGTATGGGCGGTATGGGAAGGTTATAGTGAAACTTAACTAATGACTTAATGTAAATTAAGGGTAGCATGTAGCGTAAGGTATGGGAGGTATAGATGAGCTAAAGTGTTTAAGGTGTGTAGACGTTGGAGACCTAGTTAAAGTGGGCAGCGATACTAGTTAGGAACGTTAGGTGTGCACGATAGATGAGAGGTGATGAGACTCAAGAGAGTGTGCGTGATCCTAACATGTGTAATCAATAACTGATATTTATTGCGATAAATTACTTTCTAAATATTTTCAAAACATTTTGTGCACTAACACTTGCTATAAAATATTTTTAAAACCTTTTAGGTGTCCAACCACAGGGACGCCAAGCTTGACTTCATTCCAAGTATTTCGGAGTTGCAGCATAGGTGGGTATTGCAGGGCATTGATTAGACGTTTCCTTTATCCTTTCAGATCTAGTGTAGGAACTCAGTTTTAGTAATCTCATTTTGGGACATGATGTCCACTCGTTACATTTGCAGTTATTCTGTTGTGTTGGATTTTGATTTGGTTTTATTTCAGCCATGGCTTTCGGTAAGATTTTATTTTATTCAGTTATTTATGATGGTTGGATTTGTACTTTTTAATTTATATGGTTCCGCATGAGTTGTATCTGTTTTAATAAAGATAAAATTTGGCACTAGCTTAATTTCACTTAGGTGGCTAGTAATTAAAAAGGTTCTCGACAGTGATGCTAAGATTGAATCATTTAAGAAACCTGTTTTAAATTAAATTAAGGCTTGATCACCCAAGGTTTTATTAGGTGGGGTGTCACACGAGTTACTTTCTTCCTCATCCTCTACCTCAATGGGTTCAAAAGTCCCAACAACTCCTTCTTCTAGAACGTCTAGATGAGGGATTGTGTCTACTGGACGAGCAAAATAAAGCTGAAAGTAGTATTCTTGCATTCCAGTAAAAATACAGCAGACCGAGGATGTTCCCCTTCAACAACAGTTTCTCTTATCCTCCAAGCTTTCAAAAGTTCAGCAGCTCGGATCTCACGAGGAACAGGTTCTTGATTCTTGGCTTTTGCTATAAAAGAAAAATAAGGAAATATTAGAAAGAACGTACACAGAGGCAGGCAAATAAACAATAAAAAGAGATGGTAATACTAACCTTTATATTCCTCCCCAAACGTACGGATCCAAGATCTCTTATACCTTATGCCTCATGATTGGGGAGGATATTGCCAATTTCTGACAATAAAACCTTCAAACCAATAGTCCTTATGGGAATTAGGTAGATTTACTACCAACAACTTATTAGGACTTCTTGCTTTCAAGTACAAAAGACCCCCACTAGTGCGAGAGAAAGTATAATAATAGCCGATCCTATGAATTAGTTTATCCTAAGTTCGTTCCGTAGAGCTGGTTTATCCTATGAACTCCATTAACAATCTTCCACACATTTGGAGAACATTGAGCATGAACTATATTGAAGTATTGGAAAAAATGCAAAAACATAGGGTTAGGGGGAAACGTTAAACCCCCTTAGGAAACCAACAGAACATGATTCCAGTGACTATATTCTAGATCGCGAACATTTTTAGGGACTGAAGTACACTTTATGTCTACCCAATCAGTAATATTGTAATATTTTCTAAACTCGGGCAAAGATTTATTATCAAGCATCTCCATAAGAAAAAAAACACAAAAACCCTAGCTACAGAAGAAGAAGAAGAAGAAGAAGAAGAAGAAGAAGAAGAAGAAGAAGATATAGTAGAAGAAGAAGAAGAAGAAGAAAAGTGGAACTTACGAGATAGATAGGAGGCTTGGAAAGTTGAGAAAGTCTTGATTTTGAAGAGAGAAAGTAAGAAATGAATCCTGAGAACACAGTATGCGCAAAAATGACCAAAGACGATGCACTAACGATTAAGTTTTTGACAACCCAGTTTCAAACACTCAAATGACATTTTACACTTCTCAATAAAGATTTAGCGCTTCAATATCTTACAGGAAGACAAGCGTGCCCCTCTTATTTTAGCAAATTACGAGTATACCACTATAGACGGTGCTGCGTCCTTAGCCACATTTAAAATCCATCAGCCCAAGCAATCGCCCAGAGATTTTAGGGCCAATTGTGGGGACCAATTTTCTTCTCACCCCATGAGAGTAACCGACCTGGCCCAACAAATCTAGAAAGATGCCCGGCCCAAATCATGGGAATAAGCTGTGAGTATGTACAGTCTACACCGCCCTAAAACCAAGTAAATCCCCTATAATTTCGTGGACATATTCAAAGGATTCATGGATCATCATGGATGTCGTGGAGTCACTTAAATAACTAAAATTCTACATCTATAAATTGTAACCCCTGGACCGAGGTATAGGGGCATTTAACTGAGCATATTAGGAGATATTTAACAAAATAATAGACCTCTCCATGGACGTAGGCAAGTTATCGAACCACGTACATAGTTGTGTTGTGTGTGTGATTATATGCTTTCTTGTTTGATTGTGATTGTTCTTCGTAGATCCTTTATTGTGATTTTTTTTATACCGCAATATCTTTAAAATAATGGGCATCATATATCAATGGTATATTTGTGTCATTATATCTACAAGTTGTACGTCGGCTGGCTAAAGTGTATGTCTAGAACCTATATAGTGTAGATTCCTGAAAGGGGTTTATCTAGGCATTACGGTATGTGTATTTGTGTTGACTAGCTATGATATTATGTGCGGGGGGTAGAAAAATTAGTTATAATAACATTTTTGTGTGTATGGTGTTAAGGATTCTTTAACTATTTTAGTATGTGTAGGACCTACGCAAATCCTGCTATAGTGACAATATTTATTGTGGAAATACATCACAGTATGTGCGGGTGACACTAGGGACTCTTGGGATATAGTCATTGAGTGGTTATGTTTTTTATGATATGGGTGGCACAATGTGGTATGCGCAGGGTTAAATATGAGACTTCCTAGCTATAGCGGGGTAGAAATTGATATAAATAATATCGTAAATATAATGAAATACTAAAAGTTATATAGATGAAAAAGATGGATAATTTACTTTGCTTTCTTCTTTAATTAAATTGTTGATAGTTAATTAAAATATTATATTATGGCATTTATCTCATCTAGTGCCTATGTTTAGGTTCATGTAACCTTAATTGGGAAATGTAGTCGGTATTCTTGCAGTGGTCTAATACCACATATTTTGAAGTGTATTATTTAATTATAAAAATTTCTGAAAATTAATTATTGTGTGTTTGTCGTGACTGGAGATATCACTATTTATATTTTTATGTATTATTTAATTCTAATTTGATTTCACACACACACACATATATATATATATATATATATATGTGTGTGTGTGTGTGTGTGTGTGTGTGTGTGTGTGTGTGTGTGTGTGGTATATTAACTCATATTGGGTGAATATTAAATGTATGTGTTGTTAGATATTTAATTTGGTGTAATTTGGTACTCATTTTTTAGGATGAATAGACTGTATGTTTACGACTTAAAATAGCGGGGTTTAGGACTATTAGATTAGTATAAGGCCTAGAGAATGTTTTAGGACATTTGGAGGTATTTTGGGGCTCATTTAGATGCGTTTTAAATTGGACTCAAACCTTATTTTGAGGTTAAGAGTCTAAGAAGGGTCACTAGTGTTTTGTTAAACTCGTTTCACAAGTTGTAGAGGCAACTTAAGTCTAGACAGAATGAGGCTCAAGAGGAGAGAAGAGAGTTGAAGATTTTCGGTGTGATCTCTCAATCCACCAAGAGGGAAGTTCTATTAATTATTGGATTATAATTGCATATATGTTATTATGCTCCTATTCATTGAAATTTGTACTAATATGAATTGGTTTTGATTAATTAACTTAATTGGGTTTTTAAGTTAAATGTCTATTAAGCCTATTATTGAAATTGAGATAAAATTCATATGATTTGAGTTTATAATCAATGTATTACTGTTAGAAGTATGTTTAACAATAAAAACTATAAAAAAAAACTTACAAATACCTTGAATTGGATTAGAGTTAAAGAATCTGGTTAAAATTTTAGTGAAAGTTTAAAATTGACCCTTTTACTCTTTTTTTGGTTTAAAAGGATTATATTTGGTGTTTGAGTGATGATATACCAATTATATATGAAGGTTGAGGGGTTCTAATGAGTTTAATTGCTTGTAGGTTGATTGGTTTTTGAGTTGGGAACCATTTTTATGAATTTAAATAACTTTTTTTATGCCCATATGTGAATCGATTTGGCCCATAAATTTTAGATATTTTAAATTCAAGCACGTGGATTTTAGTTTTGTTTTTATTTAATGTAATACCCCGTACTTTTGGCTATATTTATTTTTTGGATTAATTAATTAAATGCGTATTAATTGGAAATTAATCCGGGTTAAAAATACTAACGAGATGCGAGTTGGTATTTGATTATGTGCATATATAAATATATGAATTTGAAATTATGAAATTTGTCGTGAGATTTATATACGGCAATTTGGAAATTTTATTGAGACGCGTGGGACCGCCGCGTCACGGTGTAATGTTTTGATAATAAAAGTGAATTTAAAATCTATAAACCGTATGGTCGTTTTGAGTGCGCCAACGCGTCTGGAAGGGTCGAGATAGTCAGAAAACACTACCCGGGGGTCTAGTTTGGATTCCGGGGTATTTTTAGGCCATACCGGCAACTTAAAGGGTATTTTGGTAATTTTACATTTTGAGGAATTAAAAGTGACGAAAATTAGAGATGTAAATCTGATGTGGATTAAACCCACAAAGCCCACTAACCATCCCATATTAAACCATTAAGCTACCGAGGTTATCTTTAGGTTTACAACTTTCCCCAAAACAAACCCTAGCCACCTTAAGCCACCATTGGAGAAGGAGCTTGGAGAAGGAGAGAAAGAGAGAAAATTCTGCAGAGATTCTTCACCAAATCAACACCAAATTCGGAAACAAACAAGGCAAGTGGTTTAATTATGTTTAATTTCAGCAAATGTTCTTTCCATGTTAGAAGATTGAAGATTTATAATTGTTATTGGAAGATGAATGAAAACCCATGATTAATTGGACTTAGGTTCTGAATATTGAGGATAAATTGCATGTAGAATAGTTTGGAGACGATTAATCTGATGTTAATACATGATTGGGTGAAAGAAAAACGGATTAAATTTGATGAATTGAGGGTTCCAAATTCTAGGGTTCATGTTAATTAATGAATTGGGGAAAAGTTTAAGTATTTGTAAATTGATTGATGATTAGGGTGAATTAATCCATAAAAACGTGATAGGATGTGGTTATATTATGTTTAGGATTGTTTAGATACTTTAAAACAATCGTTGGGATAAATTTTAGAGGTGATTTGAGGAGTAAAAATGGTGAAAAACGTATTTGGAAAAAAATCTGGGCCGAAACTGGCCAGTCGTTAGAAGCAGTCCCCAGGTCGTTCGAATGAGCTCGTTCGAACGAGCTTCTAACGAATTGACCAATCTCTTCTAACGAAGGGTAGTTTCGTTCGATATCTCGTTCGAACGAGATATCGTTAGAAGGTGCAGTTCATTCGAACGAACTGGAATCTCGTTCGAACAGTCTCGTTCGAACGAGACTTCTAACGAGCTGACAGCCCAAACCCGTTCGAACACTCATTCGAACGAGACTTCCAACGAGCTGACAGTTTGGGCTATTTTGAACTGTTTTGAATTTTGGAGTCCCGTAAACTTATTCGAGGATATAGTTAACCTTCCAATGATTATGTAGTGATAGGTTTGGGACATTTGGGTATTTATGAGAAGGAAATTATATACAAGTGAGTTAAATTAGAATGAATCGTTTGGGTTGAGACGTGAGTGTCTACTACGACGTGAGAAAATTATGGTGCGTATGATTATAAACCGGAATAGTATAAATTGTGATAATTATAGTTAGTACGAGAATGCGATATGTACTAAGATTAAACTACGGTATTACTAAGACGTGTGTTTACTTAGTATTGGTATATGAATTGTGTGTATGACATACCTACCATACTTGCTATCACGGGAGGTTTACGTTCGCTTAGGACCTTCTAATCCTTGTGTGCCCGGATTTAGATTGGTACCTAGAGGACATAATTCAAGAGAATGACTTGATGGTGAGTTATTGAGTCAGCTGACTATGGAGCGTAGGTATGTGCGTGACCATGGATATGTTGAATTATGTTCGCCTCCACTGTTTATGATTTGTGTTATCTGAACTATTCCTGAGAGATTCGGAATACGTGATCCTTATGTACGTGATGTACCGGGATGGATAGCAGAGTATGTGTGCACCGCAGCTTAGTTCTCGGGGTGCTTATATTGTATATTTATGATGTGAATAATATACAATTAATTAATGGGAACCTTCATGTTAATGTTGTGAATATAATTACGGTATTGCTTCGAGAAATATAGCAAGTTAACTGATAGTGATATATATTGCATTTTGAGCATCTGAGTTTGCGTTAAACCCCTACTTAATTACGAGCGTTATTATGTTAATAGAACCGAGTAATAAGGGTACGACCTATGATAGTCTAGCTAGATACGTTGTCACTTAGCTAGTAGTTTGTATCACTCTAGATGGGTACTTACGTTAGGAGTGCACAGTTAGACGAGAGGTGAGAATATCATGTGAGTGCACGTCCTAACATGTACCTTGCATTTAATATTTTAAATGTTTTTAAAGCACTTGCAGGTTTTTAAAATATAACTCCACATTCGGGCTCTGGCCCGTTTGCTTTTCAAATCTTTTTCTTGTAAAACCATTTTAGGTACCCATCCACAGGGACACCAAGCATAGGATTCTCATTCAGGTGACGAGCTGTAGCTGTTTGTGGAAGCTACAGGAATTTGCTTGTAGACGCTCCTATCTTTTGGATTCCAGAGTCACTATCTATCAGTTGTAGGGCATGTTGCCCATTTCTATTAGAGACATCTTTTACATTACAGTTTTCAGACTTTGATTTGTATTGTTTCAGGATTCGGTTTATTTATTTCAGTATGGGATTGTAGTGAGGAGTTTTCCTCCAGACTTTATTTTTTACTGTGTGATGGTTATTTGTTTTACTTCAGTATGGTGAATAGTGTTATTATTCTTTATTGTACTTGTTGCATGTTAATCAGACTTTAATTAAAATTTGGCACTTACTTTTTAAATACTAGGTGGTTAGTAATCATTAAAATATTTTCGACAGTGATGCTATTAACTTGGCCAACTTGGCATTTTGAATTAATTTAATAAAGGAGTAGCTACCCGGTATTTAATTAGTCGGGGTGTCACATTTAATTTTTTTTTGGATTTTTGGTGAGTGTTTTACTAGAGGTGTCATGAATTGATATTTGGACAGTTGAGAGGTTTTGGGATCAACTCTGGATGTCTGAGTAGTGTTAGTACTTATTAAAGCTAAACATTGGTTATATATCCTTCGAGGAGAATAGTAATTAGCCATAAACCCTAGAGTGGGGGTAATTTCATATTGATTGTTCACATGTGACTTAGGTACATTATAAGGCCTAGAATGTAGCCTCGAGAGATCAGGCTAGTGTAACGTGCATGAAGGATATATCAATAGTGTGTTTGTTATAACATGAGTTAGAAGGGATGAATACCTAAAAGGGGACATAGATTTTTTTATCTAGACCCGGGATATGTTGGATATCTAGGAATTAATATGTGAATATTTAAGTCTAGGAATGAATTATAGTATAATCGTTAACCCATAGTAGAGGGTATCATATAGTTTGAATGACCCTCGTTAGTGTGGGTGAATACGGTAATAGACTCCAGAGGTCTTGATGATTAGGTATAACATTGTATAGGGTTAATCAGTGTAAATGTGTGTAATATCCTTACGTATTATTATAGTTTTATTTGTGATCCGGTAGAGTTGGATCTATTTTTTTACCCATGAGTAAGGGTTATACTTGCTTGTGTGGTTTATGTGCAATGCATACCATATGTGAGTTCTTATTGGAAGTCCTATTAAAAGGTATTTCATGATGGGGAATGCGCGACACGGATGACACAAGTACTTCGGTGAGTAGACAGGCTTTTTTTTGGTCATATTTACCCATGGGTCACACGTTTAGGGACTCGCAACTGAGATGGCTTACGGTAATATTACTTTCATAGGTCTTGGGTGTGGCAGGCTTTATGACCGATGGGTAGATGTTATAACTTATCCCTTAACATGATTTCTAAAGACCTAAGTCTATACTAGTACGTGCGTGAGATTTACGAAGGCATAAGAGTAGGCCTTTATTATAAGTGGGCATGAAAGTAGCCTATTGATTTGTACATGTCGAGGATATTCCCTTTGTGTGGACATTAGATGTAATTGGAGTCTTTATCCTACCATACGTGATTATTGTATATCGGTACCAGAGATAGTTGCACTACTTCGTATGCTACAATATAGGTGTATATGATAGTTGTACTAGTTTATATGACATACTATATGTGTATATGACTTATAATAGGTATGTCTATCTATATACTTATGTTTCGGATTTGTGTGTTACCTATACTAGAGATGAGTACATTGCATTATTGGTATGAAATAGCCAAACGTGGATAAATTTAAGATACCAAACTTCTGTTCGTATCATGGTTATTTTGTGAGAAGTACCTTAGGGTTTGAGATCTTAGTACATCTGGTGACTTCTATTGAAAAAGATTAACCTATTAGAGTTAACGATAGATATTAATGAATGATGTTTTAAGTCTTTAATCATATGGGCTACATATGTGTTCGGGAGTTAGAATCGCATGATATTTTAGGCTGTTGGATTGGGCAAGTAATAATTTAAAATATATTAAAACACAAAAGGTAGATGTACAGTTATAATGAGCCCCAATTCAGTTATAATCCTATTCTACCTAAGCTTGGTGTGTACATTTTCTTTTCAAAATTATTTTTATAGGTCCCTGTTGAGGTTGCTCATGTGAATGCGGGTTCATTGGACGAGCATCTCCAGCGATGTCCCATTTATTACTCCTAGATTGTAGGAGTCGAGCAAATGTGGCTCACTATTTTATATTAATATTATATTTTAAATCTGGTTGTATGTATATGCTTATATTCAAAGTTGGACCTTTGTATGGTTACATTTTGTATTTAGAGTTGGACTTATGTGGTATTGACACTGATTTCATAGTTGGTGTTGTGTTTATTTAGTATTTCATTATCTTGTCCTTGTTCTTTCGGTTTTGATTATTTCTTATGCTGAGAATGCTACCCAAAGTTTTTCATTCCCTTGATGTTTATATAGACTTTAACCATTTAGTTATGGATTTTACGGGATGTCTAATGTGATGCAAAATATGTGTGCTACGTGTGTACCTATGACACAAGTGCAAGCCAGCCGCTTAAGTAATACCAGGTAAGTCAGGGTCGAATCCCTAGGGAATAAGACGTGAAACGTTTGGACGATAATAGGGTCGGCTTATGAGATCTAGGTATCGAATCACGAAAAGAAAGAAAATATGATTTTTGTTTCGAGAAAATTTCTATTTAACTACAAAAATTAATCTAGAAAGTGCAATTTAAACTATTGAGAAAGTAAGACTTGAAATTTGTGGTTTTGAAAACAATGTTCGAAAATGGAGTTGGGATCCAAACCCCCAAACCATAGAAAATTTCTTTTAAAATGTTAAATTCTAAAAAACTATATAATTAGTTAAAAAAAACCATTAACTAATCTGAAGCACTAAATATGCGTGGGTGTTAATCCACACAATATGTAGTCAACAAACTAATTAATGCAAGTGATAGGATTATTGGCACATATATTGTAATCTCAAACACTCCAGTTGCCTACGACAAATGGAGTTAACATATCTACAATATTAGTCCTAATAAAACTATCAAACTCTAATAATTAATCATACAATTATGTCGAATTTTATATCTAACTTCAAAAACCTAGGTTGGGTACATGTTCCCCAACTCGCGATAGGTTTATTTAGACATAGAATTAATCTTTAAGAAAATAAATATTATAGTGCAAGCAAACATGATGAAACAATAAGATTTGTGAGATAAATTAATGTTACCAAGATTGAAGAACACAATAGCATGCAAGATAAATCACCAACTGAAGAAAAAATGGAAAAAGACTTGATCTTGTATTGAATTAATGATGAAAAGCATAAAATTCTTCTCCAGGTTGTTATATATCATAGGTTGTCTAACAATGATTCTTACTTGGCTCAAAATACTCCTAATGGCCTAATACAAGTGCAAAAATTCGTGTAAAGAGATTGCGATAGAGTAAAATAACTCTACTAATAATCTAGGAAAATATACAAAATCCCGTCTTGGACTGAACCCATTGGCCAAAGCGAATCCATAGAGCGAACCGGTTCGCCTGACCGAATCGGTTCGGTCAAGTGATCTACCTAAGGATGCCTATTTTTCCTTGTTTTCTCTTAATTTTAGTTTTGCCCTCGGACTTCTTCTCAACTTCTAATGCTTGTAACTTCCTCACCATAGCTCGAATTGAGGTGATATTTCTTCAGTATTCTCATGACTTGATCTCTTCAACTTTTATGTTGGCTCTCCTTCAAGTTTTGGATGGAAACTTATCTAATTTCCCTTGACTTTCCTTTCTCCCAATTATTTCACTGTTTTGACTTCTCTCTTCCATCCACTTACACGATTTACCTGTAAAACATAAGAAAAATACATGAAATACTCACTAAAAACGATCGTAGCACAAATATGAAATAAATACAAGCTAAATTCAATGTTCGCGATCGTAAAAATACTTAAATTAAGGGAATAAATATGGATTATTTATGCAAAATCAAATCCCCTTAACTTAAAACGTTGCTAGTCCCGACCAATGTAAAAGAATGTGAATAAGAGTCTAAGAAAACCTCCAAATAATTAAAGGATTGAATACCTCTTTTGTAGGCAAGAAATTGCATTTAGCGTATGTAACAAGTCGTTAAATCCCTAGCTTACCATAATAGGACGAGTGGTGTCTCATGAGGGTTTGCGATGAATTTATCCATAAAATTCTTGTACCGCATTGCATGACTCAAAGAAAGTATAAAAATAATTAAAAACGATAAAATTTAAATTTTCTAAAAAACTCACGACAAATTTTTTTTCGATAAATCTCAACTCAGAGTGTGTATGTGATGCTGAATATTAACCGCTAACCTCCACCAATTGATCATTAAGTTACTTTATGAAAATTTGCTTTGATTCAATTTCTCACGGAATGCTCTCACAAACGAGTTCATTGAAACGACGCAAATATTGCGTATTTCACCCGTTAACCTACGCCTTATTAGCCCCCTTGGGTATCTAAATCCCTATACTTATGCTCGTTAACCAGAAAACCTCGGATTTCTATGTTAACATGTTTTGCAGGGGTTAATTGAGCTTTTGTAGGTATTTGGATGCTTAGTATGAAATTCGGACGCTTTCCGAAAATGTTTCGTCGACTTTTGCAGCTTCGGGGGCATTTTAGTAATTCCAGCATTAGGGTTTGAATCCCGAGATCTTCACGGAAGTTGAAGCCCTTCGATTTCTCTTCGTGTGGCCACCGACGGTGCATGATTCCGAGTTGTATCGATGGAGTTATGGCATTTTTAGGATGGTTTTGACATGAAAAGTACACTCAAGGTCACATTCAAGGGCATTTTAGTCATTTCATATTTTGGCTTTTTGGCCCAATGTCTTCTTGGATGTTGTAGTCCTCTGAGTTATCTTCGCGTAGCCTCCGACCATGCCTCATTCCGAGCTATAACGAAGAAATGGCGGCATTTTCCGTAAAACAGGACAAAGCTGCAGAATTCAGACCTATAGCTTGCGAATCGATTCGGCCCAAAACCGAATAGATTCGGAATGCTGCAGAATTGCAGATTCGAACTTCCCCTGTTTCCAAATCGATTCGGACCATTTCCGAATCGATTCGGGCCTCTAGATTTTTGGTTTTCTTCCCTTTTATTACAAGTTTGCCATGGGATATTTTGTTTATAACACTTTCTCTTCATTTTGAAGAGGGATATCTCCATTTTTAGGTTAGATTTGAGGGTTTTGTTGACTTGGGAGATTTGCCCTACTCCTCTCTTGCACTCTTGTTTTGGAAGTTGTACTTTAAGGTTAATTACATTAATATAGTTTGTATTCATTATATTCTTGCTTTCTAGATTAATTTCATGCCTTGTTAATTAGTTTAGTTATTCATTTCTTGCTTAATTAGTTTATTGCTTTGTTAATTAGTTTCATTCATGTCTAGCCCTTAGATAAATAGGGTCGGGATTACTTTTCCGCCATTTTCGGGCCCCGAGCGCCGAAAACTAGGTTTTGTATAAAATCGCATTTAATTGAAACCTCGCGTATTAAAGTCGGATTATTATGCGTTTAACTTTCTTTGTCATGCAACGTTAGTGTTTATAGCGATTATCCGAATTTAATCCGCGTGTGACCATTTTCCGTTAAATGTTTTATCTCGCAACTTTGGGTTAAATTCCTTCTTGCGTGATGTTTGTGCTTAATTGAAAATGCTCGATTAAATTGCTTTCGAGCCTTAATTCTAATTAGTAGTTGTTTCGATCCGTTTGGTGGAATGCGATCCCGATCCTCGCTTTACTTTATTTTAGCGTAACTTATTCTTTTCTTTATTCACGATAACCACCCTTTCACCTTTTCTTTTATTTATTTTACACTTTTATTCCTGAAGTAATTAAAACAATTAACATCTAAAATTCAATCACTCCCTGTGGATTTTCGATACCCGACTTACCACTGTACTTGCTTGTCAAGTGTAGTAGTATATTAGGTTCTTTTGTATCACGGCGGCGAAACACACGACGATTGTGCACTTTACACGCGCACACTTTTTTCGCCGCATCATTCAAGCACACAAATTGAAAGACAAAAACTTATATGGTGAAAAATATCTCATGTACAGAATACGCTCATTGAAAAATGGGACAATAACATTCTTTATTTGCACTATTTTGTCTCGTTATTATCTTTTTTTATTTTTAACTCTCCACGCGATAATTGACTATATTATTCAGATTCGGTTAGGAATTTTTCACTTTGAGGGTATTTTGGAACATAATAGGAATATAAGAAAAATTTTGAAGTCGAAAAATTTTCTTCTAAATTGTCCGTTTGCACTTTTTCAAGCTTTTGCTCATTTTTCTCTTTTTCTTTCACTTTTTCTTTCAATTTTCGTATTTTTCTCATTTTTAATTTTTTTTTATTTTTACTTTTTATGTACCATTTGGATTTGATTTATGAATTTTTGAATTTTCACAACTTCGAGTTATTTGGGGTTTATCGGATTAATAAACAAAAAGAGATATCATTTTTAGGCTCAAGTTGGCATTCAAAATGGTATTTTTCCACAACTTTTTATGATAATATTTTTGGATGAACGAATGATGGCCTAACCTCATATGTCTGAATTACTAATCAAGTTACCATATGCGTCTAGAGATTAGTTTTTAGTTTTGAGATATTTTTAGCGTGTTTTTAAAATAATCTTTCCGCTCGTTTTTCATAACCAATCAAACTTAAATTTAGAGATCAACTAAGACTTTTTTTCACTGAAAGAACTTTTGAGTTAATTTTTACTCGAATTGATTTAATTACTCGAAAATGAGGATAGACACAAAAAAATCTCACCGAGTTAAAATCTCCACACTTATTCATATAAGTCGTTAATTTTTGCTCAATTTCTATTTTTGATCAATTTCGACTTAGTGCAATGGCTTTTTACAAATTAAGACTTCAAACAAAAATTTAGTGATATTTTTTAGGATTTTAAATTCCAATTTTTATTTTTTTTGAAGAAAAAATATGTTTGACCTTTATTTGAAAATTTTCAAATTTTTCAGGAGTTTTTGATATTTTCCAATCTTAGGGGCATAACATCTCTTAATTTTGGGGGGCATTTTAAAATTTGTGAAGTTTGAAAGATGCGCGATCAATGAATGCGCGTTGCGCGCATTTTTCGCTTGATGATTACGAGTGTGAGCGAGATCCTTTTGCCATCGATGTAGGCCTCATAATTTCCTTTGGAAATACGTTGAGGGAGCCGTAAAATTGGTTGACGACACCCTCGTAAGCGGGAACCGTGTCTTTGGCCAACCAATTTTTTCGGCCAGATCGATAAAATATACTGGTGACGTCCACGGGCAATTGGTTCGAACGACTTTGCGCTTGGTGAAGAAGGTGCGTTCGTTGTTAAAATATTCATGGTACAAATTTCTTTCTTATGTCAAAAGAAATGCTTCTTGGGTTTCATTTTCTTGCTCCACTTCGATGGAGTTGTATTTCTTGACATAGATCTTGGGAGCCATGTAGAGGAGGGATATTTAGGAAGAACTTGAGATAATTAAAGGAGAGAATGGAAGATTTGAGGTGTGAGGGGAAGTGGTGTAAGCGTGTGGTATTTATAGGTAGGGGGAGTGTGAAAGGGTTTAAGGTGGTGACTGGAGGGAGAATCAACAATGGACGGGTTTTGGGGTGGGGGAATTTTTTTTGTTGTATTTTCGGATATGTAAGGGAGAGGGATGAATTGGGAGGGAGGAGAGGTAAGAAGGTTGAAGGGAAGTGAAAAAAAATAGTGGGGAAATTGCGTGTTAGAAGGCCACTGGAGTGAATTGGTTAGCCCAGGGGACCGAACCGGTTCAATTCAAGGTGTTGTCAAACCCACTTCTCCCATTTTTTTCCTTTCTCTCGATCACCGGGGTGAGGGGTCCCATAATTCTCCCCATGTTCAACCTAAAATCACTAATATTGATCAAAGACACTAAAATTTCACCGCGTTCTCATTTTCCTCACTCTCGGGACTGGTCTCAATAAAACCAAAAGCATTCCTATCTTGATAGAATGGACTCAAATCACTCCCAAACACACTACACGCTCACATGACTCAAAAATACAATAGGAACTCACCCCATACGCGTCGAGGGTACAACGGCCTCTTCTCAAAACACTTACTTATCCCCATATACGGGGTCCGATAATAGAATTGTCTCTATTTCCTCGATGCACGCCTCTAAATATGGCTTTAGGCGAGTCCATTAATCTTAAATGTGCTCCCATACTTAGGATCCTCTACCTATATCGAACCATGTGGGAACACTTCCTTCACAACGAATGGGTCGGTCCATCGCGGCCGTAACGTTTTGGAAAACAAATGAAGAGGAGAGTTGCAAAGGAGCACTTTTTAACCCTCAAGAAACTTTTTGCGATTTATATTTCGTTCGTGTGCAAGTTTCATTCACTTTTTGGCAATGCGGGTGATCTGATACACATCATTGCGTATTTCTTCCAACAAATTCAATTGTAATTTTTGAATTTCACAGGCTTTGTCTAGGTTAAAGTTCAACCTCTTAATTACCCAATAAGGCTTGTGCTCCAACTCAACGGGGAGATTATAAGGCTTGCCATCCACAAAGAAGAACGGGGACATCCCGAGGGGGTTCTTATATGCGGTCTGATAAGCCCATAATGCATCGAGTAATCGACTAGACCAATCTCGACGGCTGGGATCAATGTTCCTTTTAAGAATATTTTTTATCTCTTGATTTGTTAACTCGACTTGCCCATTCATTTACGGGGGGTAAGTCGTCCCAATATTGTGAACGACCCCATACTTTCTCATCAACTTCTCAAATGGTGTATTGCAGAAATGTGTGTTGTGTCAGTAATGATGCCTTTTGAGCATCGAAACGATAAAGGATGTGTTCATAAATGAACTTCACCATCACTTTATTATCATTCGTCCGTGTAGTTATGGCTTATACCCACATAAACACATAGTCTACTATGACAAGGATGTATACAAAACTGAAAGAAGGAGGTAAAGGTACCATGAAGTCGGTGTCCAAGCATTTGAACATCTAAATAGTGAAAATAGGCGTAAGCGACATCATGTCACGTCTAGTTATAGATCTCAACTATTAGCACCTATTGCATGATCTACAATCAACATTCACATCCCGACATATAGTGGACCAACAGAGACAGCATTAAAGAATCTTTGCGATCATCTTTTTCATGGAAAAGCGGTCTCCACAAGCTTCTGAATGAAAAAACTAGATTACACTTTGAATCTCCTCATCCAAAACACATTTCTGGATTATTTGGTTGGCGCAATACTTAAATAAATAAGGATCGTCATAGAAAAGCATGCACGACCATGTGAAGAACTTGTTTTTCTCTTGCGGTGTCCAATCGAAGGAGACGGCCCGGTGACTAAATAGTTCATAATATTCGCAAACCAAGGAAGAGATCAAGTAGAAAAAGTTACTCTTCCAAAAAGTACTCATCTATGGGTAAGGGATCTTGAGGTACGTCGAACGAGATCCTAGATAAGTGATCGGCTATGACGTTCTTTACTCCTTTGTTGTCTTTAATGGAAATATCAAACTTCAAGAGTAGACAAATCCACATAATTAGGTGTGTCTTTGCATCCTTCTTATAAAGGATATATTTAAGCGTCGTGTGGTCGGTAAAGCACGAGATAGGTGACTCGATAAGGTATGAATGGAATTTGTCAATGGAGATCTCTATCGCTAGCAACTCTTTCTCTATAGTGGAGTAGTACAATTGAGTTCTGGTTAAAGTTCATCTAGCCTAGTATATGACATGGTCCTTCTTATCTCTCATTGGTCCTAAAACAACCCCTACCCCTTAGTCACTTATATCACACATAAGCTCGAATAGAAGGGTCCAATCCGGTGCTTGCATAATGGTAGCGGACATGAGCATGCTTTTTAATTTTTTAAAAGCATCTTGGCACCCCTCACTCCACTTAAAAGGGGCATCCTTTATGAGTAAGTTAGTTAAGGGCCTGTATATGGAGCTAAAGTCCTTAATAAACCCACGATAAAACCCCGCGTGTCCTAAAAATGAGCGCATGTCTTTTAGTGACTTAGGTGTGGGGAAGTTTGACAATTATGTCAATCTTTGCCCTATCGACCTCTATCCCCTTGGATGACACGATGTGGCCTATAACTACTCCTTCGGTAACCATAAAATGGCATTTCTCTGAATTTAGTACCAAGTTATTTTTCACACACCAAGCAAGCAACTTAACAAGATTAGCAAGACAGTGGTCAAAAGAAGGTCCGAATATGATAAAACCATCCATAAACACCTCAAGGTTTCTCTCAACCATGTCACTAAAGAGTAGTTATACAATCCAAATGGCATCCATTTATAGGCAAACTTGTATGTTTATAAGCAAGATAAACACGTAACAAAGAGGTTTTTAAAGTGGTTCGGTTATGAGAAAAGCATGCGTCCACTATTTTTAGTATTTCTAGTGGTTACAATAACTAAGGGTATTGTATGTTTGTCCATGATTGTATCCTCCCTTTGAGCTAAGGGAGATCATGTGTTTATAGTGATTAGGAACCCAAGAGATGTAATGCCTTTATATCTTCAGACATTTACATCTACATACAATAAGTAAAGCTATTAGTTATTCCACCCAAGTGACTTTTGTACGTGCACAAGTGTTGTTAACTATTCCACCCAAGTGACTTTTTTTATTCTCGATGGTTTGTATCCTTGAGGTTTGTCAACCAACGTCTCTCGAGACGAATAAGAAAGTAAGTACTGTGATAACTGCCACGTAGGAGGGGAGGTGTCCATTTTTCATGGGTCCACCTAGATGAATAATTTTTACATAAAACAAAAGCCCCCAATGCTCCATGCTTAATGATTGGTCAAAAGTATGGAGTATTTATTCCAAAATCTTGTTCGATGGGCGTTGTTTGGTAGCTGACCTCCTAGACTTCTAAAGTTTTTTACCAATTCAGCAGGAGGTGGAATTTTTGTAAATAATTTGAAAAATAACGAACCGTCAAAGGGTATGATGGTCCTTTTACGTCTTTGGGAATCGTGCAGCCGCCGGTAGTTCAATCGTTTGTTCGGTTCAATCATTTCCTTTCTTATTTCCAATTAACCTATAAAAGGATGATTGTTCCCCTTCATTTCTTGTCACCTCAAACTTTTTTAATTTAGGCTTTCCCTTTCTCCTCAAGCTTTCCTTCTGTGTTTAGTGTTTGATCTTTGTCATCGTTTCTCAATCTCTATAAGCTTTCTTACCTTTCCCCTCATTGATTTTTATATCTTTCAATCACGGTGTACATTGTATATGATGGTTCTTCATAGGAATTTAGAAAAAAAAGTAAGATTACAAGTTGGGTAGTTTTTGAAATAGCTAGCAGTCCTGCTGATGTGTTGTTAGTGGCTGAGGGTCACTGGATCCCAACTTTATTTATTACTGAGTGTGGTATCACCTTTCCCCCAAACCCACATTTTCTTCAATTTTGCTAGTATTTTGATATAGTCCCAGGGAGAGTAGTTCCCAATACATGGAGGGTTATAAATGGGGTGAATAGGTTTAACAAAATTCGTGGTTGGGATTCCTGAGTTGAGGCTCTGTTACCAGTAGGGAACCACTAGTGATAATACCTATTATATGAAGACCATGCAGGATAATAGGGCATTAGTGGTTAACTTACCAGATTCAAACAAAGATTACTAGGATTATGGTGTTGTAGTAAATAATTGGCAATATGCCACCATTCCTGTGGGGGTAACATACATTGGACCCAGATGCCCCCAGTAAGGGTGTGGCATAGGTCGTACATTTATTTTCATTTTCAATTTCTTCATTTGTTTACTAAGTGTTTGATGGTTTGTCGACTTACTATTTCGTCTGGCTTTTTATGGAGAGGAACACAAAAAGGAGTGCCCAAAGGAAAGTGAGGTTAATATTGATGATCTCAATAACTTATGGGCTATACACCAAAGAGCGGGAGCGGGGCATCCCCGGGCATCTTTTGTCCTACTGGAATATAAGAGTTCTGTAACTTCTTTTTCCTGACCAGCAATCATTCTGCCTCAGTCCCCCATTAACTTGGATGAGGAACCAGTTTTTACCTCCTCTGCTGTCGAGTCAACTCGAGTAGAGAGAGCTTCCACGAGGAGGAACTTCATCTTCTTTCGAATATCTTGACCTTATAACCATCCCCACTTCACCCACTATTGGAATAGTGAAGAGAAGAATCCTTAACTTGTTGACAAGATTTGGGTCACCTTATCCTTTAAAAAAGAATACTACTGCCACAAGGTGCCTCAGGTCCTCAATGCTGAAAAAGTAAGAACTATTAAGCCTCAATTCAAGAGGTCATAAAAAGGTCTTCCCAACCACCAAGAGTTAGCCTAGAAAATATTTGCCGACCAAGGTAGGATTTAAAAAACTTATGTGGCTAATAATCCTGGATTGTCCAGGGGTTTGATTAAGGTTGAAACCCTTCCAGAAAATAAGTCGATAGTAGCCCCCATGTCCAGAGCCTAGTTGGTTGAGAGGTCTAGTCAAAACTTGGCCTTGGTAAGTACTTAACGTTTTCCATCTTCGATAATGTTTGTTGAACTTATTTTGTACTGATGTTGCATATTTCTTCTTTTCAGTTCTTGGTTGATTGTAAGCAAATGCTGGAGAAGGAAGACCAGCTGAAGGTATAATACCCCATATTTTTGCGTATTTAAAATTTAATTAATTCATAATTTAATTGGGAAAATACGTTGTATTTAACTTACGTGAATAAACTAATTTAAGGTGATTAAATAATAAAGATGATTACTACATATTAATCTAGAGATAGATACTGATTAACATTATGAGATAATATTTACTAAGTGTGAATAGTAAATAATTAATAATTAGTGTAATACGGCATAGTGAGTTATATGTGCGTATTTTATTTTATCTCAACCTGGAGTCGCGTGCAGACTAATATGAGGTTGAGAAAGGAAATATATTTTTAGTGACTCGGATGAAAATGTAAATGTCATGAATGACTCCGAATGAGTTGAAATAGTCGAAAAAGTGTACTCGAAGGTACTGTTTGAGTCCCGGGTCAATTTTAAACCAAATCGTCACCTATTGAGATCGTTTTAGTCATTTGGAAAATAAAGGTTAAGGGACCTACGAAATTATAAGTGTTATATCTGATGTTTAAGAATTGAGGCTAGGGTTAGAAATAATGAAACCTAAAGGAAGTCATTAGAGAGAAAAGAGAAACCAAGTTCCAAGACTTGAAAGGTGTTCTTGAAGAATTGGACCTTAATCTTGCATCCTAAGCATATGAGAAGTGAGTATTTGAAGAGAGAAACATAAACTATTCATCAAAACCACGAAATCAAACCCTACAATTCTAGAGGTAAGTTATTTATTGCAATATTCATGAAGTTATAATACCCATGTGTAGGGTTTTAAGATTTGTTTTGTTAAATTAATGTTCTTGGAAGAAAAGGAGTGATTTTTATGCATGTTGGGGTAGGATCATCATGCAGAAAAATTTAACATACGTAGAGGATCAATAATTAGAGGACAATTGATCATTATTAGGGATTAAATGTGGGTTTTGATGAATATTGGAGGAAGAACATGAAAACCTAGGATTTTTTAGGATTAGAGGTTTAAAGCCATTCTTGAATAATTTGTAATGTTTTGATGCAAAAGTTACGTTAGAAATTGTCCTTCTACATGTGGGAAGGGTTTGGGACAATTAGTTTAGAGTTTGGTGGAGAACATGGAAGATTAAGGTGCGTTAATGGTGGAAAACGCGCCTGCTATAACTGTAAAAATGAGGTACAAAAAAATGAACTGGTCCTCTCCAGATTGATCGGTTCAGTTTGACCTTTACAGCATGATTTACAAAAAAATGAATCGGTGCAGACCAAAGAGAAGTGGCTCAGTTCGGTCTTTATAGAACAGCGGCCCGGTTCGGTCAGTTCAGTTCCCAAAATTAAATATGAATATTTCTTTTTGGGCATAATGTTCCTAAATCGATGTTGTGGAAATCTTTAGAAATTTGTAAATATATTAATAGGAGATTTATTATATTATGGTAGGCCTATTATATAAATATGAAGTAGTCTTATTCAGAGGTTTAGGACGATATTGAATTCGAGATGAATGACATCGTAATTAATCTGAGAGTCGGATGAAGAATTTCAAAAATCGAATAAATGGATGTATCAACCAGTAGGGTAAGTTGGACTTATCTACCAAATTGAGAAAAGGGGTAACTAAGACCCTTAGAGTTGAGTAAATAGTGAGATAAATATGATAGTGAGATAAATCATAAAACAAAAATGTGCGATAAGTTTTAGACAGAAATATACTATGTACAAATATGAATCTTTAGGTAGTGTGAATACCTATAGTATAAGTACTTCGGTTGTGTGAATACCTAAACTATATTAATAGTATTGGGGGAGATGGCTATCCGGACCAGTACGTGAAAGTTCGAATCTGGGGTCGATGATTATCTGGAAGAAATTGAAAATAAATAATATTGTGGTCGATGGAAAATCCGAACCAATCTACATATGCATAACATTTACATTGGGGTCGAGGGATATCCTGACCAATGTAAATGATCGGATAATTGGGGTTGATAGTTATCCGGATCAATATGTGAAAGTTCCAATTTGGGGTCGATGATTATCCGGACCAAATCAAAAATAAATAATATTGGGGTCGATGGAAAATCCAGACCAATATGCATACGTATACCATTTACATTGGGGTCGAGGGATATCCGGACCAATGTAAATAATAGGATTAATGGGGTCGATGGTTATCCAGACCAATAATCCTTATAGTATATATTGTGTTCGAAATATATATACTTTATGATGTCCTACTGGGTGTCACAAATGGTATTAAAGCATCAGTATCTAGTGTCTATAGGATCTGTACGACTTACTACGGTTTCAACGTAGCGCTCATTTGATGTAGATCCATATTCTACTATTGTTGTATTCATCTGCGCATGCGACTTACGTTATCCTGCTATTAAGTATGGTGATGTGAATCATATAGAGTTCGGTTGAACTGCGTACACCAAGCAATATGAGACGACCAACAAGGGGCATTAGAAGGACTACATGAGGAGAGGAGAGTCACAAGACATAGAGTATTCTAAGAACGATAATTTCGATCGAAGTCACAAAAATTATTATTCGGGCAGATGACAATAGGATAACCACTCGGGGACTGTAGTCCCCCAAGCACCGTTGTAGAGAACGGTGGTATTATTTCAGACTCACCCAGCGTTATAGACATGGGGTGAGTCAAGGGAACTATTTCGAAAAGTCACCTGTAAGAATTCGACAAAGAGAGGAATTATAGTGGAAAAATAGAAGAAAAGAATCCAAAGGCAATTGTGTAGGGTCGAGGGCAGTGGCACCCAGGATTAAATTTTTTAGCTCATAGGGATAGCCTAAAGTGATGAGAGTCAGTCACTGCGTATAAAGAAGTATGTTTGGAATTAAACGAGGGATTGGGTGTAGGTCCGTAAGTGAATTTGGACTCGTGAGTAGTATACACAAGCGTGGATAAAAACTCGATGAAGGTGACTAGTGCCAATGTCACCAATGTTATACGTTTATAATCTTACATCAATGCTTCCATGAGAAGGGAGCCAAGAGGATTGGATAATCTAGTTGAAGAGAAAGAATGGATTTAATTGTGATAGTGAAGCACCACAGGAGGGTGTACCCAGTGGGACACCCATTTAAGTAATTTAAATTAATTGAATTTCTACAAAGTGACAACGGATTCAGTCAGGGCCGTTCAGGCTAGCAATGAGTTCAATAAGGCCAGCAGAGCCAAAGAGACAATGAAGGTAGAAATTAGGGTCAGGGATACTAAGTCTGAGAGAAGGACACCCCGACATGGACAGGGAGGCCATCGGCAAGGGGAATGACACAGAAAGGTATCCTATGTGGGGGTAGTAGGACCACCTGTATTGAACATGTCCACAGCAAGAAAAAGGTACAAGTCAACTAGGAATTAGATGGGAATAGTGCCAGTGAGGCACAAGAACGGGAAGAGAGAGACTTCCAGGAAGTAAATTGGGCTAAGGGAGTTTTTCCCAGAGATTTCCAAACATAGAATGGTAGGTTCGGATAGGACTAGGAAGGTCCTCAGCAATCACAACATCGTGTTCCTCAAAGTCGATAGGCATAAGGGGATATTGGGGGAAGCCAACAGGGCCATGATCACATGGCGTAGGCCAGAAAAGATAAGTATTACCCCAAATTAAGGTGGGGGACAACAAAAGGATGAGATCCTGGATGTATAACCATTACAGCAGATCCTGGGTCAGTTCTAAGGCGAGAGTGCGCTTAGGAACCGGTCGACTAGGCGAGACAGATAGGGAATGGGAGTAATAAGGTTATGTTATCCTTAGTAGTATGGGATTAATGTAAGTGACATGAGTGCGTCACAAGTAAGGTTATGATCACTAGAATTCATGAGTGAGTCGGATTTAGTGATACGTTGGTCGTGATGACCATTTGATGTATTTAAATGTCATTAGATAACAGAGTTCTTTCGTGTCACCTACGAAGGAGCGGGAGGGTACACTAAGAGTATGTTGGAATTTCATATGAGTTTACTACTACTTTGAGAGTTGTGAGAATAGAGAAGACTAATTTTTGAGATTTGACTGGATAGCGATATAATGACAGTGAGATCTTGTGTTCATTATTCCAGGGTATGAATTATTTTTGCTAAGTATCACCTGAAAGAGGGTTGAGCTTATATATGTGAGTATATATGTTATTATATATTGGGTAATAGACTTTTTTGTGTATGTTGTCTAGATATAATTGATCTCGGTGAGTAGGGACATTTACTGGCGTGGTTCAGGGAAGACTAGTTTATTGTCGAGCGGAGAGATATAACTCGTGATTTATTTGCATTGGGAAGCTAGTGATGGTAAGAGCACCGTGTTATATTAGGTCCTTCTTAACATAAGAGTAGATGGGTATACTTTTTATGTCAAGAGACGATGATTTGGGGTACAATTATAGATTTGAATATTTGTAGTTATAACGGTGAGTTAATAACTATATTTTTTACTTGAGGTAGAGAGAGTCGTGTTATAATGATGGGATAAACATTGAAGACTTTTTGCACCACAAGTTGATGGGTTAGGGCAATATCGAGAAGAATTAAATAATAGTTGGCGAGGTGATAGAAAATTTCTCGAAAGATTTAGCCACGCCGGGAATGCTGGGGGCCGAACTTGAGACAAGTTTGTTACTTAGAGGATGTTATGAGGTTTATGAAAATATGCAAGCGTTATAGGGGGTATGGGCGCCCTGGGTAAAATATAGTCTCACTTAGTCAGATGACTAGCAGTTTTGGGAGCAAACACAAGGGAAATGATTTCGGGGAGGTCCCTAGTAATGTGAAACGTTGAACATAAGGATCGGTGGGGAATGATACATAGTGAAGTTATCTCCAAGTTACATCTTTTAGGGATGGAAAAAAATGTTGATCCGAGGTTATCTACTAGGATTTTGTAATTTTGATGTTCCTAGTGACGATATTTATGAGCATGAGTAGATAAATTCATATTTGGGACATCCCAGAATCGCGAAGAGGTCAAGGTTTCTATCGGGTTACGGAATGAATTAACCAAAGCATCATAATTGTTATTTTGGAGTGAGATATACTATCAAGAAGCATATCTAACTTTTCACTTGGATAAAAGAAGTGAAATGAAACTAGGTGTTATCCATAATTGCTGTGAATTAGGATAAGACCTTTCAGTCCCACCTCTGATCGTAAATGTCAAGAGGCGATGGGGACGGAGATGCACATCATTTTAGACATGTCACTCATAAGTAATAAGAAGTCAGGAGTAACGAGCTTCTAGGACCCAAAGTTATTTTTGGTCCATCGACAGGAATCGAGTAAACTGCATCTCTTTCAGATAGCTTAGAAACGTAAGGAGAGTTACGTCATCATGAGCTAAGAGTGGGAAGTCTAGCGTGAGCAGTCAGGAAATTGTTGCGGATATTTAATCTAAAAAGGGTCACGGGTTCGGCAACAAGAATTGGGCACCTATAAAAGTAAGATTTTTCTAACAAAGTGATAGTAGAGCTAACGGAGCATAGGCTCGCCTTTTAAGGCACTATATGGTCGGAGGTCATTGAGTGAGAGATTGAAGACTAGGGTTGGTTAGAGTATATCCTATAAAGGGGATCATAAGATTATGTAAGAAAGGGGAAGATAACATCGTGTGATGTTGGGAAATTTCTTATTATTGAGATTATGGGACCAATACACACAGACTGGAACTTCCAAAGCATCTACAGCGAATACCGATGAGTTTTACATGGTATCGCTGAAGAAATAATTGAGGAGCATAAGAGCTCATAGAACGTTCCACTTAAGGAAATTAATTTACAGCCAAACATCTCGTGTAAGGAGAGACCCGTGGCTATTCGGGATTGTAGTGAGCGTAAGTTACGGTCCAAGGTGGTGCAACTAGGGCGAGTTCATGGGGACACCACAATATTAATGAGTCAACATGTGAGCAGGAGGATGTCATGCGAGAGTAGTATCCAGAGCTATTTATCGCAGGTATGTCCTAATTTCGGGGATGAAATTCCTTTGTAAGGGGGGAAGTATGTAATACCCCGTATTTCTGTGCATTTATAATTTAATTAATTCGAAAATTAATTGGGAAAATACATTGTATTTAAATTACGCAAGTAAAGTAATTTAAGATGATTAAATAATAAATGTGGTTATTATATATTAATTGATAGATAGATACTGATTAATATTGCGAGATAATATTTATAAAGTGTGAATAGTAAATAATTGATAATTAGTGTAATATGGCATAGCGAGTGATATGTGTGTATTTTATATTATCACAACCTGGAGTCGCGGGTAGACTAATTTGAGATTGAGAAAGGAAATATATTTTTAGTAACTCAAATGATAATTCAGAGGTCACGGGTGACCCCGAATGGGTCGAAATAGTCCGAAAAGTGTACCTGGGGTATTGTTTGAGTCCCAAGTCAATTTTAGACCAAACCGGTACCTATTGAGGGCGTTTTGGTCATTTGGCAAATAGAGGTTAAGGGACCTACGAAATTATAAGTGTTATATCTGATGTTTAAGACTTGAGTCTAGGGTTAGAATTAATAAAACCCAAAGGAAGCCATTAGAGAGAAAAGAGAAACAAAATTTCAAGGCTTGAGAGGTGTTCTTGAAGAATTGGACCTTAATCTTGCATCCTAAGCATCTGAAGAGTGAGGATTTGAAGAGAGAAATATCGACTCATCATCAACATCACGAAATCAAACCCTACAAACCTAGAGGCAAGTTGTTTATTGCAATATTCATGAAGTTATAATACCCACGCATAGGGTTTTAAAATTTGTTTTGTTAAATCAATGTTCTTGGAAGAAAAATAGTGATTTTTATGCATGTTGGGATAGGATCTGCATGTAGAACGATTTAACATATGTAGAGTATCAATAATTAGATGAGAAATGATCATTAATAGGAATTAAATTTGGGTTTTGAAGAATATTAGAGGAAGAATATGAAAACCTAGGAATTTCTAGGATTAGAGGTTTAAATTCATTCTTGAATAAATTATAATGTTTTGATGCAAAAGTTATGTTAGAAATTGTCCTTCTACATATGGGAAGGGTGTAGGACAACTATTTTAGAGTTTGAGGAGGTAACATGGAAGATTAAGGTGCGTTAATGGTGTAAAACGCGCCTGCTATAACTCCATAAATGAGTTACAAAAAAATGAACTGGTCCTATCCAGATTGATCGGTTTGGTTCAGCCTTTACAGCATGAGTTATAGAAAAACAAATCGGTCCAAACCAAAGGGAAGTGTCTCGGTTCGGTCTTTACAGAATAGTGTCCCGATTCGGTAGGTTTAGTTCCCAAAATTAAATATGAATATTTCTTTTTGGGCATAGTGTTCCTAAATCCATATTGTGGAAATCTTTAGAACTTTGTAAATATATTAATAGGAGATTTATTATATTATGGTAGGCCTATTATCGAGATATGAAGTGGTCTTATTAAGAGGTTTAAGATGATATTGAATTCAAATGAATGACATCGTAATTAATCTGAGAGTCGGATGAAAAATCTCAAAAATCGAATAAATTGATGTATCGACCAGTAGGGTAAGTTGGACTTATCTACCGAATTGAGAAAAGGGGTAACTAAGACCCTTAGAGTTGGGTGAATACTCATATAAATATAATAGCGAGATAAATCATAAAATAAAATGTGCGGTAAGTATTAGAGAGAAATATACTACGTACCAATGTGAATGATTCGGTTTTGTGAATACCTATAGTATAAGTACTTAGGTTGTGTGAATACCTAAAGTATATTAATAGTATTGGGGTCGATGGGTATCCGGACCAATACGTGAAAGTTTGAATTTGGGGTCGGTGATGATCCGGACCAAATCAAAAATAAATAATATTGGGGTCGATGGAAAATCCGGACCAATATACATATTCATAGCATTTACATTCGGGTCGGGGGATATCCACACCAATGTAAATAATAGGATAATTGGGTTCGATGGTTATCCGGACCAATACGTGAAAGTTTGAATTTATGGTCGATAATTATCCGGACCAACTCGAAAATAAATAATATTGGGGTCGATGGCAAATTCAAACCAATATATATATATATATATATATATATATATATATATATATATATATATATGCATAGCATTTACATTGGGGTCGAGGGATATTCGGACCAATGTAAATGATAGGATGATTGGGGTCGATGGTTATCCGGACCAATAATCCTTATAGTATAAATTGTGTGCAAAACATATGTACCTTATGATGTCCTACTGGGTGTGATAGTAACTTGTAGATGATATATTTATGGATATACATCTAAAAGACGAATTAGTAAGAGAAACTTAATCAATCATAACATATGTAAGTGTTGCATGAGAAATAAATTTTATTGGGACGTTAATGAAAATAATGTAATGTATGGGTGGTACGAGGAACTTAGGTGAATAGTTATGTTCAGATAATACTATAGTCTAGTTAGCTTGGGCAGTATAGCTAGGTGGGTTAACTATAGAACGTTAGGAGTGCATAATAGATAAGAGGTGAGTAAACTTAAGAGAGTGTACGATAACCTAACATGTATAATAAATAACAGATTAGAAAAATGTAATAAATGTTTGCTAAATATTTTCAAAATGTTTTATGTACTAACACTTGCTATAAAATATTTTTGAAAAACATTTAGGTGTCCAGCCGCAGGGATGCCAGACGTGACTTCATTCTAGGGACTCGGAGTTGTAACACTATGGATGCTGACATGATTGATTTGATTAAATTATTCCTCCATTCAGATCTAGTGTAGGACCTCATTTTATATTCCATGTATGGACATGTTGTCCGTTGTCAGTTTTCAGTTATTTAGTTTCTTTTATTATTATGGAGTGTTTGGTTTTGGATTTTGGCCGATGGTTTATTCGGCAAACCTCTTTGCATTTATATATTGCAATGGTTGAACTCTTGTATATTATGAATGTCTATTATAGTTTCTGCATTATTAGATATATATGTTTTAATCAAAGATAAAATTTGGCTCCGGTCTAATTTCACTTAGGTGGTTAGTAATTAAAAAGTTTTCGGCAGTGATACTAAGAATGAGCCATATGAGAAACCTATTTTGATTTAATAAAGTCCTGATCAACTGATGTTTAATTAGGCCAGGTGTCACAGAAGGCTTCCTTTGCTGATGTAAAGGAAGCTTTTGAAGGCTTGCAGAAGTCCTTACATGTATCAGGGGAGGCCTGAGAGAGATAGAGAGAAAAACTTACCAGGATAAGCTTAAAGCGGACGAGGATAGGGCAACAGCAATAGAGAACAAAATAAAGGTTGATAATAATAAAGTGACCCCTGTCGAGTAAAAAGTGAAGGAAGTTGAGAGCAAGGAAAAGGTTGTTGAGGATAAAACTTCCAACTTGAACACTAAACTTACTGCTCTGAAGGCCAAGCACAAAAAGGATAAGGAGGAGGCCACCAATAAAGGATGGGACAAGGAATTTATTGCTTCATCCATCTAAATTGAGTACCCCAAGAATATCTCCTCCAAATACGGGTGGTCGAATGCCTTAAAGGAGGTCGGCATGCAGGCGGACTCAAAATTATTTCAAAGGCATAACCCAGGAACTCCTCCCAACTTGGATGAGGAATTTAATGATGAGGAGCGTCTTTTTTAATCTTCCCTTGTTCCTATTAATACTTTCGACCTACCTCCTCTTGAGATAGATACTGGTCAAGACAAGGACAAGGATAAGGTTTAACTCTTTTTAACTAGTTTTTGGTTCTTTTATGTATTTTTCTTTTCCTTTTTCTTCCTTCTTCATTTGTAATGGAACCCAATGTAATCCTTGGTTTATCAATGAAGTTAAGAAGTTTTTTTCAATCCTTTCAGTGATCTCTTGACATTTTTTATTTATTTTATTATTATTGTTTATCCTCCTTGGTAGGGCTTAGGTTCTTACACTTATGAATTTTCGGGATGATGCCAGAAAGAATATGATAGTTTCTACTAAATCAAAGTTGTTGAGATATTGCAAAAGTCTTTTTGAAGATGGTCATGTGGCGTTAACTAGAGAAGAGTCAGGTAGGGTTGCTCAACGCAGATGCTTATGACCAAGTGAAAGATGACTACGTTAATATCCATTGTCTTCTTAATAGGGTTGTGGTGAATAACGTTGCCTACTATGAGATGATTGACCAACTACACAAATATCACAATGTTTTTTAGGCATTATTATACTCTGACTATGAAGCTAAGTAAGAAGCCCAGAGCGCATGTTGGGGTTTTAATAAGAAGTTGTAAGAAATCACATCTACCTTGAAGAAGGAGGAAATTATACTAAATAAAGAAGCAAAAACTGCTCGAGAGATTTCTACACTCCAGAAAAAATAAAATAATGCTTCGAGGAATGAGCTGGATAGTTTGAAGAAGACAGCTGACACTGGGCCAAATGACGATGTCTCTTTCTTGGAGATGAAGAATGCGAACTGGAGAACTTGAAGAAGAGAAAAACCAAGTCTAGCCAACCTTCTAAGTAAGTCCTAGTTTCTTGGCCATGTAACACCCCATGATTTTAAAAACCTTAATAACTCGTTTAGAAATAAAAATCGAATTTTTTTTGGGGTGGGATTTGATTATTTTTGACAAAAAAAATTATGACCTGATTTTATTAAAATAAAATTTAAATCAAAATTGGAATCGGAGTTCACTTTTAAGTTTTACAACTTTTTATGTGAATATGGGAACTTTCAGATGTCAGGGCATCCAAACTAGTTTGCTAGGAGGGGCGCACCGGTTCGCCCAAGTCGGCAGCAGCAATTTGATTTTTTTTTAATTGTTGTGTGGGATAAAAACTATTTCTTTTACTTAATTAAAAAGGGATGGGCTTGTAATGACATAGTCCGTCACAATTAAGTATGTCGTATATCTCTACAACCGTCGAAGATGTTTCTCACAAGGCAAGTAAGCGAGTGAGGTAGGGTTAAGGGAATTGATTCAAGGCTTATGGCCATGTCGTGGCTAGGGGTAAATTCTGAGGTAACACGTCTGTGTATGATGATCGTAACATTTGTGTAGGGTATAGGCGCCCGTATTAGTTAGACTTTCCATTTCGCCGAAATGGAAGGACATAGAGGTAGAATCGCGTTAGTAGGGTTACGAGATAGGATTTTAGCTGTCCCGATTATGTGGCTTAGGCCGTTATATCTTGATGGCCGACGATGCGAGGTAGTAGTGTAACGGGAGGGTTCCTTGTTTGTATTTCGCTGTGCGAGACGTCCCACGCAAAAAACCGAGCTAATATCAGGAGTTAGGAGAGGTCTTAGCCGCTAGGGATATAGTTAGTATAATATTCATTTTACGTGTGTAGGAAACACATCGATCTTAGGGTTATAAGGAAGTAAGGCTAGTGGGGCATGTAGCACTATTTTAGGAAGATTGTAGTGAGTTAACAACGAGAAGATTGGTAGGTTAACTTTAAGAAGGATTGGATTTCCAGGAATAGGAAGAATGGAATCTCGAGTAACTCGAGGCACCAGGCCGAAAAAAGGTAAGGCCCATTTTTAGAGAGAGTGTTACGTCTGTGACGTTTGCAATAGTGGTGCAGATAAGCACGGATTATAGGGTGTTTGCGCACCTTGGTAAGTTAATTTTATATATATCATCTGAAATAGAAGAGATAAAGATGAAGAATATGCTTTGGGGAAGTGATAAATAGAATTGGAATGTGTTGGATGGAACATCGTATGGGGTACGCAATAATCCAATAATATAGGTGAAATGAGAGTTAGCACACCTGAGATGGAAGATTGGCGGGAGTAGTCAAGTGCTAGTATAGTTTCCTTTTTGAGGGAAATTCGAAGTCGTGAGGTAAGCAAATGGACGCTTAGGATGTCGTCTTTTTGATAAGATCGATATGTTAAAGCAGTGATTACAGGCTCATTTTTTTTCTTTATATGCGGCTATATAAGCACTTGGTGCGATTTCTCATTGTTAGAGTTAACCTTACAACCGAGGTAGTGTTTTATCATGTCGGGATTTAGTCAAGCTTGTTGTTAATCTAGTGCGTTAGAGTATAAGCCTTGAGATAGGTGGGTACCATGAATAGGTATATGGCAGGGTGCCATTGTGTTAGTACCTTTCGACTTTGGTGTACTAGGACGTAGTGTAATTAGCGATCCTAGGTTGGTGGTGCAGGTTATATCCGAATTTCGAGGACGAAATTCCGTTGTGAGGGGGGAAGAATGTAATACCCCGTACTTTTATAGATATTTAACTTACATGTGGGTATAATTTGGTAATTAGAGGAAATTACTGTGAATAGTAATTTTGGAATTTATGAGTATAATTTGAGTAGTAAATATTAGTTTGCAAGTGTCGGATTAATATTTGCATGGATTATATTTTCTTACGGGACTAAGTATACGAGTTGGATTATTTTAATTATATGTCGAAGTTGGGTAAAGCGATGAAGGATAATATTTTATTTGGAAAACATGCGTATTGAGATGTGTTGGGTTAATTTGCGAATTTTAGTTAAGTGACTCGGATGGATATTTCGAGTGCACGGTTGGTTTCAGAATGGTCGAGAAAGTCAAAATAGAGTATTCGGGGATAGTGTTTGGGTTCCGAGGATTTTTGGACTAGTAGGGACTCGCAATTGAGTAAACGAGTCATTTTTGGGTTTATAAGGAACAAGCCCTTATTTCTCTCTTATAAGTAAAAAGAGAGAGTAAGAGAAAGGAAGAAAAAGAGATAAACTAAGAAGGAAATAAAGGAAGAGGAGAAAGGAAGAGAGAAAGGGGGATACCGGGCCAAACTCTGCGGGAACCGACTCGAGGTCGTCATAATTTATCCACGAGACAAGTGTTTACTTGCTTTATTCATTTGTGTGTATCTCATATCGTAGTTGGTAATGAAAATTATGATTTTGGTTTGTGATTCTTGAATAAAAATGGGTTTTTTGTGAAATGAACTCATAGAAATTGATGTGGTGATTTCCCCATAAGAAATCTAAGCTTGAATTGATAAAAATGGTGTAGTTTTTGTGAGAAATGAATTTAATGGAGTTAGGGTTAGATTTTTGAGTGGTTTGATGAATCCCATGAAATTAATGTTATGTTGGTAAAAATAGATGTGTGGATGATTATATTGTTGGTTGGTGAAGTGAAAAACCACAAATCTTGGATTGATTGGGTGTTGGTTTGATTTGGAGTTGGAGAATATGATTAATAGTAACTCAGCGTCCTTTCCGAATTGATTCGGCCACTAAGAGAATCGATTCGGCTCTTGGTCAAAAAATAAAATTTCTATATCTTTTCGATACTAACTCGTGGGCGTCGATCGCATATTTTTCTGATTTTTTTTAATTAGTTATGATTTTTCTACGGAAGGGTATCCGAGGTCGAAATCGTTTATTAGAAATCAATCCTGGCATTGGGAGAAAACAATTGATGTATTGTTAACTCTTAATGACTTCTAGTGTTAAACCCATGTTAATGGTTTGTAGAAATGGTGAGAAATGGGAAGAAATGATAAACTAGGGTTTTAATGGTTTTAGGGTTCTAATCTAAGAGAAATGGTTTAATACCACAAATTAATCGAGTTGTTAGTTATAAATCAGTGTTAGGATGATTATAGTGTTATTGGTTGAGATTAGAAACCACATAACGGAGAACGGGTTGATATTTGGGTATTTTGGTGAAGTTGAAATCGCCGAAACAGTGAGCTCTGAACAGGGTGAATCGATTGGCATAAGGGGACTTGTAAGGCTATCTCAGGCCGAATCGATTCGGATAGAGACCGAATCGATTCGCATTAGGGGCGAATCGATTCTCCTTTGCTTAATTTGTCAGTTTTCTTCCCTCGAGTGCATGGGGAGTTAAATTATAACTTGGAGTTTATTGTAGGGGATTCTAGATGTGATATTATGACTCCTAGATAACGAAATTGAGAAGGGATATATATATATTATATATTATATATATATATGGGATTCGTTACAGTATATATATATGATATGATATGAATATAAATATATATGTATGTGATTGGTATATTTGTACTTTAGAGGCTGGTTCCACAGGCTTCCCCAGGCATAGGGATGGACAGCCAGATTTTATATTTTCTCTAGTGCTATCTAGGGAGGTTGCGCGATGTGGGTGAATCCCCTGGCTTGAGGAGAAGGGAGAATATATCCCCTGGTCAAATCTTCCCACGTACGAGATATTTTTATTCCACTTTCAGGAGGGAATATGACCGCCTCCACCGTTTAGTTTTCTACCATGACCATGAGTGAGTCTGGCTTGGTACCGTGGTTGATTAAGTAAACTCGGAATGTGGATAGGCACTTAAGACTGCATCCTCGAGTTATAGTTTGGTGGGATGGTTATGATACTTATGATTGTAATAGGTATAATTATGCTTGTTACATATGGTATATTGCTTGTATATGAAGATGAGATATCATATAACTTTGACTGGTGTAAAGTTTAAAATGAATAATAGGTTATTCTTCTTTCGGTAGATTTATATCCGGACTAATACAAATGTGAATCATAGGTCAAAGTGAGAATTATGTAATACCCCGTATTTTTATGGCCTTTAAAATCGGGGAGTTATTGAATTTAATTGAGGTATTAATTTAATATTAATCCAAAATTTTAATTTTTTATATTTACTAGCGTGATGTGAGTTAGTAATTACTGGAAATTTGTTGAATATTACTCGATGAGTAAAGTAATATAAGAGATTGATTTTATTAAAATTGTCACGAGTGAATAAAATGGCAATTATGGAAATTTAATTCGGGACGCGCATGTGTCGTGTCAGGACTAAATTATTATTATTAAAGTGAATAAATTATAAGACGTCCGTATAGTCATTTTGAGTGTGCTAAAGTGTCCAGAAGGGTCGAGGTAGTCAGAAAAGTGTACTCGGGTGTTTAGTTTGGGTCTCGGGGCGTTTTTAGGCCTAATTGACACCCCGGGAGGGTATTTTAGACATTTCATATTTTTGGGTAATTAAACCCACGAATTTTCTTAGTATTTATTAGTCAATTAGAGTTGTCTCTTTGGGTTAAAAAACACAAAGCCGAAGCTAGCCATTAAAGAAGAAGGTGAAGTGATTAGAGAAGAAGGTGAAGAGATTTGAGAAGAAGGTGAAGAGTTTTCAAGCAATCCGAGACCTAGAACTCACTCGATTTCATAGCCACCGCCACCAAAACGTAGATCGCATGACGAGGAACGTATCTATATAATTTTCATCAACAAATCAGACCCTTGAATCCGAGGCAAGTATCTATCTTGCTGATTTCCAAGTTAATATACCTTCCATGTTAGTCTAGGAATGAAATCATATGTTTTAATGGAAGAATTATATATTTTGGAAGAGAATTTATATGTGTTGTAGGGACAACCCATGTAGTCTAAAATCTTGATCATATGTAGAGGATTACCCATGAATTTATTATGATATTTGGGAAGAAAATCTTGATTAAAATTGAGGGTGGTGATTATTCATGCAAAATTTGGTTTTATAAAGAGATTTGAGATTAAACCCCTTTTTGATTGATTCGTTGAGGATTTATTGATGTCGTTACGTTAGAACTTGTTTATGTACATTGCTTATACACTTGGATTACTTTGATGGGAGTTTGGGATGAAATTATAGAGGTTTGGAGGGGTTAAAATGGTTGAACCCGTAGGTTGAATATTGCAGAAAACTGGGCAAGAACTACTTGATCGATCGATCGACTCAAGAACATCGATCGATCGATGATTGATCGATCGACCCCCTTTCCTCGATCGATCGACCCCTCCTGGAAAACTGCATAGTTTTCCCCTTTTTGTTTAAGTTCAGTTAAAATGCTTAGGAACTCTTAATTATCATTGATAGAGTATAATGGATTATGAAGATGACCAATAAGGTCTAAGTGGACTCCGTTGAGTGAAATTAATATGAAATAAAATTTTGGGTTAACAGGGAGTTATTTATACATTGGGAATTGTGCGTACGTTTACTAAAAGATTGAGACTCGTGAAAGATTTAGACTAGAAGGTAAGTGAGGGTATACCTACTGAAATTTATACTTAGTGAGAAAGAATACTTCAAGAGATGAGAAGTAAGAACAAAGTAAATAATAAATGAGAATAAAAGAGACGAATCCGTTATGAGAAATAATTGAGTAAAATTTGTGTTGAGAATGGATAATAACAATTATGGGTCGTGGGCGAACCTAATTTGCAAAATGTGAATATTTATATATATATGACTGTATGACTGTGCATATATTATGTATTTGTGTAAAAATCATATTCGGGCTACTTGCTATCACGGGGGTTTTTGCACCGGGATAGTCTTATCTCGATTGGACCTTTATGGGGGATATCGACTCGTACCCTAGAACATAGGATTCCTTGGTACAGGCTATCTGATTGATAGTCAGACGGTCCTAAGAGATGTGAGGGTATGTGCTCACCTCTTAGTGACTTGGAACAATGCTTCGCCACCATTTGTTTGTGTATTATGTTAATACAGTTCGAGAGTGAATCTGAACTAGTATTTTCCTTTGTTTGTGTGATACGGGAACTTGATAGCAGAGTATACCAGCACCATAAATTTTATGTGGGGTGTTGATAGTATATTTATTATATGAGTGACTAATATATATATACACTGATATGTATGGAAACTTTCTACTGTGCATTAGTATTTAAGTAATAAATAAATGTTTCAGCCTTATAACAAGTGTTCGTGAATTTGGTAACGGTACTAAATGATTCTAAGTAATGTAAGAAAATGGAAGATAATGATTTTCTAAAACTAAATATTATGGCCTTAGTATTTCTCGGGATAAAACTTTATGGGAAATAAGTTAGATAGACTTAAGAGATTAATAGAACGGTAGGAGTGCACACTAGATGAGAGGTGATGATTCTCAAGAGAGTTTCACATACTAACATGGTTGTGATATTAGCCAATAAACATTTTAAATACTTGCTAAACTATTTTTAAAATTATTTTACACTCGGGGTCTGACCCGTTTTCTGCCATTTCTTTCTTTCTTGTATATACACGTATGTATTACAGGTGCCCACCACAGGGGCGTCATGCTTAGGATCTTTGGATTGGACGTGCTGAAGCTTATGTGGGAGTTGTAGGCCCTTGCTTTAGACGACTTCATTATTGAATCAGTTCCTAATTTAGTTCTTCATAGTTAGGGCATGTGTCGCCCGATTTCCTATTCCGTTTGGGTTTGTCAGAGATTCATGTTTATTTATATTTCCAGTATTCAGTACTCCTTGGGAGTTAACTCTTGTCAGGATGATTTTATTTATGATTCTTAAACTTGGTTTGGATTATATAGATGGTTTAATTCTTGTGTGTTAATTTCCATCCTTAGTATTTATGTTATTCTTAACTGTTGGGTATTAAAAAGGTTTTTATTGTTATTTAATAAAGGAAAAATGAGGTTTTAAATGGTTTTGACACTTAGCTTAATTATTTAGGGTGTTCAAATTGGAAATATTATTTTGCGACAGTGATGCTGAGAATGAACCAACCGATCACCTGGTTTTTAAATTTAATAAAGGACTGATCACTCGGTATTTAATTAGGCGGGGTGTTACAGGTGGTATCAGAGCATCAGGTTCTAGTGTCCTTTTGGGTCTGTACGGATTACTATACTTTCAGTTGAGCGTTACTTTGTTTGATGTAGATCCCTATGTTTAGGATTGTTGATTTCTTTGGTGAGATTTCGTTCTCCTGCTATCATGTATATATCAGTGAATCTTATTTACGTTCGAGCGTTATCGTGCAATGAAGTATGGAAGATGAGGTCCATTGGGCGAGTAGCGGGAGGAAGACTTAGGAGGTTATGAAGTATGTTAGAGGATAATGACCGTAGTTGAGATCATCCTTATTATGGCACGAGAGGCCGGGACTCTAAAGACGGCTAGGACATAGCCTATGATTTCTAAGTGCAACTATAGTCAAAGGTGATGCCAAATTTGACCCACCCAACGTAGTACACTTAGGAGAGAGTCAAATGGAAAATTGAGGAGAGTCATCCGTAGAAGTTCTAGAAATGCGAGAATTGGGTGTGTTACCCAACAAAGGCAATATATTCAAAGGCTTGGACATATAGTGGAGTGTGGTTAACTAGAACTGAAAATTTGAGGTAAAAAATTTTCTTGACTCAGCGGAGCAAAATTATAATAGTGGGAGTCAACAACCACTGCCCGGGAATGAGTGTACATTTTCTATCTATGGAGTTATGGGGTGCATAATGATTGTCATTAGGACCTCACATTCATTTGTAGCTATTAGAATTGTGTGGACCATAGGGTTACTAGACTTGGCCATTGGCACTATTATTTATGTAGACTCACCGATGGGTAGTGGGGCGCCTTATATTTTCATGTATATATCAATAGATGAGTTTAATTTTATCAGGGATTTACTTGTTATAGACATGTCCGAATAGGATGCGATTATCGGCATGGATTGACTTGTTGTATATGAGTCTAAGAATGATCGTTATAGCGAGCGTATTGCCTTTGACAAGAGAGTGAATAAATAGACGTTTATATAAATAGATAAAACCTATTGGGATGTTATATACTATAGACTAAGGACCTGAGGAGTTTCGAGGACCGACTATTTTAGGTAATAGTGTATCGGGGGGGTTCCTTGTTTGGATTTCGCTCTGAGGGACACTCCACGCATGAAACTAAAGAACGTTGGGAATCGAAGTAAGTTAGTTCTTTAGAATATGAGTTTAAAACCTTTGCCCTTATATATATATATTAATCAGATAGTTATGAGTTGTAGCATGATTTGAGGCAAATGGAATCGCCAAATGAAAATGTGAAAATCATAAAAATACGAATTATGGACTAGGTAGTCAGTTAATTAAGGGTAACCTTACAAAGGAATCACATTCATTTAGACCTTATGATGGAATGTACACGCATTGGGTGTATTGGCACCCTAGATGGTTTGATTGTAATATTTTCCATATTTGTGTCACAGTAAGTATTCTTGAAGTTAATGAAAGTAGAAGTTATGACTTCCACATTTAGTTGTTTGATGACTTAGGATCGTTACTCCCCATAATTTTTCCATGAGGATGGTATAGTATGGATTGGGTAAACTTTAACTGAAGATAATTTAAACTAAATGTAAGGCTCGGAGTATCACATTAGTGGGGGTATTCGGTAATGTATTGTATGGGTGGTACGACGAAAATTACATGAGATATAAGATTAATACCCGGAGTTGTCCTTACCAGTTACGCTTTATTTTTACTAATTTCGGAACGAAATTCCTTTATTATGGAGGAAGTATGTAATACCCCATATTTTTATGGCCTTTCAAATTGGAGATTTATTGAATTTAATTGAGGTATTAATTTAATATTAATTCAAAAATTTAATTTTTTATATTTACTAGCGTGATGTGAGTTAGTAATTACTGGAAATTTGTTGAATATTACTGGATGAGTAAAGTAATATATGAGATTGATTTTATTTAAATTGTCACGAGTGAATATAATGGCAATTATGGAAATCGAATTCGGGACACGCCTGTGTCGTGTCAGGAGTAAATTATTATTATTAAAATGAATAAATTATAAGTCATCTGTATAGTCGTTTTGAGTGCGCCAAAGTGTCCTAAAGGATCAAGATAGTCAGAAAAGTGTACTCGGGGGTTTAGTTTGGGTCTCGGGGCGGTTTTAGGCCTAATTGACACCCCGGGAGGGTATTTTAGACATTTGGTATTTTTGGGTAATTAAACCCACAAATTTTCTTAGTATTTACTAGCCATTTAGAGTTGTCTCTTGGGTTTAACAAACAAAGCCTAATCTAGACATTAGAGAAGAAGGTGAAGTGATTAGAGAAGAAGGTGAAGAGATTTGAGAAGAAGGTGAAGAGTTTTCAAGCAATCCAAGACCTAAAACTCACTCGATTTCATAGCCACCGCCACTAAAACGTAGATCGCATGATGAGAAACGTATCTATATAATTTTCATCTACAAATCAGACCCTTGAATCCGAGGCAAGTATCTATCTTGCTGATTTCCAAGTTAATATACCTTCCATGTTAGTCTAGGAATGAAGTCATATATTTTAATGGAAGAATTATATATTTTGGAAGAGAATTTATATGTGTTGTAGGGAGAACCCATGTAGTCTAAAATCTTGATCATATGTAGAGGATTACCCATGAATTTATTATGATATTTGGGAAGAAAATCTTGATTAAAATTGAGGGTGGTGATTATTCATGCAAAATTTGGTTTTATAAAGAGATTTGAGATTAAACCCCTTTTTGATTGATTCGTTGAGGATTTATTGATGTCGTTATGTTAGAACTTGTTTATGTAGATTGCTTATACACTTGGATTACTTTGATGAGAGTTTGGGATGAAATTATAGAGGTTTGGAGGGGTTAAAATGGTTGAACCCGTAGGTTGAATATTTCATAAAACTGGGCAAGAACTGCTTGATCGATCGATCAACTCAAGAACATCGATCGATCGATGATCGATCGATCGACCCCCTTTCCTTGATCGATCGACCCCTCCTGGAAAATTGCATATTTTTTCCCTTTTTGTTTAAGTCCAATTAAAATGCTTAGGAACCCTTGATTATCATTGATGGAGTATAATGGGTTATGAAGATGACCAATAGGGTATAATTAGACTCCGTTGAGTGAAATTAATATGAGATAAAATTTTGCGTTAACGGGGAGTTATTTATACATTGGGAATTGTGCGTACGTTTACGAAAAGATTGAGACTCGTGAAAGATTTAGACTAGAAGGTAAGTGAGGGTATACCTACTGAAATTTATACTTAGTGAGAAAGTATACTTCAAGAGATGAGAAGTAAGAACGAAGTAAATAATAAATGAGAATAAAAGAGATGAATCCGTTATGAGAAATAATTGAGTAAAATTTGTGTTGAGAAAGGATAATAACAATTACGGGTCGTGGGCGAACCTAATTTGGAAAATGTGAATATTTATATATATATGACTGTATGACTGTGCATATATTATGTATTTGTGTAAAATCATACTCGGGATACTTACTATCACGGGGGTTTTCGCGCCGGGACAGTCTTATCTCAATTGGACCTTTATGGGGGATATCGACTCGTACCCTAGAACATAGGATTCCTTGGTACATGCTATCTGATTGATAGTCAGACGGTCTTAAGAGACGTGAGGGTATGTGCTGACCTCTTAGTGACTTGGAACTATGCTTCACCTCCATTTGTTTGTGTATTATGTTAATACAGTTCGAGAGTGATTCCAAACTAGTATTTCCCTTAGTTTGTGTGATACGGGTACTTGATAGCAGAGTATGCCCGCACCATAGATTTTATGTGGGGTGTTGATAGTATATATATTATATGAGTGACTAATATATATATACACTCATATGTATGGAAACTTTCTACTGTGCATATGTAGTTAAGTAATAAATAAATGTTTCGGCTTTATAACAAGTGTTCGTGAATTTGGTAACGGTACTAAATGATTCTAAGTAATGTAAGAAAATGGAAGATAATGATTTTCTAAAACTAAATATTATGGCCTTAGTATTTCTCGGGATAAAACTTTATGGGAAATAAGTAAAATAGACTTTTCAGATTAATAGAACGGTAGGAGTGCACACTTGATGAGAGATGATGATTCTCAAGAGTGTGTCGCATACTAACATGGTTGTGATATTAGCCGGTAAGCATTTTAAATACTTGCTAAACTATTTTTAAAATTATTTTACACTCAGGCTCTGACCCATTTTTTGTCATTTTTTATTTATTGTATATATACGTATGTATTACATGTGCCCAGCCACAAGGGCGTCATGCTTAGTATCTTTGGATTGGACGTGTCGCAGCTTATGTGGGAGTTGCAGGCCCTTGCTTTAGACGACTTCGTTATTGAATCAATTCCTAATTTAGTTCTTCATAGTTAGGGCATGTGTCGCCCGATTTCCTATTCCGTTTGGGTTTGTCAGAGATTCATGTTTATTTAAATTTCCAGTATTCAGTACTCCTTGGGAGTTAACTCTTGTCAGGATGATTTTATTTATGGTTCTTAAACTTGGTTTGGATTATATAGATGGTTTAATTCTTGTGTGTTAATTTCCATCCTTAGTATTTATGTTATTCTTAACTGTTGGGTATTAAAAAGGTTTTTATTGTCATTTAACAAAGGAAAAATGAGGTTTTAAATGGTTTTGACACTTAGCTTAATTATTTAGGGTGTTCAAATTGGAAATATTATTTTGCGACAGTGATGCTGAAAATGAACCAACCGATCTCCTGGTTTTTAAATTTAATAAAGGACTGATCACCCGGTATTTAATTAGGCGGGGTGTTACAAATTATATATATAAAGGATGTTATATGTTAAAGTGAAATTGGCATTTCAAACTAGTGAAAGTTTTGGAAAATGAACGGTATATATATATATATATATGTGTGTGTGTGTGTGTGTGTGTGTGTGTGTGTGTGTATAAGAACTGTATATATATCAAATCGATGAATATTTTAATTAAAGCGTAGGTGATAGCTCTCAGTATAGCATATATTATATTACGTCAGGCAAGTGGTAGTTATGAGAATTCTGAGGATGGGTGAAAGAGATTTGTTAGGTCGGGTAGCTTAACTATGATGTTTAAAATGTATGCGATAGGTGTGCACTGTTAAAAGAGGGGTGAGGTGTATCTCATGAGAGTGCGATACCGGTTCAAATATGAGAGATTTCATATTTTAAAATATGGCATTTAAGCACTTGCTAAAATATTTTCAAAACTCGGGCTCTGAACCATTTCTCTATTTTCCCTATCTTGATATATATATATATATATATATATATATATATATATTAGGTTTCTAGACACAGGGACGCCTGGAAGATGATTCTTTCGAGTCAGACGTCGCTGCAGCAGCTATGGATGCAAGCAAGCTTATCTTAGATGCTTATATCCTCGTAATTTAGATAGAAAGCATTGTAGTAACATTCGGGCCGATAACCCAACTGTATTCATTTATTATTTTACCGCCTTTTTAGCACGGCATTTGATTTGGTTGTATTATATTATATCAAGTGTTCGGTTATTTTATTTCATTTCAGTTTTTGTGTATATAACTGTTGTGGTTGGTTTGGTTAACAAGATTAGTTAAATAAAAGTTTGATGCTAGCCTAATAAGTTATTAGTAATTATATTGGTTTTCAATAGGGATGGTCATAATGAACCATATGAGACTCTTGTTTTAATTTGGTATATGATTGATCACCCGGTATTTTATTAGGCGGGGTGTCACATGGAGCTTTAAATGTTTTTCGTCAAAAATATATTTTTCGGAGTTTTTGAGGTGGTGCATTTACGAAAAGTATAAATGAGAAAAAAATTATTTTTTTTATCATCTCGTTCGAACGACACCTTACGTCGTTCAAATGACACTGCATGTCACACGATACTTCAAACGACATCGTGTCTCGCTCGAATGACCCACCGCCTTAAAAGGGTATTTTCAACTCCGCTTTCTTCTTGAAGTCTGTGCGTTTTGACATTCTGCAAATAGTGCGAAATCAGCAGAACCTTTTGGCTTCTTCTTTTAGAGTTTAGGCACTTTTGTTTTTCGATTCGCAAAAGTTCTAATTAATCATGTGAATTATTTTGCAGTTTGAGAACACATCTTTACTGGTGTTCATACTTTTGTGGAGAGGATATTTACATCGTATGGTTGCGTGTTATTAAGGTTCACTGCATGTGGATCTTTGCTGAAGTTAGGACTGCGATTCTTGTGGATTGATGAGCGTAATTCATTACTAACAACGTTGACTGACGCCTGTGGATAATCGTGTGTCAAAACAACTGTATTTCATTGTAATTCGTGTAAGTTGTGATTCACAATTATAGTCTAATAAAAAGGTTTTGCCTTGAGGGGATTTTTCCTGAACTTTGTGTCGCATTTTTATTTATGTTTGTTTGACACATGCACGCACATAGCTAGTTGATTTTGAGGGATGAATTAATTTGATTCATATATTGACACTACTTTAGTGTTAGATCCACTTGACTCTCAACCCGACCCACCTAGGCGTCCCGTATCTGTTAGGAGAGCGCGTAGGAGACATTTTGAGAGAGGTGTACCTAGGCCTGTTTATGTTTGCTCCCATTGCAAAAATAAAGGACACCTTCGGGAGTTTTTCTTTAAATTGGGTTATGTTTCAAGTTTTTCTACTACACATATTCGCACACATGCACCCACCGATGATACTATGCTTGCACATTATGATAGAGAGTTTGCACATATTCGAGAGCAAGTAAAGTTTTTGATCATGACTTCATATGATTTGATGGGGTTGTTTCAAAAGATGTCACCGTCTTTGAAAAACTCCACCGCAGCTACTGGATGAGGTCTAGACTTGTTTTCTATCACACGACGATTTACATGATGACATTGTTTTGCCTATTTCTAGTATGTATCATTTTGTAGTTTACATTGTTTTCTTATTTTTGCTAATGTTTTATCACTGATTTGGATCTGTTTCCCATTTCAGGACTTGTTTTCACAAAAAAAATTCACTGGACAAAACTGCATGACATTCTGGGTAAACTGTAAAAATTTGATTTTTTTTCGTTCAAACAAGAGGAGTTTTAGTTCGGGCGACTTCTGATGTCGCGCGAAGCATCTTCTCGCAAGAACACTTGTCGTCTTAGCTATATGGCGCTTTGTTCGAGCGACCACTTGAGATTTTCTATTTGCAATCCTATGGTTCATATGATTATATTATTTGGAACTACAGGATTGATTCTGAACAGTGTTCGAAAGATACAAAAAGATTTTCCTTTGTTTTGATAAATTTTTTGAAAAATCCAAAAGGAGTTTTGTGTTTTGTTTACATCGTATATGAATGGACAAATAGGATGATCGATTCACTGTTTCGTTCCATATCCATGTGACTATTTGATAGTGTTTTGAGACAATATGTTGTGTCATTCATGCGCTTTACAAATCTTGGAGTCTTTGAGATGATATATAGTGTTGTTACCTCCATGTTTGACTCATTTGTCCTTTATTGCAGACATGCATGGATTTGTTTGAATTTTGTGCGTGTCTATCACATGTTGGTTGTGTGTTTCCATCTCAATTATGTCTATACAACGAACCAAATGCGATAAAACTTGACAAGAAAGAAGTGCATGTTATAAACCGTTTGTGAGTTTTTGTGATTTATTTTGAAAAACGAAAAAGGGTTGCGAAAGTTATCTTATTTTTTCCTTTGCGATAAAGCCACCGTTTAAAAGGGACCTAAAAAAATGAGGAATTAAAAATTATCCGGGGTCCAATGAGGTTAAAAAGTGCCCAAAAAAATAAAAGGCAATAAAAAGAATATATGGCAAAAATGGGCCAATAGGTTTTAGTTTCATCACCTCAAAAGAAAAATAAAAGGCATTATCTTTTAATGAGGGAGTCTGGATGGAATTTAAAATGGTTTGCACGTCCTTGAAAGTCATGAAAAAGCATTACATAGTTTTGGACATTATTGGTGTGAAAATCATTTATACTTTGAGTTGTTGATATGATTAAGACGATTTCATCTAAATTCAACAATTTTACCCTAAGGACTATTTCGATGTTCATTCGTTAGGAGTACACTTATGCATCTTGCACACATGTCATGATTCAGTCGATTTTCCTATCGAATTTGTTCACACCCATTTATTCTGTGTCCATGATTTGATTATCTTAGGATAAATTCATGGTGTGTGATTTTTGTAATATCATTTTTTTCATTTCTGCATGAAAAATCTGAAAAATTAAAAATAGTTTGTTCGCATTGTTTACCGTGACACCCCGATTTAATTTATTATTTTCCTTATCTATTTTGGACAAATAAGAAAAGGGGAAAACGAACTCTGATTTTATTTTATGGGGGAGTTTAAGTATGGGGGAGAATTGATTATGCTTTCATATTTATGCTTATATCATTTCAAACTCGATACGTCACGAGGTATTTGCGTTGTCTCATGTGTGTAGGTATAATTGAAGATCATTATGTTGCACACCCTGATGTAAAAAGCTTGAAGGTTTGAAGGTTTGATTGTTGAATCAAAGTTTGAAGACTTGACAGTTTACATTTTTGCTTTTGAGTTTATGGGAGGGTAGATTTTTATAGGTCATTTTTCAGATTGATAATTCGAAAATTTTTATTTGCACTAAAATAGACACATGGGAGATTCGTAAGGACATAGTCCATCATAATTAAGTATGTCGTACACCGCTACAACCGTCGAAGATGTTCAAGATTAAATACGCAACGAGATAGTCCGAATATCAATATTCATCAACAATCAAGACTCCACGAAATGAATTTGGTTAGGGCTGTAAACGGATATTCGAAAATTCGCATCCGTCCGATATCCGAATCCGAATTTGAGGATATTTATCCGAAAATATGGAAACGGATACGAATATGGATACTCTTTAAAAATATCCGAGAAAACGGATACGGATACGGATAGTACTAGTATCCGACACGGATAATCCGTATCCGATGCGGAGTATCCATTTTATCGGATATCCGTTTTACCAGATATCCGTATCCGTCAAACATATGTTTAAAATGTTACTAATAATATTAGTCTTAGTATTACTAATAAAATAATATTAAAACAAATCTTAATCGTTTATTCTCAAAACAACATAAACACATACTCCACTCAAAACAAAAACACCTTAAAGTTATTGTTTTATTGGGTATATTATAAAATGTCATGTATTATTATTTAATTGGGTATATTATCATGGAGTTACACTAAAGTTACAATACACCTTATCACACACAACATACACCGACTAAAGAACATACTCCACTAAAAAAAAACTAACTTCGTTTCATTTCTTCTTCGTACAAAATAAGAGAAAAGAAACTCTCATGTGGTTGTTCGTTAGTTTCCTTAATTATAAATAAATGTAAGTGAGAAACAAAAAAGAATGTAAGAGAGAAACATAAAAGTAAAGAGATGGTTTTGATTGTAATGAGAACTGAAGTTAACAACATGTATGATGATACGAGAAATCGTCCCCAAGGCGTTCTCATACCAGCAAGTCAAGAGTAGAGTGGGTGATGAACAAGTAAAGTAAGTGAATAGAGAGAAGACAAGATATAGAGTGGTTCAGCCTTTAAAATAGGCCTACATCCACTGTGTTGCTCCGTTCTCATTATATGCGTTGCATTGTACAGTACAATCGTGCCTAAAGTGGCATACAAATATGATAATAAAGGAGAGTACATGGCAGTACTGAGGATTCCGGAGTGCCGGATAGATGGCTGCGATGTAGATGTGTGGCCTCCAAGTTGTGTGTTGAGGTTGTGTAGTGAGAATCTGTATTGTAGGGCCTGCCTTGGGCGTATGTAGAATCCATCCCCCTTTCCCAGGTATGGTCCTCTATTTATTAGGAAGTGAGTTGACTCACGTGCCCACAGCACGTGACATGTACCCAGTCTGCAGTCATTGTGGATAAGGGTGCGCAGCCCGTAGAGTAAGCAACGCTGAGTAGCAGTACCGCGTGCCCTAAGGTGGGGAGCCGCGGCCTCTGATGGAGGGGGTCGCACCCTACGAGAGATCTGGCCGCGCCCTGACTGTGGTAACTGCCGCGGCCTGTATGCGTGGCTTATGAAGAGCACTAACGCGGCAGGGGCTATAATTAGCATTATCAATAAGCCCCCAAGCCGTTGTGCCAAGGGAGATATATTGGGACTGCGGCTTAGTAGCCTAGGAACCGCGGTGCTTCCAAAGCGACGATTCGTCTTCCGTGCTCCCTTATATAAATTGTTTCTGGCCGTGGACTTCATTACGTTTCCAAAACATTTGAGAGCAAATCGAGAGCGAAATTCTGCACAATCCTTCTTGCATTTTCCGACAGCCTTCCGAGGTGGTTTGAAGCTGCGTGTGGTGTTTCCAAGGCGGTGTGAGGCCGAACATCGCAGATTCTTCTCATTTCCAGGTAATCTTTCGATCAATAAGCTTCGCAGTTTTCATTTCTTTCCAGTTTTTAATAATCGAATCATATGAATCGAATACCAAACCCATCTTTAACTTCCACGAACAAACTCTAGCTGTTTGATAGGAATCTAGGGTTATATTTGTTTGTTTTGTTTTTCCCACATATGTTGCACATGAAACACAACTGTTCTTGATGTTCATAATCGAACACTCCGTATTCTGTGGGTTTGATCCGAGAAATTATGGGATTTAGGAAATCATGTTTAGGATTGAGGCCGCGGCATGGTTTGATATCAATTGACTTACAATTCTGCGTCTCCGCGCTAATTGGCCGCGGTCCCCCAAACTAACATCCGCGGCATCAAATCACCACCCCATAGTCCAGGAATAGCCTTGTGTCTAGGAATGCCTTAAAGCAATTTTGTATTATTACCGCGGCATCCTAATTTCTTCTGATACGGATGCGGCTGCGGCTTGTTTGGACAGATCCCAAAAGTATCATTTTTAACTCAAAAATACCATGCCGCGGCTTCTTGAAGTCTGACAAATCATACTGGCTGCGGCGCCTAACTGCGAACTCTGCTTTTCAGGTACTGCTACAGCCATATGAGCTTTGACCCCGACGAGTTCCTGAGAGGCTTTTGGGCAAAGCACTTTGGGACCTCTCCCCCCGAGCTTACTTTTGTGCCCCCTCTAAGATCAGTAGGGCCTTGCAAACTCAAAGATTGCCCAAACTGCGTAATTCTTGACTCAGACTCCGCGGACTCCGCGTCTGGAAAGAATTGTCAATCGTCGATGGAAGAAGCCAACTCAAGTACTCACCCCACGGCTGAAGGAGATAGTTCCGCGGCCGCTAGAAACAAGCCAGGAGGTACATCAGGGAGGGGGGTGAGACCTTTGGCCGCGCTTGATATCCGCAGCTCAATGACCCAAGATTGGGTTGAGCAGGTGGCTGAGGCCTTCGAGTTTCCAGAAAATTTGATGTGTTCAGCTCCTGCCGAGAACCAAAGACCGTGCACGGTTCTATCTGACGACGGAATTTGCTTCCCCCTGCACGCGTTCATTTACGGGCTGCGGCTACCTGTCCCAGTTCCTATCCGTAGACTTTTTCAGGTGATGAACTTGGCCCCTGCACAATTGGACCCTAACGGCTGGAGAGCCATTCTCGCCGCAGTTGTCCTTTGGCAGCAGCAGTTCAAAAAGGACATCACTCCCGCGGAGTTCTTTCACTTCTACCGCCCAAAGGAGAACTCGGTGAAGTTCGCGGGCTACTATTATTTTTCTAGCCGCGGCAGGGATGAGACCCTTTATTCTGGAAGGCCGACAAGTGTGAAAAATTGGAAGGGAAAATATTTCTACATCTCTGGTGGAGGCTGGGAGATGCACCCCGAGGAGAATGAAAGGGAGAGAACATATACAATGCCGCGGCAGTGGGGGATACCCTCAAAATTAGGTATAAGATCATAGCCGCGTCCTTTTTATTTCACGTAATTTCCACTAACTTGATTCGTCTTTTCATTCTGCAGCCCTTGACAATCTGCATTTAAACAAGCGGCAGGAGAAAAGGGTTGCCGAGGCTGCGGAAGTTCCTGCTGAACACAAGAGGTTCAGCATACTTGTAACGTCGGCAACTATATTTGCGGCGGGATTTTTCCCAAACAAATCCATTCCTCAACAAATGGGCGCGGAAGGTAAACCACTATTTTTATTCTATGGCCGTTTCTGTCCTTGAACTCATGTTATTCTTTTTCAGGTGAAGAGGTTGACAGGGATCTGCTAGCAGCGCAGCTGGCAGAGATGGATGAGGACGCGGTCGTCCTGAATAATACCGCGCGGAGCAGAAAAAGGAAGAGATCCAAGGCCAAGGGACCTGCCACGGCTCCCTCCGAAGAAAATAATGCTGCCCAAGCCGCGGTCACTGCCAATAAGGCGACTGATCCTGCCGCAGAGCAGGTGGTTAATGACGGCCTTCCACATGACCAATTCGATGACGACATAGGGGAAAACCTGGCTGCGGTGGGCTTGATGTCAACCGATGTGCCCCTTCATCCATCATCTCCTCCACCGCCAGCTGTTGTGGGGGTTAACGCTAACTTGCCGCCCCCACAATTCCGCGGAGAGTCCGGGCCTGATGGAAGACCAAGACCCCAATTGAGGCAGCCCGACCCCAATTCCTCTTGGGACACCACTGCAAAGGCTGCACGGAGAATGAAGCGTGCACTGGATGCCGCGGACCTAGATAGGTTAGTTGGCGAAGATCATGAAGACCTAGAGGACTGCGGCCTCCACAGCCTTCTGAGGGTACGTACCTGTCGTCATTCTTTCAACTTTTGCACCATATGTATTTTTCATATTTCCTCTTTATTTCAGGCCGCGGATGTGATTGTTGTTCAGAAGAGGAAGTACGAGGCCTTGTACAGGCTGAAGGAGATCGAGAAGAGTGCCCATGCCGCGGACTTGCAGGCTGCACGGACCTCTTCATTTGAAGCTGGGAAGAGTTCTGCTGCCGCGGCTCTTCAGGCGGTAAAAATGAACTTGGAGAAGGCAGACAAGGAAAGGGAGGAAGCGGAGCAAAATTTCATACAAGCCGCGGAATCCCTAAAAGCCTCGCAGGCTCAAACCGCGGAAGCTGCCCAAGCTACAGAGATTGCCAATAACAAGCTTATATTTCTTCAAAAGAAATATGAGGAGCTGGAGTCCAAGTCTGCCCAGGATGCAGCAAGCCACGCCGCGGAAATAAAAAGATTGGAGGCTGATCATGGTGAATCCCTCCAGCTTGCCATAGATCACGCCGTGGAGTCATTTAAAGGCTCCAAGGACTTCTTTATTGTCAACAACAGGGCCTACCTTCGCGGCTACCAGGAGCTGCGGCAGAGATTTGTAAAGAACTTCCCCGAAACCAAGGAGAGGGTCCTGGCCTGGAAGTTGAGCGATGCCGAGCATCATGAGTGCATCGCTGAGCTTAAGTCCGCGGCGGAAGAGAGGGCAAGGATGAAGGCGGAGGCCGAAGCAGCGGCTGCGGAAGGCGTGACAGAGTCTGCCGCGGATGGAGAAGATGATGATGAAGATGATGACGCAGCCTCTTAAATTCAGTCCATTTCTGGAGCTCATCATTAATTCAGGGCTGCGTCCCTTCTTTTTGTAATCTGCATTTGTGGCTGCAGCCTCCTTTCTGTAATCTTGAATATTAATATCAAGGCTGCGGCCATATTGACTACTTTGTACATGATTGTTATCTTTCCATTCCTTGCTCTCTTACATTGCCTGTTTATAATGAATGATTCATCGTAACTGCCGCATATTTGAAAACGCATCCGTGTCCAGATAAACATAATATTTTAAGTCCGCGGACAGAGATCGAATTCGTATAATATATAAAATCCCATTTCCGCGGACATATAGATAGTGCGACGTCTTTGAAGTATAAGGATTTAGCGGTCACGAGGTAGCTGTGTGCAAGACGCGGCTCTTCATTATGCCATGCCATATAAATGTCTTCGCCTGGTTGCCGCGGTCCTGATTTCAAGGCTGGGACTTGCTGATTGCATGCGTCTCCATCCGCCTTCATTGCACCCAGTTGTCTGAACTGTTTGCCTTTTGTTGTCCCACAATCAACATGAATCATGAAGCAAACTCTTCCCTTAGACTTGGTACAATTGATTCTCTTCCACCGTGGCATTCGACATTGTAACCCTCTCATGCCTCTAGATGTTAGTGTCTCAGCGCTTTCACGGATGAGTGGCTCTTAGAGCTCTGCAACCGTACCGGTGGGGTGCGGCACATTTCCGGTTCATCTGAACGATGTGCCTTTGTAGACATATGCTGGTGTTTCCCAATCTTCTCGCGCTGGGTCATGTCACCAAGCACTAACATGTGAGACATTATCAAACCTCTCCCAGCTGGGTTACGTTATGAAGCCACCCACAGCTAATGTGTGAGACACTGTCAAGCCTCTCCAGGCTGGGCTATGTTATTAAGCCGCCCACAGCTAATATATGAGACACTATCAAGCCTCTCCAGGCTGGGTTATGTTATGAAGCCACCCACAGCTAATGCGTGAGACACTATCAAGCCTCTCCAGGCTGGGCTATGTTATTAAGCCGCCCACAGCTAATATATGAGACACTATCAAGCCTCTCCAGGCTGGGTTATGTTATGAAGCCACCCACAGCTAATGTGTGAGACATTATCAAGCCTCTCCAGGCTGGGTTATGTTATGAAGCCACCCACAGCTAATGTGTGAGACATTATCAAGCCTCTCCAAGCTGGGTTATGTTATGAAGCCACCCACAGCTAATGTGTGAGACATTATCAAGCCTCTCCAGGCTGGGCTATGTTATTAAGCCGCCCACAGCTACTGATATACACAAAGCCCTCCATAGCCAGAGATTATAAGCCTCCCGGCTTGATGACGCGTCCCAAGAGATGAGAACAGGCATTGTAAGCCCCCGTGGCTAATAAAAGCTCCTTGAATCCTCGGACGCTTTCATGATTGTAATCATCATATGATAAGATACAGTTGCACATCGTGAGGGGAACTTTTGAGCTAATTAAGACCGCAATCCCTCCATAGGTGCATCCCAAAATAGTAATAATCTTCCAAGATAATGTGTTATTCTTCCCTTGGAATCTGTTTAAGACAAAAGGTCTTTTTGTGAGATGACAAATTATGAAAACAAGAGAGGAATGAGATATGGCAAAATTTGCTAATCCATATATTTATATATGTATGTTTCAGCTGATGACTTTGCTAATAAAACATAAAATCTTGAGTATTCGGGCTCTAATGAGCTACATAAAGCATAGACAGAAATAGTTGAAATTGAAAAAGGCTAAGGATGAGGTGTGGCATGCAGCCTCTGTCAGGTCCGGCTGAGCCCTTTATGCATTCTTCAGGAATCGCTGCAGCATCCCCTGGCCAATTAGCCTTTCGACTTCATCTTTCAGAGCATAGCATTGCTCTGTGCCATGGCCATGGTCCTGATGGAATTTGCACCAGGCAGCTTTGTTCCTCTTGTGGGGTGGAGCTCTCAGCTTTTCTGGCCATCTCAAAAGCTTGTCCTCTTTGATACACTCAAAGATCTCTTCAATTGGGAAAATCAACGGCGTATAGACGCCCGACTTTTTCTCTGATTTCTCTGCGGCAGGTAAGGCTCTTCCCGTACCTGCGTTTGAATTTTGATTGGCCGCGGCCTCTAGCATCAGCACCCTCTGAGTGAGGTAATTGACCTGGGTCTGAAGTGAAGCATGGCTGTCATAGAGGTGATTAAGGTGATTATACAGTTGCACAATCTCATCTTTGACTTCTATGCTCTGGCTGGATTCTCCCTCCATTTCTGCTTTGTTAATCTTTATAAAGTATATATAATCTGAGAAAAAACTAACTGAAGTGAGTAATCTCAGAAATATTGGAGTAACCAAGTAGGAAATGGGAATGCATCGTTTTCACTATCACATGGTATTCCTGCCGCGGCCGCGGCCAATAAGGCACATAAGTGCACTGCCGCGGCCTTATATGATATACACCAAGGTTGAGCTAGAGACCACCTGAGTCCATCCCCTGATGTTTTGAAGCTTCTGTATTACAACTAACCCAGTAGAGGTCGCGGTATGTAAGGTAGTTGAACTACCACACAGCGTCCCTACCTAGCCTGTGAAGGCACAATCCCAAAATTGAAGCCCGGGAACTGAGTTTTTCTCCCAAAACTTGTGGAGAGCATACCTACTAGGGTCTATCCATGAGAGAATAACCTCTCGGTGCACACAATGGCATAATTCTAATGATAAATCCTAGATCATAGGCAAAGAACAAAAAGGTAGTAAAGAGAACTCTTCCCTAATCACCCACATTTACGGGGCTAAAGCCCATCAAGCCTTCCAGTTCTATCTAGGTGGGGTGATATCACAGGGGTATGTAAAATAGATCTAAGGTCGTCAAATGGAGACCCGAGAGCAGATCTGAAGGTAAGAAATACCCATCTAAGGGTGTAAGTATAAAATAGAGCCCAATAACCAAAATTTACTCATGGGATGATGATCCAGAGGATCCCCATGAATAAAATAAGGTGTTTAAGAACTCAAAACATAGAGAAACAAGATTGAAATATCTCGTTTCCCACAGACGGCGCCAAACTGATGATACGAGAAATCGTCCCCAAGGCGTTCTCATACCAGCAAGTCAAGAGTAGAGTGGGTGATGAACAAGTAAAGTAAGTGAATAGAGAGAAGACAAGATATAGAGTGGTTCAGCCTTTAAAATAGGCCTACATCCACTGTGTTGCTCCGTTCTCATTATATGCGTTGCATTGTACAGTACAATCGTGCCTAAAGTGGCATACAAATATGATAATAAAGGAGAGTACATGGCAGTACTGAGGATTCCGGAGTGCCGGATAGATGGCTGCGATGTAGATGTGTGGCCTCCAAGTTGTGTGTTGAGGTTGTGTAGTGAGAATCTGTATTGTAGGGCCTGCCTTGGGCGTATGTAGAATCCATCCCCCTTTCCCAGGTATGGTCCTCTATTTATTAGGAAGTGAGTTGACTCACGTGCCCACAGCACGTGACATGTACCCAGTCTGCAGTCATTGTGGATAAGGGTGCGCAGCCCGTAGAGTAAGCAACGCTGAGTAGCAGTACCGCGTGCCCTAAGGTGGGGAGCCGCGGCCTCTGATGGAGGGGGCCGCACCCTACGAGAGATCTGGCCGCGCCCTGACTGTGGTAACTGCCGCGGCCTGTATGCGTGGCTTATGAAGAGCACTAACGCGGCAGGGGCTATAATTAGCATTATCAATGTATATTATATAGAAAATAAAAATGTATACTTAATAAAATAAAAATATCAGTATGTTTTGAAGACAAAAGGTTCATGAGGTTATCATTCTCAAAAAATTTGATTAATCTAAAAAGTGCATATTTATTTCTACTGGCATGGAGAATGCGACAGTTATTTTTTTTTGGATGGCTTTCAGCTTATATGGTTGTAAAGTATGGATGACTTTAAGCCATATTATCATTATGTAATGATACAATTATTATGGAATCCATAACTGTTGATGTTAGGAGGTAGTAATGTTGTTACATATTATTTGGATTGGATTGGATATTTTAATTGTTATTTTTTGCGATGCCTAAATAATGTAAACGGATACGAATATTATCCGAATCCGAGGTATCCGAGCGGATACGGATATGGATAGTTGTTTTAACTATCCAGGCGGATAAGGATACAGATACGGATAGTACATTCAGATAGCGGATACGGATATGAAAAACATGGTATCCAATCCGTATCCGTCCGTTTACCACCCCTAAATTTGGTAAAACTCTGCTTTTAATTCCTTAATAATTCACTTAGGATATTGGGATATTTTTCACAAAAATATTTTCTAAGTATTGGAGCGTAGCTTTAATTGTTTTTCGTCAAAAATATATTTTCGGAGTGGTGCATTTACTGAAAGGATAAATGAGAAAAAAATATTTTTTTAATCATCTCCTTCGAACGACATCGTACGTTGTTCAAACGACACTGAATGTCACGCGATACTTCCAACGACATCGTGTCTCGCTCAGACGATAGTGTGTCTTGCTCGAAACGACCCACTGCCTTAAGTTTTCTATAAAGGAGTCTTTTCAACTCCATTTTCTTCAAGAAGTCTGTACATTTTTACATTCTACAAACAGTGTGAAATCAGTAGAACCTTTTGGTTTCTTCTTTTAGAGTTTAATATCTTTTGTTTTTCAATTCACAAAAGTCTCAATTATTCATGTGAATTATTTTGGAGTTTGAGAAAACATCTTTTGTAGTGTTCATACTTTTGTGGAGAGGATATTTATATCATATGGATGTGTGTCATTGAGGTTCGTTGTGTGTGGATCTTTGCTGAAGTTAGGACTGCGGTTCTTGTGGATTGATACCCATAATTCATTGTTGATGACGCTGACTGACGCCTGCGGGTATTCGTGTGTCAAAACAACTGTATTTCATTGTAATCCGTGTAAGTTGCATTTTACAATTATGGTGAAATAAAAAAAAATTGCCCTGAGGGGATATTTCCTGAACCTTGTGTCGCATATTTTATTTATGTTGGTTGGCACATGCACGCACGTAGCTAGTTTATTTTGAGGGGTGAATTAATTTGATTCATAAATTGACACTACTTTAGTGTTAGATCCACATGACTCTGGACCCGACCCACCTAGGTGTCTTGTACTTGTTCGGAGAGCGCGTAAGAGACATTTTGAGAGAGGTGTACCTAGGCCTGTTTATGTTTGCTCCCATTGCAAAAAGAGAGGACACCTTTGGGAGTTTTGCTTTAAATTGGGTTATGTGTCATGCTTTGCTTTTACACATGTTCGCACACATGCACCCACCCATGATACTATGCTTGCACATAATGATAGAGCGTTTGCACATATTCAAGACCAAGTAAAGTTTTTGGTCAAGACATCACATGATTTGATGGAGTTGTTTCAAAAGATGTCACCGTCTTTAGAAAACTCCACCGCACCTACTGGATGAGGTCTAGACTTGTTTACTAGCATAGGATGATTTACACGATAATATTGTTTTCCCTATTACTAGTATGTATCATTTTGAAGTTTTCATTATTTTTTATTTTTGCTACTGTTTTAGCACTGTTTTGGATCTGTTTGCCCATTCCAGAATCGGTTTTCACAAAAAAAATCAGTGGACAAAATTGCATGACATTCTAGGTAAACTGTGAAAATTGATTTTTTATTCATTCAAATGAGAGAAGTTTTCGTTCGAGCGACTTCTGATGTCGCGCGAAGCATCTTCTCGCATGAACCACTGTCGCTCCAGCAACATGGCACTTCGTTCGAGTGACTCCTGGAGATTTTTTGTGTGCAGTCCTCTGGTTCATATTATTATATTATTTAGTACTACTGGGTTGATTCTGAACAGTGTTCACAAAATATAAAAAGATTTTCATTTGTTTTGATAAATTTTTTTAAAAATCCAAAAGGAGTTTTGTGTTTTGATTACACCGTATATGAATGGACACTTGTAAGGACATATTTGTATAAGTTCGTTATCAATTTATTATGTCATATACCGCTACACTGTCAAAGTGCATTCAAGAGAAATCTACATCAAGACAGATCTAAATTAATCAAGTTCTTCATCAAAAAGACTCCGCAAAGTTTTCTTTGGTAAGGTTTTGTTTTAAATACCTTAAATTTCCACTTAGAGCTTTTGGGATATTTTTACAAAATATTTTCTAAGTGTTGGAGCGGACTTTTTCGTCAAAATTTGATAACGAGTATTTTTTCTAAGTATTGTAGCGGACATTAAAATAATATTTTTTTGGCGCAACAGTCGTTCAAACAACATAGCACTGTCGTTCGAGCGACATAGGCAATTCGCGCGATCTCGTTCGAGCGACATGTGCCCTTCGTTCTAGTGACATGCTTATATCATTCGAAAGAGCTCTAATACCAAGGCGGTGCATTTTTGTATAAATACTCATTAAATGGTTTCATTTTCATTAAGAAGTCCCAGCGTTTTGAAAGACAGAAAACTGCGAAATAGCATAATTCTTTTTAACTTCTTCTTTTAGGGTTTAATCCCTTTTTGTTTTCAATTCACAAAAATCACATATGCTTTGGTGAATTGTTTTGGCATTCAAGAACACACTTTGCCTTGTTTACCTTTATGGGGAGAGCTCTACAATCGGAGAGCTACGTGCTATTGTAGAGGGAGTCCTTATAAAGTTCACACTTGTGGAGAAGCCGTTTTCTTCTTCATTGCTGACCATCTGGAGTTCTTGCGAGAGATTCTAGTCGACGACATTTCTAATCGTTGCTTTGAAGGTTTAACGAAGACATCGTGCATTACACTTGTGGGCGATTATCAGGTTGTATGTAATTCAATGGTCTTGTGAATTCTTCAAAGTTCTAGAAATAAAAGATTTTTTCCTTCGGGGATTTTTCCTGAATATTTGTGTCACGTGCTTTATTTATTTGTGGGTTGACACACGCACACATATAGTTGCATGTGTAGGGATTGATTTGATTTTGTTTAAATAGACTGCAATTAAATAAATGTGCCAAAATATAAAGTTGCGAATTAATTTAAATAGGTATCAAAAACCGTATTTATTCGATTTTACAACACTTAGGATGACCGAATCACTATTTCATTCCATATCCATGTGATTATTTAATAATGTTTTTTGAAACAATATATTGTGTCATTCATGTGCTTTACAAAGCTTGGAGTCTTTGAGATGATATGTAGTGTTGTTACCTCCGTGTTTGACTCATTTGTCCTTTATTGCACACATGCACGGATTTGTTTGAATTTTGTGCTTGTTTATCACATGTTGGTTGAGTGTTTCCATCTCAATTATGTCTATACAACAAACCAAATGCAATAAAATTTGACAAGAATGAAGTGCATGTTATAAACCGTTTGTGAGTTTGTGTGATTTATTTTGAAAAACAAAAAAAGGGATGCGAAAGGTATCTTATTTTTTCCTTTGTGATAAATCCACCGTTTAAAAAGGACCTAAAAAAGTGAGGAATTAAAAATTATCCGGGGTCTAATGAGGTTTAAACGAGCCTAAAAAAATTGAAACGCAATAAAAAGAATATATGCCAAAAATGGGCCAATAGGTTTTAGTTTCATCACCTCTTAAGAAAAATAAAAAGCATTATACTTTAATGAGGGAGTCTGGATGGAATTTAAAACGGTTTACACATCCTTGAAAGTCGTGAAAATGCATTACATAGTTTTGGACATTATTGGTATGGAAATCATTTATACTTTGAGTTGTTGATATGATTAAGACGATTTCATCAAAATTCAACAATTTTACCCTAAGGACTATTATGATGTTCATTAGTTAGGAGTACACTTATGCATCTTGCACAGATGTCATGATTAAGTCGATTTTCCTATCGAATTTGTTCACACCCATTCATTCTGCATCCATGATTTGGTTATCTTAGTGTAAATTCATGGTGTGTGATTTTTTTAACATTAATTTTTTCAATTCTGTATGAAAAATCTAAAAAATCAAAAATAGTTTGTTTGCTTTGTTTATCGTGACACCCTCATTTGATTTATTTTATTTATTCTTTTCCTTATCTATTTCGGACAAATAAAGAAGGGGGAGAACGGATTCTAATTTTATTTTATGGGGGAGTTTAAGTATGGGGGAGAATTGCTTATGCTTTCATGTTTATGCTTATATCTCGATACGTCACGAGGTATTTGTGTTGTCTCATATGTGTAGGTACAATTGAAGATCATTATGTTGCACACCCAGATGAGAAAAGCTTGAAGTTTTGAAGATTTGATTGTTGAAGAAAAGTTTGAAGACTTGACAATTTATCTTTCCTCTTTTAAGTTTATGGGAGGGTAGATTTGTATAGGTCATTTTTTAGAATGATAATTCGGATATTTTTTATTTTGTACCGGTATAGACATGGGGGAGATTTGTACGGACTAGTCCGTCACAATTAAGTATTTCATATGCCGCTATAAGCGTCGAAGATGATCAAGATTAAATACGCAACGAAACGGTCCGAATATCAAGCTTCATCAACAACAAGCCTCCGTGAAATGGTAAAAGTGTACTTTTAATTCCCTAATAATTCATTTAGGATATTGAGATATTTTTTTCTAAGCGTTGGAGCGGAGCTTTAAATGTTTTTCGTCAAAAATATTTTTTTCAAAATGTTTTAGGTGGTGCATTTACTGAAAGGATAAATGGCAAAAAAAATTATTTTTTTAATCATCTCGTTCAAACGACGTCATACGTCATTCAAACGACGCTGCATGTCCCGCGATACTTCAAACGACATCGTGTCTCGCTCGAACAACATCGAATTCAAATGTTTTAACGGCGTAAAATGTGTATAAAATATGTCGTTGGGTGTTTACGCCTCTACACAAATAAATACCTATACATGGCACACTAAGTATAGAGTGTAGAAGCAAGTAAGGATCGAATCCACAAAGACTAGTTGTTAGAATTCTATTAATTTAATACTTCTCAAATAAAAATGTAAAAGATGATATGTGAACAAAACATTATACTAGGCATGTATTTAAACTTAGATTAAATAAAACGAGTAAAACTATAGGTTGAGAATCATCTCCCTCACACGGGCTAAATAGCATAAATGGTTACATGAACATAAAAGCGCTAATGAGATTAATCATATTTGGACAATTAATTAAACCTAGAGTTGTCACCCTCTAAATTCTCATAAAAGCTTTATTTGAGTTCGGTGTCAATGAATATTCTCGAAATTACACATGAAAGGTCGTAAATATGGCGCATACGTGGTATACCCTGTTAAATATCTTAAGTACCATAAAAATAACAATTAACTCATTAAAACTACCCTAGACCCATCATACTATAGCAAAGCAACTAATTAACCCATGTGAGTTTAACAATCTCAACCTAGATTAAATTACCTACAAAGCATGTTAAATGACATTAATTAAATGGAACCAAGTAAATGAAAGCAGTTAAATCTAGGTTACAAAGGAAGAAAGCTAATTAACACAACAAGAAATAAACTATGGAAGTTTGGATTAAAGAGAGAGATGATGAATAGTAACTTACAAAACCATTTGGGTGAAAACCTAGGAGAGAGAGTAGCAAAAACCCAACAATCCCCTCCAAACCCTAACCTCCCTAATATGCAAGATGAAAAACTATAAAAATCGATTATATGAATATGTCTTCCAAAGACCCACTTAAGTAAAAGTGGCAAAATAAATAAAGATAAAAGAAATGATTTGTGCAAAGTGGTTTTGGTGTTGTCCTTCCTCCGCAAGAAACCCCGTAACTTCTTCGTTATTGATCAAAATCGTGCACCGTCAGTGACCACGCGAAGATGACTCAGAGGGATTCAATGTCCGTGAAGACATTGGATTAGAAGGCCAAATTATGAAATTACTAAAATGCCCCTGTACGTGGGATTTTTGACGGAACTTCCTCGGAATGCTACAAAACTTCACACTAACCATCGTAATACCTACAAAAGCTCAATTATACCTCACAAAATATGTAAACATATAAAATAGAGGTTGTCTGGTTAATGAGCATAAATATAGGAATTAAGGTACCCGATGGGGATTAAATGCATAAGTAAATAGGGTGAATATATGTAATATACGAACCAAATCACACCCCTAACTTACACATTGCTAGTCCCTAGCAATGAAATCTAAATCAAGAAGAACTACAAGTAAACAACAAGAAAAGAGATATGTACAATGGAGATAAATGCCACCTTCGCAGGCGAACGATTGCATTTAGTACATGCAATAAGTCGTTAAACCCCTAAGTTACCCTCGTGGACGAGTGTTGTCTCGTGAGGGTTTTAAGGGATGAAACCCACTAACATCAAAATTACTCAAAACATGCCCAAACAACCAATATGCCAAGCTCAACAACAATTAAATATTTCAACATATTATTAACAAAGCGAAAGAGACTTCTGCCAAATAATCCAAAATTACTAACATTAAAAGAATAACTACATGGAATTGAAACCTCAAAATATAGGAGGGGAGAGAGCACATGCAAAGTATGATTTAGCAAAAACTTATATAAATCGGTAATAAACATAAAATCAAGCTTATATCAATCCTCACGTGCATTACACTCATCAAATGAATTCACTCGAAACAGGGAGGTAACACACGGAACATGCAGGCATAAAGAGTAAATGTAAATAGAAACTAGGCCGCACACATGTCACAAATGAAGAACGTTATATGGAAAATGAAAAACTGTAATCTTAATTAAAGATACCGCTCATTAAAAGAGGCAAAATGCATTTTCATAGATTATCAAACTATTTCAACATTTAAATTGAACTCACCCTAAGATTACATAGGACTTCATAGGGATGTACTGTAGGTTAGGCTAGGGTTATGAAACGAAAAGACTATGTGTGGATTCAAAGTGTTCGGAGATGAAAACTCGGGATAATGGAAAATGTGGGCAATTTTAAAAAAATGAAATGGAAAATACAATCCATAAAAGGCATTGAATATAAAAATAGGGAGAGTAAACAAAGATTATTGAATAGTAGACACAACATATACAACTTTCTCTTTCTTTTCTTCTTTTCTTTTTCTCACTTTTTCTTTTCTTTTCTTTTGTTTTCTACTTTATATTTTTCATCTCTTTTTCACTTCGTTCTTTTCTCTACTTTTCACACTCTTACATGCTTAAATTGTAAACACACAACACGAACATCATTTAATCCCAAGTATCATTCCAAACAAGGGTACGGAAGGTAATATGTATGGCTTATAACTCCAATGTGGAGTTGGTATGAAATTTTTGGTTTATGAAATGAAAGGCTAATATTTATGCTTAAAGGGGTTGACGAGGGTAAACATATAAGGCGGGGTCAAGGCTAATATGGGTGATATAACAAAGATTTCCTATGATCATTTCCTAAAGTTTACGCAATTCTCGAGTCAAATCAAACTTTGAAAATCATGCCCAAGTAATACATTTCAAGATATAAACTCAATTAATGAACGATCAATGAAAGAATAGTGAGATCAACAACGAATTCAATGTTTTCAATGAGGAAAGAATAGTGTATACACTCGCAAATGACGAAAGGTAAAAAGCTTACTTGGTGTAAGTATATACAATGCAACAAAAGATTACCTAGTTATAAAAATTTTAAACCAAATTAATAAAGCAAGAAAAGTGCATGTGCTCATGGGATTAAAGTTTAATTCATGAAGTTATTCATAATATCAATAATTGAGGACTAAAGTCTAATAACTTCTAAAATCGAGAACATGCATCGTTGAGTTGCCTAATGGATCGGGTAATTATTGAAATTTATCATCGAAAATAAAGGCAAAATTCAGAATAAAAGAGAAAAAAGAAAGAAAATCTTGTTGGAATTTTTATTTTTTACAAGAAAAGCATGCTTAGGAATAACGTATAAACAAAATCATGGACACTACCAATGAATGGATAGAATATCCCCCCCCCCCCCCCCATACACACACACAAAAAAAAACCTGACATTGTCCTCAATGTGAATTAAGAACCAAGTTAAAGAGAGGAAAATAGCGATATTACTCAAAAAGGAGCAATCTCGCGAAAGTACACGTCCAATGATTCTACAAAATATGTTAGTAACAAGCATAGCAAAAACAAGTAACAAAAACTTAACTAATTACACTAGACTATAAGTAAGAATAAAGAAAAATAGGAAAAATAAAACAAAATTAACTATTTACAACCTACAATTTTAACTTCTAACTAACTATACACTAGAAGTTTAAAATTTTGAGGGTCGTCGAAAACACGATTTGACTTTGGAGGATCAACGGGGGGACCCTCCCTTTCATGCATGCCTCCAGGAATATACGAATTCCGTTTGAACAACGGAAGGCATGTGTAAGGCGGAAGAAATGATCCATCGTCAAATAAAAGTTTTTGGGGGACGATGGAGGATTTGGATAAGACGGGTGACAAAAACACGTGGGTTCCAAAAAAAACTGAATTTTATCCCAAGTATTTTGAAATTAGAATGGGAGGGGGCGCACATGGAAGCAAAGATGCCTTCATGGAAGGCAACTTGAGCAAGTACTCCTCATCGGTGAAAAGGTTTAACATTTTAAAGTTTAAAACCGATTCATCGGGTAATAGCGTCGGTACGATAATGGAGAGTGAAAATGGGGAGCAAAGAAATTCAAACTCAAGAGATGAGTCATCATAGCTTGAAGATTGAGTTTCGAAGGAAATAATATCATTTTCAATGAAACATTCTTCTTCAGGGGTCAAAGAAGAAATCATTTCATTGCAAATGGATACTATGTCCATTTCATCCTCACTTTCATTTTCAATTAAGCCATGGGCCAAGTGAAGAATGGTTTGTTCCAAAGTAGGCAAAAATTCCTCATTTGGTTCAAAACATTCATCGACTTCAAAAGTCTCGGAAGAAAAATCGTCGTCGGATTCAAATAATAAATCGAACTCACGCTCCCAACAACGATTTTCTTCCCGATAACGATTTTCAATTGTCTCATTTTTAAGCATGCGCAAGTACTCACCGAAAGTCATGGGGCGAGGAGAGAATTCTTGCAAATGAGAACTTTGAAAGTTATCGTCGGAACGACTATCAAAATAATTAACATAAGAATTTTGAAAGCTATTGCAATCTGTTTCAAAATTCTTATCATAAGGATCTTGTGACCCAAAATTGTAATGATCATTCCCAAAAATTTTATAATCCACACTTTAACTTTCGTAATACTCATCCAAAGTCATTTTATATGTTGCAATTTTTTAGGCTTGCAAGTATTGACAAAAAGTCGTAGGTTTATGGGAATTTTGAGAATTATCATTACGATTACCATAAAAATTGGAATAAACATGCTTACCCCAAAAAAGGATCGAAGTGGCTATTTCCACAAAGATGATGTGCGGCCGAACAATTCAAGCATTTCTTAGCGCTCAAATGTAAAAGTTCTGCAAAAATGTTAGCAAAAAAATACAAATAGAAAGAAAATACTACGAAATACTGAATCAATTAAATTCTAAATCAAACTCATCCCCGGCAACCGTGCTATTTTGATTACCGGCGTAAATTGTGTGTAAAATATGTCATTGGACGTTTACGCCTCTACACAAGCAAATACCTTGACTTGGCACACTAACTACAGAGTGTAGCAGAAAGTAAGGATCCAATCCACAAAGACTAGTCGTTAGAATTCTATTAATTTAATACTTATCAAATAAAAATGTAAAAGATGATTGTTGATACCAAATTTAGTCTGCTGACATGGCTCAGTTAAGTGGAGACACGTGTCAATCTACATGGCACTAACAAACATTTCTGAACAATACCTTGACTTAGAGGAACTCAATTTCCCCGACCAACTCAGATACTCCGAGCAGTAGATGCTCACCGAGGAACTTTTACTGCACCGAGCAACTCATGGATACCGAGATACTTAGGCGGTCCGAGCTGCACCTCGATCAGAGCATTTATTATCAGACAATTAAGAGGATTAAATGCGCATTAAATGCTGATTATTATCACACGGATGTATACGCTTATTGAACAACTATGTATTACGCATTCACTTGCACAGCCTCATGGGTATAAATACATTGTATCATCCTCATTGTAAGGGGATCGGAATTTCTTGAGATAAATCCTACCTCGAGAATTCCCAAACAGTCGATAATAACACAAACAGTGGACGTAGGCCATTCGTTCAAGGCTGAACCACTTTAAAATCTCTTGTCTTATTTATTTTTTATCTATGATTAAATAATTAGAGATAATGTAATTTTTTACACCAACAGATTGGCGTTGTCTGTGGGAAACGACTGTAATTTTCGTTTTTCACCAAAAACAATTCATCCCCAATGGCTGACAATCCTGAATCCAGCAATCGAAACGCTGGAAACCCCCCAAATCCATCCGCTCCTCCAAATATCCAAGATCTAGCTGGAATCATGGACAGCTTGGCTCAAGGTCAGACAGCCATGCAAGAAACAATGCGACAACTCATGCAAACTATCCAGGGTGGAGCATCAACCTATTCAGGACAACGAAGTGTCCAAAGAAATACTCTTTTACTTTCTTCACGCCTTAGGCAAAGCTATTCATATCACACTGAGAAATCTGAAGATTTTTCTTATCAACCGGGTAGAACTTCGTCAGTACGAGCCACGGATACTGAACAACACATCACTCTCTCTCCATAAAGGACCAGTGCACTGGAAAGATTAAGTAGGGTCTCTCCTTTTAATCGATTGGGCCCTAGGAAGAATAAAAGTCCTCCTAAGGCAATGTCGAGAAACTCTCGACGACCATTTGATCTAAGAGAGGGTTTTGTTTAATCACAACCAGTTTCTCGACAAGATAGATCACAGGAAGCGACTTCAACATGATCAATTGCTCGAACCAATAGGCCCGAGGAGGGAAATGATGCGTGGAAAGGCTCTATTCAGAGGTTGGAGGATATATTAGGGGAAATGGCTAAGGACAAGAATCCTCTACAAATAATTTTTGTCCAAGGGACACCTTTTGTCCAAGCAATTGTGGATTTTTCCATACCATCAAAGTTCAAATCACCTGTTATAACTCCTAAATATGATGGAAAAACCGACCATGTCCTTCATATAGAGCAATACCAAGCTGCTGCCGACATCTATGCTGTGCCAGATGAGATGAGATGCAGGGCATTCTCGGGAACTCTTACAGGATCTGCTCAAATATGGAACAATAATCTTCCTCGGGGTAAGATTTCAACTTTCTTTCAACTGGACGAGCTCTTCATTGGAAACTTTTGTTTTGGAGCAAAACCTGTTAAATGAGTAGCACACTTGTTAAGTGTTAGACAAAAGGCAGGTGAGAGCACCACGGATTATATAACTCGTTTTAATAATGAGAAACTCGAAGTTATTGATTATGAGGAAAAGACAGTGATTACTGCTTTGATGAGTGGGTTGTTGCCCAACAAATTGTATTACACTTTGGCTAAAGATCCACCCAGAACCATGTCAGAATTGATAGCAAAAGCGGCCAAGAGCATGAATGTCGAGGAGGCTATGGCTACAAAGAAGAATATGGATACCAAAGACACCAAGGTGGTGGTTGATAAGGCCAAAAAGAAAGAGCATAAGAATAATGGTGGTGACAAGCACTCAAAAATAAAGCCATCATGGGAGGTATTAAAGAAATTTGAAAATTATACTCCTTTGAAGGTAGACATCAACCATGTTCTAGAAGAAATCAAGAACAACGAGGAGTTAAACTGGCCATAGAAAATGAAGTCAGACCCTGACAAGAGCAATAAGGCCAAATATTGCGAGTTCCACAGGGATCATGGCCACACGACCAAAAATTGCATAGCTCTTCAGAATGAAATCGAAGCACTCATTAGACGAGGAAAACTGGAAAAGTATGTTGATCGTAGAAATGAAAGAAGAAACAACGACCGAGCAAGAGAAAGGTCTAGATCTCCTCGTCGAGCAGAGGAGAACAAGAAAAGAGACCATGAATATGATCCAAAAGATGACCCTGATCTTCCCAAAAGACCAAGGCAGCCAGAACGTGAGGTATTTTCAATACGTTTTGGATCATTTGATTACAATGTTATTACAGGTGGAGATGCAGGAGGTGGAGACCTTACTGCAGAGAGAAAAGCTTACCTCAATGAGGCTCAAGCTTGTTCATATATTTAACGAATAAACTTGGCTGAAGATGATCGCCCGAGGAAGGTCAACAAAGAAAAACTAGTCATAGGTTTCTTAAAAAATGACCTCGCAGGTGTGCTGTATACTCATGATGACTCATTGGTGATCAAAATGAGAATGAAGGAAGTGATGATCTCGAGAGTACTGGTTAATAATGGTAGCTCGGTTGATATTATGTTCTACTCGTGCTTCGACAGCTTAAATCTAAAGTTATCTCAGTTGGATCCTTACCATAGGCCCCTCCTCAGTTTTGTTAGCGAGAAAGTTTTTCCACTTGGGACGATCAAGTTGGATATGTTCATTGGTACATGGCCTTCTTGTCGAACAGAAAGATTACGCTTCTTCGTGATGGATAAGAATGTTCAATCAGCCTACAATATCATCATGGTAAGGGTAGAATTGAAGAAGTTCAAAGCAGTACCATCTACGGTACATCAATGCCTAAAATTTCCAACCAATTTTGGAGTAGGAGTGGTGAAGGGTGATCAAAAGGTAGCTCGGGAATGCTACTATTCATCTACAGAGCAGGAGGAACTGGAGGAATCTAGGAAAAAGACTACTACCTATCAGGTGGATGAGGGTGCAGAAATTGAAACATTGGATCCTAGAGACGAGTCGCAACTCGTGAAAGGTCACGTGGTGGAAGTTACTGAAAACATCATTCTGGACGACGAGCACCCTGAACGAACAACTCAGATAGGTTCGTCATTAGATGCTTCACTAAAATAGGAGTTGATAGTTTTCTTAAAAAGCAGAAAACAAACTTTTGCTTGGTGTCATGAGGATATGCCCGGAATAAACCCAAATTTCTTATGTCACGAGCTCAATGTGAATAAGGAGATCAAGCCAATGAAGTAAAGAAGAAGAGTGTTCAGCCCCGAGAAGAACCAAGCTATACAGGAGGAGGTCTAGAAGCTCCAGAAAGCTTCCTTTATTGAAGATGTTAAATATCCATATTGGTTAGCAAATGTAGTGATGGTGAAAAAGAAGAACAACAAATGGAGGATGTGTGTAGACTTCACCGACCTCAACAAGGCATGTCCAAAGGATCATTTTCCCTTTCCCCGAATTGATCAATTCGTGGATGCTACCTCGGGACACGAGTTGTTGAGCTTCATGGATATTTATTCTGGTTACAACCAGACTAAAATGAAACCTAAAGACAGGGAGAGTACTTCTTTCATTACCCCTAGGGGAATTTATTGTTATAATGTTATGTCTTTTGGTTTGCAAAGATGTGTGCATCCCTCCGAGGTGAAAGACTTGATTGAAGAGGTCCATGAAGGATCCTGTGGAGCCCATGTAGCAGTTCGGACGCTTTTACAAAGAGTGATGACGCAAGGATACTATTGGCCAACGATGAGGGATGATTGTATAGCTTATGCCAAGAAATGTGACAAGTGTCAACGCTTCTCCACTATCCGAAGAACTCCCCAAGCATTGTTGGCACCCATTACTTCCCCTTGGCCATTTGCCATGTGGGGAATTGACTTGGTTGGGCCGCTTCCAACAACCAGAGGAAGATTTAAATATCTCGCCGTCGCAGTGGATTACTTTACTAAGTGGGTTGAAGCCGAGCCTCTTATCGACATGACGTACGAAAAGGTGTACCAATTTATTTAGAAAAATATCATTTGTAGATATGGTCTTCCCTATGCATTCATCACCGACCATGGAACACAATATGATAACGAGGAGTTCGCTGCCTATTGTCATCAGTCAAATATCTTGAAAATCCACTCGGCACCAGGCCATCCGTAAAGCAATGGACGAACTGAAGTGACAAACATAACACTGCTAAATGGCTTGAAGAAAAGACTGAATGACGCGAAAGAAAACTGGATCAACGTGCTCCATTCAGTACTATGGGCTTATCGTACTACTCCCTGAGCAGCAACTGGAGAATCTCAATATATGCTAGCATTTGGAAGTGAAGCTGTTATACCTGCCGAGTTGGGCCTCTCAACACACCGAGTGCTGAACTTCAACTCCCCTGTCAGCGATTTAATAAGAAGGTTAGACTTGGACATGCTCGAGGAAGTTAGAGAAGAAGCAACCATCAGTAATGCTGCTTACCAGCAATGAACAGCTTTGTTCTACAACAAGAGAGTGAAGAAGTTCGACCTGAAAGAAGGAGACTATGTGCTAAAGAAAGTGATTCAAAAGCACAACAAACTGGAAGCGAACTGGCATGGACCTTACCGAGTTACAGAAGTTGTTCGACCAGGAACCTACAGAATAGAAACTTTAGAAGGGGAGGAGTTTAAGAATGCATGGAATGCAGAGCACCTGCGTAAATATTATCAGTAATGTAAACCCTCATGTAATGCAGTTTCATCAGTATGAATAAAATGTGAATATTCTACCCAATTTTCTCCTTTTGTTAAAAAAATTTCGTGAAATACTAGTGCTACACACTACTCAGCAAAATCCACCAACTCCGGTTGGTCGGGAATAAAAAATATTTCCCAGAAATACCAACTCCAGTTGGTTGGGAAGAAAATCCACCAACTCAGGTTGGTCGGGAATAAAAAAATATATTTCCCATAAATACTAACTCCGGTTGGTTGGGAAGAAAATCCACCAACTCTAGTTGGTCGGGAATAAAAAATATTTCCCAGAAATACCAACTCCGGTTGGTTGGGAAGAAAATCCACCAACTCCGGTTGGTCGGGAATAAAAAATATTTCCTTGAAATACCAACTCCGGTTGGTTGGAAAGAAAATCCACCAACTCAGGTTGGTCGGGAATAAAAAAATATATTTCCCAGAAATACCAACTCCGGTTGGTTGGGAAGAAAATCCACCAACTCCGGTTGGTCGGGAATAAAAAATATTTCCCAAAAATACCAACTCCGGTTGGTAGGGAAGAAAATCCACCAGTTCCGATTGGTCGGGAATAAAAAATATTTCCCAAAAATACCAACTCCGGTTGGTTGGGAAGAAAATCCACCAACTCAGGTTAGTCGGGAATAAAAAAATATTTCCCAGAAATACCAACTCCAGTTGGTTGGGAAGAAAATCCACCAACTCTGGTTGATCGGGAATAAAAAATACATCCCAGAAATACCAACTCCAGCTGGTTGGGAAGAAAATCCACCAACTCAGGTTGGTCGGGAATAAAAAATATTTCCCATAAATACCAACTCCGATTAGTTGGGAAGAAAATCCAACAACTCAGGTTGGTCGGGAATAAAAAATATTTCCCAGAAATACCAACTTCGGTTGGTTGGGAAGAAGATTCACCAACTCTCTTTGGTCGAAAATAGTTGGTTAAACAAATAATGGCTTAAAATTAAAAAAGTGATGAAGAAAAATTTTAATACTTGAAACATTTCACCTAGTTGGTCGAGAAACAAAATATCATCAACTCTGGTTGGTCGACAAATGATTATTATCAATTTAAGATAGTCAATAATAAGTTTCACCAACTTTAGTTGGTCGGAAAATAACACAATGTTGTTATCTTTTTAACATATATACATGCACATTCATTAGTAAATAAGTAAAGTGTTTTACAAAATACCTACAAGACAATGGCAATCAAGATTGCAAAGAAAAATATAAGTTTTTCATTAAATCCAAAACAAAATACATTGAGAATGAAATACATATTCCTACTCTATTGGTTTCTTCCCCTCTGCTTTTGAAACAGGTTCCTCGTCAGCAAGAGGATCGTCTAATGCATAGGGGGAATTTATGAAATTAAGGTCTTTGAGCATCCTGATGTTCATCACAGATGGCCGATCGAATAGGTGCTCTAGGCGAAATATCTCAACATTGGAATGGAGACTGTAGTCGCCAAGATATTTGGAAATCAAACACTGAGGGATTGCCCGAGCAGGAATCCAGCTCATGTCGAGTTTGAATGGTGGCACTTATAGGTCGAGCAACCCAGGATTATAGTAATCCCATATATAGTGACCTTGTTCCAATTGCAGCACACCCAAGGCATTCAACCACCCTTGTTTGTAACCCTCATTATTTGCATTTTGGATCCGATCATCTAGATGGTAGAGAGCCTCATTATAACCAGCCATCCAGAACTCTCTGGGCTGCTTGTGGAATTGATAAGTCAAACTTTCCAGCTGCCCATGAAGATTTTTTATAAAGAGTTCTTTATTCTCCAAGGCAGACTTTTATGTAGAGATCAGCTCGTCCAGATTCCGGATCTTCCTGTACATCTCTGCTAGAGCTTTATTCTTCGCAACTAACTGAACTGCTTGATTTTCCAGAGAAGCTTGAGTTCTTGCCTCTTCAACAGTAAGCTGAGCAGCCCTTTCTCGTCCCTGAGAACCTCTTGCTCGTCCACGAGCAGAGGTAGAAGGACCAACTCTCTTCAAGGTTTCCAATTCGTCTCTCAGATTGGCATTTTCAACCTCCAAGAAAGAGAAACCCTCGTCGTTGATAGGAACCAAAGCGTTAGAGGAAGACGCTGCAGATTTCAACTGAGACACCTCTCCTCGCAGGTAATTGTTTTCCTGCTCCAGCAACTCAGTTATCTGCCTGTGCTCTTCGACCTCAGCCTTCAAAGTTCTCTCCCTCACATTGTAAGCAGCAAACAACTTATCATATCCCTTATCAGCATTCAGTTGATGATACTTCTTCTCATATCCTTGGTGCAAGAGGATGTAGGTTCCTTGTATTGTTGTTGAAGCTCCTCGAGAGTGCCCTGGAGGTCTTCAAATATCTCATAATATGCTACATTATTAGCCACTGCCCGATCGAGCAGACCCTTTAAATACTCGTAGGCTTCAACTGCTTGCTCTGAAGCATCTTGACCGAGGATATCAACGATTTAAGCTTCATATATGTATGACCAACTTTGAAGTACTCATTGCATTGTCTCAACAATTTTGTATCATGAGCAGATAACATTTCCATCCTGGCCATAAACTAGTAAAAAGAAGAGATAGCAAGAATCAATAAGGAGCAAGAGGAAGAGAATCAACAGTATGAATAGTCAAAATTTCAAATTTTATTACATCTTAAAATAGAAGTACATAGTTCAAGAGTTACAATTGGAAAAAATAAACAGAGAGAAAAATCCGAACAGCTCTACACCTTCTCCTTGTCTCCAAAAACTTTTTCGGGAGGCTGGGACGAGGAGGTAGGTTGCTCGGATGGCACAGATGGTTGCTCGGTGGGTATTGGAAGCTGCTCGGTTGAAATAATAGATAGTTGAAGTTGCTCGCAGGAGGACTGAACAACTGGGGGATGAGAAATTTGATCCCCCATCACCATGGATGATTCCTCAGAGGCAGCTTCGTCCTCTTCTTCTTCTTCAGGAGTTGGAGGGGGGCCAGGGACGTGTCGCTGAAACAAGTCGGAATTTTCATCAACACTCGTCTCTTTCAGAGCAGCGACCCAACCATCCCTAAAGTACTTATGGCTACCATATTCCACTTGTGACATCATGGCAGCTAAACCCTTATTCCAACCTCTGTCCCAGCCAGCACTGAAGGACTTTTTCACAACTAACTTTCTTTTATCCTTCTCCGAGGAAAGCTTCTCGGATAGAAGTTCCTTGATAACCTTCAATTTATTCTCCACTTCCTCCTTCTAACAACCGACTTATCGAAGCTTGTTTAACTCTTCCTCAGTAGACTTGAGCTTACTTTCAAGCTCTCCAGCATTTTGAAGCTTCCCCTCGAGCTCTTTATTCTTCTCCTCCAAGTTTTTTATTTTCTTCTCCAACCCCTTGGAGACTTCAACGGCTTGATCCCTCTCCTTCTCAATAGAATTAAGCTATTTTTCCCAAGTAGCTTTATCATCAACATACTTCTGACGAGAATCCTTCAGAGATTGCGTCAGACCCACCAAAGCTTCCTCTACACTTGACGAGGAACTTGAAGCTTTAATAGCTTCATCCTTTTTCAAAATTGTATTAAAACAGGTTACCAACTGGGAAAAGAAAACAATAGCAAGTCAGTGCAAAGATATAACAGTGGAAAAATGAAAGTTTAGGACAATAATACTCACAGAAGCAATATGACGAGCAGCCAATGTGGTAACCATATCCCGAGAAAGATTTTCTTCAATGCCTTGGATCTAGGGGATGATCCAAGATTTCATCGAGCTCATGGTAGAGCTCGGAGCAATGAAAGTGGGAACACCACTTTCAGTAGTTGGAGGCTAAGAAATGGATTCGGCCAAATTGACCAAGGAGCTCTTCTTCAGCCTCCTTAGAGGAGCATCAACGGTCTCAACCAAGGATGTAGTCTTAGTCGAGGATATGACTATAACCTCGCTTGGAGCAGCGACCATGCTCGGAGCCACTGGGGCTTCTTGGCAACCTTCACAGTAGCATCCGGAGGAGGTGCATCGATTTTTCTTGTCCCTTCTTCTGGGACATTATGTTTGCTTTTCTTTGCCTCTCCAGCAATAGAGGCAGATTTCTCGAAGAGGGCAGGAGCTCTTCTTCTCTTCATTCTTTCACTCAGAGGAATATGTGACTCAGGTGAAGAACTTGCAAAAGCTGGTACTGGTTCTACGTCACTTATCACCGGACGAGCAGTAAAAGATGAGGTGTAACTCTTATACTGCAGCAGATATGAAGCTGATCTGATATGCTCGTCGGCAACAGTCTGATGCAAATTCCAGATAAGTTTCAGATGTTTTAAATTAACTTCTGTCTCTTTTGGAGACCTTCTTTTACTGTCAACTGCAAATAAATTAAAATTAAAATATCAATGACACATTTTATCAAACACAAAGAAAGCATAATTTCAAAAATAAAGTAAAGCAAAAATAACCTATCCCATTGCCATAGGGAGGGCATCTAGGACCCTGATACACATCATTTCCAGTTAATGGAGCATGTTGCCAATTTTTCATAACAACACCATGCTCGAAATAATCCCTATTGGCATCTGGGAGATTGACCACTAAAGCTCTATTTAAAAACCTAGTTTTCAAGTAAAAAGTACTATCGCCGACAGCCTATCTATAGCAAAACATAATTTCTGGAATTCCTATATGAGTTCCATGAATCTGATTTAATCTATGAACTCCATTAACTATTCTCCATGTATTGGAGGCTATTTTTGCAGGAACCACGTCAAAATATTGACAGAATTCCAAACACAAAGGGTTTGGGGGGAAAGAAAAGCCACATTCAGCCACAAAGAGACTGGGGAACCAATGTCCCTCAGCCAAACGGAAATAACCTGAAGGTTCAGAAAGTTCCTCCAGAACAACCCATGAAGGAATAGAGAAATCAGCACGAAACTTATCAAGTGACTCAACAAGGTAAACCATGATGAATAAAGGAAATAAAAGAGAAAGAAGAAGATCTTACAGGAAAAGGATGGATCTGTTGACAACGAACGATGAAAGGGATAAACGCACAAGAGATAGAGAAAATGGAAAACTCAAAGATACAGATTTGAAAAAGTAGACGACGATATGATTTTCTGCAACGCTTAAATACCTTACCTTAGTAAAAGGTAAAAATAATGATTATAAAGGGAGACGTTTACGCTACCGGTGGCTAAAAGGACAAAAAGGGCGCGGAGATCGAAGGAGTTAGAAAAATTCAAAAAGTCTGCTGCTATGAATTCAAAAAGAATAATAAATGCAAAGAAAACGCTCCTCAAATTCAGGATGGCCATTTAATCCCGCCATATTTCGAGAAGAATGTTCCACATTCCTCAGTCTCGAACTGTGAAACATTGGGGGCTTCTGTTGATACCAAATTTAGTCTGCTGACATGGCTCAGTTAAGTGGAGACACGTGTCAATCTACATGGCACTAACAAACATTTTTTAATAATACCTTGACTTCGAGGAACTCAATTTCCCCGACCAACTCAGATACTCCGAGCAGTAGATGCTCACCGAGGAACTTTTACTGCATCGAGAAACTCATGGATACCGAGATACTTAGGCGGTCCGAGAAGCTTAGGCGGTTCGAGATGCACCTTGATCAGAGCATTTATTATCAGACAATTAAGAGGATTAAATGCGCATTAAATGCTGATTATTATCACACGGATGTATACGCTTATTGAACAGCTATGTATTACCCATTCACATGCACAGCCTCATGGATATAAATACATTGTATCATCCTCATTCTAAGGGGACCGGAATTTCTTAAGATAAATCCTACCTCGAGAATTCCCAAACAGTCGATAATAACACAAAGAGTGAACGTAGGCCATTCGTTCAAGGCTGAACCACTTTAAAATCTCTTGTCTTATTTACTTTTTATTTGTGATTAAATAATTGGAGATAATCTAATTTTTTACATCAACAATGATATGTGAACAAAACATTATACTTGGCATGTATTTAAACTTAGATTAAATCAAACGAGTAAAACTATGGGTTGAGAATCATCTCCCTCACACGGGCTAACTAGCATAAATGGTTACATGAACATAAAAGCACTAATGAGATTAATCACATTTGGACCATTAATTAAACTTAGAGTTACCCTCTAAATTCTCATAAAAGCTTAACTTGAGTTCGGTGTCAATGAATATTCTAGAAATTACACATGAAAGGTCGTAAATATGGCGCATGAGTGATATACCCCGTTAAGTCTCCTAAGTGTCATACAAAGAATAATTGACTCATTAAAACTATCCTAGACCCATTATACCATAGCAAAGCAACTAATTAACCCATGCCGAGATTAAATTACCTACAAAGCATGTTAAATGACATTAATTAAATGGAAACAATTAAATGAAAGTAATTAAATCTAGGTTACAAAGCAAGAAAGCTAATTAACACAACAAGAAATAAAGAATGAGAGCTTGGATTAATGAGACAGATGATGAATAGTAACTTACAAACCCATTTGGGTGAAAACCTAGGAGAGAGAGAAGCAAAAACCCAATAATCCCCTCCTAACCCTAACCTCACTAATATACGAGATGAAAAACTATAAAAATTGATTATATGAATATGTCTTCCAAATACCCACTTAAGTAATAATTGGCAAAATAAATAAAGATAAAAGAACTGATTTGTGCAAAGTGTTTTTAGTGTTGTCCTTCCTCCGCGAGAAATCCCATAACTTCTTCCTTATTGATCGAAATCATGCACTGTCAGTGGCCACGCGAAGATAAATTAGATGGATTCAACTTTCCTAAAGATATTGGGCCAGAAACCTAAATTGTGAAATTACTAAAATGCCCCCGTACGTGCGATTGTCGACGAAACTTCCTCGAAATGCTACAAAACTTCACACTAACCACCGTAATACCAACAAAATCTCAATTATGTCTCGCAAAATATGTAAACATATAAAACAAAGGTATCTGGTTAACGAGCATAAATATAGGAATTAAAGTACCCGAGGGGGCTAAAATGCATAAGTAAAGAGGGTGAATATATGCAATATTCGAACCGAATCAGCCATCTTGATGCTCGCCAAATAACTGTTATTGTAAGAGAATTCTGCAAAAGGCAAGCTTTCATCCCAACTACTCCAAAAGTATAAAGCACACGCTCGTAGTAAATCTTCCAAAATCTAAATAGTATGTTCAGACTGACCATCAATCTAGAGATGATAAGTCATACTAAAATTTAGATTGGTTCCTAATTCCTCCTGTACTGAGAGACGAACCGAGGATACCTATCTGAAACAATAGTGAGTGGAACACCGTGTAGTCGAATAATCTCTCGAATATAAAGTCTAGCCAGTTTTTCTATGCTATCCGTGATTCTAATCAGTAAAAAATGTGCTAACTTAGTGAGACAGTCTACTATAACCCAAACCGTATCATGCCCTCTCTGAGATTGGAGCAAAGCTATAACAAAATCCATAGTGACATGCTCCCACTTCCACTCGACAATTGTAAGTGGTTGCAATAATCCAATTGGCTTCTTCTATTCAGCCTTCACCTACTGGCACGTGTAACACCTTGCCACAAATAAGGCCACATCTCGCTTCATCCCTAACCCCCAAAAATCACTGCAAAGGTCCCTAAACATCTTAATAGCTCCCGGATGTATACTGAATCAAGAATGGTGAAATTCAACTAGAATCCAAGCTTGAAACTCCTCAATGGCTGGGACAATCAACCTACCCTTAAGCCAAACACCATCATCTCAATCAATTGTGAGAGTATCAAATTCCTCATCGTGTTGAATGTAGTTTTAAAAATCATGATCTCATCATCACATAACTGAGCATCCAAGACCTTCTTATGAATGACTGGTCTAACCATCATACCCTATAAATAGGCCCTATTATTACTCTGTTGAACATGCAAGTCATAATGCTGACATTTAGCATGCATTATTCCATGATAGCATTTCATAGTTGTTAAGGCAGGACCCGACTTCATGCTAAGGGCATCAGCCACAACATTGGCCTTTCTCGAATGGTACTCCAAATTAAAGCCATAGTCTTCCAGAAGCTCGATCCACCTCCGCTTCCGCAAACTAAGATATCGTTGAGTGAAGATGTATCGGAGACTCTTATAATCCCTTAATAGCTAAAATCGCTCGCCATATAAGTAATATCGCCAAATCTTCAAAGCAAAACACCACAGCGGCTAACTCAAGATCGTAAGTGGGGTAGTTCCTCTCATGCGTCTTAAGTTGTTGAGATGCATAAGCGACCACCTGACCCACCTGCATAAAAATTGTACCAAGACCAGATTGGGGGGCATCACAATACACTATATACCCTATTCCACACTAAGGATGAACAAGAATAGGTGTTGTGGTAATCCTAAACTTCAACTCCTGGAAGGCAGCTTTACAGTCATCTAACCACATAATATGGATTTTTTTTACGTCAATCGAGTAAAGGGAGATGCAACTCAGGATAAATCATGAACAACTCTCATGTATTATCCAGACAAGCCAAGAAAACTCCGAATCTCTATGACTGTCTTCGGTATCTCCTATCTAAAGATGGCTTCAACCTTGGATGAATCAACGAAAATGCCCGCATCGGACACTACATAGCCAAGAAATTTGACCTCATCCACCCAGAATTCATGTTTGCTAAAGTTTGCATACAACTGATTATCCTCGAGTACCTGAAGTGTAGTACACGAGTTCTCCTCGTGATCAACATCAGAAGCTAAATATAGAAGAATATCATAAATGAAGACCACAAGTAATCGGCCCAAGTATGGTTTGTCTATACGATTTATGGGGTCCATAAATGCAGCAGTGGCATTAGTCAAGCCGAAAGGCATGAACAAAAACTCATAATGTTTGTACCTCTTCTGGAAAGTTATCTTAGGGATATCTTCCTTCCTAACTCGTAATTAGTGGTACCCATATCAGAGATCAATCTTGGAGAACCTGCTCGCTCCTCATAACTGATCAAATAAATCATCTATCTTAGGCATAGGTTATATGTTTTTCACCGTCACCCTATTCAGTTGTCGGTAATCAATGCAAAGTCTAAGAGTGTTGTCCTTCTTCTATGTAAAAGGATCGGTGCTACCCAAGGGGACACACAAGGTCATACAAAACTCTTGCTAGTGAGAACATCCAATTAGAGCTTTAATTCTCATAACTCTATCAGGGCCATTTGATGAGGATATATGGGAATAGGTGAAACCCCATGATGAATATCAATAGTAAAGTCATTTTATTGACTCGAGGGTAGACTTAGAAGATCCTCAGAAAATACATCGAGAAAATTTCGCACAACAGGATAATATCCAATCACAAATACATGCTCTTCTTGCACCACAATGTTGCTTAACCATCTAAAGAAATGTTTATGATCTCAGGTAGAAGAGAATTGGCAACGATAATCTATGCTCTGCTCAATGCCAAAGTGATAAAGAGACTCATGTGGAAGAGATACTGACACACTGTGCCGATGGCACTCGATAGTGGCGTCAAAATTAGATATCCAATCCATACCGAGGATAACTTAAAAGCCATTCATATCCATTAATATAATATCATACCCCAGAATACAGTCTCCAACTATGATTACACAGTTTTGACATACTTTGCTAAGACCAACACCGCCACTTATGGGAAATTCCTCACATATGGGTTGGCTAAGCTCAATTATCTCTTACCCCAAACAGACGGCTAAGGTACTAGATATATATATGAATGAGATGCTCCTTTGGTACCACTAAAAGTTGAAGGGTTCAATCGTAAAAAATCCTTCAGAAAAGAAGTTGCAGTAGTACTTTCTATAGTCCCGGTATGATTACCCCTCTCTCGCTGCAAGAGAGGGTCAGATAACTGACGCACGGCCCTTTACATGCATTGAAGCTCACTGTTCTTAGAAGTGACATTATTGTGCCTAGTTTCCATCCTATAAGAACATGTAATTTAATATACTAGTTTATTCCAGGAAACATAGATAAGGACGACGTGTTATCACTCTGTCGCACACGTGGATGATAATGCTCTGATACCAAGTTATAATGCCCCGACCCGAATTTAGATTACCATTGGAATAACCCAAATCCGAATTGAGGTGTTAAAGGTGAAGAGGAAAAAGTTTACTTTGTTATTTAAGAAAAAACATTTATTTAATTGATTTAAGGACATAATATTCAGTTGTCAAATTTCAATTTAAGAAGAATAAACGTTTAGCATGCACAATAAAACCAACTTATGAATTTGTTCATGAAAAAACAGTTAATACCACAATTAATTTATGTAAATGAAGTTCATTAAGTAAGATAGCACAATATTCCAAATCCCATGATGGAGTTCCAACATATTAATTTAAGTACTACAAATATAATCCATAAAATATTATGGAACGTCCAACAAAGCATCTAACATTGAGTCTCACCCTCAGCATCCTTACCATAATCCTTTCCAGTGTCACCAATTGAAGTACCTAGGGTGGCAAAAAGTAAGGGGGTGAGCGAATACTCAGTAGGGTGGGAAATACGAAGCAATAATTTGATAAACAAAATACTATATATATACAATGTCTTTCGGTATTTTGTAAAAAAAAATCCCAACTACATGCAATGCACTCGGGCTATGTGCCCAACTCACACTTAAGCATTTTCATGTCTCGTGCCAGAGACTTAACTTATTAATCCGACTATGTTGTCATCATAATAGTAATGAGTTCTATTTATTCAATTTCATTAATCCATTTATTTGCCCATTCTATCATGAATATTACTTTTATTACTTTGGTATTTTCCACATCCATAATTTCACACCCTTTCACCATCAGTATCGAGCACACATGATGCATTGGTCAGGTGGTTTGGGGTCTTTCAAATCTAGGGATGTTATGCCTTCCGTAATTATTCTTTCCAACAACAATAGAATATAATTATCTTTTCTTATATTCACATTCTTCCAAATATTTGCATTCTTATAATTATTCTCATTATTCCAAATACTCGCATTAATCTTTCGGTGTTACCTCTTTACTTCATTATTTGCCTTACTTTAAAAATAGTCTAGGGGGCAACTAATAATAACACTGTACTTTGAACACTTTTATCCAATCATCATTTACTTTATTTATTCATTAATGCATTAACACATTTTTAGTACCTTAAAATGGTTTTACTAGCATTTTAAAGTAAAGAAACATTATCTTCCACTAGTTTTTCACATAATTATCAAAACTGTCATTATGCCATTTTTACACCAAAATGCATCCTTTAAATTGGTTTTCAAGAGAAAAACATATCTTTTTAATACCTTTTTATGTTTCTATAATATTTTACCCATTCTAACATTCATTAAGTCATAAAAAACATCATTATAATATAGACTTTATTATACAAAGTTCAAATGGGTTTTCTACATCATCCTTACACCAATTTTCATTGTTTTAATGGATTTTCAAGTAGGAAACATAACATTATATTTACTAACTGTTTTTCTATATTATTTTACTCATTTAATCATAAAATTAATCATTAAAATTACCATTTAAGTGTAAAGTTCAAATATAAGGTTTTCGGTGCATTTTTTACACCGTTTTAAGTCGTTATCTTTACTTTTTAACAGCATCAAAGTAGGAGCTAAAATTTATCATTCTTTCAAAACATGATGAAATCTATCAATTTCATTTCATAACATATCATTTATCATGTCTAAAAAATATTCAAGTATATTCACATGAAAAGAGGATGTCTACCTAAGAAGTCTATGTATATGTATCCTACACATTCATATTCAAGTAGTATATGATTTTAACATTTGTTTCTAACAATTTTCATGTTCAAATCGTTCATTTGTACAAGCATGATATTATGAAATTTAATCAACAAAGCTAATTCATTTTAACATATAAAAAAAGTATGGGTTTGCATAATAGAAACAAGAAATCATCTTTTATCAACAAGGGTGTTTCAAGCTTTTAAAAATATGAATTTAGGAAGAGGAAAACCCTACTTGATTTATAAAAAGGAGATAACTTTGGAGAATAAAACTTCAAATCCTCCTAGATTGCTCATAAACTCCACTCCTATGCTCCCAAAATCAAGCTTTCAAGCCACGCTAAGTGGCCCCACCCCTTTTGTAATGCTTTAATGGAGTTTTGAGATTTTTTAATGGAGTTTGAGGAGATATTATATGGGTATAATGGTGAGCTGTGAATTTTAAAATGTTTTTTCTCTTGAAAAATATGAATGAAAGGAAGAGGATGGGGATTTTATGTCTTTTTGGTTTGCTAGGTTCATGAATCCCCCACCCTTATTTATACCAATTTTTAAGCTTCTCTTTTTAATGTCTTAACTCATTTAAGTCTCCTAGGATTGAAAATACAAGTAATACACGTTTTACCCAAGTTTAGAAAATACAAAATCCAACCACCCATTAAATGAGCCAACCACACCACCAAAAATAATTTTTACTATAATTTATACATAAAATCAGCCTAAAACTTGTTTTAACTATTTTTTTGAAGATGTCGAAGAAATGAAAGTTGTTCAAAATTAAATTTAACATTTTGAAAAGTTTCAGATTTTTCTGAGCACATTCATTTTTTGGCGAAAATTGATTTTTTTTTAAATTTTGTTTATCTTTTTTATTTTTTTATTAATTTTTTTTACCCCATGGTAATTTATATATATTTTTATGAGTTTAAATATATGTCCTAATTATTTTTTTGACTTACCAATTGTCTTAAACAATTCGTACAAAGTTATGTTTTCGCAGTGTCGCATACCATCGAAAAGTGTTGTATTCTACTACTCGTGTCCGTGCATCATTCGTTTTTTTTTCGAATTGTGTAAAACTTTGCTAAAGTGCTTAAATAAATCATATAAATATAAATAAATTATCATGCAAGACATACAATATAGAATTTTCGTTAACGGCACGTTGACATATAAATAGGCTGAAATACAAGTACGTAATAAAAAGTGTGGGTATTACATTCTCCCCTCCTTAGGAAATTTCGTCCGTAAAATAAATCCTAATTCACTCAAACAAATATGAATATTTCTCCTGCATCTCGACTTATTGCTCCCAAGTAGCGCCTTCAACACCCTTTGATTCCCAAAGGAATTTCACCAAAGGGATAACCTTGTTGCGCAGTACCCGATCCTCACCGTCCAAAATAGATAAAGGTCACGTCAGAAACTTAGTATCCTCCTGCAACTCGATATTTTGCTAGTTGATCACATGATTAGGATCGTGAAGATACTTCTTCAACATAGAAACATGAAACACATCGTGAACATGAGGCAACTATGGAGGTAATTCCAAAGGATAAGAGTTCCCCAACCCCATCCAAGAAACCTCTTGCTACCGGTTCGAGCCCTAAATTTTAATAACACATGGTCACCTACTCGTAACTCTAGAGGTATACGACGATTATCAGCATAGTTCTTCTGCCTAATCTAGGTCGTAACAAGTCTTTGTCTTATCAAGTCAACATTCCCATTCATCTCCCTAATCATATCGAAACTCGTGAGATGCTTCTCGTCAACCTCTGCCCAACATATCGGGAAATGGCACGATCTCTCATATTGTGCCTCAAATGGGACCATCTCGTTGCTCGAATAATAACTGTTATTGTAAGAGAATTCTGTAAGAGGCAAGTTCTCATCCCAACTACCCCGAAAGTCTAAAGCACACGCTCGTAGTAAATCCTTTAAAATCTGAATAGTACGCTCAGACTGCCCATCAGTCTCGGGATGATAAGCCATACTCGAATTCAGATTGGTACCCAATTCCTCCACAATCGATAGACGAACCGAGGATCCCTATCTGAAATAATAGTGAGTGGAACACCTTATAGTTGGATAATCTCCCGAATATAAAGTCTAGCCAATTTTGATATGTTATCCGTGACTCAAATCGGTAAAAAATATGTTGACTTAATGAGATGGTCTACTATAACCCAAACCGCATCAAGCCCTCTCTCAGATCGGGGCAAAGTTGTAATGAAATCCATAGTGATATGCTCCTACTTCCACTCGATAATTGGAAGTGGTTGAAATAATCCAGCTGGATTCTTGTGTTCGCCCTTCACCTGCTGGCACGTGTAACACCTTACCACAAAAAAGGCTACATCTCGCCTAATCCCTGACCCTCAAAAATCTCTAAAAAGGTCCCTATACATCTCAATAGCTCCCAGATGTATACTGAATCGAGAATAGTGAAATTCTGCCAGAATCTCAGCTTGAAGCTCCCCAATGGCTGGGATAATCAACCTACCCTTAAGTTGAATACCACCATCTTAATCAACTGTGAGATATCAAATTCATCATCATGCTGAATGCGGTTTTGAAAAAGTATGATCTCATCATCACATAACTGAGCATCCAAGACCTGTTGATGAGCGATTGATCTAAACGTCATACCCCATAAATAGGCCCTATCATTACTCCACTGAACAAGCAAGTTATATCACTGAAGTTTGGCATACATATTTCCACAATAGAATTTCATCGCTTCTAAGGCAGGACCCGACTTCCTGCTAAGGGCATCAGCCACAATATTAGCCTTTCCCAGATGGTACTCCAAAGTAAAGCCATAGTCTTCTAGAAGCTCGATCCACCTCCTCTATAATAGGTTAAGATCTCGCTGAGTGAAGATGTATCAAAGATTCTTATGATCCCTGAATACCTCAAAACGCTCTCCATAGAAGTAATACCGACAACTCTTCAAAGAAAACACCACAACGGCTAACTCAAGATCGTGAGTGGGTTAGTTAGTCTCATGCATCTTAAGTTGTCGAGATACATAAGCAACCACCTGAAACACCTGCATAAGAACTGCACAAAGACCATATATGGAGGCATCACAGTACACTATATACCATATTCCACGTTGGGGATAAACAAGAATAGGTGTTGTGCTAAGCCTGAACTTCAACTCCTGGAAGGAACCTTTATAGTCATCTGACCACACAAAATGGATATTTTTTTACATCAATCGAGTAAGTGGCAATACAACTCGAGACAAATCCTAAACGAATCTCCTGTAGTATCCAGCCAAGCCAAGAAAACTCTTAATATCTACGACTATATTGGGTCTCTCCCATCCAAGGATGGCTTCAACCTTGGACGAATCAATGAAAATACTCGCACCGGACACTATGTGGCCTAGAAATTTTTCCTCATCCACACAGAATTCACATTTGCTAAACTTTGCATACAATTGATTCTCCCCGAATACCTAAAGTGTAGTATGCAAGTGCTCTTCATGATCAACATAAGAAGTTGAATATACTAGAATATAATCAACGAATTCCACCACAAATCGGTTCAAGTATGGTGGGTATATACGATTCATGAGGTCCATGAATGCAGTAGGGGCGTTAGTCAAGCCGAAAGGCATGACCAAAAACTCGTAATGTCCGTACATCTTTAGGAAAAATTTCTCAACTTACAATTAATGATACCCATATCTAATATCACTCTTGGAGAACATGCCCCTCCTCATAACTGATCAAATAAATCGTCGATCCTAGGCATAGGATATTTATTTTTCACCATCACCCTATTCAGTTGTCATTAATCAGTGCAGAGTCTGAGAGTGTTTTCCTTCTTCTTTGCAAAGAGGACTGGTGATTCCAAGGGGACAAACTAGGGCGTATAAAAGAATAATATGCCAAACCGGGGCCAGTTTGTTTAGTTTGATATATTCATTCAAAAGAAAGGAAAGTAATTATTTTGAGGGTGTTTGGATGGAAATATAAACGGGTTTGCACAATGACAATGTATCCTAGTTAAGCTTATTTTTTATGATGCTATTGATTTATATAATCACTAAAATTCTAGGCTTATGTGAATTGTGTTTGTTTTGTTCAATTAAGTTCAAATTTATTTGTCACTTGAAGTTAAATCTTAGTTTAATAAAGTTTAGCGGTCAATTAGAACTTCTTAAACATATTTGAGTGTTTGGGTTATAATTATTTTGTTTCCTAATTCACGCCCCTTCATTCCATTCCACACATTTGGACATATTGATACTATGCTAGTGTGTATGACTTATGTATTTTGTGTCGTGTTTTGTGGTTGTTTATACCTACGTATGTGAGCTATGTATGTGTGCTGAATTTTCTTGGATACACTTTGCATATATACGGTATTGCATGTTGTATTTGTGTTTGTTTTATTTTGAAAAAATTGAAAATTTTCAAAAAATAGTTCGTGTTTGCTTGCCTCTGAGATTATCATTGCATGTGCTTGTTTTACATCTTTTTATGACGATATCTTTGCTTCGTCGTGATGCTCTGTATTTCATGTGTATTGTTTCTACTTATTTGTATCTTTGTCTATTTCGATAAAAACAAAGTGGGAGGGAAATTAAATTGAAGTTTTTATGTTTGATGAGTTTGAATTATGAGGGAGAATTCATTTATTATTTACTTTGTTTCAAACTCGATGTGTCACGAAGGTATATGTTTGTTGTCTCATGTGTGTAGGTAACTATTTGTTGATTTCAAGACACACGTATGAAAACAATGTTTGGAAAAGGGAAGAAAGATGAAGTTTGAAGATAAAGAGAATTATGCCATTCCGTTCTAGGGTTGGGAAGGGTGTTAGTACTTTTTTTAATTTATAATAGGAGATTTTGATTTTAATTTGATGTTCGGTCATTTTGTTTGTTTGGTACTGGAATAGCAAAAGGCGAAGATTTATAAGAACAATTTTTATGTCATTGTTCATAGCATAGCTTAAGTCTAGTTTGACGTATCCCATTACAAATCGTCACTAAAATGAGAAAATGAACCAAACTCAAGAATCTCCAAGTTTGAAGACTTCTCGACATATAAAACGAATTTAAAGTTTAAATTAATTCATGGAATTATGTTTGGGATGTTTAGTTTTCATAAAAATGACGAACAAGATTTTTCTTTGTGAAAACAAATATTTTCTAAGTTAAGAGGAGGAGTTTATTTTTCGACGCTTGCATCATTTGATTTCGTTCAAATGACATGTGCTTGTCGCTTAAATGACATAGTCATCTCGTTCGAACGAGATGGTTATATCATTCGAACGACAGTAAATCTCGTTCGATCGAGTTGCTACCTTAAGGTTACTATATATACCTGTTTGGTGAATCAGTTTTCCAAGACTTTTGCAAAAGACATTTTTACAGATCAGCAGGAAAAGTTCTTCAAGTTTTGTGTTTTCTAAACACAGTTTTAATTCACAAAAAGCATCGTTGAATATTACTCTTGTGAATTAGTTTTGAATCCTAAAAAGTTTTGTATCTATTTGCATACACCTTGTGGATACCTGCGGGGATTCATAGCTCACAATTGCGTTTCAATTAGGAGTAGTTGAGGGTGTTCCTAACTGATTCAGAACTGCGTGTTCTTGTAGGTTTTCTACAGTTCTCCATTGCAGATTTCATTGTGTACGTTGTAAGTTGCGATTTACTGTTCATAGTGAAATAAAGGTTTTACCTGAAAGTGTTTTTATCTTGTAACTTGGCCTTGTCATATTTGCGTGTTTCATTTATCTGTTTTATCATATAGTTGCATGATTAGGATAAATAAGAAAAATCAATTTAAAAAATTGCTTTCGCGTAATTAAAATTGGTATTGCAATTTTTTGTTGAAATCACCCTTTGCGAGTGTCCTCGCATTCTCAAATTAGTATCAGAGCGGGTTACGCTAATTGATTGTGTCTGATCTTGTTTACCGCTTTTTGGGTGATTCTTTTTCATTGCTCCTATGATTGTGTTTTTTGTCTCTCGACGGAATCTCCTTATTTTGACGATTTAATAGTTTGAATTTGAAGTTTGTGAAAAGAATTATTTTTTAGAAGAAGAAAATTCTCGTTTTAAGTTTGCTATGGATCTTTTGCAAACGGTTCAAAATCAAAGAGATTTTTATCGTGAGAAATTTATTGCTTTGGACCATGGCTTTATTTCTTTAAAATTTTCCAAAAAGGAGAGTGATGATAGAGTCCTATTTTCGGAAAAATAATTGGACGACGTTAAAAATTCTTGGGTTTGTTGCCAAAGATGATAAAATATTTTGATCAATGAATTTGTGGCAGTTTAATAGACTCTTAGAGATAAGTGTGCGTATTTTAAGGGAGAATGTGATAACCTTCTAGGAATAATTAAAATTTTAGAGAAGGAGTCCCTAAAATTAGAAGAGTCTAATTCTTTGCTTGAGTTAAAAATTTTGGAGTTAAAAAATAATTTGACAGACTCGAGTAGTGTTTGTAGCAATGGTAGTAGATCAAATGTTCCTAATGCTTCTGTCGTTAAATCCGGGACCATTACTTGTTTTAGAGGGTCAACCAATCCCAATGATGTAAGAAAAGATCAACCCATAGGTGTCGTTCCACCCATTTTCACATGTTCACATTGTGGGAGGAAAGGTCACCTTAGGCGTATTTATTTCGATCTTTGAAAAGTCCTAGGAAGTTGAAGTCTAGTTCTCCCTTAGTTCCCAAAAACCCCTTGCGTCATTGCACATCTAGAGGCACTAGATGGTAGACTAGTTGATTCTTGTTTGCTTGCATATGATTCTTCTCTTGCTATATCATATAGATGATTGTGTTCGCTTGTTTTCCATACACTAGTTGTGATTCGTGATATTTTTCTTGCTAGTGTTATGACATGTATACTTTTTGTATTATATTTATTTTTAGTCATATTTGAAAATACAAAAATATTTTTGGTTTTATATTTTTTTAAAAATATAAAAAGATTTTATTTTTGAAAAATTCAAAAATGATTTTCAGTTCTGTGTATTTTAGTTTTACACATTTGGTTTGGCATAATGGGGTGTTTAAATCCAATTCACTATGCAATTACCATGTGACTAGTACATTTGGCTATGACTTTGGATGCTTAGCTTATTCTTAACCACGTTTATGGAGTTGTTTCGACATTGACTTCCTTTATGGATTCAAATTTGTATATGCATATACACACACATACACGAGCTTAATGAATTTTAACTTTATGATGTACATTTGAGCTTGGTAAGATGTTCTCTTATCAATCTTGTCATCGACATGTTTATTTGACTATGGAGAATTTGTGCATGTAAGAACCGTTTACCGTGAGGATTTAAATTGCATAAAAATGATGACTGTTCACGAAAAAGGGTTGTGAGTGAATAAAAAAACACATTGTGAAAGCCACCATTAGAATAGAGCACTAAACGAAATTAAAGCAATGAAAATAATAATATGCCAAAAAGGGGGCAATTTTTTAGGTTTGATATATTCAATCAAAAGAAAGGAAAATAATTATTTTGAGGGTGTTTTGATGGAAATATCAACGGGTTTGCGCAATCACCATGTATCCTAGTTAAGCTTATTTGTCACGACGCTATTGATTTGTAGAATCATTAAAATTCTAGGCTTGTGTGCATTGTGTTTGTTTTGTTCAATTAAGTTCAACTTTATTTGTCACTTGAGGCTAAAGCTTAGTTTGATATAGTTTGGCGGTCAATTAGAACTTCTTGAACATATTATAGTGTTTGGTTTATAATTCTTTTGTTTCTAGTTTACGCCCATTCATTACATTCCACACATTTGGACACACTGATACTATGCTAGTGTGTGACTTATGTATTTTATGTCGTGTTTTATGGTTAGTTATACCTATATATGTGTACCGAATTTTCTTGGATATACTTTGCATATATTATATACGGTATTGCATATTGTCTTTGTGTTTGTTTTGTTTTGAAAAAATTAAAAAAATTCAAAAATAGTTGGTGTTTGCTTCCCTCTGAGATTATCATTACACGTGCTTACATCTTTTTGTGACGATATCTTTACTTCATCGTGATGCTCCGTATTTCATGTTTATTGTTTCTACTTCTTTGTCTATTTCGATAAAAACAAAGGGGGGAGCAAATTAAAATGGAGCTTTTGTGTTTGATGAGTTTGAATTATGGGGGAGAATTCATTTATGATTTACTTTTTTTTAAATTCGATGCGTCACAAAGGTATATGTTTGTTTTGTCATGTGTGTAGGTAAATATTTGCAGATTTCAAGACACGCGTACGAAGAAAATGTTTGGAAAAAGGGAAGAAAGATGAAGTTTGAAGACAAAGAGACGCATGCCATTTCGTTCTAGGGTTAAGAAGGGCGTTAGTACTTTTGGTAATTTGTAATGAGATATTTTGATTTTAATTTGACGTTCGGTCATTTTATTTGTTTTGTACCGAAATAGCCAAAGTGGGAGATTTGTAAGAAATTTTTCATGTCATTGTTCATGGCATAACTTTAGGCTAGTTTGGTGTATCCCGTTACAAATCATCACGAAAATGAGAAGATGAAGCGAACTCAAACATCTCTAAGATTGAAGACTTCCCGACATACCAAAAGGTATCAAACAAATTTAGAGTTTAAATTAATTCATAGAATTATATTTGGGATGTTTAGTTTTCATTAAAATGATGAACATTATTTTTCTTTGTGAAAATAATTTTTTTCGAAGTCAAGAGGAGGAGTTTATTTTTTACGTTTGCGTCTTTTGATGTCATTCAAACGATATGTGCATGTCACTCAAACGATATAGGCATCTCATTCGAATTTGATGGCTATATCGTTCGAACGACAGTACATCTCGTTCAAGTGAGCCGCCGCCTTAAGGTTACTATAAATATCTGTTTCGTGAATCCATTTTTCAAGACTTTTACAAAAGACATTTATGCATATCAGCAACAAAAGTTCTTCAAGTTTTGTATTTTCTAAATACTGTTTTAATTCACAAAAGTCATCCTTGAATATTATTCTTGTGAATTAGTTGAGAACCTTGGAAAGTTTTGTTTCTATTTGCATACACCTTGTGGAGAGGCACTGCATGGCTGACTGGTGATACCTACGGGGATTCATAGCTGACAAAGGCTGAGGCTGGGCTAACGACTACGTGTCAATTAGGAGTACTTGAGGGTGTTCCGGGTTAATTCAGAATTGCATGTTCTTATGAGTTTTCTGCGGTTAATCCATTGCAGATTAATTGTGTACTTTGTAAGTTGCAATTCACTATTCATAGTGAAATAAAGGTTCAGATTTTTTCCTGAAACTTGGCCTTCTCATATTTGTGTGTTTGATTTATCTGTTTTATCATATAGTTGCATGATTAGGATAAACAAGAAAAAATCGGTTTAAAAAATCGCTTCTGCATAATTAAAATTAATATTGCAATTTTTTGTTGAAATCACCCTTTACGAGTGTCCTCGTATTCTCATTAATTATGCTTTCCAGCAACATCCGAATATAATTATGTTTTCTTATATTCACATTCTTCCAAATATTCACGGACATGGTAGTTTTATCTGTATTTACAGGGACATGGTTATTTTATATGTATAATTAACTTTCGTGTATGTACGGACATGGTAATTTTATATATATTTCTTTGAGTTTAAATATATGGGCAAATTATTTTTTTGACCTCCCAATTGTCTTAAACAATTCATACAAAGTAATGTTTTCACAGTGTCGCATACCGTCGAAAAGTGTTGTATTCTACTACTCGTGTCCGTACATCGTTTATTTCTTGTCTGAATTGCGTAAAACTTTACCAAAGTGATTAAATAAATCATATAAACATAAATAAATTCTCATGTGAGACATGCAACATCTAAATATTTGTTAATGGCACGTTGACATATAAATATACCGAACACAAGTATTTAATAAAAAGTGCGGGTATTACACAAGAAATGGCTAGATCCATGCTTCTTGGGAGAAATGTGCCTAGACTTTTTTAGGCAGAGGAGGTGAGCACTGCATGCCATAAGGTGAATAGGGTATATCTTTGTCCGCACCCACATCACACACCTTATGAGTTAGGGACAGGGAAGAAGCCCAACCTATCATATTTTTCATGTCTTTAGGATTATTTGCTACATCTTGTGAGATAGAGATCCCTTAAGAAAGTTTGACTCTCAGAACGACGGAAAGATATTTTTAGGATATTAATCGACGAGTAGGGCTTACTGGGTTTATAATCTGACTAGCTCGAAGGTTACGGAGTTAATAAACGTCATGATTAGAGATGACGAACTACTGGCATTTGTTGCTCCTAACCCACAGTGTGAGGATGATGCACCCCCTAGAGACGATCCCATCCTTCCTCGTGATACCACGGTGGACCCCATTCCTGTTTTATGGGAGACACAATCTTGGGTTCGAAAGAGTTATGACCCTTCTGCTATACTTGGTGATCCTACACTAGGTGTCACGACTCATGCTCAGCTCAAAAAATTTATTAGCTATCTGTGCTACACGTCCATAGTAGAGTCTAAGAACGTGAAAGAAGAACTCAAGAACGAGCACTAGATTTCTGTCATTTAAGAAGATTTACTTAAGTTTAGAAAGAATGAAGTTTGGAAGTTGGTCCCCCGACATAGTGAGACTAACGTGATAGGTACCAAGTGGATTTTTCAAGAATAAGTGTGACACCCTGTCTAATTAAATATTGGGCGATATAAAGGTGAACGGTTGGTCCATTCTTAGCATCACTATCGTAAAATAAAATATACCAATTTAAACACCCTAAATAATTAAGCTAAGTGTCAAAATAATTTAAAACTTTATTTCCATTTTATTGAATCCAAATATGCAAACCTTTTTAACAACCAACAGTTTAAGAATCACATAAATACTAAGGATGGAAATAACACCCAAGAATTAAAACCATCCAGATAAGCCAATCCAATTTAAAACTATAAATGAAACCATCCTGACAATAGTTAACTCCCAAGGAGTACTGAATACAGAAAATATAAATAAACATAGATCTATGATATAACCAAACTGAATAGGGAAACGGGCGACACATGCCCTAACTATGAAGAACTAAAATAGGAACTGAATCAATGAAGAGGTCATCTAAAACAAAGGCCCGCAACTCCCACTTAAGCTGCAGCGCGTCCAATCCAAGGGACCTATGCATGTCGCCTCTGTGGCTGGGCACCTGTAATACATATACATATATATACAAGAGAGAGAAAAAGACAGGAAACGGGTTAGAGCCCGAGTGTAAAACAGTTTTAAAATAGTTTAGCAAGTATTTAAAATGCTTACCTGCTACTGCAACAACCATGTTAGTATGCGACACTCTCTTGAGAATTCTCACCTCTCATATAGTGTGCACGCCTACCGTACTAATAAATCTTATAAGTCTCTCTAACTTATTCTCCATAAGGTTTTATCTCGTTAAAAGTAAGGTTATGATATTTACTTTAAAAAATTAATCTCATCAAGATTTCTTACGCTATTTAGAACAATTCAGTACCGTTATATAGTTCATGGACACTTATAAGAAAGTTGAAACATTTATTCGTTACTTAACTACTTATACGCACAGTAGAAAGTTCTCACGTAAATATACGTATATATATTAGTCTCACATATAATATATATACTAATGGCACCCCACATAAAATCTATGGTGATGGCATACTCTGCTATCAAGTCCCCGTATCACTCGTACTAAGGGAAATACTAGTTCGAAATCATCTCGAATTGTATTAACACAAAACACATATAAATGGAGACGAAGCATAGTTCCCAGTCACTAAGAGATCAGTATATACCCTCCTATCTCTTAGGACCATCTGACTATCAGTCAGATAGCCTGTATCAAGGATACTATCTTCTAAGGTACGAGTAAATATCCCCCATAAAGGCCCAATCGAGATAAGACTGTCTCGGCGCGAAAACCTTCGTGATAGCAAGTAGCTCGGGTATGATTTTTACACAGATATATAATATATGCACAATCACACAGTCATATATATAAATATTCACATTTTCTAAATTAGGTGCGCCCATAATTATAGTTATCCGTTCTCAGCACATATTACTCGATTATCTCGCATAACGGATTCGTCTCTTTTATTCTCATTTATAATTTATTCCGTACTTACTTCTCATCTTTCGAAGTATTCTACCTTCTTAAGTATAATTTCAGTAGGCATACTCTCACTTACTTACCTTTGGGTCTAACTCCCGTACGGCCTCGATCTTTTATTAAACGCGCACATGATTTCTTAAACATATGAATAACTCCTCGTTAACCCATAATCTCATCCTACCTTAAATTTCATTCAACGGGGTCTACCTAGACCCTACTAGTCTTCTCTATATCCCATTATATTATGACAATAGTACTCAAGGGTTCCTATGCATTTTAACCGGATTAAACAAACAAAAGAAAAATACGCAGTTTTTCAGGAGGGATCGATCGATCGAGGAAAGGGTGTCGATCGATCGATCAAGCAGTTGTGACGAAACCTGCTATTGTCCAGCTACGGATTTACCTTTCTAACCTCAACCAAATCTCCATTCACGATCCCCAAACTCCCAAACAACATTTCTACAAGTACTATATACCTAACTACATGATTTCTTATGTAAAATATGTACGAATTCATCAAGTATAACAATTTAATGGGGTAGAATTGACATAGACTTGAAGAACCCTAATTTTTCTTTTAATTTCCATTCTTCCAATTCTTTTCCAGATTACTTGCTTCTAAATCCATGCAAATTCGTGGCTTATCCTCTACATGTGATTTAGATGTTCAGAATATGTCTACTTCCTCTACAACATGTGACTTTAAGTCTCAAAAATATTAATTTCTTCTACGAGACATATTCTAAACAACCCTGGACTAACATGATTGAAACATTAACTAAAAATAAGGCAAGATAGATACTATCCTGGAATTTGAGTTTCTGATTTGTGGAAGAAAGAGGTATAATTGCGGTCCTCGTCGTGCGATCTACGCTTTGGTGGTGGTGGTGGTGCAAACGGGTGAGTCTTTGGCTTTGAATTGCATGGAAAGCTCTCCAACCCATTATCTAATGATCGTTATTTGGTTTTGTGTTTGTTAACCCTAGAAGACAACTCCTAAAGGCTGATATATCCTTAGGAAATTCGTGGGTTTAATTGCCAAAAAATGTAAAGTGTCTATAATACCCTCTCGGGATGTCAATTAGGCCTAAAAATGCCCCGAGACCCAAACTAAACTCCCGGGTACACTTGTCTGACTATCTCTATCCTTTTGGACACTTTGGCGCACTCAAAATGACCATACGAGCGACTTATAATTTATTCCCTTTTTATAATAATAATTTAGTCCTGACACGACACAGGCGCGTCCCGACTTAATTTCCATAATTGTCATTTTATTCACTCGTGACAATTTTTAACAAATTCAATTCTACATATTACTTTACTCAATAAGTAATATTTCACAAATTAACAAATTTCCAATAATTACTAACTCTCGTCACGCTAGTAAATATTTAAAATAAATTTTTAAATTAATATTTAATTAATTTATCTCAAGTAAATTTAATAAATCTCCTTAAATTTAAAGGCCATAAAAATACGGGGCATTACATACTTCCCCCCTAATAACGGAATTTTGTCCCGAAATTCGAAAAATAAGGCGTACCTGGTAAAACAATTTTGGATACCTTATCAGTACACAAACCATCTACATAGTAAGGCGCTTAATCACTATAACCCCCGCCCACAGCAAGCTTGTTTAACACTCTCATTAAATACACTTCACATCGTGCTCCTAACCAACAACATTCGCATAAGACGAGCCTATACATCATTGACTCCCATTATTCCAATGTTATTGGGAGGCCGCATCTCACTACATGAAAACTACTCGTATTTATCTAAACACAAAACTCCCATTCTGAGAGAAACCATATGAACATCTGACCACTCTTGTTCGCCTAAAACAGACGTGGTAATTCCATCATAGTCATCAGACTCTAACTCGACCAATCAAAATTTTTGATTATCCGCCCATCTCTTAACATTCAGAGTGAGAAAAGTTAAGGTTTTTCCACACCAAAACCTCAATAAGCACCTTGTTCACAATAACCAAGTACGAGTGCTCCCACGAAACCCTACCATTAGGTAATATATTCCCCCAATTACCGTACTATACTCCACTTGCTAGCTATAACTGTTGTGGAAATGAAACGATCACAATGAATCCAAAATTATTTTCACACTGCTCCACTAATGGTTAATCACCACTCGCTTACTCCCCGGATTAAGGGTGATACATCCTACTCAAAACAAAACGTTATCCTCGCTGCTTCCTAAAATCCCATATTGAAGGTGGGATTCAAAAATATCATCCCGATTTATAAAATAATACCGTGTAGGACCGCGTACCGGCGTGATCCTTCCTTTCAAAGGAAGACTGGGGACACTAGTTAATATTGTAAATCACCCCAAAGGAATATCAAACACTTACTTCTTGGGCGACTTATTCCACATGTTCGGATGAACCCTTGATCTTGCCTTGAGGGTGTAAACCCATCCAATAAACTTTACCGACTTTACCGGCTTCTTCCATTACAGGAATTGTCAATAGCCACAAAATTTTCTAGTTGATCCTCTTATTCCAATCGATTTCTATCTATGAGTGGTGCATGCAGAGACTAATCACTATGTTCCGCTAAACATCGACCTTTACTTGATATGTCTCACATTAAGTGACACATAATACTCCCCTTCATTCCTTGGCGTATACCAAAAGTTTCGACCCGTGCACTTTTCTCCACGATGTGCACTTTTGGATCTTTTATACCATACTAACATCATCACTCTTGTATGCGCAAGTCGTTCTCGCATTTGACTAATTACAACTCCGCTCTGAGCGTTCTTCATAATAATTAAATTCTACCATTCTCAAGGAATACCCTGTTTTAAATGGTTTCCCACAGCCTTCCAAATAGATTTGGGTATGCTACTCTGATCGCACATATGTATATGGATTTATCATCTTTCACACGGCGATTAATCCACTCTACCACTTCCACTTCGTTATGTTCGTCCCACAAACATATATTACACACGTCTATTCCCACGTCCCTTCAACTCGGACGATTCTAACATCAGCTAACTAGGATGCCCACACACCCTATAAACTGTGAATACTAGCATAAGCATCATATACGCTTCATACATACCACCCAATTCTTTATTTTCTTTGTTCTCACAATGTGATTGCAACACTTGGGTACTCTCAATCACCCTAGAAATTGAAATTTTAAATTTCTCCTTATCATCGTTCCACCCTTCAACTCGTGGTGATAAAATAAAGCTTTCAATGCTTTCTTACCACACTACCGGCTCCACTAGCCTTAAATCATAATTCAACTTCCAACTTATAGATATAATTACCTGCTCCTACTACAATCGAGGTACCGAACTCATGGACTAATGAACAAACATCTCCCTATTTTCAACCTTACGCTAAGTTTCATGCGTGGGGTATCTCGCAAAGCGAAATCTAAATAAGGAACCCCCTAATACACTAATACCTAGCATTATCGGTTATCGAAATCCGTTACGCCCTCCATCCATAGCATGTACCCCTTTATTTCGTCTCTTAACAGAAAAGTTACATATCTTCCTGTAATTACACTTAACAAAGAACATTTCGCCAATTGCACTATTGTTCGGTATTGGTGGTAATCACATTCTAAAAGCCTCGAATACATACAATCGGGATTTTTGAAATACCGTCCCCAATCATATGGGTATAACTATCAACTTCACATCTCTAAAATATAGATATATTAATGCGCTCTTCCTATCACCAAGTCCTGAGCGCTAAACATAATAATAAGGTAAATCTTTCTACTTAGCAGTAAACCCAATACATACGGAATCATCACAATAAAGTCCCTACACACATCGGGATCGAATATCTAGAGCCCACTATCCCCTCCGAAGTCTCTAAAATAGATAATATAAGTGCGAGTCCGACCCTCTCGCATGTGAGGTCTCTCCAGAACAAAACATGTTGCACTAAGGCAATCACTCCGATAGCCTTGCAATAACTGCTTACTATCGTACGAACCATTACTATAAATTTGTAACCAAGACAATAGCATACTCGTATATCACATCACTAAAATGAGTAATCTCAATAAACTATATAACACTATTTATACACCCATTCATCCTCCGTGGATAGCACTAAGGATAATCCCGCTACACTAGGGAAAATATTAACATAATAATAACGTTTATAATTAGACGCACTAAACTCGTCTCACATTCTAATCTAGCAATGAACAAAATATAGTGACTCGCTCGTGTTACATAAAATATGCCTCGTCCTCCGAGGATAAAACTCATACTTCTACCTTGCCAATCGTCTTGACTGCACAAATGGTCCCCGGACGTAATACGCCTGTCCAAACCAAACCAAAAACTACTTTAATCGTTGTCCTTCACTATCAATCCTACTCTTGTCCCTTTACTCACTTCGGGAAAACATTAACGCATGTGATTTCACTCTCCATAAAATACCTCTACACATAATCCACTTATCACCTGTCATACTAACCATATTAGGATTGTCCTTCTCTCGGACTTTGGTAGGCTCGATTCCTGATGTCTACCCCCATTGTTCCCTTAGCCTTGTTGGACCTAAAGAACATGCTATTAGTTACAATAGTCCTTACTGAATTCACCATTAATTATTAAGAATTCAGCTATTTGGATCATTTAAATGGGTCCCCTAATGTGTATCCACACCCCCTTGTGGTGCTACACTACCACCGTTGCATCCAGTCTTATTCTTGACTAAATTCTTCGATTCTTTTAGCTTCCCACAAAAAGAAGCATTATCATCTGCATTGACAAAGCACAACAATGTCAACCTTTGAATCGACTGTCCAACAGAACTCCTTCTTTAAGTGTAATTAACTATTATTACGAGTCGATCTCCCACTCGAAGTTCTCTCCTCCACTTGTATCTACATCCTTTGATACAAGATTCGCTAATGGTTTAGATTCATAATCACAAATGGACCTCTGTTGGGTCCTCCTGTGATGAGTTCAGAACAACGTTCACATTTATCTTGAATATCCGATGAAGGAACATGCGGTCAAACTGTACCCAAGATCCTTCTATAGACATAGATTCCACTTCTAAAAGTGGTGGTTGACTCCCACCATTATAACTTCGTTCCGAAAAGCCAAGAAAAATTTTACTCCAAATTTTCACTTTCAGTTAGCCACACTCTGTCATATGCCCAATCCTTTGGATATTTTACCTCCTTTGGCTAACACACACAATTTCCGCATTTCTAGAATTTCCACTGATAGTTCTCTTCAATGTTTTGTCTGACTTTTTCCCAGTCATATCACGTTGGGTGTTTCTACTCTTACACCTTTTTTGACTATAGTATCACTTAGAAATCATAGGTTGCGCCCTAGCCGTCTTTACAGTCCTGGCTTCTTGTGCCATAATAAGGGTGGCCTTAGCTACAATCATCATCCTCAAATATACTCTACAACCTCAACTAAGCCATGCCTCTTAATGTCCGCCCAACGGCCCCTGCCTGCCATATTCCATTGTTCGAACACGCCAAAAAGCAAATAAGATTCACTAATGTACATACGTTATAACAAGAGAACGGAATCTCACCATAGAAATCAACAATCCTAAACATAGGGCTCTATATCAAACAAAGCAACGCTGGAAGCATAATAAGCCGCACAGATCCTAAGGACACTAGAACCTAATGCTCTGATACCACCTGTGAAACCCCGCCTAATTAAATATCGGGCGATCAATCCTTTATTAAATTAAAATCAAGGTGAACAGTTGGTTCATTCTTAGCATCACTGTCGCAAAATAAAATATACCAATTTAAACACCCTAAATAATTAAGCTAAGTGTCAAAACAATTTAAAACTTTATTTCCATTTTATTGAATCCAAATATGCAAACCTTTTTAACAACCAACAGTTTAAGAATCATATAAATACTAAGGATAGCAATAACAGCCAAGAATTAAAACCATCCAGATAAGCCAAACCAGTTTAAAACTATAAATGAAACCATCTTGATAATAGTTAACTCCCAAGGAGTACTGAATACTGAAAATACAAATAAACATATATCTATGATATAACCAAACTGAATAGGGAAACGGGCGACACATGCCCTAACTATGAAGAACTAAAACAGGAACTGAATCAATGAAGAGGTCGTCTAAAACAAAGGCCCGCAACTCCCACTTAAGTTGTAGCGCGTCCAATCCAAGGAACCTATGCATGTCGCCTCTGTGGCTGGGCACCTGTAATACATATACATATATATATACAAGAGAGAGAGAAAGACAGGAAACGGGTTAGAGCCCGAGTGTAAAACAGTTTTAAAATAGTTTAGCAAGTATTTAAAATGCTTACCTGCTACTGCAACAACTATGTTAGTATGCGACACTCTCTTGAGAATTATCACCTCTCATATAGTGTGCACGCCTACCATACTAATAAATCTTATAAGTCTCTCTAACTTATTCTCCATAAGGTTTTATCTCGTGAAAAGTAAGGTTATGATATTTACTTTAGAAAATTAATCTCTTCAAGATTTCTTATGCTATTTAGAACAAATCAGTACCATTATATAGTTCCGGAACACTTATAAGAAAGTTGAAACATTTATTCGTTACTTAACTACTTATATGCACAGTAGAAATTTCCCATGTAAATATACGTATATATATTAGTTTCACATATAATATATATAATAACGTCACCCCACATAAAATCTATGGTGCTGGCATACTCTGCTATCAAGTCCCTGTATCACTCGTACAAAGGGAAATACTAGTTCGAAATCACTCTCGAACTGTATAAACACAAAACACATACAAATGGAGGCGAAGCATAGTTCCCAATCACTAAGAAGTCATCACATACCCTCACGTCTCTTAGTACCATTTGACTATCACTTAGATAGCATGTATCAAGGATAATATCTTCTAGGGTACGAGTAAATACCCCCCCCCCCCAATAAAGGTCCAATCGAGATAAGACTATCCCGGCGCGGAAACCTCCGTGATAGGAAGTAGCTCGGGTATGATTTTTACACAGATATATAATATATACACAATCACACAGTCATATATATAAATATTCACATTTTCTAAATTAGGTGCACCCACGACCCATAATTATAATTATCCGTTCTCAGCACATATTACTCGATTATCTAGCATAACAGATTCGTCTCTTTTATTCTCATTTATAATTTATTTTGTACTTACTTCTCATCTCTCGAAGTATTCTACCTTCCTACGTATAATTTCAGTAGGCATACTCTCACTTACCTTCTGGTCTAACTCCCGTACGATCTCGATCTTTTATTAAACGCACGCATGATTTCTTATACATATGAATAACTCCTCGTTAACCCATAATCTCATCCTACCTTAAATTTCACTCAACGGGGTCTACCTAGTCCTACTGGTCTTCTCTATATCCCATTATGTTCTGACAATAGTACTCAAGGGTTCCTACACATTTTAACCGGATTAAACAAACAAAAGAAAAATACGCACTTTTCCAGGAGGGATCGATCGATCGAGGAAAGGGGGTCGATCGATCGATCGTCGATCGATCGATCAAGCAGTTGTGATGAAACCTGTTATTATCCAGTTATGATCTACGCTTGATATGGTTGCGTTCCTCATCGCGCGATCTACGCTTTGGTGGTAGTGGCGGTGCAAACGGGTGAGTCTTTGGCCTTGAGTTGCTTGGAAAGCTCTCCAACCCCTTCTCTACTGGCCGTTATTTGGTTTTGTGTTTGTTAACCCTAGAAGACAACTCCTAAGGGTTGATATATCCGTAGGAAATTCGTGGGTTTAATTGCCTAAAAATGTAAAATGTCTATAATACCCTCCCAGAATGTCAATTAGGCCTAAAAACGCCCTGAGACCCAAACTAAACCCCCGGGTATACTTTTCTGACTATCTCGACCATTCCGGACACTTTGACGCGCTCAAAATGACCATACGGGAAACTTATAATTTATTCCCTTTTTATAATAATAATTTAATCCTGACACGACACAGGCGCGTCCAGACTTAATTTCCATAATTGTCATTTTATTCACTCGTGATAATTTTTAACAAATTCAATTCTATATATTACTTTACTCAATAAGTAATATTTCATAAATTAAAAAATTTCCAATAATTACTAACTCTCGTCACGCTAGTAAATATTTAAAATAAATTTTCGAACTAATATTAAATTAATTTATCTCAAGTAAATTTAATAAATCTCCTTAAATTTAAAGGCCATAAAAATACGGGGTACTAAAATAAGGTGTATGAAAATGGTACCATAGTTCACAATAAGGCTAGGTTGGTCACTCAAGGCTAGACACAGATCGAGGGTGTAGACTTTCAGGAGTCATTTGCTCTTGTTGCTAGGCTTGACTCGGTCCTCTTACTACTCACCATAGGATGTCATATGCGCTTCAAGTTATATCAGATGGATGTCAAGAGTGCTTTTCTGAATGGAATTCTATAGGAAGAGGTTTACGTCGAATAACCAATAGGGTTTGAATATCCTAAGCATCGGGGACACCTCTACTATCAGGATAATAATCAAGTTGTGATTAGTTGGTTAATTAAGTGCACCCTTTTAAATATCCAGGCCAAACATGTGAAGCTTAATTTAAGACAAGGATATTACATTCAGTAAAGTTGTGAAGAAATGCACAGGATATAGGGTGTATGGTCACCCTAGTTAGTGAATCTCTAATATCATCTACGATAAGGAGAAGTGGGGATGTATGTGCGGAATGCATTTTTGTGTATTATCGGGAGTTGAATAAAGTTATAATACGAAATAAATAATCGTCACCCCAAATCGATGACTTATTCGACCAGTTAAGAGGATTATTTTACTTTTCTAATACAGCCTTGAGATTATGGTACTAGCAGTTGCGCATACGAGATCAAGAAGTATCTAAGACAACCTTTCTGATGAGATATGGGTCTTATGAGTTTCGAGTTATTCTATTTGGGCTAACTAATGCTCCAGCTATGTTTATGGACTTGATGAATAGGGTGTTCAAAGAGTTCTTGGATCAATTTGTCATTGTCTTTATTGATGACATCCTGATTTATTCTCAGACTGAGGATGAGCATATAGAGCATTTACGTAGGGTTTTGCAGACTTTACGCGACAATCAGTTATACCCTAAGTTTGAGAAGTGCGAGTTTTGGCTGCATGAGGTACAATCCTTGGGTCATATTATATCTGACATGGAAATAGCAGTGAATCCGAGCAAGGTATCAATGGTGAGGTAGTGCGGACAGCCCACGACATCGATGGAGGTGTGCAGTCTTGGGGTTAGTCGGGTACTACCAATGATTTATTCAAGGTTTTTCAAAGATTGCGGGTCCGTTGGCCAACTTAACTCGCAAAGTGGTACCGTTTATCTGGGATGAAGATTCTCAGTTAGCCTTCGATGAACTAAAGGATAAATTAACTTCAACACCAGTACTCACACTGCCCGGGACAGGAGTGGAGTATCTTGTTTATACTGATGCGTTCCAACAGGGACTTGGGGGGTGCTTCAGCAGGAGGATCAGGATATAGCTTATGCTTCCCATAAGCTTAAGTCTAATGAGATCTAAACAGGTGGAATATAGTATGTGGATGATGGTTCTATACATGGCATTATCTAAGGGGTTTGGTCCGGAGTTGAGGCTATTGGATCTTGATCTCTCAACTGACTTAGCTTGGGCAAAGTTGGTCAAAAGGTTTGAGTTAATTCTAGGGGTATCACGGATATGGTTAGGGAAAGGTTCCCTGTAAATTACTAAGTGTTAATTTCTAACTCGCTTTCTCTCCAATGGAAAGTACATTCGAGACGTGAGATGAGAACCTCCGAGTTCTGGAGGAAAATCTACATAAGGGAAGATTAGAGCCTAATGGGATTACTTTAGAAGAAGATAAGACCTTGCTCCAGATTCTGCTCATGAAACACTGTCGATATCGGCTTTATTCTCCGATTGCAGCTTACTATTTGGATTAGTTTTTAACATTCTCTCGACAAGAGTGAAGGGAAAGACCAAAAGTTTAGAACCCTGAGCCTAAGGCCATTAATGGTGCTTCGAGTGAAGTAGAGAACTTCATATTCGATGTCTAACAGTATTTCAGATTGGCTCATATACCGAAAGAGAATAAAGTGAGCATTACTTCCATCTATCTTGTAGATGATGTTAAACTATGGTGGAGAACCACAATTGAGGATTCTTCACGTCGCCTTATCATCGATCTAATGCGGCATATAACCCCAGAATCCATGCTTCATATTCTACAACGTTATTGGTGTAAGGAAGCTTCCACTTTACTGAAATGGGGAACTCCTTGTGGTGATATCAGAACTGATCCTATTCCATTTTTAAACACATTGGCTACCCAAAAAGTATCGTGGCCTTCAGTTGCTACCTTTGTTAGCTAGTCTGATCTCATGTCTACCCAGTGCCTAACCCTATTCTCCAGATCACCAACATTGCATGTGGAATCTTCGCTCCAAAAAGGGGAGTCCCTCCTTAAACTAATAAGTGTTGACACTCAGGTGGATGCTTAGATTGAGTTTTTCCTAACCCGGTTGGAAGCCCACAGGAGAGATAGAAAGGACGAAAGATATTTTTTATGTTATGTTGGAGGAGACTTTCCAGCATTAATCAAATAGGGGGTGTAAATGCCAAATAAAAAGAGAGGGAGACAGCTCGAAATGAGGGTCAAACCCCAGTTGGCTTTCCAAGATTGACGGATCAGCATGACATTGTCAGGAATGAAACTTCTAATGTTCCTGGTGCCTCTAGTTCTTCTTAACCCGAGGAACCAGGATCTTCCTTAACGATACCGAGAAAAAAGCCTAATCATGTTGGAGATACCAGAAAAAAGATAACCATAAAGCAAGTTAATCCATGAGTGGAGCAAGAGTCAATGGCTTATCAATCCCAAACTGTCGTAACACTCTTTAACCCAGGTATTGACACAGTCCAGTCAGCTCCACTCAGGCAAGCAGGATCTAATATAACTACAGTTGTCCTAGCAACGTAAGGACTATCTACAAAGGGACTTATTATGATCTACATCCACATAGCATCAATCGTTCATCCACGCAAATGAAGAAGGAAATCTTGCAGAAGTGAAATTCAGGATTCGTACGGAAGTCTGCGTCTGTGTGAATCCTGAATGATATAAGCATCTTGCTCTATTTGTGTGAAACTGAAGGTTCTTATATAGAGCACTCTTAGGGCTTGTATTCAGTGCTTTAGCTATATAGGACTTCATCTCGTTGGACTTTGATTTTGACAAAATTATTGGTGTAATTAGGGTGAGTGTCATTACCTCCGCCCAGCTCCTACTGCTATCTGCATCATCTCGGCATTCAACTCAATCCTTCGATACTGCATAAGGTTGTTACCTCTATGGCTCATAGGATTTTATCATATAGGATGAACTACATGACACATCATATCATTTTAATCATATCTATTGATTGAACGTATACATTATTAAAAAGAATTTTTAAACTAGTTTAAAATTTAATTTGAAATTTATTTGATGGTACATATATGTCAAAAATAAATTTTCAGAATTATTTTTAAAGGGTTAAATATTCGTTTAACATATGTGATAACTATATGTTATTATATGTTGGCATGCGTGTATAATATATGTTTTAAATATGATTATATGCGTGGCCATTAAATATGATAATTGTTGGTCATGTGACCTTAGCATGCCTATTACATATATGATCTTAGCCTATATCATTAGATGGTAAGAGATGGCATGTAATACTTTTTACGGCCCTTAGCTGTAAAATAGACTTATAGGTAATAAGCTCCTAGCAGTTATAGCCTTGGCCAATTGCCAATTACGTGTTCCCCATTTGTTAAACCCGATTTGACCCATCATTTTCCAAAGATGATATCATTGTTTTACAATGGTTACATTGTAAATCGGTTTTAATATTCCTAGTGGAATACAGCTGGCCCCTAAACTATGTGAAACGCCGTCATATTTCTGAAACCAATCTTCGGTTTAATTTCAAACGCCCATAGTTTTATTTTTATTTTTAAACCGAAGCTGGTATTGGAAGTTAACGTTTTCAGTACGCCTCTGGTACAACAGCTGGCACATCACATGTCGCTTTTTAACACACTATTTTGTGTTTCTTTTACAGCCACTAGATCAGATTTTATTTACGGTTGTGTGTGATTAATATAAATCCTTGTGAATCCTTTATTCACCAATCAGTGAACTCTTGTTATGTCTATAAATAGCAGCCTTCGGCCTCATTTAAAAAAAATGAGAAAAATTATTTTTAAGCGAAAGCTCTGCTAAAATTTCTAGAAAGAGAGTGAGATTATACACGCTTCAAAAATATTTATCTTAAGAGTGTATACTATGAACCAAGGTTGTTTCAACTCAATATTTTTGAAATCTTGAGGATTCAAACTTAGTCGTTTTTTTCCATAAAATCATCTCTCTGTTCTTGTTGATTTTTCATTTTGAAAAATATGGTTGTGAATATCTCTAATTGTTGTTCTTGTTTTATTTGTTCATTTAGATCTGTTATCTAATAGATCTACTTTCTTGCAGTGTATTTCTGAAATATATTTTATATATATAAACACTACACACACGAACAACATTCTCGTGGTATTAAGTCTGATTTTTCAAAACTATTGGTATTATGTTTGATCAATTTTTCTTAGATATATTTCTGTGATAAGTCTTGTACACAAATTTGATTTGTTAGATAACCTTGATTATTTTGATATGTTCTAAATCAGTGCTTAATTAAAACGTTTTATTTTAATTGAATATATATATCTTGGTTCATTATATTCATATTATTAAGTTTAGACATTTAAACATGTAGAGGAATAAATTGTAAAAATCTAAAATCTGATTCGATTTTATTTTTGCATGAACCATATACTTGATGATTTGAGAACATAGACCTGATTAGACTAAATCAATAATATCATATTGCTGAACTGTTTGGATTGACCTTATATATATATATATATATATATATATATATATATATATATATATATATATATATATATATATATGTAAGATTAATATTTACTTAATCTGAATATTCTTTAAGACATGTGTATGATATTTTCAGTCTTGTTATTTGTGTATATGATTACTTGGTTGATTTAAGTGATTTTCAGGAATTGATTTACATATCATATCACTTAGATATATTCACTCAATTTGTGCTCACGTAGACACATTTATGGCTGTGAATATTTGAATAAGTCTAGTGTTCAAGATTTAAAAGAAAAGAAAGCTTTTCAATACTGTATTGAAAGTCAAGAAGACTTGACTTGAGTTGACATAAGACTTGCGAAGATATATAGGAGATATAATCAGTTGCATTGCATTTGGTTGTACCATTTAAGTGTGGGTGTGTCATCTAGGATAGAGCATCGCACACAAATACTTCACTAGAAAATAGGACACAATAGGCACTGAGTTGATCTTGATCTAGAAGAGCAAAATGGAGACATTAAGAAGTGTAGAACGCAATAGCAAGCAAGGATAGACTTAAAGAGAGAGCAGAATAAGCAACTAGGGAGGATTCTTGGTCGTGTGAGGTAATAACTGCATCTATCTTCTTTAGTTGTCGTGTTTGTTAATGGTAACTCGTTCATGTTATTTTTATTATTTTAGTGGAAGTAGAATAGGTGACTCTTAGGAGAGTTCGTCGTTTTTCCCGGGGAAGGGATTTTGCAATGTAAAATAAATACCTTGTGCTTTACTTTACAGATTTGCAATATCTCGCCTAATATAAAAAAGTAGGTTTAATTCTAAAAACGCACCTAATTAATTGAATCATATATTATCTATTTTGACACCTAGTTAACTCAAGATAATAATTAGGACTATAATTGACCTGGCAAACTAAAACCTGTTTTAGCTAAGTTAGCAATTCAAGAAAAGTTTGAATTGGTCCCTTCCTGAATAACATAGATAACTTGTAGGTAATTGGAGTTTATTTTCGCAAATTATTTTACTTCTGCATTATAGTCTATCGTATAAGCCGCACGCTCAGAAACTCCACTGTGTCTGTGTGAATCCTAGTGGGAAAAGATTCTTACTAGTTCAGAAGCAAATTATAAAAGCTGGCCTTCTATAAATTGAACGACTCTTGTCCTACTCCTAGAAGACGAAAAGAGTGATCTCCAGAGCTCATTACTAGGATTGCGAGCTATTTATTATGCTGTAAAGTCACTTGTTATTTTCTCTTTAAAACGAGCTCCCTAGTCCTTTTATGAGTTTCCCACGAGGAACGACTTTCTTTCTATGCATACTCATTTTCCCCCGACCTGCCAATTAAAGACAAAACCTTAAAAGCAACTAATGTCAGTCATTCCTACTTATATATATATATATATATATATATATATATATATATAAGTGGTTAATGCTAGTCTTGTCTGAAAGCCAAGGGAAGAGGTTATTAGACAACTTAGCTAAGTCCGAAAGTAAGGAAAGCAGAAGTGAATAAAGCACCTACTGAGATAAACAAGCCGTTGAACCCTGTATACGGTGATCTAATATATTTTCAAGAAAATGATGCGAGAACCCGTGGTGGAGAAATAAGGAGATCCTTCTATATCAAAATATCAATTAGAAAATCATAGCAAAGTTCCTGGATCACCCGGTAAGAATGTGGAGAAGAACTAAAACATAATGAGATTCGTTTTTATGGGGCCTATGGCTATGGTCTCTGTGAAGGTCTTTAATGGTTCTTCGCTACTGCTTTCCCTTTGGGTGTAATGAAGGCCCCGAACTTACTAGCCTTTCTGCCCTAGTGGTGGGGAGTTTACTTTCGGAATCAGTAGGTTGGTAATTGCATACATGATGTCATTCGCTCATCCTTTTCCTCTAAATCGGGAGGTGTAGCTGTAATAGCACCAGCTTTTATATGTCTGTTGGCTTTACCTTTTTTTTTAAAGTATGTATGTACGTAGTTCAAGTTTTTGTCCCATTTACCAAGGAATATATTGATTGCTTTTGGTGGATCGCTTACTACTAGGTTGGATCGGATGTCAACCTACGGAGGCACCATTTGTGACTATTGGATAAATTTCTCCTTTGTACAGAATAAAAAATAATACCAATTGAAGCATAGCGGTGCTGAAATATTAACTACGAACTCTTGCTCCTAGTCTCTATACAAGGATTTGAAAGACCCATTGATGATTATGCCGAGTCCATTTCCAAGGCTAGTTCGAAGACCAACTCATCAACTACTAGTTAAGAAACAGAGGAAAAGGCTCTATTTTCTTGAAACGAACTAAGTGAAGGGCTATATGAACTATGGAACTCTGAATGAAAGAAACATAGATCAATAAGTCATTGGAATTACTCTTTTTATCAGAGCAGAGAGAACGAGAATGAGAACTACTCTTTGACAAGGCTCCAAAATATAACTAAAGTGACCAAAGAAAAGCCAGCAACTAAGCCTTCTTCAAGAAGTAGCCCTACCTATAGATCTGACAAACTAACTACTCCTAGTGTTAGAGCTAATCGACCTCAAATAAATAGTCAAGATCTTGCCCATATGTCAGTTGGATTCGTGAAAGGAGAAAAACTCTTTCTTTGCATCAGTTACATTTCAAGGCTTTGGCACTTTTGTCAAAAAGTCCTAAAACCGGTAATGCCGTATGCTAAGATGCAGTGGCTCCGAAATGAACTTCTTTTTTATATTTTATCGCAACTAGGTACCATCATACAATCTACTAATTAATATATTTTAGATACCCTACTATATCATGGTCTCATCTCATAATACCTAAGGAGTTAATTAAAATCTTTTTGTTAAATGAAGATGTCTCAATTCAGAAGCAGTGGAGTATCACAATCAATAGGATGCCAGCAAGGAATGATATGGCCAAAAAACGATGTTCTCTTTCGTCTAAATTCTATTGATTGTATTTTGAGTTTTCACTGTGCCACTTTCTTGTATAAAAAAATATGAAGCCCCCCGCTGTCCATACAAAGAAGATCTTTCCTCTTCTCTGAAATGGTGATGCCAAAATGAAAAGGCTAAAAAGAAGGAAAGAAGCATGTTGAAAGTGGGGATATGGATTTTCCCCTGGTCGAAATAAGGAAAGTGGACCATAGATATTTGGCTATCAAGTGGATAGAAAGGGGATAGATATTTCCATGAAAAAAAAGAAGGGAACCTAAAGTTATTTATTTACGGGCCGAAGAATAATTTTATAAGTATTGTTAAAGAAAATAGCTTCACGTTAGGCGCTGATCATAGACCAACCTCGCCTCGAAAAGCACGGACTTTCCTTGCTAGCATCTTATTAATTGTGATACTCCACTGCATCTGTGTGAATCCTGAAACTGTTTAATTAGCTCATGAGGTATTATAAGATGAAACTGACAAAAGGAGCTAATTAAACTTTTTTTGTCAAATGAAACTGTCTCAATTCAATGTCGTATACTTCTATGACTTATATCACACAAACAGATCAAGATGCATATATCATTCAGAATTCCCAAATATGTTCCTGAAGGAATTACCGATGCCTCTTGAGTGAGTAATAGAGTTTGCCATTATTTTGGTTTTGAGAGCGGAACCCACTTCTAAGACCCTTATTGAAAGGTATATCAAGTGCATTAAACGAGTACTAGAGATCGATCATCTGATACTAACTGGAAAATAATCTTGACCATAAGAATGAATGTTTAGGACCGATATATGTATCGACAATTGAATGAAGCCACTATTAAGGACATGTATTTCAGCTTCTTAAGATTCCGTTTATGGACATTATATAATATTACAACATCATTTTCTAAAGTGGGAGAGTGATGGACACGATCTCGAACCATGGTAATGTGCTATCATTTTGGATGATACCAACTCCTGTAGGCCCCGACTTAGCACTTCTTCAGCAAAAATCAACAGGCTAGGTTTGGAACCCTTGTTGCAGCCCTCGAGAAGATAGAAAGTACCCATGTGGCACACCATCCACAAGCACTCGAAAGTTTTCATTACATAAACATCCATGTATCAACTTTCGCCATTTATCACAGAAGCAAAATTGAAGCATTACTCCAAAAAAAGCCCATTCGATCCAAAAATATGCTTTCCACCCTTTTAGCATCAAAGCGAGAGAAGAATGCAAATTCAAAAAAAGCCTTCCCGACCTAAAGAAAATAACTGAAAGGAAGCACCATGGAGGGAGTCAAACCCATTACAATAGTTCACTTTCCTTATCAGTCTTACTTACTTAGTTAGTCCTATAATTTGTAGTTAACGATAGTCGTACTTACGCTTCGGACTTAGAGACATTATCTCCTCAAGGAGAAGTTTTGCCTATTCATAGATCATAAGTCACTACAGTACTTGTTCACTCAGAGAGAGCTAAATATGCGTCAACAAAGGTGGCTAGAATTTGTGGAAGGTTACCAGTTCGACATCCAGTACCACCCGAAGAAGGCTAATGTGGCGGTAAACGCATTGAGACGTAGATCGTTGGGGGACGTGGCACAAGTTTGGAAGGCGAAATGGAAGAATTCGGGACATCAGGATTTAGTTATTAGGTCATTTATGTCAGTTATGACCGTTACACACCAGATTGTCATGAGGGTTGTACAGGCCTAGACAATAGATTCATTTTTTCAGGATTGGATTTGACAGTTTCTACTCGGAGGAAAAGAGTCTTACTCCGTGAGTTCAGAGGGAGGCTTGCACTTCAACGAGAGACTGATTACCCCGAAGGGGGACGACTTGCGACACGTGGTGATGTCAGAGTCATACGGATCATGATTTCTGGTACATCCTGGAGGGGATAAGATGCATTAGGATATGAGATGACAGTATTGGTGGAATGGAATGAAGAGAGACATTACAGAGTTTGTCTTGAAATGTTCCACTTGTCAGCTGGTGAAAGTAGACCATCAGAAACCAGTAGGGGTTCTACATCCATTAGAAACTCCTATGTGGAAATGGGAGACCATTTCCATGGATTTCATTACTGGGATGTTTACATCTCGGAGGGGTCATGATTCTACATGAGTGATAGTGTATCGATTGACCATGGTAGCCCATTTCCTGACGGTCCAAACAAATTATACCATGGGACAATATGCCTAGATCTTCATCTCTGAAATAGTAAGACTTCATGGGGTGCCACTTGATATCGTGTCCGACAGGGACAAGATCTTTGTGTCTAATTTTTGGCAGAGTTTCCAGGAGACCATGGGTACGAAGTTGCGATTGAGCACGACCTATCACCCCTGGATGAATGGGCAGACTGAGAGGACGAATCAGATGTTAGAAGATACGCTACGGATGTATATCCTTGATTTTAGCCGGGGTTGGGATCAACATCTTCCACTAGTGGAGTTTGTGTATAATATATCCTATCAGTTTATGATTGGCATGGCACCATTTGAGGCGTTGTATGGGAGGCATTTTCGTTCTCCCACTTGTTGGTTAGAGGTGGGGGACAACAAGTTTCTTGGACCAGAGTTGATTTAGGATACTATGGTGAAGATTGAACTGATTCGGAGTCGCGTACGAATAACTCAGGATAGACAAAAGAGTTATATTGATGCCAAGCGGTTCTTCCTAGAGTTTAGTGTGGGGACCAGGTGATACTACGTGTATCTCTTATAAAGGGGATAATGAGGTTCAAGAAGAAAGGGAAGTTGGCACCAAGGTATATGGGGCCATTCCCTATCATTGAGCGAATTAGGCCACTTGCTTATAGATTCGAGTTATAGGAGCATTTACATCAGATTCGTGATGTGTTTCACATTTATTTGTTAAGGAGATACCTCTGGGATGAGTTATCTCACACTCATGTCGCATTTGAGGAGATTGACTTACAACCCGATATTTTATACGAGGAGAGGCATGTTGCTATTCTAGAACATAGTGAGATGAGACTAAGGTTGAAGGTAGTTCCACTTGTATGTGTTCAGTGGGGGCATCATAAATGCTAAGGAGTGTACTTGGGAGCGCGAGGATGAGATGCGTGACAAATATCCAAAATTATTTATACCAGGTATTTTTTCAAATTTTAGGACGAAATTCAGTTATAAGGGGGAAGTATGTAACACCCCGTATTTTTAATGATTTTTATATTGAGATTAATTTAAATTAAATTGGGAGATTAATCGAGATTAAAATAAATATTATTTAGTGATACAAGGGTTAATATTTATTTAGGTGAATTATATTGAGTATTACTCAGTGAATAGGTAATAAATTCTTAAGAATGCATTATAGTTGTCGTGAGTGAAAAATACGATAGTTACAGTAATTTAGTCGGAACGCGCGTGTCAGTCATGTTGGGACTTAATTTTATGAGATAAAAAGGTAATTTATTTTTGGATCATCCAAATGGTCATTTCAAGTACGCCAATGTGTCCAAAAGGGTCGAGATAGTCAGAAAAGTGTACTTGGGAGTTTGTATTGGGTCCTAGGGCATTTTTACGCCAAACCGGCACCCCGAAAAGGTATTTCGATCATTTGGATTTTTAAGAAAAAGAGACCTAAGAATTTTATAAGTCTATATTAGTATATGTGTTGAGGAAGTTAGGGTTATCAGTTACAAAAATTAAGAAAGGCCATCAGAGAAGGAATGAGCAGAGTTCTGAAGGAGTTCTAAGTCTTTCTACACCATTTTGCACCACAAACGCCACGGGAACGTAGATCGGAAGGAAAGTAAACCAACCATACCATTATTCAGTAGAGATTCAGACCTACTAATTGAGGCAAGTATTTATCTTGCTAAATTCTAAATAAATATACCATCAATATTAGTATAGGATGAAGAATCTCTTGAAATCATGAATTTTGGCCTTAATTTAACTAGCAGTCGCGGAACTTCCCAACTCCAAGGAATAGATCTGAGCCGGACAAATGACGATTGGAATGGATTCACGAATGAACCACCAGGAAAGGAAGTCAATTTCGGGGCGGGCTGCATTCAAGGCGTCTCCGTAGGAGCCTCTTCTCGCTCTCGCGTAAACACGTGTAACAGCCGGGAGCAAGCCCTCTCTTTCCTTCCTTGGAGAGTGGAGTGGGTTCGCAAGCATATTCGGTTATTCCGAAGAAGAGAAAAGGCTTGTCACTACAATTTTTTCATAGTACCTTCCATATCTTGATCTTGGAGGCTTTTTCCGGCTCAGGAGGAAGAAATATCCTTTATCTCTGAGTGAAAGTAGGTAATGAAGGGGAGGGCAGAGTCCTGCTAAGTTAGCTAACACAGTAGAGGGGGCTGGTAAGCGGCGCTTATTCGCCATCGGAAAGCAATTGAAGAAGTCTCTTTTAAGACCCTTCAAGGACTGGATGGCGTCCCTGCTCAGGTGCAGGATGGTACCAGGGATCAGGCTCGCCCTTTAAAATGGGTTCTACAGATGAGTCTTTCTAGTTTCGACTTTCAGTCTGTTACTAATCCTTGTCCTTTATATCTGCAAGAAATGATTGCTAGTGTCTTACCTTACTTCCACGAGACCTTGCATGAAAAGGTTTGGTACGGACTCGTAGCTAATGTCTTTATGACACATCATTTTTGAGTGCGGAACATTCGAATATGGAATTGAGATTCACTTACATCGATGCCCCAAGGACGAAGGAAATCAATGAACGGCTATCACCTTTGAAGCACAGTTTTTCCTATCATTTTCCTTAGCGCAAGCACTAAGTAAGAAACCTACCTTATCTAAAGTAAAGTCAATTTAAAGGATTCTTGCTTTTCTTTATGTCGAAATCGAATGCACAAAATTCTCAATTCACTTTTCACCGATCCTGTCTTTATTTGAATCTTTTGTCAATTCTCCTATTTACGGAAAGATTGTTCCTTAAAGAAAGGGCTTCTTTCTCTTTGCCTTCAGGTTCTGAATGCCTTTATTGGAAGTCTTGCAATCATTCCAATCGGTGGTACATCTCCTTTTCCGTCTAATCCCTATCCCCCGGCTAGGAGATGTAAATATTGTTATTTGGGTAGGAATTATGATAATTTTAATCCATTTATGCATGTAGAACGAATTTTATGAATTAATGTTATGAACATGCGAAGAAATTTGGGTTCTTGTTGATGTTCTTGAACAATTAAGATAATCTAGGGTTTTGGGGATTAAATGTTGAATTAATTTTATTTAAAGGAATTCCTTAATGATTTAATGATTCATTCACATTGAAATTAATTTAGACATGCTACTATGATGACCGGTATACTTATTTGGGAGTTTGGGATTATGTATTGGAGGTTTTAGGGGTTAAAAATGGTGAAACCCATAACAATTACAATGGAGAAGACGAGACTGCTACATGCGAATCGATTTGGCTCCTTGGTCGAATTGATTCGAAAAGTGAATCGATTCATACCAAGGCTGAATCGATTTTGTTTTCCAGAATTTGACAATTTTTCCCCTTTTACTTAGAAATCGTGGAAAACGATCGGTTAACTTTTGAAGTAATTTTAAAATATAATGGGAGATGTTTTAATTACTAGTAGGCCAATTTTGGGATTGAGGCTTAGTCACGTGAGGAGAATTTAGGGCTAAGGTTAATTAGGCATAATTGGGTAATAAAACCAAATTCAGGGAATAATGTCGTGTCACAGAGAAACGAGGTGACCTATGACTTGGACCAACAGGGTATAAGTGAGATGACTGCAAAAATAACTTCAGGAGTATATGATGACCTTAAAGTAATGGGAAATAGTTCGGAAGGTACGATAAGCGGTATAATGGTAAATGATTAATGCGTAGTGTGTGTATATATATATATGTGTGTGTGTGTGTGTGTGTGTGTGTGTTTATGTGTGTGTGTGTGTGTGTGTGTGTGTGTGTGTTTGTGTGTGTGCGTGTGTATATAGGTGGTGTGAATACCTATTGTCTCATTTATTATGTGTAATGAACATGCCTAAGCTACTTGCTATCATGGGAGGTTTCGCATCGTGGACAGTCTTATCCTAATGATCCATTTGAGGATTTTAGGCTTGTACCTCAAAACATAAAAATTAGGGATTGATCACTACTCGTGTTTATGATAGTGTGGTCGGTCATTTGGGTGCGTTAGGTGTGTGCGTAGCCCAAAGGCTTATACATATGTTCGCCTCCAATTTATGTGAATTATAACTTTACGGCTCGAGAGTGATTCCGAATCGGAAGTTCGTTACTTAATACGTGATTTACCAAGACTCGATAGCAGAGTATGCACGCATCACAGGTCTCATCCCAAGGATGTCGTATTTGTAAATAGGATAAGAGTATTGTATAAATATATACGTGCGAATAATTCTATATGTGTGCATTAGTAGATGAGGTAGATAGTGACATCTAAAATAACCTAAGTATGTGAAAACTTAATATCTATTGGGCAATTCAAAACTGGCTAAAAGATATTAGGAATTTGGCAACGTATTGTATGGGCAATACGGGTGGGAACAACGAGTTGGTATATAGGAAGAGACTTGGTTTGAACTAGTTAGGCAGGGTAGCATTACTAGGACGGTTTAGGAGAATACGACAGGCGTGCACAAATAGTTGAGATACGAGGATCTCAAGTGAGAGCACGTGGAATTAACATGTATACAATATTTGCTAGTATTGCATTTTAAATACTTGCAAATATTTTCAAACTATTTTTACTCGGGCTCTGATCCGTTGCAAATCTATTTTTTTTTAAAAACCATTTAGTTGCCCAGCCACAGGGACGCTCAGCTTAAAAGTTCATTTTCACTTAACGTGCTGCAGCTGATGTGGAAGTTGCATGACCTCGGTTGTAGATGCTTCCACTCTATCAGTTCTTTTCCATTATTTGGTGATCTCAGTCGGGCATGTTGCCCATCTTCAAATAGTAGTTATTTTAAAGACTTTTTACTTCCATTTTATTTCTAGTGTTAGATTTGGTTTTATATTATAGATGATTGTATTTGGATTTCAGTCTGGATTGTTTATTCCAGTAAATTGTATTTATTGAGATGTTCTAGTATTTATAATGTTGTTATTTGGAATGGTGAATATGGTTTAGTGATTTATATTCATGCATGTTAAAATAAAATTAAAATTTTGGCACCGATCCATTAGGGTATTAGTAATATACTTGTTTTTTGACATTGATGCTAAGAATGAAACCATTAATGATCCCTGTTTAATTTAATAATGGACTGATCACCCATGATTATAATGGGCGGGGTGTCACAGGAGCCCTATGAGTACATCAACAAAGCTTAGCCAAACCGGTTTAAGCAAGGCATAGAGCAAAACTTCTATCGGAGTATGATAGATAGTTTACTTTACCTAACGGCTAGCCGTCTCGATATCGCCTTTAATGTTGGAGTCTATGCACGATACCAGGCGTCCCCGAAAGAGTCACACTTGCACGCTTTCAAACGTATTATCAAATACGTGAGTGGAACTATTTCATACAGTATTTGGTATTCCTTTGATACCGACGATTGTTTGTCCGCCTATTCGGATGTCGATTGGGCCGGGTATGTAGATGCTTGCAGGAGCACTTCGGGTGGGTGCTTCTATTTTGGGAGTGCTCTTAGTTTTTGGATGAGAAAGAAGCAAAACTCCATATCTTTATCTATGGTGGAGGCTGGGTATATAGTCGTCGCGAGTTTTTACATGGAACTCTTATGAATGAAGCAAATGTTGGAGGAGCATGGCATTTCATAGGGTACGATGAGTATATTCTGTGATAATACGAGTGTTATACACATTTCTCATAATTCGGTCCAACATTAGCACACAAAGCACAATAGTATACGCGAGCACTTTATTCTAGACGTAGTTGAGGAGAAGGTCTTGTCTTTGAGCATTGCGAGCACTGATTGTCAATTAACCGATATATTCATAAAACCTTTAGATGCAGTTCGATTTGAGGATCTTAGGAAATCTTTAGGTATTTACACTGTTAATTGAGTTCGGATATTCTATCTAGTATGGGATGATTATCTTGATTATATCCAATTATTCCTATTGTTATATTGTATTACCATTGTATTATTATTGTATTTCTATATTTTCATTTTGATATTCTTAGAAAAAAATTCCAAAAAGATTTTTGTTTTTCTGAAATTTCTTTGAAAACTACAAAAACATTTTTGATGTTTAAGAAAAAGTTAAAAATAAGCAAAAAGATTTTATTTTGATAAATTTTTTGAAAAGACAAAAAAAGTTTTGTAGTTTTTACACCGTATATGGATGAACATTAAAGATATCCGACTGACCCATTCATTCCATATCCACGTGACTGTTTTATAGTGTTTTGAGACATGACGTCATTTTATATATATATGCTCAATAATGTGTGAATTCATTAATTTGTGATTTGATGATAACTTGCTACATGTTTAACTCATTGTCTCCTTTATTACACACGAGCACGACCTTATATGAGTATTGCACTCACCTGTCACATGTCAATCATAGTGTTTTCATCTCAATTTTGCTTTAAGACAAATCAAATGTGGAAAAAGAGATAAAAAGTTGTGCTTGTAAGAACCATTGCCCGGATTTCAATCATTTTTTTTCAGAAAATTTGTTAAATATTAATTAATGGAAAGGGGATATGAAATATAAAAGTCTTTGCATTAAAATCTGTCATTTGCAATGAAAATATCCTACAAAGATTAAAGGCACATAAAAATATAACTGCAAGGCTAATTTTTTTAAACATTGATGCTTCGCTACAAATGAGCATTAGTTTCTTCAAGAATATTATGAGTTATGTGAGATTTTAAGGAAGTTAAGTCGAAGATCAATGGGTTTGCACAAAATATATAAATCTCGCAAAAATATTACATAGTTTTGGGCGTCATTAGTGTCAAAATCACTTACGATCTTGATTTGTTGATTAGGTTAAGTCAATTTCACATGAGTTCACATCTTATTCACCTAAGGCGGACTTTGAGATCATTCCAGAGTGGTATCTCTATCCGTTGTGTACATGTGTTATGTTTGTCTACGTTGACTAACCTATGGAATATGTTCACATCCCTACATTTTGTTTCCATGATTCGGGTATTTTTATGTTAATTCATGGTTTGTTATTTTTGTAAAATTTTATACTTAGAATTTTTTAAAATTTTCAAAAATAGTTTGTGAAGTTTTTGAAATTGTCATTGCATATTTGTCATTTATATATCTTTGTGATGATATCTTACTTCTTATTTGTGATCTACTCTATATGTCATGTTTAGTTTCTACTCTTTATCTATTTCACACAAAAGGGGGAGAACAAATTAAGGGAAAGTTTTTATGTGTTTTTATTGTCCATTTCAAGCTCTATGCATCAGTTTTTTTTATTTCATGTTTGTAGGAATCTAAATGAAGAACATATTGCACCGCATGAAGACAAAGTGCCCAAAGGAAGATCAAGAAGAAGCAGTAGAGATTGAAGACAAAGTTTATCTATGTCATTCCATTTATAGGGTTTAGGAAGGGTATTAGAATTTTTGTCTTAAGAGAGGTAATTGTTGTAATTTGGGTTTCAATGAGTTTTATACCGAAATAGCCAAAGGGAAATATTTGTAAGGGAGAATAGTTTGGATTACGCTTGCTATTTATTTTATTTGCACTATGGCACATTTGACGTGTCCCTTTACAAACTGACACGTGCCGACACGATGAACTGAATCTCAACATCTTCAAGTTCAAGACTTCTCTATGTTATGAATGTATAAATATTTTAGGATTTCAAACTTATTTTTGCTTTATACTTGGGAGTCGTATTTTTGTAAAAAAGCGAGGCAAATTTTTAAGGTTAAAAAAATAATTTTTCTTTGACCTTTTCAAATAAGATAACTATCTCGTTCGAACGAAATGGAAATTTTGTTGTGTTATGTTTGAATTCGTTTGAAGCTCATGAAAATCTTCTTCAAACGAGATTGGAGTCTCATTCGAACGAACTATGTTTTCGTTCTAACGAGATCACATTCTCGTTCGAACGACTTATATTTTTGTTCGAATCAAATTCACCGCCATGAATTTTGTGCATGACCACTAAATACCTGTTTCAAAAAGATTTTAATAGAGACTTTAAAAAAATATAATTTGCATACCTATTACAAAAGTCCTCAAACGTTTTAGGTTAAAACACATCTTTGATTCACAAAACATCCCCGCAAATATAATTGTGAATAATTTTGAAATCTTAGGAGACTCATACTTAATCAATACTAATAGAGAGAGATCTCTACTGCCGACTTTGTGACCCAAGGGATCACTACTGAAAGAAAGGTTGATCGGTGGATCACCCCATGTGGAATGCTTTGGATCTGAGTAGTATTCTTTCTGAAGTTTTGTAAGTAAGATATCTTGTAAAACTGTCTAAAGTTCTGAAAAAAGGTTTTACCCTGAAAAGGGATTTTTCCTCATATCTGTTTGTGATTGCATGAATGGTTTATTTTTTATGATTGGAATGATCATCGTAAAAAAAACCTACTTTAATCAAAGAATAAAATTTGATAATTAATGGATTTGTGTGTTTGGAGGCATTTAATTAAATAAGTTAATCCATTAAGATTGTGTGCACTCTTAGAGAATATGACCAAAACTTATAAATAGTTAGACTTAAGCTTAGAAACATGTTGTTGAAGGGCAAAAATATAAAATAGCCATCAAACGGTCCCCTCATAAGGAAAAAACACCTCGCAGGGGACCTAATTAACATGTAGCAACTGATCGTATAATCACGGGACTCCTGAATTGAGGATATGACCAAAACTTGCGAATAATTAGACTTAGACTTAAAAACATGTCGTTAAAGGGAAAAATGTAAAAATGACTCCCAAACTATCCCGTAAGAGACACAAACACTCGCATGAGGTCAACATAATATGTAGCAACTAATCGTGTAGTCACGGGACTCACGATTTGAGAATATGGCCAAAACTCGCAAATAGTTAAACTTAGGCTTGATTGAAAGCATGCCGTTAAATGGAAAAAATACAAATTAACCCCTAACGGCCCGTGAGAGGTACGAACCTTGCACGGGACCAATGTAACATGTAGCAACTAACCACGTAGTCACGAGACTCTCGATTTGAAAATATGATCAAAGCTTGCAAATAGTTAGACTTAGGCTTGAAAACATATCGTTAAAGGGTAAAAATGAAAAATGACCCCAAACGGCCAAGCAAGAGGCACGGACACCTCGCACGGGACCAATGTAATGCGTAGAAACTGAGCACATAATCATGGTAATCTCGATTTGAAAATATGATAAAAGCTTAAAAATTGTTAGACTTAGACTTTAAAATATATCGTTAAAGGGCGAAAATACAAAACTGTCCCCAAACAGTCCCACAAGAGGCACGACACCTCTCACGGAATAACGTAACACATATTAACTAAATGTGTAGTCACGGTACCCTCGGCTTTAGAATATGACCAAATCTTACAAATTGTTAAAGTTAGACTTTAAAGCATGTCGTTAAAGGGTGAAAGTGCAAAACTATCCCCAAACGGCCCGCAAGAGGCACGACACCTCGTACGGGACAACATAACACATATCAACTGAACGCGTAGTCACAGGACTCCTGATTTGAGAATATGACCAAAACTTGCAAATAGTTAGACTTATGATTGAAAACATGTCATTGAATGAAACAAATATAAAACAACCACCAAACGGCCTCGCAAGAGACACAAATACCTCACATGGGTCAAACATAATACGTAACAACTGATTGTGAAGTCACAAGACTCTCGGTTTGAGAATATGACAAAATTTTGGAAATAGTTAGACTTAGGCTTGAAAACATGTCATTAAAGAGCGAAGTTACAGTACAACCTCCCGCAAGATGTACTAACACCTCACATGGGACCAACATAACACGTAGCAACTGACCACGTAATCACGGACTCTTAGTTTGAGAATATGACCAATACTTATAAATAGTTGGACTTAGGCTTGAAAATATGTTGTTAAAGGGAGAAAATGCAAAACAACCACCAAAATGACATATATTACTAATCCATGTTTTTTATTATCATATATGCATGCACATATATTTTCGTAAATAATCCCCCCCCCCCCCCCTAAAAAAAGGGGGCCTATACCAAGATTATAAATTTAGAGTGTTCTCACATATTTCTTGCTTTCAACACATTTAAAATATATTTTCATAGATAAAATGAGACCCCTTATATTCAAATTATGAGTTCGATCCCAACTTTGTTCACTTTATGGATTACGTGGACTTTGATGTCATTTTTTACTACGTAGGTATTCCAAAGTTATTTTTGGGATTCAAGTCCTTTTTTAATTCCTGTTTGGAATAGTTTGAAGTTTTGTTTGTAGGTCTAGTTGGAGAAAGAACATTTGGACCATTTGGAACATATTCACGCAAGTATGCGTTGTATTTTTTTTTTTTTTGTGTTTTACATATTTATGAAAACATGCATTGCATATTTTTGTGTTGTACATATTCACGCAAACATGAATTGTATTTTATTACATATTCACTCAAGCATCCGTTAATTAACTTGTGTTTTATAATTACATATTCACACAAGTATGTGTTAGTTAACTTTTATTACATGTTGGCTGAATATATATTTCTGTAAATCTAAATTGGGTTAAAAATGTACAATTTTTTTGGGATGCTGAAAAATAAAATTTATGTTTAATATTTTTTATTTGGTCATCGTCCAAAACCATGACAAAACATAATTTTTTTAAATAAAATAAATTAGTGATCATGGTCCAAAATCGTGACCAATAAGGTGACCAGCAAAACTAAAATTTAATTGGTCATAGTCCTAAATTGTAACCAAAAGGGTGACAAGCAAAATTAAAATTTTATTGATCATGATCCAAAACCGTGACTAGTAAGGTCATTATGAAACATAAAATTTATTTGGTCAGAGTTCAAAATCATAACCAATAGGGTGATCATCATAAATAAAATATATTTGGTCACTGTTTTAGACCGTGATCATGAGCTTGACCAATTAAAAACGTCACACTTGGGGTCACGGTCCAAAACTGTGACTAACAGTTTGACATTTTTAATTGTCCACGGTTGTGGTCATGGTTCGAATCGTGATTCCCAGTGGTATGGTGGTCATAACTTTAGATTGTAACCCACGTCCTCCCCTTTGGGTCATGATTTTGGATTGTAACCCCTAGATTTATCATGATTGAAATTATCACGGTTTTGGACCGTGACCCATAGGGGTTTTTAGGGGCCAAAACCGTGTCCGTTAGCGATATATATTATAGTGTAAGAAAGTAAGGGAAGCCCTTGCCTTTAAACCGATTAATAGCCCACAAAAGATCATTCTCCCAATACCCTGGGGACCTGTTAAGGCAGCATTGGTAATAGACCGTGTCCCGTACTCCTTTGGCCATCAGACAAGAAAATAATAGGTGATATAGCGCAGAAATAAAAAGAGTCGTGTTGTTCCAAGGGGTATTCTTATAACATCCATTACTCGATTTTTTTCCATGCTCTGTTCCCAAAATGCAGAGAGACTTGCGAGGGCAGATTAAAGTTGGTTGGTCTAGAAAGTCATGGGAGAGGCATGCTAAGCGAAATAATATACTGGTGCTACTATATTAATCATTTCCCATTTTGATTTACAAAATGACTATTTTAATAAGTGAAATATATTTTCGCATTGCGACATACCTATTCCGCAGTGCCAAATGAGTATAACGCATTGCGAAATACTCATTGCTTTTCATTGATAAATAAACATTATATCTTCCTTTTAAATGATTAAACTCGTACTATGTTGATCCCTCTATATAGGACTATATCCATAATAGTTTCCATGAGATATAATTTAATTAAAACACAAAATTGGAAATAAAATAAATAAAATGAAAATAAACACTAAAATATCATACTTTCGAAGCACAGAACATATTTATCTTGTTGTAAAGATATTACAACTAATCAAAGGTCCTCCACTTTAGGATTGCATCAAAATTACATTTAGTACATTCCAAATGCTCATACTCATCCTTGGATAAACGTATACTATAGTTATTATATGTTTTACAAATGGATTTAAACCTACCATTACAACGATAATATATTGAGGTATGCGTGGTTTTGTTAACATAACAGAATGATAGTTTTAAAAAATCCCAATAATTTCCAAACCCCTCTCCATCAGCCTGTCAATTGCAAATCCCTTGTCACTTATTGAACGAATTCTGACTGAAAAAATTATAAAATCATGAAAAGCATATATATCTCCATGAGCATCCATATCCTTGAGTATAGATTGATCGGGGCTACTGGGATCAACTTTTGTAAATTTCCAAATAACATGTAGATATTTGATGCCATTTGTACGATTTCTAGACTTAGAAATCTACCATGTCTTTCCCAAATTAAACTTTTGAAAACCTCCAATAACAATATCTTCCATGTAAATTTGGTCTAGGGTTTGATCATTCAAATATAAATTCCTTATCTTTTTAGATGCATCGATTATTCTCGAAAAATCCATAATTGACAATACAGAGAATATCTTTATGAGAACATCATGACAAACATCGAAAATGTATGCCATTTTTTAAGTCGGTGATTTTTTAAGAGAGATAGAGAGTATGTGCTTCACTTTATATATATATATATATATATAAAGTGACCCAATTGATATTCAATCTCTATTATTTATCTGTTCTCTTGAAAATATTGAGACACAAACCCTAATACCTTTTAACTTCGTCTCCCAACAACGCTTAACTTATAAGATATTTGCTGAGATTGATTTTGAAACAAACATGAGATGACAACTAAAAGACATTAAAGGTGAACTCCAAAAGTACACTACTGCATACCATGAGTTCTTCGTATATGTAGCACGATGTTGCATCATATTACCACCAATACCTCCATTAATTAAAGGTGTTAATATTCCTTAAAACTTTGGTCACTTATGGAGTTTTTATGAGCTTTAATTCATACCAGGAATTAGTTAAGAGCAAGAATATGTACACTCAACTGGCTATATTCTAACAAGGACAAACTCCCTTATCACTCGAGGATTTTGATGATGATTATCTTGACTACCCAAATAGTCAATTCCCTTATTAAATATATTTATGTTTTACCAGTATAGTTTTTTAATGTTTCTGTTCCGTTTTTGTGAGTTAGCAACTTGTGAATCCATTTGTTTTTTAACTATTATAATACCCAGTATTTTCACGGACTGTGATTATTATTTATTAAGTGAGTAATAAATTAATAAATGGAATTAAGTATTACCTGTATGGCTTAGTAACAATAATTTTACACAGTTTAGATGGTAATTGAAAATGTGTACGCGTAAAAATATTAAGTGAATAAGTTATTGACGCCGTGAGATATTATCGTGAAATGTGGGTAGTATCATTTATACTGGACTTTGGGATGACACAAATGACCGTTTATGTGTTTTTATTTCTTTAAATTGGTCCCGAGGGTAGATATACCCTTAAGAGAGATTTTGGGCTATTTCAGGTAGCATTCTGGGCTGTTTTTAAGGGCCTGAAATTCGGCCTTATGGGGATATATGATATTAGAGAGTTTAATTATAATATAAACCACCCCAATTAGGTTTTCTATCCATTTTTAATCAAACCTAACAACCACAAACCTTCTTGAAAGTTACAAGTTGGGAGAGGAGCAAAAGAGGAGAAAGCAAGGAAAATTCAAGAGGAGTTCTTCAATCCCCGCCATAAGGTAAGAATTTTCTTGCAATATCTGTAATAACGTATTTATAGGCTTATAAGCATATTTACTCATATTATTTTGGGTTTTTTAAATTATATTGGAAGCTAATTCATATGATGATTTATGATTTGGGTTAATCAGGAATGATATGAATCTGTCTTGCATTGATTAGTTGTACCTTGATGATTAAAATGTGAAATTTATGGATTAAAGAATGTAGATATGAAATATGATAAATGTTTTAGAATGAAGCTTCATTATTACGAATTATTCCCATGTTAATTTGAGGTTTAAGCTTGGAATTGATCACGAACAAACCCTAAGTTGATTTAAAAATGAGTTATGTTGCAAAGTTTGAATCTTAAATTTAATGTTCTTGGACCCATAATGGTGTAAAAAACATTTTTCTATACTTATATGGGGTTAGGTAGCGATTGGGTATTGTTTTGGAGCTTGGTTTGAGCATTCATGGAGATTTTGGAGGCTTCATATTCATCTTTAGACCGTTTTTTATTTAACCAAATCGATTCAGTCTAATAAAGAATCGATTCGGGTTATAGAATTGTAGATCTTTTTGTTATGAATGCGTGACTGCTAATTTCATATTTTTCTAATTTTTTTGAATTAGTTATGAATTTTCTACGGAAGGGTGTATGAGACCAAGATCTTTAGTTGGTGATCTTGGGATGGACTTTATTGTAGGCACGATTATGTGTAAAATGATTATAAACCCTTTTGGATGAATTGCTTTAGTTAATATGAATTCATAGCTGATAAAATTGAGGTTTACATAACTTATAAGTCATTAATAGAGATTGGGAAAGATGACCACATTTTAATTATGGGCAAATCTGGGCTCACTGCCTGGCGTGAATTGATTCGGCTAGAAGAGCGAATCAATTTGGCCCTGAGTGAATCAATTCGGTTTCGAGGGAGAATCGATTCCACCCCAGGAGTTGGTTCGGGTTGGACCAGTGGAAATGGTCATGGGATTTTTATGAACTCATCTTAGTATGTGGGAGGTTATCTAAGTGAGTGTTAGTTGGCATAATTGGGAAGTTAAGTTTATTAGTATGTAAAAAATAAGGCAAAGTGTACTATTTTAATTAAGGTAGAAGAGCGGTTAGGATTTTATTAATTGTATTATCCGACGCTGATGATTCGATTAGACCAGTGGATGCGAGAGAGCGATATCCTATATTCGTGTGTATGCATTTTGCTTAATTCATGTCCTGAGAGATTTGAGGCTGTAAAATTTATATATATATAGAGAGAGAGAGAGAGAGAGAGAGGCAGGCTCCTATGCACACTAAGTTTGCACATTACCTTTTAAAAGTGGGCAAACTTAGTGCTGGCGCACACCAATTTTTTTATATGATATTATAACATTTCAACGGGATCACATAAAAAAAATTAGCTCAAAAAAACTTTTTTTGCTATTTTTAAAAAATCGGTCAAACTTTCACAGTTTTTAAAGGGCTTAAAAACTGCAAAAGTTTGACCGATTTTTTAAAAATAGCAAAAAAAGTTTTTTTGAGCTGATTTTTTTTATATGGGTTCCTTGAAATGTTTAAATATCACACAAAAAAAATCAACTCAAAAATATTTTTTTTACTATATATAAAAGGTAATGTGCAAACTTAGTGTGCAAACTTAGTGTGCACAGGAGCCTGCCTCTCTCTCTCTCTCTCTCTCTCTCTCTATATATATATATATATATATATATATATATATATATATATATATATATAGAGAGAGAGAGAGAGAGAGAGAGAGAGAGAGGAAAGATAAATGTGATCATAGTTTATAGACGCAATAAACTAAGAATAAAATTTAATAAGTGATTAGGCTCAAATTCTACCGAATTTACCCCTTCAATTTAGAGGCTTTTATTATCTCGAATAGCATAAAATGAATCGAATTATCGCATTTCTTTGATAATAACTCCTTCTAACAAGTGCATCTAGTTTCGTGTATTTCTCATGAGTTTTGCAGGTATTTGAAGTATTGAGAAAGAAAGAAATTGAAAGAGTAATGAATAAAGTCAAAGGAGGAAAGTCAAATGGCGATTTCGTAAATTTGCACCATTCACCCAGAATTGAAGCCAACTCGAAAGTTAAAGAGAAATCAATCTAAAAAATAATGGAAGAAACGACAAGATAATCCGAGATATGGTGAACAAGTTACGAGGATTTGAAGTTGAGAAGAATCAAGAGAATGATCCCTGCATAGAAATAGAAGGCGATTCAGACCTTTTTCTAGAAAAGGATCCGTACCGGGCTCTAAACAACTCTCTGGATGGAAAAGTAAGGTGATCCAGACCGCCCCTAGGAGATCGATCCGGATCGCCCTAGTAAAAGATTCGCTGTAAGGGAAAGGGGTGCGATCCAGACCTTTTTTCTAAAAAAGGATCTGGACCGCCTTAAGCTAAGCAACGTTGGTTCAAATTAAGGCCCGATCAGGACCGCCTACCCCGATCGATCTGGACCGCATTAGATTTTTTCAAATTTTTATGTTCTTTCTCAGAGTTGTAATGGAGAAAAAATCTTGTAATTTTCGTGGCTATTTATTCATATTAGTTCCCTAATATAGGGGGTTGTATTTTTAGGTTAGCTAAGTAGGAGTAGAGGGTTTTTGTAGTAAAAAATCCTTGTTTTCAATAAGAAGTATTGCTGTAAGGATTCGATCTTTTAATTTCTGCAATACAAGTAACACTTTTCCTTTTATTTTCGATTGCTCATTAGTTTTAGTTGCTGGTTTCGAATTTGAAATTCTCTTTTCAACTAGTTGCTTTAGATTTAATGTTTTCTTCATTAAAAATCATGTTTTTCTCTAAGTTAATTATGTCTGGCTAGTTTTCTAAGGATTAGGGTGCATGACCCCACCCGATGTAATTCACGAGAATGGAAATAAACTTTTAAATTAAAATATTAGATGAATCGTCGTGCAAAACTAGTGCAACCGTCGTAGAACTTTTGATCTCATTTGCCCCAGATAACCGGGATGCTTAAAAGTGCGACGCGAGTATTGGTTACTGCGACACTACTTTACTCGTCCTTTGCTTACATACTGTGCGGACTATGATCCCTCATATATGTAATACTTAGGAGTACTAAAGATCGGGATCATTTAAGGTCCTAGTTCCAAATCTAGTGTCCTACGAAGTGAATTGTTAGGGTGTGGGGGATTGTAACCTAACCTAATTTTCTCATTTCATAGTTAAAGTTTTAGTCAAATTGTCACCAGCTTTTCATTTACTTAGCGTAGTTGCATTTCATTAAGTCATAAATTTCATTAGTTAATCATTTTTCGTATTTGCATTTAGTTGTAGTTGTTTCATATTCCAAATCACCTTTCGTTCTTTTTAGAGTCAAAGTTAGGTTATTCTCGTCTTTCCAATGCCATCATGACTTCGTTCGTCATGTTTCCCTGAGGATCGATACCCGACTTATCGGATTATTACTTGAGCGACAGGCTTGCACTTGAGCCTATATAGTAATTACACTAGACACATTTGTGGTCGCGTCAATAAGGATTAGAGTTGATGATCCTAAGAATGTAAGAATAATCTGATGTTCAGGGATTTAATTGATTTGGGGTACGCTGGAGTATATGCGATATCCTAGTTTTAGTGATTGTAAACCTAATTTTAAATAAATATCCAATAATGTGGGAATCTAAATGGTTGAGTACGCTTAAGTGTACACATTATCCTATGACTATATATATATATATATATATATATATATATATTGTGTGTATATAAATTATGTGATAATGTGGACATACCGGTATTCATGGTAAATCTATTAGTCTGGGGTTGTGTTCGACATCAGACCGTGTATCATACGTCGACTGAGATGTGCTGCCTTAATGGGGGTCGTTATTTTAAATCATACATTCAGAATTAGGATGGACAAATCCATCTTCCTAGCCTGGGTCAAGGGGATGGTGTACTGTATAATGATCGTACCACTTATGTGTGTTTTATTTAAGTCCATTAGATAAGGGACTCCTCCGGATTTGCCGATAGAGGCACAAGGTGGACACCGAGGGTAAATACATTCATGTACTATTTATGTATATGCATATCGCATAAGAATTTATGTAGTCTAAGGATATAGTTCAATAATGAACCTATGACATGTTAGGTACTTTTTGTGGTTCACTTATATGTCCCTTGTTAGTGACATTACGTGAGTAGGTATTTGGGTTGTATTTGTACGTGTGTGGCTAGTTACATTCCTTTATCCAGGTTATGTAGTTGTAACATATCCCTTACGGTAGTTGGATAATAATTTGCTTAATTAAAAGGTATTTAAACATGACTAACATTATGTTTATGAGGCTAAGAATATGTAATATAAATATATGTGGACCTTGGGGTGAAATTCCATTTAGGTTATTAATAGAGCTCTATGGTAGTTGTTCGTTACGTGATAGTGTTTAATTGTCTAGGTATAGAAACTTCTAGCATAGTTAGGCCTTGTGTGTTGGGACATGTGCGTGGTATTTTACTTAGGTGAGATATGAGATACTCACTGCATTTGAGAGTTGATGAGTGACATGTATTGCGAATTGACTGCATCATTATTTATTGGTATTAAAAGTCAATTTTTGCAACTCTAGGTTGCTGACCCAAATTATAAAAATGTCTCCCCAGGTATTATTATTGTATAAATATGTTAATCGGATTTAACAGTCAGACTTGCGGTTATGATGATCCAGCTTGGGATTCATAGGGTTAAAGTCGCTGGTTCATTATAGTTGTCAACATATTCAGAGATACGTCAAAGTGTTACATTTGTACTCTATTTATATATCAGTTGGGATTTTCTAGTTAGAGGAAGTTCAATTGTAGTCTTTTACTCAGTTGAACAATTGTAATCGGAGGTTTTTATACAGTGGATTCAATTTTTCACAGTTTAGTATTTTTGTTCATTATCTTTTTTGAATCCTTTATTGTGTTGGTTTTAATTTACTATGGTTTATAGTTTACTCTGATGCTGAGAATGATATAAATTGTTTAGACATCCTCGATATTTCATGTGCAGCCTGATCAACCGGGTGTGAAAAATCACGGGTTGTTACAACTATATAATATGGAAAACTCTTGGTTTTGTTATAAATTTAATATTATAACGTGTAAATTCTAGCTAAGGGGATACAAAACACGTTTGTTCCATGTTGTTCATATGCAAATAGTTGGTTGTTACGTTTAGCGGGGACTACTAAAATAATAGATTTATGCAAATCATGTAAACATATTTCACAGTGCAAAATACTTTCTCTCAGCTCGAAACACTTTTTTCCAATGGATTTATTAATATTTTGAAAAGATAAATTTTACAATATTGCTCTTTTCGAACTTAAATTATGAACAAACAATGAAAATAAATGGACAACTTCCAATTTTGTAATGTATGACAGTTGGGTTGCCTTTATCTATCAATTTCGACATATAATAATTGATCATCACAAGAATTATAAGCTCCACCCAATTTAAATTCAAAACTATCACTTTCGAAAATCATTTTAATGTCTACCATACCTAAACGATTACGACTGAGGACCATTTTAATCCCGAAAGGAAAAAAGTCACATAAAAAAGATCTCGGCTAAGATATGGGAGATAATTTTATATACAAGAAACATTTTATGACGCATGTCTTATCATTGGTCTAATATGCGATTTGCAACTTACAATTAACGATCACCGTTGAAGATTATTTTTGGCATATTACGTATTACAAACACGTGCAAGAGATTTTAGACTAAACACATTTTAAAACGTGACTAATTCTTATACATGTTTCATACCAATGCGAGATCACTTAATCGCGCAAAAATATCTGTATACTACTATAAAATGCTATACAAGCCATTTATATCTCCATTTCATTGAGGCCATCCACGTAGGATTATGTAATTCTTTTTTTCTCCCCTCTCATCTTTTAAATGCTCCTCCCGTTTAAATCCCAGAATATGAGCCAACTTTCACATTACAATCTTATAGCTTCTGCACCCCCTCTTTAATGCTACCTTGTCCTCTCAATTCTCAATACTGTCCATCCATCTCCCTTGACGATTGAATCAAGCTTAAGTTTGTATATATAAATTGAAGGATCTATTTCACCCCATGAGTGGTTGATGGATGCTACTTAATTGTATGATTATGAGAGATAGAAGAAGAAAGAAGTAAAGATATTTAAAATCGTATTGGCAATTTAGCATGGCGTCATCGAGCCTACTTTCCATCTCCATTTCTCTCATAAAAACTCCCTCCCTCTCTGCCACGCATTCGTCTTGATTGTCTCTCTCCCACACCGCCGACGGTCATCTCCATGGAAACCAAACCAACAATTCAAAAAGTTTATTTCATATTTATTTCATCTAAAACACCACATTCTTTGTCTTGACTCAAGCTTAAGTTTGAATCATGTCTGAAAGTTTGATTGATGCTATGTCAGTATTGGCTTGGAGATTAAAGGATTGGGTTTGTTTGATGGATGGGTTCTTCTATTTAGATGCTAGCTGATGGATGATGGGTTTTTCCATAATTTTGTTGGCTTTCATGGAGTTATGGAGCTTTTTATTTTCTTGCTGTATATTGGTTTTTGTTGATGGGTTATTTTTGGACGGTGGTGCAGGTTGTCTTCATTTCCCTGGTCTTATCTCAGTTGCAGATACTTTCTCTCTCTATTAGATGTGTAAATGGTTTTGGGTAGTTAATAAAATTGTTTAATGGGTAATGGTTTTGAAACAGGTCGGTTTGTGGTTTTTGCGTGGTGGATTCTCATTAGTGCTCCTGGAGGTGATTGCACGCGACTAAGGCTAAGGTTTCTAGAGCGTTATAGGTTGTGGTAGATTTTCTTGGGTTTTGGCTTTTATAGGATGGGTTAGGAGTTGGGTTTTGGTGCTGAGGTTGTCTGTTTTTGTTTTGGGCTTGGTTGTTTTGAGTAAATGGTTGTCAGTTGACGGTTAGTTGATGCATTGATTTTTTTTCCTTTTTGGGCCTGCGTGCCTTTGGACAATCTGTTGCCATTTTGTTGGGTTGGCCTTTGGGCTTTTATTGTATCTTTTGGGGCTTGGCCTCTTTTAATTAAATCACATTTCACTAAAATAAATAAATGGAAAGATAGTAAACACAAAGGTAAAATGATTTTTCTCGCCTTGGTTCAATTACTCACTAATGAGGTTGAATCTAATCGAGGGGAGAGAAATGTAGTTGGTGACTATTATAGTCATATTTAAGATTCGATGAAAATGAAATGATAATTTAGTCATGTAAAATAAATTTATATTTTTTTTTACAATTATATTTTTAACTATATATATATATATATATATATATATATATACTTTAAATATTCAATTGGTTGATTTGTTCTACGACACTACATTCTAATATACGTATAAAATTTAATTTAAAGCATGTAATTGTTTTTTTGTATATTTACATTAAACTATTTTATTAAATAAGCTTGGATGGAGGTAATAAAAAGGTTTTGATGGCTCACTATGAGTTTGAAATTTTTTATTTACTCACCCTCCTCGAAAAGGTTACGCCAATAGTTATTCTTTGTTTAATTTTTTGTGACCCTTATTATCTATAATTTTAAGATATTATATCTCACCAGCGCATTTTGGCTCTACAATTTCGATTCCCTTAACTGAGTTGGTTCGGGTGATTCCCATATTGTTTGAGGTGGTTTGTAGACGTTTCAAAAGGAAGATGTTGTGATAAGTGAATTTTATTTAAAAAAATTCGTTGTTGGTATAATCAAAGACTTTGGGGCATTTTAACAATCAATTGTTTTCTCTTGATTTAGTACAATTTTTTTTATACTTCTTTGAAGAACCCATAATTTATTATACACTTTAAAAAGTACTGTATTTGTTGTGCATCGCGGGGTTACACGTAGTAATCCCAAATATGCTAGAAAAAAATTGAAAGAAGAACTTCGAGCATGTTAACCTTTTTAACTTGAAATGACAAAGGACACCCTTGTCTTAATATATATACCTTGTTGATTCTTGTACTAGTTTCCCTCAGTCACACTCCCGCATAAAAATAGCTGGGGCTTTCCTCTTGTTTGTGTTCAATTACACAAGGAGTTTATTCTAGTGATCAGGTTTCCCATCAAACCCTAGCTTCAATGCAATGTTTTTTTCTTCTTTTCTGTATCATTCTCACTGTTACATAGGGGGAAAAGTGTATTTGTTTTGCTTCTTTAATCCGCTATATTGTTTTGATTGATAGACTGTTTATGGGTTCTATTCTTTTTTGTTTTACGTTTTAGTATACAAAGAAATTGTATAAATTGGTATGTTGGGTTTAGGGTTTATGAATGGGTTGAAGGTTATGAAAGTTGTATTTTAAAAACCTTTACTAGGCTGTGTTTTTCTTAGGTTTCAGACCTTTTTGAGGGTATTTTTTCTTTCTTTTTTTTGTTAATTTACTGCTGTTACTACATAAAAGATTTTTTCGTTCATGACTATAGAATAGTTTTTAAGGGGTGTTTATTTTGTTTAGGGTAAGACTGTTTATGGGTTCTATTGTTTTTTTTAATATTTTAGTATACATAGAAATTTTATGTACTGATATGTTGATTTTTTGCGTTTAGGGTTTATGACTGATTTGAAGGTTATGAAAACTGTATATTAAAACCCTTTACGAGACTGTTTTTCCCGTAGACTGGTTGGAGGTTTGGGACCGTTTTGAGTTCTTTTTTTTTTTTTTGGGTTAATTTACTGCTGTTCCTACATTAGGGATTTTTAGGTTCAAGAGTATAGAATAGTTTTTAGGGGTGTTTATTTTGTCTCATGGTTTGAAGAAAACTTGAGGTGATATCTAGAGCGATTAATTAACAATTCGAAGTCTTTTCTCGCGTCTTCTTGATAAACCAATGTTTATATATAGATGTAGGAGCATTTGTCTGGGAAGTAAGAAGCCTCTTTGACACCTCTTCATCTGCAAATAATTCTCGATTATTTTTATATTATTTAGAAAAGTCTTAAAGTTTGGTCCTTGTACAATTAAATTGTATATTTTCTTTCGGGTGACTTTGACATAGGTGCCTTATTAATGGTTCAAAGTAGACTTTAGTATGGCCATAATTGTTTATTAAACTTCGGTACTTTTCCGTTGCTAAATGTCACCTTTGGTGGCTAAGCTTTTATATTCAACAAAGGCAGATGTACGAAAAAGTTACAAAAGTCCAAAAAATAATCATGATAGTACTCAAGTCTGATTTTGATAATTAGCGTGGCAGCTAAGTCAAAAACCTCTTTTGTTTTTATACTGAATGACCAATGTTATTAGTTTTTTGTATGTTTATATGTTGTACATAGGGGTTGTAGCTCGGTGTATTTTTCAATTAATGAACGACGGAGTGGCGGTTAAAGACCCCATCCCCCAAATTAAACACACTGATTGTTTAATGTTGTCAAAAAGGAAATTACAAATTTCATCGTTTTAATGTTGTCAGTAGAATAAAACTGAATTTATGCAATGTAAATTTAATAGTGAGGCATCGAATAGAATATTGTTAAAGATTGAAGAAAAAACGATATCAAAGCAATAAATTTTGTTATTTAGGTTTAGTGATACAAAATAATGGGGATATTGATGAGGATGTTACGAGTAGAATATCAACTGGTTGGATGAAATGGAGACAAGCAAGTGGGGTGTTATGCTATTAGAGGATAACTAATAAATTAAAAGAAAATTTTTACAGAACAGTTGTTAGGCCAGCGACCCTATATGGAGCGGTGTGTTGGGCTTTAAAGAAAAAAAATGAACAATGTCTTCATGTTAGTGAAATGAGAATGCTCCGATGGATGATAGGAATTACTAAAAGGGACAAAGTGAAAAACTATTATGTGAGAGAAAAGTTAGGAGTAGCTCCCATTATCGATAAATTAAGAGAAAGTAGACTTAGGTGGTATAGACGTGTGTTGCGTAGACCGGTAGATGCACCTATATCAAGAGGACGATTATTGAAAATAGAGGGTAAACGAGAAAGGGGCCTCCCTAAGCTATCGTGGGAGGAAACTATTAAGAGAGATCTTGAGGATTTAAACTTGAATTATAATATTGCTTATAATAGATTAGAATGGAAAATTAGAATCCACGTGTCCGACCCCATATGATGGGCTTAAGGCAAGGATGATGATGATGATTTGTCTCTTAAATGTTATTTAGCAATGTTAGGAAGGCGAAAGGTTGTTACTACAAACAATTAAGTATTAGCACAAATTTAACAATTCTACCTAAATTCAAATTCTTAGTAGCCAAATTAATGTAAATAACAATGCATACATCAATACAATAGCCATATATACATACATATCTATCTATCTATCTATCTATCTATCTATACTAGTGGATGCCCGTGCCCGAGGGCACGGCGATAAATTTGCTCCCGTGATAAAAAAAAAATTGAGAAAAAATAAAAAAAAAATTGAGAAAAAAAAATATAAATTAAAAAAAAAAATATTTAAAAAATAGTTTAAAAAAATGGGAAAAATATTTAATAAAAAAATATAAATTTACATGTATTTAAAAAAATACATGTATTTATAATAGTATAATAGTAGTTATAATAGTATATATATAACACAAAAAAAAAGAAAAAAAAAAAACTTTTAGCATGACATTTCATGTATGTGCATGAAAGAGAAAAATGTCATGCATAAAAAAAGTGAAGATATTTTGGCAAAATTTTCAAAAACCATGCTCCTTTATTATATATATATATATATATATATATATATATATATATATATATATATATATATATATATATATATATGTATATTCATTCTTAGTAAGAGAATAATCTTTAGTATTAAGTCTAGTAAAAAAATCATAGATTTTCAATTTTTGTGAAGTAAGTCAAAACAAATACACACTCATACTTAAACACGCTTTGATATCTAAATTTATAGGTAAATTGAGGTTGTTTCAAAAGTAAAGGATATAAAAGAAAATTGTGCAGTGAAGCTTACATGATGTATGACATTTCTAGCCATGCTTATCCATGAAAATTCTTGCGCTCCTATATGTGTTCTCATTTAATTTCATATATATATATTTGGAATAGATTGGTATAGCTGTTTTTTCTTTTCTAATAAGTAAAAATACACAGGTATATTTGAACGATAATTTTGAGGAATCCGTGTACACAATATTGTTACCAGAAAATTTGACACCTCCTTTTTGTAGCACAAACACTCTCTCGGACGCCATGAGTCAGCTTTGACTCGAGTCGGACACGCTCTGACACGCTGGGACATGCGAGTCCCAGAGTGCCCTTTTTTTAAATTTTTTTTAGAAGGGACACGCTGGGACGCGTCCATAACACTCTGCGGACACATTATTTTGACACGTTATTTAGGATGCGCAGGGTCAGTTTTAGAATATTAAAAACTTAAAACATGGCCAAAATTATAATGATAGAAACAAATGCTGATTACAATCGCAGAAGATCAAAAAATCAGAAAGCCCTAAGCTCTTCTCCTCTCCTCCTCTTCATCGCACAGCCGTTGCACAGCCTAAACCCTAGCTGGTGCCTTCTCCTCTCCTTTCTTCTTCGCACAACACTGCGGTAAGTTTCTTTCTCGTTGTTTCTTCTTTGCACATGAGTTTCTTCTTAGCTTCTTAGTTTCTTAGTTGCAAACCCTTGTTTTTTTTTTTTGCCTTTTTATGTTATGAACAAACTTCGTTTTCTTTACTTTTTTTTTTTAATGAATTTGAATTGTATACAACTATATGAAGATCAGAAGATTATGCTAAGATAAGAATGTTCTAATGTGAAATTATGTTATGTGATAAGCCCTATAATTCTGCCCTTTCCAAAGTGTTTTTTGTTGATTCCCCTCGAGTATTTGAGTATGTTTAAGTATAATGGACACGAGTCTGAACTTAATCATTTTCTCCGTTGTCGTCATTCTTTTTCCTCAAAATTTCAACACTTTTTCAACATTACTAGCTGCCTATTTTTATTGAAACCTAGGACCCACAGTTGTTAAAGGCACTCGCTTCATATTTTTCATTTATAGAGGAAAATGTTATATGCACCCACCATATCTTTCTTCTCAGGCATTCGCTTCATATCTTTCATGTCGTGACTGATAGAAATAAATTACTAGAATACATGAGGAATGGTAGTGAAATTTCGATTGTAGTCAAATGAATATAGTAGTTTGGAAATGTTTTAGACAAATAGATGAGACGGAAGAAATTTGATGGTACCATTGCCAAACAATAATGCCACATGTTACTGTGATACTCTACACGATTTTAATTTCAATTTACAATACAATAAACAGAAAAGTTCTGAAATTCTTTTGGGGAAGATTAGAAAAAGAAACCCCGTACTCGAGGACGAATCCTATTAATTTGAAACAGGGGATGTGATTTCCCTCCACCTGGTTGGCTTCTCTCCTCTCTCTCTCTCTCTCTCTCTCTCTATATATATATATATATTGAAAAACCCGCACTAAGTTTTTTAAACGCTGTTAATAAGGTTTAATGAGCTTCAAACTACTTTTTGGAGAAACTCTTGTAAAAATCTTATTTAGAACACAAGGTGTGTCAAAAACAGCTTGTAAGAACAAATCACTTAAGAATTTTGGAAATAGGTTTTTAGTTTAAATCAAAGTCTATGCAGCAGATTGCTATAATGAAAAACTAAAAAGCACACACAAGAGACAAGTATTTTTTACGTGGTAAAATCCCAAATTAGGGAAAACATCCACGGTGACCTCTATGCCACAAAACAAAAATCCACTATAATCAAACAATAGATACAAGATTACAAGCACCTAGAAATGCATTCAAGATTCTAAGCTAAGATAAGAAATATATCTGCACGAGCTTTCCTCTCCAAAGTATTTCTGATCTGTCTTTAATCTTCCTAGCAGTTTCCTTGCCTTCCTCCTTGTTCCTTGTTCCCAGTGGCTCAAACAATACAAAATCTCTCAAATGAACCACACTTGACTTGGTGTTCGTGTGAGAGTGTAGTGAAGTGATGTGATCTACATGCAATATGCTTCTCACACCTCTCAATAGATTTATACAAATAAATCGTAATGAATTACACAAAATCTATATGATATGCAGAGATTTTACAATTTTTTAGATCTTGAACCAGTGCTTCTTGATCTAGTTGAACCACTTCCAAATCTAAAAACACCAAGGATGTGGAGGCGTATTCCGGATATGATCTCTCATTGACAGGCATTCTATCGACCCTGTTTGTCTGCAAGACCCAATCGAAGTACTTCACCCCATGTTCTGGGGGTGTAGCTAAGTAGAGGCAGTCTTAGATTTCAAACGAAATATTTCAGATCTAAAAGTGACTTTTCTGAAAAATAGATCAAGTGTTTCAAAATACTTATTTATGTATCAAAAGATTTCACAAAGTGTGAAATTTAGTTTTTGAAACAAAACTTTAAATCTGAAGTATATACTGTATTTAAAGTCTCTTTTTCAAGAAATTTTGAAACAGAGAGTGGATCTAACAAATATACATATACAAAACAAGATCCAACTGAAAAAGAGATAAAAGAAACCTAAGATACTAAGTGAGATGTATCTCTTAGCAAATCTCGTAATTTCTAGAAAGAAATCAAATATCTACACTGAGACAAAAACCTCGTAAGAGTGATTTAGATTGAAGAGTTTCTTCAAACTAAAACCAAAAACAAACCCTCACGAAAACCTGATTTTTCTAACTCCCAAGACTTTAGGTTTTCTGGTATGAGTTGGAATGACGAAGTGTGTGTTTGGTTTTGGAGGAAAATCTACAAATTTGTAAGTTTTGAGAATTGGTTTTCTCTCTTTCTCTCTACCCTTTATCTTTTCTCTCTCTACTCTCCCTTCTCTCGAATTTTTTTTTCTCTCAGACCTACGAACTGCCAAAGTTCTCAAATGGCTAACCAAGGGTATCTATTTATACTAGAGATGGAAAGATCCAGATGTTCGAACCAAATCAAGGGCTAAGATTGTTTTGACGATTCAAAGTCTAAATCTAATGGTTGTTAACCGCATTAAGTCTCATTCTGATTGGTCCTCACACGGATCAATTCTAAGACATGCAGATCGTTGATATCAAATGATCTAACGACTGTAAATGGTGATCGAATTTTAGAGAGTAAAGAAACACACATTTCACCAGTAAGGGATAAACACGTGGATCAATTCTAGCGGATGAAAAGCGCGTGTTTTGAAAGATTTTAAAATCTCATTTGCATCCCCAAATGCCTTTGCCGATTATGTATTCTACCCTGACATATTTGAAGAAACAAAAGTAATCTGATTTTAATCCCCAACACTTTTAAAAACAAGTCTTTAAATGTTTAAAAATCATTTTAAATGATTAAAAATGTTTAAAATTATTTTAAAATATTTTAAAAAATTCCTGAAAAATATGTAAACACTTGTGCACGCACTTATATACCTATATGCATAATTTGTATCATATAGTGTGTTCAATTTGTATCATATAGTGTGTTCAGGTAACTGGAATACTTCCCTTTTTGGTAGATGTGATTTTTCTTGGCCATGATCAATTGTTGATGAAGCTTGTCAAAACCTTGGAGAAGATGGCTCAAAGATTCTAAACTATTTTTGTTTTCATATGCAAACTAGTTGGAATTCTTATATAGTATAGACTCAAGTAAGTCAACCATATAGTGTGTTCTCAATCTCACCTTTTGGATATTGGAGACAAAATTTCCTTGAGTAACCTGTACTCGTGGGTGGAAAAAAAAATCCTAGAGTTTCTATACAAAAGAGCTATCTACCCATTCCCATCCTAGAACCGAAAACAAGAGAAAAAAAATACATAACTCAACTATCATACAACCCATTACCCTAAAATATGATAAGCTGTATAATGGTTTGAAACAGGTCCAGAAAAAAACACTCAAAGGGCGTCTTTTGTCATTTATCAGCTACTCAAGATCTCCTACATAAAACAGAGATAGGAGGCGTCTTTTGTCATTTATCAAACGACGGTGCCCTATTTCGTCGAAGACTAATTATTTGCTTGAAAGTAACCGGAGGATATAATAATAGGTGGTAGAAATCTATTCAGGAATAACCATACCAATGGATTTTCTTAAGGATTCAAATCGTAAATTATCCAAAGGTTTAGTGAATAAGTCAGCTAGCTCATGTTCAGTTGGTAAATAGTTTATCTCCAATTCTTTAAATTCAACTAATTCTCGTATAAAATGATGTCGTATCTTAATATGTTTAGTACGGGAATGTTGAACAGGATCGTAGAGATATTTATCGCACTTTGATTATCGCAATATAGAGTTAACTTTTCTTCATCAATGCCATAATCACTATGCATTTGCTTAATCCACATTAATTGAGCGCAACAGCTTCCCTGCTGCCATATACTCTGATTCTGCTGTGGAAAGTGACGTGCAGTTTTGTTTTGTTTTTTACTGCTCCATCCTACTAAGTTATTACTTATATAATAACAAGCACCTGATGTGCTTTTGCTGTTGTCAGAATAGTCGGCCCAATCGGCGTCAGTGTATCCTACAATCGTGCTAGAAGTATCGTTTGTGTACCATATACCTACGTTTATTGGCACTTTAACATATTTAATTATATGTTTGACACATAAAAGGGTGACTTTCCTTAGGTGTACTTTGGTAGCGAGCACAAACACAAATAGGATACATGGTATATCAGGACGAGAGGCTAAGGTACAACATGCTGCCTATCATACTTCTATATAGGGTAGGATCTATGGGTTTCCCATGTTCATCTTTGGACAGTTTCGTAGAAGTACTCATGGGAGTCCTAGCAACCTTGGCATTATCTAAACCGATTTTCTTTTCCAACTCTATTGCGTACTAAGATTGCGATATGAATAACTCATCATCTTTTTGTTTGACTTGAAGTCCCAAGAAGTATTGAAGCTCCCACATAAGCGACATTTGGATTTCCCCGTGCATAATTTAAGAAAACTCTTTAACCTCATACGGGGACGTGGAAACAAATATTATGTCGTCAACATAAACCTGAGCTATTAAGACCTGTTTGTTAAAATGTTTAACAAATAATGTCTGGTCATTTCCACCATGTCGAAAACCTTTATTGATAAGAAAGGTCGACAGGTGTTCGTTCCAGGCCCGAGGGGCTTGCTTTAAACCGTATAATGCCTTTTTCAATCTATATACATGGTTTGGGTAATGAGGATCAATAAAGCCTTTCGGCTATTCAACATAGGTCTCCCCTGTCAAAATACCATTTAAAAAGGCGGATTTTACATCCATTTGATAAAGTGTGAATTGTAAGCGACAAGCTATGGTCAAGAGTAAACGAACAGACTCAAGGTGTGACCGGGTCAAATATCTCCTCGAAATCTATTCCTTCAACTTGAGAGTAGCCCTGGGCAACTAATCTAGCTTTATTTCTAACTATCATCCCAGATTCATCTGTTTTATTTTTGAAAATCCAACGAGTGCCAATAACCCTTTTATTTTCTGACCTAGGCACAAGATACCACACGTCATGACTTTTAAATTGGACGAGCTCTTCTTGTATAACACCTGTCCAAAATGAGTCATTAAGTGCTTCATTCACATTCTTTGGTTCCACTAGAGAGACAATGCCTGCAAAATAAGCATCATTACGTAATTGGGATGATCTTTGGAAACCCAATTAGGCACTTTAGGGTTCTCAGTTGGTAAAGAATCAACTATCTCTGGAGAGTCATAGGTAAAACTGTTTTCAGACTCATCCACTATAGTTGGCCCTTGATCTTTACTCTCGACATTAGATTTTGTGTAATTCATTAGGATTTATTTGTATAAATCTATTGAGTGGTGTGAGAAGCATATTACATGTAGATCACATAACTTCACTACACTCTCACACGAATACCTAGTCAAGTGTGGTTCCTTTGAGAGATTTTGTAGTGTTTGTTCAAGCCACTGGAAACAAGGAACAAGGAGGAAGGCAAGAAAACTACTAGGAAGATTAAAGACAAATAAAAAATCCTTGGAGAGGAAAGCTCGTGTAGGTATATTTCTTATCTTAGCTTAGGATCTTGAATGCATGTTTAGGCGCTTGTAATCCGGTATCTATTGTTTGATTATAGTGGATTTTTGTTTTGTGGCGTAGCGGTTACCGTGGATGTTTTCCCAAATTTGGGATTTTACCACGTAAAATATACTTGTCTCATGTGTTTGCTTTTTAGTTTTCCATTATTACAATCTGCTGCATAGACTTGGGTTTAAACTAAAAACCTGTTTCCAAGATTCTTGAGTAATTTGTTCTTACAAACTGTTTTTGACACACCTTGTGTTCTAAATAAGATTTTTACAAGAGTTTCTCTAAAAAGTAGTTTGAAACTCTTTAAACCTTTTCAACAATTGTTAAAATAACTTAGTGAGGGTTTTTCATTTGGTCAGAGCTGAGTATTTTCTTCAAAATTTTTGATCTTGTACTTTGAAACTGTTCAAAAATCTTTTATGGACGAAAAATTTGAGCGTCTTGGAAATTCAGACCTCCCCTCTTTAATGGAATCAATTTCCCTTACTGGAAAGGAAGGATGATTGCTTTCATCCAAGGGACATTGGGAGACGATGTCTGGGAAGCTATTGAAAATGGATATTTTCACCCAACTAAGCCTATAGCAGAAGGTAGTACTGAAAGGATTATGAAGCTCCTCAGTGAGTTTACTAAAGAAGAGAAACTTGCCTCTTTAAGTAACAATAAAGGGAAGAATGCAATTTTCATGTCTGTTAATGAGCACGAATTGAGACGCATTTCGATTTGCTCCACATCTAAGGAAGCTTGGGACACGTTAGTCACAGCCCATGAAAGGGATGAACGTGCTAAGGCTGCCAAAACACAGATGTTAATACGACAGTACAATACACTGCTTATGCATGAGACTGAGACTTTTGATGAATTCTACATTAGACTGACTGACATTATTACAAAATTGCATGCAAATGGTATAATGTATAATAGGAAAGAAATTGTTTCAAAAATTCTAAGATCCTTTCCCCCTAAGTTTGATAACAAAAGGTATGCAATTGAGGAAATAGACGATCCATACTTGACCCTTGAACTCCTCAGTAGCAAACTTAGAACCGTAAAAATGGAACTTGAATTTAAAAGGCATCTTTCCAATAATAAAAAAAAACAGTCTAATTTCAATGTAGTGTTTCAATCTAAAATGGCCTCACCCCAGTTATCACTGTCAGATATAGACTTAGACTCTGATGAAGACTGTGATAACCAGATAACCAACATGTCTAAACAATTCAAGGAACTTTTGAAGTTTAGAAACAATGTTGGTTCTAAACAAGGGAAAGCTGGATACCCAAACCACTTTAATAACAGGCCTCATAAGAGAAATCAAGAAAAACATAACACTGATAACAATAATAGACCTAAGACTGATATTAAAAATGTTAAATGTCATCGATGTGGTAAGTTAGGTCATTTTGCCAATAAGTGTAGAGTTAAACTCAACAATAACAATAATAGGGCCAATACTTGTAAGATTTGGGATGATTCAAGTGACTCTGAAGAAGATGAACCTGAATCTTTCAACACCTTTGACCCTTGTATGTCTTTTTTTGCAAAAAATGCCTCTTCTGATGATATGTTTGCTAGACTTGCTGCTATCATGACTAGTACTGTTATGTCCTGTGATGTCTTGCCTACTTCTGGTTTATCTGCACTCTGCTTAAGCAATATGTTGTTGACACTGCTTGTAGTAGCTTTACGTCGATGTGTGTGAGTCAAAGTGAATGTATCAATGACGAATTGATTGTGTGTGAGTACGACAAATGAAGCCTTAGGAGACAATTCACACACTGCACTTAATGAGTCCGATAATGATGACCTCCCTGACATTCACACACTACACTAAGACTCTTAGGAAGAGCACTAAACTAGAGAAGACTGTCAGGGACCTAACTGAAAAGAGTGGATCTAACAAATATACATATACAAAAACAAGATCCAACTGAAAAAGAGATAAAGGAAACCTAAGATACTATGTGAGATGTATCTATTAGCAAATCTCGTAATTTATAGAAAGAAATCCAAGATCTCAACTGAGACAAGTTCCTAAGAGAGATTTAGATTGAAGAGTTTCTTCAAACTATAACCAAAAACAAACCCTCACGAAATTCTGATTTTTCTAACTCTTTAAGACTTTAGGTTTTCTGGTATGAGTTGGAATGACGAAGTATGTGTTTGGTTTTGGAGGAAAACCTATAAATTTTAAAGTTTTGAAGACTGTTTCTCTCTCTCTCTCTCTCTCTCTCTACCCTTTCTCTTTTCTCTCTCTACTCTCCCTTCTCTCTTATTTTTTTTCTCTCAGACCTACGAACTGCAAGTTCTCAAATGGCTAACCAAGGGTATCAATTATACTAGAGATGCAAGGATACAGATGTTCGAACCAAATCAAGGCTAAGATTGTTTTGACGATTCAAAGTTTAAATCTAGTGGTTGTTAACACACCGTATTAAGTCTCATTCTGATGGGCCCTAAGGGTCCTCACATGGATCAATTCTAAGATATGCAGATCGTTGATATCAAATGATCTAACGGCCGTAAATGGTGATTGAATTTTAGAGAGTAAAGAAACACACATTTCACCAGTAAGGGATAAACACGTGGATCAATTCTAGCGGATGAAAAATGCGTGTTTTGAAAGATTTTAAAATCTCATTTGCATCCCCAAATGTCTTTGCTGGTTTTGTATTCTACCTGACATATTTTAAGGAACAAAAGAAATCTGATTTTAATCCCCAACACTTTTAAAAACAAGTTTTTAAATGTTTAAAAATCATTTTAAATGATTAAAAATGTTTAAAAATATTTTAAATGTTTTAATAAATTCCCAAAAATATGTAAACACTTGTGCACACACTTATATACCTATATGCATGATTTGTGTCCTATAGTGTGTTCAGGTAACTAGAATACTTCCCTTTTTGGTCGATGTGATTGTTCTTGGCCCCATGATCAATTGTTGATGAAGCTTGTCAAAACTTTGGAGAAGATGGCTCAAAGATTTTAAATTATTTTTGTTTCAATATCCAAAATAGTTAGAACTCCTATATGGTATAGACTCATGTAAGTCAACCATATAGTGTGTTCTCATCTCTACATGTGTGTGTGTGCGCGCGTCTATTTTTTTTCCTTCTCTTTGCAATGCCCCAATTTTTCACTACCCTTAATTTCACTCTGGTTTTTACCGTCTTCCTTGTTTGATCAGTGCATCTTCTCTGATTAATAATTTGCTAAAAAATTTAGTTTGATGCATTTCTTATAATTGTCCTTTTTAATTCTGTCTGCACCATTCCAGCTTAGCAGTTTATTTTTCTTCTAAGCAACTGCTTATTACTCTTATTATTATTACTATCTTCTTCTTCTTGTTGCTGCTGCTGCTCTTTTGTTGTTGTATTTTACTGCTCCGTTTACTTACTATATTCTGTAATTGGGCTCTTGCTGATGTAAATGCGGTAGCAAAATAACAGACTCCCACTAAAATGCACAAAGCAAAAGAATTTATATTAGTCAGTAAATGATAAATGACATGGGGGACGCCTTTATGTATAGGTTCCTAATTAGAGTCATATTATGAGTAAAAGAAAATGCCTATCCTAACAAACTTAAAAATAAGAGTAAATTACTCATTTGCCCCTAAACTATCACAATTGTTTTAAAATGTCCCTTACTATCAAACCAAAAGTTCAAACTATCAAAACGGATTTAAATTGTCCCTTCCGTGTGTACAACTTAGATTGTAACAATATTGAATGTCAAATTAGTAATTAACATATATCTATTTTCAAAAAAAAAAAAAAAAAAAAAAAAAATTCCCCCTCTCCTCCCTAAACCCACCATTCCCCTCCATGTTCTGCAAAACTCTCTCTTTCTCTCTCTCACACACACACACACTGTGTATAGCGAGAGAGAGAGAAAGAGGCATGATTGGTGCAGGGTGGGTACGTGGGGGATGCAGGAGGGTGAGGGGGGGGGGTGGAGGAGGTGCATGGTGGATACATGAAGGGGCGGGGTTGGGGAGGGGGGGGGGGGTGCAGGAGAGTGTGGGAGTGGGTACAGGAGGGGAGGTGGTGGGTTTGCCCAGATAGATTAAGGGAGCGGTTGTTTGGGGTGAGGGGTGAAATTACACAAGGTTTGTTTTATTTATTTTAATATATATATATATATATATATATATATATGAAAATTATATTTATATCCTTAAAAAAGTAATGTACCAAGCACATGACTTGTTTTTGTCAGTTTGAACAGTCTAAATGGATGGAATATTCAATTTAAATCCCTTTTGATAGCTTGAGGACTTAATTGACACTTTTGATAGCTCATGGACCATTTTGAAACAACCGTGATCATTTAGGGGCCAAAAGAGTAATTTACTCTAAAGATAATGATCCATATCATATGCCTCTCTCTCTCTCTCTCTCTCTCTCTCTCTCTATCTCATCCTATGAAACACTTACATTTTGTTGGAGGCCCCATAGATGTGTTAAACACTCCGAGGGGGACACGGTCACACACGGATTAAAATTTTTAACCCAACTTAGTTGTCTCCCCATCTCTTAAAACCTAGGGTTCTCTCACATATCGCCATTCCTTCTCTCGAATTTGTGGTAAGACTCCTCTCTCTCTCTCTCTCTCTCTCACACACACACACACACACACACACTCTCACGCACATGATTTAGAACTTTTGTACCTATTATACTTCTGAACATAAATCTGAATTTTTATTAAGAAACCGTGATCAATCGTTTCAAACGAGGGGAAGAGTATTGATAGGGAATGATAGAAGCTTCTAGACGATGCTAGCCAAGTATGAGTTGTCATGAGTTGAGTTGTCACGACAACTCATCCATGATAACACTAACTAATGGAACCTTCTAGAAACTTGTATCCTTACTATAATATCTAATCACTATAAATATGAAAAATGTGACAAGCGACAATCAAAAATGAAAAATTACAAATATACCACCCATTTACTACTTGTATCATATTTCTCCTATCTACATCAGATTTTGCTCTTTCAAGGAATGAAAGTGTGGGCACTAGTTTTGGGAACAATAGCATCGCTAGTCTGCTAGTCTCAGTTTATAACTTTAGATAAATTAGTCTATGAAATATTTGACCAACTTATATATATATTTTTTGGGGTATCATACCACGTGGTGTCCGGGCCAGTTTTAAGCGCACCTCGACTAATCCACGTTCGCGATTCGTGGCTTTCGCTGGCCAAACATTATTTTGACAGTGTCAGGGATCGAACTGGGGATCAAACCCATTCCACCCCCAAGGCTGCCCCAGTGGCAGCCTTATACCACTGGGCCAAGAGGCTTGGTTTTAGATATATTAATTCTACTACGTTTTTGTAATTTTGAAGTCCAAAATAGATGGAATTGTAAATGCAAAATTACTAAAATATATTTATTTGTTGTCGTGTCTCCGTCGTGGTCGTGTTAGATTTTCCGTGTCGGTGTGTCCGTGTCGTGTCGCATGCCTGTTTTCGTGCTTCACATCCTCCCCCCCTTTAAAAAATAACTCGTCATCAATCTTAGAGAAGTTTCCGGCAGAACAACTACACACATTACTAATACTTACACATCACTAATACCTGCCTCAAACCTCATTTTCAAATCCGGATCCATAGGTCACGATCACAGGTGTTTGTTTCTTCTCACGACATTCGGAGTCCTTGTGGCTAAGAGCGCCAAACTTGTATTCACATTGACATTTGGTTGTCAATGTGTTGTTGAGATTGCCTTATCGTTCCCTTGACCCCTTGAGTGTGAGCTGCCAAACAAAAGTACTCCTCGGTCTCACGTGCATATTCGACCGCCTTTTCAAGAGTTCTATGATGTATGCTTATTTTGTTTTATGTCCTTTTATTATCATATATGAATATTCCTTTTGAATATCCTAGATTACGTTTGTTAGGAATGGTGATGTCATATCTTGGATCTTTGACATCAACTTCGTTATTAGCTTGCCTGCCAAGTATTGGGAGCCTATTAATACCTATTGTATTCTCTCATTTGGGATCAACCAATTAATATGAATGAATGAGAATGAGAGTGTTATTTTGATTACTTCTCCTTTTTGTGAGTGTGTATAAACATTCCAAATGAAACCAGATATTATTTTGGAACCCCAAAAAATAATTGAATTTTGGATGAGGAGTTGCTATGATGGTTTGATTCAACACCGAGGCTACGAAGGAGTGGGGTCCAAGATTTGGTTGCAGCCACTGTCCTAAATCTTCTGTGTTTCATATTATTCATTCTCACCTAATGAGGACAAGACAATAATGAATCTGTGAATGACGATTCTGACAGTCGCATAGTCTAACAGTAGCATAATTTATTGGTTGATGTGGGCTGTTGGTAACTCGTCTCGTAGGATGTCGTTTAGGCAGCCTCAAGCTTTTAAAGTGTTGAAAAATATTCTGTGTGGATCCAAAAATTTCAAGAATTTTATTTTTGTCCCCCTAGAAAGGATAAAATATTTTCTCCAAATATTTGTTCGTGTGGCAATGGCATGGCTGCACCAATTCACCCCTTAAGCTCGGGTTCGAGCTTTTCAAAGGAGAGGAGAATGATGTATGCGGGTACGACCGTACAAGGCAAGTGCATGAAATGGAACTCGAGACGACGTATAGTTTTATTTGTAATTATTATATTGTTTTACTGTCCTATTATTATAATAAATTAATATTCCTTCTGAATATCTTAAATTAGGTTAGTTAGAAATGGGGAAGTCATAATTTGGACCTATGACATCACACATGACATCAAATTAGCTTATCAACCAATTTTTTTTTTTTTTTGGGGGGGGGTCTATAAATACCTATTGTATTATCTCATTTAAGATCAACCAATTATTATGAATGAATGAGAATGAGAGAGTTAATTTGATTGTTTCCTCTTTTAGGGAATGTGTTATGCTGCATTTACATTATCCAATCTCACGAATGTCAAGTTCCGAATTGATCAATACTAGGAAGCACAAATACGGACACGGGTATCTTATCCGATATAATATGGGTTGGGGATACGGTAAAACTAAAAAAACTAGGATACAATATATCTGGGATATGTTAACAAAATAATAGCATAATATAATGTGTTTAAAAATATACTAATTTAACAACTTTATTTCAACTATGACTAGAAAAGATTACGGGTTATTTGGGGTTTGGAACCCATTTATTTTTTGTAATCGAGTTTAACCTCCGTAATTTTCATTTTTTGTGGTTTGACCCCCCAAAATAATTTTTAGTGACTAAAAAAGTGTCGTAAAAAGTTTTACGAAATGTTTTTTTCCGACATTTTTATCGTTACTAAAAGTCGTTTTGGAGGGTTAAACCCCAAGAAGTGAAATGTTGGGTGCCAACATCAATATCAAAGAAGTATAGGGAACCAACCTCCAAATAACCCAAAGATAGACGTTAGTAACCAATGCGTACAACATAAAAACAAAAATTTAGTATTTATCATAAATGTTCAAACAATGCTTGTTTAAATATCTGTTCATTCTTGTTTAATGGAGACATCAAGGGTTCGGAGTCACAGTTACTGAGAGAGACTAGAGGTGGATTTTTTTAGTTTGCAATTTTTTTTTCTATTTTATAACGAGACGAGACTGTGGGACTTCGTTTTTTTTTTTTGTAAGATAAACTATATAAGACAAGCTTTCATAAGATTTACATGACCTCATTTAAAAGGTGAGCAAGTGCCTCTTTGTATCTGCCATCCCTTACTTATCAGAGGATTATCCAAAAAATAAAAACTAAAAAATAAATCAAGACACATGGATACGTGTCAATTTATCTTGATTAATTTTTTTTACATCTGGATATGCCTGGGATACGTAAATTAGGCAGGGGTCCGTGTATCCGAGTATCCAATAAGTATTGATACCGACTAAGAAGCACGGACACAAACACGTTACAAGTAACATGACATGACATGACACGACACGACGTGCCGTCACAACATTTTCCAAAGATATAGGACACAGGTAACATAAATCTTTTATTTTTTTTTATAAATATTGAATATTTCATTACTCATCTTTTTTATTAACCACTCGATAATATAAATATCTAAGTAAAATTAACAATTAAAAATAATAAATTAACAACAAATAACAATAATATAATTACTTTATTCTTTCATTAATTCATCCATCAACAATATTATAGATAATGATGCTACAAAAGTTAATTTCACAAGGCTTGTTTACATATTCATTTGGAGCCATATCAAAACTATATTTATATCTATGATAAAATAATACAAATAACAGTTTAACACATTAAACAGGAAACAGCTATCCCCCCAAACATAAAAAACAGAGCATACATTAGAGAACTTCAAACTCACGAACTTGAATACCGACACTTGTATATAGAGAGAACTTGAAACCCGAATAACTATAAACATAAACATTGCACAGAGAAAAAGATAGAACTTGAAACCCTAATATATTAAAATCCAAACCTAAAAATATATCTGTTTTTCTCACTTCAGAATTTTCTATTTTTGTTTTTAATGTTGCGGATTAGAGAATAGGCGTTTTATATATGTTAGGTGTTTTGTTTTTAAAATTTTCAGGTTTTCACTTCTTACCCCCATTTTTGTTTCAAATCTTGAAATTTGGCTTTTGCGTGCTCCTTACGCGTATCCTTGGCGTGTCCCAGTTAAAAAAAATTCAAATAAATATGGATACTCTTTTTCACGTATCCCAGCGTGTCGGTGGCGTGTCCGACTCTAACATAGAGGCCTCGGGGGAGTGTCGGTGCTTCATATGATACCCATACGGGGCCCCTTTGTACTTCATGGGATGCGTTGTTGAAGTTCGTTAGTGTAGTGGCTGATTTTCGTCTCACCCGTCTCATTTAAGCCCGCATGTACAATAAATGTAATTGCTTTGTGTAATCCACGTCTGTCCTCAAATTTTAGTCTTATCTTTGAATTTGAGTAAATAAGTCCCTTTCATAAGTTGGAGGAACAAAGAAGCCCGCAAATAAATGTAAAGGATTCTTGCTCTTGCAGTGCCTTTGGCATAATCTGTTCCACCATACCTGTGCATTTCCCTCGAGCTTGGCAGCAACGAGCCTTGTACACTTCGTACCTTTATAACCTGAGTTTGAAAATATTTTCGATTCAATCATGCTAATCGACGCAGACATTGGGTTCGAGCTTACCTTGACATGTCAAAATATCCACTCATAGGATCCGTGCAAGTTTTTCTCTGAAATCTGTGACTTGATTTGGGGTTGCTCCATGGTCCTCGTCTTCTTGCTCGGACGAGTCTTTGATGCAGGAACACGATCAGGCCGTGGGGTTGCAGGATTTGGTGGTGGTGGTTGCCCCTACGGTTGCTCATGGAGGTGAGGTTGGACACAAGCTATATAACTCGCGACATCGCTTTGAAAATGGACCCTCACCATTGGCACATAATTTGATACATAACGGTTGTGGTTTGGAAGGAGGGAACCAATCCTCAGTAATATTGCACTTCCGTTCAATGGCTCGTAGCGAGTTTAGGGTGCATGGTGCCCAAGTTTAAAAAGATGTGAGGAGGACAGGCGACATTTGTCGAGTGCATTGTGGCGTAAGTCTCAACTTGAAAAAAAACACACTAAAAATGTAATATAACTTAATGAATACACCCAAAATAATAAATTGTGTATTGTCATCACAATCTTCGTCAAATAGGCCTAAAATCAACATCACCAACAGAGAATGGTATGTATATATAGTTATGCATACCATTAGAATATATATATGTGTTCTCCTAATAAAAAAATGTATTTAGGAACTCCTTTAAAATAATGAAGGAAACAAAAATAATAAACAACTACTTCAGTCTTGTCTCTGTTAACGTCAAATAATTAATGTTCAATTTTTTAGAAAAATCACTTCAAGATTATTTGACCTCTGCATGTTGCTAGCGTGAAAGAAGACAAGGCTCCCAAAAATGAAACTTCAGAGCTCAATGACTAAACGAATGGGGAAGGAGAATGACCACATGTGAAGGATTTTTTTTATATTTTTATTTTTAAATGTAACTTTTTGAACATTTCTGGGGCTCGGGATCCTCTTGCCCCAATTCCCCACAATTTAGTGAGTTAGGATGATGATGTTGGATCCAATCATTAGCCTGATGTTCATGGTTGCGATCCTTCTAAATCAAATCGCCATTGGCAGAATTGGCCGACCATTGGTCCAGGGGAGGGAGGATTATGGCCTGGAGTGTCAGCCCCTTAAGAGTGCTGTGTTGTGGCTATCCGAATTGGAGAGACCCTCAGAGTCGTCCTTGACAGGGTCAGTGGGTTGGTCAGAGAGGTTGCTTGTCGAATCCCTTCTCTGCGTGCACCTTTATGGTGGCAGTTGGAGGCACGGTGGATATGGTGTAATGGTGTGGGACTGAAAGGTAGAGGGATCGTGGTGGGTGGGAGTAGGGTTGGGTTTGGGACCGATGCTGCTGCGTCCATCATGGATATTCATTATAACCGCCAGTTGCCGCTCCACTCAGTTGAGTCGGTCGGTAGCTTCAACGGGTGGAGGGGCGGCGGTGAAGGGATTACTTCTATCTTTTCTGCCTTGGTCATTGATTGTGTTTTTGGCAGTACTTCGCGTAGCCTTAAATGCTCACACACCAAGAGCAAGAGGAAGCAATACCACTTTGATGATTATGTAAAAGAGGAAGAGAAATATTAAAACCATTAGAGATAATCAGGGAAATAAAAAATACTTATAGATAATGCTAAATAACTTAATGAAACTTAAAAGACTTTAAAATATAAATCTACTCTTCCTCCTTATCCATAACAGTTGGCCCTTTGGCTCTTTCTCTTATCCCTTTAGCTTTCACATCACTTTCTTTTCCTGGTTCGTGCTTGTGAATTTGCAATGAAATCAGATACATTTGCATGTAAAAACATTTCTTTAGTGGATAGAAGTTTCAAGGCAGAGATTATTCCTTTTATATTTTTTTATGATTGGTCAAGTGAAAGTCACATTTAGGAAATGCCTGGTTTTTTGTGGTTAGCATCATTATGAACATGGTCATCACCATAATCATGGTCATCATTTCTTTGCCCTAGTCTTAGTTGTCGCTATAGGCACCTGTAAATTTTAATTTGGCATCCCTTTTATATTTGTATTTTTCAAATTAGAGGTGCCTTCGATGATAACTTAGATTTAGTTTGATTGGTACATTTAAACCAATATTCTAAAAGGCGCGCCTAGGTTCCGCCTAGGCTTAGAGCTTGGGAGAAATGCCCCACCTTAAGCCTTTTACGCCTTATTCTTAGTAAAAGCGTTAAAGCGCACTTCTTTTTAAAACAAAAATGCTTTAGTAAACGATATCGCCTTTTAAAGACTTTTTTACAAACCAGACCAATATCTTTTAATTTGCATATATTTAGACATATTTTTAAGGTATGTACAATTTCAGTATTTTTAATAGCTTTGTTATGGTTAAGAATATTAAAATATATTAAAAAATGTCTAAACGCCTTTTTACGCCTAAGGCCCGCCTAGGCTTCTAAGGCTTAATGCTTGGCGTCCACACCTCGATCACCCCCCGCGTTTTTTAGAACCTTGATTTAAACGAACAAAATAGATCAAACATGTGCTTTGCTTTTAGAGAACAACTAAGATTCCCATATGTCGATGTATAGCCTCTCTCAGCCATCTTCTTCAGGAAAGTCATCTGTCTTTGGATAGCCAACAGAAAATTATGATGAATGTATATTTATCTGTGTAGGCTACTGTTAGTCTCTTTTTGTTTCTGCACTTTCCTTTGAAATAGTTTTGTTTACTACATGGGTGATTTATATCATTTTTATATAAAACAACGTGAAATAATTAAGGGCCTTTAAGTTCTCAATTTTTAACTTTCAACTATCTTTAATTATAACCTCTGCTTCCTAGTCAATTTTATTTTACTAATTTTTCAGTTGAGCTTTTTTACTTTCTCTGGTCTTTCTGAATAATTTTGATTCAGGTGAATTATATCTCCATTTAGATATCTAAAATATTCTCTCTATACAACTAGCCAACTGACTGCTTGTGTCTCTTAAGTGCATATAGTTCTTTGGTTACATCACAGTTAACACACTTCGTCGTAATGTTCTTAAGTTGTACACCTCTCACCAGTATCTACCCTGGACTGCAAAGTGTTTTCCCAGTTATGCTCAAGAGTTTGCCTATAAATATACATTAGTAAGCTATATTTATCCACTTACATGAACCATCATCAGCTTATGACGTTATCATATCTTTATTCCATTGATTATGACAGGTGGATGTTGCAAACATGTTTCTCAAATCACAGTTGCAATGGAACGTCGTAATTCCTTCTGAGAGCCTTGACATGACAGGGTTGGCGCTCCAAAAGTCGATAATAATTCGCCTGTTGGATAACTTCTCATCAAAGAAGGCCACAAAGGATCTCGGCTATTTCCTCGCTGTGACTACTTTGGATCACATCGGCGAAGGAAAGGTTCGACAGCACACAGGGGACGTGCTATTTCCCATAAACTTCAGCTGTCTCACCTTCAGGATTTACAAGGGAGAGATTCTAGAGGGAACAGTCCACAAGATTCTCAAGCACGGGGTTTTCTTGAGATGTGGGCCCGTCGAGAACATTTATCTCTCCAATCAGAAGATGCCTGATTACCAATACGTCCCTGGTGAGAACCCAATTTTCATGAACGAGAAGATGTCGAAGATCGAGAAAGACGTGGTGGTTCGTTTCATTGTGATCGGGGTGAAGTATATGGAGGCTGAAAGGGAATACCAGGCAGTTGTGGGCTTGGAGGGTGATTTCCTTGGACCTGTTTCTGGGTCATAGTGATGAGTATATATATGCAGTTGGTCAGGTATATATATGCAGTTAGTCATGTGCTAATTTTATGACATGCTCAGTATTTTCCTTGACAGGACTTGTCTACTAGGTAAACTTTTTTTTTTTGGGTTGATACCTCTATGGTGGTGGTGGTAGTTTCTGATTTTGCTATGACATGACTAGTCTTGGTTATGCATTTATGGAAGTTGTTTGTTATAATCTTAGATGTTATACTGTTAATTTGTGAGTGAGAAGATATAAAGTACGTACTCATGGAGTGCAGTATCTAACGACCAATAGGAGGCAGACATTACGGATGAACACGGGAATATGCAATTTGTAGGTTTCTTAGTTGGCAGAATAATTATACGAAGACACCCTTTTTCTGATACCATAGCGTGTCTTCAATGCATTGGTCAGTCAAATTTTAATAACTAAGTACCGCATACATCAACCAATGCATTGACGACACATCAATGTGTCCCCAATTGTGTGTCAATAAAGGGTGTCCTCATAGAATTACTCTAGTGGGAGTAGACCCAGGTTTAGCATCCATTATATTAGTGAATTAAAGGAATGCCCTTAGTTAATATTTTTAATTCAGTGCAGTTTACTTGGTCTTTTGTTTTACGAAAGGGGCCTTGTTGCGTTAGAAACTTCTGATGTGGTCCTTTGGTGATCAGAATTAATTCATGTGGATAGCTGAATTTTCTAACACCTTAGCCATAATAATAGCTAAAATTATCTGATTTTTGTTTAAATCTCTCTCTCTCTCTCTCTCTCTCTCTCTCTCTCTCTACACACACACACACACAACCACACACATATATATGGATAGTCATTTTAATTTGTGCTATAAATCCACTTTAGACAGTGAAACTAGCAATTCAAAGTTGCTCCTGCTGTAAGAGCACCCACTTTCAAATTTGCATTAGCTATGTTTCTCATTTCTTCGTATCCCTCTTTTAGTGTTTATACCATTCGTAGACGGACTAACGTTGCGATACAATATATAAGCATTATATACTCGACATGTGTCGTGAATCTTGAAGGGTAATATGTATTTTCTTTCTATATTATAAACTAATTGTATAATTATTTTTTTACATTTATAAAAGAAAAACCGAACCCTTATTTTAAGACATAAGAGTATCTAGTAACTAATATGTTTATTTTAATGTGAAAAGTCCAACCATATGAATAAGTTACATAATGCATTAACTTAGTTTAATTACAATTATGTACCCTTTGATGCTCGCGGCTAGCATGATTTAACACACTCCTCAAGTTGAAGGGTTTAATGCCACACCGTCAACTTGCCTCGAAAAACTAATAATGACGTTGAAAACCTTTTTGTCAAGATATTATTCATTTGTGGAGATATACTCGGAGAACACGACATACTCCTTTATCTCGAAGAAAGCTGAGTCTCGAAATTATCTGAACCTACTTTTTGTAGGCATCAAAGCAGGGTTAGTAAACACACGTGGCACCACGGTTGTCACACCATAAAATATGATCAATTTGTTTTTTCAGCACCATTTTTAATTTGTGTTAGTGAGGACCGCAAGACAAGGTTGGAACCAAGATAAATGACCACCTCTCGTAGATATACTATAATTTATAAAGAATGCAACAGTGCTGTTTAGATATTTTTTTGGTAGCTGAGGAAGATTAGATGATTGAAAGACCGTATGAGTGTGTTTCAGACATCATAAACGAGTTTATTAAGGACAAGACAAAACGATCATTGATGAGGTTATGTATGAATTGGCGAGCTTTCTTGAGAAGTTGACATAAAATGCAATGTCATGATGGGTTAAAGTCGAGTATTATAAGTTACCTACTAATTAACTTTATTTAGTGGGATTGCTGAATTTTGTATAATGCAAATAGTTTTGTAGTGACAAAAATATTTTGAGTTTAATTATGTTGGTTTTCTTGAGCGTTGAGAAAATGGGGGGCACCTTTAATACCTAGGAACAAATGTTAGGAACCACCATTTTGGAGAGGGAACTCTAAGCCAACAACTGTATAGAGAAATGAACTTGAGAATAATTATTAATATTTGAAATGCCATCGACATAAATGGGTATGTAGATGCGGATGTCATATTGTTGATGTAAAAAATTAGATAATATCTAATTATTCAATCACAGATAAATAAATGAGACAAAGAATTTTTAAAGTGGTTCAGGCTTATAAGAATGACCTACGTCCACTGTTATGGTATTGCTGATTGTATGGGAATTCTCGATTACAAGTTATCTCAAGAAATTTCGGTCTCCTTACAATGAGGATTGTACAATGTATTTATAGCACTGAGGCTGTAATGTGAAAGGGTAATACATTAAATGATGTACATATGAAAAGGTAATACATTCAATGCCCCTTATGCGTATGCGTCTGAATGATAAGCATTTAATGAACAGTCAAACTGTTGGTTATCCTACTATTAATGCTTTGTTCGAGGTGCAGCTCGGACCGCCTGAGTTTCTCGGTACTCAAGAGTTCCTCGGAGAGTTCTCGCTCCTCAGAGCGTATGAGTTCCTCGGGGAATCAGTGTTCCTCGTTGTAGTATGGTTTCTCGGAGCATGTGAGTTCCTCGGAAGTGTTTGTTGTTGCGACGTAGATTGCTACGTGTCTTTACTTTATTGAGCCATGTCAGCAGACTAAATTTGGTATCAACAGAAGTTCCCAATGTTTCATAGTTCGAAATTTGAGGAGTGTGGAACATTCTTTCTCGGAATATGGTAGCTTTAAATGGTCCTCCTGATTTTTAGGAGTGTTTCCCTTGTATTTATTTTTCCTTCCAAATTCATAGAATCAGGCTTTTTTGAATTTTTATACTCGCTTCGATTGTCGCGCCCTTTTTGTCCTTCTAGCCGCCGGTAGCGTAATCGTTTCTTCTCGCTTCGATTGTCGCGCCCTTTTTGTCCTTCTAGCCGCCGGTAGCGTAATCGTTTCTTTTTGTAATCATTACTTTACCGTTTCCCAAGGCAGAGTATTTAAGCGTCACAGATAATCCCATCGTCTTCTACCTTTTCAAATTTGTATTTTCGAGTTTTCCATTATCTTACTCTCTTGTGCGTTCATCCTTGTCATCGTTCGTCGTCAACAGATCCACTCTTTTTCTGTAAGATCTTCTTCCTTCTTCTTCATTTCCTTTATTCATCATGGTTTACCCTGTTGAATCTCTTGAAAAATTTCGCTTTGATTTTTCTATTCCCTCCTGGGTTGTTCTGGAAGAGCTTTCTGAGCCTTCTGACTATTTCCGTTTGGCTGAGGGACATTGGTTACCCAGTCTCTTTGTTGCTGAGTGTGGATTTTCTTTTCCGCCCAATCCTCTATGTCTGGAATTTTGTCAATATTTTGACGCTGTTCCTGCAAGAATAGCCCCCAATACATGGAAAATAGTTAATGGGGTTCATAGGTTAAATCAAATTCATGGAATTCGCATAGGAATTCCAGAAATCATGTTTTGTTATAGATGGGCAGTTGGTGATAACACATTTTATTTTAAAAACTAGATTTTTAAATAGGGCTTTAGTGGTCAATCTCCCGGATGCCAATAGGGACTATTTTGAGCACGGGGTATTATAAAAAATTGGCAACATGCTCCTTTATCTGGGGATGAAGTGTATCAGGATCCCAGATGTCCTTCCTATGACAATGGGATAGGTTATTTTTATTTCATTTTATTTATTTTGAAATTATGCTTCTTCTATGTTTGATAAAATGTGCCACTGATATTTTAATGTTTATTTATTTGCAGTTGACAGTAAAAGAAAGTGTCCAAAAGAAGCAGACGTGAATATAAGGCACTTAAAACTTTTCTGGAGTTTGCATCAGAGTGTTGCCGACGAGCACATTAGGTCAACCTCATATCTGCTGCAGTACAAGAGCTACACCACTTCTTTCACTGCTCGTCCGGTGATATGTGACGCAGAGCCAGTACCAGCTTCTACCAGTTCTTCGCCTGAATCACATATTCCTTTAAGTGAAAGGATGAAGAAAAGAAGACCTCCCACCTTGTTCGAGAAACCTGCCTCTGGTGCTGGAGAGGCAAAAAGAAGTAAGATTGACGTCCCAGGGGAGGGGACAAAGAAAGTTGATGCGCCTTCCTCGGCTGCTCCTGTGAAGGTTGTAGAGAAGCCCCCAGTGGCCCCGAGCAAGGCTGCTGCTTCAGGAGAAGTGATTGTAATATCACCGACCAAGAGTTCCTCCTTGGTTGAATCTATTCTTGCTCCTTCGAGGAAGCTGAAGAAGAGCTCCTCGGTCAATTTGGCTGACACCATCTCTCAGCCCTCGACTAGTGGAGTTCCCACTTTCGTTCCCCCGAGCTCTGCCATGAGCTCGGTGAAGACTTGGATCATTCCCGAGATCCAAGGTATCGAAGAAAACCTTTCTCGGGATATGGTTACCTCTTTGGCAGCTCGCCACATTGCTTCTGTAAGTCCTTTTACTTTGAACTTTTCATCTTTCCCTTGTTATATCTGTCTCTGACTTGCTTTCATTTTCTTTTCACAGTTGGTGAGCTACTTCAATACAATTTTGAAGAAAGATGAAGCTATTAAAGCTTCAAGCTCCTCATCTGGTATGAAGGAAGCTTTGATGGACGTGAGGCAGTCTTTGGAAGATTCTCGTCAGAAATACGATGCTGACAAGGCTGTTTGGGAGAAGAAGCTTACCTCCACCGATCAAGAGAAGGCTCGAGTTGTTGAAGTCTCCAAGGGGTTGGAGAAGAAAATAAAGGACTTGGAGGAGAAAAATAAAGAGCTCGACAAGAAGCTCAAAGATGCTGGAGAGTTTGAGAATAAACTCAAGGCTGCTGAGGAAGAATTAATCCAACTTCGGGAAGTAAGTCGGCAGAAGGAGGAGGTTGAGAATAAATTGAAGACTGCTGAAAACCTTCTGTCCGAGAAGCTTTCCTCGGAGAAGTTGAAGAAAAAACTGGTTGTGAAGAAGTCTTTCAGTGCTGGCTGGGACAAGGGGTGGAACAAGGGCTTGGCTGCCATGATGTCTCAAGTAGAATATGGCAGCCTCAAGTACTTTAGGGATGGATGGGTCGCTGCTCTACAGGAGATGAAAGTGGATGAAAATTCCGAACTCTTTCAGCGACACATCCCTGGTCCCCCTCCAACTCCTGAAGAAGAAGAAGAGGACGAAGCTGCCTCCGAATAGTCTTCAATGGTGATAGGAGATCATCCCCCAGCCATCCAACCTGCTACCGAGGAACTTCAGCAGCTCGCTACTTCCTCCGAGCAACCTCCATCACTTCCCCAGCTACTATCTGTTCCTTTCGAGCAACCTACTTCCTCATCCTAGCCTCCCGAGAAGGTTTTGGGAGACAAGGAAAAGGTGTAGAGTTGTTCGGGTTTCTCTTTATATTTTTCTTTTGTCAAATGTAACCATGAACATGTAACTCTGAATCTTGATATAATAAAACTTGAACTTTTGTTCTTGCATACTGTTGTCTCTTCTTCATGCTTAGTTGGTACTTTTATTGATTACTGCTTCTTCTTTCTCTACTAGTTTCTGGCCAGGATGGAATTACTATCTGCTCGTGATACCAAGCTGTTGAGGCAATGCAATGATTATTTTAAGGCTGGTCACACATATCTGAGTGCAGCACAAATTGTCGACATCCTCGGCCAAGATGCTTCGAAACAGGCGGTTGAGGCCTATCAATACTTGAAGACCCTGCTTGATCGTGTAGTGGCCAACAATGTGGCTTATTATGATATGATCGAGGATCTCCAAGGCATTCTTGAAGACCTTCAGCAACAATACAAATAATCCACTGCCCTTTTGCACGAGGGGTATGAGAAGAAGTATTAGCAACTCAATGATGACAAGGGGTACGAGAAGCGTTTTGCTGGCTACGATGTGAGGGAGAGAACTCTGAGGGGTGAAGTCGAGGAGTGCAGACAAATAGCTGAACTATTAGAGCAAGAAAATAACAACCTGCAAAAAGAGTTGTCTCAGTTGAAGTCTGCAGCTTCCACTTCAAACGCCTTGATCCCAGTGAATGATGAGGGATTCTCGTTCTTGGAGGTCGAGAACGCCAACTTGAGGGACGAATTGGAGACCTTGAAGAGAGCTGGTCCCTCTACATCTTCTCGTGGACGAGCAAGAGCTCCTCGGGGACGAGCAAGAGCAGCTTGAATTCCTGTCGAGGAACAGAGGACTCAATCTGCCTTAGAGAACCAAGCCTTCCAATTAATGGCAAAGAACCAGGCGTTGGCTGAAATGTCAAAGAAGATCAGGGACCTGGAAGAGCAGCTTTCTGTGCAGCAGTCAGTCTTGGAGAATAAGGAACTCTTCATCAAAAGTCTCCACGAGCAGCTGAAAAGACTGACATATCAATTCCACAAACAGCCCAGGGAGTTTTGGATGGCTGGGTACAACGAGGCTCTTTACCACTTGGACGATCGTATCCAGAATGCCAATAATGAGGGCTACAAGCAAGGATGGTTGAATGCCTTAGGTGTCCTGCAACTCGAACAGGGTCATTACCCGTGGGATTACCATGATCCTGGGCTGCTCGACCTACCCGTGCCACCATTCAAACTTGATATGAGTTGGATCTCTACTCGGGCCATTCCTCGATGCTTAATTTCAAAGTATCTCGGCGACTACAATCTCCATTCAAGTGTTGAGATATCTCGTCCCGAGCACCTTCTAGATCGACCATCCGTGATGAATATCAGGATGTTAAAAGATTTGAACTTCATAAACTCTCCTCTTGCTTTAAATGATCCGCCTGCTGGCGAGGAACCTGTCTCAAAAGCAGAGGGGAAGAAACCAATAGAGTAGGAATTTTGATGTAATAGTTAGTATACATTTCATTATCAATGTAATTTGTTTTTGGATTTAATGAAAGACTTTTATTTTTGTTCGCAATCTTAATCGCTATTGTCTTGTAAAATACTTTACATTTGTGCATGTATGTCTGTTAAAAAGATAACAATATTGTGTTGTGTTGTTTGTCGATCAACTTATTGTCGACTAGCTTGAATTTGTGGTAGTCATAAAAAATTACTAAGTTATTCCTCGACCAACTTACTAATAATTTTAAAAAGTCACGAGTATCAATAATTTTGCTTGATCATTTTCTCGTATTCATAAAATGTTTCCGACCAACTACAGTTAGTGGGTTTTTATCCCCGACCAACCATAATTAGTGAATTTTTTCTCTGCGAGCAACTTTTAGCACTTTTTGAAATAATTTTACCTCCCGACCAACTCAAGTTATCCTTTTCGAGAATATATTTACTTCCTAACCGACATAAGTTGACATTTTTAGGAAAACTTTTACTTCCCGAAGAACATAGAGTTTTATTTCTCGTAGGAATACAAGTTTTACTTTCCGGAGGAATACATGTAGCTTTACTTCCCGGAGGAATATAGGTAGCTTTACTTCCCGGAGGAATACATGTAGTTTTACTTCCCGGAGGAATATTAGTTTTACTTCCCGGAGGAATACATTTGTTTCTCGACCAACCTTAGCTGGTGTTTTCGAGAAAAAATTTGAGTAGCCCGAGTTTTGCCGAGTGCCCGAGTTTTGCCGAGTTTCGCCGAGTAGTGTGTAGCACTAGTATTCCCCGAAAAACTTTCAATAAAAAGAGAAATTATCCATTACTGATAATACTTGCGCAGGTGCTCTGCGTTCCATGCATTTTTAAACTCCTCCCCTTCTAAAGTTGCTATTCGATAAGTTCCTGGTCGAACAACTTCTGTAACTCGGTATGGTCCATGCCAGTTTGCCTCTAGTTTATTGTGCTTTTGAATTACTTTCTTCAGCACATAGTCTCCTTCTTTCAGGTCGCACTTCTTCACCATCTTATTGTAGAATAGAGCTGTTTGTTGTTGGTATGCAACATTTCTGATGGCTGCTTCTTCTGTAACTTCCTCGAGCATGTCTAAATCCAATCTTCTCATTAAGTCGCTGACATGGGAATTGAAATTCAGTACTCTGTGTGTTGGGAGGCCCAACTCGGCAGGTGTAACAGCTTCACTTCTAAACGCTAGCATATATGGAGATTCTCCAGTTGCTACTCGGGGAGTAGTTCGGTAAGCCCACAGTACTGACTGTAACTCGTTGATCCAATTTGCTTTCGCATCGTCCAGTCTTTTCTTCAAACCATTCAGCAATGTTCTGTTTGTCACTTCAGTTTGTCCATTGCTTTGAGGATGGCCTGGTGCTGAGTGGATCTTCAACACATTTGATTGATGACAATAGGTAGCGAACTCCTCGTTATCAAATTGTGTTCCATGGTCTGTGATGAAAGCATGAGGAAGACCATATCGACAAATGATGTTCTTCCAAATAAATTGGTACACCTTCTCGTACGTCATATCAATGAGAGGCTCAGCTTCTACCCACTTAGTAAAATAATCCACTGCGACGATGAGGTATTTGAACCTTCCTCTGGTCGTTGGCAGTGGTCCGACCAAATCTATTCCCCACATGGCAAATGGCCAAGGGGAAGTGATGGGTGTCAACAATGCTTGTGGTGTTCTTCGGATGGAGGAAAAGCGCTGGCACTTGTCACATTTCTTGGCATAGGCTACACAATCAGCCCTCATCGTCGGCCAATAATATCCCTGCATCATCATCCTTTGCAAAAGCGTTCGACCTGCTACATGGGCTCCACAGGACCCTTCATGGATCTCTTCAATCAATTCTTTCACCTCGGAGGGATGTACACATCTTTGCAAGCCTGCCATAATTCCTCGTCTATATAAAATACCGTTAGTTAATACATACCTAGCAGCTTTAAACTTCAATTTCTTGGTTGCGAGCTTGTCAATTGGTAATTTTCCCTCCTCAATATATGCCCTGATGGGATCCATCCAAGATGGTCCTAAATCAAGGGTGATAAAGTTCATCGCCAAATCTTCATCTATACTCCGACCAGCTAAAACTTCAATTGGGATTGTTCTTCGTAGCTCGGTACGAGTAGCTGATGCTAATCGAGCTAAGGCATCTGCTCTTGCATTCTCCATTCTTAATATTCTGACCAGCTGAATAGCAGCAAATTCTGATACCAACCCCATCACCTTTGCATGGTACTTGATCATTAATTCTCCTTTGGATGCATATATTCCCAACATTTGATTTACGATTAATTGAGAATCACTGAAGACAATAACCTGATGCGCCTCCATAATTTTTGCCAAATTAAGACCTGCAATCATGGCCTCATACTCAGCCTCATTATTGGAAGCTTTGAATTTGAAACGTAGGGCGTATTCCATGTTGACCTCGTCCGGAGTGCTCAAAACTATCCCTGCCCCACTGCCTGTTGTGCAAGATAAGCCATCTACATATAGCCTTCATATAGGTAACTCGTCTTCAAACTTCTGATCTGACAGAGTTCCTCGGTGAAATATTTGTTGCTTCCTTTCATCTTCCCCTGATATTTCTCGCTCTTCGTCGATCATCTTTTCTTGCCCTTTTACCAACTGGAGTTGGTCTGAGCTCGAATTTGATGATCCTGTAACATCCACTTGCCCTTTTACCAACCGGAGTTGATCTGAGCTTGTGTTTGTTGATCCTGTAACATCCACAGGTTGATCAGCGAGCAACTTTTGCTCCTCGGGGTATCAGGATAGGTGAACTCTGCTATAAAATTCGCTACAGCTTGCCCTTTAAGCGATGATCTGGGTTCATAGACTATATCGTATTCACCGAGCTCTATTGCCCAGTACATCAATCTCCCTGATTTTTCTGGTTTATGAAGGGCTTGCCTCAACGGCATATTAGTATATACGATTATAGTATGGGCCTGGAAGTATGGCCTCATTCTCCTACTCGCCTCAATCAGCGCTAGTGCTAACTTTTCCAGCCTTGGATATCTGATATTTGCTCCTCGGAAGGCCTTACTTGTGTAATAGATTGGTTTTTGTACTCCATCCTCCACTCTTATCAACGCCGAGCTAACTGCATTCTCCGATACTGCTAGATACAAGTACAATTTTTCTCCGATCACTGGCCTGGATAATAATGGAGGTGCTCCCAAGTATTTCTTCAAGTCTTGAAAAGCCTTCTCACATTCATCATTCCACTCAAAAGTCTTTCGGAGTGTCTTGAAGAATGGGAGGCATCGATCAGTTGCTCGTGATACAAATCTGTTGAGTGCTGCTACTCGTCCTGTAAGACTTTGCACCTCTTTCTTCGTCGTTGGAGATCGCAGCCCTAATAGAGCTTTGATCTTTTCAGGATTTGCCTCAATGCCTCATTGATTGACAATGTATCCGAGAAACATGCCTTCTCGTACTCCAAATATGCACTTCGTCGGGTTCAGCTTCATTTGATATTTATCTAGTTGATCAAAAGTCTGACTTAAGTCAACTAGATGATCAACAGCTTTTTTGCTCTTCGTCAGCATATCGTCAACATAGACTTCCATATTGCAACTGATTTGTTCTGCAAACACCTTGTTCATCAGCCGCTGATATGTTGCACCTGTATTTTTCAAACCAAAAGGCATAACATTATAACAATAAGTTCCCCTAGGGGTAATGAAAGAAGTACTCTCCCTGTCTTCAGGTTTCATTTTAATCTGATTGTAACCAGAATAAGCATCCATGAAGCTCAGCAGCTCGTGTCCCGAGGTAGCATCGACTAGTTGATCAATTCTGGGGTAGTGGAAAGTGATCCTTTGGGCATGCTTTGTTGATGTCGGCGAAGTCTACACACATCCCCCACTTGTTATTTTTCTTCTTTACCATCACCACATTGGCTAACCAGTCTGGATATTTAACATCTTCAATGAAGCAAGCTTTCTGGAGCTTCTCGACTTCCTCCTGTATAGCTTGATTCTTCTCGGGGCTGAACACTCTTCTTCTCTGCTTCACTGGCTTGATTTCCTTATTCACATTGAGTTCGTGACATAAGAAATTTGGATCTATTCCGGGCATATCCTCATGACTCCACGCAAAAGTTTGCTTTCTGCTTCTAAGGAAAGTTATCAATTCCTATTTTAGTGAGGCTTCCAACGACGAACTGACTTGAATAGTTCGTTCAGGGTGCTCGTCGTCCAGAATGATGTTTTCAGTAGCTTCCACCACTTGACCCTTCACGAGTTGCGACTCATCTCTAGGATCCAATGTTTCAATTTCTGCCCCTTCTTCCACTTGATGAGTAGTATTCTTTTTCCTTGATTCCTCCAGTTCCTCTTGCTCGGCGGTTGAATAATAGCATTCCCGAGCTACTTTCTGATCACCTTTAACAACTCCTACTCCAAAATTTGTTAAAAATTTAAGGCACTGATGCACCGTAGATGGTACGGCCTCAAATTTCTTCAATCCTACTCTTCCCATGATGATATTGTATGATGATTGAACATTCTTATCCATCACGAAAAAGCGTATTCTTTCTGTCCGACAAGCAGGCCACGTACCAATGAATATATCCAACTTGATCGTCCCAAGTGGAAATACTTTCTCGCCAGCAAAGCCGAGGAGGGGTCTATGATAAGGCTCCAGTTGAGATAGTTTTAGATTTAAACTATCGAAGCACGAGTAGAACATGATGTCTGCCGAGCTACCATTGTCGACCAGAACTCTTGAAATTATTACTTCCTTCATCCTCATTTTGATCACCAATGGGTCATCATGAGGATATAGAACACCTGCGAGGTCATTTTTTGAGAAACCAATGACCAACTTCTCTTTGTTCACCTTTCTCGGGCGATCCTCCTCAGCTAGATTTATTCGTTGAATGTACGAGCAAGCTTGAGCCTCACAGAGGTAAGCTTTTCTCTCTGCAATAAGGTCTCCTCCTCCTGCATCTCCACCTGTTATAACATTACAGTCAAATGATCCAAAGCGTATTGAAAATACCTCACGTTCTGGCTGCCTTGGTCTCTTGGGAAGATCGGGGTCGTCTTCGGGATCAACTTCATGCTTTCTTTTCTTGTGCTCCTATGCTCGACGAGGAGATCTAGACCTCTCTCTTGTTCGGTCATTGTTCCTTCTTTCGCTTCCACGATCAACGTACTTTGCCAACTTTCCTCGTCTGATGAGTGTTTCAATCTCATTCTGAAGAGCTATGCAATTTTTGGTCATATGGCCATGATCTTTATGAAACTCGCAATACTTTGCCTTATTCCTCTTGTCAGGGTCTGCCTTCATTTTCTCTGGCCAGTTTAATTCCTCGTTATTCTTGATTTCTTCTAGAATATGGTTGATATCCTTCTTTAAAGGAGTATAATTATCGAATTTCTTCATTGCATCCCATACCGACCTTGTTCTTGAATGTTTGTCATTATCATTGTTCTTATGCTCTTTCTTCTTAGCTTTATCACCTTCCACCTTGGTTTCTTTGGCATCCATGTTCTTCTTCGCAGCCATAGCCTCCTAGGCATTCATAATTTTGGACGCTTTTCCCATCAGATCCGACATGGTTCTAGGTGGATCTTTGGCCAAAGTATAGTACAACTTGTTGGGCAGTAGTCCACTCATCAAGGCGATAATCGCTGTCTTCTCCTCATAATCAATGACTTCAAGTTTCTCGTTATTAAAACGAGTTATATAATCTCTGGTACTCTCACCAGCCTTTTGTCTAACACTTAACAAATGTGTTACTCGTTTAACTGGCTTTGCCCCAAAACAGAAATTCCCAATGAATAACTCGGCCAGTTGAAGAAAAGTTGAGATCTTACCCCGAGGAAGATTATTATACCATATTTGAGCAGATCCGGTAAGAGTTCCCGAGAATGCCCTACATCTCATCTCATCTGGAATAACATAGATGTCGGCTGCAGCTTGGTATTGTTCTATATGAAGGACATGGTCTGTCTTTCCATCATATTTAGGGGTCACAACAGGTGCTTTGAACTTTGATGGTGTTGGAAAATCTACAATGGCCTGGACAAAAGGTGTTCCTCGAATAAAAGTTCGTTGTAGAGGGTTCTTAGCTTTAACCATATCTCCTAATCTATCCTCCAGCCTTTGAATAAAGCCTTTCCATGCATCATTTCCTTCCTCGGGCCTGTTGGTTCGAGCAGCTGATCGTGTTGAAGTGGCTTCCTGGGATCTATCTTGACGAGCAGCTGGTCGCGACTAGGCAGATCCTCCCCTTAAGTCTGATGGTCGTTGGAAACTCCTCGATGGGGCTCTAGGAGGACTTTTGCTCCTCCTAGGACCTAATCGATCGAAAGGAGATACTCTGCTTAATCTTTCTAGCGCACTGGTCCTTTCTGGGGAGAGAGTGATACGTTGTTCAGTATCTGTGGCTCGCACTGACGAAGTTCGTCCAGGTTGATAAGAAAAATCTTCAGACTCCTTATTGCGATATGAATTGGTACGCCTAGTACACGAAGAAGATGCACGGGTATTTCTTTGAATACTTCGACGTCTTGAATGGGTTTGTGCACCGCCATGGAGGGTTTGTATGAGTTGCCGCATAGTTTCTTGCATGACGGTCTGACCCTGAGCCAGATTTGTCATTATTCCAGCCAGATCTGGAATATTTGGCGGAGCAGATGGATTTGGAGGGCTTCCAGCGTTTCGATTGCTTGATTCTGGAATACCAGTCATTTGTGATGGATTGTTTTTGATGGAAAACGATATTACCAGTCGTTTCCCACAGACGGCGCCAATCTGTTGATGTAAAAAATTGGATCATATCTAATTATTCAATCACAGATAAATAAATTAGACAAAGAATTTTTAAAGTGGTTCAGCCTTATAAGAATGGCCTACGTCCACTGTTATGGTATTGCTGATTGTATGGGAATTCTCGATTACAAGTTATCTCAAGAAATTTCGGTCCCCTTACAATGAGGATTGTACAATGTATTTATAGCCCTGAGGCTGTAATGTGAAAGGGTAATACATTAAATGATGTACATATGAAAAGGTAATACATTCAATGCCCCTTATGCGTATGCGTCTGAATGATAAGCATTTAATGAACAGTCAAACTGTTGGTTATCCTGCTATTAATGCTTTGTTCGAGGTGCATCTCGGACCGCCTGAGTTGCTCGGACCGCCTAAGCTTCTCGGTACTCAAGAGTTCCTCGGAGAGTTCTCGTTCCTCGGAGCGTATGAGTTCCTCGGGGAATCAGTGTTCCTCGTTGTAGTATGGTTCCTCGAAGCATGTGAGTTCCTCGGAAGTGTTTGTTGTTGCCACGTAGATTGCCACGTGTCTTTACTTTATTGAACCATGTCAGCAGACTAAATTTGGTATCAACACATATGATTCGGGAACCTGTATATGGGGGTAAGGCCAGTCGACATCTGCCTCTCCCAGACCCTGCAGTTAAGTGGGAGTCTTGTGTACCGGATATGTCCTTTTTACTTTAATTTGTAGGATGTTGAAGTCGTGATCGAGGGACCTGTTTCAACCTGTACAAATACCAATGAAGCTTACATTCATCGGGGGTGCATAATATTGACACTATTGAGGTTTAAACACGATGACATCTTATAAAGAGTGTCATGAATGAAGGCAGTATATATGGAATAGTGATGAATGGACTAACATTGGGAAACCACTCATAAAACAACTATATGAACAATTATTAGATAAGGTATTGTCATATTCAAATCCTTTATGTTGAACTTCCACAAGCTTGGTGTTTGATTCAAAAAATATATTTGCATCCCAAGCATTTGTCAAAAGGATGAGAAGGAACAATAGATCGAGGGTAGTGTAATCTAGAGTGCTTTAAGGAAATCATGAGGGGTAAACCATATTAATAAATGCTGACCAGTCACAATAAATACAAGAACAAATATGAATTAAAAAGGTAAAAGACCTTGAGAGAGTTGAGTTAGAGGGATGGAAAATGAGTACTTCAAGTATATCATGAGTTGATAGGTGGATCACTTGTGTATGATCTCTGATGAAAGATGAATGTTTAAAATACTACATTGCCTATTAAAACGCTCTCTTGTGGATCAAATGACATGCATTTCTTAAGAACAGTGAGATACATCGTTGTTGGTGTGCGTTTAAAGCTCAGTAAGTGTTTATATAGTTCTTTGGGGTTAGAGTAACTTCAATTAATGTCTAGATAGGCATGTCTGGTAAAACTGTATTAGGATATTAGACTTATATGTGATTCTTGTCAGGGGTCTATGACAAGAGGTAATCGCAGAGGTAACGGTGCCGTGAACACTAACAACGTGGGCACGGAACCAGTGCCAGAAGTAGTAGTAAGGTTCGTAGAAGCCCTAGCTAGGTCCATGGCTGCAAGGCATGTGGGCTGCACCATTGAGCATTTTAAGAAATTAGGACCGAAGCCTTTTAAGGCTGAGGCTGACCCTTTGAAGGCCGACGCCTGACTAAGGAAGATAGAAAAGATTCTTGGCGTCCTTAATTGTACTGAGGAGCAGAAAGTGCCTTTTGCCTCCTTTATATTTGAATCCGAGGCATATCATTGGTGGTTTAGGGTCAAAAGGACCCAGTTGGGAAGAGATGCCATGGCCATTTGTTGGGTCAGATTCAAGGAGCTTTTCCTTTAAAAGTATTTCCTCGCCGTGGAGTTATCTCAAAGGACTATGACTGTAGCCCAATATGAAACAAAGTTTGCGAAGCTGTCACACTTTGCCCCTATCTTGTTGACACTGAGGAGAAAAAGGCTAAGAAGTTTGAAAGGGGCCTAAAGTGAGGACTTCGCAGCAGAGTGGTGGGGATACGGTTGCAGACGTATGAAGAATTGGTTGAGGTTGCTCAAATCACGGAACAAGACTTTTAGAATGGACTGAAGGCTAAGGGGGAGAAGAAAAGGGGCCAAATGGAGCAAAGAAGGAAGAAAAGCCACAGTACCAAGCGCAAAAACTACGACAGAACAATGGAGCCGCAGAAGGTAAGCAACAAGAGAAGGGTGACATGGATGTCATCACTTGCTTTAACTGCGGCATGAAGGGGCATTTTGCTAAGGCTTACCCATTGTGAATGAGTTGTTACAACTGTGGCAAGTCGGGTCGTAAAGTCAAAGATTGCAGATTTCTAAAGAAGGATGCAGAGAAGCCGCGGGCACCAATTAGAGTCTTGGCTCTTAACGCCAAGGATGTTGAGAAGGTCGAGGATGTCATCACAAGTATCATTACTATAGATGATAGAAATGTTTATGTATTTTTTTATTCCGGGGCCACATGTTCCTTTGTATCCACCACTTTTGCACGGATATATAAAAAAAGGCCTCAGACCTTGCACCCTCCGTTAGTGATTGATACCCTAGTAGAAATTTTGTCAGAAGCCGCAATCATATACGAGGGATATGCTACAGAGATTAGGGAACAATGTTTTAGTGTTAGTTTAATTCCCTTAGAAATGGAATGTAATCCTATGTATGGATTGGATATCCACTCACCTTGCCAAAATAGATTGTGCTAGTAAGAAGATTATCTTATGTAGACCTGGAAAGGCCGAGGTGAGTTTTAAGGGAACTTAATATAGTAGGAAACCTTTGTTAATATCATCTTTAAGGTCTAGAAAAGATGCAAATGGGTGGGCGCCACAGATATCTAGCTTATGTTAATGATCTTGAGAAAATCGCGATCATCTCAATAGATGTCCCTGTGGCCGCGAAATTTAGTGATGTTTTTCTAGAGGAATTGCTCGGATTGCCCCCGGATAGAGAAATTGAGTTTGCCATTGATCTTATGCTTGAGGTCTTGCCTATTTCAAAGGAACCATATAAAATGTCTCCCACAAAGTTAAAAGAGTTGTAGGAATAATTGGAGGATTTCTTAGGCCTAGGATTTATAAGGTCTAGGCCTTAGTACTTTGTGTAAAGAAGAAGGATGGATCTATGAGGATGTGCATAGACTATAAGGAATTAAATAAAATGACCGTGAAGAATAAGTATCCTCTGCCTTGGATTGACGATCTTTTTGACCAATTGAAGGATGAGAAATATTTCTCTAAGATTGATTTAAGATCGGGATATCACCAACTTAGATAAAGGGTAAGGACATTCACAAAACAACCTTTAGAACTAGATATGGTCACTATGAGTTTATGGTAAGGTCGTTTGGGTTAATAAAATCTCCGATTGCTTTTATGGATGAATAGGGTGTTTAGGCCCTTCCTAGTCTAATTTTTGATTGTTTTCTATTGATGATATATTGATCTATTCTAAGACTGTTGAAGATCATGAGGAGCACCTCCATGGAGTCTTTAAGGTTCTTAGGAGAGAAAAGTTATATGCTAAATTTTCTAAGTGTGATTTTTTCCTTGAGGAGATAGCCTTCCTCGACCATATTATGAACAAAGATGGATTGGTCGTGGACCCAACGACCATTATTGTTTGAGAAAGACCAACCACTGCGACCAATGTTAGAAGCTTCCTCGGCCTACCAGGTTATTATATGAGGTTTGTGGAGGGATTTTCTAAAATTTTCGTGCCCTTGACCCAAATGACACAAAGAGAAGAAATTCATATGGACCGCGGAATGTGAAGCAAGTTTCTAGAAGTTAAAGGAAAAGTTTGTGGCCGCGCTTATTTTGGCCTTACCCAAAGAAGGTGGAGGCTATGTGATCTATAGTTTTGCTTCAATCCGTGGCTTTGGGTATGTCCTAATGCATAATGGAAAAGTCATAGCTTATGCCTCTAGATAACTGATGCCACATGAAAAGAATTACCCTACCTATGACCTAGAGTTAGCAACAATAGTTTTTCTTTGTGTTGGGAGTATTATGGCTAGATATGGTAGAACAAGGTGCAACCAAGGTAAAACTGATTCAAGAAAGAATACAAAGTGCTCAAAGTACGCAAAAGAGCTGGGCCGATATTAAAAGAAGATAAGTGAACATAGAGGCCGGGACCATGCATTCCTTAAGGTTTCCTCTTGGCAGCGAATTATGAGGTATGTGAAGAAGGGAAAGTTAAGTCCGTAATATATGAGACCTTTTGAAATACTTGAGAGGATTGGAAATACTTCCTACAGACTTGTCTTGCCACCAAACTTATCCCATGTACATAACGTGTTCCATATTTCAATGATGAGAAACTATATTAGAGATCGCGAACATATTATTAACCATGATCCCATGGAGATCCGCGAATATTTGAGCTATGACGAGGTTCCAGTGGAAATCTTGGAAAGAAAAGAAAAGCAGCGAAAGAGAAAGACCATTTCTTTAGTCAAAGTACTTTGGAGATACCAGACCGCGGAAGAATCCACTTGGGAGCTGGAATCAACAATTAGAGAAAAGTACCCTCATTTATTCCAAGGCATGGGTTGAGTTATTACTTTTAGTTTATTAAATTTCGAGGACATAATTTCCTAAGTTGGGGTGGTTGTAATGACCTTAAAAATCGTAGGAGGCCGCGGACATATAAAAAGCCACAACCACGAGTGAAAGCCTGAGTAGGGGACGCAACCTTGGGCTTATAGGCCGAGGAGGTAAAAAGGAATGCCACAGACTAAGGGAATAGGCCCACTACATTTAGTAAGCCTAGTTAGATGTGAGGTGATGACGTGGCCTATGTAGGTTATAACTTAATAAATAAGGCTTGAAGGTTCTAGAAGCCTTTTTGAAAAGGGTATTTGTGGAAAGATGATGCCATAAAGAAAACCCTAGGTTCCTATCAATTACTATAAATAGCAACCCTTGTCACACTTTCCAAAGATGCTAAAACCCTATTTCCCACTTTAGATAGAGAACATGAGATTTTTGAGAGAGAGAAAGAGAGGGAGATGAGGTGTTGCCGGAGAAGAGGCCGTGGACATCTATTGTTCAATGAAAAACATATAAAGGAGGTGAATGACGACTGTTCATTAGACCAAAATCCATTATTGTAAGGGATCTGTCCTCAACCGCTTCTTCCTTGTTAAAATCATAGTTCCCATGTTTTCAGTTGATTGAGATGAGCCCTTGCTTGTGTTCTGGGTTTAGGCCATGGAGTTTTACTATGTTTTAATTTTATGAGTTTTTAGGCCATGGTCGTATACTGTTTATGTAACTTTGCTGGGTTGTAAGCCATGGATAGTTACTATTCATTGGGTTTTTGAGGCCAGAGAGTATTATTGTTCATTAGAGATGGCATGAGAATGTTACTGTTCATCTTAACTTATTGATTTAGTAGTTTTCTCTTAAGTTTCTTGCCTGGAGATTTTGAGTTAGAGGATATGAGTTCTCGAGGATGTTCTTACTAATCTTATGAGGTTTTATATAAGGTTTTACCTTTGATATTTGAGGATTTAAGCTTTGAGATAATGGGTTTTAAAATCAATGTTTTACCAAAATGCCATTGATGTTTGCTGATCAGAAGTTTCAACTCATTCTTTAAGATTGGAGAGTTTAGGCAACATCATATTGTGCCTGGGTAATTTTGAGATGGGATTTAATGTTGAGACTGCGACACTATTTGGCCAGGTCTAGGTGCCATTGTCTATTTGAGGGCCTCATGCTTAGTGCTTGAGGTCGAGACAGTTATTTCTAAGGAGATTGAACCTAGCACTAACTATGGTATTTACCCCGCGAGAGAGCTCGACCAAGGTATGGAGTTAGCAGCAGATCACGAATCCGCTATCCTGGATATAGGCAGGTGGGGTGGTCGTGGCTTGTGGCACGACTAGGTCTAAGATACCTAAAATAGGCCGAGGATATTGAGAGGTCCAAGGCCATAAAATATAGCAGATTATGAGGTGAAACAAAGGAGATTGAGCTTTGGGAGAAGCTGTGGTAGGGTGAACTAAGGGAGTTTGAGCATTAGGTCATCATGGTTATCTGAGGTATTGGGAAAATTTTCCCTATTCTTTCCTATTTATTTATATTACATCATCTTGCTTATTTGCACCGTTATATTCCACTGCTTTGTTAATATATTTTATTTGCTAGTACTAACATTGATAGGTGGGTTGAATACTTTGATTTAACCCTTGCTGAGCTATTTGAGCTAATCCCTTATATGTTCCTTGTTTCCTCAGGGAAGGAGTTGCGGAGTATATAGAGATCGCAGAGGATAGTAGAGATTTTGAAGATCTTTTATAAATTTCACTCTTATTTGTACTTAGTTTAGCCTATGAGTTTTATATAAGGAACTGTATGAAACGAATGAGTGGTATGGATACGAGGCTTTCTCTGTTCGATGTACAATGCTAAACTATGATGATTGATTTATTTACCAACTTTGATAGTTAGGCCGAGGCCTAAGCAAGGTCGTGACTCAGTAAGTTGCCCTATTAATTAAAGTTTTAAATCTTTCCATGAGAGAGCAAGTGACTATAACAGCCGCGATCAAATAGGGCAGGTCACGGGGCGTTACAAATGGTGGTGAAACTATCCCCAAGGGAGGTGAGAGAGTTAGTCGTGTTGGTCCCGAATTTTGAGAAAGCTAACTATAAACTTTTAAAAGATTTTATTTTACAGGAACCCACCTTCTCAACCGAAAGGTCGAAATCCAAGAAGGTCCTATTTCATTTATGCACATGTTAGGACTTTGAAGTACGCCAATAGCGGATCTCGCAATCTTTGAAGCAACTGTACGATACTGACATTTTGTAAACGTGGTTCGGTTTTTCCCATTTGTCTATATCTATTGGTGGGGAGGTATATGAAGCCCCTCACCCATAAATATGTACGGGGTTGTCTTAACCCTATAATATATCACCTGTTACATCACTGAACTTTTTAGAGCTCATGCGAGGGTCAAGTTTTTTTTTTAGTTTTGTGACTCAGCGAATATGAGAAATAGGTGATGCACCATCCTTGCTGCTACGTACGTTGACCTTGACTTGACAGATTCATCCAATTGAACCCAAAGTCAAAGGAGGACCACAATCCGGGCTCGACGAACCAGAGAGTCAGCATTAAGAAACTTCTTGGGGTTAGCAGTGAAAGAAAGAGCCTAAAGAAGTCAAGGTTCTTCCCCCTCCCCTGAATAGTTCGGGCCAAGTTCCAGCTCGACCGCCACTAGAAGTATAATTTTGGGCTACATCGAACAATCTATCAACTTTAAGGTTAAATGGAGTAAATTGAAACATCAAGGATGGCCCCAAACTTAGTAAAAAGTGTAATTAACCGTATAGAGGCTTATAATTTTTTTCGTTCTAAAGTTTTTGTGAGGCCCTTAAAGCTTCGAGGCTGCCCGTGGTGGTGGTAGTGCCACATAAGCATCTTGATCCATTCTTTCCAAGGACCTAAAGTGACAAAATGACTCTACTAAGCGAAGTTATGCAAATCTCAGTCATTCATTTAAAAATGAATGGTAATAGTTGCACCACATCAATACATTGTTTTCAAAATGAATTACATTTAAAATTTATTTTTTTAATGAATTGAGTTAATCTCAACCTTTTATTTTGAAATTAAAATATCGAGATGATAAATCCATTTTGATCGTGACGAAAATCGAGCGTCCGTGTAAATACGCTAGTCGTTGTTGTCGGCTTCCAACCACAATACAAAAAAACCTAAACTTTAACTACACTCTTGCGGAGTATAGTGGCGAGTCTGGGTATCGAATCCACAGGGAATGTTTGATAGATTTTAATTGACTTATTATTTCAAAAAATAAAGTGTAAAAGATGATGATTGAGTGAGAAAGGAAAAAGGAAAAAATAAAGAAGTTAACTAAAAGTAATTGGAAAAATTAAGGTAGAGACACAATCCCCCAACGCTAGTGTATTGACGGTATAAAACTAATCATAAATTTAACTGATTAATTTGATCCGAAATTTAGTACTCCCAAACATTACGTATACGAGGTTCAAGCCCGCGTCATACTTAATCTGAGGATGAGTGAATCAGTATCGCGATAGTAACACTCGAATTGCACTCTAAATCATCACGAATACCCAGAGGCAAACGAGATATAAAGATCTACAATTGTTGTGTAACTACGCAATACGGTCATAATCAATCACTAAATTCAGCGGATTAATTTTATACGCACGCACTAACACATCAGGCTGGGTTCATGCATCCCAACCTTTAAAAACCTAGCCTAACATGGTGAATAATAATAAAAGTGCTGGAAATTAAAGTTACCACGATTGAAGAACAAGAACATGCAAGAAGAAATCAAATATTGAAGAAAAATTGGAAAAGCTCTTGAATTAATGGTGCAAAATATGTGAATCTTTCTCCTAGATGTTCCTACTTGTTATGGAGCTTTTACATCAATGAAATCTGAATAAAAAGAGTCCTAATGACTAAATATATAGGCTAGAGGTCATTTAGAAGAGTCCCCAAAACATAAAACTCTTTTGGCTAAAAGATAAGCGCAAAATAAAAATCCTATATCTGCTAATTTGTCACACTTAGAAAGCGTGACTAATTTCGTAACGGATCTGGTGCGTGACAAATGGGCGGACTGGTTCTTTTTTCTCAGCTTCGGTTCGGTTCGGGTCTCACAGCTTTTTTTTCTTGGATTTCTTCTCAACTTCAAATGGGCATAACTTCTTCACCGTAACTCGGATTGAGGTGCCGTTTTTTCCAGTGTTCTTGTAATTGAAAGCTCTTCAACTTTCCAAATGTCCCCACCTCCGGATTGAGGCTGAAAAGTTACGAAAATTCCCTTCAACTCCCCAATTCTTGGTTTCTTTCACTATTTTGAGTTCTCTTTTCCATCTTTCTTGCATAAAATACCTGTAAAACACATAAGAGATGCACAAAATACGAAATACTTGCCAAAAAGGGTTAGTAGCATAAATATGAGACAAATCCAAGCTATTTATATCGCACGGGATCATAAAAATACCGAAATTAAGGGGATAAATGTGAAGAATTTATGCCTAATCAAACCCCCCTAACTTAGAACTTTGCGCGTCCCGAGCAATGTGAAAGAACGAGAGTATGAGTTAAGGACCCTTCAAAAACTTTATTGGGATAGAATACCTTTTTCGCGGGTAAGCGATTGCATTTAGCGCATGCAACAAGCCTTTAAACCTCTAGGTTACCCCAGTAGGACGAGTGGTGTCTCGTGAGGGTTCGAAGTGAATATACCCACAAAATTCTTTGTTGACTCAAAGAAAATTCAAAATACTTAAAAATTGTACAATTTAAACTCCCCAAAAATGGTCACCTTAAAATCTTATTTAGGAGTCTCGAGTCAGAGTGTGTGTGTGCGAAGCCAAAAATTGAACTGCTAACTTCCACCGATTGATCATTACGTTACTTTCCAAAAATTCGTTTTGATTTAAATACTCACGGGATGCTCTCTTAAATGAATCTTTCGGATTGTGGTTATTCTCTCGGTATGCATGACAAAAAGAGTAAATATAATGGACGCAAAGTCACGCACACAAATTGAAAGATGGAAATTTTTGGGTGAAAAGATCTCTTCATTGGAATACGGTCATAGGGAAACGGGAAACATCATCTCTTTTTCACGTCATGTAATCTCTTGTATTATCTTTTTGTATTTTAACTCTCCACGCGGTAACCAATTTCGCAATTTGGACTCGGTTAGGACTTTTTCGGGTTAAAGGTGTATTGGATAATATGGGTAAGGTTGGGAACTTCAGAATTGGAAATTTTTCTTATGATGTCCGTTAGTGCTTTTTCGGGCTATTGCTCATTTTCTCTTCTTTTTCTATTTTTTTTCACACTTTTATTTTCTTGCTAACTTTTGTTGAGCATTCTTCTATTTTTTTCTTGCCCCTTTTTGTTGCACTTTTCGGACTTAAATTATGACTTTTTCCATTTTTCACAATTCCGGGCTATTTGGGTTTTTTGGGTTACCAAACGAAAATGATAAATTTTATTCGGCTCAATTGGGTTATCAAAGGGACAATTTTTCACATATTTTTATGGCTAATATTTTTGGGTAACAAACGATGGCCTACTTCATTGTCCGAATTACTTATTAATTTACCATATGCGTCTCGAGATTAATTTAATTTAGAGATTTATAGCGCGCGTTTCGAGACAACATTCAATTTTCCATTACCGATCAAAACAATAAAATAGAGATCATCAACGACTTTTGTAAAGCGCTGAATTAGAACTATGAGTTAACCATTAACTCGGATTGATTTAAAAACTCAAAAAAATCGATAGGCTCGAAATCTCACTCGATTTTGTTAATCTCCACACTTATTTGTAAAGTCGTCAATTTTCGCACAATTTTCATCTTTGGTCAATTTCGACTTTGTGCATTTGATTTTTACAACTTGAGACAAAATATTTGTGACATTTTTGAAGCTTTTAAATTCCAATCTTTATTTATTTTGAAGAAAAATATTTGTGGCTTTTTTCAAAAATTTTCAATTTTTTTTTTCTAAAAAAAACACTCTTGGAAAGAACATGTGATCAAATCAATGAATCTAAACAATAAACGGGAAGAATATCCCACACCCCCTGACTTAAATGTTGCATTGTCCTCAATGCGAATCAAGAACACAATATAAAGAGAGGAAAAGAAAGATATTACCCAAAATGGAGCGATCCCCAAAAAGTACGAGTCCATTGAATCTACAATACACGTTAGATACAAGCATAGCAAAAAGAATAACAAAAACTCTAAACTAAAAAAAAAATAAGTTAACTATTGTACAAGCTACGATTTTCAAATTCTAATAAGTTGTACACTAGAAGTCGAAAAATTTGAGGGTCCACGCAAAATACAATATGACTTTGAGGGATTAATGGTGTACCCTCACTAGGATGCATGCCTCCCAAAAAATAAGGATTCCGTTTGAACAACGGAAGGCATGTGTGAGATGGAAAAAATGAACCATCACCAATTAAAAAATTTAACGGGATGATGGGGGGTTTGGGTGCTAGGTGGGACAAGTACAATTGAGATCCAAGAAAAATATAATCACCTCCCAAATATTTTTCAAGTAGTATGGGGAGAGGGGCACACAAAAAGGAAGAGTCCATATTAGAAAACAATTCTAGCAAAGTGTCTTTGTCGGTAAAAGGTGTAAACGTTTCAGAATTTTCAACCGACTCATAGGAATCTAGCGGTACTTCTAATGGTTCAATAACGGTGAACGAAAATGGTGATGAAATAAACACAATCTCAAGTGATTCATCATCACTTGGAGATTGAATTTCAAGGGAGCAAGACTCACTTTCAATGAGATGTTCTTCAAAAATTTGAGGTGACACACAAGTCTCAACCTCCTCTTTATTTTCCAAATCAGAACGCATCTCATCGCAAAATGAGAGTATTTTCGTAACAAGTCCAACATCCATTGCACTTTGGGTGGAAAGAAAATCGAGTACTTGTTTGATTAGAAAAATCATTCTTTCTTCCAAAGTAGGATTCATTGGCACTATAACCTCGGAAGAAAAATCGTCATTGGATTCGAATAATGCATCCAACTCTTTCTCCCCAAAACGATTTTTTCCCGATATTTGTTTTCAAGCCTTTCATATTCATGAATTAAAAGCCACTCACCCATTTTAATAGGTCGAGGCGGAGATTCTTGAAAATAAAAAGATTGAAAACTATTCCCATATGAACCATTATAATTACCGAACTCACTATAAAAAGACATGATTATCGAATGGTTTGTAAATGGACAATCCACGTAAAGAGGTGTGCGGTTAAGGATTCAACGTTTCTTGGTGCTCAATTGTGCAACCCAAAAAAAGAAAAAAAGGGAAAAGAAAAAAATATCTTGCGAAATAGTAAATCAATTAAAATCTATAACAAAACACTCCCCGACAACGACGCCATTTTGATCGTGTCGAAAACCGAGCGTCCGTGTAAATACGCTAGTCGTTGTTGTCGGCTTCCAACCACAATACAAAAAAACCTAAACTTTAACTACACTCTTGCGGAGTATAGTGGCGAGTCTGGGTATCGAATCCACAGGGAATGTTTGATAGATTTTAATTGACTTATTATTTCAAAAAATAAAGTGTAAAAGATGATGATTGAGTGAGAAAGGAAAAAGGAAAAAATAAAGAAGTTAACTAAAAGTAATTGGAAAAATTAAGGTAGAGACACAATCCCCCAACGCTAGTGTATTGACGGTATAAAACTAATCATAAATTTAACTGATTAATTTGATCCGGAATTTAGTACTCCCAAGCATTACGTATACGAGGTTCAAACCCGCGTCATACTTAATCTGAGGATGAGTAAATCAGTATCGCGATAGTAGCACTCGAATTGCACTCTAAATCATCACGAATACCCAGAGGCAAACGAGATATAAAGATCTACAATTGTTGTGTAACTACGCAATACGGTCATAATCAATCACTAAATTCAGCGGATTAATTTTATACGCACGCACTAACACATCAGGCTGGGTTCATGCATCCCAACCTTTAAAAACCTAGCCTAACATGGTGAATAATAATAAAAGTGCTGGAAATTAAAGTTACCACGATTGAAGAACAAGAACATGCAAGAAGAAATCAAAGATTGAAGAAAAATTGGAAAAGCTCTTGAATTAATGGTGCAAAATATGTGAATCTTTCTCCTAGATGTTCCTACTTGTTATGGAGCTTTTACATCAATGAAATCTGAATAAAAAGAGTCCTAATGACTAAATATATAGGCTAGAGGTCGTTTAGAAGAGTCCCCAAAACATAAAACTCTTTTGGCTAAAAGATAAGCACAAAATAAAAATCCCGTATCTGCTAATTTGTCACACTTAGAAAGCGTGACTAATTTCGTAACTCTGTATATTGGGTGTTGGGGGAAGATTTTCTAAACACCGATCTCATGCAATCTATTTTGAGAACAATTAAGTCTAAGGCATATTGCGATGCCCTACCACGGATCTCAAGCAACAACGAGTCTTCGTGGTCGTGCGTAGTTGTTTGGAGTGATTTTTGAATTTTTTTTTGTATTTGACTCATTTGGTTTCCATCCAATGCATACATTCCCTTCCACTCAGTTACAAAAAAATTGGTGCTACTTGTTAGATGTTTTTTAGGTTGGGCATGGCCCCCCTCCACTCTGTGTTAATTATGCGGTTGCCACGGTGAGTTGCCTGGTTAGTCCAAGCATGTGCAAACCGATACCGTATAGGCAACTAGTGCTTGTGTATGTAACCAATCATGTTGGGATAGTTATGCTAATTTTGACGAAAAGTCTCCCACCAATTCTCAAAATCATTCACTGTCTCTTTGATGTTGTGTTTCAAACATGCACCTTTTATTTTTTTTTGAACATGAAACAAACATAATAGAAGGGTGGCAAGTGGAAACACCTTTTACACTGTATTTAGGCAAGACTGTTGTTTGTAAAAAACAACGACCCGTGGCAAAGCTTCTGGCTCGTATAGTGACCGCAAATGTTGCAATGCCCAAGCAAAATTCTCATCCTTCTCATTCTTAAAAAAAACGAAGGCAATGCAAAATGATTATCCGATCGACGTGACTCCAATCATCTTGAATAATGGCATATTATAGGTGCAATCAATCACTAGTACGGTCGGGAAGCACTTCACCAACAAACAAGATGTAGGATGTGAGAAAAAGATATCCTCCACAACATTCGTCTGCTCATTTCTCCTATGCCTGTGAACATAGCTCTTCTCTGTTAGTAAATGCATCAACTATTGCATCGCTGTGTGCCCTTGCGTCTCAACATTTTTCATTTTATGCTTTGCGTCATAAATTTTTTAATGGATGAACAATTATATTCCGACCGTTATTTAAATGTGTGGAGTACTTCCTTTGGCCCCACCCCATTGTTAATCATCTCGCTTGCAATGTTCCACTATTTTTGTGAAATTCGCGCGGCATAAGTATGTCCAACGAATGTTTAGATACCTCGTGGTTGTGTAGCCCACAAACAACTTTCACCCCCCAACAACCATCCTCTAGCGGAACGCCTTTCAATCGAAAGGGATAATCACACTTTCTCGTACCAGAACATTGCTTCCTCTTCTTGTCCACCCCTTCATCTTTTATGCTTCCGTGAAGCTCACTGTGTCCATTACAACTATATATGAACAAGTATAACATGTTCATGTCACATATAAAGAAACTAAAACATGTTCATGTCACATATATAAGAAAATAAACTTGCTTCGTCAGTAGTGAATTCAACTGTATGGTCTTGCATAATTGCATTAACATCCAATCCTTCATCTGCTCCCATATCCTATCAAAGTATACAATCAAATGTTAGGGTCCTCCAATTATGTCATACATTAGAAACCTGAATTAATGAAAATTATTTTTTACCGTAAACTGTGTGAAATCTGGGAACATATCACACAAACATTTACCCGTGGGTGATGTTGGTTCTTCAACCGTGCATTATTCACACATATTCGATTTCTTCAGTGAAACACATTTAGTAGAAACACTCGGTAAGATAGTGTTGTCTATATCTTGCCAAAACGAATCATCAAGAATCGAGTGATCTATCTGAAATACAATAACAATTGATAATTCAATAAGAAATATAATACGAATTGATATCAAAATAAGAATTAGGACACGGTTAGAACAAACTGTAAGTGACACATTCACGGTTACATGCCATCGTAAGTGTGAACAAACGACGATTGACAACCGTAAGAGGTGCAACCACGACTACAAGCAACCGCCATACCAATACTTTCTTTAACCTACGATGTTACCCAACCGTATGTTACATCATATGGTGCAAGATAACCTAAAGGTGACTACCATGGTTGTGAGACACCGGGGTATAAAGTTATCTTTTAAAACCCCAATATTGTTTACTGACCACGGTGTCATCCAAATGTGATTGTTTAATTCATAGTAGCATCTACACATATATTATAATTTCGTTAAATTGTGAGTTAATTTTCAATTACCAAATAACATACAGCTAGTTACCACCGAAAGTACTTATCACTTACGGCCTCCCGTCACCGTAAGTACAGTATATCCGTTTTTTTATTCTTTGCTTAGTTTTTTCAGATAGTTTTAGATATTATAAATTATGTAGAGGTGTTTTAATATCTAAAAACCATCAAAGGAGCACTGTATGTTTAACTTTTGGGAAGCTTTAACATCTACTTTTTTTTCTCCACCCATTGTAATGTAGCTCTTTAAACCTTGTTTTCTGTATAAGAATAACTTCATAACAACACAACAACACAAAGCAACAACAAAAATAGAGATTTGGGGACAAATGAACAAGGTGAAAAATTGCTATGTTAAATCGTATGAGGGTTTCTTTCAGTAGAATGTGAAGAGTATGAAATGCTAAGGGTTGTGATGTTTTGGAGTGTGTTATTATTTGTGGTATTTTATTAGTTTGTAATTTTTAGATTGTTTAGATATTTTGATTAATTAAAAAGGTACAACACTTTTGAGTATTGTTAGTAAAAAGTGCATTTAATTTTTATGTAATATTTTAAAGATAATTTTTGGGTGAAATTATCAGCACCCCTCTAGCTTCATTGGGTGGATGCGAAAACTCATCTATATATATGGTCACCATATTGCACGAGAATATCAACATTTCCATCTCCGACACCTCTGTACAACCTTGAATCCATTATCCATATATATAATTAAATCCACTGCTAAATGCCAGAGAGATCGACTTGGAACCGCGTGTGTAAATTCATGAATTCATAAAAGAGAAAATAATTGTTTTTTGGGTCTTAGCGTCCACCAACTGTGAGTCACTTGCTTTTCAGCCTTTCGTTCGTCCTTGTTATCTTAAACTCCCACATCCCGAACGAACTTTGTAAACATTTTAATATACATGAAAAAAAAATATTCTTTAGAATTTTTTTCCTTGCAAATATTCTTCTCTACAAATATTTTCCTCCCCTGAAATTAACTTTTCCAAACACTGATTATTTTTCGAGACACATAAATTTGATTCTCGGTTGTTTTATCGTAGGGGTGATCACTAAACGACTGCACACTTTCATGGATTCTTGCCTAGGAGGGTCAATGTTCTCAAATATGATGATTTTTCTTTTAATTTGGCACAGAGAAATATCGAATCTGTATATAGATACGGATGTACATAGATGAGAACTTGATTACCTACATGTATAAATTATTGTCAACGTTTAGTATTTACAGATTCCATTGTTTAATTAATGTTCTGCATAGTTTTAGGATTGTTTGAAATTTGGATTACAATAGTTTTATCGAAGATGATGCGGGGAAGGAGTGGATAACGAAATTGGTAGGGATGATCAAGAAAGCTTAATGACCAATTAGGGTGCTTTTTAATGTAGATGGAATTCTTGTTGTTTTTAAGAAGGGGTTATGTCTAATTTTTCCATTTGGTCAACATATTGGTCTAATACATCATTCTAAATTATCAACATAATATATATATATATATATATATATATATATATATATATATATATATATATACTAGCGCATGTCCGTCTCTCTAACACGATTTAGCGCAACCCAATTAAAAGTTCATCCCACTATTTGTAGCGCAACCCAATTAAAAGTCCAACCCATTTTTTAGCCCAGCCCAATAAAAAGTTTGGCCCAATTTTTATAGTCCAACCCAATCAAAGCCCAATCCAATTTTATTAGTCCAGCCCAATTAAAAGTCCGACCCAAATTTTTAGCCCAGCCCAATAAAATCCCAGCCCAATTGTTATGCATGTATGTATGTATGTATGTTATGCATGCATGTATATGTATGCTATGCACCCATGCAACACATAAAATATCATACATAAGAAAGCAGAAATGTCATGCATACATTTTCACATCTACATCCCCTGATATATATATATATATATATATATATATATATATATATATATATATATATATATATATATATATATGCGTCACCTAACGGTGCCCCTATAAATTATTACCTAAATTTTAGCCACACTCTCTCTCTTTTCTGGACTCACCGCCAGGTGACACATGCTTGTGCATACTATTCCGCATTTTAAGAGTGCGGACCGAATAAAGAAATTATAGGCATTCTCTCTCTCTTTTTTGGGTCACCGCCAGATGACACATGTCCGGTCCGCACTCTTAAAATGTGGAATAGTATGCACAAGAACAGTACTATATATATCCAGACTCTCATACATACTAAATTTACATAGTTACTCGAGCAAACCTATTTTAATAAAATATTAAAAAAATATTTTTTAGTTGAGTTTTTCTATGTGATACTTAAACATTTTAAGCGAACCATATAAAAAAATAAGTTCAAAATATATATATATTTTTGCTATTTTTAAAAAATCAGTTAAACTTTCATAGCTTTTAAAAATTACGAAAGTTTGACCGATTTTTAAAAATAGAATAAAACATTATTTTGAGTTGATTTTTTTATATGAGTTCATTGAAATATTTAAATATCATATAAAAAATTCAACTCAAAAATACTTTTTTTACTATATTAAATAAATCGGTATATATGAGAGTCTCTCTCTCTCTCTCTCTCTCTCTCTCTCTATACACACACACACACACACAAAGGGAGATTTTTTTTGTCTTAGAGACACGATTAATTAATGTCACTGGCGCGGACTCACATCATTTAATGGATATAGGTCTGCGTCAACGAAGTAACCAATCGCATCTATAAGACATCAAATTTTAATATCTTTAGAGACATCAATTTTTTTTGGATTAAATACCAAAAAGTCCCTAAAACATTTTTTTAATACACATTTAGTCCAAGCTTTTTATTTTGTATCAAAAAGTTCCTTATTCTCTTTTCTTTAAAGGTTCGCGCTAGAGACATGGTAAAGTCTTTTTGCTTATTCTCTTTTCTTTAAAGGTTCGCGCTAGAGATATGGTAAAGTCTTTTTGGCATGGTGAATGACTTTTTGATGCAAAATAAAAAGGGTCGGACTAAACGTGTATTAAAAAAAGTTTGAAAGACTATTTGATATATGCCACATTTTTTTTTCATGCGCAAGTGCTCTTACATAATCTTTTTACATAATCAAATTATTTGTACAACTCCTTTTTTGCAAGTATTTTGATAAGAGCTGACTATTCTTAATTGGATCCATTAAAGCAACTTGCCAAATGTTAATCATATACTCCATCAATTCCAAATTAAAAACTGAAATTTCAACGTCAAACATTAAAAAAAACGTTTTTACATCCAAAATTAACCAAGAGTGAAAAATACCTTTGAATAATAATTGTTCATTTACAGCTATTGTTTAAATTAGAAAATTTTGTAATTTCACCGAATTATATATATATATATATATATATATATATATATATATATAGAGAGAGAGAGAGAGAGAGAGAGAGATGGATATTAATTTGAGATAATTAAAACAAAAAATATCACTAATAATTTGAAACAAAAGAATACAAACTACCGACTTTAAGTTTGCGTTTAGCACCACTAAACCTACATTAATACAACGTTACATTAAAGAATTTAAGGGTCTGTTTGGCTCTTTATTCTGAAAACTCGATTTAAACGCTATTTTTAAATACAGTTTTAAAATTTAATTTTTTGTGTTTATAATTATTTGTGTACATTTGGTAAACTTGTTTTTAAATATAGTTTTTTAAAAATTTGACAAAATTGGCAAAAATGTATATTTATATTATATATAAACACATACATAAAACTTTAATACATACATGATACATGAATGTATACTGTGGTGACAATTATTATGCAACACAAATAAATATGAAAGAGGTAATAACCAAGAAAAGATAAATAAGATGCCAATCGCACAACAACGGGTATACGTGGTTCAGCAAAGATGTGCCTACGTCCACGGTGGTTCAGTCAGTGTTATTTCTCTATATTCTGAAGAATAAGTACAGAGAATACAACTTGTCCTTTGCCCCGGACTTAGGGCTTGATTTATACATGTATATGTTGGTTAGTGGGGGTGATGGGTTCCTCCTTATTAGCCATTTCCCCTCTACATGGGATCGCGCTCCTCCACAACTTCTCCTCATGGGATCGTGGAGTAATTGGATCAATACAAAAGGTGATGGACCTGGGCTTTGGGCCTCTAAGGCGGGGCTACTCGTCCAGGCCTATAATGCTAAATTCAGGGTACCCACAATTGCCCCTAAATTTGTTGGGCCATTTTTATGGGTCCAATGAATTTAAATGATCAGCTGTTATGGTTGATTTCTTTGAAAACTGTGAAGTTGCTTTGGCGGCACCCGCTTCGCTATCCGTGCGGTATGATTAGAATTGAAGGCTTGTTGGAATAAGGCACATTTCTCTTCGTCGCTTCAGCTTTATTCAGCAACCTTCTATCTTCTGAGAACTCTTACGCTTTGTACTTTCTGTTTTCGATCTTTACTCTTGTTGCTTCTTCGCCATTTGACCCGATCTTCTGTCTTGTAAGTCACTCGTGCTCTTTGCATTTTCTCTTTGGTTTGTAGTTTTTCTTGTATTTTTCCAATGGCGAAGATTGGAAATAGGTCAGTAACGGAGTTTAGAAAATTCTACAGTATTCCTGAGTGGGTAGAGATTGAGTGTTGTGCCTCGCCTCCTAGGAACGTTAGGGATATAGGGGATGCACATTGGATTCACGTCCTGTTGCTCTCCCAGGGGGGACTTACCTTTCCCCCTAATGATCTGTTTCTGCACTTCTTTAGCTATTTTAGTATTGTGCCTGCACAATGTTCTCCCAACGTATGGAAAATAGTGAACGACGTGCATAGGATAAATCAATTGTATGGCACAAGGTTAGGGCTTGCTGAGGTCTGCTTTTGTTACTCCTTTTCTCGAACGAGTTCAGGTGTTCTGTACCTTAAGGCTAGGAGCCCTGATAGGGTATTGGTAGTAAATTTACCTGATTCCCATAAGGACTACTTGCAAGAAGGTTTTCTTGTTAGGAATTGGCAACTCTCCCCCCAATTTGAAGGGTTGAGGTCTGAGAGGTTCATTGTTCCCTTTTATGGGGAAGAATATATAGGTAGATGTTATATTATTGTTTCAACCTTTGCTGACTTGTGATTTTTCTAACCTCTCCTTGCTTTGTCTTTCGCAGCGAGGACAAAGAACTTGGAGCCTGCTCTCAGCGAGGTTCGTATCTCGGAACTGGTGAAAGCTTGGAACATCAGGGAACCTTTGGGTGACGGCGAGCATCCTAGGTCTGCTACTTTTTTACTTGAATACAAAAACACAGGTTCTAGCTTCATAGCCCGACCTGTGGATAGTGTTCCAGACTTTGACTCTTTCGAAGAGATTTCGGTTGAGCCCATCCATTTGGACGAAGAAGAGAGCATCTCGGAGAGTGAGCCTGCAGGCGTTGTGAGTAATTTGGGTGCAGGCAGTGCTGACAGTAGCAGTTCTTCTGAAGGGGATTCCGAGGCTCGAGACTCGTCGAGCACTACCAGCAGTTCTGATGAAGAGATGCCACCTAGGAAGAATTTGATCAGAGATGACGATGATGATGATGACGTGCTTCTTTCACAGAGGTCCAAGAAATCGAAGACTGCCTCCGGGGCCATAGCTACTGGTTCTCGGCCTTCTTCTCAGGAGCAAGAGAAGAAGAAGAGAGAGGAGGAGCAGGTGAGAGAGAGAGAGAAGAAAAAGGAGGAGGAGAGGAAGAAGGTTGAAGAGAAGAAGAACGTGGAGGAGAGAAAGAGAAGGGAGAGAGAAAAAAAGGAAGAGAGGAGGAAGATGGAATTGAGGACCAAAACTGGTCAAGCCCTGGTCCCAGTGTCTGCCTTGCCTGAGGGGGCTTCGGTGGCCACCTCTCCTCAGCTTGCCCCTGCGCTGCTCGAGAGAGCAGTCCTCCCTGCAGATCGTGAGAGGGCGTTGGGGTCCGATCAACTGGCTTTGCAAGCTAGCCAGCGGCTCGCCTTGGTAAAGTTTCTCTTTATTCTCAATTTCTTTTAACCAGTTTTGATGGTTTCTTCTTCCTGATCCTTTCCTTGTTCTTTGCAGTTTGTGACCGACTTCGCTGTGCTCTATCGCTCCCGCGACGAGCTGGTGAGAAGGAATGGTGAGCTGGAGCAGCAAAAATCTGCTCTGGTAGCCAGGGGTTCTCAGCTGGAGGCCGATCTGAAGGCTGCTGATGCAGCTCGAGCTTCATCTGCCTTGGCTCTTGTTAATTCTGCTCGCGAGAGAGATGATGCTGTCAGGGAGCTTGGCGAGCTGAGGAAGGCGTATGACCTGGTATGCTCGAGCAAGCTAGACCCTGCAGAGAAGAACAGGGTTCTGGCCGAGCAACTGGAGGCGGAGAAAGCCCAGGCAGCCACTCTGAAGGAAGATTCGTACAACTCTGGCTGGGCTGCTGCGTATGAGGACGTTGAGGTTCAGATAGGCTATATCAGCCGTCTGAACTTCAAGAAAGGGTGGAATAAGGATCTCGTGGCTGCTGGGGTGGACGTTGCATCCCCCCTCTTTGACGAGCACGATCCAGGGCCAAAGCCAGTCGTAGATGAGGACCCAGCCCCAACTGCTGAAGGCACCAATCCTGTCTCTCAGGCGACTTCTACTGATGCTCCTTTGGTCGAGAGGGCAGTGGACACCCCTGCAGAGGGTAATTCCCCTGCTGATGCTGATAAGAATAAGGGTCCATCCACCTCTGGGCCACCCGAGGTTGCTAATTGATAGCGCTTCTTTGTAATTTTTTCTTTTTTGATCTGATGTAACCTCGTTCATTATCAATGAAAAGACTTCATTTTTGTTTATGCTGATCTCTTTCTTTTCTCTTTCTTTTACTTGTAGTTGGTTGATGTGGATGACTATATTCCTGTTACCTCCCAACTAGGTAGGACTCTTGGTCCTAATGCAAGCCCTGCAGTTCGCCAGGCCTTTGCTAGGCTTTGCAGGTTTGCTAAGTCAAGGAACCAGAAATATAAGGATCAGTCCGAGCTAGTGGCCAAGTTGAAGGACAGGATCCAGGAAATGGAAGAGATCGGTGCTTCAGTGCAAAAAGAAGTTAGCGAGCTGAGAGCAAAGTTACTGGAGGCCACCGAGATCAACCAAGTTGGGGAGTTTCTGTAGCGGGAGAATGAAGACCTGAGGCGGGAGGTCTCGAAGCTTAAGGAGCATTCGCCGAGCACCGTTTCGGCAGTCCTACAAGGCTCTTCTTCGTCGCGAGCTGCTCGGCCTCCCCTCCCGCGTGCTGGTAGGAGCGCCAGGGGTAGGAATAGGGAAGTCGAGGAACATCGTGAGAGGGAAATGGAGGAGCTGCGTGACGATGTTCGGCGAGCTTACGTGACTGCTGCTGGGCTCCAGAGGGACGTCACCCGTCTCTGGCATTTGTTCAAGAACGATCCTCAATAAGTGTGGTCTGATGGCTACGATCAAGGCTGGCTGGAAGCTCCGACGAGACTATCAGAGTTTGAAGAGTTATCCTTCATCAGGGGGTGGTTGAGTGCCCTCAAAGAGCTGCAGGTCCCGAGGAACTCGACCCTGTGGTATCGACACGAGATGTCCTCCTCTACTCTGATGCCCAACCCATTCAGGCGGGATGATCGATGGATACCCATTAATGCTATTCCCAGGCGATTATTGGAATTAGACGTAAATGAGGTTGTGGAGGAGCTCGCCCTTGCTCCTGATGATGGAAGGAGAGCTAAAGTTGCTGATTATCTTGCTCGGAGGCTTCCACCTTCTTGAGATTTTGTTTTTAATTATTGTAAATGCTTTGGGCGAGCTTCGCCGACTAAACATGTACTATCATTGTTTGTAAATATAAAAGATTAATGAAAAGTTCGAGTTTTGGGCAATTTTGCCGACTAAACGTGTTCATTCAATCCTTTTATATTTTTGCAGCTTCACAATCCTTTTTATTTTGTCATGTGAGTGTCCGCCCAGTCCAGTATAAGAATACCATTGTGCCCTCCCTTTACCTTTTAGGTCGTGTCGTCACACTCCCTTAGGCCTAAGTAAGGCAATTGGCGAGGACACACCTGGTATTGGATGTCTTCATCCGGTCAGGATTTTGTTTAACCAAAGTAGGTTTGATGCCTAAGAATACTCTGTAAGGCTTCATATATTGCCATGGGCAATGCTAAGAGGTCTGTCGTGCTTCATGACGATGACCTGAGGAGGGGTGTTCCCCTGCTATGTCGACCATTCTGCCTGTGATTTGAAAGGGATGTGCAATAAGATATAATTGTTACTTTTTAGAGAGTGATCAACCGAGAGATTTTCATTGGTGAATTGAGAAATAAACTGTCCTTTCCCATAATGAGTACAATAAAAAATCTAACAATAGAACTCCTAAAAATAGAATTTCTTGAGATTAGCTGCGTTCCATGCTCGTGGTATCTCTCTGCCCTCCATCGTTTTCAAATGATAGGCACCTTGCAGGTCGTCTCTAATTATCTTATAAGGTCCTTCCCAGTTCGGGCCCAGTTTACCGTCTGATGGCTTCACTGTGTTGCCCAGGACCTTTCTTAGAACATAGTCCCCAACTTCGAATTTCCTCGGATTGACCCTTTTGCTGTAATGCTTCGCGAGCTGTTGCTGATAGCTCTCTAGTTTTACTAGGGCAAGTTCCCTGCTCTCGTCGGCCAAGTCGAGTTCAGTGAGCAAAGCCTGATCGTTTTGACCCTGCTCGACAAGGTCGGATCTCATTGTAGGCAATCCTGCTTCTAGTGGGATGACTGCCTCCATACCATATGCTAGTGAGAATGGCGTTTCTCCTGTGGCTCGCCTAGGAGTCGTTTTGTACGCCCATAGGATATGCGGTAGCTCGGTTGTCCAAGCGCCTTTGGCTCGCTCTAACCGCTTCTTCAATCCAGTTATCACTGTCTTGTTGGAAGCCTCAGCTTGTCCGTTGCTTTGAGGGTAGGCCACCGAGCTGAAGTGGTGCTTGATCCCGTGTTTGTCGCAGAAGTCCTGAAAAGGGCCACTCTCGAACTGTGTTCCATTGTCAGTGATGATGGTTCTAGGGATCCCGAATCGAGTGATTATATTTCTCCATATGAACCTCATCATGTCAGCATCTCGGATGTTTGCCAGTGGTTCTGCCTCGATCCACTTGGTAAAGTAATCCGTTGCAACCAACAGGTATTTGCGATTGCCGACAGTGGTGGGCAGTGGTCCCACGATGTCCATTCCCCACTGGGCGAAGGGCCAGGGACTGGTCAGGGATTTTAACTCGCTGGCGGGCTGGTGGACCATGGGAGCGTGAAGTTGGCATTTTAGGCATTTGCGGACATATACTGCGGAGTCCTTTTGCATATATGGCCACCAATAACCTTCCTTCATTGCTCGGAAGGCTAGAGACCTTCCTCTGACGTGACTCCCGCAGATTCCTTCGTGAAGCACTGCCTTGACATCGCCTGGGTGGACGCATCTAAGGTAGGGGCCGAAGAAAGATCTTTTATACAAGTCGCCTCCCGTGGATAAGTGAAAGCGAGCAGCTTTGACTCTTATCTGGTGGGCAGTCCTCTTATCCTCTGGGAGCGTTCCGTTCTTTAAATAGTCTTTCAAGGGATCCATCCAGCTGGGGACTGACTCTAATTGGAGTATTGGTTTTGCCTTTGTCAGCTCGCAGTTGGGGTAAATGCTTGGGCAACTGAGGAAATCGATAGGGATGATCCTTTTAAGGCTAGAATTAATTGTCGAGCTCAGGGCTGCTAAGGCATCAGCGTGGCTGTTTTGCCCCCTGGGAAACTGTTGGATGTTGATCTCTTCAAAGTTCGTCATTAAGTTTTTTACCAAGGAGAGGTAGGCTGCCATTCTCTCATCCTTCGCGTTATAGTCTCCACTTATCTGATTGGAAACTAGTTGCGAATCTCCGAATACCTGCAAATGCTTTGCTCCCAGAGTTTGCGCCTTTTGGAGACCTGCTATTAAGGCTTCGTATTCTGCTTCGTTATTGGAGGCTGCAAATCCCAGCCTGATTCCTTGCTCGAGGACTGTATTTTCTGGAGTGATGAGAACAATTCCTACTCCTGCCCCCTTTGAGTTGGAGGCTCCATCAACGAATAGTTTCCAGCTTTCCCCTACAGCCTAGTTGTTTTGTTCTGTTGGCTTAGGCTGGTCGAAGGGTTCTTCGCCTGTGAATTCAGCTATGAAATCAGCAAGGATTTGACCCTTGATAGCTGTCCTTGGTTGAAATTGGATGTCAAATCGGCCGAGCTCGACTGACCATTTAGACAGTCTGCCCGACAAATCCTCCTTCCTTAGGACAGCCTTGAGGGGGTGTGATGTAAGGACGATGATCGTATGAGCTTCGAAGTAATGCTTCAGTTTCCTCGAAGACATTACTAGGGCGAATGCGAGCTGTAGGTAGCGCTGCTCGGCGTCTAGTAAGGTTTTGCTCGCGTAATAGACTGGATGTTGGATCCCTGTAACTTCACACATTAGCGCTGAGCTGACAGTATGGATGGATACAGAGAGGTAGAGGTACAAAGAGTCCATTTGTCGTGGTATGACAAGCAGCGGTGGGGAGCTTAGGTAGGACTTGAGCTCGTCTAATGCTCGTGAGCAACCTGGGGTCCATTCTACTGTTTTGCTGCCCTTTAAGAGTTGGAAGAAGGGTTTGCATCTCTCGGAGGATTTAGAAATGAAACGATTTAGAGCAGCGAGCATTCCAGTGAGCTTCTGCACATCGCGGATTGTGCGAGGAGGTTGCACTCTTTTGATTGCATCAATCTGGTCCGGATTAGCCTCTATGCCTCGCTTGCTGACCAAATACCCAAGAAACTTTCCTGACTGGACATCGAAGGAACACTTGCTCGCGTTGAGTTTCATTCGGTACTTCCTGAGGATTTCTAAGGTACTTGATAGGTTCGAGAGGTGATTTTCCTTCTTCTTTCTCTTGACGAGCATGTTGTCAATGTAGACCTCCATTGTGTCTCCCATTTGATTCTTGAACATTTTAGTAACTAGCCGCTGATAGGTTGCCCCTGTATTTTTTAGCCCAAAAGGCATGACCTTGTAACAGTATAAACCAATCGTCGTGATAAACGCCGTTTTGTCCTGATCTGGGGCATACAGGGGGATCTGGTGATACTTTGAGTATGCGTCCAGAAAACTCATTCATTCGTGATCTGCGGTGGCGTCTACTAGTTGGTCTATTTTCGGAAGAGGGAAGCTATCCTTGGGGCAGGCTTTGTTGAGGGCAGTGAATTCTATGCAAACTCTCCACTTCCCGTTGCTTTTCGGAACTACCACTGGGTTGGATAACCATTTGGGGAATTGCACTTCCCGTATGGACCCTGCATCCAGCAATTTTTCGACTTCTTTTTCTATTGCTTTGGCCTTCTCGGGAGCAGTTCATCGTGCCTTCTGCGCTATTGGCTTGAATGTGGGATTGACGTGCAACCGATGGCAGACCATATTGGGATCGATTCCTGGCAGCTCATAGGGTTCCCAAGAGAAAACATCTATGTTGCTTCTGAGTAAGGTTAACAAATCCTTTTGCTCTTGGTCAGTGAGTGAGGTCCCGATCAGGAAGACTCTGCTGTTGTCGCCTTCTTTAGCCATCACTTCTACCAGGTCCTCTACAACACGCTCGGAGGGGAGGAGCCTGGTCTCTTCCACTCCGGGCCTTCCATATTTTAATTGCTATTTGGAAGGGATTGCACCTTCCTCCACTTTCTCGCTGGTTTGAACGGCTCTTTTCTCTGGCTTTGGTCGGATGGCCGCTATGAAGCACTTTCTCGCCATCACCTGGTCGCCATGTATCTCCATCACTCCCCGCTCGGTGACATATTTGAGTTTCTGGTGGTAGGTCGAGGAGACTGCCTTCATTGCATGAAGCCATCCCCTGCCGAGGATGGATTGATACGGTGAATCGATGTCGACCACCAAGAATTCGATCATTTTGGAAACATTTCCAGTGCGCACTGGCAGTACTATCTTGCCCAGAGGCATGGTCATCTTCCCAGCGAAGCCGACCAGAGGGACAGTGGTTCCCTTTAGGTCGGCGATGTTCAACTTCAATTTCCTGAACAGGTCAATGTACATTACTTCGGATGATCTCCCTTGATCGACGAGCTGCCTGTCGATATCAAAGTTGGCTATCCTGAGTGTAATAACTAAGGCATCGTGATGTGGGGTCCTTACTCCCACAAGATCTTCATCCGTGAAAACAATATGCTTGTTGTAGTTGATGTCCTCTGCTCGCCGACGTTTTACTGCCTGTGATTTTGCTGGATCAATCTGAAAAGCTTGCATCACCGCTGTCAGCTTCTTTACCTCCATTCGAGCTGAGTTACCCTGGATTTGCTTAACATCGGATACTCCGTGGATTACTGCGAATTCGTGTCCGGCGTCGTCTTCCAATACGTTGTCGGGTTTTGCCTCCTTGTGGACAGTCACTCTCTCTACCTTCTTTTCCACAAAGTCATTCAAATGTCCGGATTGGGCCAACTCCTCGAGGTGGGACTTAAGAGCCTTGCAATGCTCGGTCTTATGCCCTCCCTCTTTGTGGAAAGTGCATCTTAATGCATTGTTTCTTTTCGAGGGGTCTCCTCCCATTTTCCGGGGCCATTTGACGAACGAATCATCCTTGATCTTCGCGAGAATTTTGTAAATTGGTTCTTTGAAGACGGTGTTGACCGCCTGGAATGATTTTGTAACGTCAGGGTTCCCTCCGCTTTTGGAGCCATTCTTGCCCCCACTCTTTCCTCCTTTTTTCTGGTTCTCAACTTTCTCACTTCCCTTGGTAGTGAGCTTGGCTCGACCGTTTTCTCCTATATTAAGGCGTGTGACATCTTCCACCTTTGCGTATTTCTCAATCCGGGCCATGAGGTCGTCAATGGTCGTAGGTTCCTTCTTTGTCAAGGACTGGTAAAGGAGGGAAGAGCTAGGTAGCCCAATTTTGAATGAAGCTACTGCCACTTCTTCCGCGCAGTCCTCGACCTCGTTGAATAACTCCCAGTACCTCTTCGCGTAGTCTCGGAGTGTCTCCTGAGGTGTTTTCTTCATTGTTAATAGAGCATCCATCCTTTTGGGATGGGATCTGCTGGTGATGAACCGGGCCGTAAAGAGCTCGGCCAGGGATTTGAAAATTCGGATGGATCGGTGAGGGAGTTTCTCGAACCATTTCTGGGCCACGTCGTGAAGGCTCGAGGGAAAAATACTGCACATCAGTGCATCTCGGTGATTCCAGAGAGTCATAGCCTTCCGGTACTGCCTGACATGATCAATGGGATCAGTCTTCCCGTCGTAAATCTTGAACCTTGGAATGGCAAACTTTTTGGGAGCCTCTTCTTCTTCAATTTCCCTCGTGAAGGGTGATTTCATCTGGGTCTTGAGGGCTCTCCTGGCGAGTTCTCTGGTCGACCTGGTGCCGCGGTGAGCTGGATGTTGGTCCATTTCTCTGCGGACCAGGTTCCGTATGCTGTCGTCGCTGCGAGCAGGGCTCTGGTAGCGGCGAGCTTTTCTTAGTTGTTCGCGGAGGTCGTCGTCTGAGTCGCCACCTTCGTACCCTTGATATTGCCGCCTAGGGCTCCTTCCTCGGCTGCGAGATTTGCTCGCCTGAGGGCTAGGAGTGCGATAGGGGCGTCTCCTGGTATCAAGACGTAATTCCTTCTCCAGTTTTTCCAGTCTTCTTTTCAAGCGAGCATTCTCAGCCTCATATCTGCGAGAAGACTCCCTCTGCTCGTGGAGCCTTGCTTCGTATCGTCGATCAACCTGGATATCTGCGTGGACCTTGCTGGTCCTTGACTCTCTTCTGAGGCTGGCCTTTCTAAGCGAGCCCCTTGATCTGAACGTCGGACTTCAGACCTAATCCTGCGAGGAGCAGGTGGCTCCTGAATATCTCCTGCTTGAGGAGCGTTGCTGCTGTGACCAGACATCTTAGATTTTTTCTCGGCGTGGGCTCTTCTCAGGGAAAGATGAACGCTTCCCACAGACGGCGCCAATTGTGGTGACAATTATTATGCAACACAAATAAATATGAAAGAGATAATAACCAAGAAAAGATAAATAAGATGCCAATCGCACAACAACGGGTATACGTGGTTCAGCAAAGATGTGCCTACGTACACGGTGGTTCAGTCAGTGTTATTTCTCTATATTCTGAAGAATAAGTACAGAGAATACAACTTGTCCTTTGCCCCGGACTTAGGGTTTGATTTATACATGTATATGTTGGTTAGTGGGGGTGATGGGTTCCTCCTTATTAGCCATTTCCCCTCTACATGGGATCGTGCTCCTCCACAACTTCTCCTCATGGGATAGTGGAGTAATTGGATCAATACAAAAGGTGATGGGCCTGGGCTTTGGGCCTCTAAGGCGAGGCTACTCGTCCAGGCCTATAATGCTAAATTCAGGGTACCCACATATACATACATACATACATACATACATACATACATACCTCATAAATTATATACATGTACATATAATATCATGTATTTTTATATATATTTAATGAGATATGTTAGAGAGTTTAACTATACACACACACACACACACACACACACACATACACACGCATGAATTGATCTATGTAATGATATTGCATGTATACTTCACAATAAAATTATATACATGAATTGATAATATTTTTTAATACATATGTAATATATGTATATTTTATATTATTCAATACATTAATAATACATATATGAAACTATATATAAGTATCATGTATTCATTCATATTATTATTTAACATATGGATCTTAATATATTATATAATTTAATAATATAAATATACGTAATTTTGTGTATGTGTGTATATATATTTTTTATTTATAAGAATTGCACATATATTAATGTATTACATATGTATATTATATATTAAGGTATAAATGCATTGAAATATTAAAAATGAATAATTCTGAGTTGAAAAATAAAAAACGGAAGTTATAAAATACCCTTTTGCTGTTTTAAGAAAAACTTGATTATAACACAGAAATATTATAATTCAGTGTTTAAAAACACATTGCCAAACACAATTTTTTATCAAATTATATTTAAACACAAAAAACAGAATTATAATTACAAATCAAACACGCCCTAAGTTTATCTTTTGTTGGGTTGGTGATTAAAGGGGTAGAAAAATCAAACAAGCCCTCTTCCGATTATATTTTTCATTTTGTATTTGAGGTAAAAGGCAAACAAACTTGTTTAGCAATTATTGATTGCCGAAAATAACAGCAGCGTGTAAAGCCGTTCTACCATAGGGGCCATGTTGAGATGGCCACGTGAAATGTATCAAGATTTTATTCACACACTCGTCAGCTTGATTGTGTGGATGCCAAAATTCTGGCTCTCCTTTCGTTAACAATTTAGTGTCACCTTTGATGTTCATCCTCATCCTACTTGAAAGTAATGGACAATATCTTAATATCTCATTCACCCACTCTGTTTTGCCAAACTGGGCTGCGATATGAAGGACGGTATTCTTGTTTTGTGGGGAACCATTGCTTAGCTTGCTTCCACATTGGAGGCTAATGCATATAGGGCCTGTTTGGTTGTTCCCAAAATTATAAATTAGTCCATTTAAAATTAATTCATTCATGAATTTCCTTATTATTAGTGTTTGGTTACAAGAATGAACAAATTCAAAAATGAACCAATTCATGTTGATTCACAAAAACTTAAATTAGTTCATTTCACCAAAAGCTTGAAATTGCACAATTTATAATTACAACATGAATCTTAAATACACCACTCCCATAGAGTACCTCTCACTATACTACTCTCTCTCTCTCTCTCCACACACACACACACACACACACACACACACACACATCAAAAGTAAATAACTCAATTTTCTTTTCCAAATACACTACAAATTAGATTTAAACCCATTTAAAATTAATACATCGACAATTTATTCATTTCAAATTGATCAATTTATAAAATTAAATAATTTATGCAACCAAACAGGCCCATAGATTCGGTGTACAATGATGTTTTACTCTCTTTATCCATAATGATATGGGTACAAAGTAACTTCATAAAATCTTCACAAAAAATAGTACTATTGGTATCCTCGCGGGACTTCATATCATAAGAAAATATTTAATAGGTAGGTGAGAGAACAAGTGAAATCCACGTAAGATTTTGTGAAAGTTTTTATGGAGATTTTTGTACTCATATCATTATTCATATTTTTTTTATAGATTATGTACTTTTAGAACTTAAAATAATATTTATTACAGATATACGACAACAAACACTTCGTTTTCATTTTTAGTCCCTATTTTCAAATTCAAGGGACACGTGACATGCTGTGATTGATTGACGTTTTACGTATATGGATTTGCGCCAGCGACTTTATTAGAAAATGGAGACTAAAACTATAAATAAAATATTTGTTGTCCTACTAGTTTTTAACACACCCGATGCGTCGGTGAATTAGAAAATTTACGTATAAAATGTTTAAAGAACACACACACACACACACACACACACACACACACACACACACACACATATATATATATATATATATATGTATATATATATATATATGTATATATAGGAAGGGTCACCTACATCATGATGTATACATCACACCATACATCACATCTAGTTCTAGGCTCTAAGAAACTTTTTTTCCAAAATTTTTATTTTTCTCTTGAAATTAACCTTCTAATCAATCCATATTCAGAAAATTAGGTCAAAATATATTTTGTAGCTATTTTTAAAAAAATCACAAAAAACTGCTAGTTCAGAGCCTTATAAATAAGGTATTTTGAGCACTTTTTGTGAATTTTTTTAAAATAGTTACAAAATGTATTTTGACCTAATTTTTTGAACATGGGTTTATTAAAAGGTTAATTTCAAGAGAAAAATAAAAAATTTAGAAAAAATAATTTTTAAGGGGCTACAACTAGATGTGATGTATGGATGATGTATAGAGCATGTAGGTGACCCTTCTCCTATATATATATATATATATATATATATATATATATATATATATATATATATAAACACACACACATCACTGCTCTTGTGCGGACTACTCCGTATTTTAAGAGTGCGGATCGAACATGTGCACCTGACGGTGAGCCCATATAAGAGAGAGAGTGTGCCTATAATTTACCCTATAATTTCTAGGGTCACTGCGTGGCGACACATGTCCGGTCCACACTTTTAAAATGCGGACTGCTCCGCACAAGAATAGTACTATATATATATATATATATATATATATATATATATATATATATAGAGAGAGAGAGAGAGAGAGAGAGAGAGAGAGAGACTCCCGTGCGCACTAAGTTTGCACAGTGCAAGTGCACACAAATTTTTTTTAAGCATTAAAAAAAATATTTTTGAGTTTATTTTTTTATGTGATATTTAAACATTTCAATGGACCCATGTAAAAAAAATCATCTCAAAAAAACTTTTTTTCTATTTTTAAAAAATGGGTGAAACTTTCGCAGCTTTTAAAAGTACTTAAAAGAAGCAAAAGTTTGGCCGATTTTTTAAAAATAGTAAAAATAATTTTTTTGAATTGATTTTTTTAAAATGAGTTCGTTGAAATGTTCAAATATCACGAAAAAAAAATCAACTCAAACATATTTTTTTTACTATTTTAAAAAAATGATGTGCAAACTTAGTGTGCACATGAGCGTGACTCTCTCTCTCTCTCTCTCTCTCTCTCTCGAGAGGATCACGAGTGGACCAAAAGAATGGACTTTTTAATGGACTTAACAAAAAACACTAATAACGCATTAAGTTTAATTCCCATAGTTTAATTGGTCTGCGCCAGCAGCACCTGAGACCCAAGACCCCACCTTCACCCTTTACCCCCCTACCCCCCCCCCCCCCCCCAGCATACCCATTTCAGCCACACCACCAACCTTCACCCCCCAGCACAGAGGCCTTTCCGGCCAGACCACCGACCTTCACCCCCCAGCACCCCCACCCACCCACCCCCCCACCCCAACAGACCCATTTCAGCCACACCATGAACCCAAGCTGATGCCAACCTCCATGGCAGTCCTCGAATCCAAAACCCAATACCTGATCTTAAGCCAAAAATCATCCTGAACCCTCTAGACTTAGTCAACCCATCAATCCGTCCACCAACTGCCATAAAATCCGGCCAAGACCTCTGCCATCCAACCTGGACCTGCTTAATCCAATACCCGAGCACCAAAACCCACCTCCATAGCTGCCTTTAAACCCATACCCAACAGTCCCGTTGGTTAGGACCACCATTCAACATCCACCCCCGACCACCTGATATGGCCACCATACCCAAACCCAGACATACCTCTCTAACCCGGCCTCTCCTCCTGCCTGCTACAAGCCTATACCTGACACACAACTTATACCAAATGTTTTATTTAATGTTGTTGTTGTTGTTGTTGTTGTTGTTGTTGTTGTTGTTGTTGTTGTTGCTGTTAAGTTGACAGGTGGGGTTGGGGGTTGGGGGTGTCTCGCCGGAATGGTGCGTGGGTAAGGGGTAGTGGTGAAGGTGGGGTCTCGAGTGCCGCTGGCGCGGACCAATTAAACTATAGGAATTAAAATTAATGGGTTATTAATATTTTTTGTTAAGTCCATTCTTTTGGTCCGCTTGTGATCCCCCCCTCTCTCTCTCTCTCTCTCTATATATATATATATATATATATATATGTATATATATATATACTTCTACTCATTTTTAAAAACTAATTTTATTATTAAAATGTTTTATTAAGCAAATCACATTAGTATAGAAATACCCACCAAAGAACTCTACCTTATACTCCATAAAGGTCAATAAATAATATAAAAACACATACCCATGTATATATATAGATATAAGTATAACTATAAATATATAAAATATACCTATAGTATGTACGTCGATTAACAAAGTCTCAAAACCACACCCTCTTATCTTATCTCTATTGCTATCTCCCTGTTTTTTCATGGATATCTTCTCTCTTTTTATCTACAGTTTTGCTAGTGATTTTCATTGATGGTTGTGCCCAGTGATGGAGGCACTGTGTAAGCTGGGTGGGCAAGTGCCCCACCAAGAAAAAAAAATTAGTTTAGTATTTTGGAACAAAAAATAAATATAACGAAAGAGGGGTCTAAAGTGAAATAAAAAAACTTAAGTTATAACCTAAATCTAAAACTCATTTTAGCTCACATTTGAAAGAGAGCGCTCTGCTCACACCACAGCCCGGCAGCCGCACCTCACCTCCTCACTGCTTCCGCTTGACTCTACCACTCAACGCAGCCAGCCACCACCTTCTTCCTCATCCTCCATTATTAGGTAAGTTCTCATCCCTTCCTTAAACCTCCTAAGATTTTTTTTATGATGGAAACAGAGCTAATTTTTTTTTCTCCACCATTGTTGTATGATTAAAATAGAGCTATTTTTTTGGTTCATTGTCTACTATTTAGGTTTGTTGTTTAGTTTAGATTTGAGTTCATTATTTTTTCCCCAAAAAATAAATTACAAGTTTGTAATAAAAATAAAAATTATAGTTGCTTGATATGTTGTTTATAATTTAAATAAAAATTAAACTTGCTTTGTCACTATAATTTAAATAAAAATTAAACTTGATTTGTTGCTATTTAGATTTGTTGATTATAAATTAATGTTTGGTTGGTGAGCTAAAATAATTTTATATTTAAACTTGTAATTTCAGTTATGGAAAATTATTATAAAAGAACTCGCGAAAATGTGGTGCCTCCAACGGAAAAAATCGATGCCCAAAAGGAACCTATTCCAAAAAAGATAGTCGAAGTCGGATTCAAGTTGATTTGTCAAATCTTCCTTCTGATCCGAGTTTAAGGCCACAAATTTCAGAATATGATGCGAACGATCAAAACAAGATTAGACGAGCATATTTGCAAATGGGTCCTTGTCAACCCTATACGCATTTATTTCCTCAAACAATGTCTGGAAGCAAGGCTCGTCGTTTCAATGTAGCATGGTTCACTCAATTTGGGAGTTGGTTGGAATATAGTGTTAAGGAGGATGCTGCATTCTGTTTGCCTTGTTATTTGTTTCGTCCAGAGTCTGTGGACAGATATCAAAGTGATGCTTTCGTTAGAAGTGGATTTCATAATTGGAAACAAAAACGAAGACTCCAAGAGCATCTTAATAGTGATGCTCACAATGCGGCGTATATGAAGTCTCGAGATTTGTTGAATCAAAATCAACATATTGATGCGATAATTGATAACCAATCGAAGGAGTGTCGGGATAAGTATCGTTTACGACTGGTTGCAACCATTGATGTGATTCGATTTCTTTTACGGCAAGGATTATCTCTTCGTTCGCATGACGAATCAGAAGGCTCAATGAATAAAGGTAACTTTCTTGAACTTTACAATGGCTAGCCAATAGGGATGCAACGGTTAATAATGTAATTCTTAAAAATGCTCTTGGAAATCATAAATTAACATCACCGGATATTCAAAAAGATGTTGTAAATGCCATTGCTAGTGAGATTACAAATGAAATATTAAAAAATCTAGTGGGGGAACCATTTGCAATTTTAATTGACGAAGCTTGTGATGTATCGGTTAAAGAGAAAATGGCTTTTGTTGTGCGTTATGTGGACAAAAGGGGTTTTGTGATGGAAAGATTTGTGTGTATGGTACACGTTCCTGACACAACATCTAACTCACTTAAAGCGTCACTTGATCAATTTTTCAACAAACATAACTTGAGTGTCAAAAACTTGCGTGGTCAAGGTTATGATGGGGCAAGTAACATGCAAGGAGAGTATAATGGGCTTAAATCACTTATTTTGAGGGAGAATAAGTCAGCATTCTTTGTGCATTATTTTGCACACCAACTTCAGTTTGCACTTATTCATGTCGTAAAAGATCTTAGGTATATTGATGAGTTCTTCTTCTTAGTTAATAATTTAGTGAATATTGCGGGGGCATCATGCAAGCGTCGAGACATTCTTTGAGAGAAGGAAGCGGAACGAATTTTTAAGCAACTAGAAAGTGGTGATATATCAAGCGGTCGAGGGTTAAATCAGGAGACTAACCTAAAGCGGGCCGGTGATACCCGTTGGGGATCACACTATGGTACATTAATAAATTTGATTGTTATGTTTGGATCCGTGCTTGATGTTCTTGCAGATTTGGTGGAACATGCTACTGATAGAAAAGGTGAAGCCTTAAATTTAATTAAATCAATGCAATCTTTTGATTACATATTTACCTTGCATTTGATGAGGAGTGTACTTGCAATAACCAATGAACTTTCCAAAGCATTGCAACGAAAAGATCAAGATATTGTAAATGCTATGACTTTAGTGAGATTTTCCAAGAATCGTATGCAAAAAATGAGAGATTGTGGGTGGGATCATCTATTGGTGGAGGTTTCTTTTTTTTGTATGAAATATGGTATATCAGTTCCTAATATGGAGGATAATTTTAGTCTTTTGGGAAGATCAAGGCGAGGACCGGAGATAACTGATTTACATCATTATAAAGTTGACTTGTTCTACCTTTGCGTAGATAAGCAACTTGTTGAGATTAACAACCGTTTCGATGAGGTGAATCTAGATTTGCTTATATGTATGTCATCATTTGATCCGAGTAACTCATTTGCTTCTTTTGATATAGATAAATTGGTTCGTCTCTCTGAATTTTATACTGATAATTTCTCAGAACAAGAACGTATTGTACTTCGGGATGAGCTTGAGTTGTATGAGTTTGATATGAAATCAGATGGGGACTTTCTAGAAGTGGAAGGGATTAATGGTTTGGCTAAGAAGATGGTTGCGAAAGGAAAACACATTGTGTATGTTTTAGTCTATAAGCTTCTAAAATTGTCTTTAATTCTTCCTATTTCCACTGCTACGGTTGAGAGGGAATTTTTCGCTATGAATATTTTGAAAACTGATCTTCGAAAACACATGGGGGATGGTTGGTTAAGTGATAGTTATGTGACATATATCGAAAAGGATGTATTCGATTGTATTTCTAATAACGCAATTGTGGATCGCTTCCAGAAGATGAAAAGCCGTAGAGGGAGATTGTAGAATTGTTTAAATCTAGTATTGTGTATTTTGACAACTTTCTACTTTTGTATGAAGATTTCGAGATATGTTTATCATTTTTTGAGCAATGAATTGTTATTGTATTCAATGTTTTTTCCAGTTATAAGTGGAAAATGTACAAATAAGCCCCAAAAAAAATTTTCGGGGGCGGTAGTCCCCGAATCCCGTTAAGTATTCGTGCCCCACCATTACTAGATTCCTGGCTTCGCCACTGGTTGTGCCGTCATGGGTTCCAACATTGGTTTGGCGGTAACTGAAATATAAAAATACATACCCATCTATATGTATAAATATAAATATTAATATATAAATATGAATGCTCTTGTGTGGACTAGTCTGCATTTTAAGAATGCAGATTGAACATGTGTCATCTCACGTTGAGCCTATAGATTATCGGTTAAATTATAAACACTCACTGTCTCTTTTATGGGGTCACCGCCAGGTGACACATATCCTGTCCGCTTTCTTAAAATGTGGACTGATCCGCACAAGACCGATACTGAATATATAAATATATCTAAAGCATGTATATTGATTAATAACGTCTCAAATTTTAATTATTTTCCACTTCCATTCTTTATTTTTTTTTCTACTTCCGTTCTTGGACGGCATCCCTGTGCACTTCAATCTCTTTTGGCCCTTTAACTTTCCTCCTCGACTGCCATCTATTCTTCCTTGGGTCAATTGAATCTTTCAACATGAACCTCACTCTAGAAGACAAATTCATGTTGTCTGATAACTTTTCCATTATATCGAAGTAGGCATCCATGTGCTCCTTGGCTTTAGGATGATCAATAGTCGTATTTTCCACTTTCATTATTTTATTTCAAATTTACACCAATATGTACTTCTTTTTTCTCTAGATCGACATGAAAAACATAAACGAAATTTTTTGGTTCCAATAATATCATCAATAGGAAGTATTACTCAATACCTCTAAACCATAATAGAATTAAGAAAAAAAAAACAAAAAAAAAATACCTCATTGTTGTTAAAAAAAAGAAGAAGAGCATTATCTGAACAAATCTGTATTTTATAATAAAGGGTAGCAAACCATTAGTTTTATATCGGAGAGAAGACTAAGAAAAACTGATTAGCAGTATATAGATGCGATGGAGAGAGAGTCGGTGAAAAGCACTTGGATTGAAAAGGCTGAGTTATGAGTAGGGGTGTGTTTCGGCCGGATCGAATCGGAATAGGGGTGTTCAGAAAATTTTTCGAAAATTTCGGAATTTTACATTCCTTTCCAAAATCGGAAAAATAAATTTCGGCAAATCAATTTCTTTTATATGTCGGCGACTTCAGAATATTCGGAATTTTCCATGTCGGTAACACATATTAGAAATTAACAAACAAAGGGTGTCAAAAATTCTAGAAATTAACAAACATAAATCTGAATAAACTGAAAAGTTTCAACACATTTAATTTAACACATTCAACACTGAAATTCACACCATAAATTAACACAGAGGTAACCTTAAGTTAACACAAAAAAAAGATATCTTATATAAACAGAGAGATCTGTTTATACACATCAACCTTCAACTGAATACACTCTCAACATTAAAAAATTAACAGCTAGAGATGTAATATATGTGTACACTCTCAAAAATTAACAACTGAATACACTCTAAAAAATTAATAGCTAGAGATGTATTAATATATGTGTACACATATCAACATTCAAAAAATTCATACCAATCTTGAATGCCTAACAATCGTGGTATAGTGAGAAATTAACAACTAGACATGTGAGTTGTGTTAACAACTAGAAATTAACAACTATCCATTTTAGATCCATACCTGAGTGCGCCGTGGTATAGTGAGCTGTGTTAACAGATGAGTGCGACGGTCGTGAGTGCGCCGCCTCAGGTGAGTGCGACGGTCGTGAGTGCCTGAGGTTTCCGGCGTGAGTGAGAGGGGTTATCAACGGATCTGCTGAGGCGTTCGGAGGAAGGGTGATTGGAAGAGAAGAGGGTTAGAGTGAGAGAGAGAAGCAACCATCGTGTGATTTAGGTTTAGAGAGTGTTTAAAGTTAGTAACTTAGTATATATATGGGTATAAATTAATGGTTGTGATTGGAATAAATGGACGACCCTGATTAAACTAAAAAAATGAACTTTTTATATAAAAGGGTAGTAAAAATGATAAGTAAAAACTTATTAAAATAAATAAAAATATTATTATTTCGGAAAATATTTTGGATAAATCGGATCGGCGTGATATCAGAATTTTCGGATCGGAAATTCGAAACTTTATATATGATTTCCAATTCCATTCCAATTTATTTCGGAAAATTCAAAAATCGAAAAATTAAAAATGATGCCGAAATCGGAAAATTTCGGATCGGAAATCGAAAAATTCGAAAGTTCGGAAATAATTAACACCCTTAGTTATGAGGAAAGGAGAGAGATTGTTAACTTTTTTTTTGGGTGAAGAGAAGTTGAAATCAGATGGGTATGTATGGTGATGAAGTGATGAGAGAGAAAGATATAGCTAAGGACACGTGGCATAAATATGTGAGGAGACTCCGTTTTCAAATACACTAGTTTTTAGCGTACACGATGCGTGGGGGCTTTAAAAATCTTGTTGTAGACGTGTAAAAGCACACTTCAATTCAATTATAATAAATAGATATAGGGTTCTAAGTTTTAAAAAATAGACCTTTTTATCTTATGCACATCAACAATTAGAAACATTCAAACATATATAAAAATAAAAGAATAACCTAGATTTGTGTAATTACTAATCAAATATGTTGAGGCGTATACCACTATAACATATACACTTTGTAAAAAATTCGAATAATCTTGATTTTTTTATAGATGTTAATCAGATTTATTGATAAGTATACCACTATATAGAATTAATTTTTTAAAAATAAAGTATCACATATATCTTTGTAAGAAAAATAAAATTAACCTTGTGGTGAGAGAAGAGATATAGGACGAAACTTTTGGCCTTTTGAAATTTATAGTCTACCTTATGAGATAAATTTATTTTGGGTGTTTAAAGGGGAAAAAGGAGGAATGTGAAGGGGTTGGTAACAATTCTATTATTAATTTCTTTTCTCTCTCATAATGAATGAGGTTGCCACATGGCACATTCACATATGGAGACACCATTTTTAATATTAGATATTAGTAGGGGTGGGCGCGGTCCGATCAGGTCCATTTTTTGCTTATTTTTGGGACCGGACCGAATATTCGGTCCTAAATTTTTTTGGATCGAGACCGGACCGATTAATTCGGTTAACCTATTAATTCGATCCTGACTTTTTCGGTTCGGTCCGGGTTAAAATTCGTTCCTAGCCCTATTTTATATATATATATCTTTTATGAATGTTTTTATTTATTGTTCTCACCAATATATATACAAAATTTTTAAAAATAATAATACTCGATACCCCAAGTGATATTTACATGGGTTTTCTTAACTCAAACAAGAAAAATGTCTATACATATATAAAATGTTCTAAATTAAATTCATAAGTTATACACATTAATTCAAAAACTATATATAAGAAAAACAATAATATTATTTTTATTATATATATACGAGAATCGGTTCGGTCCGGTCCAAACCGGTCTTTTAATATAGTGGACCGCGGACCTAATCGATTTAATCGGTTTTTAGTTTGTGGGGATCGATTTTCGGACCGGTTTCAAAATAACCTTAATTTTCGGTTTGGTTCGGTTCGGTCCAATCGGTCCATTCGGTTCGGTCTATTTTTTATCCACCCCTAGATATTAGATATATTAGATTAGATTAGATTAGATATATTTAGATTAATTTATCTAATAAGAATGTGCACCAAATGGAAAAAAAATTGATGTCTCAGAGACATCAAACTTTTTGATATCTTGGATTGTGATTGGTCAATACTGCTGGCGCGGACCCATTTTCTTAAATGGCTTGGGTCCGCGCCAGTGGTATTGACATCCCACAATCCAAGACATCAAAAAGTTTGATGTCTCAGAGACATCAAACTTTTTTTTCGCTCCAAATACATTAAAATTTTCTACATACACTAAAAGTACAACACTTATGCACCTTCTTGTTGTAATTTCTTGGTGCACATATCATTTGCCACATGTCAATAATAATCTTTAGCAATTTTAATATATATATATATATATATATATATATATATATATATATATATATATATATATAGAGAGAGAGAGAGAGAGAGAGAGAGAGAGAGAGAGAGGTTCTCACGCATACCCTAGTTTGCATCCTGCTGGCGCGGATCATTTTTGATAAAATAGTAAAAAAAAAAAAAAAATTGGCCTAATTTTTTTTATGATTTTTAAACATTTCAGTAGGACCATAAAAAAAATTCAGCTCAAAATGAATTTTAGTCAATTTACCCTTAAAAATAGAGGCACTTTCTGGTTTTAATTACAATGAATTGATAGTTAAGGGAGTGAGTTTGTCGGATAATTTTTTAAGACCATAAAACCACCCTCCCACCACCACCACCACCTCCATACCAAGCACCACTTAAGGTCAAACTACTTCCTCTATCCTCCCTTCACCACCATCACCCACCTCTCCTCTCTCTGTGAAACTTCCAAACACCCTTCTCCCTCCTCCACCACAACTTTATCCGCCATTTTGGTTAACAAAACCAAAATCGATTAAACTCATTCGACAATTAAACCCAAATTTATTAAACAATTTAACCCAAATTGATTCAATCGAAATCAATTCGGAGATTCAACCCAAATCGATTCAACCTCGGATCGCGCGTGTGTGCACTTTTGAGAGAGAGAGAGAGAGTCGTGGTAAAAATCTAACTACCTTACTCGATTTTATGCAGTGGGTTTGGGGGGATTCAATTTTGGGTGGTGGTGATGGTTGTTGAGAGCAATGGTGGTGGTGGTGGGAGAGAGGGGGGGGGGGGGGGGCAACTAGATGATAGTTATTGATTGTGTTAGGCGGGGTGTGTGTCATAGATAAAATGTTGAGTTTATTTATGTATTTTGGATTTTTCTAAATCTTTGAAGTATTCATTTATTTATAACTTTAGGTGCGTTTTCTTGGGGATTTAGCTAATAAATCACTTAACAGTCTATTTATATATGATCAGTCAAAACGATAATCTTGTTGGTATCTTAAACCCATAATTTTTTAAATTAATTACCAATAAGTCCAAACGATACAATTACACTTATTAATGCAGATACAATTGCAATTGTAACTCTATCTATATTAATAAGTATACTTGTATCTATATTCATGTATCTACATTAATAATTGCAACAAATGTAAACTTATTGAAAACTGATTTTAGCTTGTCCTTATCGTTAATTTTTAAAGAGTCTAAGGATTTATCACCACATTTCCCAGTTTTCTTTTCATCTTTCATTTTTAATGATTTTTTGTATTTTGAAATTATTAATTTAAAATGTCAAATGGGAGTAAAAGTTGACAGATTTTTTAAACTATTTTGGAAAAAATCTAACTTTTAAATACAAATGTGTTGAAATCAAAAATTGAAAATTAATAATGCTCAAAGTCGAAATTGTTGGATAATACATATGCAAAGATAGAAATGTAACTCTTTATACATCACAGTATTGTAGACTTCAATACAATAATGTAACTTCTGAATAGATTCTGGAAAAGTTCAAGGCGTGATGCCACTTTCCTAAAGATAGTATTTTCCCCACACGAATAGCTTCGGTATACAAATGGGAATCCGCAAATCCGTACTCAAGATAGAATGAAGCAACTTGCACTGTATGCAACTTATATATTTGAAGATAGCCTTTGGATGCAGCAGCGAAGAACAGTTAATCAAGTTCTTATTCTATTTATGTGTACAAAACACAATAAGATAATTTATATTTCCTGAAAATTGTAAGAGAGTAATTGCAAGGGTTGAAAAATTCGTAACTTGGTTAATCTTAATTATGTGCAATTTCGAAATATGGTGCCTTTATTTATAGGAAATGAAAGGCTTTATCTTAGGGGTTATGACTGTTGAGTTTTAACAGTCTTTACTTAATTCTGAAATGGTATGACTATTAATTACCAACAGTCTTAAACCATTTCCGAACAGGTACAGTAATACAGAAACGGTTTTACACGAACCCACCAAAAAGTGAATGCGCCCAAGCTACCGCGATCCGACCTAGATGAATCCCGACAACCCGTTACCAGTGCGGGCACGCGACATGTGAAGTGAAAAGTGCGCCACTAGAGCCTCTACAGCCCATCGCCCCGCACACGCGCGCGCGAGCGCTTGCCTGTGCGTATGGTGCTTCACACCACTTTGAAGGTCTCTTGAATAACCTCTTAAATGTTAGATGAAGTAACTCTTCATCTTTCACTTCAATTTATTAAGTGCACACGTTCTTAATATTTTTCCAATGTGAGACACAAAGGTTGCCCATTCCTTTTAAAGCTTTGCTTAGTGCGTATCACTTAGCTTTACTCATTTTCCAGTATGGGGCACTCTTCCTTTTATATTGGGTTACCTTCCCACTTTTCTGCACACACTTTCAATGTGGGACAAGCTTTTAAGTTTTTACTCCCAAAGGTCTAACTCACTTATTTTAAAAATTCTCCAACATTCCTCCACCATTTTCAAAAATAAGTTTTCTAAATCTTTGATTGTCTGTAAGACTGTATATAAGTACTGGTGTCTCACGATTTGAACCAATACCCTATGAATATTCATCAAGGCTAACCACGAAAGTATATTAGACTTGTATTTGAACTATTAATCCATTTTGATTAGCCAGATTTGTCTACACACACAAATTTTTTAGTCACTGATTATCCATATAAGCCGACACATGTATTAGGCCTTGTGTTTATACCTTGATTTCATGAGTGCTTTAGAGTTAAGCCCAATTCTCATAGGAAGTGGCACCACTTCCACACTCATATAAGTAAACTATCATAGGTGTCCATGTAACCTAAAACACCATAAGTCTATTAAGATAAAATGCATCTTCATTCATTTATTCATTACATGTACTAAGCACCTATCATTGGGATGTTTAATTTATAGTGCTTACAGCCACGTCATATGATGTACTTTAATCATTGAACTTGAGACTTGAATATATCAAGTTTCATGTTAAGTTACTATTAAGAGTGATTAGTGTTAATGGGCTTTAGTCCCATCCCTAATGATGTCTTGGACACCAGTCTTCTTGCAAGATCTTTTATAAAAGGATTTGATAAATTTTGACTTGGTTGTACATAATTCACTGTGATTACACTATCTGTAATCATTTTTCTGACATAACTATATCTCAGGCTGATATGTTTAGATTTCCCATTGTACTCTTTATTATAAGCTCTGGAAAGTGTAGACTCACTATCACAATGTATAGATATTGGAGACATTGGTTTTGGCCAAACTGAAATTTCAATTAATAAATTCCTCAACCATTCTGCCTCTTTACTAGTTGCAGCTAATGCTACAAACTCAGCTGGCATAGTAGAATCAGCTATACAAGTTTGTTTCTTTGATCCCCAAGAAACTGCTCCTCCACCAAGAGTGAAAATCCATCCACTTGTTGAGGAATGATCCTCCCGCTAAGTTATCCAACTGGCATCAGAAAACCCTTCTAATACTCAAGGATATTCACTATAGTATATACCATAGTCCATAGTTCCTTTTAAATATTTTAATATTCTATTGACATCATGCCAATGTAATAAACTAGGATTACTAGTATATCTACTTAATTTACCAATAACATATGCAGTATCAGGTCGAGTACAAGTCATGGCATACATTAAACTACCAATTACTCGTGCATATTCCAATTGTAAAATAGTTCTACCAGTATTAGGGATCATCTATAGCTGTGGTTCAAAAGGTGTACTAACAGGTGTGCAATCAAACTGATTAAATTCCTTTAAAATTTTCTCAACATAATGAGTGTTGATGTAAAAAACTAGATTGCTCTAATTATTCAATCACAGATAAATAAATAAGACAAAGATTTTTAAAGTGGTTCGGCTAGGAATAAAGCCTACGTCCACTGTTATGTTATTGCTGAGTGTTTGTGGAATTCTTGATTACAAGTTCTCTCAAGAAATTCCGGGTCCCCTTGAATGAGGGAGATACAATGTATTTATAGCCCTGAGGCTTACATATGAAAGGGTGGTGCATTAAATGATATACATATGAAAGGTCCTTGAGGCTATCATCTGAAAGAGTGATACATTAAATGATATACATATGAAAGGGTAACTCATTTAATGTTCTTCAAGCGTGTGCGTCAAGATGATAAGTAGTCAATGAACAGTTTTGAACTGTTGGTTATCTGGCAATCAATGCTGTGGTCGAGATGCAGCTCGAACCGCCTTAGTTGCTCGTCGTTCAGGAGTTCATCGGAGCGCTGGAGTTCCTCGGAGTGTTGTAGTTCCTCGGGGTATCCTTGTTGCTCGGAGCGAACATGACTTGGTCGGGGGAAATAAACTTCCTCGTCGGGGGAAATAAACTTCCTCGTTGTTATTGTGCCATGTAGATTGACACGTGTCTTCTTATTATTGGTCCACGTCAGTAGATTAAATTTGGTATCAACAGAAGCCCCCAATGCTTCATGCTTGATGGGTTACTTGAAACGATGGAGTATTTATTCTGCAATGTTGCACGGTGCTCGTGAAATTCTTGATCTACCTTCTTGATTTGTTCAACATAAAGTTCATTATCTCCTGGACGAAGTATGATGCAGGCTGATCGATGGTTGCTAATCTTTCTTTAGAGGAACTCCGTGTGCTATGTATCACCCCTGGGAATTTGGATGCAGCCATGCCATAGTATGGAACTTGTAGCTTGTCATAATCTTCAAGTATGTTGATTGGTTTGCCATTCGACCAACTGCTTCCTGTGTCGAGCAACTGAGTACTAACTTCACGTGCTTGATTTTTCTGATTTATGCTTATCTGAATACTTTATCGAGTAACATATAGCTTTTGAACCCAACTCTTCAATCTGATTAGTACCAAGCTAGTGGTGGACTTCGAAACATTTTCACATAAATTCTTCTTCATTATTGGTTGAGACAGTATTAGCAAAGATCTCAGTGCTATAGATGCTGATTTTGACTTCTACCTCTGCTCGGGGACGAACAAGAGATTCTCGGGGACTAACAAGTGATTCTCAGGGACGAGTAAGTGTTTCTCGGGAATGAGCTAATGCTTCTCGGATAGATCATCTGTGATGAATATCAGAATGTTGAAAGATCTTAACTTCATAAACTCCCCTTATATTTTAGATGATCCTCCTGCTGGCGAGGAACCTGTTTCAAAAGTAGAAGGAAAAGAAACCAATAGAATAGGAATCTCAATGTAATAGTTAGTATACATTTTCATTCTCAATGTATTTTGTTTTTTGGATGAAAGACTTTCATTTTTATTCGCAATCTTAATTGCTATTGTCTTGTAAATATCGAACACTTTACATTTATGCATATGTATAACAATATTGTGTTGTTCATCGACCAACTTAGTAATAAAGAAGTTACAAGTATTAGTAACGTTGCTCGATCGCTTAATAATAAAGTAATGAGTATAAAAATGTTTAAAATTTTTCCAACCAACCAAGGTTGTTAAATAATGTTTGTCGACCAACTACAGTTGATGGAAATTTATCCCCGACCAGCCATACTTGGTTTAATTTCAAATATTTTCATAAAATGTGCCCGACCAACTAAAGTCAATAATTTGTCCTCGTCGACCAACTACTGTTAGTGGGTTTTTATCCCCGACTAACCATACTTGGTTCAGTTTGAAATATTTTGTTCTTCGAGGAACTTTTTGTAATAATCTTACCTCCCGACCAACATTAGTTGTAATATGAGAGTATATTTTTATCTTACCAACCGTAATTGATCATGCTGGTGTACACCTCTTAACCAAAGGAGTAGTAGTTTTTTGGCTCCTTAGAGCTTTTGGCTCCTTAGAGCGCCTCCTAACCAAAGGAGTATTTTTTGGCTCCTTAGAGCTTTTGGCTCCTTAGAGCGCCTCCTAACCAAAGGAGTATTTTTTGGCTCCTTAGATCTTTTGGCTCCTTATAGCACTTTTTGGCTCCTTAGAGCTTTTGGCTCCTTAGAGCACTTTTTGGCTCCTTAGAGCACTTTTTGGCTCCTTAGAGCTTTTGGCTCCTTAGAGCCAGGAGCACTTTTTGGCTCCTTAGAGCACTTTTTGGCTCCTTAGAGCACTTTTTGGCTCCTTAGAGCTTTTGGTCCATTAGCTCTGAGGATATCCTGGCGCTGAATGAACCTTCAAAATGTTTGACTGATGATAATAGGCAACAAACTCCTCGTTTTTAAATTGTGTTCCATGGTCTGTGATGAAGGCATGAGGGAGACCATATCGGCAGATGATGTTCTTCCAAACAAATTGGTACACCTTCCTTCTCGTATGTCATGTCAATAAGTGGCTCAGCTTCTATCCACTAAGTAAAATAATCTACTGCGATGACGAGGTATTTGAATCTTCCTCGAGTCGTCGGCAATGGTCCAACCAAATCAATCCCCACATGGAAAATGGCCAAGGATAAATGATGGGTGTCAACAATGTTTGTGAAATTCTTCGGATGGAGGAAAAGCATTGGTACTTGTCACATTTCTTGGCATAAGCTATACAATCAGCTCTCATCGTCGGCCAGTAGTATCCCTGCGTCATCACCTTTTGCAAAAGTGTTCGTCCTGCTACATGGGCTCCACAGGACTCTTCATGGATCTCTTTAATCAATTCACCTCGGAGGGATGTACACATCTTTGCAAACCTGCCATAATTCCTCATCGAGCAGCTTTAAACTTCCATTTCTTGGCAGCGAGCTTATCTTCCGAATACCATTATACCGCGCAGCTTTAAACTTCCATTTCTTGGCGGCGAACTTATCCTCCGAATACCATTAATTAGTACATACCGAGCAGCTTTAAACTTCCATTTCTTGGCAGTGAGCTTATCCTCCGGTAATTGTTCCTCCTTAATATATGCTCTGATAGGATCCATCCAAGATGTTCCTAAATCAAGGGTAATAATATTCATCGTCAGGTCTTCATCTATGCTCCGACTTTCTAATGCTTCAATTGGTATCGTTCTTCGCAGCTCGATACGAGTAGATGATGCTAATCGGGCCAAGGCGTATGCTCTCACATTCTCCGTTCTTGATATTCTTACCAGTTGAACAACAACAAACTCTAATACCAACTCCATCACCTTTGCTTGATACTTGATCATCAATTCTCCTTTGGTTGCATATATTCCCAACATTTGATTTACGATCAATTGAGAATCACTGAAGACAATAACCTGCTGTGCCTCCATAGTATTTGACAAATTAAAACCTGCTATCATGTCCTCATACTCAATCTCATTATTAGAAGCTTTGAATTAGAAACGTAGGGCGTATTCCCTGTCGACCTCATCTGGGCTGTTCAAAACGATCCCTGCCCCACAGCCTATAGTGAAAGATGATCCATCTACATATAGCCTCCATATAGGCAACTTGTCTTCTAATTTCTGGTCTGACAGAGTTCCTCGGTGGAATACTTTTCGCTTTCTTTCATCATGTCCTGATACTTCTGAATACACCTCTTGAATTTCGATATACCTCCTGAACTTCAATATTCCTCCTGAACTTCAATATACCTCCTGAACTTCAATATTCCTCCTGAACTTCAATATTCCTCCTGAACTTCAATATTCCTCCTGAACTTCAATATACCTCCTGAACTTCAATATACCTCCTGAACTTCAATATTCCTCCTGAACTTCAATATTCCTCTTGAACTTCAATATACCTCCTGAACTTCAATATACCTCCTGAACTTCAATATTCCTCCTGAGAAAGTGATTAGTCGGGGTTGAATTTGATGCTCGACTGCATGATGATATAAGAATGTGCCACCAAATGAACAAATATATCTGTAATAGAAGCCCCCAACTGTGGAATGTGAACTTTGAATGAGATTTATCGACCAATACCAACCGGAGTTGGATTTTATCTACCAACCGGAGTTGGATTTTGTCTACCAACCGGAGTTGGATTTTATCTACCAATCGGAGTTGGTGGTAATTGATAATGAATGATGAAGACTTCCTTGGAGCTGACCAACAGATTGTTGGGAATAAGATAATATAAATGCTGGAGACCTCCTCGGCGCTGACCAACAGATTTGTTGGGAATAAGATAATATAAATGCAGGATACCTCCTCGGCGATGACCAACAGATTTGTTGGGAATAAGATAATATAAATGCAGGATACCTCCTCGGCGATGACCAACAGATTGTTGGGAATAAGATATAATATAAATGCAGGATACCTCCTCGGCGATGACCAACAGATTGTTGGGAATAAGATAATATAAATGCAGGATACCTCCTCGGTGACGACCAACAGATTGTTGGGAATAAGATAATATAAATTCCGGAGATATCCTTGGAGCTGAATAAGATATAATAAATGCTAGAGACATCCTTGCTGAAATGAGAATAGAATATGCATCCAAATAGATATAAAGAATAATTAAAAATAATAAAGTGCCTCGCCGATCCGTCGAGGTAGAATCATATAATGCCGAACAAGAATAAGATCTTTCAGAACATAAGAATATGGCCGAGAACGTTGTCAGGCCTGAATATAAATAAGAATTATCCGAACGAATGTTGTAATTCTCCTTAAAGCTGAATAAGTATCTTGTCGAGGCATAATTGCAGAATGCCGAATAAGAATAATATTTTCCAGAACATAAGAATATGGCCGAGAACTTTGTTGGGCCTGCATATAAATAAGAATTACCCCGACCAACTATCCGTTGGGGGTGAAATATAATAAATGTTATAGTTCTCCTCAAAGCTGAATATGATAATAAGTATCTCGCCGAGCTCCATGTTGTGATGAATATAGAATATGAATCCCAATGGATATATAGAATCATTTGTGCTGGAGCAGATATCTGGGCCTGAATATAAATAAGAATTACCCCGACCAACTATCCGTTGGGGGTGAAATATAATAACTGTTGTAGCTTTTCCTCGGAGCCGAATATATATAGAGAGAAGAAATTTTTCGAGCTCCATGCTGAGATAAATATGAATCCGAACGGATATAGAATAATTTGTGCTTAGCATTCGTCGGCATTGAATCTTGTGCCTGTAAAAATTAATAATTTGCTCTACCATATGTGTAGGCTGAATTGATTAGTCATGAGAATAATTTACTCATCCAATCAATATATGATATGTATCAGCATAAAAATTTCAAAATATGAAATAATATGTTTTATGCCAAATGTGTGTGAGATGGACAAATTATTATCAAATATGCATCATAAGTAAGACGTAAAGTTTTTTTTGTAAATTTATTTAATCTCCAACAACCAATCAGGTATTAGTTGCTGTTTAAAAATATTTTTGGGGTGATCATAAGTTAAAAAGACTTAAGCCCCCTGCTTGTCCCCAAGCCGAACTCGTGTTTAAAGAAATATCAGGGGTGCTTAGCATTTTTTTAATACCCCAAGATTCTACTGCTGCCGACAAACGACATGGATGTTGCCGACCAACATTTAAGGATATCTCAAATTATAGAATATATGGTTGGATGACCAGAATATCTCGAATCTTTAGATGAAAAAAATAACATTCAATGTAAAATTTAAGCCTTAAGAATGTTAATTAAATAAATATATAACCCACTAGATCGTGTGATTTCGTCAAAGAAACCTTGTGATGTGATGAAGGAGGGGCCAACATATCAAATTTGTGCCCAAAGTCTTGATATGGTCATGATTGTTTTACTGATCCTCTTTTACAAGAGGTGAGTAATGATTTTTCAGGTGAGAGAAAATTATTTTTTTATATTGATCCCTTCCTATTCCCAATTTGGAGAGATAAAAATATGGTGAATGATCGAAATTATTACCAAATTTATATAAAAAATCAATCAATTTGACTTTATTGACATAGATGGAAGATGAACCAAATTAATTATATAGTTCATAAAAATGAATGCAAAGAGTCTCAAACTTGTGAATGCAAAGAGACTCAAACTTGAAGAGAGAGAAAATAGATCTGGGTCATGATTTCCATGAGAAGACTTTTTATTGTCTTTAACCTTTTCCCATTCTTTTATTAAAAGTATGATGGGAATTTGAATAGACATCAAAGATCTTACAAAATTTATTTCTAAATCAACAATGAAAATTATCAAATCTTATCATCGTCGTATATATTGGTATATGTAATCATTTAAAATATTTATTCCATGATATAAAATTGAAACTTCAGAATCAAGCAAAAATTTATGATTTATGAAATCCATTATTTTTTAGATTTCTAAATAAGGATGAATCTAACAGTTATGATTTAAAAATCATGATATGCAACAATTTGCAGATAAAAATTGGACAATTAATTTATGCATATAAACATAAAAATCATGATTGAATCAAAAGATGTATGTATAATTGATTATACGTAGAGAAAATAAAAACTTAGCTTTTGGTGGAGAACAACGCTTGTAACACGTTCCCACAGACGGCGCCAATGTGTTGATGTAAAAAACTAGATTGCTCTAATTATTCAATCACAGATAAATAAATAAGACAAAGATTTTTAAAGTGGTTCGGCTAGGAATAAAGCCTACGTCCACTGTTATGTTATTGCTGAGTGTTTGTGGAATTCTTGATTACAAATTCTCTCAAGAAATTCCGGGTCCCCTTGAATGAGGGAGATACAATGTATTTATAGCCCTGAGGCTTACATATGAAAGGGTGGTGCATTAAATGATATACATATGAAAGGTCCTTGAGGCTATCATCTGAAAGAGTGATACATTAAATGATATACATATGAAAGGGTAACTCATTTAATGTTCTTCAAGCGTGTGCGTCAAGATGATAAGTAGTCAATGAACAGTTTTGAACTGTTGGTTATTTGGCAATCAATGCTGTGGTCGAGATGCAGCTCGAACCGCCTTAGTTGCTCGTCGTTCAGGAGTTCATCAGAGTGTTGTAGTTCCTCGGGGTATCCTTGTTGCTCGGAGCGAACATGACTTGGTCGGGGGAAATAAACTTCCTCGTCGGGGGAAATAAACTTCCTCGTTGTTATTGTGCCATGTAGATTGACACGTGTCTTCTTATTATTGGTCCACGTCAGTAGATTAAATTTGGTATCAACAATGAGATTGAGTGAGAATTATATTTTTATCTTTCCTTATTATTCTCATTCATAATATGACATCAGCTACACCCATATCTTTCATATCAAATTTAGAAGACAGAAAACTCTTTGTATTATTAATTTTTTCTAAATCAGTACTTAGAATTAACATGTCATCCACATATAAACAAATGATCACACCTTTGCCATTAACAATTTACTATAAACACACTTATCAGATTCATGAATGGAAAATAATTTACTATAAACACACTTATCAGATTCATGAATTTTAAAACTATAAGAAATAATAACTTTATCAAATTTTTCATGCCATTGTTTAGGTGCTTGTTTTAGGCCATATACGGACTTAATTAATTTACATACTTTATGTTCTTGTCCAAGCATAACAAACCCTTCAGGTTGTTCCATGTAAATTTCTTCTTCTAAGTCACCATTTAAAAAGACAGTTTTCACATCCATTTGATGAATTTCAAAATTATATATAAATGCTAATGCAATTAAAATTCTAATAGTAGATGATTAGCAACTGGTGCATAGGTATCAAAATAAGCAATTATTTCTTTTTGTGTAAAACCTTTAGCCACCAATCTAGCGTTGAATTTATCAATTGTTCCATCTATTTTCATTTTCTTTTTAAAAATCCATCTACACTTGATAGGTTTAGACCCTGGAGGTAAATCTACTAACTTCCAAGTTTTATTTCCCATGATTGAATCCATTTCATCATTTATAACTTCTTTCCAAAATGCTGAATCTACAGATTTAATTGCCTCACTCAAAGTTTGTGGGTCTGTTTCAACACTAAGAGTCAAAGCAAATTGATTACAAGGCGTGTCTCTATTTCCTTCAAGAAGATAGACAACAAAGTCGGGACCAAAACTTTTTCCTTTTTTAGGCCTTTTACTTTTTCTAATCTCTTCTTGTTCCACTGGTGGAGTATTAGGTAATTGTGAAGGGGCGTTTACTTCTTTTTCATTATTTATTCTAGAAATAGAAGAAAATCTTTATTCATAAAAAAATTGCATCTCTAGATTCAATTATTGTATTTACCTCAATAGAAACATTAGGTTCACTAATCAAAAATCTATAGGCTTTACTATGTTGTGCATAACCTATGAAAATATACTCAACTCCTTTGCTTCCTAATTTCTTTCTCTTAGTTTCAGGTAGTCTTACAATAGCTCAGCAACCCCAAACTTTAAGATAACCTAAATTAGGTTTTCTATTCTTCTATAATTCGTAAGGAGTTTTCTTATTATCTTTAACAGGTATCCTATTCAGAATATGACACCAGTTAAAAGTGCTTCTCCCCAAAACCCTTTACCTAAACAAGAATAAGAAAGCATAGCGTTAACCATTTAAGTTAGTGTCCTATTTTTTATTTATGCTACTCCATTTTTTAGTGGTATATAGGGTGCAATAACTTCATGTATAATACCCATATCTTCACAAAATTGAGGAAAATGATATTCATTACCTCTATTCGATCTAATACATTTTATTTTAGTATCACATCGATTTTCAACTTCATTTTTATATGTCTTAAATCTATTAAGCACATCATCCTTAGAGTTTAAAAGATATATAAATGTAGCAAAATGTTTACTACCACCTCTAGTAGGTGTTCTATGCAAATCAAAAGCATCACTATGTACTAATTGCAACAAAGATGTAATTTTTTCTATTTTTGGAAAAGACAATCTTGTTATCCTTATTTGCATGCACATTTTTCACTTTTCTTTAATATCGTCCTCATATTTAGGAATTAAATTTAAATTAATCATGAAATGTATTTTCTTTGTATTAACATGTCCTAAACGACTATGGTATAATGAAAGACAATCAACAATATAAGCAGAAGAATCTTTTCCATTGATATTGAGCTTAAACATGCCCTCATACAAATAACCTTTGCCTACAAAGGTACCATTTTTAGTCAGAATAATTTTGTCTGACTCAAATACAAGCTTAAAGCCAAATTTGTTAATAAGACTTCTAGAAACTAAATTTTTTCTAACATCAGGAACATGAAAGACATTGGTGAGACTAAGGATTTTTTCGAAAGTGAATTCGAGACCTATTGTCCCTTTGCCTTTAACCGCAGAAGTAGAAGAATTTCCCATATATATAACATCTCCTTCCACAATTTCATAGGCAAAGAACAAGCACTTGTCCTTACAAACATGCCTTGTGCCACCATAATCAATCCACCAAGAGTTATCTTCTCCAAGCATATTAGCCTCGGATATCATAGCAGCAAATTTTTGCTTTTTGTCTGATGTCCCTCCTTTTTCCTTTAGTTTCTTGAACTCACGACAATCCTTCTTGAAGTGACCTGGTTTGTTGCAATGAAAACAATTTCCTTTCTTCTTTTTGTTTTCTTTTGAATTATTTGAAAAATTCTCCCACTTGTTATTTTTTCCATGATTGCCATATTTTTACTCCTTTCCTTCCTCCACCACGTGGACCTTAGAAACAGAATTTTCCCATTCCTCTTTACCACTTAGAATTTAAGACCCTTGTTCAATTCTTAGATAAGTCTTTAATTCTTTAAGTGAAAGATCTTCTTTTTTGTGTTTGAGTTATTTCTTATAATCTTTCCATGAAGGAGGAAGTTTTTCAATTATGGCAGAAACAACTATATTATTATCCATATTAAAATTTTTAAACTTGTAATGATTTAAGATGCGTTGGATGTTCTGAAATTGTTTTAGCACAGGCCTATTATCATGCATTTTAAATCTTAAAAACTGACCGATAAGGAACTTCTTACTTGTACAGTCTTCCGTAAGATATTTGGTCTCCAATGTGTTCCATAAAGTTTTCGCTGTCCCCACATTTTGGTACGAGTCGAAAAAATTATCAGCAAGTGCATTGAGAATGTGACCACGACACAGGTAATCATTGGTCTCCCATTTTGTGCGTTGCCTCGTCTGTTTTACGTTTTCATATTCTTCTTCATTTGGTTTCGGTTGTGACAAGACATACACAATCTTCAATATTTTTAGAAGAAAGTGAACATTTTTCTGCCAACGTAGAAACTTACCACCACCAAAACTATCCAAATTGATAAATCCTTCAGTTATTTATCGAAGTTATTTGGAAGAGTCTGCCATTTCTAGAAATACTGTATTTAGATTGTTGGATAATAAGTATGCAAAGGCAGAAATGTAACTCTTTATATATCACCATAATGTAAACTTCAATACAATAATGTAACTCCTGAATAGATTCTGGAAAACTTCAAGGCGTGATGTCACTTTCCTAAATACAGTATTTTTCCCACACGAATAACTTAGGTATAGAAACGAAAATCCGCAAATCCGTACTCAAGATACAATGAAGCATTTGCACTGTCTGCAACTTGTCATGACATATATTAAACTACCAATTACTCGTGCATATTCCAATTGTGAAATAACTCTACCAATATTAGGGATCATCTATAGCTGTGGTTCAAAAGGTGTACTAACAGGTGTGCAATCAAACTGATTAAATTTCTTTTAAATTTTCTCAATATAATGAGATTGAGTGAGAATTATATTTTTATCTTTCCTTATTATTCTCATTCCTATTACGACATCAGCTACACCCATATCTTTCATATCAAATTTAGAAGACAGAAAACTCTTTGTATTATTAATGTTTTCTAAATCAGTACCAAGAATTAACATGTTATCTGCATATAAACAAATGATCACACCATACCATTAACAATTTACTATAAACACACTTATCAGATTCATGAATTTTAAAAACATAAGAAATAATGACTTTATCAAATTTTTCATGCCATTGTTTAGGTGCTTGTTTTAGGCCATATAAGGACTTAATTAATTTACATACTTTATGTTCTTATCCATGCTTAACAAACCCTTCAGGTCGTTCCATGTAAATTTCTTCTTCTAAGTCACCAATTAAAAAGGCAATTTTCACATCCATTTGATGAATCTCAAAATTATATATAGATACTAATGAAATTAAAATTCTAATAGTAGATGTTCTAGCAACTGGTGCATAGGTATCAAAATAATCAATTCCTTCTTTTTGTGTAAAACCTTAAACAACCAATCTAGACTTGAATTTATCAATTGTTCCATCTATTTTCATTTTCTTTTTAATAATCCATCTACACTTGATTGGTTTAGACCCTGGAGGTAAATCTACTAACTTCCAAGTTTTATTTTGCATGATTAAATCCATTTCATCATTTATAGCTTCTTTCCAAAATGCTGAATCTACAAACTTAATTGCCTCACTATAAGTTTGTGGGTCTGTTTCAACACTAAGAGTCAAAGCAAGTTGATTAAAAGGCGTGTCTCTATTTTCTTCAACAAGATAGACTACAAAGTCGGGACCAAAACTTTTTCCTTTTCTAGGCCTTTTAATTTTTCTAATCTCTTCTTGTTCTACGGGTGGAGTATCAGGTAATTGTGAAGGAGCGTTTACTTCTTTTTCATTATTTATTCTAGGAATAAAAGAAAACCATTGTTCATAAAAAAATTGCATCTCTAGATTCAATTATTGTATTTACCTTAATAGAATCATTAGGTTCACTAACCAAAAATCTATAAGCTTTACTATGTTGTGCATAACCTATGAAAATACACTCACGCCTTTTCTTCCTAATTTCTTTCTCTTAGTTTCAGGTAGTCTTACAATAGCTCTACAACCCCAAACTTTAAGATAACCTAAATTAGGCTTTCTATTCTTCCATAATTCGTAAGGAGTTTTCTTATTATCTTTAACATGTATCCTATTCAGAATATGACACGCAGTTAAAAGTGCTTCTCCCCAAAACCCTTTACCTAAACAAGAATAAGAAAGCATAGCGTTAACTATTTCAGTTAGTGTTCTATTTTTTCTTTCTGATACTCCATTTTGTTGTGGAGTATAGGGTGCAATAACTTCATGTATAATACCCATATCTTCACCAAATTGAGAAACATGATATTCACCACCTCTATCCGATCTAATACATTTTATTTTAGTATCGCATTGATTTTCAACTTCATTTTTATATGTCTTAAATCTATTACGCACATCACCTTTAGAGTTTAAAAGATATATAAATGTAGCAAAATATTTACTACCACCTCTAGTAGGTGTTCTATGCAAATCAAAAGCATCAGTATGTACTAATTGCAACAAAGATGTATTTTTTTCTATTTTTGAAAAAGGCAATCTTGTTATTTTTGTTTGCATGCATATTTTACACTTTTCTTTCATATCATCCTCATATTTAGGAATTAAATTTAAATTAACCGTGAAATGCATTTTCTTTGTATTAACATGTCCTAAACGACTATGCCATAATGAAAGACAATCAACAATATAAGCAGAAGAATCTTTTCCATTGATATTGAGCTTAAACATGCCCTCATACAAATAACCTTTGCCTACAAAGGTACCATTTTTAGTCAGAATAAATTTGTCTGACTCAAGTAGAAGCTTAAAGCCAAATTTGTTAAGAAGACATCCAGAAACTAAATTTTTTCTAACATCAGGAACATGAAAGACATTGGTGAGACTAAGAATTTTTCCGGAAGTGAATTCGAGATCCACTATCCCTTTGCTTTTAACCGCAGCAGTAGAAGAATTTCCCATATAGAGAACATCTCCTTCCACAGTTTCATAGGCAAAGAACAAGCTCTTGTCCTTACAAACATGCCTTGTGGTACCAGAATCAATCCACCAAGAGTTGTGTTCTACAAGCATATTAGCCTCGGATATCACAATAGCAAATTTTTGCTTTGTGTCTGATGTCCCTCCCTTTTCCTTTAGTTTCTTGAACTCACGACAATCCTTCTTGAAGTGACCTGGTTTGTTGCAATGAAGACAATTTCCTTTCTTCTTTTTGTTTGCTTTAGAATTATTTGAAAAATTCTTCCGCTTGTTATTTTTTCCACGATTGCCATATTTTTGCTCATTTCCTTCCTCCACCACATGAACCTTAGAAACAGAATTTTCCTGTTCCTCTTTACCATCTAGAATTCGAGACTCTTGTTTAATTCTTAAACGAGTCTCTAATTCTTCAAGTAAAAGATCTTCCTTCTTGTGTTTGAGTTCTTTCTTATAATCTTTCCACGAAGGAGGAAGTTTTTCAATTATGGCAAAAATAATTACATTATCATCCATATTTATATTTTTAAGCTTGCAATGATTTAAGATGCGTTGAATGTCGTGAAATTGTTCTAGCACGGGCCTATTATCATGCATTTTAAAGCTTAAAAACTGACCGATAAGGAACTTCTTACTTGTACCGTCTTCCGTAAGATATCTGGTCTCCAATGTGTCCCATAAAGTTTTCGCAGTCCCAACATTTTGGTACAAGTCGAACAAATTATCAACAAGTGCATTGAGAATGCGACCACGACACAAGTAATCATCGGTCTCCCATTTTATGCGTTGCCTTGTCTGTTCCATGGTTTCATCTTCTTCTTCATTTGGTTTCGTTTATGACAAGACGTACACAATCTTCAATGTTGTTAGAAGAAAGTGAACGTTTTTTTGCCAACGCAGAAAATTACCACCATCAAAACGATCCAATTTGACAAATCCTTCAGTTATTTGTCGAAGTGATTTGGAAGAGTCTGCCATTTCTGAAAATACGGTATTTAAATTGTTTGATAATACGTATGGAAAGGCATAAATGTAACTATTTATATATCACAGTAATGTAAACTTCAAACAATAATGTAACTTCTGAATAGATTCTAAAAAACTTCAAGACGTGATGTCACTTTCCTAAATAAAATATTTTGCCCCACACGAATAGCTTCGATATACAAACGGGAATCCGCAAATCCGTACGCAAGATACAATGAAGCAACTTGTACTGTCTGCAACTTGTATATTTGAATACAACCTTTGGATGCAGCAACGAAGAACAGTCAATCAAGTTCTTATTCTGATTATGTGCACAAAATAGAATAAGATAATTTATATCTCCTGAAAATTGTAAGAGAGTAATTGCAAGGGTTGAAAAATTCGAAACTCAGTTGATCTTAATTACGTGCGATTTCGAAACAGGGTGCCTTTATTTATAGGAAATGAAAGATTGTATCTCAGGGGTCATGACTGTTGAGTTTTAACAATCTTTACTTAATTCCGAAATGGTATGACTGTTAATTACCAACAGTCATAAACCATTTCCGAATAGGTACAATAATACCGAAACGGTTTTACATAGTCCCACTAAAAAGTGATCGCGCCCGAGCTACCGCGATCCGATCGAATCCCAGCACCCCGCTACCACTGCGGACACGCGGCATGCGAAGTGCAAAGTGCGCCACTAGCGCCTTTACAGTCCACTGCCCTGCACGCGCGTGCATGCGCGTGCGTACGGTGCTTCGCACCATTTTGGAGGTCTCTTGAATAGCCTTTTAAATGCTAGATGAAGTAACTCTTCATCTTTCATTTCTATTTATTAAGTGTACACTTTCGTAATATTTTTTCAATGTGGGACTCAAAGGTTGCCCATTCCTTTTTATAGCTTAGTGGTTATCGCTTAGCTTTACTCATTTTCCAATGTGGGATACTCTCCCTTTTATATTAGGTTACCTTCCCACTTTTTTTCACACACTTCCAATGTGGGACAAACTTTTAAGCTTTTACTCCCAAAGCTCTTACTCACTTGTTTGAAAAATTCTCCAACATTCCTCCACCATTTTCAAAATAAATTTTGTAAATCTTTGATTGTCTGTAAGACTGTATATAAGTACTGATGTCTCACGACTTGAACCATACCCTGTGAAGTTTCGTCAAGGTTAACCATGAAAGTATAGTAGACTTGTCTTTGAACTATCAATCCATATTGATCAACCGGAGTTATCTACACACACAAATCTTTTAGTCACTGATTATCCATATAAGCCGACACATGTATTAGACCTTGTGTCTGTACCTTGATTTGATGAGTTCTTTAGAGTTAAGCCCAATTCTCATAGGAAGCGACACCACTTCCACGCTCATATAGGTAAACTATCACATGTGTCCATGTAACTTAAAACACCATACGTCTATTAAGATAAAATGCATCCTCATTCGTTTGTTCATTACATGTACTAAGCACTTATCATTGGGATGTTTAGTTTGTAGTGCTTACAACCACGTCATATGATGTACTTTAATCATTGAACTTGAGACTTTAATATATCAAGTTTCAAGTTGAGTTTCTACCAAGAGTGATTATTGTTAACGGGCTTTAGTCCCCTCCCTAATGATGTCTTAGACACATCATTATGTGGAAAAATTAGTTTGCAATAATACACACAAAAACTTATTTACTGCAATCTGCTAGCCTGTAAAACTATAAACAGAGCATAGTAATTAAAAAATTGAAATTAACACTATCCAATGACACTTACATAGATGTAACAATTATATACCAAAACTGTTTTGATGTGGCATCGGGATGACATAAGTTGACATTACAAATTATTGTGTAATCCACGGTCATGATTGAAAGTATAATGCTACATACAAAATGTGCATAAAAAAGTTGGTCTTAAAATGATGTGGCACCTTTGTGATCCGTTAGATAGTTAGTAGACAATGGAGTTGTCTAATTATATTTGCTGCCACATCATTTTGTTATCAACTTTTTGTGTGAATTTTGTGCGCCTAAAATTACTGAAACGCATGGTAGGATAAATGTCGACTATAGATATCCCTTCTGTAACATAAATGAGAAAGGATAAACAACCTAAAACACATACAGCAATTGCAATGCCTTGTGAATTCTCTAACACAGCGTATATTCCGGTAATGAATGCAACCATCATTGATGCGGCTGCAGTAATAACCAGGGTGGTGGCAAAGATTATGTGCTTTAGAAGTTTACGCTCTTCTTTAACATCTCCCACGACGAAGTAAATGAATACAGCACAACTGGAGCACACCACAGCAATAGTATCCGTAACGATAAATGCTATAAAAGCTACTTTCCTTGAAAGAACTGCCATGCCCTGATCTGGCCCAGGATTTTCATCGTAGCCACCTGGTAACGTGAAACCAGCAGCAAAGGTTACAGTTGCTATGAGAGCAGCCACTATTAAATTTGTATTAACTGCTTTTGTTCTTTCTTTGAGTCCCTTTGTATACCACCTGGCCCGGGCTTCCCGTTTGGTTGCTATTTCATCTTTATATCCGCTCACTAAAGTCCGCATACCATCAGCCCCGTATTTTATGAAATCTCTTCTCAGGTGTTGTAATGTTGTTGTACCAATTTCTAGAGTTTTGCGCCTGTATACATCCAAGGGGGTCCGATTTTGCTTGTTAAAGGACATCTTAACCTTCTCTGCTCTTCGATGAGATACTAGTTCTCGCACAAGGCATTCAGAATGAGAACCAGCAAGCAAATGGAGAGGTGTGTTCCCATCATTGTCTGTCTGAGTTATAAGGCTGTCTAAATAAGGATGTCTTAAGATAAATTTAATTACCTTGACTTGTTCATTGGCCACGGCAATGTGCATAATATTATCACCTGTACCATCAACCATCTCGCAGCAATCCGGGCAATGTGACATAAGACATTCCATTATCACTAAATGGCCATGACGAGCTGCTATGTGAAGAGCAGTCTCCTTGTTACCGTCATTTGTGGTAATGTATGCCAGAGATGAGTCCGAGTCAAGTAGTTGTCTAACCCTATGTACATGGCCAAGGCCCGCGGCATAGTGAAGTGGAGTCCATCCGTATCGGTCTGCTTTCTTAGCTAAACCAGGCTTCCACTTCAACAATTTCGTCATGCTTCCTGCAAGAATTATAGTGAGTATGATAAATAAAAGTATACATTATCAATAAGTATTGTTCGATTCATAATCATGAGGCTATAGAATTTTATTTGAATTAAACAGAATATGAAGTTGGACAAGTGTAAATTATTTATGAGAGTTAATTATAGTTTCGGCCCCTGAAGTTTGAGCGTGAAAAGGAAATCAACATGTGCCTCTCCTCCAAAGGTTGACTCTAAACCTATTTAGAGGGAGTATATATGTAAACAAATTGTACTGACCTCTTTTAGCATAAAAAAAATTACAATTCATAATTAATCTTCGACGGAACAGTACCAAAACATCACTCAAATTCATGGACAAACAACTTTGTCATTCTTCCCCCAAAACACAATGACTACACACCACCTCACCTCTACCATAATCATGCCCATAGACAGAACAAAAAACAAAAGAAAAATTAAAACAGAGAAGCAGTATCTTGAAGCCCATTCAACAAAAAAAATCTCAAAATCAGCATACCAATTCACATTGTGTAAAATTTTGTGTACATCTTCTACATGGGGCTGGAAGCAAGTCACAATCAATAGAGAACCTAAAAATTTATTCAGTGGTGGGAAACGTACTCTTGCTTTAACAAGATGTCAAAATTTATTAACAGAAATTTTCATCAATTACATTTTAGCAAAATAAAATTCACGAGTCCAAAGGGCAAAAAGAGGTGATCAGGGCTGACGAGGGGTTACGCAAGAGAGTCCACCGCATTGGGCCCCTAAGTTTCAATGTATTTTAGAGCCCAAATTTTTTATTTTTTGTTATGTGTTGGTAGCCTTATAGACATAGAGGCTCACTCAAGAACCAAATCACTCTTCAAGACAATAGCCAAACTCATCTTATAATCTAACTCTTGAATAATTAAGAAAAAAATTATGAAGTTTTTGTAAATTATTCTCAAATACGTACTAGGCCATGGGTCCCAAAACTTTGAAACTAACCATAGATGGCGTATTTTTTTGGGTATAATGCAAGTTTATTACCAAAAGTATGGAGATTACAAAAGGAAATACCATAGAGCCTACAACTCGGCCCCTCGGGCACAACTACGCCCAAAAACAACAATAAAGCGGTCTACACTAACCGACTCTCAACATGCACTAACCATATTAAAAAAACTCATATTAAGCACAAAACAAACTTATCAAAAAAACTAAAACCAAAATGGTACGCAGGCCCCAAACAATTCACTACTGCAAGTCGAAATATCCTATAAAATAACGCACTATCACAACACTCTCCATAGGAGATATACCACTAAATTGACGAAACACCACCACCAAACACCGCAACATCGCAACTCTGCAAGGCATCAAACCATCACCCAAAACTGCAACAGCTCAAGGCACCGAACCACCACCAAACACAGCCAAACGCTGGAGACCAGACTACTCACGGATCTGACAAGAAGAACAACACAAAAATGGTGATCCAGATAATGCATTCTACACTGACTTGGAGGGGGTGGGGTATGGTAGCTCCAAACACCAAGCGAGTCCACCAAAGAGGGAAGGAATAGAAACAATCCCGGTCACATCAAAACCAAACAAATCCGCAACATCAAAGAGCACCATTCGATTTGACATGAGGCACGACTAGAAGATGGCGACCGAGCGCAAAGTTGAGATCCAGATATTAGAGAACCATCCCGGACTTGTGATGGCACAACCACCACGATGAGGAACCTCGTCCCAAACCACATCTGACCCGAAGACCACACGAAAAAATAGCAACAAAAAGAGGGAAAGTGGTTCAATCTCATGGAAAATGGGGGAAACGCTCGGGAGGAGGGAGGTGGAGGGTGGCGGCTTTGGTAATGTTTCACCATTAAAACCATGGGAGAGAAAATTGCAAAACCAACTGCGATATCAACAACAATCCAACAGAAAAGAATTGATCCAAACGAAGACCAATAGGATCCAACAACATAGGACCATTGCACCAAGCTGGGACAACCCAGAACAATCAGTGGCTCAATCAAAATGGGCAGATAATAATCGCTGTTGAATCACAACGCAACTCACCAAAACCCAAGAAAATCAAACGGGCATCCCCAAAGCAAATCTCCATGGTCAAAGTGCCTTACAATCTGAACAGCGTCAAAAAACCACCGAACAACGAAGAAGACGACACCACCGGAGCAGCCAAAACAAATCAGAAACCGTCATAAGTCTGAATGGGTACACCCATCATCAAAGCCAAGGCCTAATTGTCCAATCCCTCACCAAAAACTCCATCGCCCGATCCAACCATACGTCAAATAAAACCAGCCTTTAACCTGATGTGAAGCGCACAAGGGAGATAGCGATCGCATGAAGGCAAACCACGATAAGGTGAGAGTGGGCAGTAGGAGCTATCTAAGCAGCATTGCCAGGGTCAGAACCAAAGTCCAACCAACGTATCTGACCCAACCCCAACAATAGCAAAGACAATCGTGAAAAGAGGTTCTACACATCTTGGTCCGACATGAGGCCCCTTAAGAAGATGGCGACTAAGTGGAATAGGGCAGAACTAATGCCATGAAATCAAAGCCAAGAGGGGCCATACCTATTCTTGAAGATTACTACCAACATAAATTCAGTCTCACGTGAAGTGCACAAGGGGGAGTAGCGAATGAAAGTGGGAGGGTTGATCAGCTAGAATGGGGTGGCGATGATACAAAGAAGAGGGAGGACTGGGAAAGGGTGGCTGGCTGCACAATGGGTGCAGACTCAACCCTAGAGAGAGAAACTCTCAACCATCCGAAAAAGGACTCATCTCCTCATAAAATGGTTTAATAAATGGACAAGTTTCTTTGTGCATGTATCGGAAAAGCTGTGTTGATCCGTATGATCCTAGACTTGTAAGTTATAAGTCATATGCCATCCCGAATTAAGAGTCCACTATTCTTTTTTGGGTTGTTCCAAATTAATAGTTCATTTTTCTTTTTTGGACATAACCAACAAACCAAATTCCACCATAGTGAACAAGCGTTGATCTTGACCATTGATTAAGTGTATCTTTAACCTATACAAAAAGAAGATATGAACTCTCAATTTTGGACACAAGGAGTATAAACTAGGTGGGGTCAGCCAATCTTACCAAAATCTTGTTATATTCTAGTAAATTTGCTTCAATTAGACTATATAAAAATGCTTCTGTCAAAAATCTAAATCAAACATGAGGCTTTTAATTCACAGTCTGTTGTACATTATGTGCCTCTTCCCTATTTCATAATTTCCCTCTAAAGTTTGCAACTTTATGCAACATTATACTTCTATCAATCCGAAGGAGTTTACACAAAGGCATCATCACATCACATGGAAAATCACTCTAATAACAAACACTACTAAAAGACATGAAAAACTAGTTTAGCTAATTACCTTGAGAATCAAAAATCGCAGCTGCGTGTAACGCCGTGCCACCGCCAGGGCCACCAGGCGAGGGTGAGGTGCAAGTTTTCAAGATTTCAGACACACAATCATCAAGACCCTTCTCCACAGCTAAATAAAGTGGAGCCTCCTCCATTTTATTATAAGGATGTGGAAAATCAGGATCTTCCTCTATCAACAACTTAACCACACCCACATCACCATTTCTCACAGCCTCATGCAGGGCAGTATCACCATCATTATTAGTCATCCTCAGCATCTCCATGGTGGCTAAAACCCCACTTTCCAAATCTCCTTTAACTGTTCTTGCTCGTTCAATTAACGCATACACTACTGAAAAGTGTCCTTCTTTAGCTGCAATATGAAGTGGTGTCTCACCCTTGTTATTCACCTCAGTAAAAAGGGACGGGTAATTCCTGAGAATCTCATGCACACTCTCTGTTTTCCCAAACTGGGCTGCCAGATGGAGGACAGTGTTTTTGTTTGGAGTGAGTTGGAATGCAAATTCATCTGTGTTTTGAAAAAGGACATCAACTTTGCCTCCCATGGCAGCCCTGTAAAGCTTAGGATCCATTTTGTTTCAGCTCCTCCTCCCTTATTGTTTTCTAATTATGTAGATAAAGAATGGGTATTACCATTCAAGCTTGACGGGTGGTTGTTAGATATCCCAACTAAACATAAAGATTGGGTACTGGAGATCTTTTATGGATTGCTAGGGAGCATAGCTTTCGATTTTTATATGGAGGTTTTGAATCGTTGATATGAATCTTCAGTGGTTAGTTTGGAGTGAGTCAAAAGTCAACAAGGTATAGCTGGATATATGACAGCTAGAGCTAGATGGTTTTGATTAGTTGTTTGTTTGGATGATGAGATAGTCGTTTGGTCAAACACCAATGTAGAGGTGCAACAGTGTGACTTTTTCAAGTGTAAAAAAAAAGGTTATTTTCCTTTTATCCTAAGACAAACATGCATGATAATTAATTTGTCACTGACATGTTTTTATATTTTAATTTGGTAAAAATTTAATGTAATACCCCTTATTTTCGTGTGTATTTTAATATATTAAATTACCTATGCGTGAGTGATTTAATTTAATTGAGAATTTTAAAATGAGAATTTAACCTAAATATTAATTTGGATAAAAGAGGTAATATTTATGCGAATTGTAAAATTTCTAGTGGGATTAAGTAATTAAAACCATATAAATTGCTATTGCGTTGTACGTGTGTATTAGTGGCGGGAATTAATTATTTCTCAACCGAGGCATATTTGAGTGAGTTATTTGAGGTTGGGAGATGGTTTTTATATTTGGAGTCTCGAATGACAATTTGGAGTGTACGGTTGGTCCGAGATAGGTCGAGAAAGTCAAAATAACTGTCCAGGAGTTTAATTTGGATTCCGAGATCTTTTTGGCTAGTTTGACTCAAATCGGGGTGTACGAGTCATTTTATGTGTGTGTTATCATTTAAAGTTGGGGTAAATAGTTTTCTGGGTTCTTAGGCTTAAAAGAAAGCTAATTAATCTAATTTAGAGAGAAAACCCATTTGAGGGAAAAACGTGAGGAAGAAGAGAAATATAAGAAAATCGTGGAGCTTAGGAAATTCCGAGTAAATCCGTGACCTTGAGGAAGAATCAGACCCTACATCTTTGAGGCAAGTAATTTAACTTGCTAAATACTTATTTGTGTGATTATTTTCATAATTTGTGGAAAACAAATTATGGTAATGTTGGATATAAATGATAAACTCTAGATTTTTGTGTTGAAGTCAAGCATTTTATGTGTGTATATGGGTTTGAAGGTGTAGAAATGGTGGAGTTCATATTTTGGATGATTTATGATGTTAAGACTTTGTAGAAGGAGGGTTTGTTTGAGATGTAGGAAAATTTCGTAGGAACAAGATTTGAACAGGTCGGACCGGTTCGTTTTAGCAGCGGACTGATTTGTTTTCAAAGGTCATCGGTTCGGTCAGGTCATAAAAGGTTTTCTGTCATTTTTTAGGAACCGGACCAGTTCGTTTTTGGGACCCTCAATTCGGTCCGGTTACTGCAGATTTGTAGCTCTTGTTTTACTGCTCTCCAATTAGTTTTAATGCTTAGAAACCCTTTAATATAAATTTGTAAACTTGTTTATGAAATAAAAGGTGGGTTTATATTATGATACAATGGAGGGACTACTTTGGGGCTATAATAGAGGTATATTTGAGAGTGTATTATGTTGTTTCCTCTTGTAAATCCTCCTAGGAGTGGGGATTCTTTTGAGGATGGTTACATGCTAATGAATGAGAGGTATCGTGTCCTTAATAATGATAATTTTGATGAAAAATCATATGCGTGATGGATGATAAATGTTCTGGTGAGCGATTAAATCATAAGATGTATTGGGAATGATATTGGGAGTAGATCGACTAGTATTATGGTTGGGTTATATTCATTTAGCCGGGATTAGTAATATCTACATTTGGTTATAAGATGATTTGTAGATATAATGTGTATATACATCGTGTAGGTATGATATATAAATATATATTTTGTGTAGTGCATAGCCCTTTAGTGATATCATGGGAAGTTGCGCGTTGGGTGAGGCCCCTAGCTTGAGGAGCAGGGAGCGTATAGTCCCTAGGTCATAGTGTCCCGTAATTTACGCGTGTGACTCTTCAGAGGTAAGATGTATTGGGTATGATTCGTCTATCCTTTAGGTGAGGAACTATGACCGCTTCCCTTGCTTATCTGAATTCTGTTTTATCTACCAAGTCACTGTGAGAGTCTGACAGTTGGTAACCCATGATGATATGTGAGTAATTCCCTGGAAGATGATAACATTGTAGAGATTTCATCCTTCGAGTTAAAGCTCTTAGGGATGGTTAGTTTACTTGTATTATGTGTGTTGTATCGGTGTACTTGTGAGAGAACGGTAATTCATGTTTAATAATAGTGCGAGTATTACTATACGAGCCATGGAGATATTGTGTTATGCCTTATGCTTATAACTAGAGAAAGTTACTAAGTAATGAATTGGTATATAATCATTAGAATTTATATTGTAGTGGTTATGTTATAGGTAAGAAAGATATACGGGTTGGGTAAATGTATAGGTTTGAGGGTGAATTCTCCTTAGCTGAGTCGGATAGTTTAATTAAGATTTAATGCATACCTTTAGGGCCGCATTGTAGCTGAGAGGTGAAGTTGAGTCTCAAGAGAGTGCGACTCCCCTTAAATTATGAAATTTTGCATTTATAATTATTATGCATTTTAATTCACTTTCTATAACTATTTTCAAACTCAGGGCTCTAACCCGCTTATATCTTTTCTCTTGCAATATATTATGATATATTATAGGTGTTTCACCACAAGGACACCAATGATGGTTACCTGTTTCAGAGTTTTTGGGAGCTATAGCATGTGCGTGATGTTACATGACTTTTGTTATAGACGCAACTCTTTTTGTAATCTAGTTAAGAATTCATAATAGCAAATCGGGTGTGTGTGCCCAAGGGTCGTATATGTATCTCCCTTGTATTTTTGTCTCTGGATATTGTATGATCTGTTTCCCGACAGCATATTCGAGAATATTATTTTGTATGTCCAAACATAGCATGTTAATGATCTAGTCTCTTAATTGTCTATTATGTTCATGCTCCGTAATCTGTAATGATTTATTGTCAATACTCTTTATAAAAAGGAAGTTTTTTGGCACATGCTTATTTTATATAGGGTGGTTACCGGTTATATTTATATTCGACTGTAGATGTTGAGAATGATACATTTATAATTCCTATTTTATTTTAGTATTGGGCTGGCCACCCGTTATATTGAATAAGCGGGGTGTCACATTTAAATACTGAGTGTAATTTGAAATTAAAATGGAATTGCATAAGAAATAATTTTTACAATTAATTTCTACAAATCAGATCAAAATTGAAAATAATAATAATAAGGGGTGCTCCCTTGACTACTTTGACACTGTCTACGATGACTGGGATTGGAAGACGACTCAAGCATGTCTTCAGTGTCTAATATCGAGCCGTTAAACAACTGTTGCAATATGCCACACTCTATACGTGTCACATCCAATTGGATACGCATGTGAGAGAACTCCTTTATCGTATGTGTTATTGTCTAAAATTGATATTAAGATATTTTTAAGTACTAGTTAGTAATACCAATAATAGACTATAACAAATATAGAAGAAAATAGTTTGAACTTCAGAGAGTTGAGAGATAGAGAATGAGATACAAGATTAACGTGGTTCAGCTCAATGAGGTGCCTACATCCACAAGTACAATACTTTTTTTTATTCAAAAATTAGTACAATATCTTAAAAATCTCTCTAGGGTATTGTGTATGTAGTTTTCTTCTTATCCTTGCTTTGTTATATGAGGTTCCATTTATAGTGGGAGTGAGAAGAGGAAGAGGTGGGATGCCTTTATAAATTAGGCAATTACACATTTTTATATTCTTGATGACAAACAATGATGAGCTAACCGTAGCTAGTTGAAAGGATTAACTCATATACGTGTATGACCAGACGATACCTATTTCCATGTGCAACTTACATGTATTCTTGATAGTCTTACTTTCTGATGGTCGGCCACCCAATAGACTAAGAGAGAAAACTAAGCCGATCAAAGTAATGATGTGCTGATAATGCCCAATGAACATTTTCTGATGACAGGTGTCATAATTTCATTGGTCCGTGTCACAGTTGTTCTTTATGATATAATAAAAGCACTCAATACTCATTCATTACTAGGGTGAGCAGTGGCTTGTGGAACCCTTGCCTTAATCCCATCACATGGATTCTCCTTTTATATTCTAATCTATTATAAGCAATATTATCATTCAAGTTCAATGCCTTAAGACCTCTCCTAATAATTTCCTCCCACAATAGCTTAGGCGTGGCCCCTTTCTCTTTTACCCTCTATTTCTAATAATCTACCTCTTGTTATAGGTGCATCTAGTGGTCTACGTATCACATGTCAATACCATCTAAGTCTACTTTCTCTTAATTTATCGCTAATGGGAGTTATTCATAGATTTTTCCTCACGAAATGATTTTTAATCTTGTCCTTTCTAGTAATTCCTATCATCCGTCGGAGTATCCTCATTTCACTAACGTGGAAACTTTGTTAATGTTTTTTCTTTAAAGCCCAATATTCCGCTCCATATAGAGTCGCTGGCCTAACAACTGTTCTATACAATTTTTCTTTTAATTTATTAGTTATCCTCTTATCACATAACACCCCACTTGCTTGTCTCTGTTTCATCCAACCATTTGATATTCTACTTGTAACATCTTCGTCAATATCCCCATTACTTTGTATCACTGAGCCTGAATAAACAAATTTATTAGTTTGGTTTATCACTTTTTCTTCAACTTTTAACATTATGCTATTAGTCTCCTCGTTATTAAATTTATATTCCATAAATTCAGTTTTATTTTTACTGATTTTTAGTCCCTTAAACTCTAAGTCATTTCTTCAAGTATCTACCATCATCGTTAAGGCCTCCTTTGAAGTGTCAACTAAAATTATATCATCCGCAAACAACATACACTATGGGACATCTTTTTGTATGTTTTTGGTAATCTCATCAATTACTACGACAAATAAGTAAGGGCTTAATGTCGATCCTTGATGTAGACACACTTTAATCGTAAAATCATTAGTTTCTCCACAAATAGTTCTTACTCTAATCTTTGTGTTATCATACATATCTTCAATAACTTTAATATAACTTATAGGGATTCTTTTCCTCCTTAACGCCCACCATATTATATCCCTATGTACTCTATCATATGCCTTTTCTAAGTCTATAAAGACCATGTTTAAATTTTTATTCTTACTTCTATATGTCTCCATTAATTGTCTTAATAGTAAATAGCTTCTGTGGTGGATCGCCTTAGCATAAATCCAAATTGATTATCCGAAATAGTTAACTCATTTCTTAATCATTGTTCTATAATACTTTTTCATAATTTCATAGCGTGATTCATCAGTTTGATTCCTCTATAATTATTGCAGTTTTGCATATCCCCTTTATTTTTATACAAAGGTATTATGGTGCTTTTCCTCCACTCATCTGGCATATTTTCTTCTTTTAAGATTTTATTAAATAAATATGTTGACCATTCTACCCTTATGTTTCCAAGGATCCTCCATACCTCTATGGATTGTGGAATAAAGGTACGACGTATTAACCGATAGGTGTTGATCGGTTCCATATAAACTCAGTCGTAAGCCTTTGATTGTGGCCTTGGCCTGTTGAGGTTCTTGGCCGGCAAACGATCTCTGAAAGTTGACATTTTTGGGAAACAATTTTGATTCTTGATGCAGTGACAATTGTGTAAATAAGAGCAAAAATTGCAAAGCACCCAGGGGTACGCCGGTATTAAAGTGCGTTGGATAATGAATCGCCGTCAAAATAAAACATCAGATACTTTTAACTATACCTACTTTGTGCAACTGGAGAGACGTCACCAAGCTTATAAAATGTCATCCCTTATTTTCTCATTTCACCCTTAATCTAAAATCTCTTTCTTCTTCTCCAAGCTTTTTCTACCTTTCGTGAGAGTTATTTTCTTCCCTTTTCTCTGTAAGAAATCCTTATTATTTGCTCTTTGTACTCCTTCTTATCTTTATTTTCTGTTTTGTAGAGAAGATTAAGAAGAACCCCCCCCCCCCAATATATTATAGTTAATTTTGCCAATTTGGAAGTTGTTTGGTCGGTTCAACAAAGAATTAGCGCTGAAGATCATCTCAGATCATATTCATTCTTGCTTGGCTAGTGGAGTTCTACGACTTCCTTTGTTACTAGACCAACTGAGGAGATACCTCAACCCTTTTTTGTTTGGATGACCCTGCTCCCTCCTATTCTGATACCTAATGACTCAATTTGGGTTCTTCTCATAAAGCAGAGGGTAATTCTCGGAAGAGAGCACCTCTTCAACCTTCGAGCCTCTAGACGCCGCTATTGTGCCAAGCATAATTCCTTCTTCAGACATGATGAAACGAAAAATCCCCAACCTCCTCGTTAGAACCAGGTCGCCTTCTCTTCCCCCAATGAGCAACAAGCCTAAAGTTGGGGGTTCCGATCATCCTGTCCTCTTGGACACATCCTCATCCAAGGACCATGAGACAATGTCTAAGAGGTTAAGGAAGGGTCCAAATCCTCTCATGGAGGTAGTTGAAAAGGAAATTATTAATAAAGGAAAATGTACTGCTCAGTCTATCGTAGTTAACCATGAGCTCGTGAGCGAGCTGATAGGTGCTGAAGTATGTTTATTGATGCCAAACTAAAATGACAACACATCTGGTTGGAGTATGTTTATTGGTGCCAAACTAAATATTTCGGTCTCAATTTCTTTATATGTAGGGAAACTAAAACGACACCTTTTCACAACCGGTTGGAGAATGTTTATTGGTGCCAAACGGTTTAGAGCGGGTGATGCTATTAACTGGAAGCAAACCCGACAACACATCTTATCATGTCGTGTCATATGAAAGTTCGTGTCCAAAATTTCTCAACCCATATCTGATTCATTACGAGTCATGTTTCATTCAATTTGTGCTATGTTGGGTCAGTGTATTGTTTAAATCGTGTACTGGTTCTTTTAGTGTATGACCGGGTTTGATACATGTTAAATGTTAGCATATCTAACCAGTTTTCTGTTATCGACCCAAAACAATTAAAGGTTGATCCATCAGTTGATAATTTCTTGTTGATCTATATCATGACTCATTTTTCATCTACGAGTCGTGTACTTATGTCATTTAGGTTCACATATGCTTCCTAAATTTATTCAATTTATTTTAAATTTTGAATAACCCAAAATTTAGAGTAAACGTTTTCTCACTTCCCGCCTCTTTATAGTGTATGTTTGAGTACATGCAAGTGCACCCATACATGTATGTACAATCTTGAACAATTTTTCTTTTTTAACATCTACAAGTTATCAATGTGATATTCGAATAATTGTATTGTTCATTTTTGGTTTAGGGATGAAAAATCACTATTATTGCTGGGAGAAAGGCATGGAAATCGTCACCAAACTTCTTTGCATCATCAGTTATGTCTTTTGATAGCATGCACATTTTAGTTCTTATTACTACAAATCATGTTGTTTCTAATCAAATCCTATTTATAACTTTATATAATCCATGGTTTTTTCGACATCTACTTATACACACACATACAACACGTAAAAAAATTTCATCATTTTTTCATTACCTGATGCGATTTCTACTTCTTCATAGAGATTGCCCTTTAGAGTTGTCATTCCTTTGGAAATTTTTTGAAAATCTATATATAACACCCAACTCTCTAATGTCACGAGGTTTGGAATGATGTTTCAAACATAGGAGTTCGGTAAATGCAGGTAACTTTGGATGAAATTTTGGTATTTTGGTTTCCTTATTTTTGTAATTATGGATTCAAGATTTTAAAATGTTTAAAAGTCTTAGCACTCAATGAATTTACTTAGATGTTTGGTATTCTAATATTATTATTTTCCTATATATATTGATATATGGACTGAGTATTCTCATCCTATAGGAAGATATATGGGCACAATTGTTGGTGTAAGTGACTTGGATCCACTGAGGTAGCCTGGTTCTAAGTGGCATAATCTTGAGGTGACTCATGCTTTTTTCTTAATTAAACTTGGTATATTCTCTCGTCTTATAACATGAGTGAATGTTCTTGAGATTCAAATGCATTATTTCTTATTGACTCTAAATTCCGAATCCATTCCCAGTTTAGAGGTATAATATGTTATTTGTTTTTATCAAGATTATAAGAGGCTTACATTGACTTTGATTCTCTAAGAAGTAAAATGCCAAGGTGAGTATTGTATTTAGAAAATTTTCGAGTGAAATGTAGTTGTCTTGAAAATTACCATAGCTGAATGTTTATAGAATCATGCTTATACTGAATGTTTGGCTATTTTGTTTATAGTAGGTTTAGATTAAATTTCCCTTATAAAGTTAATGTTATAACTTAAAAAAACAAAAAATCATCCCTCATGGATAGAATTAAAGCGGATAAGGACGTGTTCATACTCTACCATGAGAAAACATATTGATAACAGAGTTAACATGTTCTGTCGACTTAGGAGAGACAACATCCGTCCCAACATGTTTAGTGTCAGAAATGCAATTTTCAACACACTTCCACGGATATGGACAATACGAACTATGCGTGAAATGATGAAGTATGAAACTTATGCCATCATTGAATTATCAAAACTATATGTTGAAAAGGTATAAATTATATTATTATTTTTATATTATTTCCCTACACTTGTATTAACATGTAGATTAATGCATATTTATAAGTAAATGTAGAAAATGGTGTCCAAGAGTCAAATTCCATCATTCATCCCAATAGGTTCAAGTCAGGATAAACAATCCACCATTGATTCTCATACATTGGTTTTCTTTAACCCAAGTGGTGGGATTATAGGTTATTTTGGGTGGTTTGGTCCTTGGGTAGTTTGGTCCTTGATATGTTTTTTAATGGTCGAACTGGAGTAATTTATTTTGAATAATTTGTAATAAAAAAGTTGAAAGTTTTTAGCAATCTAGTTTAAAATGTCAAAGTGAACAATTTGTACTATTTTGGACTATTTTTAGGATCTAAATTGTATTTTATTGCTATTGTACTTGGTAATTTTGTGAAAAAACCTTATTATACTATATTGTTCATAGTTTGTTACATAGTTGGTAATTTATTTTGAATAATTTTTTATATGATGCCTGAAATGAGCTTATGTGATGTTACTCTTGATGTTAAATTTAAGTTTAAACGGGTTTTAGATTTACAAAATATTTGGAATGTTTGAAATATGAAGGAAATTCTTTTGAATTTTTTGAAAATATAAAGATAATTTGTCATTGCTAAATGTAGTGATAAAGGTCCTTTTTAGGGATAATTGTCACTTCTTGTAGCAGTTCACTTCTATGAGCAGTGAAAAATTTGTCATTACTGTCAACGATTACAAATTTATCACTGCTATCAGTGGTTACAAATTTGTCACTATTATCAGCAGTGAAAAAATTAATGTTTGTCACTGCCCGAGGCAGTGACAAATATTTTTGGTCACTCTCAAATCGTGATGGTATATAGCAGTGAAAAACCGTTGGTTTTGGTAAGTAATTAAGAGTACAATTGCATTCTCAATTTTTAGCTAGCCAAAGAGGCATGTGATATCTTGGGAGTTACTCGTGAGGGAACATCGAGTGTGAAACATGCGAAATTGTAACACATCACAATAAAATTTGAAACAATGATAATGTAGAAGAATGAGTCTTTCAATGATTATTATACGAGGTTGACAGAGGTTATGAATACGTCTTTCTACTTTGGAGAGAATATTTTGAAAAATAGGGTTATGAAAAGTTTTCTTAGAACTTTAAAAACTAGTTTTGGTACCAAGGTTGCTATTTTGAATTAAATCAAGGATAGTGACACTTGTAGTTGAGAAGAGCTTGCTGGATCACTTAAAATGTGTAATCAATAGAAAAATGTTATAGTTTTGAAACCAAAAAAGGACTGGGAATTTATTACCGAGTCAAATGAGAGTGTTTCAGATAAAGGTGTTGAAAGCCGAAGGATAATGTTGAAGTAGACATGACACTTTTTGTTAAATGATTTAGTAAGTTTTATAAAAATAAGAAAAAAAATTCAAAATGGGGAGTAGTTTGAACAAAATCCATATAAGTTTTATAAGCATAACTCTTTTGTTAAGAAGGGTGATTACAAGAAATGAAAGTCCAAGGATGAGGACAAGTGCTTTGGTTGTGGTGGTATTGATCATCTCATGAATGTGTGTCCTACACACTAGACTAATCTTAAGAAAAACAAGAGTGGAGAGAAGAAAAAGAAAGTGTATAAGGCAAGATTAAGTAATTCAGAGAGAGAGAGTTAAAATAGTTCATCAAGTGATTAGTGCTGAAGAGAAGTAACCTTCATGGTTAGGCTAGAAAAAAAGTTATAGGAAAAGTGATGAGATAGTTTCATTAGATAGTATGGTGGAGAAAAATCTGAGAGATCTGCAACTGATAAGTATTTGAGTGATTTATTTTTGAGTAGTAATAATTCACACATTTAGATTTAAGAATCACATAGTTAGAGTGATGAGAATGTAGATGACATTCAAAAAACTTTTGAGGAACTCTATCAAGAGTCTATAAAACTTAAAAAGTCTAACATCAAACTTTTGTAAAAAACCAAAGGTTTACAAAATGAAATTGATGAGAATGAAAACGAGTTTGAAAATGATTAATCAAAATGTTTTTTACCTTGAAAAAGTTATTGTTGTTTTGATTAAGCAATGTGTATTTGAATTCACAAAATACAATCATTTCAAAAGAAAAAGAAGAGACTGAGTTTGAAAATTCAACTTTAAAAATGAGTTTCAAAAGTTGAAAGTTTAACTTGAGCATGATAAAAATTTACAAATAACAGAACAAAGGTTCTTGATAGAATTTAATTAAGTAATGCTCAATTATAGCCTAAAAATTATGAGATTGGTTTCAATGATTCAAAACTTGAGAAAAAGATTGGAAAAAAAAATTAAATGTTGAAAGTTCAAATGCTCAAAATAAGGACAAAGTACAAACTCTTACGCTTCAAAAGAAGGTGGTTAAATCTAAATCCGAGATTGCTAAAAATGGATTTAATTGTACTTATTATGATAAGTCAAACCATGTTTTCCGTTTTTCTTCTAAAGAAAAATACTTGAAAGAGTTAGTCAAAAAGCATAATTTATGAATAAATATTTGAGAAGGAATATGAGGACATTGGAGATAAGGGGAGTGGCTTATTGCACTTTTTTTCAAGTTCATGGTCACTTGAGGCAAGCTTGTTAGTGTTTAACGAAGATAAACCAAAGGTTCATTGGAAAGAGGAAAAAACATATTCTATAGTGTAAGGGCATTTTTCAGACACTGCCCCTAGAATCTAGGACTTATCCGTAGCTTTCTAGACTACATTTATTATGGCATATCCCACTACATAAGTTGTGGCATAACACGTGTCCATGATCATCCACGACGCCAAAGATCTGAATATCTGATAATGTGCATCTCCAATGTGCACCATTCATCTTCATTATGCTCCATGTGCTCCATAACTCCACGTTATAAGGTATATTTTATGTTTTGGAGTTCTCTATTTTTCATAATTATATTTGGAGTATTTTACTTTATTTCAATTTAAAAAATGAGTCTGGTTTTATTTATTAAAATTTTATTTTGGCCTGTTGTCTTTTAAACGAGGTAGATATCTCGTTCGAACGATCACAACATCTCGTTCGAAGTCTCATAAGATAACCTATATCAAACAAGATTAAAATTAGGGCTTAATGCTTTGGTTATTGTCATATCGTGAGAAGGTCGTTGAAAGCAAGCTTTAAATCAGATCTATATCTCGTTCGAACGATCCTCCTATCTCGTTCGAACGACTTGATGCCTCCTTGATTTTCGTATCCACCAATAAAAACCTGCTTGCATAGGTATTTTGCAAGACTTTTTGAAACCTCAATTTCTACAGACCTACTGCACAAAAGTCTCACCTTTTAAAAGGAAAAACACCCTTTTAATTCACACATCACCTCCCATATATTTTGTGAATTACTTTGAAACCCTCACACAATTCAGCACTGGAGTTACTCTTATGGATAAGGCATCTCCACTGCTGATCTTGTGGTTCTAGTGGGAACCATTATTGAAGGAAGATGAAGGTCTCCTACGAGAGATTTGTCTGAAAATGTTATCGTTCACTTGTATATTTTGTAAGTCGCGATTTGTGAATTGTATAAGTGAAATAAAAAAGGTTTTTCCCTGAAGGGGATTTTTTGAGAAATCCTTCTTGCTTGGTTTGATTGCATGCTTTTATGTTTTTATGATTTAAATCACATAGTTACATAATTCAGGGTTTAAATGAATTAAAACTGGTGTGGGTTGACATTTAATTAAATAAGTTAAGGCCATTGGCCTATAGCTCACTCTCAAATTGGTATCAGATCCATTTACAAAACTTTATCATGTAATTGATTTTTCTCAAAATCTTTGTGATATTAATTTTCTGAAGAATTTGATTTTGAAAAGGTTGAGTTCGATGGATAACTTATATAATAGAATGCCAACTTTTGATGGATCCAATTATGCCAATTGGAAAGTGAGAATGAGATTCACATTAAAAACAATTGATGAAAGAGTCTGGATAACTTGTGAAAGTGGGTGGACACCAGCCACTATGGTAGAGGATAATGAAATTAACCCTAAACCCGTGTCTTTATGGACTGAAGAGGAATTTTAATGGAGCAATTTTAATTCATGAGGGTTAAGTGCTATTGCTGGAGCCATTACACCAGACGAGTTTCACAGTATAATGATGTGCACCACGTTTAAAGAGGCATGGGATATCCTGCAACTTACACATGAGGGTGCAAAAGCTGTTAAGGCGTCTAAATTACAAAACTTGACTACACATTTTGAGACCATAACTATGCTGGTGTCTGAGAGATTTGATGAATTTTATGCTCGCCTGTTGGATATTATTAATTATAGATTTAATCTTGGTTGAAAAATTCCTGAAACTAGGGTAGTAAAAAAGATTTTAAGATCACTCCCTGTCCGTTTTATCCCTAAACTCACTGTTCTTAATATTTAGGGATGTTAGATTCCCTTAGGTTAGAAGAACTCGTAGGAGAACTTCAAACTTATGAAATCGACATGTTCCCTAAAATGGTTAAACCAAAAGAGAAAGGGATTGCACTTAAGGACCGTCTAAAAAGGGAGATGATGTGTTTAGAAAGAGAGAGGAGGTGTCTTTCGATTTCGAGTACGACTTAGACTATATGATTTATCCCTCTTTGCTAAGAATTTTAAGAAATTTCTCAAACATAAAAATAATGGATCATCTAAAGATAAAAGAGTTTTGAGAAACATAAAATTAGGAAGAAATTTGAAAAAGATAAAAATGACGCCACAAAGAGAGAGGAAGAGAAGTGTTACGAGTGTGATGGGAGAGGTCACAAAGTGTATGAGTGCTCCACAAGGTTAAAGCGTCAAGTCAACGACAAATCCACCTTAAATTCCACCCTTAGTGAAGATAGTGAGGCCGAGTCAATGGTTTTGGGAGAAGAATCACCGCATAAATGTAATTTTGTCGCATTCATCGCTAGTCATGTAAGTACTTCTACTTAACATGGACACCTCGACAGTGAGATCAACGTGAGTGAAGGTGAAGATATAGAAAGTGAAAGCGAGAGTGACCTGCAGCGCGCGTAAGCCAAGTTTTATGTTGATTCCTTTATGACGAAAAAGAAAAATAAAGGGTTAGAAACTAAGATCATAACACTAGAGAAGGAGTTAGTTGAGATGAGAGAGAGAGAGTCATACATTAGAGAGTCTTTGCGAGATAGAGATAAAGTTTTTAGAGAGAAAGAGAGAGAGAGTTTGTGAGAAAGAGAGAGGGGACTTGACCAAAAAAGTGGCTAGTCTTACAAGTGATATCTTTGCATCTGTGGAGATGTGTAAGAAACTTGAAGCCCTCGTAGACCAACTTGAGAAAGATATCAAGAGAGCCCGGAAGGTCAAGGTGAAAATCGAGGACACATCTAAGAAGATGGGAAAGATTTTTCTCAGTCCCTCTTTAGGCTTTGGTGAGAGGGAAGGAATAGGTTTTGAGGCAAACCGGAGCTGGTTCCTCAATTCACTGTGAATCCTTACATCCCCCAACCAAAACCCCAAAGAAAAGTTCAACAAAGAAAAGCAAACCAAGGTAGGCTTAAGAATGTTTATTTATGAACTTATTGCAATAGAAAGGGCCACCTTAGGGAGTTTTGCTAAAGTTTAGGTCAGACTCGACGTACACATACTTCGTCGCACTACTTTTGCGATTTTTCTAGCCTTAGAGAGCAGGTTGAGTGTCTAGGAGCCACTTCTCATAGTCTAATGGATGAGTTTCAATGGATGTCTTTATCTTTAGTGGATACTTCCAACATCCCGACTAGAATAAACAACAACAAGGGTTAATAAAAGGTTACCACTATATGGGTGCCTAAGCGTGAAGAGAAAGCCCTTGTTATTCATGTTGATCTTAAGTCTCATAATACGTCCTAATGGTATTTTGACAGTGGTCGATCTAGGCATATGACTAGTGACGTCTCATTTTTTACTAGCCTTGAGGATCTTAAGGACGGTAAAGTCAACTTTGGATATTGAAGTAAATCTAGCATTATAGGACGTGGTACAATAACGATACCCGGGTTTCCTTAGCTAGATAATGTTTTATACGTTAATGGTTTAAAAATAAACCTTATCAACATTAGACAGCTGTGTGATGCAGACTTTGCTGTAAAGTTTGACCGGAATGAGTGTAACGTTTTTGACAAAGCTAATAAACTTTTACTACACGGGGTGAGGACAAAAGATAACTATTATAGGATTGTTACCAAGTCCTCATTTGTGTGCAATAAAGCCGCATTATCTTCTATGGATTTGAGGCATCAACGTCTAGTTCACATTAATTTTAGAGAGTTGGAGCGTTTAACGAAGAAAGACCTAGTACGTGGCTCACCATCTTTTGGGAAGCCAACTTCCACGATTTGTGGTCCTTGTCAGCAAGGAAAATAAGTCTGGATTCCCTATCGAAAGTTTAATTCCATTACCACCACACGTGTGCTGCAGTTGATACATATGGATATCATGGGTTCTACTCACATTGAGAGTCTGGGTGGTAAGAGGTATATCCTTGTGATGGTAGATAATTTCTCTCGTTATTCCATAGTTAGTATCCTGAGAGAGAAATTCGATGATATAGAGTTTCTTACAACCAAGATCTCTGTCCTACAAAATCAACACGATGTCACCATTAGTAGTATGCGTAGTGATAATGGCAAAAAATTTAAAGAGGCAATCGCAGATCATTACTGTGATAGGCAAGGAATTAAACATGAATTTTCGATCATGAAAACTCCTCAACAAAATGGTATTGTTAAGAGGAAGAATCGGATAATTCAAGAGATGTTTAGATTCATGCTCCTCGATCATAGGGTGCCTCGATAGTTTTGGGTAGAGGTGTGTCGATCGCATGCCGCACGATAAATAGGGTATATATTTATCCACACAGATTTCAGATGCCTTATGAGTTGTGGACAAGGAAAAAATGCAAACTTTCGTATTTCTCTATCTTTGGGAGTAAATTCTACATCCCAAAGGATATAGAGCAATTAGGAAAGTTTAACTCCTGGAGCGATAAGGGAATTCTGTTAGGATATTCATCGAAGAGTAGAACATACCGAGTTTTTAACTTGAGCAACTCTAAGGTTATGTAATCAATAAACATCACTGTTACAGATGATGAGCCGTTGGAATTTATTGATCCTAATCCTTTGTGTAAGGATGATTAAACCCTCGGTTATGATCCCATTGTTCCTTATACACCTAGGCAGAACTTATTTCTGTTATGGAGGACACACCTCTTGGGTTCGTAAGAGTCACGACCCTTTCACCATTTTAGGAGATCTTACTTTAGGTATCAAGACTCACGCTTAGCTTGATAACGTTGTTAGCCACCTGTGTTACACGTCCAAAGTCAATCCTAGAAACATCAAAGAAACACTCAAAGATGAACACTAATATCATCTATGCAGGATGAGTTTCTTCAGTTAGAAAGAATGATGTCTCGAAACTTATCCCCGATCTAGTGAGAAAAATATGATTGCTACTAAATGGATCATTAAGATAAGGTGGATGAGAATGGTACCATTATTAGTTATAAGTCTAGGTTGGTCACTCAAGTCTACACACAGAGAGGGTGTAGACTTTGAGGATACATTCACTCTTATTGCGAGGCTTGAGTCCACCCGCTTACTACTCGCCATCGCATGTCATCTGTGCTTTAAGTTATATCAGATGGATGTCAAGAGTTCCTTTCTAAATGGAACTATACAAGAGGAAATTTACATGGAATAAGCGAAAGGGTTCGAAGACCCTAAGCACCCAGGACACGTTTATTATCTGAGAAAAGCCTTATATGATTTGAACCATGCACCCCATGCTTGATACGAAAGGCCTACTTCTTATCTCTTAGCTCGTGGCGTCAAGAAAGGAAGACGATGTTTATAAGGAGATGAAAATGTACTATTTTGGTTACCTAAGTCTGTGTGCATGACATAGTATTTGGATCCACATGCTTCTTCCAAGCTCACGACTTTGAGGAGGAGATGAAGAGTGAGTTCGAGATGAGCATGGTTAGTGAGATCACATTCTTCTTTGGTCTCCAGGTTCGTCAATTAGAGGATGTGATGTTCATCTTCCAATCCAAGTATGCAAGAGACCTCGTGAAGAAGTTTGGATTAGACTCCACTAAGCACTCACGCACCCCTATGAGTACCTCATATAAGCTTATTAAGGACACTTCAGGCAAGGACGCAGAGCAAACCTTATATTGGAGTGTGATAGGTAATATTCTCTACTTGACATCCAGTCATCCCGACATAGCCTTTAGTGTTGGAGTCTATGCACATTATCAGGCATTCCCGAAAGAGTTACACTTACTTTCTTTTAAACGTATCATCAAATACATGAGTGGGACTCTCTTATACGCCATTTGGTATTCCTTTGATATCGATGACCATTTATTCACCTATTTAGATGCTGATTGGGCCAAGGATGTAGATGGATGTGGGAACACTTTGGGTGGGTGTTTCTACTTGGCGAGTGCTCTTGTCTCTTGGTTGACCCATAAACAGAATTCCATCTCTTTGTCCACTATGGAGGATGAGTACATCGCCTACCGGAGTTGTTGCACGCAACTCTTGTGGACGAAGCAAATGTTGGAGGATTACGGGATTCACAGGGCATCATGACTATTTTCGACGGGAACCATGACTATTTCCTGTGATAACACAAGCGCGATTCACATATCCTGTAATCCAGTCCAACATTCACTCACAAAGCACATTAGGATACACGAGCATTTTATTCGAGACCTAGTAGAGGAGAAGGTCGTGTCCTTGAGCTTTGTCATCACCGATCGCTAGTTAGCTGATATTTTCACGAAGCCTTTAGAAGCCCTTAGATTTGAGAGTCTTAGGAAGTCTTTAGGTATCTGCACAGTTGACTGAGGGTTGTTACTTTATCTAGTATAGGATGATTTTTCACGTTCATATCCTTGATTCTTATTTCTAGATTGTGTTATTTGTATTCTTCTTGTATTATATTTTTTACTTTTTCATAATTTAGAAAAAAATCCAAAGGATTTTTGGGTTTTAAGAAAAATGAAAAATACAAAAAGATTTTTGGTTTTTAAGAAAAGAGAAATTTTTTAAAATATTTCTGGATTTTGAGAAAAATGAAAAAGTCAAACAGATTTTCTCTTTATATAATTTTTTTTAAAAACACAAAAAGATTTTGTACTTTGTTTACAACTTATAAGGATGAACATTTAGGATTTCCATGTCCCAATATCATTCCATTATCCACGTGACTTTTTGATAGTGTTTTGAGACACAACATCGTTTTATCCATGTGATTTATAATGTGTTGGAGTCATTGATATGTGATTAGTCGATTACTTTTTACAGGTTTGACTTGTTATCTCCTTTAATGCACACATGCACGGATTTATTTGAGCATTGCACTTGTCTGTTACATGTTGGTCAAGGTGTTTTCATCTTAATCCTGCCTTTAAAACAAACCAAATGCGATAAAATGAGATAATGAAAGTAGTGTTTCTAAGATCCATTGTTTGGATTGGAAAAATTGAAATTATATCTCTGGTAAATGTGTCATATTTGAAGTAGTGGAATCGGGCTACAAAATACAAAGTGTCTTTGTATGAATAGCCACCATTTTTAAAAAGAAAAGAGCCTAAAAGATTAAAGGCACATAAAACAAAAAATATAAAGTGCCAGGCCAAATTCAAAGAACATTGATGCTTCGCTACATATCGGCATTGATTTATTCAAAACAAAAGAGTTCAGAGAAATATTGTATATGTAAGTTTTGAGGGAGTTTAGTCGAAGATCAATGGGTTTGCACGTCTTGAAAATTTTTTGTAAAAGCATTACATAGTTTGGGGCGTTATTGGTGTGAAAATCATTGTAGACTTTGATTTGTTGATTAGATTGAGTCGATATCATATGAATTCAACATTTTTACACCTAAAACTGAATTTGTGTTCATTCGTTAGGAGTATCCAGAATCCATCTAGCACATATGTTATGATTGTTTAATTTGATTTTCCTACTGAATTTGTTCACACCCATTCATTAAACTTTCACGACTTGCTTATCTTAGTGTTAGTTCATAGTGTGTGTTGTATTTTTATTTTCTATAGTTGTGAAATTTTTTGAAAATTTCAAAAGTATTTGGGTATTATTTTGTGACACACTCCAGTTTATTACTTATGTTTCTTTTCCATATCTATTTCGGATATAATAAAAGGGGGAGAACGAATTTTGGGGAAGTAGTAGTTTGATGTTGGTATGCTTATACTTATCGATTATTTCATTTGGAGATTTTAAGCTTGTGTGCATCACGGATATTTTCTTGGTTATCTCATGTGTGTTGGTTCATTTGAAGATCACATTCATAATACACATAATGAAGACAAAGGAATTTGGAGATTTGAAGTCTTTTGTATTTAATATCATTCCATTTGTGGGTTTTGGGATGGTATTAGAATATTGTATGTCTTAGAATATTTGGTTGCATAATTCGGATTTTTCTTATATATGTACTGTCATAGCCGTAGGGGGAGAGTTATAAGGGCATTTTTCTAATGCTGTCCCTAGAATCTAGTACTTGTCCGTAGCTTTATAGATTACATTAGTTATTGCATATCCCTCTCTATCGATTATGGTGTAGCATGTGTCCATGATCATCCACGACGTCAAAGATTCGAATATCTAACAAAGTGAACCTCCAACGTGCAAAGTGCACCTCCAATATGCACCACTAATCTTCATTATGCTCCATGTGCTCCATAACTCCATGTTATAATGGTATATTTTATGTTTTAGAGTCCTCTATTTTTCATAATTATATTGGGAGTATTTTACTTTATTTCAATTTAAAAAACGAGACTAGTTTTATTTATTAAAATTTAATTTTTTTCCATGGTCGTTCAAACGAGGTGGATATCTCGTTCGAATGATCATAGTAACTCGCTTGAAGTCTCATTATATGAACTATATCAAACAAGATTCAAACAAGGGATTACTATTTTGGTTTTTGTCAAGTTGTGAGAAACGATATTCAAACGAGATCTATATCACATTCAAACGACCTGATACTTCCTCGATTTTTGTGTTCCTTTGTAAAAACATGCTTTGCGTAGGTATTTTACAAGACTTTTAAAACCTTAACAGACTTTCTGCACAAAAGTCTCACTTTTTAAAAGGTAAAACACCCTTTTGATTCACACATCACCTCCTATATATTTTGTGAATCACTTTAAAACCCTCACATAATTCTATTCTAGAGTTACTCTTGTGGAGACGACATCTCCAATTTTGATCTTATGGTTCTCATGGAAATCATTGCTGAAGGAAGACAAAGGTCACCTGCGGGAGATTCGTCTGAAAACGTTGTCGTTCACTTGTATATTTTGTATGTTGGGATTTGTGAATTATATAAGTGAGATAGAAAAGGTTTTTCCCCAATGGGGATTTTTCTTGAAATCCTTCTTGCATGGTTTGGTTGCATGCTTTCATGTTTTTACGTTTTCAATCACTTAGTTGCATGATCTAGGGTTTAAAGGAATTAAAACTGGTCCGGGTTTATATTTATTTAAATAACTTAAGGCCATTGGACTATACCGCACTCTCACATAGCAATCCTATTGACGATTTAAGAGACTAAGTTGATTGATAAGTGAGAAAAATATCTTTTATAGTATAAGGCAATGAGGTGACTAAAAGTAACATTCTTAGAACTATACAAGAAGCTCAATTTCTATGGACTAGGCATGAAATCCTAGGAGGGATGAGATATGGAAACCTAGAGTAGGTAGAGGTTTGCATAGGTATGCATTTATAATGAAGGTTTACTTATTTTGTTCTCAAAAGAAGGTTGATGATAATGTACCTCAAAGGGAAGTTGAGATGAAAGAGGCAAAGTTTAGGCGTTCTATTAACCTGAGGGTTGCAATACTCATCGCTACTTAGATAGATAGTTTGCTAAAATTTCCTAGGTTCTTGTAAGTTTCCATTCCTAATTCATTCTTGATTTGTGGGGTGAGAGTGTACCTTTCAACAGTTACTACCCAAATAAAAATCAATTCCCCTAATTAAATAAAAAAGGTTTATTAATATATTATTATAAAAGGGTTTAACAATCAAAAAGTCCATGTGACAAAATATTTTACTAAATTTTAGAATATTCAACTTTTATCTTCTTATTTAGGACAATGATTCTCAAAGATGCGGACAAGACTAGATCTACGAGGAAGAACCCACTAATGGCAAAAATCTCGGGCTGATAAAATGACAAACGTACTATAATAAAGTTTTAAAATTAGAAGAAAAAGACTTATAATCATATGATGCTATAACCAACTAGATACTCTTTCTTACTATATTATCAATAGAGAGAACTAATAAATGGAGAACACTACTCAACCGTGACATGCACTGCACAATATACATCTAATGGTCATGGTTTTGACCCGTGATCACAACTATGGGTTGTGGTATTCACCCGTAAATATATGAACCATGATAAAATTATGGGTCACAGTCGCCACCCATGACCTATAGGGGAGAATGCGGGTCACGATCTTTGCCTGTGACCAGGAACCACATTGGGTCATGGTCCAGGCCCTTGACCCACTAGGGAGATTTTTGGTCATTCTCACCATCCATGGCCACTGCAATAGGGCTAGTCACGGTTAATAACCGTGGCCCCCATTTTTTATTTTTAGGGATTATTTTTTCACGGGTTTGGTCACGATCAGAAACTATGACCTCTATTTTTTTATATTAAAAAAGTTCTTTTGGTCATGGTCCAGAACTGTGACCAATAAAAATAATAAATTTATTTTCTACATTCCAAAAAAAATATATATACATTTTTCAATCTTGTTTACAATTTCGGATATAAATATTTAGATAATATGTAAAGTTAATTAATGCATGCTTGCGTGAACATGTACTAATACAACATAACCCTAAACCATGGTCACTTATTTGGTTACGATAAATAAATAGGGGTCACGAGTGGAGACCGTGAACCCCTGGTCACAGGCAGTGATCGTGACCCATTAATTGTGACCATTTTCGATCTTTGATGTAGTGAGGTTTTGGTCCACAACCAATGCCTTTAAATCATCCATAAAAAAATTATTATTTAAAGTTGAAGCAACCTTTTTTTCCTAGTTGGAATCTTCAAGTAACCAGCATTCTATAACTAGGATTTTGAGGGAATCCTATAAATATGTGTGTTGGGATGTTTGCAAAGGGGTGGTGCTTTAAATCTCAAAATAAGTTTTGCAAGCCAAGGACGATAAAATATTTACTCACTAATGAAAATAGAGTTTTGAACAAAAAGTGAGTAAACATACATCTAGAAGAAACAATGGTTTGAAGAATTCAAAGAAGAGGAGTGAAAAAAAGTTCTCTCAAATATATGAAAGGTTTTGATTGCAAAAATATTTTTTAAAGTCTCTCACTCTTGATTTGGAAGAGTAAGAAACACTTGACTTATAGCCTTCTTATTTTGAAAAGAGTTAAAGGCCCAAATTCTAGGTGTCACAATCTTAAGGTATTAAGTCACCCAAAATATTATATTTGACACACTTACCAAGAAGATCTTTAAGAATGATCTTGATCAAAAGTGACTTTCGGTGCTGTCAGAAGTGTCTCACTGGAGGGTCGTTGCAGCGAGAAAATCCCTGACTCGAGGGAAACTTAAGTCATCTAGGTCGTACAAAAAAGTAGACAATTTGCACGGAGATACACGCGACTAGCGAAATACAGTCACGACAGCGATGACTTATGTCGCTGTGATGATATAGGCCGCGCAAGTGTCGAAATAATTTTTGTCCAATTTTCCTTTGAAAGATTTTCAAAATATTTTTTTTTGAAAAACTCTAAGTATGTTTCTTTCACACATGAACAACCATACTTAAAATAAACAAGGGATGAAATTTCTTTATAAAATAGGGTTTTCTATATGAAAAGTATATTTGCATGTGTATTTGAAAAAAAATACAAAACAAAGGTTAATTAAAATATTTTTCAATTATAAAAAGGAATTAACCGAGGTGAATCTATGTCTCCTAAGTCTTATATAGTTTACTAAGTGGTGTACTTAAGGTTTGACATTGATTGAATCCCGTTTTATTAATTTATCTTTTCTATGACCTCTTGGACAACCACTTAAACATGTTTGGGTTTGTAAGCTACGGAGAGGCTTTTTCTCCTCTATGACATAAATAATATGGGTGGGGGTACCGTCCCTCTTTGATAAAAAAAAAGAAAAAGAAATTTAAACGATATATTCTATGAATCACATCGACTATACTATACTCTTACAATATCCCCCCTTTGACGAATTTTGAGACAAAACATGAAATGGAAAAATTACAAGAAAAAGAAGAAAGTATACCATTTTAGGACTCGTCTGGCCAAGGGCTTTTAAAAAAGTTGAAAATTACATTTGTTTCGAGTAACCAATCATTATAAGAGACTCAAAAGTAGCAAACTCATCAAGGTTCCAATGTGAACAAATATGGTAATGAATAAATATGATCATGTGAATAAATCAGTTTGAACATGTGAGTATCATATCAATCTAAAATAACTCGCCCTCAAATATAGAATTTCTCTCAACAAACATTATATAGAAACAAATAAATCTATGCAACCTAATATGCTTGGATAATTGTACTATCCCTTCTACAAACTTCTCCCTTTTTGTCACGAAAAGTGACAAAGGAAAGAACTAAACACATAATGAGATCAAGTTTTATAGGAATTTTGAGAGAGTAAAATGTGCTAGTCACACCATTAAATAGAGAAGAATAATAAATGAGTGAATAATTAAAATGTTAGTCTTGGAAAGATATAATCACGAGGGTAATATGCTTAAGGTTAACAAATTGAACTACACATGTGAAGATAAAATATATTATGAAAATATATAAGTAATGATAAATAGTAAGCATTCAAGAGTTTATAAGTATTAAAGTGAATATGATCAAAACAAACCAAAATCCAAATAACTCTAAACATGAAAAGTTGATAACAAAAATGACATCAATTATTCTTTTTCTTCAACATCCCCAGCACACACAAATTAATAAGTCGTTAGCATCATTCAGGGCATCCTGAAATTTTACGCATGATTATTAAAGGTGTGATATAGAAAGAAGAGTTCTTCGCACTAAACGAAGATAGTAAACCATAATCCAATCGACTAGATTACCGAGAGACAGTAGAATACAACTCATTTAAGTTAAAGGGTGTGAAATACATTCCCATTGTAGACACCACATTCTAGGACCCCCTAAGTCTCTCCTTATACTCCTAGTACTTTCCCTTTCCACCGTAAACCTAGGTCGCACTCCGAGTACCGATCTAGAGGCCATCGGGCGCCCCCGGGCCCCATTTGACTAAGATCAACTCTACAGTCAGAGGGAAAGCTCTTTGAATTTTTGAAGGGCTCCTAATATCCTTTCAAATGATCCACCCCGTGCATTAATCGGCATAATAGTTCTAACAAATGAACCATTTCACTACCGAAAATTGATTCAGAGGCCATCAGGCGCCCCCGAGCCCCGAGTTAACCCCAATCAACTTCAACATCAGAGAAAAAGATCTTTGAATCTTATAAGGGCACTGAACCTCTTTCCAACGATCCACTTCGTGCGTAAAATAGCATAACCGTTCGGACGAACGATCAGTTTTCCCCCAAAAATCGATTAAGAGGCCACCGGGCGCTGCCGGACTCTATTCGACCAAATTTAATTCTTCATCTGGAATGAGGCTGAATGAATCTCAGAAGGGAACTGAATACCCTTTCTAACGATCCACCCCATGCGCAATTCTGACCTACGGTACGGATTAACGATCCGTTGTACTCCGAGAGGTCATAGAATGATTTCGGGCCCTAGTTGACCAAGGTCAACTTTCCGAACCAAGCGAAACTATTTGGAACATCGAAGTACATATCCTAACCTTTCCAATAGTCCACCTCGTGCACAATTCTAACTTACTATACGAACGAACGATCCGTTTGCCTCTGGCGATCTCCCGTCCAAAGGACCGACGTGCGCTCTCGAGCCACATTTGACCCAAAGTCAACTCCTGGATCGGGGAGAGGTCCAAAGGACTCTCGAAGGACTCTAAAATATATTTCTAACGGTATGCTCCATTTGCAATTCAGATCAACAGTTTGTGCATTACGATCATTTTTCCAGAAAAGTCCGCACGAAACTGTCTATTGGCAGGTCCTAAACCCTGCCTATCGTCACAGTTGCAAGGGTGACCTGCTGATAGGCACCCCTTGAGCTAGGACAATCGGTACCCCCCTTTTCCCTTATAAATAAGGTCCATGACCTCACTCCCAAGACAAAAAAAAAAAAGAATCCATCAGCATTAGTGATCCGAGCAAAATTCTCTCGAAATCAGCGAAGTTCCGTATGATAAATTCCATTAAAGCCTAAATACCCATCATTTTCACACCCAAGTTGGAAAATATCCTTCTCTCTCATGAGGATTCAAATTATTTCATCCAAGATCCAAGCTCAAGCTCCAAGGAAGGTCCAATTCCTTCTCCCTCTCTTTTAATCTCTTGTCTTCGCATAAGTTACATTAGATTCATAATCTAGTTTCACTTCAGTTCATACATAATAACATCTACGCTTTTATTTGTATACTTCACATACATTATTTTCCATAAAAAAACCAAAAACAAATAAAAGAGGGTTACACTCATAAATTACGAATGGAATTATTCTACACACTTTTTCCCAAAACCAAAAAACACATTTTCTACACGTATATACACATAATAAAATCGCGTTCAAATTTATGGGATAAACCCCACCCCTATTATACATCCGAACTACGTGAACTTTGATGCCTTTATATGCTACGTAGACATACCGGATTAAAATTCGAGACTCGAGTCCAATTTTCCAATTTTTTAACTTCTCTTATTTTACAAATTTCTCAAAATCCCTCATTTTCATAATTATCATACACACATATATATTATGCTTGTTCACGTCTCATCCCACATATATTATCGTTTCCCAATAACGATCAATATCACGATAAATGCTCATATTCTATCTTCTACATTTTTTTTTAATTATCTTGGGAATATTCCAGTGGATGACCTCACCTTACCTTTTCCATGGTATGGGTCGAACGATTCCAATCCTCATTATATAAATACATACACACACTTCACAGGGATAAAGGAAAATATTAATATTTACCCATGAGACACTGAAAGGGAGGGATGGGTGCCTAACATCTTCCCATTCCGTAACTTTACCCCCAGACCTTCGATCTATTAGTTTCGTATGCATCAGTTTTGTCCTTGATGCCGCTCTCTCGAAGTGGCAACATGTTCTTTTTTCCTGTTTTGAGAAAAATAGGCTGGTGACTCCATCTCTTTACATTCGTCCCACACTGACGATGACCGAAGAACCTTTTCAAAGAGAAGGGTGCGAGACCGCGATGCAGTTCTTCCTCGAGGGATCCTCCTCCTTCTCCTCGGAACGAAAGCCGTGCCGCCCGGGATGGCCACAGTGGCGACTCCGCTGGGGATTTTTTTTAAGAGGGATAAACTCTGTTTACATGGGTGTTTTATTTTCTTGTATATACCTTTATTTGCATGTTCCCCTTTATTATTCATATGCACCTCATGCTTATGCTACTAGTCACACACTTATAGAAGACTCTCCTTATACACTTCACACCACGTGCACCCAGGATCACTTATATCCACATGTTGCACACCTCACTTAGAAATCCATACTTAGGTGTCACCAACACACACCTCCACTTGCATATATCCATGCTCACTCATTACACACTCACTTGTAAATAGTTGCACATCACTTATCCATGCTTAGTATAGCTTTACTATTGGTACTTGTACCTTGCTCCCTATTTGGCATGATCAAGAAAAAGATACTCTCTCCATAAGATGATAATAAATGAATCATGCATGATTCACACGACATCACCAAAGAGCATTGTTATTGACAAAATTTTGTCCCGTAACTGGGGAGTCACTTCGTGATGGGCGCTGTTCCGACAGGTCGCAATTAGCCTAAGCGATATGAATCTCACCTTCCATTGTCCAAGTACCTTTGACGTATATCGAACGGTTCCCCCGCATCGTACTGCTTGACCGAAGTCATGACATGAGGTATATCGCAGGGAACTCGTTCACATATGTCGAATATATCGAATTCGCTCTCACACGTACCATCCCCATGAGGTATATAGTGAGGCAATTCATGTAGACTCAGGTATATCAAATGGCTTGTCCACACGCATCGATTGCCCTCAAAAGAAAGATGTATATCGTGGAAGTCACGCCAAAGGGGGAACCCTTTCCAATTAACCCAACCAACTGCATACCCGCATATAACTGTCAAACCTAGGACACACATGTTAGATTGTTGGTTTTGACCTGAAACTCTGTCGAAATTCCGGGTCGACATGTCCCCCAAATTTTTGCGCATTTTTTTAAAACGGGACCCTTCCCGTAAGCCTGGTGACAAGTCCAACCTTAGCTTTACATATGTAACAAACCTAATTTTTCCAGGCTCGGGTCCCGTTCGACATTTCTTTTTGCATTTAGGTAAAATTAATACAAGTGAGAACTTAATAAACATAATAATCATGTTGAGACCCGTCTCTTGTCTTTTCTTATCTCTTTTTCCCGAAAAGTGTCCAAAAAAATTTCTCCCTCTTTTATCAGAAATACTAAAAATATTTTTCCACCTTTTCCCTCAAAACAAAAAAAGAAAAAATTTCCGTCCTCATCTTTTCCAAAAATGTCAAAAATATTTTCCTCCCTTTCCAAAAATTACAAATTTCTTTTTTTCTTTTCTGAAAATAAATGCTATTTTTCTCCCTCTCAGGTCGATCACATACGCTTGGCCTGGCTCCCTATTGGATTCGATCTTCAGTCGAACCACCCCGAAGTTCTGTCAGTCCTTTTACTTCCTCCGAGTTCGAGACTCACCCGCCTTTCATGGAGAATACAGATCAAGTGTCGAATTTACAACCGAATTTCTTGACGGTTCTGGCTCAGTTCACTGTTAAAATTGATAACCTTCAAACCGAGCTTCACGAGATGCAAAGAAATTGGGTCCATGTACCCAAAGATCCCGAGGTCATTTTCCCTTGTGCCGTGGCTCCGCCTACACCCGAGCCTATCTGGGTTCCGAAAGAATACCATCATGCTCCACGCTCCTCCTGATAATGGGCCGCCACCAGCTCAGCTTCCTATGCCAAACCTTGCTCATATCGATGCTAATTTACTCGTAATTATTGATTCAAAAAAGGAAGAACTGAACAAGGTCAAGGAAGACCTCAAGATGTTGACCAAGAAATTCTACCAAGTCAGAATCTTTGGGAACTATATGGACTACACCCACATGTCTCCCTATCCTAAACCCAGGTTACCAAAAAAATTCAAGATGCCCAATATCGAGAAGTTTGGAGGCAGTGGACACCCGATCGTTCATCTTCATAGCTATCACCGAGCCATGACTCTCCTACGGGCTTCCGAAGAAGTAATGGCTCAGATGTTCCAGCAGACTTTGAAAGATAGCGCCCTCCGTTGGTTCCTATCTAGTGAAGAATCCGTAATTTGCAGTTGGGAAGATGGTGCCCGTGAGTTCAAGTCACAGTACAAGTACAATGAGGATTTAGAGGTTACCTACCGTGACTTAGAGCTACTTAATAAGAACCCTATGGAATCAGTCAGTAACTTCATAGTAAGACGGAAAGAAAAAGCAGCTACCATAACCAATCAGCCTTTCGAAGAAGAGCAAGTCAGCATTGTGAAGAAGAACTTCCTACCTCATGTCTAAGCAATAATGGGAGGATAGTACTACCCTCACTTTCGAGCCCTCCGAGGAGCAGGAATAGAAATCGTAGAAGGTCTTGTTAAGATTGAAGTTGAACCGAAGAAAACCTTTGCACAATTTGCTCCTTGAAAGTTTGAAAAGCTTGGTAGTACCCCAGTTTCTACTATCAACAACATCTCTCAGCTTTCCACTTCGTGGACACCAAAAATTCCCCCAAACCCAATACGGAAGGAATATATCGAGCTTCACGCTCCTCTCTACAAAGTCTACCAGGCTCTCTTGAATCGAAACCTGATCAAACCCTTGGACCCTCGTCCGTTACCAAATCTACTTCCAAAAAACTTCAAACTTGATACCCATTGTGACTTTTACCAAATTGATGGCCAAACCACTGACTAATGTTTCCATCTCCAAAACACAATCCAAAGCGTTATTGATCGGGGTATCATCACCCCACCAGTTAATCCTACACCAAGCACTACCCATAATCCACTCCCGAATCATGCAAACGCCATCTTCCTAGAAGAAGACTCAGAACTCGACCCATCTACCCAAATCATGCCAAGTAAATCACCAATCATACCCATATACTTTACTAAACCTCTCCAAACATGCCCATATTTCCTCTTACACCCTACCAGCCTTGTTGATCAAACCTTATCACTCCTCCCCAGAGTGTGCATCGCTGTCCGTACCCTGGAGGTAAAGATATGGAATTATAAGAAATGCTGAACCAACTACTAGAATTCGAAATGAGATTGACCTCCCTGATGACCATTGACTATCAAAGATTCAATGGGTTATTCTTAAAAGCTCAAAAATGTTCTCGAGAGTCAGACAACTAGGTGGTGTCAATCGACGAAGTCAGTCTAGATGAACTGGTCCAGATCATCGCAGATTTATTTTGATAAATAGGGGATATTTGTAGCATATCCGAGTTGCTCAAAACTTCAAAATTATAAGGGCATCTTATCCCTTCAGGATTTTATTTCCCTGCCGAATGGGAAGAATTATACGAAGAGGCCATAAAAGTTATAGAGTGTATTGACTTTGCATGGAAAGATAATATCGTCGCCACCGGATGGGGGGACGATTCTAAAGATTCATATGAAGAGCCATATTAAAGAAAGACTAGTCTGATATCCAACCTATGCAGAGTGATATCATTCGATGAGATGCCAGAATAGATCAACCAAGTAGCCGAGCAACCCGGTATTGATGAAGAAATAAGGTTTCTATTTTTCCCTTCTTTCATGAACTACATGACTAGGTCGGGGAGACATTACTAGAACTCAAACTTGCAACCATCAATAAGAGATAAAAGGGAAAGGTGTTGAGAATCTCCCTATGCCAAAAATAACTCTTGAAAAAAGTAAGGTTCTTGATCACCTGAAGAAAACTAAATCTAACATCACTCTATGGGGACATTTTATGTCTTCTCAACTACACCGAAATGCCCTAACCAAGCTAGTCATGGAACCCACAGTTCTTCCCTCAACCACTTCAGAAAAAGCAGTGAACCTAGTTGGATCCTTAACCTCTACTTGAATGTTCTCCTTTTCTGAAGAGGAAATCCCTAAGAACAGTCCTAATCACAATCATGCTCTTAATATTTCTATTGAAGTCATGGGAAAAATTATTCTCCTCTTTCTCGTCGATAATGGACTAGCTGTGAATGTTTGCCCATTGAGAACCCTCAATTGTTTAGGATTAAAAGTGAGCGACCTTGCTCCAACTTGTGCTGCCGTACGTGCCTATGATAACACCCACCAAGAAGTAATGGGATCTATCAAGATTGCAATAGGGGCTAGACCTATAAATCCAGTGAATTCCAAGTCATCAACATCACAACTTGATTCAATCTGCTGCTCGGACGACCGTGGCTCCACAACATCAAAGGGGTGTCTTCTTCCCTTTATTAGAAATTGAAATTCTTTGCCAACGGATAAGTCGTCACCATCTTGGGAGGCAGTGACAACACTGATAATGAATGCACCAGTAATCCGGTACTCGAGATACAATATAGGGTGAACGATATGCTACTAGCAGGCTTCCAAGTTAAACCACTCCTACTCCCGACAAGGGACGACTTCAAAGAGAGGGTTAGGGTAAAGAAAATAAGGGCAATGTAATCCAAATGTTAAAAAATATGCACTTCATGCCCGGACTAGGGCTAGGGCAAAGACAACAAGGGATAACTGAACCTATTATATTAAAGGAGGCCTTTCCTCCTTGTGGTTTGGGCTATCAACCGTCAGAAGAAGAACTTAGATTGATCCGTCGACCTCAGTTGAAGAGAAAGTTATAATGAGCAAAAACTATCCCGGTAGATTCCCTAAATGCAAGATTCATCAGAGAGGGTGAGGATTTCCCATTCCGCTGTTTTCGTAAACCTTGGTATGACCCCTTAGGCAAGAGGATGAAACCAGGAATGGAGACCTTTTTTTAAACAGCTACCGGGGGCCAAAAGTTCCTAGCACTGTGTACAACCATTCACTGGAGAGACCATAGCTGATATCAGGGATTTTGAGGACATCGACTTTGAGGACTCTTTGAACTTACAGATACTAGGGCTGACACTCTGTATGATCCACTCAGGGACTATATCATCCGATCCATCCTACCTCATCAAAGATGCTGATATACCTCTTCTCAATGGCATGCTGCACCTGTGCCACCTGCTGATATTCAACCTAACCCTGATGTTTATCCCCTTTCCCTTGTTGTTATTTTTTCTCACTTTGATGTAATTGATACCTCCTTTGATGAGGTTCTCAATGCTATTTTTACCTATCAATGAAATAAACAAATATTTTGAGTATCTTGTTATGCCTTACATTAATTTCCTTGATTCTAATCAAATTCTTGATGATGATGACTTTAAAAATGAACAATTCTCAAGTGATCTAAATAAGGTTAATAACAAACAACATAATCACGTTCAAGTTAATGAAGATGAAACTGTTTTCATTAATCTCGATTCTAGTAACCAAATATGCGAGATTAGGATAGGGACTACCCTTGACGAGTACGAGCGTACGCAAATCAAAGAGCTACTGAAGTAATTCATGGATGTCTTTGCTAAGATGATATGCTCAGCATTAACCCTAAGATAGCATAGCATGAGATTCCAACTCTCCCAGATTGTAAGCCAGTCAAACAGAAGTTGCGGAAGCTCCGCACCGAATGGTTACTCAAAGTAAAAGAAGAAGCAGTCAAGCAACTGAACGTGGGTTTCATCCGAGTAATTGAGTATCCCATATGGATAGCCAATATTATACCCGTGTCGAAATCAGAAGGGAAGGTCTGCATGTGTGTCGACTATCGAGACATGAATAAAGCCTCTCCGAAAGATGATTACCCGCTACCCAATATCGATATGATTGTGGACAACACACCCAGTCATGCTCTCAAGTCATTCATTGATGGATTTTTCGAATATAACCAGATCAAGATGCACGCTCATCATCAAGAGAAAATCGCATTCATCACCCCTTGGGGAACCTTTTGCTACACTATCATGCCATTTGGTCTTAAAAATGCAGGGGCTACCTCTCAAAGGGTTGCCAAAAATATTATGCATGATCTGATACATAAGGAAGTCGAGGTCTATATATATGACATGATAATTAAGTCCAAGACTAGATAAGGTCATGTTTCTACTCTCCAAAAATTCTTTGAATGACTGCGGCAGTACTAAATGCGGCTTAACCCACAGAATTGTGTCTTTGGCATTACTAAAGGAAAACTCTTGGGATTCATGGTCAGTGCGAAAGGGATAGAGGCAGATCCTACTAAGCTGAAAACCATATTTGAGATGCCACCTCCTCGAACAGAGAAAGAAGTTCGGGGATTCCTTGGGAAATTACAGTACATCAGTCGATTCATCAGCCAATTGATTTCCATTTGTGAACCCATCTTCAAACTCCTTCGAAAGGATTCAACCAAAGTCTAGAACGAAGCTTGCCAAGAAGATTTTGATTGAATTAAGAAATACCTAACCCAACCTCCAGTACTCATGCCACCGCAGCCTGGTCTTCCCTTACTCTTATACCTAATCGTGATCGAAACTGCAGTCAAGCCTTTGCTAGGTCAACACCTTGAAAAATCCTGTAAAGAGAAATCCATCTACTATGTCAGTTAAAAATTGGCCAGTTACGAGGTTAACTACATCGCCTTGGAAAAATCATGTATCACTCTTGTCTGGGTTACCCAAAAATTACGTCACTACATGCTCGCCTTCCCTATTAGACTCGTATCCTGAATGGATCCCATCAAGTACCTACTCGAGAAACCCGCTATATCCAATCGAATGGACCATTGGTGGATGCTTCTAGCCAAATTTAGTATCACCTATATCACACAGAAATCTATGAAAGGAAGATCCATCTCCGACTACCTTGCTGACTACCCTATGGAAGAAACCTATGTCTAGATTTTCAAATTCCCAGATGAGAATATCCTTTGCACCTCCCAAGAAGATCTTTGATGACAAATGTCCTTTGACGGTGCTACAAAAAAAGGATATGGCGTTGGAATCCTCCTAATTTCCCCTGATGACTCCCACACTCCCATTTCCATCAAATTGGAGTTCCCCTGCACTAACAACTTTCCTGAATATGAGGCGTTAACGGTAGGCCTCAAAGTTCCCCTCAAGAAAGGAATTAGATACCTCGATATCCACGGGGATTCAGCCCTCATCATCGATCAAGTACTCAGGAAATTGAAAGTCAAGGATGAGAAACTCTTACCCTTCCATGCCCACCTTGAAGATCTGGCTTCCTAATTTAAAGAAATTACCTTCCACTACCTACCCCGAGTAAAAAATAACCTAGCTGACACCCTTTCCACCTTAGCCTACATGATTGACATGACCGAAGGAATAACCATGTCCCATTTCCTTGTCCAGAAATAAGACAAACTAACCCACTGCTACCATATCGAGCTCAGCACGGAGGAAGAACCCAAAATAGTTGACTGCTGGTACTATAATATTTGGCACCTCATCAAACACGGTAGGTATCCCCAAAGATCTAACAAGAAGGACCGAGCAACTCTCCGTAGACAGGTCGCCCAGTACATTGTTTGTGATAAAGCCCTATTTAAGAGAAACTTCTATGGAACCCATTTACACTGCACTGACATTGAAGAAATGATGCAGAAAATCCACAATGGGGAGTGCAAACCTCATATGAACAACCACATGCTCGCCCAAAAGGTCATTCGATAGGGGTACTACTGGACTACCATGGTTCAGGACTACACAACCTACATTTGTCAAATGCCAATAGTTCTCCAACCTACAGCATTTGCCTCCACGAGAATTATACAACATAACTTCTCCTTGGCCAATTTCTGCATGGGGCATCGACATTATATGGAAAAGTTACACCAAAGGCATCTAATGGGCATGAGTTCATCCTAGTCGCTATTGACTACTTCACTAAATGGGTCGAAGCCGAGTCATTCACAGTTATGAATGCCAATAAAGTGGCCAAATTTATTAAAAAGAATTTCATCTTGTCGATACGGGGTCCCACACTAGCTGGTATAAGACAATGGTTTACATTTTGAGGCGAAAGTTATGGAAGTGGTCTACGAGTATGGAATTCAGAGACACAAATCCTCTCCATACCGACCTCAAACCAACGGTGCAGTTGAAGTATCCAATAAGAATCTCAAAGCCATCATTAACAAGTTGACCTAGAGTTATCATGATTGGGCCGACATGACCGCTTATGCCATTTGGGGCTATCGCACTTCAATTCGAACCTCAACTGGGGCTACTCCTTACTCTCTAGTCTACGGTATGGAAGTAGTCCTACCCGTGGAGATGGAAATACCCTCGCTGCACATTATGCTTTAAAGCAAGGTCAACTAGGATGATTGGCACTGAAGCCGTCTTGATGTGTTGTCCCTCTTAGACAAGGGGATATTTAGTTCTCTATATCACATACAAGGGTACCATCTTCGTACAGTGCGATCCTTTAATAAGAGAGTCAAGGACCACAGTGTCTGAAAAGGGGACTTAGCCCTTAAAAGAACTAATAGAGCCTATCTGGGACTCTAGAGGGAAATTCAAGCCCAATTAGAGCGGCCCCTACATCGTGAAGAAGATCTTGTAGGGAGGCGCCACTATGCTCACCGACCTCGATGGAGAAGAAATGGCGCATCCAGTCAACCTGGATCGTCTCAAGAAACTCTACCCCTAGTGCGAAATCTCAACGCTCTCGAATCTTCTCATCTCCCTTCTATTCTAAGAAAAAAATATCTCTTCTTTTCCCCTAACCAGAACTACGTGGGCCTGATCCTCTAAAAAAAATTTCAAATATGAATTTCAAAATTTGTCAAAACCCTCAAAGGTACGTAGGCAGCTCATTCACTTTACATGAGCTCGGGATCCCCTTCTTTTTCACAAAATGTTATTCTTTTCTTATCCCCGAGAACGATAATTCATCTTAACATATACATGAATAATAAGGATTATGTATGTCTTAGTGATTAGTATGGATAATTCAAAATACAAAAAAGTCATCAAGAGGCACAACTAGCTGATAAAAAACTTATTTATTTCGTTATCTGAAATTTATGTATGATTACATCGGCGTAAGGATTCAAAGGACTTCCCTTGCCAGCACCAAACCTACTAGAAGACCCAGATAATAATAAGCCCCACTACTCTTTAAAATTACCCCCAATTATTCCCACAAAGCACAAAACCACACTTATTACAAAGAGCTTCCCAAATCCCTACCCGAAGCTGCCAAAGGAACCAACACCATCATCACCAGCATCCTGAGCTCCTCAAACCTCCCCTGCCTGAATAGAGTATCGCAGATGCTCCATAGAGCTATAGGCCCGGAATATCTTGGGGTAGACCACAAACCTCTCTCCATGGTGTCAAATATGGAAAACTGCCTTTGACCAGTTTGAACAACCAACATCCTAGCCACTACGTTTTCCACAACCACTTCATGTAGTCCTTGGAGATATGCCAGACTCTCCCAGTGGACTGAGAAGGATGGGTCGATGGACGATGATTCTCCCACATAGAACCAAGATGCATGTTCATACGCTCTGTCAGGTCCTCCACTAGAAAGAAGTTCGGTGTTCGTGGTGGCACGATTTTCTCCCAACCAAATTAACGCAGTAGCCGCTAGGGAAAATAGAAAGAGGTTTTCCTGAGGCCTACTAACCGGACATATTGGTACTTCTTGAGTTCCAGAATGGGCATCATCTCCCCCCACCAAGGCATAGAACAACATAAGCCTCAATCCCCGTGCTCTAAAAACTAGTTCCCACAACGAACACCGAACTTCTTTCTATCGCGGTCCTCATTTCTAACATCAACGTATAACTCTAACTAAGCCTCGCCTCTTGCTGCCCTCACCACGGTCTTTCATGGTCGCCCTTCGCCGATCAGCACACGAATCCCAAACTAGCGCACAAAAGATTTACTATAATCTTACATAATGGCAGGAGAACGAAATCTCACAAGAGGATATCAACAATCCTAATCATAAGGATCTATATCAAATCAAAAGAACACTGAAAGCGTAGTACGTCCGCACAGATTCCTGAGGACACTAGAACCTGATGCTCTGATACCACCTGTGACACCCCGCCTAATAAAATACCGGGCGATCACTCCTATATCAAATTAAAACATGAGTCTCATATGGTTCATTCTTAGCATCACTGTCGAAAAACAATTTTATTACTAATATCCTATTAGGCTGGCGTCAAATTTTTAATTAACTAATCTTTTTAACCAAACCATTCAAATAAAACAATTACAACAGTTTATATGCAGCAACTGAAATGAAATAAAAAAAAATAACCGAACACTCGGTACAATAATACAACCAAATCGAATGCCTCACTAAAAGGCGATAAAAGAATAAATAATTACAGTTGGGCCATAAGTCCGAATGTTGCTAAAATACCTCCTATCTAGATCTCAATGATAGAAGCATCTAATATAAACCTGCTTGCATCCACAGCTGCTGCAGTAAACGTCTGACTTGAAAGAATCATCATCCAGGTGTCCCTGTGTCTGGACACCTATATATATATATAGATATAGCAAGAGGGAAAAATAGAGAAACGGGTCAAAGCCCGAGTTTTGAAAATATTTTAGCAAGTGCTTAAAATTTATATTTTAAAAACATGTTAAATCTCATATTTAAACTGGTATCGCTCTCACATGAGATACACCTCACCCCTCTTCTAATAGTGCATAACTATCGCATACCTTTTTAAACAACATAGTTAAGCTACCCTGCCTAACTAATGTAATTACCCACCTTCTAATAATCCTCATCAATTCGAGTACTAAGAACTAAACTTCTCCCCATTCCCAACATTACGTTACGTTCGTGCGTGGGGTGTCTCGCAAAGGGAAATCCAAACAAGGAACCCCCCGATGCACTACTACGTGACAATGTTGATCATCGGGATCCATTAGGCCTTTAGTACATACCATATTTATACCATCCCGTATTTATTAATAGTTCTCATTAGAACCTAAGATTCATATTCATATAAATCCGGATAATCATTTACCGAAAGTAATATCACACTTTATTCATTCTTTTCACTTTATACAAGGTTAGGTTACATGATATCTCATTTCATATATATAAACAATACACTATACGCAACAAGTATATTAATCATCCACCGAACTATAATAAAAGTGGCTTAGTCATTTTCATTTACTAAGCATCCGTGGATTATTTCAAGTACACATATATGTTAATCACAATACATATATCCATATTCGGCACCCATAGGCTTAATAGCGGTGCACACATACTCTGCTATCCAATCCAAGTACATCTCGTACTAAAGGATCACATGTTCCACATCACTCAGGAACTGTAACAATACAAATCACATATATTGGAGGCGAACATAGTTCACATATCCATGGGTCACGCACATACCTATGCTCCCACAGTCAGCAGACTTCTCGACTCACAAATAAGCCTTTCGCAGTCCTATGTTCTTGAGGTACCAAATCAAAAATCCCCCCGAAGGCAACACAGGATAAGATTGTCCTCTTTCGAACGTCAACCTCCCGTGATAGCAAGTATGGTAGGTATGTCATACACATAATAAACAATAATATAGGTACACTTTCCACCTATATAAATATATCATCAATTAGGTATTCACACAACCATATTATAACGATAGGTACTTATCTCACCTATACATAATTTCCCATAGGTAATTATTTAACCCATTTATATAATAACATCAGGGCATACGCACCACCCATATAATAATCTCCTACGTAGTATATTTATATCTCGACTATCCTACGCATTTATCAATTTTTGACTAATCCCCAATATTATATTTCCAATCTTTTCTCACCGCACAATGATAATATCAACAACCCCGATATATTCATTCGTCTCATAATATATATACTTTAATGACATCGTATATATATATATATATATATATATATATATATATATACCTCAAATATTTTCATTCATAATAATATAAGTAGTCACACCCTTAAAATATTATCCCCAATATGTACTCTTTTATTTATTATTCAAATCATACCTAAATGCCCCTTTAAGTATTATTCCTCACGAACACCCCTATTTGGGTAAATCTTGGATTTTACTTTCAACTAAACCAAAGTACACGTCTTACTAAAAAAAAAATACTTAGAAGTCCCCAAACTATTAGGTACCACAAATATTTATCTCCAAACAATTCTAGCCTTTATTTTTCCAATTTTCGGTTTGATTTTCGAGTTAATGATTAATCCCGAAGCTGCTTTCTTTGAAAAACCATATCAAATCGAAAAAAAATCAGAAAAATACAAGGTCAACGTTCACGCGACCGTATCGAAAATATCTACAACTTTCATGTTTTGACCGAGAGTTGAATCGGCTTTCTTCCTATCATAAACAGTCATGAAGTGGTTCTGGTTACTATTCACCTTCTTCTCCCAAAATCCAAACCTCCATTAAAACACCTCCAAGCTTTTTATCTCCTCTCTCATCATCATTCAGCCTCAAATAACCATAAATACACACATTCAAAGGGTTCTAATCATCCTAGAACACAGATCCAACAATTAATTTCAATTAATTTCAAGTTTCTCAAATTGGGTATAAATCGAGTTATATCCGTTTTAATCATTTACGGGTCAAAATGAAGGCATCTACGGGGGATATCTAGGAAAGAGGAGCGTTCCACTAAGAGCACTTGTGCAGGGTTATTTTGGTTGACATTGAGCAAAGATGTTGGGCAATATGTGAAGAAGTGCACCGATGTCAGCGAACTGCGAATAAAATTAACTAGCCTATTAAAAAGCTAATAATTATAGCACCATAGGCGTTCGTCTTATGATGGATGGATATTATCGGCATGTTTCTAACTAAAAAAGGTTAATTAAAGTTCCTCGTGGAAGCAATCGATTTTCTTATAAAATGGGTTGATGCAAAATGCCTAGACAAGATTACCAACTATAAAATGCATTCGTTAATATGAAGATACATCATCAATCGATTCGGTATTCCCCACGCTATTATATATGATAACGATTGATAGTTTGATAGTGTGATGATTGATAAACTATACGGGAAATTAGAAATCAAGCATGACTTCTTTGTCAACAGGCATCCCAAGTGAAACAGACATGCAAAAGTTACAAACCGAAGGATTTTATACGGGATAAAAATTGAGTTTAAGAATTTTAAGGGTATGTGGGTAGAAAATCTAGTTCTAGTTCTATTGGGGTATTAAACAGTGACAAGGGTCCCTACAGGAGAAACTAATTTTTCTCTGACATATAACATCGAAGTCATGGTACCAGTCAAGTTTGAGATACCTAGTTTGAGGGTTCAGTGTTTAGAAATAGAAAAAAATAATGAGCAACTTAGGGACGATCTCAACCTCCTGGAAGAACAAAAAGAGGAAACATCATTGAAGATGGTCATGACCCCACACAAGGCAGTCCTATATTAAAATAGGATGGTCAAAATTGAATATTCCAGGTCGATGACTTAGTCATCAGAAAAATGATGAAATCAATAAAGATTCTAAGCCATGGAAAGATGGCTAACTACTCGTTGCCCACAACATACGACTAGTAACTTATGTCCCAAGGTATCATGAGGTTCATACCCTTCCTAAACCATGGTATGTGGAACATATGAAGCTTTATTATCATTATACGATCAAGAGGAATCCGAGTATGATGAATCACCATTCGTTCATCCAAATTTGTGAAGCATTTGTGTATCCATTTGTATATTCTTTTAAGTATTTTATTTCAGAATTTCCTTTTTTATCTTCTTAAAATGTCTCTCTTTCCCGCACCATTCTTATCAATAAAGGAAAACGTTTCTCCAATGTCGTGATTTTCTAAGACACCCACCCTCACTCGGAGCATACCCATTTTTGAGCTAGTATAGCGGTCGGGTGCCCAACTAAAACTTTCAGGTCTTACTAGATTATGAACTAACTACTAGGTCAGATGAAGGCTCACACCAAGATTAATCCAGGTGTGCTTATTCCAGATATAAATGTCTCGATAGAACAACTCGGTTGATCACCGAGTTAACTCCCACCCCCTTTAGATCTGATCTAGTTTTCATGGTGTGTTCGGTGAAAATATAATTAGGGCTAACTCCAAGTTAACAAGGGCATATATGGTCACTTGGTTTATTTTGAGAGTGCGCCTATCGATGGTAGCTTCACAAATAAAATTTAATTCCATAATTCAATAAAAGGATTTGTTAATTTATTATAATAAAAGGGTATAAAAATCTAAAAGTCCACGTGACAACATAAAGGGCAAACCCAATGCACGAGGCTCCCGACATTTTGAGGTATTGGGGCATAGACATGCGCAGCCTTACCTCTGCATATGAAAATAGGCTATTTCTGCAACTCGAACTTATAACCTCCAGGTCACGATGGGGCAACCTTGCCGTCGCTCCAGGTTCACCCATTCTATATGGTAAAATATTTTACTAAATTTTAGAATCTTTATGTTTTATCTTCTTATTTAAGACAAATATTAAAACAGATGAAAAAAGAGTAAAATAAGCACAATGGGATAAACCTCCGGCTCATAATAATGAAAATGAACTATGGGTGGAGTTTTACAACTAGAAGACATAAAATTACAACCATACGATGATATGGCCAAGTAGACACTCTTTCCTACCATATTCTTCTTAGTGAGTGCCAACAGTTAACGAATGTTGCACAATCGTGACATGATTTGGTCCACAACCAATGCTTTCAATTTTTTTCAGTATTTTCTTCTTTAAATTTGAAGAAAATTTTGTTCCTAGATCGATCCTTCAAGCAACCAAAATTCTATACCAAGGATTTTGAGGGAGTCCTAAAGATATGTGTTGAGGCGTTTGCAAATGTGTGGTTCTTCAAATCTCAAAACGAGTTTTCCAAGCCAAGGAAAATAAAATATTTACTCACTAGTGAAAATAGATTTTGAGGACAAAGTGAGTAAATATTCATCTATTGAAAACAATGGCTTGAAGAACTCAGATAAGAGGAGTGAAAAATATGATTTCAGATTTTTGAAATGTCTTGATCAACAATTTTTTTTCAAAGCTCTCAGTTTTGATTTGTAAGAGTAAACAACACTTAACTTGTAGACTCTTGATTTTGAAAATGTTCAAAGGCTCAAATGCTAGGTGTCAAACTTTTAAGGTGCTAAATAATCACATCGGGGTCTAAATCACCCAAAATGTTGTATTTGACACAGTTACCAAGATAATATTTAAGAGAGATCTGTAGCGCCCTGACATGGATTTATGGGTTACCTATGGTCAATACAGTCCGACTCGAGCGTTAAGTGTGAAGTGTAATGGAACAACCCTATATAATGTTGCTATTCCAGTTTTATTTTAATTAATATTTCACTTGTTTAGCATACGATACCAGTTTCAAAATAAACTACGTGAGGGACCATGGGGAGCACCCAAAAGTACAAGTAAACAGAACTACTAACATCAACATAAATAAAGTATACTTACCTATATAACTCCCTCAATATATGAAAGCACTCCCAACCTATCATAACAAAGCGAGGGTGTGAGCTTATTCCTAGTGGGATTTATACAAGCAGTATAGAAATGAACGACAAAAAGAAATACTAACACACATTTACTTGTCTATTTCACATTTATCGGAATATTTATTATATTCATTCAAGTTAGGTCGTATTAACACATTTTACCTCACAACCCATTTCTTGACATGTTCCATATTTTCTATATCTTTTCTTGGAATTTTCCTATATCGCATACTTCCACGGGCTCCGCACCTCTGGCTATGCGCACCATATGCTCTGGCCAGTGATTTAGGGCTTTTTACCCAAGGTCTCTAGGCCCTTATTGCTTTATACCAGTGTCATTAGAGTTCTTTTTATGTGTTTTGACATTTTATAAATGTCCATATTATTCCACTTATCCCTTTTTACCCGACCAAAGCTAAAACCCGAGACTTTATCGCCCCACTTGTGTTACACTTTGAAATTTACCACTTTATCTCCTTTACACTTTAACCTTGTTTTTATTCAAAAAATCCTATTTGTTTAGGACCACCTTGTGTAACACCCCTTTCAACATTTTTATTTCATAAAAATGTTCCACTTTAATAAAATTTACCATTTTACCCATTTGTTTCCAAAACAACCTTTTTACTCCATCTCTCATGTGTTAATTTTACCAAAACACTACTAAGTTATTCATACCAATTTCTTAAGTGTTTTTAACCCTGTAACACCTTTTTACACTTGGAATAATATTCTACTTAATTGGAAACACTTTTACACCTTTAACCCCCTATTAATTCTATAAGTGTTAAAATTTCACAACATTAGTAAGTTACACTCACCAACCATTTCATGTTTATCCATTAACACTTAATGAACACTTTTTATAAATATTTTCCAAGTACACATTTCTTTACTTCTTTATTCTAGAAATACATTTACACTTAAGACTACATTTATAAGAAAATTGTCATTTCCTTTTTATTTAACTTGTAGTCTTTTACTCTCATACACGTCATATCCTTTAGTCTCAATTTCACACACTTTGAAGACTAACATTCTAATTTTTATCATTTTATGTTTAAACCAAAAAAAAAAACTTCTTTAAACTTGTTTATACATTTTATGTCAAAATACTACAAGTTTATTTGCATTAGAAGATGGATTTTGAACCCCAAAAATCCTACTACATGGTTCAAACATATACTTCACCCAAATTTACAAAAGAAAATCATTATTTATAAATTTTTTATTTCATAATATGTTAACACCAATATTTCTAGAAATGTCCATTTTCATAAAAATGCCATTTTTTCAATATTCCAAAACCTCAAAATATTTACTTATTCTTTAATTTCAACAAAATATCATTTTCCAACAAAATCACATCATTTGCAAATATTTTATTCCATAAAATGTTTTTCATCAAAATAACTAGAAAATACACTATTTTCATCAACACCACATTTACTATTTCAACACCTTGAGATAATTATCCTTTCTTTACTTTCCACAAATGACATTCTTCCAACAATTTTATTCCATAAAAATGTTTATTATTTCTCTTTAAAGAAACCCACAAAAATAATGTTTTCTCACATTTTTATTTTCCATAAAAATGTCTATTTTCATTTTTACTAGAAAACTACATAAATAATATTTTCTTATATTTTTATTTTCCATAAAAATGTCCTTTTTCAATTTTACCAGAAAACTACACAAGTAATATTTTCTTACATTTTTATTTTCCATAAAAATGTCAATTTTCAGTTATACTAGAAAACTAATCATTTTATTCATAGAAATCGTACTCTTAATACTCAGTAGTAATGAGACTACAATATACACCACGTAGAATCTCAAATATAAAGAGTAGATTATCCCACCTCAAATTAAGCTCAAATCAGTGGAATGCATGAAAGATCAAGGGAGATGACAACATTAAACCTCCTAGGGTGGCCTTAAAGGGGTTATCTAGCACTACCAAGTTTGCCTCCAAGAAATTCCATCAAAGCCCTCTTTAAAACCTCCAATAACATATTTGACTTCTCCCAAAGCCCAATAACCATCCCCATATATTTCATAGCTCTACCTTAAAAAAGTGAAAACAAGTATTTTCATTGGGGTGAGTGTAGATACTGCACTAAGGAAGTCCCATGGTTTACAGACTTTGGAGGGAGAGAAATGTTGAGAGTATTTAGAGAGATGGAGGAGACATTTTTCATTCCATGGTTCACTGCCCAAGCCCCCTTCTTTATACCCAAGCAAATAAATAGTAACACATATGATCTTTTCACTCGACTAAATCTCAGTCGTTAGGCCCCGAGAGCTGGCAAAGGGATCTCAACTAATGGCTAAAATAATTACAGCACAACCTACAAGTCTGATATTCATTAGACGTCGTTCGAACGACATAAGCCCCCTTGTTCGAACGATATCTCTTGTCATTAGAACGAGCACTTTTCGTTTTCCTTTATTTTTTCCAATTTTTGCCCATAGTTCTTCTAGAATTATAATTAATCCCTCCTTATGTGCAATCCATATATAATTTAATCGATTTACTGGGGTGGGATATTACAAACTTCCCTCCTTGGGGAATTTCGTCCTCAAAATTCTCGATCCATCAATCCTCAAACTCATGGGGCTCACCAACTTCTATTCTAAGACGTAAAACCTTATACGGAAAAATAATTGAGATCCACAACACTAACGTCACCAAAATAACCAACATGTTCAACATTTACTATCCCGTCAACCATTTCATTGCATAATTGATCCCGAGCCTCTACTCGTGCTATATATAACTCGCACGAGCTTGCCAGGAAAAACATTGAGCCATTCCGTCATTTCAGGGAAAAATAATCCCATCGAATCATTACTGTAAGCCTGATTCACACATTCTAATGCATCACTCTGATGAATCTGACACTACCTGTGGCGTCTCATCCTTGAGTATTCAATAGAGTATAGCTCCAATCGACTCACCGTGGCAAAGGATCACCATGCTAAGTTTTTCCTCGATTTCCAATACTATACTGTATCCTCAAACCATCATCCCACTATTTGAAACCTGAGCCACTAACTATTAAACCGGTCAATCAAAGGTCCACTAGGCTAAAGGGAGATTGATGCTCTGAACAAACCGAATGGCTAAAAGAGTAGCCACATGTGTAAAAAAATTTATGCAACAACAAGAATGTCTCAGATGAGCACACTCAGTTACCGAGATGCATTGACCAAACCCAGTCCACCACGATCTCCCAGGCTCAACCACGCCATACCATGGTATGGTACCAATATGAGTCACCACATAGGTGGAAGTACCAAACCCTGATTACCGAAACTGAAAGGAACACACTTGAGTCAGAGGGACAACACAACCATCCAGAGGTATTTCTCCCATAGGCAACCGATTCTAACTTATGAAGCGAACCTACATCGTATAATTGTACTCATGCCACTCATTCACGAAACTCTCACCGTGTACCATTTTTGGTTATATACCCTGGCCAAGGTCACTAGCCGTGATAATCAAATCTTAACCATTCATCCTCATAATGCGATCGTAATTTATGAATAAGTAGTCAGTGAGGAAGTCGATGCCCAACTTCCTTCCTTCGGAGCAAGGCCCTATCTTTCAAACCCTTGTTGTAAACAAATCATTTTGATTGGAGAACACCTCACACCTTGTTCACCTCGACCTTATCCAATAACTAGCGACGACGTCACTGACCTATTACACATAGGTCATTGTCTTCTTTAACCTATCATGATCGAATCTCGAATTTCCATAAAAATTACTTGACTAAAACGGAGTACTCATCTAACTATGTCTTATGACCACACTAGATTGCCAACAATTCACCTCACTATTTCTACCCACACGGGATTTTGGTGACGACCACACCCTCCATCATTGGTGCCCTAAAGGTAATTAATATCATGCTAGGCTATGCCTCTAACCTGTTCCAGCTTGACAAGACGTGCCAATAACTAATCCTTGGATTTCTAAGGCTACTCTAGAATATACTCTCGACACCTTGACATAACAATCATGTTTTGATGCTAGCCCACCTTAAGTTCCATTTTTAAATCTTTGTATGTCGTTATTACTCTAAGTTTCAAATACATTTCCTAGTGCATCCCGAATCCGAGTATTACCACACCCATACTAGTCATTCTATGACATTAGAGCATCACTCATAAAAGGATACATCTATTATTTTACCTTGGGGATTACACAACCAATATGTGCCGATTGGAAAATCATACCCAACACGTACACTATGAGACTCTTAATTTGGGATCATCATCTGATCCTCGACTCAATCATTACTAAAACTTTTACTGCCTCAATTCCCCGGACTTAATTAGTCTCCTAAGAACACCAAACACATTTCGTGCAAAAGTCCTAAGGATCGAAAAATTTCACTATCCATACCCTCATTATCATAGGTTCACTCTACAGACCTCACAATACCCACATCAATGTAACTTGATTCTCGCAAGGACACAAGTCTACCAGTTTTTGGCTTATCGTGCACCTTAATCATCAAATACCTCAAGACACCACAACATTCGATATTCATCATCAATGATGCCACACATAAATTTTTCCTATGGGCACCTCAACGTGCTTATGAAATATTCACACACTAGGATTTCCTCACACCTAGTCGTTACCTTGGCGACTAAAATGAGCCCCAACACTTAGATACTAATCTCACCTTTCTTCCAAACAGTTGTGATTATAAGTCACATATAAACTCTAATTGGTGCTACCACGGGTCATGCCAGGATACAGGACATCGCCTGCAGTTCATAAACCTCAAGATCTTCTGACCCAATCCTCAAATGAATGTTTAATAATGTCAACTAAATTGCCTTGCTATGCTAATATTATATCAAGTGCCAACCTATGAGTTAACACAACTACATTGATCTTGGTAGGATATGGGCATCAGGTATTATCTATAAACACCAAGGCCCTCACCACGAATTTCGTATGATATCCTATTCCTCAATATTATATCATAACCAAGGTGTGTACAACTTCAGTCCTCAACTAAAGGGGTAATACGTTTTCACCACAAAATCTGTAATTGTGAATGCTATTTAGCTATCTAGTCTCCATACATGAGATGCACAACCTTTACCACTAGGTCGTTAGAAAGACTACTGATTGTTGCCACTACAAGTCTATTCTCACCATCAAAGTCATCTCACGACTCCTCTAACACAAAAGATTATGACATTGCCACTATTAGTCTAGATGACCGTATGTGTTCACCAAAATACTATCAAAATGATGTCACCCCAAGAATTGAATTTTCCTAATTACATCATCAACATTAACTACCCATAAGCGCCATACACAAGGGTTATACATCCTCCTTTTATCACCAATCATTATTATCTAGTCAAGACACCTTAACCATCAACCTCTACCATTGACTATATGCGCCTTGTTCCACTTGCCCAATGGACTTCATTTCATTTTATTGACATCTCACATGATTCTATGTCATTAAATTTTAATGTAAGCACCTAACACTAACAACTACGATGTCACCACTGTAGGCTTGCATGGAAACTCGTAAGTTACTACAATTATAATAAAAAATACGAAAGCGAATAATAGCCATCAGTCTAATCATGTGCCACTGGCACTAGCTTACTTGTTGCGCTAACCTCTTTGACTTTACTGTCTAGGACACGAGCCAAACTGTTATCAGACTATCATGACTTCCCCTACCCAATACCGACGTCAAAAGATCTAATACCAACCTCACCACGTCGCACCGAAAAGGAAGCTTGAACCTAGTGCTCTAATACTATTTGTAATGCCCTGACCAGTATTTATGATTTACTCGTGGTCAACCCGATCTGACTCGAGCGTTAGGTATGAAGTGCAATGGAACAACCCTATATGATGTTGGTAGTCCAGTTTTATTTTAATTAATGTTTCACTTGTTTAACATGCGATACCGATTTCATAATAAACTACGTGAGAGACCATGGGGAGAACCCCAAAGTCCAAGTGAACAGAGCTACTAACGTAAGCATAAATGAAGTATACTTACCTGTATAACGCCCACAAAATACGAAACTGCACCCAATCTGCCGTAACAAAATGAGGGTGTGAGCTTATGCCCAATGGGATTAATACAAGAAGTATAGAAACGAACAACATAAAGGAATACTGACACGCTACATATACGTGTATGCGAAAATATGTATATATCTACATACGTATACCTTTGACAATTATATTTTCCAATATATTAGCCATTTTATTTTCGAAAACCTTACTTGCCCAGGCTATTTGAACTTAATCTTATTAAAGACTTTCTTTATTCATACTTAACATTCTCACTTTATTTAACACAACCACTTCAACATTTGAAATCATTACACTTGATTTATCCAAACCCATTCCTTTACCGGAATTTAACCCCTTTCATTCATTTCAATACACTTTTAGTATTTTTATTGAAGATCACCCTTTCAAAACACGCATTTACCATGTTAGAAAATACTTATTTGATCTTTGAAAATCCTTTCAACATATTATTGTGTTAAATATGGGTTTAACCATTTATGTTGATTAACCATCCATTTATCCACCTCCTTTAATCCTTTTTCATTCCCTTATGGACATTAATATATTTACACATTTACATGTCCGTTTCACCTTTACTAAAACATTTATTATATTCATTCAAATTAGGCCGTATTAACACATTTTACCACACCACCCAGTTCTTGACATGTTCCATATTTTCTTTATCTTTTCTAGGAATCATCATATACTGCATACTTTCATAGGCTCCACACCGCTGGCTATGTGCACCATATGTTCTGACCAGTGATTTAGGGTTTTTCACCCAAGGGCTCCGGGCCCTTCTTACTTTATCCCAGTATCATTAGAGTTCTTTTTATGTGTTTTAACATTTTACAAATGTTCTTATTATTCCACTTATCCCTTTTTAACCGACCGAAGCCAAAACCCGAGACTTTACCACCCCACTTGTGTTACACTTTGAAATTTACCATTTGATCTCCTTTACACTTTAACCTTGATTTTATTCCAAAATTGTATTTGTTTAGGACCACCTTGTGTAATACCCATGTCAACATTTTTATTTCATAAAAATGTTCCACTTTAAGTAACATTTACTATTTTACCCATTTGTTTTCAAAATCACCTTTATTCCATCTCTCAAGTGTTAATTTAACCAAAACACTATTAAGTTATTCATACCAACTTCTTAAGTGTTTTCAACCCTTTAACACCTTTTTACACTTCTAGTAATATTCTACTTAATTGGAAACACTTTTACACCTTTAACCTCCTTTTAATTCCATAAGAGTTAATATTTCACAACATTAGTAAGTTGCACTTTACTTCTTCATTCCATGTTTACCCATTAACACTTAATGAACACTTTTTATCAATATTTTCCAAGTACACATTTCTTTACTTCTTCATTTAAGAATTACATTTACACTTAAGACTACTTTTATAAGAAAATTATCATTTTCTTTTTATTTAACTTGTAGTCTTTTAATCTCATACACGTTATATCCTTTAGTTCCAATTTCACACACTTTGAAGATTAAAATTTTAAATTTTCTCATTTTTTGTTTAAACCCAATAAAATCTTCTTTAAACTTGTTTATACATATTATGCCAAAATACTACAAGTTTATATGCATGAGAAGATGGATTTCAAACCCCAAAAATCCGACTACATGGTTCAAACATATATTTCACCAAAATTTACCAAAGTAAATTATTATTTGTAAACATTTTATTTCATAATATGTTAACACCAATATTTGTAGAAATGCCCATTTTCATAAAAAAAGCTATTTTTTTCAATATTCCAAAGCCTTGAAATATTTACTTATTCTTTAATTTTTACAAAATATCATTTTTCAACAAAATCACATTATTTTCAAACATTTATTCCATAATATTTTTTCATCAAAATTACTAGAAACACACACTATTTTCATAAATACTCAGCTTTACTATTTCAACACCTTGAGATAGTTACCCTTTCTTTACTTTCCACAAAAAACATTCTTCAGACATTTTTATTCCATAATAGTGTTTACTAGAAACACACAATTTTTTTTTTCTCACATTTTTATTTTCAATAAAAATATCTATTTTCAGTTTTATTAGAAAACTACACAAATAATATTTTCTTAGATTTTTATTTTTCATAAAAATGTGTATTTTCAGTTTTACTAGAAAACTACACAAATAATATTTTCTTACAATTTTATTTTCCATAAAAATATCTATTTTCAGTTTTACTAGAAAATTGCCCAAATAATATTTTCTTTCATTTTTATTTTCTATAAAAATGTTTATTTTCAGTTTTACTAGAAAACTTATCATTTTATTCATAGAAATCGTACTCTTAATACTCAATAATAATAAGACTATAATATACAATAAATAGAGTCTTAAATATAAAGAGTAGATTATCCCAGCTTAAATGAAGCTCAAATCAATGGAAGGCATGGAAGATCAAGGGAGATGACACCCCCACCTCCTAAGGTGGCCTTAAAGGGTTTGTCTATCAACACCAAGTTTGCCTCCAAGAAATCCCATCAAAGCCCTCTTCAAAACCTCCAATAGCATATTTGTCTTCTTCAAAATCCCAATAACCATCCCCATATTTTCTGTAGCTTTACCTTAAAATGGTGGAAATGAGTATTTTCATGGGGTCAGTGTCACGACCCCAACCCAATAGTAGTAGGGAATGAGTGTCTTGACATGCCACCAAGGCATTCAATGTTATGGACTTAAAATATTTCTTAAAATAAATGCAACGGAAATACATTCACATGGTCATGAATCGTAAACTATTGAAAAAATGGAATTACGTCATCAGAGCTTTCTAAAAGGGAACTTCGTATATATTAAAGTATGAACGGATTACAACTTATTCCAAAATTAAAAACTTATTACTAAGGAGCCAAACATGCTCTATCTCCTAAAAACAAACGTTATATTTAAAATTATTACAAAAGAGCTCCTCAAGCTAGATCTTCAACATAGTCCTTCTACACTCCATCCTCCCGTCTAATTATTTCCTAAAAAATCGTTATTTATACAACGTCAGCTAAAAGCTGAATAAGATTTAATCTCCCGACATTCCAAGGTTTTCAGAATATAGATACCTATTCAAGTCAAAAGAGAAGGCATATATATATATATATATATATATATATATATATATATATATATATATATATATATATATATATATATATATATATATATATATATATATATATGGATAGGAACTTGCAGTATATAGATATATATTTTGAAATGATAGTATATATATCACAATTGGATAGCTCAGAATAAGAAGAATGCAATAATTCAAACGTGATATCTTTTTCTTTCAATCATATCATTTTAATGGCCAAGTACACTCTAATACCGTATTCTTCTACCGTATTATACCCCGGTAGTTGAGGGTCAATCGAACTAGTTCTTCACAACGCCTTATTTAGGGCACACCAGCGATAACCCAGCTGGGAAGGTCAGTCAGTAAAGAGGTCCCTTAGGCCGAATCTTATTTTCAATATTCAATCTCATTTTCAATACTCATTTCAATCAGTATGTCTATATATAGAGATATAAACATATCACAAATGAATCTATCATCGGTATCAGATGCATTTTGAGAATAAAAGCATTTCACAAAATACATAGTTTGCATAATATCATATAATTTAAATGTGCAAGAAATGACATAGAGTACTCACCTAAAATAGAGGCTCGAAAATATAGATATTGAGTCTTGGATCACACGTTAATCTAATAAATACAATAAAGGTTTAATTATGTATTCTAAATAAAGCCCAATTCTAAATATTGTGTTTTAATCTTAAAATATCTTGCTGAAAAAGGATACTAAAACCATTTTCTCAATTTTTAATATTCATTCATCGCATTTAAAGAATTTCAATTCATAGTTCTTCCTAATCAGTCGGTTCCCAGTAGAGATGGAGGGTCACAGGGGCACCACTTAAATACCATCTTATCTAGAGAGAAAATTTCCGGATTTACTCCCAGTAGAGATGGAGGGTCACAGGGGCACCACTTAAATACCATCTCAACTAGACAGAATTTCACCGGGACTGACTTTGGAATTACTTAAATGAGATTCCATAATACGAGCAATTGCTTACAAAAATCATTTTAAAAAGAGTATATATATATATATTTTTCAAACAAGTTGACATATTTTGAAAATAAAATCAATTTAGATTGTTTCCAAATTTTAAGTTTTGATTAGTAAAGTCTTTAGTGTATTTTACCAGCATAACTACTAAGTAAAGCTATAAAATACGAAATTAAAACTATAAAAATGAATTATAACATTTAAATAAAATCATACCTACGAAATGAATTCTTTCTTCGAAATTATAGAACTCCTTCTTTAAGATATTTCCCAAGCTTTCTATCACTCTTTCTTACTATAATTCTCAAGGAATTGGTGTGAGTTTCAAATGAACCCTAAGGCCCTATTTATAGGTTTCCAAAAGTCTTACGGTGTTGACATGTGTCTAGGTGATCAAGCATTACGGTGGCAAGTCATCGTTTGGGTGTCACATTCCGGGGTGGTCTTGCAGTCTAACATCACCAAATGATGACAAGTGTTTTAGCTTTCTCTCTGAAGATGGCATGTGTAAGGTGGAGGTGACCAGCCCGTGGTGGAAAGGTGATAAGGGTATAAGGGTCATTTCACACATGAAGGGTATTTTGGTAATTTCACACTATATATTTTCAATATTTCTTAGAGGTCCTTGGAAATATTTTATTTACAAAATGGCCCTTTTTGTATTTTTATTTTAGTCCCTAAAGTTTCATAAAATTATATTTTCTACCAAAAAAACTTATTATATACCTTAAGATATGTCAAAAGACTTCGATTTCATCCTATTTATGATTGATTCTTCATATTTAAAAATGGAGTTTGTTATATTGATAGCCAATAACATCACATATCTAATAATACAACATTTATAAGATAGTAAGTAACACATGAGTGTAAAAACAAACTATATACATATGAGCACATAAAACTGGGGTCATTACATCCTACCCTCCTTATGAAAAGTTTGGTCCCTAAACTTGACTCATATTAATTTACAAACAAGTATGGATATCTCTCATTTATTTCATCTTCCCGCTCCCATGTTGCTTCTTCAACTGAATGATTTCTCCATAATACTTTGACTAGTGGAATTATCTTGGTCCGTAATATTTTATCTTTATGGTCCAAAATTTCTACAGGATGCTCAATGTATGACAAGTCTTCTCTAACTTGAAGAGGTTCGTGACTTAAGATATCTGTTGGATCTGGGACATATTTCTTTACCATTGATACGTGAAACACATTATGTACACTAGAGAGTTCAGGTGGTAAGGCTATTCTATACGCAACAGCTCCTATCTTTTCAAGGATTTCAAAAGGTCCTATGTATCTTGGGCTCAACTTCCCTTTCTTCCCGAATCGTATTACTCCCTTTGAAGGCGATACTCGTAAGAACACATAATCTCCTTTTTGAAATTCTAATTGTCGGCGTCGATTGTCAAAATAACTCTTTTGACGGCTTTGAGCGATTCGAAGTCGGTCTTGTATCAATTTCACTTTCTCTGTTGTGATCTGAATCAATTATGGTCCCAACAATTTTCTTTCTCCAACTTCTACCCAACATGCGGGAGAACGACACCTTATACCGTATAGTGCTTCATATGGAGCCATTTGAATAGTTGCTTGATGACTATTATTATAGGCAAACTCCACTAATGGTAAATGATCATCCCAATTCCCCTTCAAATCAAGTACACAGGCCCTAAGCATATCCTCTAGGGTTTGAATGGTTCTCTCAGATTGTCCATCTATTTGTGGATGAAAAGCGGTGCTGAAATTCAATTTTGTTCCCATGGCTTCTTGTAGGCTTTTCCAAAAGCGAGAAACGAATCTAGGGTCACGATCAGAAATAATTGAAACTGGGGTTCCATGAAGCCTAATAATTTCCCGCACATACAACTTGGCTAACTTTTCTAATGAATGGGTAATTTTAATGGCAAAAAAATGAGCAGATTTAGTTAACTTATCAATAATTACCCAAATATAATCATTACCACTTGAACTCCTTGGTAAACCTGTCACAAAATCCATGGTAATATGCTCCCATTTCCATTCAGGGATAGGTAGAGGTTGTAATAATCCTGATGGTTTCTGATGTTCAGCTTTTACTTGTTGACAAACCAAACAGTGAGATACAAATTCTGCTATCTCCCTTTTCATATTATTCCACCAAAATACTTCTCGAAGATCTCTATACATCTTGGTATTTCCATGATGAAATGTAAATCTCGAGCAATGAGTTTCCTCCAAAATTTGTCTCTTTAGTTGGGCATCACGTGGAACACACACTCTATTTCCAAACCTCAATATATCATCCCGTATCACAAATTCAAAACTCTTCCGTTCAATAACCGCTTTTCTGATCTTCTTCAGTTGTGGGTCATTTACTTGTGCAATTTTGATCCTTTCCATCAACGTGGGTTGTACTTGTAAGGTTGCAATTATTCCTCCTTTGCTATAAATACGTACATATATTTCCATACTTCTCAAATCCGCTAACAAAGGTTCCTGATTTGTAATGAGACATGATAAATTTATTGTAGACTTCCTACTTAAAGCATCAGCTACTACATTTGCTTTCCCTGGGTGATAATGAATATTTAAATCATAATCCTTCATCAATTTTAACCACCTCCTTTGTGTCGTGTTCAATTCTTTCTGAGTAAATATATATTTCAAACTCTTATGATCGGTATAAATCTCACAAGTCTCACCATATAAATAGTGTCTCCAAATCTTAAGTGCAAAAATTATAGCAACTAATTCTAAGTCATGGGTTGGATAATTCTGTTCATGTGGTTTTAATTGTCTCGAGGCATAAGCTACTACTTTCCCATTTTGCATTAACACACATCCCAAACCATTTTTTGAAGCATCACTATAAATCACCAATCCTCCTGTCCCTGAAGGAATAGTCAAAACTGGGGCAGTTACTAATCGATTCTTAAGTTCTTGGAAACTATTCTCAACTTCCTCAGACCATTCATATTTTACCTTCTTTTATGTTAACCTGGATAGAGGTTTGGCAATGCTAGAAAATCCTTCAACAAATCTTCGATAATAACCTGCTAATCCAAGGAAACTACGAATCTCTATTACATTAGTTGGTCTAGGCCAATCTAGTATAGCCTCGATCTTTTGAGGGTCAACCGACAGTCCCTTTTTGAAAATGACATGTCCTAGAAAAGAAACGCTAGGCAACCAAAACTCACACTTCTTTAATTTTGCATATAATTTCTCCTTCCTAAGGATTTGTAATACTATCTCTAAATGCTTCTCGTGTTCTTCAATACTCTTGGAATAAACAAGGATGTCATCAATGAAAACAACCACACATTGATCCAAATATTTCCTAAACAATCTATTCATCATATCCATAAAAACGGCTGGTGCATTAGTAAGTCCAAATGGCATCACAAGAAATTCATAGTGACCATATCTAGTACGAAAAGCTGATTTCGAAATATCACCTTCCTTAATCTTCAATTGGTGATATCCTGACCTAAGGTCAATCTTAGAAAATACTTGCGCACCTTGTAGTTGGTCAAACAAATCATCTATACGAGGTAAGGGGTATTTATTCTTAATGGTTACCTTGTTCAGTTCACGATAATCTATACATAACCTCATCGTCCCATCCTTATTTTTAACAAATAACACCGGAGCACCCCAAGGGGATATACTTGGTCTAATAAAACCCTTGTATAATAGATCTTGTAATTGAACTTTTAATTCCCTTAATTCCAAAGTTGCCATGCGATAAGGTGATTTTGAGATTGGTACGGCTCCAGGAAGAAGGTCAATCGTAAACTATATTTCTCTACTAGGAGGTAGACTGGGTAAATCATCCGGAAAAACATCTGGAAAATGTTTTGCTATAGGGATCGCTTCTAAACTAGGATCCTTCAATTGCAAATCAATAACACTTGCAAGAAATCCTTGACATCCTTTCTTAAGAAAACTATAGGCTTGCATTGCAGAGACAATACACATGGGAGATAGGACGCCAGTTCCTTCAAAACTGAATTTTGGTTGGTTAGGAATTTGGAAAGTAACTCTCTTCTCAAAACAATCTACATTAGCATGATATGATGCTAACCAATCCATCCCCAAAATGACTTCAAAATCTCTTATGTCTAAAACTATCAAATCGACATATAGTTTATGACTACTAACATCTATAGGGCAAGATTTATATACGAATGTACCCGTCAATAAATCACCAGAAGGAGTAGAAACGTGTATGTTATGATTCAAGGGTTCAGGAATATTAGGAAAGCGATTAACGAAACGTAAAGACACAAATGAATGGGTAGAACCAGGATCTATTAAAACTTGAAAAGGCTGTGCACATATAGAAAGTATACCTGACACTACTGCATTAGAAGCCCTTGCATTAGAAAAATTAGAAATTCTACCTTGTCTGCCATGATCTTTATTGTCATTAGAAGTCTTCGTTGGTGCCTTCCCTTTGTTAGGGCAATCTCTCATTTTATGTCCCTTTTAGCCACACCCAAAGCAATTTCCTGTTTCCAGGTAACATGGTTGCCCTCTATGAATATTACCACATCGTTGGCATCTATCAACATTAAAGGGTTTGTTCATAAAAGGTCGCCCTGTATTGGGTATAGTCCTAAATGGTTTATTATTGGGTTCCTTCCTATTTGTTCCCCAAACTTCCTCTTCCCTTCTCTAATCTGATCATATTCTTCACTTTCCTTCTCAGCTATCGTTGCTCTAGTCACCACGTCAATATATGATGTCAACTTCAGGATGGAAATTCGACTACGAATGTTCAACCTTAACCCACGTTCAAACTTCTTGGCCTTTAAAGTATCGGTTATCACAACATGAGGTGCAAAACGGGATAAATCGGTAAACTTCGCCTCGTATTGACTAACCGTCATATTTCCTTGAACTAAACTCATGAAGTCGGCTGCTTTTTGGTCTTGTACCATTTCAGGAAAGTATTTCTCGTAGAATATCACTAGGAAATCATTCCAACCTATGGGATTATTCCTTTCCTCGTATATTCTCTTAGTCATTCTCCACCAATGTTCGGCTTCACCTTCTAACATAAACGTTCCAAATGATACTCTTTGTTCATCAGTACACTTAAGAACATCGAGTATCTTTTCTATTTGCATCACCCAACTTTCTGCTTCAGTGGGGTTAGGAGTACCTTTAAAAGATGGAGGAATCAACTTCTTGAACTGTTCAATAGTACATTTACTTAGTTCAGGATTCCTTGGTACTCCATTATTTACTTGATGCTCCACAATCTTTGCTAGACTTTCGATCGCCTTATATGCACCTTCCAGTCCTTCAATACTCGAATCACTAGTTCCCATAGATGATCTTCTCTTGGTCATTTTCTACAGTCATGGCAAAACGTAAGATCTACTATACTATATCAAGATTGAAAACTAAAATACCAGTTATAAATAATATAACACATAGGGAAGGTTATCACATAAATCGGATATTTAATACTATCTCCTAAGGATTGAAACACGAAATCTATAACGTTCGAAACCTATGTTTAGTAGTCTACGGGTTCATAACCTATGCTCTGATACCACCTCTGTCACGACCCCAACCCAATAGTAGTAGGGAATGAGTGTCTTGACATGCAACCAAGGCATTCAATGTTATGGACTTAAAATATTTCTTAAAATAAATGCAACGGAAATACATTCACATGGTCATGAATCGTAAACTATTGAAAAAATGGAATTACGTCATCAGAGCTTTCTAAAAGGGAACTTCGTATATATTAAAGTATGAACGGATTACAACTTATGCCAAAATTAAAAACTTATTACTAAAGAGCCAAACATGCTCTATCTCCTAAAAACAAACGTTATATTTAAAATTATAACAGAAGAGCTCCTCAAGCTAGATCTTCAACATAGTCCTTCTACACTCCATCCTCCCGTCTAATTATTTCCTGAAAAATCATTATTTATACAACGTCAGCTAAAAGCTGAATAAGATTTAATCTCCCGACATTCCAAGGTTTTCAGAATATAGATACCTATTCAAGTCAAAAGAGAAGGCATATATATATATATGGATAGGAACTTGCAGTATATAGATATATATTTTGAAATGATAGTATATATATCACAATTGGATAGCTCAGAATAAGAAGAATGCAATAATTCAAACGTGATATCTTTTTCTTTCAATCATATCATTTTAATGGCCAAGTACACTCTAATACCGTATTCTTCTACCGTATTATACCCCGGTAGTTGAGGGTCAATCGAACTAGTTCGTCACAACGCCTTATTTAGGGCACACCAGCGATAACCCAGTTGGGAAGGTCAGTCAGTAAAGAGGTCCCTTAGGCCGAATCTTATTTTCAATATTAAATCTCATTTTCAATACTCATTTCAATCAGTATGTCTATATATAGAGATATAAACATATCACAAATGAATCTATCATCGGTATCAGATGCATTTTGAGAATAAAAGCATTTCACAAAATACATAGTTTGCATAATATCATATAATTTAAATGTGCAAGAAATGACATAGAGTACTCACCTAAAATAGAGGCTCGAAAATATAGATATTGAGTCTTGGATCACAGGTTAATCTAATAAATACAATAATGGTTTAATTATGTATTCTAAATAAAGCCCAATTCTAAATATTGTGTTTTAATCCTAAAATATCTTGCTGAAAAAGGTTACTAAAACCATTTTCTCAATTTTTAATATTCATTCATCGCATTTAAAGAATTTCAATTCATAGTTCTTCCTAATCAGTCGGTTCCCAGTAGAGATGGAGGGTCACAGGGGCACCACTTAAATACCATCTCATCTAGAGAGAACATTTCTGAATTTATTCCCAGTAGAGATGGAGAGTCACAGGGGCACCACTTAAATACCATCTCAACTAGACAGAATTTCACCGGGACTGACTTTGGAATTACTTAAATGAGATTCCATAATACGAGCAATTGCTTACAAAAATCATTTTAAAAAGAGTATATATATATATTTTTCAAACAAGTTGACATATTTTGAAAATAAAATCAATTTAGATTGTTTCCAAATTTTAAGTTTTGATTAGTAAAGTCTTTAGTGTATTTTACAAGCATAACTACTAAGTAAAGCTATAAAATACGAAATTAAAACTACAAAAATGAATTATAACATTTAAATAAAATCATACCTACGAAATGAATTCTTTCTTCGAAATTATAGAACTCCTTCTTTAAGATATTTCCCGAGCTTTCTATCACTCTTTCTTACTATAATTCTCAAGGAATTGGTGTGAGTTTCAAATGAACCCTAAGGCCCTATTTATAGGTTTCCAAAAGTCTTACGGTGTTGACATGTGTCTAGGTGATCAAGCATTACGGTGGCAAGTCATCATTTGGGTGTCGCATTCCGGGGTGGTCTTGCAGTCTAACATCACCAAATGATGACAAGTGTTTTAGCTTTCTCTCTGAAGATGGCATGTGTAAGGTGGAGGTGACCAGCACGTGGTGGAAAGGTGATAAGGGTATAAGGGTCATTTCACACATGAAGGGTATTTTGGTAATTTCACACTATATATTTTCAATATTTCTTAGAGGTCCTTGGAAATATTTTATTTACAAAATGGCCCTTTTTGTATTTTTATTTTAGTCCCTAAAGTTTCATAAAATTATATTTTCTACCACAAAACTTATTATATACCTTAAGATATGTCAAAAGACTTCGATTTCATCCTATTTATGATTGATTCTTCATATTTAAAAATGGAGTTTGTTATATTGATAGCCAATAACATCACATATCTAATAATACAACATTTATAAGATAGTAAGTAACACATGAGTGTAAAAACAAACTATATACATATGAGCACATAAAAGTGGGGTCATTACAGTGAGTGTAGGTACTGCACTAAGGAAATCGGATGATTTACAGACTGTGGAAGGAGAGAAATGTTGAGGGTATTTGGAGAGATGGAGGAGACATTTTTATTTTCCATGATTTACTGCCGAAGCCCCCTTCTTTATACCCAAACAAACAAATCCTTACACATCTAATCTCTTCACTTGACTAAATCTCAACCGTTAGGCCCCGAGAGCTAGCAAAGGGATCTCGATCCACGACTAAAATAACAAAATCACAACCTGCATGTCTGATATTTGTTAGACTCATTCAAACGACAATGTTCGTCGTTTGAATGACATAAGCGCCCTTGTTTGAACGACATCTCTTGTCATTAGATGACCTCTTTTCTTTTTCTCTATTTTTACCCATAATTCTACTGCAATTATAATTAATCCCTCCTTATATGCAATCCATATATAATTTAATCAATTTATTGGGGCGGGATATTACAAGATCTTGTGCAAAGTCTCTTTCAGTATTGTGAGACACGTTTAGCTACTGTGTCACTACAGCAAGGAAATACCTCGTTGGAGAGAACCTGAAGCGATCCAGTCGCACCATATGCCAGACAGTTTTCACGGGGACATAAGAGACTAGTGAATACCTATTGTAGCAAGGATGTCTGATGTGGGGGCATCGCGCTGTCAAAACATGTTGAGCGAGTGTCCAAATTTTATTCTCTAGTTTGCCTTAGAAAAAAAAATTAAAATTGAATTTTTAGGAAAACTTTAAGTATGTTTATTTCACAAATGAACACCCATACTTAAAATACACTAAAGATAAAATTCTCTATAAAATATATTTTTCATATGAAAAGTACCTTTGCATGTGTATTTGACACAATTACAAAACCAAGGTTAATTAAAACATTTTTTCAATTTAAAAAAAGATATTAATTGTGGTGAATGTAAATCTGCTAAGTCTTATATCTTTTTTTTAAGTGGTGTAATTGAGGTTCAACATTGAATAAATCAGTTTTTGTGAACCTTTTCGATGACCTCTTAGTCAAAGAATCAAACATGGTTTGGTAAAGGAATTTAAACAATCTATTATATGGAGCACATCAAGTGAACCATACTCTTAAAATCTACCCCTTTGTCGACTTCCAAGAAAAAGACATAAATAAAAAATTTGAAGAAAATGAAGGAAATATACCATTTTACGACTCGTCTGGTTAAGAAAAAAAAATATAAAATAGAAATTTACACTTGTTGCAAGTAACTAATCATTACAAAAGACACAACCATCTTCATGGATAAAAACAAGCTCTTGCACAATACTTTCCTACCACAAACTAGCAAACTCATCATGGTACCAATGTGAAGAAATATGACAAGTAAATATGATCAATATCAACATGTGAATACATAAATCTGAAGATGTGAATATGATATCTTTCTTAAGTAACTTCCCCTATAAATACAATTCCTCCCTATAAATATTATATAGGAATAAAGGATTCTAATAAACCTAATATGCTTTGATAACTATACCCCTTATTTACAAACTTCTCCCCCTTTTTTTCATGGAAAGAGGCAAAGGAAATGACTAATAAAATAATGGGGGCAAGTTCTCACAAAATTTTAAGAGAGTAAAATAGGTTAATCAAACCAAAAAATAGAGAAGAAACATAAAATGACTGAATAACAAAAATGTGAGTCTAAGCAAGATATAATCAAGAGAAACGGACCAAACATTAACAATTTTAACTAGACATGGGAAATAAAATAAATCAAGAAAAGATATAAGTAATGCTAAAAGGTGATAAGCATTTAAAAGTTAAGAGTTTATAAGGATTACAAAGAATATGATCAATACAAATAGAAATTCAAATAACTCTGAAGGAATAAATCCTAAAACAAATGAATTACATCAATTCTTCTTCTTCAACATTCCTATTACACACAAATAAATAATATTTCCATTAGCATCATGCATAGATTCCCTGACATTCTATACAAGAGTGTCAAAAGTGTTTTGAAAGTCGTTATAGAAAGAAGAGTTCATCAAACTAAACAAAGGTAGCAAACTAAAACCCAGTCGAGTAGATATCCGAGATGCTGTAAAATCCAACTCATTCTTAGTTAGGGTGCGTGAACTAGGTGCTTGTGATGTAGAGGTTGGATGAGGAGGTGGTGGAATAACAACATGAATGGTGTTCCACTAAAGTTGTAAAGCCAAACAATATACATACAACATGAACTAATAGTCAATGCAAATTACGAATTTTCCTAAACTCTATTTGAAATTAAAGGAGATCCAAACTCCAAAATAAAAGGCAAGATCAAACGATCATATCATAAATAGTGAGACTTCATACTATCTTTAGTGTGATAAAAATTATGTTCCTAATTAAATCACAAAACATATACTGGCACCCGATCCAATGGCATTCAATAATTGTGCACATGTGAAAGTTATGTTGTGCAGGTGTTATGTTAAAAAAAAATACAAGAGCACACAACCATGTTTAGAATATAGAAGCCCTTTGTATTTAATGCATGAGCAAAAATCCTTCCATTCAAACCTTGACAATGGTTGTCACTCAAAAGAGTGATCACATCCTGATGGCAAGATTCACTCAAAATTGACTTATAAGGAAAATCGGGACACTTAACTTCTGGAACACCAAAATTGTTATTTTTTTACTTAGAATTAAGTTTCAGTTTAATTACCATCACTTTGTCAGAAAAAAATTGAACCTCTAAATGATCCTTACCATCCACAAGAGTCGAGTAAAATTCTCTCACCAACTTGGGGTAACATGGTCCGATTTGAGAGCATAATACCAATCCAAATTTTCCTACTACCCAAGAACTCATATAGAAAGGCGATAGTATAAAAACCGAAATTGATTGACCTTTCCTAATACACAAAACCTATAGCAAAGAGTTCATCAAATTTGGAGAGATTGGAGGACGTCGAGGCACACGAGCATGAATTTGGAGCCATGATATAACTTGAAAACACATACTAAGACACAAACACAAAAATCCGATAAGATATTGAAATAGAAACTAAGGATACTATACTAAGACTATGAATATCCAAACCCCAAACATGTAAATCAAATCTTATACACACTTAAAGATACTAAAGAGATTTAGTTTAAACTTAAGATAAGTAAATATCATCAATCATAGAAAATATTTCATCAAAATGTATTAAAATTTCTATCACCAAGCCTTAACTATAAAAATGAGTAAATCTAAAAATTTTGTGGCAGAAAACTTACCAAGATGAAGACTAATAAACTAGAATGAGTCTAAGACAACAAAAAATGACTTCTAAGATGCTAAGTTGGGAGTAAGGCAAGTGATTTCTAAGGGTGAAAGATGTTTTGAGAAACAAATGGGAAAAATGTTCTTAAATTACCATTTTGGGCATTTTGAACAAACCCAAGTGTTTTCGCTGCAGTGAGACTTTGTCTCGCTGATCGTGGAGATATCCCTATAACAAGTTCCGGTAACTTGAGGTCACACCAATTTCCAGCGAACAAAATTTATGCAAACAGAACATGAAATACCCAAGATATATAAACCTATGAACAAATGACACATGGCAAGGATTCCACACAACATCAGAAGGGCTATGAAAATCCATGCCTACATGGACGCAACTAAGTGTCATATAGGTCGTGACATCATTCCCCAGTAGCATTTGAACAGGTCATGACCATGCCTTTAATAACCCGCGACTTCTTACCCCATCATCAGTGCAACCCTACAACAAACATTACCACATAAACATAGTACTTTCCATCTTTCCACCTTCTAGAAATATTAGACTTCAATCATAATTATCCATATATCACATGCACTATGCATAAGACACATATGTTGTCTTTCGCTACCAAAGTTTGAAGATAATTGGGAAGGGTCCTACATAGTGCACAAGGCGCCTGACTCGGGCTACTATGAGATCTAGAAGATTGAGAATGTTTTAATATTTAAGATTGACAACAAATGGCTCAAGATTTACAATGTCTAAAATGTTTTGTTATTTATCCTTATTTTCCTTTTGGGGTTATAATTATTATGGTTAGTCGAGAGGCTGTTCTCACACAACCTAGGGAAAAGTATATTATTTTTAATACACTGAAATTATATGACAACCTATTCAAGTGTATTTTTAGTAGAAAGGCACACACAAAATAAGATAGAATCAATAATCCATTTAAATTTCAATAATCCATTCAAATTTTAACAAAACTGTAGGAGAAACTATTTCCCTAAAATACAAAAAAGGGAAAAGCAGAGTCCTAATTAACATTGGGGTAACCTATGATAAACCAAAAGTTATTATAATTAATGAGCCTATGGTGAAGGCCTGGGAGACTAGATGCTAGCTCAGCCTTCTCCTTGGTAAGACCAACTATATACTTCTGATGAACCTCCATCTCTTATTATAGCTTCTTTGACTCTGAATCAGCTTGGGCTAAACCCTTCTGGGTAGCCACGACATTCTCCTCTGCTTTGATAAGTTCATGGCGAAGGTTAGCCATTTCTTCAAAAATAGCAGCTTGGGTTCTTGTACTGGCTTGAAGTCTTTTATAAAATTAAGGAAGGTTAGTTTTCTTAAATGATCTTAATAATTTGATCAACCATATCAAATAGAAACCATCATTTACAAGCACATTGATCTTGCCCTTTAACTTATTGATTTTAGATGAGGTGAGTGATTGCAGTGGGGGACTTAAAACCTCACTCAACACATTATCAAACTCAAGAAACCTATAGGCCATCATTCGAGAAATTGGCTAAACAAAATTAGCACTGAAAGTAGAGGGCGTTCAAGAAGTTTGCGATGTAAGGTGGAAAGAATGTGGGGAAAGTCCCTAAGAGTTTTCTTAACTAAATCCATGGGAGATGCCTCAGGAGGATGGAAACTGAAACCTCTATTATTGTCTAAGGGAAACACTATGTTAGATGCCCTATCTTTCTCTTCCAAAAGAGGTGTAGCTGATTGAGATTGAACCTCAACATTTGGACCACTAAAAGGAAGGGTAGATTGATTCAAAGGAACATTAATAGCAGTGGGGCCCACAACTGCCTCCCTACGATCATCTGCATGGGGAATTTGACCAACAGGCAAAGAAGGCTTAGTTAGAATGTCAGGAATCTCGGGTATTACCTGATAATTAAAACAAATGAAGCTAGAAAAGAGAAGTTTGGCAAAGCAAGTTTGGCCTTTATGGTCACTAAATCTCAGTTTACTTAAAGCACCTTTGGTTTCTTTACCATATACTCTGGGCAAGATAAAGTCCTAATTTACTTGAAGCATCTTCGATTTCTCGACCAAGTACTCTGGGCACGTTAAAGCCCCAATTTACTTGAAGTACCTTTGGTTTGTCGACCAAGTAGTCTGGGCACGCTATAGTTCCAATTTACTTAAAGGACCTTTGGTTGATTGACTAAATACTTTGGGAAAGTTTGGCCTTTAGGGTCACTAAAGTCCCAATTTACTTGAAGCACCTTTGGTTGCTCGACCAAGTACTCTGGACAAGTTTGTTTTTAATAAAATGATTAAAGGAGTTTAAAAAAATTGTAGTAGCAAACACTTGGATAAAGAAGAAAATAAAGTAGGGAAAAAAATAATGAGTATATACTTCTCTTTAAGGTGGTGCAACGGAGGTTGGTCGCTCGACAATAGGTTCAATAGTCGCATCCCTAATAACTTCAACCTCCCCAACCTCAACAATAGTTCCATCATCTAAAATAGAAAGCCCAAACAAGTTCACCAAGATTTTCTCATTCATAGCAGGCACAATGATCAAGGCCCTACAAGTGTTGACAGGTACACCCACTACACCAAATCCTGCAAATGGTCACGCCCAGTGGGTCACGGCCCAAGTTCGCGACCAGCTGGTCGCGGACTTGGGCCGTGACCCACTCAATATTTGGCGTGACCATGTTTATTATCACACTAAATTATCTATGTTCTGGAAGTGGTCACGGCCCAAGTCCGCGACCACTGTGGTCGCGGATTTGGGCCGTGACCAGGTCGTGACCATCTTGGCGCCAAACTCGCGCCAAAATTCCCTCCAAGCTTGGTCGCGGATGGGTCACGGCCCAAGTCCGTGACCCATGGCATGACAAAGAAGAAAGTACACACATTGAGGGTCACGGCTTAGGGCCGTGACCATTTCTGGGTGTGGGTCACGGCTATGGGCCGTGACCATCCCTGATTCAAGCACTAGTGTTGATAAAAAGGGTCGCGCATCACAGATTGAGGGTCACGGCTATGGGCCGTGACCATTTCTTGGTATGGGTCACGGCTATGGGCCGTGACCAATAGGCAGTACACATCCCACTTAGCTTCATTAATGGGTCGCGGTGTGTGGGTCACGGCTCTAGGCCGTGACCAGTGTGAATCCTAAAACAACTTCAAGCGCCTCATCTTTTTCATTTCCCCGCTCATTTCTTTTTTTTTCTTCCCAAAACGTTGGTACTAGGTCGGGATTAGTTATGGAGAAGTTGCGTATGGAGTAAGAAACGGTGGGTAACAGGTGCGGTGGGTTGAAGGTGCGGTGGGTAGCAGGTTCGGTGGGTTGAAGGTGCGGTGGATTTCTTCCCCAAATGCTGGTAGCATTCATGGAGATTTCTTCCCCAATCTGTATGGAGGTTTAATGCTATGGAGCCTTTAACTATGGACGACATAGTTCCAATCAAAACTGGTAAGGTTTGCTTCAAAAGTGTCGCCACCTCGTCCAACAGTATATGGACTCCACCCGCGGCATCGGATGGGGCAAGGACGGCCGCCATCCGCAACAACCCGGTCCCTCCCATTTTCTCCTTTTCTCTTTCTTACATTTTATTTATTATTACCCCCTTTTCTCATTCTAGGCTTTCTTCATCACAGCTCCCAAGCCTTGATTCATTTGGTAATATAATTTTATTTAATAGTAAAGTAGATGTATAAGGGATTTTTCTATATTATTTCAGCTCGTGAAGCCTCGTTTTGGAGCTTTTGGTTTACAAATTGGGAAGAGCACAACTGATGCGGCGATATCTATGAAGGATGAATCTACATTTGAGTTTGCTCAACCTTCCAAACTTGTAATTTGCTGCTCCCTTAATGTACATAGTTTAATTTTCAGTACCTCCCATTATTACCATGCTAGGTTCTAATAATGAAAAAACATAAAAAATTCACTTTTTCGAAATTTCTTGGAAGCATAAGAAGATGATATAAAAAAGGCATTCACCTAGTTTTAATAAATTATCAATAAACCTCCTTTATTCATGAAAATCTGTTAGTCAATACTTAAATTTTAAATAAGAATTTGTAAATACCAATACTACCCATGTTGACCACCTTTTGATTATGCAAAATATTTTTAAGCTTCTCTCACTCTACACTCCGACAAATCAACAAGGTTGCAAAATGCTTGTTGGGGATAGAGAATCGACCACGCGGGGTGACTAATTCCGTCTGGCTTGACATTGATGAAGGGAAATCTCTACTCTTGAGATTTATGTCACGTATAAATTTTTGAACCATGTGATATCAGACACCATGACCAAGGGCATTCGGGGAGAGTTATAAGCGATATATTTGGGAAAATATTTGTTGCTTACACTTTCCCTTTAGAATAATATTATCAAACTAGAAATGAAGGATGGAGGACATGTAATGAAACATATGAATATTTTTAGTCCTTTGATCAATGATTGAGAACTTTAATTTTGTGAAGAAGATAGAGCCTTTTTTCTTGTATAATTTCCAAATTCGGATGAGCACACCACTCCCCTATTTGGGAAGATAACCCTCAATTTCGACGAGGTTGTGCAAGACATCATGTGACCATGAAGAAGAAGAATGGAAATAGTGTTGGGAGCACATCTTCTCAAGGCAAAGGCTTGGTAGCCATGGTTAGTAATATTAGTTAAAGGTGAAGGTCACGAGGTGTCAAAGGTTAGGGCACCAATAGGTCTCAATCTTGAGGCCATCACAATGTTGAGAGGTTTAGATGCCACAAGAAGAGCCACATTAAAAAGAATTGCCCGGAAAAAAGGAGGGATGATAATAAAGGAGATGAAACAAAGTATGTCACTTCAACTAAATGTTACTCTCATTATCATATACCATTTTCTTCTGAAATAATTTTGGTTTTGAATCTCAATTACCATGTTGATATATAATTTGTTGTTAACTATGATTCTTCTTATGGACTTGTCGAGTAAATAGTGTCTCGCCTAATTTTATATTCATCTCCATAATAACTGAAAATTAACATTTTTGATATTTCTGATTTTGTAGAAATTGTGAAAATGAAGAAAACTGTGTTCATCTCTTCTTTGGAGATCAAGGGAATATATTGACCAAGCCTTTCTTAGATGTTTGCAAGCTAACATTTCCTATTCTAGGTGCGGTGGGTAGCATTCGTGGGTAGCAGGTGCGATGGAGGAAAAAAAAAAACGAGGTGCGATGTTCATATATAAGCCTCATTCATCAATCAAGCCCCTACAATTATTGATAAGTTTGTATTTACGCCTTTTTTGTAATGTTTTTGCTAGATTTTGATAATTTTGGGGGTTTTCTCTTTGCCTTGAGGTATCTTTAATCATTTTTTGTATCTAGATTATTGGAGTACTTTTTTGTGTTTGGAATGTGTATTTTTCTTCTAATTAGTTCTATTTTGTAGGTGTACACCCTTGGTGTCCTCTCGCTCAAACAGTTTGATTTGGCTTTCTCCGTATTTGAGAGGTATCGAATTTTTTATTTTTTTGTATCCGAGTTTGGGTTCTAATCTACAATCATTTGTTTCTCGCTGGCATCACTGTCAACATTGATATTTCATTTATTATTTATTCAGAATGTATGAATTTTACATTTGGTGTGAAAAATGGTTTGATCTTTTAGTCTTGCTAACTTTATTCAGTTCATTCACTATTTTTCGGTTCATGGTTTGCTTTTTGGCAAAAAGAATATAATTTATTCAATTCATTCACTATTTTTCAGCTCAAACAATTTATGTTGTTTTTGTTCATTTAGTTTCTATGGCTCATTACCCTAGAAATGATTTAAGTGTATAAGATTTATATTGGCTCAATGATTCAAGTGCATACGAGTTATATTGGCCGTTCGGTGGCTGTTTCAAGTTATAGTTTCATAACACATTGTTTACGTATTGCAGATTTAACCAATTGGATACCAGTTCTTCATTACATACCAGTACTTCATTACACACCAGGTACTCTGTACATTAACTAAAGTAGTTATATAATTGATATGCATTTTCTATTAAATCTTTTAGATGACAGAAGGAGTACGGGATAGTTATTGGTTTTGTTTGGTTTGGCTGTTGGATAATTATTGGTTGTTGGAATGTTGTTGGATAGTATTTTAGAATGAGTATGGGATAATTAGAAGGAGTACGGGATAATGATTGGTTTCACTGTTGGATAATATGTTGAAAATATTTTAAACTCCCGGTTTTAGAATACGATGATAGGATAACTTGCAAATGTCGAGACTTAAACTTAAAAACATGGCACCAACACCTCACACGGGACCAATGAATCTCGTACGAACTGACCGCGAGATCACGGGACCCCCGGTTTGAGAATACGATGATAATTAAAAAATATTAGGACTTAAGCTTAAAAACAAGGCGTTAGATAGCAAAAACACGAAACAACCCTCGTACGGACCCGTGAGAGGCACCAACACCTCTCACAGGACCAATGTAACATATAGGAATAGACTGCGTAATCACGGGACTCTCGATTTGAGAATACGACAATAATTTTAAAATATGAGGCCTTAAGCTTAAAAACAAGGCGTTAGAGGGTGAAAATTGGAAACAGAGCCCGAACGGCCCCTTGAGAGGCATCAACACCTCCCACGGGACCAATGTAACTCGTAGGAACTGACCCCGCAGCCGCGGGACTCCCGATTTTAGAATACGACGATAATTTGCATATTTCTAGACTTAGGCTTAAAAACATGGCGTTAGAGGGTGGGAACTCCAAACAGCCCCCGAACGACCCCGTGGGTGCCACCAACACCTCCCACGGGACCAATGTAACTCGTAGGAACTGACCCCGCAGCCGCGGGACTCCCGATTGTAGAGTACAACGATAATTTGCATATTTATAGACCTAGGCTTAAAAACAAGGCGTTTGAGGGTGAAAACTCGAAACAGCCCCCGAACGGCACCGTGGGTGGCACCAACACCTCCCACGGGACCAATGTAACTCGTAAGAACTGACCCCGCAGCCGCGGGACTTCCGATTTGAGAATACGACGATAATTTGTGAATTTCTAGACTTAGGCTTAAAAACATGGCGTTAGAGGGTGGGAACTCGAAACAGCCCCCGAACGGCCCCGTGGGTGGCACCAACACCTCCCACGGGACCAATGTAACTCGTAGGAACTGACCCCATAGCCGCGGGTCTCCCGATTTGAGCGTACGACGTTAATTTGCATATTTCTAGACTTAATCAAAACATGGCGTTAGAGGGTGAGAACTCGAAACAGCCCCCGAACGGCCCCGTGGGTGGCACCAACACCTCCCACGGGACCAACGTAACTCGTAGGAACTGACCCCACAGCCGTGGGACTCCCGATTTGAGAATACAATGATAATTTGCATATTTCTTGACTTAGGCTTAAAAACATGGCATTAGAGGATGAAAACTCCAAACAGCCCTCTAAAGGTCCTGTGGGTGGCACCAACACCTCCCACGGGACCAATGTAACTCGTAGGAACTGATCCCGCAGCCGCGGGTCTCCCGGTTTGAGAGTACGACGGTAATTTGCTTATTTCCACACTTAGGCTTAAAAACATGGCGTTAGGGGGTAAGAACTCGAAACAGCCCCCGAACGGCCCCGTGGGTGGCACCAACACCTCCCACGGGACCAACGTAACTCGTAGCAACTGATCCCGCAGCCGCGGGTCTCCCGGTTTGAGAGTACGAAGATAATTTGTTTATTTCCACACTTAGGCTTAAAAACATGGCGTTAGAGGGTGAGAACTCGAAACAGCCCCCGAACGGCCCCGTGGGTGGCACCAACGCCTCCCACGGGACCAACGTAACTCGTCGGAACTAACCCCGCAGCCGCGGGTCTCCCGATTTGAGAGTACGACGGTAATTTGCTTATTTCCACACTTAGGCTTAAAAACATGGCGTTAGAGGGTGAGAACTCGAAACAGCCCCCGAACGGCCCCGTGGGCGGCACCAACACCTCCCACGGGACCAACGTAACTCGTAGGAATTGACCCCGCAGCCGCGGGTCTCCCGGTTTGAGAGTACGACGGTAATTTTCTTATTTCCACACTTAGGCTTAAAAACATGGCGTTAGAGGGTGAGAACTCGAAACAGCCCCCGAACGGCCCCGTGGGCGGCACCAACACCTCCCACGGGACCAACGTAACTCGTAGGAATTGACCCCGCAGCCGCGGGTCTCCCGGTTTGAGAGTACGACGGTAATTTTCTTATTTCCACACTTAGGCTTAAAAACATGGCGTTAGAGGGTGAGAACTCGAAACAACCCCCGAACGGCCCCGTGGGTTGGACCAACACCTCCCACGGGACCAACGTAACTCGTAGGAACGGACCCCGCAGCCGCGGGTCTCCCGGTTTGAGAGTACGATGATAATTTGCTTATTTCCACACTTAGGCTTAAAAACATGGCATTAGAGGGTGAGAACTCGAAACAGCCCCCGAACGGCCCCGTGGGTGGCACCAACACCTCCCACGGGACCAACGTAACTCGTAGGAACTGACCCCGCAGCCGCGGGTCTCCCGGTTTGAGAGTACGACGGTAATTTGCTTATTTCCACACTTAGGCTTAAAAACATGGCGTTAGAGGGTGAGAACTCGAAACAGCCCCCGAACGGCCCCGTGGGCGGCACCAACACCTCCCACGGGACCAACGTAACTCGTAGGAATTGACCCCGCAGTCGCGGGTCTCCCGGTTTGAGAGTACGACGGTAATTTTCTTATTTCCACACTTAGGCTTAAAGACATGGCGTTAGAGGGTGAGAACTCGAAACAGCCCCCGAACGGCCCCGTGGGTGGGACCAACACCTCCCACGGGACCAACGTAACTCGTAGGAACAGACCCCGCAGCCGCGGGTCTCCCGGTTTGAGAGTACGATGATAATTTGCTTATTTCCACACTTAGGCTTAAAAACATGGCGTTAGAGGGTGAGAACTCGAAACAGCCCCCGAACGGCCCCGTGGGTGGCACCAACACCTCCCACGGGACCAACGTAACTCGTGGGAATGGACCCCACAGCTGCGGGTCTCCCGGTTTGTGAGTACGACGGTAGTTTTCTTATTTCCACACTTAGGCTTGAAAACATGGCGTTAGAGGGTGAGAACTCGAAACAGCCCCCGAACGGCCCCGTGGGTGGCACCAACGCCTCCCACGGGACCAACGTAACTCGTAGGAATGGACCCCGCAACCGCGGGTCTCCCGGTTTGAGAGTACGACGATAATTTGCTTATTTCCACACTTAGGCTTAAAAACATGGCGTTAGAGGGTGAGAACTCGAAACAACCCCCGAACGGCCCCGTGGGTGGTACCAACGCCTCCCACGGGACCAACGTAACTCGTAGGAACCGACCCCACAGCCGTGGGTCTCCCGGTTTGAGAGTACGACGGTAATTTGTGTATTTATACACTTAAGCAAAACATGGCGTTAGAGGGTGAAAACTCGAAACAGCCCCCGAACGACCCCGTGGGTGGCACCAACACCTCCCACGGGACCAACGTAACTCGTGGGAACGGACCCCGCAGCCGCGAGTCTCCCGGTTTGAGAGTACGACGATAATTTGTTTATTTCCACACTTAGGCTTGAAAACATGGTGTTAGAGGGTGAGAACTCGAAACAGCCCCCGAACGGCACCGTGGGTGGCATCAACGCCTCCCACGGGACCAATGTAACTCGAGGGAATGGACCCCGCAGCCGCGGGTCTCCCGGTTTGTGAGTACGACAGTAGTTTGCTTATTTCCACACTTAGGCTTAAAAACATGGCGTTAGAGGGTGAGAACTCGAAACAGCCCCCGAACGGCCCCGTGGGTGGCACCAACGCCTCCCACGGGACCAACGTAACTCGTAGGAACCGACCCCGCAGCCGCGGGTCTCCCTGTTTGAGAGTACGACGATAATTTTCTTATTTCCACACTTAGGCTTTCAACATGGCGTTAGAGGGTGAGAACTCGAAACAGTCCTCGAACGGCCCCGTGGGTGGCACCAACGCCTCCCACGAGACCAACGTAACTCGTAGCAACCGACCCCGCAGTCGCGGGTCTTCCGGTTTGAGAGTACGACGGTAATTTTCGTATTTCTACACTTAAGCAAAACATGGCGTTAGAGGGTGAGAACTCGAAACAGCCCCCGAACGGCCCCGTGGGTGGCACCAACACCTCCCACGGGACCAACGTAACTCGTGGGAACGAACCCCGCAGCCGCGGGTCTCCCGGTTTGAGAGTACGACGGTAGTTTGCTTATTTCCACACTTAGGCTTGAAAACATGGCGTTAGAGGGTGAGAACTTGAAACAGCCCCCGAACGGCCCCGTGGGTGGCACCAATGCCTCCCACGGGACCAACGTAACTCGTAGGAACCGACCCCGCAGCCGCGGGTCTCCCAGTTTGAGAGTACGACGATAATTTGCTTATTTCCACACTTAGGCCTAAAAACATGGTGTTAGAGGGTGAGAACTCGAAACATTCCCCGAACGGCCCCGTGGGTGGCACCAACACCTCCCACGGGACCAACGTAACTCGTAGGAACCGACTCCGCAGCCGCGGGTCTCCCGGTTTGAGAGTACGACGATAATTTGCTTATTTCGACACTTAGGCTTAAAAACATGGCGTTAGAGGGTGAGAACTCGAAACAGCCCCCGAACGGTCCCGTGGGTGGCACCAACGCCTCCCACGGGACCAACGTAACTCGTAGGAACCGACCCCGCAGCCGCGGGTCTCCCGGTTTGAGAGTACGACGGTAATTTGCGTATTTCTACACTTAAGCAAAACATGGCGTTAGAGGGTGAAAACTCGAAACAGCCCCCGAACGGCCCCGTGGGTGGCACCAACACCTCCCACGGACCAACGTAACTCGTGGGAATGGACCCCGCAGCCGCGGTTCTCCCGGTTTGAGAGTACGACGGTAGTTTGCTTATTTCCACACTTAGGCTTGAAAACATGGCGTTAGAGGGTGAGAACTCGAAACAGCCCCCGAACGGCCCCGTGGGTGGCACCAACGCCTCCCACGAGACCAACGTAACTCGTAGGAGCCGACCCCGCAGCCGCGGGTCTCCCGGTTTGAGAGTACGATGATAGTTTGCTTATTTCCACACTTAGGCTTAAAAACATGGCGTTAGAGGGTGAGAACTTGAAACAGTCCCCGAACGGCCCCGTGGGTCGCACCAACGCCTTCCACGGGACCTACGTAACTCGTAGGAACCGACCCCGCAGCCGCGGGTATCCCGGTTTGAGAGTACGACGATAATTTGCTTATTTCCACACTTAGGCCTAAAAACATGGCGTTAGAGGGTGAAAACTCGAAACAGCCCCCGAACGGCCCCGTGGGTGGCACCAACGCCTCACACGGGACCAACGTAACTCGTAGGAACCGACCCCGCAGCCGCGGGTCTCCCGGTTTGAGAGTACGATGGTAATTTGGTTATTTCCACACTTAGGCTTAAAAACATGGCGTTAGAGGGTGAGAACTCGAAACAGCCCCCGAACGGTCCCGTGGGTGGCACCAACACCTCCCACGGGACCAACGTAACTCGTGGGAACGGACCCCGCAGCCGCGGGTCTCCCAGTTTGAGAGTACGACGGTAGTTTTCTTATTTCCACACTTAGGCTTGAAAACATGGCGTTAGAGGGTGAGAACTCGAAACAGCCCCCGAACGGCCCCGTGGGTATCACCAACGCCTCCCACGGGACCAACGTAACTCGTAGGAATGGACCCCGCAAACGCGGGTCTCCCGGTTTGAGAGTACGACGATAATTTGCTTATTTCCACACTTAGGCTTAAAAACATGGCGTTAGAGGTTGAGAATTCGAAACAGCCCCCGAGCGGCCCCGTTGGTGGTACCAACGCCTCCCACGGGACCAATGTAACTCGTGGGAATGGACCCCGCAGCCGCGGGTCTCCCGGTTTGAGAGTACGACGATAATTTGCTTATTTCCACACTTAGGCTTAAAAACATGGCGTTAGAGGGTGAAAACTCGAAACAGCCCCCGAACGGCCCCGTGGGTGGCACTAACGCCTCCCACGGGACCAACGTAACTCGTAGGAATTGACCCCACAGCCGCGGGTCTCCCAGTTTGAGAGTACGACGTTAGTTTGCTTATTTCCACACTTTGGCTTGAAAACATGGCGTTAGAGTGTGAGAACTCGAAACAACCCCCGAACGGCCCCGTGGGTGGCACCACCGCCTCCCACGGGACCAACGTAACTCGTAGGAACCGACCTCGCAGCCGCGGGTCTTCCGGTTTGAGAGTACGACGATAATTTTCTTATTTCTACACTTAAGCAAAACATGGCGTTAGAGGGTGAAAACACGAAACAGCCCCCGAACGGCCCCGTGGGTGGCACCAAAACTTCCCACTGGACCAACGTAGCTCGTGAGAACGGACCCCACAGCCGCGGGTCTCCCGGTTTGAGAGTACGACGATAATTTGCTTATTTCCACACTTAGGCTTGAAAACATGGCGTTAGAGGGTGAGAACTCGAAACAGCCCCCGAACGGCACCGTGGGTGGCACCAACGCCTCCCACGGGACCAACGTAACTCGTGGGAATGGACCCCGCAGCCGCGGGTCTCCCGGTTTGAGAGTACGACGGTAGTTTGCTTATTTCCACACTTAGGCTTAAATACATGGCGTTAGAGGGTGACAACTCGAAACAGCCCCGTGGGTGGCACCAACGCCTCCCACGGGACCAACGTAACTCGTGGGAATGGACCCCGCAGCCGCGGGTCTCCCGGTTTGAGAGTACGACGGTAGTTTGCTTATTTCCACACTTAGGCTTAAATACATGGCGTTAGAGGGTGACAACTCGAAACAGCCCCGTGGGTGGCACCAACCCCTCCCACGGGACCAACGTAACTCGTGGGAACGGACCCCGCAGCCGCGGGTCTCCCGGTTTGAGAGTACGACGGTAGTTTGCTTATTTTCACACTTAGGCTTGAAAACATGGCGTTAGAGGGTGAAAACTCGAAACAGCCCCCGAACGGCCCCGTGGGTGGCACCAACGCCTCCCACGGGACCAACGTAACTCGTAGGAACCGACCCCGCAGCCGCGGGTCTCCCGGTTTGAGAGTACGACGATAATTTGCTTATTTCCACACTTAGGCTTGAAAACATGGCGTTACAGGGTGAGAACTCGAAACAACCCCCGAACGGCCCCGTGGGTGGCACCAACGCCTCCCACGGGACCAACGTAACTCGTCGAAACCGACCTCGAAGCCGCGGGTCTCCCGGTTTGAGAGTACGACGGAAATTTGCGTATTTCAACACTTAACCAAAACATGGCGTCAGAGGGTGAAAACTCGAAACAGCCCCCGAACGGCCCCGTGGGTGGCACCAACACCTCCCACGGGACCAATGTAACTCGTGGGAGTGGACCCCGCAGCCGCGGGTCTCCCGGTTTGAGAGTACGATGGTAGTTTGCTTATTTCCACACTTAGGCTTGAAAACATGGCGTTAGAGGGTGAGAACTCGAAACATCCCCCGAACGGCCCCGTGGGTGGCACCAACGCCTCCCACGGGACCAACGTAACTCGTAGGAACCGACCCCGCGGCCGCGGGTCTCACGGTTTGAGAGTACGACGATAATTTGCTTATTTCCACACTTAGGCTTAAAAACATGGCGTTCGAGGGTGAGAACTCGAAACAACCCCCGAACGGCCCCGTGGGTCATAACAACGCCTCCCACGGGACCAACGTAACTCGTAGGAACCGACCCCGCAGCCGAGGGTATCCCGGTTTGAGAGTACGACGATAATTTGCTTATTTCCACACTTAGGCTTAAAGACACGGCGTTCGAGGGTGAAAACTCGAAACAGCTCCCGAACGGCCCCGTGGGTGGCACCAACGCCTCCCACGGGACCAACGTAACTCGTAGGAACGGACCCCGCAGCCGCGGGTCTCCCGGTTTGAGAGTACGATGATAATTTGGTTATTTCCACACTTAGGCTTAAAAACACGGCGTTAGAGGGTGAAAACTCGAAACAGCCCCCGAACGGCCTCGTGGGTGGCACCAACACCTCCCACGGGACCAACGTAACTCGTGGGAACGGACCCCGCAGCCGCGGGTCTCCCAGTTTGAGAGTACGACGATAATTTGCTTATTTCCACACTTAGGCTTAAAAACATGGTGTTAGAGGGTGAGAAATCGAAACAGTCCCCGAGCGGCCCCGTGGGTGGCACCAACGCCTCCCACGGGACCAACGTAACTCGTAGGAACCGACCCCGCAGCCGCGGGTCTCCCGGTTTGAGAGTACGACGATAATTTGGTTATTTCCACACTTAGGCTTAAAAACATGGTGTTAGAGGGTGAGAAATCGAAACAGTCCCCGAACGGCCCCATGGGTGGCACCAACGCCTCCCACGGGACCAACGTAACTCATAGGAACCGACCCCGCAGCCGCGGGTCTCCCGGTTTGAGAGTACGACGATAATTTGCTTATTTCCACACTTAGGCTTAAAAACATGGCGTTAGAGGGTGAGAAATCGAAACAGTCCCCGAGCGGCCCCGTGGGTGGCACCAACGCCTCCCACGGGACCAACGTAACTCGTAGGAACCGACCCCGCAGCCGCGGGTCTCCCGGTTTGAGAGTACGACGATAATTTGGTTATTTCCACACTTAGGATTAAAAACATGGTGTTAGAGGGTGAGAACTCGAAACAGCCCCCGAACGGCCCCGTGGGTGGCACCAACACCTCCCACGGGAGCAACGTAACTCGTGGGAACGGACCCCGCAGCCGCGGGTCTCCCAGTTTGAGAGTACGGCGGTAGTTTGCTTATTTCCACACTTAGGCTTGAAAACATGGCGTTAGAGGGTGAAAACTCGAAACAGCCCCCGAACGGCCCCGTGGGTGTAACCAACGCCTCCCACGGGACCAACGTAACTCGTAGGAACCGACCCCGCAGGCGCGGGTCTCCCGGTTTGAGAGTACGACGATAATTGGTTTATTTCCGCACTTAGGCTTGAAAACATGGCGTTAGAGGGTGAGAACTCGAAACAGCACCCGAACGGCCCCGTGGGTGGCACCAACGCCTCCCACGGGACCAACGTAACTCGTAGGAACCGACCCCGTAGCCGCGGGTCTCCCGGTTTGAGAGTACGACGATAATTTTCTTATTTCCACACTTAGGCTTAAAAACATGGCGTTAGAGGGTGAGAAGTCGAAACAGCCCCCCGAACGGCCCCGTGGGTGGCATCAAGCCTCCCACGGGACCAACGTAACTCGTCGGAACCGACCCCGCATCCGCGGGTCTCCCGGTTTGAGAGTACGAAGGTAATTTGCGTATTTCTACACTTAAGCAAAACATGGCGTCAGAGGGTGAAAACTCGAAACAGCCCCCGAACGGCCCCGTGGGTGGCACCAACACCTCCCACGGGACCAACGTAACTCGTGGGAATGGACCCCGCAGCCGCGGGTCTTCCGGTTTGAGAGTACGATGGTAGTTTTCTTATTTCCACACTTAGGCTTGAAAACATGGCGTTAGAGGGTGAGAACTCGAAACATCCGCCGAACGGCCCCGTGGGTGGCACCAACGCCTCCCACGGGACCAACGTAACTCGTAGGAACCGACCCCGCGGCCGCGGGTCTCCCGCTTTGAGAGTACGATGATAATTTGGTTATTTCCACACTTAGGCTTAAAAACATGGCGTTCGAGGGTGAGAACTCGAAACAGCCCCCGAACGGCCCCGTGGGTCGCACCAACGCCTCCCACGGGACCAACGTAACTCGTAGGAACCGACCCCGCAGCCGCGGGTCTCCCGGTTTGAGAGTACGACGGTAATTTGCGTATTTCTACACTTAAGCAAAACATGGCGTTAGAGGGTGAGAACTCGAAACAGCCCCCGAACGGCCCCGTGGGTGGCACCAACGCCTCCCACGGGACCAACGTAACTCGTAGGAACCGACCCCGCAGCCGCGGGTCTCCCGGTTTGAGAGTACGACGATAATTTGCTTATTTCCACACTTAGGCTTAAAAACATGGTGTTAGAGGGTGAGAACTCGAAACAGCCCCCGAACGGCCCCGTGGGTGGCACCAACGCCTCCCACGGGACCAACGTAACTCGTAGGAACCGACCCCGCAGCCGCGGGTCTCCCGGTTTGAGAGTACGACGGTAATTTGCGTATTTCTACACTTAAGCAAAACATGGCGTTAGAGGGTGAGAACTCGAAACAGCCCCCGAACGGCCCCGTGGGTGGCACAACGCCTCCCACGGGACCAACGTAACTCGTAGGAACCGACCCCGCAGCCGCGGGTCTCCCGGTTTGAGAGTACGACGGTAATTTGCGTATTTCTACACTTAAGCAAAACATGGCGTCAGAGGGTGAAAACTCGAAACAGCCCCCGAACGGCCCCGTGGGTGGCACCAACACCTGCCACGGGACCAACGTAACTCGTGGGAACGGACCCCGCAGCCGGGGGTCTCCCGGTTTGAGAGTACGACGGTAGTTTGCTTATTTCCACACTTAGGCTTGAAAAGAAGGCGTTAGAGGGTGAGAACTCGAAACAGCCCCCGAACGGCCCCGTGGGTGGCACCAACGCCTGCCACGGGACCAACGTAACTCGTAGGAACCGACCCCGCGGCCGCGGGTCTCCCGGTTTGAGAGTACGACGATAATTTGCTTATTTCCACACTTAGGCTTAAAAACATGGCGTTAGAGGGTGAGAACTCGAAGCAGCCCCCGAACGGCCCCGTGGGTCGCACCAACGCCTCCCACGGGACCAACGTAACTCGTAGGAACCGACCCCACAGCCGCGGGTATCCCGATTTGAGAGTACGACGATAATTTGCTTATTTCCACACTTAGGCTTGAAACATGGCGTTAGAGGGTGAGAACTCGAAACAGTCCCCGAACGGCCCCGTGGGTGGCACCAACGCCTCCCACGGGACCAACTTTACTCGTAGCAACCGACCCCGCAGCCGCGGGTGTTTCGGTTCGAGAGTACGACGGTAATTTTCGTATTTCTACACTTAAGCAAAACATGGCGTTAGAGGGTGAGAACTCGAAACAGCCCCCGAACGGCCCCGTGGGTGGCACCAACACTTGCCACGGGACCAACGTAACTCGTGGGAACAGACCCCGCAGCCGCGGGTCTCCCGATTTGAGAGTACGACTGTAGTTTGCTTATTTCCACTCTTAGGCTTGAAAACATGGCGTTAGAGGGTGAGAACACGAAACAGCCCCGTTGGTGGCACCAACGCCTCTCACGGGACCAACGTAACTCGTAGGAACCGACCCCGCAGCCGCGGGTCTCCCGGTTTGACAGTACGATGATAATTTGCTTATTTCCACACTTAGGCTTAAAAACACGGTGTTAGAGGGTGAGAACTCGAAACATTCCCCGAACGGCTCCGTGGGTGGCACCAACACCTCCCACGGGACCAACGTAACTCATAGGAACCGACCCCGCAGCCGCGGGTCTCCCGGTTTGAGAGTACGACGATAATTTGCTTATTTCCACACTTAGGCTTAAAAACATGGCGTTAGAGGGTGAGAACTCGAAACATCCCCCGAACGGTCCCGTGGGTGGCACCAACGCCTCCCACGGGACCAACGTAACTCGTAGGAACCGACCCCGCAGCCGCGGGTCTCCCGGTTTGAGAGTACGACGGTAATTTGCGTATTTCTACACTTAAGTAAAATATGGCGTTAGAGGGTGAAAACTCGAAACAACCCCCGAACGGCGCCGTGGGTGGCACCAACACCTCCCACGGGACCAACGTAACTCGTGGGAATGGACCCCGCAGCCGCGGGTCTCCCGGTTTGAGAGTACGACGGTAGTTTGCTTATTTCCCCACTTAGGCTTGAAAACATGGCGTTAGAGGGTGAGAACTCGAAACAGCCCCCGAACGGCCCCGTGGGTGGCACCAACGCCTCCCACGAGACCAACGTAACTCGTAGGAGCCGACCCCGCAGCCGCGGGTCTCCCGGTTTGAGAGTACGACGATAGTTTGCTTATTTCCACACTTAGGCTTAAAAACATGGCGTTAGAGGGTGAGAACTCGAAACAGCCTCCGAACGGCCCCGTGGGTCGCACCAACGTCTCCCACGGGACCAACGTAACTCGTAGGAACCGACCCCGCAGCCGCGGGTATCCCAGTTTGAGGGTACGACGATAATTTGCTTATTTCCACACTTAGGCTTAAAAACATGGCGTTAGAGGGTGAAAACTCGAAACAGCCCCCGAACGGCCCCGTGGGTGGCACCAACGCCTCACACGGGACCAACGTAACTAGTAGGAACCGACCCCGCAGCCGTGGGTCTTCCGGTTTGAGAGTACGACGATAATTTGGTTATTTCCACACTTAGGCTTAAAAACATGGCGTTAGAGGGTGAGAACTCGAAACAGCCCCCGAACGACCCCGTGGGTGGCACCAACACCTCCCACGGGACCAACGTAACTCGTAGGAACTGACCCCGCAGCCGCGGGTCTCCCGGTTTGAGAGTACGAAGGTAATTTGCTTATTTCCACACTTAGGCTTAAAAACATGGCGTTAGAGGGTGAGAACTTCTGTCAGAAGTTGATATCGAGTCAGATTCTTTGTTTGTGGTAAAATTGATCAAAAGAGAGTGGAAACCGCCTTGGCATTTAAAGATTCTAACTGAAGAAATTCTGTCAGAGCTTAGAAGTGTTAATTATTCGATTAGCCATTGCTATAGAGAATCAAATATGGTTGCTGATAGATTAGCTAATGTTGGAGTTAATTTACAAGGAATTAAAACCTATGAGGATGTGAAGGATCTTCCACAGACGGTCAAAGGAGCTTTCATGCTTGACAAGATTAGTTTCTTTTATTTTAGATTAGTTAAACTTTGAGGCTTTGTAATGGGATTAGTATAAAATCCCAATTTTATTTTCTCTAGCTTTGGGCCTTGTGCCTCTTTAATTTTATTCAGCATGTAGTACTTGGAGAGGTTTTTTCTCCCTTATTATAATAAATGTGGGGGTACAGTCCCTCTTCTCTAAAAAAAAAAAAAAAAAAAAAAAAAAAAACTCGAAACAGCCCCCGAACGGCCCCGTGGGTGGCACCAACACCTCCCACGGGACCAACGTAACTCGTGGGAACGGACCCCGCTGCCGCGGGTCCCCCGGTTTGAGAGTACGATGGTAGTTTTCTTATTTCCACACTTAGGCTTGAAAACATGGCGTTAGAGGGTGAGAACTCGAAACAGCCCCCGAACGGCCCCGTGGGTGGCACCAACGCCTCCCACGGGACCAACGTAACTCGTAGGAACGGACCCCGCAGTCGCGGGTCTCCCGGTTTGAGAGTACGACGATAATTTGCTTATTTCCACACTTAGGCTTAAAAACATGGCGTTAGAGGGTGAGAACTCGAAACAGCCCCCGAACGGCCCCGTGGGTGGCACCAACACCTCCCACGGGACCAACGTAACTCGTGGGAACGGACCCCGCAGCCGCGGGTCTCCCGGTTTGAGAGTACGACGGTAGTTTTCTTATTTCCACACTTAGGCTTGAAAACATGGCGTTAGAGGGTGAGAACTCGAAACAGCCCCCGAACGGCCCCGTGGGTGGTACCAACGCCTCCCACAGGACCAACGTAACTCGTAGGAACGGACCCCGCAACCGCGGGTCTCCCGGTTTGAGAGTACGATGATAATTTGCATATTTCCACACTTAGGCTTAAAAACATGGCGTTAGAGGGTGAGAACTCGAAACAGCCCCCGAACGGCCCCGTGGGTGGTACCAACGCCTCCCACGGGACCAACGTAACTCGTGGGAATGGACCCCGCAGCCGCGGGTCTCCCGGTTTGAGAGTACGACGATAATTTGCTTATTTCCCCACTTAGGCTTAAAAACATGGCGTTAGAGGGTGAAAACTCGAAACAACCCCCGAACGGCCCCGTGGGTGGCACTAACGCCTCCCACGGGACCAACGTAACTCGTAGGAATTGACCCCGCAGCCGCGGGTCTCCCGGCTTGAGAGTACGACGTTAGTTTGCTTATTTCCACACTTAGGCTTGAAAACATGGCGTTAGAGGGTGAGAACTCGAAACATCCCCCGAACGGCACCGTGGGTGGCACCAACGCCTCCCACGGGACCAACGTAACTCGTGGGAATGGACCCCGCAGCCGCGGGTCTCCCGGTTTGAGAGTACGACGGTAGTTTGCTTATTTCCACACTTAGGCTTAAAAACATGGCGTTAGAGGGTGACAACTCGAAACAGCCCCGTGGGTGGCTCCAACACCTCCCACGGGACCAACGTAACTCGTGGGAACGGACCCCGCAGCCGCGGGTCTCCCGGTTTGAGAGTACGACGGTAGTTTGCTTATTTCTACACTTAAGAAAAACATGGCGTTAGAGGGTGAAAACACGAAACAGCCCCCGAACGGCCCCGTGGATGGCACCAACGCCTCCCACGGGACCAACGTAACTCGTGGGAACGGACCCCGTAGCCGCGGGTCTCCCGGTTTGAGAGTACGACGATAATTTGCTTATTTCCACACTTAGGCTTGAAAACATGGCGTTAGAGGGTGAGAACTCGAAACAGCCCCCGAACGGCACCGTGGGTGGCACCAACGCCTCCCACGGGACCAACGTAACTCGTGGGAACGGACCCCGCAGCCGCGGGTCACCCGATTTGAGAGTACGACGGTAGTTTGCTTATTTCCACACTTAGGCTTAAAAACATGGCGTTAGAGGGTGACAACTCGAAACAGCCCCGTGGGTGGCTCCAACACCTCCCACGGGACCAACGTAACTCGTGGGAACGGACCCCGCAGCCGCGGGTCTCCCGGTTTGAGAGTACGACCGTAGTTTGCTTATTTCCACACTTAGGCTTGAAAACATGGCTTAGAGGGTGAAAATTCGAAACAGCCCCCGAACGGCCCCATGGGTGGCACCAACGCCTCACACGGGACCAACGTAACTCGTAGGAACCGACCCCGCAGCCGCGGGTCTCCCGGTTTGAGAGTACGACGACAATTTGCTTATTTCCACACTTAGGCTTGAAAACATGGCGTTAGAGGGTGAGAACTCGAAACAGCCCCCGAACGGTCCCGTGGGTGGCACCAACGCCTCCCACGGGACCAACGTAACTCGTCGGAACCGACCCCGCAGCCGCGGGTCTCCTGGTTTGAGAGTACGACGGTAATTTGCGTATTTCTACACTTAAGCAAAACAAGGCGTCAGAGGGTGAAAACTCGAAACAGCCCCCGAACGGCCCCGTGGGTGGCACCAACACCTCCCACGGGACCAACGTAACTCGTGGGAATGGACCCCGTAGCCGCGGGTCTCCTGGTTTGAGAGTACGACGGTAGTTTGCTTATTTCCACACTTAGGCTTGAAAACATGGCGTTAGAGGGTGAGAACTCGAAACATCCCCCGAACGGCCCCATGGGTGGCACCAACGCCTCCCACGGGACCAACGTAACTCGTAGGAACCGACCCCGCGGCCGCGGGTCTCCCGGCTTGAGAGTACGACGATAATTTGCTTATTTCCACACTTAGGCTTAAAAACATGTCGTTCGAGGGTGAGAACTCGAAACAGCCCCCGAACGACCCCGTGGGTCACACCAACGCCTCCCACTGGACCAACGTAACTCGTAGGAACCGACCCCGCAGCCGCGGGTATCCCGGTTTGAGAGTACGACGATAATTTGCTTATTTCCACACTTAGGCTTAAAAACACGGCGTTAGAGGGTGAAAACTCGAAACAGCCACCGAACGGCCCCGTGGGTGGCACCAACACCTCCCAAGGGACCAACGTAACTCGTGGGAACGGACCCCGCAGCCGCGGGTCTCCCGGTTTGAGAGTACGACGATAGTTTGCTTATTTCCACACTTAGGCTTAAAAACACGGCGTTAGAGGGTGAGAACTCGAAACAGCCCCCGAACGGCCCCATGGGTGGCACCAACGCCTCCCACGGGACCAACGTAACTCGTAGGAACCGACCCCGCAGCCGCGGGTCTCCCGGTTTGAGAGAACGACGATAATTTGCTTATTTCCACACCTAGGCTTAAAAACATGGCGTTAGAGGGTGAGAACTCGAAACAGCCCCCGAACGGCCCCGTGGGTGGCACCAACGCCTCCCACGGGACCAACGTAACTCGTAGGAACCGACCCCGTAGTCGCGGGTCTCCCGGTTTGAGAGTACGACGATAATTTTCTTATTTCCACACTTAGGCTTAAAAACATGGTGTTAGAGGGTGAGAACTCGAAACAGCCCCCGAACGGCCCCGTGGGTGGCACCAACACTTCCCACGGGACCAACGTAACTCGTGGGAATGGACCCTGCAGCCGCGGGTCTCCCGGTTTGAGAGTATGACGGTAGTTTGCTTATTTCCACACTTAGGCTTGAAAACATGGCGTCAGAGGGTGAAAACTCGAAACAGCCCCCGAACGGCCCCGTGGGTGGCACCAACGCCTCCCACGGGACCAACGTAACTCGTAGGAACCGACCCCGCATCCGCGGGTCTCCCGGTATGAGAGTACGACGATAATTTGCTTATTTCCACACTTAGGCTTGAAAACATGGCGTTAGAGGGTGAGAACTCGAAACAGCCCCCGAACGGCCCCGTGGGTGGCACCAACACCTCCCACCGGACAAACATAACTCGTAGGAACCGACCCCGCAGCCACGGGTCTCCCGGTTTGAGAGTACGACGGTAATTTGTGTATTTATACACTTAAGCAAAACATGGCGTCAGAGGGTGAAAACTCGAAGCAGCCCCCGAATGGCCCCGTGGGTGGCACCAACACCTCCCACGGGACCAACGTAACTCGTGGGAACGGGCCCCGCAGCCGCGGGTCTCCCGGTTTGAGAGTACGACGGCAGTTTTTTTTTATTTCCACACTTAGGCTTGAAAACAAGGCGTTAGAGGGTGAGAACTCGAAACAGCCCCCGAACGGCCCCATGGGTGGCACCAACGCCTCCCACGGGACCAACGTAACTCGTAGGAACCGACCCCACAGCCGTGGGTCTCCCGGTTTGAGAGTACGACGATAATTTGCTTATTTCCACACTTACGCTTGAAACATGGCGTTAGAGGGTGAGAACTTGAAACAGTCCCCGAACGGCCCCGTGGGTGGCACCAACGCCTCCCACGGGACCAACGTAACACGTAGCAACCGACCCCGCAGCCGCGGGTCTTCCAGTTTGAGAGTACGATGGTAATTTTTGTATTTCTACACTTAACCAAAACATGGCGTTAGAGGGTGAGAACTCGAAACAGCCCCCGAACGGCCCCGTGGGTGGCACCAACACCTCCCACGGGACCACATAACTCGTGGGAACGGACCCCGCAGCCGCGGGTCTCCTGGTTTGAGAGTACGACTGTAGTTTGTTTATTTCCACACTTAGGCTTGAAAACATGGCGTTAGAGGGTGAGAACTCGAAACAGCCCCCGAACGGCCCCGTGGGTGGCACCAACGCCTCCCACGAGACCAACGTAACTCGTAGGAGCCGACCCCGCAGTCGCGGATCTCCCGGTTTGAGAGTACGACGATAGTTTGCTTATTTCCACACTTAGGCTTAAAAACATGGCGTTAGAGGGTGAGAACTCAAAACAGCCCCCGAACGGCCCCGTGGGTCGCACCAACGCCTCCCACGGGACCAACGTAACTCGTAGGAACCGACCCCGCAGCCGCGGGTATACCGGTTTGAGTGTACGACGATAATTTGCTTATATCCACACTTAGGCTTAAAAACATGGCGTTAGAGGGTGAAAACTCGAAACAGCCCCCGAACGGCCCCGTGGGTGGCACCAACGCCTCACACGGGACCAACGTAACTTGTAGGAACCGACCCCGCAGCCGCGGGTCTCCCGGTTTGAGAGTACGACGATAATTTGGATATTTCCACACTTAGGCGTAAAAACATGGCGTTAGAGGGTGAGAACTCGAAACAGCCCCCGAACGGCCCCGTGGGTGGCACCAACACCTCCCACGTGACCAACGTTACTCGTAGGAACTGACCCCGCAGCCGCGGGTCTCCCGGTTTGAGAGTACGACGGTAATTTGCTTATTTCCACACTTAGGCTTAAAAACATGGCGTTAGAGGGTGAGAACTCGAAACAGCCCCCGAACGGCCCCGTGGGTGGCACCAACACCTCCCACGGGACCAACGTAACTCGTGGGAACGGACCCCGCAGCCGCGGGTCTCCCGGTTTGAGAGTACGACGGTAGTTTTCTTATTCCCACACTTAGGCTTGAAAACATGGCGTTAGAGGGTGAGAACTCGAAACAGCCCCCGAACGGCCCCGTGGGTGGCACCAACGCCTCCCACGGAACCAACGTAACTCGTAGGAACGGACCCCGCAACCGCGGGTCTCCCGGTTTGAGAGTACGACGATAATTTGCTTATTTCCACACTTAGGCTTAAAAACATGGCGTTAGAGGGTGAGAACTCGAAATAGCCCCCGAACGGCCCCGTGGGTGGTACCAACGCCTCCCACGGGACCAACATAACTCGTGGGAATGGATCCCGCAGCCGCGGGTCTCCCGGTTTGAGAGTACGACGGTAGTTTGCTTATTTCCACACTTAGGCTTAAAAACATGGTGTTAGAGGGTGAGAACTCGAAACAGCCCCCGAACGGCCCCGTGGGTGGCACCAACACCTCCCACGGGACCAACGTAATTCGTGGGAACGGACCCTGTAGCCGCGGGTCTCCCGGTTTGAGAGTATGACTGTAGTTTGCTTATTTCCACACTTAGGCTTGAAAACATGGCGTTAGAGGGTGAAAACTCGAAACAGCCCCCGAACGGCCCCGTGGGTGGCACCAACGCCTCCCACGGGACCAACGTAACTCGTAGGAACCGACCCCGCAGCCGCGGGTCTCCCGGTTTGAGAGTACGACGATAATTTGCTTATTTCCACACTTAGGCTTGAAAACATGGCGTTAGAGGGTGCGAACTCGAAACAGCGCCCGAACGGCCCCGTGGGTGGTACCAACACCTCCCACGGGACCAACGTAACTCGTAGGAACCGACCCCGCAGTCCCGGGTCTCCCGGTTTGAGAGTACGACGATAATTTGCTTATTTCCACAATTAGGCTTATAAACATGGCGTTAGAGAGTGAGAACTCGAAACAGCCCCCGAACGGCCCCGTGGGTGGCACCAACGCCTCCCACGGGACCAACGTAACTCGTCGGAACCGACCCCGCAGCCGCGGGTCTCCCGGTTTGAGAGTACGACGGTAATTTGCGTATTTCTACACTTAAGCAAAACATGGCGTCAGAGGGTGAAAAGTCAAAACAGCCCCCGAACGGCCCCGTGGGTGGCACCAACACCTCCCACGGGACCAACGTAACTCGTGGGAACGGACCCCGCAGCCGCGGGTCTCCCGGTTTGAGAGTACGACGGTAGTTTGCTTATTTCTACACTTAGGCTTGAAAACAAGGCGTTAGAGGGTGAGAACTCGAAACAGCCCCCGAAAGGCCCCGTGGGTGGCACCAACGCCTGCCACGGGACCAACGTAACTCGTAGGAACCGACCCCACGGCCGCGGGTCTCCCGGTTTGAGAGTACGACGATAATTTGCTTATTTCCACACTTAGGCTTAAAAACATGGCGTTAGAGGGTGAGAACTCGAAACAGCCCCCGAACGGCCCCGTGGGTCGCACCAACGCCTCCCACGGGACCAACGTAACTCGTAGGAACCGACCCCGCAGCCGCGGGTATACCGGTTTGAGTGTACGACGATAATTTGCTTATTTCCACACTTAGGCTTGAAACATGGCGTTAGAGGGTGAGAACTCGAAACAGTCCCCGAACGGCCCTGTGGGTGGCACCAACGCTTCCCACGGGACCAACGTAACTCGTAGCAACCGACCCCGCAGCCGCGGGTCTTCCGGTTTGAGAGTACGACGGTAATTTTCGTATTTCTACACTTAAGCAAAACATGGCGTTAGAGGGTGAGAACTCGAAACAACCCCCGAACGGCCCCGTGGGTGGCACCAAAACCTCCCACGGGACCAACGTAACTCGTGGGAATGGACCCCGCAGCCGCGGGTCTCCCGGTTTGAGAGTACGATTGTAGTTTGCTTATTTCCACTCTTAGGCTTGAAAACATGGCGTGAGAGGGTGAGAACTCGAAACAGCCCCCGAACGGCCCCGTGGGTGGCACCAACGCCTCCCACGGGACCAACGTAACTCGTAGGAACCGACCCCGCAGCCGCGGGTCTACCGGTTTGAGAGTACGACGATAATTTGCTTATTTCCACACTTAGGCTTAAAAACATGGTGTTAGAGGGTGAGAACTCGAAACATTCCCCGAACGGCCCCGTGGGTGGCACCAACACCTCCCACGGGACCAACGTAACTCGTAGGAACCGACCCCACAGCCGCGCGTCTCCCGGTTTGAGAGTATGATGATAATTTGCTTATTTCAACACTTAGGCTTAAAAACATGGCGTTAGAGGGTGAGAACTCGAAAAAGCCCCCGAACGGTCCCGTGGGTGGCACCAATGCCTCCCACGGGACCAACGTAACTCGTAGGAACCGACCCCGCAGCCGCGGGTCTCCCGGTTTGAGAGTACAACGGTAATTTGCGTATTTCTACACTTAAGCAAAACATGGCGTTAGAGGGTGAAAATTCGAAACAGCCCTCGAACGGCCCCGTGGGTGGCACCAACACCTCCCACGGGACCAACGTAACTCGTGGGAATGGACCCCGCAGCCGCGGGTCTCCCGGTTTGAGAGTACGACGGTAGTTTGCTTATTTCCACACTTAGGCTTGAAAACATGGCGTTAGAGGGTGAGAACTCGAAACAGCCCCCGAACGGCCCCGTGGGTGGCACCAGCGCCTCCCACGAGACCAACGTAACTCGTAGGAGCTGACCCCGCAGCCGCGGGTCTCCCGGTTTGAGAGTACGACGATAGTTTGCTTATTTCCACACTTAGGCTTAAAAACATGGCGTTAGAGGGTGAGAACTCGAAACAGCCCCCGAACGGCCCCGTGGGTCGCACCAACGCCTCCCACGGGACCAATGTAACTCGTAGGAGCTGACCCCGCAGCCGCGGGTCTCCCGGTTTGAGAGTACGACGATAGTTTGCTTATTTCCACACTTAGGCTTAAAAACATGGCCTTAGAGGGTGAGAACTCGAAACAGCCCCCGAACGGCCCCGTGGGTCGCACCAACGCCTTCCACGGGACCAACGTAACTCGTTAGAAACGACCCCGCAGCCGCGGGTATCCCGGTTTGAGAGTACGACGATAATTTGTTTATTTCCACACTTAGGCTTAAAAACATGGCGTTAGAGGGTGAAAACTCGAAACAGCCCCCGAACGGCCCCGTGGGTGGCACCAACGCCTCACACGGGACCAACGTAACTAGTAGGAACCGACCCCGCAGCCGCGGGTCTCCTGGTTTGAGAGTACGACGATAATTTGGTTATTTCCACACTTAGGCTTAAAAACATGGCGTTAGAGGGTGAGAACTCGAAACAGCCCCCGAACGGCCCCGTGGGTGGCACCAACATCTCCCACGGGACCAACGTAACTCGTAGGAACTGACCCCGCAGCCGCGGGTCTCCCGGTTTGAGAGTACGACGGTAATTTGCTTATTTCCACACTTAGGCTTAAAAACATGGCGTTAGAGGGTGAGAACTCGAAACAGCCCCCGAACGGCCCCGTGGGTGGCACCAACACCTCCCACGGGACCAACGTAACTCGTGGGAATGGACCCCGCTGCCGCGGGTCCCCCGGTTTGAGAGTACGACGGTAGTTTTCTTATTTCCACACTTAGGCTTGAAAACATGGCGTTAGAGGGTGAGAACTCGAAACAGCCCCCGAACGGCCCCGTGGGTGGCACCAACGCCTCCCACGGGACCAACGTAACTCGTAGGAACGGACCCCGCAGTCGAGGGTCTCCCGGTTTGAGTGTACGACGATAATTTGCTTATTTCCACACTTAGGCTTAAAAACATGGCGTTAGAGGGTGAGAACTCAAAACAGCCCCCGAACGGCCCCATGGGTGGTACCAACGCCTCCCACGGGACCAACGTAACTCGTGGGAATGGACCCCGCAGCCGCGGGTCTCCCGGTTTGAGAGTACGACGATAATTTGCTTATTTCCACACTTAGGCTTAAAAACATGGCGTTAGAGGGTGAAAACTCGAAACAGCCCCCGAACGGCTCCGTGGGTGGCAGTAACGCCTCCCACGGGACCAACGTAACTCGTAGGAATTGACCCCGCAGCCGCGGGTCTCCCGGTTTGAGAGTACTACGTTAGTTTGCTTATTTCCACACTTAGGCTTGAAAACATGGCGTTAGAGGGTGAGAACTCGAAACAGCCCCGTGGGTGGCACCACCGCCTCCCACAGGACCAACGTAACTCGTAGGAACCGACCCCGCAGCCGCGGGTCTTCCGGTTTGAGAGTACGACGATAATTTGCTTATTTCTACACTTAAGCAAAACATGGCGTTAGAGGGTGAAAACACGAAACAGCCCCCGAACGGCCCCGTGGGTGGCACCAACGCCTCCCACGGGACCAACGTAACTCGTGGGAACGGACCCCGTAGCCGCGGGTCTCCCGGTTTGAGAGTACGACGATAATTTGCTTATTTCCACACTTAGGCTTGAAAACATGGCGTTAGAGGGTGAGAACTCGAAACAGCCCTCGAACGGCACCGTGGGTGGCACCAACGCCTCCCACGGGACCAACGTAACTCGTGGGAACGGACCCCGCAGCCGCGGGTCACCCGATTTGAGAGTACGATGGTAGTTTGCTTATTTCCACACTTAGGTTTAAAAACATGGCGTTAGAGGGTGACAACTCGAAACAGCCCCGTGGGTGGCTCCAACACCTCCCATGGGACCAACGTGACTCGTGGGAACGGACCCCGCAGCCGCGGGTCTCCCGGTTTGAGAGTACGACGGTAGTTTGCTTATTTCCACACTTAGGCATGAAAACATGGCGTTAGAGGGTGAAAACTCGAAACAGCCCCCGAACGGCCCCGTGGGTGGCACCAACGCCTCCCACGGGACCAATGTAACTCGTAGGAACCGACCCCGCACCCGCGGGTCTCCCGGTATGAGAGTACGACGATAATTTGCTTATTTCCACACTTAGGCTTGAAAACATGGCGTTAGAGGGTGAGAACTCGAAACAGCCCCCGAACGGCCCCGTGGGTGGCACCAACGCCTCCCACGGGACCAACGTAACTCGTAGGAACCGACCCCGCAGCCACGGGTCTCCCGGTTTGAGAGTACGACGATAATTTGCTTATTTCCACACTTAGGCTTAAAAACATGGTCTAAGAGGGAGAGAACTCGAAACAGCCCCCGAACGGCCCCGTGGGTGGCACCAACACCTCCCACGGGACCAACGTAACTCGTGGGAACGGACCCTGCAGCCGCAGGTCTGCCGGTTTGAGAGTACGACGGTAGTTTGCTTATTTCCACACTTAGGCTTGAAAACATGTCGTTAGAGGGTGAAAACTCGAAACAGCCCCCGAACGGCCCCATGGGTGGCACCAACGCCTCCCACGGGACCAACGTAACTCGTAGGAACCGACCCCACAACCGCGGGTCTCCCGGTTTGAGAATACGATGATAATTTGCTTATTTCCACACTTAGGCTTGAAAACATGGCGTTAGAGGGTGAGAACTCGAAACAGCCCCCGAACGGCCCCGTGGGTGGCACAAACACCTCCCACGGGACCAACGTAACTCGTAGGAACCGACCCCGCAGCTGCGGGTCTCCCGGTTTGAGAGTACGACGATAATTTGCTTATTTCCACACTTAGGCTTAAAAACATGGCGTTAGAGGGTGAGAACTCGAAACAGCCACCGAACGGCCCCGTGGGTGGCACCAACGCCACCCACGGGACCAACGTAACTCGTCGGAACCGACCCCGCAGCCGCGGGTCTCCCGGTTTGAGAGTATGACGGTAATTTGCATATTTCTACACTTAAGCAAAATATTGCGTCAGAGGGTGAAAACTCGAAACAGCCCCCGAACGGCCCCGTGGGTGGCACCAACACCTCCCACGGGACCAACGTAACTCGTGGGAATGGACCCCGCTGCCGCGGGTCCCCCGGTTTGAGAGTACGACGGTAGTTTTCTTATTTCCACACTTAGGCTTGAAAACATGGCGTTAGAGGGTGAGAACTCGAAACAGCCCCCGAACGGCCCCGTGGGTGGAACCAACGCCTCCCACGGGACCAACGTAACTCGTAGGAACGGACCCCGCAGTCGAGGGTCTCCCGGTTTGAGTGTACGACGATAATTTGCTTATTTCCACACTTAGGCTTAAAAACATGGCGTTAGAGGGTGAGAACTCAAAACAGCCCCCGAACGGCCCCATGGGTGGTACCAACGCCTCCCACGGGACCAACGTAACTCGTGGGAATGGACCCCGCAGCCGCGGGTCTCCCGGTTTGAGACTACGACGATAATTTGCTTATTTCCACACTTAGGCTTAAAAACATGGCGTTAGAGGGTGAAAACTCGAAACAGCCCCCGAACGGCTCCGTGGGTGGCAGTAACGCCTCCCACGGGACCAACGTAACTCGTAGGAATTGACCCCGCAGCCGCGGGTCTCCCGGTTTGAGAGTACTACGTTAGTTTGCTTATTTCCACACTTAGGCTTGAAAACATGGCGTTAGAGGGTGAGAACTCGAAACAGCCCCGTGGGTGGCACCACCGCCTCCCACAGGACCAACGTAACTCGTAGGAACCGACCCCGCAGCCGCGGGTCTTCCGGTTTGAGAGTACGACGATAATTTGCTTATTTCTACACTTAAGCAAAACATGGCGTTAGAGGGTGAAAACACGAAACAGCCCCCGAACGGCCCCGTGGGTGGCACCAACGCCTCCCACGGGACCAACGTAACTCGTGGGAACGGACCCCGTAGCCGCGGGTCTCCCGGTTTGAGAGTACGACGATAATTTGCTTATTTCCACACTTAGGCTTGAAAACATGGCGTTAGAGGGTGAGAACTCGAAACAGCCCTCGAACGGCACCGTGGGTGGCACCAACGCCTCCCACGGGACCAACGTAACTCGTGGGAACGGACCCCGCAGCCGCGGGTCACCCGATTTGAGAGTACGATGGTAGTTTGCTTATTTCCACACTTAGGTTTAAAAACATGGCGTTAGAGGGTGACAACTCGAAACAGCCCCGTGGGTGGCTCCAACACCTCCCATGGGACCAACGTGACTCGTGGGAACGGACCCCGCAGCCGCGGGTCTCCCGGTTTGAGAGTACGACGGTAGTTTGCTTATTTCCACACTTAGGCATGAAAACATGGCGTTAGAGGGTGAAAACTCGAAACAGCCCCCGAACGGCCCCGTGGGTGGCACCAACGCCTCCCACGGGACCAATGTAACTCGTAGGAACCGACCCCGCACCCGCGGGTCTCCCGGTATGAGAGTACGACGATAATTTGCTTATTTCCACACTTAGGCTTGAAAACATGGCGTTAGAGGGTGAGAACTCGAAACAGCCCCCGAACGGCCCCGTGGATGGCACCAACGCCTCCCACGGGACCAACGTAACTCGTAGGAACCGACCCCGCAGCCACGGGTCTCCCGGTTTGAGAGTACGACGATAATTTGCTTATTTCCACACTTAGGCTTAAAAACATGGTCTAAGAGGGAGAGAACTCGAAACAGCCCCCGAACGGCCCCGTGGGTGGCACCAACACCTCCCACGGGACCAACGTAACTCGTGGGAATGGACCCTGCAGCCGCAGGTCTGCCGGTTTGAGAGTACGACGGTAGTTTGCTTATTTCCACACTTAGGCTTGAAAACATGTCGTTAGAGGGTGAAAACTCGAAACAGCCCCCGAACGGCCCCATGGGTGGCACCAACGCCTCCCACGGGACCAACGTAACTCGTAGGAACTGACCCCACAGCCGCGGGTCTCCCGGTTTGAGAGTACGATGATAATTTGCTTATTTCCACACTTAGGCTTGAAAACATGGCGTTAGAGGGTGAGAACTCGAAACAGCCCCCGAACGGCCCCGTGGGTGGCACAAACACCTCCCACGGGACCAACGTAACTCGTAGGAACCGACCCCGCAGCCGCGGGTCTCCCGGTTTGAGAGTACGACGATAATTTGCTTATTTCCACACTTAGGCTTAAAAACATGGCGTTAGAGGGTGAGAACTCGAAACAGCCACCGAACGGCCCCGTGGGTGGCACCAACGCCACCCACGGGACCAACGTAACTCGTCGGAACCGACCCCGCAGCCGCGGGTCTCCCGGTTTGAGAGTATGACGGTAATTTGCATATTTCTACACTTAAGCAAAATATTGCGTCAGAGGGTGAAAACTCGAAACAGCCCCCGAACGGCCCCGTGGGTGGCACCAACACCTCCCACGGGACCAACGTAACTCGTGGGAATGGACCCCGCAGCCGCGGTTGTCCGGGTTTGAGAGTACGACGGTAGTTTGCTTATTTCCACACTTAGGCTTGAAAACAATGCGTTAGAGGGTGAGAACTCGAAACAGCCCCCGAACGGCCCCGTGGGTGGCACCAACGCCTCCCACGGGACCAACGTAACTCGTAGGAACCGACCCCGCGGCCGCGGGTCTCCCGGTTTGAGAGTACGACGATAATTTGCTTATTTCCACACTTAGGCTTAAAAACATGGCGTTAGAGGGTGAGAACTCGAAACAGCCCCCGAACGGCCCCGTGGGTCGCACCAACGCCTCCCACGGGACCAACGTTACTCGTAGGAACCGACCCGCAGCCGCGGATATCCCGGTTTGAGAGTACGACGATAATTTGCTTATTTCCACACTTAGGCTTAAAAACACGGCGTTAGAGGGTGAAAACTCGAAACAGCCCCCGAACGGCCCCGTGGGTGGCACCAACACCTCCCACGGGACCAACGTAACTCGTGGGAATGGACCCCGCAGCCGCGGGTCTCCAGGTTTGAGAGTACGACAATAATTTGCTTATTTCCACACTTAGGCTTAAAAACATGGTGTTAGAGGGAGAGAACTCGAAACAGCCCCCGAACGGCCCCATGGGTGGCACCAACGCATCCCACGGGACCAACGTAACTCGCAGGAACCGACCCCGCAGCCGCGGGTCTCCCGGTTTGAGAGTACGATGATAATTTGCTTATTTCCACACTTAGGCTTGAAAACATGGCGTTAGAGGGTGAGAACTCGAAACAGCCCCCGAACGGCCCTGTGGGTGGCACCAACACCTCCCACGGGACCAACGTAACTCGTAGGAACCGACCCCGCAGCCGCGGGTCTCCCGATTTGAGAGTACGATGATAATTTGCTTATTTCCACACTTAGGCTTAAAAACATGTCGTTAGAGGATGAGAACTCGAAACAGCCCCCGAACGGCCCCGTGGGTGGCACCAACGCCTCCCACGGGACCAACGTAACTCGTCGGAACCGACCCCGCAGCCGCGGGTCTCCCGGTTTGAGAGTACGACGGTAATTTGCGTATTTCTACACTTAAGCAAAACATGGCGTTAGAGGGTGAAAACTCGAAACAGCCCCCGAACGGCCCCGTGGGTGGCACCAACACCTCCCACGGGACCAACGTAACTCGTGGGAATGGACCCCGCAGCCGCGGGTCTCCCGGTTTGAGAGTACGACGGTAGTTTGCTTATTTCCACACTTAGGCTTGAAAACATGGCGTTAGAGGGTGAGAACTCGAAACAGCCCCCGAACGGCCCCGTGGGTGGCACCAACACCTCCCACGGGACCAACGTAACTCGTAGGAACCGACCCCGCGGCCGCTGGTCTCCCGGTTTGAGAGTACGATGATAATTTGCTTATTTCCACACTTAGGCTTAAAAACATGGCGTTAGAGGGTGAGAACTCGAAACAGCCCCCGAACGGCCCCGTGTGTCGCACCAACGCCTCCCACGGGACCAACGTAACTCGTAGGAACCGACCCCGCAGCCGCGGGTATCCCGGTTTGAGAGTACGACGATAATTTTCTTATTTCCACACTTAGGCTTAAAAACATGGCGTTAGAGGATGAAAACTCGAAACAGCTCCCGAACGGCCCCGTGGGTGGCCCCAATGCCTCCCACGGGACCAACGTAACTCGTAGGAACCGACCCCGCAGCCACGGGTCTCCCGGTTTGAGAGTACGACGATAATTTTGTTATTTCCACACTTAGGCTTAAAAACACGGCGTTAGAGGGTGAAAACTCGAAACAGCCCCCGAACGGCCCCGTGGGTGGCACCAACACCTCCCACGGGACCAACGTAACTCGTGGGAATGGACCCCGCAGCCGCGGGTCTCCCGGTTTGAGAGTACGACGGTAGTTTGCATATTTCCACACTTAGGCTTAAAAACATGGCGTTAGAGGGTGAGAACTCGAAACAGCCCCCGAACGGCCCCATGGGTGGCACCAACGCCTCCCACGGGACCAACCTAACTCGTAGGAACCGACCCCGCAGCCGCGGGTCTCCCGGTTTGAGAGTACGACGATAATTTGCTTATTTCCACACTTAGGCTTAAAACATGGAGTTAGAGGGTGAGAACTCTAAACAGCCCCCGAACGGCCCCATGGGTGGCACCAATGCCTCCCACGGGACCAACGTAACTCGTAGGAACCGACCCCGCAGCCGCGGGTCTCCCGGTTTGAGAGTACGACGGTAATTTGCGTATTTCTACACTTAAGCAAAACATGGCGTTAGAGGGTGAGAACTCGAAACAGCCCCCGAACGGCCCCGTGGGTGGCACCAACACCTCCCACGAGACCAACGTAACTCGTGGGAACGTACCCCGCAGCCGCGGGTCTCCCGGTTTGAGAGTACGACGGTAGTTTGCTTATTTCCACACTTAGGCTTGAAAACATGGCGTTAGAGGGTGAGAACTCGAAACAGCCCCCGAACGGCCCCGTGGGTGGCACCAATGCCTCCCACGGGACCAACGTAACTCGTAGGAACGGACCCCGCAGCCGCGGGTCTCCCGGTTTGAGAGTACGACGATAATTTGCTTATTTCCACGCTTAGGCTTAAAAACATGGCGTTAGAGGGTGAGAACTCGAAACAGCCCCCGAACGGCCCCGTGGGTGGCACCAACGCCTCCCACGGGACCAACGTAACTCGTGGGAACGGACCCCGCAGCCGCGGGTCTCCCGGTTTGAGAGTACGACGGTAGTTTGCTTATTTCCACACTTAGGCTTAAAAACATGGCGTTAGAGGGTGAGAACTCGATACAGCACCCGAACGGCCCCGTGGGTGGCACCAACGCCTCCCACGGGACCAACGTAACTCGTCGGAACCGACCCCGCAGCCGCGGGTCTCCCGGTTTGAGAGTACGACGGTAATTTGCGTATTTCTACACTTAAGCAAAACATGGCGTTAGAGAGTGAAAACTCGAAACAGCACCCGAACGGCCCCGTGGGTGGCACCAACGCTTCCCACGGGACCAACGTAACTCGTAGGAACCGACCCCGCAGCTGCGGGTCTCCCGGTTTGAGAGTACGACGGTAGTTTGCTTATTTCCATACTTAGGCTTGAAAACATGGCGTTAGAGGGTGAGAACTCGAAACAGCCCACGAACGGCCCCGTGGGTGGCACCAACGCCTCCCACGGGACCAACGTAACTCGTAGGAACCGACCCCGCGGCCGCGGGTCTCCCGGTTTGAGAGTACGACGATAATTTGCTTATTTCCACACTTAGGCTTAAAAACATGGCGTTAGAGGGTGAGAACTCGAAACAGCCCCCGAACGGCCCCGTGGGTCGCACCAACGCCTCCCACGGGACCAACGTAACTCGTAGGAACCGACCCGCAGCCGCGGGTATCCCGGTTTGAGAGTACGGCGATAATTTGCTTATTTCCACACTTAGGCTTAAAAACACGGCGTTAGAGGGTGAAAACTCGAAACAGCCCCCGAACGGCCCCGTGGGTGGCACCAACACCTCCCACGGGACCAACGTAACTCGTCGGAACCGACCCCGCAGCCGCGGGTCTCCAGGTTTGAGAGTACGACGATAATTTGCTTATTTCCACACTTAGGCTTAAAAACATGGTGTTAGAGGGTGAGAACTCGAAACAGCCCCCGAACGGGCCCGTGGGTGGCACCAACGCCTCCCACGGGACCAACGTAACTCGTAGGAACCGACCCCGCAGCCGCGGGTCTCCCGGTTTGAGAGTACGACGATAATTTGCTTATTTCCACACTTAGGCTTGAAAACATGGCGTTAGAGGGTGAGAACTCGAAACAGCCCCCGAACGGCCCCGTGGGTGGCACCAACACCTCCCACGGGACCAACGTAACTCGTAGGAACCGACCCCGCAGCCGCGGGTCTCCCGATTTGAGAGTACGACGATAATTTGCTTATTTCCACACTTAGGCTTAAAAACATGGCGTTAGAGGATGAGAACTCGAAACAGCCCCCGAACGGCCCCGTGGGTGGCACCAACGCCTCCCACGGGACCAACGTAACTCGTCGGAACCGACCCCGCAGCCGCGGGTCTCCCGGTTTGAGAGTACGACGGTAATTTGCGTATTTTTACACTTAAGCAAAACATGGCGTCAGAGGGTGAAAACTCGAAACAGCCCCCGAACGGCCCCGTGGGTGGCACCAACACCTCCCACGGGACCAACGTAACTCGTGGGAATGGACCCCGCAACCGCGGGTCTCCCGGTTTGAGAGTACGACGGTAGTTTGCTTATTTCCACACTTAGGCTTGAAAACATGGCGTTAGAGGGTGAGAACTCGAAAAAGGCCCCCGAACGGCCCCGTGGGTGGCACCAACACCTCCCACGGGACCAACGTAACTCGTAGGAACCGACCCCGCGGCCGCGGGTCTCCCGGTTTGAGAGTACGACGATAATTTGCTTATTTCCACACTTAGGCTTAAAAACATAGCGTTAGAGGGTGAGAACTCGAAACAGCCCCCGAACGGCCCCGTGGGTCGCACCAACGCCTCCCACGGGACCAACGTAACTCATAGGAACCGACCCCGCAGCCGCGGGTATCCCGGTTTGAGAGTACGACGATAATTTGCTTATTTCCACACTTAGGCTTAAAAACATGGCGTTAGAGGGTGAAAACTCGAAACAGCTCCCGAACGGCCCCGTGGGTGGCCCCAACGCCTCCCACGGGACCAACGTAACTCGTAGGAACCAACCCCGCAGCCACGGGTCTCCCGGTTTGAGAGTACGATGATAATTTTGTTATTTCCACACTTAGGCTTAAAAACACGGCGTTAGAGGGTGAAAACTCGAAACAGCGCCCGAACGGCCCCGTGGGTGGCACCAACACCTCCCACGGGACCAACATAACTCGTGGGAATGGACCCCGCAGCCGCGGGTCTCCCGGTTTGAGAGTACGATGGTAGTTTGCTTATTTCTACACTTAGGCTTAAAAACATGGCGTTAGAGGGTGAGAACTCGAAACAGCCCCCGAACGGCCCCATGGGTGGCACCAACGCCTCCCACGGGACCAACGTAACTCGTAGGAACCGACCCCGCAGCCGCGGGTCTCCGGGTTTGAGAGTACGACGATAATTTGCTTATTTCCACACTTAGGATTAAAACATGGCGTTAGAGGGTGAGAACTCGAAACAGCCCCCGAACGGCCCCGTGGGTGGTACCAACGCCTCCCACGGGACAAACGTAACTCGTAGGAACCGACCCCGCAGTCGCGGGTCTCCCGGTTTGAGAGTACGACGGTAATTTGCATATTTCTACACTTAAGCAAAACATGGCGTTAGAGGGTGAGAACTCGAAACAGCCCCCGAACGGCCCCGTGGGTGGCACCAACACCTCCCACGAGACCAACGTAACTCGTGGGAACGCACCCCGCAGCCGCGGGTCTCCCGGTTTGAGAGTACGACGGTAGTTTGCTTATTTCCACACTTAGGCTTGAAAACATGGCGTTAGAGGGTGAGAACTCGAAACAGCCCCCGAACGGCCCCGTGGGTGGCACCAATGCCTCCCACGGGACCAACGTAACTCGTAGGAACGGACCCCGCAGCCGCGGGTCTCCCGGTTTGAGAGTACGACGATAATTTGCTTATTTCCACACTTAGGCTTAAAAACATAGCGTTAGAGGGTGAGAACTAGAAACAGCCCCCGAACGGCCCCATGGGTGGCACCAACGCCTCCCACGTGACCAACGTAACTCGTAGGAACCGACCCCACAGCCGCGGGTCTTCCGGTTTGAGAGTACGACGGTAATTTGCGTATTTCTACACTTAAGCAAAACATGGCGTTAGAGGGTGAAAACTCGAAACAGCCCCGGAACGGCCCCGTGGGTGGCACCAACGCCTCCCACGGGACCAACGTAACTCGTGGGAACGGACCCCGCAGCCGCGGGTCTCCCGGTTTGAGAGTACGACGGTAGTTTGCTTATTTCCACACTTAGGCTTAAAAACATGGCGTTAGAGGGTGAGAACTCGATACAGCCCCCGAACGGCCCCGTGGGTGGCACCAACGCCTCCCACGGGACCAACGTGACTCGTAGGAACCGACCCCGCAGCCGCGGGTCTCCCGGTTTGAGAGTACGACGGTAATTTGCGTATTTCAACACTTAAGCAAAACATGGCGTTAGAGAGTGAAAACTCGAAACAGCACCCAAACGGCCCCGTGGGTGGCACCAACGCTTCCCACGGGACCAACGTAACTCGTAGGAACCGACCCCGCAGCTGCGGGTCTCCCGGTTTGAGAGTACGACGGTAGTTTGCTTATTTCCATACTTAGGCTTGAAAACATGGCGTTAGGGGGTGAGAACTCGAAACAGCCCCCGAACGGCCCCGTGGGTGGCACCAACGCCTCCCACGGGACCAACGTAACTCGTAGGAACCGACCCCGCGGCCGCGGGTCTCCCGGTTTGAGAGTACGACGATAATTTGCTTATTTCCACACTTAGGCTTAAAAACATGGCGTTAGAGGGTGAGAACTCGAAACAGCCCCCGAACGGCCCCGTGGGTCGCACCAACGCCTCCCACGGGACCAACGTAACTCGTAGGAACCGACCCGCAGCCGCGGGTATCCCGGTTTGAGAGTACGGCGATAATTTGCTTATTTCCACACTTAGGCTTAAAAACACGGCGTTAGAGGGTGAAAACTCGAAACAGCCCCCGAACGGCCCCGTGGGTGGCACCAACACCTCCCACGGGACCAACGTAACTCGTGGGAACGGACCCCGCAGCCGCGGGTCTCCAGGTTTGAGAGTACGACGATAATTTGCTTATTTCCACACTTAGGCTTAAAAACATGGTGTTAGAGGGTGAGAACTCGAAACAGCCCCCGAACGGGCCCGTGGGTGGCACCAACGCCTCCCACGGGACCAACGTAACTCGTAGGAACCGACCCCGCAGCCGCGGGTCTCCCGGTTTGAGAGTACGACGATAATTTGCTTATTTCCACACTTAGGCTTGAAAACATGGCGTTAGAGGGTGAGAACTCGAAACAGCCCCCGAACGGCCCCGTGGGTGGCACCAACACCTCCCACGGGACCAACGTAACTCGTAGGAACCGACCCCGCAGCCGCGGGTCTCCCGATTTGAGAGTACGACGATAATTTGCTTATTTCCACACTTAGGCTTAAAAACATGGCGTTAGAGGATGAGAACTCGAAACAGCCCCCGAACGGCCCCGTGGGTGGCACCAACGCCTCCCACGGGACCAACGTAACTCGTCGGAACCGACCCCGCAGCCGCGGGTCTCCCAGTTTGAGAGTACGACGGTAATTTGCGTATTTCTACACTTAAGCAAAACATGGCGTCAGAGGGTGAAAACTCGAAACAGCCCCCGAACGGCCCCCTGGGTGGCACCAACACCTCCCACGGGACCAACGTAACTCGTGGGAATGGACCCCGCAACCGCGGGTCTCCCGGTTTGAGAGTACGACGGTAGTTTGCTTATTTCCACACTTAGGCTTGAAAACATGGCGTTAGAGGGTGAGAACTCGAAACAGCCCCCGAACGGCCCCGTGGGTGGCACCAACACCTCCCACGGGACCAACGTAACTCGTAGGAACCGACCCCGCGGCCGCGGGTCTCCCGGTTTGAGAGTACGACGATAATTTGCTTATTTCCACACTTAGGCTTAAAAACATGGCGTTAGAGGGTGAGAACTCGAAACAGCCCCCGAACGGCCCCGTGGGTCGCACCAACGCCTCCCACGGGACCAACGTAACTCGTAAGAACCGACCCCGCAGCCGCGGGTATCCCGGTTTGAGAGTACGACGATAATTTGCTTATTTCCACACTTAGGCTTAAAAACATGGCGTTAGAGGGTGAAAACTCGAAACAGCTCCCGAACGGCCCCGTGGGTGGCCCCAACGCCTCCCACGGGACCAACGTAACTCGTAGGAACCAACCCCGCAGCCACGGGTCTCGCGGTTTGAGAGTACGATGATAATTTTGTTATTTCCACACTTAGGCTTAAAACACGGCGTTAGAGGGTGAAAACTCGAAACAGCGCCCGAACGGCCCCGTGGGTGGCACCAACACCTCCCACGGGACCAACATAACTCGTGGGAATGGACCCCGCAGCCGCGGGTCTCCCTATTTGAGAGTACGATGGTAGTTTGCTTATTTCCACACTTAGGCTTAAAAACATGGCGTTAGAGGGTGAGAACTCGAAACAGCCCCCGAACGGCCCCATGGGTGGCACCAACGCCTCCCACGGGACCAACCTAACTCGTAGGAACCGACCCCGCAGCCGCGGGTCTCCGGGTTTGAGAGTACGATGATAATTTGCTTATTTCCACACTTAGGCTTAAAAACAGAGCGTTAGAGGGTGAGAACTCGAAACAGCCCCCGAACGGCCCCATGGGTGGCACCAACGCCTCCCACGGGACCAACGTAACTCGTAGGAACCGACCCCACAGCCGCGGGTCTCCCGGTTTGAGAGTACGACGGTAATTTGCGTATTTCTACACTTAAGCAAAACATGGCGTTAGAGAGTGAAAACTCGAAACAGCACCCGAACGGCCCCGTGGGTGGCACCAACGCTTCCCATGGGACCAACGTAACTCGTAGGAACCGACCCCGCAGCTGCGGGTCTCCCGGTTTGAGAGTACGACGGTAGTTTGCTTATTTCCATACTTAGGCTTGAAAACATGGCGTTAGAGGGTGAGAACTCGAAACAACCCCCGAACGGCCCCGTGGGTCGCACCAACGCCTCCCACGGGACCAACGTAACTCGTAGGAACCGACCCGCAGCCGCGGGTATCCCGGTTTGAGAGTACGACGATAATTTGCTTATTTCCACACTTAGGCTTAAAAACACGGCGTTAGAGGGTGAAAACTCGAAACAGCCCCCGAACGGCCCCGTGGGTGGCACTAACACCTCCCACGGGACCAACGTAACTCGTGGGAACGGACCCCGCAGCTGCGGGTCTCCAGGTTTGAGAGTACGACGATAATTTGCTTATTTCCACACTTAGGCTTAAAAACATGGTGTTAGAGGGTGAGAACTCGAAACAGCCCCCGAACGGCCCCGTGGGTGGCACCAACGCCTCCAACGGAACCAACGTAACTCGTAGGAACCGAATCCGCAGCCGCGGGTCTCCCGGTTTGAGAGTACGACGATAATTTGCTTATTTCCACACTTAGGCTTGAAAACATGGCGTTAGAGGGTGAGAACTCGAAACAGCCCCCGAACGGCCCCGTGGGTGGCACCAACGCCTCCCACAGGACCAACGTAACTCGTCGGAACCGACCCCGCAGCCGCGGGTCTCCCGGTTTGAGAGTACGACGGTAATTTGCGTATTTCTACACTTAAGCAAAACATGGCGTCAGAGGGTGAAAACTCGAAACAGCCCCCGAACGGCCCCGTGGGTGGCACCAACACCTCCCACGGGACCAACGTAACTCGTGGGAATGGACCCCGCAACCGCGGGTCTCCCGGTTTGAGAGTACGACGGTAGTTTGCTTATTTCCACACTTAGGCTTGAAAACATGGCGTTAGAGGGTGAGAACTCGAAACATCCCCCGAACGGTCCCGTGGGTGGCACCAACGCCTCCCACGGGACAAACGTAACTCGTAGGAACCGACCCCGCAGTCGCGGGTCTCCCGGTTTGAGAGTACGACGGTAATTTGCGTATTTCTACACTTAAGCAAAACATGGCGTTAGAGGGTGAGAACTCGAAACAGCCCCCGAACGGCCCCGTGGGTGGCACCAACACCTCCCACGAGACCAACGTAACTCGTGGGAACGTACCCCGCAGCCGCGGGTCTCCCGGTTTGAGAGTACGACGGTAGTTTGCTTATTTCCACACTTAGGCTTGAAAACATGGCGTTAGAGGGTGAGAACTCGAAACAGCCCCCGAACGGCCCCGTGGGTGGCACCAATGCCTCCCACGGGACCAACGTAACTCGTAGGAACGGACCCCGCAGCCGCGGGTCTCCCGGTTTGAGAGTACGACGATAATTTGCTTATTTCCACACTTAGGCTTAAAAACATGGCGTTAGAGGGTGAGAACTCGAAACAGCCCCCGAACGGCCCCATGGGTGGCACCAACGCCTCCCACGTGACCAACGTTACTCGTAGGAACCGAACCCACAGCCGCGGGTCTTCCGGTTTGAGAGTACGACGGTAATTTGCGTATTTCTACACTTAAGCAAAACATGGCGTTAGAGGGTGAAAACTCGAAACAGCCCCGGAACGACCCCGTGGGTGGCACCAACGCCTCCCACGGGACCAACGTAACTCGTGGGAACGGACCCCGCAGCCGCGGGTCTCCCGGTTTGAGAGTACGACGATAATTTGCTTATTTCCACACTTAGGCTTGAAAATATGGCGTTAGAGGGTGAGAACTCGAAACAGCCCCCGAACGTCCCTGTGAGTGGCACCAACGCCTCCCACGGGACCAACGTAACTCGTGGGAACGGACCCCGCAGCCGCGGGTCTCCCGGTTTGAGAGTACGACGGTAGTTTACTTATTTCCACACTTAGGCTTAAAAACATGGCGTTAGAGGTTGAGAACTCGAAACAGCCCCCGAACGGCCCCGTGGGTGGCACCAACACCTCCCACGGGACCAACGTAACTCATAGGAACCGACCCCGCAGCCGCGAGTCTCCCGGTTTGAGAGTACGACGGTAATTTGCGTATTTCTACACTTAAGCAAAACATGGCGTTAGAGAGTGAAAACTCAAAACAGCACCCGAACGGCCCCGTGGGTGGCACCAACGCTTCCCACGGGACCAACGTAACTCGTAGGAACCGACCCCGCAGCTGCGGGTCTCCCGGTTTGAGAGTACGACGGTAGTTTGCTTATTTCCATACTTAGGCTTGAAAACATGGCGTTAGAGGGTGAGAACTCGAAACAGCCCCCGAACGGCCCCGTGGGTGGCACCAACGCCTCCCACGGGACCAACGTAACTCGTAGGAACCGACCCCGCAGCCGCGGGTCTCCCGATTTGAGAGTACGACGATAATTTGCTTATTTCCACACTTAGGCTTAAAAACATGGCGTTAGAGGATGAGAACTCGAAACAGCCCCCGAACGGCCCCGTGGGTGGCACCAACGCCTCCCACGGGACCAACGTAACTCGTCGGAACCGACCCCGCAGCCGCGGGTCTCCCGGTTTGAGAGTACGACGGTAATTTGCGTATTTCTACACTTAAGCAAAACATGGCGTCAGAGGGTGAAAACTCGAAACAGCCCCCGAACGGCCCCGTGGGTGGCACCAACACCTCCCACGGGACCAACGTAACTCGTGGGAATGGACCCCGCAACCGCGGGTCTCCCGGTTTGAGAGTACGACGGTAGTTTGCTTATTTCCACACTTAGGCTTGAAAACATGGCGTTAGAGGGTGAGAACTCGAAAAAGGCCCCCGAACGGCCCCGTGGGTGGCACCAACACCTCCCACGGGACCAACGTAACTCGTAGGAACCGACCCCGTGGCCGCGGGTCTCCCGGTTTGAGAGTACGACGATAATTTGCTTATTTCCACACTTAGGCTTAAAAACATAGCGTTAGAGGGTGAGAACTCGAAACAGCCCCCGAACGGCCCCGTGGGTCGCACCAACGCCTCCCACGGGACCAACGTAACTCATAGGAACCGACCCCGCAGCCGCGGGTATCCCGGTTTGAGAGTACGACGATAATTTGCTTATTTCCACACTTAGGCTTAAAAACATGGCGTTAGAGGGTGAAAACTCGAAACAGCTCCCGAACGGCCCCGTGGGTGGCCCCAACGCCTCCCACGGGACCAACGTAACTCGTAGGAACCAACCCCGCAGCCACGGGTCTCCCGGTTTGAGAGTACGATGATAATTTTGTTATTTCCACACTTAGGCTTAAAAACACGGCGTTAGAGGGTGAAAACTCGAAATAGCGCCCGAACGGCCCCGTGGGTGGCACCAACACCTCCCACGGGACCAACATAACTCGTGGGAATGGACCCCGCAGCCGCGGGTCTCCCGGTTTGAGAGTACGATGGTAGTTTGCTTATTTCTACACTTAGGCTTAAAAACATGGCGTTAGAGGGTGAGAACTCGAAACAGCCCCCGAACGGCCCCATGGGTGGCACCAACGCCTCCCACGGGACCAACGTAACTCGTAGGAACCGACCCCGCAGCCGCGGGTCTCCGGGTTTGAGAGTACGACGATAATTTGCTTATTTCCACACTTAGGCTTAAAACATGGCGTTAGAGGGTGAGAACTCGAAACAGCCCCCGAACGGCCCCGTGGGTGGTACCAACGCCTCCCACGGGACAAACGTAACTCGTAGGAACCGACCCCGCAGTCGCGGGTCTCCCGGTTTGAGAGTACGACGGTAATTTGCATATTTCTACACTTAAGCAAAACATGGCGTTAGAGGGTGAGAACTCGAAACAGCCCCCGAACGGCCCCGTGGGTGGCACCAACACCTCCCACGAGACCAACGTAACTCGTGGGAACGCACCCCGCAGCCGCGGGTCTCCCGGTTTGAGAGTACGACGGTAGTTTGCTTATTTCCACACTTAGGCTTGAAAACATGGCGTTAGAGGGTGAGAACTCGAAACAGCCCCCGAACGGCCCCGTGGGTGGCACCAATGCCTCCCACGGGACCAACGTAACTCGTAGGAACGGACCCCGCAGCCGCGGGTCTCCCGGTTTGAGAGTACGACGATAATTTGCTTATTTCCACACTTAGGCTTAAAAACATAGCGTTAGAGGGTGAGAACTAGAAACAGCCCCCGAACGGCCCCATGGGTGGCACCAACGCCTCCCACGTGACCAACGTAACTCGTAGGAACCGACCCCACAGCCGCGGGTCTTCCGGTTTGAGAGTACGACGGTAATTTGCGTATTTCTACACTTAAGCAAAACATGGCGTTAGAGGGTGAAAACTCGAAACAGCCCCGGAACGGCCCCGTGGGTGGCACCAACGCCTCCCACGGGACCAACGTAACTCGTGGGAACGGACCCCGCAGCCGCGGGTCTCCCGGTTTGAGAGTACGACGGTAGTTTGCTTATTTCCACACTTAGGCTTAAAAACATGGCGTTAGAGGGTGAGAACTCGATACAGCCCCCGAACGGCCCCGTGGGTGGCACCAACGCCTCCCACGGGACCAACGTGACTCGTAGGAACCGACCCCGCAGCCGCGGGTCTCCCGGTTTGAGAGTACGACGGTAATTTGCGTATTTCAACACTTAAGCAAAACATGGCGTTAGAGAGTGAAAACTCGAAACAGCACCCAAACGGCCCCGTGGGTGGCACCAACGCTTCCCACGGGACCAACGTAACTCGTAGGAACCGACCCCGCAGCTGCGGGTCTCCCGGTTTGAGAGTACGACGGTAGTTTGCTTATTTCCATACTTAGGCTTGAAAACATGGCGTTAGAGGGAGAGAACTCGAAACAGCCCCCGAACGGCCCCGTGGGTGGCACCAACGCCTCCCACGGGACCAACGTAACTCGTAGGAACCGACCCCGCGGCCGCGGGTCTCCCGGTTTGAGAGTACGACGATAATTTGCTTATTTCCACACTTAGGCTTAAAAACATGGCGTTAGAGGGTGAGAACTCGAAACAGCACCCGAACGGCCCCGTGGGTCGCACCAACGCCTCCCACGGGACCAACGTAACTCGTAGGAACCGACCCGCAGCCGCGGGTATCCCGGTTTGAGAGTACGGCGATAATTTGCTTATTTCCACACTTAGGCTTAAAAACACGGCGTTAGAGGGTGAAAACTCGAAACAGCCCCCGAACGGCCCCGTGGGTGGCACCAACACCTCCCACGGGACCAACGTAACTCGTGGGAACGGACCCCGCAGCCGCGGGTCTCCAGGTTTGAGAGTACGACGATAATTTGCTTATTTCCACACTTAGGCTTAAAAACATGGTGTTAGAGGGTGAGAACTCGAAACAGCCCCCGAACGGGCCCGTGGGTGGCACCAACGCCTCCCACGGGACCAACGTAACTCGTAGGAACCGACCCCGCAGCCGCGGGTCTCCCGGTTTGAGAGTACGACGATAATTTGCTTATTTCCACACTTAGGCTTGAAAACATGGCGTTAGAGGGTGAGAACTCGAAACAGCCCCCGAACGGCCCCGTGGGTGGCACCAACACCTCCCACGGGACCAACGTAACTCGTAGGAACCGACCCCGCAGCCGCGGGTCTCCCGATTTGAGAGTACGACGATAATTTGCTTATTTCCACACTTAGGCTTAAAAACATGGCGTTAGAGGATGAGAACTCGAAACAGCCCCCGAACGGCCCCGTGGGTGGCACCAACGCCTCCCACGGGACCAACGTAACTCGTCGGAACCGACCCCGCAGCCGCGGGTCTCCCAGTTTGAGAGTACGACGGTAATTTGCGTATTTCTACACTTAAGCAAAACATGGCGTCAGAGGGTGAAAACTCGAAACAGCCCCCGAACGGCCCCCTGGGTGGCACCAACACCTCCCACGGGACCAACGTAACTCGTGGGAATGGACCCCGCAACCGCGGGTCTCCCGGTTTGAGAGTACGACGGTAGTTTGCTTATTTCCACACTTAGGCTTGAAAACATGGCGTTAGAGGGTGAGAACTCGAAACAGCCCCCGAACGGCCCCGTGGGTGGCACCAACACCTCCCACGGGACCAACGTAACTCGTAGGAACCGACCCCACGGCCGCGGGTCTCCCGGTTTGAGAGTACGACGATAATTTGCTTATTTCCACACTTAGGCTTAAAAACATGGCGTTAGAGGGTGAGAACTCGAAACAGCCCCCGAACGGCCCCGTGGGTCGCACCAACGCCTCCCACGGGACCAACGTAACTCGTAAGAACCGACCCCGCAGCCGCGGGTATCCCGGTTTGAGAGTACGACGATAATTTGCTTATTTCCACACTTAGGCTTAAAAACATGGCGTTAGAGGGTGAAAACTCGAAACAGCTCCCGAACGGCCCCGTGGGTGGCCCCAACGCCTCCCACGGGACCAACGTAACTCGTAGGAACCAACCCCGCAGCCACGGGTCTCGCGGTTTGAGAGTACGATGATAATTTTGTTATTTCCACACTTAGGCTTAAAACACGGCGTTAGAGGGTGAAAACTCGAAACAGCGCCCGAACGGCCCCGTGGGTGGCACCAACACCTCCCACGGGACCAACATAACTCGTGGGAATGGACCCCGCAGCCGCGGGTCTCCCTATTTGAGAGTACGATGGTAGTTTGCTTATTTCCACACTTAGGCTTAAAAACGTGGCGTTAGAGGGTGAGAACTCGAAACAGCCCCCGAACGGCCCCATGGGTGGCACCAACGCCTCCCACGGGACCAACCTAACTCGTAGGAACCGACCCCGCAGCCGCGGGTCTCCGGGTTTGAGAGTACGACGATAATTTGCTTATTTCCACACTTAGGCTTAAAAACAGAGCGTTAGAGGGTGAGAACTCGAAACAGCCCCCGAACGGCCCCATGGGTGGCACCAACGCCTCCCACGGGACCAACGTAACTCGTAGGAACCGACCCCACAGCCGCGGGTCTCCCGGTTTGAGAGTACGACGGTAATTTGCGTATTTCTACACTTAAGCAAAACATGGCGTTAGAGAGTGAAAACTCGAAACAGCACCCGAACGGCCCCGTGGGTGGCACCAACGCTTCCCATGGGACCAACGTAACTCGTAGGAACCGACCCCGCAGCTGCGGGTCTCCCGGTTTGAGAGTACGACGGTAGTTTGCTTATTTCCATACTTAGGCTTGAAAACATGGCGTTAGAGGGTGAGAACTCGAAACAACCCCCGAACGGCCCCGTGGGTCGCACCAACGCCTCCCACGGGACCAACGTAACTCGTAGGAACCGACCCGCAGCCGCGGGTATCCCGGTTTGAGAGTACGACGATAATTTGCTTATTTCCACACTTAGGCTTAAAAACACGGCGTTAGAGGGTGAAAACTCGAAACAGCCCCCGAACGGCCCCGTGGGTGGCACTAACACCTCCCACGGGACCAACGTAACTCGTGGGAACGGACCCCGCAGCTGCGGGTCTCCAGGTTTGAGAGTACGACGATAATTTGCTTATTTCCACACTTAGGCTTAAAAACATGGTGTTAGAGGGTGAGAACTCGAAACAGCCCCCGAACGGCCCCGTGGGTGGCACCAACGCCTCCAACGGAACCAACGTAACTCGTAGGAACCGAATCCGCAGCCGCGGGTCTCCCGGTTTGAGAGTACGACGATAATTTGCTTATTTCCACACTTAGGCTTGAAAACATGGCGTTAGAGGGTGAGAACTCGAAACAGCCCCCGAACGGCCCCGTGGGTGGCACCAACACCTCCCACGGGACCAACGTAACTCGTAGGAACCGACCCCGCAGCCGCGGGTCTCCCGATTTGAGAGTACGACGATAATTTGCTTATTTCCACACTTAGGCTTAAAAACATGGCGTTAGAGGATGAGAACTCGAAACAGCCCCCGAACGGCCCCGTGGGTGGCACCAACGCCTCCCACAGGACCAACGTAACTCGTCGGAACCGACCCCGCAGCCGCGGGTCTCCCGGTTTGAGAGTACGACGGTAATTTGCGTATTTCTACACTTAAGCAAAACATGGCGTCAGAGGGTGAAAACTCGAAACAGCCCCCGAACGGCCCCGTGGGTGGCACCAACACCTCCCACGGGACCAACGTAACTCGTGGGAATGGACCCCGCAACCGCGGGTCTCCCGGTTTGAGAGTACGACGGTAGTTTGCTTATTTCCACACTTAGGCTTGAAAACATGGCGTTAGAGGGTGAGAACTCGAAACATCCCCCGAACGGTCCCGTGGGTGGCACCAACGCCTCCCACGGGACAAACGTAACTCGTAGGAACCGACCCCGCAGTCGCGGGTCTCCCGGTTTGAGAGTACGACGGTAATTTGCGTATTTCTACACTTAAGCAAAACATGGCGTTAGAGGGTGAGAACTCGAAACAGCCCCCGAACGGCCCCGTGGGTGGCACCAACACCTCCCACGAGACCAACGTAACTCGTGGGAACGTACCCCGCAGCCGCGGGTCTCCCGGTTTGAGAGTACGACGGTAGTTTTCTTATTTCCACACTTAGGCTTGAAAACATGGCGTTAGAGGGTGAGAACTCGAAACAGCCCCCGAACGGCCCCGTGGGTGGCACCAATGCCTCCCACGGGACCAACGTAACTCGTAGGAACGGACCCCGCAGCCGCGGGTCTCCCGGTTTGAGAGTACCACGATAATTTGCTTATTTCCACACTTAGGCTTAAAAACATGGCGTTAGAGGGTGAGAACTCGAAACAGCCCCCGAACGGCCCCATGGGTGGCACCAACGCCTCCCACGTGACCAACGTTACTCGTAGGAACCGAACCCACAGCCGCGGGTCTTCCGGTTTGAGAGTACGACGGTAATTTGCGTATTTCTACACTTAAGCAAAACATGGCGTTAGAGGGTGAAAACTCGAAACAGCCCCGGAACGGCCCCGTGGGTGGCACCCACGCCTCCCACGGGACCAACGTAACTCGTGGGAACGGACCCCGCAGCCGCGGGTCTCCCGGTTTGAGAGTACGACGATAATTTGCTTATTTCCACACTTAGGCTTGAAAATATGGCGTTAGAGGGTGAGAACTCGAAACAGCCCCCGAACGTCCCTGTGGGTGGCACCAACGCCTCCCACGGGACCAACGTAACTCGTGGGAACGGACCCCGCAGCCGCGGGTCTCCCGGTTTGAGAGTACGACGGTAGTTTGCTTATTTCCACACTTAGGCTTAAAAACATGGCGTTAGAGGTTGAGAACTCGAAACAGCCCCCGAACGGCCCCGTGGGTGGCACCAACACCTCCCACGGGACCAACGTAACTCATAGGAACCGACCCCGCAGCCGCGAGTCTCCCGGTTTGAGAGTACGACGGTAATTTGCGTATTTCTACACTTAAGCAAAACATGGCGTTAGAGAGTGAAAACTCGAAACAGCACCCGAACGGCCCCGTGGGTGGCACCAACGCTTCCCACGGGACCAACGTAACTCGTAGGAACCGACCCCGCAGCTGCGGGTCTCCCGGTTTGAGAGTACGACGGTAGTTTGCTTATTTCCATACTTAGGCTTGAAAACATGGCGTTAGAGGGTGAGAACTCGAAACAGCCCCCGAACGGCCCCGTGGGTGGCACCAACGCCTCCCACGGGACCAACGTAACTCGTAGGAACCGACCCCGCAGCCGCGGGTCTCCCGGTTTGAGAGTACGACGGTAATTTGCGTATTTCTACACTTAAGCAAAACATGGCGTTAGAGGGTGACAACTCGAAACAGCCCCCGAACGGCCCCGTGGGTGGCACCAACGCGTCCCACGGGACCAACGTAACTCGTAGGAACCGACCCCGCAGCCGCGGGTCTCCCGGTTTGAGAGTACGACGATAATTTGCTTATTTCTATACTTAATTTTCATATTTCTACTTGGTTACTGATAATTTTAACTCATATATGCAATTTTTCAGCTTGATTAATTTTTTTGTAAAACTACTTGGTTACTGATATTTTTGTTTTTTGTATCCTATCATTTGTAGGATTTTTGCACGTGGATCAAATGAAGGAGGCAATGGTTTACAACATGATGATTATTTATATGTTGTGGACATTCAGGATAATGTTTTTTATGTGTTATAGCCGTGCAGGCTTTTATTGTTTAGTTTTATGGCCGTGCAGGCTTTTATAATTTGATTGTTGAATTTTATATCCGTGCGGGCTTTATAATAAGCAGGTTTTTCATTTACAGGTTTTGGAATGTCAAGAAAATAGAGGAAACTCTGCCCAATTTTTTTTTGGTCTTTGAATTATTAAGACGTGTAATATTTTTAACTTTGTATATATATTTGTTTATTAACAACATTCTCAATTCGCAATTTGTGATTTTTTTTTATTGTTTTGCCTATAATAAATATTTGTAACACCTCGTAGCAACCGACGATGCACTCACAGGAACCCCTATTTTAGGATTGGACAAAAAAAATACATTTTTTTAAAATTATAGATAAATATGGTCATGGACTTTGTCCATGACCATTTTTATTTTTTTTTGTCGCGCTTAAAAATGGTCGCGGCCAAAGTCCGCGACCATTTTTTTTATTTTTTGTCACGGTAATGGGTTGCGGACTAGGGCCGCGATCAATTTTTTTAATTTTTTTTTGTCACGCACATGGGTCGCGGCCAAAGTCCGTGACCAATTTGTCACGGTTATCAGTCATGGACAAAGGCCGCGACCAATTTTTTTAATTTTTTTTTGTCACGCACATGGGTCGCGGACTTTGGCCGCGACCAATTTGTCATGGTTATGGGTCATGGACAAGGGTCGCGACCAATTTTTTCAATTTTTTTTTGTCACGCACATGGGTCTCGGCCAATGGCCGCGACCAATTTGTCACGGTTATGGGTCACGGATTAAGGCCGCGACCCGTCACGGCATGGGTCACGGTCAAAGTCCGCGACCATCTGCCGTGACCCCTCTTGGCCGTGACCAAAAAATGGTCACAGACTTGGGCCGCGACCCATGAAAATGGTCACGCCAGAAATGGTCACGGCCCAAGTCCGCGACCCACAGTTTTGGTCAGGGATTTTGGCCGTGACCAATCGCCAATTTTGGTGTAGTGACCCTTAGTATGAGCAGTAGTGCTCGTAGGAGAAGAAGTTCGAACAAGCTACAATAAAAAAAGAGCAAGGTCAAATAATAAACAATAGAAAGGAGGAGTTGGGTTATAAAGGTTTGAAATATAAACCTAGTACACCTCAAATTCATCTACAAGGTCAACAAAAGGGACTGGCTTAGCAGCTAAATGCTGCCTCACTTTATTTTCACTTGATCTAGCCCAACTTAGGCAAGAGCAACCTAATTGAGTAAGAAATAAGAGTCAGGGATATGACCAAAACTAATTAACCCACTTAGATAAAAACCATCCCCTTACATGAAGGGGGAATCAACCATTACCTCCGGGACTTTCACGGAAGCTGATGGTTGTTCGAGAAGTGGATATTGATGTTAGGGAGTTTGTTATAATGAGGTCCTGGTTGCTCTAATGGTTAGTGTGATTAGAGAGAACCTTATTGAGACTGATGATGAGGGATGTGTTGTGTCTCTTTTGTTTCCTGATCCTTTGGGTGCTCTCGTTTGGCCATGAGAGTATTAATATAGGTATCAACCTATGTATCACAACCAAGGGGTAAGAAGATCAAAGTAAAAAAGGAGGCAAAGGAAGTACGAGAAATTATATAATATAAAAGTTGATGTAAATAATACCTCCTAATTAACAAAATCATCATGTATAGTGTAATTCAATAGTGGAGAGAATGATTCCTCAATACTAAACATTATGCGGAACCTGCGCGATTGATGCACCAAAGGTGCATTCTCAGGATCTTCATCTTCTTCTTTTTCTTTTTCTTCAATATCACCTACAATTGCGAGATAGAACTTTGCCTCTGCACTAGTTCTTTTTCAACCACTTGTACTGGATGGAAGAGTAAAATATAGGCCTAAAAAAACCATTTTCTCCTCAATTAAAGCTCGAGCAGTCATTGAACGATGATCGTACTTACTCATAAAGTCATAAAAAAAACTCTGTTACTTTGTTCTTAAGGGTAGGATTAACCTCTGTTGCCAAAAAAGCAACCTTTGAGTGACCAAATGTAATGTTCTTCTTCCTCTTCTTCTATTTCTTCCTTTTTCTTATAGATACTCCAGCCAAGAGACTAAGAGGTGTCTCCTCATCAACAACAGGGTGGGAAGTCTCAGGGGAATCCTCAGCCTCATCAATAATATGTGAAGTGGTGGATCCTTTCTTCTTCTTCTTCTTCTTCTTCTTCTTCTTCTTCTTCTTCTTAAGAATCGCCTCCTTAATAGGTTCCAGAGGAAGAAGTTCATTGGGCATACTTTCATTAATATCACTCAAATCGAACCGTATTTGATCAATCGATAAGCCTTTCAACCCAATTTCTATTAGGGGAAACCCATCGACCGCTGGATAAAGTGGTTAACATATAATAGCCCTCTAGAACCTGGTAAGTTGTTTGGGCCAAACTATGGTAAGATAGGTAGTGGATTCACTACCTCGTGATTTATTTGAGGGGATCACCAACTTTTCCCTATAACAAACGAAAAGAGTTCCTACAACACTGGTCAAGAAGTTACCAAAAGTAAGTGAGAAGATGGTAGGTAGCTCCAAGGAGTCATGATGTAATAGGGGCACCCCCGGTCATAGCCAAATTAGGTGGCTACATAATGGAGGAACTAAATAAAATAAAAAGTTTCCCATTAGGTGTAAGAGGGAAGGTAAGAAGGGGTTATAACTAGAAGGACACTTATCTAGGGGAAATTACCCGCAGCAGCCTCGTTAATGTCACTCACTATCCAAGAGGACTCTACAAAGAAGTTATTGGTATAAAATTGGTTAATACCAACGTATGGATGGAAACAAAAAGCCTTGACATTTTCAATTAAAGTGTTAAAGGATTTCTTACATTGCTTGTGATTCCAAGCAAAAATGTAAGGAATCTTCACAGCATGGGAGACAGGTAATAAATCACTAGGGGCAAATGCGAGGAACGTAGAATATATGAAGGCAGTGAGGCATATATTATTGATGCAATTTGAGACATCAAACCACCTGATGGACTTGTTAGAGTATATTTGCACTCGATCAAGCCAAGCATAAAGGGAGCCCGAAGATATAGCAACCAAAGGAATTTTCATACCTAGTGACATTTGAAAAACTATGCTGATTAGGTCCCTTATTGGGCAATCATGGGGCTTTTCAGGCAAGAAGATCCTCGAAAAAACTACCAGTATATAGGCAGCCAACTCCAAGTCACTCCCAAAGCCTTCCCTAATTTGGGATAGCTCGACAACTTATTTACGCCTGGGATTATTTTTGGCCAATTCCCTAGCCTTGGCAGTTGCTTTATCTTCGATAAAGTAGAAGTGGTGAATAAGCTCAGAAAAGGTACACTTGTTAGAATTCCCCATGCAGTTCCTATAAACACCTTCCATCCTCTTTCGAATGGATACCTCCTCCTTTGATAAAACTTCTTCAAAGAAGGTTTCATTGGAAATAACATCAAGGCCAAAAATTTCACAGATGTCCTCTAAATTTAAAATAAATTCTCCCACAACAACCACAAAGGTGTGGGACTTGTGGCTCCACCGAGAGACCATTAATATCCAAACATTGTTATTTTTGCCCAAAGTTAGGTCCCCAAACTACTTAGTGCCTGACAATCCCACCTGGGATAGTTTGGTGACATACTTACCGTTTATATAGTCTATCCAAGGATCCAGGCCATCACAGGCTCCGCCGGTGGACTCAAGTCAACGTTTGAATATGGAAAACCCCCACGTTCAATCCTAAACCTAACCGTAATGGGAGTCAAGATATAGGCCCAGTGCTCAACCTCTTCACTTTCCTCCACAAGTAAAATGGGGGGTTGTCTTAGAGGTCAAATGGTTAGATAATTTATTTGCCATGGACCAAAAGTGGTTAAATTCTTCAAAAAAAGGAGCACGACGGTATATGGACCGTTGATAGGAGAAGCACTATTAACAGAAAGGGTCCTTCTGATTATGTGAGCCATTGCAAAGGGTTGTTAGAAATAAAAATGAAGAAAAAGTTGGGATGAAGAAGAAGAACAAGCAAAAAACTCTTTCTCTCTATCTAAAAGGGATATTTGCAAAGAAAACGTTAAGGGTAAAAGTGATGGGAAGTAGAGAACCCTTTTTATAAGGGGCAAAGGGTTGAATTTGAAATGGGGTGGGATAATTCTCATGCATGCGTGGTTGTGCGTCTACAGCCAGAGCAATGATGATTTCTGATTTGATGATGACTAAGGTGGATCACGTGGTGCTCATGCGCTGGCCTTAGTGCACCACGTGTATAGGTGGGGGGAAGAGCTGCAGGTGTATTTAAATATGAAATGACTACTCAATGATCAATGCCTAACTTGGGAGATTAAACGAATCGACCTATGATTCTTTTTTAGGGAGAACACGATATTTTGGGGGGAATTTAAAAAAAACATTATATTTCCCTTACGTTAATAAATAAGTTTATCATAAAATATTTTATCTCTGAGAGAGCTTCATGATCAATTTTCCTGGTCACTCGAGCATAAGCTCGCTCGAGGGGAAAATACATGTGTGGTTATTTACACATACCTTTATGCAATAATTATTTGATTATTTGCTTAAATAACCCTTGTTTCTAGGTTGTTCAAAGAGAGGTGATGATATTTCGTACAAATATTACTTTACAAGCAAACAAATATCACTACAAAGGGGAAAATATAGGCGGAGGTCCAAGCCCAAAGTTGATCGAAAGACTAATCTTGTACAAATAAGAGAGTAATGATAGAACAAGAGATAATTGTGAAGGAGATCATTTGCAAGAAGCCCCAAAACTAGATTGTGGGATCAAATACCTCAAAGAAGGAACGTGGTCCCTCGAAGGAGCTTCCACAAAGATCAAGCTTAATCGAGAGACATTGAAGGCACCTTTTGTAATAGGTGTTTACATGTATTATCTATTATTATTAAAATACTTGAAGCTTTTTTTAAATAAATCTTAGGTTGATTGGTACCTTTGAAGGACCATGTCTGGCAGGACATGGGAAAGATCACATGTGTTATCCAACAACGTCATTAAAGGAACCTCACAGGGATTTGATTTGGAGGATTGGGAAAAAGGTAAAGTTAGGTAAGTAATACCAACCTCTTGGCACACTTGGGAAAATCCTCTGATCAATGAAACCAATAAATAGTCTCTCGAGACATCATTAACTAAGGGATCTCACTCAAGGGACCTCACCTCTAGCAGTTGTTCAAAGATGTCCTTTTGGCCTCTCATAGATAATTCCATGTTGCTCAAACATCTGTCATCCGAAAGACCACATTTGGCAGATTAGACAACTCACCTCTTATATCACTGTTTGCTACCCTTTAATGATGTCATAATTCCTGACGTTTTAGGAACTCGAGAAAAGTATTAGTCGAGTGAGTTTATTCTTATAACCACCATCTCATTCTAGGGAACGTCCCATCAGCTATCACAAAATAAACCTTTGTGTCAACCTGTCACATCTCAATCAATGCAAAAGGACTCTCAGTACCACAAATAGTGTTCCCGCCAAAATATAATATCGTATGAATTTAATACTCTATCTTGAGCATTAATTACACAATACTTTTATCATTAAATGGGGTTAAAACATTTAATGTGGGAAGGGTAGCTCAAATGACCTTGCCGCCATACAAATATTTTCGCTTATCTATTTTAATGGGGATCATCATTTCTTCTCTAGGGTTGATGCCCAGTTTTCTATAGACACGAGAGTTTATTGCGAGTTTATCATTTGATTATTATATTCCTTAATTTTTAGAGCTTAACCACTATTTGTTTACAAATATTGGCATTTATTGCACACCTGATTTGCTGCCTTGCCTTTATTATGCAAAGGTGCTTGTTCCTTCTCCCTCCAACCAATTTGATTATGGGGACCCATTTCATTTATCATAGTCAAGGAACATTTATGGTGTAGAAGCTCATTTAATATAGACTTTTAATTTTAAAGACTACATGTTGCAGATATTACAATTCGCATTCACTATACTATTCTTTGTGCACTAATCATCATTATGATAAGGAGTTATGCCTCGTTGAATACTAATTTTATTTCAATAACCCACATCTTACACTTTATGTTGTCGAGTATATCTTTGATGTCATGGATCATTCTTAACAACCCATTTTTAGACATCATGATTTTGGTGCCGTTTGTGGGAATAAGGCTTTTTACAAAGTTTTACATAAATCGGGTCCGTTATACCTTATTTCATCCATGGGGATATTTGGATCAGTATCCCACAGGTGAAATTCTTGTTGTTAGACCCACGTTTGCATACAGACCCTCTAAGGGGACTTTTCTTTCAATGTTTATCTTCTCAAGCCTATTTGGTGGTTTTTGGACACGCCCACTTAGATCGATGGTTTTACCATACCTAACTTTTGCTGAAAAGCTTGACAGATCATGGAATTATAAGGGATGGTAACTAGGGATGCACTTATATTCAACTTTCTCTACACTTTTGGGAATCTTATACCACTATGTGTCCTATGTGGAAGGGATTTACTACGAATTAATTTTATTTTTCAAATAAGGATTTTTTTGCCTTAGATTAACATTCGAAAGACATTATTGGTCCTGTTATTGGGGGTGAAATCACATTTTTGGGCTAACTTTAGGGAAGAACCCACTTCTGCACCTTGCTGGATGCAACTTGGCATTTTGCCTTGCATCAGGCAGTAGCTTCTATGCAATAGGTTAACCAATTTTTATTTTTTATTTTTGACATATTATCATTTTGTGATTAAAAAATTATTTTATCTTAGACCAAAGATGCTGCAAAAATTCATAAAAAAATTCCACAAGATATTTTAGGCTTGTGGGTTGGGTTAAATCACAAAAGGCTAGGTCATGTGATTGGAATACCAATGATCATACGGATAAAACCTAGCTAGGTAATTGCCTCAAGGATTGATAAATTGTCTAAGATAGGTTACGATACTTTTATAACTTTTTGGTTACTTTTCTATTCAAAGGAGAGTGTTTGGTAAATTATCCACCCGATAGAAGCCATCTTGGGAGAGAAACCATGTTCGATCATACTAGTTCTAATAAAGAAAACTCCCTATAAAAGTTATGCCATGACCATATCTCATACTGACTCGGCAGGACGCAGCCTTATCTCATGTTGTTTAGCTAGGCTGCAGCCCTATCTCCTATTGTGCAGATAGGCTGCAACCTTTGATCAAAGGCTTCATCCTTTGATAATACTTGCTCTATTTTGATTATACTTTATAAATCCTAGTTTTCTCACCATCATTCAGTTGATCTAAAAGAATATTTTCTAAAGGACTAACAATCTACAAGAGTCATGAAAGGTAACTCTGGATCAAATCCCTAATAAACTGAAGATGTAGCACACTTGCTGAGGTGCATCAACCACCTATATGAAGTCCATGTCTCCCTCCAGGGACAAATTAACTTCCTTAGATAGATAATTCATATGCTTGAGTCCATAACCTTTACCAGCATGCGAAATGCCGCAGATCCTTACAAGTTCGCGGTAGTAGAAGAGAATACTGCAATTATCTTAGTGAAAAAGAGGAAATATGAGGATCATGATCTAGAAAGGCCCTATAAGGAGTTCACACCACTGAACTTCAATTTGGAGGATATATTGGCAAGTATCAAGGAGAAAAACCTCCTCAAGTGGCTAGAGAAATTGAAATCCCCGACTCATAAGAGGGACATAAAGAAATTGTGTGAGTTCCATCGAGATCACGGCCACACAACTAAATAATGCTTCTATCTAAGGAAAATAGTTGAAAGTCTCATCAGGCAATGAGTGCTTTAGCGGTTCAAAGGGGATGCATCCTCAAACTAGACACAACCGCATATCGATCTCTATGCCTTGGAAAATTTTTATTTTGTATCTTTACATCAAGTGTAAATAATAAACTTCAAGTTTATATATTGTTTTTCTATTTTATTGGCACACATACACATACATACATACATATATATATATATATATATATATATATATATATATATATATCAATGACGAGTTCTCACTTTATTTCTAAGTCTTGTCAAAGACTCTTATTCAAACAAGTTTGAAGAAAAACCTAGCAACTGACTCATCTCGAAAAAGACGCATGAATGGGAGAATTGCCATCAGAAAGAACGGCGTGGCAACATTAGGTCTGAAATAGTTCGAGATAGCCTATGGTGACTCATATTATCCCCTCATAGATTCAAGTATCACATAGTATCCCACATATCCTCGGTGGCTCATAATACCCCCTCATAGCCTCGGATGGCTCACCATACCCCTCATAGTCTTGGGTGGCTCATAATACCCCTTTATAGCCTCGAGTGGATTATAGTATCTCAATATAGCTTTGGATTTCTTCTTTATACTAGAAAATCCAGGGGTATCTTTATAATAACCTAGTAAAGTTTGGGGTGGATTCATAATATCCCACGATAGCTATGGGTGGCCTGAAAATACTCCAACATAGCCATGGGTGGATTGAAAATACCCAAAAAAGAAAATCAAAGTGGAAGAAAGATAACTTTAGCTTAATAAGTATAGCTTGCTGAAGAAATCTAAAGTGTGGGCGATGTGGACCTAGAGTTCATAGAAAGGATGTCCGGTTCCTAAAAACCACTACAATTTACTAATATCGCCAAAATAATCCTAAAGTATAAAAAAGGAAGTCCACGACGGGATTTATAATTTCCTAAATATTCAAAGCACAGATATCACAAGGGTGTGCATAGAAGACATCCTAAAGTTTATCAAATAGGATGTTCATGACACGTATCTTAAAGTCCTAAACGGGTAAAGTTCAGATATCATAATGTTGTCCGTGACAAGCATCCTAAAGTTGCTATATCAAATTTTTTCGTGGCCTAAAGTTGAGCAGCTAAACAGAAGAAAACCAACATGAAATCATAAACAAAAGGTATTAAAATAAGATGCATAAGATATATTAAAAAACTGCAAAAGTGTGACAATACGTTACAACTAGATGCGAAAGTTAAAAGTTCAACTATTAAAGAAAATTTGTCAACATTTACAATTTTTCAAAAGTAAAAGAAGCTACAAAGATAGCTAAGACTGTGCATTCTCTTCTTTATTCTCCTCATCACCATCAACGATAGTCTCTATCTCCTCAGCTTCAGCTATCGCAGCCCCCTCCTTCTACTACTTGGCCACTTAATACACAACCCGGAGTTCTTCAATACACAGTGTATGCACAACATTAGTGAACCTACAATTGTAAATGTTATCCCTGGCATCAGGGTATTTTTTGCAACCTTGTATCTCATCTCTTTGTAGCCGCGGATATAGGCCTTGTTCTAAAGAATGTAGAAGTCCTACGAGTACTAAATTAGGCCATGGCATCCTCAGCTGCTTTCTTTAAGGTTGTAGAATTATCATCAGTTACCTTCTTCAAGGTTGCAGTATGCTCATCAGCCAACTTCTTCAGCTCCATAACATGAGATTGGAAACATTTTCCCTCACTTACCACAACCTTTCCAGCAACCTCTAGGAATTTAGCCTCTAAAATCTTAAGGGCATCCATGGCCTCTTTAAAGTTCAATTTTGGCTTCTCTACAGTATCAACCTTGGCCTGGGCATCAAGGCTTTGGGCCTAAAAAGTAGTGACCATAGACTTCTTCCCAACCTCAAAGGATGAGGACTTGGCATTCTTCAACTGGGATTGGTGATTACCTTCTACGACCCTATATAGTTTATACAACCCTTCATATTTAGCCCTTTACGCCATTGTGGTCTTTGTAGCTTATAGAAGATAAAAAAAATAAGTGTTAAAGGCAGGAAAAGTAAAAGTCTACGACAAATAAAAATAAATCGTCTAAAATTTCCCTAATAAGGCAATGGCGAGTTTATTCCTCCAAATATTTCGTGTCCTCATCAATCATACACTTTTAATTAGTAGGATCCACAACCTTCCTCATCAATGGGACTATGGTGATAGTTGTATTCTAGTAAGACTTGGGGTTAGGCTACCTCAGACGTGGCCATGGATGTCCATCCATAACCCATTCTGACCTACTTTAAGGAGTGAGCACATTGGTATTCATAACCACAACCGTCCAAGGAGGGGATGTATAAACAAAAATATGGATAGGGGTCACAGGCCCATTGTTATATACCCCCCTAACTGAAGGAAAAAAGCTCAGATTCGATCAGGTTAGCGGTAGCATCATCAAAAAGTGGAGGGTCTGTCATAATGACTTCTTCCTGAGGGCCAACAGAGGCTACAACACTAACTGGAGTAGCCTCTTTTTTCAGATTGCAGGGAAGCGTACTTATTGGTTTCCCTCTTTATTTTTTTCCCTTAACCCTGTGTGGAGCCTGGTTGAGAGCCCGAACGGTTTCTTTTTACTCATCCAACTAAGAAAGGTGCAGGTCACAGTAAATTTCCATAACAGGTTGAACTTCCATAGTGGTACCTATAAAACAAAACGTTAATTAAAAAGTAAAGGCATTCCAAAGAATAAATGGGCCTCTGTATCAAAGAATAGATTTCAATACCTTCCACAGACCTCACTAGTGGTTAGTGAGAAGTGTAGTATCCGAGTTTAAACAGTGACCATCAAGTCAGTACGTGGGGGAAAAACCTTTTTTTTATCAGATATTGAGACCGCAGTCTCAATTCTCTTATTTCACCTTTGTGATGGTGTCAAGCCTACACATATTGTATGGAAGTTAGAACAAAAGGTAACAGGATGATAAACAAATAGAGGCTACAACATGTTAAATAGTTAGGTTGTGGCAAGACAATATTAAACAATATTAAATGCAAAAGAGACTACAACAAGTAAAATTACCTACTATGGGAGGAAGATGCTAAGACCGTGCTAGATCGTGGGTTTTTTCCTCTCATACTCATTTGGGTGCACTCCCCAATTTTCCCCATAGATAAAGAAATATTTTCCCTTCCATATGCCGAAAGATCTCTGTAATACCCCTACTTTTATGGATATTTAAATTACATAAATGGGTGTAATTTGGAGATTTGAGAAATTATTGCGAATAATAATTTTTGGAGTTTACAAGGGTAAGATGATTTTCGATGTGTGTTATATTTACTTTTGGGATTAAGTGAATGAGTCGGACCATTTTAATTATATGTCGCAGTTGGGTAAAGCGATAAAGGATAATAATTTAAGTGGAAAACCCGTATTAAGATATGTTGGGTTAAATTAGTGAATTGTAGTTAAGTACCTCGGATGGAGGTTTCGAGTGTGTGGTTGGTTTCGGAATGGTCGAGATAGTCAAAATAGAGTATTCGGGAGAAGTGTTTGGATTTCGAGAATTTTTGGACTAATAGGGACTCGTAATTGAGTAAACGAGTCATTTTTGGGTTTAATAAGGGATAAACCATTTTCTCTCCTATAAAAGACACGAGAGAGTGGGAGAAAGGAAAGAAAAAGAGAGAAAATAAGAAGAGAATAAATAAAGAGATAAATGAAGGCAGAAAGAGGAAGAAAAAAGGAGATTCCGACCAAACTCCGCGGGATTCGACTCGAGGTCGTCGGATTTTATCCACGAGGCAAGTGTTTACTTTCTTATTTCTTTCAAAGCATAAATCTCATATTTTAGTTTGTATATAAAATCGTATATATTTTTGGGGTGGGTTTTTCGTGAACCAAAATGGGTTTTTTCGGAAGTTTAACGGATAATATTCGATTCTAGGGACTTAGAAATTTATCAAAATTAATTGTTAATTTTTGGTTCTAGGATGATTAGAACCAATTTACCTTGCATAAAATTAGTTGGTTGTTGTTAGATAAGGTTGGGAGAAGGAGTAAAAATCTTGAGGGTATTTTAATGGTCGAAATAGGGGCTGGAGAAGAAGCTGCCCTGTTTGATCGATTGATCGATGACCAAGGGTCGATCGATCGATCCTACAGATATTTTGGCAATTTTGGCTTATGTTGTGTGTATGGGATAAATTCCCAAATAAATGGTTTTTAGCATTTTCATTTGAGGATATCCATACCTAATTAGGGGAAATTTTTCCTTGCCATTTAAGGGAGTTAAGTGGGGTTAGGAAGGGGGAAAAAATGGTGTGTCGCTAATAGTATATTTTCGAGGAAAATAAATAAATTGAGGAATTAAATATTTGGGGTTCCTAAAGGTAGTATGAGGACCTTTAAATTATTATTAGAGCAAAGTATAAACCTTGGGTTAGTGGGGAATGTAATCCATGACTTAGGTATTTAAGGGTGTTTAGGACGAGTAACACTCGAGTTGGTATTTTCGGCGGGCGATTATATATATATATAATTGTGCGGGTAGAAAACGCAATTATATACCGATTATGGTTGAGTAAATCTCACGAGGCGACTAGGATGGAATTTGGGATATAGGCTTAGGATGATTGGGCTGTTATCCGATACGTCTATTGACGACTGTTAGTATAGGTAATGCAATACCTATGGGACTCAAATAACTTGGAGAATATATATAAATCCTTAAACGTGATTAAGGTGCGACTCATATTTCAAGTGAGAGATTAATTATCGGTTTAGTATTTTAAGTTTGCGAATACTTATATACTATTATGAATGTGAACATTCGGGATTATTGGCAATCGCTATGAGAGTTTGGCAATTATAGCCATATATATATATATATATATATATTGGGAAGAGATATTATAAATATATACGGAAGTGGTTAAAGTATATATATGTGATGTTATGAATAAATATATATCTGTGTATAAATGGTATATTGATGTGAAGAATACCCCCTCTAATGCTATCATGGGAAGTTGCGCGATATGGGTTATTCCCCTGGCTTGAGGAGCAGGGAGCATATATTCCCTAGGTCATACCGTCCATTTTATATTGTGTGATTTTTATTAGGTGTGAGACGTGGTGGGTATGTTTCGTCTATTTTCCGGGGAGGAACTATGACCTCTTTCCATACATTGTGATTTGGTTTTTACAGAGTCGGTGTGAGAGTCCGACCGCTAGTACCCAGGATGGTATATGGGTAATTCCCTGGAAGATGATAGCATTAAGAGAACGCAACCTCGAGTTATATCTTGGTGGGATGGGTATTATACTTGTTGTGTATAGTATATTGCCTTTATGTGAGGACAAAATATCATATATCTCTAACTAGTGTAAAGAGAAAAATGAATAAGAATTTATTCTCATTTCGGGAGATTTTAGCTGGACTTAAATTGTGATTTGTATATGAAAGTGAGTATTTTATGCATAGATTTATATGAGTATATATATGCGTTATGTGATGAGGGTCTAATGGCTCTCGATGGTCAACATTTCCAGGTATGGGGAGAAGTTTAGCCCTTAGTACTTGGGTTAATTAGGATTTTTAGAGATTGGGTGTTATCGTTTAGTTAGGCAGGGTAGATCAACTAGGTTGTTAAAAGAATGCGATAGGCGTGCACTATTAGAAGAGGGGTGAGGGGTATCTCATGGGAGTGCAATACTAATTTAAATATGAGATATAACATATTTTAAAATATTGCATTTAAGCATTTGTAAAATATTTTCACAACTCGGGCTCTGACCCTTTTATCTATTTTCCCTCTTTTGTTATATATATATATATATATATGTATATATAGGTGTCCAGACATAGGGATTCCTAGATGATGATTCCTTCGAGTCAGACGTTTGCTGCAGCTGCTGTGGATGCATGCAGGATTCTTATAGACGCTTCCATCCTTGAGATCTAGATAGGAGGTACGGTAAAAACATTCAGGCTAATAGCCCAACTATTTTTATTTACTCTTTTACCGCCTTTTAGTGCGGCATTCGGTTGGATTGTAGTACGTAAAAATGAGTGTTCGATTATTTTATTTCAGTTCAGTTTTGTATATATAAACTGCGTGATTATTTTACTTCGTTGGTTTGATTAAAAAGATTAGTAAATTAAAATTTTAATGCCAATCTAATAAGTTATTAGTAATCAAATTGGTTTTCGACAGTGATGCTGAGAATGAACCATATGAGACTCCTGTTTTAATTTGGTATAGGATTGATCACCCGGTATTTAATTAGGTGGGGTGTCACAGATGGTATCAGAGCATTAGGTTCTAGTGTCCTTAACAATCTGTGCAGGCGTACTACGCTTTCAGCGTTGCTTTCGATTTGATATAGAGCCTTATGATTAGGATTGTTGATTACTCTTGTGAGATTTCGTTCTCCTGCCATTATATAAGATTATAGTAAATCTTTTCATGCTCGTTTGAGATTCGTGTGCATATCGATGAAAAGCGACCACATAGGGCCGTTATGAGGGTAGCAGAAGGCGGGGCTTAATAGGAGTTGTAAGTTGAAGTTGGGAATGAGGGCTGCAATCAAGGTTACTCCCTTTGTGGAATTTTCAAGGGTTGCTGCAATGACTACTAAAGTATACTAGTTATAATTATCCACGTATCGCTGTAGTAGAGAGTGGTGCTAAAGCTGAAGTACCTAGTGAAGTTGAATTGGGAAAAATGTTCAAAAGGACCATACATAGAGGCTAAGTCATACGAAGGAAGTGTATCTTTGCTTAGTGGAAGTAGAAGGCCCAGAAGCTTTGGCTTAGAGCAGGGTATAAAAATACCCCTAAGTGAAAATTTGAGGAAATTTTTTCACTCGTGGGAGGAATATTGAAATGGTGGGAACGGTGGTCACCACATTTGAGGGGAGCAAGATGTTTTGCTCGTAGAGGAATCTCACGGACTGTTTTAACCGCAAATTCCTTTGGTTGATTAGGAAGGAAGAAGAATGCAATTTTTGGATTATTCACATAAGGATCGGTCAGAGGCCGGCAGTGAATAAATAATTATAGGGATAAGTGAAATTTGTATTGAATTAAGGTAGGTACAATGAAGTCAGAGTCCTTCAGTGGAATGATAGGCTCACTGGATAAGTGTTGTTAACACTTGTGGAGAATTTGTATCCATGGAACCCCACTCGTTGACATCCACCTGTGGAATTCATTGAATCAAGGTTGTTGAGGCCGGTGGTGGATTTTACTGTTAACGAAGAAGTTAAGGGAACTATGAAGGCAATCGTCAGGATTGAGGCTATAGAGTTTGAGATACTGATAACCTTAACATGGTCACGATGGCCAGAGATGGGGAATGTTGCAATGTGGAGCATAAAAACACGCAGTTAGTCCTTGCTCGGTAGGAGTTGAAGGATAAGAATGGAGTGCCGAGATGGGACATTGATTAAAGTAGTTTTTGGATTCAATTAGGGCAAGTGCACCGTGTTCGAGAACCATTTGGAATTGCCAGGGCAATTGGCAAGAATGTTATTACGAGTTTTACCTTGGAGGAAGGAGGCATATTTTTGCATGGCTAGATAGAGTCATGGGATTGCGTTAGGCTTAGATTTGTGTGTGACTCGAGTTTACTGGAGGTAGCGGGGCTCAATTTTCTTTGTTCATTATGAAGGCGGGTATTGGTATGTTGAGCTCATATTTGGTTTTTATTACTTGTTTGTATGAGATATATGAGTATGATGTTATTTTGAGTATAATATGTGTAGACCCCCCATTCTATTACCCCCTAAACTCTCCTTAGGTCCCTAGCACCCCCCCTCATCACTACAGATCCAGGTCATATCCGAGTACTGACCTAGAAACCATCGGGCACTCCCAGGCTCCGTTTTACCAAATGTCAAAATCTTTAGCTCGACCGAGGCTGAATGAATCTTCAAAGGGAACTGATACCCCTTTCTAACGGTCCATCCCATGCGCGATTCCGACCTACCATGCGGACGAACGACCCATTTCCCTCGAAACTCAATCAGGAGGCCGCCGGTCGCTCCCGGGCTCCATTTGACCAAGGTCAGCTCTTCAGCTCGAACGAGACTAAATGAATAAAATTTTACTAAAACCCCTTTCCAACGGTCCGCTCCGTGCGCAATTCTGACTTATGGTACAGACGAACGATCCATTTGACTCCGAAAGGTCACCGAATGCTTACAGGGCCCGGTTGACCAAAGTTAACTCCCCGAACCTGATCAAACTCTTTGGAATTCGAAGTAAATCTCCTAAACTTTCCAACTTTCCACCCCATGCGCTATTCGGACTTACCACGCGAACGAACGATCCGTTTGTGTCCGACGATTCCCCGTCCAATGGACTGACAAATGCTTTCGAGCCATATTTGACCCAGAGTCATCTCCCGAACCCGGGAGCAGTCCAAAGAACTTTCAAAGGTCTATGAATTGCCTTTCCAATGGTCTACCCCCTGCATAATTCTGATCAACAGTTTGCATTCTGCGATCGATTTTCCAAAAAGGCCTGATAGACAGTACCAAACGGTAGGTCCCAAACCCTGCCTATCGGCAGTGTGCCTAAACGCACCTGCCGAATGGCAGGAACAGGGCTATGCCGATCGAAAATTCCCTGGGCCTATAAAAAGAAGGACTGACCTCACTTGTAAAGGAGAGCCCAGATCTGATAGATATCACTCTCAGCAAACCCCGAAAACCTCTCTCGAAGTCAGCGTGATTTCCACACCCAAATCCCTTTCCAACCTTCACTTTTCATCATCCTTTTCATCAAAATTGGTGAATTCACTACCCTCCATCATCATCCAAGTCTAAGGGCTGCTCTCCAACATTCAAGATCAAGCTCAAGATCTTCAAGAAGGTCCAATTTTCTCAACTCTCTCCTTAAATTCTCATAAATTTTCCATAACTTGTTTTATTATTTAGTGCTTTTATTATCTCATTTCACATATCCTAATATACCTTTTATTTAGTATTATTGCACATCTCTTATTTTCATATAAATAAAAACCCAAAAAATAAGAAAAAGAGGGTTTGCTCATAAATTCCAAACGGGAATTCTCATACTTTTCTTACACTTCTCTCACAACTAAAACACTTTTTCTACACACACAAATAAGAGCATCCCCGTTTGTATTTATGGGATAAACCTCACCCCTCATTTTGTATGCGAACTACGTGGACTTTGATGCCTCAATAGGCTACGTAGGCGTCTCGGGATAAAACCCGAGACTCGAGTCCTATTTTTACTTTTTCTCTCATTTTTTATTTTCTTTAAACTCCATTCTCTTATGCTATATATATACATATATTTGTTCTTAAAGGCGTATTATTCCGTATACATTATTGTTCTCTCATAATGATTAACGCAGTGATGATCTCCTAAATCCTATTTTCTAAGTACTTTTTTATACCTTCCTATGGACGACTCGCTTTACCTCTTGCAGGGTACAAGTTTATGATTCCTATCTCCACTATATATACACATGCACACATATCACGAGGAAAATAAAAGGAAAATAACAAAAACCCATGAGAGACCGAAATGGCGAAATGGGTGCCTAACACCTTCCCATTTCGTAACTTAGCCTCCGGACCCTTTTTTAATCATTTTGGTTTCGTATGCACCAATATGTCTTTGGATGTTGTCCCTCGGGATGGCTTCCCTTTTTTCTTTTGTCTGTTTTGAGTAAAATAGACTGGCGACTCTAATCTCTCTACATTTTTCACCTCGCCTCAAATGATGTCGGCCGAAGCACTTTCGAGAGGGACGCACGGGACCCGAGGACACTCACTCTCGCGCGACCCGCCCTCAACGAGGATCGGGATTCGGGAGGGGATGGACACAGTGGCGACTCTGCTGGGGACAAATATGTTTATTTTGAGGGCTAGACTCCATTTATATGGGTGCTATGTTTGCTTATATTCTCTTCCATTTCGCATGTTCCCCCTTTACTACTCATGTGTACCCTATGCTTATGCTTCTATTCACACTTGTAGAAAATTCTCCATGTACTTTTCGCACCACGTACACCTAGGGTCACATATATCCACATGTTGCACGCATCATTCATCCATACTTGGTGTACCATTGGTACTTGCACTTTGATCCCTATTTGGCATAATCAAGAAAGATACTCTCATCGTAAGATACTAATAAGATAATCATGCATTATTCACACGACATCACTAAAGAGCATTGTGATTGACCAAATTTTACCCAGTAACTGGAGGGTCACTTTGTGATGGGCGCTGTTCAGGCAGGGCGCAGTTAGCTTAAGCGATATGACTCTCACCTTCCATTGGTCAAGTACTTTCGACGTATATCGAACGGTTCCCCCGCATCGTACCGCTTGACCGAAGTCATGACCGGAGGTATATCGCAGGGAACTCGTTCACGTACGTCGAGTATATCGAATTCTCTTTCACACGTACCATCCCCACGAGGTATATGGTGAGGAAATTCACATACACTCAGGTATATCAAATGGCTTGTCCACACGTACCGATTGCCCGCAAGAGCTAGACGTATATCGTGGAAGTCACGCCAAAGGGGGGAACCCTTTACGATTCATCCAACTAACTGCATACCTGCATATAGGTGTCAACCCTAGGACACACATGTTAGATTGTCGGTTTCAACCCGAAACTCTGCCAAAATTTCGAGTCGGCCTTCCGCCTGAATTCTTGTGCATTTTTAAAATGGGACCCTGTCCGTGATCCTGGTCACAAGTCCATCCATAACTTTGCATATATTACAAACCCAATTTCTCCAGGCTCGGGTCCCGTCCAGCATTTCATTTTGCATTTAGGAGAATTTAATACTAGTGAGAACATAATAATCATAATAATCACGCTGAGATCCGTCTCCCGAAAAAAAAGACATTTCTCCCTTATTTATAAAAAAAACATTTCTCCCCTCTTTATCAAAAATCCAAAAATATTTTGCCTTTCAATCTCGAAAAAAACATTCATCCCTTTTTCTAAAAAATAAATCTCATTTTACGCCTTCTCAAGTCGATCGCAAGCCCTTAGCCTAGCTCCTTATTGGCTTTGGTCTTCAGTCAAGTCACCCCGGAGTTTCGTCCATTACCCTATTACTCCTTCCGAGTCCGAAATCCATTTACTTCCCATGGAGAACACAAATTTCATTGTGCAATCGGACCTGACGGCAGTTCTAACTCAGCTTGTGTCCAAGATTGACAACCTCCAAATCGAGGTCCGAGAGATGCAACAAAACCAGGTTCCCATTCCTCAAGAGCACGAGGCCATATTTCCTCGTGCTATGGATCCACCCGAGCCTATATGGGTTCCTAAAGAGTATCAGCACGCTCCACGTTCCCCTCCTGCTAATGGTCCGCCGCTTGCCCAGCTTCCTATATCGAATTTGGCCCAGCATGGGGCTAACTTGCCTATGATCGTTGATCCGAAGGAAGAAGAGCTGAACAAAGTCAAAGAGGATCTCAATATGCTCACTAAGAAGTTTGACCAAGTAAGAATTTCAGGAAATTACATGGACTACACCCACATGTCTCCTTATCCTAAAGCGAGGTTACCTGAGAAGTTCAAGATGCCAAATATCAAGAAATTCGGAGGAAGTGGACCCCCAATTGTTCATCTCCAAATTTATGACTCTTCCATGACTCTACTAGGGGCTTCTGAAGAAGTGATGGCCCAATTGTTTCATCAAACTCTGAAGGATAGCACCCTCCGATGGTTTTTATCTCTCGAAGAGTCTAGAATTCGTAGCTAGGAGGATGTAGCCCGAGAATTCATGTCGCAGTATAAATACAATGAAGATCTTGAGGTCACCCACCGTGATTTAGAGCTTCTTAAGCAGAACCCTGGAGAATCAGTCAATAACTTCATCTCCCGATGGAGGGAAAAGGCAGCAACTATGACCAATCGACCTTTCGAGGAAGAACAAGTCAGCATAGTATAGAAGAACTTCTTTCCCCATGTCCGAACAACGATGGGAGGACAATAATATCCCTATTTTTGAGCTCTTAGAGATGTAGGAGTAGAAATCGAGGAAGGTCTTGCCAAAATAGAAGTTGACCAAAGAAGGTGTCCGGACAGTTCACCCCTAGAAAATATGACAAGCATGCTAGTGCTACAGTCTCAACCATCAACAACATCTCTCAACCAACCAAATCATAGGCACCAGAAAGCCGCCCTGTCCCAAGTCTAAAGGAATACATTGAGCTCCATGCTCCTCTCTCTAAAGTTTATCAATCCCTGCTAAGCTGAAACTTCATCAAACCCTTGGATCCTCGTCCATTGCCAAATCCACTCCCAAGAAACTTCAAGGTAGATGCCCATTGCGCCTATCACCAAACAACTGGCCATACCACCGACCAGTGCTTTCACCTCCGAAACATGATCCAAGGTCTGATTGATCGGGGTACCATCGCCCCACCAGCCAATTCTAAGCCAAACACTACTCACAACCCACTTCCAAATCATACCAATGCCATCTTCTTAAAAGAGAACCCAGAATTCGAGCCCTCAACTCAAATCATGCCCATATACTCTCCTAAACCTCTCCAAATTTGCCCATATTTCTTCCTACACCCTGCTAGCTTCACTGATCAGGCACTATCACTCCTCACCAGAGCATGCATCGCTATCCGTATCCGTTCTGAAAATAAAGGTATGGAATTATCAGAAGTCTTAAACTAACTCCTAGAGTTAGGGCTGAAATTGCCCTCACAGATGATCATTAATTGCCAGAGATTTAGTACGCTATTCTTGGAAGCACGAAAATGGGCCTGAGAGTCAGATAGTTGGGTAGTACCGATTGATGAAGTCAGCCTGGATGATGTGGTCCAGATTATAGCAGAATTCTTCAGGCAGACCAATAACATTTTCAATATCACCGAGTTATTCGATGCTTTGAAGCTACAAGGGTGTCTGGTCCCTTCACCCTTATGGGATGACCTGTATGAAGAAGTCATTGAAGTTGTCGAATGCCTCAACTTTACATGGAAATACAGAATTGTTACCACCGAATGGGGGGAAGAATTCGAAGATTTGAATGAAGAGCAAGCTTTAGAGTGAACTGGCCTGGTGGCTGACATGTGTGGAATGATATCATTTGAAGAACTCCTCGAAGAAATAAATAAGGTAGCAGAACAACTCGAGATCGATAAGGAAATGGGATTCATATTTTCCCTTCTTCATTAAATCACATGACCAGATCGGGGAGGCATTACCAGATTCCAAGCTCACTACCAACCAATGACAAAGGAAAGAGCATTGAAAATCTTCCTATGCCAGAGATGACCCTCGAGGAAAGAAAAATCCTCGATCAACTAAAGAAAACTCAAGCTAACATAACTCTATGGTGGATTTTCATGTCTTTTCAGATGCACAGGAACGCTTTGATTAAGTTGCTCACTAGAACCACAGTTCCTCCTTCTACCACACCAGAAGAAGCGATAAATTTGGTCGAATCCTTAACCTCTACCCCAAGGTTGGACCAAACCACAATCATGCACTCAATATCTCCATCGAAGTTATGGGGAAGGTTGTACCACTCTCTCTTGTCGATAATGGATCCGTCCTGAATGTCTGCCCACTAAGAACCTTCAAATGTTTAGGACTGAAAGAAAGCGACCTCGCTCCAACTTTCGTCGCTGTGCGTGCCTACGATAATACTCATCGGGAGGTGATGGGATCCATAAAGCTTGTAATAGGGGCTGGCCCTATAAACCCTGTCGTTGAATTCCAAGTTATTGACATCCTAGTTCATTTCAATCTATTGCTCGGACGACCTTGGCTCCACAGTATAAAGGGCGTGTCTTGCTCATTCTACTAAAAATTAAAATTCTTCACCGACGGGCGAGTCATTACCATCTTGGGTGATAACGACAATGTCGATGGTGCAAGTACCAACAGCCCAATCATTGAGATACATCACGAGTAAAATGATATGCTCCTATCGGGATTCTGAGTTGAACCACTTATACTCCCGGCAAGGGACGACTTTAAAGAAAGGGTTTGTCTAGAATACGACCCTCATTGCAACGTCAATGTGATTTAGATGCTTAAAAACATGCACTTCATGCCCAGACTGGGGCTGGGACAAAGACAGCAAGGTATACTCGAGCCGATTGAACTGAAAAAGGCCTTCCCTCCTTGTGGTTTGGGGTATCAACCATCAGAACAAGAGATCAGAATGATCCGCCTGTCTAGACCAAAGAGAGGACTAGACTGCGTCCGGACTATCCCAGGTGATTGCTTGAATGGATGATTCATAAAAGAGGACAAAGACTTCCTTTTTACGGCTTTCCTGAACCATGGTATGACCCTACAGATAAGAAGATGAAGCCTGGAATGGAGATTTTTTTCCAAGACAGCTACCCATGGGCCGAGAGTTCCCAACACCACGTATAACCGTTCATCGAAGATACCTAAGAGACTAAGGAAAGTGACTCCAAAGATTCCTTTAACTTATATACACTGGGGCTGACACTCTGCATGGTTCACTCAAGCACTACATCACTGGATCCATCCCAACTGATTAAAGCTGCTGATACACCTCTCCTTAAATGGCATGCTACACCAGTTCTACGTGCTGAAATCTCCCCTAATCCCAATGTTTACCCCCTTTCTTCTTATATTGTCTATCCTTGTTCAAATGTAATCAAGTCCTCTTTTGGCGAGGTTCTTAATGTTGTTTTTCCTATCAATACAATAAACGAAGATTTTGAGTATCTTGTTGTGCCTTGTATTAACTGTTTGGATTCTAATCAAACTTTTGATGATGATGATTTTGCAAATGAATAATTCTTAACTGATCTACATGAGGTTAATAATAAACAACATAATCGCGTTCAAGTTAATGAGGAAGATACTATTGTTATAAACCTCGGTTCTAGTAGCCAATTGCGCGAGATTAGGATAGGGACTACCCTCTACGACCATGAGCGTGCACAACTCAAAGAATTACTAAAGGAATTCGTGGATGTCTTCCCATGGTCCTACGATGATATTCTCGACATTGATCCTGAAATACCTCAGCACGAGATTCCCACTATCCCAAATTACAAGCCGGTTAAACAAAAGTTGAGAAAACTCCAGAACTGAATGGTCGCTCAAAGTCACAAAAGAGGTGGTCAAACAGTTAAACATAGACTTCATTCGTGTGATCGAATATTCCACGTGGCTAGCTAACATAGTGCCCGTGTCAAAATCACGAGGAAGAGTTCGGATGTATGTAGACTATCGGGATTTGAATAAAGCCTCTCCAAAGGATGATTATCCGCTACCCAATATCGACATGATTGTGGACAACACAGCCAGTCATGCTCTCAAGTCATTCGTCGACGGGTTTATCGGATACAACCAAATTAAAATTCACTCAGACCGCCAAGAAAAAACCGCATTCATCACACTATGGGGAACCTTTTGCTATAATGCCATGCCATTCAGTCTCAAGAACGCTGGGGCTACCTACCAAAGGGATGCCACAACTATCCTGCACGATCTGATTCACAAAGAAGTTGAGGTCTATGTGGATGATATGATTATCAAGTCCAAGACTAGAGAAGGTCATGTTCCTGCTCTGCAAAAATTCTTCAAACGACTGCGACAGTATCAGATGAGACTCAATTCACATAAATGCGTCTTCGGCGTTACAAAGAGAAAACTCTTAGGATTCATGGTCAGTGAAAATGGGATAGAAGCAGATCCTGCCAAGCTGAAAGTCGTACTTGAGATGCCACCTCCCCGAACAGAAAAATAAGTCCGAGGTTTCCTTGAGAAATTGTAATACATCAGCTGGTTCATCAGCCAATTAACCTCTATCTGCGAACCTATCTTCAAACTCCTCCAAAGGGAATTAACTAAAGTTTGGAACGAGGCATGCCAAGAAGCCTTTGACCGAATCAAATAATATATGATCCAACCCCCGGTACTCATGCCACCACAACCTGGTATCCTCTTGCTCTTATACTTAACCATAATCGACACTACAGTTGGGGCTTTGCTAGCCCAATTCCTTAAATATTACTGCAAAGAAAGAGACATCTATTATGCCAATCATAAATTGGTCGGGTACGAGGTCAACTACATTGCTTTGGAAAAGGCGTGTATCGCACTTGTCTGGGTCACCCAAAAGTTACGGCACTATATGCTTGCCTTCACTATCAAACTTGTATCGTGAATGGACCCCATCAAATACCTGATTGAGAAACCCTCCTTATCCAGCCGAATGGCCCGATGGTTGATGATCCTAGCCGAGTTTAACATTGTAACGTCAAATAAAAAACCATGAAAGGAAGAGACATCTCTGACTACCTCGCTGATTACCCCGTAGAGAAGCTGATGTCTGGATCTCTGAATTCCCAGATGAAAACATCCATTGCACTGCTCAAGACAACCGATGATGGCAAATTTTTTTTGACGGCACTGCCAACAAGAAGGGATATGACATTGGGATATTTCTGATCGCCCCAGATGACTCCCACATTCCCATCGCCATCAAATTATATTTCCCTTACACCAATAACATGACTGAATACGAGACATGCACAGTAGGTCTCAAAGTTGCTCTCGAGAAAGGTATTCGATGCCTAGATGTCTACGGGGATTCCGCCCTCATCATCGGTCAAGTGCTCAGAAAATGGAGAGTCAAGGACGAGAAACTCCAACCCTTTCATGCCCACTTAGAAGAACTAGCCTCCCAATTCCAAGACATCACTTTCCATTACCTACCTCGAGCAAAGAATAACCTAGCCGATGCACTCACTACCTTGGCCTCCATGGTTGACATGCTCAAAGGAATAACTATGACCCCCTTCCTAGTTCAAAATCAAGATAAACCAACCCACTATTACCATATTGAGCTCGTCACCACAAAAGATCACGTGTTAGCCAATTATTGGTACTATGATATCTAGCACCTCCTCAAGCATGGTAGGTATCCCGAGGGTTCCAATAAGAAAGATCGAGAAACCCTCCAAAAACTGGCTACCCTGTACATCATCTGTCACAAAGAAATGCTCAGAAGGAACTTCGATGGAACTCATCTGTACTGCATCGCGGGGGGCTGACATTGAAAAAACAATGCAGAAAATCCACATCGGGGAATTGGGACGATCACATGCTTGCAAAAAAGATCATCCGACAAGGTTACTACTAGACCACCATGGTCCAGGATTGCACCGCCTATGTTCGGAAATGCCTCAAATGCCAATAATTCTCCAACCTTCAACATCTGCCTCCGCACGAATTATACAACATGACCTCTCCCTGGACATTCTCCACCTGGGGCATCAACATTATGGGGAAGGTTACACCGAAGGCTTCCAATGGGCATGAGTTTATCCTAGTTTCCATTGATTACTTCACCAAATGGGCCGAAGCTGAGTCATACGCAGTGCTAAACGCCAAGAAAGTTGCCAAATTCATCAAGAAAAATATCATCTATCGATATGGGGTCTCGCACGAGCTAGTGTCAGATAACGGGTTACATTTTGAGGTAGAAGTCACAGAAGTGGTCAACGAGTATGGGATTAAGAGACACAAATCTTCCCCCTACCGACCTCATACCAACGGTGCAGTTGAAGCCGCCAATAAGAACCTCAAGGACATCATCAATAAGATAACCGAAAGCTGTCGAGATTAGGCCGACCGGATCCCGTATGCCCTTTGGGGCTACCGAACCTCAATTCAAACCTCTACTGGGGCTACCCCTTACTCTCAGGTCTACGACATGGAAGCAGTCCTACCTGTGGAGTTGGAAATACCCTCGCTACACATCATGCTTGAAAGCAAGGTTAGTGAAGAAGACTAGTGCTAAAGCCGTCTTGACGAGCTAACCCTCCTAGACGAAAGGAGATTGAAAGTTCTATACCACATACAAGGCTACCACCTACGAATAACGTGATCATTCAACAAGAGAGTTAAGGACCGTGGTGTCCGATAAGGGGACCTATCCCTCAAAGAAATCATAGAACGCATCTGGGACCCCAGAGGGAAATTCAAGCCCAATTGGAGAGGCCCCTACATTGTCAAGAAGATCTTATCTGGCAGTGCCACTATGCTCACCGACTTTGATGGGGAAGATATGGCTTGTCCAGTCAACCTGAACCGTCTTAAGAAATTCTACCCCTAGTCCAAAATCTTGACGCGCTATGACTCTTCTCATCTCCATTCTATTCTAAAAATAAAAATAAAAATCTCTTTATTTCCTTCTACCCAGAATGTGGGCCTGATCCTCTATAAAAATCATTTTCAAACAAAGTATAAACTTTTCAAAACCCCCAGAGGTACGTAGGTATCTCATACACCTTACATGAGCACGACCATTTCTTTTTTCACAAAATACTATTTCTTTTCTTATCTTCGAGGACGACAGTCCATTCCAACATATACTTAAACAAAAGGTTTATGTATGCCTTAGCGATCGGTATAGATAATTCAAACAAACACAAAACTCATCAAAGTCACAGCTGGATGATCACAAACTTGTTTATTTTACTAATAAGAAATTACGGTACAAATTACCAAAGAAAAAAGGAACGGATAACTCCTTTTCCTCCTACCTTCCTAAAAAAAAGCCAAAATGAAATCCCCACATTTATTCCCCAAAAAAACTCTCCAAGAGTCCTATTCACAGCTACTAGAGGAGCCTGCTCCATCGTCATCATCATCTACATCCTGGGGTCCCCAAGTTTCCCATGCCTAAAAAGAGTTTTGCAGACACTCCATGGACCCATGAGCTCAAATCAGCATCGAATAAACCACAACACCTCCCTCCATGGTGTCAAAAGAAACAAGCCACTTTTGTCGAGTCTCCACTGCCAACATCTTGCCAACTACTTTCTTCCATAACCACTTCATATAATCCCCAGGGATATGCCAAACTCTCTCAACAGACTGAGAAGAACGGGTCGACGGACGCCGATTATCCCACAAAGAGCCAAGCCGCATGCGCAGACGCTCGGTCAAATCCTCTGCCAGAAAGAAATTTAGTGTCCGAGGTGGCATGACCTGTGCCCAGCCAAATTGTCATAGAAGCCGCCAAGGGAAATAAAAAGTGGTATGGCAGAGACCAACCAACTGCACATATGAGTAATCTCTTAGCTCCAGAACAGGCAGCAACTGTCCCCACCAAGGCATTGACCACTACAGATTTCGAGCACCATGTTCCACAAGCCAATTCTCCCAGCTCGCAATATCCAGGCCAACGTAGAAGAAGTGACGCTAAAAGAAGTTGGGTACAACCCATAAAGGATATTATGGAAGAGACACCAGACGGAGTCTTTCAGACAACCACATGAACATCATCACGGAGCTACCCCGTAGGAAGTCAAAACAACCTTCTGGCCAGGCATCCAGACCATTCAGGGTCTCTGCCAGGATCGCCACCGCAGGATTGCAATGGTATGACATCCATGAAGTAATGTCTGCAAGTTGTGGATCCACTCTCAGTTCCCCTTTCACTAACAATAATTTTGATACTAAGACCAGAGCAACGACTCCAGCGTAACCAACATCGCCTATTTCCCGTAAATGCACGGACTATAACACCGTCGAGAGGGAAATCATTCCTCCAGTAACCAGTGATATAGTCGTCGAAGGCGAGATGCGAAGAATCCCAGCCAGCAAATCCCTGGGAGAACGGGAAAATTTGGGTAAAGTCGCAACAACACTGGGATTACTCCCCAGCATGGCAGAAAAGTCCTCGTAGGTAGGTCAAACTTCATCTAACCCAAATCGAAATACGTGGTCTTTGGGGTACCAAAATTATACCGCCACCATCAGTATATTCCACTCAATGGACCGATTGCACCATAAAGAGACTCGACACATGTTGAAAGCATCATAGTCGACATTATAAGAGCACATTGCTTCCAAGGCTTCGAGGTAACTAGAAAACTCAATGCTACTAGGGAGAGCCATCTTGCAAGACTAAGAAACAGTAAACAAGTGAAGGTGTGATGGAAACACTCCACCCTTCCCCTTTTTATACTTGAGAATCCTCACAAGAGACACAATCCCTCTAGAAATCGGAGGGAATCCTACTCCACAAGGTATAAAAGGCTGAAGAAGGCACAAATCAAAAGCTTTGAATTGATGGGACTGGACTTAACTGCCGATAGGCAGGATAAGGTGCTTGCCGATCGGCAACCCCCTATTTTTGAAAAATTTCCTTTTTCCTCTTTTATAAAAAAAAGAAGCCCAATAAAAATAAATTGATATTCTCAACAGAATTTCAAAAATCCTTTTCCATCCTTAGAAAATTTCCCATTTTTAATATTCCTTTAAAAATCCCAAAAATATTTCCTTTTTACGGTCTCAGCAGCAAAGTAAAAATCGCATGCATTCACTCATCATTAACAAAGGATAATAAAAAAAATTCCATTGCATTGTATATATATTTGTTCTCTGTGTTACATCAATTTTGCAGGAAAAAAAAAATTACAACGGGACTTAGCCCGAACCCACATTCTCATTCTATCTCTCTCACCTACCCTTCACCTCTCTCTTTAAGAGGTTCCACCCATGGGACGCGCTTTCTTTCCCCTACGACGAGACGACGCACCCCCGCTACCCTAGCCAAAGTCCTCCCCGGATGAAGCAGAAGGCACCAAACAAGAAGGAACTAGGATTGCATCCAGAATGTGGGCGGTTGTCGAAGATATCCAATCTCTAATGTCCCTCAGCCAAGTGGCCGACACCCGGACTTGCTGCAAAGTAAAAGGAAGAATCAGTATCAAAGAGGGATCGAAATAGAAAAGGAACCAAAAAGAGGAAAAGAACATAAAGATATACCTCAGGCCGAAGAACCTCCTCTTTCATACCCAACTCCTCCGAATCCATCGCATGAGGACGGTGTAAGATAGGCATTATCCCTCCATCAGCTCACCGAATGTTGTATGAAGAAGTGTGCAATCGTACGAAAGGATCCTCTGAAGCCACCGCCGCCATCGCCAGACCACCACAGCTGTGGGAATACCCCACCGCCTGACTTGAAACAGCAGGGGGGAAAAGCAAGGCATCATATATGATGGGCGCCATCAACCAGCTCGTCACAAAGTCCATATAGTCATACGACGCGATCGTATCAGTGTACAACAGGTAGGACTCGCCGATCATCAGCGTGATCCTCGCATCCTCCGGCAGCAGCCGCTCGCGCCTCATAGATATATGAGGCTGCACGGGTGGTACCACCACCTCCTCCTCAACAATCTGTCGAACCACTCGCTCCCTCAGATACCAGGAATGTCCAAACTAATGCGCCAACAAAGGCCTCATCTGCGCGTTCACCCCGGTCACCCCCGTATCCTGAATGGCTGTCCCCCAAGGATAGAAAGTCACCTGAAAATACCCAAAACGCATAAGTCAATACAGAATCAGAATGTGCAAACATCAAGACTGAAAGGAAAGAGTCTTACCCTACCACTGGTCAGGCCATTCAAGACCTGACGCACCACATCCAGAGAGAGAACCCTTCGACTGCCGATTAGCCTTCCGCCATCGATACAATCGGCAAAAGTCTCCAAAAGTATCATCCTTCAGAGCGATCAACGAGGTATTACACCCAATCACCTCATAGAACCACATCTGCCAAAAACAAGAATTCACAATAAAAAAGAGACGCATAAGGAAAATGAGTATGCATGAAAAGAAAATGCGCAAAATTAAAGGATACCTCGAGGAGATACGTGGCTCCAATAAAAGTTTTCCGAAAGCAACATCTAAATGAATCCAAAGAAAAATAGAGGGGCTCCAAAGTCAAGCTCCCCCAATCATAGAGAGGGATGTTCGAAAACATCATCAAGTACGGCAAGAACCACAAATGGACGACGTCGCCACTCGACGCCACCATGAAGCCTCCCAGCACCAACAAAATGAATAATCGGGCCATCTACCTCACCTGCAGCCCAGCCTTCACATCAACCACCCTACCTAGCAGAACATCCTTCATCAAGGACAATCATATGGAATCCCCAGACACTATCCTCCCCACATCGCCGAGCGCTGCCCTCACCACCTCTGGCCTCACCCTTGGGGAACGATCCACCTCTATCTGCTCCCCATCGCAATCCATACCCAATAGCTGCTGCACGTCTATGGGAGTCACGGTCATCTACCCAAAACCAAAATGGAAGGTGTGGGTAGTATCCCACCATCTCTCCCCCAAAGCGCACGAGACTGCTGTCGACCGAGGCGTCTCATCCAACGCAGACACCAACCTCCCAAAACCTCCTGATGATACCACCCAACGCACCAAGGTGTAAGATGCTCCCAGACATCCTTAATCCCCGTCGTTCCGTGGGCACACATGTTCTTCAAAGAGATATCAGACTGTCAAAAGAAGAAACCTTATCAAAATTCAAGGAAGAAAGAAAAAAATTCAGATAAGAAAAGAATGCCAAAAATCAGGTTACTTACATAACCGCCAGGGTTCACCACCCTCGAGGAGCGATTACGCTACGGCTCCTGTAGAAAGGTCCACTCATCCGTAACCGGATCGAATGAGTTAAAGGAGTTCTCACTCCCCAAAGTAAGAGGCGTCCTGTCCCTCCACTCCATGTTCGCCCAATCATCAACGGTCAACTATTCCCTATATGCTGAAGTGCTCACGAAGGTGGCCATTGCTTGGAGATCGGAATGCTAGAATGATTCGCAGAGGAAAATCGTAGAAAGAAAGAAAGCAAGAAGCTGTGAAAAATAAAGGGAATTCGTCCCCTCTATATATAATGCTAAGCGTCATACCGATCAGCATTGACCACCCACCCACCAATCTGCACTGTCTCCTTACCTTCCCGAGGCAGTTCAAAAGTTCGTGCCACTGCCGAATGGTACCCTCTGAACCGTGCCGACCAGCACCCCCTTAAAATTTCATACAAAAATTCCCAGAAAATACCGAAAAGCCCTGAAAAATCCTCAGAAAATTCCTAAAAAGCCCGAAAAGGATTTAGAACATTTTCACTAAGAAAATTTCACACTCCCTCAAGCGAAACCCCCATTTCCCCAGCGGAACTCTAAAAAAAAACAAGTGAAACTCCTCCCGACAACGTCCCTGGAGGATCTATGAGGATCACCTCCTATCCCCTAAAGTTCTTGAAATACATCCAATCCCTGGACCACCTAATCGCTTCCCTAGTGAAGTTTATGGCATCAAACTTGCCTTTCCTCCGTGAAATCCCTAAAATCACAAACACTTCTCAAGAATCAGCTCCCCGACTCAACAAAACATCACGAGGTAATTTCCCCAGCGGAACTCCAGAAAGTCATTTTCCCCAACTCATTCCCCAGCGGAACCCAAATCCAATCTTCACCACTTTTAGGTCAGAATTAACCTCGGTCCTCAATCGTCACCTCTTTTAGGTCAGAATTGACCTCGATCTTGGATCGTCACCTTAGTTAGGTCAGAATTGACCTCGGTCGTCACCTATCTTAGGTCAAAATTGACCTCGGTCTTGGATCGTCACCTTAGTTAGGTCAAACTTGACCTCGGTCCTCGGTCGTCACATCTCTTAGGTCAGAATTGATCTCGGTCCTCGATCATCACTTCTCTTAGGTCAGAATTGACCTCGGTCTTGGATCGTCACCTTAGTTAGGTCAGAATTGACCTCCGTCCTCGTTCGTTACCTCTTTTAGGTCAGAATTGACCTCGGTCTTGGATCGTCACCTTAGTTAGGTCGGAATTGACCTCAGTCCTCGGTTATCACCTCTTTTAGGTCAGAATTGACCTCGGTCTTGGATCGTCACCTTAGTTAGGTCAGAATTGACCTTGGTCCTCGGTCGTCACCTCTTTTAGGTCAAAATTGACCTCGATCTTAGATCGTCACCTTAGTTAGGTCAGAATTGACCTCGGTATTTGGTCGTCACCTCTCTTAGATTAGAATTGACCTCGGTCTTAGATGATCATCTTAGTTAGGTTAGAATTGACCTCGGTCCTCGGTTGTCACCTCTTTTAGGTCAGAATTGACCTCGGTCTTGGATCGTCACCATAGTTAGGTCACAATTGACCTCGATCCTCAGTAGTCACCTATTTTAGGTTAGAATTTACCTCAATTCTCGGTTGTCACCTTTTTTAGGTCAGAATTGACCTCAGTCTTGGATCGTCACCTTAAGCCCGCAAAATTGTCTTTGACCCACAGAATTGGTCAGCACCTCCTTCAGAATTGGCCTAAACCTTTCCTCCAAACCATCCCTTAGGTCCTCAGAATCAACCTCGACCCCTGAATTAGTCATCCTCGCTCCCTTAGGTCCTCAGAATTGGCCTCGACCCTCTGAATTGGTCATCCTCCCTCAGAAGCATCATGCGGTGTCTATTCGACGGCTATCGTTTATTCCAAACTCACTCGTCGAGGGGCTCTATAGACACCCCATTCTATTACACCCTAAACTCTCCTTAGGTCCTTAGCACCTCCCCTCATCACTATAAATCCATGTCATACCCCAGGTACTGACCTATAAGCCATCGGGCACTCCCAGGATCCGTTTGACCAAAATTCAAACTCTTCATCTTGATTGAGGCTGAATGAATCTTTAACGGTCACTAAAACCCCTTTCTAACGGTCCATCCCGTGCACGATTCCGACCTACCATGCGGACGAACAACCCATTTCCCCCAAAACTCAATCAGGAGGCCACCGGGCGCTCCCGGGATCCATTTGAGCAAGGTCAGCTCTTTAGCTCGACCGAGACTAAATTAATCTTCAAAGGGCACAAAAATCCCTTTCCAAGGGTCTATTCTGTGCATAATTACGACTTACACTACGGACGAGCGATCCGTTTGACTCCGAAAGGTTACTGAATGCTTCCAGGGCCCGGTTGACCAAAGTCCACTCCCCGAACCTGATCAAACTCTTTGTAATATCAAATTACATCTCCTAACCTTTCCAACAGTCCGCCCCGTGCACGATTCAGACTTACCATGCGAATGAACTATCCGTTTGCGTACGATGATTCCCCATCCAATGGACTGATAAATGCTTCCGAGCCATATTTAACCCAGAGTTAAATACCGAACCCCGGAGAAGTTGGAAGGAATTTTAAAGGTATCTGAATTACCTTTCCAATGGTCCACCCCGTGCATAATTCTAATCAACGATTTGTGTTCTGCGACCGATTTTCCAAAAAATCCTAAAAGACACTGCCAATGGAAGGTCCCCGACCCTACCTATTGGTAGTGTGCCTAAACGCACCTACCGAATGACAGGAATAGGGCTATGCCGATAAAAAATGCCCTGGGCCTATAAAAAGGAGGCCTAATCTCACTTGTAAAGGAGAGACCAGATCCGATATATATCACTCTCAGCAAACCCCGAAAACCTATATCGAAGTCAGCGTGATTTCCACACCCAAATCCCTTTCCAACCTTCACTTTTCATCATCCTTTTCATCAAACTTGGTGAATTCACTACCCTCCATCATCATCCAAGTCTAAGGGCTGCTCTCCAACATTCAAGATCAGGCTCAAGATCTTCAAGAAGGTCCAATTTTCTCAACTCTCTCCTTAAATTCTCATAAATTTGTAATAACATGTTTTATTATTTAGTGATTTTAGTATCTCATTTCACACATCCTAATATACTTTTTATTTAGTATTATTTTCATATAAATAAAAACCCAAAAAATAAGAAAAAGAGGGTTTGCTCATAAATTCCAAACGGGAATTCTCATACTTTTCTTACACTTCTCTCACAACTAAAACACTTTGTCTACACACACACAAATAAGAGAATCCCCGGTTGAATTTATGGGATAAACCCCACACCTCGTTTTGTATGCGAACTACGTGGACTTTGATGCCTCTATAGGCTACGTAGTCATCTCGGGGTAAAACTCGAGACTCGAGTGCTATTTTTACTTTTTCTCTCATTTTTTATTTTATCTAAACTCCATTATCTTATGCTATATATACATATATTTGTTCTTAAAGGCGTATTATTTTGTATACATTATCGTTCCCTCATAACGATTAATGTAGTGATGATCTCCTAAATCCTATTTTCTAAGTACTTTTTTATACCTTCCTACGTACGACTCACTTTACCTCTTCCATGGTACAAGTTGATGATTCCTATCTCCACTATATATACACATGCACACATATCACGGGGAAAATAAAAGCAAAATAGCAAAAACCCATGAGAGACCGAAAGGGCGAAATGGGTGCCTAACACCTTCCTATTTCGTAACTTAGCCTTCGGATCTTTTTCGAATCATTTTGGTTTTGTATGCACCAGTATATCTTTGGATGTTGTCCCTCGGAATGGCTTCCCTTTTTTCTTTTGTCTGGTTTGAGTAAAATATACTGGCGACTCTAATCTCTCTACATCTTTCACCTCACCTCAAATGACGCTAACCGAAGTTCTCCCGAGAGGGACGCGCAGAACCTGTGGACCCTCACTCTCGCGTAGCCCACCTGCCACGAGGATCATGTTCGGGAGGGTATGGACATAATATGTTCTTAGTGGATCGGAGCGATAACAGGCTAATGATTGCAAGACTATCGTATTCGCGGTTCCAGGGTCGAACGGGTTGATGTTGCGATATCTCACCTGGATACAGGTCGAGCTCGCCTTTATTATGAGTAGATGGAACTTCAGTGAGTAGATGTTTCATTACAATGATTTGAGTGCGTGGTGAACTTATATATATGATTTAAGGTATGAAGGACTTATTATTAAGCTATGAGTTTAAGATCATTGTTGTCTGTGTAAAAGACTTAGTGTTAGTACAAGCGCCTTGTGGTATAGCTCCTAGGAGGAAATAGGAGTTTAGACCACCTTTTGTTAAAAGAGGGGATAGGGTTATCCCGGTTGAATATTTGAAGCTAACGAACCTCCACGACCAAAAAAGTTAAGTAGTAGTGTATTAGAGGGGTTTCTTGTTTGGATTTCTCTTGCAAGACGTTTCACGCATGAACCTTAACGACGTCGGGAGTGGAGAGATATTATGGGATGCCAGGATATTGGTTTTGATGATATGTTACCTAGTGTGGAGAAAAAACTATAAATTGAGAGCCATGTGATGATTGAATGCTTAGGGAGATAGAAGTCCTATGGAAAAGCACTGAAATGATTCTCTCACCGCAAGTATATGGGTGAGGTAGGAGTTAGAGAAATTGATTTGAGGCTTATAGCCAGACCTTGAATAGAAGGCAAATTTTGGAGGCAACATTTTTAGGGTATAATGTTCATAACACTTTGGTAGGGAGTAGGCGCCCCGATTAGTTAGACTTTCCATTTCGCCAAGATGGAAGGACACAGTGGTAGAAGTACGTTAGTAGGTTAGTGAGGTAGGATTAGGACGTCCTGCTTGTGTGCCTTAGGCCGTTATTTCTCGATGACCGACGATGCGAGGAAGTAGTGTAACAGGAGGGTTCCTTATCTGGATTTCGCTTTGCGAGACGTCCCACGCATGAAACCGAGCAAATGTCTGAAGTTGAGAGAAGCCTTGGGCACTAGGGATATAGTTAGGATAGTACTTGTTTCACGTGGGTAGGAAAACACATCGAGTGTAGGGTTATTAGGAAGTAAGACTAGTAGGGCTAGTGGCGCTGATATAAGGAGATTGTTGTGATTTGACCTCGAGAAGATTGACGGGTTAACTTTATGAGGGATTGTATTTCTAGGTATAGGAAGGATTAAAATTTGAAATTTTTTGGGTTAGGAAAACCCAGTCATTAGCATTAGGCCGAGGAAGTGAGGCCCGTTTTTAGAGAGAGTGTTACGTGTCAGATGTTTACAATGGTTGTGTAGAGAAGCACATGTTAAAAGGTGTATGGGTACCTTGGTAAGTTGGTTTTATATACCGTCTGAAATAAAACGGATGTAGTATATAAAGTAGAAGATTATGCCGCGAGGCAGTATAAGTGGAATTAGAATGGGTTGATTGGAATGTCGTAGGAGTTACACAATGATCCAATTATATTTGTGCTATAAGAGTTATCACACCTAAGATAAGTGATGGGACTGACGGGTGTAGTCAAACGTTAGTGTAATTTCCTTTTTAGGGGAAATTAGATGTTCGAGCTATGAGATTAGATGTTTAAGCGAACGTTTAGAGTCGTGATTCTCCGGTGAGATTTTTTTGTTCGAGCGGTGTTTATAGGCTCATTTTCTTTATATGCGTTTGTAAAAGAACTAGGTGCTACGTGACTTTAGAGTCAATCTTACGACGAGGTAGTATTATAGAATATGGAGTGGTTCGTGATCCTAGGTTAGTATCGATCATATTTGAATTTAGAGGGAAAAATTCTATTGTAAGGGGGGGGGGGGGATTATGTAATACCCCGTACTTTTATGGATATTTAAATTACATAAATGGGTGTAATTTAGAGATTTGAGGAATTATTGTGAATAATAATTGATGATGCTGAAACTAGCACCACCAGATAAGGTGTTTTCAAGCCCAATCTAAGAACAACAATGGCAGCATAGTTATGTAAAAGGTAAGATAATGAGATGAGGAGAAGAGGAGAGAGCATCAGGATATAAGTGGTTCAGCCTAAATTGGCCTACGTCGACTATGTGTGTGTGTGAATAACCTCACTGCAACAAGGCACTAACGACCATGGATACAATCTCTCAAGCTTTCTCTCTCTACTGTGTATCTAGACAGAGTTTCAGCTAGGGTTGGATATCTGGTCCTTTTGCAAGGTAGAGGATGACCTCTATATATACAGTACTTAGGGGGTGTAGTGTACCCCCATGCATGTAATATGCATATGTGTGTTAGCCTCACCAATAGGGGGAAGCCACCTGTCACTGTCACATGTAAGGAATGATGATGAAATATTCTCCCCACGTGTGGAGAATAATCTTGTTACAACTGATTTGTGCCCATGTGTCCTTATCCAAATGTCAATAGATGCTCGGCCGCCATATTGGTGCATGACCTCGGCCTGGGAGAGGCCGAGATGTAAAGGCTTGATATTCGTTCAATCCGAGATGTGCCATAGGGAGTCTCGGCCTGATCTCAGCCGAGACATTATGCTGGGGTCGGCCCCAACCGAGGTTGGACTGATTCCATGTTGAAGATTACCAAGGCTTCTTGTCATCTCGGCCTACACTCAGCCGAGGTTACCATACTCGGGTATATGAGAATGCTGTTGATGCCCGTGATGCGCCTAGTGTCCATTGAAAATATAGGTGATAGTGTCGGCCTGGGTCGACCTTACTAAGGCCGAGGGCTGATATCGTGGGCCCATGGCTTATCCTGGGTCGATCAATATCTCGGCCATTACCTCAGCCGAGGTTGGTGTCTCTAGGCCGAGGTCACACTTGGGGCATATTAATCACCCCCCAGCCCCTAGTCACATATGAGGGAAGGTGACTAGGGGATTAGTACGCATCCAAGGCCTGTCTTCTTACGAACTAGTACTTGCTTGACACTTGTCCAATGTTGGAGCATGCTCACTTGGTAGGCATGTGCTGTCAGTCGCCCTTTGGGACTCCCAAGGCAATGATGGGCCTTGGGAAACGCGCCCATGTATTTAAGGGTTTCAAAACCTTTTTCCCTCCTTCTTCTTCAATTCTTCTCTCCTATGCACGATTTGTTCTTGCCATTTCTCTCTCTAAAGCTTCTCTAATCAATGCTCTACTGCAGAGGCATTTGTTGGTTTTTTTGCGAGCTTTCTTCATTTTCCTTCATTGTTTCACTTCTAGGTATTTTCTTCCTTCCATTTCCTTTGTTTTTTGCTTTCGGTTTGCATTTTCCGGTGAATTTCTAAGTTTTTCGACGAGCACCATTATTTCGGGCGAACTGTGTTTGCTTTGAATTTCTTGGTTTGATCTTTAGACTCCTTTATTTTACAAGTCAATCCTGTTTGTAGTTTTAGGAGTTATTCCCAAGTGTAGGGTCGTCCTCTGATGCTCAGACCTTTATACTAGCTTCTTGAGGATTTCCCCTCTCTTAGAGAGAAGACCCTATAAAAGATTAGGCAAATAGAAAGGGCCCAAGAGGAGGATCGTAGGTTGCAAGAATTTCCTATTAGACCTATCTTTCCCCCACCTCTCAAGGTGGTATATCCTGATCCCCCCGAGTTCTTCTATCAGACAGAGGTCCCTGCCGACCCCATACCGATGTCTGAGTCTGAGTCTTCCACCTCAGACCCTATGTTTGTGGACTCATTTCAGGAAGCCATGGATTTCACACCTCGGTCTGGTCAGGCCCCTGATCAAGCCGAGGTCTCCAGCCGAGCCTCATCCCATAATGGCTCAAGCACCTCAGCCTCTTCTTCAGAGGTTGAAATTGTTGAGCCGAGTGTGGCTGTGCCACCCATTCTTGACGCCATCCCCCTGTCGGCCATCACAGGGGCAGAGTTCGCTCAGAGATTCGCTAGTAACCCATCTGCATATTCTCCGGCCGACGTTGAGCTTGATGATGATGAAGATGCTGAAAGCGATGTTGACGTCTCTAAGGCAGCCGAGATCGAGAGCACGGTAACTGAGGTGGATCTTATGTTCTTCAGATATTTATACTCCATTAGTCCCTCCATAAAATTAAGGATACCTCTTAGGGAAGAGAGGGCCTATCACGACCGAGATGGATAAATCTGCCAGTACGAGCATATGTTTAAGTTAGGGTTTCGCCTACCCATTCATCCCATCATCAAATCCATTCTCTCTTATATCAACTTGGCCCCCTCACAACTGTCCCCCAACGCCTGGAGAGTCATCATACGGGCCATTATCTTATGGAGGGCAGTCCACCACTCGGACCTCCCAGTTCAGGTCTTCGTTGGTTGTTATGTCCCAACCTCGGCCAAAAACCATCCGAGCTACTATAATTTTGTGACTCGGAGGCCTGAGAAGAAAATTCTCTAGGTGACTCAGACCTCAAACCATAATTGGAAGCCCCGCTATTTTTTTGCCTTTGGACCATGGGAATTTGGCCCATGCGTTTCCTCTTCCACACTTGAGCCGAGGATACCCCTCAAATGAGGTAAGGTCACCATGTCTGCCAGGGCCGACCCTGGTCTAAGTCTTCAGAATATCCAGAAGGTGAAAGCCCTGCAAGACCAAGGGGCACATGGTCTTTTTGTTAAGTTCGAACATTTACTGACCCCCCATTATCTCTCGGGGACGGGCCTAGGTGGAAGCCCCCTTATTGACTTTGGTAAGGATCTTTCTTTTAAGTTTAACCTCTGAACTCATTCATATCTGATCTTTAACCCATATCTTTTAACTTTTGCAGAGCGACCACAAGGCATTCCAGACGAACTGTGGGAGATGGCCGAACCGAGCTTAGCGAGACTTGCCAAAAAATCCGGTCTGAATGCTCCTCCCCCAGCTCCCTCTACATCCAAATCTCAGGCCTCAAAGAAGAGGGCCCCAGAAGCCCATGCCTCTTAAGATCAGAGGCCGACCTTGAGATAGAAGAAGGCCTCTGATGCTGCAATTCCAATCTCCTCGGCCGACGCCCTGTCTGCCCGCCTGGACCAGCTGAAGTTATCTGACAGCATTGTCAGCCATAGTCTGCAGGCCCTTGATGCCATCGGCTCTGCAATGACCGAGGCTGACAAGCGCTTTTTTAGGTCTCTGGATACACAATTACTGGTTGAGTTCGGCCTTCACAGAGCCGTTCAGGTACGTCTTGATCTCTCATCAAAATTTTACAAGTGCAACATCTGACTTTTCTCCAGCTTAACCTCTTCCTTAAATGTGCAGGGAGTGGCTGCTATGCACCACCTATCGAACTGGACTCTGAGGAAATTTCCCCTTATCCAGAAGGGGCAAGAGGCCGAGAAGGTTCAGAGCGCCCTAAATGCTGAGGTCGATCGTCTGAAATCAGAGCTGCAGAGATCTGAAAGTAAGGTTAAGGGATTGGAGAAAGACATTTCTCTACTCGTCAAAGATCATGCCAAAGCCCTGAAGGCCAAAGATGACGTTCTGCAGCAGAAGGTCATCTCGGCTGTCAAGGCTACCCTCTAAGATGCCTCGGACAAAATAATTTCTGACTACAAAGCCTCGGACAAATTCATGGGTTTTGGCTTTGAATATCTTGAAAGAGGTATCAAGGACACTACCAAATGGGATGAAGTCAGAGAGAGAGATGTCGGTACTCTAAAGGCCTCTGACTTTGTGGGTCTCGGCTTTGCTGACCCTCAGTTTGCTCAGGCGCTTCAAGAGGTGGAGGACGAGGCTGCTGATCCTGCTGAGACTGCAACTCTGGGAGGGACCGAGGTCGGAGGGGCAGACCATACTGATGAAGTGGCCGAGGTGACTAATGCTGATCAAGACAATCAGGCCGAGGCTGTTAATGTCCCCCCCCCCCCCCCAAACCTTTAGGATTTGTAACTTGTAACTCGTAACTTGTAACACCCTGGTACTTTCTATTCAAGGAATATTTATTACTTCTTTGTATTTCAACCTCTGAATGCTATATGATCTCTTTTATTATTTTGTTGTAGTGATGTCTTGTTTATACTCAGTCAATAATTCTGACCTCAGACCTCTTCACCACTGAATTGTTATTAGGCTCTGAGGTCATTACCTAAGATGCTATTCTCATAACCAACTTCACCAAATTAATGATGTTAAGGGTCTGAGGTCATCTACTAAGGTGTCTGAGCTCAGACCTCGTCACCACCGAGTGATGTTATGAAGGTCTGAGGTCGTCACCTAAGACGTTATCCTCATAATTAATATCACCAAATTAATGATGTTAAGGGTCTGAGGTCATCTACTAAGGTGTTTGAGCTCAGACCTCATCACCACCGAGTGATGTTATGAAGGTCTGAGGTCGTCACCTAAGACGTTATCCTCATAATTAATTTCACCAAACTAATGATGTTAAGGGTCCGAGGTCATCTACTAAGGTGTCTGAGCTCAAACCTCTTCACCACCGAGTGATGTTATGAAGGTCTGAGGTCATCACCTAAGATGTTATCCTCATAATTAATCTCACCAAATTAATGATGTTAAGGGTCTGAGGTCATCTACTAAGGTGTCTGAGCTCAGACCTCGTCACCATCGAGTGATGTTATGAAGGTCTGAGGTCATCACCTAAGACGTTATCCTCATAATTAATTTCACCAAACTAATGATGTTAAGGGTCTGAGGTCATCTACTAAGGTGTCTGAGCTTAGACCTCGTCACCACCGAGTGATGTTATGAAGGTCTAAGGTGATCACCTAAGATGTTATCCTCATAATTTCTGATGTAAAAATGGAATAAGAGCTGTCGTAGGAACTGATCTTTTTATTAATAACCTCTTCTCAATAAGATGGTACATTTACATAAAATTCTACGCAACATCATATGTAATATCTCTTTAGGTGGTCAACATTCCATGGGTTAGTGAAAGGTTCTCCTTCTAGGTTTTCTAGCCTGTAAGTTCTAGGCACAACCTCTTCTGTTACTTTGTAGGGGCCATGCCAGTTTGGGTGTAGCTTATTTGCCTTTTGTAGGGTCTTCTTTAGCACTAGGTCTCCCACTGCAATGGGTCTTGACTTCACCCTTTGGTTGTAGAATTTCGCTGCCCGCTGCTGGTAGGATGCTTTTCTGACCTCTGCGTCTTCTCTTCTTTCTTTGATAAGATCCAGGTCTAGCCTCCTCTCTTCTGCATTGCTATCTGGGTCGTAGGTCTGAATCCGATGAGTTAATAGCCCTACTTCCGTTGGTATGACGGCCTCTGAGCCATGTTCCAGCATGAATGGAGTTTCTCCTATTGGTGTCCTTGCCGTGGTTCTGTATGCCTATAACACAGCGTATACCTCTTCTGTCCATCTCCCCTTTGCATCTTCTAACCTCTTCTTGATTCTGTCCAAGATGGTTCTGTTTGTGACCTCGGTCTGGCCATTTGCCTGAGGTCGATCAAGAGATGAGAAGAACTGTTTAATCCCCACTCTTAGGCAATACTTTTCTAAGGAGGAGTTCTTGAACTGGGTCCCATTATCCGAGATGAGAGTGTTTGGGAGGCCATATCTGCATATGATGTTCCTCCAAATAAACTGGAAGGTCTTCTGCTCTGTAATTGTTATCATCGGTTCTGCCTCCACCCACTTTGAAAAGTAGTCAATGGCAACTATCAAGAATCTATAGTTATTGATAGCTCTTGGCAAAGGTCCTACCAAGTCAATTCCCCATACCACAAATGGCCATGGAGAAGAGATTGACGTCATAGGCTGATGGGGTTGATGAGGGATAGTGGCGAACCTTTGACATTTGCCGCACCTCTTCACATAGTCTGCAGCGTCCTTAGACAAGGTAGGCCACCAGTATCCCTGAGTGATGATCCTCTTGGCTAAGAGCCTTCCCCCTATGTGGCTAGAGCAAGAACCCTCATGAATCTCCTGTAAGACCCGGGGTACTTCCATGGGATGCACACATCTGAGGAGAGGCAATAGAAACCCCTTTTTGTACAAGACGTCTCCTATTATTGAGATCTTTGTAGCCCTTTATCTCAACTTTCTCCTTTCTAGCTTGGACTCAGGCAGCTCTCCCTCTCTTAGGTATCTGACGAGCGGGTCAATCCATGAGTCTCCTAGGTTCACATTATGACAAGGGCTACATACCTCGTCCTCCTCGATGATTGCCTTTCCCAAGACCTCGATTGGAATGGTCCTTCCCATATCTGTCTTTACTGTTGAGGCCAGCCTTGCCAATGCATCAGCGTGATTGTTGCTCAGTCGAGGCACTCTCTTCAGTTTTGCTTCTTCAAAATATTCTAACAACCTTCTTACCTTCTTTAAGTACTTAGCCATCCTTTCGTCTTTGGATCGTATACCCCCAATACTTGATTGACAACCAACCTTGAGTCGCTATGGAGTAGGAGTCGTTTTACTCGAAGAGTTGTTGCCAATAAGAGACCTGCTATCATGGCCTTATACTCGGACTCATTGTTTGAGGCCTGGAAGTTGAATCTCAAGGCGTATTCAATGTTGGCGCCATCTGGAGCCGAGAGTATTAGTCCCGCCCCGCTTCCACTATCACAGGAAGAGCCATCAATGAAGAGGTTCCAGACGTCTGTATCTGATGAGAAGACCCCTTCTCTCATAACCCCCTTCTTGAAGAGGTATCGATCCTCTTCGTTCTCTTCTATTCCGCTCCGGGTTTTACCTGAGATGACCTCTTCCTGATCTCGAAAGACGTTTGGTGCCGTCTCTTCCAAATCTCGGAAGACACTACGGTTCGTCTCTTTGTCGTCATCTAATCCTTTCTCTGTCTCGACCTCTTCCAAACTTCTACCGGCCTCTTCCCAGGTGAATTCTATGACAAAGTCTGTGAGGGCCTGCCCCTTGATGGCTGTCCTAGGCTGGTAGGTAAGATCATATTCTCCTAGTTTGATTGCCCAGGTCATCAATCTTCCGGACTTCTCAGGTTTGTGCAGAACCTGCTTTAGTGGGGAGTCAGTGAGGACTACCATGGAGTGAGCTTAGAAGTAAGGCTTCATTTTCTTTGAGGCATGTATTAGGGCATAATCCAACTTCTCCATTCAGGGATAATTTTGTTCAGACCCTTGAAGGGCCTTACTGTTGAAGTACACAGGCCTCTGGATCCCATCCTCTTCCCGTATGATGGCCGCACCGATGGTTGATTCAGAGACTGCCAGATACACAAACAACCTTTCCCCCGTGATGGGTCGAGACAGCAACAAGGGAGACCCTAAGTAGGACTTGAGTTGGTTGAAGGCTTTTTCACACTCTTCGTCCCATTGGAAGGCCTTTCTTATAACTTTAAAGAATGGAAGACACTTGTCCGTTGCCCTAGAAACAAACCTGTTAAGGGCAGCCACTCTTACCGTAAGTCTCTGGACATCCTTGATACTCCTAGGAGTCTTCATGTCGAGTAATGCCTTGATTTTCTCAGGGTTCGCTTCAATCCCCCTCTGATTAACGATGAATCCCAGGAACTTCCCAGCTCCTACTCTGAAGACACACTTTGTTGGGTTGAGTTTCATTCTGTACGAGTCCATGACATCGAAGGTCTTCTCAAGGTCCGCTACGTGAGTACATGCTTTCAGGCTCTTCGTTAGCATATTGTCTACATATACCTCCATGGTCTTACCTATTTTCTCTTCGAAAATCTTATTGATAAGACATTGATACGTTTCCCTCGCATTTTTCAGACCGATGGGCATCACCTTGTAGCAGTAAGTCCATTTGTCAGTAATGAAGGCTGTCTTCTCAGAGTCTTTGGCATCCATGAAGATTTGGTTATAGCCTGAATAAGTGTCCATGAAGCTCATGAGCTCGTACCCTACCGTTGCGTCCACCATCTGGTCTATCCTAGGTAAGGTATAGTTATCTTTCGGGCAACACCTGTTCAGGTCAGTGAAATCTACACACATTTGCCACTTCCCATTGGCCTTAGGCATGATGACTGCATTTGAGAGCCACTCCGGATAGGTAACCTCTCTTATGAACTCGGCCTCTTCTAACTTTTTTACCTCTTCCCGGATGACGTCTTACTTCTCTCTGGAGTAGACTCTTCGTCTCTGCTTGATTGGCTTGGCATCTCTGTCCACGTTGAGCTTGTGGCTCATGACCTTAGGTTCGATGCCAGGCATGTCTGCGTGACTCCATGCGAAGACACTCTGTATCCTCCTGAGGAAGTTTATCATCTCTTCCTTGATTCCTAGATCTAGGGCCTTACCGACCTGGACGGTTTTTTTCGGCTCGTCCTCATTGAGGACGATGGATTCTACCTCTTCCGTGGCCTCACCCTTCTTTAATTTTGTTTCGTCTCTTGGGTCAAGAGTGTCAATGCTGTAAGTGGTGGTTGCTCTCTTATGGGCTTCTCTCTCTTCGGCCGAGTTGAAGTAACACTCTCGCGCCGTGGTCTGGTCCCCTTGCACTTCCCCTACTCCATAAGGAGTCGGGAATTTTAGCATCTGATGGACCGTCGACGGCACAGCTTCAAACTCTTTAAGGGCCACCCTTCCTATGATGAGGTTATAGGCCGAGAAGACGTTTTCGTCCATAACGAAAAAGTTTATCTTCTTGGTCAGCCTCCTAGGCCACTTATCCCCCATCCTTACATCCATCTCATACATGCCCAATGGGTGGACCTTTTCGCCACTGAAACCTATCAATGGGTGATGATAGGGCACCAAACTTGCTCTGCTAAGACCCAGGCTCTTGAAGCAAGGCCAGAACATCACATCTGTTGAGCTTCCCCTGTCTATGAGGATCCTCCATACCTCTCACCCATACACCCTTGTTGTTATGACCAAAGGGTCATCATGGGGGGCTAAGATACCCTTGAAGTCGAGTATGGAGAACCCCACTACGAGGGTGTCCATGTCTACCTTCTTCCTCTTCTGCACTGCATCAGAAGACGTTAGATTCATAACTTTGATCTTGGCCAATGACCTGGCCTCTGCTACATGAGCCTTCCTATCGGCTACCTCAGAGCCACCTCCTGTAAATCCCCCACATATGGTGCTAATACCAAAGGAGATCATACCGACCCTCTTCACCGGGGTGTTGTCATGCTTTGGCGAAAGATCTGGGTCATCTTCATCATCTCCTTCTGAATCATCGTCCCTTCTAGCCGGGACATTGCCACGACATCTGTCATTAATTCTTTTCTTAGGGTCATCTCTTCCACCCTTTGGAGCCTTACCATCCACATACTTCCTCAGCTTTTCAGATTTCAGCATCTTCTCAATCTCATCCTTTAAAGCGAAGCATCTATCTGTGACATGGCCATGATCCTGATGGAACTCGCACCATAGGTTTTTGTTACTCTTATGTGGCGGGGCCTTCAGTTTCTCTGGCCACCTCAAAGTCCGATCAGTCTTAATCTCATTGAGGATGTGCTCACAGCTCACAGTCAGAGGAGTGTAATGAGCGAACTTGTCATCTCCTGACCTCTTCTTCCCCTCTTTCTTACCTTGGGACTTTCCCGTGCCACCGTGGTTCTCCTCCTCACACTTGGCGGCCATTGCCTCTTCCGCATTCATCACTTTCCCTGCGATTGCCAGCAGCTCCTCCATAGACCTAGGGGGTCTTCCGCCAGTTTCCACAATAGCTTCCCCTTCTGGAGGCCTCCTATAAGGGCGGTCATGGCTATGCTCTCTTCATAATCTTCCACCTCCAATTTCTCTTTGTTAAATCTTGCTATGTAGTCTCTTAGGCTCTCACCCTTGGCCTGTTTAACATACAAGAGGTGGGTAGTCTTCTTTTGAGGTCTTACCCCAAAGCAGAAGTTGTGGATGAACTGCTCAGCCAAGACTTTGAAGTTCTCAATTGAGTTCTTCGGAAGGGAGGTGAACCAACTGTACGCTGCCCCTGTCAAGGTCCATGAGAAGGCCCTACTCTTCATCTCATCGGGTATCGAGTAAATGTCTGCTGCCGACTGGTACATCTCGATATGGTGTACAGGGTTAGTGCTGCCATCATACTTGGGAGTCACTGTAGGAGGCTTGAACTTGGCTGGGGTTGGGAACCCCACTATCCTAGCCACAAATGGGGAGCCCTCTAAGTAACCCCTTTTTAATGGGTCCCTGCTTTTAATGAGATCTCCTATCTTCTCCTTAAGGCGTTGGATAGAATCATTCCAGGGTCTTCTGTCATCAACTTGGCCGAGGTTATCCCCTGCCACCTCCCTGCGATGGACAGAGGGTTCCCCAACCGCGACACATTGGCTATTGACCTCTTCCTGTTCCCTGCCTCTTCTTTCACAGGGTCGGCCTTGGTTTGGCCGACCCTGCTGCGCTCCTTGACCTCGACAACCTCTGTCTTAGGTCATTCACCGGGCCCAGTCTCTCGAAGGCCGACCCTCTGCTCAACCTATCAAAGGCCGACCCTCTTTGTTGGGCCTCTTCACCTCTTCGGCCGACACATCCTTGACTCTGCCTAAGAGGTCGTATAGTGTTATTTGACACCTCATACGGCTCCCAGTAGTCTTCTGGGGCTTCTTCAGCTTCTAGGTCATCATACCTGTCCTCTGGGCAAGGGTTTCCCTGCCTCCCCAGGCGCAAGCGCCTAGGGTCAGCAACTTCCCTTCTCCGCTGGGGTGCAGGCTGGTCCTTCATTGGCGCCTGGGGTGGTCCCCTGGCGTCAGGATGAGGCTGAACTGCCGCCGGAGTGATCATGTCCGGTGCGACTCCAGGTGGCCTCATCATAGTTTGACTGAGCTGAGCAAATTGCTCCTTCATGGCTTGTTGTGTTGCAGCTAAAGATTTCAAGGCCGCTGCTACCTCCGCCATTTCGGACTGGGGGGGCGCCTGACTGGAGCTAGGCCCTCCACCCTCGGGCGGCGGAAGAGGCGGTGGTAAGTCTGGTTCCATATGTTAACACTATAGAGCTTGAGTAGAAAATGAGCTTAGCACCTCACAGGATGTCTTTCAATGGTGAAACAACTCCACGCTAGGGGGAGGCCTGGTTCACCACCAGAGTCTCCGGTGACGTTAAGCAGAAAAAGAGGAAGGGATAGTTTCTCGTTCCCACAAACGGCGCCAAAATGATGATGCTGAAACTAGCACCACCAGATAAGGTGTTTTCAAGCCCAATCTTAGAACAACAATGGCAGCATAGTTATGTAAAAGGTAAGAGAATGAGATGAGGAGAAGAGGAGAGAGCACCAGGATACAAGTGGTTCAGCCTAAATTGGCCTACATCGACTGTGTGTGTGTGTGTGTGAATAACCTCACTGCAACAAGGCACTAACGACCATGGATACAATCTCTCAAGCTTTCTCTCTCTACTGTGTATCTAGATAGAGTTTCAGCTAGGGTTGGATATTTGGTCCTTTTGCAAGGTAGAGGATGACCTCTATATATACAGTACTTAGGGGGTGTAGTGTACCCCCATGCATGTAATATGCATATGTGTGTTAGCCTCACCAATAGGGGGAATCCACCTGTCACTGTCACATGTAAGGAATGATGATGAAATATTCTCCCCACGTGTGGAGAATAATCTTGTTACAACTGATTTGTGCCCATGTGTCCTTATCCAAATGTCAACAGATGCTCGGCCGCCATATTGGTGCATGACCTCGGCCTGGGAGAGGCTGAGCTGTAAAGGCTTGATATTCATTCAATTCGAGATGTGCCATAGGGAGTCTCGTCCTGATCTCAGCTGAGACATTATGCTGGGGTCGGCCCCAGCCGAGGTTGGACTGATTTCATGTTGAAGATTACCAAGGCTTCTTGTCATCTCGGCCTACACTCGGCCGAGGTTGCCATACCCAGGTATATCAGAATGCTGTTGATGCCCGTGATGCGCGTAGTGTCCATTGGAAATGTAGGTGATAGTGTCGGCGTGGGCCGACCTTACTAAGGCCGAGGGCTGATATCATGGGCCCATGGCTTATCCTGGGTCGATCAATATCTCGGCCATTACCTCGGCCGAGGTTGGTATCTCTAGGCAGAGGTCACACTTGGGGCATATCAATAATTTATGGATTTTATGAGGGTAAAATGATTTTCGATGTGTGTTATATTTACTTTTGGGATTAAGCGAATGAGTCGAAGCATTTTAATTATATGTCGCAGTTGTGTAAAGCGACAAAGGATAATATTTTAAGTGGAAAACCCGTATTAAGATATGTTGGGTTAAATTAGTGAATTATAGTTAAGTACCTCAGATGGATATTTCGAGTGTGCGGTTGGTTTTGGAATTGCCGAGATAGTCGAAATAGAGTATCCCGGAGTAGTGTTTGGATTCTGGGAATTTTTGGACTAATAGGGACTCGTAATTGAGTAAACGGGTCATTTATAGGTTTAATAAGGGATAAACCCTTCTCTTTCCTATAAAAGACAAGAGAGAGTGATAGAAAGGAAAGAAAAAGAGAGATAAGAAGAAGAGAAGAAAGAAAGAGTGAAAGGAAGGGAGAAAGAGGAAGAAAAAAGGAGATTCCGGCCAAACTCCGCGGGATTCGACTCGAGGTCATCGGATTTTATACACGAGGCAAGTGTTTACTTGCTTATTTCTTTCAAAGCATAAATCTCATATTTTAGTTTGTATATAAAACCATATATATTTTTGGGGTGGGTTTTTCGTGAACCAAAACGAATTTTTCGGAAGTTTAACGGATAATATTCGATTCTAGGGACTTAGAAATTTATCAAAATTAATTGTTGATTTTGGGTTCTAGGATGATTAGAACCAATTTACCTTGCATAAAATTAGTTGTTTGTGGTTAGATATGGTTGGGAGAAGGAGTAAAAAGCTTGAGGGTATTTTAATGGCCGAAACAGGAGCTGGAGAAGAAGCTGCCTTGTTTGATCGATTGATCGACGACCAAGGGTCGATCGATCGATCCTACAGATATTTTGGCAATTTTGGCTTATGTTGTGTATATGGGATAAATTTTCAAATAAATGATTTTTATCTTGTTCATTTGAGGATATACAAACCTAATTAGGGTAAATTATTCCTAGCCATTTAAGGGAGTTAAGTGGGGTTAGGAAGGGGAAAAATGGTGTGTCGCTAAAAGTATATTTTCGAGGAAAATAAATAAATTGAGGAATTAAATATTTTGGGTTCCTAAAGGTAGTATGAGGACTTCTAAATTATTATTTGAGTGAAGTATAAACCTTGTGTTAGTGGGGAATGGAATCCATGACTTAGTTATTTAAGGGTGTTTAGGACGAGTAACACTCGAGTTGGTATTTTCGGTGGGCGATTATATATATATAATTGTGCGCGTAGAAAACGTAATTATATACCGATTATGATTGAGTAAATCCCACGAGGCGACAAGGATGGAATTTGGGATATAGGCTTAGGATGATTGGGCGGTTATCCGATACGTCTATTGACGACTGTTAGTATAGGTAACGCAATACCTATGGGACTCAAATAAGTTGGAGAATATATATAAATACTTAAATGTGATTAAGGTGTGAGTCATATTTCAAGTGAGAGAATACTTATCGGTTTAGTATTTTAAGTTTGTGAATACTTATATACTATTACGAATGGGAACATTCGGGATTATTGGATATCGCTATGAGAGTTTGGCAATTATAGCCATATATATATATATATATATATATATATAGGGAAGCGATATTTTAAATATATACGAAAGTGGTTAAATTATATATATGTGATGTTATGAATAAATATATATATCTGTGTGTAAATGGTATATTTTTGTGAAGAATACCCCATCTAATGCTATCATGGGAAGTTGCACGATATGGGTGAGGCCCCTGGCTTGAGGAGCAGGAAGCGTATAGTCCCTAGGTCATAGCGTCCATTTTATATTGTGTGATTTTTATTAGGGGTGAGATGTGGTGGGTATATTTCGTCTGTTTTTCGTGGAGGAACTATGACCGCTTCCCATACGTTGTGATTTGTTTTTTTACCTACTCGGTGTGAGAGTTCGACCGCTGATACCCAGGATGGTATATGAGTAATTCCCTGGAATATGATAGCATTGAGAGACCGCATCCTCGAGTTATAGATCGGTAGGATGGGTATTATACTTATTGTCTATAGTATATTGCCTATACATGAGGACAAGATATCATACATCTCTAACTAGTGTAAAGAGAAAAATGAATAAGAATTTATTCTCATTTTGGGAGATTTTATCCAGACTTAAAATTGTGATTTGTATATTAAAGTGAGTATTTTATGCTTAGATTTATATGAGTATATATATGCCTTATGTGCTGAGGGTCTAATGGCTCTCGATGGTCAACATTGCTAGGTAGTAGTGTATCGGGGGGGGGGGGGGTCCTTGTTTGGATTTTGCTTCGAGAGACACCCCCACGCACGAACGTAGATCAATGTTGGGAATAGGGAGAAGTTTAGCCCTTAGTACTTGGGTTAATTAGGATTTTAAGAGATTGGGTGTTATCGTTTAGTTTCGTAGGGTAGATTAACTAGGTTGTTAAAACAATGTGATAGGTGTGCACTATTAGAAGAGGGGTGAGGGGTATCTCATGGGAGTGCGATACCAGTTTAAAAATGAGATATAACATATTTTAAAATATTGTATTTATGCACTTGCAAAATATTTTCACAACTCGGGCTCTAACCCATTTATCTATTTTCCCTCTTTTGCTCTCTCTCTCTCTCTCTCTCTCTCTATATATATATATATATATATATATATATATATATAGGTGTCCAGACATAGGGACGCCTGGATGATGATTACTTCGTGTCAGACGTTTGCTGTAGCAGCTGTGGATGCATGCAGGTTTCTTGTAGACGCTTCCATCCTTGAGATCTAGATAGGAGGTACGGTAAAAACATTCGGGCTAATAGCCCAACTATATTTATTTACTCTTTTACCGCCTTTTAGTGTGACATTCGATTGGATTGTATTATATTAAACCGAGTGTTCGGTTATTTTATTTCAGTTCAGTTTTGTATATATAAACTGTGTGACTGTTTTACTTCGTTGGTTTGATTAAAAAGATTAGCATATTAAAATTTTGACGCCAGCCCAATAGTTATTAGTAATTAAATTGGTTTTCGACAGTGATGCTGAGAATGAACCTTATGAGACTCCTGTTTTAATTTGGTATAGGATTGATCACCCAGTATTTAATTAGGCGGGGTGTCACAACCTCCCCCTCATGAGCTATCTATCATAACTCTGCCGACCCATGTAGTAGTACCATGGGTTATCCATAGAGTACTCCTTTGGATTATAAAAGTCGAGGAACTCCGCAACAATTATGTCCCTTTCAAATTTCTTCCTCTAAAATAGTAGGGAAGAAATGATGGATGAGAAGAGTATGCGCTTGCATTCAAATGAGAAAATTATATATTAAACACCTTTTAACACAAATAAACCCTAAACATGCAAATAGGTGTGATTGAAACAATATGAACTAAGCAAGAACATTCAAACACATGCTTCTGAGGAAAAATCCCCCAAAGGGGCAAAACCATTTATTTTCATTATAACTTTGTAACATACAAATTCGGATTACAATGAAAAATACTGGTGACTAAGAATTACCCTCAGGTATCGGATTCTGTAGTCGGCGACTGGAGTTATCCCTTTCCAGTAGGGTTGCAATGAAGAAGAAGAACGGTCTTCTCCAAAATTGTATGAATAGCAAAAGTGCGTTCCTGGGTTGCAAAGTGATTCACAAGTGTTTGGAAATTTCTGTGAATCAAAATTCTAGAGTCTTAATACTCAATAGCTGAAGACTTATAGTTTTTTGTACTCTGAAAATCGTGTATGGAAGTCTTGGAAAACCACTTCCCGTAGTGGGTTTATAAAGGAAACGTTTAGCCTAGAAAATCTGACCACGATCTGCTGAAGATTATCCCAGGCGGACCGGTCCGGGTCTGAGGCGGATCGGTCCGAGGGGGGGCGGATCGGTTCTTTTTTTATTTGGCATTTTTGGTTCTCTATCGATCCGGGGTATACTGGCTTTCAACAAGCGGATCGGTCCGGGTCTGAGGCGGACCAGTCCGGGCTTGTCAGACTTTGATTCCTCTTCTTCTTTTGATATTCGGATCCGTTGTTGATTGTATGATTCTTGAATTTCTTCAACTGTGTAACGGCGTACGACATAACAAATTGATAATGGACAAAAATTTCCTTACAAATCTCCCCCTATTTCTATGCCGGTACAAACATAAAAACATCCGAATTATCAAGTATAAAATTGCCTATACCAATCTACCCTTCCATGAACCCAAAACTGAGAAGGTACAATTGAATAAGACTTCATCATTAGTTCTTCAACTCTTCAGGAATCGTCAACGCTTTTCTCATTAGGGTGTGCAATTCAATGTTAATCCATGTAGTACCTACACACATGAGAAAAAGCAAAATACCAAGTGACGTATCGAGTTTGAAATGAGATATCAAATGAAGAAAGCATTTTGTATCAAATCTCAAAAACACAAAACTCCCCCAAAATATGATAATTCTTTAATCTCCCCCTTTTTATGATGTCCCCAAATAGACAAATGAGAGAAATAAATCAAATAAGCAAGTGCGGGGTGTCACTCGGATAAAAGCACACCATGAATGAACACAAAGCAACCAAGTCGATGATAGCGTTAATGAATGGGTGTGATCAAATTCTATAGGAAAATCAATGCAAACAAACATGACATATGTGCACGATGAATATCGGATACTCCTACCGAATGAACTCAAATGCTTCCTTTGGTGTAAGAAATGGAAATATAAGATATTGACTCAATAAAATCAACAAATCAAAGCTCAAAGTGATTTACACACCAATAATGTCCAAAACTATTTCATGCTTTTTCAGGACTTTCAAGGAAGTGCAAACCCGTTTATATTCTCCAACCAAACTCCCTCGAATTTATATTTTGAATAGAGGTAATCTAAATTCTCAAACTTTGGAGAATTGATGGTGAAACCTAAATGGCCCATATTTGGCATGAATTGCTTTTTACTGCCTTTAAATTTTTTCGGGCTCTTTTAACCTCTTTGGACCTCGGATATTAAAATTCCTCCATTTTTTAGGTCCTTTTTAACGGTGGCTTTTGCGCAAAGGAAAGATGATTACCTTTCGCAGCCCCTCCCCGTTCTTAAATAATCACTCAGTCTCACAAAAATGGTTTTTACATGCATTCCAATCTTGTCAAGTTTTATCGCAGATTGCAAGTTGTATAGACAAAATTGAGATGGAAACAATCAAGCCAATATGAGATAGACAAGTGCAATAATCAATATAGCCGTGCATGTGTGCAATAAAGGATATAGGAGTCAAACATGTAGGAAGATATCACTAATTACATCTCAAAGACTCCAAACAATGTAAATCACATGGATGAAATGATGTAGCCTCTCAAATCTCTATCAAACAGTCACATGGATATATGGAATGAAGTTGTGACTTGGCTATCTTAAATGCTCATCCTTAAAAGGAGCAAAAACAGAAATCTTTTTGGATTTTTCAAAAATATTATCAAAATAAAATCTTTTTGTTCTTTTCTTAAATTTTTTTTTTAAAGGAAAATCTTTTTGTATTTTTCAAAAGAAATATAAAAAGAAAAAAGAATAAATAAATAGCTGTACAACTAAGCAATGGTACATATAAAACAGACTAGCAATAGGAAGCATATGATATGAACATGAATAAGCATCCTATTCTAGACATAGACCAACCCCTCAGTCAACTTTGCAAATCCCCAAAGACTTCCTAAGACTCTCAAATCTAAGGGAATCTAAAGGTTTCGTGAAAATGTCGGCTAACTGACGGTCGGTGGGAACGAAACTCAGGGATACGACTTTCTCCTCAACTAGCTGTCGTATAAAGTGCTCACGTATCCTGATGTGCTTGGTGCGCAAATGCTGAACTGGATTGCGGGATATGTGTATCGCGCTCGTGTTGTCACAGGAAATGGTCATGGTGTCCTATGAAATCTCATAATCCTCCAGCATTTGCTTCATCCACAAGAGTTGTGTGCAACAACTCCCGGCGGTTATGTACTCAGTCTCCGCAGTGGACAAAGAGATGAAATTTTGCTTCTTGCTCAGCCAGGAGACAAGAGTAGAACCAAAATAGAAACACCCACGAGAAGTGCTCCTACAATCATCTACATCCCCGGCCCAATCGGCATCTGAATAGGCGGAGAAACGGTCATCAGTATCAAAGGAATACCAAATATCGTATCAGAGAGTCCCACTTACGTATTTAATAATACGTTTTAGAGCAAATAAGTGTGACTCTTTCAGGGATGCCTGATATCGCGCACAGACTCCAACACTAAAGGCGATGTCGGGACGACTGGCAGTCAAGTAGAGAAGACTACCTATCATACTCCGATATAAGGTTTGCTCTACGTCCTTGCTTAAAGTGTCCTTACTAAGCTTGGTAGTGGTACTCATAGGTGTACGTGCATGCTTAGCGGAGTCTAAACCAAATTTCTTCAGTAGGTCTCTAGCATACTTGGATTGGGAGATGAACATCCCATCCTCTAGCTGAAGAACTTGGAGACCAAGGAAGAAAGTAAGCTCACCAACCATGCTCATCTCAAACTCACTTTTCATCTCCTCTTCAAAGTGATGAGCATGTGGATCCAAAGACTATGTCGTCCACATAGACCCGGGCAACCAAAATTGCACCATCATCTCTCCTGACGAACAACGTCATATCAACTCCCCCTCTCTTGAAGCCACGGGCTAAGAGATATGAAGTAAGCCTCTCGTACCAAGCACGGGGTGCTTGCTTCAAACCATACAAGGCTTTACTCAGATAGTAGACATGATCCGGGTGCTGTGGGTCTTCAAACCCTTTTGGTTGTTCCACGTAAACCTCCTCCTGTAGAATGCCATTCAGAAAGGCACTATTGACATCCATCTGATATAACTTGAAGCGCAAGTGATATGCGATGGTGAGCAGAAGACGAACGGACTCAAGCCTCACAACAGGAGCAAATGTCTCCCCAAAGTCTACACCCTTTATCTTTGTGTAGCCTTGAGCGACCAACCTAGCCTTATTTATGATTATGGTACCATTTTCATCCATTTTATTCTTAAAAATCCACCGGGTACCTATCACATTAGTCTCACTAGGTCGGGGGACTAGTTCCCAGACATTATTCTTTTTAAACTGAAGCAACTCATCCTGCATAGCAGATATCCAGTGTTCATCCTTGAGTTCTTCTTTATGATTCTTGGGCTCGACTTTGGACGTGTAGAAAAGATGGCTAACAACGTTCTCTAGCTGAGCATGAGTCTTGACCCCAAGAGTGGGATCACCAACAATGGCAGAAGGGTCATGACTCTTGCGAACCCATGCGGGTGTGTCCCCTAGCACAGGAGTAGGGTCCACAGAGTGTGAGAGAGGAACAAGTAAATTACAGTCAGAACAATCCTCATCCTCACACTGAAGGTTAGGATCAATAACCGTCGGAGGTTCGTCATCTTTCACGGTGACATTTATTGATTCCATGACCTTATAGATCTTCAGGTTAAAAACTCGGTATGCTCTACTAGTCGATGAATATCCTAGCAATATTACCTCATCGCTCCGGGAGTCAAACTTTTCTAATTGCTCTCTATCCCGTAGGATGTAGCATTTACTCCCAAAGACACGAAAATATGCAAGGTTGGGCTTCTTTCCAGTCCACAACTCATAAGGTGTCTGAAGTGTGTGTGGATGTAGATAAACCCTATTCACCGTGTGGCCTGCAGTAGACACTGCCTCTGACCAAAATCTCCTATAAACTTTACGACCTAGAAGCATAGATCTAGCCATTTCCTGGATCGTTCTATTCTTTCTCTCAACAATTCCATTTTGATGAGGAGTCTTCACAGCAGAAAACTCATGTTTGAACCCGAGGCTATCACAGTAAAGATCTACCTTTGCTTCTGTGAATTCAGTGCCATTGTCACTACGCATCCTGTTAATAGTGACACCGTGTTAATTTTGCAGAACACGGCACTTGGTCGTTAAAAATTCTACAGCATCGGATTTCTCTCTCAAAAAACCTACAATGGAGTACCTGGAGAAATCATCTATCATCACGAGGATGTACCTCTTACCACCTAGACTCTCAGTACGAGTGGGACCCATAAGATCCATGTGAATCAACTCAAGAACACGAGAGGTGGTAATGGAATGCAACTTCCTATGGGGACTACAAATTTGTTTTCCCATCTGACAGGGTCCACAAACGGTCAAAGTTGACTTCCAAGAGATGGTAAGCCACGTACTAGGTTCTTTTTAGCTAAGCGGTTGAGATCTCTAAAGTTCATGTGACCTAGACGTTGGTTCCACAGATCCATAGGAGTGATCGTGGCTTTGTTGCAGACAAGTGAGGACGTGGGCTCAGTCCCATAGCAATTATCCTCGGTCCTCACCCCTTGCATCAAAAGTTTACCGGATTGATTATAGACTTTACACGCGTCACGATCAACTTTACTGCAAAGTCAGTGTCGCACAGTTGTCTAATGATGAGAAGGTTTGCATTCAAACCTTTGACGTACAAAACATTTTCTAGCTTAGGAAAACTTGGTAACTCAATAGTACCTCATCCTATAATGCTAGACTTGCTCCCATCTCCAAACGTGACTCTGCCTTCCTGACAATCCTCAAGAGATGTAAAAAATGAGGCATAACCTGTCATATGTCTGGAGCACCCACTGTCAAAATACCACTGTGAGGTATTATGTGCTTTGAGAGCAACATGAACAACAAAGGCCTTTTTATCTTTCTTAGGTACCCAAGAAGAGGTGACCTTTGGTTTGCCTTTATTATTGTTGGTTTTAGCTGGAATGTGAGAAGTATTCACTAATGGCAAAGACATCCCTCGGAATTCTTCCATTAAACTCTGGAACGTGGCAGCTAAGAACTCAACTCTCTCTCTCAGACTAGAAAACTCATCAGTATGACGTGGTGGTGCAGTAGTACGTCGTGTCCGACCCATGCTATATCAAAACTCCCTAAGGTGGCCATTTTTTTTGCAATAAGTATAAAAGAACACAGTCAAACGCGGACCTTGGTTTTCCTTTCTTGGTCGAACTCTCCTTTGAGGTTTTTACCGATGACCATAAGGAGTAGTAGTAAACTCAGGAACTGGTCCAGGTGCAATTTAAGAGGTGGAGCCACCATCATAACCAATTCCCTGCCTATAACCAAAACCTAAAGCGGGGCCGAGGAGCATCTTTCCCATCTTCCCAGATCTGTCCTCGATTTGTACCTTGACTTCCCATGCTTTCTCAAGATCATGAGTCAGCTGGGCAACAAGGGCTTCAAGTTTCTTTCGAGACTCCACGGAGGAATGGAGCTGACTCGTAAGACTAGCCACTTGTTTAGTCAAGTCCCCTCTCTCTTTCTCAAAAACACTCTCTCTCTCTTTAAACAAACTTTCTTTATCAACACAGGGAAATTCTCTCTCTCTCAGGTCGGTGCAGGTGGAGGACTCTCTCTCTCTTGCTTTTCTTAATTCTTCCTCTAAGCCCACTTTTTGTTTCGCTTTTTAGTTGTAAATGACTCAGAATATAACTCAGCGTAGGCGGGTTGAATATCACTCTCGCTCTCACTAGTGTCATCCTCCCCCTCACTCACATCGATCTCACTGTCGAGGTGTACCTGTGAAGCATCATCCTCATCATCGTGAGGAGAACTAGGAGTGCTCATATGACTGGCCATGAATGCGGTGAAGTTACACTCATGCGGTGACTCATCTCCTAAATCCACCGTCTTGACCTCACTGTTATCGCTAAGAGTAGCATTAAGGACAACTTTCCCTTTCTCTCTATTCAGACGGGTGGCGCACTCAAAGGCTCTATGACCTCTACCGTCGCACTCAAAGCATCTATCACTTTCTTTCTTATGAGGATTTTTGGAATCTTTTTCATTTTTCTTTTCAACCTTATTTTTCTCAAATTTTTTTTTATCTTTAAAATTTCCATTTTTCTTAAATTTGAGAATCCTCTTGAAATTTTTTGCAAAAACATCCAAATCATCTAAGTCAAAATCACACTCAGAATCTGACGTGTCAGTCTCTCTCTTTCTAGATGACTCTTCCCTCTTTCTAGCCGACCCCTCACTCTTTTTGTCTTTGGCATTAAGTGCAATTCCCTTATCTTTAGACCTAGCAGTTTTAGGGAACATATCAATTTCATAAGTTTGCAAATCTCCTATAAGTTCTTCCAATTTTAGCATATTTAAATTGCCCATAGAATTCAGCACAGTGACTTTAGAAATAAAACGCTTAAGCAAAGAACGAAGAATCTTTTTAACAACTCTGGCATTAGGAATATGTTCACCAAGATTAAAGCTAGTATTAACAATGTTAGAAAGTCTAGCTTAGAAATCATCAAAACATTCAGTCTCATGCATGGTGATGGTTTTAAATTGAGTTGTCAAATTTTGCAATTTAGACTCTTTCACAGCATTTGTTCCTTCATGGGTGAGTTGCAAAACATCCCATGCTTCCTTTGACGTGGTGCACGTCATGATACGTCAGAACTCATCGAGAGTGATGGAATCAAAAATAGCACTCAAACCTTTAGAGTTAAAAGAAGACCATCTAAATTCATCTTCAGTCCAAGAGGTGACAGGTTTTAGATTAGTCAAGTTTTCCATAGTGACAGAGGAAGGTGTCCACCCCCTTTCAACTAAAATCCAAACCCTTTCATATATGGCTTTTAAAGCCGACCTCATGCGTGCTTTCTAATAAGCATAATTTGTCCCGGCAAAAATAGGTAATTTATTATATGATTTCTCCATTTGAACACGCACTTTTTCAAAAATCATTTTTTTTTAGAAAAATGATATCTTAGAAAATTTTGCGGAAAATAGGAATACGCGATAGATTAGCATAACCCGCTCTGATACCAATTTGAAAACGTGAGTAGACAAATTGTATCAGAAAGTAAATCCTCAAAAAATCAGGATCACGCGATAAATTAGCGTGACCCGCTCTAATACCAATTTGACGACGTGAGAAGTTAAATTGTATCAAAAAAATAAATCCTAGAAAAAAATCAGGATCACGTGATAAATTAGCGCAACCCGCTCTGATACCAATTTGAGAAGAGTATGCGCTTGCGTTCAAATGAGAAAATCATATATTAAACACCTTTTAACTCAAACAAACCCTAAACATGCAACTAGGTGTGATTGAAACAATATGAACTAAGCAAGAACATTCAAACACATGCTTGTGAGGAAAAATCCCCCAAAGGGGCAAAACCATTTATTTTTATTATAACTTTGTAACATACAAATTCGGATTACAATGAAATATACAGGTGACTAAGAATTACCCTCAGGTATTGGATTCTGTTGTCGGCGGCTGGAGTTATCCCTTTCCAGTAGGGCTGCAATGAAGAAGAAGAACGGTCTTCTCCACAATGGTATGAACAACAAAAGTGCGTTCCTGGGTTGCAAAGTGATTCACAACTGTTTGGAAATTTGTTTGAATAAAAAACCTAGAGTCTTGGTACTCAATAAGTGAAGACTTAGAGTTTTTTGTACTCTGAAAATCGTGTATGGAAGTCTTGGAAAACCACTTCCCGTAGTGGGTTTATAAAGGAAACGTTTAGCCTAGAAAATCTGACCACGATCTGCTGAAGATTATCCCAGGCGGACCGGTCCGGGTCTGAGGCGGATCGGTCCGGGGGGGCGGATCGGTTCTTTTTTTATTTGGCATTTTCAGTTCTCTATCGATCCGGGGTATACTGACTTTCAACAAGTGGACCGATCCGGGTCTGAGGCGGATCGGTTCTTTTTCCAGGGTGGATCGGTCCGGTTTTGTCAGACTTTGATTCCTCTTCTTCTTCTTTTGATATTCGGATCCGTTGTTGATTGTATGATTCTTGAATTTCTTCAACTGTGTAACGGGGTACGACATAACAAATTGATAATGGACAAAAATGTCCTTACAATGGACCTTCAATCATTTAAATCAACTTGGGCTGGAGTGAAGTTTATAACTTTATATTTTTTCATCATTTGCTCTAGGACTGGAAGTCGCAACCCTAGAAAAAAAGCCTAGAGGGGAAGCATATGTAACACCCCGTAAATTTAAAGGTTATTATTTAAATTAATTCAAAATTTTGGGTAAAATAGAATTTTGGAATTTATTATTTTAGTACTTTAAAATGTTGAGTTTTAATATTGAAAAGTAGGATTTTAATCAAAATTAAAATTGGGGTTAAAATGGGAATTTATATTGGAAAAAATAGTTGTCATGGTTCTGGGTCGTGCCTAACGGGCAATTTTTTTTAGTTTAAATAGAATCCTATTAGCATTATAACTCCTAATCATTATATTTAAAACTAATATGTGGCTGGGTTCTTCAAATCACTTGTTCCACAACTCTTCCTCCAGAAGACTTCTTCAAAATATTTTCTTTCATCTACAAACCTTTGCCCATATTTTCCTCAAGGTTTAAACTCAAGATTTGTAAAGATTAACAGACGTCTCAAGAATGGATCTTTATCAACTTTTTGAGAAGAATACATCTTTGAAATCAAAATTCTCAATCAACTTTTATTCAGGCATGGATACTCTATTCTCTTCATTTAAATTTATGCATTTTAAGTGTCGCCTAAACCTTTAATGACATGTTTTTCGTAAAAAAAATTAGCAACTTAATTAGAAAAAGTGAAAACTAAATTTGGTACGGTTTTGATGAAATTTTTTAATATGAAAAAAGACTTAAAACCCTCGGGTGCGTAGGAGAGAGTAATGGGGTTTGGTTGTTATGGGTGTAGAATAACATGTAGAATTTTATAGGGTTTATTTTAAAGAAATCGGGACGTGTATATGATGAAAATTATGTAGTTAATAGAACGTGAAAATTTTGGTGTGTTTCATAACTTTGCATCTTGATTAATCTATAATGATTAAATGGAAGTAATTGCGTAAAGAATGACGACGATATTATTAATTGAATTAAATTAAATTGCGCCATCACGAATAAATTTGTGATATTGTTTATATTTATTGTTGGATTATGTGATTGATTGATATTTACATTTATCATCGCAAGTACAACGGGATTTTGGTATTATGGTCTCACCTATATTTTAGGATGCTTGCTAGGTACGAGACTAGTTGATAGGCCTTAGTTGTGATTTACACTTTTTAGGAATGGGACCAGTGAGTGTAGATTTTTACGGATGGGTGATTCTTGGGTGGGGGTGATTTTTATATCGTTTCGTCAATTCACTAGTCTAGGTATAAGAGTAGGAAGAGATTATTGATAGAAATTCATCGTATAATTAAGGAAGGACGTATTTATGTGTTGGGCGACCCTTAGGTATGGGACTAAGGGTGTTTATGAGGATCTCACATTAATAATATGGGTGGGGTAAATAAATATTTGAAGAGGAGAAAAATGAGAAATTTTCAATTAATACCTAAGATAATAAAAGCGGGTATTAAAATATATTGGCGTCGTTAATAATTGCAGGACCGGCTGTTTAAATGGGTTGGCTGGCTATTGCGACGTGTGGGTGTGTAGTGTCTGAATAATTGTAGGGTTGGCAGTTTAAACGGGTTTGCTGGCTATGAAGACATGTCATGCGTGGAACCTCGTACATAATTGCAGGGTTGACAGTTTAAAAGGACCGACTAGCTATGGCGAGGGGAGTGTGTGTCGTGTAGAACATTGGAAGTACCATGACCAAACAAATAAAATGAAATAGAGATGTAGGTGGAAGTCCCATATATGATATCAGTAAGGATGAAAATTAACAATTGGATTAACTTAAATTAAGTTAAATGAATGGATAATTGGACTTAGATGTTGAGATGGCATAAATGAGTATTTCTGGCATAGGTTGTTTATTTACTCACATCGTTATTAATTATCTGGTCTTAATATAAAATATTCTATTATGATGTTTATCATGTTTAATGTTAGTGTCTGGGTTCACGGACCCTAATTGGAGGGAGTAGCCGACATTCATGCTCGGGACTCTGACCTTGTGCGTTGACTAATATTTTAAGGTATTAGTGCTAGAGAAGCTGCATAGGAGTATTTGGAGATTTATCTTGGAGGTGCAGTTGGAGTATTTATTTTATGCTTAGAAGTGTAGTTTCATTTTTCATTCCTTCGCATTTATATTGAAACTCAGTTTATGAATTTAGTGGGCCATTCGGTTCCACATTTATTATGGTTTTTATTCAGATATTTCATTATGAATTCAGCTTATTGGAGATCATATTTACTTCGAGTTAGATGTTATTTGATTTTATCATGGTGATGGATTTTCAATCGCATTAGTGATTATAATTTATTGGGATTTATTTCATTATTATCTTATTTTTATTTTGCGCGTTCACGCTTCGTCAAATTTCGAGGACGAAATTCCTGTGCTAGTGGGGAAGTATGTAACACGTCGTAAATTTAAAAGGTATTATTTAAATTAATTCGGAATTTTGGGTGAAATAAAATTTTGAAATTTTTTAATTTTAGTAATTTAAAATTTTGAGTTTTAATATTAAAAAGTAGAATTTTAATCGAAATTAAAATCGGAGTTAAAATAGGAACTTATATCGGAAAAAAAATGGTTGTCACGATTCTGGGCTGTGACTAATGGGCAATTTTTTTTAGTTTAAATAGAATCCTATTAGCATTAGAACTCCTATTCATTATAAATTAAAACTAATCCGTGGTTGGGTTCTTCAAATCACTTTTTCCATAACTCTTCCTCTAGAAGACTTTTTCAAAATATTTTCCTTTCATATACAAACCTTTGCCCCAATTTTCTTCAAGGTTTCAACTCAAGATTTATCAAGATGACCTGGGTTTTCTCAAGATGCATTAAGAAAGGATATTTATCAACTTTTTGAGAAGAATACATCCTTAAAATCACAATTCTCAGTAAACTTTTATTCAGTCATGAATACTCTATTCTCTTCCTTTAGTATTATGCGTTTTAAGTGTCGCCTAAACCTTTAATGACATATTTTTCTTAAAAAAAATTAGCAACTTAATTAGAAAAAGTAAAAAATAAATTTGGTACTATTTTGATGAAATTTTGTAATATGGAATTAGACTTAAAACCCTCGGATGCATAGGAGAGAGTAGTGGGTTTTAGCTGTTATGGGTCTAGAATAGCATATAGAATTTTATGGGGTTTATTTTTATGAAATCGGGACGTGTATACGCATGAAAATTATGTAGTTAATAAAAGTGGACAATATGGGTGTGTTTAATAACTTTTCACGTTGATTAATCTATAATGATCAAATGGAAGTACTTGCATAAAGAATGACGACGGTAATATTAATTGAATTAAATTAAATTCTGCTATCACAAATAAATTTGTGATATTGTTTATAAGTGTTGTTGGATTATGTGATTGATTGATATTTATATTTATCATCATGGGTACGATGGAATTTTGGTAGTATGCTCTCACCTATATTTTAGGATGCTTGCTAGGTATGGGACTAGTAGATATGCCTTAGTTGCTATTTACGCTTTTTTAGGAATGGGACTAGTGAGTGTTGATTTTTAAGGATGAGTGATTCTGGAGTGGGTTGATTTTTATGTCGTTCCGTCAATTCTCTAGTCTAGGTATAAGACAAGGAAGAGATTATTGATAGAAATTCATCCTATAATTAAGGTAGGACGTATTTATGTGTTGGGGAACCCTTAATTATAGGACTAAGGGTGTTTTTTAGGATCTCACATCGATAATATGGGTGGGGTAAATAAATTTTTGAAGAGGAGAAAAATGAGAAATTGAGAAGTAATACCTAAGTTAATAAAAATGAGTATTAAAATATATTGGTGTCGTTAATAATTACAGGACCGATAGTTTAAACGGGCTGATTGGCTATTACGATGTGTGGGCGTGTGGCGTTTGAATAATTATAGGGTTGGCAGTTTAAATGGGTTGGATGGTTGTGAAGACATGTCATGCATGGAACCCCGTACATAATTGCAGGGTTGACAGTTTAAACAGACCGAATGACTATGACGAGGGGAGTGTGTGTGGTGTAGAACAGCGGGAGTACCACAACTAAACAATATGATATAGATGTAGGTGAAAGTCCCACATATGATATCAATGATTAACTGAAACTAAGTTCAATGAATGGATAATTGGACTTATATGTTGAGATGGCATAAATGAGTATTTCTGGCATAGGTTGTTTATTTACTCGCATCGTTATTAATTATCTTATCTTAATATAAAATAATCTATTATGATGTTTATCATGTATAATGCTATTGTCTGGGTTCATGAACCCTAATTAGAGGGAGTAGCTGGTATTCATGCTTGGGACCCTGCGTTGACTAACATTTTTCAGGTATTAGTGCTCGAGTAGCTGTATAGGAGTGCTTGGAGATTTTTCTTGGAGGTGCAGCTGGAGTATTTATTTTATGCTTAGTAGTTGAGTTTAGTTATCCATTCCTTCGCATTTATATTGATACTCAATTTATGGATTTGGTGGGCCATTCGGTTCCACAGTTGTTACGTTTTTTATTTAGATATTTCATTATGAATTCAGTTTATTGGATGTTATATTTACTTATTAGATATTATTGAAGATTATCATAGTGATGGATTTTCGATCGCATTGGTGATTCTTATTTATTGGGATTGATTTCACTATTATCATGTGGAATTAATTTTATATGTCTCATATTTGTCACATACTAAGAATGATATTTTATTTAGTTCTCAACCGGCATAGTTTTGGTGGCGGCCGACGCTAGAATTACGTGGGGTGTGACAGTAAACCTTGTTGTTAGGGATCGCAGAGCATGACCTAAGGTTCGCGGAGGGAATGGTAAGATATTTCCCTCAAGAAACTCATAGGTCTCAAACATCTGGGCTAACCATTCTTCATTCATTATACAAGGATGTTTGAGCACCATGGGATCCCTCACAAGTGCAGTGTTGCAGTTCGAGGGCCCACTCTCAGTATTCCTAGTTTAGGCATCAAGGACTTTAGTAGAAATCGCAAAAACACTCTCTATGGGCTTGATTATTGATTGAACATGTATCTTCATCAACTTAGTGAACTCCCTCCGTAGCCTCGATTTGATCCCTACAGTCAGAAGATCCTGCGATGTCAGAGTCTATGCACATGCAGTTTGGGCAGTCACTTGAAAATGCCCGTGCGTGTACCTAAGGATGATGAAATGATTTTTCCTTTTAAATTTTTTTTCCCAATTTTAATACGCACCAAGTTTATGAACCAATCTCAATTAAGTCCAATTTTATCTTGTTTAATCCTTAACATGCATCTAGGTGATTAAAACAAGTAAAATAAATTAAGTTCACAAAAGCAATGCCAGATGTACGAGGAAACCACTAAGGGAAAAAATCTCAGATGGCCCAAGCCAGACAATCACTATGATACGGTATTACAGAGGAAGACAAATAAACTTACATAACGACTCTATTACCATAAGCCTTGATGCACTTCTTCTCTTTAACTGCTCCTCCACAGTGCCTACGTAGAAATCCTTCCACGATACTTGTCCACAACACACAAGTCTACGTGCACCTCGGTGTCAACCTATGCATCTTCGATAATCGTCTACGATTAGGAACATGGCCTTTACTATTTCTTTACCTCAAAACTCCAAGAAAATAACTTGTTCAATATGGATGAACAAACTCTAATGGTGCAAACAAGATCCCTATAACATATGTGTATGAAATCTCAAATATTTTAAACAATAATGATGGTTTTAGCTTTGAATTCCTTAGAACAAGTGCAGAAAAATGAAACTATTTTATACTGTATTTTGGTTCTGCACACTTCAAAATTCTGAGGAAAACTCATCTTAAATAAAAAGGTTATGTCGGTGCATCGTTAGAATGATATCCCTTATGTCGTTTGAACGATGTGGCCTTGTCATTTGAACGACTTGCCCATGTTATTTTAACGACACTGAGATGTCATTTGAACGACAACAAACGTCATTTGATCCTTCTAAACGTAATCTACAGGACTCCAAACTGTGTTTATCTCAGAATAAACGAAGTTAAAACCTTTTCGAATCATTTTTAAGATTTTAAAATCATTTTTAATCAAAATACAATCCTTAAAACATTTTTCGGAGTCCCATAAACATTATGCATTCATACTTGAGAGTATCTCGGAATGAAATCTGATATGAGACGTGAAACGTGCAGCAATAAACTCGGCATGATCTATCTTGGAACCTTGGCCACTACGTCTTCTAAACACCATGTCATAGATTATGTGGGAATTGTGACAAGTAAAAATCTATTTATGGCTTAAGAAAGTTTTCTTCGAAACTAAGTCAATTACATAAAAATTGACACACTTGAAAATTGTCCTTACATCACTCATCTTACAGGGCCCACTTGTTTTCAATGGTTTGATGTGCAACAACACGGGAGGAGGAACACTAAAGTGTCTCTTCCAAAAGTCATCCCGTACTCCCAAGTATTCCAATGTATATGGCTACGACATGGACTTCTAAACGTAAAGGGGGATCCACATTTAGAGGGCCGCACACATTATGATTCAAATACATGAAGCCAAATATCAGGAGCAACTGTCTCATAAATAGAGGTTGCGGCATTATACAAAATTGGGTAAATGCAGAAAAATAGAAGTGGAAAAATAAAAATTCCTAAAACAAAACCAAGGCCGCAACCATGGTAAATAGAAGGAAGGATAACAGGTCGCAGCCAGCTGTCCAAGGTTCACACCTAGTCGAGACCTAGGGGATAAACATGAATGTTTTAAAGTCTTTGATCCACGAAGCTCAAAACTCCACAAACTTAAGGTTTTTGGCCAAAATATTAATGAACAATCGTTCGCGTTCTTGGCCCAAACCCAGTTCAACACGGATTGTAAACCCAAACCTAACCAAGTCCTAATCTTAAAAACCCCATTTATGCCATCATTTAACCCTTTCAAATTCCCAGAAATGCCCAAATATGTTCCAAATGTAGAAAACACAATCCTTTGTTCATACCAAACCAAACCAAACTCGAAAATATATTTGCTAAATCAAATTAGGGGAAATTCCAAACAAACACACAAAGTTCAATTCTTCATTTCAAATTGCTTGACTCTATTAACTCGTAGTAAAACCAAATCAAAGGTATTCATTTTTTTTATTACACTATGAGATTATATATGGGTTACATAAAAGTCCTAAATATGCATTTCAATAGTTGAACAAACAAAAATCGATGGATGTATTAAAGAAGACATGGAAAAGAGATAAAATCAAGTTATCATTTAAATCAAGCAAGAATCCAAGAAGAAAATAAGGGACCTGACCTGAATCAAAGTAAAGATTGCCTGAAAACAGAAGAATTCACCAGGTATGACAAAGGATTAAAATTTCATGTAAATTTTTTTCTTAACACTTTGGGTAAAGTAATAAGGCCTCGACCTCAGCTCATTTATATAAGAGGGTGCTAAAACTTGAAGTGTCATAATATTAGTTCATGATACATGGATGCATTCCCAATAAGGAATAACATTCTATCAACTTGAACATGGTTGTGGCATCAAGGCATAAATAAATCCTCAGCACCAAATCACTAACCTCTTGGCATTAAGGCTTAGGGGCTTAATGATGTACCCAAAATATGTCAACATATGAACAAATGACACCTAGAAAGGATTATATACAACAACAGAATAAGGATAAGGTCTGTGGAAGGCTATGCCCACATGGCTATAGCCCGGTGTCATACATGCCACAACATTATTGTGTAGTAGTATTTGAACAGGCCACAAACATGCGTCTAACAAGCAGTGGCCTCCTTCCCCATCATTAGTGCAGCCCTATCGCAAACATTTCCTCATTAGCATAGTACTCGTTGACTCTCCACCTTCTAAAAAGACTTTACCTCAATAACATTTATCAATACATCACATGCACCATGCAAGCGACCTCTTACCAAACTTCTATAAAGAGAAGTACTCACCTCCTCATTAAGGGAGATATCTTGGTCAACGAAGCTTAGCCAAATTATCCATCACACTCTCTTTGCACTTGAGAACATAATAAAGTCATCTACTCCGATCGCTTGATCTTCATACGCCTGCGAACACTCTACAGCCTAAGCTTTCAAGCCGCACCCCTCTTAGTACAGAACCTATATGTTCATGTATTTAGCTTTACTTCTATCTTTTATGCCTCCTAAGGCCACCGAATCTATTATTACTACATAAGAATAATGATAATGAGGAACCAAAGTGGACGTAGGCTCGTTTTTATAGTCTAACCACTCTATATCTTATTTTATATATCTCTATATCTTTGTATTATGCTTTCTATACTTTATGTTGCCGGGTATAGCTTTGATGTCATGGGTCATTCTTAGAGACCCATTTTATGACATCATCACAACACAAACAAACATTGAAATGTACATATGATTTCTTAGCTAAAAGAATGTATATTTTGATCCCTAAAATACCATTTTGAATGATCAAACGAGCTATATAATATCATACAATAGTTCTCGGTTGTGCCATTCTAAACAAAGAACAATTTAACATTCAAACGTCTAAGGTCAAATTAAAGCCTTATTAAATATTGATTGATTCAAAGATTTAACTCATGATAAAAAATTGAATAAAATGATCATTAACCCGTAAAATCAGAGAAAGAAGATTAATGTTTGAACTCATTTTTGAAAATTGTTAGGTTTATACAACAAAGGGAAAGCCTTTTTTTTCTTGAAAAGAAATAAAAATTTCAGATAACGCTTTTTTTACTCAAATAACGATTTATGATTAAAAACGTTTAAGTCTCATATCCTTGATGTTACTCAATTTTTCGGATAAATAAAAATCTTTATGACATTGCTTTTGATAAGGTGTGGCAGCTTTCGGTTGTTCATTACAAAGGGTGGATAACTATGTCCAATATTTCAAAGGTAGTTCTCACGACCCAAAGTTGCAAACCTAATCACATCATCACTAATATATCTATATAATAAAGTAGGACGGTTTTTGAATTGTCTACACATTTTAACGGTTAAGATGTGTGCCACCTCCTTACACATTTTTACACATTTTTATGGTTCAGATCACCTTCCTTTCTTTTTTACCAACCTACCCTTTAATTCTTTGATTTCCCCTTCTTTTATAATCACCAAAATTACACTCTAATTCAAATAATGAGGGTATTTTTGTAACACTCTCCCTTTACACACACGACCATCTCTCTCTTTCTCGATCTCTCTCAGCCCCATTTGCTTTTCACTCTCTCCCCCCAACGCATCTCCCTCCCACTTTCCCATGCCTCCCAATGCATCTGCTGCCTCCCTCACTCCCTTCGCCCGCTGCTCGCCCTCCCTCCCTCTGCCCGCTTCTTTACACCTGCACACACGCACACACACATGCACACACAAACACATCCCCCTGCCCCGCCCCCTCCGCAACCCCTCCCCCGCCCCCTGCCCCACCCCTCAGAAAAGGTTTAACCCAAGATATGGCTTTTCTCTCTCCGATCTGAACACTGAATTCCTTTCTCTCTCCGATCTGAACACGAGGTATTCACTCAATTCCTTTTACATCACAGGCTATAGATAATAACACACGTTCTTTAGGAAGTTTTAACACATGATAATATTTGTAATTTTATATTTATTTTATTGATGTGAATCTATAAGCATTGAAAATTATGTGAACACAGTGCTAAATCAGAATTTATATAGGATGTATGTGTTTCCTTTTGATGTATCAAATTAAAATAGATGTATGCCTATTGTTGAGTGTACAGGAAATTGAATTTCTTCAATTCTGCAACAGGTGTTGCTGATGATGAAAATGATGGAGAAGACGACAACAAGTGTTGTTGGTGATGAAGACGACGAAGAAGACCAAGACTGAAGTTACCATTTTGTGGGAACGGGGAAAATTAATATCAGGTGAAACTATACAAACATACCTTCTAAACAACTATAACTGTATATATTCTATTTTCTTCAGGCCCATTTGGAATTCCTCTTATATTACATTAATTCGAACCGTAGGTAATATTATTTTTTGGAGGGGAAGTGGGGGCGGGGCGGACTGTTTTCATCCCATATTTGGTTCTATTTTGGGTTGTCATTGTGCTGATATATTCTACAAAATATACTGCATTTGATTCTCATTATCATATTAGTTTGTTTGTTTGTTTTACAAATCATATAAATACTTGATTTGACAATTGGGGTTTCATCTTTTAATTGACGTAAGTAATTTTTTTTAAGTGTCAATTAGCAAGTGAGGTGAGGTTTTTGTACAGAAGCTTTTGGAGTGTATGACATCAGTATCTTTAACTATATTTAATGCTAAATGTGGCCATAAAGGATTAGTCATGGTAAGTTGAGATTAAAGTCCCACATCGGGTAATTAACTCCATTTTGTAACCATAAATTATTTTCATTTTGTTTGAAGGGGCACCCCTATGCTACATTTATTGTTGATGGGGTTTCTGAGTTGAATCCAATCATTGAATTTGGGAACTCTACGAGTAGCTTAAGTAATTATTTAGTTGAACTACATGATTTAGTTGCTTAATACTATAACATACGATTTGAGCCTTTTTTAAGTGGCTATAAATATTATTGGAGCCTATTTAGTTGGCCTAAATATGAGCCTATACATTATTAGCTACTACTTCTTTCTTATTTTTGAACAGATGTGAGCTACTGTTGTTGGTACGTAGTGATGATTCATCTCTGTAAAGATTATCTATGCTGCAAAACAATAAAAAGGATTGGAACGATTTGATGATTCTCATTTTTTGGACTGCTGCTTCTAAAAGGTGATAAATTTAATGACTTCATTAGTTCTTTTATGAATGTCTTTTGGTATTTATTCTTCTATTTCATGTGTGAATGGTAGTTAATGTCAAAAGCAAAGCCAAAGAGACTTCATTATTTCATCCCCCTTTGTAGTACTTTTAGATTTGTTGTGACGTATAAGGTGTTTTTATTAAATTAAATCTGATTTGAATTCTTCCAATGGGATTCTTAATTATTTGTGTGCCGCGATAGTTTTGAATATTTCCATTGGGTTTGAAATGAGTTGTCTAGTTTTCCAAAACTAAATGCTGAATTGATGATCTCAATTCTCGGCCTTTCGAATTTCTTCGATTTTGTTATTATTAGTTGTGGTTGTGATCATGCCAAACCATTTATGGATCCCAATCAGATTTTAACTTACTATTTCATATATGTTTATTGTTACATTTTTATGTTAATTGTTGTGTTGTGAAATTTTAAAATATTAGACTGTTGCATGAATCTAAAGACTCACTCTTCTTAATGTGATTTTTTTAGAAAATTTTCTTCTTAATGTGTTTGGGGATATGTTGTGCTAACTGAAACACGATATTGGGGATTGTTAATACTCTCATTTTTCTTTTCCCTTGGTGTTCATATCATTTATGACTTATGTGTGTATTTTTTATTTGTAGGTACCATGGTTTTAAATAGCGGTTTGGGGATAAGTACCTGAAGTTGTTATGTCACCTTCCTTTCATTGGCATGTTCATCTTCGTCATAAACTGACATAAAGTAGCACCGTGATGAAATGAAGTTGTAGCTGCTCTTCTAACATGGAAAGAGAGCCTCGACAATTAAAGCCAATGGATGTTGTGGTCATAGGTTGGAACCAACTCCAGCAATTGGGTTGGGATAGCTATGCTCTTACGACAATATGGATCAATGGGGTAATGTTTTGTTGGTTTCATTGATCACTCTCTCTAAATCACCCGGTTGTTCTTTAGATTTATATATTAAAAGTAATAAACTTTTATTTGATCTTTTGTTTGTCATACATGTTTGAGTTAGTGAGATACACACTGGAAATGAGGCACAAACTCACAATCAACAAAAAAAAAAAACTAGCTGACATTAACATAATGGTTGAGCAACTATAATTAGGGATATGTATGAAGTTCCTATTGATATGCCTAAATTATGAAGATTAGCTTAGATTTACATAGTATAATTATGAATTATTTAGTCAACAAGTCACTCTCTGAGCATATCTTATCTTTGCAAGTATCATTCATATTCGTCACATTCCTTTCATTGGCGTGTTCGTCTTCATCATCACGAGGAAATGAAGCTGAAGCTGCTCTTCAAATATGGAAAGATAGCCTCGACAATCAAAGCCAATGGATGTTGCGGTCATAGGATGGAACCAATTCCAGCAGTAATTGGGTTGGGATAGGTATGCTCTTACTACAATTACATTACATTTAATTCTTTATATGATGTATTTGAATATTATTTATGCTGGAGTCCATATGCGCACCACTAAGCGACATACGTCCATTTTTTGAATTATAGAAGCCTGGAACACTCCCAATTGGATTTTAATTGAGCATGATGAAAAACTTGATTATTAGTAAAGGTGATCAATCATAGGGGAGTTTGGAAAACTTCTTCAATCTTTTGAGACCATTGAAAATTTACTAGAATTCAAAAATTCCATCAACCAAGTTAAACCATAATCTGTCCTTGGGTCTTTAAATTAGTACATTGTTCCGTTAGGCTTGAAAGAGAGACGAGGAAAGGCCATGGATATTGTCCATCCTCATTCAAAGCGTTATTGTTATATAAAAAGTTATTATCAATATGTAAAGGCAGCTTCAAGTCATTTATCCGAGTTTGTTTTATTATTCATTTTGAAATATATTTTTTTTGTATGATGAACCTCCACATTATATTTAATGATTCCAGTTCTTGCAATTACGCTTACAAGTTGATTTTTGGGTAATTTGGACCATTGATTTGTCTATAATGTAGGGAAATTTTGGGTAATTGCATAACTTACCAGATTACCCGAGTTTTGGATAATCCCATATGAATTCCCATACAATGTGGCCCTTGAATTTACTGATTTAGTAATAAATCTAGGCAATCAAATAGAATATTTAATGTTCTTTGGTGTTTATGAATGCAGCAACTTCTGTAGCACACAAAATGCCCACCTGGCATCTTCCTGCTATGCTTAAAATCAACCTCATGATGTGCCCCCCTGCAGACCTGAAGGTATTTTAAACTCTCACTTTGTTCTTTTGTCATAATTTTCTTCTTAATCTGTTTCATCTGATTATAACTTTCCTGTTCCAATTGCACATATCTATGCCATCTTTTTCTTCTTAATTTGTTATACATTCGTTATACTTCTTTTGTTGTTATGTTATACATCTGCTATACAATCGTTGATTCATCTACTATATTTATGTTATACATCTGCAATACACTTGCTATACATTCGTTGATTCATTGATTTATGTTATACATTTGTTATACATTTATTATGCATCTACTATATTTAATTTTCAATTGGACAAAGTGTTGTCCATAATTCAGAAATGATCGTGTGCTGGGAACAGGTGTCCTTTTTCATTCACTGTGAAGGAGGTCTGTGATTACGTAGTTATATTTTGATATATAGGTACAATTGATTTAGTAATTGTAAATGAACTTAGTATTCTGACTGTATAACATCCATTTGGTTGTGAATATTTGAATTGCTTAACAATTAGTATGTGCGGTCTATAATATATGTAAAGGCCTTAAGAAAATAAGTTTATGACCCTCAAGTTTACGAGCCTCAGCATATTATCCTTTCTATTTTATCCATGTTAGTAATTTGATGCTTTGGGTTTATTAACTTGATGTCTAATTAAGTTCTAAAAATAATGAGAAGTAGGGTAACTAAAATACCGGGATTCCATAAGTAGTTCTAATTTCTGTGTTTTTACAAGCTGTGTTTAGTAGTATGCTTTATTAACTTTGCTCTTTATTAATAAGTTGTGGTAATTTGTAAGTCAGTTTCTTGAGTGTCGTTCGCATTAACTTTGCTATACTTATCATTTTTGTTGTGTAAACTGTCATGTAACTTCTCCCATATAGAAATATAATTTACAACTTCATATGATTTGGTTATTTGAATTGTCTGATGCATTACTGTAATCATATATATCGTTTTAGAGTAGGGTGTACATTCCATAAAAGTCTCTTGCCCTCTTTGTTTGTAATTCATTTTCTATTTTGTGGCATTTTTGTTTATGATAAATCATGGTATACATTTCACTAACACTAACAGGTTTTCATTTTGTTCAGGATTTCAACCTCAAAATGACTACCGATGGAACATATGAGGTCACATTTTTATATAGATAACATTCCCATTGAATTTGGTAGAAGTTTCACATTGCAATACATCCACAAGTAGTTCTCGAGATTAATGGTGCATGATGATGTGAAAGCAGCTAACTTGAAGAGGTTAAGGAAAGCAGTGGGTTATCAAAGGGTTGTGAGGATATTACTGAAGTCAGAGAAGATGATGGTAGATTCGCAAAATACGTGGCTGCTATAAATTAAGTTGTGGTTATCGGAACCAAGGTCGCAGAAAAAGATATTATTGTTCTAACGAAGATGCTTGAGAGGTGATTGCTGAAACTTGTGGCATTGAGGCCGAAGGAGAAAAGGGAGAGTTCAACGAAAGATGGAGGTACTCCGCTCCAAACACTGGCAGCAGATTCATCAGATAGCTTCTCATCGTCATAAGCAAACTTTCCAACAGCTATATAAACAAGGGATATAATAGACTCCTTGCGAAAGATGCTTGGTCATTTCGTCTGAATGTACTTATCGGTTCATAGTACTGAGAAGCAAAGTGAGGAACTCGATGCTTCCAAAGAGGATGATCGTGGTCATGATAATTATGAAGATCCACAAAGTGATTAAAATAATTAATAATATAATGCTTATGATTCAAAAACTAAGGATGACCATTGTAAATACGCCGATGGCGATAATGCCATTATCGAATAACTCTCTGGTGCGTCGAAGGCCCATCTAACTTTAATACTGTTGAGTTTATTAACTCTTAGGTACGTTGATTTCTAGATAAGTTTATAACCATGTTGAGTCAGTTTATTGGCTGCTCGACCTGAATTATACCGTGGAGGGTCAAAGCAATAGCTATTATGCTATTATAGTTTATAGTACCAGCAGCAGTGCTGCAGTGGTCGGGTAGTGGTACTACTGTAGTACCACGCTGCCAACAATAATGCACGAGGGGAGATGGGTGAGGGGGTGAGGCTGTGAGAGGAGGCGATGAAGGGGTGAGGTATGTGTTTGGTTTTTTAAGCCACAATTCATTATGGGCAGTTAAAATTTTAGTTTGGCTTCTATTGCAAAGAAGATATGCCAGTAACGCTGCTTCCAACGGTAAACTCCACTCTTCCAGATTTTATTGTTTTTTCTTTCATTCACACCGGGTAGGACTTTTACCAAAAGAAATAATCACATTTATCTATCATTTGGTAAAAGTCCATTTTAATTTTTAACAAAATCATATGTTAATCATATGCTTTTAATTTTCCCATTTTTCTACATATAATACACAACACATATCAATCACATGTGTTTAGCTTTCGTGATGCATATAACACACATCGCAAATATGCACATTGCACATATGCAATCTGCATATATGCCCTACATATCACTTTTAATTTAAAACGCGAGCTTCTTTTCTTTTATTCACTTAGATGCTAGGCTCTGTTACTTTAATGAATATCACTTTTGATTTAAAACGCGGTCTTCTTTTCTTTTGTTCGCTTAGATGCTAGGCTCAACCAAGTCTGTTACTTTAATGAATATGCATATATGTAGATGCATATTTGCATATCACTTTATTTGTTTGTTATATCTCCTATCCGTTTAATTCTGAAGCACGTTTAATTCTGAAATTGTGCAAATACCTTGGTTAATGTAATTTTCCCTCTAATTTTGCATGTTAAAGGTGCATTGTATTTTCTTTACTACTTTTCACTTAAATATATGATTTTTTATTTACACAGGTACATATTCACGTGATTCAATCTACAGGTGCGCTAAACACATTCACACATGGAACCGCGTTATCTGATCTGATCGACTGTTGTGATGGCGTCGACTTTGATCTCAAATACGACAACCAACTCAGACAGATCAGGACACTCAATCAAGAAACGGAAAAGAAGTCGATCAAAATGGTAGAGATCAAACATATGATCCTAACCATTTGGGGTAAGTTTTAGATTTTAGTAAATGTATCAAGATTTTGTCATTCAAGATTTGGTTTAATTTTAGGTTTCTCATTCAAGATGTAGTCAGTTTGGATGGGTTGTTGAATTATAATGCCTATTCATTATCATTGGTTGGATGAAGCTTAAGATGAAAAAAAAGATTACTATTGTTTATACCATATTTAGTCTGCTGACATGGACTAATCACATGAAGACACGTGTCAATTTACATGATAAATGCGAATACTCCAGAACGAACAAATCAAGACCACCGAGCAACTAATGAGTACCAAGCAACTCAAGTGTGACGAGCAACTCAAGCGTGTCGAGCAGCTTAGGCGGTCCGAGCAGCTTAAGCAGTCCGAGCTACATAAGTGTACAGCGTATCCAAATCAAGAGAATCCAGGATATAATTGCGCATTAAATGCTCATTAATATAGTAAAGATGTATGTGTCTACTGGGTAGCAGCGCATTGTCCTTTAATTTGTACAGCCTTAGGACTATAAATACATTATAACCTCCTCATTAGCAGGGGACTCGATATTTCTTAGTAAATCCTTTATCGAGAATTCTGCAAACAGTCAGTAATAACAAATACAGTGGACGTAGGCCATTCTTATAAGGCTGAACCACTTTAAAAATCTTTTCTCTTATATTTATATATTCATTTTTATCCGTGATTAAATAATTAGATCAAATCTAGTTTTTTACATCAACAGATTGGCGCCGTCTATGGGAAACGACTGTAATTATCGTTTTTCACCAAAACAATTCATCATTAATGGCTGATAATCCCGAATCCAGTAATCAAAAGGCTGGAAACCCCCCAAATCCATCTACTCCCCCAAATGTTCAAGATATGGCTGGCATAATGGCTAATCTAGCCCAAGGCCAGACAACCATGCAATAAACTATGCGACAACTCATACAAACTATCCAAGGTAGAGTATCTACTCATTCAGGACAACGAAGCGTTCAATGAAATACCCGTTTACCTTCTTCGCGTACTAGGCGAACGTTAATCCCAGAGGAATCTCGATCCAGACGTACCGATTCATATCTCACTGAGAGATCTAATGATTTTTCTTATCAACCTGGTCGAACTTCATCTGTACAAGCTACAGATACTCAACAAAACATCACTCTCTCTCCAGAAAGGACTAGTGGATTGGAGAGGTTAAGCAGGGTCTCTCCTTTTGATCGTTTGGGACCTAGGAGGAATAGAAGTCCTCCTAGGATTGTGTCGAGGAACTTTCAACGACCATCCGATCTAAGGGAGAGTTCTTCCCAATCACGACCAACTGCTCATAATAAAAGATCTCAGGAAGCAAATTCAACACGATCAGTTGCTCGAACCAACAGTCCCGAGGAGGAAAATGATGCATGGAAAGGCTCTATTCAAAGGTTGGAGGATAGACTAGGGGAAATGGCTAAGTCCAAGAATCCTCTACAAAGAACTTTTGTCCAAGGGACACCTTTTATCCAGGAAATTATGGATTTTCTCACACCATCAAAGTTCAAAGCACCTGTTGTGACTCCTAAATATGATGGAAAAATTGACACTGTCCTTCATATAGAACAATACCAAGATGCTGCCGATATCTATGTCGTGCCAGATGAGATGAGATGCAGGGCATTTTTGAGAACTCTTACCGGATCTGCTCCAATATGGTACAATAATCTTCCTCGGAGGAAGATTTTAACTTTCTTTCAACTGGCCGAGCTCTTTATTAGAAATTTCTATTTTGGAGCAAAACCAGTTAAACGAGTAGCACACTTGTTAAGTGTTAGACAAAAAGCAGGTGAGAGTACCAGGGATTATATAACTCATTTCAATAACGAGAAGCTCGAAGTTATTGATTACGAGAAAAATACAGCAATTACTGCTCTGATGAGTGGAATGTTGCCAGATAAATTGTACTACACTCTCGCCAAAGATCAGCCTAGAACCATGGAAGAACTAATGGTAAAGGCAGCGAAGATTATGAATGCCGAGGAGGCTATGGTTGCGAAGAAAAATATAGATACCAAAGAGACCAAGATGGAGGTTGACAAGGCTGAAAAGAAAGAGCATAAGAAAAATGGTGGCAACAAACAGTCAAAAGCAAAGCCAACATGGGAACTGTTGAAGAAATTTGGAAATTATACTCCTTTGAAAGTAGACATAAACCATGTTCTGGAAGAAATCAAGAATAGCGAGGAGCTAAATTGGCCAGAGAAAATGAAGACAGATCCTAACAAGAGGAATAAGACCAAATATTACGAGTTACATAAAGACCATGGCCACACGACCAAAAATTGCATAGCTCTTCAGAATGAAATTGAAGCACTCACCAGACGAGGAAAGCTGGCCAAGTATGTTGATCATTGAAATGATGGAAAGATCAGAGACCGAGCAAGACAGAGGTCTAGATCTCCTCGTTGAGCAAAAGAAGATAAGAAGAAAAGCCACGAAGAGGATCCAGATGATGACCAAGACGACCCCGATCTCCCCAAAAGACCAAAACAGCCAGAACGTGAGGTATTTTCTATCCATTTTGGATCATTTGAATGTAATGTCATTACAGGTGGAGATGCAGGAGGCGGAGATATGACTGCTGAGAGAAAAGCCTACCTCAATGAGGCTGAGGCTTGCTCGTACATTCAGTGGATAAATCTGGCTGAAGATGATCGCCCGAGGAAGGTGAATAAGGATAAGCTGGTCATTGGTTTCTCTAAGAATGATTTGGCAGGTGTACTATATCCTCATGATGATCCATTGGTAATCAAGATGAGAATGAGGGAAGTGGTGATTTCACGAGTACTGGTGGATAATGGTAGCTCGGCAGATATCATGTTCTCTCCATGCTTTGATAGTTTAAATCTAAAGCTAGCCCAGTTGGAGCCATATCATAGGCCCCTCCTTGGTTTTACTGGCGAGAAGGTTTTCCCACTTGGGATGATCAAGTTGTATATGATTATCGGTACATGGCCTACTTGTCGAACTGAAAGAGTACGCTTTTTTATAATGGATAAAAACATCCAATCAGCTTACAACATCATCATGGGAAGAGTAGGTCTGAAGAAATTGAAGCAGTACCATCTACTGTGCATCAATGTCTAAAATTCCCGACCAATTTTGGGGTGGGAGTTGTTAAAGACGACCAGAAAGTAGCTCGAGAATGCTACTATTCATCTATCGAGCAGGAAGAGCATGAAGAATTTAGAAAGAAGACTACCACCTACCAAATAGAAGATACGAAGATTGAAATATTAGACCCTAGAGACGAGTCCCAACTCGTGAAAGGGTAGGTTATGGAGGCTACTGAAAATGTCATTCTGGACGACGAGTATCCAGAACGAACAACTCAAATTGGTGCATCCTTGGATGAATCAATAAAATCAGAATTGATAGTATTCTTAAGGCGAAGAAAGCAAACTTTTGCATGGAGTCATGAAGACATGCCAGGAATAGATCCGAATTTCTTGTGTCACGAGCTCAATGTGAATAAGGAAATCAAGCCAGTAAAGCAGCGAAGAAGAGTGTTCAGCCCTGAGAAAAATCAAGCTATACAGGATGAAGTAGAAAAGCTGCAAAAAGCCTATTTCATTGAGGACGTTAAATATCCTGACTGGATAGAAAATGTAGTAATGGTAATGAAGAAAAATAATAAGCGGAGGATGTGTATATACTTTACCGACCTCAATAGGGCATGCCCAAAGGATAATTTTTCTTTGCCCCGAATTGATCAACTGGTGGATGCTACCTCGGGGCACGAACTATTAAGTTTCATGGATGCTTATTCTGGTTATAACCAGATTAAAATGAAGCCTGAAGATAGGGAGAGTACCTCATTTATTACCCCAAGGGGAACTTATTGTTATAATGTTATGCCTTTTGGACTTAAAAATGCAGGTGCTACTTATCAGCGGTTGATGAACAAGGTGTTTGCAGAGAAAATCGGTCATAACTTGGAGGTTTATGTTGACGATATGCTAACAAAAAGCAAGAAAGCTGCTGATCATCTAGTTGATTTAAGCCAGACCTTTGATCAACTAGAGGAATATCAAATGAAGCTGAATCCCACCAAGTGCATATTCGGAGTACGAGAAGGCATGTTTCTCGGATATATCGTAAATCAATGAGGAATTGAGGTGAACCCTAAAAAGATTAAGGCTCTATTGTAGCTACGATCCCCAACGACGAAGAAGGAAGTACAAAGCCTCACAGGGCAAGTTGCAGTACTTAACAGATTTGTGTCACGAGCAACTGATCGATGCCTCTCATTCTTCAAAACACTCCGAAAGACTTTCGAGTGGAACGACGAATATGAAAAGGCTTTTCAAGAATTGAAGAAATACCTGGGAGCACCTCCATTGTTGTCCAGGCCAGTAATGGGAGAAAGACTATACTTGTATCTGGAAGTATTAGAAAACGCAGTAAGCCTAGTAAGAGTGGAGGATGGAGTGTAAAAACCAATCTATTAGACTAGTAAGGCCTTCCGAGGAGCAGAGATCAGATATCCAAGGCTGGAAAAGTTAGCACTGGCATTGATCGAACCAAGTAGAAGAATGAGTCCATAATTCCAAGCTCATACTATAGTTGTGTATACAGACATGCCATTAAGGTAAGCTCTGTACAAACCAGAGAAATCAGGAAGATTGATGTATTTAGCTGTAGAATTGGGAGAATACGATATCATTTATGAGCCTAGGACGTTACTTAAAGGGCAAGCAGTGGCATATTTTATCGCAGAGTTCACCTATTTAGATACCTCCGAAGAGCAGAGGTTGAATACCGACCAACCTGTGGATGTTATGGGATCATCAAACTTAAGCTCCGACCAACATCAGTCGGTAGACGAGCAAGAGAAGCTAGCCGATGAGCAACAAGAAGTACTGGAGGAGGATATAAGGAAGCATAAAATATTCCACCGAGGAACTCTGTCTGACCAAGAGTTTGATAATAAGATACATGTGTGGAATTTGTATGTAGATGGTTCTTCGTGCACTACAGGCAGTGGAGTAGGGATTGTTTTAAACAACCCAGATGAGATTGATATGGAATATGCTCTGCACTTTCAATTTAAAGCTTATAATAATGAAGCTGAATATGAAGCGATGATGGTTGGTCTTAGTTTGGCAAAAAGCCATGAAGGCTGAGCAGGTTTTCATATTCAGTGACTCACAATTGATCGTAAATCAAATGATGGGGGTATATGCAGCCAAAGGAGAATTAATGATCAAGTATCATGCAAAAGCAATGGAGATTGTATCAAGCCTGATCGCAGTACAGTTAATTAGAATACCAAGATTGAAGAATGCAAGAGCAGATGCCTTAGCTCGGTTAGCTTCAGCAACACGTACTGAGCTAAGAAGAACAATCCCAATACAAGTCTTGGCTAGTCGGAGCATAGACGAAGATCTGATGATGAATTTTATTACCCTTAATTTAGGACCATATTGGATGGACCCCATCAGGGCATATATTGAAGAAGGAGCTTTGCCAACTAATAAACTCACAGCCAAGAAACTGAAGTTTAAAGCTGCTCATTATGTATTGACTAATGGTATTTTATATAGATGAGGAATTATAGCAGGTTTGCAAAGATGTGTGCATCCCTCCGAGGTGAAAGATTTGATTAAAGAGGTCCATGAAGGGTCCTGTGGAGCCCATGTAGCAGGTCGGACACTTTTGTAAAGAATAATAACGAAGGGATATTATTAGCCAATGATGAGGGCTGATTGTATAACCTATGCCAAAAAATATGACAAATGTCAGCGCTTCTCTTCTATCCGAAGAACTCCCCAAGCATTGTTAACACCCATTACTTCCCCTTGGCCATTTTCCATGTGGGGGATAGACTTGTTCGGGCCACTTCCAACGACCAGGGGAAGATTTAAATATCTCGTGGTTACTGTGGATTACTTTACTAAGTGGGTGGAAGCTGAGCCTCTTATTGATATAACATATGACAAGGTATATCAATTTATTTGGAAGAATATCATTTGTAGATATGGTCTTCCCCATGCATTCATTACTGATCATGGAACCCAATTCGACAATGAGGAATTTGCTGCGTATTATCATCAGTCAAACATATTGAAAACCCACTCTGCACCAAGCCATCCCCAGAGCAATGGACAAACTGAGGTGACAAACAGAACGCTGCTAAATGGTTTGAAAAAATGACTGGACGATGCAAAGGAAAATTCGATTAACGAGCTACATTATGTGCTGTGGGCTTATCATACAATACCAGCTGAATTGGGTTTGCCCACGCACATAATACTAAATTTAAATTATCCTATCAGTGACTTGATGAGAAGATTAGACTTGGATATGCTCGAGGAAGTTAGAGAAGAAGCAACAGTCAGGAATGCTGCATACCAACAACGAACAGCTATGTTCTATAACAAGAGAGTAAAGAAGTGTGATTTGAAAGAAGGGGACTATGTGCTAAAGAAAGTAATTCAAAAGCACAATAAAATGGAAGCTAACTGGCATGGACCCTACAGAGTAACAGAAGTTGTTCGACCGGGGACATATAGGATTGAAACCTTAGAAGGAGAAGAGTTTAAGAATACATGGAACGCAAAGCATCTGCGTAAATTTTATCAGTAGTTAAAATCCCTATGTAATGCAGTTTTCTTCAATATGAATAAAGTTTTAGATGTTTTACCTAATTCTCTCCTTTTGTTGAAATTTTTTGGAGTACTAGTGCTACACACTACACATCAAGTTCAGAATAATCACGCATCAAGTCTAAAATCCACCAACTCCAGTTGGTCGGGAATTAAAATCCACCAACTCCGATTGGTCGGGAATAAAATCCACCAACTCCGGTTGATCGGTAATAAAAATCCACCAACTCCGGTTGGTCGGGAATAAAATCCACCAACTCCGGTTGGTCGGGAATTAAAATCCATCAACTTCGGTTGGTCGGGAATAAAAATCCACCAAATCTAGTTGGTCGGGAATAAAATCCACCAACTCCGGTTGGTCGGGAATACAAATCCACCAACTCCGGTTGGTCGGGAATTAAATCCACTAACTCCGGTTGGTCGGGAACTAAAATCCACCAACTTTGGTTGGTCGGGAATTAAAATCCACCAACTCCGGTTGGTTGGGAATAAAAATCCACCAACTTCGGTTGGTCGGGAATAAAATCCACCAACTCCAGTTGGTCGGGAATAAAAATCCACCAATTTCGATTGGTCGATAAGCCAATTTCAATCAACTCCGGTTGTTTAAATCAAGCAATAAGATGGAATGTAAGTTGTTCTATTACTTAGTATCAAAAAATGACTACAATGAGATAAGTATGTCATAAACATATATATACTTACCAACCAATAAGCGAAGACATTCTGCAAATTACTTAGAAGAAAATGAAATGACAAAAGACCAAAACTTTTCATTCAAATCGAGGAGGATTACATATGCTGAAAAAAAACAAAAAAAAGCCATTACATAAAAATCATATTCTACTGGTTTCTTTCCCTCTATCTTTGAAACAGGTTCCACTCCAGCAGGAGGATCATCTAAGGCGTAAGGGGAATTTATGAAGTTCAGATCTCGAAGCATCCTCACATTCATCACTGATGGCCGATCAAGCAAGTGCTCAGGGCGAGATATCTCAAAATTAGAATGGAGACTGTAGTCACCGAGATACTTGGAGATTAAGCACTGAGGAATTTCCCGAGCAGGAATACATCTCATATCAAGTTTAAAAGGTGGCATGGGTAACTCGAGCAATCCAGGGTTATAGTAATCCCATAGATAATGGCCCTGCTCCAACTTCAACACCCCCAGTTCATTCAGCCATCCTTGCTTGTAACCCTCATTATTTGAATTCTGGATCCGATCATCGAGATGATAAAGGGCTTCATTATATCCAGCCATCCAAAACTCTCTGGGTTGTTTGTAAAACTGGTAAGTTAACCTCTCCAGTTGCTCGTGGAGGTTCTTTACTAAAAGTTCTTTATTCTCTAAGGCAGAACTTTGTATGGAAAGTTGCTCGTTGAGGTTCAGAATCTTCTTGGACATATCTGACAAAGCCTGATTCTTCGCCACCAACTGGAATGCTTGATTTTCCAAGGTTGCCTGCGTTCTAGCTTATTCAATAGTAACCCGAGCAGCCCTTGCTCGTCCCCGAGAAGCTCTTGCTCATCCGCGAGCAGAAGTAGAGGGTCCAGTCCTCTTTAAGGTTTCTAATTAATCTCTCAAATTGGCATTTTTGACCTCCAAGAAAGAGAAACATTCGTCGTTGATAGGGACCAAGGATCCAGAGGTAGATGCTGCAGATTTCAGTTGAGATATCTCTCCTCGCAAAACATTATTTTCTTGCTCCAACAGTTTTGCGATTTGCCTATGCTCCTCGACCTCAACCCTTAGAATTTTCTCTTTTTTCTCATAAGCAGCGATGAACTTATTATATCCTTTATCAGCATTTAGTTGCTGATATTTTTTCTCATACCCCTGATGCAAAAGGGCAGAAGATTCCTTGTATTATTGTTGGAGATCCTCGATAGTTCCTTGAAGGTCCTCAATCATCTCATAATATGCCACATTATTACCAACAGCTCGGTCAAGCAGGCATTTCAAATACTGATATGCTTCAACTGCTTGTTCAGAAGAATTTGGACCAAGGATGTCAACAATTTGAGCCTCTCTTAGGTCTGCATGGCCAGCCTTGAAGTAGTCATTACATTTTTTCATCAGTTCAGTATCGTGAGCTAACAAGAGCTCCATCATAGCCATAAACCAGTAAAAAGAAGAGATAGAAAAAATCAATGAGAATGCAGAAAGAGCAAGTAAAAGAAAAAGTTAAGATAAACACAACCCAAAGTTTGAATTTTTATTTCATCATAAAGAGAAGTACAGTCCAAAATTACATTCAACAAAAAAGGAAAAGAAAGATCCGAACAACTCTACACCTTCTCCTTGCTTCCTAAAACTTCCTCAGGAGGTTTGGACGAAGAGGTTGGTTACTCAGAGGCCAAAGAAAGCTGCTCGAAAAGAGTAATGGTTGGTTGGGTTTGCTCGGAGCATGATTGAATAGCTAGAACAGAAGGGGCCTAATCTCCGATTACCATGGAAGATTCTTTGGAGGCAGCTTCGTCCTCTTCTTCTTCTCCAGAAGGGGGAGGAGGGCCATGAGTGTGTTATTGAAACAAGTCAGAATCTGCAGCAACCTTCAGCTCTTGTAGAGCTGCCACCCATCCGTCCCTAAAGTATTTCAGGCTGGCGTATTCCATTTGTGATGACATAGCAGCCAAACATTTATTCCAGCCTTTGTCCCAACCTACGCTGAAGGAGTTTTTGATAGCTTTTTTCCTTTTAACTTTCTCCGAGGAGGTCCTTTCCCTAAGGATCTCCTCGGCAACCCTCAACTTCTCCTCTACCTCCAGTTTCTGACGCTTAACGTCATGAAGTCTCCCGATTTCCTCTTCAGCAGCTTTGAGCTTATTCTCAAGCTCTGCAGCATTCTTGAGCTTCTCCTCAAGATCTTTGTTGTTCTTCTCAAACTCTTTCAATTTATTCTCCAATCCCTTGGAGGCTTCCAAAGCTCGATCTCTCTCTTGCTCAACAGCTTTAACTTGCTTTTCCCAAGAGATCTTATTCTCCTCATACTTCTGATGAGAATATTTCAAAGACTGGGTTAATCTAGTAAAAGCCTCATCTACACCCCCCCCCCCCTCGATGAGACTGAAGCCTTGATAGCTTCATCCTTCTTTAGAAATTAAAACATGTTACCAGCTGAAAAAAGAAAATAACTTTGAGTCAGTGCAAGGACATAGTATTGAAAAATGAAAGCTTATATTAATAATACTTACTGAGGCAATATGTTGAGCAGCCAAGGTGGTGACCCTGTCATGAGTAAGAGTATCTTCAATACCTTGGACCTCGGGGATAATCCAAGACTTCATCGAGTCATAGCAGAGCTCGGAGGAACAAAAGTGGGAACCCCACCTTCAACATTCAAAGACTGAGAGACAGGTTCTGCTGGTCTCTCAGAAGAAATTTTCTTTAACCTCCTCGAAGGAGCAGGAACATTCTCAACCAAAGATGTGGTTTTGGTTGGTGATATAGAAATAACCTCACTTGGAGGAGAAACAACAAGAACTTTGCTTGGAGCCACAGCGGGCTTCTCACTGAATTTCTTGGTTGCATCAGAAGAGGGTACCTCGACAGACTTTCTCCTCTCTTCTGGAACATCCTTTTTACTTCTCTTTGTCTCCACAGCAAGAGAATCAGACTTGTCAAAAAAAGAGGGAACTTTTCTTCTCTTCATTATGTCACCAATTGGAATATTTGACTCTGAAGAAGAGCCCTCCACACTAGTATCAGCAGCTGGTACTTGGTCGATGTCAATCACCACTGGACGAGTAGTGAAGGATGAAGTATAACTCTTGTACTATAACAAATAAGATGCTGATCTGATATGCTCGTCAGCAACGGATTGGTGTAAACTCCAGATAAGTTTCAAGTGCTTTAAATTAACCTCTGTCTCCTTTAGAGATTTTCTTTTGCTGTCAACTGTAATGAACAAAAACAAATGTCAGTAAGACGTTTTATCAAACACAAAGAAAATAATATTTCCAAAAAATAAAAACAACCTATTCTATTGCCATAAGGGGGACACCTAGTACCCTGATATAAATTATCTCCATTTAATGGAGCATGTTGCCAATTTTTCATAACAACCCCATGCTCTAAGTAATCCCTGTTGGCATCTGGGAGATTGACAAGTAAAGCCCTATTTAAAAACCTAGTTTTAAAATAAAAAGTACTATCGCTGACAACCCATCTATAGCAAAACATAATTTCTGGAATTCCTAAACGAGTTCCATGGATTTGATTTAACCTAAGCACTCCATTAACTATTTGCTAGGCATTCGGTGCTATTTTTGCAGGAACAACGTCAAAATACTGACAAAATTCCAAACATAAAGGGTTTGGAGGAAAAGAATAGCCACATTCGGCCACGAAGAGACTTGGGAACCAATGTCCCTCAGCCAAAGAGAAATAGTCAGAAGTTTCAGAGAGTTCCTCCAAAATGACCCATGAAGGAATTGAAAATTTAGAACGAAATTTGTCAAGAGATTCAACAGGGTAAACCATGATGAACAGAATAAATAAAAGAAAAGGAAGAAGAGATTACAGGAGAAGACTGAGTCAGTTGACAATCAACAATGGAGGAAACGAACGCACAAGATAGGGAGGAAATGAAAAGTTTGAAGACACAGGTTTGAAAAGTAAAAGACGATAGGAGTTCTTGCCATGTTTAAATACTTTACCTCAGGAACAGAAAAATCAATGATTACCAAGGTAGACGTTTGCTCTACCGACGACTAAAAGGAGAAAAAAGGCACGAAAATCGAAGCGGTTAGTAAAATTCAAAAAGTCTGATTCTATGAATTGAAAAGAAGAAATAAATACAAGGAAAATGCTCCTAAAATTCAGGATGACTATTTAATCCCGCCATATTTTGAGAAGAATGTTCCACACTCCTCCTTAATCTCGAACTGTGAAACATTGGGGGCTTCTGTTGATACCATATTTAGTTTGCTGACATGGACTAATCACATGAAGACACGTGTCAATTTACTTGATAAATGCGAATACTCCAGAATGAACAAATCAAGACCACCGAGGAACTAATGAGTACCGAGCAACTCAAGTGTGACGAGCAACTCAAGCGTGTTGAGCAGCTTAGGCGGTCCGAGAAGCTTAAGCGGTCCGAGATACATAAGTGTACAACGTATCCAAATCAAGAGAATCCAGAATATAATTGCGCATTAAATTCTCATTAATACAGCACAAATGTACATGTCTACTGGGTAACAACGCATTATCCTTTCATTTGTACAGCCTCAGGGCTAAAAATACATTGTAACCTCCTCATTAGCAGGGGACTCGGAATTTCTTGGTAAATCCTTTATCGAGAATTCTGCAAACAGTCAGTAATAACAAATAAAATGGACGTAGGCCATTCTTACAAGGCTGGACCACTTTAAAAATCTGTTGTCTTATATTTATATATTCATTTTTATCTGTGATTAAATAATTAGATCAAATCTGGTTTTTTACATCAACAACTATCAACCTTCTTTTCCTTGGATGTAATTAAGATTAGGATGAAAAAAAGCATATGATTGTTACTGACTGTATATTTACTTTCGTGATTATATCTTTGTTTGAGAAACTGATTAATTATGTTTATTATTTGTCAAATCGTACAGAAAATCGAGAGGGAGAGAGTGATAATAGCTAGAGGTGGGAAGAAGGATGGGAAGACAATAGTAGTAGCACCTAATTGAGAAGCAGATGTGTGACAACCCGAATATAATTATTATGAATTATATTTAAATCATGCTTATCTTATGTTATATGAATAATGTGATATTATTATATCTAATGTTAAGTGATTATGTTTATTATAATCCTACTTTCATAAATTATGAAAGGTCGAATTATTTACAAACACAAATTTTGTTGTTTTCGGTAGAAATGTTCCTGTTAGAGACTAATTTTGACCTTTATAAAATTATAAATGACTTGAGGTGAAAACTAGATAGTTGTAGACATGTGAGTTAGGGTTGTAACACAACAAACGGATCATCAAATGGATGCCCGAGTAAAGAGTTATACCGAATTTACGAACAAAGGGGAAAGCCGTCCATTCCCTTTAGGTGGTAAATTGTCTTTTATTAAACCAAATGTTTTAAATTGATTGGTTGGCTTGGGAGGCAGCCTTGGCCGACTTAAAACCCTCCCTCTAACATATTTCTTCAGCAAAACAAACCCTAGGTTCAGTTTCAAGTGTTGTTAGCTTGAGGAAATAGAAAGTTGATGTTTAGGAAGAAAAAGTGAGGAGAAAAAGTGTAGAAACATCTGTGAAAATTACGTAAAAGCCCTGAAGGTAATCCTAATTGAAATTCTAGTTATTTATCTTAAATTAATGATTTATATGATATAAATAATCATAGTTTTACGAAATTTTCAGCCCTTTATATGTATGTATGATTAGATGCAAGTTTATGTTAAGTTGAATGTAGAAACCCTTAAAATTGCTTTGTATTGAAACCCCTTACATTCAAACTTGCATATCTCTTTGTGTGCTTACTGGAATTGAGAAATTACAATTGGATACCAAAGTAGACTCATATATTCATATCATAACCGAAAATGAGAATTTATCTCTTTGTGGTTAGGCCGTAATGATGATTTCAAGTTGGTACATGGTTGCTGTTTGTATACTTGATTTCGGTATGCCCTAAGTTTAGTCAAGCTTTTGAGATAGCAAATGAAGTCAAAAAATTATGAAACTTTAATTCTGTACTATTAAGTATGTGTATTATAAATGGTTTGAAAATCATGGAAATTTATGCTGTATAAAAATTATGAAAATTCTTGCAAGTTGAAGGAACAATAGAGGAACTTGTAGGGAAGATTTCTTGTGTTGTAGAGAAATGGTCATAACTTGACCTAGGAAGCTTGAAAAATTACACCGTCACTTGTACTGGATAGTATATTCATATATGTTTTCATATTGATGAGGTTGGACCCCTGTATTTGTACAATTTAGGAATATAGGATGGTCAGGTATGTAGGACAATAATTTCAGGCCATACTGGATACCCCTTGAATGAATGTTTGTATTTCTTCCTTACAAAGGATACTTTGAGTACATGTTTCATGTGTATATACATTGACAAGTATAATTTCATGTTTACTTGACTTTGGTTATAAATTACTTATAAGGTATTTCCTACGGTTGAATGTCCGTAACTTTATCAACATGTATATCATTGTTTTGCCTTTACCTATGTTTTATGGAATGTGACTTAATTGGAATTATATTGTTGATGTATAGTCATGGAAAGTTACATAATTAAGTTTGGATAATATTTATGATTGAGGTTCAGTACTGATTTAGTTGGATTGACAGGTGTAAGGTCTAATCAACCCAGTTCAGCTCCACCAGAAGAAAACGTGAATACATAGTTGTCAACCAATGTGAGTGTACTCACTGGAATAATGTATTTGTATACCGTTACGAATGTGATCATAATGTTATGAATATAAAATTGTTCATTTCGGTTTACCGAAATGAGGGGTTACTCCTCGACCAGTAATGGGGGAGATTTGTCTATTAATGACAAGGGGTTACTCCTCGACCAGGAATGGGGGAGAATTGTCTATTTAGACAAGATATGTGAATCATGATTCGGAAAAGTTGGTCATTCATTATGAATGAGCCGGATAAGTTAATTCATAATTATATGGACATGATATATTGCATGTAAATTTATGCAGTAGTATAGTAGTGATGCATTCACTGGGTTATTTTGCTCATGGTTCCTATGTTCACATTTTTTCAGGTAACGCGATGTCACTGCCAAATCTAGGAGGTCGGGTTGGGTTAGCCAGGAATGGGAGAAACTATGATTTTGTGTAAATGTAAATGATGTAATTAAGTTAATTTATCCTTCAAGAAAGTTTTTATGGACATGATTACTCTGATGTTGTAAAAAGGATTTTAGTTATATGGATTTATAATGATGACTCTGAAATCAAAACTCGTGATTATGGTTTGGTTAGATTAATTATGGTTTAACTCACTTTGACTTTCAAACTTAATTATAAGTAACTGGGTTGGGGTGTGTCAAATTTTGGTATTAGAGCCTAGGTTTTAGAGGTTTTGGAGTGAGAAGAGTCTAGATTTGGCGGAGAATGTTAGAAATATATGTTATTTGATACTAACGATTATGTTAGGAAAGATATGTATATCTGCATGTTGTTATATCGTTGATTCATTTTAGATATAAGAGAATGGAATGAGGGAATGTAAATGCGAGATTAGAAGATGAGGCTTCAAATATTCCAGCAGAAGCGGAGGTTGAGCAACCTGTTCATGGAAATGTAGAACCCGAGCAAGAACAACTGACATATATGCAAAAAATGGCACGTGCTATGACGCTAATGGCAGAGCAGCAAGCTAGATTTATGGCTCAGATGGAAGAACAACAGACCATACAACTAGAGGCATAAGCCTTGGCTAGGGCTGAGGAGGTGATACACCGGGAAGAAAGAAGTACTTCACATGAGAAATTTATTAAGATGAACCCACCATCATTCGAAGGAGCAGTTGATCCTGCAGAGGCACACGTCTGGGTTAAAGAGATTGAACTTATCTTTGGGGTGATGAAGATGCCTGAAAATCAACGAGTGACCTTGGCGACGTATATGCTGAAAGGAGAAGCTAAATATTGGTGGGATGCCACAAAACATTTGTTGATTACTCCAGAAGGTGGGAATGTGATCTCATGGAATGCTTTTGTCAAAGCTTTATATGATAAGTATTTCCCCCCAATGTATTAAAAACAAAAGGAGAAGGAATATTTACTGTTGAATTAAGGGAGTATGACAGTTAGAGAATACGAAGCTAAACTTACAGCTTTATCTCGGTTTGCTTCGAGGTTTATACGGAATGAGGAAGATATGTGCAACCAATTTCTCAATGGGCTTGAGTTAGTCATTAAATCTAGATTGTCGGCTTTAGAGACTTCTAACTATTCCTCCTTGCTGAACAAAGCCATGCTAGTAGAAAGGGACGTGAATGAAGCTAGAGGGAATCGAGAGCGAGGTGTAAAGAGAAGTAGATTTGATCCAAATTATCAAAAGAGTAGTGGTACAGAATATTCGAGGTTTGGAGGGCAGAAATTCCAACAGGGTAGATGTGGAAGTAGTTTGCAAAGGTGTGAAGCTAGTGGTGGAAGAGGTTCAGGAGTTTCAGCACAAGGAGATTCGAATGTTTATTTCTTTTGTGGGGCATCAGGTCATATAAATAGAAATTGCCCAAAGTTACTGAATATAGAATGTTTTAACTGCCACCAGAAGGGTCATTTGAGAAAGAATTGTCCTATGTTGGCGAGAACAGTTTTAGTCAGTAGTGTGGGGCCTCATAAAGGATCTTCTCCATGCAGTGCCACCAGGGGGAGAGGTACATAACAAGCAATTGGATCGAGGGTAGGAGGAAGAGTGTTTGCGATGACGCTACAAGATCCCCATGCTACACCTGAAGTGGTTACAGGTAAACTCTCTATTACGAGCAAAGATTTATATGCACTCATTGATCCTGGATCTACACATTCATTTATGGCATTAGATATTGTTTCATATTTGGGTAGACCATGTTCATTTCTTAATTTTGCCTTATATATTTCTAACCCAATGGAAAGTGTGATTCTGGTTGAGCATGTTTATAAAGATTGTATCTTACGAATGGGGGAACGAGATTTCTATGTTGATTTGATATCGTTGGCCATTCGGGATTTTGATATTATATTGGGGATGGATTGGTTATCATCGTATCATGCTTCCATTGATTATTTTCGAAAGGAAGTTACATTTCATCTTCCTGGTGAACCCGAGTTCCAGTTTACAGGAGAAAGGAATGTTGTCCCTAATTGTCTTATCTCAGCAATAAAGAGTAGAAAGTTATTGAGTAAGGGTTGTACGGGGTATTTAGCGTATGTGGTTGATGTTGGTAAGGAAGCACTTAAAGTTGAAGATATACCAGTTGTTAGAGAATTTTCTGATGTCTTCCCAGATGAATTGCCAGGATTGCCACCCGATAGGGAAGTAGAGTTTTCTATTGAATTAATTCCAGGTACTGGTCCAATTTCTCTTGCTCCATATAGAATGGCACCAGCAGAGTTGAAAGAATTAAAAGTGCAATTACAAGGTCTGATAAGCAGAGGTTTCATTCGGCCTAGTGTTTCGCCATGGGGAGCACCGGTGTTATTTGTGAAAAAGAAAGATGGGATAATGCGATTATGTATTGATTATCGGCAGTTGAATAAGGTGACCATTAGAAATAAGTACCGTCTACCTCGTATAGATGACTTGTTTGACCAATTACAGGGGGCCACAGTATTTTCGAAGATTGATTTGAGATCGGGTTACCACCAACTGAAAGTGAAGGATAGTGATATTTCCAAAACAGCTTTTCGAAATCGATATGGGCACTATGAGTTTTTGGTGATGCCTTTTGGATTAACCAATGCTCCAGCAGTTTTTATGGATTTGATGAATCGGGTATTGCACCCTTTCATTGATTCATTTGTGATTGTATTAATAGAGGATGTGTTGATTTACTCGCGTAGCATGGAGGAACATGAGAAGCATTTGAGACTTGTATTACAGATTTTGAGAGATAAGAAATTGTTTGCTAAATTTAGCAAGTGTGAGTTTTGGTTGAATGAAATTGTGTTTTTAGGGCACGTGGTCTCGAGAAATGGGATTTATGTTGATCCAAAGAAAGTGGAAGTAATTGTTGAATGGGAAAGTCCTAAGAATGTGACAGAAATTAGGAGTTTCCTAGGATTGGCAGGTTACTATCGCAGATTCATTAAGGGATTTTCAGCAATAGCATTACCACTGACAAAGTTGACTCGTAAAGAAGTGAAGTTTGTATGGGATGAGGAATGTGGGAGGAGTTTTAAAGAATTAAAGAATTGGCTAGTTTCAGCCCCTATACTTACTATTCCATGTGGGAATGAGTCTTTTGTGATCTATACAGACGCTTCATTTTAGGGGTTAGGATGTGTTCTTATGCAGAATGGGAAGGTAATAGCATATGCTTCCAGACAATTAAAGACGCATGAATGAAATTACCCTACACGTGACTTGGAGCTAGCGGCCATTTTTTTTGCGTTAAAGTTGTGGAGACATTACTTGTATGGAGAAACTTGTGAGATATTTACGGATCATCAAAGTTTGGAATACTTGTTTACACAGAAAGAACTGAATTTGAGACAGAGGCGTTGGATAGAGTTGATTAAAGACTATAACTGTACCATTCATCATCATCTTGGGAAGGCCAATGTGGTAGCAAATGCTTTGAATCAAAAATCATCAGGGATGCTTGGTTGCATACGGTGTGCCCGTGTTGGAAATATTCTTGACTTGGCATCGATGGGGATTGAATTGAAGTTTTCAAAAAGCGGAGGATTATTAGCACATGTCACAGTGAGACCTTTATTGGCAGAACGCATACGAAGTTTGCAGATCAGTGATCCATTCCTTGAAAAGAAGAAACAAGAAGTTCGGTATGGTAGAGAGAGTGACTTTGAGATTAAGAATGATGAATCGTTGTGTTATAAAAATAGGATTTGTGTACCAAATGATCCACCCTTAAAGAAAGATATATTAGAAGAGGAACATAGTTCTATTTACTCTATGCATCCGGGAGGTACCAAAATGTACAAAGATTTGAAAGAATATTACTGGTGGAACAATATGAAACGTGAGATTGCAGAGTTCGTAGCTAAATGTTTAGTATGCCAGCAAGTGAAAGCAGAGCATCAGAAGCCGACAGGATTATTGCAGTCTTTGCCTATTCCGGAATGGAAGTGGGAGCATATAACGATGGACTTTGTTACAGGATTACCCCGGTCACCAAAGGGGCATGATTTTATTTGGGTGATTGTAGACCGATTGACGAAGTCAGCTCATTTTCTCCCAGTTAAGACCACCTACACTATTGACAAGTATGCACGTATGTACGTTGACGAGATTATCCGTTTACATGGGGAACCGGTGTCAATTGTATCAGATAGAGATCCAACGTTCACTTCTAAGTTTTGGCCTCGTCTCCAGAATGCCATGGGCACAAGTTTGAAGTTCAGCACTGCATTTCATCCACAAACTGATGGGCAATCAGAAAGGACGATTCAAATATTAGAAGACATGTTACGAGCCTGTGTATTTGACTTCAAATGTAGTTGGGATGATCATTTGCCATTGATGGAATTTTCATATAATAATAGTTATCAGCCGACTATTGGTATGGCTCCTTATGAATCTTTATATGGGAGGAGATGTAGAATGCCTTGGTGTTGGGATGAAGTGGGTGAAAGGAAAATTTTGGGTCCTGAATTGATAGATATGACAACTGAAAATATCAAAATGATTCGGGAACGGATAAAGATAACGCAATGCAGGCAGAAATTTTATGCAGATAAGAGGAAGCATCCATTGGAATTTCAGAAGGGAGATTTTGTATTCCTGCGTATTTCACCATGGAAAGGTGTTATGAGATTTGGAAAAAAGGGGAAACTAAGTCCAAGATACATTGGACCATTTGAAGTGTTGGAAAGAATTGGTCCCCTGGCTTATAGATTATCTTTACCTACAGATTTATCTCGGTTACATGATGTGTTTCACGTATCGATGCTTCGTAAGTATTTGGCAGATCCATCTCACCAGTTGAAAACTCAACCAATTGAACTGAAGGAAGACTTATCGTACATCGAGGAACCAATGGAAATTATTGATCGTAAGGACCAAGTATTGAGAAATAAAGTTATTCCCTTAGTTAAGGTTATGTGGATGAGCCATGGAGTTAAAGAAGCAACTTGGGAAACGGAGGATAGCATGAGGAAACAGTATCCCCATTTGTTTGGTAAGTGACCATATTAAATTTCGGGGACGAAATTTTCTAAGGGGGGGGGGGGGGAAGTTGTGACAACCCGAATATAATTATGATGAATTATATTTAAATCAGGATTATCTTATGTGATATGAATAATGTGATATTATTATATCTAATGTTAAGTGATTGTGTTTATTATAATCCTACTTTCATAAATTATGAAAGGTCGAATTATTTACAAACACAAATTTTGTTGTTTTCGGTAGAAATGTTCCCGTTAGAGACTAGTTTTGAACTTTATAACATTATAAATGACTTGAGGTGAAAACTAGATAGTTGTATACATGTGAGTTATGGTTGTAACACAACAAACGGATCATCAAATGGATGCCCGAGTAAAGAGTTATACCGAATTTACGAACAAAGGGCAAAGCCGTCCATTCCCTTTAAGTGGTAAATTGTCTTTTATTAAACCAAATGTTTTAAATTGATTGGTTGGCTTGGGAGGCAGCCTTGGCCGACTTAAAACCCTCCCTCTAACATATTTCTTCAGCAAAACAAACCCTAGGTTCAGTTTCAAGTGTTGTTAGCTTGAGGAAATAGAAAGTTGATGTTTAGGAAGAAAAAGTGAGGAGAAAAAGTGTAGAAACATCTGTGGAAATTACGTAAAATCCCTGAAGGTCATCCTAATTGAAATTCTAGTTATTTATCTTATATTACTGATTTATATGATATAAATAATCATAGGTTTACGAAAGTTTCAGCCCTTTATATGTATGTATGGTTAGATGCAAGTTTATGTTAAGTTGAATGTAGAAACCCTTAAAATTGCTTTGTATTGAAACCCCTTGCATTCAAACTTGCATATCTCTTTGTGTGCTTACTGGAATTCAGAAATTCCAAGTGTATATGAAATTAGACTCATATATTCATATCATAACCGAAAATGAGAATTTATCTCCTTGTGGTTAGGCCGTAATGATGATTTCAAGTTGGTACATGGTTGCTGTTTGTATACTTGATTTCGGTATGCACTAAGTTTAGTCAAGCTTTTGAGATAGTAAATGAAGTCAAAAAATTATGAAACTTTAATTTTGTACTATTAAGTATTGTATTGTAAATGGTTTGAAAATCATGGAAAGTTATGCTGTATAAAAATTATGAAAATTCTTGCAAGTTGAAGGAACAATAGAGGAACTTGTAGGGAAGATTTCTTGTGTTGTAGAGAAATGGTCATAACTTGACCTAGGAAGCTTGAAAAATTACACCGTCACTTGTACTGGATAGTATATTCATATATGTTTTCATATTGATGAGGTTGGACCCCTGTATTTGTACAATTTAGGAATATAGGATGGTCAGGTATGTAGGACAATAATTTCAGGCCATACTGGATACCCCTTGAATGAATGTTTGTATTTCTTCCTTACAAAGGGTACTTTGAGTACATGTTTCATGTGTATATACATTGACAAGTATAATTTCATGTTTACTTGACTTTGGTTATAAATTACTTATAAGATATTTCCTACGGTTGAATGTCCGTAACTTTATCAACATGTATATCATTGTTTTGCCTTTACCTATGTTTTATGGAATGTGACTTAATTGGAATTATATTGTTGATGTATAGTCATGGAAAGTTACATAATTAAGTTTGGATAATATTTATGATTGAGGTTCAGTACTGATTTAGTTGGATTGACAGGTGTAAGGTCTAATCAACCCAGTTCAGCTCCACCAGAAGAAAACGTGAATACATAGTTGTCAACCAAGGTGAGTGTACTCACTGGAATGATGTATTTGTATACCGTTACGAATGTGATCATAATGTTATGAATATAAAATTGTTCATTTCGGTTTATCGAAATGAGGGGTTACTCCTCGACCAGGAATGGGTGAGATTTGTCTATTAATGACAAGGGGTTACTCCTCGATCAGGAATGTGGGAGAATTGTCTATTTAGACAGGATATGTGAATCATGATTCGGAAAAGTTGGTCATTCATTATGAATGAGCCATATAAGTTAATTCATAATTATATGGACATGATATATTTCATGTAAATTTATGCAGTAGTATAGTAGTGATGCATTCACTGGGCTATTTTGCTCATGGTTCCTATGTTCACATTTTTTCAGGTAACGCGATGTCACTGCCAAATCTAGGAGGTCGGGTTGGGTTAGCCAGGAATGGGAGAAACTATGATTTTGTGTAAATGTAAATGATGTAATTAAGTTAATTTATCCTTTAAGAAAGTTTTTATGGACATGATTACTCTGATGTTGTAAAAAGGATTTCAGTTATATGGATTTACAATGATGACTCTGAAATCAAAACTCGTGATTATGGTTTGGTTAGATTAATTATGGTTTGACTCACTTTGACTTTCAAACTTAATTATAAGTAACTGGGTTGGGGTGTGTCAAGATGAGTGCAAAAGACTTAAAAGAATTGCAATTTCCAAAAACATGCTCTCTGATGCTCCCGCAAAGTTCTACTCAGTTTCTCTCACCCCATCGAAGATGGTGGTTAAATACCACGGCACAAACATTTTAAGGAATTCCCACAGAAAGAATTAATTCATATTCTCCTTTCCCGGACTTCTAGCTCCCATCTCCGAAGTTGGGATTTTTTTTATATTGTTGGATTTGTTGTTGCCCCTTAAATAGGGTGGATAGTCCAATAAACAAAGGAGACTATGCCTGGTTTTTTTTAAAAAAATTGACACTTTGTTTTTTTGAGGCACGATGAATTTGATTGATGAATATTGTATATTTCATTTTATATGTGAATTTGTTTGAAGAATTTAGACAATTTGGATGTTGGACTATTTGTTATTTCTTAAGCAGGGTGAATAGTTACATAAAGAAAGGAGACTATGCCCATTTTTTTTAAATTTGACACTTTGTTGTTTTGAGACACAATGTGACTTCGATGGATGAATATTGTATATTTCGTATTAAATGTGAATTTAGTTGATGAATTTAGACTATTTGAATGTTATTGGACTATTTGTTGTTTTCTTTATAATTACACTTCGAAATTTTTGCATTTCGCTATTACGTACTTTGAAAAATTGTCTCCGTTTCGCGATTACATACTTTGGAAAATTTCATCGTGCCTTCAGGAACGGGCATACGCTAGTATATATATAAAAAAGTAGGATGGTTTTTGAATTGTCTACACATTTTAACAGTCAAGATGTGTGCCACCTCCTTACACATTTTTATGGTTCAGATCACCTCCCTTTCTTTTTTACCAACCTACCCTTTAATTCATTGATTTCCCCTTCTTTTATACTCACCAAAATTAAACTTTAATTCAAATAATGAGGGTATTTTTGTAACACTCTCCCTTTACACACACGACCATCTCTCTCTTTCTCGATCTCTCTCACCCCCATCCTCTTTTCACTCTCTCTCCCCAATGCAGCTCCCTCCCATTTTTCCATGCCTCTCAACGCATATGCTCTCCCTCCCTCCCTCCCTCCCTCCGCCTGCTGCTCGCCCTCCCTCCCTCCGCTGCCGCCCTCCCTCCACCTGCTGCTCGCCCTCCCTCCCTCCTCCCACTGCTTTACACATGATCACACGCACACACACATGCACACACAAACATACCCCTCTGCCCTGCCCCCTCCTCAACCCCTCCCCGCCCCCTTCCCCACCCCTCAGAAAAGGTTTAACCCAAGATCTATTTTTAGTCTCTCCGATCTGAACACTGAATTCCTTTCTCTCTCCGATCTGAACACGAAGTATTCACTCAATTCCTTTTACATCACATGCTATAGAGAATAACACAGGTTCTTTAGGAAGTTTTAACATAGGTTAATCTTTGTAATTTTATATTTATTTTATTGATGTGAATCTATAAGCATTGAAAATTATGTGAACACAGTGTTAAATCAGACTTTATATAGGATGTATGTGTTTCCTTTTGATGTATCGAATTAAAATACATGTATGCCTATTGTTGAGTGTACAGGAAATTGAATTTTTTCAATTTTGCAGCAGCTATTGCTGATGATGAAAATGATGGAGAAGACGACAACAGGTGTTGTTGGTGATGAAGACGACGAAGAAGACCAAGACTGAAGTTACCATTTTGTGGGAACGGGGAAAATCTATATCAGGTGAAACTATACAAACATACCTGCTAAACAACTATCACTGTATTTATTCTATTTTCCTCAGGCCCATTTGGAATTCCTCTTATATTACATTAATTCGAATCGTAGGTAATATTAATTTTTTGGGGGGGAAGTGGGGGTCGGGGTAGAATATTTCCATCCCATATTTGGTTCTTTTTTGGGTTGTCGTTGTGCTGATATATTCTACAAAATATACTGCATTTGGTTCTCGTTATCATATTAGTTTGTTTGTTTGTTTTAAAAATCATATAAATACTTGATTTGACAATTGGGGTTTCATCTTTTAATTGATGTAAGTAATTTTTTTTAGTGTCAATTAGCAAGTGAGGTGAGGTTTTTGTACATAAGCTTTTGGAGTGTATGACATCAGTATCTTTAACTATATTTAATGCTAAATGTGTCCGTAAAGGATTAGCTATGGTAAGTTGAGATTAAAGTCCCACATCGGGTAATTAACTCCATTTTGCAACCATAAATGATTTTCATTTTGTTTGAAGGGGCAACCCTGTGCTATAGTTATAGTTGATGGGGTTTCTGAGTTGAATCCAAGCATTGAAGTTGGGAATTCTACGAGTAGCTTAAGTAATTATTTAGTTGAACGACATGATTTAGTTGCTTAAAATTATAACATATAATTTGAGACTATTTTAAGTGGCTATAAATATTGTTGGAGCCTATTTAATTGGCCTAGATATGAGCCTATATATTATGATCTACTACTTCCTTCTCATTTTGAACAAATGTGAGATACTACTGTTGGTACGTAGTGATGATTCATCTCTATAAAGATTATCTATGTTGCAAAACAATAAAAAGGATTGGAATGATTTGATGATTCTCATTTTTTGGATTGCTGCTTCTAAAAGGTGATAAAGGTCATGACTTCATTAGTTCTTCTATGAATGTCTTTTGGTATTTATTCTTCTATTTCATGAGTGAATGGTAGTTAATGTCAAAAGAAAAGCCAAAGAGACTTCATTAGTTCATCCCCCTTTGTACTACTTTTAGATTTGCTATGACGCATAAGGTGTTTTTATTAAATCAAATATGATTTGAATTCTTCCAATGGGATTCTTAATTATTTGCGTGCCGCTATAGTTTTGAATTTTTCCATTGGGTTTGAAATGAGCTGTTGTTACTAATTCTCCAAAACTAAATGCTGAAATGATGATCTCAATTCTCGGCCTTTCGAATTTCTTCGATTCTCTTATTATTAGTTATGATTGTGATCTTGCCAACCCATTTATGGATCCCAATCATATTTTAACTTACTTTTTCATTTATGTTTATTGTTAGATTTTTATGTTAATTGTTGTGTTGTGAAATGTTAAAATATTAGACTGTTGCATGAATCGAAAGACTCACTCTACTTAATGTGTTTTTTTTTGAGAAATTTTTTGCTTAATGTGATTGGGGATATGTTCTGATTACTGAAACACGATATTGGGGATTGTTAATACTCTCATTTTTCTTTTCCCTTGGTTTTCATATCATTTATGACTTTATGTGTGTATTTTTTATTTGTAGGTACAATGGTTTCAAATAGCGGTTTGGGGATAAGTACGTGAAGTTGTTGCGTCACATTCCTTTCATTGGCGTGTTCGTCTTTATCATCAACTGAACATAAAGTAGCGCCGTGATGAAATGACGTTGTAGCTGCTCTTCTAACATGGAAAGAGAGCCTCGACAATCAAAGCCAATGGATGTTGCGATCATAGGTTGGAACCAACTCCAGCAATTGGGTTGGGATAGCTATGCTCTTACTACAATATGGATCAATGGGGTAATGTTTTGTTGGTTTCCATTGCTTACTCTCTCTAAATCACCCTGTTGTTCCTTAGATTTATATATTGAAAGTAATAAACTTTTATTTGATCTTTTGTTTATCATAGATGTTTGAGTTAGTGAGATACACACTGGAAATGAGGCACAAACTCACAAACAATAAAAAAAAAACTAGCTGACATTAGCATAATGGTTGAGCAACTATAATTAGGGATACATATGTAGTTCCTATTGATATGCCTAAATTACAAAGATTAGATTATCTTCACATAGTATAATTTTGAATTCTTTAGTCAATAACTCACTCTCTGAGCATATCTTATCTTTGCATGTATCATTCATATTCATCACATTAATTTTATTGACGTGTTCGTCTTCATCATCATGAGGAAATGAAGTCGCAGCTGCTCTTCTAATATGGAAAGAGAGACTCGACAATCAAAGCCAATGGATCTTGCGGTCATAGGTTGGAACCAACTCCAGCAGTAATTGGGTTGGGATAGGTATGCTCTTACTACAACTACATTACATTTAATTCTTTATATGTTATCTTTGAATATTATTTATGCTGGAGTCCATATGCGTACCACTAAGCGACATATGCCCATTTTTTGAATTATAGAAACATGGAACACTCCCAATTGGATTTTACTTGAGCATGATGAAAAACTTGATTATTAGTAAAGGTGATCAATTATAGGGGAGTTTGGAAAACTTCTTCAATCTTTCGAGCCCATTGAAAATTTACTAGAATTCAAAAATTCCATCAACCAAGTTAAACCATAATCTGTCCTTGGGTCTTTAAATTAGTACATTGTTTTGTTAGGCTTGAAAGAGAGACGGGGAAAGGCCATGGATATTGTCCATCCTCATTCAAAGCGTTATTGTTATATAAAAAGTTATTATCAATATGTAAAGGCAGCTTCAAGTCATTTATCCGAGTTTGTTTTATTATTCATTTTGAAATATATTTTTTTTGTATGATGAACCTCCACATTATATTTAATGATTCCAGTTCTTGCAATTACGCTTACAAGTTGATTTTTGGGTAATTTGGACCATTGATTTGTCTATAATGTAGGGAAATTTTGGGTAATTGCATAACTTACCTGATTACCCGAGTTTTGGTTAATCCCATATGAATTCCCATACGATGTTGCCCTTGAATTTACTGATTCAATAATAAATCTAGGCAATCAAATTGAATATTTAATGTTCTTTCGTGTTTGTGAATGCAGCAGCTTCTGTACCACACAAAATGCCCACCTGGTATCTTCCTACTATGCTTAAAATCAACCTCATGATGTGCCCCCTGCATACCCGAACAAATGAGAAGGTGTTTTAAACTCTCACTTTGCTCTTTTATCATAATTTGCTTCTTCTTAATCTGTTTCATCTGATTATAACTTTCATGTTCCAATTGCAAAAATCTGTGTCATGTGCTTCTTCTTAATTCGTTATACATTCGATATACATCTTTTGTTGTTATGTTATAGATATGTTATACATTCGTTGATTCATCTTCTATATTTATGTTATACATCTTCTATACACTTGCTATACATTCGTTGATTCATTGATTTATTTTATACATTTGTTATACATTCGTTATGCATCTACTATATTTATTTTCAATTGGACAAAGTGTTGTCTATAATTCAGAAATGATCGTGTGCTTGGAGCTGTTGTCCTTTTTCAATGACTGTGAAGGAGGTCTGTGATTAAGTAGTTATATTTTGATATGTAGGTACAATTGATTTAGTAATTGGAAATGAAATTAGTATTCTGACTGTATAACATCCATTTGGCTATGAATATTTGAATTGCTTACCAATTAGTATGTGCGGTCTATAATAGATGTAAAGGCCTTAAGAAAATAAGTTTATGACCCTCAAGTTAAAGGGCCTCATCATATTGACCTTTCTATTTGATTCGTGTTAGTAATTTGATGCTTTGGGTTTATTAACTTGATGTCTAATTAAGTTCTAAAAATAATGAGAAGTAGGGTAACTAAAATACTGGGATTCCATAAGTAGTTCTATTTTCTGTGTTTTTCCAAGATGTGTTTAGTAGTATGCTTTATTAACTTTGCTCTTTATTAACAAGCTGTGGTAATTTGTAAGTCAGTTTCTTGAGTGTCGTTCGCATTAACTTTGCTATACTTATCATTTTTGTTGTGTAAACTGTCATGTAACTTCTCCCATATAGAAATATAATTTACAACTCCATATGATTTGGTTATTTGAATTGTCTGATGCATTACTGTAATCATATATATCGTTTTAGAGTAGGGTGTACATTCCATAGAAGTCTCTTGCCCTCTTTGTTTGTAATCCATTTGCTATTTTGTGGCATTTTTGTTTATGATAAATCATGGTATACGTTTCACTAACACTAACAGGTTTTCATTTTGTTCAGGATTTCAACCTCAAAATGACTACTGATGGAACATATGAGGTCACATTTTGATATAGATAACATTCCCATTGAATTTGGTAGAAGAGTCACATTGCAATACATCCACAAGGAGTTGTCAAGATTAATGGTACATGATGATGTGAAGGCAGCTAACTTGATGATGTTAAGGAAAGCAGTGGGTTATCAAGATTTTGTGAGGCTATTACTGAAGTTAGAGCAGATGATGATAAATTTCCAAAATAGGTGGATGCTATGAATGAAGTTATGGTTATCGGAACCAAGGTCGCAGAAAAGGATATTATTGTTCTAACGAAGATGCTTGAGAGGCAATTGCTGAAACTTGATGGCATTGAGGCCGAAGGAGAAAAGGGAGAGTTCAACGAAAGATGGAGGTACTCTGCTCCAAACACTGGCAGCAGATTCATCAGATAGCTGCTCATCGTCATAAGCAAACTTTCCAACAGCAATATAAACAAGGGATATAATGGACTCCTTGCGAAAGATGCTTGGTCATTTCGTCTGAATGTACTTATCGATTCATAGTACTGAGAAGCAAAGTGAGGAACTCGATGCTTCCAAAGAGGATGATCGTGGTCATGATAATTATGAAGATCCACAAAGTGATTAAAATAATGAATAATATAATGCTTATGATTCAAAAACTAAGGATGACCATTGTAAATACGCCGATGGCGATAATGCCATTATCGAATAACTCTCTGGTGCGTCGAAGGCCCATCTAATTTTAATAGTGTTGAGTCTATTAACTCTTAGGTATGTTGATTTCTACATAAGTTTAGAACCATGTTGAGTCAGTTTATTGGCTGCTCGACTTGAATTATACCGTGGCGGGTCAAAGTAGTAGCTATTATGCTACTGTTGTTTGTAGTACCAGCAGCTGTGCTGCAGCGGTCGGGTAGTGGTACTACCGTAGTACCACGCTACCAGCAACAAAGCACGAGGGGAGAGGGGTGAGTGGGTGAGGCTGTGAGAGGAGGCGATGGAGGGGTAAGGTATGTGTTTGGTTCTCTAAGCCATAATTCATTATGGGCAGTTCAAATTTTAGTTTGTCTTCTATTGCGAAGAAGATATGCCAGTAATGCTGCTTCCAATGGTAAACTCCACTCTTCCAGATTTTATTGTTTTTTCTATCATTCACACCGGGTAGGACTTTTACCAAAAGAAATAATCACATTTATCTATTGTTTGGTAAAAGTCCATTTTAATTTTTAACAAAATCATATGCTTTTAATTTTTCCATTTTTCTACATATAATACACAACACATATCAATCACATGTGTTTAGCTTTCGTGATGCATATAACACACATCGCATATATGCAGAGCATCTATGAAATCTGCATATATGCCCTACATATCACTTTGGATTTAAAATGCGAGCTTACTTTCTTTTGTTCACTCAGATTCTAGGCTTTGTTACTTTAATGAATATCACTTTTGATTTAAAACGTGAGCTTCTTTTCTTTTCTTCACTTAGATGCTAGGCTCAACCAAGTCTGTTACTTTAATGAATATGCATATATGTAGATGCATATTTTCATATCACTTTATATGTTTGTTATATCTCCTATCCATTTAATTCTGAAGCACGTTTAATTCTGAAATTTTGCAAATACGTTGGTTAATGTAATTTTCTCTCTAATTTTGCGTGTTAAAGGTACATTGTATTTTCTTTACTACTTTTCACTTAAATATATGATTTGTTATTTACACAGGTAAATATTCACGTGATTCAATCTACAGGTGCGCTAAACACATTCACACATAGAACCGCGTTATCTGATAGACTATTGTGATGGCGTCGACTTTGATCTCAAATACGACAACCAACTCAGACAGATCAGGACACTCAATCAAGAAACTGAAAAGAAAACGGTCAAAATGGTAGAGATCAAACACATGATCCTAACCATTTGGGGTAAGTTTTAGATTTTAGTAAATGTATCAAGATTTTGTCATTCAAGATTTGGTTTAATTTCAGTTTTCTCATTTAAGATGTAGTCAGTTTGGATGGGTTGTTGAATTATAATGCCTATTCATTATCATTGGTTGGATGAAGCTTAAGATGAAAAAAAGATTACTATCAATCTTCTTTTCCTTGGATGCAAGTAAGATTAGGATGAAAAAAAGCATATGATTGTTTCTGATTGTATATTTACTTATGTGATTATATCTCTGTTCGAGAAACTGATTAATTATATTTATTGTTTGTCAAATCGTACAGAAAACTGAGAGGGAGAGAGTGATAATGGCTAGAGGTGGGAAGAATGATGGTAAGACAGTAGTAGTAGCACCTAATCCAGAAGCATATGAGTGCAAAAGACTTAAAAGAATTGCAATTTCTAGAAACATGCTCTCCAATGCTCCCGCAAAGGCCTGCTCAATTTCTCTGACCCCATCGAAGATGGTGGTCAAACACCACGGCACAAACATTTTGAGGAAGTCCCACGGAAAGAATAAATTCATATTCTCCTTCCTGGCCTTCTAGATCCCATCTCCGAATTTGGGATTTTTTTTATATTGTTTGATTTGTTGCTACCCCTTAAATAGGGTGGATAGTCCAATAAACAAAGGAGACTATGCCCATTTTTTTTTAAAAATTGACACTTTATTTTTTTGAGGCATAGTGAATTTGATTGATGAATATTGTATATTTAATTTTATATGCGAATTACTTTGAAGAATTTAGATAATTTGGATGTTGGACTATTTGTCATTTCTTAAGCAACATGAATAGTTACATAAACAACGGAGACTATGCCCATTTTTTTAAAAATTTGACACATTATTTTTTTGAGACACAATGTGAATTCGATGGATGAATATTGTATATTTTGTATTAAATTTGAATTTAGTTGATGAATTTAGACTATTTGAATGTTATTGGACTATTTGTTTGTTTTAAAATTACACTTCGAAATTTTTTCGTTTCGCTATTACGTACTTTGAAAAATTATCGCCGTTTCGCGATTACTACCAAGCTTGAGGAGGAACCAAATATCATAGTACCTGCACTCAACTATATCAGAATCTTCCTCCATAACGAGATCAAATGTGGTTGCAGTGTGCTATCAAAGCTTATTTTTGGACTATAAAGGGGCCCATCATTATTCGCTCGGACATGTCGACAAGGACGCTAAGGTAACAAGGGCATCTCCTAAAATGTTCTTTGCATGGGACAAGTAGTGGAAGGTGATATCTCAGAACTGGGAGGTGATTACATAAAAACTTAAAAGGTTAAGTCACGAACTTAGGGCTACTACTTTCATCCACTTGGCCCACTTTGTTCTCATTCCCCTCTCGACGCTACTTCTTCCCTTAAGAAATACATCATCATACGATATTTTGTACTCTCATTATTTTAATTTGTTAAATCTAATGTTCTTCTTTTATGTTGGTCAGAGGATATTATAGGGTGGGAATCCCTACATACTCGCTCTTAAAATTTTGATCAGAGGTTGGCTACAGTTAAAGGTAAATTCAACTATTTTTAGATAGTTATTATTTAATATATTTGTTCTCCTTTGTTTAAGGTAATTATGTTTTAAGGTTGAAAATAATTATTATGTGTTAGATTATTTAGAGGACAAATCTAATGCACTTATAAGTCTCTTTTTAGTTTTGATGAATGTTAAATTGATAATTTGTTTCATCGCCTTCTTATTTTTTTGCTCCTTAAAAGTTATATTTTTTTGGTTTAGTGGTATATTATATATTTACAAATAATTACTATATACATAAGACATTTCCTAATAGCTCCCAGAAAAATAAAATTTTCCCGATCGGTCCTATTTATCATGTTTACATATAGGTTCTATTGAATCAAAAATATTTTTTTAATGGAATTTCTGTGAAAAAAACGATTATAGGGCCTATTTTACTACATACATAGTAAATGGGACTAGTTGGTAAAAAAACCCTGTACTTTATTTCTCAGGATAATTTCAATATCGCATGCTCCCAGCTATCCGGATGTGTATTATTATGAGTGGATATTTTTTCATTTTTAAATATATATCATACTCTAACCCATGAATAATAACAAATAATGAAATACATTGCTTTGATACTCTATACTCTGTCAAGTTCATATTGCACTCAATATAAGAATTTACAATTTTATTAACTTCCCAGTCCAAATTTATTTATGTATTTGTTAAAATTCAAACAATGGAATGCATTAGTACATAAGTTGTAGTTATAGATGATTTTCAACTATTTATATAGACAATTGTTTCCTGGTATCTTGAACAATTTATTTTGTATATATAAGAAGTGTTAGATACACTTTTTGGATGCCAATGATCAAATTCCTTAGATAATGGAAAAAAGACATTTTATCAAATTGTATATTCTTATATGATGCATACAATTTTAAACAGTATGTTATCAGTGCATTGAAAAATTATAACAATGGATAAGCATCCAATTTTTATGAAGAGTTATTGGTAAGGTAGTATTAAAAAGTGTGATTCATTAGATTAATTTTTCTAAGCTTGATTTTATTTTGGTCTAATGTAATTGTTACTAATAATTTCACATGAGTTGCGCATGCCCAAGTACAAATGTTAAATGCATTTGGGAGTTATGAAAGCTATCATTTGTCTAAACCCATCATTATTAAAAAAATACTAAATAAAATAGTTTAGGCTAAAGTTTTTATATAAATGACCATTAATATTTTTAATTTTATTCATATTGGGTAAAAGGATATACAATGTTGGATGTTGATGTATGTAAATAACATTGATCTTATTTCTAAAATATCGTTGGTATTTATTCTTTTGTAGAATAAAATGGTTAATCTACAAAGGAACTACCAAAAAATGGTAGAGTCGCAAACATGTGGGCAAGTTCTTGGGAAAAGGCCAGGGTATGTTAAGGGTCCTGACTTTGGCCCCATCCAGATACATTCAGATCTCAGTACAGAGAAAACAATATACCAGAGAATGAGTCATTGAAATCTAAAATATTAAATTTTAATCTCATTGTGGAGAATTGAGGTGTAATAATTGAGAAGTTTATGGCTTTTCGAGCATGGGCATAGGCTTCTCTTAGCCAAAGGGATGACTCTTTTTAGATCTGGAATTTTTCTAGTGAACTTCATAGTTTTTTCATTTTTTTTAATTTTTAGAAAACATCTTTATTTTTTTCATGGTATTTATTTTAGAGAACCTTAGATTTTCCTAGTACGCTCGGAGTTATCATGACAATGGAACAAGCTTTTAATTATAGCTGCAGTTCTCTTTGCGAATCTTTTGAATTCATTACATAATTTATCATGAGACGAATTTGATTATATTTAGTCTTTTACGAGTCATTAACCAAATTTTCACGACATTAGGTATTTTTAAATCAATTTTATTGAACAATGAATACCTAAAATTTAATGACAAAAAAAATTGTCATAATAACATTTATATATCGTTATGACTGTTTTGGCGATGTTTAACCCAAAAAAGTAACAATTTAATTGGTTTTCTTGTCATGATGAAATGATATCTCTATTAGTGACAATTGAAGTTTTCGCTATAAATCATTTGTGATTTAGGATGGATCGTCGTATAGCCCAACTCATATATACACATATGTACCAAACCAAATAACTAACTCATCCTCCCATAGAGCAATTAAATATCTCCAAAACTTGCATTTTATCATTTGCACAATTAAACCAAATAATAATCGTCGTATGACCGAGTAATCAACCGACTCATCTCCTCCCCACCCATACGAGGAGTTTAAGTGCTCTACAACACTCCATTAAGGAACATACCATAACCATATACTATTACTTTAAAATACTCCATCATCAAGGAACATACCATAACCATATACTATTAATCATTATGAATTCACTATGATTAATTTATCACAAGTGTTCATTTTAACATTTTTAATCCATTATTTGCACCTCCTAGTTTAAGTTCTCTCTCTCTCACACACACACACACACACACACACACACACACATATATATATATATATATTACATAAGACACGATTCTTTATTACTTTTCATAAGGTAGACATAACCCAACATCCAAACACCTTCCTTACTTATCTATAGACCACCCTTAAACTGTTGCATCCGCGAATTCTATGTTTTAATGGTAAGAAAGGACTATAAATAAATACAATAACTAAATTAAAGGGAACGAAAATTAAAAGATTTTTATTATGGGGATGACTAACATCCTATTGCATAGATGAGTCTGAAACAAATGGAAATACATAATTATTCGTACATGCCACATTTAAGACAAAACTTGTCCAAAACATTCGAGAATCACAAGAGCTGATAAGTTGCAGTGTTGATATTCGATGTTTGCTACGAACCATATGTACGTAACTGAAAATATTTTTTGAGGTGATATAGAATAAAAGTCCAAATGTGCGGGAGGTATCTCATCTTCCTAGGGTTCGTCATCCATCTGGAAGGAAAATAATTAAGCGAACATGCCAAGTATATAGTTTTATTTCTATACAAGGTACGGGAGAAAATGTATTGTGAAAGAGTATTTGGATTTAATATTGATAAAAATATGGAGACAAACTAAAATATCATAGAACTATCAGGGGTATATTGGAGTTTAATGATATGTAAATGAAAAATATGGTGGAGTGTAATCAGATAACTTGTGTATCAAGTTACCAGGATAAGGGTTCAGACCATAATAAGATATCCCATAAATTATCGGTTATAGGGGCTTCAAATGCGTAGACATATAATTATAATATCGTTCAAAGCATATCATACACATGGACAGGGAATCCCAGATTGTTGGGAAAATTAATAATAATAATAATAATAATAATAATATTAATCAAGCCTTGGTACACTTAAGCTAGAGTGTCACTTAGGAACTTAACATCAGAGTCCTACATGCCAATTAGAACTATTGTGGCATACCAAGGGTCTAATCCCTGAATCTTAAGGTATGCTAATAGAGGTTTCACTGAAAATGGTCATAAATTGCAGGGTAATATGCAATTATTATAGTATATTGCAAGGTTATACCATAATTAAGGGTAAAAAGAGTTCACTGTATTTTATGGAAGTTGTAGGCTGTAGCGATTTATCGGGTTTAGGGATAACTAAATATCGAGAGACTCAATATATGGGATAAATATGAACTACAAAAATGAGTTCATAATTGAAACAAGAGTTCAAAATTATCACAAAGTGATATACAATTAGTAATTACAAAAGACACAAGCTCAATTTGTTTAATATTGAAATTAAAATCAGCTACATTGAAATTTTGGACTTCGGGTTTGTGCGTCTAATTAACTGGGGTTGATTGGATATTATGAAATCATGGATAGTGTAAGTTGGACATATAGGCCTTTAATAATGCTTATGTGATGCAGTAGGATGCTAAATTATAGAAGTTTTAGTGTAAAAGAAACTGTGTGAGGACAAATTTTCAAATCGAGTCAATTTTTAAGTTGGACAAAACATTTATATCTTTCTTTAAGTGTCATATTATACTCAACGTTGAAGAAATTAAGCATTTAAGCTTTCTCCATATTGAAGACTTCACATCAAAAATCCGAACGCTCATTTTTCCCAACGGTATATGACCCCGTTTATAAAGTTTTGTTGGAGATACATTTTATAGACTTCCACTTGTTTTTGCAAAACATAAGTTTCATTTTATTTTATTTTCATAAATTTCTAAGTTCATTCTAATGAGATTTGTTATCTTGTTCGAACGAGTTAGTTCAAATGACTTCGAACAATATCTCCTTAAGGGTCTGAGCTGAATTGTCATTTGAAACCTCATTCGCATATCATTCAAACCACATTTAGCATTCTCGTTCAAACGAGACAAGTATGTCATCTAAACGACTACTGCATTTATCGAAAAATTCGATTATTTCAGTAATTTTTCTACACAACTTCCCTTATCCACTACCTTTACTTTTAAAATCAAAACGGGCTCGGGAAATTAAGGAAGACATCCGCTTTGAACTTTTAAGGAAAGTAAAAATTCTTTCAAGAAATTGTTTCCAAAATTTATCTGATCTTTTTGGATCATTTTTCAAGAACTATAACCCCGAATCATCTTCTCCTACATTCATCACTATTGTATGTGATGGACCTCTGCATGGGTTAGAGATGGCATTTGGCTTTTGATGGATATCGAGACAGAGGAGGTGTCATGCAATGCATTGGAACTACACGTACTATGAGGGAGGTATTGAAGATGACATCAGCAATTCTTATATTATCAAGTTTGTAAGTCTGAGATTTTTCCTATTTAGGTTTTCATAGTGGATATTGTCTAGGCCTGGTCATCCGAGATTTTTCCCATTTAGGTTTTCGTTATACATCACGACATTATGGTTGTGTTCTTTCTATTTACATGTTAAATCATGCATGCTCACATAGGGTTTAGTATCTAATACTAAAATTTAGAAAGTATTAATCTACTGGCTTAATTATATTCGTAACCGACGTTGTATTTTATGAATTTAGTCCTAAGCCATATAACCTAGATATTTAAAATTGGTATCAGATTGAGTTTCTAAAAGTTATTTAGATGAATACTGGAGGTTATATGGAAGTCTATTCGTCAAATAAACCTCCTATGTTTGATGGAAAAAATTATGCCTAGCACGTATGAGATTTTCTTAAAAATCAGTTGATGAACATCTTTGGTTTGCTATTAATAAAGGGTGATCCCCTCGACCGTTGTAGTTGAGGAAGATATTATTTTAAAACATGTAGAGGAATGGAGTGAGGTTGAGTTGAAATTGGGTAATTTCAATTGTAAAGGTTTAAATTCTTTATTTAGTGTTGTTACTCCAGAGGAGTTTCGTCGTATGATGACATGTGAAACTTCAAATGAGGCACGAGATATTCCTCAAGTTACTCATGAGGGAACGAGTGCGATTAAGGAGTTTAAACTTTAAAATTTAACTACTCAATTTGAAACTATCACCATGAAAGAGAGTGAAACTTTCGATTAGTTTTATGCCCGTATTTTCGATATAGTTAACTCATGTTTCAACTTTGGTGATAAGATCCCTGAAAATCATGTAGTCAAGAAGATTCTTAGATCTCTCTCGAGTTAATACAATGCTAAGTCATTGTTCTTAATTCTTTAGGTGTGTTTAATTCATTAAAACTCCAAGAGTTTGTAGGTGATCTCCAAACATATGAGTTAGACATTTTCCTAAAGATAACAAAAAGAATGGATCTTGATGATATGGCCTTATTTGTTAAAAAATAAAAAAAACGCAAGTTTAAAAAGCAAAACTAGAAATTTGATAAACCTAAATTTGAGAAAAATAAAAACACGGAAAGTAGAAATTCAAATGATCAAGATCAAAAGAAACTTAAAAGTGAGAACTCTAAAAGAGATAACTTTAAAAAGTATGACTTGAAATGATATTTTGAGTGTGAGGGACGAGGTCATAGAGCTTATGAGTACCCCACTAAGTTTAAGAGAGGGGGCAAGGACAAAGCCGTTTACAATGCCACACTTAGTGATAGTGAGAATGAGTCTGAAGACTCCGACGACTCTGTTCCTTCTGGAAATAACTTCACCGCCTTTACGGTGAGTTATGCTAGCTCTTCAATTATGTCGCATCCTCATGTTGACATTTTTCGGTCATGAAAAACTTGAAGTTGTGTCCAATCACTCACAAGGCAGTGATGTTATTGTAAATGAGAGTGGTGTTAATGAAGTGATTTGCAATCCTCCTATTCTGAGTTATACACTGAGTCTGTACGAATTTAAAAGAATAATAAAAGCCCAACTTTAATGGTGTTGACATTAGAAAAATATTTGAAAGTCCTGAAGGAGAAGGAAGCTTTAGTTTGTCAACTCGAGGTAATTAAAATTTCTCTTTCTGAGAAGCTTATTTTAGTGGATAAAGAAAAGAGTGACTTGACCGATTCTCTAGCTCATGTTACTAAAGATCTTCATGAATCCTTGGAGATTCGAAAAACCCTTGAAGAAAAAAATTACCAAACTTAAGAAAGATCTCTAGGCCTCTCTGGAAGTCAAAGTCACACTTGAGGACAATTGTGAGATAATAGGAAGTTATTTATTAGGCCGGTCCTAGGTTATAAGGATAAAGGATATCAAGAGAGAAAATATATAGGATATGAAGAAGGTGAGTCATCCAATGCTAAATTCGAACCTTTATCCAAGTTTGATACCAAAATAATCCCTCTTAAACCTAACCCACCTAAGAGAAATCTACCTAAGCAACCTATGAAAGTGACTCCAAATTAACCCTATGCTTGTACCTTTTGCAACAAAAGGGTCATCTTAGAGATTTATATTACAAGCTTAGGAAGAATCCCTATCTCCCTAATCCTACGTCACACTATAGCCACTTGGCTAGCCTTAAAAAGTAAGTTGAGTATCTAGTCAACACATATAAAGGTTTAATGGAAGAGTTTCTAAGTTTGTCTATGCCCCAAAGAAATTATGCCAACCAAAAGACTAGAAATATCAATGGTAACAACACTAAGAACACAACTCACACTTGGGTTACAAAAGATAAGACCAAGAAGGCGTTAGTTGTTCATATTGCTTTAAAGGCTCAAAGTACCTCCTAATGGTATTTTGGTAGTGGATGTTCTAGACATATGTCAAATGATAGATCTTTTTATATCGCTCTTGAGGATCATAAGGATGGTAAGGTCACCTTTGAGGATGGGAGTAAATCAAGAATTATGGGAAGAGGAACCATTGAAGATTTTGGTTTCCCAAAACTAGAAAATGTTCTTTATATTGATGGACTCAAAGCTAATTTGATAAGCATTAGCCAATTATGAGACGAAAACCTAGTAGCTAAGTTTAATCAAACAGAGTGCACTATTTATGAAAAATTAGATGAGACTATACTACAAGGGGTGAGGACAAGCGATAATTGTTATGGGATCATTCTAAAGTATTCATTCATTTAAAATAGTGCCAAGGTTTCTACTACCAACCTTTGGCATCAACATCTAGGTCATGTAAATTTTAGACATCTTGATCGTCTCGTGAAGAGAGACCTAGTTCATGACTTGCCATCATTAGGAAAACTAACCTCCATAATTTACGGCCCTTGTCAACTTAGAAAGAAAATTAAGAGTCCTCATAAGAAGCTTAACTCTATAACCACCTCTCGTATATTAGAATTTATTCAGATGGACCTTATGGGTCCCACTCATACCGAGAGTATAAGAGGAAAAAGATACATTCCAGTGATGGTAGATGACTTTATAAGATAGTCAATAGTTGTATATCTTAGGGAAATATTTAATGCGGTTGAGTTTTTAATGATTAAATGTTGAGTCCTATAAAATCAAGGTGATCATAAATCGGTTTAGACGTGATAATGGAACTGAATTTAAGGAATCCGGTGTGAATGCCTTTTGTGATCAAGTTGGTATTAAGCATGAATTTTCAATCATTCAGACTCCTCAGCAAAACGGTATAGTTGAGAGGAAAAATCAAACAATCCAGGAAATGGCAAGGCCCATGCTTCTTTGTAGGAAAGTGGCTTGGAGGTTTTGGGCGAAAGAGGTAAGTAACACTTGTCAAATGGTGAATAGGGTATACTTGCGTCCCCATAACAATAAAACTCCATATGAATTGTGGATATGTAAGACACCCAACATAGTTATTTTTAAGTCTTTGGGAGTCCTTGCTACATCCTTCGGGATAGAGAGCTTCTAGGAAAATTCGACTCGAGGAGTGATGAAGATATATTTCTAGGTTATTCACCAAATATTAAAGCTTATAGGGTTTATAACTTTTCTATCTCTGAAGATATGTAATTAATATATGTTACAATAAAAGATGATGCTCCAGCTACATTTGTTGATATTGAGGATGATCCCTCTTGTGAGAGCGATGAACCCCCCGATGTTGATCACTTTGAGTCTCACAATGACTCAGTGGAACCCACACTTAAGAAAAGGGATCCATTGCCTTAGGTATGTAAATGTCATGACCTCGCCAATATTACTGGGAATCCCGACTTAGGTGTCAAGACTAGAGCGCAACTTGAAAAATGAGGTTACATATTTGTGTTATACCTCTAAAATCGAACCTAAAAATTTCAAAGAAGCACTAAAAGATGAACATTGGATAAATGCCATGCAAGAAGAGTTGGTTTAATTCACAAAGAATGATGTTTGGGAGTTGGTTCCCCGGTCTAGCGATACTAATATCATTGGTACCAAATGGATCTTCAAAAATAAAATGGATGGAAATGGCATCATTGTTCGTAATAGAGCTAGGTTAGTTGCCCAAGGGTACACCCAAATAGAAGGTGTTGATTTAGATGAAAGTTTTGCTCCTTTTGCAAGGCCAGAGTTTTTCACCTCTTACTAGCTATTACATGTCATCTAAAATTTAAGGTTTATCAAATGGATGTCAAGAGTGCCTTCTTAAATGGAATTCTTTAAGAGGAAGTCTATGTGTAATAACCAGAAGGGTTTGAAGACCCTAAGCACCCAAATCATGTCTTTTACTTGAAGAAAGCCTTGTACGATATGAAGCAAGCACCCCATGCTTGGTATGAGAGGCTTACCTCTTATCTCCTTACTCGTGGCTTCACAAGAGGGGGAGTGGATATGTCATTGTTTTTTCATCGAGATGAGAGTGCTATTTTGGTTGTCCAATTATATGTCGATGACCTAGCTTTTGGGTTCACATGTGACCAACATACTCTCCTCTTTGAGGGATAAATGCAAAGTGAGTTTGAGATGAGTATGATCTATGAGCTTACTTACTTACTAGGTCTTCAAGTGAGTCAACTCGATAGTGGGATATTTTTGTCCCAATATATGTACGCAAAAGATATCGTGAAAAATTTAATTTAGACTCTGTTAAGCATGCAATTACACCCATGAGTTCATCCATTAAGCTTAGTAAGGACACCGAAAGAAATGATGTAGATCACACTCTTTTTAGGAGTATGATAGGTAGTTTACTCTACTTAACCGTTAGTCATCCGAATATTTCCTTTAGTGTAGGAGTTTGCATTCGTTATCAAGATGCCCCAGAAGAGTCACATTTACTTGTCATTAAACACATTATTAAATATGTAAGTGGGACCCTATGGTTTGGTATTTGGTACTCTTTAGGCACGAATAATTGCCTATCTACATATTCGGATGTCGATTGGGCAAGAGAAGTTGATGGATGTAAGAGCACCTCAGGCAGTTGTTTCTATTTTGGGAGTGTACTTATCTCATGGATGGGTAAAAAGAAAAACTCCATTTTTTTGTCCACGACGAAGGCCGAATACATAACTGTCGGGATTTATTGTACTGAACTCATATGGATGAAGCAAATGTTGGAGGATTATGGTATTTCGCAAGGCACGATGACTATTTATTATGATAAAAATATTGCAATTCATATTTCTTGAAATCCCGTCCAACATTTAAGAACAAAGTACATTAGGATTCGCGAGGACTTTATCCGCGAGTTAGTTCAAGAGAAAGTCATTTCCTTAAGCTTTGTAGGCATCGAACATCAATTGGACGATATCTTTACCAAACCTTATATGCCTTTAGATTCGAGGATCTTAGGAAATTCATAGGGGTTTGCTCCATTGATTAAGTTCGAAGTCACTTATCTAGTTTAGGGTGAGCCTCATGTTTATCATTTTCCCTATGAACTCAACTATATTTTTGTACATATATTTTCAAAAATTCTAAAAATATTTTCATTTTCCTTTGTTGTATAAAAGTTTTCATATATTAAAACTTTATTTTTATCCATTTGGAATATGTTTGTGAGATATTTGGGTCACAATATCATTCCATGTTCATGTGGCTTTCTATGAGTATTAGTCTTTATTTCTTCTCTCTTATGCGCTTTATACGTTGATATGATGCGTTAATTTTCGTTTATAATATATTCTTCTATGTTAGTCTCATATCATTGCCATTCATGCACACACCTCTCACGAAATCTTGAGGATGCTAATCTCGCTTTACCTATTCTAGGTGAAGAAAGGTGTTGTCTTATTAATTTTGTCACCTAATCCTATAAGAGATAGACATATAAATTTTGCATGTGATAGCCATTGCCCATATCTATGGATTGTGTCAAAATGTGTGAGCAATGGAATCGGGTTGCCAAAACAGCAAACTCTTTTGCGTGAAAAGCCACCATTGGAAAAGAGCCTAAAAGAATATATGCATTTGAGGGAGACAAAAGTCGAAGATCAATGTGTTGCATAATAAGTCATCATATTGCGTTATAGGTGACCCAATTGGTAGGAGAATCACAAAACTTCTAGACATTTGTTTATGTTATTTGACTGTAATTGAATTCCCCTTATTTGTCACAAGGTCGATATGAGTGCATAACGTGTAGGAATATTATTTAGCATCTTGCACTCGTGCATTGTCATAGGCGATGATCTTATTCAAATTGTTCGCACCCATTCATTATATTTCCACGCTCACAATATATTCAACACTTCTAGGAAAATTTTGAAATAAAAAATTTGTTGTGTTTGCTACCTTGTTGGTTCTTTAAGTTATCTATATTTTCTACCTTTTTTCTCTCTCTTATTTTTTAAAGTCTCTGAAATCTCGTTTGAACTCTCGTTAGAACGAAACTCACCCCATCCTGCCCTGAAATCTCCTTCTAAATATCGTGTGAATGTTGTTCAAACGACATTGTTCGAACGAGATGGACAGTCGTTCAAACGATCGATCTTTTATCATATCGGTTTGGATTTTTCTTCCTATCCATTTCTTTTATCTCATTGCCCTCTCTCTCTCTCTCTTTGTCAAAAAATGTTTTACTCTCTCCTATAATCTTTCACCTCTTCCAAGCATATCTACCACCTATGAACCTTCTTCTCTACATCAATATCAAACCCACATCTCCATAGGGTTATTCTACATTTCTCTTAGAGATTTGTTTTGTTCTTGGAAGTTCATCTTATGGTATTATCTTATTCCATCTCTTACACTATGATATCCTTCTTTTGGTTTGAGTTCATATGTTTTGGGTGAATTTTCTTAACATGCAATATTTTTATGTTGTTATTTTTATTCAGTCATAACCCATTTCATATGAAAACTCAACAACATTTCTCTCGTTGGGGCTATATGTGTATATTAAATATATTTTCTTAAACAATTCGTAAAAGAATTTTTATTTTATTTTATTACCCCGATTCAATGATACTTCATGATTTTTCTTGACACTATTTTCAACTCCAAATTTTTTTGTCAAAAGACTTATGAAATATCATTTATTTATTTTTTACTTTTTTAAAAACCTCTAAGTTTTTGTAGTAGCCACCACACCACTCCCTGAAGGCCGAGATAGAGGGGGGAGAGATGCGCGAGGTTACGTGGAGCTTAAATCCAACCAAAACCCTCACACGCAACCTCTCATTAACCCACCACTCCCTCCATTCAATCTCACACGGCTTCAAAACCTTATCAAAACCCAAGAAATTCACACCATCAATACTAATGTCGAACCAACCGCCACCACCACTCTCTATGGACACCCACCATAGAGACCAGCTCATGGAAGCTATAAAAAGGTCCTAACATAACTGTCTCTCAGAAACTAATCTCCATCTAATTGTACCTTCTCTCAAATCCAAAGCTAGAGGCAAGGTCATAGATATATATGATGGTGGGGACTATCTTGTTCTTGTCACAACTGATAGACAAAGTGCATTTGATAGGATTCTTGCTTCAATTCCCTTTAAAGTACAGGTTCTTAATGATACAAGTTTATGGTGGTTTGATAAAATTCGACACATAATGCCTAACGCAACAGTATTGGCACCGGATAGGAATGTTACAATTACGAAGAAATGCTCTGTTTTCCCTGTTAAATTTGTTGTTAGAGGTTATGTGACTGGAAGTACTGATAAATAACTATGGACAGTGTACAAGAAAAGTGTCCGAAATTACTGTGGCAATGATCTTCCCGACAGCTTGGTAAAAAACAAAAAGCTATATGCAATATACTTAAACTAACAACTAAGGCTGCGGATCATGATGTTCCTATAACCCCAGATGAGATAGTCAAGCGTGGGATGATGACTCAAGTTGATTTTGATGAAGCAAGCACAAAAGCATTGAACTTATTTGAATACGGACAGAGTGTATCATTGGAACATGGCCTGATATTAGTAGATACAAAATATGAATTTGGAAAGGGATGTGATGGTACAGTGCTATTAATTCATGAGGTTCATATGCCTGAATCAAGTAGATATTGGATTGCTCATTCTTACGAGAAACAATTTCAAAATGGTCTTGAACCTGAAAATGTTGTTTCTGAGGCTCTGGTTTAAAGATCATTGTAATTCATATAAAGATGAGGTTCTCCCTAATGCTCCGGAAGAACTCGTTTCTGAATTGGATTGGTGGTGCATTTTCTTGTTTGACACAATAACAAAATCAAAATTTAAGATTCCAGAGATAAAGGAAACTATACATGATCGAATATCTCAGAACATTTCACTTGCGCTGTCATCGCTGCGATAGTAGAATCAAAGTGTAAATTATTGATTTACAATGTTGGTGAAATAGTTCTGGCTAGGTAACTTAGATGTGCTCTATAGTATGTACTGGGCATTATGTCTTTTGGATTGTGGTGCAGTCCACTGCTGTTTCATGATATTTTACCATTTGTATGGAAAACTTTTATAGGTTCCGTGGGCGTTCTGAAAGAGAGTTGGTATTTATCTGCAAAAAAATAAATAACGATAAATAAAAAAATTACTTTTTACTTTTCTTCTCTTTATCTATATATTTATGTTATTCTGATGGAGTATGGGATTTGTTTGTTTTTGTTTTTATTGATTTTGGTGCTATGGCAGACTGGTTGGTGTTTTTTGGGTAGGTGTAGAAATCTCTCCATATTCTTTATGGATCGTAGTAGGCATTCCATGCGTGCGGTTCAGTCCGATGAGGAACACTCCTCAGAAGAAGACATAAATGTCCCCTACCTTAGACTTTGTTGAGGAACTCACGCCAGTCACACTTTTTCACACCCTAGGTTTCCCGACTAGGTCCACATTTAGAGAAAAAGTCATTAACCTAGTCCCTTTATCGGGCACCATTGTCTTTACTTGGCTTGCCATTCTAGGTTGGGACCCCGTTTTCAACCTTCGTGATCCTATCTACCCCGGCCTCAACTGCGAGTTTTTATTTTCGATTCCTTTTAGTGAGAAAGGCCTTGTATCTAAGGTTCGTGATAAGGATGTCATAATCATCGCCGACTCCATTGCTCGCTTAACTGGTTTTCCTGAGTGGCCAAACCTACCTACCCTTGATCTGGTGATGTGAAACCTGACTTTGATCTCATTTATGAGATTGTATTTGAGTTTTTAGAGCTAGGCACTTCTATTTATATCATAGGAACCTTAAGGTTATTTTTTGATCCTTAATTGGATTGTTTGTGCGTGTCTCATTCCACGTGAAAATCATAATCAGATTACACTTGATCATGTGAGTCTAATGCATGCTATTAGCACGGGGCTTCCATTAATCTCCCTGAAAAGCACCCAAAAGTGTTTAAATAATACCATGAATAAACATATTTTAATTGCTAATTCTCGACAAAATCGATCTTATGTGCGTAATTGTCTATTTTGTAGGCTTGCTTGCAGTTGCGGTTTCAAAAGCTTTATTTTGAGGCAATTTGCAATAAAAGTGTGGCTAAATAACCTTTTCCATAATCGTAACCTAGCGCTGACCTGAACTCAACCTACCCCGAGCCCTGTGTGTGTTGAGTTTGTACTTTTATTAATTTTTAAATTTTTTTATTTTGAGTCGTTTTAATTTTTAGGATTTATTTAATTTTTTTTTATATATTTGTAAGATTTATTTGCTATTTTTTATATTTTTTTTATTTAGTGTAGTTTTATTTTGATTTTGATTTTTTAGTTTTTAGTCTTTATTTTATTTTTATTCGGATAAATTTTCCTATAGGAATTTGTTTTTCTATTTTTATTAGATTTTACATTTTTTTAGGACTTTAATTTTTGGTTTTAATAATTTTTATTTTTCACTTTTAGTTTATTTTTAGTCTTTTTTATTTTTAGATTAGGAATTTATTTTTTTAGTAAGTTTGATTTTTTTTAGTTTTAGTTTTATACGTAATTTTTAGTAAGTTGTAAATAGTTTTTATGTTTTTTTTGGTACACACACACATACACCATTCCATACACCTAAAACACACCCAAATACCACACTCACCCACACCCAACTTACCATACACAAACCTACACCCAACTACCCCCAACCTTATCTTCAACCTCCCAACCATCCTCCACTTTCTTTCCTCCATAATAACCATAAACCACTCAACTCCAACAACCAAACCCATTAACCCCTTTATCCTACCCGGTGACCCCTTTGCTCTAATAAACCAAACAATGGCAGCCCCAAAACCCCTTGAAACCTACTGCCATTACAAACCCGATGACTCGCCTTGAAACCTGAAACCTAAGACCTAATTTTCCCTCTTAACCCAAAACCTGAAACCTGCTTCCAACCTCCGACCCATACACAATAGCCACAATACCTATTTCGATGAGCCAACCCGACCCACATGCTTATACCCCCTCATTCTGATTCCAACCCAAACTCAAAGCCCTCATACCCGATTAAACTAACCACCCGACCACTAAAACCGACCCATTACCATACCTACAACCCATGAAAACCCCGACCCTTGTTAAACCTATCTCACCCGACATTCTACCAACAAACAAACCAAAGACCCCAAACCAAATAAATGCCACATGTGTTTTAATATGGATTTTGTCCTTGATTCCCAATATACCCCCAATTATCTCATTCTCCCATTTAACACCCTCACACCCACTTCTTCCACATGCACCTTTTAAAAAAAAACAATCAACCCTTTCTCACCTCACACCCCATGCACACATGTGTGCAATATTTATCCTACACCCTCAACACTTAAACATGTCAAATCTACCCCAAGCCATTTTCACACTAGAAAAGGAATAAGAAGAAGACCCATAAAAAGTAGAGGAATATAATTCTAGAGTTAGAGAAAGGAAGAATACCATTATTTTTAGAGTAGTTTTTTTTAGTTTAGGAAAAAAATAATAAATTGAGAGATTGTTGATTTAATTGAAGAATTCAATGCAATTGAAGGAAATTGGGTTTGATTTACTCTTCTCAAATTATTCATTTCATGCTTTTAATATATTATTATTTTTATTGAATGATGATTATGAGGGGCTAATCTCCCAATCAATGGATGAATTGAAGTCCCTATGAATCCAAATGATTTAGTTTGTCAATCTTATTTTTGATGATTTCCTTTGATTAGCAAATTTAATTCCTACTCTTATTTTCGCATTGAGAAATGGAAAATCATCATTGACAAAGGATTGAGAATTATATTACCATTTTATCAATTCATTCAAACTAGAGATAGGCTTATCAAATTGATTAAAATCTTAACATAATTTTTATTTACTCTTATTTTATTTTGTCTAATTAAAATTAGTTGGATGAATCAATCCTAGCGGGTGATTCATTTGATTAATTTTAATTCATTTAGAGTAGTGTTTGTTGGAATTAAACTTACTTTTCTAAAAGAATATTTAATTAATTCATTAGTGTAATGAGAATTAACTTTTGAATTAAATGCATATTTTAGAAATTGATCAAATTGAAATAGTTCAAGTTAGATTAATTTGTGTGAAGTGGGGGTGGATTTATATCCCTTAAACATTTCTCTGAATTAGTTACATCTCACTCATTTTCATCATATATTTTTTTATATTTTTCACACTTTTATTCTAGTTTTATTTACTTGCTCTTATTTTAGTTTAATTCACATCATCACAAAACTGTTTTAGTATTAAAAAAGATAAAAAAAAAATAGAAAAGGTACAAAGTCCAAAAAGAAATTAAATAAAAATGAATTACATCTTTCCTCTCTCATATGTTTCATCCTTAGATTAGGATTGACACCCTTACTTACCTCTACACTCTAGTTTATTATATTTTTATAGGTACCTGAAGGGTTTGATTAACTTGGCTTACAACAACGACCAACATATGCAAAAATCGAGTTATCACTCCCTACTCATATTTTCAACGTTCTTTGAGCTATTAGGATTTCCCCTTCTACACCTGTTAGACAGGCCTTACCGTTTTTCGTTCTAGTCACTGTCTTGATGTTGGTTGCCCTTTACTCCCTACTGACATTCTTGCCACCTATTAGCATACTTTCGACACTTCGTCTATTGGTCGATCTCGGGGTCATCTTCCTAGAGTCACTCCTTATCCCACTCTTACCCATTATGGGTCGTCTCACCCTACAGCCTCCTGTGCCCCTCAGTGTCCAGACCATCTACCTCTCATCGTCATCCCCCTGTAGGAGTTCATTACCTTTATGCATAGAGACAGAGATAAAGCCAAGGAGCCCTAGGCTCATAGAGAGAAGTCTCAATCACGTCGAGATTCACTTATGATGCAACACTTTGAGGAGCTTAGCCATGCTGAGATGCGACTTGGTGACGATACTCTAGATGATTCACCAGATGATCCAACAAAGTGACTCATATTTATATTCATTTCCTTTTTATGTACTTGTGTGAGAGATATTTCTAGGTTCTTTTTTTCCTCTCACTTGTACCAGATTTAGGATTCTATTTACTTTATTCGCATTTAGCTTCAGATACTTCTTTACGGCACATTTTCTTTAACTGGATTTTTAATGTTAATTATCTTATGTTTATCCTTATGATACATCGATCTATTGGATGATTTATATTCTCTATTTTGCTACGGTTGTTGTAGTAGTCATGCTAGTGTTTAGTTTTATCTATATTGGGCTGCACGATTTATTTACTAACATTGTAGGTGTTAATCTATTCCTTTATCTTTTTCGGGAAAAAGGGGTAGAACGTGTTTAGGGGTGAGCTTTTAATTGGTTACTTATATCTTATTTTCCCCACATGCGTTTATGTGTTTGTTGTTTAATTTGTGTAGGCCATTTCATTAATTTGCCAGATTCTTGTCTACAAAGAAATTCAAGCAGCTAGGTTGTTAGGAAGTCTAGTTTGTCCATTTTTTCTTTTGGGTTTTGTGGATGGGTATTAGGATAATATTGACTACCTGGCTTAGCAAATTCCGATTCTTTTTATTTTTTTATTTTGTCCCACAGTAGCCAAAGGGGCAGATTTATAAGGACAAATTTCAAATCGAGGCAATTTCTAGTATTGGCTATTTCCATTGGACAAAACATTTAGTTTTTTCTTTAAGTGGCCTATTATACTACATGTTGAAGAAATTGAGCATCTAGAATTTCGTATTGAAGACTTCACATCAACAATTTGAATGCTCATTTTTCCTAAAGGTATATAACCCGATTTTTAAAGTTTTGTTGGAGATATATTTTATAGGCTTCCTATTGTTTTTGAAAAACATAAGTTACACTTTATTTTATTTTTCATAAACTACTAAGGTCATTCTAATGAGATCTGCTCTCTAGTTCGAATGAGTTGGTTCAAACGAATTCGAACGAGATCCCTAAAGAGTCTGGACTGAATTATCGTTTGAAATCTCATTTTCATCTCGTTCGAACGAGACAGGTATGTCGTTTGAATGACCGCTGCATTTATTGAAAAAATCGATTATTTCAACGGTTTTTCTACACAACTTCCCTTGTCCACTACTTCTAATTTTGAAATCAAAAGTGGCTCGGGAAAAACAGGAAGACGTCCACTTTGAACTTTTAAGAAAATAAAAAATTCTCTCCAGAAAATGTCTCCAACATTGATGTGTTTTTTTGGATCATTTTTCAAGAACTAAAACCCAGAATTATCATCTCCGGCATTCATCACTGTTGTGTGCAGTGGACCTCCACACGGGTTGGAGCGGAATTTGGCTTTCGGTGGATATCGAGACACCATGCAACATGTTAGAGCTACACATACTGCGGATAGAGGTGTGAAAGACAGAATTAGTTGTTCTTGTAGTGTGAAGATTATAAGTCTTTTGTGTCTTCTTGTAAAAACGTAATAGTAGTGAATTTTTTCTAGGCCTGGACGTCCGAGGTTTTTCCTAATTGGATTTTTCTCGTATATGGTGGCATTGTGGTTATGTGCATTCTATTTACATATCAAATCATGCATGCTCATGTAGGGTTTAGTAACTAAGATTAAAATTTGGAAAGTATTAATCTGCTAGCCTAATGCTATTTGTAACTTGTGTAATGAATTTGAATCTCGGAGTGTATTTTGCGAATTTAGTCCTAAGCCACATAACCTAGCGATTTCAAACTATGAGGATATAATATATAATTTAAAAAAGTTTTTAAAATAATTTGTTTATTCATTTCTATTTAGATTTGGATTTAGTGGCAAGAGACAAAATGACTTTATTTGCATTAAAGAATTTGTGAAAAAAGTTTGCGGGTATTTTGAAATACTTACAAAATTGGTAAGGGGTTTATGTGTCAAATTAAAACATTAATTTAAACCTTCAAACTAGTTTTCTCAAGATAATACTTTTTAAGGATCCAAACAGGGTGATGTAATATACCATTTTGTTCAAAATTAAAAAATATTTTTTTTGGAAAAAAATTAGATTTTTCTGATATAACACCCTGCGCATTCTAACAAGCAAGGTGGCTAGCATGTGATATGTATGAGATAAAAATTCATTCCACGGTGTAATAATCAAATTTATCCAATCATAATAATCGTTCATTCAATAATAGATCCATCACCATGCTAATCTCCAAATTAAATCCAACTCCAAGTAATATAATCTCAAATAAATTCTAGAACTATAAATATCTGAATAACAACCGTAAACAAATGTGGAACCGAGTGGACCACCGAATCCATAAATAAGGTCTCATAATAATATGACAGAATAGAAAGTAAATCCTAAATAACTAAAGTAAATAAATCTCTAGCTGTACCTCCAAAATATCTCTAATTACTCCTATTCAGCTACTCGGGCACTATACATGAAATGTTATTCAATGCAATGGGTCAGACCCCACCACATGAATACAAGCTACTCTCTCCAATTAGGGCACGTGAACCCAGATAGTCGCATTATACATAACAAACACCACAATAGAGTATTTCAACTTAACGAGATAATTATTAACGTGCGAGTAAAAAAAAATAGCTATCGGTTAATCACGTTCTTATGCCACCCCAAGAGTTTAAGTCCATCTTATCATATTATAATTCGGTAATTAACTCTAATGTCACCATCTCTATTTAAATTGATTTATCACATTATTATTATTATTATTATTATTATTATTATTATTATTATTATTATTATTATTATTATTATTATTATTATTATTATTATTATTATTATTATTATTATTATTATTATTATTATTATTATTATTATTATTATTATTATTATTCTAGTGGTGCCGTCTTAGCCATCCGACCCTATTGTATGCCCTACACTTATTGACAAGGTTCCACGCACGACACGTCATAATAGCCATCCACACCGTATTCTGTCAGCACTGCACTTATTAATGACGCTAACACACCCATACGTCGCAATAGCCAGCCAACCCGTATTCTGTTAGTCCTGCACTTCTTAACCAAGCCACTTCATTTTAATACCAGTTTATTATCTTAGGCATTAATTCTCTAATTTCTCATTATTTTAAATTAGCCCCACTTGATTTCAGAGCATAATATCTCAAGTCTACCCCTAGTCCCATACCTAGAGGTCTCTAAAACACAAACATGTCCTATTCTATTTTGTAGAATGCATTTATATCATTTATCTCTTCCTAGTCTCATGCCTAGGCTATCCAAATCAAGGGAACGACACCAAAATCAACCCCACCCCGGAATATCCCATCTATAAAAATCTACACTAACTAGTCCTATACCTAGAAAGTACTAACTGTAACCAAGGCATAACCACTAGTCCCATACCTAATAAGTACTCTAAAATCAAGGTGAGAGCACACTATTTAAAATCACATCGTTCCCTCGGTGATGAATATAGTTATCACAATAATTTGCACATTCCAATTTATCAACAATTACACAAATTTCTCATGTGATCACAATTGACTTTAATTTGATTCTTCAATCCATCATCGTAATTAACACCATTTATTTTATTCAATAATTATAGTGTCAACATCATGCGATTTTATGGAGCACACAGTAATAATTCACTTTGATCATAACTACATAATTTTATGTGATTGCACAAGTCACTTTTTAATTTAAATAACGCGATTATGATTTCTACATGTAGACCTACCCGTTATTAACCAAAAATTCAATCTCTACCCTAAGCACACAAGGGTTACAAGTCTTAATTCATATTAAGATTTTTCACAAAAAAAGTCCCAAATTAGATTTCACTTTGTCTAATTAACGTTGCTAATTTATTTTAAGAAAATCATGTATATTAATGTTTTGGCGGTATTTAACATGCATAATACTAAAGAGAACGAATAGAAGTATTCATTTCTATAGAAAAGTCAGTTGAAAATTTTGAATAGATGGTTACGTTCCTCTCAAAAAATGAATAAAGACTCATTTTTGAACGATCTTGAGAAAACACAGTTTGAGCCTTCAAAATTTGGGTTGAAAGTTGTGTTTAATAGGGTTTAGGTTTTGTAGATGAGAGAGAAGGAAACTATGGGAGGCTACTGATTTTTAAAAAGGCTAAAATGTATTTTAAAGTCCTAAACTCGTCACTTTGTGTTTATATAACAAAAGATTTTGAGTCATAATCAAACATAAACACTAAAAAAAATATTTCGGACGATTGGACCGTTGGAATCGGCTGAAATTTCAATATGTTGCAGATGAAGGCGAAACAAAGTTGTCCAAAAGTTTTCATCTCGATCGGACGGTCCAATATATTGTTCTTCTCTATAGGTCGAATCATCCCCCGCTTTTTATACAAAAAAAAATATAATTTCCAAATTTTAATCCCGATTTTAATTCCACTTAAAACGTTATTTATATATATATATACCAACCTCATTACATACCAAAAGTAAATAAATTCCAAAAATTATTTTTTTTGCAATTAAATTTAAAAAAAATTATGTTTAAAAAACACAAGGTGTTACATACTTCCCCACTAGCACAAGAATTTCGTCCTCGAAATTCGACGAAGCCTAAACACACAAAATAAAATAAGGCTCACATATGCCAACTCGTAGAATACCACGATTAGACGCCCATACACCCAATCCTACCCGCACATACCCCACGATCAAAATACTATATATATATATATATATATATATATATATATATATATATATATATATATATATATATATATATATATATATATATATATAAGAAAATAATACTTATTTTGCTACTCCCACTAGCCACATCGTGGCTCCTGCAGCGCCTGCCTTACCTGAGGTTCCCAGTCGAAAGTATATAGCACCTACCCACTATGGCTACTAATGGTGCTGCTGGAGCTCCCTGTACACCTGACGTTGTTGGTGCTGGATGACCTTGGCCCTGCTGGTCCTAAGTCCCTTGGCCCTGCTAGCCCTCCCTCCTGGAAAACCTAGAAGCTCGTTGCCCAATCTCTCCACAAACAAAACATGCACCTCTAAAAGGTCCGGAATGCCTACTCGGGTTTTGCTCACCCTGTTGTCCCTACTCCTGAGGGACCTGCTAGACACTATTACCCAGCTGCTCCTGACTCACTCGTTGTCTCTTCCATGCTTGGTCATTGCGAACCTTATTCTCTCCTCCTTGACCATTTGACTCATGTCTCTTCCCCCATATTCTTTTGATAATTTACTTTCTCCTGCCACAACAATAGTGCAATGTTCACAACCTGAGTGTAAGTAGTGTGCGCCGAATTTCCCAACACCATTTCCTAATAGACCAACACAAGCCCTTAATAAAGCACTCCATCTTCTTCTCCTTAATATTTACCTCCTCCAATACAAACATCGATAGATTTGTAAATTCCTTCTCATACTCAGAAACAGATTTGAAACCTTGCTCTAAGTCCAAAAATTCCTTCTTTTCACGCTTATAATCGCATACGGGAAATACTTATCATTAAACTTTATCAGAAAATATCCATAGTTCAAGCGATCCCTATCCTCCGATATGGTGACACTCTTCCACCACTGTAATGCATATCCATTCAGCTTGAACGTAACCAACATCTTCTTCTGCACATCGGTGCAGTCAACCATCCTCAAGTTCCTCTCTATGTCTCTCCTCCATTGGTGAGAAACCATTGGGTCATATCCCCTTAGGAGGATTATCTTTATGGAAACTGACCCTCACTCTATCCTAAGTTGAAGTGGGTGTACCCTGATGCTGAGCCTCTAAAGTCACCCACCTTTGTCTCTCTACCTTAATACCGACCACCGTGGTCTCGCACACAATAGTTGCTAACTCCTTGGCATCCAACACAATCTGTCTCGGCCAGTCTTAATTGGTGGAGCAACAAACTGAACCCTCTATCCTATCTACAGATATCCTAGTATTTGACATCTCTGACAAACGAGGTGGCTAGCCGGCACCGCCAAACTACGTCGGGCGTTACTAAATAAATAATCATTCTTAGTATGTGACGAATATGAGACATATACAAATTCATTCCACAATGTAATAATTAAATTTATCCAATCATAATAATCATTCATTCAATAATAATTCCATTACCACACTAATCTCCAAATTAAATCCAACTCCAAATAATATAATCTCAAATAAATGCTCCAACTATAAATATTTGAATAACAACCGTAAAAAACTGTGGCATCGAGTGGCCCACCAAATCCATAAATAAAATCTCATAATAATGCGATGGAATAGAAAGTAAATCCTCAACAACTAAAGCAACAAAAGTAAATATGTCTCCAACAGCACCTCCAAAATCTCTCCAATTACTCTTATGCAGCTACTCCAGCACTACACCTAAAATGTTAATCAACGTAGTGGGTCAAAGACCGTCGCATGAATACAATATACCCTCCCTGATTAGGGATCATGAACCCAGACAACAACATTATACATAATAAATACCACAATAGAGTATTTTAATTTAATGAGATAATTATTAATGTGCGAGTAACAAAACAACTATTGTCTAATCACGTACTTATGCCACCCCAAGAGTTTAAGTCCATCTTATGTTATTACAATTTGGTACTTGACTCTAAAGTCACCATCTTTATTTAAATTGATTTATCACATTATTATTATTATTATTATTAATAATATTATTATTATTATTATTATTATTATTATTATCATCATCATCATCATAATCATAGTAGTGTCGTCATAGCCAGCCGACCCTACTGTATGTCCTGCACTTATTCGGACCCATTTAATATTTTACACGACATACATTCCCCTCGATATATCTAGTCGGCCCGTGTTTTATCAGTCCTGCACTTATTGACAAGGTTCCATGCACGACACGTCATAATAGTCAGCCAGTCCGTATTCTGCCAGCTCTGCACTTATTGATGATGCCAACACACCCACACATCGCAATAGCCACCCAACACGTATTCTGCCAGTGTTGCACTTATTAACGACACCACTTCATTTTAATACCCATTTATTATCTCAGGCATTAATTCTCCAATTTCTCAAGTTCTCATTATTTTAAATTATCCCCACCTAATTTCAGATCATAATATCTCAAGTCTACCCCTAGTCCCATTTCTAGAGGTCTCCGAAACACAACCACTTCCTATCCTATTTTTGTAGGATGAATTTCTATCATTTATCACTTCCTAGCCTCGTGCCTAGGATATCCAAATCAACAGAACAATACCAAAATCAGCCCTACCCCGAAATATTCCATCCGTAAAAATCTATACTAGCTAGTCCCATACCTAGAAAGTGCTAACCGCAACTACGACATGAGCACTAGTCCCATACCTAGAAAGTACTCCTAAAATTACGGTAAGAGCACATTATCCAAAATCCCATCATTCCCACGGCGAGGAATATAATTATCACAATAATTTGCACATTCCAATTTATCAACAATTACACCAATTTCTCATGTGATCACAATTAACTTTATTTTGGCTCGTTCCATTCGTCGTCGTAATTAACACAATTTATATTATTCAATAATTATAATACCAACATCATGCGAGTTTATGGAGCGCACAATAATAATTAACTTTGTTCATACCTACATAATTTATATGATTTCATAGGTCCCTGTTTAATTTAAATAACATGATTATGATTTCTACATAAAATCTACTCCCGTATTAACCAAAAATCTAATCTCTACCCTATCACACAAGGGTTACAAGTCTTAATTCATATTATGTTTTTCACAAAAATAGTCCCAAATTAGATTTCACTTTCCCTAATTAAGGTTGCTAATATTTTAAGAAAATCATGTATATTAATGTTTAGGGGATATTTAACATGCATAATCATAAAGGGAAAGAATGGAAGTATTCGTGCCTGTTTAAAAGTCAGTTGAAAATTCCAATTTAATGGTTGTGTTCCTCTCGAAAAATCAATAAAGACTCGTTATTGAACGATCTTGAGAAAACACGATTTGAGCCTTCAAAATTTGGGTTGAAAATTGTGTTCAATGGGGTTTAGGTTTTGTAGATGAGAGAGAAGGAAATTATGGGAGGCTACGAATTTGTTAGAAGGATAAAATGTATTTTAAAAGTCCTAAACTCATAACTTTATGTTTATATACCAAAAATAATTTGAGTCATAATCAAATACAAACACAAAAAAATCATTTCGGACGATCAGATAGTTACGATTGCCTGAAATTTTAGTATGTTGTAGCTCAAGGCGAAACAAAGCTGCCCAAAAATTTTCATCTCGATCGGACGGTCGAATATATATTTTTTTCTCCTTAGGTCGAATCCTCCTCCGATTTTTATATAAAAAAATTATAATTTCCAAATTTTAATTCCGATTTAAATTCCACTCAAAACCTTATTTTTATATATAAATACCAACCCTTTTACATACCAAAATTAAATAGATTCCAATTTTTTTTTTTGTAATTTAATTTAAAAAATATTTTATGTTTAAAAAAAACGGGGTGTTACATCTGATTGGAGACGCGCCCTCACTTGCTAAGCCAAATAATTCACACATCTGGTTTGACTCTCACTTGCACACTTGTAACCTACTCATCTTTTACCATTTGATTATTGAATTTAAGGTTCTGAAATTTTGACCTTAAATTCAAGATGTTTTAGAAATACATTTGTGTTAGTTCCTAATGAAAATTGCATAACTTTTGAAGAGTTATCTAACCATATTAGTTTCAAGGATTTTGGTGGGATATGAGAATGAAGTGCGATATCGATTACTGATTGGAATTTGCAAATTTCCAAATCAAAACTTATTTAATTTGATGTCAGTTTTTGATCCAAATTAAATCCAATTAAAATCAAATTTTAGTTAAACCCTAAAATAGGCATCTAGATGAATAAATCATGCCATCACAAAAATCACAAATTGCTAACACATAGATTTTAGAAAAAAATCCCCCGAAAGGGGAAAACCTTTATTTCTATAAATATTTTCAAATCGGAATGTACAATACACTTACATAAATCGGTAATGAATTTATCGTAGCAAATCCACATAAACCGCAACATAGTAACCAAAAATGGACACCAATAAGATCCCTCAAGAACTGCAGCTCTCTTCCCTAAGAAATAACCTCGACTATTCCAAAGTGACTATAGTTGTCAGCCAACAACTCCCTCAAGAGTTACCAATCCAGCAGTAGAGATGGTACTCCACAAGATTAAACTTCAACAAAAGTATTTTGGGTTCTGCAAAAGATTCACAAAGAATTGGGATTGATTTTTGGTGAATCAAAAACATAAACAGCTTTAAAAGTGAAGACTTAACATTCTGCATAGAAGTAGTCTCGAGTATCAAAGAGTCTTAGTGAAAAAGGATTTTAAAGCAGGTATTTATAAAAACCTTGAGTCGGCGGGTCGTTCGAACGACATTTGCAGGTCGTTTGAATGACATCTCATGTCATTAGATCCATGAAGGAATGACCAAATGAAAACAAAAATAGTATGCAGTCGTTCAATGCATTAAAGAAACTACCCTACAAATGACATCTATTGTCGTTAGATGAAGTCGTTTGAATGACTTTGGCATGTCGTTTAAACAACAGTGCCTTGTCGTTTGAACGACTGAAGAGACAAAAAAATTCTTTTAAAACTCCGCCTATAGGTCTTGAAAAATTATTTTTGACTTAAAAAAAAATGCCTTAACTTTAAAAACAATTTCGAAAATATCCCAACACTTAAAGCAAATCATTTTATGAAACATAAACACATTCTATGAAATTGTGCCTCATGTCGCGCACATGTTGAAGATGATTGTAATTCATATCCGTCTTAATGAATGTATAATGGTGAACTTCTCTTGACGGTTGTATCAGTATGCGATATATCCTATGTAAAATATGGACATTGGAAATTATGTCCTTACAAATATATGGGTACAAAATAAAAACATGTGAATTATCGAAACAAAAAAATCATATACAATTCTAATAACTTCCCATGCAACCCCAAAGCGAAAAGGTACTAAAAATGCAAGTCTTCAAATTCTTCAAAAATCTTTAACTTTGACATCTTCAAATCTTCAACGTTTCATTATCATCATCAGGGTGTGCAAAATATCAAAATTTGTACCTACACACATGAGATAAAAAAAATAAATACCTTCATGACATATCGAGTTTAAAATGAGATAAACATAAATCAAATCAATTAAAAAATCTCAAATCTCCCCCATAATCCAAAATTTCACCCCCCCCCCCCATAATTCATAATTAATCTCCTCCTTTTTATTTGTCCAAAATATACAAGGAAAAGAATAAATCAAAAAAGTATGGAGTGTCACGAAAAAAAAAATCATCACGAATAAATTAACTATGATCATGCAAGGATAAACTCAAAATCATCCACCAAATATTTTTTATTATCCAAAATTTTTCAAAAAAATGCAAAAATAACTTATAAAAACATCACACCAGGAATTTACACTAAGATAACCAAATCATGGAAACACAAGAATGGGTGTGAACAAATTCGATAGGAAGATCAATGCAATCAAACATAACATATGTGCACGATGAATATGGATAATCCTAATGAATGGACTCAAAATCATCCTTAGGTGTTAAAATGTTAATTTAAATGACATTGGCTCAATTTAATTGACACATCAAAGTCAAATATAATTTTCACACTGATAACGTATAAAACTATGTAATGCTTTTTCAATACTTTGTCAGGACGTTCATACTCGTTGATTTATTTCCAATTAAACGCCCTCATAAATATTAAATCTTTTATTTTTCTATTGAGGTGATCTAAAACCTAATGGCCCATTTTTGGCATATTTATCTTTTTATTGCCTTAATTTTTTCTTTGGGCTCTTTTCAAACGGTGTCTTTCACGATGTGATTATTATTCACTCGCATCCCTTTCCCATGTTTACTGATCATTTTTTCAAATTTTAAACAAATTCCTCACGGGCAACGTTTCTTACATGCACTACTTTAATTGACAAGTTTTATCGCATATTGTTCATTTTAAAGAGAGGATTGAGATGGAAATATTTCAACCAATATGTGATAGACAAGCATAGTAATTAAATAAATTCATACACGTGTACAATAAAGAAAATCATGAGTCAAACAAGTAGAAAGTAACTAATAATGACATCTCAATGACTCCAAACATTGTAAAGCGCAAAATGAAATGTTGATGCGTCTCAAATCACTATCAAATAGTCACATGGATATAAATTGATATTATGACTTGGTCATCCTAAATGTCCATTCATAAACGGTGTAAAATAAAATAGAATTTTTTGTCTTTTTCCAAAAAAATTATCAAAATAAAATATTTTTTGCGTTTTTAATTTTTCTCAAAAAATAGAAAATCTTATTCTATTTTTTCAAAAATAAAAAATCTATTTATTTTTTCAAAAAATATATCAAAAATGGAAAAAAAATACAAAAGTGGTACACACTAGCAATAGGAATAAAATATCATCATGAAAATCATCTTATTCTAACAAACAAGTCTAAACTTCAAGCATTAGGTGCAGAGGAGTTTTCCAAAAGTGGTGACATATTATAAAAAAACATCCATCAAATTATGTGAAGTCTTAACTAAAAACTTAATTTTGCTCCTGAATATGTGCAAACTCTCTCATGTAATTTCCCAGAGCAGGCAAAGTATTATGTGTTGGACACACTACCCAACTTAAAACAGAATTCCCTAAAGTATCCTCTCTTCTTACAATGTGTGCAAACATACACGAGCTTATGAACACCTCTCCTAACACATCTATGACACGGACGTGATCTCCCATCGAGTAATGGATGCCTAGGTGGTTTGGGTTGAGAGCCATATGAATCTATCACAAACTTGAGAACCGACACTAGTGCAACATGGGAAGTAGACGCACGTTCATAACTTATTCATAGTCTCTCAACATTACTCAAAGCGGGACTGATGGGAATCTTACCTACCTTCCTATATGTATCCTCTATAGTGACCTTGACCTCTCGAGCACGTTCGAGATATCTCTCTAGTTCCAACACATAAGCTTCAACTTAAATATTTTTCGACCTAAGATAATCAACTGCTCACTTAAAGAAACCTTCACCTTCTTGAGTTGACTCATCGATGCCTCAAATCCCCTCAAAACTCTTATCTCTCTCTCCAAGTATAACCCCTTAAGACGTAACTCCTTATTCAACTTCTTCGTCTTTAAGGTCTCGATATATAAATCTTTAAACGCTTTTGGAGTTCATTTTCACCCTCACTTTCAAAAGCACTCTCATACTCACTAGAAACACTCAAATCATCATCGGGGCTCTCACGTGCACAAGTATCCTCCTCACCGTGGTATAAACTAGGTGTGCTCATGTGACTTGCCATAAAGGCGACACACAAACCATGTGATGACTCATCTCCGGAATCATTCACCTCTTCATCACTATCTATAAGAGTGGCAGGCATGACAACTTTCTTGCACTTTTTCTTTAGCATAATGGGACATTCAAATTCTTTGTGCCCCCCTTACACTCAAAACATCTCTCCTCTTCCTCTTTCTCTTTCTCAACGCTCTCATTGGCCTCTTCTTTCTTTTTATTTTTCTCAAAATTCTTTTATTGGAAGAATTTTCTTTTGAAAATTTGAGAAACTTTTTAATTTTTTTTTGCAAACATGGCCACATCATCAATAGTAAACTCTCCCTCAGAGTCAGAGTCACAAACTCTCTATTTCTTCTTCTTCTTCTTCTTCTTCTTCTTCTTCTTCTTCTTCTTCTTCTTCTTCTTCTTCTTCTTCTTCTTCTTCTTTCTAGACACTTACTCACTCTTCCAATATCATGCCTTAAGTGCAATCCATATTTCCTTTGGTTTAAAAGTTTTGGGAAACATGTTGATCTCATAATGTTAAAGATCTCCTACGATTTCTTCTAATCTAATATCCCCAAAGAATTTAATATAGTGACCTTAGGAATAAAATGGGATGGAAGTGATATCAAAATCTTTTTAAAAACCCTCGTTCATCAATTTTCTAACCCAAATTAAAAATCTGTTGACTATGTCCAAAAACCTAGCATAAAACTCATCAAAACACTTAGACATCATGATTGTCTCAAATTCGGTGGTCAAATTTTGTAACTCGGATGCCTTGACTGCGCTGGTACCCTCGTGTGTCAATTGGAGGATATTTCATGCCTCTTTAGACGTGATGTAGAACATAATACAGTGAAACTCATCAGGGGTAAAGGATTGTAAAATTTTTAATAACCGCACATTGTAGAATTTTTACCCAATTACCTCACCTAAAGGATTTTTCGCTTTTATTCTTAATTGTAATCGCTGCATACTTACTTCTCATCTCTCAAAGTACTCTCTTACTAAATATAATCTCATTAGGTGCGCCCTATCTAACCTCCGGGGCTAAGTCTTTCATGAGTCTTTAAATTGTTTAGGGAACGTACACACAATTTCTAAAGTATAACAAAACTCTCTGTTATCCCACAATTCCATCCTATATTAATTCTCACTCAACGGAGTCTATTTAGACCCTACTGGTCCTCTTCATAACCCATTATACTCCATAAATAATAATCAAGGGTTCCTACTTATTTTAACCGGATTAAATAAAAAGTAGAAAAATATGCACTTTTCCAGGAGGGATCGATCGAGGAAAGGGGGTCGATCGATCGATGTTCTTGGTCGATCGATCGATCAAGCAGTTATGAAGAATTTTGCCATTGTCAAGTTACGAGTTTGCCTCTCCAACCTCAACCAAATTTCCATTAATGACCCCCAAAATCCCAAACAACAACACTACTGGTATTATATACCTAACTACATGATTTCCTACGAAAAATATGTCCGAATTCATCAAGTATAATGATTTAATGGGGTAAAATTGACATAAACTTCAAGAACCCTAGTTTTCTATTAATTTCCATTCCTCAAATTTGTTTTCAGATTTCTTGCTTCTAAATCCATCCAAATTCGTGGCTTATCGTCTACATGTGATTGAGATGTCCAAAATATGTCCACTTCCTCCACAACATCTGATTTTAAGTCTCTAAAATATTAAATTCTACCATAAAACATGTTCTTAACAACCCTACACTAACATGATTGAAACATTAACTAAAAATAAAGCAAGATATATACTTGTCTGGAATTCAAGTTTCTGATTTGTGGACGAAAAAGATATGGTTGTGTTCCTCGTCGCGCGATCTACGTTTTGGTGGTGGTGGCGGTGTAAACGAATGAGTCTTTGGCCTTGGGTTACTTGGAAAGCTCTCCAACTTCTTCTCTAATGGTCGTTCTTTGGTTTTTTGTTTGTTAACCCTAGAAGATAACTTCTAAAGGATGATATAACTATTGGAAATTCGCGGGTTTAATTACCCAAAAATATAAAATGTCTAATACACCCTCCCGAGAAGTCAATTAGGCCTAAAAATGCCTCGAAACCCAAACTAAACCCCCGGGTATACTTTTCTGACTCTATCGACCCTTCCGGACACTTTGGCGCACTCGAAATGACCATACGGGTGACTTATAATTTTTTCACTTTTAATAATAACAATTTAGTCCAGACACGACCCAGGTGTGTCCCGACTTAAATTTTCATAATACCATTTTATTCACTCGTGAAAAATTTAATAAACTCAGTTCTACATATTACTTTACTCAATAAGTAATATTTAACAAATCAACCAATTTCCAATAACTACTAAGTCTCGTCATGCTAGTAAATATTTAAAACAAATTTTCGAATTAATATTAAATTAATATCTCAATTTAAATTTAATAATTCCCCAAGTTTAAAGGCCATAAAAATACGGAGTATTACATATTCCCCCCCCCCCCCCCCTCCAATAACGGAATTTCGTCCCGAAATTCAGAAAATAAGGCCTACCTGGTAAAATAATTATGGATACCTTATCCGTACGCAAACTATCTACATAGTAAGGTGCTCAATCACTATAGCCCCTACCTCACAGCAAGTTTGTTTAACGCTCTCATTAGAGACACTTCACATTGTGCTCCTATCTGATAACATCCGCATAAGACATGCCTATACATTATTGATTTCCATTATTTCAATAACATTGGAATACCGCACCTCATTATATGAAAACTACTCGAATTTATCTAAACACAAAACTTTCATTCCGAGAGAAACCATACAAACATCTGACCACTCTTGTTCGCATAAAACAGTCATGGTAATTCCACCATAGTCATCGAATTGTTCTCGACCAATCCAAAATTCTGATTATTCGCCCACCTCTAAGCATCCAGAGGGAGAATAGTTAAGATTATTCTCAACTCAATAAGCATCTTATGAGTGCTCCCACGGAACCCTACCATTTGGAAATATCCTCCCATAATTTATGTACTATACTCCACTTGATAGCTATAAGCGCCGTGGAAATGAAATGATAATAATGAATCCAAAATTACCTTCACATTATTCCACAAATGGTTAGTCACCTCTCACATACTCTCTGGATTATGGGTGATACAACCTTCTCAAAACGAAACGTTATCCCCGCTGCTTCCTGAAATACCATATTGAAGGTGGGATTCGAAAGTCTCATCCTAAGGAGAACGATCACGTACCGATATGATTCTTCATTTCAAAGGAAGACTGGGGCACACTAGCTAATATTGTAAATCACCCCAAAGGAATATAAATCACTTCCTTCTTGGGATACTTGTTCCATATGTTCGAATGAACCCTTGATCTTGCCTTTAGGTTGGCAACCCATCTAAGAAACTTTACCGATTTTGACGGCCTCTTCTATTAAAGGAATTGTCTATAGTCACCCAATTTTCTGGTTGATCCTCTTGTTCCAACCGATTTCTATCTATGAGTGATGCTTGCAGAGATTACTCACTATGTCCCGCTCAATATCAACTTCTATTTAAATTGTCTCACATTAAGTGATAATTAACACTCCCTTTCTTTCCTTGGCGTATACCGAAAGTTCCGACTCGTGCAATTTTCTCTACGATGTACACTTCTGGACCTTTTATACCATACTAACATCATCGTTCTTTATACGCACAACTCGCTCTCAACATTTGAATAATTACAACTCCGCTTTGAGTGTTCTTCATATAGTTAAATTTTACCCTTCTCAAGAAATACCCCTTTGTAAATGGCTTCTCATAGCCTTCCAACCCGATTCGGGTGTGCAACTCTGATCACACTCATATATATGGATTTATCGTCTTTCACACGGTGCTTAATCCACTCAACCACTTCCACTTAGTTATGTTAGTCCCTCATACATATATTTCACACGTCTATTCCTACGTCCCTTCAACTCGGACGATTCTAACCTCAGATAACCTCAGATAACCAGGATGCCCAATTATAAACCGTGCATACTAGCGTAAACATCGCATACGCTTCACACATAACACCCAATTATTTATTTCCCTTATGCTCAAAATGTGATTAGAACACTTGGGTACTCTCAATCAGCCTAGAAATCGAAATTTTAATTCCTTCTTATCATCGTTCCACCCCTCAACTCGTGGTGACAAAACAAAATTTTCAATGCTTTCTTACCACAAAACCTGCTCCACTAGCCTTAAATTGTAATTTAACTTCCAACTTAAAGATATAATTAACTGCTCCTATTACGATCGAGATACCTAACTCATGGACTAATGATCAAACATCTCCCTATTTCCAACCTTACGCTAAGTTTCATGCGTGGGATGCCTCACAAAGTGAAATTCAAACGAGGAAACCCCCGATACACTACTACCTAGCATTATCGATTATCGAAATATATTAGGCTCTCTGTCCATAGCATGTACCCCTTTATTCTGTTTCTTGACAGAAAAGTTACATCTCAGACCGTAATTATACTTAATAAAGAACATTTGGCCAATTGCACTATCGTTCAGTATTGGTGGTAATCACATTCCATAAACCTTAAATACATACAATAAGGGTTTTTGAAATCCTGTCCCCAAACATATGGGTATAAATCCTAACTCCCACATCTCAAAAGTATATATATAACAATGCGCTCTTGCTATCACCAAGTCCTGAGCGCTAAACATAAAAAAATGAGTTAAATCTTTTCGCTCAACAGTAAACCCAATACATACTGAATCATAACAACAAAGTCCCTACACACACCGGGATCGAATATCTCAAGCCCACTATCCTCTCCTAAGTCACTAAAGTAGACAATATAAGTGTGAGTCCGACCTTCTCTCAAGTGAGGCCTCTCTAGGACAAAACATGTTGCACTGAGGCAACCACTCCGATAGCCTTGCAATAACTGCCTACTATCGTACTAACCATTGCTATAAAGTTGTTACTAAGACAATACCATACTCGTATCTCACATCACTAAAATGAGTAACCTCAATAAGGTATATATAACACTATTAATACACCCGTTCATCCTCCGCGGATAGCACTAAGGATAATCCCGCTACACTAGGTAAAAAAAAATTAACATTTTAATAACTTTTATAGTTATACGCACTAAACTCGTCTCACCTGTTAATCTAGCAATGGACAAAATATAGTGACTCGCTTGTGTCACCTAAAATACGCCTCATCATTCGAGGATAAAACTCATACTTTTACCTTAACAATTGTCTTGACTACAGAAATGGTCCCCGGATGTAGCACGCTTATCTAAACCAAAACAGAAACTACTTTAATCGATATCCTTTACTAGGCATCATACTCTTGTCCCTTTGCTCACTCCGGGAAAACATTAACACATGTGATTTCACTCTCTACAAAATACCTCTACACATAATCCACTTATCACTTGTCATAGTAACTATATTAGGATTGTCCTTCTCTTGGACTTTGGTAGGCTCGATTCCTAATGGCTACCCCTATTGTTCCCTTAGACTTGTTGGCCCTAAAGAACATTCTACTGGCTACTCTAGTCCTTACTAAATTCACCATCGCTTAGTAAGAATTCATCCATCCAAATATTTTAAATGGTTCCCCTGATGTGTATCCACACACTCTTGTGGTGCTACACTACCACCGTTGCATCAAGTCTTATTCTTGACTAAATTCTTCGATTATTTTAGCTTCCCACACAAAGAAGCGTTAACATCTCCATTGACAAAGCACGACATTGTCAACCTCTGAATCAATCGTCTAGCATAATTCCCTTTCAAGTGTTATTAACTATTATTAAGAGCCAATCTCCCAATTGGAGTCCTCTCATCCATTTGTATCATCACCCTCCGATACAACATTCGCTAACGGTTTGGATTCATATTCATAAATGGACCTCTGTCAGACCCTCCTGTGATGAGTTACGGACAATGTTCACATCTTATCCGGAATATCTAATTAAGGAATATGGGATCAAGCTGTACCTAAGATCCTTCTATAGACATAGCATTCCACTTCTAAAAGTGGTGGCTGACTCCCACTATTATAACTTCGTTCCGACAAGATAAGGAAAATTTTACTCCAAATTTTCACTTTCAGTTAGACACACTCCGTCTTATGTCCAAACCTTTTGATATTTTATCTCATTTGGCTAACACACACAATCTCCGCATTTCTATAATTTCCACTAACAGTTCTCTTCAATGTTTCGTTTGACTTTCCCCCATTCATACCACGTTGGGTGAGTCTACTCTTGCACCTCTTTTTACTATGGCAGCATTTGAAAATCATAGGCTGCGCCCTAGTCGTCTTTACAGTCATGGATTCTCGTGCCATAATAGGGGTGACCTTGACTACGATCATCATCATCGAATATGCTCTTCAACCTCAACTAAGCCTTGCCTCCTGTTACCCACCCAATGTCCCTTGCTTGCCATATTTCATTGTTTGAACATGCCCGAACGTAAATAAGATTCACTAATATATATGTGATAGCAGGAGAACGAAATTTCACCAAAGAAATCAACAATTCTAAACATAGGGCTCTATATCAAAGAAAGCTACGCTGGAACATTAATTATGCCGCACAAATCCTAAAGGACACTAAAACCTGATGCTCTGATACCACCTGTGACACCCTTAATAATTAAATACCGGGCTATCAGTCCTTTATTAAATTAAAATCAAGGTAAACAGTTGGTTCATTCTTAGCATCACTGTTGTAAAATAAAATTTACCAATTTAAGCACCCTAAATAATTAATCTAAGTGTCAAAACAATTTAAAACTTTATTACCATTTTATTTAAATCCAATTATGTAAACCTTATTAATAACCAATAGTTTAAGAATCACATAAATACTAAGGATGGCAATAACACACAAGAATTAAAACCATCTAGATAAACCAATCCGGTTTAAAACTATAAATGAAACCATCCTGACAATAGTAACTCCCAAGGAGTACTGAATACTGAAACTACAAATAAACATAGATCTCTGACATATCCAAACTGAATAGGGAAACGAGCGACACATGCCCTAACTATGAAGAACTAAAATAGGAACTGAATCAATGAAGAAATCGTCTAAAACAAAGGCCCACAACTCCCACATAAGTTGCAGCGCGTCCAATCCAAAGAACCTATGCATGACGCCCTTGTGGAAGGGAACCTATAATACATATACATATATATACAAGAGAGAGAAAAAGACAGGAAACGGGTCAGAGCCCAAGTGTAAAATGATTTTAAATAGTTTAGCAAGTATTTAAAATGCTTATCTGCTAATGCAACAACCATATTAGTATGTGACACTCTCTTGAGAATTCTCACCTCTCGTCTAGTGTGCACGCCTACCGTACTACTAAACCTCATAAGTCTATCTCACTTATTTTCCATGAAGTTTTATCTCAAGAAATAACAAGGTTATGATATTTAGTTTAGAAAATTAAGCTCTTCAAGATTTCTTACTCTATTTAGAACAAATCATTACCATTATAAAATTTCCGAACACTTACAAGAAAGTTGAAACATTTATTCATTACTTAACTACTTATATGCACAATAGAAAGTTTCCATGTAAATATACGTATATATATTAGTCTCACATATAATATATATACTAACTTCACCCCACATAAATTCTATGGTGCTGGCATACTCTGCTATCAAGTCCCCGTATCACTCATACTAAGGGAAATACTAGTTCGGAATCGCTCTCGAACTGTATTAACACGAAACACATACAAATGGAGGCTAAGCACAGTTCCAAGTCACTAAGAGGTCAGCACATACCCTCACGTCTCTTACGACCGTCTGACTATCAATCAGATAGCGTGTTCCAAGGAATCCTATGTTCTAGGGTACAAGTCAATATCCTCTATAAAGGTCCCATCGAGATAAGACTGTCGGTGTGGCAACCTCCGTGATAGCAAGTAGTGCGAGTATGATTATACATAAGCATAATATAAATATGTATACACATGAATTCAGTTATATATATCAATACTCTCATTTTTCCAATTAGGTTTGCACAAGACCCAACGATAATAATTATTAACCGCACATTGTACAATTTTTACCCAATTACCTCACCTAAAGGATTTATCGCTTTTATTCTTAATTGTAATATTTTCATACTTACTTCTCATCTCTCGAAGCACTCTCTTACTAAATATAATCTCAGTAGGTGCACCATATCTAAACTTTTGGACTAAGTCTTTCACGAGTCTTTAAATTATCTAGGGAACGGACGTACAATTTCTAAAGTATAACGAAACTCTCTGTTGTCCCACAATTCCATCCTATATTAATTCTCACTCAACGGAGTCTACTTAGACCCTACTGGTCATCTTCATAACCCATTATACTCCATAAATAATAATCAAGGGTTCCTACGTATTTTAATCGGATTAAACAAAAAGGAGAAAAATATGCACTTTTCCAGGAGGGATCGATCGATCGAGGAAAGGGGGTCGATCGATCAATGTTCTTGGTCGATCGATCGATCAAGCAGTTATGACGAATTCTGCCATTGTTAAGTTACGGTTTTGCCTCTCCAACCTTAACCAAATCTCCATTAACGATCCCCGAACTCCCAAACAAAATCACTACTGGTATTATATACCTAACTACATGATTTCCTACGTAAAATATGTCCGAATTCATCAAGTATAATGATTTAGTGGGATAAAATTGACATAAACTTCAAGAACCCTAGTCTTTCTTTTAATTTCCATTCTTCAAATTCTTTTCCAGATTTCTTGCTTCGAAATCCATCCAAATTCGTGGCTTATCCTTTACATGTGATTGAGATGTCCAGAATATGTCTACTTCCTCTACAATATGTGATTTTAAGTCTCTAAAATATTAAATTCTTCTATAAAACATGTTCTTAACAACCCTAGACTAACATGATTGAAACATTAACTAAAAATAAAGCAAGATAGATACTTGCCTATAATTCAAGTTTCTGATTTGTGGATGAAAAAAGTATGGTTGTGTTCCTCGTCGTGCGATCTACGTTTTGGTGGTGGTGGCGGTGTAAATAGATGAGTCTTTGGCCTTGGGTTGCTTGGAAAGCTCTCCAACTTCTTCTCTAATGGCCGTTCTTTGGTTTCGTGTTTGTTAACCCTAGAAAACTTCTAAAGGTTGATATAACTATTGAAAATTCGTGGATTTAATTGCCCAAAAATATAAAATGTTTAATATACCCTCCCGGAATGTCAATTAGGCCTAAAAATGCCCCGAGACCCAAACTAAACCCCCGGGTACATTTTTCTGACTATCTCGATCCTTCCGGACACTTTGTCGCACTCGAAATGACCATACGGGTGACTTATAATTTATTCACTTTTAATAATAATAATTTAGTCCTGGCACGACACATGCGTGTCCAGACTTAATGTTTCATAATACCATTTTATTCACTCGTCAAAATTTTAATAAACTCAATTCTACATATTACTTTACTCAAAAAGTAATATTTAACAAATCAACCAATTTTCAATAATTACTAACTCTCGTCGCGCTAGTAAATATTTAAAACAAATTTTTGGATTAATATAAAATTAATATCTCAATTTAAATTTAATAATTCTCCAAATTTAAAGGCCATAAAAATACGGGGTTACACCACCCTTTATCACAAACTATCCAGACACGCTCATCAATAGCCTTTAAATAAGATTTCATACGAGCATTCAGTAAGCATAATTTTTGCCATCAAAGATGGGCCTCCAATTATATAAGTGCTTTGCAAAATTATTCAAAATCAATTTTTAAAAAAAAATTAATATCACAAAAAAATTTATGGAAAAAGAATCACTCAATAAAATAGAGTAACCTGATCTGATACTAATTTGAGAATGCTATGCGATATCGATTACTTGTTAGAATTACTAAATTTCCAAATTAAAACTTATTTAATTAGATGTTGGTTATTGATCCAAATTAAATTCAAAGAAAATCCAATTTTAGTTAAACCTTAAAACATGCATCTAAATGAATAAATCATGCAATCACAAAAATCACAAATTTCTAACACACAGATTTCAGGAAAAATCCCCTGAAATGGCAAAACCATTATTTTTATAAATGTTTGCAAATCTAACGTACAATACACTTACAGAAATATGCAATGAATTTAATGTAGCAAACCCACATAAACCGCAGTCTAGTAACCAGCAATGGACTCCTGTAAGACCCCACAAGAACCGCAACTCTCTTCAGGAGGAAACATCCCAAGTGACCGCAGGCTTCAACCATCAACTCTCTCAAGAGCTACCAATGCAACAGTAGAGATGACACTCCACAAGATCAAACTTCAATAAAAGTATTTTGGGTTCCACAAAAGATTCACAAAGAATTGGGATTGATTTTAAGTCTTCATTTTTAAAGACGTTTTGATACACGATGAATTAAAGAAACAACCCATCAAACAAGCCTTCAAATGACATCTAATGTCATTAGATGAAAAAGGATTTAAATTTTTATAGAGAAGCAGTCTCGTGTATCAAACCGTCTTAATGAAAAAGGATTCTAAAGTAGGTATTTATGAAAACCTTAAGTCGATGGGCCATTCGAACAACATTTGCAGGTCGTTGGAATGAGTCGTTGGAACCACATTTACAGGTCATTTGAATAACATCTCATGTCATTAGATCCAGGAAGGAATGACCAAATAAAAACCAAAATAGTATGCCGTCGTTCGAGGCATTAAAGAAACGACCCCACAAACGACCTTTCAAATGACATCTAATGTCATTAGATGAATTTGTTTGAATGACTTTGGCATGTCGTTTGAATGACTGAAGCGACAAAATTTTTCTTTTAAAACTCCACCTACAGGTCTTGAAAATTTATTTTTGACTTAAAAAAATGCTTTATCTTGAAAAACAGTTTCGAAAATATCCCAACAATTAAAGTAAATTATTTTATGAAACTTAAACACATTCTATGAAATTATACCTCATGTCACGCATATGTTGAAAATTCTTGTAATTCGGATCAGTCTTCATAAATGTATGACCGTGAACTTCTCTTGACGGTTACAGGGATATATGACATATCCTTTATAAAGTATGGACAATGGAAATTATGTCCTTACAGGCTAAATTGAGCTATTGAGTTTCTTTAAAAATGGTAAATTTTTTACTAAACATAAGTGATTGAAAGCTGTGATTTTCATCCCGTCATCACAATGGTTTTGTTCTATATTGAAAAATGTAGCAAAATAAGACTAGTTTGATGGATTTTGGTCGAGTTAAACTCTTAAATTTATTTTTTGAAAATTCAAGGCCCAAAAACTGCAATCTTGGATTTAAGATATCAAAACCAGTTCTTGGTTCAATTAAACCTTGCACGTAGGTTCTTGAGAACCTGAACTCAAATTAACTCACTTTGAAACTTGTTTATAGTTAAGGAACCATAATCCACCATTGAAGCTCAAGCTTTAATAGAGTTTTCTAGTTTTTGAGCCATTTCAGTGCATTCACACGCTAGCATTCATATGTAAACACACAATTCTACTCTATATAAGTGCAAACATAACCAAATTGAATAAACAAACATTCATACATAAAATAATAGAAATGTAAAAACTCTTAAAATTTGACATTGGAAAAGCTCTCAATTGTTATGCATTTTTACTGAGGTGAATAGGGCCTTTTATAGGGTTGGTGGGGACGATTTTATTGGTTGGTTTTGGGAGGTGAATATTAGGTAAGTTTTAACAAGTTCCAACATTGAATATGTGGAAGAAAAATGAGTACTCATGGTACTCCACATAGTACATTCCATATTGGTAGTCCAGCTGGTCCCATGTCAGTAGGAGTGCAAGTATGAATTAGTTTGGGTTTGGGTTTAGGTCCTTAGATCTTTTTGTATAGAATTTAGGGATTTTAAGTTACTTTGTAAAAGTTTAGGGGCTTATGTGAAATTATTCAAATCTAATGGATTTATTTGTGATGTTCCTACGAAATATAACTCATTTGGTCAAACTTTGAGTGAAAGTTGGGTTTTAATTGATATATGAAAATGTAAGTTAACTTAATTCTTCTTTTAGGGGTATTTTGATAATTTAGTAAAATCCTTGTGTTTATTTGGAATATTACATTTAAGAGGGACTAAAGGTCTATTTAGAATGTGTTGCTACATTATTTCAACTTTTCATCCACAAAATTACCTAGAAAAAGAGCGGTATATTATTGTATCATAACGTCTTGTATTTCCATATTGCTTCTTCAGTTTCGTGATGACGACAAATAACTTTGACTTGTGGAATGGTTTTATGTCAGAGAACCTTTTCTTGTCGTTCGAGAATCTGAATAGGAATTTCCTCAAATTTGTGGTTAGATTCAACTATTATATCCTTTTAGGTAATGATGTGACTCGGGTCAGAGATATATTCTTATAATTTCAAAACGTGAAACACGTCATGGAGATTAAATAGTTCGGAAGGTAACTCCAAACGATATGCTATTAGTCCAATACGTTCAATGATTTAAAAGGGACCAACATAGTGAGGTGCTAATTTAACTCTTTTTCTAAATAGAATTATCCCCTTCCTTGGAGATACTCGTAAGAATAGTTGGTCATTTATTTGTAATTCTAAGGGCTTTCGATGAGTGTCGACGTAACTCTTTTGACGGCTCTGGGCTGAAAGTGATCTTTTCCAAATAAAGCATAGTTTTTATGGTTTCGATGATGATCTCGGGTCTAAGTTTGTGATTTTCTCCTGATTTATTCTAACATAAAGGCGAATGACAAGGTCATCCATAAAGATCATCACAGAGAGTGGTCTAAATGCTAGTTTAATAATTGTTATTATAGAACAATTCGATCAAGGCTAAATGATTATTCCATGAATTGGTAAACTCTAATATGTAGGCTCGTAATATATCTTCCAGAGTTTGAATTACTTGTTCAGATTGTCCATCGGTCCGAGAATGAAAACCAATGCTTAGGTAGAGTTTGTTTCCTAGGGAGGTTTATAAGGCTTGCCCAAATCTTTCGATAAATCTAGGGTCTCAATCGAACACAATGGAAATAGGTACACTATGAAGTCTAACAATTTCCTTGATGTAAAGTTCACTTAGTCATTGGAAGGAATTGGTGGATCTAGTTAGTAAAAATGGGTGAATTTTGTAAGACGATCCACGATAACCCAAATCGTATTATATCATTAAAAAGTTCTGGGGCAATCTGCTATCAAAGTCCATGGTGATATGATCCCATTTCAATTATAGGATGGGGAGTGGTCGGAGTAACCGCTAGGATATTGATGCTCAATCTTCACTTGTTGGCAAGTTAGACACTTTTTTATGAAGTGTACAATATCTTTCTTCATACCGGGCCACCAATAATGTTGCTTGAGAGTTTGATACATTTTGGTGCTTCCGGAGTGAATCATGAATTTATAATGGTGAGCTTCCTATAAGATTTTCTTTTGTAATGAGGATATGAGATGAACACATACTTAATTTCTGAATTTTAACCCATGCTCGGGGTCCAAAGTCCAATCTTGTTTTTGGGAGGTTGTTTCGAAGTTTTTGCTTTTGGGAATGCAGAAATTCATCTTGGTCTTGATGATTAATGATTTTCTTATGAAGAATGGGGAGAGTGACAATTTTTCGTAGAACAACTTAGGTCTTGGAGGAGTCTCGTTGTAGATTTTAATCTCCAATGGTTGAATACAAACATACTGTAAAGGCCTCCCTGGGATTTGTGGCTTAAGGCATCAGCAACTAAATTACATTTTTTGGGATGGTAGAGTAAGTTAAACTTATAATCTTCTAAAAATTACATCCATTTCCTTTGTTGAAGGTCAAGATCCTTTTGCGTGAAGATGCACTTAAGTCTCTTATGATCATAAAATACCTGAAATTCTTTTCTATACAGATAACATATCCGAATATTCAGAGAAAAGACTACTACTGCTAATTCTAAGTCATGTATCAGATAGTTACGCTTATGAATTTTCAATTATCGTAATCCATACTCGATCACTTTTTATTGTTTCATCAATACACAACTGATCCCTTATAGGTAGGCGTCCATATAAACATTATAGTTGTTGTTGCTGTAAGGAATAGTCAAAATAGGGGCAGTGGTTAACTTTTCCTTTAAGGTACAAAAGGCTTGTTTGCATTCGGAGGTCCATATAAATCGAACATCCTTTCTGGTCAACTTCATTAAAGGTAGGTCAATTTGGGAAAATCCTTCCACAAAACATCGATAGTACTCGACAAGTCCTATAAACCTACGTACTTTTATAATTGTGGTGGGTTGAGGCAATTCAAAATCTGGAGTGGCTTTGGCTGGGTCTACTTGTATACCTACTTCAAGGACTACATGTTCAAGGAACTTTACTTCTTTCACATGGAAATTGCATTTACTCTGTTTTGTGTAAGGTTGATGTTTATGAAGGGTTTCCAACACTATACATATGTGCTCTTCATGTTCTGCCCTCGTACTGGAATAAATTAATATGTTATCTATAAAGACGATAATAAAATAATCTAGGAAAGGGAGAAATATCCTATGTATTAGGTCTATGAAAGAGGTGGGAGAATTGGTTTATCCAAAAGACATGACTTAGAATTGAAAATGGCAATATCCTGTCAGAAAAGCAATTTTGGGTATGCCTTCTTTCTTAACATGAAGTTGGTGATATCAAGATATTAAATCAATATTTGAAAATATCTTTGAACCATGCAATTAGTCAAACAAATCACCTATCCTAAGCAATGGATATTTATTCTTAATGGTCACTTGGTTCAATTTTCGGTAATCGATACATAACCAAAAAGATATGTCCTTCTTTTGCACGAATAAAACTAGATCTACCTAAGGTGATGTACTGGGGTGAATAAATTCTTTGTTGAGTAGGTCGTACACTTATGTTCACAGTTCTCGCAACTCTAAAGGAGCCATACGATAAGGGAATATTAAGATAGTGGAGGTATTTGGCAATAGATTTATAAAAAATCAATTTCTCGAGGTGGGGGTATTCCGAGTATATCATCGAGAAACACATATTTGTATCTAGTCAATATGTTAGAAAGGGAGGTTTTTTTTTCACTTATCCGAAAAAGTAGAGGTTGGTGGGTGTTTCTCCCGTATATATCAAATGCAGTTTGATGGGGTGGTTTAAATGTCACTGTCTTCACATGACAGTAAATATGAGCAAAGTTTGGGGATAAAACGTCCATTCCTATTATTAAATTGAACTTTTTTAAATCGAGGACTATTAAATATATGGTTAATGTCCTGGGTCCAAAATGTAAATTGTGACATTTATAAATCCTAACGGTAATGGCCATCTTTCCTGTTGACATTCCTATGGTAAAAGGGGGGGCTAATGGACTAGAAGATAGATACCGACGAGTCATACATGAATGACTAATGAAAGAGTGTGTGGATCCAGAATGAAATAATATATATGCTGAGATATTATAAAAAGGAAGATTGCTTTTGACCACACCGTGGTAATTCAGATTTTTCGTTAGGAGAAATGAGGAATTATGACATTGGTTCCTATTGAGTAGTTCTTATTTTCTTTCACGAGGATTTAGTTATGGTGAACAGTTAGAGTTATTGGTTGGATTATTGAAAGGAGACTTAATAAAATTGAGGGATGTAAAAGGAGGAGGCATCTAGAGAATAGGGCATTGGGGTCTAAGATGTCCTACTTGTTTGCATTCGTGACAACACATCAAAGGTCTACTATGACTATACTGAATCTGAATGAATACTTAGACATCCTTAGTCTTATTCTATGGATGATCTCGTTGATTAAGTTAGTTCCTAATAACATAAAGATTTTGGGAAGAAGTAGATATTCGGATAGTGTTGGTAGAGGCGGGGTGTTTTTCTATAAGGGAGGCTATTTCGATCATTCGATTAAACTCTCGAAGTTGTAAAGGAATGATGGAGGATTTGATGTTATGGCATAAACTTGGTTCAAAATGCTTGAACCTTTTGGGTTCGGTGTCCATATATTCCTGAGCATATCAGGGTAATTCAGTGAACTTAGCTTCATACTAGGACACAATCATTTATTGTTGTTGTAGGCTTTGGAAATTTATGGTCATTTGATCTCTTACGGACTCTGAAAAGAACTTGTTGAAGAGCATTTCTTCAAACTTTTCCCATATTAGTTCGTTCAAATTACGGGAACGTAGAGTAGACTGCCACCAAAAGTCTGTTTCTCCTTCGAATATACATGAAATCAATCTTATGCTAAGTTCATAGATAATTCCTACCCTTTTAAGTACTTTAAGTGTTTGACGGATCCATTTTCTACTTCGACCGCACCAGGCCCCCCAAAGAATGCTGGGGGGTTTTGTCTCAGAAATTCCTTAAAGGTGTCATTCTTCGAGTTTCTTTGGATAGGTCATTATTAATGAGGGATGGAGGCATATTTTGTTTTCGTTGGGTTAGTATAGTTAATTCTTATATACAACATATAATTACTTCATTAGTGGTAATTGGATTATGCATCTATGGAATAGATCATTCCTCTTGAGTTCCACAGATAGTTGCTCGAGTATTATCCATCCTACATAAATAATGTATCAAGGTAAAAATTACAAGTAGAGATATAGCAATAGACTTATTATATTATATCACATTGGGTTACATAGTATTATATAGGCAACATATAGAAAGAACAAATAAAATTAACTAGCCGTTGAACCTATTTTACAATAACAGAATGCTTAGCTAATACAAAAGAACTATTAGTTTAAACTATTCTCGTTATTCCAGGTCATTCAGGAATATGGGTTTCGTCTACTTGTACACACACACATGTAGATTTTATTTAATAACAGTTATATTCCAACGATAGTCTTCAATGCATTTTAGGAACCTTTCGATCAAACTCAGGATTTGGGTAAATTTTTGAAGGATTTGAATCATTTGGGGAGGTAATAGTATTCGTGGGGGGTAAATATAGTAGTGGTGGGAGAAAGATAACCATAGTCGATTGGCTAGTCAGGGGGAGTAATTGTGACTTCATTAGGAGATACGACATACTATGCGAGATGGATTGCCTTTTGAAGAGTGTCAGGGTCTTCAGAGAACCTCTTGGCCTGTCGGGTTGCTTGACCCTCTACTATAAGGCTACCAATAAGTAGACTGTGCTTGATCTCAGGAGTAGTAATCACCCAATCACGATCAAAGCTCCTTATGGGTTGACAAAGGTTTGCATAGCCAACCACTTTAATTGATTGTTCAAACCTTTCGTGAGTCAAATCACGAATATCAAGATATATGTCGTCCCAAATATTCATTACTATAGAACGGTATAACTAGAAAAATATGATAACGAAAATATTCATAGTAATAATCATATAAGTCGTAGGCGAAAGATTCTTGTATTTGGTCCTGTATATCCTTGAATTCTATGTTTTAATGGTAAGGGAGGAGTAAAAATTAATAGTACAATTAAATTAAAGGCATCGAAAATTAAAAGATTTTCATTATGAGGATGCCTAGCATCCTATTACATAACTGAGTTTGACACAAACGCAAATATATAATTCTTCATACAAATCATGTATAAGATAAAACTTGTAGAAAACATTCGAGAATCACAAGAGATGATAAGTTACGGTATATATATCCTAGTAGGTACTACCATCCTTATCTCCTACCACCCATATGTACGTAACCCAAAATATTTTTTGAGGTAATATAAAATAAAAGTCCAAACGTTCGGGACGTATCTCATCTTCCTCAGGTTCTTCATCCATCTAGAAGGAAAACAATTAAGTAGACATGCCAAGTAGATAATTTTATTTCTATACAAGGTATGGGAGAAAATTTATTGTTAGAGAGTAAATGGATATAATATTGATAAAAATCTGGAGAGAAACTGAAATATTATAAAACTATCATAGGTATACTGGAGTTTAATGATATATAAATGAATAATTTGGTGGAGGGTAAGGGTAACAAGATAAGTTGAATATCAAGTTACTAGGATAATGTTTCAGACTATAACAAAATAACCCATAAATTATCAGTTATACGACTAATATCAACTGAAAACCTTAACTTTGTCATGTCCCTGTTCACGATCTTGGGTCGTGATCATTGTTGACAAGAATTTGGGTGAAATTTTGGTGCCTTGATGATCATGGTATTGTTATCACCACGGTCGTGACCATGGAGGTCACCGTCCATGACCGTGACCATATTAAGTTCATGTCATGGTTGTGAATGGTCATGGAATTGGTCATGAGTTCTTTAATTCTTGTCACGATCTTTGTCCGTGACCACCTGGTCACGGTCCTGGGCTATGACTAGATTGTCGTAACCATTTTCGATTTGCGGTGTAGTGTGACAACTAAGTTGGGTCTAATTGTTGGGTACAATTTTAAGGTCTCCCTAAATTACTCTTTGACTTAACCTCTTATTGTTTTATGAAACCTATTCTCCCGCTTTCTAACAAAGTTTTAACACCATTAAACGTGTATAATAATTTATAATTGCACTAACACCTCATTGTTAAATGAAAAATATAGCCTTCAATTCACCTTTCATCTTTACTTTATACTCCAAACTCAAACCCTATTCTGTTTATACAAACTTTTGTTCTTATATGCATAAAAAAATAAGAAAATTTAACTCTTACGTCTTTATCATGTCTCAAATCGCTTACTAGTATTAGAATACATTAAACTTGATGGAAGGCATCAATTTTTTACACAAATTTTTTTATGACGGTACAATTAATGGAGGGATGTTCATGCTAAGATTTGTTCTCATGACATCGACCTTAGATGGATTTTGGGTGTTGGAGTTTTTAAAAATGCTATGGCTATCATATCATGGGTGTTTAGGTCTATTAGAGAATAAAAATTAGAATGCAAGTTGTCTAAGAAAAAGATAGTTGGGATAATAGAGTGAAGATGGTGAGTGTGTAGGTCCATATAATCCCATGGATTGTTATATGTATGAGTAGGTAACGTTAATGAGTTTGTTAAATTGGGGATAAGGTAGGCTTAGGCTTAAGTATGTTTGTAGGTAAGTCTATGTATTTTGAAATAAGGGTAAGTTTATGTAACCTAATAAAATGAAAATTGATATAATATTATGACATTGTGTCATATTATGAAAATACTTATTTGTTTGAAGTATTCATTTTTCAATTCGATGCTATACATAGCCTTATGTCCATGTTAAAAAATAAATTAAAGAAGTTTGTTCCTTGGGAGATAAGAAAATGATATGACCGAACCCAAAGTCACTTTATGGTTAACCTATGTACTTCCACACGGGAGCAAAAAATGAGTGTGTTTCGTAGCTTATTAGAGGATATAAAAAATGCTTAATGTTGTATTTCATATGGTGATCTAGATCGATGGACCAAGACAATTGTTTTCCAATAAGGTTGGCTATAATTTTTACCATACCTGATTTTTTTTAACACGATAAAGTGCACTCCAATTAGTCTTGAACTTTCTCTAAGGATTCCAGATCGGTTCATTGATGTCTTCCTTAGTGAGGTCACTCTCACGCACTCTGTGATGGAATGGGCATTGAAAAAATTTATTCCCAAGGACCTTTGATTAATCATGTTTCTGAATAGAAAATAGAGTAAACTAGATCTATGTAACAAGATTATAGGATTTAGATCTCCATATCTTTACTGATCTTGTAGCTGATCCAATGTAGGAGACAAAGATGAAGAAAATTATGTAGTTGATTAATCACCATTGTAAATTCTTTCCTAATTAGGAAAAACACTTTTGATTTTCTAGTATATAATCCACCTAAATCAAGCTTTGTGTGTGGGAACTCTTAAAGGTGAAAACGAAGTTAAATAAGAGAATAATATTTCCTCTCTCCTCACCCTTCATAAATTGTGAATTGTGTTTTATTTCATCCCCCTCAAACACTTAAAATGATCAATTCATATTAAAACCATGCCTTAGACATATGTAAATCCAACACTAGTGTGCGTGTGTATATATATATATATATATATATATATATATATATATATATATATATATATATATATATATATATATATATATATATATATATATATGTGTTTGTGTGTGTGTGTGTATAAAGTATATGAAGCGGGCCTGGTTTAATTAGAATTTTCAGGAGTTCTAAGAATGTTAGATATACTCATAAGTGTTAGGTTATCCCTATTTTATGTATCCCTATAATTTATTCATTACTTACTTACTAACTAAGTATGACCCATATCTTGGTGCAACTTCTACTCTAAATTCTATCTCATTTATCATGGCACCCATAAATGTTTCCATGGATAAACTAAAGGAGATCAAAGCTAAATAGGTCCAGGATATGGCTGAAAAGGAAGTTGTTAAAAAGTTCAGGGAAAAAGCTCATACTAAGAAACGTAACAACAATCCTCCTAGACTTTCCAATGCTTAAGAAGTAAAGTTGGTTGTTGAAGAGGACAACAAGAAAAAGGTTGCCTACAAGGGAAAATGTAAGATCACTGAAAAGAGGCAAGGTGGAAGAAAAAGGTCTTTGGATTACCCAACATCCAAGGCTCCAAAGTTTTCCAAGCATACTGCTTAGAGATTATCTATGGGAGGGAACTTATCATCCTCACATGGTCCTATTGAGACCTTTGATCTCGACCCTTCGGTGACTGAGGATGAACTGATGGAAGACTCGGATTCCATACTCATTAATGCTGCTAATACTCACAAAGTCCCGGACTATATGGGTTATAATCCTAAATTCGAATTCATGTAGAGCCTGGATGTTGATAATCTGTGGAATTTTTTTTCCCACAAGGTCTTCGTTGTAAGTCGAATCATCTCATCTTTGGTTTTTCTTTAACTAGCGATCTTTTTTCTCTTTAGCTGATTTATTTCATTTCCACTTATAGAGTAAGATGTCTAGTACCTTATTAAGGGAGAAAGCTAAGGAAACTCAGAATACTAGTGATGACCTTAGGTCTTCTAGAGAGGATCTGGAGAAGTAGATCAAATCCCATAAGGATGACCTGACTAAATCCAATTATAAGCTACATGAGAGTGATGGAACATATGGTGCGTAAGGTGGAAGACCTCAGCAAGATTAAAGGGGATCTCAAGGCTATCAATGACCAATTGGATGCTCTAAAAAGTCAAACTCTTTGAGGCTCTATTAATTGTTTCCATAGGTGGAGAACAGGATATGAAGGCGTTCAACGAATTTGAGGAGTACATTATTAACACCACCATGGCCTTCCTCAAGGGATATGGTGAACTGAAAAAAGGGTTAATAAACACTTCTCTGACATTACTGATATCGTCATGGCCTGAGCTGGAGATGACAAAGAAATAAAATCCTTTGATGAGGAGGAGGAGGGGGAGGAGGCTGATCGCCAAGATGAGGTAGTGTCATCTTTCGAGATGAGATCCAGGTCGAAGAGAGTTACTGAGGAGGATCCTTTTACTACTGGGAACCCATAATTGGCTTCTAAAGAAGCTGCTTAGCTTCATTCTTGTTTCGATTTTTTTTGTAATCCTTATTTTGTGAAGCTTGTAAAAAATCAAAGAATATTTGGGCAATTCATGGAATGATACAAATGATCTTATATTTGTATCATTCTCTATGCATTTAAATTTTATTTGCTAAATTCAATTTTAGTTCGAGGCTTACTAGTATTTCTTAGCCTTGGCTTACTAGTTCTCTTATACGTGCATGGATCAATTGAGTTAGCTAAGTCCGACCCAATATATAGTTATTTGTGAAGTCAAATATGTGCATTATCCAACTTGGGAATGGTATGTAATCATATATAATCATACACCCTCTTCCAACAGTTCTATATAGTCAAAGGCGTGCATAGATCAATTAGGTTGGATAAGGCTTACCTGATCTATAGTTGGTGGCGTAGTCAAAGACATGAATTATCCAACTTAGAAATTAAATGTAATCGGATCTAGTCTATACACATCCTTCCAAAAGTATTGTTCAATCAAAGATGGACACAGATCAATTAGGTAGGTTAAGGTTGACTGATCTATAGTCGTTAGTGTAGTCAAAGATGTGAATTATCCAACTTTGGAATGGAATTTGATAGGATCAGGTAGATACACCCATTTCTAATAATTTTGTTCAATTCAATGACATGCATGGATCAATTGGGTTGGTTAAAAATGATCTGATCTATCATTTGAATAAATGCTAGTAAGAATGTGATAATCACAAAAATAAAACAAGAGGTAACAAGTATCTTCGCGTATTGACTTTTTTCTCATAAATGTTTTTAAATCTTTAACTTTACTCTTCTCCCTTAATCATTAAAAGATTCTTCAATGATTTTACTTCTTGAGGTGCTCAGAATTCCAAAGATGTTTGAATGGCTCTCCTTTTAGAGTTTTAATTTGATATGTTCCAACTCTTATAACTTTGGCAACATGATGAGGACCATGCCAATTTGCTTTTAACTTATTATGCTGCTATGTAACCTTATTTAAAACTTGCTATCCTTCTTTGAGGGTGCTTGACTTAGCTCTTTTGTTATAGAATTTTATCATGCGTTGTTGGTATGCTGCTATTCTAAGTGTTGATGCTTCCCCGACCTCATCAATCATCTCTAGATTCAGTCTTCTTGTGAAATTTCTTCTGGGAGAATCAAAATTTATAGCTCTAAGGCTTGGGATGCCGACCTCAACTAGGACTATAGCTTCACTTCCAAAACCCAACATGTAAGGTGTTTCTGTTTTTGTTGTTCGTGGCATTTTCCTGTAGGCTCACAATACACTTTGTAGTTCATTTATCTAATTCCATTGGTTTCTTCCAACTTCTTCTTAATTCCATCTAATAAGGTTCAATTCACGACCTTTGTCTGTCCATTGCATTGTGGATGAGATAGTGATGAATGCAATTTTCTAATCTTGGCTTTGTCACAATACTCTTAAAATTTGTCAATGTCGAATTGAGTGCCATGGTTTGCAATAAAAGAGTGTGAGATCCCACAACTACTGAATATATTCTTCCATATGAACTGGGAGACTTTTACGTAGGTCATCTCTATGAGTGGTTCAACTTTTACTCATTTTGTGAAGTAATCCACTGCTACTACCTGAAATCTGAACCTTCCTTTGGTTTTCGATAGTAGGACGACCATGTCAATACCCTAATTGGTAAAAGGCCAAGGTGATGTAATTAGCACCAGCTCAGCTCTTAGTCTTTGGTGTATCACCCTGAACCTTTAGCATTTTCACACTTTTGCGTGTATTTTTCATAATTTTTTCTCATTATTGGCCAATAGTATCCCTAGATGGTGCTTCTATTTACCCAAGTTCGACCTGCTGCATGGGCTCTATATGACCCTTCATGTATTTTCTTGGCCAAATTTGGTGCTTCTATAGGGTGAACACATCTCATCATTAAGACTTTAAAATAACTTTTGTATAGTACTCCTTTATCCATAATGTGTTTGGCATCTCTGGTTACCTCCTTCCAATTAACTAGCAGAATGCCTTCTTTCAAGTATGTGATAAATTTTTCCATCCAGGATGGGCATATGATGATCATCTCTAGGAATTTTACTTCTTCCACATTAATGCTCCTCTGTAATGGGATTTCTATAGGTACGATTCTCCTTAGGTCAACTCTGGTAGCTGATCTTAAACGAGCTAATGTGTCTTCTCTAGTATCTTCAGTTTGGGGGATTCTGATCATCTTACGTGACTTTAGATTTGGGGTTAGAATTTTTACCATTTAAAGATACTTTAACATGTTCCCGTATCTTGCTTCATATTATCCTAACATTTGGCTCATCACCATCTGTGAATCACTGTGAGTTATTATCTACTCGGCTCCAAGTGATACAACCAACTCTAATCCAACAATCATTATCTCTATTCCATTTTATTATTATATGTGCCATATATGAACTGTGTGGCATATTCTCCATCATCCCCATAAGGTGTGTTGAATATCAGATCAACTCTCTTACCACTGACGTGTGATAATTCATCCATGAACACCTTCCACACTAATAGTTCGTCTTAAAAATATTCTTCTACTAGATAACCATCTTTAAACAGTTTAGTAGTAAACTTTTTTACTACAACTAGGATGGTTGTCTTCATATAAGGATTATGTTGGGCTCTGGTTTTGCTCGGCTAGAACTATCAGGGTGTTTGGCTGGCCATCGGGTCTGCTCTTCTGGGTTAACTAGTACTATTTCAATCGGTCTCTTCCTCTCATAAGTGAATTACGTAATGAAATATCACTGTTCTAAAAAACCCGCCTAGGCTCCGCCTAGGCACGCCTAGGCTTGAAGCTTGGGAGAAACGCCCCGCCTTAAGATTTTGACGCCTTATGCTTGGTAAAACCCCTAAGGCGTACTTTTTCTCTAAAAACAACAATGCTTTAGTGAAACAATATCGCCTTTTAAAGATTTTTTTGCAAACCGGACCATTATCTCATCCAAAATAATCAAATAGTATTTTTATTTGCAAATATTCAGACTTATTTTTATGATATGTACAATTTTAGTATTTTAATAGCCTTGTTATGGTTAAAAAATATTAAAATATATTAAAAATACCTAAACGCCTTTTCACGCCTTTTTACGCCAAGGCCCGCCTAGGCTTCTAAGGCTTAAGGCTTGACCTCCACGCCTCGATCACGCCCCGCGTTTTTTAGAACCTTGTGAAATATACTATATTTTGGCCATTAATTATTATCTTTGGCTCATGTAAATTTCATGTTCACCAAGTTATATTGCCCATGCCATTAACATGTCAGATTTTTTAGATTTTTGGTTAGCTGAAATGGGAGGTCATTGTAGGCCATTATAGTGTGGGATTGAAAGTACTGCTTCATCTTCCTAGATGACACTATCAAGGATAGGGTCACTTTATCTATTTTGGAATATTATATTTCTCCACCAATAAAAGCTTTGCTTGTATCGTATACTGGCTTTTGGACTTCTTCACCATTTCTAATCAGAGCGGACACTACACCAAAAACAGGAATCTGACACGGTTTAAAACTGTGCCAGATCAAATCTGGCACGGTTTTGAACTGTGCCAGAATCAGGTGTTCCAAAATGACAATTTTTTTCTGGCACGGCTCAAAAGTGTGCCAGATTTGGCCAAACAGGAACACTTCTGGCACACTTTTAAACCGTGCCAGAATTTGATATTTATGGCACACTTTTGGCACAGTTTTTAACTGTGCCAGATTCGGTCAAACAGGAACACTTCTGGCACACTTTTAAACCGTGCCAGAATTTAATATTTCTGGCACACTTTTGTCACAGTTTTTAACTGTGTCAGATTCATCCAAACAGGAACACTTCTGGCACACTTTTAAACCATGCCAGAATTTGATATTTCTGGCACACTTTTGGCACAGTTTTTAACTGTGCCAGATTCAGCGCAGTTTAAAAAAAATTGACAGAGTTCAAAACCGTGCCAAAATATGATATACGTTTGCCACGGTTTTAAACTGTGCCAAATTTTTTTATTTAAAAAAAAATAATTATTTGAAAACACAATTCACAAATTAATAATATTGCGTGTTGTTAATAAACTAATGTACATACAAACTTCAAAATATTACAAGTCTTTAGCATCTCACAAGCCCAAAAAAAATTGGGCAGAGTTTCCTCTATTTTCTGGACATTCCAACACCTGTTAATACAAAACCTGCCTAACATAAAGCCCGCACGGCTACCAAATATAACAATTAACATACAAAAGCCCACACGGCCATAAAAAGTCAACAATAAAACAACAAAAGATCGTACGACCATGATACAAATAAATGAAATCACGAATAAATCCTTGTTGTAAACCATTGAGTTCTTTCTGTGTTCCACGTGAATAAAAGCCAACGATAAACTGTTATCCTGCAAAAAAAATAGGATACAAAAAAGATACGATATTAGTAACCCAATAATTTACAAAAAAAAAATTGACAAAACTAGAAAATTACATATATGAGTGGAAATTATCATAATACTCTCAAACCGAGAGATCCGAGACTACGCGGTCAGTTCCTACAAGTTACATTGGTCCCGTGTGAGTTGTCCGTGCCTCTTACGGGGTCGTTTGGGGGTTGGTTTGGGTTTTCACCCTTTAAAGGCATGTTTTTAGTTCTAAGTGTGATTTTTGCAAATTATCGTCATACACTCAAACCGGGAGACACGGGACTACACGGTCAGTTCGTACAAGTTACATGGGTCCCGTGCGAGGTGTTTGTGCCTCCTACGGGGTCGTTTGGGGGTTGGTTTGGGTTTTCACCCTTTGACGGCATGTTTTTAAGTCTAAGTGTTATTTTTGCAAATTATCGTCACACTCTCAACCCGGGAGACCCGAGACTACGCGGTCTGTTTCTACAAGTTACATTAGTCCCATGCGAGGTGTTCATACAACCTACGGGGTCGTTTGGGGGTGGGTTTGGGTTTTCACCCTTTAACGGCATGTTTTTAACTCTAAGTGTGATTTTTGCAAATTATCATCATACTCCCAAACTGAGAGACCCGGGACAACGTGGTCAGTTCCTACAAGTTACATTGGTCCCGTGCGAGGTGTTCGTGCCTCCTAAGGGGTTGTTTGGGGGTTGCTTTGGGTTTTCACCCTTTAACGGCATATTTTTAACTAAGTGTGATTTTTGCAAATTATTGTCACACTCTTAAACCGAGAGACCCGGGACAACGAGGTCTGTTCCTACAAGTTACATTGGTCCCGTGCGAGGTGTTCGTGCCTCCTACGGGGTCGTTTGGGGACTGGTTTGGGTTTTCACCCTTTAACGGCATGTTTTTAAGTCTAAGTGTTGATTTTTGTAAATTATAATCACACTCTCGAACCGAGAGACCCGAGACTATGCGATTAGTTCCTACAAGTTACATTGGTCCCGTGCGAGGTGTCCGTGCCTCCGAAGGGGTCGTTTGGGGGCTGGTTTGTGTTTTCACCCTTTAACGGCATGTTTGTAACTCTAAGTGTGATTTTTGCAAATTATCGTCTAACTCTCAAACCGAGACACCCGGGACTACGCAGTCAGTTCCTACAAGTTACATGGGTCCCGTGCGAGGTGTCCGTGCCTCCTACGGGGTCGTTTGGGGGTTGGTTTGGGTTTTCACTCTTTAGCGGCTTATTTTTAACTCTAAGTATGATTTTTGTAAATTATCGTCAAACTATTAAACCGAGAGACCCGGGACTACGGGGCCAGTTGCTACAAGTTACATGGATCCCGTGCGACGTGTTCGTACCTCCTACGGGGTCATTTGAGGGTTGGTTTGGGTTTTCACCCTTTAACAGCATGTTTTTAACTCTAAGTGTTGATTTTTGCAAATTATCGTCATATTCTCAAACCGGGATACTCGGGACTAAGTGATCACATCCTACAAGTTACATGGGTCCCGTGCGAGGTCTTCGTGCCTCCTACGGGGTCGTTTGGGGGTTGGTTTGGGTTTTCACCCTTTAACGACATGTTTTTAAGTCTAAGTGTTGATTTTTGCAAATTATCATCATATTCTCAAACTGAGAGACCCGGAACTACGCGGTTAGTTCCTACAAGTTACATTGGTCCCGTACGAGGTGTTCGTGCCTCTTACGGGGTCGTTTGGGGGTTGGTTTGGGTTTTCGCCCTTTAACGGCATATTTTTAACACTAAGTGCGATTTTTGAAAATTATCATCATACTCTCAAACCGAGAGACCCGGGACTACGCGGTCAGTTCCTACAAGATACATTAGTCCCGTGTGTGGTGTTCGGGCCTCCTACGGGGTTGTTTGGGTACTGGTTTGGGATTTCACCCTTTAACGACATGTTTTTAAGTCTAAGTGTTGATTTTTGCAAATTATCGTCATATTCTCAAACCGGGAGACCCGGGACTACGCGGTCAGTTCCTACAAGTAACATTGGTCCCGTGCGAGGTGTCCGTGCCTCCTACGGGGTCGTTTGGAGGCTGGTTTGGGTTTTCACCCCTTAATGGCATGTTTTTAACTCTAAGTGTTGATTTTTGTAAATTATCATCATTTTCTCAAACCGGGAAACCCGGGACTACACGATCAGTTCCTACAAGTTACATTGGTACCGTGCGAGGTGTTCGTGCCTTCTACGGGGTCGTTTTGGAGTTGGTTTGGGTTTTCACCCTTTAACGGCATGTTTCTAAGTCAAAGTGTGATTTTTGCAAATTATCATTAGACTCTCAAACCGGGAGAGCCGGGACCACGCGGTCTGTTCCTACAAGTTACATTGGTCCCCTGCGAGGTGTTCGTGATTCATAAGGGGTCGTTTGGGGACTGGTTTGGATTTTCACCCTTTAACGACATGTTTTTAAGTCTAAGTGTTGATTTTCGCAAATTATCGTCATACTCTCAAACCGGGAGACCCGAGACAACGCGGTCAATTCCTACAAGTTACATTGGTCCCGTGCGAGGTGTTCGTGCCTCTTACGGGGTCGTTTGGGGGTTGGTTTGGGTTTTCGCCCTTTAACGGCATATTTTTAACACTAAGTGTGATTTTTGAAAATTATCATCATACTCTCAAACCGGGAGACCCGGGACTATGCGATCAGTTCCTACAAGATACGTTAGTCCCGTGTGTGGTGTTCGGGCCTCCTACGGGGTCGTTTGGGTACTGGTTTGGGTTTTCACCCTTCAACGACATGTTTTTAAGTCTAAGTGTTGATTTTTGCAAATTATCATCATATTCTCAAACCGGGAGACCCGGGACTACGCGGTCAGTTCCTACAAGTAACATTGGTCCCGTGCGAGGTGTTCGTGCCTCCTACGGGGTCGTTTGGAGGCTGGTTTGGGTTTTCACCCCTTAACGGCATGTTTTTAACTCTAAGTGTTGATATTTGTAAATTGTCGTCATACTCTCAAACCGGGAGACCCGGGACTACACGGTTAGTTCCTACAAGTTACATTGGTCCCGTGCGAGGTGTTCGTGCCTTCTACGGGGTCGTTTTGGGGTTGGTTTGGGTTTTCATCCTTTAACGGCATGTTTCTAAGTCAAAGTGTGATTTTTGCAAATTATCATCAGACTCTCAAACCGGGAGACCCGGGACCACGCGGTCAGTTCCTACAAGTTACATTGGTCCCCTGCGAGGTGTTCGTGATTCCTAAGGTGTCGTTTGGGGACTGGTTTGAGTTTTCACCCTTTAACGACATGTTTTTAAGTCTAAGTGTTGATTTTCGCAAATTATCGTCATACTCTCAAATCGGGAGACCCGAGACAACGCGGTCAATTCCTACAAGTTACATTGGTCCCGTGCGAGGTGTTCGTGCCTCCTACGGGGTTATTTGGGGGATGGTTTGGGTTTTCACCCTTTAACAATATGTTTTTAACTCTAAGTGTTGATTTTTGCAAATTATCGTCATACTCTCAAACCGAGAGACCCGGAACTATGCGATCAGTTCCTACAAGTTACATTGGTCCTGTGCGAGGAGTTCGTGCGTCCTACGGGGTCGTTTGGGGGTTGGTTTGGGTTTTCACGCTTTCACGGCATGTTTTTAACTCTAAGTTTGGTTTTTTCAAATTATCTTCATACTCTCAAACCGAGAGACCCAGGACAACGAGGTCAGTTCCTACAAGTTACACTAGTCTCGTGCAAGGTGTTCGTGCCTCCTACGGGGTCGTTTGGGGACTGGTTTGGGTTTTCACCCTTTAACGGCATGTTTTTAAGTCTAAGTGTTGATTTTTGCAAATTATAATCACACTCTCGAACCGAGAGACCCGGGACTATGCGATTAGTTCCTACAAGTTACATTGGTCCCGTGCGAGGTGTTCGTGCCTCCGAAGAGGTCGTTTGGGGGTTGGTTTGTGTTTTCACCCTTTAAGGGCATGTCTTTAACTCTAAGTGTGCTTTTTGCAAATTATCGTCTAACTCTCAAATCGAGACACCCGGGACTACGCAGTCAGTTCCTACAAGTTACTTGGGTCCCGTGCGAGGTGTTCGTGCCTCCTACGGGGTCGTTTGGGGGTTGGTTTGGGTTTTCACTCTTTAGCGGCTTATTTTTAACTCTAAGTCTAATTTTTGTGAATTATCGTCATACTATTAAACAGAGAGACCCGGGACTACGGGGCCAATTGCTACAAGTTACATGGGTCCCGTGCGACGTGTTCGTACCTCCTACGGGGTCATTTGGGGGTTGGTTTGGGTTTTCACCCTTTAACGGCATGTTTTTAACAGTAAGTGTGATTTTTGCAAATTATCGTCTAACTCTTAAACCGAGACACTCGGGACTACGCAGTCAGTTCCTACAAGTTACATGGGTCCCGTGCGAGGTGTGCGTGCCTCCTACGGGGTCGTTTGGGGGTTGGTTTGGGTTTTCACTCTTTAGCGGCTTATTTTTAACTCTAAGTCTGATTTTGGTAAATTATCGTCATACTATTAAATCGAGAGACCCGGGACTACGGGGCCAGTTGCTACAAGTTACATGGGTCCCGTGCGACGTGTCCGTACCTCCTACAGGGTCATTTGGGGGTTGGTTTGGGTTTTCACCCTTTAACGGCATGTTTTTAACTCTAAGTGTTGATTTTTGCAAATTATCGTCATATTCTCAAATCGGGATACCCGGGACTAAGTGATCACTTCCTACAAGTTACATGGGTCCCGTGCGAGGTGTTCGTGCCTCCTACAGGGTCGTTTGGGTTTTCACCCTTTAACGACATGTTTTTAACTCTGAGTGTTGATTTTTGCAAATTATCGTCATATTCTCAAACTGGGAGACCCGGGACTACGCGGTTAGTTCCTACAAGTTACATTGGTCCCGTGCGAGGTGTTCGTGCCTCCTACGGGGTCGTTTGGGTGTTGGTTTGGGTTTTCGCCCTTTAACAGCATATTTTTAACACTAAGTGTGATTTTTGAAAATTATCATCGTACTCTCAAATCGGGAGACCCGGGACTACGCGGTCAGTTCCTACAAGATACATTAGTCCCGTGCGAGGTGTTCGGGCCTCCTACGGGGTTGTTTGGGGGATTGGTTGGGTTTTCACCCTTAATGGCATGTTTTTAACTCTAAGTGTTTATTTTTGCAAATTATCACCATACTCATAAACCGAGAGACTCGGGACTACACGGTTAGTTCCTATAAGTTACATGGGTCCCGTGCGAGGTGTTCGTGCCTCCTAGGGGGTCGTTTGGGGGATGGTTTGGGTTTTCACCCTTTAACAGCATGTTTTTAATTCTAAGTGTGATTTTTTCAAATTATCATCACACTCTCAAACCGAGAGACACGGGACTACCCGGTCAGATCCTACAAGTTACATTGGTCCCGTACGAGGTGTTCGAGCCTCCTACGGGGTCGTTTGGGGGCTGGTTTGGGTTTTCACCCTTTAACAGCATGTTTTTAACTTTAAGTGTGATTTTTGCAAATTATCGTCAGACTCTCAAACTGAGAGACCCGGGACAATGAGGTCAGTTCCTACAAGTTACATTGGTCCCGTACGAGGTGTTCGTGCCTCCTACGGGGTCGTTTCGGGACTGGTTTGGGTTTTCACCCTTTAATGGCATGTTTTTAAGTCAAAGTGTTGATTTTTGCAAATTATAATCACACTCTCGAACCGAGAGACCCGGGACTATGCGATCAGTTCCTACAAGTTACATTGGTCCCGTGCGAGGTGTCCGTGCCTCCGAAGGGGTCGTTTGGGGGCTGGTTTGTGTTTTCACCCTTTAACGACATGTTTTTAACTCAGTGTGATTTTTGCAAATTATCGTCTAACTCTCAAACCGAGACACCCAGGACTACACAGTCAGTTCCTACAAGTTACATGGGTCCCGTGCGAGGTGTTCGTGCCTCCTACGGGGTCGTTTGGGGGTTGGTTTGGGTTATCACTCTTTAGCAGCATATTTTTAAGTCTGATTTTTGTAAATTATCGTCATACTATTAAACCGAGAGACCCGAGACTTTGGGCCATTTGCTACAAGTTACATGGGTCCTGTGCGACGTGTTCGTACTTCCTACGGGGTCATTTGGGGGTTGGTTTGGGTTTTCACCCTTTAACGACATGTTTTTAACTCTAAGTGTTGATTTTTGCAAATTATCGTCATATTCTCAAATCGGGACACCCGAGACTAAGTGATCACTTCCTACAAGTTACATGGGTCCTGTGCGAGGTGTTCGTGCCTCTTACGGGGTCGTTTGGGTTTTCACCCTTTAACGGCATGTTTTTAACTTTAAGTGTGATTTTTGCAGATTATCGTCACACTCTCAAATCGGGAGACCCGGGACTACGCAGTCAGTTCCTACAAGTTACATTGGTCCCGTGCGAGATGTTCGTGCCTCCTACGGGGTCGTTTGGGGGTTGGTTTGGGTTTTCTCGCTTTAACGACATATTTTTAACATTAAGTGTGATTTTTGAAAATTATCATCATACTCTCAAACCGGGAGACCCGGGACTACGCGGTCAGTTCCTACAAGATACATTAGTCCCGTGCGAGGTGTTCGGGCCTCCTACGGGGTCGTTTGGGGGATTGGTTTGGGTTTTCACCCTTAATGGCATGTTTTTAACTCTAAGTGTTGATTTTTGCAAATTATCATCATACTCATAAACCGAGAGATCCGGGACTACACGGTTAGTTCCTATAAGTAACATGGGTCCCGTGTGAGATGTTCGTGCCTCCTAGGGGGTCTTTTGAGGGATGGTTTGGGTTTTCACCCTTTAACGGCATGTTTTTAACTCTAAGTGTGATTTTTGCAAATTATCGTCACACTCTCAAACCGAGAGTCCCGGGACTATGCGATCAGTTCCTACAAGTTACATTGGTTCCGTGCGAGGAGTTCGTGCCTCCTACGGGGTTGTTTGGGGGTTGGTTTGGGTTTTCACTCTGTCACGGCATGTTTTTAACTCTAAGTGTGATTTTTGCAAATTATCGTCATACTCTCAAACCGAGAGACCCGGGACAACGAGGTCAGTTCCTACAAGTTACATTGGTCCCGTACGAGGTGTTCGTGCCTCCTACGGGGTCGTTTGGGGACTGATTTGAATTTTCACCCTTTAACGGCATGTTTTTAAGTCTAAGTGTTGATTTTTGAAAATATAATCACACTCTCGAACCGAGAGACCCGGGACTATGCGATTAGTTCCTACAAGTTACATTGGTCCCGTGCGAGGTGTCCGTGCCTCCGAAGGGGTCGTTTGGGGGCTGGTTTGTGTTTTCACCCTTTAACGGCATGTTTTTAACTCTAAGTGTGATTTTTGAAAATTATCGTCTAACTCTCAAACCGAGACACCCGGGACTACGCAGTCAGTTCCTACAAGTTACATGGGTCCCGTGCGAGGTGTTCGTGCCTCCTACGGGGTCGTTTGGGTGTTGGTTTGGGTTTTCACTCTTTAGCGGCTTATTTTTAACTCTAAGTCTGATTTTTGTAAATTATCGTCATACTATTAAACCGAGAGACCCGGGACTACGGGGCCAGTTGCTACAAGTTACATGGGTCCCGTGCGACGTGTTCGTACCTCCTACGGGGTCATTTGGGGGTTGGTTTGGGTTTTTACCGTTTAACGACATGTTTTTAACTCTAAGTGTGATTTTTGCAAATTATCGTCTAACTCTCAAACCGAGACATCCGGGACTACGCAGTCAGTTCCTACAAGTTACATGGGTCCCGTGCGAGGTGTGCGTGCCTCCTACGGGGTCGTTTGGGGGTTGGTTTGGGTTTTCACTCTTTAGCGGCTTATTTTTAACTCTAAGTCTGATTTTGGTAAATTATCATCATACTATTAAACCGAGAGACCCGGGACTACGGGGCCAGTTGCTACAAGTTACATGGGTCCCGTGCGACGTGTTCGTACCTCCTACAGGGTCATTTGGGGGTTGGTTTGGGTTTTCACCCTTTAACGGCATGTTTTTAACTCTAAGTGTTGATTTTTGTAAATTATCGTCATATTCTCAAATCGGGATACCCGGGACTAAGTGATCACTTCCTACAAGTTACATGGGTCCCGTGCGAGGTGTTCGTGCCTCCTATAGGGTCGTTTGGGTTTTCACCCTTTAACGACATGTTTTTAACTCTGAGTGTTGATTTTTGCAAATTATCGTCATATTCTCAAACTGGGAGACCCGGGACTACGCGGTTAGTTCCTACAAGTTACATTGGTCCCGTGCGAGGTGTCCGTGCCTCCTACGGGGTCGTTTGGGTGTTGGTTTGGGTTTTCGCCCTTTAACAGCATATTTTTAACACTAAGTGTGATTTTTGAAAATTATCATCGTACTCTCAAACCGGGAGACCCGGGACTACGCGGTCAGTTCCTACAAGATACATTAGTCCCGTGCGAGGTGTTCGGGCCTCCTACGGGGTTGTTTGGGGGATTGGTTGGGTTTTCACCCTTAATGGCATGTTTTTAACTCTAAGTGTTTATTTTTGCAAATTATCATCATACTCATAAACCGAGAGACTCGGGACTACACGGTTAGTTCCTATAAGTTACATGGGTCCCGTGCGAGGTGTTCGTGCCTCCTAGGGGGTCGTTTGGGGGATGGTTTGGGTTTTCACCCTTTAACGGCATGTTTTTAATTCTAAGTGTGATTTTTTCAAATTATCATCACACTCTCAAACCGAGAGACACGGGACTACCCGGTCAGTTTCTACAAGTTACATTGGTCCCGTACGAGGTGTTCGAGCCTCCTACGGGGTCGTTTGGGGGCTGGTTTGGGTTTTCACCCTTTAACAGCATGTTTTTAACTTTAAGTGTGATTTTTGCAAATTATCGTCAGACTCTCAAACTGAGAGACCCGGGACAATGAGGTCAGTTCCTACAAGTTACATTGGTCCCGTGCGAGGTGTTCGTGCCTCCTACGGGGTCGTTTCGGGACTGGTTTGGGTTTTCACCCTTTAACGGCATGTTTTTAACTCTAAGTGTGATTTTTTCAAATTATTGTCATACTCTCAGACCGGGAGACCCGGGACTACGCGGTTAGTTCCTACAAGTTACATTGGTCCCGTGCGAGGTGTTCGTGCCTCCTACGGGGTCGTTTGGGGGTTGGTTTGGGTTTTCACCCTTTAACGGCTTGTTTTCAAGTCAAAGTGTGATTTTTGCAAATTATGATCATACTCTCAGACCGGGAGACTCGGGACTACGCGGTAAGTTCCTACAAGTTACATTGGTCCCGCACGAGGTGTTCGTGCCTCCTACGGGGTCGTTTGGGGGCTAGTTTGGGTTTTCACCCTTTAACGGCATGTTTTTAAGTCAAAGTGTGATTTTTGCAAATTATCATCATACTCTCCAATCGGGAGACCCGGGACTACGCGATCAGTTCCTACAAGTTACATTGGTCCCGTGCGAGGTATTCGTGCCTCCTACGGGGTCGTTTGGGGGATGGGTTGGATTTTCACTGTTTAATGGCTTATTTTTAAGTCAAAGTGTGATTTTTGCAAATTATCGACATAATCTCAGACCGAGAGACCCGGGACTACGCGGTCTGTTCCTAAAAGTTACATTGGTCCCGTGCGAGCTATGTTTTTAATCAATTTAGAACGTTTATTGATTTTAGTAAATTTTGACATAGTTTCATTTATTTATTCGTTAAATCCAACATGTTTTAACATTTAAAATAAACTCAACAGCAACTACAAATTCCAAAACCAAACCACCAGCAAATCCCTTCCCCCAATTTAACTAAATAAGCTCATAAAGTAAGTCTCTGACGGGCCCGTGACATATTCACAAACTGATAGGCCCGTCACAAACCGTGGGTTGTTTTTACATTTTCAATTTTCAACTAATGTTAACTGAAATACATTTAAATAATCCACCTAAATAGGAATTGTCAACGATAGCCATATTCATCAAGTTATAATTGTTTGACGCAATTGAATAATATGTGGCAAATAATTTATCTCCAACACAACCATCTTCCGAATCAATTGTTCAGGGAAACTCATATTATAGTTTTAAATGGAATAGATACAAATGTCTATTCCTATTCAACGTGGAAGACAACTCAAAAGAAGAAAAACAAAAACAAAAACAAAGACATATCTTAATTAAATTAACTTACATGGATTGATTTGATGAGATCATCCTTGATGGCATACCCCTAAGAGGCATATTTGCAAGGACTCTTTGTTTTTTAGCAAAAAAAAAGTGGTATGAAAAATATTTCCAACTAATACCAAACATGTGTAATACAAGTTCTTGCATTAGACTAAAGAGGAGAGGGGGTGGCACTACTAAAATTAACCTCCCTAGTTTTTATAGCTTTTATTTTCACTTTTTTGAGATGTTTTATTATATGGCTTTAAGTACTCTAGTGCCAAGAGACTCCCTCTTGTACCCATGCATCAAATTGTTAAGGCCCCAGGCTCATCACTGCATATTTTAAGTAAACATTATATATGCACAGAGATAAATACATACACATACAAAACGAAGATGACAACAGCAATTCCCCCTGCTGCTTAGACTTGGTCTTCAATTATTTGGCTTGGTCTAACTCAATTTGACCTCTTTCGGAACAAGGAAATGCTCGATTTGAGGGATAACTTTGAGATACGCCAAGGCCATCACCAGTTCACCAACTCACGCACCTTACATATGATTAATGTGGTGTGCTTACAATGAATTTGCTGCAAAAACATGCTTTAAACAACAAAAACACTATAATGGAAATTATCAATACTTATTAGTCAAATGAATCTAAATTGCGAGAATTAATAACTTAGAGATATTGAAACCTAGATATGAAGGACTATTAATATACAATATTTTTGTGTAATCACACCCCCAACAAACATTTTGCCAGTCTGTAGCATATGATTGACATAAGCATGACATTCAAGTTTGATTTATTGAAAAATAAATAAAAAAAAGGGAAATCCTAAAATGGCTATATGACTTTTGCCTATTTTTAATCAAAATTGGATTGGATTGGATTGGATTCAGATTCAGTCCAATCCATACACCATTTTATCAAACGCAATCCAATCCAATCCAACCTAATGTATTTCAATAATTCTACGACCACAAAATTTCATCTAAAACAACTTTCAATCCATTACACAGCAATAACATTCTGTCCAGAATGAGCAATTTTGATATCATCAAACATACAAAAATTAGCACTTCTACAACCATAGCATTCATTCTGTAAAAAATAACTTCTCCCCAAAACATTCAAACTAGTCCAAATTAGTCAAATTAACCAAAAACAATTGCAAATATAACCTTAGCCACGTTAGCATACTAATTTCAGTAATAATAACGAAAATAAAAAATTCAGCAACAATAAGAAAAACTAAAAAATTTCAGCAACTAATTTCAGCATATTAATTTCAACAATAATAACAAAAACTAAAAAATTCAGCAACAATAACAATAACTATAAAAATTCAGCAACTAAACTAATTTCAACTAAAAAGTTCAGCAACTAAAAAATTCAACCAAACTAACTTCAACTAACAACTAAAAACTATTAAACTGTAAAATTAACAACTAAAAACTATTTCATATCAGATTTATTAAAAAAATAACATACCTAATCAAATCAGTCGGATTTGAATCAAAAGGAAGGTAGGGACTAGCGGAGACGACGAGAGGAGAGAAGAGGTTAACTTTGATAGCTCTAACCCATGAGCTAACTCAGTGAGTTGGTTTTGACTCGATTTTGTCTCACTACCGAATGCTGCATACACTACTGATTTTATCTCCTGCTTATCTAGCCACTCCTTAATTTCCACCCATTTTTCATCATCTTCATCTTCACCCGTTGCTCCGGTTACAGGTAAGAAACCAACCTCAATAACCTATTTTTGCTTTGGGTGAAGAAGATTGAAGGAAATCAGCTACGAGTTGTTGCAAACCGTCATAAGCAATCTTGAGATAACTGACTTCGTTACTAGGTAAGTCCATTGTGGCCTCTGCGTTTTCTGGTAGGTTACGGTATCCGGGCGGGAGAGGAACGGAGGGATTGTCTTTGCAACAGTGAGGGGGAGAGGATCAAGGGAGGCAGGGGATGGAGCAAGAGTGAGCTACGAAATGGGTAGGGTTTTCTGGTTTTTGTTGAGAGTGAGAGTGAGAATGTAAATGGGTTTAGAGTGAAGGGGTTCAGTGATCTCCATACTTCCGTAGACTTTTTGTGTGAGCAGAAGAGTGAAGGGGATGAAATTTTAGATGGCTCCAAATGAAATGTCAAAAAAAATTTAGTATTTATATTTTAATTAAGTGTACCTAAGTTTGGCACAATTAAAAACAGTGCCAGATTTTGGCAGTGTTTTAAAGTGTGCCAGATTGTCATGAAACCGTGCCAGGATCTGGCACAGTTTAAAACTGTGCCAGATTTTTAATATCAGAGTGTGCCAAAATGCTGTTTTTGGTGTAGTGGGAGCTGACTGCTGAATTTGAGATCGCCAAATAGACATATAATTTTTCAAGGAAAATTCTCCAATGGAGTTAATTTATTTGTAATTATTTGAATTCTGGAGAAAACATTTTGAGTCATAGGTAATGGTGGGTGTTTCCCTTTAAGACTTTGACGTCTTTGGATGAATACATAACTGCAAAGCTTTAGAAATTATACCATCGTGTTATGATTCTTGCCCGTTTTCATCTTGAAGTTTCGAGGATCTCTTACGTATGAATGCGTATCTATTTTAAGCCATGGATATTTCATTATCGGGTCTTAGAATTTTATAATTTTTAAAACTATTTTTAATTGATTTCTTAAAAATTTCACTATTTCTCTAAAATAACTTGAAATGTCATTCGAACGAGTTTCTATCGATCATTAGAATGAGATTCCTTAGTTAAAGTTTGATCTAAAACGCCGCCTATTGGGTACACTCTAGAATATTGTTCAAAGTTTCGTAGGAAGTTGTTCGAATGAGAATGTGTACTTCAATCAAATGAGAAGCTAGTTCATTCGAATGAGTACGCTTGTTTTTTTAAATAAACCTTTCCAATCCTTTTGCAACAACTTTACCTATAAATAGAGACGCGGGATTAGACATTTAAGAAACCCTTTTGAGAGTTCTTCTTGTGATAAAATTCTTTCACGAATTTTCCAGGAACCCTCGTTTTCAACTAATAAGTTTAAAAATCCAAGATTCATCTTATATATGCTTAAAAGATTCTATTTTTAGGCGCCAAAGTTTGTTTTTCGACATCTTGTGTTGAGAACCTACTGCGTGCGATGGACTCCACACTTGGTTTTTGTGTTTCAATGAAGAAGTGGTAAATTTCGTGTTCCAATATGTAGATGGATGAGGAGCCTGGATCGTGGATACCGAGTCATGTGCGGACTCACACATTGTGTCACTTACATGGGTGGATTCTTGCGATGTTACTATAGAGGAGTGGTTATAGATTTAAGACGCTACAGGGCTTGTGGGAATCATGTTATTGAGTAAGTCATTTGTCATCTTGTTTAATTTCATAACATAGTGAATTGCGTGGTTGGGCAATTTGAGGTTTTTCCCGTTTTGGGTTTTCCTCATATATCGGCATGTTGTGCAATTTGTTTATTTATTTTATCTACTATCTCCTAGATGCATGTTTTAGATTAAAAAGATAAAATTGAATAAATTGGTTTTCACAATAAAGATTTAAAATTGGTGTAAGAGTTCTTATTGGGTTAATCTATTTAAATTTTTTATCTTTAAATTAAATACTCTAAAAATATAATTTTTGTTTTCAATACCATCCTTGCCTAAGTAGCACACCGCATATGGGCGATTTTGCGCATATAAATTTTTCCCCTACGATTGGACTTGATAGTAATGGGGCCCTTTATAGGTATCTCCTCATCTCTAGAAAGGCGGTTTGCCTTTCCTCCATCCATTCAAAAGAGTTTTTGATAATTTTGAACAACGTAAGGCATTTATTAATGGCTCTGGATACAATTCTATTCAAAGTTGCTACTTAGCCCGTTATGCTTTGCAATTACTTTCTAGTTCTAGGAGGCTGCATTGATTAATTCCTAGGTCTTGTCAGGCTTGATCTCTATGCATTCCTAGTTCAAAATAAAGCCTATATATTTTTCGAATATGACTCCAAATACACATTTAGTTAGATTCAACTTCATTTGGTATTTCTCCAGTTCATCGAAGGTTTGGTCAATGTCTTTTATGTGGTATTCTACTTTGATATTTTTGGTTAGAATATCATCCACATAAACCTCCATATTGTTTCCTATTTTATTTTCAAATAATTTGTTCTCCAGCCTTTGTTAAGCGGTACCTGCATTTTTTAGTTCGAAAGGCATAACATTGTAGCAAAAGGTACCTCGACTGGTGATGATGGAAGTCTTTTATTTATCTTCTAGCTTTATTTTAATATGGTTATAACGCGAGTATGCATCCATAAATCTCAGTAACTCATGTCTAGTTATTCTATATACCAGTTGGTCCATCTCAATCAAAGATTAATAATCCTTGGGACATAACTCATTTAGATTTGTGAAGTCCATGCACATCCTCCACTTGTTATTTTTCTTCGATACCGTCACCACATTTGCCAACTATTTAAGGTACATCACATCTTCAATGAAACTAACTTTATTTAATTTGGACACTTCTTCTTGTATTACTATATTTTCCCCTCTGAGAATACTCATCATTTCTATTTGATTGGTTTGACTTTTTTTATCATGTTGAGCTCGTGGATGATAATGTATTGATTAATTCTATGCATTTCTTCATGGATCCAAGAAAATAAATTTTTCCAAGCTCGTAGGAAGTTTGTAAGATGATTTTTGAAGATAGAATCTTGGGACAAGCCGATCTGGGTTGTCCACTCAGGGTACTCTTCGTACAGCATCAATTGCTCTGTTTATTCAAAGGCTTCTCCAGTTATCAACTTATCTTCATCTCGAGTAACTAAAGTCTCGATCTGATAGGTTTAAACCACTACACCAAAAACAGGAATCTGGCACGGTTTAAAACTGTGCCAGATCAAATCTAGCACGGTTTTGAACTGTGCCAGAATCAGGTGTTCGAAAATGGTAATTTTTTTCTGGCACGGCTCAAAAGTGTGCCAGATTTGGCCAAACAGGAACACTTCTGTCACACTTTTAAATCGTGCCGGAATCTGATATTTCTAGCACACTTTTGGCACAGTTTTTACTGTGCCAGATTCAGCCAAACAGGAACACTTCTGGCACACTTTCAAACCGTGCCAGAATCTGATATTTCTAGCACACTTTTGGCATAGTTTTTAACTGTGCCAGATTCAACACAGTTTAAAAAAAATTGGCACAGTTCAAAATCGTGCCAAAATATGATACACTTTTGCCACGGTTTTGAACTGTGCCAAATTTTTTATAAAAAAAATAATTATTATTTAAAAACACAAAATTCAAAAATTAATAATATTGCGCATTGTTAATAAACTAATGTACATACAAACTTCAAAATATTACAAGTCTTAAACAACTCACAGGCCCAAAAAAAAATTGGGAAGAGTTTCCTCTATATTCTGGACATTTCAAAACCTGTTAATACAGAACCTGCCCAACATAAAGCCCGCACGGCCACAAAATATAAAAATTAACTTACAAAAGCCCGCACGGCCATAAAAAGTCAACAATTAAACAACAAAAGACCGTACGACCATGACACAAAAAAATAGAATGATGAACAAACCCCTTGTTGTAAACCATTGAGTTCTTTGTGTGTTCCACGTGAATAAAAGCCAACGATAAACTCTTATCCTGCAAAAAAAATACGATACAAAAAAGATACGATATTAGTAACCAAATAATTTACAAAAAGAATTTACTCAAACTAAAAAATTACATATATGAGTGGAAATTCTCATCATACTCTCAAACCGAAAGACCCGGGACTACGCGGTCAGTTTTTACAAGTTACATTGGTCCCGTGAGAGGTGTTCGTGCACCCTACGTGGCCGTTTGGGGGCTGGTTTGGGTTTTCACCCTTTAACGACATGTTTTTAACTCTAAGCATAATTTTTATAAATTATCGGCATACTCTCAAAGCGGGAAAATTGGGACTACGCGGTCAGTTCCTACAAGTTACATTGGTCCCGTGCGAGGTGTTCGTGCCCCCTACGGGGTCGTTTGGGGGCTAGTTTGGGTTTTCACCCTTTAACGGCTTATTTTTAAGTCTAAGTGTGATTTTTGCAAATTATCATCATACTTTCAAACCGGGAGACCCAGGACTACGCGGTAGTTCCTACAAGTTACATTAGTCCAGTGCGAGTTGTTCGTGCCTCCTATGGGGTTATTTGGGGGCGAGTTTGGGTTTTCACCCTTTTTAAGTCTAAGTGTGATTTTTGCAAATTATCTTCTTATTCTCAAATCGGGAGACCCGGGACTACGTGGTCAGTTCCAACAAGTTACATCGATCCCGTGCGAGGTGTTCGTGCCCTCTATGGGGTCGTTTGGGTTTTCATCCTTTAACGAGTTGTTTTTAAGTTTAAGTGTTGATTTTTGCAAATTATCGTCATATTGTCAAATCGGGGGACCCGGGACAACGCGGTCAGTTCCAACAAGTTACATTGGTCCCGTGCGAGGTGTTTGTGCCTCTTACGAGGTCGTTTGGGGACTGGTTTATATTTTCACACTTTAACGGCTTGTTTTTAAGTCAAAGTGTGATTTTTGCAAATTATAGTCATATTCTCAAACCGGGAGACCCGGGACTATGCGGTCAGTTCCAACAAGTTAAATTGGTCCCGTACAAGGTGTCTGTGCCTCCTATGGGGTCGTTTGGGGGTTGGTTTGGGTTTTCACCATTTTTAAGTCTAAATATGATTTTAGAAAATTATCGTCAAATTCTCAAACCGGGAGACCCGGGATTACGCAGTCAATTCCTACAAGTTACATTGGTCCCGTGCGATGTATTCGTGCCTCCTACGGGGTCTTTTGGGGGGTGGTTGGGGTTTCACTCTTTAATGGCATGTTTTTAACTCTAAGCGTGATTTTTGCAAATTATCGCCATACCCTCAAACTGGGAGACCCGACACTACGCTGTCAGTTCCTACAAGTTACATTGGTCACGTGCGAGGTGTTCGTGCCTCCTACGGGGTCGTTTGGGTTTTCACAATTTTACGGCTAGTTTTTAACTCTAAGTGTTGATTTTTGCAAATTACCGTCATACTCACAAATCGTGAGACCCGGGACTACGCTGTGAGTTCCTACAAGTTACATTGGTCCCGTGCGAGGTGTTGGTGCCTCTTACGGGGTCGTTTGGGGGATGGTTTGTGTTTTCACCCTTTAACGTCATGTTTTTAACTCTAAGTGTGATTTTCGCAAATTATCTTCATACTCTCAAACTGGGTTCCTACAAGTTACATTGGTCCCATGCGAGGTGTTCGTACCTCCTATGGGGTCGTTTGGGGGCTGGTTTGGGTTTTCACCCTGTTTAACTCTAAGTGTGATTTTTGCAAATTATCTTCATACTCTCAAATCGGGAGATTCGAGACTACGTGGTCTGTTCTAACAAGTTACATTGGTCCCGTGCGAGGTGTTCGTGCCCCTACGGGGTCATTTGGGGGGGTGGTTTGGGTTTTCACCCTTTAACGGCTTATTTTTAAGTTTAAGTGTTGAATTTTGTAAATTATCGTCATATTCTCAAATTGGGAGACCCAGGACAACGCGGTAGGTTCCTACAAGTTACATTGGTCCCCTGTGAGGTGTTCGTGCCTCCTACAGGGTCGTTTGGGGGGTGGTTTGGGTTTTCACCCTTTTTAATTCTAAGTATGATTTTAGAAAATTATCGTCAAATTTTCAAACCGGGAGACCCGGGATTATGCAGTCAATTCATACAAGTTACATTGGTCTCGTGCTATGTGTTCGTGCCTCCTACAGGGTCTTTTGGGGAGTGGTTTGGGTTTCACGCTTTAACGACAGTTTTTAACTCTAAGCGTGATTTTTGCAAATTATCGTCATACTCTCAAATCGAGAGGCCCGGGACTACGCTGTCAGTTCCTACAAGTTACATTGGTCACGTGCGAGGTGTTCGTGCCTCCTACGGGGTCTTTTGGGGGATGGTTTGGGTTTTCACCCTTTGACGGCATGTTTTTAACTCTAAGTGTTGATTTTTGCAAATTACTGTCATACTCACAAACCGTGAGACCCGAGACTACGCAGTCAGTTCCCACAAGTTACATTGGTCCCGTACGAGGTGTCCGTGCCCCTTATGGGGTCGTTTGGGAGATGGTTTGTGTTTTCACCCTTTAACGTCATGTTTTTAACTCTAAGTGTGATTTTTATAAATTATCGTCATACTCTCAAACCGGGAGACTCGGGACTAAGTGATCACTTCCTACAAGTTACATTGGTCTCGTGCGAGGTGTTTGTGCCTCCTATGGGGTCGTTTGGGGGCTGGTTTGGGTTTTCACCCTGTTTAACTGTAAGTGTGATTTTTGCAAATTATCTTCATACTCTCAAACCGGGAGATTCGAGACTACACTGTCCGTTCCAACCAGTTACATTGGTCTCGTGCGAGGTGTCCGTGCCCCTATGGGGTGGTTTGGGTTTTCACCCTTTAACGACTTATTTTTAAGTTTAAGTGTTGATTTTTTTAAATTATCGTCATATTCTCAAATTGGGAGACCCAGGACTACGCGGTAGGTTCCTACAAGTTACATTGGTCCCGTGTGAGGTGTTCGTGCCTCCTAGAGGGTTGTTTGGGGGGTGGTTAGGGTTTTCACCCATTAACGACTTGTTTTTAAGTTAAGTGTTGATTTTTGCAAATTATCGTCATATTCTCAAATCGGGAGACTCGGGACTACGCGGTCAGTTCCAACAAGTTAAATTGGTCCCGTCTGAGGTGTTCGTGCCTCCTATGGGGTCGTTTGGGGGCTGGTTTTGATTTCACCCTGTTTAACTCTAAGTGTGATTTTTGCCAATTATCTTCATACTCTCAAACCGGGGGATTCGAGACTACGCCGTCCATTCCAACAAGTTACATTGGTCCCGTGCGAGGTGTCTGTGCCCCTACGGGGTCGTTTGGGGGTGGGGGGGGGTTGGTTTTTCACCCTTTAACGGCTTATTTTGAAGTTTAAGTGTTGATTTTTGTAAATTATCGTAATATTCTCATTTTGGGAGACCCAGGACTACGCGGTAGGTTCCTACAAGTTACATTGGTCCCGTGTGAGGTGTTCGTGCCTCTAGAGGGTCGTTTGGGGGGTGGTTAGGGTTTTCACGCTTTAACGACTTGTTTTTAAGTTAAGTGTTAATTTTTGCAAATTATCGTCATATTCTCAAATCGGGAGACTCGGGCCTACGCGGTCAGTTCCAACAAGTTACATTGGTCCCGTTTGAGGTGTTCGTGCCTCCTATGGGGTCGTTTGGGGGCTGGTTTTGGTTTCACCCTGTTTAACTCTAAGTCTGATTTTTGCAAATTATCTTCATACTCCCAAATCGGGAGATCCAAGACGACGCGGTCCGTTCCAAAATGTTACAATGGTCCCGTGCGAGGTGTTGTGCCCCATACGGGGTCGTTTGGGAGCTAGTTTGGGTTTTCACCGTTTAACGGCTTATTTTTTTAGTTTAAGTGTGATTTTTCCAAATTATCGTCATACTCTCAAACCGGGAGACCCGGGACTACGCGATCAGTTCCTACTAATTACACTGGTCCCGTGCAAGGTGTTCATGCCTCCTATGGGGTCATTTGGGGGCTGGTTTGGGTTTTCACCCTGTTTAACTCTAAGTGTAATTTTTGTAAATTATCTTCATACTCTCAAATCGGGAGATTCGAGACTACGTGGTCCGTTCCAACAAGTGACATTGGTCCCGTGCGAGGTGGTCGTGCCCCTACGGGGTCGTTTAGGGGGTGGTTTGGGTTTTCACCCTTTAACGGCTTATTCTTAAGTTTAAGTGTTGAATTTTGTAAATTATCGTCATATTCTCAAATTGGGAGACCCAGGACAACGCGGTAGGTTCCTACAAGTTACATTGGTCCCCTTTGAGGTGTTCGTGCCTCCTAGAGCGTCGTTTGGGGGTGGTTAGGGTTTTCACCCTTTAACGACTTGTTTTTAAGTTAAGTGTTGATTTTTGCAAATTATCGTCATATTCTCAAATCGAGATACTCGGGACTACGTGGTGAGTTCCAACAAGTTACATTGATCCCGTCCGAGGTGTTCGTGCCTCCTATGGGGCCGTTTGGAGGCTGGTTTGGGTTTTCACCCTGGTTAACTCTAAGTGTGAATTTTGCAAATTATCTTCATACTCCCAAACCAGGAGATCCGAGACTACGCGGTCCGTTCCAAAATGTTACATTGGTCCCGTGCGTGGTGTTGTGCCCCTTACGGGGTCGTTTGGGGGCTAGTTTGGGCTTTCACCCTTTTACGACTTATTTTTTAGTCTAAGTGTGATTTTTGCAAATTATCGTCATACTCTCAAACCGGGAGACCCGGTACTACGCGGTAGTTCCTACAAGTTACATTGGTCCCGTGCGAGGTGTTCGTGCCTCCTATGGGGTTGTTTGGAGGCTGGTTTGAGTTTTCACCCTTTTTCAGTCTAAGTGTGATTTTTACAAATTATCGTCATATTCTCAAATCGGGAGACCCGGGACTACGCGGTCAGTTCCAACAAGTTACATTGGTCCCGTGCGAGGCGTTTGTGCCCCTTACGGGGTCGTTTGGGTTTTCATCATTTAACAACTTGTTTTTAAGTTAAAGTGTTGATTTTTGCAAATTATCGTTATATTCTCAAACCGGGTGACCCGGGACTACGCGATTAGTTCCCACAAGTTACATTGGTCCCGTGCGAGGTGTTCGTGCCTCTTACGGGGTCGTTTGGGGGCTGGTTTAGTAACGGCTTGTTTTTAAGTCAAAGTGTGATTTTCGCAAATTATCGTCATATTCTCAAACCGGGAGACCTGGGACTATGCGATCAGTTCCAATAAGTTACATTGGTCACGTACGAGGTGTCCGTGCCTCCTATGGGGTCGTTTGGGGGCTGGTTTGGGTTTTCACCCTTTTTAAGTTTAAGTATGATTTTAGAAAATTATCGTCAAATTTTCAAACCGGTAGACCTGGGATTATGCAGTCAATTCATACAAGTTACATTGGTCTCGTGCGATGTATTCGTGCCTCCTACAGGGTCTTTTGGGGAGTGGTTTGGGTTTTACGCTTTAACGGCATGTTTTTAACTCTAAGCGTGATTTTTGCAAATTATCGTCATACTCTCAAACCAAGAGACCCGGGACTACGCTGTCAGTTCCTACAAGTTACATTGGTCACGTGCGAGGTGTCCGTGCCTCCTACGGGTTCGTTTGGGGGATGGTTTGGGTTTTCACCCTTTGACGGCATGTTTTTAACTCTAAGTGTTAATTTTTGCAAATTACCGTCATACTCACAAACCGTGAGACCCGGGACTACGCAGTCAGTTCCTACAAGTTACATTGGTCCCGTGCGAGGTGTTCGTGCCCCTTATGGGGTCGTTTGGGGGATGGTTTGTGTTTTCACCCTTTAACGTCATATTTTTAACTCTAAGTGTGATTTTTGTAAATTATCGTCATACTCTCAAACCGAGAGACTCGGGACAAAGTGATCACTTCCTACAAGTTACATTGGTCTCGTGCGAGGTGTTTGTGCCTCCTATGGGGTCGTTTGGTGGCTGGTTTGGGTTTTCACCCTGTTTAACTATAAGTGTGATTTTTGCAAATTATCTTCATACTCTCAAACCGGGAGATTCGAGACTACGTCGTCCGTTCCAACAAGTTACATTGGTCTCGTGCGAGGTGTCCGTGCCCCTATGCGGTCGTTTGGGAGGTGGTTTGGGTTTTCACCCTTTAACGACTTATTTTTAAGTTTAAGTGTTGATTTTTGTAAATTATCGTCATATTCTCAAATTGGGAGACCCAGGACTACGCGGTAGGTTCCTACAAGTTACATTGGTCCCGTGTGAGGTGTTCATGCCTCCTAGAGGGTCGTTTGGGGGGTGGTTAGGGTTTTCACCCTTTAACGACTTGTTTTTAAGTTAAGTGTTTATTTTTGCAAATTATCATCATATTCTCAAATCGGGAGACTCGGGACTACGCGGTCAGTTCCAACATGTTACATTGGTCCCGTCTGAGGTGTTCGTGCCTCCTATGGGGTCATTTGGGGGCTGGTTTTGATTTCACCCTGTTTAACTCTAAGTGTGATTTTTGCCAATTATCTTCATACTCTCAAATCGGGGGATTCGAGACTACGCCGTCCGTTCCAACAAGTTACATTGGTCCCGTGCGAGGTGTCTGTGCCCCTACGGGGTCGTTTGGGGGGGGGGGGGGGGGTTTGGTTTTCACCCTTTAACGACTTATTTTTAAGTTTAAGTGTTGATTTTTGTAAATTATCGTCATATTCTCAAATTGGGAGACCCAGGACTACGCGGTAGGTTCCTACAAGTTACATTGGTCCCGTGTGAGGTGATCGTGCCTCTAGAGGGTCGTTTGGGGGGGGGGGGGGGGGGTTAGGGTTTTCACCCTTTAACGACTTGTTTTTAAGTTAAGTGTTAATTTCTGCAAATTATCGTTATATTCTCAAATCGGGAGACCCGGGACTACGCGGTCAGTTCCAACAAGTTACATTGGTCCCGTTTGTGGTGTTTGTGCCTCCTATGGGGTCGTTTGGGGGCTGGTTTTGGTTTCACCCTGTTTAACTGTAAGTCAGATTTTTGCAAATTATCTTCATACTCCCAAATCGGGAGATCCGAGACTATGCGGTCCGTTCCAAAATGTTACAATGGTCCCGTGCGAGGTGTTGTGCCCCCTACGGGGTCGTTTGGGAGCTAGTTTGGGTTTTCACCCTTTAACGGCTTATTTTTTAGTTTAAGTGTGATTTTTGCAAATTATCGTCATACTCTCAAACCGGGAGACCCGGGACTACGCGGTAGTTCCTACAAATTTCATTGGTCCCGTGCGAGATGTTCGTGCCTCCTATGGGGTTGTTTGGGGGCTTGTTTGGGTTTTCACCCTTTTTAAGTCTAAGTGTTATTTTTGCAAATTATCATCTTATTCTCAAATTGGGAGACCCGGGACTACGCGGTCAGTTCCAACAAGTGACATTGGTCCCGTGCGAGGCATTTGTGCCCCCCTACGGGGTCGTTTGGGTTTTCATCCTTTAACGACTCGTTTTTAAGTTTAAGTGTTGATTTTTGCAAATTATCGTCATATTCTGAAACCGAGCAACCCGGGACTACGCGGTCAGTTCCTACAAGTTATATTAGTCCCGTGCGAGGTGTTCGTGCCTCTTACGGGGTCGTTTGGGGGCTAGTTTATTTTTTTACGCTTTAACGACTTGTTTTTAAGTCAAAGTGTGATTTTTGCAAATTATCGTCATATTCTCAAACTAGGAGACCCGGGACTGCGCGGTCAGTTCCAACAAGTTACATTGGTCCCGTACGAGGTGTCCGTGCCTCCTATGGGGTTGTTTGGGGGCTGATTTGGGTTTTCACCCTTTTTGTCTAAGTATGATTTTAGAAAATTATCGTCAAATTCTCAAACCGGGAGACCCGAGATTATGCAGTCAATTCCTACAAGTTACATTGGTGCCGTGCGATGTGTTCGTGCCTCCTACGGGGTCTTTTGGGTGTGATTTGGGTTTCACTCTTTAACGGCATGTTTTTAACTCTAAGCGTGGTTTTGGCAAATTATCATCATACTCTCAAACCAGGAGACCCGGGACTACGCTATGAGTTCCTACAAGTTACATTGGTCACGTGCGAGGTGTTCGTGCCTCCTACGGGGTCGTTTGGGGGATGGTTTGGTTTTTCACCCTTTGACGGCATGTTTTTAACTCTAAGTGTTTATTTTTGTAAATTACCGTCATACTCACAAACCGTGAGACCCGGGACTATGCGGTTAGTTCCTACAAGTTACATTGATCCCGTGCGACGTGTTCGTGCCTCTTACGGTGTCGTTTGGGGGATGGTTTGTGTTTTCACCCTTTAACGTCATGTTTTTAACTCTAAGTGTAATTTTTGCAAATTATCGTCATACTCTCAAACCGGGAGACCCGGGACTACGCGATTAGTTCTTACAAGTTACATTGGTCCTATGCGAGGTGTTCGTGCCTCCTATGGGGTCGTTTGGGGGATGGTTTGGGTTTTCACCCTGTTTAACTGTAAGTGTGATTTTTGCAAATTATCTTCATACTCTCAAATCTGGAGATCCGAGACTACGCGGTTCGTTCCAACAAGTTACATTGGTCCCGCGCGAGCTGTTCGTGCCCTTACGGGGTCGTTTGGGGGGTGGTTTGGGTTTTCACCCTTTAACGGCTTGTTTTTAAGTTTAGATGTTGAATTTTATAAATTATCGTCATATTCTCAAATTGGGAGACTAAGGACAACGCGGTAGGTTCCTACAAGTTACATTGGTCCCGTGCGAGGTGTCCGTGCCTCCTACAAGGTCGTTTGGGGGGTGGTTTGGATTTTCACCCTTTAACGACTTATTTTTAAGTTAAGTGTTGCTTTTTGCAAATTATCGTCATATTCTCAAATCGGGAGACTCGGGACTAAGCGGTCAGTTCCAACAAGTTACATTGGTCCCGTGCAAGGTGTTCGTGCCTCTGATGGGGTCGTTTAAGGGTTGGTTTGGGTTTTCACCCTTTTTAAGTCTAAGTGTGATTATTGAAAATTATGGTCATATTCTCAAACCAGGAGACCCGAGCTAGGCGATCAGTTCTAACAAGTTACATGGGTCCCGTGCGACGTGTTCATGCCCCGTACGGTGTCGTTTGGGGGGTGGTTTGGGTTTTCACCTTTTAACAAGTTGTTTTTTATGTTTAAGTGTTGATTTTTGCAAACTATCATCTTATTCTCAAACCGGCAGACCCGGGACTACGCGGTTAGTTCCTACAAGTTACAATAGTCCTTTGCGAGGTGTTCGTGCCTCCTACGGGGTCGTTTGGGGGTGGTTTGAGTTTTCACCCTTTGACTGCATGTTTTTAACTATAAGTGTTGATTTTTTTAAACTACCGTCATACTCACAAACCGGGAGACTCGGGAATACGCGGTCAGTTCCAATAAGTTACATTGGTCCCGTACGAGGTGTTCTGCCTCCTACGGGGTCGTTTGGGGGCTGGTTTGTGTTTTCACCCTTTAACGGCATGTTTTTAATTCTAAGTGTGATTTTTGAAATTTATCGTCATATTCTCAAACCGGGAGACCCGGGACTACGCGGTCAGTTCCTACAAGTTACATTGGTCCCGTGCGAGGTGTTCGTGCCTCTAACGGGGTCGTTTGGGAGCTGGTTTGGATTTTCACCCTTTAACCGCTTGTTTTTAAGTCAAAGTGTGATTTTTGTAAATTATCGTTATATTCTCAAATCGGGAGACTTGGGGCTACGCGATCAGTTCCATCAAGTTGCATTGGTCTCGTGCGAGATGTTCGTGCCTCCTATGGGGTCGTTTGGGGGCTGGTTTGGGTTTCCACCCTTTTTAAGTCTAAGTGTGATTGTTTCAAATTATCGTCATATTCTCAAATTGGAAGACCCAAGACTACAATGTTAGTTCCAACAAGTTACATTAGTCCCGTGCGAGGTGTCCGTGCTCCCTACGGGGTCGGTTGGGGGGTGGTTTGGGTTTTCACCCTTCAATGTCATGTTTTTTACTTAACTGTAATTTTTGCAAATTATCGTCATATTCTCAAACCAGGAGACCTGGGAATACGCGGTCAGTTGCTACAAGTTACATTGGTCCCATGCGAGGTGTATCTGCCTCAAACGGGGTCGTTTGTGGGGTGGTTTGGGTTTTCACCCTTTAACGGCTTGTTTTAAGTGTAAGTTCTGATTTTTGCAAATTATCTTCGTATTCTCAAACCGGGAGACCTGAGACTACGCGGCCAGTTCCTACAAGTTACATTGGTCTCGTGCGAGGTGTTCGTGCCTCCTATGGGGTCGTTTGGGGGATGGTTTGGGTTTTCACCCTTTGACAACATGTTTTTAACTCTAAGTGTTGATTTTTGCAAATTACCGTCATACTGACAAACCGGGAGACCCGGGACTACAGGGTCAGTTCTTACAAGTTACATTGGTCCCGTACGAGGTGTTCGTGTCTCCTACGAGGTCGTTTGGGGGCTGGTTTTTGTTTTTACCCTTTAATGGCATGTTCTTAACTCTAAGTGTTATTTTTGCAAATTATCGTCATACTCTGAAACCGCGAGACCCGGGACTACGCGGTGAGTTTCTATAAGTTGCATTGGTCCCGTGCGAGGTGTTTGTGCCTCCTCTAGGGTCGTTTGGGGGTTGGTTTCGATTTTCACCCTTTTAACTCTAAGTGTGATTTTCGCAAATTATCGTGATATTCTCAAACCGGGATACCCGGGACCACGCGGTCAGTTCCAACAAGTTAAATTGATCCCGTGTGAGGTGTTCGTGCCCCCTACGGGGTCGTTTGGGTTTTCCCCCTTTAACGGCTTGTTCTGAAGTTTAAGTGTTGATTTTTGGAAATTATGGTCATATTCTCAAACCGGGAGACCCGGGACTACGCGGTAGGTTTCAACAAGTTATATTGGTCCCGTGCGAGGTGTTAGTGCCTCGTACGGGGTCGTTTGGGTTTTCACCCTTTAACGGCTTGTTTTTAAGTTTAAGTGTTGATTTCACAAATTATCATCATATTCTCAAACCAGGAGACCCGGGACTACGCGGTCAGTTCCTAGAAGTTACGTTCGTCCCGTGCGAGGTGTTAGAGCCTCCTACGGGGTCTTTGGGGGTTGGTTTGGGTTTTCTCCCTTTAACGGCATGTTTTTAACTCTAAGTGTGATTTTTTCAAATTATCATAAAACTCACAAACCGAGAAACTCGGGACTACGGGGTCAGTTCTTACAAGTTATATTGGTCCCGTGCGAGGTGTTCGTGTCTCCTACGGGGTCCTTTGGGGGTTGGTTTGGGTTTTATCCCTTTCACGGCTTGTTTAGTCTAAGTGTGATTTTTGCAAATTATTGTCATATTCTCAAACCGGGAGACCCGGGACTACGCGGTCAGTTCTAACAAGTTACATTGGTCCCATGCGAGGTGTTCGTGCCCCTACGGGGTCATTTGGGGGGTGGTTTGGATTTTCACCCTTTAACGGCTTGTTTTTATGTTTAAGTGTTGATTTTTGGAAATTATCTTCATATTCTCAAAACGGGAGACTCGGGACTACGCGGTAGGTTCCTACAAGTTACACTGGTCCCGTGCGAGGTGTTCGTGCCTCGTACGAGGTCGTTTGGGGGGTGGTTTGGGATTTCACTCTTTAACGGCTCGTTTTTAAGTTTAAGTGTTGATTTTTTTTAAATTATCGTCATTTTTTCAAATCAGGAGACTCGAGAATACGCAGTCAGTTCCAACAAGTTACATTGGTCCCGTGCGAGGTGTTCGTGCCTCCTATGGTGTCGTTTAAGGGTTGGTTTGGGTTTTCACCCTTTTTAAGTCTAAGTGTGATTTTAGAAAATTATCGTCATATTCTCAAATCGGGAGACCCGGGCTACGTGGTCAGTTCCAACAAGTTATATTAGTCCCGTGTGAGGTGTTCGTGCCCCCTACGGGGTCGTGTTGAGGGGTGGTTTGGGTTTACACCTTTTAACGACTTGTTTTTAAGTTTAAGTGCTGATTTTTGCAAATTATCGTCATATTCTCAAACTGGGAGACGCGGGAATAAGCGGTTAGTTCCTACAAGTTACATTGGTCCCATGCGATATGCACGTGCCTACTACGGGGTCATTTTGGGGGGTGATTTGGGTTTTCACTCTTTAACGGCTTATTTTTAAGTGTACGTGTTGATTTTTGCAAATTATCCACATATTCTCATACCGGGAGACCCGGGACTACGCGGTCAGTTCCTACAAGTTACATTGGTCCCGTGCGAGTTGTTCGTACCTCTAACGGGGTCGTTTGGGAGCTTGTTTGGATTTCACCCTTTAACGGCTTATTTTTAAGTCAAAGTGAATTTTTTGTAAATTATCATCATATTCTGAAATCGAGATACTTGGGGCTACGTGGTCAGTTCCTACAAGTTACATTGGTCCCGTGCGAGGTGTTCGTGTCTCTTACAAGGTCGTTTGGGGGTTGGTTTATATTTTCACCCTTTTTAAGTCTAAGTGTGATTTTTACAAATTATCGTCATATTCTCAAATCGGGAGACCCGGGACTACGCGGTCAGTTCCAACAAGTTACATTAGTCTCGTGCGAGGTATTCGTTCCCCCTACGAGGTCGTTTGGGGGTGGTTTGGGTTTTCACCCTTTAACGGCTTGTTTTTAAGTTTAAGTGTTAATTTTTGCAAATTATCGTCATATTCTCAAACCGGGAGACCCGGGACTACGCGGTCAGTTCCAACAAGTTACATTGGTCCCATGCGATGTGTTCGTGCCTCCTATGGGATCGTTTGGGTTTTTACCCTTTAACGGCTTGTTTTTAAATTTAAGTGTTGATTTTTTCAAATTATCGTCATATTCTCAAATCGGGAGACTCGGGACTACGTGTTCAGTTCCAACAAGTTACATTGGTCCCGTGCAAGGTGTTCGTGCCCCCTACGGGGTGGTTTGGGGGGAGGTTTGGGTTTTCACCCTTTAACGTCATGTTTTTAACTCTAAGTGTAATTTTTGCAAATTATCATCATACTCTCAAACCGGGAGACCCGGGACTACGCGGTCAGTTCCTACAAGTTACATTGGTCCCGTGCGAGGTGTTCGTGCCTCCTACGGGGTGGTTTGGAGGATGGCTTGGGTTTTCACCCTTTGACGACATGTTTTTAACTCTAAGTGTTGATTTTTGCAAATTACCATCATACTGACAAACCGGGGACCCGAGATTACAGGGTCAGTTCTTACAAGTTATATTGGTCCCATGCGAGGTGTTCGTGTCTCCTACGGGGTCGTTTGGGGGTTGGTTTGGGTTTTCACCCTTTCCCGGCTTGTTTTTAAGTCTAAGTGTGATTTTTGCAAATTATCATCATACTCTCAAACTGGGAGACCCGGGACTACGCGATCAGTTCCTACAAGTTACATTGGTCCCATGCGAGGTGTTCGTGCCTCCTACGGGGTCGTTTGGGGGATGGTTTGGGTTTTCACCCTTTGACGACATGTTTTTAACTCTAAGTGTTGATTTTTTCAAATTACCGTCATACTAACAAACCGGGAGACCCGGGACTACAGGGTCAGTTCTTACAAGTTATATTGGTCCCGTGCGAGGTGTTCGTGTCTCATACGGGGTCGTTTGGGGGTTGGTTTGGGTTTTCACCCTTTCACGGCTTGTTTTTAATTCTAAGTGTGATTTTTGCAAATTATCATCATACTCTCAAACCGGGAGACCCGGGACTACGCGGTCAGTTCCTACAAGTTACATTGGTCCTGTGCGAAGTGTTCGTGCCTCCTACGGGGTTGTTTGGGGGTTGGTTTGGGTTTTCACCCTTTAACGGCATGTTTTTAACTCTAAGTGTGAGTTTTGCAAATTATCATCGTACTCTCAAACCGGGAGACCCGGAACTACGGTGTCAGTTCTTACAAGTTATATTGGTCCCGTACAAGGTGTTCGTGTCTCCTACGGGGTCGTTTGGGGGTTGGTTTGGGTTTTTACCCTTTCACGACTTGTTTTTAAGTCTAAGTGTGATTTTTGCAAATTATCGTCATATTCTCAAACCGGGAGACCCGGGACTACGTGGTCAGTTCCAACAAGTTACATTGGTCCCGTGCGAGGTGTTCGTGCCCCCTACGGGGTCATTTGGGGATGGTTTGGGGTTTCACCCTTTAACGACTTATTTTTAATTTTAAGTGTTGATTTTTGAAAATTATCATCATATTCTCAAACCGGGAGACCCGAGACAACGCGGTCAGTTGCAACAAGTTACATTGGTCTTGTACGAGGTGTTAGTGCCCCCTTCGGGGTCGTTTGGAGGGTGGTTTGGGGTTTCACCCTTTAACGGCTTGTTTTAAAGTTTAAGTGCTGATTTTTACAAATTATCATCATATTCTTAAACCGAGAGACCCGGGACTACGCGATCAGTTCCTACAAGTTACATTGGTCCTGTGCGAAGTGTTCGTGCCTCCTACAGGGTCGTTTGGGGGATTGTTTGAGTTTTCACCCTTTGACCGAATGTTTTTAACTCTAAGTGTTAATTTTTACAAATTACCGTCATACTCACAAACCGGAAGATCCGGGACTACGAGGCCAGTTCCTACAAGTTACATCGGTCCCGTGCGAGGTGTTCGTGCCTCCTACGGGGTCGTTTGGGGGTTGGTTTTTGTTTTCACCCTTTAATGGCATTTTTTAACTCTAAGTGTCATTTTTGCAAATTATCCTCATACTCTCAAACCGGGAGACCCGGGACTACGCGGTCAGTTCCTACAAGTTACATTGGTCCCGTGCGAGGTGTTCGTTCCTCCTTTGGGGTCGTTTGGGGGTCGGTTAGGGTTTTCACCCTTTTTAACTCTAAGTACGATTTTTGCAAAATATCGTGATATTCTCACACCGGGAGATCCGGGACTACGCGGCCAGTTCCAACAAGTTATATTGGTCCCGTGTGAGGTGTTCGTGCCCCCTACGGGTTCGTTTGGGGGGTGACTTGGGTTTTCACCCTCTAACAGCTTGTTTTTAAGTTTAAGTGTTGATTTTTGGAAATTATCATCATATTCTTAAACCGGGAGACTCGGGACTACGCGGTAGGTTCCTACAAGTTACATTGGTCCCATGTGAGGTGTTCGTGTCTCGTACGGGGTCGTTTGGGGGGTGGTTTGGGTTTTCACCCTTTAACGGCATGTTTTTAACTCTAAGTGTGATTTTTGCAAATTATCATCATACTCTCAAACCGGGAGACCCGGGACTATGCGATCAGTTCCTACAAGTCACATTGGTCCCGTGCGAGGTGTTCGTGCCTCCTACGGGGTGGTTTGGAGGATGGCTTGGGTTTTCACCCTTTGACGACATGTTTTTAACTCTAACTTTAAGTTTAAGTGTTGATTTTTTCAAATTATCGTCATATTTTCAAACCGGGAGACTCGAGAATACGCAGTCAGTTCCAACAAGTTACATTGTTCTCGTGCGAGGTGTTCGTGCCTCCTATGGGGTCGTTTAAGGGTTGGTTTGGGTTTTCACCCTTTTTAAGTCTAAGTGTGATTTTTGAAAATTATCGTCATATTCTCAAACCGGGAGACCCGGGCTATGTGGTCAGTTCCAACAAGTTATATTGGTCCCGTGCGAGGTGTTCGTGCCCCGCACGGGGTCGTTTTGGGGGGTGGTTTGGGTTTTCACATTTTAACGACTTGTCTTTAAGTTTAAGTGCTTATTTTTGCAAATTATCGTCATATTCTCAAACTGGGAGATGCGGGAATACGCGGTTAGTTCCTACAAGTTACATTGGTCCCATACGAGGTGCACGTGCCTCCTACGGGGTCGTTTGGGGGGTGATTTGGGTTTTCACCCTTTAACGGCTTATTTTTAAGTGTAAGTGTTGATTATTGCAAATTATTGACATATTCTCATACCGGGAGACCTGGGACTACACGGTTTGTTCCTACAAGTTACATTGGTCCCGTGCGAGGTGTTCATGCCACTAACTGGGTCGTTTGGGAGCTCATTTAGATTTTCACCCTTTAACGGTTTATTTTTAAGTCAAAGTGTGATTTTTGTAAATTATCATCATATTCTGAAATCGAGATACTTGGGGTTACGTGGTCAGTTCTTACAAGATACATTGGTCCCGTGCGAGGTGTTCGTGCCTCTTACGAGGTCATTTGGGGGTTGGTTTATATTTTCACCGTTTTTAAGTCTAAGTGTGATTTTTGTAAATTATCGTCAGATTCTCAAATCGGGAGACCTGGGACTACGCGGTCAGTTCCAACAAGTTACATTAGTCCCGTGCGAGGTATTCGTGCCCCCTACGAGGTCGTTATTTGGGTGGTTTGGGTTTTCACCCTTTAATGGCTTGTTTTTAAGTTTAAGTGTTGCTTTTTGCAAATTATCGTCATATTCTCAAACCGGGAGACCCGGGACTACGCGGTCAGTTCCAACAAGTTACATTGGTCCCGTGCAAAGTGTTCGTGCCTCCTACGGGGTGGTTTGGGGGGTGGTTTGGGTTTTCACCCTTTAACGACATGTTTTTAACTCTAAGTGTGATTTTTTCAAATTATCATCATACTCTCAAACCGGGAGACCCGGGACTATGCGATCAGTTCCTACAAGTTACATTGGTCCCGTGCGAGGTGTTCGTGCCTCCTACGGGTTCGTCTGGGGGTTGGTTTGGGTTTTCAGCCTTTAACGGCATGTTTTTAACTCTAAGTGTGATTTTTGCAAATTATCATCATACTCTCAAACCAGGAGACCCGGGACTACGGGGTCAGTTCTTACAAGTTATATTGGTCCCGTGCGAGGTGTTCATGTCTCCTATGGGGTCGTTTGGGGGTTGGTTTGGGTTTTCACCCTTTCACAGCTTGTTTTTAAGTCTAAGTGTGATTTTTGCAAATTATCGTCATATTCTCAAATCGGGAGACCCGGGACTACGCGGTCAGTTCCTACAAGTTACATTGGTCCCGTGCGAGGTGTTGGTGCTCGCTAACGGTTTCGTTTGGGGGGTGGTTTGGATTTTCACCCTTTAAAGACTTGTTTCAAAGTTTAAGTGTTAATTTTTGCAAATTATCGTCATATTCTCAAACCGGGAGACCCGGGACAACGCGGTCAGTTCCAACAACCTATATTGGTCCCGTGCAAGGTGTTAGTGCCCCCTAAGGGGTCGTTTGGGGGGTGGTTTGGGATTTCACCCTTTATCGGCTTGTTTTTAAGTTTAAGTGCTGAATTTTACAAATTATCGCCATATTCTCAAACCGGAATACCCGAGAATACCGGTCAGTTCCTACAAGTGACATTGGTCCCATGCGAGGTGTACGTGCCTCCTACGGGGTCGTTTGGGGGCTGGTTTTGGTTTTCACCCTTTTTAACTTTAAGTGTGATTTTTGCAAATTATCGTCATACTCTCAAATCGGGAGATTCGGGACTACATAGGCAGTTCCAATAATTTACATTGGTCCCGTGCGAGGTGTTCATGCCCTCTACGGGTTCGTTGAAGGGGTGGTTTGGGTTTTCACCTTTTAATGACCTATTTTTAAGTTTGAGTGATGATTTTTGCAAATTATTATCATATTCTCAAACCGGAGAATACGCGGTCAGTTCCTACAAGTGACATTGGTCATGTACGAGGTGTACGTGGCTCCTACGGGGTCATTTAGGGGCTGGTTTGGGTTTTCACCCTTTTTAAGTCTAAGTGTGATTTTTGCAAATTATCGCCATACTCTCAAACCGGGAGATTCGGGACTATTCGGTTAGTTCCAACAAGTTACATTGGTCCCGTGTGAGGTGTTCGTGCCCCCTATGGGGTCGTTTGGGGGGTGGTTTGGGTTTTCACCCTTTAACGACTTGTTTTTAAGTTTAAGTATTGATTTTTACAAATTATCGTCATATTCTCAAACCGGGAGACTCGGGACTTCGTGGTAGATTCCTATAAGTTATATTGGTCCCGTGCGAGGTGTTCGTGCCTCCTACGGGATCGTTTGGGGGGTGGTTTTGGTTTTCACCCTTTAACGGATTGTTTTTAAGTTTAAGTGTTAATTTTTTTAAATTATCGTCATATTCTCAATTCGGGAGACTCGGGACTACGTAGTCAGTTCCAACTAGTTACATTGGTCCCATGCGAGGTGTTCGTGCCTCCTATGGGGTCGTCTAATGTTTGGTTTAGGTTTTCACCCTTTTTAAGTCTAAGTGTGATTTTTGAAAATTATCGTCATATTCTCAAACCGGGAGACCTGGGCTACGTGGTCAGTTCCAACAAGTTACATTGGTCCCGTGCGAGGTGTTCGTGCCCCCTACGGGGTCGTTTGGGTGGTGGTTTGGGTTTTCACCTTTTAATGACTTGTTTTTAAGTTTAATTGCTGATTTTTGCAAATTATCATCATATTCCCAAATCGGGAGACACGAGAATACGCGGTTAGTTCCTACAAGTTACATTGGTCCCATGCGAGGTGCACGTGCCTCCTACGGGTCGTTTGGGGGGTGATTTCGGTTTTCATCCTTTAACGGCATGTTTTTAAGTGTTAGTGTTGATTTTTGTAAATTATCGTCATATTCTCATACCGCGAGACTCGGGACTACACGGTCAGTTCCTACAAGTTACATTGGTCCCGTGCGAGGTGTTCGTGCCTCTTACGAGGTCATTTGGGAGATGGTTCGGATTTTCACCCTTTAACGGCTTATTTTTAAGTCAAAGTGTGATTTTTGTAAATTATCGTCATATTCTCATACCGGGAGACTTGGGGCTACGCGGTTAGTTCCAACAAGTTACATTGGTCTCGTGCGAGGTGTTCGTGCCTCCTATGGGGTCGTTTGTTGGTGGTTTGGGTTTTCACCCTTTTTAAGTCTAGGTGTGATTTTTGCAAATTATCGTCATATTCTCAAACCAGGAGACCCGGGACTACCTGGTCAGTTCCAACAAGTTACATTGGTCCCGTGCGAGGTGTTCGTGCCCCCTACGAGGTCGTTTTGGGGGTGGTTTGGGTTTTCACCATTTAACGGCTTATTTTTAAGTTTAAGTGTTGATTTTTGCAAATTATCATCATATTCTCAAACCGAAAGACCTGGGACTACGCGGTAGGTTCCTACAAGTTACATTGGTCTCGTGCGATGTGTTCGTGCCTCCTACGAGGTCGTTTGGGAGGTGGTTTGGGTTTTCACCCTTTAACGGCTTGTTTTTAAGTTTAAGTGTTGATTTTTGTAAATTATCGTCATATTCTCAAATCGGGAGCCCTGGGACTACGCGGTCAGTTCCAACAAGTCACATTATCCTGTGCGAGGTGTTCGTGCCCCCTACGGGGTCATTTGGGTGGTGGTCTGGGTTTTCACCCTTTAACGGCATGCTTTTAACTCTAAGTGTGATTTTTGCAAATTATCATCATACTCTCAAACCGGGAGACCCGGGACTACGCGGTCAGTTCCTACAGGTTACATTGATCCCGTGCGATGTTTTTGTGCCTCTTACGGGGTCGTTTGGGGGTTGGTTTTGGTTTTCACCCTTTAACGGCATGTTTTTAACTCTAAGTGTGATTTTTGCAAATTATCATCATACTCTCAAACCGGGAAATCCGGGACTACGGGGTCGGTTCTTACAAGTTATATTGGTCCCGTACGAGGTGTTTGTGTCTCCTACAGGGTCGTTTGGGGGTTGGTTTGGGTTTTCACCCTTTCACAGCTTGTTTTTAAGTCTAAGTGTGATTTTTGTAAATTATCGTCATATTATCAAACCGGGAGACCCGGGACTACGCGGTCAGTTCCAACAAGTTACATTGGTCCCGTGCGAGGTGTTCGTGCCCGCTACGGTGTCGTTTGGGGGGTGGTTTGGATTTTCACCCTTTAACGGCTTGTTTTTAAGTCTAAGTGTTGAATTTTGCAAATTATCGTCATATTCTCAAACCGGGAGACCCGGGACTACGCGGTCAGTTCCAACAAGTTAAATTGGTCCCGTGCAAGGTGTTCGTGCCCCCTACAGGGTCGTTTGGGGAGGTGGTTTGGGTTTGCACCATTTAACGGCTTGCTTTTAAGTTTAAGTGTTGATTTTTATAAATTATCGTCACATTCGCAAACCGGGAGACCCGAGAATACGCGATCAGTTCCTACAAGTTACATTGGTCTCGTGCGAGGTGTATGTGCCTCCTACGGGGTCGTTTGGGGGGGTGTGTTGTATTTTCACCCTTTAACGGCTAGTTTTTAAGTTTAACTGTTGATTTTTGCAAATTATCGTCATATTCTGAAACTGGAAGACCCGGGACTACGCGGTCAGTTCCAATAATTTACATTGGTCCCGTGGGAGAGGTGTGTGCCTCCTATATAGTCATATTCTCTAACGGTATGTTTTTAATCAATTTAGAACGTTTATAGATTTTAGAAAATTGTGACATAGTTTCATTTGTTTATTCGTTAAATCCAACATGTTTTATCATTTAAAATAAACTTAACAGCAACAGCAAATTCCAAAACCAAACCACCAGCAAGTCCCTTCCACCAATTTAACTAAATAAGCTCATAAAGTAAGCCATGAAGTGATTTTCAAACTTTAAAAGGAATGATCAGATATAGAATGAAAAAGACAAACTATAAATGTTGAGTAGAAATAATTCATTGCATTTTAAAAGGTTAATAAATGGGTACTAAATAATATTTACCTGTAGTAACTTGATTAAGATTGGATGGAACTGTCCTGAGTTGAACATTTGTAAAACAAAACCAAACAAATCACTGGCAGCCTATGCTGGCCTTTTGATCTCCAAACCTCCCCAATGCCTGCATTCAATTCCCACCCAGCACTGGATCAAACTCTTTAATATTACAGTACCCATATATGATTATACACACATGTGTGTGAAATTGATAACATGTCCCTTTTATGAGTATAATTGGGTATCATTATGTCCCACTAGGACACGCATTATATTGTGCTTTATTATATGGATATGTATGGATATAAATTAACACATTTGTGCATATAGTGAATAATCTACCTTTGATTGTGCTTAAGATGCATTGAATTGATCTAGAGATCAAAGATTGTGATGGAAGATGATCATGGTTAATCTTTTTAAGCTTAATCTATATGTTTTCAAATTATCGTCATATTCTCAAAGAGGTAGAAAACTACACGAAACACCGAGTATAATAACATTGATATGGCGAAAGAAAAAGGGCATAGAATAATAGTGATTGTAGTAGTAGTAGTAGTAGTAGTAGTAGTAGTAGTAGTAGTAGTAGTAGTAGTAGTAGTAGTAGTAGTAGTAGTAGTAGTAGTGCTCACCTAGATTCAACTAGACAATCACAAAAATCAAAACCCATTTACAACACTAAAGTGCTCACCTAGATTCATCAGTTCAAATGTGATCTAATATTTCCAATCATCAATCCTTGTAATCGTCAATGCCTTATCAAGAAAATCCCTCCGGTGCTCCTGTTCAGCCAAATTTCCTAAACACCCACAAAATCATTGATACATACAAATTCAATAGCATTTCAAAAGTTAGTTTTTAAGATTATCCCAAATTGACGAATCCAAACCATATCCGAGTCTAAAATTTGATTGTGCCCAACGTACCAATTAGAGAACCCTTCTCATACTCTATGTTTAGCCAAAACTCCAAGTGTAGCGAGCATCTTCCTCTTATGATTTCTCTAATAGTGCCTGTTTAGCCAAACCCAATCAAATTCAAAAGTTAATCATCAATTCAAGTGTGAAATAAAACAGTATTTGCAATTGATGTATCAAAAGTTAATCATCAATTCAAGTATTTGCAATTGATGGACATTTTGTTATTCAATATGCAAAATTTTGATACATCATTTTCCAATAACTAAACGGAGTTGATTGATAGCATCTTACATAGAGATACAAATGACTGTAAGAACAGTATTGAAACATATATACATGTAACAATTTCAACGATAGAGCTAACTTCATTACGAAGAATAAATAATGCTTTTGAAATAGATGACTAATTCAGCACAACTAATTTACCTAATTCGATTCGAACATCAAAAGACTCTTCACATGGTAACCCCTTATTTCCATCACCTTTGAGCATCTTGAAAGTTAAGAAAATATTATAAAACCAAATAAATACATACACAGATGATACATAAATTTAGACTTTCATACTTTTTTAGGTTAAAACATATAAGATGTGCAAAACATACCTTTTTTCACAAAAAATAATTGAACTATTTAAATTCTTAGAATAATGCTCTCAAAACTTCAAAATTTTAGAAGCAATTTCACTAGATTCAATTAAACACCCCCTCCCAACATCATTGATTAAGATAACCAAATTGGGAGGTGTAATTTTTAACTCAATTGAAAATCATAATAAAATTAAAATTATATCACAAGTAAAATAATGCACATCATATGCGGGTGATCACTCACATGTATATGGGTTGCTTCGAGGGTTTGAGGCTACTTCCATGGAAGCTGATGCTCCTATCGTTACAACTCTTTGCAACCGTTCACGCATTTGAGTTTTCTTACAAGTCCAAAGTATGAAGTCTATCAACAACTAGAGAAAAAATACAACTATAACCTCTGATGTTTTAGATTACATCAAAATGAAAGCTAAAGATTAAAAAAATAATTTGAGACAGAAGCTCCAAGCTTGTTTCACATTTTTCAATATTGCAGCATACCATATATGATCATTTCAATATCTGTTACAGTATACACACACACACACACACACACACGTATAATCCAACATATTAAATAAAAAAAAAACACAACAATTCATAAAACTCTAGCATATCAGTGCTTATTTTATACACGAATTTGAAAAGAAAAAAGGGGCATTGAAATGGAAGGGCTTATTATTACCTTAACCTCATTCTTGGATAAAATTGGCCCAACCTTATCTCACCTTCTTCCATGTCGTTTCTTTCTCTACTTCCCCTTTCTCCTCCTCTTCCACTTCATTTCCATTTTTTCTTCCCTCGTCACCATCATCATAGTCATCCTCATCATCACTACTACAGCCTGTAACAAACCCTAATTTCTCCCCCTATACCCAGGCGGAGGCGTACCACTTCGAGGTCGGGGTCGAATCTCCATTGACGGCGAACAGAGGCGGGGATGTAGAGAGGTTATACTATGTAAGCTTTGTGGTTGTGGGTGGGTTGGTCTCAGGAAGAATCGGGCTGAGAAAAACTAGGGGGATTTCTTGAACGTGAGAGAGAGAGAGAGAGAGAGAGAGAGAGAGAGAGAGAGGATAGAGAGCGGGAGACCAAAAATAATCGAGGGAGGTAAATTTTTTTAGGATATTTATATTTTAGCAAAGTGTTATCAATTTTGGCACACTTTTAAACAGTGCTAAAATTTGGCACTGCTTAAAAGTGTGCCAGATTATCATTAAACCGTGCCAAAATTTGGTACAGTTTTAAACTGTGCCAGATTTTTAACATCAAGGTGTGCCAAATTGGTGTTTTTGGTGTAGTGAACTATCATATTCCTTTCTTCCTCGTTGATCGAGGTATAGTAGTATTCGCGCGCTTCTACTTGGTTTCCTTTCACCACTCCTACACCAAATTTAGTGGGAAATTTGAGAAATTGGTGAATAATTGAGTTTACCACCTCAAATTTCTTCAGAACCACTCTCCCAATGATGATATTGTAGGCTGATGAGACATTAATATCAAGGATGAAGAATCTCATCTTCTCTATTCAGAAGATCGACCAAGACCCAATCACACTTTAAACTCAATTATACCTAGTAGGTACACTTTTTATCCTAAAAATCCAATCAGAGGATGATAATACACCCCTAGTTTTAATACACCCCTAGTTTTATTTCAAAGAAATCATAAAATAGTATGTCCGTCGGGCTTCCAATACACATCATAATTCTCCACATTTTTATTGTCGATCATCATGGTTGCCACTAGTGGATCGCCATGAGGCTATAGCAATCCTTATTAGTTATCCATGGAAAAGCCTATAATAAAACAATCCTAAGAGGTTGAGAGGTCGAGTGTCTACCATTATTGCCACTTTGAAATTATTACTACCGACAGAATCTTTTGCCTCATTTAGGTATGCTTTCCTTTCAACTAGTTCAGCACTTACACTAGTGTCTTCTTCTTTTATGAAATTGCACCTGATAGAGATCATATTTATCTCTTCAACGGGCTATTTGGGTGGTGTTGGTAGGTTGGGATCCCTTTCATCTTTGTTCTCTTGAGATCTATTCTAGTCTTTGTTCCTTGCCCGAGATGATCTTGATCTCCTCCTAGGCTTCCAGTCCTCATGGGTTGCGCTTCTCTTCCATTATTCTCTACGTATTTATTAACTTTCCCTATTTTGATAAGGACCTCAGTTTCATCCTTTAAATCTAGTAAGTCATTGGCTTCATGTCCGTGATCCTTATGGAATTTTCAAAACTTGCTATTGTCTCTTATTCCATTAAGGGTTCTTAACTTCTATGGACACTTTAGTTCACCAACTCGTCAGATCTCGTCGAGGATATGGCACACTCATACTGCTGAGGGAGTATATTCATCAAAACTTCTGATATGGCTTCCTCTCGCTCTTCCCTTTTGGACCATTTTTGGGCTTCTCCTTCCTTCCCGAACTGCTACTTTCTTTGAACTTTCTATAACTGAACTCTTTTGCATCCATAGCTTCCTCCGCATTTATGATATTTCCTGCCTTAGCTAAGATCTCGATCGTATGGTTTGAAGGATCCTTGAATAGTGTCCAGTATAATTTCGCAGGTAACATCCCACTCATGATTGTTATCATGGACACCTTTTTATTGTAGTAAACCACTTCCAGTTTTTCAATATTGATCTTTCATGCCTTCGTCAAGAGCTCAACCATAAGGTTTAGAGGATTCTTGTCCAGTGTCCAATACAATTTCCTAGGTAATATCCTGCTCACGGTAATGTACTCTCTTGCCATTTCACCATCACGTTGACGGATGCTTAACAAGTGAGATACCTTTTTATCAGGTTTTTCTCCGAAGCAGAAGTTGTTTACGAAGAGGTCGATCTGTTGCTTAAACTTTGATATTTCTTCTCTCGGTAACCCAATATACCAAATTTGAGCGGGTCCTATGAGAGTGCTTGAAACATCCAGTAACGCATATCTTCAGGTATAAAGAATAAGTCACATGCTACTTAACATTACTCAACATGCAAAATTGGGTCTGATTTTCCTTCAAACCTGGGAGTAATCACATGCGGAAGGAATTTTATAAGTGTGGAAATCACCGAATAAAAACTTCTTTGTAGTGGACTTATAGCTTTGATGAGATCGCCTAAGCGGTCCTCTATCCTCTTGATGGATTCCCTCCATAGTTGAACTTCCTTAACTACCTTATTAGCTCGTCCGCGACCCTCAGCTGAGCATTCTTCTCTTTGGCTAACCTTTTCGCAGTTATTTGATGCCCTAGTATTACATCTTGAACTTTTTCTTTTTTTAAATCCTTCTTCATGTTAGGGTACGAGTGTGCTCGCGCCCCTCTCCTTCCTAGCCTATCAAAGATTCGTACTTTATTGAGGCTTTCAAACACACTTATTCGTTCATCCGAGTACGTTTGATCATCATCATCACCAGTTGACCTCATGGTGGAGGTTTTTTACGTGGTCGATAAAAAGATTCTTCAGGTTCATACCCATGTGTCCGAGAAGATTTGTTCGCCTTAGATCTGAGATTTAGTCTCCTTTGGTTTTCAAAGCTTTTTCTTATCTCTCTTTCCTCCTATCTCTATAGGAGGTGATTCCCTACGTTTACCCAGACATTTTTCCACGGTTGGAGTTATTGGAGATGGTTCTAGTCAGCTCTGTATGGCCAACACACTTTAGGTGAGCTGTTTTATATTTTTTTTGCATAGCTTCCTGGAATTTAACCAATCTAAACATGAATCCTACTAGATCCCCTATTCCAATAGGGGTAGAGGGTGGTGTAACCTCTTTTTTCGTACTACTTTTCGAGTATTCTGCTTTTATTACAAGATTTCCCAGAAAAATAGAGTATAAACATAGAAAAACGAAGTATGAATAAATTATTTAGTTTTTGACAGAGGGTGAACTGTATTAGGCTAAAAACGAAAGTGTTTAGGTGTTGTTCACATGAAATTTGTTATGGAACAATAAATCAAGAATTTTTGGCAAAAAATCAAGAGAATTTACTGATCAAATCAGTGAGATGGTCACTAACAAAATTTGGAGGCTTTTATTGAAAAATTTAAAATTTCCACAATTAGGAATTGGCAATGGTATAAGAAATTACTAGGGTTTAGTTGTTCCCACATATGGAACTATTCCCTTATCGTCTAAAAATTGATTCAAGTTTTGTCTTAGCCGGATGAGACACAATTAGAGATAACATACAATAAACAAGCAGTGTATGCAAATATACATAGATGGAGATGGGGATAAAAATATTAACACTAAGGTTTCTTTAGTATTAGATCCGTACAATACTATAATACCTTAGCCTGAACCGTAATAATGTCGAAACTATTCTCTTCTGGTTAATGAGTATGATAGATGATTTCTCGCTTACCCTGATCCCTGTGAGGGATCCGCCCTTTTATAGTGAATCCTATTAGAGGAATGTCTTCTAGCTAGTATGAGCTAGATGGGAGCATCTTGTTAATGGGGCACTCAAGTATTTTTTGATGTTTCACCCATGATAGGAAGATTCTGCACATGTTGTCTCGATGACGTGCTATGCATATGTTGTTAGCCAACACTTAACACTACAAGCTGTTGTTTTGCCTCGTTGGCGTCCACCTAGGTGAAAAGTAGGTCGAGCCATTTATTGGGCCAAGGTACCTTATTGGCATCTACTCGGTCGGGGCCGACATCTTTCACACTGTTGAGTGGTTTCCTATGATTATCTTCGGAACATGAGTTATTTTACAAATATGTTGTAACAGATTCCACTCATCTTAATGATTTCAGTGCAAATTTTCTCATCAACTACTCATCTCAACTTAAGTTTCCCCACAAAAAGGCGACACATGGTAAAACAAGTCACTCAATCCCACTTTCAATTTCGGTAACAACTTTTGATCAGACGAACCTCGCTGCCTCCGTCACCGCTAACATGGACAATAATCGGTTCTAATATATGTATTTTTAGTTATACATTTTAACATCAATGGAAGTTATCTTTTCTCAATTTATAAAATGGGCATTTTCTTTTGAAAGTAGTAAAATTAGAAATGATAACATCATGATTATTTTAAGTTTTAAAAGCAATAACGAACTGACCAAAGAGAGAAAATTTCAAAGTATAGTTGAGGAGAGAGAGAGAGAGAGAGAGAGAGAGAAATGGGTGATATTTTAGGTCTAAGAGAGAGAAAGTCTCTCGGTATTAGTTTTGGAGGTAAGTGATAGAATCTGAAATAACTCGAAGATGGAAAACGGGGTGGTTTACATGGGTTATAAAGGTCTTTTTTAATTACTAAAACTTTATAATTTAACAATATATTTTTGAGGTGTGTATAAATAAAAATTGTCCACATGTGAATGTGGATAATTTTGATTCAAACTAAACCTTCTCTATCTAACTTCCAACCTTACCAATAACAACTAAATAAGCACAAAATATATATTGACATGCAAACTACAAAAATTAAATCGGGTTATTTGGCATTTGAAATCCGCTAATTTGTCTAGATTCCAGTTTGACACCCACTCTTTTTTATTATGCATGTTTGATACCCATTTTGAATGGAAATTATTAAATCTCATGTGGGATCGTATCCTCAAGCTATCCTCAAGCCAAATGTCTTTTGTGCCCTAATTTCTTTTGACAAATCTCTGCAAATTACTTTTTTAACAAAAAAATTTTTTCTTATTCTTTATGCAAGTTTTCATTTTATTTTTCTATTTTAATAGAAAATATTAGTTTTTTTAACATTGAAATGATAGAAAAAAATAGTTTCTTGACATGTTTTAATGCAGTATTTTAACATTAATATTTTTAGAGAACAATTTATAACATTTGAACAATTTTCTATGGAAAAAACCCATTTTATTTTTTAAATAAAAAACTTAAAATTGTTTATTATTAAAAACACTTAATAACAGTTTTGATATTAAAATGAGTGCTATAAAATACTTTTATATTTAAAAATTAATTTTGAAACAGTTTTAATGTTAATATTAAAAACAATTTTAACATTAAAAACAGTGTTTAAAAAGTTTTACTGTTAGTATTAATATTAAAAACAATGTAAATATTCAACTCTATTTAAAAATAGTATTGTTATTAATGTTTAGAACTATGTTTAAAAAAAATTAATATCAATATTAAAAACAGTTTTTAAGATATATTATTATTAAAATATTTTTGATTGTACACAATTTAAAAAGTTCTTTAAAAAATTACAACGTTCGTTTTTTTAGTTAATAACATATTTTAATTTTAAGGAAAAAATTTATAATATTAAAAACAAATTTAATATTAATATTCAAAATAATTTTAATATTTAAAGCAGTTTTAATATCAAAAATAGTTTTGAATTAAAAATTTTAAAATCAGTTTTAATATTAAAGTATGTTTTTAATTTTTTTTAATGTTATTATAAAAATCATTTTTAATATTTAAAGATGTGTCTAAAAATGTTTTAATATAAATGTTAATAATAAAAAACAGTTTTCATTTGAAAAGAAAAAACACTGTTATTGAAAATAATTGGGTGTTAAGGGTAAGTTATTATTTTGTTAAATAAAAATATATTTTCAAATTTTATCAAAAAAATTCATTAGATTTAATGATCAACTATGTTGATCAAACTGTTTCCCCAAAATGAGTGCAGGTGGATGTCACACATTAGGGATGGGAAAATCCAAATGACCCTGTGAAATATTTAATATATGGCATTTGAAGACGGAACCTATGTAGTTTACCGAGTTCATCAAAGAAAGTGTCAAACTCAAACTTAGAAGTAATCAACTTCTTGAAAACAACACTAAAAAAATATTACAAACATCAAAATCAGATCAAACAAGTGAAACAAGCGTGGGCACAAACACGCACATATTAACATTCCAGCTATTTTGATATGTCACCCCTTGACTATCCGGGTTGAATATTGAAATTCAACCCTACGGAGGAGAAAATAATCGCAAATATGAGGTACGGAAATAATTTTTTACAGATGTGACTTCGATAAGAAAATATCAAAAAGTAGAAGCTCCCTATAACACAAAACTGCTCTCCAATGAATGCGCTAACATGGCGTATACTCCGGTAATGAATGCAAGCACCATTGCTCCCTCCCCAATCATGACAAGATAGTTGGCAAACGTTTAGTGCCTCGAAAGCTTAGACATGAAGTAAATAAATAATGCGCAACTGGAGGAGCAGTCCATACCCGTAGTGTCAGTTATGCCAAATGCTTTAAAAGCTGCACTTCTTGTGAGAACGGCCATGCCTTGGTTTGACCCTTCAGCTTCATCGTAGCCAGCGGGCAACATGAAAGCAGCAACAAATGTTACGGTTGCTATGAGAGTAGCTACTATCAAATTCGTATTAGCTAAGGTTTTTAGTTGTTTCACTCCACTTATACGTCAGTCGATGGCAACTTTCTTTATGGTCGCTGTTTCATCCTTGTATTTGCATATTAAGCTCTTTATACCCATAGCACCAAATTTTTTGGATGTCCTTTCTAAGACCTGTAATTGTAGGCATTATTAAGAGATACGCCAATAAAATTAGATTAAATAGAAGATCTACACAATAATGTGATAAGTGTCACAGTACTAAAATGAAGAAGTCTAGACAATATTGTGATATATCTCACAATAAAAATAGAAAATATGTTTAGAAATATATTTCCATTTCCAAGTTACAAATTGATTTCTATTTTTCCAATTTTAAAATTTTCCAGAAACGGAAATGGAAAGCACAATTCATATGTTTTTTTTTCCTTTTCAAATAATAATCTACTTTTAAATTACTATAACTAACTTTACATCCACTACCACCTCACCAATACTAGCATCACTGCCACCACGTAGTAGTGGTTGTGGCGGTGGCGGTGGTGGCATTTGGGTGGCAGCGATGGCGTTTATAGAAAACAAGGCATCAAGAGTCTTGTTTTCAATAATAGAATTTGTTTTCTAATTTTTAAATTTACTATATACATTATGAAAAGTAAAAATACCGATTAGAAGTGGAAAATGAAGATATGAATTTTTTTTTCCTACAACTTAAAAGATCTGTAATTTTCAGTAATATGTTGTCACTAGTTCTCTGTAAGGACAAATTTTCAAATCGAGTCAATTTATAAGTGACATTATTCAGTGATGATGCTAAGATTCAGCACCACCAGATAAGAGGTGGAGAGCTCAAATAGTAATAACAATGGAAGCAATGGAGTTATGTATGTATTTAAGTGTATAAAAGGGGATGAGGATAAGAGGAAATAAGACAATGATGTATAGTGGTTCAGCCAATCAGGCCTACATCCACTGTGAGTGTGTGATCCACTAAATATGGGCACTAATGGCCTTGAATACAATGCTCATAAGCTCACACTCTCTCTCTCTGCTGTGTGTATAAGCAGAGTTTATGCTAGGATTACAATTATCGATCATTTTGCAAGGTTGAAGATGACAAATATATATAAGGCTTGGGTGGTGTAGTGTACCCCCCAAGCATGCATTGAGCATGTGAATAATGATCTAGCCAATTCCCCGCTGACACCTGGATTTGCCACTTGTGATTAATGATGACATAATATTCCCTCACGTGAGGGGATGATATTGTTATAACGGTCTAGTCCACGTGTTATATGAGTCCCACGCGCACCATTCCACGCGTCTCCCAAATCACGCGCTGTGATGATGTCACCCTCAGCCTAGGATGCCAGGCCGAGGCTACAGTTCATGCTGGCATTGGGCCCGGCTGGATGTGGGCCTCGTACTGTCGTCCCCTCATAGAGTCGTTTGACCTGTGATGAAGGGTCGGCCCCTTATAGGGTCGTCTGGCCCATGATAAGGGATTGGCCTCTTATAGTGTCATCTGACCTATGCTCTGGGGTCGGCTTGTCTCTGAGTCGTCCGCTCTAGGATGAGGGGTTGGCATGGCCAACCCTTTCTTCAATGGACTAGCAAAATTGGACCCTCGTCCTGGACTTGAGCCCTCATCTGAGATGGGGATGCCCTCGGCCTGGCCGAGGGTGTATTTTGGTATATCAATCACCCCTAGTCCTTAGCCTTCGATGTTGTAAGTATTTAAATGATTTTTTTAAATATTCATTCATTTTCTTCTTCTTCGTGCGTAAGCTCTCTCTCTCTAGTTCCTTAGCAGTTCAAACGCTATTTCTCTAATTTCAGCCTTTTCTTCCCTGTTCCGAGCTTCGTTCAGTCTCCGTCTTCATCCTCGGGTATTTTCTCTGCCCTAGATTCTCCTTTTATCTCCCATTTTCACTTGTTTCTTTCTTTGGGGTTTCTTTTCCATTTTCTTGGTTATTTTATTTTTCTGGCGTGAGAACCCGCCCTCCTGTGGCAGTTATAGGGCTAAACAATAGGTTTTAGGCTTTCCTGCTGCTCTCTGGCGTTCTTCTCCGGTGAACTTTGTTCCCCTTGTTCTTGAGTATCCACCCACAAAAACCCTTTATTTCTTTAGGTTTGATCCAAAAGTCAATTTGGTCAAATTGTAAACTTATTTGTAGTTAGTTTGATCAAATTCATTAAAGTGTAGGGTCCCCCTCTTAATGCTCAAAAGACTCTACGGTTTAGCCGAGGAGTTTCCAACTTTGAGGGAGAAATTATTTGCAGAGATTAGGCGAATAGAGGAAGAGAGCGAGCGAAGACGAGGAGCTGACCCTAATTGCGTATGACCCATCTTCCCCATTACTTTAGCCATAATTATACCATTGAGCCCTTTGGGTCTTCCTGTCGTCCAGACGAGTGTTAGACACGCGAGGGAGAAATGAACGAGAGAGCATCGTCACCAATGGGTGCTGGGCTTTCTAGGAGAGGAGAGACATCAAAACTTAGACCAAACCGACGGCCGAGGGTATAGTTCATTCTGAGGTTGTCCCTATGACAGCCCTGTCCCCTCTTGCCTTCCAGGTGGCCTTTCCATATGGCCCAGCGACAGGCGACGAGGCTGAGAGATCTGAGACGAGGGGGTTGAGGACAATAGTGAGAATTTTGATACTGATCAAGTTGACACTTCTAGTGCCTCGGCCTACGTCTCATCTGTTAGGGATTACTACCTCTTACTGTGGAGGCACGTCTTTGGTATACATCCCAACGTAAATATGAGGTACTAAATGTAGATGAAAGGGTATTCTAAGGGAATGAAGGGAAAGTTATCGTTTATGAGCAGATGCTCAGGGTAGGTCTTAAGTTTCCTTTGCACCCTGTAATAGTTGATATACTTTCTGCCCTTGGGGTTTCTACTTCTCAACTTCTTCCAAACTCCTGGAGGACCATCCTCAGCTATGTCTCCCTCTAGAAAACACTTTCACCGACGAGCCCTCAACCGACTTATTCATAGCCTGCTACAATATAACTTCCTCATCCAAACAACCTGGGTATTTACTTCTAGGGGCGAGGAAGTCCGACAAAAAACTTCTTTACGTAGCACAAACTTCTAACCATGATTGGAAGAAGAGGTTCTTCTTCGCCTCTGTAGATTGGGAATTCCTCGCCAGGGTTAAGCCCCTAGAAGACAGTCTGAGGGTCCCAGGGTCTTGGTCCAACCCCTCAATGAAAGCACGATCAGACCCCGAACTCAGCTTGGATGAGAGGGACATTATTGATTATCTGAGGGAACAAGGGAAAGAGGATGGACTTGCCAAATTTAAAGATTTGATGACCCCTCATTTCCTCAAAGAAGTTGGTCTGAGGGTCAGCCCCCTGACAGAATTATGTGAGTTACTTTTGTTCCATTTCTTTCCAAGTGTTTCCTCGTTATTACTGCTTGTTTCTGATGTATCGTCTCCTTTTCAGGTCGGCCTGCAAATGTGTCTGATCAACTTTGGGAAATAATTGTTCCCAGCTTAATGTCTGGCCTGGGTAAGAAGAAAAGCAAGGAGCCTTAGCAGCCTCATAAAAAGACAAAGGTCATGGGGCCAACACCGGTAGAGCCGATCGCTGACAATTGAAAATGTAAGGAGCCAGAAGTTCATGCTGGCTCTCGGCCTGACTCTCGGACGAGGGCAAGGGTAGAGGTTCCTCAAACACACACTGAGGGGACCAACTCCTCAAGCACGGGAGCCTATTGGTCTCATAATCTGACCTTCCTAAAGGCAGAACGCTCCTCCCTCATAGCCAACTTGAGGGCAGCCATGACCTCTATGTTTTTGGTGCCTTAAGTCGTAAACTATGAATTCCTATCAAAGATTCCCTCGGCCAAGGTTTATGATTACGATCTTTACACTCTAGCTCAGGTATTTCCCTCAACTCATCTTTTGATTCACCAATATTTTATAAACTGTTCACTCGGCCCTTTCATAAGACCTTGTCTTGTACAGTCTATTTACGCTTTCACATCTTCCACCAAGTGGATGGCTGCAAACCAACAGAAGTCTTATGAGTCTGAGAGAGATATTCAGAATGAGGCTGAGCTGAGGACTAAGTTGGAGACTTCCAGGGCCGAGCTGGAGAGTACGGGGACTGAGCATGAAAGGGTTCTGGATGAGCTTGTGAGGCAGCATGAGGCGAACCTAAAGTTGAAGGATAACCTCATAAAAGAGAAAGATGAGGCCCTAACCAACCAGGGGGTCCAGCTAAAGAATGAACTTGATGAAGCAATGAAGAGGGTCAAGATTGATGCTGTGGAGGCTTACAAACTCTTCGACGAGTTCCAGGGCTTCGATCTTGAGTACTTGGAGAGGGGAATCAAAACGGCCTATCGGTGGATTGTCTTGAAATTTGCTGATGCCGTGTCATTTATTCTCCCCTCTCTTGAAGCAATGGAGCTGGATGACCCCCTGATAGCTGATGCTCTAGCCCATGTAGAATCTCAAGTTTACATCGAAAGCACCGGCACATCTGAGGATTAGCCTCCTATTTTGGTTATCGAAGAAACTCCTCTTATTTATGTTGAAGCCCTGCCTTCCGATGTTGCTCAATAGGGTGGTCGTTTGTGGCCTATACCCTCTGCTTGTAAAGCTTCTGTATTTTACTTTATTTTGGACAAATGTTGTAACACTTGATTTTATAATGGAATTGCTCTTATAATGGAATTACTCTCTTCATGTCCCCTATATTTACCTCTTTTACGATTTATGTCTTGGCTATGATATTTTTGAATTTAAACATCCCCCCTCGTCTTTCTTGAGAGTGAATGGAGGGTCGTCCCTACCATTATCATTCACCCACACTATAGCCGAGGGTGGATACCACCAAATTAATGATGTTTTCAATTTTAAGTCCCCCCTCGTCTTTCTTGAGAGTGAATGGAGGGTCGTCCCTACCATTCACCCTCATTATAGCCGAGGGTGACTACCACCAAATTAATGATGTTTTTTAATTAAAATTCCCCCCTCGTCTTTATTGAGAGTGAATGGAGGGTCGTCCCTACCATTCACCCTCACTATAGCCGAGGGTGGCTACCACCAAATTAATGATGTTTTCAATTTTAAGTCCCCCCTCGTCTTTCTTGAGAGTGAATGGAGGGTCGTCCCTACCATTCACCCTCATTATAGCTGAGGGTGACTACCACCAAATTAATGATGTTTTTGAATTTTAAGTCCTCCCTCGTCTTTCTTGAGAGTGAATGGAGGGTCGTTCTTACCATTCACCCTCATTGTAGCCGAGGGTGGCTATCACCAAATTAATGTTTTAAATTTCAAGTCCCTCCTCGTCTTTCTTGAGAGTGAATGGAGGGTCGTCCCAACCATTCACCCTCGTTATAGCCGATGGTGACTACCACCAAATTAATGATGTTTTCAATTTTAAGTCCCCCCTCGTCTTTCTTGAGAGTGAATGGAGGGTCGTCCCTACCATTCACCCTCATTATAGCCGAGGGTGACTACCACCAAATTAATGATGTTTTCAATTTCAAGTCCCCCCTCGTCTTTCTGGAGAGTGAATGGAGGGTCGTCCCTACCATTCACCCTCATTATAGCCGAGGGTGACTACCACCAAATTAATGATGTTTTCAATTTCAAGTCCCCCCTCGTCTTTATTGAGAGTGAATGGAGGGTCGTCCCTACTATTCACCCTCATTATAGCCGAGGGTGATTACCACCAAATTAATGATGTTTTTAATTTTAAGTCCCCCCTCGTCTTTCTTGAGAGTGAATGGAGGGTCGTCCCTACCATTCAGCCTCATTCTAGCCGAGGGTGACTACCACAAAATTAATGATGTTTTCAATTTTAAGTCCCCCTCGTCTTTCTTGAGAGTGAATGGAGGGTCGTCCCTACCATTCCCCCTCATTATAGACGAGGGAGGTTTGGCAAGAACTACGCCAACGTATCTAAATTGACAAACACAAGATGAAGGGCCAATATAATATTCTCGTTAACATTCCAAGTTTTCTATTGGAGAAGCACATTCATTACAACTGTGGTCCATTAGGACATTACATTATTGATAGTATTTCTTCAAATGATCTTCATTCCAGGGGTTTGAAAAGGGTTCCCCTTCAAGGTTCTCTAGTCTATAGGTTCCAGAGACAACTTCATCAATGACGCTATATGGTCCATGCCAATTTGGGTGGAGCTTGTTAGGTTTTTACCATGTCTTTTTTAGGACTAGGTCCCCCACAACGATTGGTCTTTGCTTCACCCTCTGGTTATAAAACCTGGCGATCTTCTGCTGATAGGCTTCTTGTCTTATCTCAGCATCTTCTCTTCTCTCCTCGATCAAGTCTCCTTTCTTTCATATTTCTCTGGGGGTCATACATTTGGACTATGTGAGTAGGAAACACAATCTCGGTGGGGATGACGACTTCTGAGCCATACGCCAACATGAACGGGGTTTCCCCGGTAGGAGTTTTGGCCGTCGTCTTGTAGGCCCACAGTACAGCGTATAATTCCTCAACCCATCTTCCTTTTACCTCCTCGAGTTTTTTCTTGATCCCGTCTAGGATCGTTCTGTTTGTAACTTCAGTTTTCCCATTAGCCTGAGGTCATCCTGGGGTAGAGAAGAACTATTTGACCCCCACTATTTCGCAGTATTTCTCCAGGGATACATTCTTGAATTGAGTCCCATTATCGGAGATGGGGGTGTTGGGGAGACCATATCTGAATAAAATGTTTTTCCAGATGAACTGGAAGGTCTTCTGGTCGGTAATCGTAACCATCGGCTCCGCTTCTACCCACTTTGAGAAATAGTCAATTGCTACGATCAAGTACCGATAGTTATTGACGACCCTGGGCAAGGGTCCTACCAAATCAATTCCCTATACTGCGAATGGCAATAGGTACGTGATAGAGGTAAGAGTCTGATGGGGGTGATGAGGGATGGTAGCGAACCTCTGACATTTATCACACTTCTTAACGTATGCCATAATATCCTTCCCCAAGGTCGGCCACCAGTATCCCTGGATGACTATCCTCTTTGCTAACGACATGCCCCCAATATGGCTCGAACAAGACCCCTCGTGCACATATTGCAATATGTGTGGGACTTCAGATGGGTGCACACATCTGAGCAAAGGGAGTAAGAACCCCTTTTTATACAAGGTGTCTCCGATGATGGTGAATTTCGCTGCTCTGTATCTCAACTTCTTCATTTTGTCGATTTGCTTATGGCATATCCCCTTCTTTAATGTATCTAATCAGAGGGTCCATCCATAAAGCTTCCCTGCTAATATTTAAGCAAGTGTTAAGTGTTCCGTCTGCATCTTTAATCCTTGGCCGAAGTAATATTTCCACTGGGACTATCCTCCTGATATCTGTCCTAGTTGTTGAAGCTAGCCTAGCAAGTGCATCGACTCGGCCATTATCAAGCGTAGGTATTCTCTTTAACTTTACTTCTCTGAAGCTCTTAAATAGTGACTTCACTCTTTCAAGATATTTGGCCATTCTTTCATCTTTAGCCTCATATGCTCCTAGTATCTGATTCATCACCAGTCTTGAATCACTATGGACCAAGATCTGGCCAACACTAAGAGACCTAGACAAGGAGAGGCCTTCTATCAGGGCCTCATATTCAGATTCGTTGTTGGAGGCTTTGAAGTTGAACCTCAGGACGTACTCAACGTTCATGCCGTCAGGGGCTGATACTATTAATCCATCTCCACTTCCGCTCTCACGAGAGGAGCCATCGACGAAGAGATTCCACACAGCGTGTTCTTCTAAAAAAACTTCCCTCGGTGAGGGATCCTTGTTTAATAGATATCTTCCCTCTTTATTTTTGACAACTTTTTCTCTAGCGGTTCTTATCTCAGCCTTATCTGTGGCGGGCCAACAACGCCTTGATGGCTATCTATCTTCTCAAGGTTCTCATCTTCAACCTCATCATCTTCCCAAGTAAATTTAGCAACGAAATCTACTAATGTTTTCCCCTTGATGGCCACCCTAGGTTGATACACGATGTCAAACTCTCCCAGCTCTATAGCCTAGGCTATTAGCCTCCCTGATTTTTTTGGCTTGTGTAAGAACTGCCTAAAAGGAGAGTCAGTGAGGATGACCATCGTATGGGACTGGAAGTATGGCTTCATCTTTCTTGATGCATGGATCAAGGCATATGCTAATTTCTCCATCCTTGGGTATCTCTACTCTGCGCCTTACTGTTGAAATACACAGGCTTTTGCACCCTATCTTCTTCTCTCATGATGGTTTCGCTGATGGATAACTCTGAGACGGCTAATTACACGTATAATCTTTCGCCCTGCACTAGTCGTGACAACAGCAAGGGAGACACTAGGTATGACTTCAGTTCTTTGAAAGCTTGGTCACACTCTTCGTTCCATTCGAAGGCCTTTCTGAGAATTTTGAAGAACGATAGTCACTTGTCTGTAGCTCTAGATACAAACCTATTCAAGACATCCACTCGCCTTGTGAGCCTCTGAACGTCTTTAATGGTCCTGGGTGTCTTCATTTCTAGGAGGGCTTTTATCTTCTAAGGATTGATCTCAATGCCTCTTTGATTGACGATGAACCCCAAGAACTTCCTTGCTCTGACCCCAAAGACACATTTGGCTGGGTTGAGCTTCATTCGGTACTAGTCCATCATGTTAAAGGTCCTCTCGAGGTCGGTCACATGATCCTCAGCCTTCAAACTCTTGGTCAATATGTCATCTACATAGACCTCCATATACTTCCCGATTTGGTCTTCGAACATTTTATTCATAAGGCACTAATACGTTGCCCCCGCATTTTTTAGCCAAAGGGCATGACCTTATAACAGTATATCCCCTTTTCGGTAATGAAAGCCATTTTTTCTGAGTCCTCAAGGCTCATGAAGATGTGGTTGTAGCCTGAATAGGCATCCATGAAGCTCATTAGCTTATGGCCTGCGGTAGCGTCTACCATCTAATCAATGTGGGGGAGAGGGAAGCTGTCTTTGGGATAATTTTTATTGAGGTCAGTGAAGTTTACACACATTCTCCATTTTCCATTGGCTTTCGGGACTATGACCACATTAGATAGCCATTCGGGATAAATGACCTCCTTAATGAACTCAACCTCTTCTAGCTTCTTGACCTCATCCGTAATGACCTCATACTTTTCTCAAGAATAAATCCTCTTCTTCTGCTTCACTAGCCTTGCGTCCACTACCATGTTGAGCTTGTGACACATGATTTCGGGGTTGATCCCAGGCATGTATGCATGACTCCATGCAAAGACAGTCTGTCTCCTCCTTAGCAACTTGATGAGATGATCTTTTATTTCTGTCTTTAGAGCTTTGCCAATTTGGGCGATTTTTTTCGGCTCATCCTCATTGAGGATGATGGATTCTACATCTTCCGTGTTTTCTCCTTTCTTCAGCTTTGTCTCGTCCCTGGGGTTGGGTCGAGGGTATCAATATTGTAAGTGGTTGTTTCTTTCTTGTGCGCCTCTCCTTCTTCGGTGGCAATGAAGTAGCATCCCCGTGCCGTCATTTGGTCTCCCTGAACTTCCCCTACCCCGTAAGGGGTCAGGAATTTCATCATCTGATGAACCGTGGAAGGCATGGACTCAAATTCCTTGAGGGCCACTCGCCCCAGTGTAATGTTGTAGGCTAAGAAAACTTGTTCATCCATTACGAAAAAATTGACCTTCTTAGTAAGCCATATCGGCCACTCGGCCCCCATTCTAACATTAGCCTCATACACTCCTAGGGGATGAACTTTTTCCCCACTGAAACCAATCAAGGGATGATGGTATGGGATGAGCCTAGCACGGCTGGTCCTAAGGCCTTAAAGCACGACCAGAACATCACATCTACAGAACTACCCCCATCCACCAACATCCTCGGCACCTCACATCAGTGTACCCTAGTGGTGATGACAAGAGGTTCATCATGAGGGGCTAAGAGGCCTTTAAAGTCCATTCTTGAGAAACTCACTATTAGAGTATCCATATCAACTTTCTTTCTCTTTTTTGACTTTGCTTCACTAGATGTCGAGTGTACGACTTTTGTTACTGCCTTGGCTTCAGCTACATGGGCCTTCCTATCGGTAACCTCTGATCCTCCTCCTACTAGTCCCCCGGAGATCATCCCAACATCGAATGATATCATATTAAGTCTTTTTATAGGGTCGTGATCGTTTCTCGATGGGAGGTTAGGATAGCCCTCATCATCCGAAGGGTTGTCCCTTCTATTTGGAGGATCTTCTCTGCACGTATCACCTCTCTTCTTCCTGGGGTCATCCCCTTGGCCCCTCTTGAAGGCACCTTTGTCAACGTATTTCCTTAACTTCCCTTCTTTTAACATTTTTTCAATTTTATCTTTCAAGGAAAAACACTTATTAGTCACGTGGACATGGTCTTAATGAAACTCACACCATAAGTTTTTGTTCCTCTTGTGATGAGGTGCACTCAACTTCTCGAGCCATTTTAAAGATCGATTGCACTTTATCTTATTCAGGATGTGCTCGCAACTGACTGTTAGATGGGTAAAATCAGCAAATTTGTCATCTGCTAGCCTCTTCTTCCCCTCCTTATTCTTTTTCTGGTACTTACTCCCATTAGTGCCTACTTTTTTATCTTCGTATTTTACTGCCATCTCCTCTTCGGCGTTCATCACCTTTCCTGCTGTGGCCAACAATTCAGCCATCGTCTTCGGGGGGTCTTCAGTAAGCTTCCATAATAGCTTCCCCTTCTGGATCCCTCTAATGAGGGATGTCATGGCTATACTATCCTCGTAATCTTCGACCTCTAACTTTTCTTTGTTAAATCTAGCTATGTAGTCTCTTAGGCTCTCGTTCTTACCCTGCTTAACATGGATCAGGTGTGTGGTCTTCTTTTGTGGCCTCACTCCGAAGCAAAAGTTACGGATAAACCAATCTTCTAACTGCTTAAAGTTTTGAATAGAGTTCTTTGGAAGAGACATATACCTGACATGTGCGGCCCCAGTCAGAGTGCCAGAGAAGGTACAACACCTCATCTCATCTGAGATAGAGTATATGTCTGCCGCTGATTGGTACATCTCAATATAATGGATAGGTTTGGTACTCCCATCATACCTTGGGGTGACCACAGGTGGCTTAAACTTGGATGGTGTTGGGAAGTTGACTATCTTCGCCACAAAGGGTGAACCTATGGAGTATACTCTTTGAAGAGGGTCCTGACTTTTCAGGATATCACCAATTTTATCCTCAGCCTTTGGATCGAGTCGTTCCAGGACCTAGTAGGGTCGACTTGGCCGATGTTATCCTCTGCTGCCTCTTTGGGGTGAACTGAGGGTTCTGCTGCGCCAGGTCTGTATCGGCTATTCACTTTCCCCTGACCGTCGTCCCGTCCGTGGGGTCAGCCCCCATGGGGTCGACCATCTACTGCCTCTTTTTTGGACCTTGCAATACTCCTTGATCTAGACAGTCTTTCCCTCAAGTTATTTACTGGGCCAGCCTCTCGAAGATAACCCCCTGCTCAGACGATCAAAAGTTGAGCCTCTCAGGTGATCGTTGGGATTTTGCCTTCGACACTTCCCTCTTCTTTTCTAGATAGGTCATACCGTATTGTTGGAGACCTCATACGTCTCCCAGAATTCTATGGTGGCCTCTTCCACTTCCACGTTATCATATATATCCTTCGAGAAAGGGTTCCCGTGCCTCCTCAGGCGTAGACGTCGGGGGTCAGCAACATCTTTCAGCCGTTGTGGAGGTGACAAGTCCTTGCATGGCGCCTGGGGTGGACCCCATGCGTCATGTTGTCCTGGCACACTTTCGGAATAATTATTTCTGGTGAGACTCCAGGGGGGTCTCAGTATGTTTTGGCTAAGAGCTGTAAATTGCTCTTTCATAAACTATTGGCTTCCTGCCAAGAAATTCAGGACGACATCCACCTTAGCCATCTCAGACTGGTGTGGTACCTGGCTGGAACTAGGTCCTACTCCACTAGCTGGTGGAGGAGGATGAGGTGGTAATTTCGGTGCCATATGTTTGAGTTGTGATAATCAAAAGAGCTTGAGAACCTTAATGGGTCTCTTTCAATGGTGAAACAGCTCCATGCAAAAGGGTGAGAACTGGTTCACCACCAGAGTTTCTGGTGAGGTCAAGCTGTATAAAGGAAGAGATATCTTCTCGTTCCACAGACGGTGCCAAACTGATGATGCTAAGATTCAGCACCATTAGATAAGAGGTGGAGAGCTCAAACAGTAATAATAATGGCAGCAATGGAGTTATGTATGCATTTAAGTGTATAGAAGGGGATGAGGATAAGAGGAAATAAGACAATGATGTATAGTGGTTCATCCAATCAGGCCTACATCCACTATAAGTGTGTGATCCACTAAATATGGGCACTAATGGCCTTAGATACAATGCTCATAAGCTCACTCTCTCTCTACTGTGTGTATAAGCAGAGTTTATGCTAGGGTTACAATTATCGATCCTTTTTCAAGGTTGAAGATGACAAATATATATAAGGCTTGGGCGGTGTAGTGTACCCCCCAAGCATGCATTGAGCATGTGAATAATGATCTATCCAATTCCTTGCTGACACCTGGATGTGCCACTTGTGATTAATGATGACATAATATTCCCTCACGTGATGGGATGATATTGTTATAACGGTCTAGTCCACGTGCTATATGATTCCCACGCGCACCATTCCATGCATCCCCTAAATCATGCGCTGTGATGATGTCACCCTCGGCCTAGGATGTTAGGCTGAGGCTACAGTTCATACTGGCATTGGGTCCGAATGGATGTGGGCTTCGTACTGTCGTCCCCTCATAGGCTCGTCCGGCCTGTGATGAAGGGTCGGCCCCTTATATGGTCGTGTTGCCCATGATTAGGGATCAACCCCTTATAGTGTCATTTAACCTATGCTCTGGTGTCGGCCTGTCTCTGGGTCGTTCGCTCTAGGATGAGGGGTCGACATGGCCGACCCTTCCTTCAATAGACTAGTGAAGTTGGATCATCGTCCTGGACTTGAGCCCTCATCTGATATGGGGATACCCTCATCCTGGCCGAGGGTGTATTTCGATATATCATTCATTGTTTGAACAAAACGTGATTGACTCATATTAGATTACAAGCTGAGTTTTCATCCTTGATATCCGAGGGATCTCAACGAAGGTATGAATGCATATTAGTGTTTAATCCCTGGATACATTTGGGTGTTGTTATATAAAAGTTTTTTGATGCTTTTTCGTAAAATATTTTTTTATAAAATAAATATTTTTGGTTTAGTTTATTCAACCGAGTTTACACAGTTCGTTCAAACGAGATGTGAATGTCATTAGAACGACCTTCAAATGAACATCAAGTAGTTCTGTTAATTAGGGATATATTGTTCGAAGTTGGTTTGAACGAGATTAGAACGTTCATTCGAGCGAGGTTTGTATTGGTTCCAATGAGATAAGATTTTCGTTCGAACGAACTATACATTTTTGTTGGAATGAACTGGCTCGAAAAATGTGTCACATCTAAATTCATTTTTTCTATAAATACTCAAGATTGGTATCAGTTTTTAGAGAGAGGTTTTTTGTAAAAACATCTTTTCAGGGTTTATCTTGTGCCTCCTAAACCCTAATTGTCACCCAAATTTGAGATCGAAGAGTCCTACATCTATATTTTTGTTTGAGATCTATTCTATGTCGCGCCATAACTGTGTGCTCTTCATATTGTGAGCATTTTGAATGGTGGAGACCGTGTTTGTGTTAAGCTGTGAGTGGACTGGTCACAAGACAAGTAAGGTCGATGGGATGCCGAGATGTGGGAACGCCCCTGCATTGTATAGATGTTAGAAGGCATCCAACGGTGATTGCAACAAAGGTTACAAGGAATGAGGAAGCACATCAAGGCTTAAAGGCATCTAGTCTCTGAGTAAGTCTAAGTTGTTCTTGTATATAGATGTATATCGTAGTGGACTTATGTGGCTGGACGGTCTGAGTTTTCTTTCTATTGTGTATTTTCTCCGTACATCGATGTGTTATGAATTACTTGTTTTATTCATGCTTATACTAACATAGATGGATGTTTAGGGCAAGACTAAAATTGATAAATTGATTCACTCAACATTTGTGGTTTTAAAATTGATGCAAGTTAATTAAAATTATGAATATTAAAATTGGTGGTCTTTTTCTTTACAAACCATAAGAGCACTTAGATTTTCTCATTCTCCAACTAAATTGATGCACATTGTAAGAGGGTAGTCCCTTTGTAGCCTGAGAATAACGTAATACTAGTTGAGGTGTAACCCAATAAATATGGTGATAAATGATAATTCAGAAACTCTTCAATGGACACAAATAAACACACAATATTGTATTTGATCAACACACAGGTTGGACTCATAATACACTCGTGTATAACCCAAACAATAATTAAGGAAACTCATAAACAACTAAGTCATAGGGATAGAGGAGTAAGAACCCTAGATACACCTTGACATGCAGCCAAACAACCCTCAAAGGTCTTTAGTCAGCTATTAAAATCTTTGTAATAAATGACAATGTCAAGTGAGTAAAATCTCTGGTTTTGCCATAACTTCTCTCTGATATCTTTTCTCTCTAATACCCTCTAGAAATATCTCTGAAAAACATCCCTACCTTCAGAAGTGGTTGAGGCCCATAAATAGCCCCCCACACCTCTCCCGAGGTACCTCAGTCTTTCATAGCTGTGAAAGACATCCCTCATACTTTATGTCACAAATATTAAAGGCCTGATGGACTAGTCAACTCCACATCATAAACATTAAATGCCAAAACATGCCTTTTGCCTAACCACTGTGCGTCAGGGGGTTGTCATCACAGAGGTGGCTCACCAACTGTATGACAGTCACAAATACCACAGTGGTTTACTCCAATGGAGATTTGACATTGCTTAGCTGGCTAGTGACATCATCTAAAGTATATGTGACATTAAGTAGAGGGTTGTTTATTTCACAACTCAACGTACGATGGAACTCAAGGTTGCTTCGCCCAAGATTCCACGATCAAAGGTCTTTTGGTATTTTACCAGGTGTATCTAAGGTGGCGAGGACAAGCCTCGTCGCAGCCTCACTTCTCAGTCCTCCAAACCAAGTCCCTATGAAGTTCCCTACGATGAGGTCTCCCGATAGAGCATGAAAGCTCTCCAAGGCTCTATCAGGACTGGTCTCTCGCGAGTACCATTTGACCTCACACTGAATAGTCTTATAATTGTTACATCATTGCAATCGTTATAGCTTGTATAAAAAAGATACAACATGACTAAGTAAGACAACAAAGCTAAAGAATGACCCCTCTCATCCATTTACTTCGCTGGAAGATCTCCCTAGGCTGCCAAGCTGACCTGCCTCACTTGCGCTGCCACGTTGACCTGCCTCGCTTGAGTTACCACATTGAGCTCCCTCGCTTGAGCTGCCTCGCTGAGCTGCATCGCTACCTTATTCCCTTGAATTTGTTATATTAGCTGAGGGGATTATCTCTAATCTCAAGATTATCTTCAAGCCCCCTATATTTTTCCCTTCGTGTAGAGATTTGTTGTGGTAACAAGAAATGTCTTCACGAAAACTTCTCAATCCGATAAACCTTCTATTTGTGAAAAAATTCTTACAACCTTGTCTACGTTACAACTTTTGTCGTTATAACTATCATAAAAGTAAAATTCTCCCCGATGTACCTGAACCAAAACGCTGCAAAATCGTCGGTGAATGGCGAAAGGACATCATAACTTTTTCCTGTCGCCATGCCTCATCCGTTTTGACTCTTCGAAAGTAAAGTTATCCCCTATATGGGTTGTTCTGTGCCATCGTTTCATCATGTTCGAAAAGAAAAAAAATTCTTCCCGATGTACCTAAGTCACTGCTAAACACTGTTAGGACTTATGGCGAGGGGACATTGTAGCTTTTTGAACCGTGGTAACAACTTCTGCATTGTGGGACATCCGATGTGTCTGATAAAAAATTCTGGCGCTAAAATCATAACTTGTTTTCAAAGAAACCCTTTCTAGTCCCAATATGTCACTTCATTAATGACGTGGTGCCATCTTTTCAACTGTCAGAATACTCCTCGAAGTGCCACGTGTCCAATTGAAATGATTTGGGTGGCTTTATACGTATGGTTGTGGGAAACTCAAAAGCTAACTTAAGAATTTCAAAAGGCTATTATTCAAACACTTAACCATTTTTTTATTTACCTTACCTTTGTCTTCTTCAACTCCGAGAGCGCTTAGAGAGAGGAAACCCTCAAACCGTCATCATTACCAAGAGTTTCTCTTGTTTCTTTTCCTTCATCATCTTCTTCACCGCCTCATATCGCCATACTCCACCATTTTCACCCCTATCTCCTTCGTGTTAATCTTTCTTCTTTAATCGCCTCTTGTCATGGTTTCTTCAAATGTTCTCAACACACCTGCAATAACCCTTTCCCCTGCTGCTACCTCCGCCCTAGATGTTATTGCCCTGGTGGTAGTACGCCAAGAGTAAATGCATTTCTATCGTCGCTCCCCCATTTTTGGTGAGGAAGGTGATTTTCAGGGCGCCCTCAAAACTTGCACTCTAAGTGCCAAGTATGACCCTTTTCTTTTGGGTGACGAAGACCAAGATTTCACTGCTTAGGGTTATTTTCCTCCAGAGGGGACTATGAGGTTCCGTCTTGACATAGGTGACTTCCCTTGGTCCCATATTTATTTCGAAGGACCTGGTGGTTCCCCCTCCTACTTTTATGCTTGAAACTCGTTCATGCAGACCATTTACTCTGACGCTCTTTCCAAGGTTGGTCTCCATTGAGCTGCCTGGTTTGGGGAGTTCACTCTCTCCAAACACAACGCTGCTCTTCAAATCTTGGTCTCTTGTTGGAACATTACAACTCAGACATTCGTGATGAGGCCCTGTAGTGAAGATTCCTTTTCCCACACTTGGAACATTTTTGGTCATGTACTCAGGGTGGTGGGGCCCACTTATGAGGATCTTATAGCGAAGGATCCTTCTTTTGCCATTGTTTTAGCCTTGACTCCCAGCTATCTGCCCTCTTACACTGAATGGGGATACACGTCTGAACATTATAACCGCAACCATTGCTGCCTTCAGTTTGGGTATGACCAAGGGGTTCCTCGGTCGGTGTTTCAAGATTCTCATCCCAGGGCTGAATCACCCTATATCTTTGACTCACTTGAGTCTACATTATATAGGAGTTCATCTAGTTTGGAAATAGTAACAAAATTATGTCTATTCCTAGATGAACCAAAAAGCCTCAGAACCTTTAAAACTTCATTGATATTCCTCTACAAGTTCATGAAGGTATATCACATACACTACACACTAGGACTGCATACATATAGTGTTGTATTCATGAGATGACCATGTGTGAGTTAAATCCCCTTAAAATGATTTTTAAATAATTTTTAGGATTTATTTAATATTTTCTAAGAATTTTAAATAATTTTTGGAAATTAAAATTGGATCTTTATAAAGCTTTAGGGTTGATTTGCAATTATCTTTTATTAGTTAAAACTGTCTTAGGTAGAAACCAAAAGCGGCAGAAAATATTGTGGGTGAAACTGGTATTTTTTAGAAACCTAAAACACACGTGTGAGAGTGAATCTTAAGCCTACACGTGTTGCACTTTTAACGGTTTGATTTGTGTTTCTTATCACTCACATATTCGAGACTTATTTTTTACCCTTGGATCGTTTGTTTCTACGGTCTGCATGTGATTGGGATTAATCCAAGAGATCTATTTTCAACTAATCAGAGTTGGCTATTATACTGCTTCTTGTGAGCCCTTAGATTTGCATCGATTTAGCTTCTTCTAATTTCAGCCCTTGATTTCAAGTCATCATTTCAGATCCTTCTACATCTTGTATAAATAGATGCCTTTGGTGAGGCAATTAGAGACTTTTTAGTTCCTCGTTTGAGAAAAAAAAAAGAGAGAGTAGAGAGAATAGAGAGAAAGGATTAGAGAGAGAAATAAAACCTTAATTCAAACTTTGTCAAATCCAAACTAGAAATACTTTTCTGAGAGTTAAACCTTTGAGTGTTTAGTTCGTGGTTTGAGAAGATAATCCTCTCCTACTCTTTATCATCCTTCCAACTTAGTCACATTGATAGAGTTTCTCAGTTTCTCTACATAGAAATTTGAGATCTCATCTTTGTGATACAAATCACATAGATAGTTTACTGTTTTGATGTCTTATTTCTAGAAATCTATCTTGTTGGTTATTTTTAAAGTGATTTTATGTTTTCAAACCCTAAACCAATAATATTCGTTCTGATTTCATTTTACTCAAACTATCAGACTTAGATCTAGATTTGAGATCTTTATTGGGGATTGCACTTTCCATCTTTACAATTTTCAAAACAAGAAAGTGTTAAAATCTTGGATATTTCGCAACAAGATTCCCTCTTGATATGTGGTTGTTTTGAAAGGTTTAAAGTCTAATTTAGTCTTGACTAAACTGATTTTGGAACATCTTGCAAATCTAGTGATTTTATAATATTATAAATCATTATGTGTGTATTAAGTGTGAGTGTGTTGCATGCATATGTTAGAGAGCACATCACCACAACACTTTCACTCTACCACACTTAAAGTGTTGGATGAATGATCTTGATCTTATTTGAGTCGACGTAAAGTTAGAATCGAGTAAAGTTATGAAGCTGAAGAGAACATTAACAACTACAACCTTCAGAGAAGTCAGATCTAATCCAGAGGAGTTGGTAACAATTCTGAACTTAGTTTAGGTGTGTTTATTTGGTTTGATTGTTAAATAGCTTGTAATTTGTTACTTTGTTTTAGTGATTTTTTGTTTTTCTGACATAGAGGTCACCGTGGGTGTTTCCCCAATTGGGTGGGGTTTTACCAAGTTAAAAATTTACTTGTGCACTTCCTCATTCTCTCATCACCTTCTTCTAAGCTGATTTGATTTAACAGTTTAAGATTTTTTTTTCAAAACTGGTTCATTCTAGATATGAAATAACTCGTTCAAACTCTTTTAATAATCTATTTGTAATAATTTCTAACACATCTTGTGTTAAGTTTTGTTTTGAATTAAGATTTTCTCCAACAAATAGTTCGAATCCATTTTAATAGTTTAATCATGTATTAAACGTCTTAAGTGGAATTTTTCAATTGGTATCAGAGCAAGGTTGTTTTAAAATCTTTTAGATCCCGTGTTTCTGAAATTGTTTTTTCAAAACAAAAGTATGGACAAGAAGTTTGAGAGACCAGGTAACCTATCCAGGCCCCCTCTCTTTTATGGAACTAACTTCCCTTACTGGAAGGTAAGGATGGTGGCATTCATCCAAGGGACTCTGGGAGATGAAGTCTGGGAAGTTATAGAAAATGGTTACATTTCCGTAATAAACTAGCCGCTGAAAGAAGTACTGTGAGGATCGAGAAGTTACTAAGTGAATTCACTAAAGATGAGAAACAAATTTCACTATGTAAAAATAATGGCAAGAATGCCATATTTATGTTTATTAACGATTATGAGTTCAAGAGGATCTCATCTTGCATAACTTCTAAGGAAGTGTGGTATGCTCTTGTAACTTCTCTTGAGGGTGATAATAGAGTCAAAGCTGCTACAAATCAAATGCTCATTCAGTAGTATAACTCCCTAATTATGTCTGATACTGAATCCTTTGATGATTTCTATATTACGTCAACTCATATTGTAACAAAGTTACATGTAAACGGTATAACTTATGATAGGAAAGGGATTGTTTCAAAAATTCTAAGATCACTTCCACAGAAGTTTGATAATAAGAGATATGCAATTGAGGAAATGGATGATCAAAATCTTAGCCTAGAACTCCTTAGTAGCAAACTAAGAACTATGGAAATGGAACTAGAATTCAAGAAACAATTGATCCAGACCAATAAAAAATAGGTTAATTGTAATCTTATTTTTTCATCTAAGTTGATTAAAAGTGACCTTGACCTTGACTCTGATGAGGGCTGTGACTTGGATAACTTGGATAATCAGATTGCTCTCATCTCTAAGCAATTCAAAAAGATTATAAAATTTAGAAACAAAGTTTCTTCTAGACAAGGGAAACCTAATTACTCCAACACTTCTAATCATAGGCCTCATGAGAGAAGACATGCCAAATAAAAGACTGGTGATCACAAGAGACCTCAGAAAGACCTTAAAAATATTGAATGTTATAGATGTGTCAAATTGGGACACATGTCTAGTGACTGTAGGGTTAACTTAGACAAAATCCCCAAACATAATAGGGCTCATCTATATAAGACCTGGAATGACCCAAGCGACTCTGAAAATGATGAACCCAAGTCATCTAACAATTTTGACCCTTGCATGTCATTCTTTGCTAAGATAATCTACAATGATGATGAGGAATCTGATCATACCATAACTGATAGTATGCCTACTCATTTATTTACCTTATTGCTTGAGAGTGTTTATAATGCTTCAAACGTTGTGTGTGTGAGTAAAAGGGAACGCGATTTTATTGATGCTAGTGGGTGTGTGAGTCCTAAAATTAAATCGATAAGGGACACTGTACACTGCTCACTTAGTGACTCCGACAATGAGGACATTCCTGACGTTCACACACTTTACACTAAAACACTTAAGAAAAGTGCTAGACTAGAGAAGCTTGTCAAAGATCTTTCCAATAAACTAGAGTCCTTAAACCAAATAGTTAAACAAAATGCTGAAGAGTATACGTCTCAATGTTTAACTCATGATGAGGAAAGAAAGGCTTTTGAACAAAGAGTGAAAGACTTAACTGAATCCAGTAATGTTTTGGAAAATAAGTATAAAGGATCATTATTAGAATTGGAACAAACAAAAGAAAAGTCTTCAACAGTTTTAAAAAAATTCTCAAATTTTGAAATCAATTCTAATTGTTTTGAGAATTGTGATGTTGAAAGCAAGACCAATTCTGATGACAGATCAGGAATAGGCTTTTGCACCAAAAAATATCAATCACCCCAAACCTTTTGAAACCATAAAGTTTGTTACTGGTGGGAAAAGACCTATGGAAATTTGTCCAGACTTTCAATATTTGAAAAATGATTTTGGTAAAAAATAGCAGCAGTTAAACATTGATGAGACAAGTACCTCTAAACATAATGTTCAACTTAAAGTCAAGTAAGTGTGTCCTCCCATTAGAAAGAGTGAGACCTTATTTCAAACTGTTCCCTCTAGAAATAATGCCAAAAGTCATAATTTAGGAAAACCTATCTTCAACAATTTTCCTAAAGACTTATCTGCAACGAGCAATATTTATTGATCATACTGTGATGTGTACGGACATTCTTTAGATGGTTGCTATTCCAAACATCTATATTAACGTTCCTATCCCTCCTTTACCTATTAGAAATTTAACTATTCTAGGAGGAACCGTAACAATTATGTACTTTCTAAACCACCAGATCGAAACTCTAACTATCGAAAAAGAAAGACAAGATCTAATACTAAAAGATAATCCTCAAGAAATAATCCTAGAGTATTTTCTCGAACAAATGCTCAAAATGTTTATAAATTTTAAAAACCTGCGCAAAATTTGTTTAAACAAAAATCTGAAGCTCGCAAGTTTTATCAAATACGAGCTAATAAGCGCAAATTAAAAACCAGAGCAATTTGGGTAAGAAAGGATGATCTATTACCTTAAATGACATGTAACATAGTGATTAGTGCTTTGAAAGTTGAACACAGAACGTATGGATGGTACTTAGACTCTGGATGTTCTAAGCATATGACCAGGGATGAATCTAAACTTTCAAACAAAACTAACTTCTCTGGAGGTAAAGTCTTATTTGGAAATGGTGTATCAGCCCAGATCGTTGGCAAAAGAACACTCTACGAAGAAGGATTACCTGTTCTTAAAAATATTTTATTAGTAAAAGGTCTTAAGGCTAATCGACTAAGTATTTCATAATTTTTTGACTCCAATCATACTGTCACCTTTTCGAATAACAATTGTAAAATTTTAAATGCAAAAGGTGAGTACATCATTATAGGACTCCGTACTCTAGATAACTGTTACACAGTCAATCCAAGTATAGAGGTCTGTAACATTTCTAGAATAGATGACAATGAATTATGGTAAAACCGAATGGGTCACATAAATTATGACTGTAAATTGTCCTCTCGGGAAATTATTAGAGGTATTCCTAAAATAAAACATATTTCTAACATAGTCTGTGGTCCTTGTCAAGAAGGAAAAATAGTTAAGGCACCTCATAAAATGGTTAAAGACATTTTATCCTCTAAACCCTTAGAACTCATCCATATGGACCTAATGGGTCCTTCTCCTACTATTAGTCTTTATGGTAATAGTTACATTCTAGTTATGGTTAATGATTACACGAGATTTACTTAGGTTGCCTTTCTAAAGCAGAAGTCTGAAACCTTTAGAGCATTTTTGAAAATCTTACTTTTTATAGAAAATGAAAAGGAATCCCAAGTAGATAGAATCCGGAGTGATAAAGGAGGTGAATTCATTGCTTCAGGTGTCATTGAATATTGTGACTATAATGGTTACAAACACGAGTTCAGTGCTCCCAAGACATCCCAACAAAAGGGGATAGCCGAGCAGAAAAATAGAACAATACAGGAAATAGCAAGAGTTTTGATACATGCCAAAGATGTACCTAAGTACTTTTGGGTTGAATCAGTTCGTACTGCATGTCATATTATCAATAGAGTTTACCTTAGGAAGAATTGTAAACAGACCCCCTATGAACTTTGGTATGGCAAGACACCAAATCTTAAATATCTTAAAACTTTTGGTAGTACATGTTATGTCTGTAAAGACAGAGAATAATTATCTAAGTTTGAAATAAGAGGAGATAAAGTTATATTTTTAGGTTATTCACTTGACAGTAGAGCCTACTGAATTTACAACTTGCGAACTAAAACAATGATGGAATCCATTAATGTGATTGTAAATGACACTACTATAGAAAGTAAAACTACTAGACCAGCTATTGAGGATGAGGATGAGGATGAGGATGAAAGAATTTTAAATTATGACTCTCCTGAAACAACTGAGTCTTTACCAACTGAGACCCCTGAAGTGCCAAACTGGGTTTCCAAAGACCATCCTCTAGATATCATAGTTGGTAACCCTATGGAACCTGTTCGTACAAGATATCAACTTCGCAACATTGTTCATTTTTCATGCTTTGTGTCTCTCATTGAGCCTAAGAATGTAAATGAAGCCTTGAATGACCCCTTGTGGCTTAGTGCAATGCAAGAAGAACTTCTTCAATTTGTCATTCATGATGTTTGGTATCTTATACCCAGGCTCGAAAATAAAAGGGTTATTAGCACACGTTGGATTTTTAAACATAAAACTGATAAATCTTGAATAGTTGTGAGGAATAAAGATAGATTAGTTGCCCAGGGCTACTCTCAGATTGAAGGAATAGATTTCGAGGAAATGTTTGCTCCTGTCACTCGCCTCGAATCTGGTCATTTACTTTTTGCCATAGCATGTCATTTACATATCACTTTATATCAAATGGATGTAAAGTCACCCCTCCTTAATGGAATTTTAACTGAGGAGACCTATGTAAAACAACCGAAAGGGTTTATTGACCCCCATCACCCAAATTATGTTTATTGTCTTAATAAATTTCTTTATGGGTTAAAACAAGCTCCTAGAGCTTGGTATGAGCGTCTATCCACTTTTTTTAGATAATGGATTTAGGAGAGTAGGAAATGACCAAAGTTTGTTTGTCAAACATTTTGACAACATTACTATTGCTCAAGTATATGTTGACCATATCATTTTTGGATCCACCTCCCCTTCAGAAGCCAAGTCCTTCTCAGACATTATGCACAAATAATTCCAAATGTCGCTTATGGGGGAGTTGAAATTTTTCTTAGGTCTTCAAGTTAAATAAAATTCAGAAGGTTTATTTGTTTCGCAATCTAAATATGCATCAGAGATTGTAAAAACGTTTGGCCTAGATACAACTAAAGAAGCTAGAACACCTATGAGTACCTCTGTCAAACTTTCCAAAGATGAAAATGGTAAATCCATTGATTCTACTTTATACCATAGTATGACAGGAAGTTTTCTTTACCTAACTGCCTCGTGCCCAGATATTATGTACTATGATTGTGTGTGCGCCCGTTATAAAAATAACCCTAAAGAGGGCCATTTATTATGCATAAAAAGAATAATTAAATACATAAAAGGCACTCATAACTTAGGACTGTGGTATACTAATGACACATCGAACGCTATAGTAGGATACACTGACGCTGAATGGGCTGGGTGTTCTGACGATAGTAAAAGTACTTGTGGAGCATGTTACTACATCGGTAACAACTTGGTAGGTTGGAACAGCAAAAAACAAAACTGCACTTCGCTAGCTACTGTAGAATCGGAATATATCGCAGTTGGAAGTTGTTATGCCCAATTATTATGGCTACAACTAATGCTGAAAGATTATGGAAGAAATGAAGAAAAACTACATCTCTATTGCGATAACCAAAGTGCGATTAATATTTCTAAGAATCCCATTCAACACTCTCGCACCAAACGTATTAAAATTCGATATCACTTCATACGAGAATTAGTTGAATCAAAAGAATTCAAAATTAATTACTTGCCTACTGATTTACAATTGGCGGACACGTTTACAAAGCCTTTGGATTTTAAGCGTTTTGAATCTTTAAGCAAATCAATTGGGATGGTTTTGGCTGAATAATTTTTTTTTATTAATTTGTATAACTTCCAGATTTTCACATATTTATAAACAATATCTATGGATGTAAGTCATGGATGTTAGTATAATGACAAAGAACACCTCTTATATCTGTTTTATGTAGGAGATTCGTGTGAATTCTCATTGTTTACTCAAGTTACTGCTTATCTACCTGTCTATAACATTTTTTTATTCTTGCTGCCCTTTGTCCATTTGAGACAAAATGGGGGAGAAATTTGAGTCCACTTGGACACTCTTATACATTCTCATCTAATGACCCTGATCTTAGGCATCTTATTGCAGATTTCAGTACCTCTTTATTGCGTCAGATTTTGATAGAGTAATGATTTATAAATAGTTGAGTTATGTAATTTTTCCATTCCTATGAGATTGGGTAAATAGATTGTTTGTATAAGAATAGGATTTTCTCATTTCTTTTGGTATCCCTATGAGTCCTATATGACTCAAAGGATATTTTGTCTCATATTTACAAAGGGTAGATTGAAGCACCCTATATCTTTGACTCACTTCAGTCTACATTATATAGGAGCTCATCTAGTTTGGAAATAGTGACAAAATTGTGTCTATTCCTAGATGAACAAAAAAGCCTCAGAACCTTCAAAACTTCAGTAATATTCCTCTACAAGTTCATGAAGGTATATCACATACACCACACACTGGGACTGCATACATATAGTGTTTTATTCATGAGATGACCATGCGTGAGTTAAATCCCCTTAAAATGATTTTTAAATAATTTTTGGGATTTATTTAATATTTTCTAAGAATTTTAAATAATTTTTGGAAATTAAAATTGGATCTTTGTAAAGATTTAGGGTTGATTTGCAATTGTCTTTTATTAGTTAAAACTGTCTTAGGTAGAAACCAAAAGCGGCAGAAAATATTGTGGGTGAAACTGGTATTTTTTAGAAACCTAAAACACACGTGTGATAGTGAATCTTAAGCCTACACGTGTTGCACTTTTAACGGTTTGATTTTTGTTTCTTTTCACTCACATATCCGAGACTTATTTTTTACCCTTGGATCGTTTGTATCTACAGTCTGCATGTGATTGGGATTAATCCAAGAGATCTATTTTTAACCAATCAGGGTTGGCTATTGCACCGCTTCTTGTGAACCCTTAGATTTGGATCGATTTAGCTTCATCTAATCTCAGCCCTTGATTTCAAGTCATCATTCCAGATCCTTCTACGTCTTGTATAAATAGATTCCTTTGGTGAGGCAATTAGAGACTTTTTACTTCCACGTTTGAGAGAAAAAAAGAGAGAGTAGAGAGAAAAGAGAGAAAGGATTAGAGAGAGAAATAAAATCCTAATTCAAACTTCGTCAAATCCAAACCAGAATTTTTTTTCTGAGATTTAAACCTTTGAGTGTTTAGTTCATGGTTTGAGAAGATAATCCTCTCCTATTCTTGATCATCCTTCCAACTTAGTCACGTTGGTAGAGTTTCTCTATATATAAATTTGATATCTCGTCTTTGTGATACAAATCACATAGATAGTTTACTGTTTTGATTTCTTATTTCGATAAATCTATCTTGTTGCTTATTTTTAAACTGATTTTATGTTTTCAAACCCTAAACCAACAATATTCGTTCTGATTTCGTTTTACTCAAACATCAGACTTAGATCTAGATTTGATATCTTGGTTGGGGATTGCACTTTCAATCGTTACTATTTTCAAAACAAGAAAGTGTTAGGATCTTGGAGATTTTGCAACAAGATTCCCTCTTGATCTGCGATTATTTTGAAAGGTTTAAAGTCTTATTTAGTCTTGACTAAACTGATTTTGGAATATCTTGCATATCTAGTGATTTTGTAATTTTATAAATCATTCTGGCAGTATTAAGTGTGAGTGTGTTGCATGCATATGTTAGAGAGCACATCACCACAACATTTTCACTCTACTGCACTTAAAGTGTTGAATGAATGATCTTGAACTTGTTTGAGTCGACGTAAATTTGTAATTGATTAAAGTTACGAAGCTAAAGAGAACATGAACAACAATAACCTTCAAAGAAGTCAGATCTAATCCAAAGGGGTTGGTAACGATTCTGAACTTAGTTTAGGTGTGTTTGTTTGGTTTGATTGTTAAATAGCTTGTAATTTGTTACTCTGTTTTAGTTAATTTTTGTTTTTTTGACATAGAGGTCACCGTGGATGTTTCCCCAATTGGGTGGAGTTTTACCGTGTTAAAAATATACTTGTCCACTTCCTCATACTCTCATCACCTTCTTCTAAGCTGATTTGATTTAATAGTTTAAGTTTTGTTTTTTTCAAAACTGGTTCATTCTAGATCTGAAAGAACTCGTTCAAACTCTTTTAATAATCTATTTATAATCATTCTGAACACATCTTGTGTTAAGTTTTGTTTTGAATTAAGAGTTTCTCCAATAAACAGTTCGGAGCCATTTTAATAGTTTAATCATGTATTAAACGTCTTAAGTGGCATTTATCAAGGGCATCTTTTCTTGAGGCCCGTGCCTTTTACACCGTGTCAGCTGCTTCCACAATCTGCTCAGCCATAAGTGGTCATGTTACCATTCCTGCACTTTCCAAGAAAGGGGGTGTAACTAGTGATTTTGCGCTAAAGTATTGGCTAAGACAGATAGACAAAATTCACGAATTCATATAAAGTCCCCCTATTTACCCCGTTGTGTAGAGTTTTCCTCCCTTGGAGCTTGGGCTAAAGGGGAATTCTATCATGGGAATTGAGTTCCCTCTCAGCCAAACACCGAAGGATCCTCCTAGTGAGCTTCCTTCATATTGCCCGGTAATCCCTATTACTGTAGCCAAAACCAAGAAAGCTCCAACATCTAATTCCTCTACTAGAGGTGATTCTGCCTCTGCACCTTCTTGTGAGGGTTCCTCGTAAACCCCTTCGCAAAAGTCAAGGAAGACCAGAAATGGGGACTCCTCGAAGCCCAGGTCCCCACGCAAGTCCCAAGCCCCTATAGATGCTTTTCCCATTTCCTCTGTTCTTCCCAATACTGATGTGCCTGAGGAAATATTGGAGGTGGTTATAAAGAAGGAATAACGGCTACAAAAAATATTTCCACAAACTGCGCCATCAGTTCCTCCTCTTGAGTCATTTCCCACTATTGTGGTGGATCCCACTGAGGGAACTTCCTGAAGAAAAAGGGGTTCCAATGGTCCTTCTACTACTGACGCTTCTAGTAAGAGGAAGAAAACTTTGAAAACCAAAGCAAGTAAAAGGAAGGCCTTTGTAGTGTTACCCACAACAGTTACCACTACTCCCATAATTTCTCCTTCTACTTCTCCCAATGAAGTTATATCGATTGATTATAGCCCTGAGGTTGCAGCTGATCCCACTGAGAGGGATTCTACTCATGCTTCTCCTCCAGCTTCGCCCATTGTCGTACCATCCCACTCTTCTTGTGAGCAAGATCTAAGTCTTCCCACACTTAGACATTTATAGCTTAGTGAATTTTCTTCTCTTTTCTGACACTTGTTCTTTCTTTTCTATCTTTGTTAGGAGGTTGATGAAGAAAGGCCTTTTCCTTCGATGAGTCCTTTCAGGGGAGGACGCTTCGGTGCTTCTATGATCGATTCATCCCCTCCCCGTTCTCCCATGATAGGTCTCACTTATTCACGTCGTTCGGCCTCCAAACGTGTAGAGGAGGCTGCTAAGAGGACTGCTACTGGCGTTGAATATATGGGTGTTTCCTCTCATCCAGAGGAGATTCCCCTATCTTCTTCTGGTTCACCCTCTCTGCCGATGGTTCCTCTAGATGTGATTCCAGTTTTGCCAAGCTCTCCCGAGGTAATAAGTGCTAAGTGATTAGTAGATTTTTCTTCTATCTTTCCTTCATTAAAGTATCTTATAAGTTCTTTGTTGTGTTTCAGGTTAAAGTTTCTTTATCACTAGCTGCATTGCTAGTTGATGCCCTTCTTCAGCCTCCTTTATTAAGGGCCATCTTTGAGTTTCCCCCTCTTGCCCATATCATTGAGGTAAGTTAAATGTACGTTTCCCACTTTTTTCTTGACATTCCTTACGTCTAACACTTAGCCTTGTATCTGCAGCTTTCTCAAAGTTTAATCTCTCCATCCTCACTCGTGGATCCCCACACCACTCAGGCTACCGTTAGTTTATCTGCTCACCCTAGTTCATTTTCGGCCTGTATAAGTGTTGATGTACCTGTGGAAGATCAAACCATCCCTTCGAGTTCTCCCTCAACCTTGGACCTAGTTACCTTTTCTGGACTAGGTGCTTCATCAAATGTTAAAGTTCCTTTGGATGTTATTCCTCTGGTTGAGGTTTTTGTGGAGGCTCCTGAGGAAAGGAATCTGCCCACAATAGTGCCCGTCGTTGAAGCATCTTCCATATCTCCCGTTCTTGCTCCAGTCATTTCTGAGGTATTTCACAATTTTCTCCTCATTTCTTGCACATGTTTTTCTTTTATCTTGACAATGTTTAATATCTTACTAGAGGAATCTCAATCTCAAACTCCACCATAATGGTGACTTAATAATGAAAACACACTTGTTAAGATTTTCATTAAACTCCACCTATAACGGTGACTTAACAATGAAAACCACTTGTTAAGATTTTTATCAAAGTGCACCAATAACAGTGACTTAACAATGAAAACCACTCGTTAAGATTTTTATTAAACTCCACCAATAACGATGACTTAACAATGAAAACCGCTTATTATGATTTTTATTAAACTCCAAAAATAACGGTGACTTAACAATGAAACCCACTTGTTAAGATTTTTTTTTATATTAAACTTATTATTTCCTTTATCTGACCTTAGGTTGCTAGGGAGTCTCCTCATTCTGGAGAGCCGACTCAGCGTGTCCCTTCACATGTTGTCTCGCCCCATTGGGAACCAGCTAGTTTTGAGGAGTCTAGATATAACGACCAAGGTTCCGAGACCGACGTTCCAGCTGGCAGTGAGTCTGGATTTGAGATTCAGTTGCCAATATTGGATCCTCATAAGTTTTTCCCCCTGGTTCTTCGCCAATCTCCCCAGGTCCCCTTGTCTCATCAGGTCATCAGAGAATGAATTGTAACCCCCCATCCCCATACTTATATAGTCAACTGCATTCGTTCGAACATAGCCGTGATGGGTTTCAGACTCCAGGGCATGGCAACCGTTATTACAGAGATTATGAACACCCAAACTTCAAACCTTACTAGGCCCCTCATCAATCAATGCTTGGGTAGTTTGAAGGAGTTGGGTAGAGATAGCTTTGGATTCGACTGGTTGATCGATCACTTGAAAACTTTGAAGGGCCATTAGTTGGTTAACCAGAGGGAAGTATTCCAGAATCATCTGGAGGCCCAACGGTCTGAGAAGGCTAAGCTAGATGAGTTAGCACCGTTGTTGGAAGAAGCTGATCGAGAGGTCCAAGCCATCAAAGAGGCTCTTTGTGCTGCCAAGCTAAAATGAGAAAAACTCATCATTGAGTGTGCCCAAGTCCAATAAAGACTTGATGTTTCTATCAATGCGCAGAGAACATGCTTCGAAGCCTCTTCAAGCTTACCTTGGAATTTCTTTTCCTCCCCAAACCTGTGGTTCATCCTAGACTGATGTCTTCCTAAGCCTTATAAAAAATTTCCCTTTCTTTACATGTGATTCTTGGGCGGTAGTTCCTAATTATGTAGTGTATTTCCAAGTATATGAATGAAAAAGGAAGATCATTTTATCTTATCATCTCTTCATGTTATAACTACGTTAAAACTCTTTCTATCTTTAAACAAACTTCTAGTTACAATGATAGATATAACTTTAAAATGACGTGTATATATATAGAAAATCAAATACATCTCTATTATAAGGTTACTTGCTTATATATGATAGACCTTCAACCATTTGTTATTAATATTGAATAGTTTATCTTCTTCCATCTTTGAAATTAAACAGTAACCTGAGTCGTGAGCCTCCTTCATAATGAAAGGTCCCTCCTAATTCGCAGCAAACTTAATGAGAGGGAGCCCCCTGATGTGCTTCATGGAGGCTTTCAAAACGAGGTATCCTTCAATGAACTTCCTTGGTCTCACCAATTTATTGTATGCCCTTGAGAGTTGCTTTATGTACATTTATAATTATTTCATCATGTTATCTATGTGCTCGTCTAATACTTCTAATTATATGTGTCTGCTCTGAGGGAGCATGCTGCTTCGCAGGGCATAACGAGCAGAAGGAACTTCTAACTCCACTGGCAAGATTGCTTCAGTTGGTCGTTCGATAGGCCCACAGTACTGTTGGGATAGTATTGTCACACGATCTTAGGAAATCTTTCATCGTTTTGGCCAAAATATTTACTAAGGTCTTGTTAGTCGCTTCGGCTTAACCGTTTCCCTTGGGATATGCCACTGTTGAGGTATGATGGACGATAGAGTATCTGTCAGTGAGCATAGTTACCTCCTTATTGACCAAAGGGGTTCCATTATCAGAGAGGATGACTTTTGGGATCCCAAAATGACAAAGTATGTATTCTCTGATAAAATTATCCACCACACCAGTTGTTGCTCTTCTGAGTGGTATCACTTCCGCTCACTTCGTAAAGAACTCCGTCGCCACTAAAATCCAGATCTTTCCTCTTGACGAAGGGTTTATTGTCCTACCAGGTCAAATGCCCAAGTTTGGAATGGATAAGGAGTGTCCAAAGAATGTAAGTCCACCAAAAGATCATGGATCATATTTCAATGTAGGTGTCACGCCTTTCACTTTTGCACAAACTCAGCAGAATCTTTCTCGATAGTTGGCCAATAATACCCTAATGTCATTAATTGGTCATATAGCTTGGCCCCTCTAATGTGAGATGGATCGTGAACTTTCTTCAATACTTCTGTTGCCTCCTCCTTCGTGATTCATCTCAGTGGTCTGTTGAAGTACCCCCTTCAATAGAGCTGGTCCTCCTAGATAAAAAACTATGAATCCCTCCGTTTGAGTCCCATCACATCTAATTTCTCTAAAAGAGTAACTTCGTCTTTGATGAAGTCAATGTAGGGTTATCTCCAGTCTGCTTTAGTTTCAATGAAGTGGCATTCAGTTGCTTGAAAGAAACATTGGCACTTATCACATTTCCATTGCAACTCAACTGCAACTTATTTCATTGTTGGCCAAAAGTATCCTTCCATCTGAATTCTTCTGTATAGAGGGATCTCTATTATTTCGCAGTGGCCTTCATATATTTTTTTCAATCTTTGTTCTTTTTCTTCTGGGTCGACACGTCTTGACAACCATCTTCCCACGTTCCTTAAGTAGAGGTTGCCATGATTAACGAAGTATTGTGCCAGCTCTTTCAGTTCCATCTTTCCTTACCCAGACTCCAATTTCTTTTTAATTTTTCCCCTCCAATCCAAATCACCTTCCGTGGGTAGGATTGATTGCAAAACCGATGGGGTTGTTCTTCATTAGATCACCACAGTAGTTGAATTGGTCTTTATAGCCATCTTTTGAGCAATGGTAGCATAAGCATCATCATATCTATTCATCATTCTGGGTTGTCTTCTTATCTTCACTTACTATAACTGATTGATCAACCGTTGGATGATCGTTCTGTAAGGCACTAGATTGAGGTGTTTTAATGAATATTCCCCATTTACTTGGTGAACCCCTAAGTTAGAATCGCCTTTGATGCACAGTGAATGGATGCCCCTTCGAAGGGCCTCTAGTAGCCCTAGTACTAATGTCTCATACTCTGCTTCATTATTAGATCAAGGGATTCCTTTAAAAAAGATAACCGCTGCACATCCTTTATTTTCTACCAAAGAGCCATCGAATTGCGTCATCCACTCTTTAATATAGTCCTCTAAAAACTTTACCTGCTAGTCATCACCCGGGATGTTCTCCCGGGGTAGCTCAAATACTCCAGATGGAAAGATTGCCAACAAATCTGCATATGTATGGCTCTTGATCGTGCGAGGAACCACACACTTTAAGTCATATCCTGAAAGGATGAGGAACCACCTATCTTCTCTTCCAATCAAAATAGTTCTTTCCAACAAAAACTTAATTGGGTCACATCTTGCCACAATGTGAATTATTAAAGACAACAAGTAATGTTTAAGTTTTTGTGCTATGAAAACTAAGGCTAAATAGTGACGTTCTACACTACTGTACCTTGCCTCTGGTTCATGTATGATTCTACTCAGGTAGTAGACTGGCTTTTCTTGCCCGTCAACTTCCTGTGCCAAGAGTGATCTGATGGACCTAGTGGTAGACGTGAGGTAGAGCTGCAACGGTACTCCTACTTTTGGAGGGATCATCATTTGTGGAGAGGTTAACAACCTCTTCAGCTTGGTAAAAGACTCCTGGTGAACTTCCTCCCATTAGAACTTCGTTCCCTTTTGCAGCAGCTCCATCATCGGGTGAGTTATCTTGGCTAGTCCTGTCACAAATATCCTAAGATAAGAGACTTTATCGAGGAAACTTTTGAGATCTTCGGTCATTCTTAGACATGGAATTTCCAGGATTGCTCGTTACTTGTCGTGGTCCATCTGTGATCTACCACGAACCCTAGTAACTTCCCACTTGTGACCCCGAAAGCACACTTCAGCGGGTTCATCTTTAGCTTGTATTTTTCTGTAGCAAATAAATACCCTCCTCAGGTCGTCTAGATGGGACTCTACCTTCTTTGACTTGATGACCAAATTATCCACGTAGAATTATAAAATCTTGTGAAAGAAATCATAGAAAATGGCCATCATTATCCTTTGATATATTGCCCCGACATTCTTTAACCCAAAGGGCATCACCTTCTACATGAAGTACCCAACGGGGTCCTGAATGTCGTTTTCTCTGTGTCAGCTCGATCCATCTTGATCTGGTTGTATCTCACATACCCATCCATGAAATTTTACATTTCATGACCCACCGTTACATCAATAAATCTATCAATGGAGGGTAAAGGGAACTCATATTTTGGGCAGGATCTGTTAAGATCTATAAAGTTCACACATATCCTTATCTGGCTCTTGTCCTTCTTTCCCACTGGGACGATGCTTGACAGCCAAAGTGGGTGATGTATCAGATTAATGAATCCTGCTACTAAAAATCGTTGGACCTTCTCCTTAATCTTCAAATCCAACTTCATTTTGTAGGTTCTTGTGGCTTGCTTCATCGGTATGGCTGAAGGCGTAACGTTTAGTATGTTGTGGAAACTCACCTCTTTATTTAGCCCCTCCATCTCTATGTATTTCTAGGAGAAGACATCTCTAAACTCTATAATTAACTCTATTAAGGCCCCTCTTATCTCTGCGCTCAGTTCGTTCGAAAAGAAAATAGCTTTACATCATCTCTTTCTTCATCCAGCTTCAACTGTTTTAACTCTTGTACCTGGGGCCTTGGGCAATTTGTCATATAGTCTGATTCTTTGGCTATATCCTCCATAAACTCTTGTACATTTGAGTTATCAATAACCATGCATTGCCCCTGCTAGTACACTAAGAAACATTCATATATCGGGTCAGCCTCTTTGCCAACCCCTAGATCAACTCCTTCGGCTGCTCGCTCACACCCTTAGATGAGGTAAATAACTCTGCCATCTTTTGTGATCTTATTTTTTCACTTCCTGCTCGTTGTTAAAACTTCTTTTCTATTCCTTACCCTCAAAGCTTCTACGAGTCTATCTCTCGAGTATCTCCTCAGCACGCTCTATCGTTGGACTTGATGTTCCATCGGATCCATCCTAGACCTCATTCGATCCCTGAGCTACTTCGAGAGACTTTACCTCTAGGGAGCAGCCAAGTGAACTTCTTTGTCTACTGCTTTTCCTTTTATCCCTTCGCTGCTTTTGCCGTTCACAAGCCCCATCCTTTCTCTTATAGAGGGAACTCTTGCACCTTCTATCCCTCTTGTCAGCACCCTGGAATCTTCCTCCAACTCCGTGTAAAAAGATGCATCAACTAAATGAGCTTCTTCGGTGGAGAAAGGCTTCTTCGTGGCATGTATAATAATCTCAGTCCCTTTAATATTTGCCTTTGTGCATTGGTGATACATCGAAGGGACTAGACCTTGGTTATGCATCCATACCCTCCCTATCAGTAGGTGGTATGGAGTGGCACCTTCAATCACGTGGAACTTGATATGCGAGGTAAGGTTCCCCATCACAATCCCCTTATTCACATATCTAATAGACTTGGACGATTGATTATCGTAGATAGAAAGCCCCAAAGGCATTGGTATTAATCTTTCCTCCGAAATGTTGGCTATCCGGAAGGAATTGATAGGCATGATATTGATTGATTGTAAGGACATAATTTTATAAATATACGGGGTAGAATCTAGGAATTTTCTATTTGTCCTAGATCACAGTATGTATGTCTGATACAACTACATTCGACACGTCAACACGATCATCCACGACATCCTTGATCTCAATCCATGCATCGACCATCTTCACACGTTCATCATGCTACATGCAACGTGCTTCTCAACTCATTCCCACTACTCCACTACGCAATATTGATAAATTGATTTATTGGAGTTATTTATATTTGCATAAATATTTGGGAATTTTTTAGAAAATATTTTTTGAAGTCTGAATTGTTTTTTATTAAAAGCAGAAATTTTTCTAAGTGTAGAAGCGAACTGCCCCGGTCAGCGAGCTCGTTCAAATGATATCACACTGTCGTTCGTGCGAGATAAGCATCTCGCGCGATGTCGTTCGAGCGAGATGTCTATCTCGTTCGAGCGACGTCGTCGCCTCGATTTTTGTATAAATATTTGGGTGCATTCTACACGATTTTTAAGTCTTTTTTGCACAAGTTTCTGCATTTTCACAGCCTAGAAAACAGACTTCATGTTTTAAGATTTTATACCTTGTTTATTCACATAACCACTCCCATATATGTATGTAAATCTTTAAACCTTCAAGAGGATTGTTTTTACTCATCTGGAATAATTTATGGAGAATCCGTCTTCTTCTCTATTACTGCCCACCTGGAATTCTTGCCGGAGATTCCAATTGACGACATCAGAACCGACACCTGAGGGTATTTCGTATGTGACTCTTGTTTTCATTGTAATCTTTATAAACCGTTACTTTACAAATTATAGTGAAAATAAAAGGTTTTGCCCCTTTGGGGGATTTTTCCTCACGTATGTGTTTTGTGTGTGTTTGAATGTTCTTGCATGATTATATCATCTTCAATCACACCTAGATGCATGTTTTAGGATTTAATTGAAAAACTGAGTTTAATTAAATAACCTCTTTGTTTGAACGCACTCGCACTCTACAAATTGGTATCATAGCGGGTTACGCTAATTTATCGCGTGATCCTGATTTTTCAAGGGTTTATTTTTTTTTATACAATTTGACTTCTCACGTCGTCAAATTGGTATCAGAGCCTGTTGCACTAAGTTATTGTGTTTTGATCCTGATTTTTCACAAATATGGCTTTTGGTGGTTTTGATGATTTTCGATGTCAACTTTTTGAAAATGTTAATTGGAAAATTCACACGAACTCTGGTTTTAAATCTTCTATTGAAAATGTAGGAGGGTACTTTAGATAAAATGGAGGCGTAACCCCTTTGAAGTATAGTAATGATAAGTTAATTAGCCAAAACCTTAGAATAGTGATGGAACATGGAAACACAAACCTAATGAAGATAAGACTCAGTTTAAATTCACAAATCTCTCGTGTATAACTCAGAAGGTAGTAATGAACTTAGAAGTACTCAGCTAGAGGGAGAGAGAAGTAAGCACCCTAGATACACCTTGGCAGGCAGCCAAACACACCAACCACCCTCAATAATCTCTATCAAGTATTAAAAGCTTCTTAATGAATGACAATGGTGGGTGAGCAAACTCTCTGGCTTGTAATAACTCTCTATAATGTATGTTCTCTCTAGCAATAACTTCTGAACTCTCAAAAAGATCATCCTCTCCTCAGGGGTAGTTGGGGTCCTTAAATAGCCCCCCACACCATCCCTGAGGCAACTCAGCCATTAAAGACTATGAAAGACATCCCTCATACTTTATGTCACAACATTAAATACATGATGCACTAGTTGTCTCCACGTCATAAATATTAAATGCCAAGACATGACTTTTGCCTAACCACTGTGTGTCTGGGGGCTGTTGTCATAGAGGTGGCTCACCAACTGCCTGACAGTCCCAAATACCACGGTGGTTTACTCAAGTGTAGGTCTGACATTGTTTAGCTGGATAGTGACATCACCGACAGTAGATGTGACATTAAGTAGAGGGCGGTTTGGTTCACAACTCAACGCCCGATGGAACTCCAAGCTACTCCACCCGAGGTTCCACGGTCAGGGTCCTTCGGTGTTTTATCAGGTGTATCTAAGATGGTCAGGACAAGCCCCAACGGTGCCTTACTTCTCAATCCTCCTAACCAAGTCCCTCTAAAGTTCCTGCGGTGAGGTCATTCGATAGAGCATGAAAGCTATCCCAGGCCCTACCAAGCCTAGTCTCTCGCGAGTACCGTTTGACCTCACACTAAAACTCCTTATTATTCTCGTTACACCATTACAACCGTTATAGCTTACAGTCAATATAAACAAAGATACAATATGATTAACATAATAAGCCAAAGTATGAGTTGCCACACCAAGCTAGGTTGCCATACTAAGATGCCTCACTGAGTTGCCATGCTAGGTTACCATGCTGGAGCTGCCTCGGTTTCTTAATCCCAAACACTGTTGCTAATTGGGGAATTATCCCTAATCTCAGGATTACCTTCAAGCCCCCTCTATATTTTCCTCTTCGTGGAGAGGTTTGTTGGAGCAAAAAATGTCTGTAAGAAACTTCTCAAACCGATGAACCTTCTCTGCGTGAAAATTTTTTTGGCCTCCTTTCCTTTGTTAGAACCATAGCGTTATAATCTCCAGGAAAAAGTAAAATTCTCCCCGATGTACCTAAGCCGAAGCATTACGACTTGTTGGGGCTTTGAAGAAAGGACATCGCCACTTTTTCCTTATACTGCGCCTCAACCGTTCTAGTTTTTTATTATGTGAAATTCTCTCGAAAGGCCTGCTAATCTTCTCAAATGCTCGTTTTGATTCCTGGTAAGTGAAATTCTCCCTCGTAATGCCTCACTATGTTCGAAAAAGTAGAAATTCTCCCCGATGCAACCGAGTCACCATTTAAACAACGTTTGGACTTATGGTGAGGGGGCATCGTAGCTTTTTGGAACCGTTGGGACATATTTTTCGTTGGGAGTTATTGGATATGTCTGACAAAAATTCTGGTGCCAAAACTCAAACTTGCTTAGGAAGGCAACCCTTTCTATTCCCCAGGTGTCACTTCATAAATGACGTAGCGTTGTCTTTTCAGCTGTCAAAGCACTTTCCGAAGTGCCACGTGTTCATTTGAAATGATTATAGGCGGCCTTGCACGTGCGATGGTGGGAAACCCGAAAGACAGGTTTAAAAGGATTCAAACGTCTCTTTTATTTCAAACCCTTCTCTTTCTTTCTTCTTCTTCAAGCTCCCGTATATTTTAGAGAGAGAAACCTATACGAAAACCTCCATTGTTGTCCAGTTCTTTACTCATTCTCCTACCTTTCTCATCTGTTGCACCACCACCCGTGGTTGTGGTTCTCCATATTCATTCCCAACCCTTCTTTTATGAAGCTTTCTTTCTATCACTTCGTTATTTTCAGTAATGGCTTCTTTAATCAACCCTGCCGCACCTGCCACTAGTGCTCCACCTGCTACCCCTGTTGTCACCTCCTCATTGACTGCTGCTCATCAAGAATAGTTATATTTCTACCGTCGGTCCCCCATTTTTGGCAAGGGTGATTACTTCACTGGGTTTTGTAAGAGTTGCATTTTTAATGCCAGGTATGATGCCATGACGCTTGATGATGAAGATGAGAATTCTGATGACTAGGGCTTTCTACCTCCCGAGGGGACTCTCAGATTTCGTCTTGAGCGAGGGGACTTCCCATGGTCCCACATCGACTTTGAAGGTCCTGGGGGCTCTCCTGCTCATTTTGCTGCCTAGAAATCCCATATGCAGAGTTCCCATGCTGATACCCTCACTAATATTAGGCTTCATCGGGCCAAGTGGTTTGGTGAGTTCACCCTGTCCAAGAATAATGTTGCTCTTCCTGTTCTGGTATCTCGCTGGAACGTTACCACTCATATGTTCATCACTGTGTGGGGTAAATTTACAATGACATTGGAGGACGTGTGTGAGCTCCTAGGCTTTGAGGCAACAGGCCATAAGCCCTATTCTGATGAAGCGTTGAAAGCCCAAGAGACTGCTGACCGTTTGGAGTTGGATCGTATATGTCGAAGGTGCATCAGTACTTTAAACAAAGATACCTTCACTCCTCTTATCAATTATTTTTTTAAGGATCCTTCTGAAGGTAGTTTCTCCTAGGCTGCCCCTGGACAAGGTACATCGCTGGAACTTCCTACCTATATCCTTGTCATTCTTTCTCGCTTATTTTTAATAGGGAAGCCCAATGACCAGCCTCGAAGGGATCTCATAAACCTATCCCTCCATTTGTCCCGGGGTATTAAGTTTCCTCTGGCTGCAATCACCTTGGGATACCTCTACACATGGCTCGATAGAACCCTTTTGGACATGGAATGCTCTCTGGGTCGTTATAACTTTGCCAACTTTGCCAACTATGTACTCCTCACGGGCTTCCTCTATGTACGTTTCTCGACCGTAATAGCCAAGACCAACAGCTCTCCTTCGGGGGAAACAATCCTACCCCCACGCTCCTTTGTTTATCATAAAAAAAAGCCAAAAGGAGCTGACCTCCTTTATCGATAACTTTTCAAGCTTTGTGATGAGGCCCTATGAAGAGGATATTTTTTTTACACTTGTGATTTTTTCAAGCATGAGGCAAGAGTGGTCCAGGCAATTACTGTAGACCTCATTACAGAAGACCCCTCACTAGCCGTGGTCCTTCTATTTTCGCCCGGATACCTGCCCTCTTACACCAAGTGGGGATAAACCTGTGAGCACTATAATCCCAACTGATGCATCCATCAACTTGTCTTTGATCAAGGGGCTCCTCACCTGATGTTTTAATTATCTAACCCTAAGGTCTCCTTTAGCGAGGCGTGTTCTCTATTTTCCTCAACTGCTGTATGGGGAGTGAGTTCTACAGTGGCTGGGTGAGTCACCATTCCCAGTATCATAAGGAAATGGAATATGACCCCTCTGTTTGCAATAAAGTACTGGCCGAGGCAACTAGGATAAATTTCTTAATTCGTCGAGGGGGATCCCGTATATCCTCTAGTTCTTACGTTTTCTGCCTTGGAGTTGGGGTTGAAGGGTAATTATGTTCTTGGGATTGAGTTCCCTCTAAGCCAGAACCCCAAAGAACCTCCCACTGTGCTTCCTCCATACTGACCCATGATCCCTATTGCCACACCCAAACCCAAGGCCGCTGCAACCCCCATACCAATTGCCTCCTCGACTACAGTTGTAACGGGAGAAGGGCCTTTTGAGCCACCTGTGAAGAAGGCCAAGAAGTCTAAGTCCTCCAAGTCCAAGCCCCAGGTTCAAGCATAAATTCCCTTAAAGGCATTTTTTATTTCCTCTGTTACCCCTCCCATGTCTCCAGAGATGGATGAAGAGATGAGGAGGCAGGTTGAAACTAAAGTCATAAGAATAAATGCTGAGTTTCAATAGCGCGTTGTCGTCGTTGCTCCTTTGGCTGCTTTTCCCACGATCGTGGTTGATCCCAGTGAGCCACTGGCAAAAAGGAAAAGAAGTTCGAGGGTACCTGAAACTGGTGGTGCAACGTTCTCAAGGAAGAAAGTGTTGGGTACCAAGACCCAGAAGAAATAGACGCTTGAGAAACCTCTATCCCCAGCTCTTTCTGCTCTTGCATCCTCGTCACCTTCACCCGTGGTTATACCTTCTCGTTGTCCCTCTGGATATGAGGTATGTGTGAATTCTTTATTTCTTATTCCCCTTATCTTAAGGTGTGTTCCATCTGCTCATTTCTTAATAAGAAAATGTTTTTGTGCAGGGAATTGGAGAAGAAAGGCCCAATCCTCCTAGTCCCCCTGTAAGTCGCTTCGTGGGGGGCATTGCGATATCTCTCAAGCTGATACCACGCCTCCTCGTTCTCCCATGATAGGCCTTACCTACTCATAGAGATTGTCCTCCAAATGGGCTAAAGAAACTTCTATGAGGGTTGTTACCATTGAGTCTGCTGAAATGCCTGGTCAACGAGAGGGAACTACTGCAGAGTCCTCTGAGTTACCATCGGAGCAAGAGGTCCCTCTGCCTCTCATTGTGGTCGAGGAGAGTGCCCCGTAGGTAAATTTCTTGCCAAGTCTTACATCTTTTATTTGTCCCATTATTTTGTTTATCATTTCTAATATGTTGGGTTGTTTTAGGTGGAAGTGGCATCACTGATAGCTAACATTCTTCTTCCTCCTGCATTGTCAAGGCCCCTTACTGCAGTTCCTCTTTTTGGTGCCATAACGGGGGTAAGTTAGATGCATTCCTACCCCTTATTCTTTTTTGTTTACTCCTTGTGTCTAACACTTGGCTTTACATTTGCAGCTTTCTCCAAGTCTTTCTCCACCCTTTGCTCTTAGTGGCCTTTTCCCTTCCCAGGCCCAGGTTGGTGCTACTGCTCTCCTTGGGGAATCTCTTAAAGGTCCAATGTCTTCTTCCGATGATGCGCCCGTGTTGGCTTTAGTACCTTATGTTGGTGAGGGAAGTTTGCCTAGCGTTGAAGATTCTTTATCCAATGCCCCCGTTGAAGCTGCTGAGGCAATGAGCCTGCCTCCAATGGTTTCTACCATTATGGCCCCCATGGTGACTCCCATTCTCGCTCCTACTGCTGCTGAGGTACTTCGCTAATTTCTCCGTATTTCTCAATTTCTGAAACTTCACCTATGTAGGTGACTTAACAATGAAAACATTTGTTAGGGTTTTCCAAAAAAAAACTCCACCTATATCAGTGACTTAACAACGAAAACATTTGTTAATATTTTTCCAAAAACTCCACCTATATCGGTGACTTAACAACGAAAACACTTGTTAAGATTTTTCCAAAAACATCAGTGACTTAACAATGAAAACACTTGTTAAGATTTTTCCAAAAATTCCACCAATGTCGGTGACTTAACAACGAAAACACTTGTTAAGATTTTTCCAAAACCTCCACCTATATCAGTGACTTAACAACGAAAACACTTGTTAATATTTTTCCAAAAACTCCACCTATATCGGTGACTTAACAACTAAAACACTTGTTAAGATTTTTCTAAAACCTCCACCTATATCGGTGACTTAACAAGATTTTTCCAAAAACCTCACCTATATCGGTGACTTAACAACGAAAACACTTGTTAAGATTTTTCCAAAAACTCCACCTATATCGGTGACATAACAACGAAAACACTTGTTAAGATTTTTTTTCATAACTCTATGTTTCCTCTAACTGTTCTCAAGTTGCTCGAGAGGATTCTCCACCAGTTCCTTCAGACATTGCCTCGTCACACTGGGAACCTGTCATTTTTTAAGATTCCAACCACGATGACCAAGTTTCCATGACCGGTGCCCCTGTTGAGAGCGAGTCTGGTTGTGAGCTTTCTCTGCCCGACCTAGCTCCTCACGCATTTTGCCTGATAGTACTTCAGCGTTCTCCTCAGATGCCTACCAACCATTATTTGGTCATTAAACAGCTTGTAAATCATCATCCTGAGACGTTCACAATGGGTTGCCTGTGCTCAAATATCTCCGTTATGAGTTATAAGCTTCAAGGTATGGCCACCGTCGTTGCTAAAATTGCCAACACTTCGACTTTAAGCGTTACCTGACCACTCTTTAACTAATTTTTGGGTTATCTGAGGGAGTTGGGACGTGATGGATTCCATTTTGGCTGGCTTATCACACATTTTAAGACCTTAAAGAGCCAACGACTGGACATCCAGAGGGAATTCTTGCGAAAACATCAGGAGGATCAGCGGGCGGAGGAGGCTAAATTGGCCGAGCTAGAACCTCTTCTTAGATCTATTAACAAGGAGATGGAGGACCTCGAAGAAACTCTGCGTCTGGCGAAGCTAAAAAGAGAAAAGCTCCTTATCGAATGCACGCAAGCACAGACAAGTTTGGAGGTTTCCATTAATGCCCAACAGTCTTGCTTAGCAGCTTCTTCGGGTCTTCCTGGAGGTTTTTTCTCCTCCCAGATCTGTGGTTCCTCCTAGGCCAATGAGTTTTTTGTATATGTATTTTTTTCTTCTTCTCATGTAATTCTTGGGCAATAACTCTTAATTTTGTAATGCCCCAAAGTTTATGAATGAAGAAAGATATTAATTTTCTCATTCATTTCTTTGTGTTACAACTTTTTACTTAGATTGTGAAGTGTGAAGTTCTGTAATTCTTTCATCTATACTTTGAGTTATAATAAAAATAACTTGTATACTCATCATAAAAAGAACTCGTATATTCATAATCAGCTAGATACATCGGTGGCCCAAACATAATTTCTTACACATGATAAACCTTCAACCATTTATTGTTAATTTTGAATGGTTTGCCTTCTTCCATCTTAGAAACTAAGCAATAACCTGAGTCATGAGCTTCCTTCACAATGAAAGGTCCTTCCCAATTTACTACAAACTTGGGTAGAGGAAGCCCTCTGATATGTTTCACTACTGCTTTCAATATAAGGTCTCCCTCCACGAACTTCCTTGGTCTCACTAAGTAATCATATGCCCTGGAGAGTTGCTTCGTATATATTTGAAGATATTGCATCGCATTATCTCTCTGTTCGTCCAACGCTTCTAACTGCACATGTCTATTCTGGGGCAGCATGCTACTTCACAAAGCATATCGAGCAGAGGGGACCTCTAAGTCTACTGGGAGAATCGCCTTGGCCCCATAGATAAGAGAGAACATTGTATACCCTGTCGGCTTCCTTTAGTCGTCCGATAGGCCCATAAAATGGCTGGTATCTTGTTATCCCACGATCCTAGGAAATCCTCCATTATTTTAGCCAAGATATTAACCAAAGTTTTATTATTCGCTTCGGCTTGATCGTTTTCCTTTGGGTATCCCACCGTCGAAGTGTGATGGACAATGGAGTATTTACCTGTGAGCATCGTTATTTTGAATTGACAAAAGGGGTTCCATTATCTGAAAGGATAACCTTTGGGATCCCAAAATGACAAATTATGTATTCTCTGATGAAGTTACTCATCACCCCCGCTGTTGCCCTTCTCAGTGGTATCGCTTCAGCCCACTTTGTGAAGCACTCCATTGCTACTAGTATCCATATCTTCCCCCTCGAAGAAGGGTGCGTTGCCCCTACCAGGTCGAACGCCCAAGGGTGAAAAGGATAAGGCGCTGTCGGGAGTGTAAGTCCACTAACGGGGCATGGATCATATTTCCATAAAGTTGGCAAGCCTTGCACTTTCGAACGAACTCAGCCAAATCTTTCTCCATCGTTGTCCAATAGTATCCCAAATTCATCAACTAGTCATATAACTTGTCCCCTCCTATATGAGCTGGATCGTGAGCCTATTTGAGGACCTTTGCTACCTCTTCTCTCGTGATACAATGCAAAGGCCTGTTGAAGTATCCCCTTCGATAAAGCTGCCCCTCCTGAACGTAGAATCTCGGGGCCCTTTGTCGAAGTCCCATTGCATTAATTTTCTCTGTCAGGATAACTCCATCTTTAATGAAGTCAATATAGGGCAGTCTCCAATCAGCTTGAGTTTCCACGAAATGACATTCAGCTGCCTCGAAGAATAATTGGCATTTATCGCACTTCCATTGTAGCTCCACCGCATCCTGTTTCATTCTTGGCAAAAAGTACCCCTCCCTCTGCATTCTTCGGTAGAGGGGTATCTCAGTTATTTCGCAGTGCTCTTCGTGTGTTTTCATCAATCTTCACTCTGCCTCTTCTGGGCCGATGCACCTCGACAACCATCCTCGTGTGTTTCTGAAATAAAGTTTCCCATGATTCAAGAAGTATTGGGCTAATTCTCTCAGTCCCATCGCTCCTTCCCTATATTCTAATTGCCTTTTGATCTCTCCCATCCAGTCTGTGTCCTCTTCCATTGGTAGAATTAACTGTACCATCAAAGGACTTGTTCTTCATTGGATTGATAGTAGTTATATCGTTCCTTATGATCATTTTATGGGCAATGGAGGCATATGCGTCTAGGTGGCGGTTTATTAGTCTAGGCTGCCTCTGGATCTTGGTCTGATGGAACTGGCCGAGGAGCCTCTGAATGATTATTCTGTATGGTTCCAGGCTCATGTGTTTCAACGCGTATTCTCCATTCACTTGCCGAACAACCAAGTTTGAATCCCCCTTGATGCAAAGTGAACGGATCCACCTTCGGAGAGCCTCTAGTAATCCCAACACCAATGCTTCATATTCTTCCTCGTTGTTTGAATAATGGAAATCTAATTTGTAGGAAAGGCAGATCTCCTCCATTCCCCTTGAAAGAATAACCCCCGCTCCTCCTTTCTTTTCTTCCGCGGATCCATCGAACTGCATTGTCCATTCCTCATCCATTGCGTCTAGGTGGTTGTCCTGCAAATCGTCTCGTAGAATACTTTCTTTGGGTGGCTCAAACGTTCCTAAGGGGAAAATTGCCAATAAATTGTCGTAGGCCTAGCTTTTGATCGTGCGAGGAACCACACACTTTAAGTCATATTCGGAGAGAATAAGGAACCACCTAGCTGCTCTACCAATCAATATAGTTCTAGCTAGAAAATACTTAATAGGATAACATCTAGTTACAATATGAATTGTAAAAGACAGCATATAACGTCTAAGTTTTACCGCTACAAATACTAAGGATAAACAATGCCTTTCTAAGCTGCTATATCTGACTTTTGGCCCATGGATGATCCTGCTGAGGTAGTAAACTGGTCGTTCTTGGCCATCAATCTCTTGTGCCTGCAAAGCTCCCACGGACCTCGTGGTGGATGTGAGTTACAGCTGCAACGGTATTCCTGCCTTTGGGGGAACCATGATCTGTGGCGAAACAAGCAGTTTCTTCAGCCCGTCGAGAGACTCCTGGTGAACCTCCTCCACTTGAACTTCATGTTCTTTATCAACAGCAGCATCAATGGATGTGTTGTTTCAGCTAATCCAGGCACAAATCTCCTAAGGTAGGAGACTTTACAGAGAAAACTCTTCAGCTCCTTTGCCATTCTTAAGCATGGAATTTCCAAAATCGCCCGTTGTTTGTCATGGTTCATCTGCACCCCTTGTCGATCAACCACAAAGCCTAGGAATTTTCCACTTGTCACTCCAAAAACACACTTCAATGGGTTCATCTTCAATTTATACTTCCTGCAACGGGAAAACACCTTCCTCAAATCGCTCAGATGGGACTCCTCCTTCCTCGATTTGATGACCAAGTCTGTGACACCCCGCCTAATTAAATACGGGGTGATCAGTCATTTATTGAATTATAACCAAGGTGAACGGTTGGTTCATTCTTAGCATCACTGTCGCAAAAATAACTTTTCCAATTAAACACCCTAAATAATTAAGCAAAGTGACAAAACCATTTTTAAGACATCAATTTCCAAATTTAATTTAAAACCAATATTTAAAACCTTTCATAATCCATAGTTTAAAGATTCCACAACAACTAGACTGGAAAAATAATCCAAGTAATATAAGCATTCAACTAAATAATTCCAACTTTAAAACTTCGAAGGAAAAACATCCTGACAGTAACAATCCCAAAGTATAAATACTGGAAATAAATAATCACAATCTCTGATAAAAACCAACTGAATAATGGAAAAGGGTGACACATGCCCAATTGGATAAAATAAAACTAGAAGCGGAATCAATAATGAGGTCGTCTAAGCAAGAGGCCTACAATTCCCACCTAAGCTGTAGCACGTCTCTTCCAAAGGATCTTATGCAAGACGCCCCTGTGGCTGGGCACCTGTAATATATACATATATATACAAGAGAGAAAAGAAAATAGGAAACTGGTCAGAGCCCGATTGTAAAAAAAGTTTAAAATTTAATTTAGCAAGTATTTAAAATGCCTACCGGCTAATGCAACAATCATATTAGTGCGGAACTCTCTTGAGAAACTCTCACCTCTCTTCTAATGTGCACACCTACTGCACTACTACTCCCAACAGTTTAACTTATCTTAAGTTACCCACACGATTTCATGCCGATAATTTCTAGTGTTAAGAGTTAATTTTTTTTATTTAAAAGCAAAGTCCTCACATAAGCCTCATTTAATTATGAAGTTTCTCAGTATTGCCTCAAACTTTTCAAACACTTATATCGACGTTGAAATAATTATTCATTGCTTGCCTACCTTTAGTCACAGTAGATAGTATTCAAATTTCAAGTTCATATATATATACATTAATCACTCATTTAATATATATATATATATATATATATATATATATATATATATATATATATATATATATATATATATATATATATACTATCGGCACCCCACATAAAATTTATGGTGCTGGCATACTCTGCTATCAAGTCCCCGTATCACTCGTACTAAGGGAAATACTAGTTCGGAATCACTCTCAAACTGTATTAACATAAAACACATACAAATTGAGGCGAAGCATAGTTCCAAGTCACTAAGAGGTCAGCACATACCCTCACGTCTCTTAGGACCGTCTGACTATAGATCCGATAGCATGTACCAAGGATTCCTATGTTCTAGGGTACAAGTCAATATCCCCCATAAAGGTCCCATCGAGATAAAATTGTCCCAGGACGATAACCTCAGTGATAGCAAGTAGCACGTGCATAATTTTTACACGTATATAGTTTATGCACAATCACAGTCATATATGTAAACTACTATTCCCAATTCAAATTTAGGTACGCCCACGACCCATACTTATAATATTTATTCTCATTGCACATTACTAGATTATCCCGTATAACGGTTTGTCTCTTTTATTCTTATTTATGAGATTATTCCAACTTACTACGTAACACTCGTGATTTCCTATCTCCCTAACTGTAATTTCAGTAGGTACTCATTTATTTTACAACGGAACTTCCTTACGAGTCTCACCCCTTAAACACATGTCCCCATTATTCCTTAAGTGTAAAACACCTCCATTAAATATTAATCTCGTCTTACATTAAGGGTTCCATTTTTATAAAGTCCTACTAGTCTTCTTTATCTCCCAAAATATTCTAACAATAATGTCCAAAAATTTCTATTCATTTAAGTTGGAACCACCTATTTAAAAAGGGGAATTTGAGTTTTCCAGGAGGGGTCGATCGATCGATGGCAGGTGCTCGATCGATCGATACGTCGATCGATCGATGTTCCTTGGTCGATTGATCGATCAAGCTGGTATGACGACACTGCATAATTTCCAGTTACGGGTTTCTTCTTCCAAAATCATCCAAACCAATATATTTGACTTCCAAACTCTCAACAATTTATACTATAAGTGTTATATTCTCAAATAAGTGGTATGCTACGTAAGACATGCGAATTTTCATCATGTATAACGAATTAAAAGGGGCACAATCCATAAAAATATCAAGAACCCTAATATTTTATTTGTTTAGTTTCTTCCCATTCTTTTCCCAGATTTCATACTCCTAATTTACTTCAATTTCGTTGTTCAACCTCTACATGTGTATTTGATTTCCAGAATATGTCCTTTACCTCTACAATATGCAAATTAGAGTCTCCCATACATGCTTTCTTTCATGAAAACTAGTCCTAATTAACCCTAGACTAACATCATTGAAACATTAACTGAATTAGAGAAAGAAAGATACTTGCTTGGGAATTCTTGGTTCAGATTAGTGGACAATGTTGGAGTGGTTGCGATCCTCGTTGCTCGATCTAAAGTTTGGCGGCGACGGCGATGCAAACGGTGGAGTTCTTGGCCTTGAACTCCTTGGAAAGCTTCTCATCTTCCCTTCCAATGGTCGTCTTAGGTTTTTGGTTGTTCTAACCGTAGAAGACAACTCCTATTATCTGATATATTCTTAGAAATTTCGTGGGTTTTCATGCCCAAAAATGTAAAATGTCTAAAACACCCTCCCGGGGTGTTAATTAGGCCTAGAAACGCTCCGAGACCCAAACTAAACCCCCGAGTACATTATTTTGACTATCTCGACCCTTCTGGACACATTGACTTACTCAAAATGACCATACGGGAGACTTATAATTTATTCACTTTTAATCACTGTTCTAAAAAACCCGCCTAGGCTTGAGGCTTGGGAGAAACGCCTCGCCTTAAGTTTTTCACGCCTTATTCTTGATAAAACCCTTAAGGCGCATTTTTTTTCTAAAAAGAACAATGCTTTAGTGAAATAATATCGTCTTTTAAAGATTTTTTTTACAAACCAGACCATTATCCAAAATAATCAAATAGTACTTTAATTTGTAAATATTCAGACATATTTTTATGATATGTACAATTTTAGTTTTTTAATAGTCTTGTTATGGTTAAAAAATATTAAAATATATTAAGAAGGCCTAAACGCCTTTTGACGCCTTTTTACGCCAAGGCCCGCCTAGGCTTCAAAGGCTTAAGGCTTGGCCACCACGCCTCGATCACGCCCCGCGTTTTTTAGAACCTTGCTTTTAATAGTTCGAATTTAATCCCGACACGATACAAGCGCGTCCCGATAAATTTCCAAAATTATCAAATTGGATTCTCATGATAATTTTACTAAATACAATTACACCTCTTACTTTACCCATAAAGTAATTTACAACACAATTCCAATAATTACTAACTGTCATCACCCTAGTAAGTATTTAAATGATTTTTCAGATTAATTTAAATTAACATTTCTAATTAAATTTAATAAATCCCCAAAATTAAAAGTCATAAAAATACGGGGTATTACATACTTCCCCCCTAATAACGGAATTTCATCCCGAAATTTGAAAAATAAGGTGTACCTGGTAAGAATAACTCTGGGTACTTCTCACGCATGTCTGCCTCACGCTCCCAAGTGGATTCCTCCACATTATGATGCTCCCACTGGACCCGTACAAGTGGGACTACTTTCGACCTCAATCTCCTTTCGCTATGTTCTATAATAGCCACTGGCCTCTCCTCGTAAGAGCTATCAGGATGTAAGTCAATCTCCTCAATCGCGATGTGGGTGTGAGCCATGTCATCCCAAAGGTATCGTCTCAATGACGAGATGTGGAATACATCGTGAATGCAGTGTAAATGCTCTGGCAGTCCCAATCTGTATGCTACCGGCCCAATCCTCTCGATAATGGGAAATGGTCCCACGTACCTCAGGGACAGTTTCCCTTTCTTCCCAAACCTCATCACTCCTTTCATAGGAGATACACGTAGCAATACTTGGTCCCCCACATTAAATTCTCGAAAGAACCGTTTTGCATCGGTGTAGCTTTTCTGCCTGTCCTGGGCTACCCGAATGTAGCTCCTGATAATCTCAATCCTAGCGGAGGTTTCCTGAATCACCTCTGGTCCGAGCAACTTGTTATCCCCCACCTCTAACCAACAAGTGGGAGAATGACAAGGCTCGCCATATAATGCCTCAAATGGATCCATGCCAATCGTGAACTGATAGGAGTTATTATAAGAAAATTCCACCAGTGGAAGATGTGGCTCCAAACCTCCCCCAAAATCAAGGACACACATACGTAGCATATCTTCCAACATCTGGTTGGTACGCTTGGTTTGTCCATCTGTCTGTGGGTGGTAAGCTGAACTCAACCTCAACTCTGTACCCATTGACTCTTGGAAACTCTCCCAGAAATGCGATACGAAAATCTTGTCTCTATCTAACACAATATCCAGGGGCACCCCATGTAGCCTAACAATCTCAGCAATGAATAACTGACCGTACTGTCCCGTGGTATAGTCTGTCCGTAGTGGCAGAAAATGAGCCACCTTGGTCAAACGGTCCACAATCACCCACATGGAGTCGTGGCCCCGTTGTGATGTAGGAAATCCAGTAATAAAATCTATGGAAATACTCTCCCACTTCCACGTGGGTATTTTCAATGGCTGAAGCAACCCCGACGATTTCTGGTGGTCCACCTTTACCATCTGGCAAGTAGAACACTTGGATACGAACTCAGCAATGTCCTTCTTCATCCCACTCCACCAGTATTGTCGTCTCATATCCTGGTACATCTTATCTCCCCCGGGATGCATCGCAAATCAGGACCCGTGAGACTGGGTCATTACTGCATGACATAAGTCTGCCCCTTCTGGGACCACCAATCTCCCATTAAACCTTAAACCTCCATCAGAACTAATTGAATAGGACTCAGCACCCTCGACTAAAAGTCGTATAATTTTCTCCTGGCAAAATGAGTCTGATGTCTGTGCCTGTATTACCCTCGTAATAATTTTGGGTGTTACCGTCATGACAGATATGAAGGAACGGGTTACCGCATCCTGGTGACCCAAATCTTTCCACTTTGCTTTCCAGACGTCTGCTACATCGTCTACCGGTCTATGGCTCAACGCATTAGCAGCCACGTTGGCCTTCCCCGGATGGTACTGTATATCGAACTGATAGTCCTTAACAAACTCTAACCACCTGTGCTGACGCATATTCAACTCTCGCTGAGTGAACAGGTACTGCAGTGACTTGTGGTCTGTGAACAAACGAATTTTTCCCCCCAATAAATAGTGTCTCCATATCCTCAAAGCAAAGATGACCGCTGCTAACTCTAGGTCGTGAGTGGGGTAATTCCTCTCGTGCGGCTTAAGCTTGCGGGAGGCAAAAGCTATAGCCTTCTCTTCCTGCTGAAGTACTCCCCTGAGTCCACGTAAGGAGGCGTCGGTGTAAACCAGATACTCCACACCCAGCTTGGGTAAAGCAAGGACTAGTGCCAAAGTCAGCTTGTCTTTCAGCTCATCGAAAGCCAATTGATAAGTATCGTCCCAAATATATGGTACCCCCTTGCGAGTCAGGTTCGTCAATGGACCCGCTATCTTGGAGAACCCTCGAATAAATCTCATGTAGTACCCGACTAACCTCAAGAAACTACGCACTTCTGTCGGTGTCATGGTTTGTCCCCACTCCCTCACTGCTGACACTTTACTCGGGTCAACCGCTATCCCCAGTTCAGAAACAACATGTCCCAAGAATTTCACTTCTCGTAACCAGAACCCGCACTTCTCGTACTTAGCATACAGTTGATGCTCTTGTAGAGTCTGAAGAACCTGCCTCAAGTGCTCAGCATGCTCTTCCTCTGTATGTGAATATATCAGGATATCGTCTATGAAGACGATGACAAACTGATCTAATAACTCTCTGAACACTCGGTTCATCAAGTCCATGAACACGGCTGGAGCATTTGTGAGTCCAAATGGCATCACTCTGAAATCATAAGACGCATATCTCGTCAAGAAAGCAGTCTTCAAAACATCTCCCTAATCCGTAGCTGATGGTATCCAAACCTCAAATCTATCTTCGAAAAGAAAGTTGCTCCCCTCCCCTCAGCTGGTCGAACAGATCATCGATTCGAGGCAACGGATATTTGTTCAGTATCGTGACCTTGTTCAGCTCCCTATAGTCCACACATAGCCTAAGTGATCCATCTCTCTTCTTTACAAACAAAATTGGAGCGCCCCACTGTGAGGTACTCCTACGAATGAAGCCCTGACTTAACAGCTGCTCTATCTGATCTCGTAATTCTCGCATTTTTATTGAAGCCATACAGTATGGAGCGCGTGCTATCGGTTGAGTATCCGATAACAAATCTATGATAAAATCTATCTCTCGACTCGGGGGTAGGCCTGTTATCTCCTGAAATACATCAGAATACTCACGAGCAACTGGGATCGAGTCTAAGGGAATCACGACCTCCTTAGAGGTATCCTCCTCTATATAATATAAATGAGCAGTAGAGCCTCCCTCTGGGTGAGGCATCGCCACTACAAACATCTCCTGCCCTGGAATGGCAAAGACAATACTCCCATCGAAACAATCTATCATGGCTCTGTATGCTGCGAGCCACTCCATGCCAATGATAACGTCGTGCTCATGCATATCTAAGACTAACATGTTCGCTGGTAAGATTAAGCTACCAATCTCTACTCCCACACCCCGACATATAAAGTAAATTAACGATCCATTTCCCAGTGGTGAGTCTACGCATGTTACATTGCTCTCTGCAGTGGCTAATAACCCTAAGGCCTTTATAAAATGAGTAACTATAAAATAGTGTGTCGCTCCAGTATCAAATAAAACTCGACCCATAGTACCATGGATAGGAAACGTACCCTTGATCGCAGGTGGCGCCTGTGGAGCTGCTGCCTGGTGGACGTTATAGACACGTCCGTACTATAACTGCCCCTACTGCACTGGAGCTGCTGGAATAGTTGGTAGGGCTGGTGCCTAAGCTAGTGCTGGGAGGGCAGCTAGAAAAAGTGGCCTCTGTGTCTCATTACGGGCACCCTGCTACTGTGGGGCCCTATCTCCCTCTGGACAATCATGGCGCTTGTGGCCATTTTTACCACACCCGAAGCATTGGCCCTTGAAATTTCCTCCCCTTTGTCCCTGATGATTACGGCCCTGCTGGCCCTACTAAAAGCGCTGCTGACCTTGATGGCCTTGCTGCTGACCATGCGGCTGACGATATTGGCCCCGCTGGCCCTGCCTAAATCCCCCAACTCCCTGCCTAGAGTCATCTGATCAGAACCGCTTGGTAGGGTTCCCCTGATGGAAACTCTTCTCATGCTGACGAGTCTGCCCCTGGGATGTCGGTGCTCCATTAGTACCATTACCCCCTGTCCTGCCCTGCCGGCTGGACTCTCCTGCTCGTTTGCTTCCCTGCAGATGGAAGCGGTGATCTTGGCAGTGTAACAAAGCAGCGTTGAGTACGTCTGTGTAGGTACTCAGTGACAGATTGCCTATGAGGTGTTGAGGAATCCTCCAAGCCAACCCATCCACAAACAACAGTATCTTCTTTACCTCAGTGGCTGCCTCATTTGGCACTATAGTGAGAAGTCTTGTGAACTCCTCTTCATACTCAGCAACAGTCGAATTCTCCTGTTTCAAATTCAGTAACTTCAGCCTTATCTCAGTCTGCACGGCGGATGGAAAGTATTTGCTGTCAAATCGTGGCCAAAATGACTAAATAGTGATAATATCCCTCTCCTCCAAGGTGGTGGTGGATTCCCACCAATGCAAAGCGGCTCCCACTAGCTTGAAGGAAGCCAACAACTATTTTTGCACGTCCATGCACTCGTACATGCGCAGATGCCTCTGAATATCTTTCTTCTATTGGCTAGATATAATGATATCCGAACTACCCACAAACTCTAGGGGATGCGCCCTCTGAAAGGCATCCCTAACTCGCTCCCATGCATAAGGAAGCTGTGCTGGTACTGGCGCCACTGCCTGAACCTGGGGTGGAGCCTGTTTCACTATCGCTAATGCGGCATTCATCGCCTGAGCAACGATGGCGGCTACCTTTGTGGCATTCATCGTTCCCTGAGACGGAGTTGCTGGTTGCTCGGCCTGGGCACGCCTATCCTTGGGTGGGCATCTTGGAGGCATCTAAAACGTCAAGAAATTATATTAGTCTATAGTTATTATCAAATCTCAAATAGCTGAAGACGTAAGCGTAAAAGCAAGAATACAACAATCCGATGTCGGTGCTCCATTAGTACCATTACCCCCTGTCCTGCCCTGCCGGCTGTACTCTCCTGCTCATTTGCTTCCCTGCAGATGGAAGCGGTAATCTTGGCAGTGTAACAAAGCAGCGTTGAGTACGTCTGTGTAGGTACTCAGTGACAGATTGCCTATGAGGTGTTAAGGAATCCTCCAAGCCAACCCGTCCACAAACAACAGTATCTTCTTTACCTCAGTGGGTGCCTCATTTGGCACTATTGTGAGAAGTCTTATGAACTCCTCTTCATACTCAGCAACAGTCGAATTCTCCTGTTTCAAATTCAGTAACTTCAGCCTTATCTCAGTCTGCACGGCGGATGGAAAGTATTTGCTGTTAAATCGTGCCCAAAATGACTAAATAGTGATAATATCCCTCTCCTCCAAGGTGGTGGTGGATTCCCACCAATGCAAAGCAACTCCCACTAGCTTGAAGGAAGCCAACAACTATTTTTGCACGTCCGTGCACTCGTACATGCACAGATGCCTCTGAATATCTTTCTTCTATTGGCTAGATATAATGATATCCGAACTACCCGCAAACTCTAGGGGATGCGCCTTCTGAAAGGCATCCCTAACTCGCTCCCATGCATAAGGAAGCTGTGCTGGTACTGGCGCCACTGCCTGAACCTGGGGTGGAGCCTGTTTCACTATCGCTAATGCGACATTCATCGCCTGAGCAACGATGGCGGCTACCTTTCTGGCATTCATCTTTCCCTGAGACGGAGCTGCTGGTTACTCGGCCTGGGCACGCCTATCCTTGGGTGGGCATCTTGGAGGCATCTGAAACGTCAAGAAATTCTATTAGTCTACAGTTATTATCAAATCTCAAATAGCTGAAGACGTAAGCGTAAAAGCAAGAATACAACAATCCTAAAAATAGGGATCTATAGCAAGAACGCTAAGCTGAAAGCGAAGTAAGCCGTACAGATCCTAAAGGACACTAGAACCTGATGCCCTCATACCACCTGTGACACCCCGCCTAATTAAATACGGGGTGATCAGTCCTTTATTAAATTATAACCAAGGTGAACGGTTGGTTCATTCTTAGCATCACTGTCCCAAAAATAACTTTTCCAATTAAACACCCTAAATAATTAAGCTAAGTGACAAAACCATTTTCAAGACATCAATTTCCAAATTTAATTTAAAACCAATATTTAAAACCTTTCATAATCCATAGTTTAAAGATCCCACAACAACTAGACTGTAAAAATAATCCAAGTAATATAAGCATTCAACTAAATAATTCCAACTTTAAAACTTCGAAGGAAAAACATCCTGACAGTAACAATCCCAAACTATAAATACTAGAAATAAATAATCACAATCTCTGATAAAACCAACTGAATAATGGAAAAGGGCGACACATGCCCAACTGGATAAAATAAAACTAGAAGTGGAATCAATAATGAGGTCGTCTAAGCAAGAGGCCTGCAACTCCCACCTAAGCTGCATCACGTTTCTTCCAAAGGATCCTATGCAATATGCCCCTGTGGCTGGGCACCTGTAATATATACATATATATATATAAGAGAAAAGAAAATAGGAAATGGGTCAGAGCCCGATTGTAAAAACAGTTTAAAATTTAGTTTAGCAAGTATTTAAAATGCTTACCGGCTAATGTAACAATCATATTAGTGCGGCACTCTCTTGAGAAATTCTCACCTCTCTTCTAATGTGCACACCTACCGCACTACTACTCCCAAAAGTTTAGCTTATCTTAAGTTACCCACAAGATTTCATGCCTATAATTTCTAGTGTTAAGAGTTAATTTTTTTTATTTAAAAGCAAAGTTCTCACATAAGCCTCATTTAATTATAAAGTTTCTCAGTATTGCCTCAAACTTTTCAAACACTTATATCGACATTGAAATAATTATTCATTGCTTTCCTACCTTTAGTCACAGTAGATAGTATTAAAATTTCAAGTTCATATATATATACATTAATCACTCATTTAATATATATATATATACTATCGGCACCCCACATAAAATTTATGGTGCTGGCATACTCTGCTATCAAGTCCCCGTATCACTCGTACTAAGGGAAATACTAGCTCGGAATCACTCTCGAACTGTATTAACACAAAACACATACAAATTGAGGCGAAGCATAGTTCCAAGTCACTAAGAGGTCAGCACATACCCTCACGTCTCTTAGGACCGTCTGACTATCGATCCGATAGCCTGTACCAAGGATTCCTATGTTCTAGGGTACTAGTCAATATCCCCCATTAAGGTCCCATCGAGATAAGACTGTCCCAGCGCGGTAATCTCAGTGATAGCAAGTAGCGCGGACATGATTTTTACACGTATATAGTATATGCACAATCACAGTCATATATGTATACTACTATTCCCAATTCAAATTTAGGTACATCCACGACCCATACTTATAATATTTATTCTCATTGCACATTACTAGATTATCCCGTATAACGGTTTGTCTCTTTTATTCTTATTTATGGGATTATTCCAACTTACTACGTAACACTCGTGATTTCCTATCTCCCCAAGTGTAATTTCAGTAGGTACTCATTAATTTTACAACGTAATTTCCTTACGAGTCTCACCCCTTAAATACACGTCCCCATTATTCGTTAAGTGTAAAACACCTCCGTTAAATATTAATCTCGTCTTACATTAAGGGTTCGATTTTTATAAAGTCCTATTGGTCTTCTTTATCTCCCAAAATATTCTAACAATAATGTCCAAAAATTTATATTCATTTAAGTTGGAACCACCTATTTAAAAAGGGGAATTTGAGTTTTCCAGGAGGGGTCGATCGATCGATGGCAGGTGTTCAATCGATCAATGCTCCTTGGTCGATCGATCGATCAAGCAGGTATGACGAAACTGCAAAATTTTCAGTTACGAGTTTCTTCTTCCAAAATCATCCGGACCAATATATTTGACTTCCAAACTCTCAACAATTTATATTACAGGTGTTATATTCTAAAATAAGTGGTATTCTACGTAAGACATGCGAATTTTCATCATGTATAACGAATTAAAAGGGCACAATCCATAAAAATATCAAGAACCCTAATATTTTCTTTGTCTAGTTTCTTCCCATTATTTTCCCATATTTCATACTCTTAATTTACTTCAATTTCGTGGTTTAACCTCTACATGTGTATTTGATTTCCAGAATATGTCCTTTACCTCTACAACATGCAAATTAGAGTCTCCCATACATGCTTTCTTTCATGAAAACTAGTCATAATCAACCCTAGACTAACATCATTGAAGAATTAACTGAATTAGAGCAAGATAGATACTTGCCTGAGAATTCTTCGTTCAGATTAGTGGATAAGATTGGTGTGGTTGCGATCCTCGTTGCTCGATCTAAAGTTTGGCGGCGACGGTGATGCAAAGGGTGGAGTTCTTGGCCTTGAACTCCTTGGAAAGCTTCTCCTCTTCCCTTCCAATGGTCGTATTAGGTTTTTGGTTGTTCTAACCCTAGATGACAACTCCTATTATCTAATATATTCTTAGAAATTTCGTGGGTTTTCATGCCCAAAATTGTAAAATGTCTAAAACACCCTCCCGGGGTGTTAATTAGGTCTAGAAACGCCCCGAGATCCAAACTAAACCCCCGGGTACATTATTTTAACTATCTCAACCCTTACGGACACATTGACACACTCAAAATGACCATACGGATGACTTATAATTTATTCACTTTTAATAGTTCGAATTTAATCCCGACACGACACAAGCGCGTCCCGATAAATTTCCAAAATTATCAAATTGGATTCCCGTGATAATTTTACTGAATACAACTACACCTCTTACTTTACCCGTAAAGTAATTTACAACACAATTCCAATAATTACTATCTCTCATCACGCTAGTAAGTATTTAAATGATTTTTCGGATTAATATTAAATTAATATTTCTAATTAAATTTAATAAATCCCAAAAATTAAAAGTCATAAAAATACGGGTATTACAAAGTCATCTACATAAAATTCCACAAATTTGTGAATGAAATCATGAAAAACGGCCATCATTGTTCTTTGGTAAGTCACCCCAGCGTTCTTGAGTCTAAATGGCATCACCTTGTACATGAAGTTTCCCAATGGGGTTCTGAACGCTGTTTTCTCTGCATCCATGGGGTCCATCTTGATCTGGTTGTACCCTACATACCCATCCATGAAGTTATACATATCATGACCTACCATTGCATCTATCAGGCTATCGATGAAGGGTAGAGGGAACTCGTCTTTGGGGCAAGCTCTATTCAAATCTCTAAAGTCCACGCAGATCCTTATTTGGTTTTTATCTTTCTTCCCCACCGGGATAATACTGGATAGCCAGAGTGGGTGTTGTATCGGTGTGATGAACACTGCCATTAGTAAGCATTGAACCTCTTACTTGATCTTAAAATCTAGCTCAGGTTTGTACGTTCTTGTCGCTTATTTTACCGGAATGGATGAAGGCATTACGTTCAACTTGTGGCAGCTTACTTCCTTATTTAGCCCCTCCATCTCTGTGTATTTCCATGCAGAGACATCTATAAACTCTCGAATCAACTTAACCAAGGCCTCTCGTTTCTACTTACTGAGATCCTTTAAGATGAAGATGGGCCTTGGCTCTCCCCTTTCTTTGGCCAGATTCAACTGTTCTAGTTCTTGTGCCTGCAGTTTCGATCGATTCGTCATATACTCTAGTTCTTCAGTGACTTCCTCCACCAATTCCTGTATGCTGGAGTTGTCTATTACCATGCGTTGTCCCCGTTGATCCACCAAAAAGCATTCATATATCGGATCAACCTCATCATCAGTTTCCTCGGCTGCCTACTCACATCGTTACAATCGATACACTACCTTTCCTTCCTTAGTAATGACCTTCTTGCATTGTCTGCTGGTAGTGGTGACTGCCTTCCTCTTCTTCTCTCTAGAAGTCTCAGCCACTCTTTCTCTTGAGAACCGACTCAGCACGCTTTGCCATTGGACCTCATGCTCCATCGGATCCACCCTGGGCCTCATTCTGTCTTTGAGATGCTTTGGGGTCGAGGGACCACCTGGTGAGCTTCTTCGGCTATTTCCCTTGTACTACTCGTAACCTCCTTCTTCTACCCATTTAAGGGCCCCATCCTTTCTCTGATCGAGGGAACTCATGCGCCCTCCATTCTTCTTGTTAGTACCCGGACATCTTCCTCTAACTCTGTGTAAAATAATGCATCCACCAAGTGAGCCTCCTCAATAGCGAAGGGCCTCTTCGTAGCCCTAATGGTCACTTCTGTTCCCTTGATATTCGCTTTAGCACATTAGTGGTACGTTGAGGGGACTAGCCCTTGATTGTGCATCTATACTCTTCCTATCAGCAGATGGTAGTAAGTTGCACTCTCTATCACGTGGAACTTGACATGGGAACTCAAATTTCCCATTACAATCCTAACATTAACGTACCCAATGGATTTGGAAGATTGGTTATCATACCCCGAAATTACCAAAGGCATGGGGACTAACCTTTCTTTTGGAATATTGGCTGCGTGGATTGGCTGCGTGGAAAGAGTTAATTGGCATAATATTGATGGAGTCTCCCCCATCCATAAGAGTCCTTGCAAATCTAACTCCGTGACGCTAGCGGTCACATATAATGGCTTGTTACGAGGTAACCTTACAGCCCTATCTGCATCGCTGAAGGTTACTTCTGATAAAAACCTTCTCACCAGCCTGGCCATGGGTCCCTTCCATCTCAGCGAAGGTACCGTGTTCTTCCTCGTAATATCGAGTATTGCGTGGGTTATCTCCAACCTACTTTCCTTTGGTATCCCCACTTGGTCGAAGAACCAGGTGAACTTTGGGGACTTCGAAACTGCACAGTATTCTAGAACTGGGTCTACTTCCTCATCTTCAACACCGTATACATCCTCCATATCCTTGGCGCCTGCTTCATTATAAGCCAATACTACATTAGCTATTCTCCTTGTACAATCTTCCAGAGCCTCTTCGTACTCTTCTTGCTTTGTTATTGACTCTCTTTCTCCTCTCTCAGCCTCTTCATCATAAGCCACCATGAGATTGGCCCCATGTGCTGGCAGTGGGTTATTGTTGACGTTCTGTGAAGGGATTTGCAATGTCCCTGCCTTTAGGCCTGTAAATGGGTCGGATTCGGACCGGATCAGGCCAATCCAAATCCGAATCCGTTTATGTTAAACGGATTCGGATCCGATCCGATTATCCGATTATCCAAATCCGAATCCGATTATCCGAATCCGTTAAGAATCCGTTAATCCGATCCGTTTATCCGATCCGATCCGATTATAATATTATAAATAACTATTATAAATTTCAAAATACAATATATATTATAAATAACTATTATAATATATATTTCAAAAAATATATTTAAATAACTATTATAATATAAATTACAATTATAAATAAATGCAATATATATTAATATAGGACTATTATAAATAACTATTAAAATATATATTTAAAATATTAATAAATTTCTAAATACAATATATATATTAATTAAAAATATTATTTATATAGATATATATTAAACGGATCGGATTATTAACGGATCGGATCATATGAATCCAAATCCGCTCCATTTAATAAACGGGTAATCGGGTAATCGGATAATCGGGTAATCGGATTTCAAGGGGTGATCCAAATCCGTGTAAACGGATCGGATTCGGATTCGGATAAAATCCGATCCTTTGACAGGCCTACCTGCCTTCACGTACTTGTCGATGATTCTTCACAGTGTGAAACAATTCTCAGTTGGATGCTGGATCCTTCGATGAACCTGGCTGTACTTTGGATCTGCCTTTGTTATCGTATCGGGCTCCCCAACTGGAATGTCCTTTGGCTCATAGACCGTTCCCCCTTAGGCTATCGCGTTGTAACAACTGACAACCTCTTCCACTGTACAAGGCAATGGTGGTGGGTCATCCCTATCTCTTCTGAACTTCCTCTTATTGTCCTTCTTTGGTGCCTTGCCCCTATCTCCCCCTCGGTGTACCCTACCCGTGGGGGCTGAGACCTCCCCCCACGGGTTGCATCGGCTGCCTAAACATCATGGGCACCACCACCGGATTGGGCCTTACCACCAAGGAGATATTTCTCGCTGCTTTTAAGAACGTTGCAAAAGTCCCCTTATGCGTCTCATTGATAAGATGGCAGATGTACTTAGGAAGCAGCCCCTCAGCGCAGATCTGCAATAACTTAGATTCTTTGGCCTCTTCCCTCACGTCGAGGGATCTTTCCCTGAACCTTCGAACATAGGCCACCACTTCTTCCCCAGCTCTTTGCTTCTCCCTACCCAGTTGGGTCAAAGTAAACTCATATTCTTCCAGAAAGAACTTCTGGACAAACAATACGTGCATCTACTCCCATGTAGAAATGATGTTAGGAGCCAAATGGGAATACCAGGTATATGCTTTATCGGTTAAGGATTTGGAAAACTCCCTCAACCTAAGTTTCTTATTATTGTAATGCGCTCCCAATTGTTCAACAAAGCGCTTAATATGCTCCTTCGGGTTCCCACCTTTCCCTATGTATTTTTCAAAGATAGGAGGAATATAGTCCTTTGGATAAGGCTTATCGTTGTATTCCTGAGGATAAGGTGTTCGAAACTCATCATAAATCGAAGCTACATCGCCAGAAGATTGCGAGGAAGCCTTCATGAACTTCATCATCTCTTTCGAAATCTCTTTCATCATTTCCTCCATGGGTGATGCTACCGGGGCAACAACCAATGGGACCATGGGTTGAGTGCCCGTTGTAGCTGGAGCAGTCATTATAGTTGGGGCCATTGAAACTCCTGAGGTTCCCACGACTGGATTCACAATAGAGGGTATGCTTACTGTGACCGTTCCCGCTACACCTGCACCATGTGGAGCCGTTGGGACTGCCCCTGGTGTTACGAAGGCATTGGCTTCCAATCCTCCCAGCATTGTAGAAGCTATCGGAGTTTGCAAAAACTCATAAAACTTACTCATGAGGAGCGCAACTTGAGTGGATCCCAACCCTGCACTTGTGGAAGCTTGTGTCACCCCTGGAGCGCCTGTCATCGCCTGAATTGGAGGTACCTCTATTCGAGGAACCCCATCCCCTAGAGCCTTCAGTTCTCTCGTAGCTTGTTCTTTATTATATTGGACGTCATCAAAGTTGAGCCTTCGATTAGCATTATCTTGCGCCATACTCCCTACTTAGAAGAATGCCTCCTCAGCAGAGGCGCCAAATATAGGAGGGTACTTTAGATAAAATGGAGGCGTAACCCCTTTGAAGTATAGTAATGATAAGTTAATTAGCCAAAACCTTGGATTAGTGATGGAACATGTAAACACAAACATAATGAAGATAAGACTCAATTTAAACTGACAAATCTCTCGTGTAAAACTCAGAAAGTAGTAATGAACTTAGAAACTTAGCTAGAGGGAGAGAGAAGTAAGCACCCTAGATACACCTTGGCAGGCAGCCAAACACACTAACCACCCTCAATAATCTCTATCAAGTATTAAAAGCTTCTTAATGAATGACAACGGTGGGTGAGCAAACTCTCTGGATTGAAATAACTCTCTATAATGTATGTTCTCTCAAGCAATAACTTTTGAACTCTCAAAAAGATCATACTCTCCTTAGGGGTAGTTGGGGTCGTTAAATAGCCCCCACACCATCCCTGAGGCAACCCAGTCATTAAAGACTATGAAAGACATCCCTCATACTTTATGTCAAAACATTAAATGCCTGATGCACTAGTTGTCTCCACGTCATAAACATTAAATGCCAAGACATGCCTTTTACCTAACCACTGTGTGTCAGGGGGCTGTTATCATAGAGGTGGCTCACCAACTGCCTAATAGCCCTAAATACCACGGTGGTTTACTCAAGTGTAGGTCTGATATTATTTAGCTGGCTAGTGACATCACCTACAGTATATGTGACATTAAGTAGAGGGTTATTTAGTTCACAACTCAACGCCCGATGGAACTCCGAGTTGCTCCGCCCTAGGTTCCATGGTTAGGGTCCTTCGGTGTTTTACTAGGTGTATCTAAGATGGTCAGGACAAGCCCCAACGATGCCTTACTTCTCAATCCTCCAAACCAAGTCCCTCTAAATTTCCTGCGGTGTGGTCATTCGATTGAGCATGAAAGCTCTCCCAGGCCCTACCAAGCATGGTCTCTCGCGAGTACCGTTTGACCTCACACTAAAACTCCTTATTATTCTTGTTACATCATTACAACTGTTATAACTTACAGTCAATATAAACAAAGATACAATATGATTAACACAATAAGCTAAAGTATGAGTTGCCATGCCAAGCTACCTCGCTGAGTTGCCACGCTAAGTTACCACGCTGGAGCTGCCTCAGTTTCTTAATCCCAAACATTATTGCTAATGGGGAAATTATCCCTAATCTCGGGATTACCTTCAAGCCCCCTATACATTCCCTCTACAGAAAATGACTCTGAGAGGTGTCCTTATTGTGAGGGTGTTGGTCACACGTTTGATGAGTGTACCACAAATTCAAAGAAGTAATTAAATAATTCGATTTCTCATATTTCTACCCTAGTGATAGTGATTCGGAAAAAGAAGTCTTTTATGCTTCTAGGCGAGAGCTTCTCATCCGTGTGATTAGTTATGAGAGTGAGGGTGAAAAGAGTGAGGAGGAAGAAAAAGAATTGAATGAGTTGCAAGTTGCCTACAATAATTTGTATTTTGAATCTTTAAAGACAAAAAAGGCAAACTTGAAAATGAAAGCTGAATTGAAGAAACGTGCTTTAGATAATGATAATACTGATGCGTTGATTAAGGATCTTAGGGAACGTGAGGAGATGCAGAGAAATTAGGATATGTTGAGGGTGAGAGAAATAGTCTTCGAGGTGTGATGGAAGTTATGAAAAGGGAACTTTTTTAGTTTGAAGACTCCAAGCGTTTGCTTGAATCTTGGATAGGTGAACTTGAGGTGAAATTGAAAGATTCAAGTAAATTGAAATTTGATTTGGAGTTTAGGTCTGAAAAATTTGATAAGATTTTAGGCACCGTCGAGATAAAAAAGGATATGGGTGGTATTGGTCTTGAAAAATATGTTGCACCCATTCCCACACGTGTGAGAGAGCCTCCTAGGATTGTTAAGAAAGAGGCACCTAAGTTTTTTAGGAAAGATACCCCTAGGAACATCGTGAGAGAACCTCCTAGGATCTATAAGAGAGAGCCACCTAGGAAAATTCGGAGAGAGCAACCGAGAGATTTGAGGAGAGGGCCACCTTTAGGTAACACACACCGCCCGATTTACACTTGCACACATTGGCAAGGTCATCTTATGCTCTTTTGTTACAAGCTTTTAAATGGACCTAGGAAGGTTAATAAAAGAATAAATTTGATTCCCAACCCCCACGTGTCGTTACAAATCTATTTGGGTTAGAAAATCGGATTTCTAGGCATATGGTCTTTTTGTTCACAACTCTCATTTGCTTGCACGTGATTCACCCCATGTGAAATCTTTTGGTTGATTGTGTTGGATGTTTGTCATACACTAGTTATGCATCATGTTATATTCTTTATAGAGTTATGACTCACTTTGATGTAGCGCAACTTAGTTTATTTATTGCATTTGTGTGTTTCGCTATTGTTTTAGCACTGTTTTGGATCTATTTGCCCCTTACAGGTACTGTTTTCATGAAATTTTTGCACTGGACAAAACTGTATGATTTTCTGGGCATTCTAGAAAGTTTGGTTTTCTCATTCGAGCGAGATCTATAGGTCGTTTGAGCGACACTCTGTCTCGCGCAAAGTCGCATCTCGCGACATGCCGTTGTCGTTCAAGCGACAGAGCTAAGTCGTTTGAGCGACCTGTCTGGAAATTTTGTTTTTGCTTCCCTTCTGATTTCAGTACCCAGTGTTCATATGATTAGGTTTTTGGTACTGATGGGTTGCTTCTAGTCAGTTTATATGTAGTTATTCTTGGTATCCATGCTTAATTGATAACACTGCATTGCTCGTTTATCACATCTGCTTTCATTGTGGATTCTCTTGTATGATTACTATTTGCTAGCATAGGATGTTGCTCATATCGATATTATATGCCTACTGCTGGTTGTATCATTTTGTAGTTATATTTTTTCTGTTTGAAAATTTTGGAAAATCTAAAATGATTTTCTTTTTATAAAAATTTTGGAAAAGCACAAAAAGATTTTTGTATTTTGTTTACACCTTTTTGGATGAGCATTTAAGATAGTCGAGTCACAACTTCATTTCTATTTATCCATGTGACTGTTTGATAGTGATTTGAGACACTACATCATTGCATACATGTGCTTTACATTGTTTGGAGTCTTTGAGATGTGATTAGTGATATTTTTCTACATGTTTGGCTCCTTATCTCCTTTATTGCACACATGCACAGATTTATTTGATTATTTCACTTGTCTATCACATATTGGCTTGAGTGTTTCCATCTCAATTATGTCTATATAATAAACCTTATGCGATAAAACTTGACAAGTTTGGAATGGATATAAATCCCAGTTGGTGAGATAGTGTGGTATTTTATCAACGGTGAAGGGCTACGAAAAGTACTCATATATCCTTTGCGATTAAGCCGCCATTTAAATTGGATCTAAAAAATTGAGGAATTTTAATATCCGGGGTCCAAAAAGGTTAAAAGAGCCCGAAAAAATTTAAAGGCAATAAAAAGCAATATTTGCCAAATATGGGCCATTAGGTTTCACCATCAATTCTCCAATGTTTGAGAATTTAGATCACCTCTATTCAAAATATAAATCCGAGGGAGTTTGGTTGGAGAATTTAAACGAGTTTGCTCTTCCTTGAAAGTCCTGAAAAAGCATTAAATCATTTTGGACGTTATTGGTGTGAAAATCACTTTGAGCTTTGATTTTCTGATTTCATTGAGTCAATGTCTCATAATTCCATTTTTTTACACCTAAGGAAGATGTTGAGTTTATTCGTTAGGAGTATCCGATATTCATCGTGCACATATGTTATGTTTTTATGCATTTATTTTCCTTTCGAATTTGATCACACCCCTACATTTCAGCTATCATTGACTTGGTTGTTTTTGTGTTTGTTCATGGTGTGATTCTTTGTTGTGTATTTTGGGTGAAAAATTTTGAAAAATTCAAAAATAGAAAGTTTGTTACCTTGTGACATTCTCCATTTGTATTTATTTATGCTTCTCATATCTATTTATTTGGGGACATCATAAAAAGGGGGAGAAGAATTATGGGGGAGAATTATTTGGTGTTTGGTTGATTTATTAATGATTTGCTTAAGCTTAATTGATATTTGATTTGGGCATACCATTATATTTCAAACTGTTTCTTATCACGGGTATTTACTTTATCTCACATGTTGCTCAACTCATTCCCACTACTCCACTACGCAATATTGGTAAAATGACTTATTGGAGTTGTTTATATTTGCATAAATATTTGGGAATTTTTTAGAAAATATTTTTTGAAGTCTTGAATTATTTTATTATCAAAAGTAAAAAAATTCTAAGTGTAGAAGCGAATTGCCTCGGTCGACGAGCTCGTTCAAACGAGATCACACTGTCGTTCGAGTGAGATAAGCATCTTATGCAATGTCGTTCGAATGACATGTGTTCTTCGTTCGAGTGAGATGTCTATCTCGTTCGAGCGACGTCGCCGCCTCAATTTCATATAAATATTTGGGTGCATTCTACACGATTTCTGTTTTTTTCGCACAATTTTCTGCATTTTCACAGCCCGAAAAATAGACTTCATGTTTTAAGGTTTTATATCTTGTTTATTCACATAACCACTCCCATATATGTATGTGAATCGTTAAACCTTCAAGAGGGTCGTTTTTACTCATCTGAAGTAATTTGTGCAGAAGCTGTCTTCTTCTCTATTGCTGCCCACCTGGAGTTCTTGTAGGAGATTCCAGCCGACGACATCGGAACCGACACCTGAAGGTACTTCATATGTCATTCTTGTTTTCATTGTAATCCGTGTAAACCGTTACTTTACAAATTATAGTGAAAATAAAAGGTTTTGCCCCTTTAGGGATTTTTCCTCACTTGTGTGTTTTGTGTGTGTCAGAATGTTCTTGCATGATTATATCATCTTCAATCACACCTAGATGCATGTTTTAGGATTTAATTAAAAAACTGAGTTTAATTAAATAATCTCTTTATTTGAACGCACACACACTCTTTATTGATGCTCCCCAATCCATTAAAGCCCTTTCAAAGCTTACCCAATTGATGCTTGCCGTTACGTAAAGGGGCCTGTTGTGTGTCAATCTCACAGCCCTGTCAGCATCACTAAAAGTTACTTCGAATAAGAACTTTCTCACCAGCCTCGCCATGGGCCCCTACCATCTCAATGAGGGTACTTCATTCTTCCTTGCGATATCTAAAATCATTTGCGCTATCTCTAAACGACTTTCCTTCGGTATCCCCACTTGGTCGTAGAACCACGAGAACTTAGTCGACTATGAAACAGCTTGGTACTCTAAACTTGGGTGCACTTTTTCCCTGTAATACCCCGTGACTTTGGAACTGAGAAATTAGATTTTGGGAAAAATAAAATAAATTTAAATTGGAGAATTTTAAAATTTGGAAAGTGAGGTCCAAAAATTGAGGACGTTATAAAGTATTCCGGATAATAATTCTGAGTGTGCCATTGATCCCGGATAGGTCGAGATAGTCGAAATAACTGTCCTTGGGTTTTATTTCGATTTCGGAATATTTTTAAGTAAGTTTGACTCGAATATGAGTAAACGAGTCATTTAAAGTGTGTATTATCATTTAAAATTGGGATTTATGTTTTAAAGGCTAAAGCGGCTTATGAAATCAGCCAATCTCATTTGTGAGAAAGAGAGAAAACCCTATAGAGAGAGAGGGAAGAGGAAAAGGAAGAAAGAGAGAGGAGAAAGCTTGGAGATTTTCGGCCTGTACGTGATTTTGGGGATGATTCAACCTCTATAATTTCGAGGCAAGTGTTTAATATTGCTAAATATTTACTTTGTGTATTTCATTTCATAATTTGTGGATAAAAGAATTGAATTTTGGATATTATGTCAAAACCTAGCTTTTGGGTATTTTACCTTAAATCTGATGTTTATATATGGGATTGATGGCATTTAAGTTGATGAGATGAGATGTAGGTTTGGGTTTTGATGTGAGGAATATGATTGAGTTAAAGATTGAGGGTTGGATGATAATATTTGGTTGTTTGGAGAGTTTGGTTTTGTTCAATAATGGAAAAAGGGCCAAGATATCTGGTATGGCTGAGAAGAGTGCGCTTGCGTTCAAATACGGAAGCTATTTAATTAAACACAGTTTTTACCACTCAAGTCCTAACATGCATCTATATGTGATGAAATACTATGATGAAACATGCAAGAACACATATCTGAGGAAAAATCCCCCAAAGGGGAAAAACCTTTTATTTTCACAATAATTTTGTAAGAGTACGGCTTACACGGATTACAATGAAAATATATGACACAGAAAGACCCTCGGGTGTCGGTTCTGTTGTCGACGGCTGGAACAATCCCTTTCCAGTAGGGCAGCAGTGAAGTAGAGAGCGGCTTCCTCACAAATTACTCCAGATGAGTAAATGATCCTCTTGAAGGTTTAAAGATTCACACACATATATGGGAATTATTTTGTGAATCAAAAAAGTTTAGAAAACCTTAAAAAGTGAAGTCTTATTCTGGGTTGTTTTCGCAGAATTTTGAGATTGCAGAAAGACTTAAAAAACGTGTAGAAGGAGATCAAATATTTATACAAAAATCGAGGCGGTGGCTCGTTCGAACGAGATAGCCATGTCGCTCGAACAGAGGACAAAAGTCGTTCGAACGATATCGCGCGACATGCCTATCTCGAGCGAACGACTTTCAAAGTCGTTTGAGCGATCTCGTCGATCGAGGCAATTCGCTTCTACACTTAGAAAAATTCTATTTTTGATAAAAAATAAAACCAGAATTCAAAAATAATTTTCAAAAATATTTCCCAAATATTTATGTAAATATTTAAAGCTCCAACAAAACATATTACTGATAGAGCGTAGTGGAGTAGTGGGAATGAGCTGAGAAGCACGTTACATGTAGCATGATGCACGTAAAGAATGTGGATGCATTGAATTCGGATAAAGGCCGTCGAGGATGATCGTGTTGACGTGTCGAATGTAACGGTATCAGACATATGAACTGTGATCTAGGAGAACATAGAAATTTCCTAGAATCTACCCCCGACATTTATAAAATTATGTCCTTACAAATATCCCCCTATGTCTATGCCGGTACATACATAAAAAATTTGAATTATGCAATCAAATGACATACAAGATAATAGCCCCATTAAACCCTCAAACCGAGAATACTAAATGACATGTCTTCTAAAACTTCAGCTCTCCGGTACCTTTCAAAGCTTTTCTGATCAGGGTGTGTAATCAAATAATGAGCAATGATGTACCTACACACATGAGATAAAGAAAATACCCGTGACAAGCAACAGATTGAAATATAATGATATGCAAAAATTGATTATCAATTAAGCTTAAGAAAATCATTCATGCAGCAACCAAACACCAAAACAATTCTTCCCCATAATTCTTCTCCCCCTTTTTATGATGTCCCCAAATAGACAGATATGAGAAGCATAAATGAATGCATATGGAGAATGACACACGGGAATAAACTGCTATTTTTGTATTTTTCAAAAAATTTCACACATAGTATAAAACAAAGAATCACACCATGAAAGATCACAAAAACAACCAAGTCAATGATGGCGAAAATGAAAGGGTGTGATCAAATTCGATAGGAAAATCAATGCATACAAACATGACATATGTGCACGATGAATATCAGATACTCCTAACGAATGAACTCAAAGTCTTCCTTTGGTAAACAAAATGGTAATATAAGACACTGACTCAATCAAATCAACAAATCAAAGCTCAAAGTGATTTCCACACCAATAACGTCCAAAACTATTTCATGCATTTTCAGGACTTTTAAGGAAGTGCAAACCCGTTTATATTATCCAACCCAACTCCCTCAGATTTTAATTTTGAATAGAGGCTTTCTAAATTCTCAAACTTTGGAGAATTGACAGTGAAACCTAATGGCCCATATTTGGCATGAATTGCTTTTTATTGCCTTTAGATTTTTTCGGGGCTCTTTTATCCTCTTTGGACCTCGGATAAATAAAATTCCTCCATTTTTTAGGTCCTTTTGAACGGTGGCTTTTGCACAAAGAATAGATAAGAACCATTCGCAGCCCCTCCCCGTTCTTAAACAAATATTCAGTCTCACAAAAACGGTTTTTACATGCATTCCAATCTTGTCAAGTTTTATCGTATATTGTTAGTTGTATAGACAGAATTGAGATGGAAACACTCAATCCAACATGTGATAGACAAGTACAATAATCAAATAAAGCCGTGCATGTGAGCAATAAAGGAGATAGGAGTCAAACATGTAGAAAAAGATATCACGAATCACATCTCAAAGGCTCCAAGCAGTGTAAAGCACATGGATGAAATGATGTAGCGTCTCAAATCTCTATCAAACAGTCACATGAAAAGATGGAATGAAATTGTGACTTGGCTATCTTAAATGTTCATCCATAAAAGGTGCACAAAAAAAATACAAAAATCTTTTTGGGCTTTTCTAAAATTTTTATAAAAGAAAATCTTTTTTTGGATATTTCAAAAGAATAAATAAATATCTGTACAACAAAGCAATAATACATATAAAACAAACTAGCAATAGGAAGCATATGATATGAACATGAAAAAACATCCTATCCTAGATATAGACCAACCCCTCAGTCAACTGTGCAAATCCCCAAAGACTTCCTAAGACTCTCAAATCTAAGGGCATCTAAAGGTTTCGTGAAAATATCGGCTAACTGACGGTCGGTGGGAACAAAACTCAGGGATACGACTTTCTCCTCAACTAACTGTCGTATAAAGTGCTCACGTATCCTGATGTGCTTTGTGCGCGAATGCTGGACTGAATTACGTGATATGTGTATCGCACTCGTGTTATCACAGGAAATGGTCATGGTGTCCTGTGAAATCCCATAATCCTCCAATATTTGCTTCATCCACAAGAGTTACGTGCAACAACTCCCGGCGGCTATGTACTCAGCCTCCGTAGTGGACAAGGAGATGGAATTTTACTTCTTGCTCAGCCAGGAGACAAGAGCAGAACCAAAATAGAAACACCCACGAGAAGTGCTCCTACAACCATCTAAATCCCCGACCCAATCGGCATCTGAATAGGCGGACAAACGGTCATCAGTATCAAAGGAATACCAAATACCGTATGAGAGAGTCCCACTCACGTATTTCATAATACGTTTTAGAGCAAGTAAATATGACTCTTTTGGGGACGCCTGATACCGCGCACAGACTCCAACACTAAAGGCTATGTCGGGATGACTGGCAGTCAAGTAGAGAAGACTACCTATCATACTCCGATATAAGGTTTGCTCTACGTCCTTGCCTGAAGTGTCCTTACTAAGCTTGGTAGTGGTACTCATAAGTGTACGTGCATGATTAGCGGAGTCTAACCCAAATTTCTTCACTAGGTCTCTAGCATACTTGGATTGGGAGATGAACATCCCATCCTCTAGCTGACGAACTTGGAGACCAAGGAAGAAAGTAAGCTCACCAACCATGCTCATCTCAAACTCACTTTTCATCTCCTCTTCAAAGTGATGAGCATGTTGATAGCACGTGGATCCAAAGGCTATGTCGTCCACATAGACCTGGGCAACCAAAATTGCACCGTCATCTCTCCTGACGAACAACGTCATATCAACTCCCCCTCTTTTGAAGCCACGGGCTAAGAGGTAGGAAGTAAGCCTCTCGTACCAAGCACGGGGTGCTTGCTTCAAACCATACAAGGCTTTCCTCAGATAGTAGACGTGCTCCGGGTGCTGAGGGTCTTCAAACCCTTTTGGTTATTCCACGTAAACCTCCTCTTATAGAATGCCATTCAGAAAGGCACTCATGACATCCATATGATATAACTTGAAACGCAGATGACATGCGATGGTGAGTAGTAGACGGACGGACTCAAGCCTCGCAACAGGAGCAAATGTCTCCCCAAAGTCTACACCTTCTATCTGTGTGTAGCCTTGAGCGACAAACCTAGCTTTGTTTATGATTATGGTACCATTTTTATCCATTTTATTCTTAAAGATCCATCTGGTACCTATCACATTTGTCTCACTAGGTCGGGGACAAGTTCCCAGACATTATTCTTTTTAAACTGAAGCAACTCATCCTGCATAGCAGATATCCAGTGTTCATCCTTGAGTGCTTCTTTATGATTCTTGGGATCGACTTTGGACGTGTAGAAAAAATGGCTGACAACGTTCTCTAGCTGAGCGCGAGTCTTGACCCCTAGAGTGGGATCACCAACAATGGCAGAAGGGTCATGACTCTTGCAAACCCAAGAAGGTGTGTCCCTTAACACAGGAGTAGGGTCCACAGAGTGTGGGTGAGGTACAAGTAAATCACTGCTAGGAATATCCTCATCCTCACACTGAAGTTTAGAGTCAATAAATGCCGAAGGTTCGTCATCTTGCACGGTGACATTTATTGACTCCATAACCTTAGATCTCTTCAGGTTAAAAACCCGGTACGCTCTACTATTCGATGAATATCCCAGCAGTATTCCCTCATTACTTCGGGAGTCAAACTTTCCTAATTACTCTCTATCCCGTAGGATGTAGCACTTACTCCCCAAAACACAAAAATATGCAAGGTTGTGATTCTTGCCAGTCCACAACTCATAAGGAGTCTGAAGTGTGTGTGGACGCAGATAAACCCATTCATCGTGTGGCATGCAGTAGACACTGACTCCGCCCAAAATCTCCTAGAGACATTACGACCTAGAAGCATAGATCTAGCCATCTCCTAGATCGTTCTATTCTTTCTCTCAACAATCCCATTTTACTGAGGAGTCTTTACAGCAGAAAACTCATGTTTGATCCCAAGGCTATCACAATAAGAATCTACCTTAGCTTCCTTAAATTCAGTGACGTTGTCACTACGTATCCTGTTAATAGTGACTCCATGTTGATTTTGTAGGACACGTCACTTGGTCGTTAAAAACTCTACAGCATTGGATTTCTCTCTTAGAAAACCTACGATAGAATATCTAGAGAAATCATCCACCATCACGAGGATATACCTCTTACCACCCAGACTCTCGGTACGAGTGGGACCCATAAGATCCATGTGTATAAGCTCAAGAACACGAGAGGTGGTAATGGAATGCAACTTCATATGGGGACTACGAATTGTTTTCCCAACTGACAGGGTCCACAAACCGTTGAAGTTAGCCTTCCAAGAGATGGTAATCCACGTACTAGGTCCTTTTTAGCTAAGCGAGTTAGATCTCTAATATTTACGTGACCTAGACGTTGGTGCCACAGATCCATAGGAGTGATCGTGGAGCTGTTGCAGACAAGTGAGGATGTGGGCTCAGTCCCATAGCAGTTATCCTTTGTCCTCACCCCTTGCACTAAAAGTTTACCGGTTTGATTATAGACCTTACAAGCATCCCGGTCAAACTTTACGGCAAAGTCAGCGTCGCACAGCTGGCTAATGCTGAGAAGGTTTGCTTTCAAACCTTTGACGTACAAAACATTTTCTAGCTTAGGAAATCCAGGTAACTCGACAGTACCACGTCCTATAATGCTAGATTTGATCTCATCTCCAAAGGTGACTCTGCCATCCTGATAATCCTCAAGAGATGTAAAAAATGAGGCATCACCTGTCATATGTCTGGAGCACCCACTGTCAAAATACCACTGTGAGGTGTTATGTGCTTTGAGAGAGACATGAACAACAAAGGCCTTTTTATCTTTCATAGGTACCCAAGAAGTGGTGACCTTTTGTTTGTTGTTGTTTCTTTTAGCTGGAATGTGAGAAGCATTCACTGACGGCAAAGACATCCGTCAAAATTCCTCCATCAAACACTGAGACGTGGCAGCTAACAACTCAACACGCTCTCTCAGACTGGTAAAATCATCAGTATGCTAAGGTGGAGCAGCAGTACGTCGTGTCCGACCCATACTATAGCAAAACTCCCTGACGTGGCCTTTTTTTTTGCAATAAGTACAAAAGAACACAGTCAAAGGCGGACCTTGGTTTGCTTTTCTTGATCAAACTCTCCTTCGAGGTTTTTGGCGATGGCCATAAGGAGTCGTAGTAAACTCAGGAACTGGTCCGGGTGAAATTTGGGACGTGGAGGCACCATCATAACCTATTCCCTGCCTATCACCAAAACCTACAGCGGGGCCGAGAATCATCTTTTCCATTTTCCCATATCTGTCCTCGATTTGTACCTTGACTTCCCGTGCTCTCTCTAGATCATGAGTAAGCTGGGCAACAAGGACTTCAAGTTTCTTTTGGATCTCCATGAAGGAATGAAGCTCACTCGTAAGACTAGCCACTTGTTTACTCAAGCCCCCTCTCTCTTTCTCAAAACAACTATCTCTCTCTCTAAACAGACTTTCTTTCTCAACACAGGCAGACTCTCTCTCTCTCAGGGTGGTGCAGGTGGAGGACTCTCTCTCTCTCACTTTTCTTAAATCTTCCTCTAAGACGGTGATCTTAAGAACTAACGCTTTGTTACGCTTTTTAGTTTTAAATGACTCAGAATATAACTCAGCATAGGTGCGTTGAATATCACTCTCGCTCTCACTTGTGTCATCCTCCCCCTCACTCACATCGCTCTCACTGTCGAGGTGTCCCTGTGATGCATCATCCTCATCGTCGTGAGAAGAACTAGAAGTGCTCACATGACTAGCCATGAATGCGATGAAGTTACATTCATGCGGTGACTCGACTCCAGAATCCACTAACTCGACCTCACTGTCGTCACTAAGGGTAGCATTAAGGACAGCTTTGCCCTTCTCTCTGTTCAGCCTAGTAGCACACTCAAATGCTCTATGACCCCTACCGTCGCACTCAAAGCATCTCTCACTTTCTTTCTTAGGAGGATCTTTAAAGTCTTTTTCATTTTTCTTTTCAAACTTATTTTTCTCAAAATTCTTTTTATTTTTAAAATTACCATTTTTCTTGAATTTGAGAATCCTCTTGAAATTTTTTACAAAAAGAGTCAAATCATCTAAATCAAAATCACACTCAGAATCAGACGAATCTGTCTCTCTTTTTCTAGTTGACTCTCCCCTCTTTCTAACCAACCCCTCACTCTTTCTCTCTTGGGCATTAAGTGCAATTCCCTTATCTTTAGACCTAGCAGTTTTAGGGAACATATCAATTTCATATGTTTGCAAGTCTCCTACAAGTTCTTCCAATTTTAGCGTATTTAAATTACCCATAGAATTTAGCATAATGACTTAGGGATAAAACGATTAGGAAAAGGACGAAGAATCTTTTTGACAGCTCTAACATTAGGAATATGTTCACCAAGATTAAAGCTAGTATTAACAATGTCAGAAAGCCTAGCATAAAAATCATCAAAACATTCAGTCTCATGCATGGTGATGGTTTCAAATTGAGTTGTCAATTTTTTTCAATTTAGACTCTTTCACAGCATAAGTTCCTTCATGGGTGAGTTGTAAAACATCCCAAGCCTCTTTTGACGTGGTGCACATCATTATGCTTTTGAACTCATCAGGTGTGACAGACCCAGAAATAGCACTTAGACCCTTAGAATTGAATGAAGACCATTTAAATTCTTCTTCAGTCCAAGAAGTGACAGGTTTTAAATTGATCACATTTTCAACAGTGACGGAGGGAGGAGTCCACCCTCTTTCTATCAAAATCTAGACACATTCATCAATAGCTTTTAATGCAGATCTCATGCGGGCTTTCCAATATGCATAGGTTTTCTTATAAAAAAACTGGCATTTTATTATATAACTTCTCCATAATGAACACACTCGTTTTCAAAAATCAATTTTTCAGAAAATTGATATCTTAGAAAAATTTTGCGGAAAATTACATGGTAAAATTGTGTAACTGGCTCTTATACCAATTTGAGAAGAGTGCGCTTGCGTTTAAATAAGGAAGTTATTTAATTAAAGACAGTTTTTACCACTCAAGTCCTAACATGCATCTGTATGTGATTAGATACGATGATGAAACATGCACTACAAGAAAATGGACTTTTCTCGGCATTTATTTTGCGGCATTTTTTAAAAATGTCGGGAAAAAAATATTTGTCGGCATTTTTAATCAAGTGCTGAAAATTTAGGGGACTTTTATCTAGTGCTCTTAATATACGGGAATTATTATAAAATGCAGGGTAATTTATGTCATTTTTAGAAAAAAAAATAAAGAAAAAATAACGCCCGATATTTCGCCAATAATATTGGCGCCCTAGTGTTTTCTCTATCCCGCGCAATTTTTCACCCCAAAATTAATGCATCCCCTAATCGACCTACCAGATACCTCGGAACATATCAAATTGAAAACTCAAAGCCTTCAAGTGTTGTGCGATCTCTGCTCTTCTTCCAAAATATCAAATAGAAAAATATGAAGCTACTTTGTGTATAACGTTGAGGTAACAGCTCTTACCCTTTCTCCTCCTTTTTTGGTACGATCCAAGACAAAAAACTAATTATTGATTAAATTTATCACATGTTTTATTGCCTTGAAGGTGTCATTGTTGTTTCTTTACTTGATTTGTGTTTCTGATTATATTTGTTTATGTATTTTCGGCAGTGTTTTTATGTATGCTGGGTGAGTATGTTTGGAACATATAAATTTCTTTACACCATTGAAAAGGAAAGATTATTTCCTTTGCTTTACCAATTTATTTGTGCTTGAGTTACAAGTTGATTTTTTGTGTGTTTTTATTTTGTGAGATAATACCCAATTGTTTTCTTTAATGTCAATTTATTTTTTTAAGGCTGAGATTGTGTAGTGAAATTTTGTGTATAGGTCAACAGATATATATAAGATTTGTGCGATTCTGGAAATGGGAGTTTTTTTCTCAAGTTTAAAGGTATGTTATTTGTATTTGATAACTCCATTGTTGTCTGTTCATTCATCCATGTTCTTCCCTTTTCAAGCCACTTCTTGTTAAAGACTAAATTCAAGAATATTTTCTTATCCTTTTTTAGTGATTCTAAATGATATATTTCCTTGCGAGATAAGAGAAAAAAATGATAAGACATCAATAATGTGAGGGATCAAGTTTTAAAGAATGGTTCTCATGAGTTGGTTTAATAGATCAAGTCTACCAAATGGTTCTCATAGACTTCAACCATTAAAAAAAGCGCGTGGAGGAGATTCGTGAAATTTGACACAATTGTAAATTTGATGCGAAGAGGTACAAGTGAGACTTTAAAAATGTAGGATTCGAGTGCATTGAGAAATAAATTAATAATATAAAAATAAATTATATTGTTCCTTTATTTTTTGTAGATGATACATTGGTTTTTGTACAAATTAATAACTACCTTCATTTGTCTTCAACATAAGTATAATTGACCATAAAAAAGGATGGAAGATGTAAGTGATAATATAATTTGCCAAAAATATTTTTTTCCCAATACATAATTTCATCTATCGTAAAATCTAGACATGCGTCAAACTTTTCAAATGTCACTTGTATATGTCATTCTGAAACTCAAGTCCAGAAGATGTTGAAATGTCGAATCTCAAATCTCTCATTATATCGGGCCAACTCTCATCCTCTCTCCTTCTCAAAGTTCCATCCAATATAGAATATATACCCTCGTACAAAAAGGGTGTTGATCCGAAAAATATAACCAAGCTTGGTTGAGCTTTGAAAAATCAGGATTCTTGTAGACTACATGAAGAATCCGTTATTAAATTTAATTGAAAAAATTTGATTCGCGGTGGGCGCGAATCGGAGGATAATTGGTGGAGAATTACACCTGCTTCGGATTCACTTCCATTTCGATCCGTGCATCATAGTTTGACAACATTGATGGTCTTATTTAGGTGGTGACAATTTTTGATGTAATAATACATTTTCGCCAACCGTATTATAATATCGCAAGGTGATACGATTAATAAAAGATCTAATTTTAAATTCATTATTACAAAAACTTAGTATTCAAATCCAAACTAAACAACACAATAATGACATGAGTAACCCGGATTTCCACCCCTTATTTTAATATGAGTATCTTTTATACTTTTTTTTAATATAAGAGGGACAGAACCCCCAAGAGTAATATAACAAAACTAGGATGGAAAAGCCCCATCCCGCCGGCTCACAAGAGAGAGAAAATACATACACAATTGAAAGAACAAGGCTCAAGAAGAGCTAAAAAAACCCCAACTACTAAGAATTTATTTCTTTTTAACTCTGAGGGTAGGCATGCCGAGCTGGTCCAATCTGAGTAAACCATGTATTTCCTTGGGGAAGTTATGAATCTCATCGGAGATGATAGATTTCCTGCTGTAGCATCCAAAATTATCAAGAAGATCAGCTATCTTATTGCCTTCTTTGAAAATATGAGTAAAACTTACATTGTGGCCTCTGATGGTGTCCAAAACGTTTTGAAGAGTGATTTTGATAGACCAAGGGCAAGAAGTCTTTTGTTGCATAATCTCTACTAGCACTTTACAATCCGATTCAACTATGATGCCATACTGAAAGAGGTCCCTACATTCCCTTAAACCCACTAAGATCGCATACACTTGAGCTTCGATATTAGATTTTTCACCCAATAATCTAGCAAAACCTCGCAAGAATTGGCCATTAGCGTTTCTCATAACTCCTCCAATTCCAATATGTCCAAGATTCTGCTTGGCATACCCATTAACGTTTAATTTTAGCTCCATACCCCTAGGGGGAATCCAACAGACTTTGATGACTTCCTGAGTGGAAAGGCTCCTATTGAGAAAATTCCCCTCAATATTGTTATAATAGAGGGCTAACAAGAACTTTATGTGCGACACAACTCTATGAATAGATATTATGGTTCCCTCATACATGGCTTTATTCCTAGTAATCCACATTCCCCAAATGATAAAGGCATGTATAATGGTTTTAGGGGAGTCTTTAATAAGACTAGTCCACAAACTAATCAGTCTGCCCCTGATGGAAGTATTTATGGTATGGACAACATAAAGAAAATTAAAATGATACCAAACTTCCTTGTCCATATCACTCTTTCCGAATAGGTGATTCGAGTCTTCTTCCTTGTGTTCTTTGTAACAATCGCACATAGAAGGACCTCTGATCCCCAATTTTCTAATAGCTACATCAACTGGAAGTTTGTCTGTCAAAAGTCTCCAAAGGAGAATAGAGATTTTAATTGGAATACCTTTGTTTCAAATTAGAGAGTTAGTCCACGATCTCACCCTGTTTGTTCGAATGGATTGCCAAGTAGTTTTCATAGAGAATGTACCTGACTGCTCTTTGGTCTAAACTAAAGTGTGGTCCGATTCCATACCCAAGGTCTGCATAGATACTATTTTGTACACTGTTTGCTTGCTGAGGTATGATAATGGATAATTTGGAAATATTCCATTTCCCATTATCTTCCAACATCTCCTTAACTAAACAATTAACATGGCACCCTTCTAGAGCTAAAGGACCATCATCTATCCAATTATCCCAACTGAAATGAATATTTCCTTTGCCAATAAGCCACCGCGAGTGATATTCAGCTTCTTCTCTGCCCTTTATCATTCTTCTCTAAAGGGTAGACCCCCCTTTAGAATCCGTAAGCCAAGCGTGTTTCAATCTGCAATATTTTTTCAACATGTATTACTGTGGATGACCATCTTAAGAGGGTCGATAGCTGCTATGGAGTGGATTGGAATAGATTGAAGGACATGGTTGATCAAAATGAGTCTGGAACCCATTGAGAGGAATATACCTTGCCAACCAGCTAACTTAGATCTTATTTTTTGGAGTAAATTATCAAACAAAACACTTTTCTTTATTCCTGTGAAAATTGGACAACCCAAGTATAAGAAAGGGGCTTCTTTTACATCAACTTTCATTAAGTTTGAAATCCTTCTTCTTCTCCCTGTTTCAATGTATTTGGAGCAAAAAATAGAGCTTTTCCCATAATTGATCGGTTGGCCAGACATGGTTACATATTTGTTAACAATCGTCTGCAACTTCTTTATAGATGAGATATTTTTTGGAAGAAAACAAAATGATGTCGTCAACAAATGCTAAGTGAGAAATGATAGGGCAACCGATAGGACTTTTGAAAGATTTGAAGTCGGTCTCCCTTGAAATGACATCAAGATTCCTGGAAAGAAATTCAGTGGAAATAATGAAAAGGCTCGGGGAGAGAGGGTCCCCTTGCCTCAACCCCCTAGTAGATTTAAAGAAATCATTTGCCTCGCCATTAACCATCACCAAGAGCCAAACATTTGATATAAGCCCCCACATCATGTCAATAAAATCTTCATTAAATCCGAACCTTCTTAACACTTTGATAATGCAGAACCAATTCACTCTATCATATGCTTTGGACATGTCTAGTTTAATTGCAATATTACCTCCTTTATTTTTGGCATTCAACTTGGAGATCATTTCTTGAGTCAATAGCACATTATCCGTAATTTCCCTCCCTTTAACAAAACCACTTTGATTTTGAGAGATGATCCTAGGAAGTATAGTAGCCAATTTAGAAGCAAGAATCTTAGGGATGATTTTATTCGAAAAAATGCAATAGCGTATAGGCTGCATATCATTGTAATTAGACACATTCTCGGGTATGGGAATGAGGACAATCACTGTAGAGGTTATGATTTTAGGCAGCTCCAAGCCTAAAAAGAATCTTTCCACCATTTTTCGCACACCATTTTTGCCTTCAAAACTCTTCTTCAATCTTCATATGTTGATTAAGATTTGCCACTGCAACTGACATAATTGTTGTATTTACCATAGTAAGATTCTCTTCAAATTCAGTTTCAGCTTTTAAAATCACATCCTCTGCTTCAATAAGATTTTGGAAGATATTCCCAAAAGTCTCCTTGTTCCATCTAGAAAGAATTATCTTCAGCCTTTTAAGATTATTAGCCAACACATATATAGGTTTACCTCCAACACAGGGCTCCCAATTATTCTTGACTAACTCCAAGAAAGAAGGGTGTTTCATCCAGAAATTCTGGAAAACAAACCTTTTAGGAGCCTCATCCAACACTGTATTTAGGGAGACTAAGAGAATAGAATGGTTCGAATAGAATCACTACCACTTCGTTTGTTCCACTAAGTAAACTTTGACCCGTAGTAACCCAAGTCAACTAAGCCAGCATTCGCGACATGGTCTAAAAGATCATTAGCAAACACTAGATTAAAGTCATTGCCACCAACCTTTTCACTGGTTGTGGTTACAGTGTTAAAAGTCCTCTCCCACGACCCATGCTACATTAGTGGCTTCATCAGTTATATAATCCCACAGATAAATTCTCTTATTTCTAGTGCATTTTGCATAGATAATAGACGTTTTGTAATGTTTTTTCAAGCTTGGGTGATGCACTTGAATTGAGATACATTATTCCACTTTAGAAATGATAGAACAGTTAATTCCATGAGTGTAAAAGTACCAAATGAAATTTACTATATGTCTTTTTCCAAGTTTACGTCTCATGCTTGTTTTTGAACTTATATTGTGTGCCAAAAAGCATTTCTTTAGAGAACAGGTGCCAATGTTATTCCAGTTGCTTCAAATTGCATATAGCAGGCACGGTTTTAGTTATATATGTTGCCATGAAGTTGATCACTCTTAGATTAGGTTATGCTTAGATGTTCTGTTCCTTTCGTTTATAACTTTGTTCTCATAGACCATAGTTTTTGTTTACCCATTTCCATGTATTTATTGTGGAGATATTTTATTTCTTATGAAAGGGGGGAATTATATATGTTAGCATGTCAACTTCTCTCTCTCTCTCTCTCTCTCTCTCTCTCTCTCTCTTTTAGGAATTTGGCAGGTCTTAGTGTTGTGTATTTGCATCAAATCCAATTTGTTCAAAGGCATGATTTGGCCTAACACTCGCTCAGTCCAGTTTTTTACTTGGTATTGAATTGGGGAGAGACGAGTGATACCTTATATAAAGAATACAAAGTAAGAAGAATTAATTAGACTCGTTGGCTCGGTAAATTGGTGTTGTCTCCGCCGTTTCTATATCAAACGTAACGAGTCAAGTCTAATTGAGTCGATTTTACCAATATAGGCATGGATGATGGTTTTGGTTTAGTTGGTACCGAAACCAAGTCATCTCCTGGTGTATTTGACATGATTTTGGCCTAACACTCGATCAGTCTAGTTTTTTACCCGGTATCGAATTCGGGAGAGACGAGTGATACCTTATATAAAGAATAAAAAGTATAAAAAAATAATTAGACTCTTTGGCTAGGTAAATTGGTGCTGTCTCCGCCGTTTCTCTATCAAACGTGGCGAGTCAAGCCTAATTGAATGGAATTCAGCAATATAGGCATGGGTGACGGGTTTGGTTTAGTTGGTACCGAAAGTTAAAACCAAGCCATCTCGGGTGTATCTGTTCGGTTTCAATTTTTACTTTAAACCATGAGTTGAAATGAAATAATAAATTTGACATCAAATGTTTGTAATATGGTATGACAATTTAGATTTACCCGAACACTATCACCGCTCACTTCGATTTCAGCGTCCCCTCTGTGGAAATCTTGTCTGTTTTTCCTAATGATATTTTCAATCTGTTTCCATTGCTCACCATTTTTTAATTCATGTGGTAGTATAGGCTCAGCTTGCCTGGATCAGCTTACCTCTTTCTTTTGCCTTTTTGCAATATAGGATTAGATCTGTACACTTTATTCCTGTTCAGATGGCTTAGAGCATTTGAATTTCTGTTGAATGTTAAATCTGTGAACTAACATATAATTTTTGTTTTAATTGTATTAAAGTAAATGCATGAGTTACCACCATCAGATATTAATGTCCTACATCGGAATGCAATAAAGCATCGGGTAACAAAAAACAATGGTGTCTTAATGAGGGATATCACTAAGTTCAAGTCAAGCGGAGTGAATATCAATCATGTAAAAGTTAGCTAGAAAGAGTGAAAGAAATCTCAGGAAAGCATTGATATCAATCATGTAATAGTTTAGTTTAGGTATCATATAACCAAATGAATTAAAAAAAAGGTAGATTGTTTAATTAGGCGTAAAAAAGATGTTTTAGGATCTAGTTGAGTTCTCAAATGCATTTGCTTGAGCTTCATCTTGGTTGTGACCTGTAAGATATAAATTCTAAATGCTTCTCAAATCTATGTTAGATGCATTATAAACAGGATCATAATGCCTATAATGATATATCAAAATTTATCTTTCGCAACAGGACTAAAGTTGGAGATATGGACCTTATGGCTAATTATTGGGTTGGAAACTCTGGCTTTACTCATAGCATGCTCATCGTGATGTTTAGTAGGAAGAAGGCTCATCGTGAAAAGTGAGACCGACAAGTTATTACATATCCTTAAGAATATATCTAATTGTCTTTAAATGACTAACCATTCTTAAATTGAATTGTCACATTTGACAATTAGGAAAGGCAAAAAGAAGACAGAAAATGCAATTGTATGAGTTAGGAGCTAATTCAACATCTCCTACCAAATACACAAAAGTTCATAATCTAAAAAATTTAATAACACAACAATGATGTGTTACCTAAGCAAATGACTTTAAATAATCAGTAAACAAATATCCTGAACCATGGTAATTTTGTGTAGTTCAGCAAGGACCTTGATTTCTATGGATAAAGTACTTTGAGTTGAGTATGACCCACTTAGTCTGCAGGTATCCCAACTTTTTTTCATTACAGTTGTAGTATGCAGTTGCACTGCTAAGGAGTCGCCACTATTAAATCGGCATGTTATTATTGAATCTGTTCTTAGATTATGGAAATATCTTTCTCGGTGATACTTATTATCATAATTGTTTATAAGTCCCTGCACTCATGAAATGTAACTCTTGGTGATTGTTGCAGATCAAGTAGCTTTCGAAAGTAGCATTCCTTTGTCTCCGCAATGGGTTTATGCTAAACTGAGTCTAAGACGGTGAGTACTGTCATTTTTGGGCCATAAATTGTTCGTTTGCAATTCAAATATAACATATTGAATTTTGTTTATACTCCAATCTTCTATAGAGACAGCTTGTCTTTTCTGTTTAGCTTCTATTTTTTGGTAGCTATTTTTTATTTTTATTTTTATTTCTATTTTTATGTTAGTTTCACTGACCAGATCACTGCATATATATTCAATTGATGTTTGGATAACAATAATGGCTTGTTGTCTTTTTTCAAACTGTGTTACTTATGGGCCACTTATATGTTCCTTTTTATTTTTTTGTAAAGATCTCTTAAAAAAACACAAATAGTTATGCTTAGCACAAAAAATGTGTTCCTTGGCCTATATTTCCTTCTCAAGTACATTGGAAATGACCATTAGTGCTAAACTTCCTTATTTACATGCAGTGGTAAACTTGGAAATGATCATTTTTTTGTTTGCTTCATACCAAATGTGGTAATAGACTCTTCATCTTCTGCCGATATTGGGGGAAGACAAACGCCAAGCCTACAATTCCCTCGAACGAAAGATTGGTATGCTGCCTGACATGCCTGTTATGGCTCTCTTGTTCCTCCACTCTGATTTTTTGGGACTTGCATGTGTCATTTGTCAATCAATATCTTATAACTTCAAGTTTTCAGTAAGTTTTAGTGGACTTTATCACCCAACTAAGATCTTGTTTTAATAGTTTATATGCTGAAATTAACGACCTGTGTACATGCTGAAATTTGAAATTTAATGACGTGCTGAAATTTGATACATGCTGAAAGATGGATTTCTAACTTGTAGTTTTATTTATTTGAATGTTTGATTGTGTTTGTGAAAGATAGATTTGTAACTTGTAGTTTTTCTTTTGTCCGGTTAAACTGATATAATTGACATACATAATATAGTTTATTTCTTTTAGTCTTTGAATTTCATGACCTGACTTTTAAATAGCTTGATTTCATAAGTTTTTATGCATATTGCAAACATGACATTTCCCAATTTTTCTATTGCAAACATGACTGAAATAATTCACTCGTTTGGTAGGATATGTTATTAAGCATCAAGGAATTCAGCAAGGTATATGTTAGAGGTCAGTCAAACTTGATGGTGCATTCGCCCCAAAACCATCATCACAAAGGGTCGATTCGTCTTCACTCAGTCAGGGACAAAGAGTCATAGTTCAAGATGTAAAAGGCTCGACCAGTCCAGTTCGAGTTTAAAGGTATTCCATACATCAATACCTACGACGGGAGGACCATTTGCTACCCTGAACCTTAGATTATTGTCTAGAAATCAAGTCATACCTCAACCTCATATGTCGTTGGTTAATGAGATGGGGCAATTCATTATGGAGCCAGCAGCTATTTTGGAGCATCGTCCAATATGACGTGGTAATGTTGCAGTCCCACATGTCAAGGTACAATGGTTTGGTACTTCGCGAGCTGATGCCACTTGGGAAGACTACACATAATTGATCCATCGATTTCCAGAATTTGATCTTTGAGGACAAGGATTTGAAAATGGAGGGGGTAATGTCATCACAGTTGTGTTAATGCTTCCGTGTCAATATGTTGTCATTTTATATTTTGAGTTGTTTGCTGGTTTTAATTAAAGATGTCAATAAGAAGTCAATTGTAACTGAAAGTCGAGTCGTCAAGATTTAGCTGTTGGTTAGTTATTATTAGTTTGCTTTTGTCATTTATTTGCATCTTTGCATATATAATAGACTTTATTGTTGCATATTCAACCTTTGCAACATAATGGATTTGCGGATCATGATGAGTACATATAGAATAAATAGAATCCAGTTGTTTTGGTAAAAACAGGTGCGAAAAATAGTGAAAATGTTGCTGATTTTTTTTTGGGTAATATTATTTATAATTATTTTTTTTCTTTGATCTAAAAATTTGGCATGGTTCAAAACTATGCCAAAAGTGTGGCAGAAATATCAAATTCTGGCACAGTTTAAAAATGTGCCAGAAGTGTTCTGGTTTGGCCAAATCTGGCACACTTTTAAACCGTGCCAGAAAAAATGGCCATTTTGGAAGACTTGATTCTGGCACAGTTCAAAATCGTACTAGATTTGATCTGACACAGTTTTAAAATGTGTCAGATAGCTGTTTTTGGTGTAGTGTTCACGCTCTTCTAATATTGAACTGGAAGCATTATCACTTAGCTATTCCTTTTCTCTTTCCTTTACATGTATTTATTCTATTTCCAGGTTCATACCAGAACACTCAAGGAACTCAAAGTGAGGAGGATCCCAATAATACAACTGTCAGTATTTTATATGATATAAACAACTGATTTTCTTTCCTTTTTTATTAAGAATTTAATGCTCACGACTCTACAAGTTTCATTGCAGATATTTGTTGGTGGCTTGGATGCTAATGTTACGGATGACCATCTGAGGCTAGTTTTCAGCGAGTACAGACAGTTAGTTCATGTGCAAATACCAGTAGGCAAACGATGTGGTTTTGCTCAATTTGCTGAGAGGTACGAATAACCATAATTACTTGGGAGTTATTAGAAAAAAGCATGCGTAACCCATTTGAACTCAATTAACCATTTCCATACCGTTAATCTTGATAAAAAATAACCATAACTGGTATAATAGTTTTATTTAAACAATACAGTATACTACATAGCAATAGAGATGTGATGATAATTATGGCCTCTCTCTCTCTCCCTCCCTCTCTCTCTCTCTCTCTCTCAGGCACACGAGAGAGTCATGACTTTTGTTAGAGTGTCTTATTTAGGTGTGAAGTTTTAGTTTTCTTTGTATTTTAGTGTTCTGCATTTTATTAGGATTTACAACTCAATAAATATCGCGATTTTGTTTTTTTTGTAGTGGTTTACTGTTCTGTTGCATTGAGAGGGAATAATCCTAGGGGAAAGATTGAGCTAAGTTGCCATGATGCCTTCTTCTTGGGTAATTTCCAGTTCTGAGTTGATTTCTGTCAACTTTACTTCTTCTGTGTCTTGTTTCTCTCCTGGATCATACTCCCGTACTGCTACTAACCCCCTTTCCACTTCTTTAATTCCTTTCACTCCTTCTATAATTTCTCCATCTTCTGTTTATGTTTGCTCTTCTATGTTAGCATTTCCTTTACCCATTACTTCCCTTTCTTCTTGATAGTTTGTTCTTTGCGACTTAGCAGTTAAAGGTATTTCTAATTAATTATCTACTCTCGTATATTTAAGTTTATGTTGTAGGTCACTAAATATTAATGTTTGGGAGTAGAAATTTTCAATAGGATTCCCCACTACTCCAACTCTCAAAACATTTTTTGCACTCATCTCTTTCTAATTATGAGTATCAATTGTGTATGATGAGATAATAATTATTATTGGGACATTTTTTCAATTTTATGAATTTATGGTATCTTGTATCTCATGAATCTATTATATCATACGCATGACAAGAGGTCCCCATAGAGTTCAAGACCATGCGTACGGTTTGTTGCAATTTTAGGCAACACAAGATGCTAAAGTGAGGTAACCAAATGCTTACCTCTCTTTATTATCTGAAGTTTTTTTAGTATTGTGTGATGCTACCAAACTCACCGAATACGAGGCTTTTGAAAATGTGGAAATAATTACTCTTCGATATGTAGTTAATTCCCTTTTATGCAACAAAGACTTAGCTATACTACTTAGTGGTCATTACAACACAATAACAATGAATAAATGTTTTGAACATCCTTGTTACTGATATGGCTATAAAACTACCTCAAGGACCCAAAATGTTCAGCTACTCAAAGAATACCACATACTTTCGGAATAAAGTCATGCGAATGCTGCTCATAATGTGTTTTATAAAATATATTGATTGTGAATATTATCTTATGTTATCAAACTTATTTATGTAACGACTTACAAGTCATTGAATTTATGAAGATGGAGGTTGATCAAGGGAAAAAGGTTTCGTTAGTTGATGTTTACATCAAAACACACGAGAGGAGCGATGACTTAGCCATCGATAAGGATTCCGCTGAAGCAATGGTACAACAATATTATGCATGAATTATCATGTATGTATATATATATATATATATATATAGAGAGAGAGAGAGAGAGAGAGATATGTTCTAATATTAAATCATGCTATTAACAGGTTCCTCAATCCTCCAACTAGCAAACCATATCATCATATAAGTCTATTTTGCAACCCGAGCAACAATCAGAAGAAACCAACCAATTTCAACTTGTAGTGGTACCATAATCAAATCACCATTTAGCTCCATCTCAACAGGTAAGTAGATAACTACTTTTTAAAATCATAATTTAAGACTCCACGTTTTCATGATTGAAATAATTCATTTTTTGTAGATTGCAAATTCTCAACACTTGGCTGCCCCGAGACTGCTTCTCGTGTTAGTGAACAAACTAATGTTACTTCAATCTAGGTATGTTACTAATTTAAAGAATTTTAAAGGGAACAATATATCTGCGCTTCCTTGGGGAGTTTATGTATACTTGATATTCGGTTGCTGGTTTATTTGGTTGTATATAGTCTTAAAACTTTTGGGATGCTTAAAAATAAATAAAACTATGTCCATTTTTTTTCAGAAATACATGGTTGATGACATATTCATCTTTTTTGTAGAAACAACCATCAAAGAAGAAGTACAATCAAGCACGACAAAGAGTCTCAAATGATGCACTTCTCAAAATTGTAGACCTTATTACTTCTGGACTTCCAAACGTGGTTGTGGCACATGGATTCACTGTGAGCAAGGACCCCTTCAACAAAAGTAGGTGGTACGCCACTGGGTGAAGACTTTTGGGAAGTATATATTGAGAAAACATTTATAACAAATGAACCATTGCCTAGACCTTATGGAAACGAGTCCACAATTAGAGATGCATATCATTCAACCGTAGCGTGGCATATTGTTAATGTACTAATTTTTAATTTTATTTTTTTTAATTAAAATACTAAAGAATAAGTATCAATGACTAACGATTGACTTTTTTATTCGTAGGTCGAAGATGATGTTTGACTTTGATGGACAAGATTATATAAAATTTTGTTTCGCTTCATGTTTCCCTGTTTTTTCTTATTGGACATGTAATACATTTTATTTTGTAGATGGATATTTGTTCCAAGCCCAATTATGTTTATTTATGATGAATGTTATTGGTTTCAATTTAATGACGTTTTAATTTGATTATCGCCCTCTTAATTTAATGTTAGGGTAGTGTATTTGCACATAAATACAACACTTGTTATAAATAATTTTTTTAACACTTGTTCCCAGTCAATATTGCTAAATAATATTAACATTTTGTTTAATGCCACTACTATCATTCTCGGCATTTTTTTAGTGTCGCCAAAAGTGTGTTGAACATTATATAGGTGATGCAAAAGGTTATTCTCAACATTTTTTTAATGCCGCGAAAAGATTATAACCAGTATTAATATAAATGCCCCCAAAAGTTTTTTTGTAGCAATTTAAATAATGCTGCTAAAAAATGTTGCTAACTTTTTGCGGCATTTTTTAAAATGCCGTTGTTTTTTACCACATTGGCTATTACCGCACTTGTGGAAATGCTGCCAAAAGTGCCGCCAAAAGTGTTCCCGACATTTTTACTACTTTTCTCGGCATTTAATTTGTGCCGGGAAAAATTAATATTCCTGTAGTGATGCAAGAACACATATATGAGGAAAAATCCCCCAAAGGGGCAAAACCTTTTATTTTCACAATAATTTTGTAAGAGTACGGCTTACACAGATTACAATGAAAATATATGACACATAAATACCCTCGGGTGTTGGTTTTGTTGTCGGCGGCTGGAACAATCCCTCTCGAGTAGGGCAGCAGTGAAGAAGAGAGCGGCTTCCTCACAAATTACTCCAGATGAGTAAATGATCCTCTTGAAGGTTTAAAGATTCACACACATATATGGGAATGATTTTGTGAATAAAAAAGGTTTAGAAAACCTTAAAAAGTGAAGTCTTATTCTGGGATGTTTTTGCAGAATTTTGAGATTGCAGAAAGACTTAAAAAACATGTATAAGGAGATCAGATATTTATACAAAAATTGAGGTGGTGGCTCGTTAGAACGAGATAGCCATGTCGCTTGAATGAAGGAAAAAAGTTATTTGAATGATATCGCACGCCATTCCTATCTCGCGCGAACGACTTTCAAAGTCATTTGAGCGATCTCCTCGATCGAGGCAATTCGCTTCTACACTTAGAAAAATTCTGTTTTTAATAAAAAATAAAACCAGACTTCAAAAATAATTTTCAAAAATATTTCCCAAATAATTATGTAAATATTTAAAGATCCAACAAAATATATTACTGATAGAGCGTAGTGGAGTAGTGGGAATGAGCTGAGTAGCACGTTGCATGTAGCATGATGCACGTAAAGAATATGCATGCATTGAATTCGGATAAAGGCCATCGAGGATGATCGTGTTGACGTGCCGAATGTAGCGGTATCAGATATATGAACTGTGATATAGGAGAAAATACAAATTTCCTAGAATCTACCTCGGACATTTATAAAATTATGTCCTTATAAATCTCCCCATATGTCTATGCCGGTACATACATAAAAAATCCGAATTATGCAATCAAATGACATACAAGATAATATCTCCATTAAACCCTCAAACTGAGAATACTAAATGACATGTCTTCCAAAACTTCAGCTCTCCGGTACCTTTCAAAGCTTTTCTCATCAGGGTGTGTAATCAAATAATGAGCAATGATGTACCTACACAGATGAGATAAAGCAAATACCCGTGACAAGCAACATATTGAAATATAATGATATGCAAAAATTGATGATCAATTAAGCTTAAGCAAATCATTCATGCAGCAACCAAACACCAAAACAATTCTCCCCCATAATTCTTCTCCCCCTTTTTATGATGTCCCTAAATAGACAGATATGAGAAGCAGAAATGAATGCATATGGAGAATGACACACGAGAATAAACTGTTATTTTTGTATTTTTCAAAAATTTTCACACATAGTATAAAACAAAGAATCACAACATGAAAGATCACAAAAACAACTAAGTCAATGATGGCGAAAATGAAAGGGTGTGATCAAATTCTATAGGAAAATCAATGCATACAAACATGACATATGTGCACGATGAATATCGGATACTCCTAACGAATGAACTCAAAGGTGTTAATATCTATACCGTGTGTGATGGTTTGATTATATGATGTGGTCATATGGATGTATATATATATAGTGTGTGAATTATATATAAACTTATGGTGTGAAGAATACCCGGCACATGCTATCATGGGAAGTTGCACGATGAGGGTGAGCCCCTGGCTTAAGGAGCAGGGTGTGGATATTCCCCAGGTCATAGTCATCTATTTTTATTTGTGTGATTTTATATTTTTGGGAGTGAGAATTCTTGGGTATGAGTCGTTCTCACTTGTCGGTTAGGAACTGTGACCGATTCCCATACGTTATGATTGATTTTGTCTCCATGGCGGTGTGATAATAGTCCAACAGGTGGTGACCACGGGAGAAAGTGAGTAATTCCTGAAAGATGATAGCATGGTGCAGTATTTTGGTATCCTATAATCGTTTATGTTATGTGTATTGAAAAGTGTACATTATGTGTGTTATGTATACGTGGTTATAGGAATGAATGATTGCTTATATATATTTAGAGTAAATATCTATTTGTATATCCTATAGGTGAAGAGGATATGGAGTTTCTATGACGTACAACTTGGGTGATTTGGTGTACTAGTTTATTAGGGTCTAAAGATCGTACTTAGAGACAATTGCGGTTATATCGACCTCAAGGAGATTATATAGAATTCTATTTATGTTCTTAGATATAATACTCATTATTTAAGTAGTTACAATAGTATGATATATGTAGATGACATGATGGATCCCTACGATCGACATTATCAAGGAGTAATGTATCGGGGGGGAGGGTTCCTTGTTTGGATTTCGTTTTGCGAGACCTCCCACGCACGAAACGTAGTGCAATGTTGAGAGTAGAGTGAAGTTTTTTCCTTTGTACTTGTATGTAAGTTGTTTAGAGAATAAACTGTTATATGGAATCTTACTGTTAATGTGGGACGTATTAAGGATTATAAATGGGTTTAAGTTAATAATTGGAACCACTTGAGCCTAGTAAGGCTTGTATATGTGTATATATATTTAGGTGTTATTAGAATGGAAAAGATTTTTGGGTCACATTAGGATGGCAGGTCATGCGGGTGTTGGCCGTGCCTATTGTAAGGTAGGTTGTCCTTATATGGGTGGGGTAACTTAATTAAGGTTCCAGGACATGCCTAGGTGCACGCTGTAGATGAGAGGTGAGTTTGGGGTTTCACGAGAGTGCGACTCCACTTTAATTATTAAATAGTGCATTTATATTTATTATGCACGGTTAACACATTTGCTAAACATTTTTACACCTCGGGCTCTGACCCGTTTATATTTCTCTTTTGCTATATATATACTATTTACTATAGGTGTCCCACCGCATTGATACCGGATGCTTTTCTATCCAGAGTCTTGGGAGCCGTAGCAGTTGCGGATTGTTGCGGGATTTAGATTGTAGTCACTTTCTTTTCCTTTAAAATTCTAGATATGATTCATGTTGTGTTTCGGGTTTATACCCAAGAGTTATATGTAGCGTTTTATATTTCTTCCGTATGGATGTTGTATTGTCTGTGACCCGACAGCATATTAGGGTATATTTTTTTTGTATGTACTTATGATGTATGGAGAGTATGTTCTTTCTTCATGTTGAGAATGTATATTATTTATTCGTGTTAATGGTCATTCTTATTGTTGGGTTGATATCCATTGCACGTTTTATTTAAATTTTGGCATCCGCTTTTAAAGTTTTGGGTAGTTAGCCTTATTTATTTTTGTTTCGTCAGTTGATGCTAAGAGTGATCCATTTGAGATTCCTATTTTATTTTAGTATAGGGCTGGCCACCCATTATTATTTAAAGCGGGGTGTCATAGATGGTATTAGAGCTTCGGGTTCTAGTGTCTTTAGGATCTGTACGGGTTTTCTGCGTTCCTCCACAAGCGTTCTTGATGTAGAGCCCTAATATTAGGATTGTTGTGTTCACTATGCTTACCTTCTTCTACGAGGTGTACTCACTTGAACGACGTTCTGGCACAGTTGCTTTCATCTCAGACGTTGCTAAAAATAAGTCGTCCAGGAAGGGGCAAGATGAGAGATGCAATACCCATAACAGATTTTGGGTACGCTTTGACCGGAGGTATTTTCTTTCCGTGACTCGGGATGAGATAAGGAGAAGATTTCTAGCGGTGACTCGAGGTGATTTAATGGGGGTCGAGTAAGAAGGAGAATTGACTCGAATGTAGAATTCGGTGATCGATAAGGTAAGTGCTGAGGATAAGTGAATTGTGAAGTCCTGGGGAGGTTCAGATTGAAGAATTAGTTATTATTTGTTAGGAAACCTGGTGTTACTGACTTTTACCGATGAAAGGTATGTGACTTTGTCCCCTTTTCAGGAGTATCGTCTTCATTTAAGAAAGGAGTAAGAAATTTGGAGACTTGGGTTCATTAATTAGGACGGAAGGAGTTGTTAGGGGTCGCAATATCACCTTGTCCTTCACGATAGTTAGGAAGGATTTTCGATAGGAGGTTTATTTAAGGAAAATTAGGCATTAGAAAGAAGGGCTTGTCCTGGAAAGAGTAGAGGAACCCAGGGATGAAGTGAAATAATTGAATTATGGAAGTATAAGGTAGAATACCTTTCTTTGGGTTTAGGTCATGCTTTGTACGGTATTGGGAGCGTCGCATGTATGGTATAATAAGGAATTTTCCGCCATAACCATAGTGTTTACAGAACTTCCTTGGAGGAAGGAGCGAGTAAGTGTGTCTTTATATAGCGTCTTTTAGGATAATAGACCATCTCGCGATGAGCTAGTGGAGAGTTGTGCTATTTAATTCTGAAAGTGCGGACTGTTAAGATTTGTTGAATAATGGCTACAAGGCTATTGTTCTGTAGATAGGCTAGGGAAGGTGATTGTAGTATTCCAATTATGGAAGGAATTACCTTGTGGCAATGCTATAATATAAAGTAATTGTATAAATGAGAGGTTCAGAGTTTAGCAAATTCATTGTTGTGCGGAGAATTTGGCTCAGGGTTGTGCTAGTTTTGAGAACTAGGTATTGGTGAGAGTATTGTATTTGTTGGGGCCTTATGTCTTGTATATAAGGTGTTTGATTGGTCTGTCCAAATGCGTGGAATTATTTTATATTATATTATTATATAGGCCTTCGGGAAATATCTATAATTCGAAAATCTTTTATAAAACCTTAATCCTGGTTCATCTAATCTCAATCCCCGACATAGATACACAGTAGTGTATTGGGAGGGTTCCTTGTTTGGATTTCGCTTGCGAGACCTCCCCCGCACGAAAGTAGCAAAAGTCAGGAATTGAGAAGAGTTCAACCATTGGAAATTTCAAAATTTTTATATACTTAGTATGCTGCTATAGAATAATCTATTAAGGAGTTGTATTATAATTTTGAGGCTAGTGGAGTCGGGTTATGTTTTTGCGAGTGGAGCTCGGGTACAGGGTGTATGGGCTCCCTTGGTAGCTAGTTTGATTTTAAAGCTTAAATGATTCGATGTGAGAAGTAGGAGAGATAGGTGTAGTGATGTTGAGGGTAGATGTAAGAACTAGATGAGGTTCAGAGTCCTAGGCATAACTCAAATTTCGAGGATGAAATTTTTGTAAGGGGGGAAGTCTGTAATACCCCGTGACTTTGGGACTGAGAAATTAGATTTTGGGAAAAATAAAATATATTTAAATTGGAGAATTTTAAAATTTGGTAAGTGATGTCCAAAAATTGAGGACGTTATAAAGTATTCCGGATAATAATTTTGAGTGCACCATTGATCCCGGATAGGTCGAGATAGTCGAAATGACTGTCATTGGGTTTTTTTTCGGTTTCAAAATATTTTTAAGTAAGTTTGACTCGAATTGGAGTAAACGGGAAATTTAAAGTTTGTATTATCATTTAAAACTGGGATTTATGTTTTAAAGGCTTAAAATGCTTATGAAATCGGCCAATCTCATTTGTGAGAAAGAGAGAAAACCCTAGAGAGAGAAAGAGAAAAGGAAAAGGAAGAAAGAGAGAGGAGAAAGCTTGGAGCTTGGAGATTTACGGCCCGTACGTGATTTCGGGGATGATTCAACCTCTGTAATTTCGAGGCAATTGTTTAATCTTGCTAAATATTTCATTTGTGTATTTCATTTCGTAATTTGTGAATAAAAGAATTGGATTTTGGATATTATGTCAAAACCTAGCTTTTGGGTATTTTACCTTAAATTTGATGTTTATATACGGGATTGATGGCATTTAAGTTGATGAGATGAGATGTAGGTTTGGGTTTTGATGTGAGGAATATGATTGAGTTAAATATTGAGGGTTGGATGATAATATTTAGGTGTTTGGAGAGTTTAGTTTTGTTCAATAATGGAAAAAGGGCCAAGATATCTGGTATGGCCGGTCGACCGCGGCCAGGGGGACGGTCGATCGCGCCTCAAAGGAAAAGCCTACTGCTTTATTCGTAGGACAAAATTTAGAACCGAGGTCGATCGGGGGTCTGGGGCCGATTGACCGGTCCTCTGTTTTTAGCCCAAAATGGAAATTTTATTTAACCACCTTTTCTTTTGGGTTTAAAACTTAGTGACCTTCTTAGTGAATGTCTTATAGAGGGTTAGGTTATAGTATTAAGGGATTGGTTCCTTAGGATGATTAGGGGCATTAGGACCTATGTTAGAAACAGATTATGAGGGTATGATGCCTATTTTAGTAAGGAAATGATTGTGGGACTGAATGATAGGCGGATTATATTAATATGATGGTGGTGGGCTATCATGAAATAGTTTATAAATTGTAGAGATAGTCCCTTTTTACTAATGTGCATTTGAAGTCAAGTGGTCTTACGGTATAGGCTTTTGATGATTACCGGATAGAATTGTTATGTGTGTACTTCTAGCCGAGATAATTATTACCCATTTATGTGAAATTAATAATAAATATTCCAAGGTATGATGGGGTTATAAGAAATGATTTGGGATTGAGCTCGTAGATTACCGACTAATAGGTTGTGTTTATACTTGTAGCCAAAATGATTATCATACTGGTATGCAGTTATGATAATGGATATGTACGTTTGATGCTAAGGGTTCATAGGAGCAATTGAACCGTAGGCAGAATTGAGAACGATTGGACTGTGCTATCAACTAGCATAGGTTGAGATGTAATGTTCATCGGGATAGTTACTATATATCTAAGTGTGATTAATAATGGAGATTCCCGTACTTGATGTGATCATGGAATGAATCTAGGATGAAGCTTGAGGTTTGTAGACTATTAGTTAGGTGTATACCAATAGTCAGAATTATTACTCGATATATCGACGTGCTTTTGGATATAGATGGGATGTGTAGTGATTGTTACCTACATTAAACTTTGGGTTGATAATCTTAATGTTGGATATATTGGAAGACTATTCATATCATAGGGGTAATGGATGAATATGCTTCAAGTGAGGGATCATATTTATATAACGACTTAAGTTAATACGCTTGGAATGATGGCTAGTATATTGAGGATTATGTACACTTATAGCCGAGTTTATAAATTTCATACATACGAGCGAGAGATGGTATGTGTATATGTATATATATATATAGATATGTATATATGTGTGTACTTAAGGTGTGAATATCTATACCGTCTGTGATGGTTTAATTATATGATGTGATCATATGGATGTATATATTTATAGTGTGTGAATGATATATATACTTATGGTGTGAAGCATACCCAACACATGCTATCATGGTAAGTTGCGCGATGAGGGTGAGCCCCTGGCTTGAGGAGCAGGGTGTGAATATTCCCCAGGTCATAGTCATCCATTATTATTTGTGTGATTTTATATTTTTGGGGGTGAGAAGTCTTGGGTATGAGTCGTTCTCACTTGCCGATTAGGAACTATGCCCGATTCCCATACGTTATGATTGATTTTGTCGCCATGGCGGTGTGATAATGGTCCGATAGGTGGTGACCCCGGGAGAAAGTGAGTAATTTCTAAAAGATGATAGCATGGTGCAGTATTTTGGTATCCTATAACCGTTTATGTTATGTGTATTGCAAAGTGTACATTATGTGTGTTATGTATACGTGGTTATATGAATGAATGATTGCTTATATATATTTAGAGTAAATATCTATTTGTATATCCTATAGGTGAAGAGGATATGGAGTTTCTATGACGTATTAGGGTCGAAAGATCGTACATAGAGACAATTGCGGTTATATCGACCTCAAGGAGATTATATAGAATTCTATTTATGTTCTTAGATATAATACTCATTATTTAAGTAGTTACAGTAGTATGATATATGTAGATGACATGATGGATCCCTACGATCGACATTGTCAAGGAGTAATGTATCGGGGGGGAGGGTTCCTTGTTTGGATTTCGTTTTGCGAGACGCCCCACGCACGAAACGTAGTGCAATGTTGAGAGTAGAGTGAAGTTTTTTCCTTTGTACTTGTATGTAAGTTGTTTAGAGAATAAACTGTTATATTGAAGCTTAATGTTAATGTGGGACGTATTAAGAGTTATAAATGGGTTTAAGTTAATAATTGGAACCACTAGAGCCTAGTAAGGCTTATATGTGTGTATATATATTTAGGTGTGATTATAATGGAAAGGATTTTTGTCTCACATTAGGATGGCAAGTCATGTGGGTGTTGGTCGTGCCTATTGTAAGGTAGGTTGTCCTTATATGGGTGGGGTAACTTAATTAAGGTTCCAGGACACGCCTAGGTGCACGCTGTAGATGAGAGGTGAGTTTGGGGGTTTCACGAGAGTGCGACTCCACTATAATTATGAAATAGTGCATTTATATTTATTATGCACGTTTAACACACTTGCTAAACATTTTTACATCTCGGGCTCTGACCCGTTTATATTTCTCTTTTTCTATATATATATATATATATATATATATATATATATATATATATATATATATATATATATAATGTTTACTATAAGTGTCCCACCGCATGGATAGCAGATGCTTTTCTATCCAGAGTCTTGGGAGCCATAGCAGTTACGGAGTGTTGCGGGATTTAGATAATAGTCGCTTTCTATTCCTTTGAAATTCTAGATAGGATTCATATTGTGTTTCGGGTTTATACCCAAGAGTTTTATGTAGCGTTTTATATTTCTTTCGTATGAATGTTGTATTGTCGATGACCCGACAGCATATTCGGGTATTTTTTTTTTGTATATACTTATGATGTATGGAAAGTATGTTCTTTCTTCATATTGAGAATGTATATTCTTTATTCGTGTTAATGGTCATTCTTATTGTTGGGTTGATATCCATTGAATGTTTTATTTAAATTTTGGCATCCGCTTTTATAGTTTTGGGTAGTTAGCCTTCTTTATTTTTGTTTCGTCAGTTGATGCTAAGAGTGATCCATTTGAGATTCCTTTTTTATTTTAGTATAAGGCTGGCCACCCGTTATTATTTAAAGCGGGGTGTCACATTCCCCTTCCAGTTTGTATACCTCCTCTGCATCCCTCGCACTTACTTCATCGTAGGCTATAACCACATTGGTCATGCCCCTTGTACAATCTTCCAAAGCGTCTTCAAAGTCTTTCCATTGGAACTCCAGTTCCCTTGCTTCTCGTTCGGCCTCCTCATTATAGGCAACCACCATATTTGACTCATGTGGTGGGAGGGAGTTAACGTTTACACTCTTTTGAGGGATCTGCAAAGTTCCCGTCTTTATGTGTTTGCTGATGATTTTCCTCATCGCGAAACAGGTCTCCAATGGGTGACCCAACTTTCGATGAATCTGACAATACTTGGGATCAACTCTCTTTGTTGCATATGGCTCCACAATCGGAATGCCCTTTGGTTCGTACATTATTCCTCCTTGGACCATGGTGTTGTAGTAACTAACATCCTCTTTAAGGATGCAAGGCAATGCTAGTAGGTCTTCTCTATCTATTCCAAAAAATTTCTTGTTATCTTTTTTTAAATACTTTAGCTCCTTCACCTCCGTCAACGTATCCTACCTGTGGGGGTTGGCCACGTGTTGCAACGGGTTGGATCGACTGCCTGAACAACCAGAGTACTAAGACGGGGTTTAGCTGAACCACCAATGATATATTTCTTATTTCTTTTAGAAATGCTGCGAAAGTTCCATTCGCGTGTTTTATTAATGAGGTAATAGATATATTCCGAGAGTAAACCTTCAGTGCAAAGCTGCAACAGTTTGGACTCTTTGGCCTCCTCCCTCACATCGAGGGACCTCTCCCTGAATCTTCGCACATATGCCACCATATCTTCCCCTGATCGTTGCTTCTCCCTACCTAATATAGTCAACGTAGACTCATCTTCTTCCAGAAAGAACTTCTGGACAAATAACACGTGCATCTCTTCCCACGTCGAAACACTTTTTGGCTCTAAATGGGAGTAATAGGTATAGGCTTTATCGGTCAAGGATTTGGAGAACTCCCTCAACCTGAGCTTCTTGTTATTGTAATGCGCTCCTAAGTGTTCGATGAAGCGTTTAATATGCTCTTTCGGGTTTCCCCCTTCCCAGAGTATTTTTTAAAGATGGGAGGAACGTATTCCTTCGGGTAGGTCTCATCATTGTATTCTTGAGGATAGGGCATACGAAAATCATCATTCACCGATGCCACCTCGCCAGCTAATTGCGAGGATGCTGATATAATCTTTAGCATTTCTTTCTGCAACTCTTTCCTCATCTCTTCCAAAGTAGACGCTGGTGTTTTTTTAATCATTAGGGGAATGGCCAGAGGGACCACTGGTGGAACACTCGTTGAACCTGGAGTGGCCACCATAGGTGGAACGCTCGTCACACCTTGGGTTCCCACCGTTGGAACATGAGTGGGTGTTATGTTCGATGGGGCAGTGCTCGTTGTAACTGCACTTGGTGGGGCTATCAGAGCCACTATTGGCATTACGAAGGAACTGACATCAAATCCCCCCAACACCGTTGAAGTAACGGGGGTTTGTAGCTTAGTCATGAGGAGCGCCACATGAGATGGCCCCATACCAGCGCTCATGGAAGCTTGCGTTACCTCTGGGACACCCGTCGCCGTTTGAACTAGAGGTACATCCAACCGAGGGAACCCATCTTGAGGGACCCCATCCCTATATGCCTCAATATCTCTCGTAACTTACTATTCTTGGCTTTGAATAGCATCAAAGTCTATATCACGATTAACATTATCCTGAGCCATACTTCTACAAGAATACCTCCTCAGTAGAGTCGCCAAATGTAAGAGGACAGTCCCCTTATAACCTGGGAGTATCGTAATACTAGTTGAGGTGTAACCCCTATAAGTATGGTGATTAATGATAATCGAGAAACTCTTTAATGGAAACAAATAAACACATAATATTGTATTTGATCAACATATATATTGGACTCACAATACACTCGTGTATAACCCAAACAATAATAAAAGAAGCTTATAAACAACTTAGTCAGAGAGAGAGAGGAGTAAGCACCCTAGATACACCTTGGCAGGCAGCCAAACACACTAACCAACCCTCAAAGATCTCTAGTCATTTGTTAAAAGCTTCATAATACGTGATAATGGCGACTGAGTAAAAGCTCTATTTTTGCCATAACTTCTCTCTGACATCTTTTCTCTCTAATACCCTCTAGAATGAACTCTGAAAAACATCCCTCCCCTCAGAGGTGGTTGAGGCCCATAAATATCTCCCCCATACCTCTCCCGAGGTGCCTTAGTCTTTCACGGCTATGAAAGACATCCCTCATACTTTATGTCACAAAAATTAAATGTCTGATGGACTAGTCAGCTCCATGTCATAAACATTAAATGCCAAACATTCCTTTTGCCTAACCACTGTGCGTCAGAGGGTTGTCATCACAGAGGTGGCTCACCAATTGTCTGATAGTCCCAAATACCACGGTGGTTTACTCAAGTGCAGATTTGACGTTGCTTAGCTGGCTAGTGACATCACCTAAAGTAGATGTGACATTAAGTAGAGGGCGGTTTGGTTCACAACTCAACGCACGATGGAACTCAATGCTGCACCGCCTAAGATTCCACAATCAAAGGTCTTTCGGTGTTTTATCAGGCGTATCTAAGGTGGTCAGGACAAGCCCCAACGCGACCTCACTTCTCAATCCTCCAAACCAAGTCCCTCTGAAGTTCCCTACGGCGAGGTCTCCTGATGGAGCATGAAAGCTCTCCAAGGCCCTGCCAGGCCTGGTCTCTCGCGAGTACCGTTTGACCTCACACTGAATATCGTTATAATCGTTACATCATTGCAATTGTTATAGCTAATAGCCAATATAAAAAAGATACAAGATGACTAATTAAGATAACAAAGCTAAAGGGTGAGCCCTCTCGGCCAGTTACTTCGCTGAAAGATCTCCCTAGGCTGCCATGCTGAGCTGCCTCACTTACGCTACCACGCTGAGTTGCCTCACTTGAGTTGTCACGCTGAGCTGCCTCGCTTGGCTGCCTCGCTGCCTTATTCCCTTAAGTCTGTTGTATTAGCTGGGGGGATTATCTCTAATCTCGAGATTATCTTCAAGCCCCCTACACACATCATATTACCAATATGAAAAAATTTGTAAAAATCAGTAAAATATATATTAAAAAAAAAAGAAACATTATGATAAATCCTTAGATTCTTTAAAAATTAACGATAAGGAGAAGTTAAAAATAATTTTTCAATAAATTCAAGTGTGTTATAATTATTAAAATAGATACATGAACTACAGCAAAATAAAGTCTTAGTAACCCACAAATTTATTGGTTACTAACACTGTTATACTATTACAATCACTACTAGTAATTTATCGTTACTAAATTACGATATGTGTTAATAATGAGCTTTATCATGTCAAATAATGAATTGAAAATCAATTTTTATCATACACCTCACAAAATAGGATCGGGAGAATACGTTTTCTCCTTTCTGCCACATCTTTCCAAATCATGTTGCGAATACGTTTTCTCCTTTCTCCGAATGAGACTTCCGGCCATTTCCGGCGAGACCTCTTATTGAATCTTCATCGGAATCTTCTAGCGATTTCTGCCAGGATTTAAGAGGTCATCATCATCTTCATCTCCGGGTTAGTTTTTTTGCCTCTTTCTCATTCTTTGTCCGTTGATTTCCTTTGATTTGATGATCATATTTCATTTGATGATATTGCAGAATAATAAGAAGAAGGAGAAAGAACTGTCAGATTGGGAAGCAGATCTGAAAATGAGGGAAAGGGTTGGTTTTACTGTTTTATTACAGAGTACTTGGTGGTAAATATAATTTATAAATATATGTATGTTTTCATTATTGTAAATTAAGCAGTTAATTTCTACTGGAAGAATTACATATTGTCTATGATTTTCATATGTATTTATACAATCAAACCTATTTCATTGTCCTTTTTCATGACATTAAGCGTTGAGAAGATTTTGTTTCTAACGCTAATCTATGAAATAAATGGCCATAATTAAAATTTAAAAAAATCTGTAATTCAGCTGGTGTCCCATAGATGATAGAAATTGGTGTCCATTTTCCCAATCATTCATCATGATATAGCCAATGAGATACTAGTTTATGCTCAGAGTTTGCAGTATTTGGCTTTTGCAAGTTGGTTAGGTATGGACTCTCTCTCTCTCTCTTAAAATTTTTGGTCTCATATCTCTATAATTAAGATCACACAATCTATACGGTGAAACAATATCAACAATACAATTAAAATGATTTTGTTGGGAAATGCAACATTTTTATGTAAACCATTCAAAATAATTGGCGACTCTTCGGGCTTGAAGGCCATAAAAGGTATGGCCTCCTCCTCTCATTGGTTGCCATATGATTTTCAGTTGAGACAGGGAACATGATTCCATTCAGGTCAAGTGGTATTAGAGCGAGGTTTTCGCGTTCGTAGGGGAGTCATGGAGTGTGAGAGTGTTATGCAGCCCAATATTAATTTATAAACCATGTAAAATCGTGGACGATTCAGTGGGATTGAACATCAAAGTTTGGCCTCAACTCACTAGTTTCCATATGGTTTCCGTTTAGATGGCAGACTCGATCCCATTTACATAAAGTGTTATTAGGATGAGATCATGGGTTCAAGTTTCAAGGGGATTCATAGGCTTGGAAGAGTGTTGTCGGATGCAACACTTCTCCGTACACCAATCCTATTTACATCAGATTTATTCAATAAAAATATTTAAAAGTAAAGACATAAAAAGTTTCTTTAATATTTTAAAAAATGGTTAGCACAGTTAGGCATGAAATTTATCATGTTAACTGTTTGTAGTCTGACAACAAAAGGTATGGCGTTCTTTGTTGTTCGACTTCCACTCTTTGGATGTGTAACTTCCAATTTTGTTTAGAGATTGTTACTTTATTTTAATTTTTTTTATAATAAATCTATGCCAAGACTCGTGTTAATTTTTTCTAAAATCATCTCTCATATTAACAGGAAATCGTACTCCCAATATTGGAGGTTTTGGAGAATATGATGCGACATCTGTAAAATATTTCAATTAAACGCCTAATACACATCACTCTTTCCCCCTTAAAAGGAAGTCGACCTTGGACTTAAAGCAGGATGTCTGGTTGGAGTGGGATGATACGAACCATGAGAGTATCACAATGCACCTCCTCCACTGCAGTTGAGTCACGATTTGTCACAAGCACATACCACTTCTTTTTCTTGGAGAAGTTAACAGCGTGGTACCCAAATTGGCCTCAGTCAAGTTCTGTACGGGTTGGGTTGTTGCCTTAGCTGATGCAAGTGTGTTCGAGCTTCCCCGTCTAGTTCCTTCGGTGTTCAGATAGTCCTTTAGCTTGACGGTATACTCAACAACTGCCGGCCGTAAATTCGGTGACTGGTGCCCCGCTCCTCACTACCAGTATACCCAATTCGGACAGAACATTTGAATCTGCTCCATACTTGGTCACAGAAGTAAGTCCTTAGCGCAGGCCTTGAACTCTTGTTATTACATTTTATAAATTTATGTATGTTTTCATTATTGTAAATTACACAATTAATTTCTACTAGAAGAATTACATATTGTCTGTAATTTTTATGTGTATCTATACAGTCAAACCTATTCCATTGTCCTTTTGCAGGACATTTAGAGAAGATGGTGTTTCTAATGTTAATCTATGAGATAAATGTCCATGATTCTATTGATATATCATATAATTTTTTTCTTTCTACATGTTGTGACGTATTTTTAATTAAAATGATGTATTGAAAAAGTGATACATGTATGAGATAAATGTTTTCGTTCCACTTGCTGTGACGGAAATCTATGAGATAAATGGCCAATGATGTATGAGATAAAAGGAATTTCCATTTTCTTATTTATGTCATGTATTGAAAAAGTGATACGTGTATAGTTGTGTACAAATTGAAGTTTTATGTTCCTGTTTTTTCCCACAATTTAAATGTTTTTCCCTATTTTGGCGATTCAATAGTGTGATATGTATGGTAATTCTCTATGACTTATCAAATTCAGTTCATCTTATTAGATTTCAACTGATGAAAAAATTACGTACATGCTATCCTTCGATTGATTGTTTTTTTTTTTTAATTTCAACTACCGTTCTTTTTTTCCATCGGTAATTTTAGGCGACACCAACTCTAGCAGTTGCATATTCTATTTCTCTTCTTGTGAAGATACCATCTATGTGGTCGACTGGAATAAGTGTAGTTAAAACACCAATGGCCATCATAGCAAGGGCAGCTGGTGTGGTATGCAAATTGCCAAATGGAAATGAACAATTCTTAGATTTCCAAAATTGCCTCGTGTACTGAGATAAATTTCATATGTATTGAGATGAATTTTCTATTAATTTGGGCTATTAATTTTTATTGAGGTTATTGTCTGGATGTATATTAGTGTTGTTGTTGCGGACTATTTGTATTATTGTACTATTTTTTTTATACCTTAAACGGGTGGATAGTATTATAAATAAAGGACATTTTGTCCATTTTTTTTAAATTTAACTTATGCGTATTGAAATTAAATTGGATCGACAGTTATTTTGTTGCAATTATGTTAGCATTTTTTAATATTGTATGCCCTAGTGTGTGTGTATTATAATATATATATATTATTTTTAATTTTTTTTAATATTAGTAACAAACCTATACCGTTAATAAATGTGTTTACAAAAATTATGTTAGAAATGTGTTACGAAATTAGTAACACTTTATTAACAGTAGAAAAGTGTTAGCAACACATAATTTAGTAACACTTTAGTAACGGTAAAATAGTATTAGTAACACAGAATTTAGTAAAGGTAAAAAAGTATTAGTAATTTGCTTTCCCATGCCATTTTTCGAACGCTTTTTTAGTGTTAGTAATTATTTTAGTAACACTACAGTAGTGTTGCTAATTGACTGTTTTGGTGTAGTAAATATAGATACTAAGGGGTGCAAACCATAGCGTTCCAAACATTCGGCATTCCAAATAGGCCCAACCCAGAGGAATAAAATGTGTTGCTCGTTAGTTGATTATAAGGATAAGCCTCCATAATTATCCACGTGACACTAATTTTAACTTACTGAGAGATCCTCCGTTAACATAGGCAGTTGCCGAACCACGTAAATTTTATGTGTCGGGATATTATTTGCTCTTTAATTTCTTTGGTATTAGAATTTGTAATTGTGATTATTTACACGCACAATTGGTTGGACCGATCTTGACTGACAACTTAATTTTTCCCGGGGGGTGGGGTGGGGGGACGGGGGGGTTAACATCTCCGTTGAAACTGATCAATGGGTCGATGTTGGTATCCAGGGTCTTGATGCGATGGCCAAGCTTGTAAAGAACTGTTAGGTACAAGATTTCGAAAGAGCTTCTTTGAGATATCAGCACTCTTCTCATGTCAAAGTTCGCAACTCGCAAGGTGAGCACCAAGGCATCCTTATGAGATAGATTCACACCGACTAGATAGTCATCGATGAACACAATGGTACGATCGGTATCCAGATCTGGCCTATCCTTCTTGGCTAGGACCGACTTTGACAGGTCTATCTGGAATGATTATTGGATGATGGTTGCTATTCTCACCTTCTATCTAATCTTATTGCTCGTATGCTTAGCCGGGCAGTGTAGCTGTGGATGGCGTTGACCAATCCCACTGTCGAAAGATCCTCCTCTACTTTCTGAACCGTTTTGATCTTCATCTTTACTTTTGACTTTGCTGCGCTGATGTATTCCTTAAGATGCTTTGCCTGGACGAGTTCCTCCAGGTGCTTCTTGAACATTTTTCAATCCTCCATGAGATGTCCGTGGTCTTGATGATAGCTACACTTGAGGTTGACGTCCCTATCACTCGGTTCGTTGACCATCTTGGGACGTCTTCTGTAAAAAGGCTTATCTTTGATCTGATGGATGAGACTATAAATTGGCTCCTTGAAGATTGTATTCTCACTAGCCTGAGATCTGGGGTGACTTTTTGAGGTTTTGTTACTAGACCCTTTCTTGGTTGGAGAAGGTTGATTTCCCACTTTAGGGGCCTTCTTATGCTTGTTGTTCTTTTGATCGGCTGGGGAAATTTCATTGATGAGCTTATCCTCCACCTTGGCATATTTTTCAATTCGAGACACAAGTTCGTCCATTTAAGAGGCCGTCTTTTTGGTTAAAGACTGGTATAGGTCATCTGACAAATCCAAACCAAACTTGAGAAAAGAGATTTCATTGTAAGCGCCAGTTTCGTCCTATACCTCGAAGCATACCTCCTTATAGATTTTCCTTTTTTTCATGAGAGAGATCAATGAATTGACCTCCATGATTACTCTGCTGCTTTTGATAAATCGGGTCGTGAAATGCTCGGCCAACTCTTTAAAGCAGGAGATTAACCTAGGAAGCAACTTTTAAAACTACTGCAGGTCGATCTCACCTAGAGTCGATGGGAATACCCATCATATTAAATCATGTGATGGCTCCAAAGAGACATGATCTTCCAGAAGTGTCTAATATAATGGGCAAGATTTGTATTTCTGTCATACGTCTTGACTTTTTGCATAGAGAACTTCTTTGTGGATAAAAAAACTCTATCATTTTGATAAAGGGTGAAGTTGAATCATGCCCTAGATATTTTCTAGCCAGGCCTTTGGGGGTCCTAAAAAGTTTGGATTCATCCTTCCTTCCAACTCCCTCTGAATGAGTCCTCTTAATTCGTCGCTCTTTACCTGGTTTGGCTGCACCTTTGGAGGAGCTGGCATACTACTTTCGGCTGACTCTGTGGGATGGGGTTTATGGTGCCTACGGTTGATGGAATTCCTCCTAGTAGATCAATCACGTCACTGGTGGTGATTCACCGCATAAGGGCTTCTTGAATGAGAAGCCCTACTAGGTTGATTCTTTGGGGAACGGTCCATCTTCTATAATGGTACTGAGTACAAAAATATGATGTATGATCCTTCGATTACAGGGTTAGCTGAATCCTTAGATGAACGATCTCCTAATTATGGATATTCAGCCTTTCTTCATAGATACTGGCCTGATAAGAGACATTTTTCTCTTTGGTCGATCAATCAGCAGTGTGCGATATTTCTAATTAGGTCCGGATCTCCCAAGCGAGTGTCTTGTGGACGTTGAATGACGCTTTAGAGATGGAAATCGCACATGGGTGTGTTTCCTCTTTACGATGTGTATTTCAGAGTGAACGCGACTCCTTGCATGAGTAGGGTGAGACTGGTCTGCACTCATTATGAATTTCGGGCTTTTCTGGATTTATAGTGGTGATGACTTCGAGTTTCCCATAGACGACGTCAAATTATAGGGGATCTTCCCACAATGAAATCTAGATTTGTAAAATTTCCCCAAGATTATTTTGAATGTAGAAGAATAACAAAGGACTATGTATGTGGTTCGATCGGTAGGTCGACCTCCCCCAATGAAAGCTAGATTTATAGAATTATCCCAAGAATATTATGAATACAAAAGAAATAACAAGGCACTATGTAAGTGGTTCAACCGAAAGGTCGGCCTATGTCCATGGGGATAAGGGGGAAGAGTTTTTTTTATTAAAATGGGGATAGTAACAACTGGAGTGCTGGGGTTGCTAGCTGAGAGTTCACGTTAACTACACCAAACGAGGAAAATTGTAATGGATTATTTCCCTATTTGTAACGGATTTTGTCCATTACACATTTGTAACGGACAAAATCCATTATTAATAGAAAAAAACTGTTACAAATATATTAGAATTACATGGAAAAGTCATTAAAACAACGACTGTGGGAGAGAGCCAAGCAGCTCCCACTCTCTAACTCTCTCCCGTCTCTCTCTTTACCTCGCCATACCTGCCACGTCTCTCTCTATAGGTATACCGTCCGCCCACTTTTAGTCTTTCCATAGGATTCACACGGTTTCGATCAGGTCCCATACCTGCCCCGTCCTACTCTCCAATGATCAGGTATTTTTCTCTCCTTGTTTCTCTCGTCTCTCTCCATAACTTTCACGATTTTTTAGGCACAATTGTGGTTATTGGGGATGGAATCAAAAGTTTAAATCCTGGTCGAACACAATTGTGGATGATAAAATTCCTATATATGATAATATTAAAGCCAAAAAAATTAATAAATCAGGAAATAAGATCTAATGTTCAAAATAAATTAAAAGAATGAAGGGAAAGAGAGTTTTTCATTTTTGTATCATGTTTATTATGGCCCATTATGTGGATGCTGAGTGACAATAATGCATAATTAGAAGCAATTTTTTTCTGATTTGATGAACTCCAATTCCTGTCTAGATTGACAAGGGAGGGCTTAAATATCAGAGTATCCCTAAAAAAGAGTTTACTAGAGTAGTTGTACGACATAATTATTTTTGATGCAACCATGGTTGGGTTTTGAGATCTTTTGAGGCAATTTCTTAGGGCCGGTTTAGATTTTAAAACTATCTTGGAACAAGTTGATTCTTGTAGGTTAAACAAAGCTTAATTGGTTTAAGCGAGCTATGTATAAATATGATAATGAAGCTGACTGCTTGTATAATAATTGAGGGATGATTCTTATTATTATTACATTTTTTGGTTTGGAGATTGAATATGATAGAAATTGTGCTTTTCGGTGGGGGGAAATTATTTAATGCTGTGACTTTGTTTTGTTGGTTCGTTTTGGTGGGTGTGGTAGACGTTAAATTAGTGTTTTTTTTATCTTTAATTTCTCTCGATTTTCATGTTCCTATATGCCAACGTCTATATATGCATATGCATCTATATAAATCTGTTTAATTGATCAAATTAAACTTTGTTTCTAGATTAGGATTTTTACTTTTTATTTTCAAATTGTATAACCATTGTTTACTATGCTGATTTTATGTTATGACCACTAATAATATTTATTAGTTTGATGCATGTTGTTTTACTAAAAAAAGTCCTTCTCTAATATTAATATGTTATACACAGTCCAAAATATGCTGATTAAATACTTAATGTCAACTTATGGTAGCTAATGTTAGTGACAAAGTGAAAATTTTAGGTTAATATTTTATGCATGCTAATAGTTATATTGTGTATTTTTTTATTAACTAAAGTTGTTGATACATATTTTCTGTTAGAAATATGGGCTTTAGGATAAGTATCCATTTTAGGTTGAGTCGTTACGTGGAGGGTCATTTTCTTATCTCTGTATCTTAAGTTGATTAATGTTTAGTTTTGCCCAATGCACTTATTGCGATACACATCTTAAGTTTTATGGTAAATCAAAAGGAACCCCATGAATGATCACGTTAGTTGCAAATAGAAATCAGGATGATTTATGTGTTTTAGTTATTTGATATGAGTAATATGCTCAAATTTTCTTTTTATTCATCAAAAGTGTGTTTAGAATTTAGAAATCATGAATTTAGCATAAGTCGTGGTATAATTAGTTGCCATAAATAGACACCAACCATTACCGAAGATTACACTTGCAACTTATTGTTAATATGTGTTTTATCTTGTTTTATAGAATGTCATGACCGATTAACAAAGACTGGATGGCCAAAGAGAACAAATGCAACTTGTTGTATATAAAGGGCATTGAATATTTTATTAAATTTGTGGAAGAGAACAATGATCAGGGGTTGACAAAGATACCTTGTCAATGTTCAAAGTGTCGCAATAAATTGCGTCTAAAATTGAAAGAAGTAGAGAGACATCTATGGAGGAACGGTATGCATCAATTGTATAATGTATGGTTTTTTCACGATGAAAATACATCCGTGAACACTATTGATCCCCCACCGGTAGAACAAGTTTAGGAGAACATAGTAGAAGAAAACATCGAGGAACAAGGTATTGGGGTGGAAAATTTTGTTGATGTTTATTACGGAGTGCATGGGGAACCTTATGTAGATGTTGAATGCGATTAGCCGGGAGTTTCCAAAGAAGATCATGTCGAAAATGATAAGTACAATGAATATAAGAGATTATCAGTTGAGAAATTATATCTTTCATGTGAGGTCCTGAAATAACTCTTTCTTCAATTGTAGAAGTTCACAACTTAAAGAAGAAATTTGGTTGGTCAAGAAATAGTGTCACGACACTCTTGTCTATCATAAAAAGGTGGCTCTCAAAAGGTAATACGCTACTCGAAAAATATCCAAAGATGAAGAGTATAATGAAAGACTTGGGGATGAAGGCTAATTACATTCATTCATGCGTCAATAACTGTGTCTTATATTGGAAGGAGAATGAATATATGGATGAATGTCCCCAATATGAAGAATCAAGGTATTCAGTTACTATGAGCAAAGGGGGAAGGATTTCCAAAGAACCTAAAAACGTGTTAAGACATTTCCCTCTAATTGCAAGGTTTGTGAGATTTTATAATATTCCGTGGATTGCCCGAGAAATGACATGGCACTACAGGGCAACCACTTCATGGGATTACCAACGACATCCATGTGATTCGTCCCAATAGAGGAGTTTCAAATCAAAATGGCCTGAATTTGCTAAAGAAGGACGCAATGTTTGGCTCTCAATAGAAATCGATGGGTTTAATCCTCGTGGAATTCCGTCTGCCAGTTAAAGCTGTTGGCCTGTTATCACGATGCCGAATAATCTTTCACCTTCATTGTGAATGAATAGCGAGTTTCAAATTTTGTCTTTGTTAATACCTGGTTCGAAAGCACCGGGGGAAGACATTGATGTTTTTCTTCAGCCATTAGTTGATGAGTTGAAGGAATTGTGGGAAAGAGGTGTTCCTGCTTATGACATGTATGAGATGCAACCTTTTACATTTAAAGCTATGTTAATGTGGGGGATTCATGATTTCCCTGCATATGGGAATTTATCTGGGTGTGTTACACATGGTTATAAAGCTTGCCTAGTTTGTGGGGACGATACTCCATCCATCCGACTAACACACGGTAGTAAGATAGTTTATACAAACTATCGTATTTTCCTTGACATGGATCACCCTTTTCGTAAAGGTAGGAGTTCAGGGCTTAGGTCAACAGAGTATACACCTCCTCCATGTCGGTTGAATGGGGCACACTTTTAAAGAAGTTACGCTGCATCGAGTATACACCGGAAAAGTCTCCAAAAGTTTCCAGTAAGAAGCGAAAGATAGGTGATGCAAATGAGAATTCTAATGTTGAAGTTAAGGAGGCATGGTATAAAAGGTCAATTTTATTTGACTTGTAATATTGGAGTACTCATAAAATTTGACATGTTCTTGATGTGATGCACATCGAGAAGAATGTTGCAGAGCATTTAATAAGTATAATCCTCGATGATAAAACAAAAACTAAAGATACAATAAATGCGCGAAAGGATATGAAAGACTTGGGAATAAATAGTGGTCAATGGATGCGAGAAGATGAGTAAACCTAAAAATGGATGAAATCGAAAGCATCATTTATATTGAATAAAGAAGAGAAACGACAGTTTTGCCAAATTTTGAAAGACTTAAAGTTACCTTCCAGCTTTTCTTCCAACCTGACCAATATCGTCACCCTTAACCCACCTGGTTTGCACTCAATGAAGTCACATGACTATCAGGTTATTATGGAGTATTTGTTGCCCGTATTACTTCAGCATGCATTTTCAAATACAAAGATTTGCGAAGAGCTATTCAGCAGTTGAGCTTATTTTTCAAAATATTGTGCTCAAAAGTCTTAAAGGGCCAAGTTTATGGTTACAGAGGCATTGTGTGTGTTGGAGAAACACTTTTCGCTGGAATTTTTTTATATTAGTATCCACCTTACTGTTCATTTAGTCGATGAAGCACTGACATGTGGTCCTACAGGAACGCATTGGATGTATCCGTTTGAATGGTAAACTCTTTATATTAATTTCTATTTTCACACAAACACAAACACAAGCATATATGTATAGATCATTGTTAATGAATATGTCACATATATTTTTTCTTATTCACACGAATAGGAAGATGCAGGATTTTAAAGATTTACCTAGCAATAATCGATACATTGAAGGTTCAATTGCGGAGTCTTATGTTATATTGTTGAATTTGTTAGGTATTGCATAGAGTACATTCCTAATTCTCTTGATGGAAACCACAAATGTATTCGTGAATAATTTCTAGATGAATATGGAGAGTTTTCTGATGAAGGATCATAGTTAGATGATATGATTGTGATGTTGGGACCTAAACAGTTTCAACAAATACGTCGATGGGTCCTATTTTGACTTGACGTTGATGGTTTTGAAGAATTATACGGGTTTGAGCAATTTAATAAGTATTTATCGAAATTTACATTTAAATACGAATACAAGAACTTATGTGAATAAATTCCAGTGAGTATAAAACGTTACTAAAATCCACTTGGCGTTCTAAAGGAAATGGGAGCCAATTAACAGAAGTAGAGACGCAAACTTCTTTCATTCCGTGGTTATATGATAAGGTGCTCTTGATTTTAATAGTATATTAAGATATATTCTTCAATATCCAAACTCACTTTATAGCTGTTATTTTATTTCTATTGCGCAACAGGTCACTTCTGGAGAGATAGAGACAAATGCAATGTTGTGGCTGTTAGTACAAGGGACAAAACACAAGTTAAAACATATAAAAAATACTGCATCAATGACTTTGTATTCTCTCCCAAGTATCACAACGATATTATTGTGACACAAGACAATAGTGTTTGCATGAAGGCTTGGACTCAATTTAGGGCAAGGAAAAATGATGAAAATCTTAAAGATGCTTGGACAATGTATTACGGAGTTATCAGACAAATAATTGAGTTGTACTATACACTATTTAAGGAGGTAGTTTTTTATTGTGATTGGGTGAGGGTAGAGGATAAGATCAATGGTTGTAAACATTGTCCAGACTCCAATTTGGTGATGGTTGATTTTGATAAGTTCAAGAGTACCAATAATGAGCTTGATGAGACTGTAATTCTCGCTTTTGATGCCTGTCAAGTCTTTTACTCAAAAGATCTTAACACTCCTAATTGGTGGGTTGTTATACATTCCCTGAAGAGATTAACTAGTCGAGTAGACGAGCTAGAGATACCAACTGTGTTCCAATCTACCCTTGAAGATGAACCTCATTTGGAGAACCCGCTAAAGCAATATGACAAAGTCTAACTATTATTTTTTTCACTAGTTGTTAATGTGTTTTTGTTGGTTAATTGTAACACTTTTAAATAATCAAGTGGCGTTTTTGCATAAGTTGTTGACATGATTTAGACCGATCCTTTCAATTCAACTGTCCTTGCCATAATTATTGTCTTTATATCATAATTAGTGATATGTTAATAAGAAGAACTGATGCATTAGTTGTTATATGCTTTTTTTTTCAATAAGTATACTGTTTATCTTTTATTTTACTATAATATTACTATCCAACTAATGTTTTATTTTGAAGTTTAGGAAAGTTAAAATGTCATTAGGTACAGGTTCAACACAACCTTCCTCCTAAATGGCCAAAACCACAAATGAGAAAATAAAAGTCATTGTTGAAGATGACGGGCTATAGTCGGGCATAATGCAAAGCTATGGAGTTCTCGTCTCGGGGATTTTGTGAGAGCTAATTGCCCAATTCACTTATCAAACTGGAGACACGTGCCAAAGAAATGTAAAGATGATGTTTGGAATGCTTTGATGGTAAATATGATCTTATACTTCATTTTTTATTCTTCTTTTTCTATTTTTATTCCTTTGTTATTTATTATTGTGCTAATTCTTTTTGTTTTTCTTAATAATAACAGAGAGAATTTGATCTTAACATTCCCTCGAAAGTGGATTGTCCATTAGTGGATAAGACATGGTCCCAAAAATTCAGGACTTTCAAAAATACATTGCGATCCCATTTGCATGATGATGGTGCTGAGCCTGAAGGTGTTGACCCTGAAATATGGAAGAAATTTATAGAAATGAAAAATGCTGAGAAAAAAGGAAACAAAAACTAAAAAATGTTGAGAACCGCTCAAAGTTGAAGTATACCCATTGTCTCGGGTGTCGTACCTATGCCCAAAATAAATACTTGTTGGTGTGTATCATTATGTTTTCCTTTTAACATTAAAAATGTTCTTAGCTAATTTGTTAATTTTAACAATGTACAATAAAAAACTAAGCCTGTAGTATAAATTGGGAGGGTAGACAATTGGTTGTTAGGACATATACGCAGTGATAAAACTTCGTTGGAGAGTGCGAAAAGTTTCTATGTGAGTACAATATTTTTATTATTGAATCTTTTAATTTTTAGTTGAACTTTTATCAAATGATTAACAAATTTATTTATAATAATATAGGAGGAAGTGAAGGCTGCGAAAGAGAAAAGAAAAGCCATAAGTATGATTGGAGACGGTAGTAGCGATACTTTTGAGAATTATGACAACGATGTGCTAACACAAGTGTTTGGAAATGATGTTAAAGGACGAATGCGTGGAGTGGGGTCCTACGTCTCTAAGAAACAATCAATTCACACGGGGGTGGCGAAGGAAAAATTTGTACAACATCTGAAAGGAAATGAAGAAATTGCCTCGATGAAGAATGACATCCCTAATGTTCACTCACAATTGAAAGAGGTTACTAGTATATTGCATATGTTTATGTCAAAATTGGAAAATGGAAAGGAGAGATCCCATGTAGGGGTAACTCCACAGAGCAAGTTTGGTTCCACTTCAAATCATCGACCTATTACTTTATCTCAGAATTTGAGTAATCTTGTCAACACTCCTACTCCTACTCCCACTCTCAATCCCACTCATACTCCTACCCCCCCCTCTCCCTCCTTTAAAAAAATCTCCTGTCATTATAATTGATATGTTTGGTACATAATTAACAAAGGGTTTATGTTGGGATACATAATGGCGACATGTGTCACTTCAAATGCCTTGGTCTTGGGGAAAAAGTAGTTTGGGTTGAGACTGTGCTTGAACCAGATGCTTCTTTATAATGCTCCTCAAAACGGTTTTGAAACTTTGGCAGGCTTTTCAGATGGAGGATTTGTTATTTGGATGGAAAGTTGGTTGAAGTATGTTTAGAATGTTTATCTTAGTTTGGCCCACTTTAGTGTAGGAAAGATACTTTTGGATTATTGTTTTGGATGATAGTTCTTAAATTTTAGTGTAGGAAAGATACTTTTGGATTAATGATTTGGATAACAGTTATTAAATTCTATATATGCTTGTTTTTCTCATTAATCTCGCTTGATATGTTAGGTAAAAGATACTTTTGGATTAATGATTTGGATTGCACTTATTAAATTTTATATATGCTTGTTTTTCTCATTAATCTCACTTAATATGTTAAGTAAAACCTTTTTAACTCCGCCATTGAAATGGTTTATCTTTGCATTGCCGTTCCCAAGCCCGAAAAAAGGAGGAGGGGAGAGGTCATTGGGTCCGTAAAGGTCTTTATATGATAAGGATGTTTACATTCATCCCTCAGCAAAAGTTCATCCAACTGCTTAGGTAATTCTGTTTCCATTTCTTTGCATTTTAGTATCTATATGGAGTCAAGTGTCATGTATCTATTAATATTCCTTCGTATGATGATTTGTTCATCTCGTGCGATTGTATAAGGGCTCTTTTCCTATGATGTTGCATGTAATTTTGTAGACTATATATGGAAATTTCTTTGTTATGATTTGTTTCATGATTTCTTAGTGATATAATATATTCAATCGATCAGACCTACTTAGTAGATTCCATGCATCCTCATTTATCCTTCTTCTGTGATTTGTCTTCATTACGCACTATTATTTCTCACTTTGATGTTATTTATTACGTAAATGATGTTTCCAGGGAATATTGCCCATTGGGTGTGGTTAGTCAGTGGGTTTGATAATTCTACGATTCCATGTACGACTCTATTTATGGTTATCTCCTGCTTTCTCACTACTGCACACGAGATTTCAAAATAGTTTAGTTTTATGTGACAAACTGTTACTCTATATTTGAGTTTTATGCTAGTGATCCAGTCAGGATTTTTGTTTTGTTATTCAATTTCTTGTTTAATAGTTACTTTAGCATAACATATAACATCTGAAAAGGAGGGCTAGTTTCATACTTGAAAATCTTACCACTATGTTTTTAAGTGTTTGATAATCATTAGTTAGGCGTCATTGTTGGCCAGTTTATTTTTATTTGTAAATGATGTTTTTAGGGATCATTGCCATTTCATAGTGTTGTGGTTAGTCAGTTGGTGAGAGGATTCTACAATTCCATGAAAGACTCCATTTATGGTTATATCCTGATTCCTCACTATTGTAGATGACATTTTATACCGATTTCATCTTTAGTGACATAACTAAATTTCATATAAAAAATGTTTATTTTTCGTTCCATTTATATGGTCAGGAGTGAGGTCTTGAATTTAGTTTTGGATCTTTCTGCAAGTTGCGTAGACAAATTTCTAGGAGAGTTGCGTTCTCTTTTTTGGTCTTTTTTTGGCTCATATAATGTAATCTGCAAATGGTTCTTAATTGAGTGTGCAAAACACTTGCTCTGCTCTGCCAAGAAGTGATGTTAGTTTAGATTTTTGGTTCAAGCTCTTATGAAGATATAATGGAGGTGTTAGTAGGGGGTATTTTGATTAGGAGAAAGGATTGGCTGGTTTATGAGTTTTTTCATAGTTTTCAGGTATGCATTGTGCAATCAGGTTACTTTAATAGAATAAATGTTTTCATATCTATTTTCATAATTATGAGCCTTTGTTATCTCATACTTGAACAACCATCTTTGCAATGTCTGGTTTTAATGGAAGGAGGGAAGACAGTACGCTTGTTGATACGTCTTCTTTTAGTTCAGTTTCTCTACTATAGCTTACTAGCACGACATCAAATTAAGATTTCCGTAATAAAGATGGTGGAAGTTCATTGATTGCCGAACACGAGTGAGTAGGATGAAAGGTCATTGATGCTCTTGTCTGTTGATGTATGGGTAATAAGGGTACCATGAAAATGAAATGGAAAAGTAGGAACTTAATTTAGAAATACAAATTAACTTCCTTAAACTAGTAGAAATCTTATTTTGAACTTATTGTTGAAATATGGAGTATGTTTATCGATCCATTCTCCCTCTTTTCGTTAGATTTTACTGTGTGGTTTGATGCGAAGGAGAAGCAGAGTATTGTTTTCTCTTTCACCTTTTACATTTTACAAGTTCGAATTCTTATATAAATAAACTATGGTACTGAGGTGTTCAGGTTTGATTAGAGAATTTCAGTATTGTTTAGCAATCTTCATGATCAGACATTTAGATATATGACATGTTTTATTTTTGGTTGGTATGTGTAGTTCAAGTTTGCCCATCTTATAACAAAGAAAAATAATCAATTAGCAAATATCTACTAAATGTTGATATTTATCAATATTCTAAAAAGCAATAGGCGCTAGGCTGATGGCCGGCATTAGGCGTCGTCCGCTCTTAACATTACTAAAACATCTTTGAAGTTCTATACATAAATAGAAGATTGTTAACTCGAAGACACATAATAGAAATATTACACACAAGCATTTTGTGCAATTGATATTTGATTCCCAAATCTTTTCTCCCCCCACCCCACCCACCCACACAACAAAACACAGTTTTATTTGGGTGGTGAGGGTACAAAAGCACAACCCTTGTTGCCTGACAATGTTATACTGCATTCCTCATCGACCATACGTCTTTTGAGTTTTAGTTCATGAACTAGAATGGGCTAATTTCTTCGTAATAACTTGCCTTTTCACTAATTTGAAGATAACATAATTAGAAAATTGTGTAACCATACCTCCATAATAAGTAGGATGGCCCTGATTATTGCTCTGAAGAGTCAAGGCATATACAGTGTACTAGATGTTTGTTATTTCAGGGTCATCTTGAGATACTCTCATTGACTGGATCTTTTAGCTATCTGAGAGTGGAGGAATAAGGAACCTGGTGGAATGAGTGTTTCTTTAGCGAGCCCATACGGACGTGTTGTTGGGGGTGGCATTACTGGTCTATTAGTAGTTGCGAGTCCAGTTCAGGTATGTTGTCTCTTTTTCTCGTCTTCCTTTTGTTAGCTATTTTGAATCTGGACCTCATTTATTTGTGCTTGTCTATTTTTCCCTTAAATTTTGACCCTGAAATGGCTTTTGATACACTTTGTCTAACTTTTTGTGTCGCAAAAGTCATTATGGGGGGTCAAAGGCTAAGCACTGAAAACATCAAGTGCCGGTCTTCAAACTAAATAAATGGGGGCAACATGTTAGTTTTGCTACTATTTCTTCACTGTTTTGATACATTGAGAGCTACCTTAAGTATCTGAGCTTGTGCAAGTCACTTTTATCCAGTACTACTTTGATTCATTTTTGCACTATGTTATGTGTACTACCTTACCTCCGTATGATTCTTATTTCCTCTCTGAGCCTTGGTCCTGTTAGAATACTTGTATCATAGGCTTGTCACCATTGGTGGTTCTTACATGGAAAGAGCCGAAAAATAGTCACTTACATGATTGCCGCTACATCTAATTGTTACCACATGACAGGTATATCCCGATTTCCACGGAATTAATTTTAAATTAGAGTTTGAAAATTATACGGCTATAAGTTACTTACTAAATACAAAACTCAAACAAGTTCATATATTTTTTTCTTTTTTGCATGCTTCATAATTTTATTTTACTGAGAGCATGGCTGCTGATGCTTGATTTTGGTGCTTGTAGTGGAGAGCAAGAAGGAATAGAAGCAGATCCCATTGAATTGAGTCAGTTTGTCAATTTCATCAAACAAAATAACCTCCAGACTGAGGGTTTCTTTGTTGGTTCAAACCAATGTGAGTTCTTCTAGGTGAAAATATAATGACCAGCATTTATAAGCTAAGTAAGCAAATCGAACACTAAGGACCTGAAGATGCGGTTATAATTCGCGATGAATTGGATCTGTTAGCCAAGGTGAAAGAATTGTGGAAGGTATGAGGTGGAAGACAAAAGTGGTGGATCATGAGGGTGGACCTTTTATCACCGAGAACCATGTTTTCAGTTTACTATAAGCCAAGGTGGTTCTATTACCTAATCTTTCATGGAAATATGTTAATATGCCATTCTGGTATGGTATTTTTTGAAGGTTGAGAAATTTTGTTTAGAGATTTCATAATTGTATTTATAGAAACAGATCAGTGATGCATGGTTGTGAGTTATCTCTATTTATGAAATAGAGGATGCTCTCTTCATATATGACAAGTTCAAATAAGCACTTTCATCATATGGTGGCAAACAATACTCAAGTGCAGACTGAGATGTGGAATTTAGCAGCAATAACAAATTTTTTGATTATCACAGATGCGAAAATACCAAACCCTATCAAACATAATTTCATTGTGAAGCTCGAGGAAGAAAATACGCCGAAGTGTTGTAGATGTGGTGGTAGAACATGGCACATTAAACGAGATTGTGGTGTCGAACTAAATGAAGGTACAAATGGTGTAAGGGGAGAAAGACGATGGGAGAATCAATTTTTGTAATTAACGTCTCTCAAAGGAGGAGGATGCAAGTGTAATATCTCATTATAATCGAACAGTTTGTGATGTTGATGTCTCTTTTGATTATAAGAAAGAGTGGATTATTTATTGTAGTTGTTCCCATCATGCAATCGGCGATGAATAGTTACTTTTAGGAGTTCACGAGCAGTTATTACAGTAGCCAAACAATGAAGTATGGTTTTATGGAGTGTGGTTGGGTAGGGGCTCATCGAAGTTTCAACTGACACGCTGATAAGACTCCCTGGATGGAAGATATCAGTGGGACAATAATGAGGGCAATAATAGTACATCAGGATGTGGTTTACCAAGTATGTCAGTGAGGTGATTTTAAGATATATTCTAATGTTGTGCCTCTGTTTTCATCCATGTTCAGGTTCAATGGGATGAACCTTCATCAATTTTATGCCCAGAGAGGGTTTCACCGTGGGAATTAGAGCCTCTTATGGCAACAACTCTTTTAAACACACAACCTCAACAACGTCATCAATTTAATGTTATTAGGGATTTTATTCAATATTTACTAATCCCCCCTTTAGTTCAGGGTGAAACATCTTCCATGTGAATGGAAAGTAAGTGAGGCCTCAATGAGGATATTGTAGCCAATTGTAGGTTTACCCCTCAAGCATGAACAACTATTTGCACACCCTTGCATTTTCTTACGTCGTTGCTTCAAATATCTTCCCCAAGAGGATTAACAATTACTGATGCAATATATGATAGTTAAACATGCAGGTTCATATGCAAGAGATGGTTGTTGGCAGGGCAGTAGATTTGGCAAGGTTTAACGAGTATGAGGATCTGCTCAGAAAACTTGTGATGTTTGAGATTGAAGGTGAACTTTGTGTATCAACAAAGAAATAGAAGGTTGTCTATACTGACGACGATGATGATGGTTGGGGATGAATCATGGCAGTTAAGTCCACAGAACTTAGTTCACTATTATTTGCTTTTTTTTGCTTTGTTTCGACCTCACCCTCCTCTCTCCCACCCCCACGCCCTAAAAGAAAAAAGTATATATATATATATATATATATACATAAAAAACAAAACAACTTGTCTAAACTAAGCGCATCCTCATCGAACTCTTAGTTGACGTAATTAACTATTATGTGCTTTTTGGGGGTTAAAAATGGACGTTGGGGGGTGAAAACTTAAAACAACAATATAGAGGCCTAAATTTAGGTAAAAAAACATCAAGTGATACCAACGTAACTTGTATAAACTAATCGTGTCCTCACCGGACCCTCGATTGGCCAAATTAACTAGTATACGCTTCTTTTTAGGGTTAAAAATGGGCTTTGGGGGGCAAAAATTGAAAACAACAACCTGGTGGCAAAAAAATATATATAAACACATCAAGAAAAACCATGGTAACTTGTCTAAACTAACCGTGTTCTCATCGAGCTCTCGACTGGCCAAATTGACTAGCATACGTTTCTTTTTGGGTTAAAAATAACCGTTGGAGGGCGAAAACTAAAACAACAACCTAGCTGCCTAAAAATAGATAAAAACATGAATGTACTAGTCTTTTATGTTATTTACTCCTTTATGCTTACACATTTACTAAGATTGAGTTTGTTCAACAGGTTCTTATGAGGAAATATGAAGATTACTCTTGGGAGAATGAAGTTTACTTTTGCAAGGAATATCATGAACACTACTTTTGGGTGAATAATATGTTTAGAACCTTAATCATGTTAGACTTCGTTTCCAATTTATCGTTAAAAGCTAAATGGTTCATCTTGTAGTACATTTTTTTTAGAACTTTAATGGTTGTGAATGAAATATAGTTTTATATCGATTTAATATCACCGAAATGTAGTGTCATTCATTTTGTCACGTGTTCTTTGAAATTATATTTTGAATGAAATTTATGGGCATTGGTTCAGCATTGCCAATGGTTGAGCACAAGTTTTTACTAGTGTATTTATATCTACTCGTTTAATGAAAAATTAATATTTTCTAAAAAATAAAATAATATTGCTAACCGACTTTAAGCGTTACAAATAAAAACATAAGTTACAAATATATGACATTCCCAATCCGTTGCAATGTATTTTGAAACGTTTTTTATCCGTTACAAATTCTATATTTGTAACGGATAAAAATCGTTATAAGTTAGTATATTCATTACTAATATGAGATGTGTAACAATACCAAATCCGTTACAAAATATTTTGTAACGGATTTAGCCCGTTACAAATATTAAATTTGCAACGGCTTTTATTCGTTACAAATTTCGTTGAGAAAATAAATAACGCCAATTTTTTAACGAATTTAATCCGTTACAAATAGTTTTTGTAACGATTTTGCCCGTTACAATTGACATGTTTTTGTGTAGTGGTTAATACGTGTTGTTTACAATTATCCTTTAATATTATCTAGATCACCCTTATTTGTAGTGTCCTACGTTTTTAGGATTCTTCATACTTATCTTGACTAGGCTTAAGAGTCCTCTTGATAAAAGGTTGTTCGGTTAGCTCGTCTCAGCTGTAGCGATCTTCAAGATTTGATCTTATCTTTTGAAATCCACATTTATCTAGGTCGATCACCTTTTGTGCGTTTTTAACGTGATGTGCCACGTATTTGGGTACGTGGCACCGTTGGTCTTATTCCTTTCAACACGTAACTCCCAAAAATCAACATCGAGTTCCCATGGTTGTGCTCATTTCACCCTTGAGTATGCTTATGTTTTCTTGACTACTCTAGAGAATCAACATTAATTCTCATAAGAAGTGGCCCCATTACCACACTCACATAGGTGCTTTTAATGAGAGTGTAATCTATCTTAGACCCTTACTGAATAAAAACTATGGAAATCATTAAGATATTATAAGATATCATCTCATCAATATAGTGGTGCTACTACATCATAAGAATGGGTTTTAAGTGAAATTTATTTTAGTACCCCCACAAATCACTCATATAATTTTGTTATCCCATTGAACCTAGATCTTAAAATCTCACGTGATATGAGTTGGGTTTTCATTATAGGTGATTTTTTTTACATTAATAGGTTTTAAGCCCTTTACCTCAAGAACAAATCCCTACAAAATTACCACTAGATTATTTATCACAAATCATTTGTTTCATATTATGCACACACAAAAAAAAAAAAAAAAAACAAGGGTCACCATGACCTCTTTGAAGACTGTCTTCAAATATGAATGGAAAAAGAAATATAATTAAAATGTTTTGTTTATGTTTTATATTCTTACGCTTCAAGGTCTTAACATAACATGTCCGTTGATCAAGTTTATAAACTAATAACCTCCCTCCAATAAGGAAAATGAGAGTCTACATAGCATAAAACATAGCATAAAGGAGAAGATAGTTCATGTAGTATTTAAGAGGATAGACTATCCATATCATCTGGATGAGTGGATTATTGATAAGAGAGTGATTTAAGAGGGTTGACGTGTTCGACCATAAGACAGAACCATCACAACATCCCCAGCTGAGCTTCCCGCAGTTGCCATTATCTGTGATCTTCGATTTGTTTGCAACCAAACATCCATCAAGCTATGCATCTCCAACGTGGGGAAAAGTGGTTTACCCCACAAGCTGATCTCCACCTGTGAGAAACCAAAGAATAAATCACTAAAATTCTAGCTCATACTTGAACTACCGAAGTTTTTTCCCCAAAATAAGACTTGTAATTATATTTCTCTTGGAGGTTTCAAAATGTATGTCTCAGTATATGCCAATCTAATATTAATATTTAAATATGGTGTCTTTTCTTATAATTTTACCACATGTCATTAATAGTAAATGTTATTTTGGCATCTCTTAGGAAACCATAGCCTATTTTTTTAGAGATTCGTTGAATTTTTTATGTCCTTTCTTCTTCTATTTAAATATTTTTTCCCTTCTTTCTCGCCAATATACAAGGGCCTTTTACGCCATTTCCTCTTCTCCTTCAATATTCTTTCCTTTCCTTCTTTTATAAATGGATTGAATCATTTCCCATATTGAGTAAAATTTCCACATCTACTATCTCTCTCTCTCTCTCCCTCTCCCCCCCCCCCCCCCCCCCCCCCCCATCCGATATGTTTTTTTTACTTATTTTATTTTGAAAAATGCATTATTAGAATAGAGATTACTTTTACATGATTGCAAATTAGTGGGTAAAATACTTTAAGTTATTTCCATAAATTTATTATTTTTGGTTATGGTGGAAGTGATATTATGTAAGCAATATGCACAATTTTATTTTAAACAAAATAATTTTCAGTCTTTTTAGTTTCCTTAACATTGCTCGGGTTATGAAGCACAAGTTCAATTAAATTTATCAGGAGCATCTTAGAAATTCATGTATTCATCACCTTATATAGGATTAATTTATATAATTAGGTTTCAATTTTTTTTAGATATTATTAATATATATTATTTAATTTTTACAATTTAGTGGATTTGGTATCAAATGAAGAATAATTTTAAATTGTTCTAATTTTCACTACAAAAATGTCTTACTTTTGTCGATAAAGTTTTGTCAGTGAAAAAAGCACACAATCGAAAATATTTCTTGAATTATATTTACATGCTCGCTAAAAGTCAATTTTGATTTCTTTTGTTATGTAATTTACCTTATTGTGTAATTTATTTAATAAGCCTCAAAAAATGTGAGCGCATCATGCGGGGCTTAAATCTAGTTTATCTAATTTCATGATCTTTTAAAAAGTTCTCTCAAACCCTTAATTACATTAAATGTAGTCGTAATTATGGATACCATCAATGGCGCTTTTTATTTATTTAAAGTAAGGTCACATGGAAGTTTTATCTATATAATAAGGACATCGTATTTTCAATTACTTACATTAATCCCATCTATCATCTAGTTACACTTTCGTACAAGTACATCAAAGATATTCTATAATACTAAACATTAACATTAGATGTGTAAATCCTCCAAAGAATTAAACTATTAAAACTAACTTTTTTCCCTTAACTTTAGGTGTTGTAAAACTCTATAGATACGTTTTCATTATAGAAACAAATACATTTAGAGATAAAGTATGTACATTGTAATATACGTACTTTAGTGCCTGAATGTAACGTCCTTTTTTCTTCTTAATGTCAATCTTGTGAGGGTATTGTCAAGTTAAAGTAATAGATTTTGACGGTAGAGTTCAAGACATTTAGAAGAAAGTGCGTAGATATATTTTAATGGGGTGTTATCCAGAAATTTATTTTACTCGTGTCCTAATCATCAATTTTTATTAGAGGCTAGAGACTTATCCCCATGTTTCCCGTAACCCAAATATTTCCTTAAAATTTTGATTATCAAATCAGTGGCGGAATCAGGATTTGACGCTGCGACGGGCTAATTTTGAGGTTATTTAAAACATTTTGACGAAAATTATCAAAATTCCTATTAAGGGTGGGCTGAATTTAAATTTCGGGTGGGCTGAAGTTAAATTTTAACACTACTTTTTTTTTTTATAATAATTAACACTACTTTTTTTTTTTTTTTTTTTTTTAGGGGCGGGCTGGAGCCCCCCCGGCCGACCACTAGTTCCGCCCTTGTATCAAATAGTATCTATTAATTTCATACCATGTCAGTTTTTGTACAAAAAATTGTAAACTGTAATAGTTTGTCAATAATGACAGAGGAGGATTTGCTCATGTTTAAGGTGAGCAACTACCCCATCTTAACATTTTGGAGATGACAAAACAAATTTACAAGTTATAATACAAACAAGTTTTTCCCAAAATATTCTAAAAAAAGTATGTAGCATTGTAGTTTGCAAACAAGGTAAAGTTTGCTATATTCCACATTTTGTAGAATATTATTACAGTTCTTTGTCTTATATTATTATACACTATAATAACTCGTGTATTTTTTAAGAAATTACATTGAATATAATAATGAATATTCTAAATTAGTAACAAAAATTAATTCACTATTTCAGTTTAATAGGCTTTTACTATTGCTTATTGTTAAAAAAGTTGTTTCAAATAAGACTTAATTTACCTAATTTTGTAGATTTTTCACCATATCCAAACATTTTTAGCTTGGTCCTTGACATGTTATAAGAGAGGTATATTAGAGACAAATTACTAAACTCTCCCTCAATCAAAAATTGATAATCCACATTTAAAAGTTGAACATTTTAAGAAAGTAGGTCACTTTATAAATTTATCCTATTAAGATTAGTAAATACATTTCAAACACAACACATGTACTTGGACCATTGTTTACTATAAGTATTGGTTGGAAGGGTATGTTTGTAATTTCATTGAGTTTTGATTAATAATTTTAAAATCCAAACTCTTAATTTAAAAAAATAGAATTGAAAAGTTAAAATAACACAAGACTCGTAATTTGATCGGAGGGAGTATTAATTACCCGAATTCAATTTGGTAGAATCAAAACAATTTGCTAGGTCTACACAAACCATTTTCCCATTTCATCTTTGTCTAGTACGGTACCTTCACTAACACTTTTCAGGTTGGCAAATATGACCATTGACACCTGGTATCATAAAAGAATCAACCACAGGGCCACTGGCATGTGAGGTGCCTCCAACTAGAAAAAATAAAAATTCTTCTAAATTTCTCATGCACTTATAGAAAATTCATTAATGCCACTTGTATTAAAAAAAAAAGGGTTAATTACCCCCCCCCCCCCCCCCCCCCCACAAAAAAAAAAAAAAAAAAAACTAATGTTCGAGTAAAATTTCAATTTCTCCATTGGCCTTTCAAATATTTCAATTTTATTTTTTGATAAGTTAAATTTATAAAGAAGAACCGCCGAGAGGGCATCACCCGTATGCAAGAATAACACAACAGTCAGACAAAAAGAAAGGGGGACCAAGGCTCAATTTACCCTTAATGTTTGAAAAGTATTTCAAAGTCACCCCTCCGTTAAAATTTTAACAACATTACACGTGTCAAAATATGAATTTCTCCCTTTCCTTCATCTCCCTATTTCTCTCCTTTCTTTTTATTTCTTTCTTTTCCTTCTCTTTCTCTCTTCCTCTCTTCCTCATATTTGTTGGTCTCACACACCACAACAGTTGCTACTTTCTGTGGCAGGAGTGCTACCTCCCCGAGAGAGAGAGAGAGAGAGGGAGGGAGGGAGGGGGTAGCGTTGCTACCATAGAAGGCAAAAACTGTTGATATTTATTAGGATAGATGAATAGAAAGAATAGAGAAAGAGGAGGGAAAGAGAGAAATAGGAAGAAGAAAGAGATAGAGAAAGAGGAGGGAAAAAGATAAATCCATATTTTGAGAAATGTAACGCTCTATAAGTTTTTTAACAAATGGGCGACTTTGAAATACTTTTCAAACATTTAGGGTAAAATTGAACCATTTGAAATATCAGGTGAGAAATTAAAACTTGACTCAAACTTGAATGCTATTTTGTAATTTACACGAAAAAATTATTGCAATGCCACTTATATAAAACAAACACGAACGCATTGGCACAAGAACACCCATATATACGTACGTTAAATAATCTCATACAAAGGTATAAATATAATGTTTTACCTCATCATCCTTCTCAAGATTCAATTTGTGCACAATGTACTTTTTGATGAATGAAACTGGTAGGTTAGCATCCCTAGTGAAACAAAAGAATTTAAACAATAATGTCAATGGAATTGCAAGATCCCATATGGTAAATATTAAAGACAAAAACTGATAATGAAGTGTTTTAATATTTTCTACTGCTCGTCATGGAACACAAAATTGTACAAAAGTTGGGTAAAACTATATAACTAAAGTATATCTACGAAAAATTATGATTTATTACTTGAACACAATCAATAAGTATAAATTTATCCTCTTACATTAAGCCACCAATAATTAATTTTGCAAAAGTCTATATAAGGTCGATCTTGAGGTTTTGAGTTTTTAAGGGTTTCGTATTGCAAAATATTGTTAAAAATGATATTAAACGTCGGATCATTACCCGATTTTGTTAGAGTGTGGAGGATGGAGGATCCCATTTAGATTTGAAAATATGTGGCTCAAGGAGGTGGACTTTGTGGACAAAGTTAAGGAGTGGTGAATACATTATGTGGTGGGTGAAATGCTAGCTTTAGATTGACATCCAAGTTAGACCTCTCAAGGAAGATATAAAACATTGGAATAGAGAGGTATTCGTAAAAGAGACAACCGCGAGTTATATGGAGGAAGTTATGCATTTTGATTAGGAGAAGAGAGCTAGGGAGGCGAGGAAAGAGGATAACAAGAGAAGGATTATTCTCGAAGATAATAGTTGGAGACAAAAATTGAGGGCGCTGTGGTTTAGGGAGGGTAAAAAGAACACTAAGTTCTTTCACAAAGTGGCTAACTCACATCGACACTTTAACCATATAAGAAAAATTGCAGTGGAGGGGGTAGAATTCGAGGAAGCCAGTAAAAGGAGGGCAGGCATCCCGCAGTTTTACGAGGCTCTATTCAGGGAGGATAAAGAGTGTCATCCCTCTTTAGATGATTCCAAGTTTGGGTACATTTCGGGGGCCGAAGTAGAGAGGATAGAGGGTCAGACTACTGAGGAGGAGATTATGTAGATGTTAGGATCGATGAGAGGAGATAAGGCGCCTGACCTTGATGGATTCACGATGGCTTTTATTCAACACTGTTGGTATGTTGTCATGGGGGAAGTAATGGATTTTTTTTCTGAGTTCCATGATAGAGGTTACTTCGTGAGGACTTTAAATGCGACATTTATGATCATGATCCCCAAGAAAGGGGGTCTATTAATGTTCGGGACTTCAGACCTATAAGTATGATTGGGAGTGTAAATAAGCTACTTGTCAAAGTTCTATCGGTTAGGCTCAGGAAAGTCATTTACCCCTTTATTTCTAAATACCAAAAAGATTTCGTTGGTGGAAGACAGATCCTCGATGCAGTTCTGATGGCCAATGAGTGTGCGGAATCTAGGTTAAGAAATGGGGATCTAGAAATTGCATGTAATCCTGACATTGAGAAGGCGTATGATTATGTCAATTGGAAGTTCCTTCTATACCTGCTGAGGACAATGGGGTTCGAAGAGGTATTGTGGTGGTGGATTAAGAGGTACATTTCTACGGTCAAGTTATGTGTTTTGATTAATAGGGTTTCTTTCGCAGCTCTCGTGGTCTTCGACAGGGAGACCCGTTGTCTTCATTTATGTTTATATTGATGATGGAGGCATTTAGCCGGATGGTGGTACGCATGGTTGAGGCGAGGTGGATTAGCGATTTTTTGATCAGGCATCCAAGCGTGAATACGGGTTCGATTTCTCATCTTTTGTTTGTCGATTACACGATTGTGTTTTCTAAGGCAAAAATGGGTTAGGTGCGGGCTTCAAAATTACTTCTCATATACATTGAGATGGTGTTGGGGCTATGCATGAATGTGGGAACGTGTGAAATGATTTTAATCGGGGTTAAGGGAACGTGGAAGTCCTGGTTGGGACTCTAGAATGCAGGATTAACTCTTTTCCCTACATTTACCTTTGATTACCATTATGGGCTAAGTGTAAATCTAAAGTGATTTGGGAACCAGTTCAGGAGAGAATGAGGAGGAGGTTGACAGGGTGAAAGAATGGTTATATATCAAAAGGTGGGAGGTTAACGTTGATAAAAAGTACGTTTTCTAGTTAGTCCACCTACTTCATATATATCTTACCGTTATTATGTGCAGTTTGTAAGAAGATGAAGAAGATAATGAGAGATTATTTGGGTAAAGGTAACGAGGACAAGTTTAAATATTTTGTGGTGGGGTAGGAGGAGGTGTACAAACCAATTGAGGAATGGGGAGCGAGAGCAAATAATCAAATTGCGAAGACTAAGGCGCCTCTGAAAGTGATGGTCCGTCGAAGTAAATATTGAAGACTAAGGTGCCTCCAAAAGTGAAGTTCTTTGTTTGGACCGCAGCAAGGCAGACCAGTTTGACACCTGAGGGTTTACATATTAGAAGGCGAATATTGGCTAGTAATTTTTTGGTTAGGTAAGGAGGCGGAAGAGAAAACCAATTACCTTCATGTACATTGTAGAATAACGAAAGGCCTATGAGATGTTTTCCTGGCCTAAGCCAGATTGCATGGGTTAAGCCAGAGTCATTGAGGGAGTTATCAGAGGCATGATGCCCCCTCAAGGGGTGGAGGGGGAACAACAAAGTTTGGCGGCTAGTCTCGCGCTGTATCTTTTGGATTATATAGCGAGAGAACGATGCAAGATGTTTAGAAGGTACTGAGACTGCACCTTTTAGGATTCGATATCTTTTTCTGCACACTCTCATGCAATGGTATAAAGAGAAACATGACGCTTCTGTTCCACTCTTTTTAGAGTTTGTGAAGGATCTTCATAGAGGATTGTAGGAGTGGTAGTTAACTAATAGGGAATTTCCTTGTAGTCCAACTTTTGTAGACTATTTTGTATACTCCTTGTATACGGGTTGTACTTCCTTAGCAGTTGTTTTTAATGACTCATTTATTTATCAAAAAAAATATATTCAAATTAAGAACTTAGTTCAATTTTCTTTAAATTGTCATAAATATCTTTTTATAATCTTTTAAAATGGTGAAAAACAAATTTTTATGTTGGTTTATTCCTTTATTTTGAAGGGTTTGAGTTTTTTTCTTTAAAAAAATATGGAAACCTTAAAATTGTCAAAAGTCAATGGATGAGGAATTTGCCTCTCTCACCTCCTCTCGGTGCCGATCATGAGTGTTTATAATAAGAAAAAATCAAGAAAAATCAATCTTCCTACCATTAAATTGGATTGTTATATTTCGAGGGTATCAAATCCAACCATTATTAACTGACGATACTATAAACAATTTTTTAAAAATATTCAATAAACATAAATTTACCAAGTAAACAAACTCTCCATATTTTCAAGGTATGATTAACAAATACTACACATTCGAAAACATGAAGTAAAATAATCCATGAATGAGGATAAGTACTATTCTATTTTTTTTTTATTTCAACCTAATGATATTTAATACACAACTTCTGGCATTTATAACATTCTAATTACGGCTATGCAGGCCAGGTTTGGGCCTAGGCGGTGTAGGGGGCTGCCTAGGACACCCAAGGAAAAAAAATAGGTATATAAAAAAATTATTATGTATTAGGGAAAATAATGATAAAATATTCAATATTTTTAAATCTAAAAACAATCAAATTTAAGGGCTCCGAAAAATATAATTGTCACATTTTAAATAACTTACAAATAAAAAGGGTCCAACATATACAAAACACTTTAGCTACTCGAGAGTATCATGTTGGTTGGTTCTTTCATAGGATGGTTGTAGTCATCCTTGGATTTTCCTTGAATACAAGCTCCTGAAGGTTGGATTTTGTGAGTGGATAAATGAGGTTGTGGTTGATGTTTATCATTTCGCTGCAAGCTGCAGAACCGGAGCATGCCCATCTTGCACCAAAGAAGATGAAAGGAATATTTAGGAAAAGCCTGAATAAATATATCAGTGAGTTGATTTGAGCATGGGACGTAATGAGGGAATAATGAGCAACCTTTTCTTAAATGAATTGAAATTCATATTCAATGTGATTGCGGAAATCGTTGAACATGAGATTCGTTGACATAGTGACCACGTTGGCATTATTGAAAAAACATGAGAAGAGGCGATCAAGATGCAACCCAATGAGGTCAGCCATAGTGGCGGCCATGGAGCGATATTCATCTTCGACACTAAATCGATACATAAATGGACTTATTGTTAGAAACCCATGAGATTCAGTTGGCCTTAAGTAAGAGACACAAGACGCTTCTAGAATGACGAGTATTAAGGAAGGGCCCCAGTCACCATCATAAAAGGCATATAAACTTGGAGGCGAGCGAGAGATAATGAGAAGGCCATAAGAAATAGTTCCATGGAAGTAACAGTGGATGTGCTTTACTGCTTAAAGATTAAGAGTCATGGGGTTGTGCATGTATATACAAACAGAATTAACAACATGGGATAAATTAGCCTGTGTTAAAGTCAAGTAATGTAGTGCACCCATAAGGTTATGTTAGGAGTAAGAGTCCCTTAGAACACCACCATCGGGTTGGAGACAACATTTTTGCACGAAATGAGTGAAACGGTTATTACAATAGTGCATGGTAGCGTTAGTGAGGTTTTATGAACATATTTCTACTATGATAAAAATAAATTACCATTGTGATAAGTGACCTCAACTCCTAAATATTACGCAAGTCCCCTAGGTACTTTAAAAAAGTAAATGCCGAAGATGGAAAATGAGATCAGTCAAGTGTGATGAGTCATTGACAATAACAATGATGTATTCCACATAGACAAGAATGATGATAATAACCTTAGTGTTAAAGTCAAAATAAGATAGGTTGACATCGTAGCAAAGGAAACCCAAATGTAACATAAATTGACTACACCCATCACATTAGGCGTGTGGGGATTACTTGAGGTTATAAAAAGCATGACGAAGGAAACACATATGATTCAGAAACAGAGGGTCAGTAAAACCTAGGGGTTGCCACATATACACCATTTATTTGATGTCCAAAAGTAAGAAAGAATTTCTTACATAAATTTGGTGAATGTCCTAACCATGTGATGTGGTAATTAAGAGAAGTAGGCGGATAATAGTATACTTAATTGCAACACTAAATGTTTCAACAAAATTCACCTCGACATGTTGATTGTAACCCTTATCAACGAGGCGAGATTTAAACCGCTCAATTGAGCCATCTAAATTTTTGTTTTAAACACAACGAGAACCAATAATGTTCATATGAGGCCTCGGTGGAACAAGCTTCCATGTGTGCTTTCTTCGAGAGAACAAATTTCATCTTTTATTTCTTGGAGCTGGTGAGGAGAGTGTAAGGTAGTGGCAACTGAATTTCGTTTATTTTATTCAATGGGGTGAAGTGAAAGGAGGGCCTGGGTGGAGGCATGGTATGAGATTTACAACGGGGGTAGGGTAGTTGATAGTACACATGGTAGGGGAATGGGATAATAAAGCCAATGGAAGAAAATTCAAGGACACAGGAGTGATTTTGAGTTAGTTTTAGAAAAAAAAAAGATAGGATTGTTCAGAAAATGAGACACGACTAAAACATTATTCAATTGGAGAGTTTAATGGAGGATTTAATGAAGTATGACCAATGTAGGTGATGGATAAATAGGATCCAGTTCTAACAATTATAAGAGATAAACCATGGTATGGTGAACAAGAGTGAATGTTACCTTCAAGTGAGAAGTGACCTCGGCGTCGATTATTATTAGGGGTTCTTATAGTGAGTCGAAAGTGGTGGTGGAAACGAAGGATTGAGGAAGATTATCGTTGACTTCATATGCAGTCATAGTACTAACATTTGGAAGAGGTATAATTGGATTTATCATAAATTTAACACAATAAGGATGTAGTTTACATAGGATTGGGAGTGGAGGAATCATTGTCACAAGCTTTACAAGGTCCTTGTGATGTTGTTCTAGTGTAAAGTACGAGGTTTTTAATACAATGGTGGGTGGAGTGCAGGGGCTTCCATGAGAAAGTCTCACGTAGGTGGTGGCTGGGACAAATCCTTTACCATTGGAAATAAACGAAGATCCACTATTGTAGTTTCCAAAAAGGACACACCCGTGTACATGATTTGCAACAAATGCAAAGTTTTTATTGAGTTTTTTGGAATTTTTAGGTTTTGTGACAAATTTCCAATTTCATTTTTTGAAGAGAAAAGACAAAGTGTGAAAATAGGGAAAATGGGGGTTTCACTAGTATTATAGTCGTTTTATAGTTATATTTGTTTCCCACTACATGGGATAATTTTATGATATTATCATCATCTAAAATTAGTTTTTAAATGGGAGCGAATTTGTCACATATATTTATGATTTCTTACGGAAATCTTCCAGGGTCATAAAATTTCTCTCTGGAACTTGGAGTTCTCACTTGAGATGGAGTTCATGCTCCTTAGTCGCATGTAGATACACCTCCTCCAAGAGAGACTTTACTCCACGTGTCATGTTCAACCCCAAAATGGGGTTAAATAACTCATCTAAATGAAATTGCTAGTTATAATGGAGGACGAATCTTATATGGTGGTTTTTTACCTTGAAGATGATATTCGAGTTCGCAAGTTTAGATGAGAGGGAAGACTTGTGTCTTCCAAACGAGATAGTTGTTGGCCTAGATTTTTTATCGTATTATGTCCATAAGGTTGTAGAGATTTATGGCTGTGATATGTAGAGAGTTTTGAGGATATGGGCATTGAGCTTTAAGGCTTTGATACATATATAAATCCAATATTTAGGAGAAGTATTCTTCTATTTATTTTTTTCCATCTCAATGATATTTAATATACAACTTTTGTTATAACATTCCAATTGAAATTAAATAATAAAAAAGAGAATTATTAAAGTTTTCCATCCTTCACATGACTTGAGTACGGATAGAAATGTGTCGGATCGGGGTTGGGGGAGCCACTTCCATCTCTGTCCCCGTTAGAAATTTTGATCCCCATAACCGCCCCTTCCCCTTTTCGTTCGAGTTATGGATTCCCTTACTCGATTATAACGGGGATTGAATATCCCAAGGGGAACCAATTATAATAAAATATGTTTTTGTTTTTGTTTTTATACGTTCATTTGATAGGATATTACGTTATATATACAACCAGTATATTTATATAAATGTATATGTCTATCTATAAATGTATATATTTCTATGTGTGTATTATGTTCGTTTACTATTTACAACCATGAGCTTACATCCAAAGAGGGGGAGAGAAGTCGGACTATAAGAACAAATAGCTAAAGATGAGAGAAAGAGAGAGAGTGGGAGATAGAAAGAGGGAGAAGGAGAGAGAGAGGGGGGAGAGAGAGAGAGACTAGTAAATGGGAAGCCTTGGAGGAGGATAGGAGAAATGATGAAGGTCTAGATGAGGGAGCGAAGGGCGAAGATGACGAGTCCCAAGTCATCCTTCCAGGGTAAGGGTAAGGAACCGAGGTAGGTGAGGTGGTTTTTTTTAGGCATCTGTTTTCTTAGATAGAGAGAGTTAATAGACGTTAATGTTTGAGTTAATAAGTTGGTGTAAAAGGTTTTGTTTTCATAGGTTTTATAAAATATTTTACACATAATACACACACACACACACACACACACACACATACACAGTGTGTGTGTGTGTGCGCGCGCGCGCGCTCGTGCATGTGCATGCGTATGTGTATATCAGGTTTTCTCATGGGAACCCGAGGCATTACCTGAACCAGCCCCCAAAAAATATCAAGATCAAAATTACTCCAAATACCTAAACCCGACCCCAAAAAATGATCCCCATACCCTCCCAAATAGGGTTCGATCCTGATAGGGATACCAATCCATGGGGAATGTGTTATCCCTAGACTCGAGCTATTGAAGAGTATCATGGTGGTTGGTTATTTATTGGACTGTTTGAGTCATCCTTGGATTTCTCATGAAATGATGGCTATATTTGGTGAATGGACAAATGAAGTTGAGGTTGATGATTATCATAAATCACTATAAAGGAAAATATAGATATGTTGGAATGAGAACAAAGACTCTATTGATTGTTTTCTTTAACTCAATTAAAAACCAAGATAAAGTGATTTTAAGAAAATATATCCCTCTTTCCTACATAGTTCAGGATTAACTGTGTTCACTAATAACCTAAATGTACATTGAAAAGTATAGAGAAAATTTGTAAGGAATTTAAAAATATTCTATAACTTCTCATATGGTACGATGCTAGAAAAATAATTGATCTAATCACACTACTTGAATCATAAGTTGAGAAAATAATTTTGATAAGCGCGCATATTATATATTTCTCTTGATCCTCTTTTATGTTTCCTTTTACATCATCGAAGATAATGAAATGAGTAATTCCATAGGCATGCTTATGATTTCTATTGTGTATGTACTAACATACATGGATACCTTAGTTTTCATATAATAATCTCCCCAAAACAACCTTCAGAGTATGAACTTATTAAATACATATTCATAAAACCAAGCATAATATTTGGTAAACTTTTAGATTTTATATTATTCTTCCCAAATCCCATATATACTTAGTCTAGACTTTTAAATACCAAGTAAACTATTTAGCTTATAAATGATCTATATCCTTGTATGGCTTGAAAATTCGTTAGTTCACCCTCCTCCCTGATACTCCATCACAATTCCTATGAAGTGTAAAACATGTATGACATCTTAAAGTCTACAAAATATTTTGGGCAATATTATTTCATTTTCTCTTATGTCTACAATACTAATTAATAAATGGCTCCATATTCGACCCACTTGTATCATTTAAAATATATTGTGAATCAAAATATCATTAATAATTAACATAATTTTGTACAAATTCATTATCTTAAGTATGGATGATTAAACTTCCCATGCAACTCTTCACATTTATATTTCGAAACATATATCTATTGGCATATATTTATGATAAAATTTATTTACTTAAATAATACAACTAATGTTATCAGTCAAATCATTCAATTTTTGTAATTGAATGGACATATTCTAAACTTCATGCAATGGAAATAAATCATAAATCCATTATTTTTCATACTTGAAAAGTTGACCTTTTTACCTTATTGATGACTATCCAATATATCTTGACAAGTTGTCCCTTTCTTTTTATTTTTTTGTCAAATTATACTTCTCCACTTGTCATTTCATAATCAATATCTTTTCTCAACACTAGGGAAGCTCGATTGTATAATAACCTTACATTATCTTGATGTATTTTATTCTGTAACACTTTAAAGGTCATTTCCACTTTAATTATCTAACTCTTTTGCACAAGAAACTAATTGGAATTTTGCGAACTGCATCTGATAAATCACATGTTTAAGAGTATGAAATGGGGAAAGAAGAAATACCAAGCATGTGATAATTTTGTGTACCATATATAGTCAAGAGTTGTTCCCCGCAACACCTTCCCTATCCTTATTAAAATGTGACTACACTATAGTTCTATTAGTGGTGCAATGCTATATCAAATTGTTGTCCTATTACCTATAAAATGCATGTATCCTATTCAAATAACTGACCTGAAAAACAAATGAACTAAAGAGTACAACTGCCGCATTGTTGTAAATGTTATAATTATCTTAGATTAAGGATTACCTTTATCCCGATTAATATGGAAATTCACCATTTGTGATGTACCATTCGATTGAGGAATATGCTAAGGTGGGCTACTGTGAATAGGATGAGGTCTACCATATATAAAGTTTCATGAATACATAGAATCATTAGTAGACCAAGCTCACATGCATTGTGACCAAAATATAAAATAATAATAGATGCACCCCATCGCCGCATTTGAAGCTTTTTTGTATTTCCATGTTGGCTTTCCCTCCACACATATATAATCATTATATTGCCAAGATGAAATACTATCTTCCAGTTGTGGATGTCAATGTACCCCTTATAAGAGACATGTGTGGTGTTGTGGGCACCGAGTGAGCGTGCTGGTGTTGTGCCTGAGGGGATCTTTGTTATAGAGATACAAGGAATGCTAGTCCCCCGCTTTTGTCACATCCCTCCAAGGTCGGGTTATCGGTCCAAGGTTTGGACTCGGTGATTTTCTTTGGATGTAGTTTGACACCATATTCAATTTTGGTGCACACCCCTTTGGTAAGTGTTGCTTTCGTGTGGAAAAAAAATGGGTTCGTAGGTGTTCAGAGTCACCAATTTATTGTATATGAAACATAAAAAAAAGGTTTGAGTTAGCCCTTTTAGGCTAATCCTAAGTCATATTTTAAAGTCTTCCGTATGTCTATAGAATCTTGTTATGTGGGATCGAGAATCGAGTTATGAGTGGGGAAGGTGTTTGGCACCCCACTTATTCTATATGCTACCTTAATTTTTTTATTCTTATTTCTCTTTACATTAATTGATTACTTTTTAGTTATTTTTTAGAATTTGTTTAGAGACCTTAACGTAAGGGTCACTAAATAATATAAATAAGTGCTTAACTTGAAAAATGGTATCATTGAGAGGTATATAAACGTCACCAGTGCAGGTACGCAAGATTCGCTAATTGATGACTCTATGCTTTGTATGTGCATAGCGGATAGCATTTATTATACATGTAAGTGTGCGATAAAGCTCAACTTATATAACGGGTGGTCGTTAGTGTATACAGAATTGTATGAGAGAGCTCGACATTGATATAGTTTGATAACTCTTTTATTTTAAGGAGAGATAAAAAAGGTGAGAGATGTGTGCATCTCTATTGTGATTAGTGTACACGTGTTTTCAAGTTTGTATATAGGAATATGTTTGGGAGGTCCCATCTTGAGATAGTTTGATATCTGATTTTGTGTTATTGAGAGTATTATAGGGATGTGCGAAAGATCGCGACTTTGAGATATTTTGATATCTCATTTAAAGTATCTGAGGGATTAGAGATATATGCATCTCGATGGGATAATATATAAGAAATATATTGTTGAGGCTCGAGCTCAGAGAAAGACTCGGTATTGCTCCTATGTACTCATGTATCCACGAGAATAAAGCCTACGTAATTTGGTACAGGGTTGGAATATATATATAGTTCACTACAGGGTTGGATAATAGGTAGGGTAAGACTAGAGATGGAGGCATCCCTATGAAATAATACACCAACAGATATATTATGAGACTTGGGCTTCATGAGTTTAACTAGGTATAATGCCTACGTACCCAAGGAGACATAGGATCAAAGCCAACATAGTTCTAACAAACGGGGTATATTTATAGGTTTAGGTAATGTGATACCAGTTATACAAGGTACAATAGTGCAAATCTTAATATAACATTTATGTTCTATTAGATTGATATATTTATATGTTAAAGTAATACGTTGATCAAATGCAAATGTTTAAAAAGTATTGTAATGAAAATACATATTCGGGTTGCCTTGCAGATACAGGCTTTGTTCGCTCGGAGAAGTGGTGAGTGTAACCGAATTTTAAACTTTGGCCTGCAAAGTTTTGCATTGAACACATGTCAATGGTACTATCCTGAGAAAGTGTTTTGAAAGGTATTTTTTATCTTCGTATTTTGGAATCATGGCATTTGATCTGTATTACTTAGCATACGAGTATGTCAATTTGTGACACAAGTCGAGGTACTGGATTAAAAATAAGACATAAATAAACGTTGTAAATTTCATACCTAGTCCCCTAAACGAGGGTCGGGTTAGAGAAGTATGTAAAATTTATAACAATATATATATGTGGGGTGTTGCCCAAAATTTTGGGCAGAGGCTCTTTACTCTCGCGGCGAAACATGGATTTTTGCCATGGGGAATGGCCCACTTTTTTGGTTCTTTTATGTAGGACAGAGCTTCGGCTATGGAGGTCGATTTTGGCATAATGTTTTCAGGGTTTTGACTCATTTTTCTATATTGAGGCGACTTTTCTGAAGTACGAACCTATTTTTAGGGCAAATTCACTGAAGTATGAGCTTTTTCTTTTAAAAAGGCAACTTTTATAAAGTAGGATCCATTTGGGACTTTTCATGAATGAGCTCGAGTATCTCGGACACTTGGGATTAAGAAAGTTAGAAAACCAACATTGGTATTTGGGATCCTTTTTAAGGTTAGTTGGCACCTCTACTTATATGAGCTTTAACATATCAGATGATCGATCGGTTAAAGGTCCTGAGCCGTTGATTTTTAATCAATGGTTGAGAAAATATTTGCCAAATATTTTGTGTCAATGTTCTTCAACTCATCGGCTAAGGCCTTTGTCTGATCGGCTATTTCTGGGAAGGTCTCTGGTCGATTGGCCAAAGGCCTAGAGGGGATGTTTGTTTGTTATTTTTAATGGATTAAGTATATTTTTGGGTTCTTATTTATTTGTACTTCGTCCCTATATACATTAGTATTTGGTGTTTTGACACCATAAACTTTAGTGTTGGTTTAAAAAGTTGTCTTTTCTCAAGGTTTCTTCTGGGGTTCATTCACGGGTCTTCTTTTGGAGTGGACGAAGCATTATAGAACCTTGATTGTAGATTGAGGTGTCCACATAGGCGATCGACTAAGATTGCGCATGTGAATACTCTTCGTCTAAATAAAAGCTTAACAAAATAGATTTGACTATTTTGGAAGTGATATGATGTCTATGAGTAATGGCTAGGAAGTTTAAGAGAGGAAAATGGGATTTTTTTTGTAAAATCCATAGGGTTTGGTTGATAGGAAACCGGGGGGGGGGGGGGGGGGGGACGAGTTAACCGATCGACTAAGGGTTTGAAAGTGGTTATCTGATCGGCTAACTATGTCGTCATACTGAAGCTTATTTAATGCCTCTCAGTTTGATATTTTGGGAATTTTTTACTTTCCTTTTTCATCATTTCTTGCTTAGGAAACGATATTGCTTGGTTTTATCTGATATTTGTATCCGTTAACCTTATTAATCACCTTTCGTTATATATTATGGACCATGGTGGCGGTTCGAGATTCGAGATGCGCGATGTGCCTTTCCTATTATCTTTGTCTGGGTGTGGGTGCTCATGCCTCTACTTCCGCGTTGATCGCTCCGATGATAGTTAAGGAGAATATCGCGTTGTTGTTAGGTATGGTCGCCCCTACTGGTGTTTTCATCATCTTTTATTATGGTCTCCCAGGGTGAGGACTAGTTTAATCACATTCTTCAACGGGATGCCACTTTCGGGATGCTAGCGCAACTTTTGGACCCGACTCTTCTGGTGTGCGATGTGAGTATTATTTTAAACTTTTCGTGTATCTTCTAGCATTACCATATCTTTATTTTCCATGTTTGATGAAATTATTTATCTTGTGGCTTTTTCAGTAGGTATTGGTTAACATCGGTCATTTGAAGGAGATCCTTGTGAGGTGGTCATTTGCGCATCTAACACTTTGACAATTAACGTCGAAGATTACCTAACATATTATTTGATGTTGTCTACAGGTTTGGTCTAGTGCTTGGTTTTTCCCCTCATATTGGTTTACCTATCTTTGAGGTGGTGTTCAAGGCGCAAGACATGAGGGATCCGAGTGGGAGCTATGAGGGCGATCATACGGTGAAGAGGCCCCGTATCTGAAAGGTGATGGTGATGGTGATGGTGACGATGTTGGTGGTGGGATTTCAGATGGATTTTAATGTAACCCTTTAAAAAGTCATTTTTTGGGTTTTTGGATATAGGTATATAGATAGTATATTCTTTAAGGAGGAACACAAGGAATTTCCAATACATTTTAATTTTGTATGGGTATTCTCATTTTATGCATTGTGTACATAAATAAAGACCCTTGTAGTGGTTGGATTTAGTGTATGTCATTTTTTATTTTTATATTTATATATGTATAACGTACATATGGATAAACTTAGGCCTAAGTACTTTTTACTTAAACTCACGACACATATTAGTAGTATAAATCGTCTTGTCCCCAACAAGTGGGCCTTATATAGGCCGGATATGAGCTCCTCATGCTCGGCCTCATTGTTGGAGGCTTCAAATCCCACTTTGATCCCTCAGCAATGTCTTTCTTTAACTCCATCTAAACAACATTTCCTTGGATTTTCTTTAGGTTAAACACCCCATGAATCACCGCGAATAATACTAATAATACTAATACTATCGGGATGAGGAATGTGTATGGGCTTGAATAGTCTTACATTCCCGTTATGACTGGTTATTTTTTACTTTTCTCTTTTCACCTCAAATGGGATTAAGGAGAGAATTGCTTCAATCAGTCAAGATTGAAGGGTTGTAAAAATGTGACTCCGTCAAGATCAGCTAACATAGCCGTCCCATCGGAGTATGGTGATGAGGTAGGTTTCTCCCCAGTTTCTTGCAAATTTACCGCCAGGAATCTGGGACGATTTGTGATTTTCTTTGGGGATAAGGACTTCCTATTGGATGTATTATTTTTTTATCTCATTTTTTGAATGCCGAGGCGATGCGCTGATGGTATGTGATAAGCAGATTTTAGTATCCTCTTATTGAGGAGATCTAGTTCATCGTAACGGTCTTGAACCCAATTGGCTTTTGCTACTTAAATCTTGAGCATTACCCTTAGTGAGGATACATCGAGTTCTATGTGTAGGAATGATACCATGCTATAAAGTAGTGAGTATGGGGTGTCCCTAATGGAGTTTTTCTTTGTGGTACGGAAGCCCCAGAGGGCGTATGGGAGTTTATATGACTAGTTATTGTAGGTTTCAATCATCTTGTTAATATTGTTTTTAATATTCTTGTTAGCACCTTCGACCGCTCCATTTGTTTGTATTTGTTAGAGGGATGATTTGTGATGGGTGATACCATACTCGTGCAGTACGTTTAAGACATTTTATTAAAGTGAGACCCGTTGTCTGATACTATCTCGTGAAGTATGTCAACAAGTATGATTTTGGATACTTCCTTAGTATCAATAACTGCATAAGATTTGGCCTCGACCCATTGTGTGAAATATACGATGGAGACGATGATGAACTCATGCCCTATGGAGGCCTTAAGGGTTACCCTCCCTATGATTTTGATCCCTAGGTGGAGAACGACCAGGGTGAGGTCATGCATTATAGCTCTTAAGGAGGTAAATGTTTACGGAGGGCATAGATTTTGAAGTTGAGGCACCTCTAGACATAATTTTTACACTCTTTCTGCATGGTGTTCTAGTAATATGACTTTTGGAGTATTTTCGTGGAGATGGTGTGCCCACTCATGGGCGACACATTCATCGCTATGGATTTTGTCCATGAATTCGAAGGTTTCATCCTTCGTAATGCATTGTAAGTAAAGTTATTGACTTTCGAATTAGTTTAAAAAACATAAAAACCCATAAAAAAGATTTTTCTAGTAGCTAACATTTTCATAATTTTTTTCTAGTTTGTTAAAATAAAATTAGATTTCCATCGGACCATGTTTTGTAAAGTTGACCCCTACAACTGTTGAATTAGGATGCCAATTATCTAAGGTAAGTCGATCATTGGAAGAGGCATTCGTTGATTAGCAGTTTTTGCCAAGCATGTTTTAGATGTTGTAGTTGCAGGCTCTGGGTCCCACAACTATTTCTTCAATGCCTCAACATCAAAGCAGTACAACCAATTGTTCTGGCTTGTTACAGTGAACATGAATTTTGTAGTGCCCTTTGGAATGTCTATGATAGAGGCTAAAGTGGCAAGGGCATATGAAAAGTTTTTTAGACCATGGGAGGAACCCAAATTAGAGATGTTCAAATCGAGAAACTAACTTTTCTAAGTAGGCATGGTATGGTTGCAGTTTTTGATCTCGGATCTTCCACTCTCCCATTATTTGGCTAATAACTAGGCTGGAATCTTTGTAAGCCTTCAGGTCGATGATCCCTATTTCTAGGGAAATTTTGAGTCCCGTGACACAAGCATCGTAGTCGGTCATGTTATTGGTGCACTCATATGTGAGCTTGATAACCGTTGGGAGTCGTCATTAGTCGGAGGAGACGAGGAACATCCTGATCCCAAACCCCTTTTCGTTAGAGCACCGTCAAAGTATAGTTCCCAAATTTCATTGTTATTTAGCGTGAAGAGATTTTTTCTGGTAATTTTACCTCATTTTCTTCCTCATCTGATAGGGATTGCCCTATGAGGAGGTTAGAGATGGCTCATCCTTTGGTAGATTTCTGTGTGACATGCGTGATCTCAAACTTCGATATCATGAAAATCCATTTGAACATTCTATTGGAGAGAAATAGTTTATCGAATACATACATTATGAGTTTATGCTGAATGACATCTTTTAGTGCCGAAGTTTACGAGTGATCATAAGAAGTATACACAATCCTTTTTCAAGGTGGTGTATTTGGTTTCATAGGTACTAGATTTTTATTAACATGGTAGATGATAAATTATTTTCGGGAGCTTTCAACGTACTCAGCTAGCATGGATCTGGCAGCCATGTCAGTTATGGTCAGGTAGAGTATGCGAGGTCGTTTTAGTTGAGGAGGCACTAGTATCGTGGAGGTATTCTTGTATTTTTTTTAATGCATCTTGGTATTGTGCATTATACTCTTATAGGGATTCTTTTTTGAGTATTTGGAAGATGGGTTCGCAAATGGTGGTGAGCTAGTTAATTTCATCTTTACTGATTATGAATTCGAGCACTTTTCTCTTATTGACTCCGAAGAAGGATTTCTATGAGTTTGGCCTCATTTTGAAGAGGAGTAATCTTTGGAATAATTTTTTTGACTTTCGTAACGTGTCCCTCAAGATTATTGGACTTGACTATCATGTTGTCCACGTATACTTCCACTTCTTATGTATATAGTTGTGTAGGATGATTGTGACCACTCTCTAATAAGTTGCACCCGTGTTTTTAAGACCGAAAGGTATGACTGTATAACCGTACATCCCCCTTGAGGGTAATGAACTCGAGGTCAGGTTTTTTTATGATCTAGTTGTAGAATGTGAATTCGTCTATGAAGAATTTGAGTCTGTTGTTGGTTGCTCTGTCTACTAATAAGTCAATGTGTGGCAGAGGAAAATAATCCTTTAGACAGGACCTGTTGAGGTCACTATATTTTATGCACATTTGGACTTTGCCAATAATTTTGGGTACTAGTACTACGTTGGTTATCCAAGTGGGGTACTCCACCACTCAAATGAAGTGGACACTGAGTTGTTTCTCTACTTCCTCTTCAACTTTAAATAACCATTCGGGTATGAGCTTATTGAGCCTCTATTTTACAAGTTTGGAGCCAGTAACATAAGGTATATCATTCATGAAGATAGTGGGGTCGATGCCAGTAATGTCAGCATAGGGGGAAGAAAAAACATCTATAAATGATGGCGGGGAGATCTGTGAGATCCTTCTGTTCATTCTCATCTAGGGAGGAATCTATTTTTAATTATTTTAGCTTTTGGGGAGTACCCAAGTTTATGGTAATTAGTACATCCTTGTTGGGAGACATACGATTTTTTTTATTTTGGTCAATTTTTTACAAATGTTTTAACTATTTTAAGTCGTAAAAGTAATCATTGTTAGGGCTAACTTTTAATCCATCTTAGATTAATTATCATCACAGGTAACGCACATATGCAAATATTGGAGAACTTTATTTATTATACCATCAAAAGAGTTAGTGATTTTTCTTATTCCACTAGTAATCCCACGAAGTTCGTTAGCTGTGTCATAATGCTTGACCGAAGGCCGTGGTTCCGATGGGGCAATTATGGACTTGATTAATCTCCCTTTATATATAGTAGTGCCTTAGTTGGTCGAGGCAATGTACTAATCGTGGAAGCGTTTCGCCGGGTCTAATCGATGAACCTCAGTATAACTAGTAGGATAGTAACATTGAGAAATAATGTGAGTAGTCCCCATTCATGTCCCGATTGGTAGGTCTTCCTCTCCACTGCAGTGACCTGTTAAGGTTCTAAAAATGCGAGGCGTGATCGAGGCATGGAGGCCAAGCCTTAAGACTTAGAAGCCTAGGCAGGACTTAGGCGTGAAAAGGCATTTATGTCTTCTTAATATATTTTAATATTTTTTAACCATAATAAGGCTATTAAAATACTAAAATTTTACATATCATAAAAATATGTCTGAATGTTTGCAAATTAAAATACTATTTGATTATTTTGGATGAGATAATGGCCCGGTTTGTAAAAAGATTCTTTAAAAGGCGATATCGTTTCACTAAAGCATTGTTGTTTTTAGAAAAAAAAAGTGCGCCTTAAGGGTTTTACCAAGAATAAGGCGTAAAAATCTTAAGACCGGGCGTTTCTCCCAAGCCTCAAGCCTAAGTGTGTCTAGGCAGAGCCTAGGCGGGTTTTTAGAACAGTTCCCATTATATATTCAGTTCTCCCTGTTTGACTGATTGGATTTTCCTATAATCCACGTGCAATCCCTCTTTGTAGAGGATCTCTAATTCGGGATGTAGGGATTTATGGGTGTCATCACATTAGGGATCTGGGAGTCCATAATAGGGTAAGTCATCTCCTTAGAGATGTAAGTGAACATACCACCCTTGATGAGGATTTTTGAAGCTATCTGCTAGGGTTTTGCCATTAGGGGTGTACCCAAGACCGACCTTGCCTTTGTATTGTGTAGCGATGACGGCTTCAAAGGTTCCTGTTGGTTCTTTTTGAGTTCAAACCCTAGTAGTTATGTCATCTTTTAAATGATTCAGGTGACTACATTGTTAATAGTTGTCTTCTCCTCTATCATGTGAGCGTCTGAGATAATTCAGAATTCACTAAGGGTAATGTGGTTATTGTCGTGGTGAGTGTCAAGGAGAGGGGTTGTGTTTACACTGGCTACAGTTACGCAACCATCGTCTTCCAGGATTGTGATGACCTCGGCATTAAACTCAAACCTTACATTTATATGAAATGATGAGGGTAGTGTCCCGATGGGGTTATCTAAAACCTCCTGAGTAAAAGGTTAAAGTTTGTCGGGACGTTAAGCACTTAGAACTCAACATCGCATTTTACTGGCCCTATGATAAGGGTGAGGATGAAAACCACTAAGACTTATTGATAAGTGTTATCATATGCTTTACTGGTTATGAAAAAAGATTTAAATTCCTAGGTGGTGTAGTGCGAAGAGGACAGATGTTGATTGTGGAACATTCTCAGTTAGTATCAAGGGTACAATCTATTCGGGAATCTCAATAGTGACGTGTACTGTGAATCGATGGTTGTTCCCTTGCATGGGGAGGTCCTCATCAAAGGATCGGGTGTGTTCTTAGATGGTCGTGGAGTCAATAATGGCTGACATTTCAATCGGAGTTAGATCCGTATGCATATAAGCCTAATATAATAGGAGGGAGAGAGCATGTTGATGATCATAGGATATAACTAAGAACTCACAGATGGTAATGTTAGTTGAGGTTCTTCGGAGTTGTTTCTTGATTTTATTATTTTCCCAAGGAAGATGTACAATGGTCACTTCGAGGAAATCTTTATCATTTTCTGTAGGGTTTAGCAGAGTGGAGCGTTGACCTGACCTGGTGAGGAAGTCTACCACCTTCTATGGAGTGTGTGAGGGTTTTATCCTAGGTCTTTATTTTGACTTTCTTTTGATGTATTAGCCGATCAACTAAGGATGCAGGGCATAAGGCATATGATGTTGACTTTGGGGCCATCGCCTCAGTCCATTCTAGAAAGGGGTTCTGTACCAGGATCTTGGGAGCCTCATTCTGGACCTTTGAGGAATTTAAAGACATAGAGTTATCCATTAACAACATATTTACGTCGGAGCTGGGAGTGGAAGTGGGATTTTTAGTACCGTGTCCAGAACTTGGTCGTATGTCTGGTTAGGTAACCTGAATAAAGATTCGGTGGACATGGAGGATTTTGTGCAGTTGTGATCGTCTAAGGAGATCCTTTATTTCCCTTCATCATCAATGGGGGGTTCTGGATCCCCTATATCTATTCTTTTATAATTCTAGCAGCTTCGTAGTTGTTTTCTCCATAGTAGTACCCATATTCGGTGTATTTAGGCCCCTAGGGTGAGATCTCATAAACAAACTTAGCAAGAGTCAATGAAAATACCACATATTAAAGGCTGTTAAATTTCCCTTGAGCATTGTTATGGGGAGTTGGGTGGAGAAATTCCATTTTGGCCGTGTACGAGTACTTTCGTGAGGGAAGACCTTCTTATAGGGGACATCCTCGCTGTATTATCTCATCTTATATTTAATGATACCAACGACATGGTTTGTGCATAGGTACGAGTTCCCATAACTATATCCTATGTTTCTGTGATGGTGGGACCATGGTGATATCTCGAGGACAAATAGGTATAAGGCCAACTATGTCACTAGAAGATCTATTTCAACTCGTCGACTAATGGGATCTTCTTTTAATGGGGGAGATCAGGGGGATCGTTGTCTAATATCATGGAGTTGCACACAATATTTTGTATTTCTATTGGTAGATTTTCCTACCCAGTGGCTTAGATGCTCTGGTATACGTCACTGTTGGATTTCTAGAGCCCTCCCTTACTATTGACAAACTAAAGAGGTGTTCCCTCCTATGAGAGTGTAATACCCCGTACTTTTGTCTATATTTATTTTTGGGATTAATTAATTAAATGCGTATTAATTGGAAATTAATCCGGGTTATAAATACTAATGTGATGCGAATTGGTATTTGATTAAGTGCATATATGATTATATATGTATTTGGTATTATAAAATTTGTCGTGAAATTTATATACGACATTTTAGAAATTTTGTTGAGACGCGTGAGACCGCCGCGTCACGGTATAATATTTTGTTAATAAAAGTGAATTTAAAATCTATAATCCGTATGGTCGTTTTGAGTGCGCCAACGCGTCCGGAAGGGTCGAGATAGTCAGAAAACACTAGCCGGGGGTATAGTTTGGGTCCCGGGGTATTTTTAGGCCATACCGGTAACTTAAAGGGTATTTTGGTAATTTTACATTTTTAGGAATTAAAAGTGACGAAAATTAGAGATGTAAATCTGATGTGGATTAAACCCATTAAGCCCATTAACCAACCCATATTAACCTAGAAGGCTACGTAGGTTGTCATTTAGGTTTTCTAAGTTGCCCCAAAACAAACCCTAGCCACCTTAAGCCACCATTAGAGAGGAAGCTTGGAGAGAAGAAATTCTGCAGAAATTCTTCATCAAATCAACATCGAATCCGGAATCAAACCAAGGCAAGTGATTTAAATTACATTCCTCATGCATTGAATGCTTTTTCCATGTTAGAAACATTGTTAATCAATCTTATCTAAGAGTTAAAAGAAAACCCATGAAATTGGAAGATTGTTGTTTAAATTTTGGGATAGGTTTGCATGTAGAAACATTGTTTGAAGATTTGATTCAGAGATTTCATATCTATGTAATGTATAAACGGATTAAAATCTGGGAAATTTGATGAGAAGAATCTAGGGTTCATGTTCTTGAAGAAAATTGGAAATTTATGTAGAAACCTTGTGATTTAATGATGTTTAGAAGGTATTAAACCCCTTTAATGATGTTAGTATAGCACCTTGGCATGTTTGAGGATGAATAGAGAACTCAATATATTGTAGGAACGAATTTTAGAAGAGGTTTGAGGAGTAAAAATGGTGAAAAACGAATTGGGGAAAAATCTGGCCGAAACTGGTAGCTCGTTAGAAGCAGCCCCCAGGTCGTTCGAACGAACTCGTTCGAACGAGCTTCTAACGAGTTGACCAGTCGTTATTAACGAGTAGGGATTTTCTTTCGATATCTCGTTCGAACGAGATATCGTTAGAAGGGTCAGTTCGTTCGAACGAACTGGGATCTCGTTCGAACAGCCTCGTTCGAACGAGACTTCTAACGACCTGACAGTCCAAACTCGTTCGAAGTCGAACGAGACTTCTAACGAGTTGACAGTTTGATCCTTTTTGGACTGTTTTGATTTTTAGAGTCCCGTAAACTTGTTCGAGGATATAGAAGACCTTCCATTATTGATGTGAGGATAGATTTGGGACTTTTGGGTTATTGAGAGGAGTATTATACACTAGAACTATATTCAATGAACCATTTGGGTTGAGATGTGAGTGTCTACTACGATGTGAGGGTGAATTATGTCGCGTATAATTACAAACCGGTATAGTACGAATTGTGATAATTATAGTTAGTACGAGAATGCGATATGTACTACGATTAAAATACGGTATTACTAAGACATGTGTTTACTTAGTATTGGTATATGGATTGTGTGTATGACATACCTACCATACTTGCTATCACGGGAGGTTTGCGTTCGCTTAGGACCCTCTAATCCTTGTGTGCCTACGGGGGGGATATAGACTGGTACCTTGATGAACATAGGTCATAGAAAGACTTATTGTGATATTAATAAGTCCGCTGACCATGGGAGCGTAGGTATGTGCGTGACCCATGTGATGGTGACTGTGTTCGCCTCCACTATTTGTGATTTGTGTTATCTGAACTATTCCTGAGAGATTCGGAATATGTGATCCTTATGTACGTGATGTACCGGGATGGATAGCAGAGTATGTGTGCACCATAGCTTAGATTGCGGGGTGCTTGTATCGTATATTTATGATGTGAATAATATACATTAAATTAATGGAAATCCTCCTGTTAATGTTGTAAAAATATTACGGTATTGTTTCGAGATATATAATGAGTCAACTGATAGTTATATCAATGGCATATCTAGTAACTGAGTTTACGTTAAACCTCTATTTAATTACGAGCATTATATGTTAATAGAACCGGGTAAAAAGGGTAGAAACTATTACAGTCTAGCTAGTTATGATGTCACTTAGCTAGTGGTTATATTATTGTAGATGGGTACTTGCGTTAGGAGTGCCCAGTTAGACGAGAGGTGAGAATATCATGTGAGTGCACGTCCTAACATGTATTTTGCATTTAATGTTTTAAATATTTTTAAATCACTTGCAGGTTTTTAAAATATAACTCCACATTCGGGCTCTGACCCGTTTGCTTTTCAAATCTCTTTTTCTTTGTAAAACCATTTTAGGTGCCCAGCCACAAGGACACCAAGCATAGGATACTCATTCAGGTGACGAGCTGTAGCTGCTTGTGGAAGCTACATGGATTTGCATGTAGACGCTTCTATCTTTTGGATTCCAGGGTCACCATCTATCAGTTGTAGGGCATGTTGCCCATTTCTTTAGAGACATCTCTCATATTTCAGTTTTCAGACTTCAGCATGTTTTATTTCAGTTTCGGTTATTCATTTCAGTTATGGGATTGTAGAGAGGAGTTTTCCTCCAGACTTTATTTACTCTATTGTGATGGTTATTCATTTTACTTCAGTATGGAATGGTGTTATTTACTTCTTCTTTTCATTGTTGCATGTTTAATCAGACTTAAATTAAAATTTGGCAACTTGCTTTTAAATACTAGGTCGTTAGTAATAACAAAAAAATGTTTTCGACAGTTATGCTATTAACTGAGCCAACTTGGCATTTTGAAGTAATTTTATAAAGGAGTAGCTACCCGGTATTTAATTAGTCGGGGTGTCACAGGTGGTATCAGAGCCAGGTTCTAGTGTCCTTTAGGATCTGTACGGCTATTATGTTTCCGCTACGTTTTCTTTGATATAGAGCCCTATATTTTAGGACTGTTGTACTCTTTTTGTGTATGCTTCGTTCTTCAGCTATATTAAGTTTATAAACTGCGAACTTATAAACTTTGTTCTTATTTCAGATGCCTCCACGACGTGCACGACGAGTTCCCAGGAATGCAATGCCCGAACCCCAGCCCGCTCCAGTTCAGGGCATGATGAACGCCGCTGAGGTTGCTGCTATAGTAGCCCAAGCGGTAAATGCCGCGATTGCCGTGATTCAGCAGGCACCGCCTCAGGCGCCGGTTGCCGCGCCAGCACAAGTTAATGCATTCCCGTCTGCTTGGGAGCGTGTACGAGACGATTTTCAGAAAGCGCATCCGCCAGAGTTTGCAGGTAGCTCAGATGTGGTAGTCTCGAGCCAATGGAGGAAGGACATACAGAGGCATTTGAGGATGCATGAGTGCACTGATGTTCAGAAACAGGTGCTAGCTACCTTCAAGCTAGTGGGATCTACACTACAGTGGTGGGAGTCTATTACCACCGCGGAGGAGAGGGATACCCTCACGATTCAGGAGTTCTGGGTGCAGTTCGACCGCAAGTACTTTCCGTCCGCAGTTCATACAGAGATGAGGAGGAAGCTGATGAGTTTGAAACAGGAGGGTAAGACAGTGGCCGAGTATGAGGCCGAGTTCACTAACCTGTTGAATATCGTTCCAGACGAGATTCCAACAGAGAAGAAGAAGATAGAGAAGTTCACCGACGGGTTGAATTGGAGGATCCGTCAGCATCTGCTAGGGAACCTATCGTTGGCCACGTATTCTGATGTGGTTAACGCTGCATTATTACACTGCCAGGACCACCGTTTTCATATGGCCGAGGGCAAGCGGTCGGGGGAGTCTAGCCATCAGGGCAGGACTGGAGGACATGGTGCCAGCGGGGCACAGACCGGTCAGGGGCAGAGACAGAATGAGCAGGGTACCCAGCAGGGGGATAATAAGAGGTTCCGGTCAGGGAACTACAGGCAGGGTCAGGGAGGTCTCCGTCAGGGCCATCAGGGCCCAAACGGCCATCAGGGCCAGCAGGGGCAGAATGGGCAGCAGTTCCATCAGGGCCAGCAGGGCCAAGGGAGGAACGGTAACGGCCACCAGGGCCGGGGACAGCAGGGGCAGAGGGGAGGGAACTTCCCAGGGAAGTGCTTTACTTGTGGCAAGACTGGCCATAAGAAGCAGGATTGTCCTGATAGGGGCAGGGCCCCACAGCAGCAGCAGCAGGGTGCTCGCTAGGAGCCGCAGAGACCTATGTTTCCCTCCGCTCTTCCCGCACCGCCACAGATGGCAGCATTGCCACCCATTCCAGCAGTACCAGCTCAGCAGAGGCAGCTACAGTATGGACGTGTCTACAACGTTCACCAGGCTACAGTTCCACAGGCACCGCCCGCGATCGAGGGTACGTTTCCTATCCATGGCACTATGGGTCTGGTGTTATTTGATACGGGTGCTACACACTGTTTTATAGCTACACACTTCGCGAAAGCTTTAGGATTGTTAGCTACGGCAGAGAGCACAGTAACGTGTGTCGACTCACCATTAGGGAATGGGTCACTTATCTTCTTTATATGCCGGGGAGTGGGGGTAGAAATTGGTGGTTTGGTATTGCCTGCAGACAGGTTAGTGTTAGATATGCATGTTCATGATGTGATCATCGGTATGGATTGGCTCGTAGCATATAGGGCCATGATTGATTGCTTCAGCGGGAGCATTATTTTTGCCATTCCGGGGCAAGAGATGTTTATAGTGGCGATGCCTCGCCCAGAGGGAGGATCGACCGCTCATCTGTATTACATAGAGGAGGATACCTCTAAGGAGGTTGTGATTCCTTTGGATTCGATCCCGGTTGTCAGGGAGTATTCAGATGTGTTTCAGGAGATACCAGGCTTACCACCCAGTCGGGAGATAGACTTCGTTATAGATTTGCTACCAGGTACGAGACCTATAGCACGCGCACCGTACCGTATGGCTCCAGCTGAGATGAGAGAGCTACGGGATCAGATAGAGCAGCTGTTGGGACAAGGCTTTATTCGCAGGAGTACCTCACCTTGGGGCGCTCCAGTTTTATTTGTGAAGAAGAGGGACGATTCACTGAGATTGTGCGTGGACTACCGAGAGTTGAATAAGGTCACGATACGGATTAAGTATCCGTTGCCTCGAATCGATGACTTATTCGATCAGTTGAGAGGAGCTTCTTTCTTCTCGAAGATTGACTTGAGGTCAGGATACCATCAGTTGCGTATCAGGGAGGAGGATGTCTCGAAGACCGCATTCTTATCGAGATATGGTTCTTACGAGTTTCGGGTTATGCCTTTCGTCTTGACCAACGCTCCAGCAGTGTTTATGGACTTGATGAACAGAGTGTTCAGGGATTTCCTAGACCAGTTTGTCATCGTCTTCATTGATGATATTCTGGTTTACTCTCAGACAGAGGAGGAGCACGCCGAGCATTTGAGGCAGGTTTTGCAGACACTTCGTCAGAACGAGCTGTATGCAAAATACGAGAAGTGCGGGTTTTGGCTGAAGGAAGTCCAGTTCTTGGGTCACATTATTTCCGACCAGGGAATATCAGTTGATCCGGGGAAGGTATCAGCGGTGAGGGAGTGGGGACAGCCCACGACGCCAATGGAGATTCGTAGTTTCTTGGGTTTAGCAGGATATTACAGGAGGTTTATTCGGGGTTTCTCAGAGATAGCAGGTCCTTTGACACATCTTACTCGTAAAGGTGTGCCGTTCATTTGGAATGATGCCTGTCAGTTGGCATTCGATGAATTGAAGGACAAGTTGACCTCAGCACCGGTGTTAGCATTGCCGAGACCGGGAGTTGAGTATTTGGTTTACACCGATGCGTCTTTGCAAGGGCTTGGAGGTGTTTTGCAGCAGGAGAGACAGGCCATAGCTTATGCTTCCCGTAAGCTTAAGCCTCATGAGAAGAATTACCCCACACATGATTTGGAGTTGGCTGCGGTAGTATTTGCCTTGCGGATTTGGAGGCACTTTCTTTTGGGGGAGAAGTTTCAGCTGTTCACGGACCACAAGTCACTACAGTATCTGTTCACACAGAAGGAATTGAATATGCGGCAGCGTAGGTGGCTTGAATTTGTGAAGGACTACCAATTCGACATCCAGTACCACCCGGGTAAGGCTAACGTGGTAGCAGACGCGTTGAGTCGTAGGCCAGCAGATGAGGTGGCAGAGGTGTGGAAAGCTAAGTGGAAGGAATTGGGACACCAGGATGCAGTGGCCCGATCTTTCATGTCTGTGATGACCGTTACACCGCAGATTATCACGAGGATTGTACGGGCACAGGCTAATGACTTGTTCTGTCAAGAGCAGATAGTTCGATTACTTGCAGAGGGAGCCGAGTCCTATACCGTTAGCTCAGACGGGGGATTGCGCTTCAATGGGAGATTGGTAGTTCCGGAAGGGGAAGAATTGTGGCACGATGTGATGGCAGAGTCACACGGCTCACGGTTCGCGGTACATCCCGGAGGGGACAAAATGTACCAAGATATGAGACGGCAATATTGGTGGAGCGGTATGAAGAGAGATATCGCTGAGTTTGTCTCAAAAAGCGCCACTTGTCAGCTTGTAAAAGTGGATCATCAGAGACCAGCAGGATTGCTACAGCCGTTGGAGGTTCCGGTGTGGATGTGGGAGAGCATATCCATGGATTTTGTCACGGGGTTGCCTACGTCGCAGAGGGGTCACGACTCCGTTTGGGTAATTGTGGACAGGTTGTCCAAGGTCGCTCACTTCTTACCCGTAAGGACTAATTACACTATGGGACAGTATGCCCAGCTCTTCATTTCAGAGATTGTGAGACTTCACGGTGTGCCCCTAAATATCGTGTCTGACAGAGACAAGATATTTGTTTCGAGGTTTTGGGAGAGTTTCCAAGAGGCAATGGGCACGGAATTGCGGTTGAGTACGGCTTATCATCCGCAGACCGATGGGCAGACAGAGCGCACCAATCAAATGTTGGAGGACAAGCTACGCATGTGCATTATTGACTTCGGGGGTGGATGTGAGCAGTACCTTCCACTGGTAGAGTTTGCTTACAACAACTCCTATCAGTTCACAATTGGCATGGCTCCGTTTGAGGCATTGTACGGTAGGCCTTGTCGTTCCCCAGCATGTTGGCTAGAAGTGGGGGACAACAAACTACTTGGGCCGGAAGTGATCCAGGATACTTCGGCAAGGATTGAGTTGATTCGGAGTCGCATTCGGGTAGCTCAAGACAGGCAGAAGAGTTATGCTGATGCGAAGAGATTTTTCAGGGAGTTCCAAGTGGGGGACCAGGTTTTGCTCAGGGTATCTCCGATGAAGGGGATTATGCGTTTCGGGAAGAAGGGGAAGTTGGCACCGAGGTATGTGGGGCCGTTTCCTATTATTGAGCGGATCGGACCCGTTGCGTATAGACTTGGACTACCGGAGCACTTGCATCGGATTCACGACGTGTTCCATATTTCCTCGCTGAGGAAATACCTTAGAGATAATTTGGCTCATTCTCACATTGCTGTGGAGGACATCGATCTCCATCCAGATAGCTCCTACGAGGAGGGGCCAATTGCTATTTTGGACCGAAGCGAGAGAAAACTGCGGTCAAAGATAGTCCCGTTAGTGCGTGTTCAGTGGCAACATCACAATGTCGAGGAGTCCACATGGGAGCGCGAGGATGAGATGCGCGAACGTTATCCAGAGCTATTTTTAGCAGGTACTTTCTAGTTTCGAATTTCGGGACGAAATTCAGTTATTAGGGGGGAAGTATGTAATACCCCGTACTTTTGTCTATATTTATTTTTGGGATTAATTAATTAAATGCGTATTAATTGGAAATTAATCCGGGTTATAAATACTAATGTGATGCGAATTGGTATTTGATTAAGTGCATATATGATTATATATGAATTTGGTATTATAAAATTTGTCGTGAAATTTATATACGACATTTTAGAAATTTTGTTGAGACGCGTGGGACCGCCGCGTCACGGTATAATATTTTGTTAATAAAAGTGAATTTAAAATCGATAATCCGTATGGTCGTTTTGAGTGCGCCAACGCGTCCAGAAGGGTCGAGATAGTCAGAAAACACTAGCCGGGGGTATAGTTTGGGTCCCGGGGTATTTTTAGGCCATACCGGTAACTTAAAGGGTATTTTGGTAATTTTACATTTTTAGGAATTAAAAGTGACGAAAATTAGAGATGTAAATCTGATGTGGATTAAACCCATTAAGCCCATTAACCAACCCATATTAACCTAGAAGGCTATGTAGGTTGTCATTTAGGTTTTCTAAGTTGCCCCAAATCAAACCCTAGCCACCTTAAGCCACCATTAGAGAGGAAGCTTGGAGAGAAGAAATTCTGCAGAAATTCTTCATCAAATCAACATCAAATCCGGAATCAAACCAAGGCAAGTGATTTAAATTACATTCCTCATGCAGTGAATGCTTTTTCCATGTTAGAAACATTGTTAATCAATCTTATCTAAGAGTTAAAAGAAAACCCATGAAATTGGAAGATTGTTGTTTAAATTTTGGGATAGGTTTGCATGTAGAAACATTGTTTGAAGATTTGATTCAGAGATTTCATATCTATGTAATGTATAAACGGATTAAAATCTGGGAAATTTGATGAGAAGAATCTAGGGTTTATGTTCTTGAAGAAAATTGGAAATTTATGTAGAAACCTTGTGATTTAATGATGTTTAGAAGGTATTAAACCCCTTTAATGATGTTAGTATAACACCTTGGCATGTTTGAGGATGAATAGAGAACTCAATATATTGTAGGAACGAATTTTAGAAGAGGTTTGAGGAGTAAAAATGGTGAAAAACGAATTGGGGAAAAATCTGGGCCGAAACTGGTAGCTCGTTAGAAGCAGCCCCCAGGTCGTTCGAACGAACTCGTTCGAACGAGCTTCTAACGAGTTGACCAGTCGTTATTAACGAGTAGGGATTTTCGTTCGATATCTCGTTCGAACGAGATATCGTTAGAAGGGTCAGTTCGTTCGAACGAACTGGGATCTCGTTCGAATAGCCTCGTTCGAACGAGACTTCTAACGACCTGACAGTCCAAACTCGTTCAAAGTCTCGTTCGAACGAGACTTCTAACGAGTTGACAGTTTGATCCTTTTTGGACTGTTTTGATTTTTAGAGTCCCGTAAACTTGTTCGAGGATATAGAAGACCTTCCTTTATTGATGTGAGGATAGATTTGGGACTTTTGGGTTATTGAGAGGAGTATTATACACTAGAACTATATTCAATGAACCATTTGGGTTGAGATGTGAGTGTCTACTACGATGTGAGGGTGAATTATGTCGCGTATAATTACAAACCGGTATAGTACGAATTGTGATAATTATAGTTAGTACGAGAATGCGATATGTACTACGATTAAAATACGGTATTACTAAGACATGTGTTTACTTAGTATTGGTATATGGATTATGTGTATGACATACCTACCATACTTGCTATCACGGGAGGTTTGCGTTCGCTTAGGACCCTCTAATCCTTGTGTGCCTACGGGGGGGATATAGACTGGTACCTTGATGAACATAGGTCATAGAAAGACTTATTGTGATATTAATAAGTCCGCTGACCATGGGAGCGTAGGTATGTGCGTGACCCATGTGATGGTGACTGTGTTCGCCTCCACTATTTGTGATTTGTGTTATCTGAACTATTCCTGAGAGATTCGGAATATGTGATCCTTATGTACGTGATGTACCGGGATGGATAGCAGAGTATGTGTGCACCATAGCTTAGATTGCGGGGTGCTTGTATCGTATATTTATGATGTGAATAATATACATTAAATTAATGGAAATCCTCCTGTTAATGTTGTAAAAATATTACGGTATTGTTTCGAGATATATAATGAGTCAACTGATAGTTATATCAATGGCATATCTAGTAACTGAGTTTACGTTAAACCTCTATTTAATTACGAGCATTATATGTTAATAGAACCGGGTAAAAAGGGTAGAAACTATTACAGTCTAGCTAGTTATGATGTCACTTAGCTAGTGGTTATATTATTGTAGATGGGTACTTGCGTTAGGAGTGTACAGTTAGACGAGAGGTGAGAATATCATGTGAGTGCACGTCCTAACATGTATTTTGCATTTAATGTTTTAAATGTTTTTAAAGCACTTGCAGGTTTTTAAAATATAACTCCACATTCGGGCGCTGACCCGTTTGCTTTTCAAATCTCTTTTTCTTTGTAAAACCATTTTAGGTGCCCAGCCACAAGGACACCAAGCATAGGATACTCATTCAGGTGACGAGCTGTAGCTGCTTGTGGAAGCTACAGGGATTTGCATGTAGACGCTTCTATCTTTTGGATTCCAGGGTCACCATCTATCAGTTGTAGGGCATGTTGCCCATTTCTTTAGAGACATCTCTCGTATTTCAGTTTTCAGACTTCAGCATGTTTTATTTCAGTTTCGGTTATTCATTTCAGTTATGGGATTGTAGAGAGGAGTTTTCCTCCAGACTTTATTTACTCTATTGTGATGGTTATTCATTTTACTTCAGTATGGAATGGTGTTATTTACTTCTTCTTTTCATTGTTGCATGTTTAATCAGACTTAAATTAAAATTTGGCAACTTGCTTTTAAATACTAGGTGGTTAGTAATAATAAAAAAATGTTTTCGACAGTGATGCTATTAACTGAGCCAACTTGGCATTTTGAAGTAATTTTATAAAGGAGTAGCTACCCGGTATTTAATTAGTCGGGGTGTCACAGAGAGCCTGTACTATAGTTTTTCGACTCAGTAGCCTCACTTTTCATGCGACAAGTCTAGTGTTCGTGTTGCTCTAGTTGATCGAGCTTTTCTTATGTATCTTTGTAATCGATCTCTAATCTTATGTCACAAAGGTTAGGGGCTTAGAAGGATATGTGTCTTTGAATATGTAACTTGAGTTTTATTCTTAGGGAGTAAGTCCCATTGCGCCATCATTTCTTATACCTAAGGATTGAGGATAAACTTATCTTCGAAACTGAGGGAAGTATTTCCTTTATTGATAAGGAGACGATTAAGACAATTTGTCATCCCCTATTTTGGAAGGTCAATGTAGTACACATGGTAGGGGTTGGATGCAGGAGGTCTCTGAGTAAGCGCTGGCATGACGAAATCTAGGTTTCATAGGGGAGGCATCGACTGTGGGCCTATCAGCAGCTAAGGGTCAATGTCACTTTCGGTGTGGGTATTTACTATGTGGATAATACCCAAGGGGTAAACCTCAATTTATAGTCTAGGGAGAGTCTCAAGGGAGTATTACATGTTACCGGTCGTATTCTGACTCAAATAAGACTCTGGTGACCATCACTTTTTGGTTCTCATGGAGTCGATTCCACATTTCATTTTGGAGTTTTGGGTCTGCTCTATACTTGAAAGGTTCGGTAATATCTCTTAGATTATCTTTCCATGCGATGTCTCTTCGGATGTAGTGGGATTTTATCCTTTCTTCCTCATCTTATAATAGATGGTGATGAGCTTTGTATCTCCAGGTAATATGACCAATGGTCTGGAGCTATAGATATTACTCACTCATGTATATTGGGGGACTCGGGTTTCAATGTGGCGGAATCACGTGTTCTCTGTTTCAATGATTGAAAGTTATGGTGATTCTACGGTTTATAGGAGACTGAACTGATGGCGAGATAAGAGTGCGGGGCGAGGGGTACTGTCGGTGGTTTCTGTATCCGAGAGGGTGAACATGTGTATTTCTTGGGTAGATCTTTCTTATTTGGTGGCATGAATAGGTACTACAAAGGTGTTATATGCTATTTTTTAGGGGGCTTAATCTTACATCTCCTCCCATTTGATTGACTGAATGGTCTCTTCTAGGAAGGAGTGATAAGTCCCGACTCTTTGGAGAGCATGAATTAACTAACTAAGAGGAAGTATGGACTTCAATGGTTAACTTACATGAAGTATATGTTCATATGAAAAAGTTCATATGGTATATGGTGGACCTAGTCTCGATGATGATATGTATAGTGGGAGATGGTGTGCCTTGGGGGTAGTTGTTTGGAAGGGGGCATGTGTTCTCATTCTTAGCTTATGATGGATATAGACTATTAGAGTTAAAAAATCAGTGTTTAGGATGAGAGCATCTAGAGGGTATTGGTACCAGGGTTAGGATAATATGTCAAGGGGATAATGGTGATTTTGGGCCATAGCAATATGAGGCTTTCGAGATTGATGAGGTCCTGGATGACATACCTTAAGTCCAAACAGTTATCGGTGATATAATCGAGTCCCTGGTGATATTTGCAGTTCGAGTCCAATTTTTAATTTTCATTCGTAGTGTCTAAATGTGGTTTTGGGTTTAATGATCTGATATGACCATCTAACTTTCTAGAGACAAATACCCAACCGAGGGTGGATTTGAAGTCAATGAAGGTTATTGGTCGAGCCTAAACATCTTTGGCAAGATGCATGGTCTGATAATTTCATGGAGGGGGTCTCGACGTGAAGGTTGTAACAACAACTACAAAGGTTTGGGTAATATGGACAATCGATCATGATCCTGGAGGTGAACTAACTGCGAGGATGGTAATGTGAGATGTGGAAGACTTTAATGGGTTCATACGTGGGGAGAACTTATTGGTAGTGCAAAGAGATTCCTCAGTTCTTTTGGCAGTTTTAGTGGCCATACTTTCTTCAATAGTACACCCTATAGACTAAGTGCTTTAAAATCTAGGATCCAGGTTAGCCCAAGTTCACTTTTCACTTCCTTCCATAGTTTTTTGATTACGATGTATATCTGGTTTCGTTCTATTGAACTATTGACATCTTACTGATATTCCCTCTTCAGCTAGTGATGAAGATGCCAATTGCTTCCCCTTCCTTTTTTTTAGATCCTTATGAGCGATGCTCAGTTATTTTTTATATTCATACTTATTCATGAAATTACGACATATATCTTTCCATGTTTTGGCAATCCCCACATTTCGGCCCATGTACCAAGTGAGTGATCCTCTGGCCATAGTGGATGAGAGAATCCTTTTCAATACCCTTAGGTCAATATTTTGGACATGCATCTGGAGGTGATAGTTAGATAAGTGGGCGATTGGATAGTCTACCCCTTTGTAGGTTTTAAAGACTGACACCTTGAATTTGTTTGGGAATCGAGATTCAGGATAGAGGTTTGTCTTCTTGATATTTGTAATCTCATATGTGGCTTGAATTTTATTAGAGGGATTTCTAAAGGAAACGTGGTTCAGATTAGACTTGTGTTATTTCCTAGTTCAGTGGAGGGGGACGACCTCTTCAACAGTCGGAAGGAATACATATTCAGCTCGCGAGGGACATTACAAAGTAGCATTCGAGTACTCAAGGTACTGATGGTAGGGATCAAAGTAACCATTTGGGGGAAATGGTGATTTGCAGTGGGGAGAACTAATGTTAGTAGGGGGAGCCGGGGCAGGAACTGAAACAGGTGGATACTAGGAGTTAGTGGGCATGCCCTCAATAGCCACCGTAGATGGTGTGCCAATATTGAGTATGGGAGGACAAAGGACGTTCTCTCTCACTATGGTGTGGGTTCCCTGCATGCGAGTTTGGATTTAGCCTAGTGCCCTAATCTCAGACTGATTGGTGCCATGAGAAGCAATGAGGCGCTCAAGTTATCTCAATTTGATCCATAACTGATGGAACCAGGTTTTCTTAGGTAGACATTGATCGTATGACAATGTAAATCTAACAATCATTGGTAATGAGTTCATTAATGAAGGCTAAACGATCGTAAGATGAGCAAATTTTAGTTTCTAAGGTAAGAATTTTGTGGGATTATTTTACTGATAGTGATAATAACAGAAAACATCATGGCACTTTTGTTCATGTATTATGCAAATAGAAGGACTAACAAAATTACAATACATAGGAAGAAGGACTCACATATGCAATGACTTAATCTGATGTAATTTTTTTAATCTATTTTTAACCCTATTTGGTTGATTTTTGTAAGTTCTTCCGTCTGGTAGTATCTTCAAAACAAAAGAACTTCAAAAATAATCTAGTTAGATTCGGGTAAACAGGGGTGAGTTCTCATTTTTTAAACAAAGAGCAAGGACATACTCGAATGAGGTCTAGCATCTTCTCGAAATAAAATGCATCTAGGGTAATCCCACGTAAGGGACCTTTGTTTTGACAATGACTTTTGAATTCATATTGTTTATATTCGTTGTGCAGGGAAGACATTCAACCGAGAATCTGGAGGGTTTTGGACCAGCCTACGGCTGTCCGATAACTTCAAGAAATTCGATCAAGATAATTGGCCATAAGTATCTTGTTATTTTATTCAATTGGATGTGTTCTTAAAGATTTTTCTATATGAAAAGGGGCGATGTGATGCGGTTAATGGAGGATCCCTTTTCATTTCCATGGGTTACGATATAGTGGGTTACTTGGATTGAGCAACCTTTAAGGTACGTCTAAAACTAGTTTATCCTAGTACTTAATAGCCGTGAAAGACTATTTAATATACCCCAATAATAAATAAACTCTAAATGTTCCCTTCCATTGAGACTTTAGGATCAAGATATAAGTTATTCAATATACCAGACGAGTGGATGAAAGGAGTGAAGACACTCATTGGTGATTAGCCTTTTTGGAAAGTGACTTTTCAAATGTAGGATCTTTATCGAGGGAAATGACTTCTTGAAAGTATGAACATCTCTTTTGGGAAGAGGTGTCTTTTTTCAGGTATGAAAGTTCCTTAGACAAAGCGACTTTCCTAAAATACGAACTTTTTTCGACTACATGCTTTTGGGAGACTCAAGGGTATATGGTTTAAACAATATGAAAATCAAGACTATTTAGTGAGTGATGCAAGCAGGTAATCTATAATTTTTACATACTTTGATGTTTAATTTTATCGCGAGGTCCTTCGTACGCACTTATATGATTGAGAAAATGTATAATCTTGTACATGGCGATGTAAGCACGTATCTAGGTTCTGGGGGACTCTAAAACTAAATCCACTAAACAATTCTAAAATTGACATATTAGTCATGTATGAGTGCAATATTAAGCATAGTAAAACAAAACATAGAGATTGTTTAGTTCTCTTGATTTATCTTCGATAGAGTCACCACTATGACATAGCTGGTGAGGTCTAGCTATGATACATAGTGTTGTATGCTAATAGAATAAAAGTTTCCATCAAGTTGTCATTGGGGTGTTGTGGTCCCCAAGCGAGCGTGCTGGTGCTGCACCCGGGGAGAGCTTTGTCACGGGGATGCGAGGAGTGCTTGTCTCCCACTTACGTTGCATCTTCTTGAGGATAGTTTATCAGTTCGAGCTGTGGGTTCGGTGATTTATCCATGGATGTAGTTTGAGACCATGTCCAATTTTGGTGCACGCCATTTTCATAAGTGTGTCTTTCATGAGGGAATAAAGGAGTTGTGTAGGTGTTCAGAGTCACCAGTTTGTTTGATATAAAAATAAATAAAAAAGATTTGGGTTATCCCTTTCGAAATAATCCCAAGGATGATTTTAAAGCTTGTGGGTTGTCCAGATATTCTTGTTGTGTGGGTTCGATAACTGAATTATGAGTGCAAAAGGTGTTAGGCACCCCATTTGTTCTGTATGATTCCTTAATTCTATGATTATTATCGATTTTTACATTTTTTGATTACTTTTGAATTATATTTAGAATTTATTTAGATATCTTAGCGTGAGGTCCCTAAATAATGTAGATAGGTGCTTAGGTTGGAAAATGGTATCAGTGAGAGCTATAGAAGCGTCACTTCGACTAGTGGAGGTACACAAGATTTTCTCGATCATGACTCCGTGCTTTTTATGAGTATATAGGATGGTCGTTATTATGTATGTAAGTGTTCGAGAAAGTTTGGCTTTTATAAAGGGTGCTCATCAGTGTATATATTGTGTACGAGAGTTCGTCTTTAAGATAGTTTGACATGTCTTTTGTATTTTGAGGAGAGATAGAAACGTGAGATATGGGTGCATCTTTATTACGATTAGTGTATACATGTTTGCACGTTTGTATCTAGGAATATACTAAGGAGGTATGGTCTTGAGATAGTTTGATGTCTCGTTTCGTGTTATTAAGAGTATTTGTAGGAATATGCAAAAGATCATGACTTTTAGATATTTTGAAATCTCGTTTGAAGTATAGGAGGTATTAGATATGGATGCATATCGGTGGGATAATATGTCAAGAAATATATTATCGAGGCTCGAGCTATTGCGTCTACATATGTAGCCTTGAGATCAAGGCCTATGTAGTTCAGTATGAGTATATATATATATGTGTGTGTGTGTGTGTGTCACTAGAGATGAATTACGAGGCTTGGGCTTCACGAGTTTAGCTCTGTATAATACCTGCGTACCCAAGGAGACTTGTTATCGAAGCCATCATAGTTAACTAAGAGGGTGGATAATATATATAAGGTAGGATTAGAAATAGAGGCATTCCTATAAAATAATATACATAAAGACTTATTATGAGTCTTGGGCTTCATGATTTTAGCTCCATATAGTGCCTACGTACCCAAGGAGACTTGGGATCAAATCCAATGTAGTTATAACAAATAGTGTTATTTGCAGGTGTAGATAATGGGATATCGGATATACAACGTACAACATTGGGATATTTATGTACCTTAGTCCTTAATATAGCATTTCTTTAGTGTTGGATTGATATATTTATATGTTAAAGTAATATATTGATCAAATGTAGATGTTTGAAAAGTATTTAAATGAATTCACATATTTGGGGTGTCGTGTAGAGACTGGTTTTATTTGCTCAAAGAAGTGGTGAGCTTAGCCAAATTTTAGACTGTGTCCTGAAAAGTTTTGCATTATATGCATCTCAATGGAAATCTCCTAAGAACTTGTTTTGAATGGTATGTTTTCATGTTCGTATTTTGAAAATCATGGCAATTGACTTGTATTATTTAGCATACGAGTGTGCCAATTCGTGGCACAAGTGGAGATGTTGGGTTAAAAACCAATATTAATCAAATATAAATACTATAAATTGTGTCCCCTGTCCCCTAAACGGGGGCTGGGTTAGAGAGGGTACACTAGTATGTACAGTTTATAACAATATTTATATGTGGGGTGTTATCCCAAAATTTGGGCAAAGGTTCTTTAACATTGCGGCAAAAGCGAATTTTTGCCTCGGGAAAATCTCTTCTTTCTGGTTCATTTTAGTCAGACAGAGATTTGACTATGAAAGTCAACTTTTTTGGAATTTGTGTAGGGTTTCGACTCAGTTTTCATTTTAAGGCGACTTTTCTGAAGTACGAATCTATTTTGAGGGTGACTTCGCGAAAGTAAGAGCTCTTCCTTTCGAAAAAGAGACTTTTCTAAAATAGGATCCCTTAGGGACGTTTCAGAAATGAGCTCAAGTATCTCGTGCGCTCATTATTAAGAAACTTAGAAAACTAAATCAACATTGGGGTTTGGGATCCTTATAAGGTTGGTAGGCACCTCAATTTGTAGGGGTTTTAATGGATTAGATTATCAATCAAAGACTGAGAAAAGATTTTTGGGGGCTCAAATATCTCAGCCGTTGATTTTTTATCAACATCTGATAAAATATTTGCCAAGTGTTTTGTGTCAAAGGGCTTTAACTGATCGGCTAAAGCTTTTTCCAATCGATTATTTCTGGAGTGGTCTTTGACCAATCGGTTAAAGGCCCCAAAGGGGCTGTCTGTTGGTCGTTTTTAATGCATTAAGTTGATTTTTGGGTTCTTGTTTATTTTTACTTTGACCTTATATACTTAGTTCTTTGTTATTTTTAACATCATAAACTTTAGTGTAGGTTCTCAAAGTTGTTTTATTCTAGATATTTCTGCCTGAGTTTGTGCTCGAGGCTTATTTGGATCGGACAAAGCATCATAGAACCTTGATTTTATATCGAGGTGTCCACAATATGTATAATGATGTTGAGCCTAAACATCAACATGAATGTCAATAAGGTGGGGAACATAATCATTGGAAACCGGGAAGACAGGTTTGGTTGATGAAATATCGACCAAATCGAATGGAATGCATGAAGGATTACTAGATACTATCTGAAATGGTGATAACCTTTGGTATTGATTAAACATAGTAGTAAACACGAACTAGACATGTAAAATAAAATTTTCCAAAATACTTAGAATATCCCCACAATGTTTGAGTGCCTTTTGTAGTCATATGTTTATGGTTTGAAGGCGGTAGAAGACTTCAATGGCCTCGAAGGTCTTCTAAAAGTTCACCATTAACTAGATATCCCAACAAGATGTAATACTACTGGGCATGTTTTATAGTCTATCTACCTCTTTGAAATATAATGTTGCCTTATTTTAATCTTTATTCATGTGGAGATAGGGAATAAAGTGGGGAATCTTGGAGAATAGGTAAGTTATAAAATATAATAATTAAATATTTAGTTCTTGGGGGAAAGCCCGCCATAATATTAATGTATAAATTCTCCTATGTCTGTTGGGGTAATAGTAAGGGTGTGTATACATTGTCATTCATTTGACACCCATTTTCCACCCGACATATATAACACTTATTGATCAATGCGATGGTATCTCAATGCATGGTAGGTCAGAATAACATATCTCCAAGGATGATAATGTTTTGATGACACCTATATGGCCAAACTGACTACCCTCGTGCACCTTTAAGATAACTTGTCTCCCATAGGAAATAAATACACACTAAACCAACTACCACATAATTAAGAATTAAATAATATAAATAAAAAATACTTAAAGAAATAAGAAGTGATAAATTTATAAATATTAAGTATTCATCCATGCATCACGTGATATAAGTTATAAGATTTATTTTGGACATACTCCACGTGGAATGACACAAAGAACCAAAGGCTGGAGTGGTATCACGTGGGGAAGCGCACTCAGACCAATTACATTTATAACCCTAACACTAATGCCAATGCCTTGGAGGATAATCATTTATATTGGGGTTCGTACAATTGATACTTTGGAGTATCGAGATCGAAACTGCAAATCTCAAGGAAGACATTCTATGGGATCACACCTTAGGAGTACTAACCATCTATCCTTCATAGATCCGGTACATAATTATCTGAGGGGTAACTAAGAAATCTAACACGGCCTAATATCTCCTATGTGAGCAACAAACCATAAATACACTCCTTATTGTCTCAAATAAAATGCATTTTATTAAATTCACAAAAGGGGCTAGGGTGTCAGTTGTCATTGAATATATATTTTATTGTGTACTTATTTGCTCAAGACATTTTTAGTGGGAGACTATAATGTAATGAACAAAGCCATATAAAGGTGTATCGGGATCTTAGTAAACCTTAAATGGGTTTCCTAAGTTGTTTGGTACTTATTGTTGAGTTTGAGTACCATGGAAACTCCCCATCGCCATTATGGAAATATATAGGCTCAGTTTGTATTGAACCGTGTCAAAAATTATATTTTTCCTCTTATTCCCTTTTCTATTTCTTGGATAGATTATGATATGCTTATGATTAAAAACATCGAATTACTAATTAACCATCTACTGCGATGATACAAACAATTTCTTAGAACAATTGATAAAGATAAAAGATAAATTAAGTATGAAAATATATGGCATAACAAGTAATATTAGTAAAGAAGCTCACTTTATCATCAAATAGCGAGAAGGTAATTGTGGCAATGGTGCATCTTCTTCCCTAAAACAATTAATTACCAAAAATATAAATATAACATTATGGTCATACAATATAATGAGATTTTTAGATAAAAGTAACTATTAATATTATATGGGCGAGAAGAAATAAAATCTCACTGTTCTTTAGAAGCAATTAATGATAGCCAAATTGGAGCAACTCTTTTCCGAGAGCTAATACTTGTAGTATTAACCATAGTTTGTAGTTCAATACTTGATACCTCGGGGGAAACTTTTTTTCTTGGTCGACCTCTTCGCATCCTTCCAGGTTTTTCTTGGCTCTCATTAATATCGACATATTCATCGGCTTTTGGATTATTCTCAGCTTCCCTTATTTTGGCTTTCGACAACTTTCCTTCACTTTTGTTAAAGCCAGATGTTGTTCTCTTGAGAAGAATTCCCTTGTAAATGGATTTATGAGGGCTTGATTTAGTTGCAACATCCACAAGGCATTTTAATGGTTCCCACAAATCGGCCATTTCTTCTAACGGTTCATTGATTATCTCGGTATCTTTGTCATGTATTTGTTGTGTAGATGATTCAATCGATGATAACTTCTGTCGCATTAAAATAATAAAGAAAAATTTTATAACTAACTAAATCATATATATAATTATATTTTGAAAGTAAAACTTCAAAGAGTGGAATGATAAATTTTCTTTTTTATATTACAACAAATTTACACACATGAAGTGGGGCACAACCTAATTATGCAAATTAATTAGATTGGCATATGGGATTTATATAAAATATCGACTAATATATTCCTAAAAGATCACCATATTAAGTATTTATGATCGGTTTAGTGACATATATATAAGATAAGGTGAAAGTATATGAATAAACAAGAAATTTTTAGCTTCTTTTAAAAATGCTCTACGATATCATTGTTACTAGACTTTTATCAATAACTTACTAAACCATGTTTATAACTACGTCGAAGTATGAGACGTAAAAAATATATTAATGTATTTATGGAGTCATGTAAAAATGTTGATTAATGAATAACAGGTCAGGTTTTTTGCCCTTGTATTAGATTATTAAAATGTATGGAAGTAATTATAACTTTTCGATGAATATATACTTAAAATTCATCAAAAAATAAATAATAATTTCATTGTTGTTTTCATATCTTTTCGTAATTATTTCTTAAAAATGAAAATAAGTCAATATCAACATTTTTAATTGTTGAATTCTTTGTCATTGTATATCATATTAATGATTGTGAAGTGAGAGCCAACAATATTTTGATAGGCTATATATACTCTGGGAACATATAATAGTACCCCTGGCCTTAATTTAAAGCCCTTGTTATTTTTTATGGTTTCAAATTAAGATTCCCCATTCATTTTTTGCATATAATCAACGAACCACATTCCAAAACAGTGACCAAATCTTGATCATGGTCATTAGTTGATTATATCTTTCAAGGTTCTAAAAAATGCAGGGCATGATTGAGGCGTGGAGGCCAAGCCTTAAGCCTTAGAAGCCTAGGCAGGCCTAGGCGTAAAAAGGCGTTTAGGCCTTCTTAATATATTTTAATATTTTTAACCATAACAAGGCTATTAAAATACAAAAATTGCACATATCATAAAAAATATGTCTGCAAATTAAAATACTATCTGATTATTTTGGATAAGATAATGGTCCGGTTTGTAAACAAATTCTTTAAAAAGCGACATCGTTTCACTAAGGCATTGTTGTTTTTAGAAAAAAGTGCGCCGTAAGGGTTTTACCAAGAATAAGGCATGAAAAGCGTAAGGCGAGGCGTTTCTCCTAAGCCTTAAGCCTAGGCGGGTTTTTTAGAACAGTGATATCTTTAAAGACTACTTTTTATAATTTAGGAACATTAATTTTATACAAAGGGTTATTGTTGTAAAAACATTAAGCTAACAAGTATATAATAGTAGAAACAAGTAGTTGGTAGGCTCTTCACCTGGTTTTTGTTTTGTATAGTCTTGCTTAGATTCAATGGGGAGCTTGGGCTCACTAGGTAGTTTTCATTTTTCTTTATGGCCTCGTCAATTTGAAGAGGCGAATCTCGAGAAGCAAGACCCACACTTGAACTAATATTTCTTCTTTCATACCAAAACTTCTTCTTTGAAACATTATTTGTATTCACCAAAGAAGAAAGAGACATCTCATTTCTGTTAGTAATCTGTGGATAGTTGATCACTTTAATTTCCTTGCCTTCCCTTCTCACCGCTTCATCATCCTTAGATTCATTTCTCACATACGAAAAAGTTTGTACCTTCAGATTTCTCCAGTTGTGGTCTGACCTACAGGTTATCAAAGGCCACATACAAAACATTATTTAGGAATTTACATCCTTATAATTAGTGGTGGTATTCGCTTGTTTGTCTACGATGTTATGTTTTGATTATGTAATCTTTAGGTCATGAAAATTCTTAGTCCACCCTAACCCAATCAGGTTTATTAATTGTGTTAAATAACAAGACACATACTAGACTTGTTATTAGCAAACAAACTTAATTTTTTATTCTAGAATTGTCTAGATGAATTGGTATGTGGGAAATATATGTCCTTATTGGTTCATGCATTATATAGTTACATAGGATTCTAAACATTTTTAGGGATGGACATAACATATGTGATAGATAATTGTAATAGATATATTATAGGAAACCTACATATACTTCGATCAATTTAGTAATATTACGAGTGGATTAATGGTATTATCGGTGCTTAGAGTTAATTGAGAAAAAATTGAGCCTCTTTCTCTTATAGTTAAAAATCTTGTTACTTTCTCTCTTTAAAAAATTTCTCCATAAAATTTTCTCTGGTCACTCCATAATTCCCTAATCTCATCAATGTCCAATCATTATAATATCTCTCATGAGGATATCATCTAGGATTAGTGCTCCACCTAGTGATAGGTTTTCTAAAGAATGTATTAGAGATCAATGGAAGATAATAAGAATATCAAATTCAGAAGAAGGAGGAATTGAAGAATAGGATCAGACTAAATCTTAATTATCAATTATAACGAAGTAAATTCAGTAGAGTAAATTGGAGCTAATACTATAATTATAAATGATGCAGTGAAATTGACATTCCAAAAGTTACAAATTTTAGATAATACAAATGGGTTGAATGTAGTTTAAAAGAGGAAAAAAGAAAATTATGCCAGATATGAAGGGATAATGAATAAGTATGAGAAGGGGATAGATAACAAATGTGATCATTTGGATTACAGTATTCAATTTCCAAATATGAACAAATTTATGGAGCAGAAATATAATTTAATTAAAGGTAAGGAAATCAATTATGTAAAAGGAGATATAAGGAATAAAACTTAGGTTAATGTAGCAATGGACAATATAGATAAATTAGCTGGCAACAAATTATAATTTAATCTATCAAGCAAGGATGAGGAAGGGAGATGTTATGTGAAAATTTATTATGAAGAGGTCAAAAATGAAATGCGAAGATGGAGGAGTGTGATTGTAGACTATGTTCTTGGAACTAAAGTTGCATCTAGTGCTATGAAGAGACATATTATGAGGAAATGAAATAAGTTTGGAAAATCAGAAGTAGTTTTACTATAATCTCGTATTTGTTATGATTATTAAGCTCAGCAACATGTATTGGAACTTAGTACATGGTCCTTTCATAATAGGACAATAATTGTTAGCTTTGTAGAGTATAAATTAGCCTTAATAATGAAGGATTGACTCAATTGTGAATATGGATTAGATTGCCTGGGTTAAAGCTACATTTGTGGTCAAACTCTGCTTTATGTAAGATTGTTAGTCTGACAAATAAACCTCTATCTATCAACATAATGAATTAAAAAGAGAGAGAGGTTAATGACTTAAAAAGAGAGAGAGGTTACCCTATAATGGAATATGTGTTGAAGTTGATTCAAATAGTAAGATTCCTGATTTGTTCCTAAGTAGCCCAATGGTTCCATGATAAAACAAGAAATTTAATATGAATAGACTCTAACTAAATGCAAAAATTGAGAATTTTATTGATAGAATGGGAGGGAAAAGGAAGAGAATTTTGGTCCTAAAAATAACAAAGAAAATGTTGTTAATATTATAAAGGAAATTACTAGGAATAATTATGAATATGGAGGTTCAAAAGTATCTAAAAGAGATTCATTTGATCTTATGATTTTAGAAGAGGATAAGATGTAAGAAGGTATAGTTGATAACATCAAAGAACAAAATATAGTTATGCATCAATATTGAAGTGGAAAATAATTTAACATTTTGTAAGTAGAAGAAAATATAGAAAATTTGATGAATGTGGAGGAATTAATGAGGTTTTTTGGAAAATGGGAAAGACAAAGGAAAAATGGAGGAAGTGCTAAAAGTATCTGCAGGAAAACAAATAATAACTCTGCTAAAAATTCAAAGATGGGAATGGGTAGAGGAGGCCTTAAAAATAAATCAAGATAAAGATAGTTGTGTAGAACATTAGGGGTTGTAATGTACCCCGCGAATAAAGAGAAGTTGATAAATAGGTTAAAGATAGTAAATTTAGTTTCTTATATTTTTTTAGAATTAAATTTAGAAGGAATAATGTTTTAAAAGTTAAGGAGGGTTGTTTTAATCTTTGGTATATGTTGCGTAAGACACATACAAATGGTCCTAGTAGAGTCTGATTAGCCTTAGCCTGGGATCCCAGTATATGGGAATAATTATAGATAATCTAGAATCAACTTATGGAGATGTCCTCAAAGTAGTGTTCGTTTACATAATTTCGAACCTTGGATTATAAGAGGAGATTTTAATGTGTTTATAAATGTTGAGGAAAGATTACAAGGAAATAAAATTGACTAGGATGAAGTTGGGGAATTTAATGATTGTATATATATGTGTGTGTGTGTGAGATATCCCTCTTAAGGGTAATATGTTTACTTGGAATAGTGCCAAAGAGAGTACAACAAACATCCAAAGAAAAATTGACAAAAAATTACATAATGATATATGGACACAACATTATGTTTAATGTGAAGTGTGGATGCATATTTTAGGTATATATGATCATACTCCTCTTATTATTTCAATTTATATTGAGAAGGAGAAGGTGAATAAACCTCATAATTTCTTGACTTCTGCATGAAGCATTATACATTTAGTGACATTTTATAATATGACTAGGAATATCAAATAGAAGGGAGTCCTATGCTTACTATTACTAAAAGAGTTGATTGTGGAGAAGGGAGTTTAGATGTTTGAATAAGAAATGGTACTCCAACATATCTTTTAGAGTTAATGCTAGTGAAAGTGGAGCTTAACAACATCCAATAGAGTTTAACTGATAATAATAGCGGTGGTGATTTAATTCAAGCTAGAAGAAAATGTTAAATGGAATATATTGAATATAGAAGTATAGAAGAGGAATTTTACAAACACAAATAAGGGATTCAATGGGTAGAGTTAGGGGATAAAACTACATTTTTTTATAATAAAGTCAATGATCTTAGAAGAAAAATAAGATTTTTTCCATAACGGATAATAAAGTAAATATCTACAGTGGTCATGATTGAGTTAAAATATAAGATATTATGTTATTTCCTAATTTTCTTGGTTCTAATCATGACAATAAGAGCTATAATGAAAGAAGACTTAGAGATATAAAACATATATGGTTGGGTGATAATCAAAGAAAGAATATTAAGTTTCCTATTACTCAAAAGGAGATAAAATAGTATTTGTTTAATATAACATCCCCCCACCCCCCACTAGGCATGTAAACGGATTGGATTCAAATCGGATCAGGCAAATCCAAATTCATATTCGTTTATGTTAAACGGATTCGAATTCGATCCGATTATCCGTTTATGTTAAACTTGATTTGCAACAATTTTATTTTCAACTCTTATTTCATAAATTTATTTTGCAAATGTTCCAAAAAAAAACAGATAATGAAATAAAGAACTATTATAATATATATTTAAAATATTATTAAATACAATATATATTAATTAAAAAATATTATATATATATATGTATATATATATATATATTAAAAATATTAATCGGATCGGAGTATATGAATTCAAATTCGCTCTATTTAATAAACGGATAATCGGGTAATCGGATAATCAGATTTTAGGCATAATCCATATCCACATAAATGGATCGGATTCGAATTTGGATAAAATTCAATCCATTGACGGGCCTACCCCCACACCCCGCGAAAAAGAAAACTACATGGTCTAGATGTTTATAATGTCATGTTTTCCAGAAAAAAAGGATATTCTATGGAAAGATTTCACTAAAGTTGTATTGTTATTTTTTTGATCTGGAAAAATTCTTAAAAAAATTAAATATCACTATTATTAGCCTCATCCCTAAAGTTCCTAGCCCTTATACATTAATATATTTTAGACCTATTTATGCTAAAATACAACTTATAAGATTATATCTAAATTTATTGTTAAAAGACTTAGAGGAATTATTCCTGACTTGGTTAATAATAGGCAATTAGCCATTGTTAAAAGTGGGAATATATTCGATAATATTCTTCGTACAGGAGATTGTTAAGTAGTATCATAAAAACACAGGGTTGCCTATTGGGATTTGAAGATTGATTTAATCAAGGCTTATGATTATATTAAATGGAGTTTTGTTAGGGATGATTTGGAAGTTACGGAGTTTCTTAGCATAGTGATTAATTAGATTATGGAATTTGTTCAAACTACAAGCATATTGTTAGTGTGAATGGTGGAGTTAAGGGTCTTTTTAGAGGGACTAATGGACTCAGACAAGGTGATCATTTGTCATCTTATTTATTTTTAATTGGTGATGTAAACTTTTTCGTGATTTTTAGATCATGAAGTGAGGAAAGGGATGTTTTCGTTCTATTGCAAGTGTGAGTAGTTTAATCTAACTCATGGCATGTTTGCTGATGATCTGTTTATTATTGACAAACTCGATGAAAATCTTTATAGTGATTGATAATGTTTTGAGAGTGTTTCAAAGTTTATTTGGGTTGGGGATAAAAAAATAAATTTGAGATTTTTTTTGCAGGTAATGATGATTCTTCTAAAGATAGATTAAGAAACTTGATTGATATGAGAATTAACAGATTACCTATGAGATATTTGAGCATTTCTCTGATTTTCACTAGACTTAAATTTTATGATAATAAAGTTTTAGTGGAGAGATTGATTATTAAAGTGAAGAATTGGTAAATATTTGAAAAGAAAGGAATGATACATTTTTAATGGTAAATATGAATGTGTTTCTAATGTTGTGAAAAAAATTGAGAATACTATACAAAATCAACATGCAAATGGAATAATGGAGTGAGAAATCAAAATAACTGTGAAAGAGTTAAAAGAAGGGATATTATTAAGGATATTTTGAAGTTGTAATATGAATATTTTGAATGGGAGAGGTTAAGCTTCACTTTCAAGATCTAATGCCTTCTTCCACTTGGATGGTTCTTTAGCTTAGTAGATATGTGTTAAAGACCTTTTTTTCTTGAGGCCTCTCCCTATTTAGAAATTTTGTGAGTGAAGATTTTAAGTTCTACCTTATCTTACTTCTGGGTTTATTCTTGAACTGCATGTCTATTTTTGAAGCTCCACATTCAAGATTAGAAGATTTCTTCAACTTGTCGGTTTGCATGGTTGGTATAAATTGGTTATGTTGTATTGCTTATTTTCAACTTGGATGATTCTTCAACTTTATAGACGTGTGTTAAATTCTTTTTCTCTAGAACTCTACATGGCTTTATTCTTTTTCATTTGGCTTTATTGTTTGTTATGGGTGCACAGTTTTCGTTGCTTTGCCTATTTGCTTTTCGTTGTATGATATTTGGTTGGAGTTGCTGTTAGGGATGGCAACGAGACGGGTTTGGGTCGGGTTTTCAAAAACTCTAACCAGTCCCATTTAACAAACGGGACGAGACAGCTTTATTTAAATGAACTTCTAGGTCGAGGCTCTCCTACGAGCTGGTTAATTTTAAAAATAGTAAAATTAAAAATATTACATTATAGTCTTAGAGGTCTAAAATGATTTGTATTCCAATATGTGAGACAGTCCCCTAATTGTCAATCCATGTTTCCACATTGATCTTTTACAAAATTAACATACATATAAAGTTTTTGTGTGTGTGTGTATGGTTTAGTTGTAATTAACATACATATAAAGAGTATTTATATAGACATAAATTAAACGAGGCGGGCGGACGGGACGATTTTATTTAAATTAACTCTTAATCTGTTCCATTTAACAAACGGATTTTTTTAAAACTCATATCCGCTTTTAATTCATTAATCGGGTGTTAAAACCCATCCCATTAGGGTCGGGCGGGTTGAGGCTCCTATTGATCGGGTTAAATTTCCATCCCTAGTTGCGGTGGTAGATATGTTCTTGTTTGCTTATATGTTTAACACGTGGTCTGTTAAGTAGTGGGTTTGCTCGATTATGGGTCGGTCTTGTTTTAGTTTCTTCTGGGATGCTTTGTTTTGGCCTTAGTTGGTTTTGTAGTGGGTTTGTTCTATGATGCTTTTTGTTTGGGGATTTCTTGATTTCGTTGTATTGGTTTATTTGGGCTTTGTCAATTTTTAAATAAACATCCTCACATTTCACCGAAAAAATAAGTGAAACTCAAAGTGTGCTCGATAGGAAACCTACTCTCCACTTCTCGCCCAATTTAAGAGTATATAGTTGTGTTCTTTATTCAAAATTTGTTTATTAATCCAGTAATTTTTAACTGGCAGCATGTAAATATGCGCATAAGCCTCCGATTTTATTTTCACTAAACAAAGTATACCGGGTGGTGTCAACCCCCCTTAAAGTCAAAGATTGTTAACTTCAAATATACTATTAATAAATAAAAAGGAAAATATCATCTTATTATACAAGATCGAATCTACATATAACAAGTGTTTGATGTTATGTTCGCACTATATAGTTTTATTTGTCTTTTTATTTTATAATTCCATGTTCGACACTAACCCGACTAATACGTATTTTTGGGACATGACAATTTCAGGATTGTATTAAGCAATTATTAATCCTAACATGCTAATTGATTTTACACAAAAATGCAACAATTCAGATAAAAAGATGAACTCAATATCATATATGCATGAATAGTTTCCGGGTGTGATAATGAACAGATATGATAATAAACAGTAAATATGCAATAAACGAGAAAAGGAAACAGATCTACATAAGGGTTTATAGTGGTTCAGCAAATTGGTCTACATTCACTGTAACTCACCTCATTTTTCACTATTCATGGAGTGTTATACAAATTACACCATGAGTACTTCCTCTCTCTAGAAGTATTTTAACAGAGTTTTGGTGTATTTTACAATTGAAAGACTTAAGGAACAAGCAACGGGGCAAAAGATATTTATAGGACGCTTGGGGGTGTAATGTGTACCCCTAGTTACGTGGTGTATGCTGAATGTCATTCTCCTTTTAGATGTCACTACCTGTTTGAGTAGAAGTTGTGTTGAATGCATGAACATTCCTCACGTCCAATGCAAATGCGTGCTCACGTTTATGGCGGCTTGAAGTATCCAAAATACCATTTCTGGTGAATTTTATGTCATTTTTGCTTTTTGTTGCAACTTGGACGACCCTATGAGACCAAAGGTATGAGGCCGAATGTCCAAAACATTTAATTAAGAGATGAGACCATTTGTTAGATCACCAGCCCTCTTTAAAGTCAAATATTGTTAACTTCAAATATTCAATTTATAAAAAAAAAAAGAGTAAAATATCATCTAATTCTTTAAGATTGAATCTACATATAATTTGTGTTTGATGTTTAGTTCACAATAGATGTTTTATCAAGGGTTTTTTTGTGTAAGTTTCTTTTATGATTTCATGTTTTTCACTAACCCGATCAACTTATTACGGGTTTGTGGGACGTGATAATTTCGGGATTGTATTAAGAAATTATTAATCCTAACTTCCTAACTTTGATTGTTATGCAATCGAGTTTAAAAAATGGAAAACATGGACATTTTTTATACAAAAATTCCTACTTTAGTCTAATATGTTCTAATTATTATAAAAGGGAGGAGGTGCAACACCATTGCTAATGAGCCTTGAATCGAGGTGGATCCTAAAGCTAGATGTGTGTCCTATTACTTCGACAACCACACTCGTTCTATTAAGACTATGATACACTCTCTCTCACCTGATCCATCACCCAACCAAACCGTTCCTGATATGCTGGAAGACCAGCCCACTACCAATTACATAATGCAGTAGAGTTTGAATGAGTCCAACGCATATCCTGGAATATCTCTATCAGTTACCTATTTCTTTGTTTATTAGTTTAGCCTTTGTACTTGTATAAATACAGTAGCATGCGCTGACTTTTATTTAAAATGAGAACAATTGATTATCTTTTGTTTTACATTCCTTTCTTTTAAACAGCAGTCCTTATATTTACAAAAGACTTTAAAGTCTAAAACTTATCATGGTATCAGAGCGGTTAAACTCTTGCGAGTAATCCCGATCTTGGTATTCCGTTTTTCCAGCGGCGGTAGCCTCCATTCATTGCTACCGACCGCCGGGTACAAATTTTTGGTATCTTCTGAGCCTTGTAATGGTTTGGATTCATTCAAATATTACACTCATGCACGTGTTTGTTGAAGGACAAAGAATTCTTGCAGCATTTCAGCCATCTCAGTTTAACGTCTGCCAAAGCAACTGTCGTCCAAAATGCAAGACTTCCTCAGGGGAATCCCAGAGATCTGTAGAACACAAGCAGACTCCAAATCACAAACTATTGTTCAAATAATTTTCAATTTCCAAACCCATCTGTAGCCTGTTTTGAAGATCACCCGCAAATTCTCAATGTCACCATTTTTTTTTCTCCACTGATGAGATTGTGCAAAAAAAAAAAAAAAAAGACTTTCGGAGTTTTTGAAAGAAAGAAGGTGAGGAAGGTACCACTTGACAGAGATTTTGAGTCATGCAAGTACCTCGAAAAATACTCACATAATCCAACAACTCAATGGCCCCTGAATCCATCGTGATCAAGCCCGACTCCATGGCCCCTGAATCCACCGTGATCAAGCCCAAGAAGCATAGATCGTCTGAATCCATTGTGATCAAGCTCATTTTGGCCCAAGAGGACCCATTGTCGGTCCAGCCAAAACCGATAATTAAGCCTCTGAATCATTTTTTGATCAAGCTTATTGCGGTCTAAGAGACCTTATATTTTTATGAAGTTGAGTATCGTGCCCTTGCGTCTACCGTGGAGGGAATCAATGGGTTTTGTTTATTCTCAATATTTTTGGTAACAGTGGAGATCTTCTCACTCGATTCGATCGCACTCATAACCAAATTTTGTTAACTCAGCAAATTCAGTTTCTTCCTGACGAGCTTGGTGTGTGCATTGCACCACACCTTCGCTTGCGGGGGAGTATTAAGACTATTAAGACTATGATACACTCTCTCTCACCTGATCCATCACCCAACCAAACCGTTCCTGATATTCTGGAAGACCAGCCCACTACCAATTACATAATGCAGTAGAGTTTGAATGAGTCCAGCGCATATCCTGGAATATCTCTATCAGTTACCTATTTCTTTGTTTATTAGTTTAGCCTTTGTACTTGTATAAATACAGTAGCATGCGTAGGCTTTTATTTAAAATGAGTACAATTGATTATCTTTTGTTCTACATTCCTTTCTTTTAAACATCAGACCTTATATTTACAAAAGACTTTAAACTCTAAAACTTATCATGAACGGTTTGGTTGGTTGATGGATCAGGTGAGAGAGTGTATCATAGTCTTAATAGTCTTAATACGTTCCATAAGATAAACTTTAAGATGTGGGATTGCGTTGTAAATAGTCATTATAATTTTTCCTTTTTTAATTTGTAAGAATAGGTATTTTCTGCTCCATGTGTATCTCCCTCAAGCAAACCCAACCATAAAAATACAACCGTGACATGTAATTTAACAAGAGGATGCTTGTACAAGACAATCCTAGAATTAAATTGTGGGTTTATTTTTGGGCAATTTCCAATTAGATCTTTTAGTAACAATTTTTAAATATTTAAGGATAATTTATTATTAAGTCCACTTGTTATGCCACTAGCGTTGACTTCTACAAAGAAAATAATTAGTGAACCTAAACGTTTAAAATTTATCAAAATTCTTTTAGCATTTAAAATTTATTTGTGAGGGGCCTTAGAGTAATTTCTCCTTTATTTTTTTGTCTAAATGTTAGACTAATAATAAATGAGTTATTATGATCTTCCATACTTTATAGAAATATAATGACACGTGCTCTACTAGTCCTGTTTTGAGTTTATAATAATTAGTATTATAGTTTTGGACTAGTAGCTTTGACTTATTAATTGTGGGACTTTACAACAAATTTTTAGATGCCTAATATATATCCTTACCCAAAGAGCTGTTTGGTTTTATAAAAAAAAAATGTAAAAACATGTTATACCTGAGTTTACTAAATGGATCACAGCCGAGATCAATGGAGCACACTGGGCAGTTATTCGTCTTCTCATCTGTTATCTTTTTGCTAATACACTTTCTGCAAACTGTTATGAAAAATCAAGTAATTGACAAACAAACATTCAGTTATGCATACACCTATATGTACGAAAGTTCTTGAACAGAATAAAGAAAACAATGAATTTACCCAAATCCATCATACAACCAAATGTATTGCACTAGAATTTGAGCAATTCACTTTAATAAATCAACTGTGTCCGTATGCCATTTGACTTTAGCTCTCCAATTACCTTTAATGCAGAACAAATATACCATCACTGAAACCTTTCTTCGAAATATAAAAATATCACAAGCTAAACTAACCCTAAAGTTAATATATATATATATATATATATATATATATATATATAATGCTCTTGTGCGGATCGGTCCGCATTTTAAGAATGCGGACCGGACATGTGTCGCGTTACGGTGCGTCTAGAAATTATCGCCTAAATTATAGGCGCACTCTCTCTCTCTTTTCTAGACGCACCGTAATGCGACACATGTCCGGTCCGCATTCTTAAAATGCGGACTAGTCCGCACAAGAGGAAGATTGTATATATATATATATATATATATATAGGGAGAGGTTCACAAGTGGACCAAAAGAATGGACTTTTTAATGGATCTTAACAAAAAACACATATTAACACATTAATTTTAATTTCTATAGTGTAATTGGTCCGCGCCAGCGACACCCGAGACCACACCTTCACCCCACTACCCCCCACCCCGCCCCCCCAACCACCACCATCACCAAAGCAGCCCTTATGACAGCAGGGCTGCCATGGGGGTGGGGGTGGGGGTGGGGGGATGTGGGGTGGGGTGGGTGGGGGGCATGTGGGGGAGTGGGGGATCGATCGATACTCGTATTTGGTGCCGCTGGCGCGGACCAATTACATTATAGGAATTAAAATTAATGTGTTATTATGTATTTTTTGTTAAGGTCAATTAAAAAGTCCATTCTTTTGGTCCACTTGTGAACCTCTCCCTATATATATATATATATATATATAGAGAGAGAGAGAGAGAGAGAGTACTTCTCTTGTGCGAACTGTCTGCAGACTGTACATATGTTACCTTGCAATGAGCCTAGAATATATAGAGAGTGTGCCTACAATTTAGCCGATAATTTCTAGACTCACCACCAAGTGACACATGTTCAGTCCGCACTGTTAAAGTGCGGGACAGTCCGCAAAATAGTAGTACTGCTCTTGTGCGAACTGTCTCGCATATTAACAATGCGAACTGGACATGTGTCCCCTAGCGGTGAACCAAAAAAAAAGAGAGAGCGTGCCTATAATTTCGCCGATAATTTATGCGCTCACCGCTAGTCGATACATGTCCGGTCGGCATCCGTATCCGTTTACGTTGTTTATTCATTGCAATTAATACTGAGTTTGAAATTAACTAAAATTCATATTCAATAAAAATTAGAGAATCAAAGTCCAACCTTTAATGTTCATATTGAATATAAACTATTAAGAGAATGTTTTAAATGAAGTACTAACTTTCAATGCTCATATTCATGAATCATTAGTTTACGAAACGTAAATAAGCGACTGAATTTACGAAAAACAACTAATAATGAAAATAACAATAACAATATTAATAATAATAATAATAATAATAATAAAGGTTGTGGGTTTTGTTTTGCCAGGTGGGTGTGGATTTTGTTTTATTGTTTAATGTTTTCTTTTATTATTTTTTTTTCTTTTTATTGTTTTAAACCATTTAAAAAAATTCTTTTGTTTTCCCTTTTTTTCTATTCTTTATTTTATTAACTTTAAGCTTTCTATTTCTCTTTTAATCTTTTTAAAAGTATTTTTTTCTCCACTTTTTTGGTTAAATGAGTGGTTAACATTTTATATTATATATTTACATTTTACATATATTAATAAATATTATATATAATAACTATATATAAGTAGTATTAATAATAATTTAACATTAAATATAATACAAATGGATATTGCTTGAGAGATAGAGAGAGAGAGGACTGACAAGTGTGAAGGCATTCGGGGATTGTCATGGGGTTTCTGAAGAGTTTGTCACAGATTGGACATTTCATGAGAGCCGCAAGTTTCTTGCTCGGAACTTTGATTGTTTGCTCCATGGAAGTCATCATTTTTTCTCCTTCACAAAACTGAGGCTTACAGCTTCTTTTGAACCCACCTTGGTTGCATTGCATGTCGCTATAAATTAAATAAAAATATATATAGAAACACCCAACTATAAAAATCATGAAAAGTAGACAGAAATCACCAAACCAGAGAATGTAAGACAAATGAATATAAGAGAAGGGAAAAGGGAGTGACCTTAAGCTTCTGCCTCTTTCTAGAGATTGGGAAATTGCGTCTTTCTCTAAATAAATCGATCTAGAGAGAGAGAGAGAGAGAGAAAGGGGTTGGGGGCGTTTCTGCGGTGTAATTTATTAGGGGCTTTGGATTGTTCAAGTAAACGACGGAGGATTTAGTTGGAGTTGGACACTGCAGGTTTGTGCTGATCTGTTGTATGCTTTAAGCATGCATGAAAACATGTTACGAAAAAGAGACACTTAAACACGAATAAATAGGTATAGGTGTATAGATTGTATTTGACACGTGTGCCTGCTTCTCCTTTCTAGAGAGTGGGGCACTACTGCTTACGTTACGGTGGATCATAGCAGGCCAACGGTTTGCACTAAATCTCTATTATCAAAAATTACAAATGATTTTTTCTCTAATACATTTTTTACATCTTTAATATTTAACTTAGACAAATATTATTTGCTTTGCAAAATAATTTTAATTTAACTTACTTTTAAAATTCAAAAAATACAGATGCTAGCATCTACTTTTATATAGGCTGACACCAACGAGGTTGTGTCATACTTTTGACTTCCTAATGCATCTTTTAAAAAAAACTTTTTTATTATTTTTAATATGAGAAAATTGTTAAATCAACCACCATCACCACAACTATGAGTGTGCATTTTTTATGCAATTTCGAGGTAACTGCAATCTCTCTCTCTCTCTCATCAAAACGACAAATTTTAATTTTTAAAACTCCAGAATGAATACAAAGAAGATTAACTATATCTAGAAGATGTAAGAGTATAATATACTCATTTTTCCCATGACATTATGAATTATTTTTTGTGTGCTATAAAATACATTTTGGGTCTAGTCCAAAAATCATTGAAAAGATTCATCAGACTCATGAATGAAATATTTCCCAAGTTAATCACTTAGGATACATGTATATTTTTAGCTAACTTAAATTAAACCTAGGTTAAACTATGTTTCATAATTGAATTTTTTTTTATCCTTTATCATTGTGGTTACTTTTTTAATATTGCAAAATCCAAGGATGTTATATTCTTATTACACAAAAATTAATTTTTTTTAATGCATCGTTGTATTTAGAATTTTACTTATTCTTTGTTGTACATGTAAAAATACCATGTTATTGTGAAAATAGAAAAATAGAGTAATTTATATTTTCTTTTATGACCTTGCTCGCATTATCTCAAGCGAAACAAGAATTCACGTCTGCAAATGTCTGCTTTGTTGATCACAATCATGTGGAAATCAAGTTGATGTAAAAGACTGGCACAACTCGCGATCCTCTTAGTTATTGGTTCTCTTTAGTGAAATGGGCTTCACATCAGCGAAGGTCCCATCTGGTTGGTTGCGGCCTTTTGGTAACCATTGTTCAAAATATCAAGTTATATATGCGACCTAGTTTGCTGACCCTTCACCTCATCAAAAAAGGCTTCGCTACAACAAAACTATCCACGAGTTATACTTGCATTCTTAACTTTTTGAGATATTTTAACTAAGATTTTGTAGGTTGTAAAATCCTATTAGTTAATATTTCAACATAGAATAACTGAACATGATAAAGAAATCAAGTACACATAGAATAGTTGAACAAGATAAAGAAATCAAGTACACACATGAACAAGATATACGTGGTTTAGGCAATGTACCTACGTCTACATGAGGTTTTTCTTTTTTATTATCAGAGCTTCAATACTCATGATTACATTTCTCTTTTCCCGGAGCGCTAGATTTACATTTATAAGAGGTGGTGATTGAATCTTTAGGACCTCAGTCACCTTACTAGGTCTCCCGAGTTGATCGACCATATCTTCAACGTGGATTCTCGTAGGTCGATTACCTTCAGTAGTCTTTATCTTTATAGATAATAACGATTGTTCGAATTAGTAGAGCGCGTTCACTACTTCCATCCGTGGTGGATTATTTTCCTCACGATTGCCTTAAAGTTCTATAACCGATCGAGGTCATGGAAATTTGTTCTTACTCACAGTATACGGTGTTGTGAACATAAATGCTATTGATTGTCGAATTATGATGCGGTCGGAACGCACAGAGGTAATTTTCCTTTTTAATGAAGAGTCGTTATTCCCATTAAGCCTTGCGTGCATGCAACTCCTTTCCCCCACTAGTTATAGGGGTACGCTAGGCAATTGAGTGATTTAAGGTGAAAATGCAGTTGCGTAAAAGCCAAAATTTGGGGACACGTGTCTAATGATGGTTTTATGCATTAGAGGTCGTTCCAAGGCACGAAACCCTTTCTCTGTCGTTAGTTGGGATTTATTGTCAAAAATTCCCTTTACCTTCAAGAGCTTCAGAGCTTGTATATTCTTTCCATTGTTTGTAATACATCTTCTACCTTTCTGCTTAGAATTTTATCTTTTAAAGTTCTTCTAGTCTTTTTCCATCTTCTTCTTTATCTTTTTAATTAGATTCACTATGAAAATGATGTATGTTATCAACTAATATACCATAAAGTTCGTTAGACATCGATATATCTATAAATATGTGACTGTTAAGATCAAAATTGGTCTAGTGGACTATTACAATATTGATGATGGCCACTGAATTTTCTCTTAATTCATGGCTGAGGTTGGGGTTACATTCCCCCCAAACCATCTCTTATTAGAACTTTACGAGTATTACAGTGGTGTCCCTATATAATACTCTCTCGATAAGTGGAGCATTGTTAATGGCCCAACCGCCTTAATAGAATTTATGGGACTCGCATGGGGACCCCTGAAATCCTTTATTGTTATATGTAGGTACCGACCTTTGAGATGGTCTACTACCTAAAAGTAAGGAAAAAATAAGATAATCCTAGTGGTTAACCCTCTAGATACCTATAAGGAATATTATTCTTAAGTATTAATAATTAAAAAATGGTGGGATCGCTTGCCCATCCCTGATATAATAGTCCCAAATTCCCTTGGGGGGGGGGGGGGGGGGGGCTATGAAATATGTTTACTTCTTGGGTTCAAATCACTATGTTATGTTGTGTCTTATGATATTGATGCCTTCTGAATTGTTGTGACACTTTTCCTTTTTATTGTGCAATTCCTTGAAAGACGAAAGAGCTCAAACCAAAATAATTTGATTTTTCTTCTTTGAAAAAGATTTAGGCGATCAAATAATGTGTTGAACAACCTCATCATCCTAGGTTCGTTCTCTGCTTCTCTCCCACATTTCATCAACCACATCTTATGATTCCCAACTAATTGACAGGGATACTGAGATCCCCAAAGGATTTTCTGACCACAAGCCATCTAGTGGTATGATTTCAGATTCTTTTGAGCTTGTTGATATTTCTTCCATCCTAGCAATCATCCATACCTCATTTGAAGATGACATGGAACACAGGAGGAATAATTTCAACTTGATTAGAGATGCCATTTTCTTAGCATCCCCCATTTAACGTGCAACCAAGAGGAAGGAGGTCGAGGGCCTTTTAACCCTGTTATGGTAAAAGACTCCTTAGATAATACGCGGGCTAATAATGTGAAGAAGAGTAAGATGATCAGTGACCTTGTGATGTATCCCTCAACTTCTAATTCGGGGGATATTGTCATCATCAAGGTAAAGTCCCCTGCTAAGGGTTTTGTCACCAAGTAGCCAGATTTGGCTTTTACTCTCACAAGGGTACCCTGCCTCCCCGGATGACCAATCTTTGGTCGCTAACCTAATCACTGGTAGGTTAGCCTTGCACGCCTCTCATCCACTTTCTTTTTTAAGTGTTGAATTCCTTATGTATCATTTGTGATGATTTGATTTATTAACTCATGTTGACTTTATTATTGTTTATGTTTGCTTGACATTTCATCTCGTACTTCATTAATCTGTTTGATGGAAGAGTTGATTAGAAGAAGGAGGTGTGCGACCTGGGGGCGCTTGGATTGAGGCCCAATATATTGAATATTTGTAATGTTTTGTAAGAGAGTTCAAAACGAAAAGGAGTGACCATAAAGAATGTACGAAGTGATAGAGGGTGAGAATTAGACAACAACGATATAGAAGAATATCGCGATGAATAAGGATATAATCTCAAATTCTTGGCTCCTATAACCCAACGAAAATATAGAATGGTAGAAAGAAATAATCGATCACTTCGAGAAATTTCTCCTATAATGCTTAATGATGACAACTTATCGGAATATTTTTTTTGTGAAACCTTACACATACACTATCAAAGAACCTTACATGTAGATAGATAAAGAGTAAAATTTATAATTGCTCATTTTGTTTTTATATGTCTTATCCCGTTACACACCACTGCACCTCCATGACCATTCTCAAGTACTTTAAGAGTAGAAAAGTTAGTAACATTTTCAAGATTAAATATCGCTCATCATAACTTCACCCGAGAAGAACTATGAAGTAATTTGGTAAAGCTTTAAATATCTAGGTGTTATTTTTAAAAGAGTTTGCGTTTAAATGTTTTCAAATGTTTTTTAAAATAATTTTTAAAGATTTTTAAAAAACTCGCTAACTCTTTAGAACAAGGTTGATATGTCGTTCGAACGAGTTACGTAGGTTCATTAGAATGAGGATTCCATGTTCGAACGAGTTCTGGTTCGATACCTTTTGGATCTTTGTGATCAAACTCTATAATTTTTCATCCAAACCCCTTGGATCTTTGAAGATCACTTTTCAAAATTAAGAAGAACACAACTTAAGTTTAAAACCCTTACAATGATTTTCTCTATCGCTTATTTCTAGAGTCGGGGCTCTGCTAGTGAAGAAGAAAGGGTACGAGTTTTTCAAAGGCCGATTGGTGGATACCAAGGCAAGATTTGCTTCTTGTGGGCGGTGCCTAACTGCATCATTTTCTATCTAAGATTTGAAGACTCTTATGCATTATACTTAGTAAATCTCTAAGTAGTTTGTAAGTCATTACGTGTCTATTAAATTCTTTAATAGTGTTGAATTAAAGATTTTTCCCAAAATGAATTTTTCCTTCATTTCTTCTTCTTGTGGTTTGGCTTGGAATTTAGCTTCAATTAATATTGCATGCTCACTTTAAATTAAATCAACATAAAATTTAGTAAATAGTGAATTTGTGTGTTTTGCCTAAGATAAAAGTTAATCCATATAACCATGTTTTCTCAAAATGGTATTAGAGATGGTCACAATAGTTTATTGTGCGGTCTTTTAAAATTAGGATTATATGGATAATTTGTATAATAAGCTACCTATTTTTAATGTGTCAAATTATGCATATTGAAAAGCTAGAATGAGGTCTGCATTAAAATCAATTCATGAAAGAGTTTAGCTTGTGTGTGAAAGGGGGTGGACACCACCCACTATGACTAACGACAATGTTTAAATTCTTTAACATGTCACTGCTTAGACAGAGGATGATTTTAAATGGAGTAATTTTAACTCCCTCAATTTAAGTGCAGTTTCTGGAGCCATCACCCCTGACAAATTCCGTCGTATCATGATGTGTACCCTATCTACGGAAGTATGGGATGCTCTCGAGCTCACTTATGAGAGTACCAATGCTATGAAATATTCTAAGATACAAAATCTCACCACGGTTTGAGACTATCACTATGCTATAATCTAAGACTTTTGATGAATTTTATGCTAGATTATCTGATATAGTCAATTATAGTTTTAAATTGGGTGAGAGAATTCCTGAGATGAGATTTTTGAAAAAGATTTTGAGATCCCTTGTCGTCCCATTTTATTCCTAATGTCACGATCCTAATTTCGTTGGGAATTTTAGATACATTTAGGTTAGAAGAACTCGTAGGAGACTTACAAACTTATGAAATCAATATGTTTAATAAGACTAAAAAAGAAAATAGTAATTGCTTTGAAAGTCCAATCTAAGAAGAAGGAAAAGGTTTCTGACTCTAACTCTGAGTTTGATTTTGAGGTTGATGATCTTACCGTGTTTGCAAAAAATTTCAAAAATAAATCTCAAATTTAACAAAGAAAATTCTTCCAAAGAAAACAAGAATTTTGAGAAAAATAAAAATTTCAATGAGGGCAAGAACATTTCTGATAAGGATCTAGTGAGTTGTTTTGAATGTGAGGGGAAAGTACACAAAGACGATAAGTGTCCCACTAGTCTAAAGAGATATGGCAAAGACAAAACTGCATACAAAGCCATTCTTAGTGATAGTGACGTCGAGTCAATAAATTTGAAGGACAAATCACCATATGAACCATGTATTGCATTCATGTCCAATCATGTTAGTACTTTTAGTTCGTCCGATGTTGGGGGGGCAATTCAACATGTGATAGCCTCGACACTTTGTTGAACCATTCTGGAGAGAGTGAGAATGATGAAGAGAATTTGAGTGAGGGATAAGGTGGACTTTAATGCGCCTACCACGAACTTTATAAAGAGTCTTTGAGAATCAAGAATAAAAATAAAAGTTTGACTCTTAGGGTGTTTGATTTAGAGGAATAGGTGAAAGTTTTGAGAGAGTGTGAAGTGTCAGTGAGTCAACTTAAGAAGTTAAAAGTTTCTTTATTTGAGCAATTGATTGTGGTTAGGAAGGGGAAGACCAAATGGACCAAAACTATGGCTAGTCTTATAGAGATCTTCAAACTTCATTGGAGACTTGTGAAAAACTTTAAGCCCATGTTTCCCAATATGAAAAAGTTCTAAAGCATGACCAGGAGGTTAAGGTCACTTTAGAATATACATCTAAGAATGTTGTAAAGATGTTGCTCAGTCCTGCGTTAGGTTTTGACGAGAGGTAAGGAATAGATTATGATGAGGCTTTCACTTCCAATGTTGCACCCTAGTCAGTTCCCAAGTTTGTGATGGATAATTATAGGCCTCAACCTAACCCACCAAGGAGAGTGAGTTCTAGACGTTATGACTAAGGTAAACCCAAGAATGTTTATATTTGTTCCCATTGCAAAAAAGAGGTCACCTTTGGGAATTTATTTTAAGCTAGGGAGAGTTTCACACATGCATGTTCTTCGATATGCTCCCACGTGATTTCACACACATGTTCTATCCCCTACACCAAAATACGCCATTAGTAACACAATTTTACCATTACTAAAAATATTAGTAACACAATTTTTCCGTTAGAAAAAAGGCGTGGGGCACGAAGCTAGTAACAAAAAATTATGTTACTAATAGTAACAATAAAATTCAGAATTAGTAACGGAAAATTCGGTTACTAATAGTAACGGTAAAATTTAGAATTAGTAACGGAAAATTATGTTACTAATAGTAACGGTAAATTCAGAATTAGTAACGGTAAAGTTTTGTTACTAATAGTAACGATAAAGTTCTATTACTAATATTAATACATATTTAAAAAAATATTATTCAAGATCCAATATCTTGAATTTAAGCAAATTCAATTATTGTTATCACATTATTTAAATCCTTAGAAGATATAAAAAATTACTCCACAAAAACAAGGGCAGTATATTCAACATTTACATTTATATAAGCCTCCAATCTTTATTTACAAAAGAAACTTAAACCAAACAAATGAAACATTATAATACAATCGCCCCAAAAGTTACATTATTTTAAGAAAAATATCCAATATAACATCCTAATAGAATCATCCCTAAATGAGATATTTTTATATTATAACCAATCAAATGAAATATAAAAATGAACTCTGTTGTTGTTGACTATCAAACTTCGTTATATTATCATCGTCATCGATGCCTCAACCCGCAACACTGGAAACTTGATGAGGATCCATAAATGACATTTTGTGAAAAAAAGTAAAATTATCATATTAGTTATAATATCAACATTTAGCATACAAATTAACAATATGAAAAACTCTAAAAAAAGGGTGAAATAAGACCAAAAAAATGCTAATTCTTAACATGTTAATTTGACCCCTACTTGATTCCGGATTGAGCTTCATTTCCACCAAATACAAACATCAGCGTCATAGTATAGATGTGCGAATTAAAGGTGACTAATTCGATCACATACCCAGTCGTAGAACAAGAACCCGACCCGCCATTTCCTTCGATAATCATTGGAAGATTGTACCCATCCACGAGGCTCACATCGTAAAAATATTGCCCACCGGAGCCTAATGTGAACTCCGCGAGAGTTGCGAGTGGGGCAGCTCCGACACCGTTGAATTCTGCTTGACTCGACCCGCAGTCGACTGTGGTACACGAACCCGACTCGGATCCGAAGTTGCACCCGGTTCGGCTCCAGAATCGATCGGACCAGCCGATTGGAGCTTAGAATAAACGTGAGCTATCTTTAGATAGCTCGAATCCGGTGCTGTCGAGATTAGGACTGCCTGCATTTGCCAAAATCCCTGGACAAACTGTGTAGCCCCAAAAATACCTGAAACACATTATAAAAAATGATTATATAAATAATATATACAACTATATTTTAGTAAACAGGTCGAAAAATAGGCTTATCTATCTCTGGGAAACACAAGCAGAACAAAAGAAATGGTTAAAAAGAGAGTTGAGGAACAACGACATAAAATATCCATGTGGGTTCAGTTATCTCTATTTATTTTAGTATCTTAATTTATTTGGGGTTGTTTTAGATGATGGGTTGATGTTTGTGGGAAGGAGAAGAAGAGATGGAGATGAAGTAGAACTTTGTGTCATGTAGGTGGAAGTAAAAGATAGTGAGAAATGACAGATGGATTGTGAGGGTTAGGGGTTGAATAACCAGCTACCCATAAAACAAAATTATTTTCCTGAAAATGAGCTGGGCAAGTCAGTGATAGGAGGAAAATTACAACTAAATAATGTTATAGAATCTTGCTTTCCACTATGCACACTTTATCGCATTAATTATATTATACTACTATATATGAAGGGGTGTGTATATTGGGTTGGAATTGAGTTCTACAGAAATTATCATCTCCGTTATTGTATATCCATGGTTCGGCATTCGGGTAAGGGTGTGAATTTTAGAACTATACGAAAATACGAAATAAGAGGATAGTAAATTGATTGAAATTGAAACGATATTTTATGCTTTTATTGTATTTGAAATTGAAATAGATCGGGTGTGTGACCGATTTGAACTAACAATGACCGGGTACATTGCATGTCATTTTAGGCAATCATAAAATGGATTGGGTTAGAGGTGACTAATATTAGACATGATGTGAACATGACTCAATACAAAATACGTGAGTTGTCACAATCAAGTTTAATGATTGCCAAACACCACCCAAGTCCTAACCTCTGGAGGGCTTGCAAACCACGTGTATGAAGAGATTCAATCAGCAGATCATAAGCCTCCTGAGGGAACCCAAAGTCTAATGCTTTCTTTGTGATTCAAAATTAGTAGACCTAAAATGGAATTGAGGCAAACCAAGACCACGCCATTTATGTCTCGATCGAACACTAGTCACATTATGTAAACAAAATCAACCAATTATTATTTGAATCAAATCGAAGTGCAAGTATAATGAGGAAGTACATAAGAAAATTATAACTCCTCCACCGATTATTAAAAGCTTATGTATCTTACCTGAGTATAATTACATGTCCACTAGTAAAGTAAAATATGATGTTGCCTGCTATAAGGTATGCTTCTTGGGTTGGGGGTTAGTCTTCCTAAATAAAAGAGGTTGTCTTCCCAACTGCACCAAGAAAGTAATTATAATAACGATATTACTCACTGTAGTGTAACACCCCGCCTAATTAAATACCAGGTGGCCAGTCCCATACCAAATTAAAAAAGAATATACAGTTGGCTCATTCATAGCATCACTGTCGAAAACATTTACAACTCACCCAATACCCAATTAAGCTGGTGTTAAAAACATTTCAAATTTTAATTCAACAAAATCCATTTCTAGTTTAAGAATAACACATCACATTTTATTCTACAACGCTGATAACCGAATAGATAACATAAAAGAATATAAAATGCCATTGGAATAAACATTCCCAAATAATATTAATCAATTACAGTAATCCCAACAATATTAAATGTATTAAAAGACCCGAATACAGTAGTATTTGACCTCGATAGAAAAGAGATAACTGAATCCTTTGGGCGACAAGCCCTACTAAGAGAACACTATGGATCAAATGAAGATAAGCGTCTAAGCAATACTCCATAGCTCCGTAGCTCGTCAAAATCAACTAAGGTTGGCATCCCTGCTACTGGACACCTGATATAGAAGATACAATAGAAAAGAAAATATGCAAGGAAACGGGTCAGAGCCCGATTGTGAAAATGATTTTTAAAATAACAAGTATTTAACAAGTGCAATAAAGCATTTATTATGTACATGTTAGCATCCCACTCTCACTTGCTATTCTCACCTCTCAACTAGAGTGCACACTTAACGTTTCCTATTAACCTCCTAGATAATGGTTCCTCTTCACCAATTCCATAATATGATTCCATTCCCATATCATAACCCTGTATGTCCCATACCATACGTCGTATAATCATTCTTATACGTTTCTCATTATATGAATCGTTTCTCATTAACATGAATTAAGCTCTTCAATAAATATTCATTAACTTATTTCAATTATTTTCTCAATTCACCGTTATCTACAATTATCACACAGTATATGTTCTAACCACAATATATCCATTCATACAATTCATTATATATATATATATATATATATAATACGTCACCCCGAGTCATAGCTGTGGTGCAATGCATTACTCTGCTATCATGTCCCATCATCGCTGGTCGCCGAATTGGGGACTAAAGGTTCGGTAAGGATTCCTCGAACCACAAAAAACAAACAAAATTTGGAGGCGAACATAGTTCTCGTATCCATGGGTCACGCACATACCTACGTACCCACAGTCAGGGGACTTATCAAATCCCCGATAAGTCTTTCATAGACCGATGTTCTCGAGCGACAAATCAAAGATCCCATGGATTCATCAGGATATGACTGCCCTCACGCGCAAACCTTCCACCGATAGTAAGTAAGCTAGGTATGTCATACACATAAATCATCAATCAATCAAATAGACATTATCATACCTATTATATACTAACAATAAGGTAATCACATTAACCTTAGATTATTCCTTTACATAGCATTATATCTCTTTGAAATCCCACGTATTAAAATATCATATCTTTACTTCATAATTTAATTATCCTCGCATCCTATAACATCTCTCCACTCCCGACGTCGTTAAGGTTCATGCGCGGAGCGTCTCGCAAAGTGAAATCCAAACAAGGAACCCCTCCAATACACTACTACTTAACTTTGTCGATCGAGGAGGTCCGTCAACTTTAAATACGCGATCGGGATAACCTCATACACTCTTCAACCAAATGTGTTCTAAACTCCCATCTCTATCCAGGATCCATACTACTAAGTGTTTGTATTACACTCAATCCTTGCGAAATCAATAATGAGCTTAAACTCAGTCCTTGATGTTCAAATTGTAACCCTAAGGCTACCCTCACTTATATTAAATCTTCCCTACTGGACCTATCCTTAATCCTCATGCATACCAATTAGAATCCAACACGTGAATCTAGCAACCGAAATATCTTTCAATTTAATTATCATCATTGCAATCAATTAAATCCCAATCACTTTAATTCAAATCTTATCAAGGGTCTACTGATCTTTTCTAAGTCCCATAATATCCAATTAATAATCACCAAAGATCTACAGAAGGTTTGGGATAAGAATCAACATTAAAAAAAAAACTTTAACAAACTTGGGGAGGTCGATCGATCGAAGTCAGGGAGTCGATCGATCGATCACTCAGGTCGCAGCCTGGTTTTTCTGCAATTCTGCAACTACGGGTTTCACCATTTTTGTTCATTCAAATCTTCATAATACATCCCAAATGACTTATAACCTCTACTACATGATATATCAACATATATGAATGATTTCTAATGTTCTAAACATCCTAGAATCATCAAGAGATTGGTTTAAAGGCCTGTTTATATCCTCTTTTTCCAGAAAATTTATCAACATAATATCTTCAAGAACACATCAATGGTTTTCATAATTTCTTCAACAGAGTTAATATTATTTCGTGGTTTACCAACTACCTACAACATGAGGTTGATTCCTATATATTTTCAGTTTCCAGAATTCCATTTAAAACTCCATTATTATCTTCCAAACATGATAAATCATCTCTTTTTATAACTATTCTAACATGGACAATATACAAACTTAAATTGCCATTATCAAACACTTGCCTCTAATGAAGATTTGATCCTTTGGAGTTGAATAACACAGGTGGTGATGGTGGTGGTGACCTTTGACCTTTGGTTCTCCTCCTTTCCAAGCAAGCTTTTTCTTTCCAAGCAACCTTTCACTCTCTCTAAGAAGATGACTTTTCAATTTTGTGTAGAAGAGATGAAATAAACCTACATACACTAATCTCCAAATATTTATAATGAGACAAAACCTGAAATCACTATTCACCCCCCTTGTAAAAATAACCAAAATGCCCTTTTGGGTTGTCTTTTCATTTCCAAATGACCCGAGACTCAAATCCAACATCCAAATAGACTTATTTGACTATTTCGAACCTTCCGGACGCAACGACGCAGTCAAAATGATTATAAGGTCGATAGAAAATAAATTTCCTTTTAAATTTAATAAATTAGTCCCGACACGTCCCATATTGCGTCTGACTAAAAATTCAAATTACCGAATTTATATCACACCGTAATATCAATGACATCACATTCATATATTACCTAAATATCTTTAAGTAATATTCAGAATCATCCATTTTAATATCCACAATTCGGATAAAACTCAAATGAATTAATTAATAATAAAATCCAATTAATCCATTAATTTAAAATATAACCCATTTTAAAAATCATTAAAAATCACGGGGTAAGACATACTTCCCCCCTTATAACAGAATTTCGTCCCGAAATTAGGAAAGATAAATCATAGTGGTAAGGTCAACTCCGAGTATAAATCTCACATCGCAAGAAATTTAAGTAGTACGGCCCATACAGTACATTAACGAAAATCCCCATTGATGTTATACGCCAAGCCTCACCATATAGTTCCAACTGAATCAAATTTAAACTATACCCAATCTTCTCTATACCATTCACGTATCCAAGTTCAGAAAAATGATCCTTATTATTTCACATTTTTTAAAACTACTACCATCCAACCATCCAGGGCGCCCATACACCCTATCGTATATCGTTCATGATAATATTACCGCAAAGGTTATAAACTCATATCCTAAAGACCTATCTTATTTCGACTCCCAACGGTTATTAGTTTCATGTGTGGGGTGTCTCGCAAGCGAAATCCGAATAAGGAACCCCCCCGATACACTACTACCTAAATTAGTCGGTCATCGAAACTCCTCAGGTCATTAGACAAGATGCTAGCTATAGTAGTACACACGCTCTCAAATACCACAAGTCAACCCACGCCGATAGTCACATCACGACCGGACATGCCCAAAGTAAGTAATTCCGCGATAAAAATTAAACCCACGTAATGACATGAAAATATAGGTATCCTACACCCCTCGGTGAGTCAACGTAAATAACTGTGTTATAGTCTAAGTTTAGCAACCCTTTTAGCCCTCACAACATTAATCGCTACAAAAATCAGTATGCGTCTCATGACTCCTTAAATAGAAAACATACCCTTATTCACGGGTGGTGGTTGTTGAATCCCAATATTATAACTTTTCTCTGATGAGTCAAGAAAAATTTTACCCCAAATTTTCAGTTCTAGATCACCACACTCCACTATATGCCCAAGCCTTTGAATATATTGCCTTCGTTAGGTAACACACATAATTCCCGTATTTCAAGAACTTCTACTAATGACTCTCCTCAATTTTTCCATAATAGGGGTGACCTCGACTACGGTCATCATACTCGAACATACTTCATAACCTCCTAAGTACTACCTCCAATATCCGTCCAATGGCCCTCATCTGCCATACTTCTTGCACGAACACGTTCGCACGCAAATAATATTAACTAATATATACAGAATCTTACCGAAGAAATCAATAATCCAAAATATAGGGCTCTACATCAAAGAATGCTAAGCTGAAAACACAATAAGCCGTACATATCCTAAAGGACACTAGAACCTGATGCTCTGATACCACCTGTAACACCCCGCCTAATTAAATACCGGGTGCCCAGTCCCATACCAAATTAAAACAGAATATACAGTTGGCTCATTCTTAGCATCACTGTCGAAAACATTTACAACTCACCCAATACCCAATTAAGCTGGTGTTAAAAACATTTCAAATTTTAATTCAACAAAATCCATTTCTAGTTTAAGAATAACACAACACATTTCATTCTACAATGCTGATAACCGAATAGATAACATAAAAGAATATAAAATGCCAATGGAATTAACATTCCCAAATAATATTAATCCATTACAGTAATCCCAACAATATTAAATGTATTAAAAGACCCGAATACAGTAGTATTTGACCCTGATAGAAAAGAAATAACTGAATCCTTTGGATGACATGCCCTACTAAGAGAAAACTGTGAATCAAATGAAGATAAGCGTCTAAGAAATACTCCATAGATCGTCAAAATCAACTAAGGTTGGCATCCCTGCTGCTGGACACCTGATATAGAAGATACAATAGAAAAGAAAATATGCAAGGAAACGGGTCAGAGCCCGATTATGAAAATGATTTTTAAAACAACAAGTATTTAACAAGTGCAATAAAGCATTTATTATGTACATGTTAGCATCCCACTCTCACTTTCTATTCTCACCTCTCAACTAGAGTGCACACTTAACGTTTCCTATTAACCTCCTAGATAATGGTTCCTCTTCACCAATTCCATTATATAATTCCATTCCCATATCATAACCCCGTATGTCCCATACCATACGTCGTATAATCATTCTTATACGTTTCTCATTATATGAATCGTTTCTCATTAACATGAATTAAGCTCTTCAAAAAATATTCATTAACTTATTTCAATTCTTTTCTCAATTCACCGTTATCTACAATTATCACACAGTAGATGTTTTAACCACAATATATCCATTCATACAATTCATTATATATATATATATATATATATATATATAATACGACACCCCGAGTCACAGCTGCGGTGCAATGCATTATTTATGCTATCAAGTCGCATCATCGTTGGTCGTCGAATAGGGGACTAAAGGTTCGGTAAGGATTCCTCGAACCACAAACAACAAAATAAAATTTAGAGGCAAACATAGTTCTCGTATCCATGGGTCATGCACATACCTACGTACCCACAGTCAGCGGACTTATCAAATCCCCGATAAGTCTTTCATAGACCTGTGTTCTCGAGCGATAAATCAAAGATCCCATGGATTCATCAGGATATGACTGTCCTCACGCGAAAACCGTCCACCGATAGTAAGTAAGCTAGGTGTGTCATACACATAAATCATCAATCAATCAAATAGACATTATCATACCTATTATATACTAACAACAAGGTACTCACATTAACCTTAGATTATTCCCTTACGTAGCATTATATCTCTTTGAAATCCCACGTATTAAAATATCATATCTTTACTTCATAATTTAATTATCCTCGCATCCTATAACATCTCTCCACTTCCGACGTCGTTAAGGTTCATGCGCGGAGCGTCTAGCAAAGCGAAATCCAAACAAGGAACCCCTCCAATACACTACTACTTAACTTTGTCGATCGAGGAGGTCCGTCAACTTTAAATACGCGATCGGGATAACCTCATACACTCTTTCAACTCCCATCTCTATCCAGGAGCCATACTACTAAGTGCTTGTATTACACTCAATCCTTCCGAAATCAATAATGAGCTTAAACTCAGTCCTTGATGTTCAAATTGTAACCCTAAGTCTACCCTCACTTATATTAAATCTTCCCTACTGGACCTATCCTTAATCCTCATGCAGACCAATTAGAATCCAACACGTGAATCTAGCAATCGAAATATCTTTCAATTTAATTATCATCATTGCAATCAATTAAATCCCAATCACTTTAATTCAAATCTTATCAAGGGTCTACTGATCTTTTCTAAGTCCCATAATATCCAATTAATAATCACCAAAGATCTACAGAAGGTTTGGGATAAGAATCAACATTAAAAAAAAAACTTTAACAAACTTGGGGAGGTCGATCGATCGAAGTCAGGGAGTCGATCGATCGATCACTCAGGTCGCAGCCTGGTTTTTCTGCAATTCTGCAACTACGGGTTTCACCATTTTTGTTCATTCAAATCTTCATAATACATCCCAAATGACTTAGAACCTCTACTACATGATATATCAACATATATGAATGATTTCTAATGTTCTAAACATCCTAGAATCATCAAGAGATTGGTTTAAAGGCCTGTTTATATCCTCTTTTTCCAGAAAATTTATCAACATAATATCTTCAAGAACACATCAATGGTTTTCATAATTTCTTCAACAGACTTAAGATTATTTCGTGGTTTACCAACTACCTACAACATGAGGTTGATTCCTATATATTTTCAGTTTCCAGAATTCCATTTAAAACTCCATTATTATCTTCCAAACATGATAAATCATCTCTTTTTATAACTATTCTAACATGGACAATATACAAACTTAAATTTCCATTATCAAACACTTGGCTCTAATGAAGATTTGATCCTTTGGAGTTGAATAACACAGGTGGTGATGGTGGTGGTGACCTTTGACCTTTGGTTCTCCTCCTTTCCAAGCAAGCTTTTTCTTTCCAAGCAACCTTTCACTCTCTCTAAGAAGATGACTTTTCAATTTTGTGTAGAAGAGATGAAATAAACCTACATACACTAATCTCCAAATATTTATAATGAGACAAAACCCGAAATCACTATTCACCCCCCTTGTAAAAATAACCAAAATGCCCTTTTGGGTTGTTTTTTCATTTCCAAATGACCCGAGACTCAAATCCAACATCCAAATAGACTTTTTTGACTATTTCGAACCTTCCGGACGCAACCACGCAGTCAAAATGATTACAAGGTCGATAGAAAATAAATTTCCTTTTTAATTTAATAAATTAGTCCAGACACGTCCCATACTGCGTCTGACTAAAAATTCAAATTATCGAATTTACATCACACCGTAATATCAATGACATCACATTCATATATTACCTAAATATCTTTAAGTAATATTCAGAATCATCCATTTTAATATCCACAATTATGATAAAACCCAAATGAATTAATTAATAATAAAATCTAATTAATCCATTAATTTAAAATATAACCCATTTTAAAAATCATTAAAAATCACGGGGTATTACATACTTCCCCCTTTATAACAGTATTTCGTCCCGAAATTCGGAAAGATAAATCATACTGGTAAGGTTAACTCCGAATATAAATCTCACATCGCAAGAAATTTAAGTAGTACGGCCCATACAGTACATTAACGAAAATCCCCATTGATGTTATACGCCAAGCCTCACCATATAGTTCCAACTGAATCAAATTTAAACTATACCCAATCTTCTCTATACCATTCACGTATCCAAGTTCAGAAAAATGATCCTTATTAATTCAAATTTTTTAAAACTACTACCATCCAACCATCCAGGGCGCCCATACACCCTATCGTATATCGTTCATGATAATATTATCGCAGAGGTTATAAACTCATATCCTAAAGACCTATCTTATTTCGACTCCCAACGGTTATTAGTTTCATGCGTGGGGTGTCTCGCAAGCGAAATCCGAATAAGGACCCCCCCCCGATACACTACTACCTAAAGTAGTCGGTCATCGAAACTCCTCAGGTCATTAGTTAATAGTTTATAACCTCTCTACAGGTTTTATCGATTTCGAATAAAGTTTACTCATCTACTCTCTTATAAAAGACAAGATGCTAGCTATAGTAGTACACACGCTCTCAAATACCACAAGTCAACCCACGCCGATAGTCACATCACGATCGGACATGCCCAAAGTAAGTAATTCCGCGATAAAAATCAAACCCACGTAATGACATGAAAATATAGGTATCCTACACCCCTCGGTGAGTCTACATAAATAACAGTGCTATTGTCTAAGTTTAGCAACCCTTTTAGCCCTCACAACATTAATCGCTACAAAAATTAGTATGCGTCTCATGACTCCTTAAATAGAAAACATACCCTTATTCACGGGTGGTGGTTGTTGAATCCCAATATTATAACTTTGCTCCGATGAGTCAAGAAAAAATTTACCCCAAATTTTCAGTTCTAGATCACCACACTCCACTATATGCCCAAGTCTTTGAATATATTGCCTTCGTTAGGTAACACACATAATTCCCGCATTTCAAGAACTTCTAGTAATGACTCTCCTCAATTTTTCCATAATAGGGGTGACCTCGACTACGGTCATCATACTCGAACATACTTCATAACCTCCTAAGTACTACCTCCACTATCCGTCCAATGGCCCTCATCTGTCATACTTCTTGTACGAACACGTCCGCACGCAAATAATATTCACTAATATATACGAAATCTTATCGAAGAAATCAACAATCCTAAATATAGGGCTCTACATCAAAGAACGCTAAGCTGAAAACACAATAAGCTGTACATATCCTAAAGGACACTAGAACCTGATGCTCTGATACCACCTGTAACACCCCGCCTAATTAAATACCGGGTGGCCAGTCTCATACCAAATTAAAACAGAATATACAGTTAGCTCAAATTTAGCATCACTTTTGAAAACATTTACAACTCACCCAATACCCAATTAAGCTGGTGTTAAAAACATTTCAAATTTTAATTCAACAAACTCCATTTCTAGTTTAAGAATAACACAACACATTTTATTCTACAACGCTGATAACCGAATAGATAACATGAAAGAATATCAAATGCCATTGGAATAAACATTCCCAAATAATATTAATCCATCACAGTAATCCCAACAATATTAAATGTATTAAAAGACCCGAATACAGTAGTATTTGACCCCGATAGAAAAGAGATAACTGAATCCTTTGGGCGACATGCCCTACTAAGAGAACACTGTGAATCAAATGAAGATAAGTGTCTAAGCAATACTCCATAGCTCTGTAGCTCGTCAAAATCAACTAAGGTTGGCATCCCTGCTGCTGGACACCTGATATAGAAGATACAATAGAAAAGAAAATATGCAAGGAAACGGGTCCGAGCCCGATTGTAAAAATGATTTTTAAAACAACAAGTATTTAACAAGTGCAATAAAGCATTTATTATGTACATGTTATCATCCCACTCTCACTTGCTATTCTCACCTCTCAACTAGAGTGCACACTTAACGTTTTCTATTAACCTCCTAGATAATGGTTCCACTTCACCAATTCCATAATATGATTCCATTCCCAAATCATAACCCCGTATGTCCCATACCATACGTCGTATAATCATTCTTATACGTTTCTCATTATATGAATAATTTCTCATTAACATGAATTAAGCTCTTCAATAAATATTCATTAACTTATTTCAATTCTTTTCTCAATTCACCGTTATCTACAATTATCACACAGTAGATTTTCTAACCACAATATATCCATTCATACAATTCATTATATATATATATATATATATATATATATATATATATATATATATATATATATATATACACACACATATAATACGGCACCCCGAGTCACAGCTGCGGTGCAATGCATTACTCTGTTATCATGTCCCATCATCGCTTGTCGCCGAATAGGAGACTAAAGGTTCGGTAAGGATTCCTCGAACCACAAACAATAACACAAAATTTGGAGGCGAACATAGTTCTCGTATCCATGGCTCACGCACATACCTACGTACCCACAGTCAGCAAACTTATCAACTCCTCGATAAGTCTTTCATAGACCTATGTTCTCGAGCGATAAATCAAATATCCCATGGATTCATCAGGATATGACTGCCCTCACACGCAAACCTCCCACCGATAGCAAGTAAGCTAGGTATGTCATACACATAAATCATCAATCAATCAAATAGGCATTATCATACCTATTATATACTAACAACAAGGTACTCACATTAACCTTAGATTATTCCCTTACGTAGCATTATATCTCTTGAAATCCCACGTATTAAAATATCATATCTTTACTTCATAATTTAATTATCCTCGCATCCTATAACATCTCTCCACTCCCGACGTCATTAAGGTTCATGCGCGGAGCGTCTCGCAAAGCGAAATCCAAACAAGGAACCCATATAATACACTACTACTTAACTTTATCGATCGAGGAGGTCCGTCAACTTTAAATACGCGATCGGGATAACCTCATACACTCTTTTAACCAAATGTGTTCTAAACTCCCATCTATATCCAGGAGCCATACTACTAAGGGCTTGTATTACACTCAATCCTTTTCGAAATCAATAATGAGCTTAAACTCAGTCCTTGATGTTCAAATTGTAACCCTAAGTCTACCCTCACTTATATTAAATCTTCCCTACTGGACCTATCCTTAATCCTCATGCATACTAATTAAAATCCAACACGTGAATCTAGCAACCGAAATATCTTTCAATTTAATTATCATCATTGCAATCAATTAAATCCCAATCACTTTAATTCAAATCTTATCAAGGGTCTACTGATGTTTTCTAAGTCCCATAATATCCAATTAATAATCACCAATGATCTACAGAAGGTTTGGGATAAGAATCAACATTAAAAAGAAATAACTTTAACAAATCCTGGGGAGGTCGATCGATCGAAGTCAGGGGGTCGATCGATCGATCACTCAGGTCGCAACCTGGTTTTTCTGCATTTCTGCAACTACGGGTTTCACCATTTATGTTCATTCAAACCTTCATATTAACATCCCAAATGACTTATAACCTCTAATGCATGATATATCCACATATATGAATGATTTCTAATGTTATAAACATCCTAGAATCATCAAGAGGTTGGATTAAAGGCCTGTTTATATCCTCTTTTTCCAGAAAATTTATCAACATAATATCTTCAAGAACACATCAATGGTTTTCATAATTTCTTCAACAGACTTAAGATTATTCGTGGTTTACCAACTACCTACAACATGAGGTTGATTCCTATATATTTTCAGTTTCCAGAAATCCATTTAAAACTCCATTATTATCTTCCAAACATGATAAATCATCTCTTTTTATAACTATTCTAACATGGACAATATACAAACTTAAATTGCCATTATCAAACACTTGCCTCTAATGAAGATTTGATCCTTTGGAGTTGAATAACACAGGTGGTGATGGTGGTGGTGACCTTTGACCTTTGGTTCTCCTCCTTTCCAAGCAAGCTTTTTCTTTCCAAGCAACCTTTCACTCTCTCTAAGAAGATGACTTGTCAATTTTGTGTAGAAGAGATGAAATAAACCTACACACACTAATCTCCAAATATTTATAATGAGACAAAACCCGAAATCACTATTCATCCCCCTTGTAAAAATAACCGAAATGCCCTTTTGGGTTGTCTTTTCATTTCCAAATGATCCGAGACTCAAATCCAATATCCAAATAGACTTTTTTGACTATTTCGAACCTTCCGGACGCAACGACGTAGTCAAAATGATTATAGGGTCGATAGAAAATAAATTTCCTTTTTAATTTAATAAATTAGTCCTGACACGTCCCATACTGCGTCTGACTAAAAATTCAAATTACCTAATTTATATCACACCGTAATATCAATGACATCACATTCATATATTACCTAAATATCTTTAAGTAATATTCAGAATCATCCATTTTAATATCCACAATTCGGATAAAACCCAAATGAATTAATTAATAATAAAATCCAATTAATCCATTAATTTAAAATATAACCCATTTTAAAAATCATTAAAAATCACGGGGTATTACATGTAGTTGTAGTACGAGTACTAATTTGTGAATGATGATATTATATAAGTAATGGAAAGGGATGAGAATTGGAGAAAAAAGAAAGAAAGAAAGTACCACTACATCCCATGTTCTGGGTCCATCTTCAGGGTAAGTTGCCTTCAATGGGACGATGTCGGACCACTAAATTTCAACCTTGTTCTTAAGAACGCCATCAAGAACTTCCCACTTAAGCTTATGCTTTGCAAAGTAATACTTAGCCACCAAGTCACCTTCGTATCTCGATTTATACTAAAAATCGAATAAATGTCAATTAAAATCAGAGAAAGAGTATGGCTGAATTACAATTTATTCGAAAAGTAATTGGAATGATTTTATACCTCCTAGGTCCCTGTGGAGACAATTATTATGCAACACAAATAAATATGAAAGAGGTAACAATCAAGAAAAGATAAATAAGATGCCAATCACACAACAACGGGTATACGTGGTTCAGCAAATATGTGCCTACGTCCACGATGGTTCAGTCAGTGTTATTTCTCTATAGTTTGAAGAATAAGTACAGAGAATACAACTTGTCCTTTGCCCCGGACTTAGGGTTTAATTTATACATGTATGTGTTGGAGTAGTGGGGGAGATGGGTTCCTTCTTATTAGCCATCTCCTCTACATGGGATCGCGTTCCCCCACAACTTCTCCTCATGGGATCGTGGGGTAATTGGATTAATACAAAGGTGATGGGCCTGGGCTTTGGGCCGCTAGGGAGAGGTTACTCGTCCAGGCCTATGGTGCTAAATTCAGGGTACCCACAATTGCCCCTAAATTTGTTGGGCCGTTTCTACAGGTCCAATGAATTTAAATAATCAGCTATTATGGTTGATTTCTTTGAAAACTGTGAAGTTACTTTGGCGGCACCCGCTTCGCTATCCGTGCGCTATGATTAGACTTGAAGGCTCATTGGAATAAGGCGCATTTCTTTTCGTCGCTTCAGACTTTTCCAGCAATCTTCTATCTTCTGAGAGCTCTTGCGCTTAGTACCTTCTGTTTCCGATCTCTACTTTCGTTGCTTCTTCGCCATTTGACCTGATCTTCTGTTTTGTAAGTCTCTCGTGCTCTTTGCATTTTCTCTTTGGTTTGTAGTTTTTCTTGTATTTTTCCAATGGCGAAGATTGTAAATAGGTCAGTAACTGAGTTTAGAAAATTCTATAGTATTCCTGAGTGGGTAGAGATTGAGTGTTGTGCCTCGCCTCCTAGGAACGTTAGGGATATAGAGGATGCACATTGGATTCACGTCCTGTTGCTCTCCCAGGGGGGACTTACCTTCCCTCCTAATGATCTGTTTCTGCACTTCTTTAGCTATTTCAGTATTGTGCCTGCACAATGTTCGCCCAACGTATGGAAAATAGTGAACAGCGTGCATAGGATAAATCAATTATATGGCACAAAGTTAGGGCTTGCCGAGGTCTGCTTTTGTTACTCCTTTTCTCGAACGAGTTCAGGTGTTCTGTACCTTAAGGCTAGGAGCCCTGATAGGGTATTGGTAGTAAATCTACCTGATTCCCATAAGGACTACTGGCAAGAAGGTTTTCTTGTCAGGAATTGGCAACTTTCCCCCCAATTTGAAGGGTCGAGGTCTGAGAGGTTCATTGTTCCCTTTTATGGGGAAGAATATATAGGTAGATGTTGTATTATTATTTCAACCTTTGCTGACTGTGTGATTTTTCTAACTTTTATTTGCTTTTTCTTTTACAGCGAAGGCAAAGAACTTGGAGCCTGCTCTCAGCGAGGTTCGTATCTCGGAACTGGTGAAAGCTTGGAACATCAGGGAACCTTTGGGTAACGGCGAGCATCCTAGGTCTGCCGCTTTTCTGCTTGAATACAAGAACACAGGCTCCAGCTTCATAGCCCGACCCGTGGGTAGTGTTCCGGACTTCGACTCCTCCGAAGAGATTTCTGCTGAGCCCATCCAATTGGACGAAGAGGAGAGTAGCTCGGAGAGTGAGCTTGCAGGTGTTAGTAATTTGGGTGCAGGCAGTGTTGACAGTAGCAGTTCTGGTGAAGAGATGCCTCCCAGGAAGAATTTAATCAGAGATGATGATGATGATGATGATGTGCTTCTTGCCCAGAGGTCCAAGAAATTGAAGACTACCTTCGGGGCCATAGCTACTGGTTCTCGGACTTCTTCTCAGGAGCAAGAGAAGAGGAAGAGAGAGGAGGAGCAGGCGAGAGAGAGAGAGAAGAAAAAGGAGGAGGAGAGGAAGAAGGTGGAAGAGAGAAAGAGAAGGGAGAAAGAAAAGGAGGAGGAGAGGAGGAAGATGGAACTGAGGACCAAAACTGGTCAAGCCTTGGTCCCAGTATCTGCCTTGCCTGAGGGGGCTTCGGTGGCCACCTCTCCTCAGCTTGCCCCTGCGCTGCTTGAGAGGGCAGTCCTCCCTGCAGATCGTGAGAGGGCGTCGGGGTCCGATCAACTGGCTTTTCAAGCTAGCCAGAGGCTTGCCTTGGTAAGGTTCCTTTTATAATTCTAAACTTCTTTTAATCCATTTTGATGGTTTCTTCTTTCTAATCCTTCTCTCATTTTTTGCAGTTTGTGACCGACTTTGCTGTGCTCTATCGCTCTCGCGACGAGCTGTTGAGAAGGAACAGCGAGCTGGAGCAGCAGAAGTCTACTCTGGTGGCCAGGGGTTCCCAGCTGGAGGCCGATCTGAAGGCTGCTGATGCGGCTCGAGCTTCATCTGCCTCGTCCTTTGCTAATTCTGCTCGCGAGAGAGATAATGCTGCCAGGGAGCTCGACGAGCTGAGGAAGTCGTATGATCAGGTATGCTCGAGCAAGTTGGACTTTGCGGAGAAGAACATGGTTCTTGCCGAGCAGCTGGAGGTGGAGAAAGCCCAGGTAGCCACTCTTAAAGAAGATTCGTACAATTCTGGCTGGTCTGCTGCGTATGAGGACGCCGAGGTTCAGATAGGCTATATTAGCCGTCTGAACTTCAAGAAAGGGTGGAACAAGGCCCTCGTGTCCGCTGGGGTGGATATTGCATTCCCACTCTTTGATGAGCATGATCCAGGGCCAAAGCCAGTCGTGGATGAGGACCCAGCCCCAACTGTTGACGGCACCAATCCTGTTTCTCGGGCGACTCCTTCTGATGCTCCCTTGGTCGAGGAGGCAGTGGATATCCCTGCAGAGGGTAATGCCCCTGCTGATGCTGATAAGGACAAGGGTCCATCCACCGAGGTTGCTAAGTGATAGGGCTTCTTTGTAACTTTTTTCTTTTTTGATCTGATGTAACCTCGCTCATTATTAATGAAAAGACTTTATTTTTATTTATGCTGATTTCTTTCTCTTCTCTTTCTTTTACTTGTAGTTGGTTGATGTGGATGACTATATTCCTGTTACCTCCCATTTAGGTAGGACTCTGGGTCCTAATGCAAGCCCTGTAGTTCGCCAGGCCTTTGCTAGGCTTTGCAGGTTTGCTAAGTCAAGAAACCAGAAATATAAGGATCAGTCCGAGCTGGTGGCCAAATTGAAGGACAGGCTCCAGGAAATGGAAGAGATCGGAGCTTCAGTGCAAGAAAAAGTTAGCGAGCTGAGAGAAAAGTTACTGGAGGCCACCGAGATCAACCAAGTCATGGAGTTTCTTCAACGGGAGAATGACGACCTGAGGCGGGAGGTCTCGAAGCTTAAGGAGCATTCGTCGAGCACCGCTTCGGCAGTCCTACAAGGCTCTTCCTCATTGTGGGCTGCTCGGCCTCCCCTCCCGCGCGCTGGTAGGAGTACACGGGGTAGGAGTAGGGAAGTTGAGGAGAAGCGTGAGAGGGAAATGGAGGAGCTGCGCGGCGATGTCTGGCGAGCTTATGTGACTGCTGCTGGGCTCTAGAGGGACGTCACCCGACTGCGGCATCTATTCAAGAAGGGCCCTCGCCAAGTGTGGACAGATGGCTATGATCAGGGATGGATGGATGCTCCCATAAGATTATCAGAGTTCGAGGAGCTTTCCTTCATCAGGGAGTGGTTAAGTGCTCTCAAAGAGCTGCAAGTCCCGAGAAACTCGATATTGTGGTATCGGCATGAGATGTCCCCCTCTACTCTGATGCCCAATCCATTCAGGCGAGATGATCAATGGATTCCCATCGATGCTATTCCCCGGCGATTACTGGAGTTGGACGTAAATGAGGTCGTGGAGGAGTTCGATCCTACTCCTGATGATGGGAGGAGAGCTAAAGTTGCTGACTACCTTGCTCGGAGGCTTCCACCTTCTTGATTTTTTGTTTTTTAATAATTGTAAATGCTTTGGGCGAGCTTTGCCGACTAAACATGTACTATTATTGTTTGTAAATATAAAAGATTTAATGGAAAGTTTGAGTTTTGGGCGATTTTGTCGACTAAACGTGTTTATCCAATCTTTTTTATATTTTTGCAGCTTCACAATCTTTTTTATCTTGTCATGTGAGTGTCCGCCCAGTCCAGTATTAAGAATACCATTGTGCCCTTTCTTTACCTTTTAGGTCGTGTCGTCACATTCCCTTAGGTCTAAGTGGGGCAATTGGCGAGGACACACCTGTTATTGGATGTCTTCATCCGGTCAGGATTTTGTTTAACCAAAGTAGGTTTGATGCCTAAGAATGCTCTTTAGGGCTTCATATATTGCCATGGGCAATGCTAAGAGGTCTGTCGTGCTTCATGACGATGACCTGAGGAGGGGTGTTCCCCTGCTATGTCAACCATTATACCTGTGATTTGAAAAGGATGTGCAATAAGATATAATTGTTACTTTTTAGAGAGTGATCAACTGAGAGATTTTCATTGGTGAATAGAGAAATAAACTGTCTTTTCCCATAATGAGTACAATAAAAGATCTAACAATGGAACTCCTAAAAGTATAATTTCTTGAGATTAGTTGCGTTCCATGCTCGTGGTATCTCTCTGCCCTCCATCGTTTTCAAATGATAGGCACCTTGCAGATCGTCTCTAATTATCTCATAAGGTCCTTCCCAGTTCGGGCCCAGTTTACCGTCTGATGGCTTCACTGTGTTGACCAGGACCTTTCTTAGAACATAGTCCCCAACTTCGAATTTCCTCGGATTGACCTTTGTGCTGTAGTGCTTCGCGAGCTGTTGCTGATAGCTCGCTAGTTTTACTAGTGCAAGTTCCCTGCGCTCGTCGGCCAAGTCGAGTTCAGCGAGCAAAGCCTGATCGTTCTGACTCTGCTCGACAAGGTCGGATCTCATTGTAGGCAATCCTGCTTCTAATGGGATGACTGTTTCCATACCATATGCTAGTGAGAATGGCGTTTGACCTGTGGCTCGCCTAGGAGCGTTCTGTACGCCCATAGGACATGTGGTAGCTCGGTAGTCCACGCGCCTTTTGCTCGCTCTAACCGCTTTTTCAACCCAGCGATCACTGTTTTGTTGGATGCCTCAGCTTGTCCGTTGCTTTGAGGATAAGCTACCGAGCTGAAGTGGTTCTGATCCCGTGTTGGTCGCAGAAGTTCTGAAAAGGGCCACTCTCGAACTGTGTTCCATTGTCAGTGATGATGGTTCTGGGGATCCCGAATCGAGTGATTATATTTCTCCATATGAACTTCATCATGTCAGTATCTCGGATGATCGCCAGTGGTTCTGCCTCGATCCACTTGGTAAAGTAATCAGTTGCGACCAACAGGTATTTGCGATTACCGGCAGCGGTGGGCAGTGGTCCCACGATGTCCATTCCCCACTGGGCGAAAGGCCAGGGGCTGGTCAGGGATTTTAATTCACTGGCGGGCTGGTGGACCATGGGGGCATGAAGCTGGCATTTTAGGCACCTGCGGACATATACTGCGGAGTCCCTTTGCATATATGGCCACCAGTAACCTTCCTTTATTGCTCGGAAGGCTAGAGACCTTCCTCCGATGTGACTCCCGCAGATTCCTTCGTGAAGCTCGTGAAGCACTGTCTTGACATCGCCTGGGTGGACGCATCTAAGGTAGGGGCCGGAGAAAGATCTTTTATACAAGTCGCCTCCCGTGGATAAGTGAAAGCGAGCAGCTTTGACTCTTATCTGGTGGGCAGTCCTCTTATCCTCTGGGAGCGTTCCGTTCTTCAAATAGTCTCTTAAGGGATCCATCCAGCTTGGGGCTGGTTCCAATTGGAGTACTTGTTTCGCTTTGGTCAGCTCGCAGTTGGGGTAAATGCTCGGGCAGCTAAGGAAATCGATAGGGATTATCCTTTTAAGGCTGGAATCAACTGCCGAGCTCAGGGCTGCCAAGGCGTCAGCATGGCTATTCTGCCCCCTGGGAAACTGTTGGATGTTGATTTCTTCAAAGTTCGTCATTAAGTTTTTTACCAAGGAGAGGTAGGCTGCCATCCTCTCATCCTTCGCGTTATAGTCTCCACTTATCTGATTGGAAACTAGTTGCGAGTCTCCAAATACATGTAAATGCTTTGCTCCTAGAGTTTGCGCCCTTTGGAGACCTGCTATTAAGGCTTCGTATTCTGCTTCGTTATTGGAGGCTGCAAATCCCAGCCTGATTCCTTGCTCGAGGACTGTATTTTCTGGAGTGATGAGAACAATTCCTACTCCTGCCCCCTTTGAGTTGGAGGCTCCATCAACGAATAGCTTCCAGCTTCCCCCTGTAGCCTGGATGTTTTGTTCTGTTGGCTTAGGCTGGTCGAAGGGTTCTTCGCTTGTGAATTCAGCTATGAAGTCAGCAGTTGAAATTGGATGTTGAACCGGTCGAGTTCGACTGACCATTTAGACAGTCTGCCCGATAAATCCGCCTTCCTTAGGACAGCCTTGAGGGGGTGTGATGTAAGGACAATGATCGTATGAGCTTCGAAGTAATGCTTCAGTTTCCTCGAGGACATTACTAGGGCGAATGCGAGCTTTTCCAATGGCAGGTAGCACTGCTCGGCGTCTAGTAAGGTTTTGCTCGTGTAATAGACTGAATGTTGGATCCCTGTAGCTTCACACATTAGCGCTGAGCTGATAGTATGGCTGGATACAGAGAGGTAGAGGTACAAAGGGTCCATTTGCTGTGGTATGACAAGCAGTGGTGGGGAGCTTAGGTAGGACTTGAGCTCGTCTAATGCTTGCGAGCAACCTGGGGTCCATTCTATTATTTTGCTACCTTTTAAGAGTTGGAAGAAGGGCTTGCATCTCTCGGATGATTTAGAAATGAAACGATTTAGAGCAGCGAGCATTCCAGTGAGCTTCTGTACATCACGGATTGTGTGAGGAGGTTACACCCGTTTAATTGCATTAATCTGGTCCGGATTAGCCTCTATGCCACGCTTGCTGACCAAATACCCAAGGAACTTTCCTGACTGGACACCGAAGGAACACTTGCTCGCGTTGAGTTTCATTCGGTACTTCCTGAGGATTTTGAAGGTACTTGACAGGTCCGAGAGGTGATTTTCCTTCTCCTTTCTCTTGACGAGCATGTCGTCGATGTAGACCTCCATCGTGTCTCCCATCTGATTTTTGAACATTTTAGTAACCAGCCGCTGATAGGTTGCCCCTGCATTTTTTAGCCCAAAAGGCATGACCTTGTAACAGTATAAACCAACCGTCGTGATAAACGCCGTTTTATCCTGATCTGGTGCATACAGGGGAATCTGGTGATAGTCTGAGTATGCGTCCAGGAAACTCATTCGCTCGTGAGCTGCAGTGGCGTCTACTAGTTGGTCTATTTTCGGAAGAGGGAAGCTATCCTTGGGGCAGGCTTTGTTGAGGTCAGTGAAGTCTATGCAAACTCTCCACTTCCCGTTGCTTTTTGGAACTACCACTGGGTTGGATAACCATTTGGGGAATTGCACTTCCCGTATGGATCCTGCATCCAGCAGTTTTTTGACTTCTTGTCCTATTGCTTTGGCCTTCTCGGGAGCAGTTCGTCGTGCCTTCTGCGCTATCGATTTGAATGTGGGATTGACGTGCAACCGATGGCAGACCATATTGGGATCGATTCCTGGCAGCTCATAGGGTTCCCAAGAGAAAACATCTATGTTGCTTCTGAGTAAGGTTAACAAATCCTTTTGCTCTTGGTTAGTGAGTGAGGTCCCGATCAGGAAGACTCTGCTGTTGTCGCCTTCTCTAGCAATTACTTCTACCAGGTCCTCTACAACACGCTCGTAGGGGAGGAGCCTGGTCTCTTCCACTCCGGGCCTTCCATATTTTAACTGCTATTTGGAAGGGATTGCACCTTCCTCCACTTTCTCGCTGGTTTGAACGGCTTTTTTCTCTGGCTTTGGTCGGATGGCCGCTATGAAGCACTTTCTCGCCATCGCCTGGTCGCCATGTATCTCCATCACTCCCCGTTCGGTGACATATTTGAGTTTCTGGTGGTAGGTCGAGGAGACTGCCTTCATTGCATGAAGCCATCCTCTGCCGAGGATGGCTTGATACGGTGAATCGATGTCGACCACCAAGAATTCGATCATTTTCGAAACTTTTCCAGCGAGCACTGGTAGTACTATCTTGCCCAGAGGCATGGTCATTTTTCCAGCGAAGCCGACCAGAGGAACAGTGGTTCCATTTAGGTCGGCGATGTTCAATTTTAATTTTCTGAACAGGTCGATGTACATTACTTCGGATGAGCTTTCTTGATCGACGAGCAGCCTGTCGATATCAAAGTTGGCTATCCTGAGTGTAATGACTAAGGCATCATGATGTGGGGTCCTCACTCCCACAAGATCTTCATCCGTGAAAACAATATGCTTGTTGTAGTTGATGTCCTCTGCTCGCCGGCGTTTTCCTGCCTGTGATTTTGCTGGATCAATTTGAAAAGCTTGCATTACTGCTGTCAGCTTCTTTACCTCCATCTGAGCTAAGTTGCCCTGGATTTGCTTAACATCGGATACTCCATGGATTACTGTGAATTCGTGTCCGGTGTCGTCTTCCAATACGTTGTCGGGTTTTGCCTCCTTGTGGACAGTCACTCTCTCTATTTTCCTTTCTACAAAGTCATTCAAATGTCCAGATTGGGCCAACTCCTCGAGGTGGTACTTAAGAGCCTTGCAGTGCTCGGTCTTATGTCCTCCCTCTTTGTGGAAGGTGCATCTCAGTGCATTGTTTCTTTTCGATGGGTCTCCTCCCATTTTTTGGGGCCATTTGATGAACGGTTCATCCTTGATCTTCGCGAGAATTTTGTAAATTGGTTCTTTGAAGATGGTGTTGACCGCCTGGAACGATTTTGCAACGTCAGGGCTCCCTCCGTTCTTGGAGCCATTCTTGCTCCCATTTTTTCCTCCTTTTTTCTGGTTATCAACCTTCTCACTTCCCTTCGTGGCAAGCTTGGCTCGACCATTTTCACCTACGTTAAGGAGGGTGACATCTTCCACTTTTGCGTATTTCTCAATCCGGGCCATCAGGTCATCAATGGTGGTTTCTTCCTTCTTTGTCAAGGACTGGTAAAGGAGGGAAAAGCTAGGTAGCCCAATTTTGAATGAAGCCACTGCCACCTCTTTCGCGCAGTCCTCGACTTCGTTGAATAACTCCCAGTACCTCTTCGCGTAGTCTCGGAGTGTCTCCTGAGGAGTTTTCTTCATTGTCAACAGGGCATCCATCCTTTTGGGATGGGAGCTGCTGGTGATGAATCGGGCCGTAAAGAGCTCGGCCAGGGATTTGAAATTTCTGATGGATCGGTGAGGGAGTTTCTCGAACCATTTCTGGGCCACGTCATGAAGGCTCGAGGGAAAAATACGGCACATCAGCACATCTCGGTGATTCCAGAGGGTCATAGCCTGTCGGTACTGCCTGACATGATCAATGGGATCACTCTTCCCGTCGTAAATCTTGAACCTTGGAATAGCAAACTTTTTGGGAGCTTCTTCTTCTTCAATTTCCCTCGTGAAGGGAGATTTCATCTGGGTCTTGAGGGCTCTCCTGGCGAGTTCTCTGGTTGACCTGGTGCCGCGGTGAGCTGGATGTTGGTCCATTTCTCTGCGGACTAGGTTCCGTATGTTTTCGTCACTGCGAGCAGGGCTCTAATAGCGGCGAGATTTTCTCAGTTGCTCGCGGAGGTCGTCGTCTGAGTCACCACCTTCGAACCCTTGATATTGCTGCCTAGGGCTCCTTCCTCGGCTGCGAGATTTGCTCGCCTGAGGGCTAGGAGTGCGATAGGGGCGTCTCCTGGTATCAGGACGTAGTTCTTTCTCCAGTTTTTCCAGTCTTCTTTTCAAGCGAGCATTCTCAGCCTCATACCTGCGAGAAGACTCCCTCTGCTCATGGAGCCTTGCTTCGTATGCATCGATCAATCTGGATATCTGAGTGGACCTTGCTGATCCTTGACTTTCTTCTGAGGCTGGCCTTTCTAAGCGAGCCCCTTGATCTGAACGTCGGACTTCAGACCTAATCCTGCGGGGAGCGGGTGACTCCTGAATATCTCCTGCTTGAGGAGCGTTGCTGCTGTGACCAGACATCTTAGATTTTTTCTCGGCGTGGGCTCTTCTCAGGGAAAGATAAACGCTTCCCACAGATGGCGTCAATTGTGGAGACAATTATTATGCAACACAAATAAATATGAAAGAGGTAACAATCAAGAAAAGATAAATAAGATGCCAATCACACAACAACGGGTATACGTGGTTCAGCAAATATGTGCCTACGTCCACGGTGGTTTAGTCAGTGTTATTTCTCTATAGTTTGAAGAATAAGTACAGAGAATACAACTTGTCCTTTGCCCCGGACTTAGGGTTTAATTTATACATGTATGTGTTGGAGTAGTGGGGGAGATGGGTTCCTTCTTATTAGCCATCTCCTCTACATGGGATCGCGTTCCCCCACAACTTCTCCTCATGGGATCGTGGGGTAATTGGATTAATACAAAGGTGATGGGCCTGGGCTTTGGGCCGCTAGGGAGAGGTTACTCGTCCAGGCCTATGGTGCTAAATTCAGGGTACCCACAGTCCCAATCCTGAGAATGGAAGCAGGAAAGTTTGAGGCCTTAAGCTTATCTATGGTGCAAGATGCAGAAGCACCTTTGTGGTCTTTCTTTCCAAGCTTAGAATAATTTCCCTCGGATAGCTTCATTTGGATCAAATCCAAAAGGGATAGGCTCTTTTTGAGACGAAGACCCAGTCGTCTTGGATTATCCAGTGAATTGTATTGCGATGGGGGTACTAGAAATGAACCAGATTCCAAAGTATGCTCCTGCTATCAAACAACTATAATAAATATTAACTTAATCAAAAGTGAGTAGTTGAGTTGAAATACAGATTATCCTGAAATCAAATCTAATTAAAAATCAATCCGTATTAAATATAAAAGCATAAGCCCACATAAAACTCTCTTGAATTCACAAACAAAGGAATAAACTTACTATCCTTCCTTTTGTTCTAAATCCATTCTTTACTTCCCGTTCATTACTGAAAATGTGGACGAAATGCAGTACTTTGAATTCACATGGCCAATGTAAGTCTTTAGAAATTTACCAATAGAGAAGTTCCAAAGCCGCAGCACACACATCGTCACATATAACATGATCAAAATTCATTATACATTTATCTTGTTTTGACTGATATAGTCCCTCTAAGTTCAATGGTTCTTTATTACTTTTTAGCAGGGCTCAATAAAGATCATAACATTTAAAAAAAACATGTTATTACCTAAAATCGGATAGTGAAATTGAATAGAGATATGAGCAACAAATAATGGAGAATATGTTTTCTAATCACGTCCCGTTTCTATGAAACCTATGATGCTTACTGCTGACGCATACAAACATGAAACATAAAACAACTCCCTCCTACTTTCCTATCTCTTATCCGTCTTAAAGAGTTCATTTTATGAAAATCAATGAACTTAGTCCATGATATTCAAGAAAGTTTTATATTGACCATTGTATTTTAAAAGTCTTTTGTAACCATCAATCATGGACTCTTAATTTGGGATAGCGGTATAATGTTATGGTAACGTACAAGAGAATGAATGTCGAGCAACAGGGGAACATATAGATATTATATCATTAATCCGTTACCAAGGATCTTAAACAATCCAGTACATGATGTTGAAGTTTAAATAATTAGATCCACGTGAAGTGTATGAACTTTATTTTAAACATCTGATCTTCACATAATTTTTCTGAAAGTAAAGTACATGTATTAAGGTACACAAATATAAAATATATGTGAACTTTGTAAATATGTTTTTGATAGCATGCATATGATAAAGTATACATGATTTCACATGTATTGCACTATTTCTGGAACATCGTATTAATGGGTACTTACATTGTTTAAAACTACTGCATCCAGGTTCAAAAGAATTGAATTATATGTTCGGGACTAAACTGGAAAGCTATGGAGAAAATCATCTCCCTGGGTGTAGACATATGAACACAACCAAATTATTTTACACATATCATAACCTAGTAATAAGTAAATCATTTACATTCTCAAGAGAAATTAAATGAAAGTATGCCCATGGACATATCAAGCATATAATCGCAAATAATTTGACAACAAAACCCCATTTATCGTACTACACCATGGAAAATTAAAAAACACATTAACAAAATCCAAAACCTTGAAATCAGTTACCAGGAAGATTTAATTGCCGACAGACAAGTGTTCCCTCTCACCCAGAAGCGCTGACTTACCCCCCTATGACCATGCCTTAGCTGCTGACCCTGTATGCAACAGATGGATATTTTGATGAAGATTTTATGCCTCCAAATGTTTCATAAATGCATTTATTTGCTCAGAATATTAGAAGAAAGTTATGCAGAAATAATGAGAAGGAGTCAATTCTAAGAAATCAGAAGAGTCGAGAAAATGCAGGGGTCAAATCCATCAACCAATCCAAATACAGGGGTCAAAAGAGTCGTTAGATCAAATTCTAAGGGTAACAAACACTCTAAGCCTCTCATATCTCAATGATTAGCCTGCTTCCTTAGAATATTAGAGGCATTTCTAAGAAATCATCAATAAAAGGTTAAAAAAAAGGCTTAAAGCTTACCAATATTGGTGTGTGCCAAAGAAAGTTAGTGGCCTAACCATCAAAGCACTAGCTTCAACAACAGCTAGAAACATGTATGGATCCACTGAAGAAACACAAATCTGCAAAAGAGAAGAAAATTACATAATCTGATTTGCATCCTTAGGCATTAGTCCCCGTTTCATTCAAAGTGTAATAATTTCCAGTTACGTGAAAAGTAAAATGGCGAAAAGTATATTCACCCCTTAGGAGTTAAATTTTCCACGTAATTATAAAGTCCACCATCATTTATTTTATTTTTCACCCAAGTGAACATATATTTCACTCCAAACTAAACAGAGGACCTTATGGAGAAAATACCAAAACTACTTGATTAGGAAACCTGAACTATAGTCTCATGTACTGAACAAAGAAATGCTTCAAGTAAATTTTTGTGTAATTTTGGTGATAAATTGTAGCTGCGACCCATTATATCACCTTTTGGAAGATCATAAAATAATAACATTTGAACTGAAAAAAGAATTTACCAGAAGAGAAGTCGAGCTAGTTTGAAGCTTCACCAAATCTGGGTCACAGGCTACGTCCACATGAGTTGCACCCCCTTGTATGTACGATCAGATAAGTAAAGAGAAAAAAATTCATTCAAGTGAATACAATTTAGTGCAATAGAAAGATATGTGTTAGAACATGTATAACCTGGTACAAGAGAATATTGAAGTTATGCGCACAATTAACTGAAACCAGCTCAGTCCAGTTTTAAGAAAAATTTATAAACAGTGTGTGAGCTATGCTATCAAGCACTAGGCTAATTTGTCCTTTGCCTTGGTAGACTCATTGTAATTCGACTATAAGTAGCTAAATTAATCATTTTTTTAGAATACCTTGTAATGGATGTGATATATCTATTTAATATACCAGCTTCCTACAAAACATCTCAAATGTCCAAGGTACAATAAGGGATCAAATAAATTGATCAGCACATGTATATCCAGTAACAGTAATCGTCATCATTTTGAAAAAGTTATTATTTAACACTAGATTAAAGAAGTCATTATTTTATTAGGCTATGTCATTAAATTGAAGAAGTCGGTATTTTATCAACTATAAAAAATTTAACAATAGATTGGAAACTCTTGTAAAGTTGATCAATACATGCATATCCACCCAAACATTAACAAGGTTGATTAATAAACGCATATCCACAAACCACACACAAAATCCTACTGATATTCTTGGGTTAATTCATCTACAAGATTTACAGGAACAAGAAGCACATCGAGTCGTAAACAAAATGAAAGCTAATACTTAAATCTCTCATTTCTATGCCCACCAATACCTATATATAACAATGTAAGCATTTCGATCATAAAGAGAATGACAAAATTTGAAAGCATAATACTTGAGAAACTAGGTGTGTGTGTATATACATATATATATATATATATATATATATATATATATATATATATATATATATATATATATATATATATATATATATATAGAGAGAGAGAGAGAGAGAGAGAGAGAGACTAATAACTTAAAAGGTGATATCATTGAAACATAGACAACAAATAGTTGACATGGGGATGTGTACTCTCTATTTAAATTTTTGCAAGAAAAAAACGAGCAACCATTTCAAGAATTATGACTCACAAATCTTTCTCTTGCACTCTTCCAACCTAGTTTTTATACTTTTTTCACATATTGTACTAAATAATCAAATTATCATTTAAGTTTGTCAAAGAGAAAATTACCAATTCCTAAAGGCTAACCAAGTAAAAAAATGAGATAATTCAATACACATTTACCCAAAACAATCTATAAAAATCAAACTTCCAATAATAAATTCAAACTAACAATTAGTACATGGAAATTTAGGATTGAAACAATAAACAATGTACCTCCAGTTCAATATCAGATCTAGTCAAAGAAAAGCCCTATCTATGTAAAAAAAATGCATCTCAATCAAACCCAAAAGTTCCTTAAAAAAGTTGAAACATAGACGTGTGTGTGAAAGAAACGGAGTGAGAGAAACTATGTGACCATTGATTATACAAATCTGTATATATGAGAAACGATAAGAAATTTCAGATACAACTTTGACATAAATAGAATAAATCCATCTAACAAATAGTGAAACTTCAACCGATAAATCGATTAAACCCAGAAACATAAATTATAATAAATTCAGAGCAAAACTGTAAATCAATTTAGCCAATGTAATCATCTAGCAAAGAGTCTTACCTGATGTGAGCATCTAGCAACATAATCATCTAGCAACGTAACAAGAACCATCTAGCAACGTAAGCATCTAGCAACATAAAAATGTTAGCAACGTAATCATCTAGATAAAGCCTGAGATGAGCAATTAAGAAAATGATGACATGAGTGAGCATCTCGAGTGAGTGATTTTCAGGAATGTACTCTTTAGAACTTTTAGGGCTTTTCATTTAGAAGTCGAGAGAAAAAATTTCATTTAAGATGGAAAGTGCCGACCTTCTTTTTCTTTTAGTGTTTAATAACTATTAATTTTTTGTTTTAAAAATGGATAGCTAAAATTAGTAACACTTGTATGAAATTAGTAACGGTAAATTAGGGTAAGAAATAGTAACGGTAAAATATTGTTAGTAATTACAAAATTAGTCTGTTACTAAAAGAGTGTTTGGGTGTAGTGATCACGCACTCCCACGCATGTTCCTACTCATACTCCCACACATGATCGTAGAGATTTTGAGATTTTTTTAGATTAAGTAGAGTTTTTGGTCAAAATTTCATAAACTTTGAAGGAGGAATTTCAAAATATGCCTATTTCTATGGAGAGAACCTTTCGGACCAATGATTGAGTTTGGGTACTTTATCTAGTGTTGTGTGATTATATTGTCTATATCATTTTATCATTATTTCTAGATTGTATTTCTATGTATTCATATAGTTATACATGTTTATGCTTTTAGATTAATATTGAAAAATGCAAAAAGATTTTTGGTTATTAAAAAAAAAGTTTGAAAATTTCCTAAAAGATTTTTTGATAAAATTTTTAAAAAAGATAAAAATATTTTTGTATTTTAGTTTTCACCATATATCGATGTGCGTTGAAGATATTCGGATCATCCCTAAATTCCATTCATTCATGTGACTTTTTTATGGTGCTTTAAGACATGGCTTCATTTCTTTTGTTTGCTTAATAATGTGTGGATAGCATATCATTGTTCATTGATGATTACTTTCTTCATGCTAGACTTTTTATCACTTTATTGCACACATGGACGAACTTTATGAACATTGTACTTACTTATCATATGTTGAATATGGTGATCGAAGTGTTTAATAATTAATCAAATGCACTAGAGATAAGTTGTGTTTGTAAGGACCATTGCCCGAATTTCATTTCATGGGAGAATGGATATATGTTAAGCAATGAAAAGGGGCTACGAAGGAGAAAATTATCTTTGCATTAAAAGTCTTCATTTGTAAAAAGTGCTTAAAATATTAACGACATACAAAAACAAAAGTGACAAGGAAAATTTTATTTAATTGATACTTTGCTATATATGAGCATTATAATATCTTCAAAATTTTGAGAGTGAATTCTTAAATAAGTGAGATTTTAAAGGTATTATAAAGTATTCGATCAATTGATTTTCACAAGGAACTATCTTGAAAAACATTAAATAGTTTGGTGTTATTGATTTGAAAGGCATTTAAATTCATAACATGTTGCATAAGTCGAGTCAATTTCATTTATGTTCAACATTCTTACTCATAAGGTTGAGGTTAAGTTCTTTAGTTAGAAGTATCTCATTGACTTCGTCCACCTATATTTTGAATACCTGTACTGATTTGACTATGCAAAATGTTAACACAATTACATTTCGCTTCCATGATTCTAGTATCTATTCCGTGGTGTATTTTATTTCTACCTAGATGTACTTTTTATACTTATATTTTTTTTCTTAAGAAAGATGGAAATTTTCCAAAAGGCATACTAACTTCGGATTTCTTCTTTTGCATTGTTCCTTATGCTTTTTTGAAATATCATCGCATGTGCTTAATTGATTATCTTTGTGATGTTATTTCTTTTGAATTTATGTGATGCTTATTATTCATGGTTAGCTTCTAACCCTTTGTCTATTATAGACAAAAAGGGCAAGAACAAACTGAGGGGTGGTTTATTTTTTCGTTAAACTTGTACGAGTTGTGGTATTTCTTTTATCTCATGTGTGTAGGTCATTTCGCCTTGATGCCGATTTCATGACCATACGAGATGAATACCTTGCAATTGAATACTTGTACATTTATGCGTTTTCGTTTCTTGATTTGGTAAGGCATTAGTTGAATTAGTCTTAGGGGTCAATTTGGCTTTGGTTTATGCTTCTACCGGAATAGCCAAAGGGGGAAATTTATAAAAAAAAAATTATAATTGCTCATTTTATTTTTATTTCTATTATCTTATTACACCCCATTACACCTTCATGACCATTCTCAAGTCTTCTAAAAGAAGAAACGTTAGTGACATTTGTGAGATTGAAGATCGTTTGTTGCAACTTTAACCGAGAAGAATTATAAAGTGGTTTTGAAAAGCTTTAAATTTCCACTGGTTCTTTTTAATAGAGTTTGTGTTTAAATATTTTTAAATGTTTTTTAAAATGATTTTTAAAGATTTTTGAAAAACTCACTAACTCGTTAGAAGGAATTTGATATGTCATTCGGGCGAGTTCCATAGGGTCGTTAGAACAAGATTCCCACCTTCGAACTAGATCTGGATTGACTCCTTCTGGGTATGCTCTGGAATGTCATTTGAAGTTTCATTAAAAGTGTTCGAATGAGATCATGTATATCATTCAAATTAGGTGGCAGTTCGTTCGAACGAGTACGCGTGATATTGTTTTTATAAAAATCTTATCTAAATATTTGATCCTTATCTCTTTACAACAACTTTCCTTATAAATAGATATGCGGGATTAGACTTTAAAAGAAGCCTTTTTACAGTTCTTTTTGTGATCAAACTCTATAATGTTTTCATCTAAAACCCTAAAAGATTTGAAGATCACTTTTTCAAATCGAGAAGAACCCAATCAAAGTTCCAATAACACTAGTAGATTTTTTCTCTTCTATTTATTTGTGGATTCGAGGCTCTACTGTTGAAAAAGAAATGACTTGAGTATTCCAAAGGCTAATCGGTGGATATCGAGGCAAGATCTTCTTACTGTGGGTGGTGATGGACTGTATCATTTTCTATTAAAGTTTTAAAGACTCATGTGCATTATACTTAGTAAATCTCTAATTAGTGTGTAAGTCGTTATGTGCCTGTTAAATTCCGTAATAGTGTTGAATTAAAGGTTTCTCCGAAAGAGATTTTTCCTCAATTTCTTCTTGCCGTGGTTTGGCTTGGAATTTGGCTTCAATTAATTTTGCATGTTCGTTTTAAATTAATTCAAGATAAAATCTGGTAAAAATAAATTTGTGTGTTTGGCCTAAGATATAAGTAAATTTGCATAACCCATGCTTTTTCATAGTTTACAGACATGCATCTAAGGATAGATAAATTTATTATTAGATAAAGATAGACACCTAAATATATAGTTGATAGACAGACAGACATCCAAGGACAAACACACACACAAACATACACGCATAAATATATATATATATATATATATATATATATATATATATATATATTCATAGTTTACAGACATGCATCTAAGGATAGATAAATTTATTATTAGATAAAGATAGACACCTAAATATATAGTTGATAGACAGACAGACATCCAAGGACAAACACACACACAAACATACACGCATAAATATATATATATATATATATATATATATATATATATATATATATATATATATATATATATATAGAGAGAGAGAGAGAGAGAGAGAGAGAGAGAATGGGCATGTTTGGTTTTGCAGGTTTAGGGACACACACATTGAAAGAGACGGGGATTAACGGACAAGTTTGGTTTTACAGATGTCAAGGGAGTGTGCTGATAAGTAGTTAGGGTATTCATATCAAAATCTTTATTGAATTAGATATATGAGGGAAAGGTTAGGGAGAGAAGTTAGAGGAAATGATGGAAAAACAATTAGGGTAAATATACTTTAACCATTTGGTAGTATGTAGTGTTTATGTTGTGTTGGGATAAGATACGAGGGTAGATAGATAACTTAAAGAATGAGTCTAAAAAAGCCCTGGACCCTTCCAAGACCAGGGCTACTGAAGAGGAGGCTAAGCTGAAGGCTAGATATGAAATGATTCTTTAGCTCAAGGCTAAGGTGAAAACATTGGAAAAAGGAAGACAATAGTCCGCCCAAAATCTTGTAGTGGCCGTGGAAGAAAACCCCCAATCTTTGCCAAAGGTGGGGAAAAATATTTTGACAATGCTCAAATGAATCTAAAATTTATCCAAAAGTAATTTTTCCAAAAGGGTTGGGATGAGGCCTCGGTGAAGGCTGGAGTTGATAGGAACTCTGAGTTATTTGCCAAAAATTATCCTGGAAATCCTATTAAATTGGAGAAGAAATAATAGAGAGAAGAAATTATCGACATTAACAAGGTCGCTTATAATCCCGATGAGAAGATTCCACCAGTTTAGTATTTCTTGGGGACTTGTGTAATATTTGAATGTTTCTTTCTTCTCTTCTTTTATCCATGTAAGGTCCTTTATCCACATAATATTTTGGAACGAAGAGGAATTTTGCCTATTTCTCCCTTTTTGTATGGATTTCTCATTTTATACTCTCCTTATGCATACTTGTATCTTATTGTTCTTCTTTAAATAACCATCTTACATTATTTATTTCTTCAGTCGGGTGATAGCTTGGCCTGTATGCCAATATTTTAATTGATGACTTGGACTTTATGCTTGGCATTGATGCTTGTAGATGATGGCACTCCATGACCAAAATGGGAAGCTCTAAAAATTTCACATCGAGCACAATGAGATAAGGAGCATTTCCAATCTATTGCAAAATGAGAATTTTGGACTAAATCATGAGCTCCACCAGGTTGAACAAGTGTTCTAACAATACGAAACGATAAGAACAGGCCTGAATCATAGGATTATGAGGTTGAGATATTAGTTTAGAAAATATCCCCGTGTAGTTTGGGTTGATAACTATAATGAAGGTCAGCTAAACAAATTTTAACGAAGCCAAAAATATGGCCTATTAGGACAGTTAGTGGAATGATTGGGTAGTTTTCAAAGTTCCTTGCAACTCTGAGTTATGGTACTAATATGCCATGAATTCTCATTATTATAATCTTCCCCCCATTGAGAGTTAGTATTCATGGGTGGCTATTGATCACCCCTATGACATTAATCAAGGCGTTCCTGGCTGACCCAAAAGTTATAATGGCATGCCTCGTCACAGCCCAGAGACTTCCCGCTTGACATCCAGAGCTAGGCCATCTAGTGCTACTCAATTTTTACTTGTATATGGATGTTTTAAATGAAATGAAAACTGTTTTTTTTTTTATTTTCAATTTGTATTGGCATTTCCCATTTTCTTTACTTAGCATGCTTTATTGGTCTTACCTTTTAGAAGGTGTTGTCACACTCTACCTTAGGCCGGGTACTAATTTTTAGCGAGAATGTACTTGTTCTCTAAGCTATCCACCCACTCGGGATTTGGTCCAACCAACTTGGTCAGACTACTAAATGCCCATGGATCACTCATGGATCTTTTTCTTACCATGGGAAATGCTTTATTCTTTCAAGTAATGTCAACAAAACATGTAACCTTAGAGTAAGGACTACTATGTGTCATCAATTCGATAAAGCATTATAAAAATTGAAGAGTTTGGTCGGATGCATATAATGAAATAACTTTGTTTTAATATTCTCGTGTCACTTGGAACAATCATATCTAATTGAATTAATAAATAATCAAAAGATTAACAAATAAAATTATAGAATTAATAATCAAACTTAAAATTAATATTTCTTAAGACTCGTTACATTACAAGCCCAAGGTATCTACCTACGCTCTATTGTTTCCATGTGATAGCCCCTGGATATCATCTTTGGTAACTCTAAATGGACCCTCCTTATTTGTTCCTAGTTTTCCATAGGATGATTTATTCGCGCTACCGATGATCTTCCTTAGAATGTAATCGTTCACCTGAAACTTCCTTGGATTCTAGCTTTTTTTATATTATTTTGCCCATTTCTATTGGTAGGATATTAACCTAATTAAGGCTTAATCTCTACTTTCATCTTTTAGGTCAAGTTTTGTACTTATCATTTCATCATTTAAACATTGGTCACTTATGGTTTGGTCGGCAACCCGCACTCTAACAGTACGATAACTTCGATTCCATAGGCTAAGGAAAGAAGGTTTCCCCCAGTAGACTTCCTGAAGTTGTTCAATACGTTTAGATGATGTAGGGGATTTCATCCATCTATATACCATTTTCCTTTTCTAGCCTCAACTTTAATTCCATTGAGGATGGTTTTATTGGAGGCCTTTGCTTGTCTATTGCTGTGAGGGCATGCTAGCGAACTATAGTAGTGTTTGATTGCATGAATTTTACAAATATCTTAGAAAGGATTGCTCTCAAACTGCGTCCTATTATTGATGATACCAAAATGGGTTACGATGTTCCTCTAAACGAACGTTATCATATCAACAACTTGGATGTTTTTCAGTGTTTCCACTTCAATCCATTTGTTGAAATAATTTATGTTGACCAGAAGGTATTTCCTATTTCTAGGAATGGGAGGCAATGGTCCCACAATATTTAACTCCCACTAAGTAAATAGCCATAGGATGGTCTTAGATTTGAGATCGTTGGTAGAATGGTGAAGAAGTAACGAGAACAGTTGGCACTTTTTGCACTTTTTCACATAGGATATGGCATCGTTATTTATATAAGGCCACTCGTACCCTTCTTTAACTTCTCAAAATACAAGAAACCTTCCTATATAATGACTTTCACAAATTCTTTCATGCATGGTCGACATCACTGAGATGAGTATCTTGCAAATATGGTCCAATAAATTATCTCATGTAAATATTTCCTTTAGGAGACAAATAAAGAATCTTAGTTTAACAGGCTTCTATTATGTCCATGGGAAACACATTTTACTTCAAATACCTTAGTTTAAGATCCATACGACTGGGATATTTCTCCACAATCAAAACCTGGTAAGCATCTTGTTTTCTATGGATGGCTCGTTGTGCCGAGTACTCTACTTTTATCACTCTCTTGAGGTCCAATTTGACAATTAAAGCCAAATTAAATAGAGCGTTGGAATGACTATTATTTCAACTTAAGAATTGTTGAATTTGTACATGTTGGAATTGGGAGACCAATTATTGAGCATTTCAAGGTAGACTGACATACGTTCATATCTAGCGTTATAGTCTCCTACTATCGTATTAGATACCAACCTTGAGTCATAATATACATCAAGCGGACTGGCGCCCAGAGATAATTATTTCTTTGATCTGGCTAAGAGATACTCGTATTTTGTATCATCGTTTGATTCTTTAAAACCAAGTCAGATAACTCGTTCAAGGATGGTGTGGCCTCGTATTTTGTATCATCGTTTGATTCTTTAAAGCTAAGTCAGATAGCTCGTTCGAGGATAGTGAGTCTGGAGTGACTAACATTAGCCTAACTCCATCACCTTTTGTGTTGGATGTCTCGCTTACATAAAGGGTACATCTATCATATTGTCTTATTCTTTCCATGGTTCTTTGATCGTCGGGCCAGGGGTTTTTAGGTTCATATTTTTCAGCAAACTCCGTAATGAAATCTATCAAAACCTGCCCTTTAATGAGATTCTAGGTTGATAATAGATATAAACTCCCCCATTCCACTGACAGCTTAGAGATCCATCCAGAGAGTTCTTCCTTTCTAAGGACGAGTTCTATTGGAAAAGAGTTTATGACTTTGATAGAATGCTCCTCAAAGTAGTGTTTTAACTTATGCGAGGCTATCGCAAGTGAATAAGTAAATTTTTATATTCATAAATAACACAATTCGAGATATAACAATGTTTTACTAACAAATTAAATTAGGGTTGGAGTCCCTCCTTCTTATAAACCAAGGTCGATCTGACATCATTACTAGAATTGGGTGATATAAGTAAATATCTCTCTCTAGGTTAGGAACTATGAGCGGTGGTGGTTGACTGAGATAATTTTTTATTTCCTCTAGTGCCTTCGATCATTCATTAATCCAAACACTAATTTTCTCTTTTCTCAATAAGTGAAAGAAAGGTTTGCCTCACTTAGAAGACTTGGAAATGAATTAATTGAGTTCTACAAGCATTCCAATTCTTTTTGAACTTTTTTAATAGTTTTGGGAAATTAAAAGATCCATATTACTCAATCTGATCCGGGTTTGCTTTTCTGTCTTGATGGTTGGCCAGGTAGCTAAGGAACTTACCAATCTTTACTCCAAAAGAATATTTAATCTCACTAACATCATTTTATAATATCCAAGGACCTCAAACTTCTTCTCAAAGTCTGAGAGGTGGCCTCCCTTATATTTACTCTTCACAAGTATATCGTTGGTGTAGACTTCCATAGTATAGTCTAATTGTTGATTGAAAATTTTAGTGACTAATCGATGGTAGGTTGCGCTTGCATTTTTTATTTTGAAGTGCATAACTGTGTAACAGTAAAGACTAAGAGTGAGAGTGTGCCTCTCGATGTTAACTACCCGAATAAAAATTAATTAACCTACTTAAAAAATGAAGATAATTTATTATTGCGAAAGGGTAAAAACAATCCTATAGTTTATGTGACAAAAAAGTTTTACTAATTTTAGAATACAAGTTTGATTTTTCTTAAATTTAAGACAATGATTCTAAAAGTGTGGAAAAGTAAAGAAATATCACAAGATCGGATGTACAAGGGAAAAACCCCAATAATTAAAAAAACATAAGGCTGCAATGAACGATTGATTAGTATGGTATAGTTTTCCAAAAGAAAATTGAGACATACTTACACAACTTTCACTAGACACACTTTCACATCACATCTTCTGAAGAAATAATAACTGAAGAATGCTACACAACCGCAACCAATTTTGGTCCATGACTAATGTCTTCAAATCCTCTTTCCAAAAAAAAGTCTTCTTTAAAGTTGAAGAACTTTTTTGTTCCATGGTTGAACCTTCAAGAAACCACAAAAGCTACAACCAAGATTTATAAGGGAATCCTAAAATGCTGGGTAGGTGTATGGAAGGATAATGGTTCTCTAAATCTTACAAAATGTTTTTCAAGCCTTAGTAGATAAAATGCATACTTGCGAACAAAAGTTTAAGTTAAAAATTATTTGAATAAAAAAATATGAGTATACAGATTTTCTCTAAAGCTTTCTTAAAGATAAAACTCAAAACTATTGCTTGAAGAATAATAAAGAGGAGGAAAAAAATATGATCTCAAATATTGAATGAGTTTGATTTGCAAAACGATTTGGACTTTTTTGACTTAATGCTCTCAGATAATATCATATTTTGACTTAATACCCGCAAATTTAAAAAAGTAGTCATAACCCCTTATAATCTAATACCATTAATTTTCCCTTAAAACGCTTAATAATTTTTATTTTGACTTACCCCTATATGTTTTGGACAAAAATACCCTATTCTTCCCCAAACCAAAACCAAACCCGAAAAGTGCCAAAACAACAATAAGAGATGTTCATGATACCGAAAACCTATCAATCACTTTTTCTTAACTAGAAATCCATGTCTAAATTCTTCTTCCATATCATCCCAAGCACCGTAAAACTCATCAAAAACCTAAGAGGAGTCCATGATAGTAAAAAATTCCGTAATGAAAGATTTTACACAGAGCTACCATCATTTACACAAACATCACCCCAAAAACCTAGCGCGTAATATTTCTCAATTAGTTGATTTTGGTTAGAGGACAATGTTGAAAAGGAACAAGAAGACTACACAATAAGAAAAAAATGGTGGAATAATTATCAATTGAGGGAAAGTAAGAAAAAGAGAGATGAGATTGAGTTTCTGGGGGTGAATGGGTTATTTGGGGAAGGTTATAGTGGGATTTATATTGTAATGGGTTAGGGGCATGGGTCGGTAAGTTTTGTATTTTATTTATATTTTTTAATCTTATTCACAATTAAGCAGGGTAGTGGCATTTTGGGACTTTCGGGGTTTGGTTTTGGTTTTGGGAAGAAGAGGAGGGTAGTTTTGTCCAATAAATAATGGTAAATCAAATACAAATTATTGAGGGTTTTTAATGGGAAAGTAATGGTATTAGATTCTAAGGGTTACGTTTATTTTTTTTTAACTTTGAGCGGGTTAAGTAAAAATATGGCATCATCTCAGGGGGTTAAGTAAAAAAGGCATAAAAGATTTTTCTTTACTCTCTCTTGGTTTAGAAGAGTGTTGGACAAAAAACTATTTAGCCAAAGGTTTAGAAAATATTTAGGTGGCTTATAGTTATGTGTCACACAATTAAGGTCTTAAGTTGTCAAGCTAAGGTTTAATAAACCCGAAAAGATGTCGTTGAAAACCTTCCCAATGAGATCGTAAGGAAAGAACGTCCAAAAAGTACTTTGGGTGCACTTTATTGAATCTTTTCCTGAGCTTCGCTGCACGAAGAAAATCTTCACTAGAGTGAACCTGAAGAGAAATAGGTCGTGTATAGAGACCAGGAAAAAGCATGAGGGATAAAGCACTAACAAAGAGTTGTTTTCCGTAGTGAGTAACCTGTGCTGTTGTCGAGAGATTTTTCCCAATTTTGCCACCAAAGATTTTGAAAATATATTTTTCGAAACCTTAAGTATGTGTGTTCTCAACCTATAACACCAATACTTAAAATACACAAAAAATATATAGTTTTGTAAGGAAATATATTTTCTATATAAAGAGAATATTTTGATAGTGTATTTGATGATTTATCCAAAATGATTAATTCAGAATAGATTTTCCAATTATGAAAACAAATTAGCCAAGGGTTGAATCTATATACTCTAAATTAATATACTTATCCTAAATGGTTTACTTGATGCTTGTTATGAATGATTCGATTGAAGTTGATGAAGCTTCTGAGGACCTCGTGGACAAAGACTCAAAATATTTTGGCAAGGAATTTAGACAATCTAAGCCTATGGGCACATTGAGTATACATGTACTCTTAGAAGCTCGTACTTTGTCAAATTTCGTGACAAAACATAAAATAAAAATTACAACCAAATGAAGTAAATCAACCATTTTAGGACTCTCCAAGCAAAGGGTAAAATAAAATATAAAAAATTATATTTGTTACAAGCAAACAATGTAACAAGATAGTTAAGCATCCTCATGAATTAAAAGAGCATCTTGCTAAAATACTCTCTTGTCACACACTAGTAAGTTCATCAAAATACCAATTTGTAATAATGATATAAGTAAAATGTAATAAATATGAGCATGTGAATATAGCAATAAGAACATGTGATCATTATATTTATCTAAAAATAACTCCCCCTCCAATACACGATTCTTCTCAGTAAAGATGATATAAAAATAAACATTTTAAGTAAACTAGCATGCTTTGAAAACTATACTCCCTATGTTTACAAACTTCTCCCTCATTTTTTCATGGAAAACAATAAAGGAAATAATGATATTAAGTAAACTAAACATTTTATGAGAGTAAAACATGTTAATCATACAAGCAAACAGAGAATGAATCATACAATGAGTGAACAATTAAAAGGAAGTCTACGCAAAGTGTAATACGAGAATAATATGCCTAATAATAATCAATTTTAACTATATGCGGAGAGATAAATATATCGTTAAAAGATAAACTAAAGAAGTATACTAAAATATAATAAGAATATCCCTAAAGTTAAGAGTTAAAAGCATTGTAAGAGATATAATCATTAACAATAAAATCCAAAACTCTTAAACAAACAAAGACCAAAAACAAACAAAATACATCTCTTCTTCTTCTTAAAGGTCTTCATGGAACCATGTAAATAACACTTGTAGAAGATTGCTCCAAGGCATCCTCGAAATTCTTCATTTTGAGTTCCAAAGGTGTGACAAAAGTCATCATTGAGAGAAGAAATCATCAAACTCATGGAGGAATAGAAACTTCTAGAGTCCTAAAAGATGGGAAATTAGCATGATCGCATTTGAGTATTCAATTAAATAACAATATCATCCAAATATTATTTAGTCAAAGGGTGCGAACTAGTATTTTTTGGTGTACAGAAAGGATGAGGAGCATGCTGGGGGATACATGATTAGCACAGGATGTCCACTATAGTCATCAAGCTGAGATATAGGTCGATAATAAGATTGGATGGTCAACGATGACTTAATTTTTTCCTCTACTTCATTTTGGAAGAATAGGAAACTCAAACTCTAAAAGAAAACGCACGATCAAACACTTGAAGGGAAAAGCGCAAAAAATTTATCATCCAAAGTGTGACCAAAGATCGAGATCATGTCAGATAAACATATACAACGACTCTATTCAATTGTATAAAACAACTGTGCATGATCAAAAATATATTATCACTATACCAAATACCAAAAATGGTCACGGAGAAGGGGTCATGGCTGGAAATCGTGATCAGTTGGTCACGGACTAAAACTGTGACCACTCTCAAAGTGGGCATGACCAAATCCATGACTCTCTGTAGTCATAGGTCTTCTTGTGTGTGGTCTTGGCTCTAGACCCTGACTACTTTGGGACACGACTTTAGACCCTAACCCAGTCATAACCATTGTGGAGCCAAGTTTCCCTCCAATTTTGGTCAGAGATGGAGTCACAACCATTAGTCGTGACCATAAACCTCATTACACAGGGATATGCTCACGGAGTGGTCATGACTTTGGGCCATGACCATGTTGTTATTTCTACACTGACGTGTAAAAAATAAATGGGTCACGTCATATGGTCACGGCCCTAAGCCGTGACCATGGACTTTATACTTAAAAAAGCATAACAGTTTTTCATTTCCCTCAAAAACTTCTAAACCCTTATTTTTTTCCTCCCTCTCTCCGACAATTTCGGCGGTATACCTTCTCTCAATCTCAAGCTCTCTCTCAATCTCAATATAAAAGGTAAATATGTGTGTGTGTGTGTGTGTGTGTGTGTGTGTGTGTGTGTGTGTGTGTGTGTGTGTGTGTGTGTGTGTGTGTGTGTGTGTATGTATATATATATACTGTAAATACATGTGTGTGTGTGTGTATGTATGTTTGTGTCTGTGTGTATATACGTGTGTGTATTGTGTATATGTATGTAGTTGTGTATACATTGTCATTGTGTGTATGTATGTAGCCGTGTATTCTATATTATGTATACTATAAATGTGTATGTGTATGTGTATTATGGAAAAAAATATGACTAATGTTGGTTTAAGTTTCAAACTAGGGCAAATTTTAATTTAATGGATATTGTTGGTTTAAGTTTCAAACTAGGACAAATTTTAATATTTTAGATATTGTTGGTTTAAGTTTCAAACTAGGGCAAATTTTAATTTAATGGATATTGTTGGTTTAAGTCTCAAACTAGGGCAAATTTTAATTTAATGGATGTTGTTCATTTCAGTTTAGGGATGAAATATAAAAATATACATCTCCATTAATATTGATGTTAAATTCGAGATTAATTTTAGGATTAATTTTAGGGTTGAAATATAAAAATATACATCTCCATTAAGCTTAAGTCCCAAAAATGCATAATCTATTAATTGTAGGGGTAATGTTTATGAGGGTTAATTTTAGGGTTGATTTTAGAGGTTGTTGGCTTAAATGACAAAAGTATGTATTCAAAACCTAATAAATTAACGGTTGATGATTCATTAGAGCCACAATATATAAGAATCATATTCACGCCCTCGTATATAATAACTCGTTAATGATTCATTATAGCCATTATTTATAGGAATTATAATCACGCTCTCGTTCATTTTTCTCAGGAAAAATGAGTCACGGTGCTAATAAATGGAAACAAGAGAGGGAAAGGTTGAAATTGGACCGCATGCGTACATATTTCATTAATGAGCCTCATAAAGTGGGCACTCCGATTTATTGGTATGGGAATAGGAAGATTGAGCAAGAGTACTTGTTCTATTGTATTCTATTTTCCCTGCCACAATATTAAGATGAAGATGTAAAATATATATATCGCATACATAATCCAAATAGACCACTGTCCTTTCTTATGCTGTTAGAGAAGGCACAAAAAAAATTTCACCCACTATAGATAGAATTACGTACAAAGAGCATTGACGAAAACTATGATGTCTCACGACATATGCACGTCAAACTCAATCTTTCCAATATGCTTAGGAGGATGAGATTTCGAGTTCATGTTGCTGACATCTATGTATCCATTATAGATACTTTTCCCCCTAATTGGCCACGTGCAAAATCCATAGGTTTTTAAAAACAAATACATAATGGATGGATATCAGACATATTGAACTTTTGTTAAAGTCTTAACATGAACAAGTAGATTACAATATATGGGAAAAAATTATTTTGTTAGTTATATTTTCATATTGAACTTTGAAATTATGCCTCTATTATTATAGATACACATTTAACTTTTATTATTTTTATAGATAATGTCGGGTGGTAATGGAAGCAATGCTCCAACCAATAACGTGACACAACCATAAGGATAATTCCCATCACCAATTGGTGAGCAATACTCAACTCCACAAACTATTCACTCCCCTACTCTAAATTCTATTCAATCCCCTACTCCACGAACTGTTCACTCCCCTACTCCGAGTTGCAGGAGGCAAGGTACTCCCACTAATCCAATAGACACACCCACTCTCCTGAAACTGTCGCGTGGGTCAATTGAGAAGAACCACATTGGGTTCTCTATATTGGGAAATAACCCCAGGGGGGATAAGAATCACGTACAACAGTTCAAAGCCCAGTGTTTGTCCTTAGCAAAAATGAATGTGGGAGTGGGAGGAGCTGACATTTGGAACCTCGTAGATAAATCTATTAAAGATGACATCTACGAGCAACTCGGAAAATGGTTTTCATTTTCCCCCAACTCCAAAAATAAGCTTCTTTCTCGGGTTATTGAACAACTCCGAACATATCGAAGAAACCTTAGGCATAATCATTTCCCTAAGGGAGCATCGAGATCCGATATTTTGGCCCTCAAAGACAAAGTCCCTTCAAACGTTGAGATGCCAGTCTCTCAATTGAATGATTTTCTGGAGAAAGAAGCAAAGGACTCCAAATGCTGCAAAGGGAGAAAAATAAGCACAATAGGGCCAAAAAAATAGATATCCATCATCTGAGCTCAAATTCAAATGAAGATTTGAAGAACGAGTGGCGACCATTACAAAAGGCAGCCCGAATTAAGGAAAGACACTGTGAATAGGGCCAACTTGTATATGCATGCTAAACGAGACAAAGATAATAAATTCCCTCCTCACTTGGCCAAGACTCTTAAATCAATAGAGTCTATCAGTAGTCAGTTAGATCCAAGCCCGTTCGACAACATTGGCAATGATGCCATCGTATAAACCTTTGGGAAGGAACACAAAGGGAGGACGAGAGGTTTGGGGTCGCATATGTCAAAAAAAAAGATTCAGAAGCACCGCACCTCTCATGGATGAGCTTTCTTCTATTAATAAACGTTTCACGTCAAATGATGAACGTCAGTCTAGGACTGAAGGGAATATAATGAGGCTTCAAAATGAATTGGGAGGTGTGAATGATAAACTTATTGTGTCTCTTTTAACCGGTCGTATACCCCTGCAGTCCCCAATGCATCCCGATTTCCCTCCACAGATGCTAAGGATTCCTAAAAATTTTCCTCATTTTCCATTCTCCCCACTAATTTTGGTTCCTCCTTCAGCATTCCCTTTCTCAGTGCCTCAACATGGCACAGGTCTTAGATCCTCGTCAACAACCCAGGGTGACTATGGTGAGAAATACTATATACATACCTGAGATGTAAATTTTCATTTGGATCTGCACACTCATGTCCACTGTCGTAGGAACTTTAGTACATAATCAACCTTTATAGTATGGTGAGTGTAAGATCATGGTTGATACATTATATGAGGGTTGTGAAACTATTCCAACGCACGTCAATAGTGGAGAAGGGAATTTTTTGAAAAATTATGTAAACTCTGTTACCACTTGGCTAGTTTATCGCTTGATGGAGATGTAGTAATATTTTTCTTATGTTGTAATAATATCAGTAGACAAATTTATTTAATTTGAGTTTAAGTAGTTATGTAGTATCGTTGATTGGCGTGTTCTTGTATTTAAGTTATTGCACTGTTTGATTGATTGGTGCATTGTTGACTATATTAGTACTTTTCTTTGATACTATATTAGTTCTTTACTATGCAACATGATATTTATTTTATCATGTTAACACAGGACCGCAATTTGAAGATCATTAAATGGATTTTCCATAGTACAAAGAGTGGATGGGGGAGACTGGTAGAATAGCTAACAGTTATGTTCAAGGCGTTCAAGAATTTATTATATACGCTTTTAAGAACATTAAAATTGAGAAAATTATGTTTCCTTGCACCCATTGTATAAACGAAAAATATAAATCTTTAAAAGATGTTGAGTTACATTTAATAATGTGGGGAATTTTTTAAGATTATAACAAGTGGACATACCATGGTGAAAAACATGTACCTTATGTTCCCAAAGAATTATCGATAACCGATCACGTAACAGAACACTAACGAGTGGAAGTGGTAAATGATTCATCAACACATCGTCCATTGATCGACCTAATTGACGATGCTTATGGAGTCCACCACAACCAAAACCACTAACACGATAATGCACAGAATGAAGAATTTGATACTGAACTATCAGGAGACCGAGAATATATACAGTTGAAAGCTGATGCGGCTAGACCATTGTATAAAGATTGCGATGAATATAATTCAGTATTATATGCAATGATGGGTTTGCATAATTTGAAGAGTCAAATTAGCTTGTCTGGGAATAGTATAACCGAAATTTTAAAGTGGGTTAAAGAAATTCTCTCCAAAGAGAACACGTTACCAGACAATTATCCTACCATGAAGAAGAGCTTGAAGGATTTGGGATTGAAATAAAAATCTATTCATGCATGCAATTATGATTGCATATTGTATCTCAACGAACACGGAGAGAATAATGAATGTCCAGTATGCAGTGAGCCAAGATATGTCATTTGTGAGAAGGTAAATGACAAACCTGCAAAATATCAAAAGAGCTCGCAAGTCCCACAAAAGGTTTTGAAGAATTTTCCACTTGGGTCACGTTAAAATGATTTTTTATTATACCGTGGATAGCAGAGGCCGTAATATGGAATGCTCGATGCAAGGTGGGTGAGAATTTAATGCGCCCTCTGATTGATTCACTCATCTGACAAATTTCAAATGAACGACACCATGAATTTTCAAAAGAACCTTTCAACGTTCGTCTTGCAATCTCAACTGATAGGTTTAAGCTTTTCAGTAATTTAAGTACTAGTCAAAGTTATTAGCCAGTTCTCATGGCGCCTTTAAGTCTCCCTACGACACTATGCATGAGAAAGGAGTTCACATTATTATCTTTATTGATACCCGGGCTGAAGTCTTTGGGTGATGATATTGATATATTATAAGCCCCATTAATCGAAGAACTTAGAGAGGTGTGGGACAAAGGCCTGATGACGTTCGACTCTCATAAGGGTGAAGAGTTCACACTTAAAGCAATGGTGATGTGGGCGATCCACGACCTTCCTGCTTATGGGACCTTGTCTAGTTGTAATGTTCATGGTTATTATGGATGTCCCATACGTGGGGAGAAGACTGAAGCCATTTGGCTATAACATAGTAGTAAGATGAGTTACACGGGTCATCGTAGATTTCTACCTACCACTCACCCTTTTAAGAATGACAAGTCTAACTTTTATTCTATTGGTCACGAGTGTCGGATGCAACCTGCTCGAATTTTTGGTCAGCAGATTGAGGAGAAGGTCGCGGCTGCGACTACGGGGAATAGGTACGTAGGCAAACACCCCAAGTTTGTAAACCTGAAGTGTAAATCAAGGGGAGATACTAATAACCCTACTAAAGCAAAACCATAGTCCAGGTGATCAGTATTTTTTAATTTTTCGTATTGGAAAGATCATCATGTAAGGTATGTAATTGATGTGATGCACACAGAGAAGAATGTTGTAAAACATCTGATAGGAACATGTCTGGGTGGATCTCATTCTAAAGACGGAGAGCGAGCCGGGCCCATTGATATCTACAGGATATGAAGCTAAAGAAGAAACTCTGGTTAAAAAATGATCCTATAATAGGAAGAATTTCTACCCCTCCAGTTGCTTTCACTTTGACTACTAGTGTGAAGAAGATCCTCTTAAACACATCGTTCAACTTGAAGACTCTAACTGGTTATTCTGGGAATTTACATAAGGTCATAAACTACAAAGAAAATGATTTCAAACAGTGCAAGTCTCATGACTAGCATGTAATCATCCAATTAATCCCTATATTATTTTCGCATTGCTTCTCTGAACGTAAAGATCTTCGTCGGTCAATTATGCAAATCAGTTTGTGCTTTACCCTAGTTTGTGAAAAAATGGTAAACATAAGGCACATTAGATCTGCAAAATCAACTTTAGTTGAGGCAGTTTGTGTATTAAAGAAATATTTTCCTGCGTCGTTCTTCGATATCAGCATCCACTTGCTTGTGCATTTATCCGATGAAGCTTTATTATATGGTCCCATTAGGTATCGTTGGATGTATCCTTTTGACCGCTTAAAGAAAACCTTCAAAGATTAGGTAAAGAATACACGGTATATTGGAGGATAAATTGTTGAAGAATACGTACTTGGGGAATCATCGTTATATGCTAGGGAATATATGCCAGAACAAGAGGTGAGGAGGTTCAATCCTCGTAGAGGAGGAATGATCGAGGAACCTGATGAGTTTGAGGAAGAATTATTGTTTGGGAACCATAAAGAGGTGAAACTCACAAATATACAATACGAGCAAGCAGCTCGTTATGTCTTCGAATCGCAAGATGAAGAAAAGAATGGAGAGAGCGAGTATCTATTGAATTCTTCTTTTTTGATTATATGTATTTCATATTTTATGATCTAAAATCTACAATTTACCCGTAGGAAGTAAATAATGAAATTGCCCAAAATCAAATGAGAAATTGCACGACAACTGATTTTATGGCATGGGTATCAAAAGAGGTAAATTTCACATCTTATATGTGTGGTTATATATTCGTGTGTGATAAAAACATTCCCTAATACAAATTCATTTATAAATGCAGCTTCTAAAAGGAGGTGATGTCTCTTCCAGGCTTGCACGCCTAGGCAAAGGCCCTAATTTTCGTCCGAAAGAGTTTAAGAAATTCCGCACTAACGGTTTTGATTTTATTTCATATCCATATGAGGTAAAACTTTTGATGTAAAATAGTGGAATATCAATTTCTTCCTTGACCACCTGTATCGCTAGCGAAAGCGATAAAAATCCAAAGAATACGGTGCTGACCTATTCTGGGATAGTCCAACAAATCATAAAAATTGATTACTTAGATTTCACAGAGACCGTATTCTATTGTGATTGGGAAAAGGTGGAGAATACTATGAATGCTTGCAAAATTGATCCTAACTCCAAACTTATTATGGTAGATTTATCAAAGCTAAAGAGTAAAGATCTCATAGTCGACGAGCCTTTTATTTGTGCCTTTTAAAACGTAAAGAAGCTATTCTACTCGAAGTGCATAAACAATGACAATTGGTCTATTATTGTGCATGAACCAAAGGGTATGACTATTGAAGTGGATGCATTGAAGGCTCCAAAAAAGTTCCAGTCAGCTCTTGATGACAACCCTAATTTGTAGGATCTTTTAGTTGATTTAGAGGAGGATTGAGTATCAAAATATTATGTTAACCTTATCAATTTTATTTGTATCTTATTTTGATATTGACATTGTATTATCACTTTACTTTGATGTATAATTGTTTCATTACTTTTACGAATGTTTAATATGATTTGTGTAAGTTAACTTTCGATGACATGTTATGATCAGTCGAATATTTATTTACTTTGACAAGACGCCTAGTTTGAGAATAGAGTCATTTGAGTTTGTGATTGGATCAAATTGAACAAGCTCAATTTCCACGTGTTCCTATAAATATACATTTGTTGATCAATTTCATCGATGCAGTGTTCATAAAATGAAGTTAAATTAGCTTGATTTTATTAAGATTGTATTAAATAAACTAGTCAATAAATGTACATGTAAAAGAATACGTTGGGGGCTCCAGGATTAATTTGGTCCAATCACACATTCAGAAGCCTCTAAATAATGGCCTTCTTTGATAGCAGGAATCAGGTACTCTTTACTTTAACTGAAGTAGTTATATAATTGATATGCATTATCTTTTAAATTTTATACATCATAGAAGGAGTATGAGATAATTATTGGATTTGTTTGGTTTGGCTGTTGGATAATTATTGGTTGTTGGATTGTTGTTGGATAGTATGTTAGAAGAAGTACGGGATAATTATTGGTTTTGTTTAGTTTGGCTGTTGGATAACTATTGGTTGTTGGCTTGTTGTTGGATAGTATGTTAGAAGGAGTACGGGATAATGCTTTGGTTGTTCTCCTTCCAATGGCATATTTTTAAACCTAATTCTAGATATTTTCAAATTATCGTCATATTCTTAACTCGGGAGTCCCTTGACCATGCGGTCAGTTCTTGTGAGTTACGTTGGTCCCGTGAGAGGTGTTCAAATGTCATTAAGGGTTGTAGGGTGGGTGCTAAGGAGTTTCACCTCTAACGGCACGTTTTCAAGTCTAAGTGTTGGTTTTCTCAAATTATCGTCGTATTCTCAAATCGGGGGTCCCGTGACCACGTGATCGGTTCCTGCCAGTTACATTGGTCCTGCGCGAGTTGTTGGCTCCACTCACCGGGATGTGGGCCCGCTAAGGGTGAAACTCCTTAGCACCAGCCAAGCGGCCCAATGAACGGTGCCAACGCCTTGCTTGGGACCAACGTAACCCGCACGAACCAATCGCGTGGTCACGAGACCCTCGGTTGAAAGCACGGACCAAAATAGAGAATATCCACACTTAGGATTGAAAGCATGTCATCGAGGGGTAAAACTTCGTACCCTCCCCCCCCCCCCCCACGGCCCCGTGAGCAGTGCCAACACCTCGCACGAACCGACCGCATGGTCACGGGACCCTCGGTTTGAGATCACAACCCAAAATAGAGAATATCCATACTTTGACTTGAAAACATGCCGACGGGGGCCGAAACCCCGCAATGACCTCCAAACGGCCCCTTGGGTGGTGCCAACACCTCGCTCGGGACCAATGTACCCCGTGATCATGGGACCCCCGATTTGAGAGCACGACCCAAAATAGATAATATCCACACTTAGGCTAAGCCTATGTTGAAACTGATAGACAAATACAATCCAACTATTATATGTTAAAGAATATGAAATTGATGTCAACTAGCAATTTCACACGAAAATTATATGAGTTGGTACAATATTTAAAGTTTTCCATTTATTTTTACTAGTTGTTAATATTTTGAGTTCACAATGAGCAGTACACTCAAGTTTCTCAATGCAAATTATTAACAATACTGTAGTGGTAATTATTATTGTGTCCATCCCGGATTTTCCCGCAGTGTCCCTCCCATCTTTCTCTCGCATTTCTCTCTATTTTTTCTCATGAACGAGGGTCGGGGAAAGAAAAAAAAGGAGATGGAAAAAAAATGTCTTGCGCCCTCTTTTAATGCTTTGGCCATCGTCAGTGTGGAGTGAATGTAAAGATATGGAGTCGCCATCCTATTTTGCACAAAATAGATAAAAGAACATTTTGCTGCCTCGAGAGAGAAGCATCAAAGACAAACTGATGCATACGAAACCAATAGTTCGAAGGGTTCGAGTGCTAAGTTGCAGAATGGGAAGGTGTTAGGCACCCATCCCGCGCTTTCGATCTCTCATGGGTTGTGTTATTGTTTTTCTTTATTTTTCCTTGAAATGTTCGTGCGTGCATATATAATGGAGATTGGAATCGCCCAACTCATACCACAGAAGAGATAAAGTGAGGTCATCCATAGGAATGTTCCCAAAATATTATATATAAAATGCAATTTATGCGTTTATCATGATATTGATCATTATGGTGAAAGGATAATATGTGTTGGATAGAATGCTAATAAGGATTACAAACATAATACGTAGAGTAATGGGAAAATGATAGATTTAAAAATTGGGGAATTTAAGAAAATTAGAAAATTGGACTCGAATCTTGAGTTTTAATCCGAGATGTCTGCGTAGCCTATAAAGGCATCAAAATCCACGTAGTTCCTATACATAATAAGGGTGGAGTTTATCTTATAGATTCGAATGAGATTTTATTATATGTGTATGTGTAGAAAATGGGTTTTAGTTTCGAAAAAGTGTGATGGGTAATCCCGTTCGGAATTTATGGGCCTAACCCTATTTTTGTTTGTTTTGCTTTTTTTATAAAAGAATCTAAGATGTTAATGTGTATAAACTAAAATAAAACTAGATTATGAATATAACGTATTTAATGCAAAAACAAGAAATTTGAAGAGAGGGGGAAGGATTTGGACCGTCTTTCAAGATTGATCTTTGATCTTGGATGAACTCCCTTGAATGTGAGATGAAGATTGGATGACAGAGAATGTGATTTTTCCAAATTGGGAATGAAAAGGATGGGAATATAAGTTTGAATGGAAATTCACACGGAGGAACTTCACTAATTTCGAGATAATGTTGTTGAGATCAGTGAGGCTGATGGATCTAAGGTGTGATTTGGTGGTGAGGTCATGCCCTTTATTTATAGGGTAAGAGTTGGTACCTATCTACATTGCCCTAGTCCTGCCTATAGGTAGGTAACCCTTAACACACTATCGATAGATAGGGAAATGGACCTGCCAATTGGCAGTCTCGTGCAGATTTTTCTGAAAAAAATGGTCATAGAACGCAATCTGTTGATCCAAATCATGGATGGGGAATAACATTAGACAGGTAATTTAAAGACCTTCAAGAGTAATTGGGATCGCTGCTCGATCTGGGAGTTGACTTTGGGTTAAATGTGGCTCGGAAGCGCACGTCTGTCCTTTGGGATGAAGATCATCGGATGAAAATGAATTGTTCGTTCACATGGTAAGTCATAATCACGCATGAGGTGGACTAGTGGAAAGGTTAGGCAATGTAATTTGACATTCCAAAGAGATTCGCTCAGTTCGTAAAGTTAACTTTGGTCAATCGGGGAACCTCGAAAGCGCTCGGTGACCTCTCGGAGTAAAACAGATCATTCGTCTATACTGTAAGTCAGAATTTTAGATGGGGCAAACCATTGGAAAGGTTATTTAGTGCCCTTTGTAGTTTCATTTAGTCTCGTTTGATCTGAAGAATTTACCTTGGTCTAATGGAGTTCGGGAGGGCCCAATGGCCTCCGGATCGATTTTAAGGGAAAGTTGATCGTTCGTTTGAACAATTTTGCCATTTTGTGCATGGGATAGACCGTTGGAAAGGGGTTTTAGTGCCATTCAAATATTCTAAGAGATTTTTCTCTTTCGATGAAGTTTATTGGGGTCAAATCGGGACCCGGGAGCGTCGGTGGCCTCTAAATTGATTTTCGATAGTAAAATGGTCCGTTCGTTTGAACCGTTTCGTACATGGGGCAGATCATTGGAAATGGGATTTAGATCCCTTTGAATATTTAATGAGCTTTCACTCTGACAATAGTGTTGACCAGAGTCAAATGGGGGACCGAGAGCGTCTGATGGCCTCTAAATCGGTACTCGAAGTATGGCCTATGGTTTGTAGTGAAATGTGGAGGTGATCGGGACTTAAGGAGAGACTTAGGTGTGACACCCCGACTAATTAAATACCGGATGATCAATCCTTTATTAAATTATATCAGAGTATCCAATTGGCTCAAAATATGCATCACCGTCGAAAACTTATTATTAACACTAACCACCTAATATTTAAAAAGGTTGATGTCAAAATTTTATCTTTCATTAACATAAAATCAGATTAACCAATTATTAAACATAGACCATCCAACTAATCACATACGGAATAAAATGACTGAAATAATAAATGTGACTGGAGTAAATCCAGCCTAAATACCAAATACAATAATCCGACAAAATAAATCGGCAACTGAAAGGAGTAAATAAATAAATCCACAATCTCTGACTGTCTGAATAAATAAAAGAGGCGACATGCCCTAACTAAAGTATATAGCTCAAAATGAAAGAATGAGAATCATGGAGGCATCTACTACCAAGTACTGTAACTTCTATAGCATCTGTAGTTCGTCAAATGAATGGAACTCATATCCTTGGTGTCCCTGTGACTGGGAACCTAAAATGATTTTACAAAAGAAAATAGATTTACAATAAATGGGTGAAAGCCCGAGTTGAAAACAGTTTAAAAATCCGCAAGTGCTTAAATGAAAACAATAGCACATATAGTGTACATGTTAGATTTTTAAACTCTCACTTGAGATACTCACCTCTCATCTATTGTGCACATATAACGCGTATATTTAACCATCCTAGTCATGCTACCCCGCCTAACTAGCCTGAAGATGACTATTATCACTCTAATAAACTCATGCATTTACCCATATCACCCGTATCCCGTATTACCATATGTTTAAGGATGGTTATTCATATACACAAGCGTTATTCTCATAGGTATTCCTTTTTCTCGCTAAGAATATTTTCAAATATCGTTAATTCTGTATCTACTAAACATGCACAATAGAATATATATATATATATACTAATTCAGCACCCTTGGATTAAGACCCCCTTGGTGTAATGCATACTCTGGTATCATGTCCCGGTGCATCGCTCATTGCATGAAAGACTATAGGTTCAATCTCTTGCGAACCATCAAAACAAACACACATATTGGAGGCGAACATAATTCCAAGCCCATGGGTTATGCACATACCTACGCACCCACATGACCGTCAACACTATCGTTCTCACTGATAGCCCGTACCTAGGTTCTATGTTCTAGTGATACGAATAAAAATCCCCCCTAAGGCTCCTCAAGATATGATCATCCACAACTTGAAACCTCCACCCGATAGCAAGCAGCGCAGGTATGTTATACACACAATAATTCAATAAATAGGTACATACATAACCTATAATAATCATTAGGTATTCACACGACCCAAATCCCCGAATTTATACGTCGTATTATTATCTCTAATCCTCACATCACTCTATCCGTAGGATTACTCTCTCTATCGTAATTATTCCATAAGGCCCTCTTATTCCAACTTTGTAATTACACAATCATCTCACCACTAGACTATGTAATGAAGTCACTCAATAATAGCGAAGGTCATTCTCTCGAACTCGAATTAACTTTATAAGGTTTTAACCTGGCCGGGCAAAACTTTGAACTTTTGAAATCTCGTTAGAAGTTGGGGGAAATCTTGTTCAAACAAAACTTTGAACGAATCTACTCTGAATTTCATTGGATAGGTCGTTGGAAATCTCGTTCGAACGACACAGGTCGTTCGAATGAGATTACCGAACTTCGTCCCTGACCTCCAAAACCTGCATTTTTCTAACTTTTTCATCACCCAAATCATCCAAAACTTTTCCTAACTCAAATCCAATGATTCTAAACTATACTCCCTAGTAATAGAATGCTTTCAAACATGTTTCTAACATCAAATCCTTTAAAATTATAACATGAATTCAGATTAATTCCTCAAATCTTCAAAAAGCCCTAAATCCATATAATCATCATTAGTCATAATTAAACCCAAATTTAAATTTGTGTTTTCAACATATGAAACCCATATTTCTTATCCTCGATATACGGTTATTTAATTACATCCAAAACCTATACCACAATCATGGATTAATATCCAATTTCAGTCCCAAATTTCATAATATCATGAATTAAATGCTGAAGAGTATACTACCCAATGTTTAACTCATGAAAGTGAAATTAAAGTGTTTGATGAAAAACTGAAGAATTTAACTGAAACAAATGAAATTCTGGAGAAAAAGTACAAAGGGACATTGTTAGAATTAGAACAAACTAAAGAAAAGACAGCAACTGTTTTCAAAAAATTTACAAAATTTGAAAATAATTCAAAATGTTTTGATGAATTTGTTGCTGAATCAAAAACCAATTCTGATGATCGAACTGGACTAGGGTTTTTCCCCAATTTGAAAACACAAACAAAATCTCTTGAACCTATCAAGTTTGTGTCAGGAGGCAAAAGACCTATTGACACTACACCAAATCTGCACATTTGTCAAGGTCATTGACCTTGACAAATCCACCTTGTCAAGGTCAATGACCGTGACATTTTGAGGCGAGACAACTTTTTTTATCACGGTCATTGACCTTGACACAAAACTCGCATTTTGTGTCACGGTAGTGCAGCGGTCAATGACCGTGACACGTTTGTCACGGTTTATAACCGTGACAAAGCCATGACCCTTTTTCAAAAAAATTGTCACGGTCATTGACCGTGACAATTCTGGGCAGAATTTAAAAAAAATCTGCTGGGCAGTATGGCCACTGCCACTGCCCAGCAGTATATTTGTACCTATTGTAGCAACGTTGTACCTGTTCCAAACATCATATATCCAACACAAACTAAATATAATGCAAATATATATTCATGACAGTATAATCCAAATATTCAAAGTAAAAATAATATACATGACGATATAATCCAAATATAATTAAAATGGACAAACTTGAAAATAATGTTACTACATGTCTTGGATAAAACTGAGGAGGTGAGTAGGCCACACGACATATGAATTGACGCACCCACTAATATACGTCGTGCCGCATTGTTCGCGCAACCACAATAGGGAGTTCTCCTTCCCGGGTATGGCATGCGTGACGAGAACCCTGGACTCCATCTCTTGAAGCACACGTCCATGGACTATTCCACCCTCGACGATATTCGGGTCCCTCAACCCCCGCCCTATCCGCTGGCCATCACATACGTCCAATATGAACATGCTCGGCCAACCAATTGTCGACAATGGTCTGTTGGAGGGCGTCAAATAGGGAAGTGGATCATCGAAGTACGAACGTGTCGGTGATGAAGCAACGAGGTCCACATCCTCGTCATCCTGCGCCTCGTCCTCCCGCACCTCCTCCTCCACCGCCTTCTCCTTCCCTTTACCTTTCCTTTACGGTCTTCACCCAACGTACGCTTCATGAATGCCTACATATCTTGGACCGTCGCCTCCAAATGGGACAGCTTCGCGTCGTGTGAATCCACCGTTCGAGCCAAGCCGGTGTCGCTCGTCTCTAATTCGATGATCCTAGATTTGGCCACCCGCGAGCTCACTCCCCTTGTCCTCCCCTTGCGATCAGAGCCAAGCACTTGGCTGAGTGCGTCTGTGGACAAAGATTCCTTGTCGGCATCAGACTGCGACTCATGCACTTCCTTAAGCTTTGCCTGAAACGACAAAAAGCACATGATTAGTAAAATAAGTAAACTAAAAAATTATAACGTAATTAATAATAATTAAACTATCGGATTACTTACAATTGTGGTCGCGACGCTCGGGGACACCTCCTTGTCCTTCCCCTTCTTCGTCCGAAGAGCCACATAAGTATCGAGCTTATGTGGCTTACCCCCTGGCCCACTCCCTACCCCCTGAAATAAAATAAAGTGAAGTAAAATTAGTATCGGCCCCGCAAAGTAAAATAATATCCAATAATATATTTCTGTAGTTATAGATAAATTAAATCTTACCTGCATCCTATGCTCCACCTCAGCGTAAGATGTCCGGTCGGAGTAGTGCACGTCCGTCTTTTTAGCCCGATTTTCCCTCCCCGATTGGCGAGATGCCAATTGTCGATCCTCGATCTCATTGTCAATGAAATTTTACCATTGTGCCAATGAGATCAGCTCCTTGGGCAGGACGGATCCGCGCCATTGTAAAATAGACTCTCGTGTTTTTCCAAAGTACCGTGTCCGCATATTTTTCTTCCACGTCTTGTGTTGCTCCCTCAACTTCTCCAAGACGGAATCGCGTAGCTTTGGATCCAAGTTGAATTGTTCCTGTCCAACAAATACAATGTTAGTTGTGAATAAATATAAATATAAATATAAATATAAATTGAAATATTCATATAAATATTACCTGTAGTGCCGCCCAAACAGCTAACTTGAGCTCACACGGCACCTCCTTCAACTCATAAACCCCGAGCCGATGACCGTCTTTAGCAGCTCGAGGGATCTCGCTAAAAGCTTCAACTTGTTTTCGACGGTAATCCCAAATTTTCCATATTTGGGGAGCCTAGGGGCGGAGGAGCCCTCGTAGCCTCCGCTACCACCGAACCCAGACGACATCATCATAAACAACATCATCATCTTCGCCCTAACATCTGAAGGAGACATTTTTGCTGTAAAAAAAATGTTATTAGTACAGATAAAAAAAAATGTTAATAGTACACATTTCGTTTTACCTAATTGAATTAATAGTACAGATAAAAAAATGTTCCGTCTATATTATAACATATGTGTAAGTTCCGTCAATACCATTTCGTTCCACACACACACACACACCACACCACCCCCTGCCCCACTCCACCCCCCCTCCCCCACCCTGCCCCACCCCCCACACACGCACACACATACACACATAAATATACACACAAATATATATATATAAATGGAAGAGAGAGAGAGAGAGAGAGAGAGAGAGAGAGAGAGAGAGATGGAGGGAACGGCGCATGAGGGAAAAAAGAAGGGGGATAGGATTTTTGCTGCGAACATTGTCACGGTCGTGTCAAGGTCTTTGACCGTGACAAGTCCGTGACAAGTAAATTTGTCACGGTCATTGACCGTGACAATTAGTTGTCACGGTCGTGTCAAGGTCAATGACCATGACATAAAACGCGTGTTTTTTGTCACGGTCAATGACCTTGATAAGGCTGGCCGGCTGAAAGGTGACAATTTGCCCATTTTGGTGTAGTGTGAAACATGCCCAGATTTTCATTCTCTAAAAACTGAGTTTGATTCAAAACATCAAAATTTTAACATTGGGGAATCAAGTTTCTCTAAACATGAAAGTTCACCTAAGGCTAAATACGTCTGCCCCTCTATTAGGAAGAGTTAGTCTGCATTCAAGACTGTCACACCTAGGAATAGAGTTCAGCCTCAAAACTCTTCAAAACCTTTGTTTAGAGACTTCCTAAGGAGACCCCAATTCTGAGCAATCTTTATTGCTCCTACTGCGACATATATGGTCACTCTTTTGATAGTTGCTATGCTAGGAGACTAGTTAAACCTGTCTATAATCCTCATATCTATCAGAACTTTAACTATTCTAGGAGGAGCCGCAACAAATATATACTTCCTAGACAGCCAGATAGAAACTCTAATTATAGAAAGAGAAAGACCAAACCTAAAAGAAAATTTCCTAGAAGGAATCCTAAGCACTTTCCTAAACCAAATGCTCAAGTCTTTCACAAAATTCAAAATCACGCGCAAAATATTTTTCAGCAAAAATCCAAAGCTCGCAAATTTTATCAATTGAGAGCTAATAAGCGCAAGATGAAAACTAGGGAAATTTGGGTTAGAAAAGATGATCTATTACCTCAGATGAAGTGTAATGTTGTTGTTACTGCTTTAAAAGCTGAACACACATCATCCGGTTGGTATTTAAACTCTGGATGTTCTAAGCATATGACTTGTGATGAAACTAAACTTTTAAACAAAACCAGCTTTGCTGGTGGTAAAGTCATTTTTGGTGATGGAGTTTCATCTCAAATCATAGGCAAAGGAACTCTCCAAGAAGATGGGCTTCCTATTCTTCAAGATGTTCTTCTAGTCAAAGGTCTTAAGGCAAATCTACTTAGCATATCGCAATTTTGTGATTCAGATCATACTGTTACCTTTTCAAAAAACAAATGCTAAGTGATTATGGTATTCAAGAAAACCAATAGCATCTCTTTGTGATAATAAAAGTGTGATTAATATTTCTAAAAACCCTGTTCAACACTCGCGAACAAAGCATATAAAAATAAGACATCATTTTATACGCGAATTGGTTGAATCTAAGGAATTAGAAATCAATTATCTTCCTACTGATCTACCACTCGCAAATATGTTTACCAAACCTCTAGATTATAATAGATTCATTTCATTACGTAAATCTATTGGTATGGTTTATGCTGAGTAATAACTTTGATGTTTATCCAAGTTTTTCACTTTGTCCATTTGAGACAAAATGGGGGAGAAATTTGAGTCTATTAATTTCTTACATATGCTAAACAGCTTGATCTTAGTGATTTATTGCAGGTTCTTTTTGTATAGTTACTCTCAACAGTTGTAATAGGGTATTCAAAGGTACTTAGTTGAGTTATGTATTTTTTGATTTCTAGGTATTGGGTAGATAGAATTTTGATAGGAATAAGTTTTTCTTATTTTTGTTGCCCTACGAGTCCTAGATGACTCAAAGGAGATTTTGTCTCATATTTCCAAAGAGGGAGATTGAAGCCCTTATACTTTTGACTCACTTGAGTTTATATTGTATAAGTGCTCATCTAGTTTGAAAATTATGACAAAATTATGTCCTCCCTAGAAACCAAAGAACCTCAAAAATTGGTTTGCTACTTCATCTCTCTATCTTGTAATGATCAAAAACAAATTACCAACACTCACACACGGTAGAATTTATTTAATGCATATCATACTGCATAATAATGTGTGTACATATGTTGAGTGTGTTTAAATCCCTAAGTTTGAATTTTAATAATTTTTTGGGATTTTATAAACACTTTTTAAATAAGGTTTTCTTAATTAAAACTTGATTTTAAAAGTTTTTGTGGTCAATATGTAAATAAACTTTGTTGGGTATATTGGCCTAATGTTACCTTGGGTAGAATCCGTAAGAGGAGTAAACCTTAGGGTGTGGTTTAAATTACTTTAAGACACGCGTTTCATATCCTTTATTTGGCCAACACCTGGCTTCATCTGATTGGCTGAGATTGTGTTTCTTTACTGAGTTATAAACTCGTGTGTTTTTAGCCCTTGGATCATTGGTTATCGACGATCTGCATGTTGTCTTGGTGAATCCCAGTACAACATTTTAAACCAATCAGGTATCGTTTAAGCACCGCGTTCTTAGAACCCTTCGATCAAAATCAATTTAACTTGACTTAATCCTGGCCCTTGGTTTTGATCCAGTCTCTCGAACCTTCTATTCACACTATAAAAGGAACCCTATTCTCAGACTTCGAAGACTTTTGCCATTTTCATTTTTCTGAGTAATAGAGAGAGAAGAGAGAAACCAGAGAGAAGAGAGAGAGAGTTAGAAACCCTAACCTTGTTCGTCAAAGCCTCTTCAATCCAAAATCAAACCCTTCTTCAAATCTCCTTCATATCCAAAACACTACCCTAGGTGTTCTTGAGTGTTTGAGAGTTTGAGTTGAGTTTGTAATTGTTCCTGTAACCTCTTGTTCGTTAGATCTTGTTTTCAACTTAAACTATTACTTATATCTACTTTCTGATTTCATAAAAATTTCAGATCTGGGTTATTCATGTTACATTGCACTTAGTTTTATTCTTTATTTCTCATCTTGAGAAATATATTGTTGATTATTTTCTCTAAAACGTTTGCTTACTTTGAAACCAACAATAAATGCTTTATGTTTCTAGTTCTTGTAAAACTAAACCTTTGACCTAGTTTGGAATCACACTTGGAGGTTTTCAATCTCGAAAAACTTTTCCAAATTCTGAGATTGATTAAGACCTTGACTGTCTTCTTAGCAAGATATCCGTTGATTCTGGGATAGATTTAAAGGTCAAATAAGGATCAAAATTTTGTAAGAAGAAAGAAAAAGGAAAGATCATAGCATATAGTGTTACTGTAATTTGTTAGGACTATTTGTACTTAATAAGTGTGTGTGTGTGCATGCATGTGTTAGAGAGCACCTTCACAGACACTTTCACCATACAACATGAAAAGTGTTGGTAATAAGATCTTGTGAACAAGAGTCGACGTAAAGTGCTTGAACAAATCAGAAGTTAACAAACTAGGAGAACTACATCTACAATCAGAACTGCAGAGAAGTTATAAGGACACCAGAGGGTACATTCCTAAACTTATATAGGTCTGAGTTGTTTGCATGTTAGTTATATAGTTTGTAACTCATAAATTTGTTTTAGTGGATTTTTCATTTTACTCCGTAGAGGGAGTCGTGGATGTTTCCTCAATTGGTGAGGTTTTACCACGTAAAAACATCGTGAACATAATCTTTCTACATCTCCTTATATCATTCTTGGTTGTGCTGAGTTTAAGTTTTTTAAACTACATTATAAACCTGTTATTCAAATTTCGAATAGATCTCGTACATACTGATTTGTTAAACACATCTTGTGTTCAAATAGTTTGATTTTTACCAAGAGAGTTTCTTAAAAAAATAGATCGGAGTTACTTAAATAGTTTTTTTTTAATAAACGGCTTTAGTAACATATTTTTCATATTGGATCCTGATGCGTAAGGACTTTTACTGATGAGATTCAGGGTATGATGGATTGTCGTGGAGTGGAGAGATTTAGCTCGTTATTAATAGTTAGTGTTGAGGGCTTAGTGATAGTACGAGCGCGGTAGTATATGACTCCTTTGGAGATGAGAGATTCCATGATAGACTTGTAAGTATAGGGGAAAGGTTTGAGAGTCCCGAGGATATGCTTTGGGTTACGTGGAAATCAAGGACCATCAACGCTGAGGAATAGTGCATTAGAAAAAGTTCTTTTGGGCTATGCTAGGAAGTGTTATACGTATAAGCCTTAAAAAATGTTTAAAGTGTGGAGACGTCATTAGATTCTAGGTCATCGGATTTAATTATAATTAGTGAACGTGTGGAGAAAATACGTTGAGTAGAGAGCCACTAAGAGATGGGGCTAGGGGAGCTAGAAAGTGTTGCGAAAGAAACACCGCGAAGCTTTGCACCAGAAGTTGATAGGTGAGGTAATATCAGGAAGAATTTAATAGTAGTGAGTAAAGTCATCAAAAATATTTGGAGGATATAGCCACGCCGAGAATGAAGGGGTCGAAATTGATACAAATATGGTTACGTAAGTGATGATCGGAGTTTTATTCAATTATACACGAGATATAGGGTGTATGGGAACCCAGCTAGAGTCTCTACTGTGCATATACTTAGCAGAATCGGGGAGCAAACACAAGGGCAATGATTTGGGGTATATTCCGGAGGAATGGGAATAAGTTGTCCCCTGAATTATGGAATTATTAAGCACGGGTGTGTTTGGAAGTGATAGTGAGTGCGTCACAACCTACGATTTTCTATCACTAGGACTCGTGAGTGAGACGGATATTAGTGGATGTGTTGGCCGTAATAGCCATAATATATACAATTTAGTACCATGGAATAGAGGGGTTCTTCGGTGTTAACCACGTGAGAGTGGGGGGGGGGGGGGTACACTAAGAGGATGGTTGCATTATACAAGAAATTCCTATTTTCGATAATTATAGGAGTAGCGTGGATGCTTTCCAAGTTTCAATCGTGTAGCTATAGTTTGAGGCTATAGTGGATAATTATAGAAAGATTGAATGCTCGCGATATGACGATATGAATTATCATTGCTAGGTTTCACGTAAGATAGGATCTAGTGCATATATACGATTATGTATGTTAAATGTGTTGCCTATCAATGTACAAATTGTTAATTGAAATCCCAGGGAGTAAGGACATTTTTTGATGTGATTCAGAGTGGTTGAACTTATTGTCGAGCGGGAGATATAGCTCAGGTTTTATTTACGAACAAGGAAACTGGAGATAATAAGGGCACGGTATTGTAAGTTGTCTTTTATAGCATAAAATGTAGATGTGTATACTTTTATGTTGATAGACAGGTATTTGGGGGTATGTGCTATGGACTGAGGGCCTAACAAATCTCAACAACCGACAATGTTAGGTAGTAGTGTATTGGGGGGTTCCTTGCTTTGATTTCTCTTTGTGAAACGTCCCACGCATGAAATTTAGTGCAACGTTGGAAGCGGGGATATGTTTGGTCATTAGTACATGAGTTGGGTACCTCGCTCATTTTTCATGCATGTCGTTAGAACTGTGAGATGGAAGTTATATTACGATTTCAGGCTGGAAGAAGCTGGGTATTATTTGTGCGGTAGAGCACGGGTATAGGGTGTATGGGGGCGCCCTGGTCAATTAATCTGATTGTTACAAATAATTCTCGATTAGAAGTGGGAGAGATGGGTGTAGGATCTTAAGGGTAGGCGACTTGGGAAATAGTCGAGACTGGGAGTACTAGGCTCATCTGAATTTCGAGGATAAAATTTCGTTGTACGTGGGGAAGTATGTAACACCCCGTAAATTCAAGGACCTTTATTTAATTAATATTTTTGGGAGAAAATAAATTTATTTTATTTGGAAGAATTAAATTCATGATTTGAGAAATTTTTAAATTTGAGGAATATATTAATTTGGAGAATTGGGGTTTAATATTTTGGATTATTTTGTGTCACATTTTGAGGTCAAGAATTTGGAGAATGTTATAAATTAGTTCGGATGGCAATTCAGAGTGCACGATTGAGTCCGGATGGGTCGAATTAGTCCGAAATGAGTGGTCATATGTATATATTGGGTTTCAAAACTTAATTAGACATAATTGAGCACCAAATAAAGAGTTTGGGCCCTTTTTAGGAGGCCCATAGGCCCAAAAACGGGATTAGAGTTTTTAACCCTAGTTGTGAAATGGCAAGGCAACCTAAAGTCATTTTATAAGACTAAAATTGAGGAGAGCATAAGAGGAGAGACATTAGAATAATATTTTAGGGATTTGGAAAGATTTGCTTCAAGAACAAGAGATGATTCTTGAATTCAATCCAACATCTTCATCCAAAGGCTTTGATCTACAAATTAAGGCAAGTGGTTTAATTTGCAATTGTTAATTTGCATTTACTTATTCATATTAAAGGAGGTGGGAATCAATTAATATGTTAAGGTTTGTATTCATGAGAAATTGGGGATTTCTTTGATTGGGAATTATAAATCTGTAGAGGTGTTAAGATTTCACTAATTTAATGCCCCAAATTGGTGTAATTGATGGGGTTAGATTGGATATAATAAAAGGATGGAATTAGGATGAATCTAGGGAATTTTTTATGAAGGAATTTGTACATAATGGAGGTTTTATACATTTCAATGGCGGACTGGATTTTCTGGGCAGAATAGAGAAGATGATGATACCAGGATCGTTCGAATGACCTGATATCTCATTCAAACGAGAGCCATTGTCGGTCAAACGACATGGGTGGTCATTTGAACGACCTGTTAGATCCTGTCAGATTTCTTTCTTCCCCTGATTCAAACTTATTATGTGTTTTGAGATACACATTTTCTGTATTGGGTGATCCTGTAATTTTGGTTATGATCTAGGGTTTTAATTTGTGAATGATTACCCTTGAATAAATTTAAGGATTAAATAATTTAAAGAATTAAGGTTCATGACGGAGTGATTTGAAACCTTGTTCAAAAAGTGGGTAGGCTTAATTGAATGAAATTGAACGATGGGTTGGAAATATTGAATTTCAGGCTGAGAGAGAGAGAGTCCAGGAATAATTGGTAGGATGACACTAAGGAAATGAAAATTTATTAGCATATAATAAATTGAAATGAAGTCGGACCATAGACGTGCATGTTTTAGGCTTTGTATGGGCATAGTACACCGGTAGCCTGGATTTCTCTCTCTCTCTGTCTCTCTCTCTCTCTCTATATATATATATATATATATATATATATATGGTGATGTGTAGTATATATATATATATATATATATGATTTATAAATATTTGTGTGAATAATATTTATAGTAAAGCATACATATTCTAGTGATATCAAGGGAGGTTTCGCGATGTGGGTGAATCCCCTGGCTAGCGAATGCAGGGCGAGTATAGGCCCCAGGTCATAGCGTTCGGTTGAGGAGCATGACGAATGGTCCCTAATTCGATATCACTACCATGGGAAACTATGGCCGCCTCCACAGCGTTTGATTATTTTTTTCTAAAACAGGGAGCTAACCGTATCAGGATTTCGGGTGGATGAGAATACCCGATTATGATAGCAGCTAGAGAACACCCGATGAGTGCCTACTCGGGAGAATAATATATATTTACGACATGTATGTTTGAATATTGTAATATGAGTACGTATATATGGTATAATTATATACTGGATAATACAGGATGAGAATTGTATTAATTGTATAACTTGTGAAACGGTTATATTGTATCAAATGAGAATTGAATTAAATAAGTTAGTATGATTAATAACTTATAAAATGCATACTAAACTCACTCAGTTTAGTGTTGTGGGGAAGTTGTGGATTATATGTGACAAGACTAGTTACGGGGTCGTTTGCTAGGTGGGTCATGTATAGTACGTTAGGCATGCACACTAGTGGAGGGGTGAGGTATCCTCAAGAGAGTGTACGACACTAACTTATATATGAAGAGCATACTTTCATTTTAATTTCCTGCATTTAAATTCACTTGCTATATATTTTCAAATGTTTTGGGTTCTAACCCTTGCTATAAAATATTTTCAAAACCTTTCAGGTGTCCAGCAACAGGGATGCCAGAATTGTTCTATTCCAGGTTTACCCAGCTGTGACACTTGTGGAAGTTGGAGGACTTTGACTTAGCCACTTCAATCATTTCATTTTTAAAGTCAGATGGAGTCGGTGTTCCATTTGGGCATGTCGCCCAAGTTTTTCTATTTCATTTCATTTAGTTGATGTATTCAGTTATTACTCTTGTGATTTATTTCATTATTTGATTTGTAGTCGGTGGTTGTTTCGGCAAGCTTTACATCTATTTCTTTTTAGTATTTCTTGTTTGAGTGATTTCATGATGGTTAGTTATATATTATTCCGCATGTTGTTGTTGGGTTGTTAAATAAAAAAGATAAAATTTGACACCATGTCTTTTAAACACTAGGTTATTAGTAAGTCTTAAAAAGTTTTTGACAGTGATGCTAAGAATGAACCAGATGAGATTCCTGTTTAATTTGGTATAGGACTGATCACTCGGTATTTTATTTTAAGGGGTGTCACGATTGGGTTCTCTTCCACAATAGCAACAATGGTTTTGACCTCATTACTCTTGACTATATTAATTTTGGGTGTTTCATATGTCACGTCAATAGTTTTTGTGAGGTCCGAATCTACATTTAGGATTTCTACCTCCACTGAATTATTCATAAACTTCTTAATTAAAAATTGATTGATTTTTTTAGGATCTTCCATTAGTTTCTCATTTTCTTTATTGATACTTTCAATATCTAATTTTAACAAATCAATATCAACTTTACTGCATTCAAACTCTCTCCTTTACTTGTAAATGATGCCATTACTATGAGTGATATTATTTGTACTTATTTTCCTTACTGATTCAACAGCTTCATTTTTTCTTCTAATAGGCTTCAAATTATTTCAACTGATTATCCCTTATTGTTAACGTGATTTATGTTTATTCTAATAACATGTTCTTCTCTTCATTTTTTTCATTTTTATTCTTCTCTCTTTCTAATTGCCTTATTCAAACTTCGTACTGAGTAATAGTCGATTGCATATCCTACTTAGACTTTGTAAGTCCTTCCTTATATTCATCTAAGATTTCCTTCAATTTATTTACATAGGTTTCTTCCTCTTTCGCGTTCCTATGTTCATTATGGAGAACTTCTCTTCCATTTTTTTCATTTATATTCTTCTCACTTTCTAACTCTCTTATTTTTTCTTCATACTGAGTAATAGTTGATTGCATATCATATTCAGACTTTTTAAATATTTCTTTATACTCATCTAAGCTTTCCTTCAATTTATTTATGTAGGCTTCTTCCTCTTCTTCTTTCATATGTTCATGATGCACAACTTCAACTTCTAGTATTCATATTAAGTCATTTTTCTCGGCCATTTCAGTCGATTGTTTGCAGTTTTGCCCCTTTATTTCTTTATGTAATTCTCTTAAAAAAAATTATAGATCAATATTTATACATTCAACACTTTTCATTTTATTGATATTAACTTCATGTTGTAATCTAAGTTCATCGTTGTCCCTTTTTAAGCCATTACACTCACTAGTGACTTTTTCAACCTCTATATTAAGAGCCTTTTCCAACTCTTTATATTTTATCTCGAGATGTTAAAAATCTACTCCTTACTTGTTCTTCCCATCATTTATATCCAAACTATCAGATTATTGGATTTCTCCCTCAACCTGGATTTTAGTTAGGTATTAAAAAAAGGTCTTCAAAGGCCATTTTTTGGTTTTCTATTTCAAATTTCATCATACCTTTCACAACTTCTAGCTTGTCTCCCTCAACAGCAACTTATTATGTACTGTTATTAATAGCATAATATAATGCTCCAAGTGAGTCTGGTGTTAAGTCAAAATCAAGATCATAGTATGGACTTTGCTCGTAATCCATTTCATCCCCTCCATCATAATATTTATCATCACTTACTCTCTCGTTAGTGTTGTTATCATCAAACCCATCTTCAGCTTCAACATGCCTAGAGTTTTTCCTCTTTAAATGCATAATTTATATTAAATTTTTTTTAATTACTGTTAATTATTTCACTACAAAATGATATTGATCACTTTTAATGTTATATTCAAACTGGAAAATTGACCTAAGATTAAAATAATGATATATAGTCAAATGTGGTGTATGAAAGATAACATTTCAAAGACCTATTCCGGTCGAATAAGGAAAATTCATCCTTCATTTTTCTTAAATTTATTGTGAATAAAGTCTAGAGACCACTTCAGAGACTTAGGTTCTTCGGATGGAAATATTGATTTTATGATATTAGTTTTATTATATAACTCGTACTAAAAAATGGAAATCATATCAATAAAATTTATATTTCAAACAATTAACTTTCCAAATTTAATAAATGCCAAAATTTCATACCATCAATGCAAACAAGAATCCATTCACTCTTACAGGGTATTGATGCTCAGATGTAGCTGATTCCATCATAAAATCTGTCGTCTCCTTTGCCTAGTTATAGTTTTTTATTTTACTAAGGTCAGTTATGAATCTAATGAATCCCCATCTAACTGTTATTCATAATATTGCAAACAACGAAGCTGCTATCAGGTAAGTTGTTAAAAACTGGCAACATCCTCAATGTCGTCTTCTACTGTTGAATTGATTCGTTTTTCAATCTTCTTCTTTAAGTCTCGTTGCGTTATCCTTTTCTCATTAATAAAACATCTATTCATGAACTCATTGTCCTTTGCTTGGGTTGATGTCTACAATCTTCCATATACTGTTTTCCATAATAAATCCCAATTATCTTTTTCGTATGATTAGTTTTAAATTTGAGTGTAAAACCACCCACCAAAAACCCTTATCTCTTATCATTATATTTCTGAATTAACTGATATATATCTTTATCATACTTTTTGACTAATAAAATTATTAGTCGTCCCTCCCATATCACTTTAATAATATGATGGAATGGTGTTTGTTGTAGAGCAACTTTGTGTTCATTGGTACGATTTAGCTTGTTCATCATTGTTATTGTTCTAATCAATGTTGAATGGTAGAGAGGTTTGAGTTATTTCTTCTTTGAAGTTTATGATTTTTCTTTGTTGTTACATATTATTTCAAATCATTATAGTTGGATTGTAATTTGATATTCCATACTGTTATTCCTCATTTCATTTTGCATTGCAATTTTGAATTGTAATTTTGCAAAGTTTTTTTGCATTAACAAATATTTACATTTTAGAATGATACACACTGTTATATAGGATTGAGAAATAACAAACATTGTGAAAAACATTGTATCATAATATATTGTATTTCCTATATCTAAATAGAAATATCAATACAATCAAATGACAATGAGTGACGTTGTGAACATTAAAGTATTGTCAACATATTAAATGAATTATTACATTAGATCTGAATGTAATCTCAAATGAAAACAATGATGCAAAGAATTTAACTATTGAACTCACCGAGTATAAGATTTTATATTCTCAGTTGGTCATTTCTCTGACAAATCTACTTTAGACTCAGTGTTTCCACTTCTTTTTATCCTTGTCATTTACTATGATGATAAAACCAGAAAATGATATTGACATTCAGTAGCAGATGAACACAATAAAAATATGAATGAGGAATATATCATAAACTTACATTTCAATCTTCAAACGGAAAAGGCTGTGATTTTTATTTAAATTGTATTCCTGAGAAATTTCAAGGTACAACACTAGAGAACTTTTTTTCTTTTTGGAGCGCTTTAGATTTTTTAAACTGCAATACACGTGTAAGGGATGAAGGTTTTGTTATGGTAACCAACAATAGCTGGTTATTCGTTTTGAGATTCAGTTTTTAAGTCACGTGTTGCGCACATTTCAAGTGTATTTTAGTAAGGTTAGCATCTAATTTTGTATTGAAAAGATCGTTAGATTATACATGTTTTAAGATAAGGCGTTTAGTTCCAAACGTTTCATGCCGAGGGTGGATCAGTGATCCCTTAATTATAATACATTGGAGATTATAAACCATGAAATATATACTATTTTAAATGTTGATTGAAATTGTATTACATGTGGATGGAATGGTAGATGCTTAACCCATCACCAAGGCATTTGTTCAAATTTTATCCTACAAAATGCTCAAACGCATTTTTTCTCCCTCAAAAATTTAATTTTTTCCAAGGAAAGAGGGTATTAGTTCCCTTACTACGGCAGACTAATTGTTTCGACCCATATGTGTGCATGGCAATTGAAATGTCGTGATAAAAAAATTTCTTGGTAAATGAGGCAAAAATAAAAATAAAGTAGGCTAGCTTCCCGCGACATTATTATTGTCATGTGCACCGCTTTTGTGACAGTTGGTTTGTCGTGTGAAAGTGACCTATGCTTCTCCCAGGAAAGCAAAATCAATTGAATTTTACAAATGATTATGTTCCCCCACACCAAAATTATTAATTTTTCACTTGATCTAGAGAGCATACAACATAAATTAGGGAAGCAAAAATAGAATTTTGCTAAAATGCTACTTTCCTTAGAGATGGTCTTATATGTTAAATAAAATTTACTATGTATGGATTAAATTTTACTTTTCGAGCATGTTTTTAACACCCATGGACTTTAAATGTAGCATCCACCTCCAAAAGTATGAAATTGTTAGCGATGGGATATTTTGGTTAGAAAGTGATGATATTATAAAAAAAAATTAGGACTGAATACACAATAAACAAGTAGGACTGACTAGAGACCATTTGGACAATGAGATAGGCTTTATTGTATGGAATTTCACATCATTTAAGGTATAACGGTGGCATTGTATAATATAACACGCAAATACATTTTTATATGGAGTGTTATCCATCCCAAGCGAGCTTGCAGACACTTCAAACTATTCCATCCACCCTGAACAACACTAGAGAAATAGAGATTACTCCTTGTGGTTCATGGCCCCAAGTTTATGTTAGTGGGGGGGAAGCGAACTCATCATGACCTTGGGAGAGAAATCCCATTAGTCCTAAGTGATCAACCACTTAACCAACCCTTTGTGGCTAAAAGGAGGCAAATACATCACTGATTAATTTGATCTGATTTTGGTATGTTTAACTTTTTCAGGAGTAATATTAGTAGTCATTTTAATTTAATAATTCTATGTTATTACAACTTACAGAGACAAATATGGCATATACATAATTGATGTCTTCTTGATATAGTGGATTTCAGAATGCTTTGAAAGCTCATTGTGATCAAATTCTAGAGCTCGAGGAGGCCTAAAAATAAACCTGATAATGTTGAATTGAATGAGGGTTGGAAATTGATCTACTCATATGTTAGTAGTGATTGCTTCAAGTTAATAATGCATTTACTATTTTATTTCGAAAATGCCCTTTCGTGTGTGTTTATTTAGTTGGTTATTGCATAAAATATTAATTTTCATTTTTTGACTTATTTAATGACTAATTTCATATATCTTAGAATATATACAATATTTAAATAATGATAACAAACATTTGAGGCTTTACATAGATACATTATGTTTATGTGAATGTAAAATTTTATAATTCTTTTACAAATATGCAGTACATTAGATGTTAGTTTGTATTTAAATCAAATATATTCCTTTTCTTTTAATCTTATTTATTGTCATACATTTCTTATATTTGATTGAAGAATGTATGGTCTATTAAACTACTATAAACATAAATCATTTTATTGCAGAAAAAATCTTATGCATACTCCACTAGTTGCTCTCACCTTCTACATGTTCATTATGGGGGGACAAAATCTTTTATTCAATACATGGATAAAGATAGGGTAATCATTATCTATCATTTATATTTTTTTATATTTATCCCTCTGTCATACACGTATGCATCTATTTAACTTTATTTTTATATGACACGATGTAAGTAAAAATATCCATATGGGATAAATTTTGATATTCACTACACTCATTGGACAAAAATGGTGGATTATAGAGGAAGTTTAATCTCATTATGTAAGTATATGTTTCATTTGAAACAAGTTAGTTATGCTTAAATACGTAATATCCAAAATAAAACTTGTAAGAAAAAACACTTAATTAATATTTTGTCTCTTATATGTCTAGTGTTATTGTTGGACACTTGAAAATATTAGATTTGAAAATAGAATTGAACATATTTTTTAACGGTTAAAACAATTTGTCTTGTACTCTTACAACATCAATGATAAAAATGTTGTCAATCACTCATTATAAAATTGGGTGTATCAATTTTGAAAATGACACGAAATTGGCTCGATATATCATATGTTAGATTTTTTAGCATAACCCATTGCATCTACATGAACAGTAAATATTGTGTATTTAAATCTTGTCAATTGAGTTTGATATTGTCTTTTCTTGTAGAATGACATGCTCAAATTACAACAAAACTGAGATGAGTTAACTGAGGCTTCAACATATGAGTACTTTGAAAGAGGTCAAGGTATATGGCCTAAATTTTGGTTCTTAACCCGAAAAATCAAAGGGTATATGAATCCAATCTGAATAAGAAAAGGATGGAAATAGAGATTTTAAAGTTAAATAATGGTTCAAAGTATTGCATTGTAGTTAACAAGTTTGAAGAATACCTCTTTATCATATGGAATCGTGAACTAGGTACGGGTGTGAGTGTGAATGTGTGAAAGTGTCGATTTTCAAATTATTGGGATTTGAGAGCACCACCAATTCATTTATATAATATAAATATTCGATTTATATATATTCATGTGTATTTAATTTATCTATAATTAAATAAAAAAGTTCCTAAAAAATATAGTTTTGGAGATATTGTAAGAGAGAGTGGTAAGTCATGTAATAAAAAATTTATTTAACTTCAAATGTCTCCTCCCCCACATCGATTGTGAGAAAAAAAACTACCCATGCCGACTATAAAAACGTTCGTACTTAACTTTTTATCCCAGTGTCCCCTATCGAATGGAAATGCAACTTCTCCAATTAGTGGCTTAGTATAAATAAGTGTTTCATTCCTATGAATTCGCGAAACTCGAATTCGCATTGGATTATTTAATTCATGATTTAACAGTGTGTGCATCACCCTTGGGCGACGAATTAGGGCACTATGGTTGTGTATACCTCATAAACTCCCTTCTCCTTGGATCCTTTTGCATAATAATTCTTTTTTACTTTATTTGTTTTTTGTTATGAAAATTTGAAAAAACAAGATGCGCTCATATTATTTATTGGATTGAAAGGCTTTTGTTAGCTTTAATTTATGCACATTTATGTAATATTGTGATGAAACTATATAGTATTGTTTCAATAAAAGTGCAAATGTCTTAAATAACATTTTTCAATGAATTCAAAATATATATAATAGAAAAATATTGTTGCTAAAGGCACATGAAAAATTATTTTCACCACCAACTATGACCAAAAAAGGCAATTAGAAACGTTATTTAACAGTCTCAATAAGCCTTTTGCAACAACCTTTTAGATTTAACAACTATTTTTTTCTAGTCAGATGTAATTCAATAATATTTATTTACACTTTTAGCAAGGGAATTTAATTGTCAAGTGAATGTTGGGTCTTTTTGACAAAATATCGATTTGATAAGAAGATATTTTACTTAATCACATTTCTTTCAAATAATTAGTCATAACACCAATTTCATCAAAATTTTGTATAGATTTGCATGTAAGAAGTGTTGTTTTGGATGAAATAGGTATCAATTTGTGCGTAATATGTGTCAATATCTATTAAATATTTATGCATTTCCATGAAATATGTGTCTATTTGAATAAAATTGGTGTTTTGATCAAGTATTTTGGAAAATTGGGCTCAAGTCATATATTATATAGTGGGGTTAAAAAAAGTCTAGCACATGATTTATCTCGTAGCTTATTATTTTGGTAAGATTGATTAATTTGGTGTGGTGTTATTATCGGGTTCTTCCTTTTGTCCATCCGGGACAAAAAGGGGGAAGAAGTTATGGGATTTTTTTTTTTTTTGGGGGGGGGGGGGGGGGGGGGGGGTATTGTGAGATGAGCGCGTATACATACATATATACATATGTAAGGACAAATTTTCAATTGAGTCTATTTATAGTGTTGTCTTAATTCCGGAAAAAACTAATTGAGTCATAGGATAGTAGTTTGTCATATCCTATCAAGCCTATGACGTTTGAGTTGAAAACGTAGCGGCCAAGAGTTTGAAGATTACATCATTGCCGGTTTATGTGCCAAGTAATTAGGTCATCAACAATTCATTATTTCCAAGGGCACTAAAGGTATGAATGTATTTAATATATAGAGAGTCTTAGATATTTTTTATGGGTCTCTTTTAATAAAAATTTTGTCCTTATCTTTACCTAAAAGTTTTTGAAGTTTTGAATTTTTTGAAAAAGCCGTTCGAATGAAACTAGGATCTCGTTCGAACGAGATTCTCACGGCGTTCGAACGAACCACAAACGAGATATCGAACGAGCTTCGTACCTATTCTCTAAAATTTCGTTAGAAATGTCATTAGAATGACATCATTCGAATGAGTTTATCTAACAAGATTTGTTCCTATTTCTCTTTTGAAATCTCATTTGAACCAAGTCATTCGAACGATATTCAAAAGTCGTTCGAACGACCTAGCATTTGCACAGTTTCATCAGTTTTAAATTTTAATCGCCCATTTCCCCACTAACTTTTTACCTAATTTAATATGTGCGTGAAAAACATTTTTAGAGAGATTTTTCATCTTTTCAAATTCTTTAGAGAGCAAAACATTTTCACCCAAAAGCCCCATTTTGTGTTCTTAATTTTTATGGTTTAATTCTCATCTAAACAAAAAGTTTACACCCATAGTTTGTATGATCCAAGTTTATTAATATATTATGTTTTAAGATCATCAAGTTGGCACCGGGTTTTATTCTCATCCCAAAAGATAAGGTTTCCTACGGAGGAGTCCGTGTTCGTTGTGATTCGTGGTGTGCATACAGAGGAGAGACTTTCTTATGTTTGATAATAGTTGAGCCCCACCGGTGAATTCTGAGACTGTAGTGGATTCCGAATTTATCAACTGGATGTAGGTAGAAGAAAAAAAAGCATCAAGTCTTAAGAGGTAGTCAATTCCAGGAACTAAGTCTTTTATCTTGTTTATGTAAAACCATACCTAGTGGATTTGTTGGCTGAGCCGTCCGATATTTTTCCCATTGTGGGTTTTCCTCATACATTGCGGCATTGTGCGATTGTTTTTATTTTTATCTTGAAAAATCACTTAGATGCATATGTCGATTTAAAAAGATAAAAATTGGTTTAACCACAACAATGGTGTAATTTTGGTGCTAATTATGTTTGGGTAATTTTAGTTTAATTCAAGTCAAAAAAATTAATTTGAAAATATTCATGCTTTGTTTGTTTGGCATATCTATAACTTGAATTTGGTTTATTTAATCTTTTTTTGAAATAAAATTAAATATTTGTTTAGTTGAGTTTAATTTTAATTTTGTGGAATTTAAAATTTGGAAATTTAATTGTTTAATCTGAAGGAAATTTTAAGTTTGTTATATCATGTGAACCATCTCACACTTGGAATTTTAAAATTAGGGTATCAAAGCATATAATTTGTGAAACCACATTCTCAGATTGGTATCAGAGCGGGAACGCTAAACTATTTTGTTAAGATCCTTTGTTTTATTGTGATTCAAAAATAAAAAAATTACCTTTTGCAAAATTTCCTACTTTTTATGGTTCCAGCTATAAGTATTGGAAAGCGTGTATGAGGTCAACACTTCAATCCCTAGATGAGGGAGTTTGGATATCGGTAGTTGAAGGGTGGACCCTACCAAAATGTTTAGAAGGAGAGGTTCATTTTTCTAAACCCGTAGAACGATGGAGTAATACTGATCTTAAGTTAGCTAAATTTAATTCCCGTGGCTTAAATACCCTTTTTAGTGCGGTCACATTGGAGGAATTTCGTCGAATTATGACGTGTGAAACGTCTAAGGAGTCATGGGATATACTCCAACTCACCCATGAGGGAACAATTATCGTTAAAGCTTCAAAACTCCAAAACCTCACCACTCAATTTGAAACCATTAAGACATTAGAAAGTGATACTTTTGATGAGTTATATGCCAGATTATCTCATATTGTGAACTCATACTTTAATCTCGGAGAAAAGATACCAGATAACCGTGTCGTAAAGAAAATTTTGAGATCATTACTCGATAGATATATTCAAAAGGTGACCATTTTAAATTCTTTAGGCACTTTAGACTCTACAAAACTAAAAGAGATTGTAGGTGACTTACATACCTATGAACCTGACATGTTTCCCTCCGTGGATGAGAAGAAAAAAGGAAATGGCATAACTTTGAAATCCCAGAAGGAGTAAACATCGATTTCGGATGATGAGTTTGAGATTGAATCGGAAGATAAGGCTTTGTTTGATATGAAGTTTAGAACATTTCTCAAGACTAATAAAGAAAAACTTAAAAATGATTATAAGAAGTTTGAGAAGTCTAAGTATAGTAAAGCCGAGAAATTCCCTAAAAATCATAATAAGGATCTAAATAGGGACGATTCAAATAGGTGTTATAGTTGTGAGGGTTATGGCTATAGGTAATTAAAATTTCCCACTAAACTAAGGAAGGAGGGAAAGAAATAGATTTCATGTAATGCCACCCTTAGTTATAGTGAGCCGGAATAGGGACCCGATTCCCTCATTGAGCGCAAATTCACAGCATTTTTGGCAAGTCATGTGAACTTTGTAAGTGAATCTTTCCATGAAGATATTCCTTTACATGATACTTCTGAGGCCATTATTTGTGAATCCCAAGAGTTTAATGGTAAAGAAAGTGGAGGAGAGAGTGAGAATCAAGAGGAGGAAGAGGAGAGTGAACTCCAAGTGGCCTTCTATGAGTTGTATAAGGAATTATTGAAACTAAAAAGGGATAACTTGAAGTTAGAAGCTAAAATGAGAGAATGTGTCATGGCTAATAATGAGGGTGTTTTAGTTCAAGAACTTAAGGCACGAGAGAGAATTCTTCGTGAGAAGCTAGAGTACGTAGAAGGTGAAAGAGATAGCCTTAATGGTTTAATGGAGGTTATGAAGAAAGAGCTTCTGGAGTTTTAAGAGAGTAGGAGTTTACTTGAGTCTTAAATAGTAGAACTTGAAGAGAAATTGAAAGACTCAAGATGGGTCAAATTTGATTTGGAGTGTACGTCGGAGAAATAAGATAAAATCTTAGGGACCGTCCAAATCAAAGACGACAAGTGTGGTATTGGCTTCGATATTCAAGATACTTCTGTTAATAAAGCCAAAACCATAGTTTTGAGAGAATCGTCTAGGAACACTAGAAAATATCACTCCTTAGGTAATACCTCACGCCGTGTTTTCACTTTCACACATTGTGGTCGGAAGGGGCACCTTAGGAAATTTTGTTTTGATTTTAGAAATGGTCCTACAAAGTCAAAAGGTAGAGTCATTAAGGTCACTAAATCCCGAGAGCATAACGTTTCACTCATGTGGGTTAGGAGATCCGATTTGGAGACTTTATGTGATAGAGTTTATGATTCTCATTTACTTTCACATGATTACTCCCTTGTTGATGTCAAAGGTTGAATGTGTAAGTTTTTTTTACATACACTAGCTTTTGTGCCTCATGATGTATTCTTACTAGTTGTATGTTTATTTATCATTTTTTAGTCTTTGCTTCAAAATATATGTGTTGTTAAAATTATGACTTGTGTATTTTTTTGTATTTAATTTTTATTTATTGTGTCTTAGTTGACAAAATACAAAAATATTTTTATTTGTCTTTTGGGTTGTCTATGTGTTTGTATAAAAAAATTGAAAAACTAAAAAAAAATCTATTTTCGTGTAAGTTAGTTTTACACATTTTATGTGGTAAATACTTGTGTTTGAATCCAATACCATCCCCATTTCCATGTTACAGGAACTTTTGGTTAAGATTTTCAATCCTTAAAGTGTTCTTTATCATGCTTTCATGGAGTAGTTTGACTTTGACTTGCTTAATGGATTCTCTTTTTATATGCCTTGATTCACATATGCACGAGCTCATTTAATCTTTAAGTTCACATGTATATTTAAGCTAAGTGAGATGTTCTCCTATCAATTTAGTCATCTACATGTTGCTATGACTATGGAGGATAAGTGCATGTAAGAACCGTTGCCCAGATTTAACAAAAAAAATATAATAATATTTATCTGGTGTAGTTGTTTATCAATGGAATTGGGATACAAAAGACAAAGTTACTTTGCGTGAATAGCCACTATTGAAATATGGACAAAAAAATATGGCATTGTTAAAATTAGACAAGGCCAAAGTAGTTGTGCTTGATATGAACATTCAAAAGAAAAGAAAATAAATATTACGTATAAGGAAGTTTGGATGGATTTATCAACGGGTTTGCACAATGATAGTGTATCCTAGTTATGTTTATTTTGTTATAAATCTATTGGTTTGTAGAATCATTAAAATTCTTGGCTTGTGTGCATTTTGTATGTTTGTTCTTTGAGTTCACTTTATCTTGTCACATGAGGCTATATTTAAGTTTGATAAAGTTTTGCAATCAAATAAGAACTCCGTGAACATGTTTAAGTGATTGGGTCTTAATTATTATGTATATGTGTGTGTACGTCATTAGTATATTTTATGTGTATATATACAATATTCCTTTTGTTTTTGAGTCTTTGCCTTGCCATCTAGTCCATGTATAATTTATGTTGAAATGGATATTCTTCTTATTGTGATTGATACCTCTTGCTTATATTCGATTATTCTATTTGGTATCATTTTTCTATCGTATCATAGTTGGTATTTATTAATCTTTGTGTTGGATTAGTTGCTTCTCATGCCATGTGCTTTATTATACTAGTAACCTTATTCACCATTGCATGATATATTTATTTTTCCGTTAATCATATCCCTTATTTCATTTAGGGGGAGAATTTGATTTAATTGAACAGAAATAGGTTATTTAATGCATTTTAATCTTTGTCTATTCCTGAAAAAAAACGGTAGAAATGATATCTAAACCTTTTAATTTGGGAGATCTAACTTAGGGAGAGACATCGCTTTTTTAAGTAGGTCATGTTAGACAAAGGGGGAGTATTTAATTATATTATTTATCTTGCTTTATTCCCTATGCGTTTGATGGTGTGTTTAAGTGTGAGGGTTTTCATCTTTAGTGGTAAACCTTTTAAAGAGGCAAAGTATTTCATCCCGTGTGTCTAGTCAAGCGTATGTATTTTTTAATTTGGGAGGGTTTGTTTTAGAAGAGCTTGACGGTCCATAGGATTTTTATTTTGGGTTTCGTCCCAGAATAGCCAAAGGAGGAGATTTGTAAGGATAAATTTCCAATTGAGTCTATTTGTAGTGTTGGCTTAATTCCAGACAAACCTAATTAAGTCATAGGATAGTAGTTTATCATATCCTTTCAAGCCTATGATGTTTGAGTTGAAGACTTAGCGGCCAAGAGTTTGAAGATTACATCATTGTCAGTTTATGTGATAAGTTTTTACGTCATCAACATTTCACTATTTCCAAGGTCTCTAAAGGCATGAATGCATTTAATATATAGAGAGTCTTGGATGTTTTTTGTGGGTCTCTTTTTATAAAACTTTTGTCATAACTACTTTATATTTTCTCAGAAAATCATTTTCAATCTTTATACAAAAGTTTTTGGGCTTCAATAGCAGTTTTGAATTTTCTAAAAAGTCGTTTGAACGAAATTAGGATCTTGTTCGGACGATATGCCCAGGTCGTTCGAATGAACCACAGACGAGATATTGAACACACTTCATATCTATTCTCTGAAATGTCGCTAGAAATGTCGTTAAAATGACATCGTTTGAACGAGTTTATCTAAAGAGATTTGTGTTTATTTCTCTTCTGAAATCTCGTTCAAACCAAGTCGTTCGAATGGCAATCAAAATTCGTTCGAACAACTTGGTGATTTTTGCACGGTTTTGTCAGTTTTTAATTTTAACCGCCCATTTCCCCACTAACTTTTTACCTGATTTAATATGTGCAGGAAAAACATTTTTAGAGAGACTTTTTCATACTTTTCAAGTGCTTTAGAGAGCAAAACATCTTCACCAAAAAGTTCCATTTTGTGTTCTTGATTTCTCTAGTTTAATTCCCATCTAAACATAAAGTTTACAAACATAGTTTTATATGTTTTGAGGTCATCAAGTTGGCACCGGGTTTTATTCTCATCCCAAAAGAGAAGGTTTCCTACGAAGGAGTTCGTGTTCGTTGTGATTCAGGGTGTGCATACGGAGGAGAGGCTTTCCTATGTTTGATAGTAGCTGATACCCATCGATGAATTTCAAGACTGCTGTGGATTTCGGAGTTGTAAACTAGGTGGATGTGGAAACAAGAAGAAGCGTCAAGACTTGAGAGGGAGTCGAGTCATGGAAGTAAGTCTTTTGTCTTGTTTATGTAAAATCATACCTAGTGGATTTATTGACTGAGCCATCCGAGGTTTTCCCCATTGTGGGTTTTCCTCGTACATTACGGAGTTGTTCGTTTATTTTTATTTTTCTCTTGCAAAATCACTCAAATGTATGTGTAGGTTTAAAAAGATAAAAATTAGTTTAATCACAACAATGGTATAATTTTAGTGCTAATTATGTTTGGGTAATTTTAGTTTAATTCAAGTCAAGAAATATAATTTGCAAATATTCATTCTTTGTTTGTTTGGCATATCTAGAACTTGAATTTGGTTTATTTAGTCTTTGTTTGAAAGAAAATTAAATACTTGTTTAGTTAATTTTAATTTTAATTTTAATTTTAATTTTAATTTTAATTTTAATTTTAATTTTAATTTTAATTTTAATTTTAATTTTGTGGAAATTAAAATTTGGAAATTTAATTGTTTAATTTGAAGGAAATTTTAAGTTTGGTATATTGTGTGAACCATCTCACATTTGGAATTTTAACATTGGGGTATCAAAGCATATAATTTAATAAACCACATTCTCAATATGTTTCCCATTTGCTCATTTATTTATATTCTATGTTTTTTTATGTCACGAGTGTGTATAAATGTGAAATTTACACTGTCCATCATGTACCAACAAAGTTTGAGTCATTGAAGTCGTAAAATGTACAAATTTCCGTGCAAAGCCAAACTTTCATACAATGAATCCTGTACAAATTTATTTCCTACGAGAATTCTCATAAAAAGAGAATTTATCGTGAGGACATTAATTTTAAAACAGAAAGTCTCGTACTTGACATTAATTTTAAAACAGAAAGTCTCGTACTAAGTTCACTTCTTGTGAGATTGGCCTAATGCAAAACATTTTCTTATGACTTCATTCAAAAAAATCATACGAGGAACCACGTACAAAGCTTGTCATTTAAATGAGAGTTTAATTTTTGGAAAACATGATTCTCAGCCCTATTTTTTGTAGTAGCATATAAGGTCAAAAATCATATTTCAAAGCAAAAACCCCATTTCTATAAAAACTTTGCCTAGGTTATGAGATTTTTCATATGAGTTGAGGGATCTTGTAAATTTCTTAACTTCATGACAAATTTTCTATGCAAATCCCTTCATGACAATTTTTCATATGAGATGAGTTCCTTGTAGTTTGGTTGTGTTCTCACTGAGATCATTGAATACCGATACCCGATGGTTGTGCACAAAGGCGGATACAAGGGGCGGCCTTCGACCTCCAAAAGTTTTAAGAATTCTAAATTTTAACCTTATAGTTTTCAAATTTTATGAAAAAAATTATAAGTGTTATGTTTTGGTCCCTATAAAAATAGATATATATTATTTACCCCCCAACCCAACCCACTCACATTTCTAGATCTGCCATTAGTTGTGCAAGATACTACAATGGAGAGCAACTAGTGACTAATATGAGTAGATGTGACACTTCAAAGCATTATAAAGGATTCACTGTTGAGATTGAATCTTATGTAAGTCGTGTTTCAAATTATGTAAAATCCTATAAACATTTCATCAGTACTATTGAATTTGAGCATGGGGGAGGGGGAGATAGTGATATTTTTCTCACAGATTTCTGCTTTAAAACTTTCCCTGTTTATGTGTGCAAGCCTTTTATACTTCCGTCATAGTTAATTTGTATTCACATTTGAAATTGAACAAAAATAATTTTATCGAGATAAATTAAAATTTGATATCAATTGAACCAATTTGTATCATAAATAATTAATCTTCAAAGGGAATGAAACGACGATTTATTTTTAAAACGTTGTTGATACACGTAAGTTTGGTCTCGTCCAAGAAGTGCCTACTACTGAAATGTCTCCCCACGTAGGCGTCATAGGAGTCATCATCTCTCAAGAGTTCTCGCGCAGAGTCTCATCCTTCGAGATAACCCCTATAACAAGACTACTCAAGGGAGGCTACTCAATGTCGGCTTACAGCCTGCTTATAATATCAGCCTCACCAGCAATTTACCTACAATGTCGGGCTCAAAGAGTATCAAGAGGCCGACCCATTAGCATTGTCCATATTATTTAGACGGCCAGTCAGTATCAGCTCGGCTCGGCTTTGTTAGAACAGAGCTCTAGTAGTCTTGGCCAGTCGAGACACTCTGCCTCAGACATCACGTACACACATGGAAGTCATGACAAGGGTATTATTGACATAACCAATCAAAACCATTATAGAGAATCAATCAACATGTGGGGAGAATATTTTACGTCATGACTTATACACCCTTCTCTACAGGTGTCACATGCTCATTAACTAATCTAGCATCCATACATGGAGTAAAATTCTCAGGGATGAGATTGCATACCCCCAGACCTATAAAAGATATCTTGTGTCTCCTTCCCAAATGATCGATCATCAACATAACTGATAAGAACCCAAAAGTGTCTATTTTATACCCCGAATATATGCATTTTAGTCACTCGTTTTTAATAAAAATGACTTTATGTTCGTATTTATTTATTTCTCAGGTCAATACGCAGTTGCGGTACAAATAATGCTAAATCAGTACAATTGCAACTCAATAGCGGTAAAAAACGTGCATCGAAGAAATCCAAAGAGACCGTAAAGTGAGAAGTCCATTCTGAGCTTGCCTCGATGTGTTTCGTTGTCCCGAACCAATCCCGTAACCCTAACCTGAGCCTACACCGAGCCCTGACCATTCTCCAAGCCCGGTGTGTGTTTCGTTTGTACCTTTATTATTTTTCTAGATTTTTATTTTGAGTCGTTTTATTTTTAGAATTTATTTAGAATTTCTATGATTTATTTTCTATTTTTTTATTTCTTTATTTTGATTTTTATTTTTATTAATTTTTAGTTTTTTTTAATCTTTATTTTATTTTATTAGGATTAATTTTTAGGAATTTATTTATTTATTTTTTTAGTTATTAGATTTCATTTTGTATATTTTTTTTATTTTTTTATTTTAGTTTTATTTTATTCGGATTATATTTTTTTTAGTTTTAATAGAGTTTTATTTTATTTCTTTTTATTTTCAAATTTTCTTTATTTAGTTTGTAAAATTAGTTTTTAGTTTTTATTAGACTTTAATTTTGAGAACGTATGTGCTTTCGTTCAAATGAGCAAATTATATATTAAACGCCTTTTAACCCAAACAAACCCTAAACATGCAACAATATGTGATTGAATAAGATATTGAACAAAGCAAGAACATTCAAACATATGCTTGTGAGGAAAAATCCCCCAAAGGGGCAAAACCATTTATTTTCATTATAATATTGTAACTATACAATTTCGCATTACAATGAAAATACAAGTGACTAAGAATTACCCTCGGGTGTCGGATTCTGTAGTCGACGGCTGGAACTATCCCGTTCCAGGAGGGCTGCAATGAAGAAGAAGAACGGTCTTCTCCACAAGGGTATGAACAGCAAAAATGCATTCCTGGGTTGCAAAGAGATTCACAAGTGTTTGGAAATTTGTGTGAATAAAAAAACCTAGAGTCTAGGGCTCAATAGGTGAAGACTTAGAGTTTTTGTGCTCTGAAAATCGTGTATGTAAGTCTTGTGAAACCACTTCCCGTAGTGGGTTTATAAAGGAATAACAAAGCCTAAAAAATCTCTGCACGATCTGTTTGAGATTATCCTAGGCGGACCGGTCCGGGTCTGAGGCGGATCGGTCCGGTTGACCGGATCGGTTCTTTTATTTTAGGCTTCATCGGTTCGCTTGCGGTCCGGGGTATACTGGCCTTCAGTCGGATCGGTCCGGGTCTGAGGCGGACCGGTCCGGTTAACCGGATCGGTTCTTTTATTTTAGGCGGACCGGCCCGGTCTGTCAGACTTTGATTCCTCTTATTCTTTTGATATTCGGATCCGTTGATGACTGTATGAATCATAAATTTCTTCAACGGTGTAACGGAGTGCGACATAATAAATTGCTAATGGACAAAAATGTCCTTACAAATCTCCCCCTATGTCTATTCCGGTACATACATAAAAACAAACATCCGAAATATCAAACAACTAAAGATGCCTATACAAATCTACCCTTCCATGAACCCAAAACTGGAAAGATACAATTGAATAAGACTACAGCGTTTGCTCTTCAACTCTTCAGGAATCTCAACACTTTTCTCATCAGGGTGTGTAATCCAATGATAATCCATGTAGTACCTACACACATGAGAAAAAGCAAAATACCAAGTGACATATCGAGTTTGAAGTGAGATAAACATATATACCAATTTATGGGCAAACTCAAACTTTCAAAACTCCCCCATATTAAGATAATTCATTCTCCCCCTTTTTATGATGTCCCCAAATAGACAAATGAGAGAAATAAATCAAATAAGCAAGTGCGGGGTGTCACAAGTATAAAATCACACCATGAATGAACACAAAGCAACCAAGACGATGATAGCATAAATGAAGTGGTGTGATCAAATTCGATAGGAAAATCAATGCATACAAACATGACATATGTGCATGATGAATATAGAATACTCCTAGCGAATGAACTCAAATGCGTCCTTTGGTGTAAAAGAATGACAATATAAGATATTGACTCAATCAAATCAACAAATCAATGCTCAAAGTGATTTTCACACCAATAACGTCCAAAACGATTTTATGCTTTTTCAGGACTTTCAAGGAAGTGCAAACCCGTTTAAAGATTCTGTAACCAAACTCCCTCAGATATAATTTTGAATAGAGGCATTCTAAATTCTCAAACTTTGGAGAATTGATGGTGAAACCTAAGTGGCCCATACTTGGCATGAATTGCTTTTTATTGCATTTAAATTTTTTCGGGATCTTTTAACCTCTTTGGACCTCGGATATTAAAACTCCTCCATTTTTAGGTCCTTTTTAACGGTGGCTTTTGCGCAAAGGATAGATGATTACCTTTCGCAGCCCCTCCCCGTTATACAATCACACAGTCTCACCAAAACGGTTTTTACATGCATTCCAATCTTGTCAAGTTTTATCGCATATTATACATTGTATAGACAGGATTGAGATGGAAACACACAAGCCAATATGTGATAGATAAGTGCAATAATCAAATATACCCGTGCATGTGTGCAATAAAGGATATAGGAGTCAAACATGTAGGAAGATATCACTAATTACATCTCAAAGACTCCAATCAATGTAAAGCACATGGATAAAATGATGTAGCCTCTCAAATCTCTATCAAACAGTCACATGGATATATGGAATGAAGTTGTGACTTGGCTATCTTAAATGCTCATCCATAAAAGGTGCTAAAAAATACAAAAAACTTTTTGGTCTTTTTCAAAAAATTTATCAAAATAAAATCTTTTTGTGCTTTTCTTAAAAATTAAAAGAAAATCTTTTTGTATTTTTCAAAAGAAATATAAAAAGCAAAAAGAATGAATAAAAGCTGTACAACTAAGTAATAGTACATATAAAACAGACTAGCAATAGGAAGCATATGATATGAGCATGAAGAAGCATCCTATTCTAGACATAGACCAACCCCTCAGTCAACTGTGCAAATCCCCAAAGACTTCCTAAGACTCTCAAATCTAAGGGCATCTAAAGGTTTCGTGAAAATGTCGGCTAACTGATGGTCGGTAGGAACAAAACTCAGGGATACAGTGTTCTCCTCAACTAACTGACGAATAAAGTGCTCACGTATCCTGATGTGCTTTGTGCGCGAATGCTGGATGGGATTGCGGGATATGTGAATCGCGCTCGTGTTATCACAAGAAATGATCATGGTGTCTTGTGAAATCCCATAATCCTCCAACATTTGCTTCATCCACAAGAGTTGTGTGCAACAACTCCCGGCTGCTATGTACTCAGCCTCTGCAGTGGACAAAGAGATGGAATTTTGTTTCTTGTTTAGCCAGGAGACAAGAGAAAAACCAAAATAGAAACACCCACCAGAAGTGTTCCTACAACCATCTATATCCCCGGCCCAATCGGCATCCGAATAGGCGGACAAACGGTCATCGGTATCAAAGGAATACCAAATACCGTATGAGAGAGTCCCACTCATGTATTTAATAATACGTTTTAGAGCAAGTATGTGTGACTCTTTAGGGGATGCCTGATATCGCGCACAGACTCCAACACTAAAGGCGATATCGGGACGACTGGCAGTCAAGTAGAGAAGACTACCTATCATACTCCGATATAAGGTTTGCTCTACTTCCTTGCCTGAAGTGTCCTTACTAAGCTTGGTAGTGGTACTCATAGGTGTACGTGCATTCTTAGTGGAGTCTAAACCAAATTTCTTCACTAAGTCTCTAGCATACTTGGATTGGGAGATGAACATCCCATCCTCTAGCTGACGAACCTGGAGACCAAGGAAGAATGTAAGCTCACCAACCATGCTCATCTCAAACTCACTTTTCATCTCCTCCTCAAAGTGGTGAGCATGTTGGGAGCATATGGATCCAAAGACTATGTCGTAGACATAGACCTGGGCAACCAAAATAGCACTGTCATCTCTCCTGACGAACAATGTCATATCTACTCCCCCTCTCTTGAAGCCACGAGCTAAGAGATAGGAAGTAAGCCTCTCGTACCAAGCACGGGGTGTTTGCTTCAAACCATACAAGGCTTTCCTCAGATAGTAGACGTGCTCCGGGTGCTGAGGGTCTTTAAACCCTTTTGGTTGTTCCACATAAACCTCCTCCTGTAGAATGCCATTCAGAAAGGCACTCTTGACATCCATCTGATATACCTTGAAGCACAGATGACATGCAATGGAAAGCAGAAGACGGACGGACTAAAGCCTCACAACAAGAGCAAATGTCTCTCCAAAGTCTACACCCTCTATATGTGTGTAGCCTTGAGCGACCAACCTAGCCTTATTTCTGATTATGGTACCATTTTCATCCATTTTATTCTTAAAAATCCACCGGGTACCTATCACATTAGTCTCACTAGGTCGGGGGACAAGATCCCATACATTATTCTTTTTAAACTGAAGCAACTCATCCTGCATAGCAGATATCCAGTGTTCATCCTTGAGTGCTTCTTTATGGTTCTTGGGCTCGACTTTGGACGTGTAGCAAAGATGGCTAACAACGTTCTCTAGCTGAGCACGAGTCTTGACCCCTAGAGTGGGATCGCCAACAATGGCAGAAGGGTCATGACTCTTGCGAACCCAAGCAGGTGTGTCCCCTAGCGCAGGAGTAGGGTCTACAGAGTGTGAGAGAGTAACAGGTAAATCACTGTCATAACAATTCTCATCCTCACACTGAAGGTTAGGATCAATAACTGTCGGAGGTTCATCATCTTGCATAGTGACGTTTATTGATTCCATAACCTTAGAGCTCTTCAGGTTAAAAACCTGGTACGCTCTACTATTCGATGAATAACCTAGAAATATTCCCTCATCGCTCCGGGAGTTGAACTTTCCTAATTGCTCTCTATCCTGTAGGATGTAGCATTTATTCCCAAAAACACGGAAATATGCCAGGTTGGGCTTCTTGCCAGTCCACAACTCATAAGGAGTCTGAAGTGTGTGTGGACGCAAATAAACCCTATTCACCGTGTGGCATGCAGTAGACACTGCCTCTGCCCAAAATCTCCTAGAAACTTTACGTCCTAGAAGCATAGATCTAGCCATCTCTTGGATCATTCTATTCTTTCTCTCAACAATCCCATTTTGCTGAGGAGTTCTCACAGCAGAGAACTCATGTTTGATCCCAAGGCTATCACAATACAAATCCACCTTTGCTTCCTTAAATTCAGTGCCGTTGTCACTACGTATTCTGTTAATAGTGACTCCGTGTTGATTTTGTAGGACACGGCACTTGGTCGTTAAAAACTCTACAGCATCGGATTTCTCTCTCAGAAAACCTACAATGGAATACCTGGAGAAATCATCTACCATCACGAGGATGTACCTCTTACCACCCAAACTCTCAGTACGAGTAGGACCCATAAGATCTATGTGAATCAACTCAAGAACACGAGAAGTGGTAATGGAATGCAACTTTCTATGGGGACTACGAATTTGTTTTCCCAACTGACAGGGTCCACAAACGGTCGAAGTTGACTTTCCAAGGGATGGTAAGCCACGTACTAGGTCCTTTTTAGCTAAACGATTGAGATCTCTAACGTTCACGTGACCTAGACGTTGGTGCCACAGATCCATAGGAGTGATTATGGCGCTGTTACAGACAAGTGAGGATGTGGGCTCAGTCCCATAGCAATTATCCTCGGTCCTCACCCCTTGCATCAAAAGTTTATCGGCTTGATTGTAGACTTTACACGTGTCCCGATAAAACTTTACTACAAAGTCAGTGTCGCACAGCTGGCTAATGCTGAGAAGGTTTGCTTTTAAACCTTTGACGTACAAAACATTTTCTATCTTAGGAAATCCAGGTAACTCGATAGTACCACGTCCTATAATGCTAGACTTGCTCCCATCTCCAAAGGTGACTCTGCCATCCTTATAGTCTTCAAGAGTCGTAAAAAATGAGTCATCACCCGTCATGTGTCTGGAGCACCCACTATCAAAATACCACTGTGAGGTATTATGTGCTTTGAGAGCAACATGAACAACAAAATCCTTTCTATCTTTATTGGGTACCCAAGTCGAGATGACCTTTTGTTTGCCTTTGTTGTTGTTAGTTTTAGCTGGAATGTGAGAAGCATTCACTAACGGCAAAGACATTTGTCGAAATTCTTCCATTAAACTATGGGTCGTGGCAGCTAAGAAATCAACTCGCTCTCTCAGACTAGAAAACTCATCAGTATGACGTGGTGGAGCAGTAGTACGTCGTGTCCGACCCATGCTATAGCAAGTTTCCCTAAGGTGGCCTTTTCTTTTGCAATAAGTACAAAAGAGCACAGTCAAAGGCGGACCTTGGTTTGCTTTTCTTGGTCGAACTCTCCTTCGAGGTTTTTGATGGTGGCCATAAGGAGTCGTAGTAAACTTAGGAACTGGTCCAGGTGCAATTTGGGACATGGAGGAACCATCATATCCAATTCCTTGCCGATCATAAAAACCTAAAGCGGGGTCGATGAGCATCTTTCCCATCTTCCCAGATCTGTCCTCGATTTGTACTTTGACTTCCCGTGCTTTCTCAAGATCATGAGTTAGCTGGGCAACCAGGGCTTCAAGTTTCTTCCGAGTCTCCACGGAGGAATGGAGCTGACTCGTAAGACTAGCCACTTGTTTAGTCAAGTCCCCTCTATCTTTCTCTAAAACACTCTCTCTCTCTCTAAACAAACTCTCTTTCTCAACACAGACAGATTCTCTCTCTCTCAGGGCAGTGCAGGTGGAAAACTCTTTTTCTCTCGCTTTCCTTAAATCTTCCTCTAAGCCGGTGATCTTAAGAACTAACGCTTTGTTACGATTTTTAGTTTTAAATGACTCAGAATATAACTCAGCGTAGGCGCGTTGAATATCACTCTCACTCTCACTTGTGTCATCCTCCCCCTCACTCACATCGATCTCACTGTCGAGGTGTCCCTGTGAAGCATCATCCTCATCGTCGTGAGAAGAACTAGGAGTGCTCACTTGACTAGCCATGAATGCGGTGAAGTTACACTCATGCGGTGACTCATCTCCTGAATCCACCGTCTCGATCTCACTGTCGTCGCTAAGAGTAGCATTAAGGACAGCTTTCCCTTTCTCTCTATTCAGATGAGTGGCACACTCAAAGGCTCTATGACCCCTACCATCGCATTCAATGCATCTCTCACTTTATTTCTTAGGAGGATTTTTGGAGTCTTTTTCATTTTTATTTTCAAACTTATTTTTCTCAAATTTCTTTTTATCTTTAAAATTGCCATTTTTCTTAAGTTTGAGAATCCTCTTGAAATTTTTTGCAAAAAGAGCCAAATCATCTAGGTCAAAATCACACTCAGAATCTGACGTGTCTGTCTCTCTCTTTCTAGATGACTCTACCCTCTTTCTAGCTGACCCCTCACTCCTTCTCTCTTGGGCATTAAGTACAATTCCCTTATCTTTAGATTTAGCAGATTTAGGGAACATATCAATTTCATAAGTTTGCAAATCTCCTACAAGTTCTTCCAATTTTAGCTTATTTAAATTACCCATAGAATTTAGCACAGTGACTTTAGGGATAAAACGCTTAGGTAAAGAACGAATAATCTTTTTAACAACTCTAGCATTAGGAATATGTTCACCAAGATTAAAACTGGTATTCACAATGTCAGAAAGTCTAGCATAAAATCCATCAAAGCATTTAGATTCATGCATGGTGATGGTTTCAAATTGAGTTGTCAAATTTTGCAACTTAGATTCTTTCACAGCATTAGTTCCTTCATGGGTGAGTTGTAAAACATCCCATGCCTCTTTTGACGTGGTGCACGTCATTATGCGTTTGAACTCATCGGGTGTGACAGACCCAGAAATAGCACTTAGACCCTTAGAATTAAAAGATGACCATTTAAATTCTTCATCAGTCCAAGAAGTGATAGGTTTTAAATCAGTCATGTTTTCAACAGTGACGGAGGGAGGTGTCCACCCTCTTTCAACTAAAATCCAAACCCTTTCATCTATGGCTTTTAAAGCCGACCTCATTCGGGCTTTCCAATAAGCATAATTTGTCCCGTCAAAAACAGGCATTTTATTATATAGCTTCTCCATTTGAACACGCACTTTTTCAAAAAATTAATTTTTTTAGAAAATTGATATCTTAGAAAAAAAATTGCGAAAAATAGGAATACGCGATAGATTAGCGTAACCTGCTCTGATACCAATTTGAGAACGTATGTGCTTGCGCTCAAATGAGCAAATTATATATTAAACGCCTTTTAAGCCAAACAAACCCTAAACATGCAACAATATGTGATTGAATAAGATATTGAACAAAGCAAGAACATTCAAACACATGCCTGTGAGGAAAAATCCCCCAAAGGGGCAAAACCATTTATTTTCATTATAATATTATAACTATACAATTTCGGATTATAATGAAAATACAAGTGACTAAGAATTACCCTCAGGTGTCAGATTCTGTAGTCGGCGGCTGGAACTATCCCGTTCCAGGAGGGCTACAATGAAGAAGAAGAACGGTTTTCTCCACAAGGGTATGAACAGCAAAAATGCGTTCCTGGGTTGCAAAGAGATTCACAAGTGTTTGGAAATTTGTTTGAATCAAAAAACCTAGAGTCTAGGGCTCAATAGGTGAAGACTTAGAGTTTTTGTGCTCTGAAAATCGTGTATGTAAGTCTTCTGAAACCACTTCCCGTAGTGGGTTTATAAAGGAATAACAAAGCCTAAAAAATCTCTGCACGATCAGTTTGAGATTATCCCAGGCAGACCGGTCCGGGTCTGAGGCGGATCGGTCCGGTTGACCGGATCGGTTATTTTAGGCTTCATCGGTTCGCTTGCGGTCCGGGGTATACTGGCCTTCAGTCGGATCGCTCCGGGTCTGAGGCGGACCGATCTGGTTAACCGGATCGGTTCTTTTATTTTAGGCGGACCGGTTCGATCTGTCAGACTTTGATTCCTCTTCTTCTTTTGATATTCGGATCCGTTGATGACTGTATGAATCATGAATTTCTTCAACGGTGTAACGGCTTGCGACATAATAAATTGCTAATGGACAAAAATGTCCTTACAAATTTTTTATTTTATTTAGTTTTAGTTTTATTTTTTAGGTAGTATTAATTTTTAAGGGTCACAAACCAACATACAAATTAAACACACGCAACTTAAACACACCCAAACACCCCTTACACTATTCATCATCTCCTACCTCCATCACACACCCTCACTTTCTCTCTCCTACCACAACCAAAAAATCTCATCTCTCCTACCTCATACCCTTTCTTACCTACCATTCTTCCAAACTCAACAGATGTAACCCACCATCCCAATCTATTCCCATAAACGAAATCTGAGACCATTCGGACCTGTCAACCTGACCTCCCCGGCGTCCAGATCCGATGTTAAACCACCTCCTACCACACTGGATCCTACCCGAGACCAGCCCACTACAAACCCATCTGAACTAGAGATCCAAACCCGACGTCCTGACCCCCTTTAACCCGGCACCCCCTTTCAACTTCGGCCAGACCCTGCTCCGCTACCGGCGCAGCAGCCCCCTTCACCTCCGGTGGCGCGCCAACCTCAAACCCGAAACCCAAACCCTGCCAAACCCGATTCCGCCCCTATAAAACCAATACCCAAACCCGTGTTCGACCTCTCTTCAATCCGCTGTCAATCCACAAACCAAAACTCAGCCTTATCCCAAATCTTTACCCATTTAAACCCACCAAGCCAAAGACCTTTAAAATCGGAACCAACAATTATCTCCAAGAAAATCCCACAAAAATCTCTTCCAAGAAAACCAAAAATCGTGGCTTATAAAACAAGAGAAGGGAAGGCTCATAAAAGGAGACTCTCAGATACAGAAAGGAAGAGAGACGTAGAGAGAGAGAAACATAGTGTATATTATGTACAACTTAAGGGCATAAAAAATTTCCAAAAAAGAACAAAAAAATTAGTTTAGCTTTAGAATAATTTTTAGGTTTAGTTTTTAGTCTTCTTTTTGTAATCAAGTGCTGAAAATTGTGAAGAAGTTGGAAGCATGTCAAGGCGCATTTCAAGACAAATTTGTGGAAAAACTTGCGTATTGTATTTCTACATTCTCTTTTCAATTTATTTCCTTCTTGACATATTATCTATTGTTGTTTATGCACACATGAGAATGTTTGGCTAAACACCCCATTCAAGGGGTGGGATGCACTGCGAATGATGTTAATTTAATTAATTGGCTTCATTAATTTTATATTTCTAGTTAAATTAATTTTTAACTGTCACTAATTAATTTATGTAACGAGAGTTAGAAAATGAATTGAAAAAATTAATGTTTGAATTTAGGAATCGAACTAGAGATAGGTTTTTTTGATATTTGAATATTAATTCGGTATTGTAATTTGAGGATTGATATTGTTTTCTTTAAATTGATCCTAGAGGGTAATTTTCTAAAAATAGTATAAGTCCTAATTTTTCATCGTGTGACATTTTTAAATTAATTTTCTAAAAAAGATTTTATTAAATTTATAATTTTAACGAGAGTTAGATTATCGATTTAATATTATCTCAAAATACTTCAAATTAATAAATTGAGAAATTAAAATAATTGAAAATGCAGTGTAATCCCATCTCTTGACCTTCTCACATTATTTGACACTCAGTTGCACATTCTTTTTCATTATATAGTCAATTTTATAATTTTTAGCATTGTTAGTTAATTTTTCCCTTGAAATTGTTTTAAAAAAAATAATAATAAAAAAAGATTTTCAAAAAAAAAAAATTGAATTGCAAGTTTTCACATTAATTGTTTCACCTTGGAAGTTGGATTGATACATGTACTTACCGCAATACGAGTTATTTTTAGACAAGTTTTGTAGGTACTCAAGGGAATTTTGAGAGTGGCTTTTGAAGACAACGATATACCCGAAAAGCTTCTTATTAATAACCCTGTTGTTACACTAAATTTGAATAGAGAGAGAGAAATAAGGAGAGCTTGCATTGACCTTTAATGGCTTTTTATCCATCTTTATAGTAAAAGCACTGCCCAACTTTCTACAATGGATGTAGGATAAGGCCGAACCATATAAATACTTGTGTTCCTCCATTCTCTCTCATCTCTTATACTATTTTTACTTATGTTACTATATCCTCATTGTTAAGTAAGCTCCAAAACATGTTGAATCCTCAAGGATGAGTTCCAGCATCATTTTGGCATCGTTTGTGGGAAAACACTAAGTTTCTTCCTCACCTTAGCTTGACCTCTCATTTTCTTCTTTGGTGGTCATCTAACCCCACCAATGGTAGGACTAAATCACCATTGAAAGATCTTGAGTTGGGTAGTTCTTAAACTTCACCAGTTCATCATGTTTTTGGGTTTTCTTACCCTCTTCTTCTCCTTGTGCTATTTGATTGGGTTATATTGATTATACATGTTAAGATTGCGTACACTCTTTTGAGTTACCTCACCCCTCTCCTATAGTGCTCGCCTAACGTGGTACTTAATCCATCTAGCTATACTACCCAAGATAACTAGACTAGAATACTCCACTGGACTTATCTACTCTCTAAGTCTCCATATCATACACGAAGTATTTTAATAGTCCATATCTCATATGTTATACACATAGATAACTTATTCGTCTCTTGTTATCTTTGTTCTTTGTATAATTAAGTCTCACTACTTAATTATTACTAAAATATTATCAGTGCATCTTATTATCTACTATCTCATGTCAGTATATTATACATACAGTATACATTTATCACACGACATATACTAAATATTAGTTATCACTAATATGTCCGTATAACACACATAAAGGACTCTTGGTTCGGAATGACTCATCGACCCCAAGTAAGAGTTGGTTCGGAATAATACATCGACCCCAACTATTTATATATATACACATATTCTGGCTCAGGACTCTTTCATCACGACACCAGTTTTTAGGTTTGGTTCGACATTTTTCATGGACCCCAAACATATAATAACTCTATGTTAGTTCGGAATATCTCATCAACCCTAACATAATCAATTTAGGTATAATTCTCTTAACCTAAAAGTTCATACAATTTAGTAGGTACACACCCGACCTATAAATCATGTTCGTGCGTAATATTTTATTCTCTTATATTCGCCGTATTTGTTAATTTACGATTTATTTCACTATCGCACTTAATTGAGTATATGCACTACTCTAAGGGCCCCAGTTACCCCTCTAATTAATTCAGTAGTTAATTCATCTCTACCCTACTGATAATTATTTTGAATTCATGTTAACTCCCTTCGTAACTTAAATTCACCATTTTCGATACTCGACCCGTTCGTTCTATGCTTATCTATTCATTTTATAAGTCTTTCTCTCAATGACTACGATGGGTCTTAACTCTCTACCTACTGGTCTTTATCAAGTCCTAGGATAGGTATAAAATCACTCTAAACTTCCCAATAAGTGATGGCCATCGAAGATAATTCACTCAATAAGATTTTTCGGAATTTTTCAGGAAACAGCAGAGGTCGATCGATCGATCGACTGATGAACATCGATTGATCGATCTTCATAGTCGATCGATCGACTGTTCTGGGCAGTTTCTTCCTATTACGTTTTTCTTATGTTTTAACCACTCAAAACTCCATTAAACCTTCTGGAACTCTCTACCAACATCACCAATTAGTTTTTATATGAATAGAGACTATTCTTAACGTTAATATATCATCAAATCGCCACGAAAATCATCCAAGAACCATAATTATTCTTAACTTCTCAAAACCCTAGATATATGGTTTCTTTATCTTAAATCATCATATACCCATATTTATATTTCGTAATAGAAATCAGATTTCTTCTGTAATTCAATCCTCTATAGATATAAATCTAACTACATGCAAGTCCTATCCCAAACATGTATCAAATCTTTCTTCAAGAATTATTCACAAAACCATTTATTCTACACATTTTATACATGGATATTATAACTCATATTTAGATTTTGTAAATAACCACTTGCCTTATTGTTCAGTAGAGTCTGATTTCGTGATTGTTGTTCGTGATTGATGGTCTTTCTCCTTCAATCCTTCTTCCCAACAAGTTGGTGGTGAAAGTCTCCTTTGAATCCTTCCCCCTTCTTTCTTTTGCCTCAGGAATTGTTTCTCTCTTCTCTCTAATGGCCATGGTGTGTTTTTTCTTCTCTCTAATCCTAGCCTCCAACTCTTATAATCTGACTTAGGGTTCTAAAATTCGTAAGTCTCCTCACCCTTAAATGTCAAGAGACCAAAATTCTTAGGATAGGACTTACAGGATAGTACCAAAATGCTATGGTGTGTGATGAGGGAGAAATATTTATAGAGGTATGAAACTTTTGACACCTCATATTGGTTGGGGACCACCCCAACTCCAACCTACGAAGGGAAGAGAATACATCACACTCCTCCGAGACCTCAGAAAATTTCTTCATTCGACAGTCTAACTAGGGACTTGACCTTCAATCATCTCTGCCCAAGGGTTGATGGTAGTCGAGACCAATATTCCCAAAGACATGGTGGCACACGTGTCGTTGCTTGTCTCGATAATGACCGACCGAGAGGAGATTAAAAGAGTAGGTAATACAGAGAAGTCAACAACAAATAAAGAAATATAGGAAGGGAGACAAACATCGATATAGTTGATGAAGAGGAAGGAGCAAACGATAATCTAGTCCAAGAGGAAAAATTTTAGAATAACCCAATTCAAAGGTTAGAGGAGAAGATCAGTTGTCTCATCAAAAGTTGAGATCCCAACCATACGAGATTGATGCGACTTTGAAATTATTTTTGGTGCGTGCTTTTATCGACTCAAGTGTAATCCGATCACTTAAGTATAAATTTGATAAATGGGTATCAAACACAGCGAATAGGATGAAGAATCATGACGACGGATAAGAAAGACGCTTAACCCTAGAATGACTCAGAAAAGAAAGGAAAAGGTGATGAGATTGTAACTATACCTATGAACTAATGCAATTTGAATTAAATTAATAACTAACTAAGCATGCAAGAAGAACTAAATTAAACCTTAACTATATAAGAGAAAATGGAGTTAGGGTACACTCCCGTGAACCGTCAGTGTTTACAAAAAACATAAAAGCTTCAAAAAGATAATTATTCATTCAAAGAGACATCAAATACTCTCTAAGCATTCAACATATAAGGACTAAATGACTCACAATATCAAATCAAAAATTGTATTTAACGAGGATGAGAATTTATCAAAATGCAAATTGAACCCTTAAACATTCTGGTTACCTAGGGCAAAACGGAATTAAAATGCCCATAATTTTTATCTTGATAAAGATCAAACTCTTGAATGAAGGATTAATTTATATTCACTTTCGAATCCATATGTGTTACCTAGGTTGGGTTCATCTACCTCAACCCGTTAAAAACTTAGTTGTACATGGTGTAAATACGACAAAACATGAGATCTGCATTGCATGAAATCATTCCTACGTTAAAAGTGTGATCAAACATGTAGAGGAGATTTATAACTATGAAATAATTAATCACAAACCAAAAATTTAAGAGAAAGTGAAAGAAATTAAGGCACTATACTTATATTGAAGGAAAACCCCTTAGATTGAATGTAAATGTTGAACAATTGATGAAGATGGTGAATCATAGGGTTCTTGCCTTAAAGAATCTCTCACAACCATAAAAATACTTTTTTTAATGTCTGGATACACCATAAGATATAACCCTCACGTTTTATTAAGCTTTTGAACTATGAACAACTCTAATTTTGAGAAATAAAAAATACAAATTTTTCTATGCCGAATCGGTCCGATTTTTTCTACTTTGTTAGGAAAATTGGTTCGCTAATTCTAGTTAAGGGGACTGGTACTGGGGCTTTTCCATAGGTTCGATTTGGCTTTTCCAGTTTGACAGACCGATTCCCTTGTTTATTCATCAGTTATATTCTCTGGAATTTTTTTTCTTCATTTCGCTTTCTTGATCTCTTCTCAACTTTGAAGCTTCATAAATTTTCAACCGGGACTCATATTTGGATGTCATTTCTTCCTACGTGCCCGTGGACTCGAGGTCTTCAACTTTCCTTCAAGTTCCGTGTTCAAATTCCACGTATAAAATTATTATTTTTCCCTTGATTTTTCTTCTTCTCTTTCTTTCTTGATTTTGAGTTTTCTCTTTTCTTCACTTGTATAAAATACCAACAAAATGTAAGATAAATACTCAAAACTCGATGCACTAGATAGAAGATGTCATTAGAAAGTGTATGATACAAATCAACTCAATTTAAATCGCGCGAAGTGATAAAAGCCTCTAAATTATGGGGATAAATAGGAAGATTTACGCCTAATCAAACCCCCTAACTTAGAACTTTAATCGTCCCGCGCAATGTAAAAGAATCAAAGAAAGGTCCAAAACACATAGCAAACACTTTATTAGTATAGAATACCTCTTTTGCGGGAAAACGATTGCATTTAGCATTTGCAGCAAGCCTTTAAACCCTTAGGTTAGCCTAGTAGGACGAGTTGCATATCGTGAGGGTTTACAGTGAATATACCCAAAAAATTAAATTTTTAACTCAAAGAAAATTTAAAATAATTAAAAATTATGCAATTTAAATTCCCAAAAAATAGTCAACACAAATAAGTCTCAATTCGTCGTGTGTGTGTGTGTGTGCAAAGCCAAAAATTAAACCACTAACTTCCACCGATTGATCATTATGTTACTTTTGTGAAAATTCATTTTAATTCAATTTCTCACAGGATACTCTCACAAACGAATCACTCGGAATGTGGCTAGTTTCTCTCGGTGTACGTGATTCATAAGAGTAAATATAATGGATAAAATTTCACACACACGAATTTGAAAGACATAATTTTTATGGTGAAAAGATCTCTTCATCGAGTTATGTTCAATGGAAAATGAGAAACATCATCTCGTATTCACACCAATTAATCTCCCATCTTATCTTTTCGTGTCTTAGCTCTCCACGCGGTAATCAATTTTACAATTCGGACTCGGTTAGGACTTTTCAGGTTGTAATGTGCGTTGGGTAAAATGGGAACGGTAGGAAAATTCAGAATTGGAAAATTTTGCTTATGATGTCCTTGGCACTTTTTCGGGCTTTTGCTCATTTTTCTCTTTTTTCCAATTTTTTTTTCTTTTTTTCACATTTTCCTTTTCTTGCTATTTTTGTTAAGCATTTTTCTTATATTTTTTCTTGCCCCCTTTTTGTTCACCTTACGGACATAATTGATGAATGTTCAATTTTCACAATTTCAGGCCAATTGGTTTTTCGAGTAACAAACGAAAAGGAAATTTTTTATTAGGATCAATTGGGCTAGCAAAAGGATAAAAAAAAATTCACAACTTTTTTTCTAATATTTTTGGGTAACAAACGATGGCCTAACTTCATTATCCGAATCACTTACTATTTTACTATATGCGTCTCTAGAATATATTTAGTTTAGAGATATTTTGGCACGTGTTAAGGACAACATCTTTCTCGTTACCCATAACCGATAAAAATAAAGGTATTGAGCCTCAATGACTTATTTTAAATGTTGAATTGAACTTTAAGTTAACCATTAACTCGGATTGATTTAAAAACTCACAACGATTAATAGGCTCGAAATCTCACTGAGTTGATTAATCTCCATACCTATTCGTAAAGTCGCCAATTTTCGCTCAATTTCCATCTTTGGTCAAATTCGGCTTTGTGCATTTTGAATTTTTTTCAATTTAATACTTTAAACAAATTTTTAGTGATATTTTGAAAAAAATTAATTGCAAAATTTATTTATTTTTAAGAAAAATATTTTAGGCTTTTTCAAAATTTTCAATTTTGGGGGGGAGAATTTTAGAATTTTCTAATTTTTTTGGCATTTTAAAAATTTATGAAGTTTTTAAAAAGACGCACTTGTCACACACACACACACACACACCACAACTTAAACTTTTGCATTGTCCTCAATCAAAATGACTAAAATGTAAAGAAGAAAAAATAATACGTGCGATAAATAAAACAAGCAAATATTTAAAATGCAAAAATACACAATATTACTCCAATACACGACTCAAAAAAAAAAAAAAATCAACCCATAAGCGTCGGGGGTTCGACGACCTCTCTCTCCACTAAAAAATCATCTGACCCCCTGTACAGTGTCCGATGCTCTCCTCGTCTCCCTCATCCTCACATCGTAAACCAATAGTCAGAACAAGTTGGGACCATCCCCATAGATAAAGGGGACACCTTGAGGCTCGTGATGACTGAAGTGAGTGATATCCTCGTGGTACCCAATCGAATTGCAGCATAATTTACCTGACTTGGAGAGAACATCTCGGTCAAAATTGGAGGCTAAACCAAGAGATCTCTTAACTTCGAGAATGCATGTGTCGGGCTCTAAATCAGACGAGACTCGAGTCCTCTCCTCGACCTCATCCGAGGACTCAAGTGTCATGGGTGGATGGTCACGAAAAAGGACCCCGCCTATCCTATCTTTCCCTCCTCTCTCTTGATTACTTTCGAAGTCCTCTATCTCGCTCTCCACATCAGTCACTAAACACGTCTTCTTGACCTCTAGCTCAACTTCAGAATTATCTCTCTCACTTGATGTAACATGGCATACCCCTAACATATATCTCGTGTGATTCCTCTCATGCTCGTGTAGTGTCTCTTCCATAAGATTCCTCTCTCGCGATCCGCCCTCATCACTCTTGGGATGTTGAATATATTTGTTTCGAGAGTCATGTTCCTGAACGTGAGTTGGATTTTCCCATTGCATGTATTAATAAGTGCATTATCAGTAGATAAGAATGGGCGACCAAGGGTGATGGTAACATGATTACTCAGTAAACCTGAGGGATCCTCGTCCCAAATGACAAAATCCACTAGGAAGTAGAAAGTGTCAACTTGGGCAATCACGTCCTCAATGACCCTTCCGGGGTATCTTTACGGAATGATATAAAAGTTGGAGAGTCATCATTGTGGTCTTAAGGTCCCCCAAGTATAATTGCTCATAGATGGAATAGGGGAGAATTTTAACACTCGCCCCTACATCTATTAGTGCTCTCTCAATCCGATACTTCCCCATGATGCATGAAATGGTTGGTGCACCCGAATCTTCAAATTTTGGTGGAAGGTCGCTTAACAGTACCAAAATGACGTTTTATATTAAAAACACACTTTTCTTTACCTTTAGCTTACGTTTTAAAGTATGTAAGTCCGTGAGAAACTTAACGTAGGCGTGAATTTGCTTTATGGTCTCGAGAAAAGGTAAATTAATCTTTACTTGCTTAAGAACGTCTAAAACATCATCACGAGAGGTCTCCTTGGAGTGGGATACTAGCCGTTGAGGGTATGGAGCAACAATGGGAGGTTTCACAACCACCTCGGGCCTGCCGGTGTCAGCATTACCACTCTTTCTGAAGGGGAAATCTTTGACCTCTTTCTTATCATGCGAAATATCCTTGTCATTTTGCTCGTCATGTGGAAGAGGTGACAAGTTAACAACTTGTGACACCCCACCTAATTAACAATCGGGTGATCAGTCCTTAATTAATTAATTTAAGAATATCAAGTTGGTTCAGATAATGCATTGTGGGTACCCGAAATTTAGAACTATGGGCCTGGATAAGTAGCCCAATCCTGGCGGCCCAAAGTCCAGGCCCCTCATCTTTTATAATTGATCCGGTATCCCCTCACGATCCCATGAAGGGAAGTTAGGGGGGAAATGGAAAACGTGGAGGAACCCATCACCTCCACTCATTTACATGCACATGTATATATTAAAACCTAGGTCCGGGGAAAAAGGACAAGTTGTATTCTCTGTAATCACTCTCCGGAGTATATAGAAATAATATCGACTGCACCACCGTGGACGTAGGCACATCTTGGTTGAACCACGTACATCCTTTGTTGTGTGATTGGAATATTGTATTCCTTGTTCTCTTCTTGATAATCTTTCTCTCATATTTATTTGTGTTGCATAATAATTGCATCTACAATTGTCGCCGTCTGTGGGAAACGTTCATCTTTCCCTGAGAAGAGCCCACATCAAGAAAGGAGTTTAAGATGTCTGGTCACAGCAGCAATGCCCCCCAAGCAGGAGATATTCAAGAGCCACCTGCTCCTCGCAGGATTAGGTCTGAAGTCCGACGTTCAGATCAGAGAGCTCTCTTGGAAAGACCAGCCTCAGAAGAGAGTCAGGGACCAGCGAGGTCCATGCAGATATCCAGGTTGATTGATGCGTACGAGGTAAGGCTCCATGAACAGAGGGAGTCTTCTCGCATATATGAGGCTGAGAATGCGCGCTTGAAAAGAAGACTGGAAAGACTAGAAAGGGAGCTTCTCCCTGATAATCGGAAACGCCCATATCGCACTCCTAGCCCTTAGGCGAGCAAGTCTCGCAGCCGAGGAAGGAGCCCTAGGTGAGAATCTCAAAGGGACGAAGGAGGCGAGTCAGACGATGACCTCTGCGAACAGCTGCGAAGATCTCGCCGCCACCAGAGCCCTGCTCGCAGCGACGAGCACATACGAAACATGGTCCGCAGGGATATGGACCAGCATCCCGCTCACCACGAAACAAGATCAACTAGAGAGCTCACGAGGCGAGCTCTCAAAACCCAGATGAAGTCACCTTTCAGAAGAGAAATCGAAGAGGAGCAAGCTCCCAAGAAATTTTCCATTCCAAAGTTCAAGATTTACGACGGAAAGACTGATCCCATCGACCACGTCAGGTAATACCGATAGGCCATGACCCTCTAGAGTCACCGGGATGCCCTAATGTGCCGCATTTTCCCCTCGAGCCTTCATGATGTAGCACAGAAGTGGTTCGAAAGGCTCCCCCACCAGTCGATCAAGAATTTCAAATCCCTAGCCGAACTCTTCACGGCCCGATTCATTACCAGTAGCTCCCATCCCAAAAGGATGGATGTTCTATTGATAATGAAGAAAATGCCTCAAGAGACCCTCTGAGAATACGCGAAGAGGTGCTGGGAGTTATTCAATGAGATCGAGGACTGCGCGAAGGAGGTGGCAGTGGCCTCCTTCAAAATTGGGCTACCTAGTTCTTCCCTCCTCTACCAATCCCTGACGAAGAAGGAAGCTATGACTATTGATGACCTTATGGCCCGAATCGAGAAGTACGCAAAGGTGGAAGATATCACCCACTCGAATACAGGAGAAAATAATCGAGCTAAGCTCACTACCAAGGCAGGTGAGAAAACTGAGAACCAGAGGAAAGGAGGAAAGAACGGAGGCAAAAATGGCTCCAAGAATGGAGGGAACCAGGAAGCGTCGAAAGCATTCCAGGTGGTCAACACCGTCTTCAAAGAACCAATTTACAAGGTTCTCGGGAAGATCAAGGATGAGCCATTCATCAAGTGGCCCAGGAAGATAGGGGGAGATCCCTCGAAGAGAAACAATGCGTTGAGATGCGCTTTTCACAAGGAGGGAGGGCACAAGACCGAGCACTGCAAAGCTCTTAAGTCTCACCTCGAAGAATTGGCCCAGTCCGGGCATTTGAACGACTTTGTAGAGAAAAGGGCAGAGAAAGTGACTGCCAAAAGAGAGATGAGACCCGACAATGTGCTGGAGGATGATGCTGGACATGAGTTCGCCATAATTCACGGAGTATCTGACGTCAAGAAGATACAAGGGAACTCAGCTCGAATGGAGATGAAAAAACTTACAGCGGTAATGCAGGCTTTTCAAATCGATCCAGCAAAGTCACAGTCAGGAAAGCGTCGACGAGCGGAGGACGTCAACTATAACAAGCATATTGTTTTCACGAATGAAGATTTGATGGGAGTAAGGACCCCACATCATGATGCCCTGGTCATTACACTCAGGATAGCCGACTTTGACATCGACAAGCTGCTCGTTGATCAAGGAAGCTCATTCGAAGTAATGTACCTCGACCTGTTCAGGAGATTGAAGTTGAGCGTCGCTGACCTAAAGGAAGCTACTGTTCCTTTGGTCGGCTTCGCTGGGAAAATGACCATGCCCCTAGGCAAGATAATGCTGCCAGTTCATGCAGGGGACATCTCCAAGATGATCGAGTTTTTGGTGGTTGACATCGAATCGCTATACCAGGCCATCCTCGACAGAGGATGGCTTCATGCAATGAAGGCGGTCTCCTCGACCTACCACCAGAAGCTCAAGTACGCAATCGAGCGAGGAATAATGGAGATCCACGGTGACCAATCAATGGCAAGGAAGTGCTTTATAGTAGCCATCCGACCAAAGACAGAGAAGAAGGTCGATCAACCCAGCGAGAAAGTTGAAGAGGGAGTGATACCTTATAAGTAGCAACTAAAGTACGGAAGACCAGGAGTAGAGGAGACCAGGCTCCTCCCCTCTGAGCATGTCATCGAGGACCTGGTAGAAGTTATAGCCAAAGTTGGTGATAATAGCAGAGTCTTCTTGATTGGAGCATCCCTCACCGATCAAGAACAAAAGGAGTAGACGACCTTGCTGAGACATAACGTAGATGTTTTCGCATGGGAACCATACGAGATACCTGGCATTGATCCTGATATGGTATGTCATCAGCTGCACGTCAACCCCATATTCAAGCCAGTCACGCATAAGGCACGAAGAACTGCACTCGAGAAGGCTAAAGCGGTCGAAAAGGAGGTCGAAAAACTACTGGATGCAGGATCCATACGGGAAGTACAATTCCCCAAGTGGTTGTCCAACCCAGTAGTAGTTCCAAAGAATAATGGGAAGTGGATAGTTTGCATCGACTTCACTGACCTCAACAAAGCATGCCCTAAGGATAGCTTCCCCCTCCCAAAGATAGACCAACTAGTAGATGCCACTACAACTCACGAGCGAATGAGTTTCCTGGACGCATACTCAGGATATCACCAGATCCCCTTATATGCCCCAGACCAGGACAAAACGGCGTTCATCACGACGGTTGGGTTGTATTGCTACAAGGTCATGCCATTTGGGCTCAAGAATGCAGGGGCAACCTATCAGTGGTTGGTCACAAAAATGTTCAAGGATCAAATGGGAGACACAATGGAGGTCTACATCGATGACATGCTCGTTAAGAGCAAGAAGAAGGAAAATCACCTCTCAGACCTGTCAAAGACCTTCAAAATCCTCAGGAAGTACCGAACAAGTGTTCCTTCGGTGTCCAGTTAGGAAAATTTCTTGGATACTTGGTCAACAAGAGAGGCATAGAAGCAAATCCGGACCAGATCGATGCAATCAACAGGGTAAAACCCCCTCGAACAATCCGGGACGTGCAGAAGCTCACTGGAATGCTCGCTGCCTTAAATCGCTTCATTTCCAAATCCTCCGAGAAGTGCAAGCCTTTTTTCCACTTCTAAAAGGGAATAAACTAATAGAATGGAGCCCGGACTGCTCGCGAGATTTAGACGAGCTCAATTCTTACTTAAGCTCTCCACCACTGCTTGTCATACCACAGCAAATGGATTCTTTGTACCTATACCTCTCGGTATCCAGTCACACTTCCAGCTCTACGTTAATATGCGAGGTCGCAGGAATCCAACACCCCGTCTACTACGCGAGCAAGACCTTATTAGACGCCTAGCAAAGGTATCTACCATTAGATAAGCTCACCTTTGCACTAGTGATAGCCTCGAGGAAACTGAAGCATTATTTCGAAGCTCATACTGTCATCGTCCTTACATCGCACCCCCGTAAGGCAATCCTAAGGAAAGCGAATTTGTCGGGCAGATTGTCTAAGTGGTCAGTCGAGCTCGGCCGGTTCGACATCCAATTTCAACCAAGGACCGCTATCAAGGGTCAGATCCTCACTGATTTCATAGCCGAATTCACTGGCGAAGAACTCCCCGACCAACCTCAACCAACAAAGCAAAAAGAGAACCCAGCAACAATGGAAATCTGGAAACTATTCATTGATGGAGCCTCCAACTCAAAGTGGGCAGGCGTAGGCATCGTTCTCATCACCCTAGAAAACACCATCCTTGAGCAAGGAATCAGGCTTGGATTTGTAGCCTCCAACAACGAAGCAGAGTACGAAGCCCTAATAGCCGGTCTCCAAAAGGCGCAAACTCTGGGAGCAAAACATTTACAGGTGTTCGACGATTCTCAACTAGTCTCCAATCAGATAAGTGGATATTACAACGCGAAGGATGAAAGAATGACAGCCTACCTCGCCCTGGTGAGGAAACTAATGACGAGCTTTGAAGAGATCAATATCTAGCAGTTTCCCAGAGGGCAAAACAGTCATGCCGACGCCTTAGCAGCCCTAAGCTCGGCAGTTGATTCTAGTCTTAAAAGGGTTATTTCCATCGATTTCCTCATTTGTCCCAGTATTAACCACAACAGTAAGCTGCCAAATGTGGAATAAATACTCCAGGTGGGATCAGCCCCCAGCTGGATGGACCCCTTAAGAGACTATTTAAAGGAGGGCACGCTCCCCGAGGATAAGAAAATTGCCCACCAGATAAGAGTCAAAGCTGCTCGCTTTCACTTATCCACGGGAGGCGACTTGTATAAGAAGTCATTCTCCGGTCCCTACCTTAGATGTGTCCACCCAGGCGATGTCGAGCAAGTGCTGCACGAGCTTCATGAAGGAATCTGTGGAAGTCATATCGGAGGAAGGTCACTAGCCTTTCCAGCAATAAAGGAAGGCTATTGGTGGCCATATATGCAAAAGGACTCCGCAGTACATGTCCGTAAATGCCCGAAATGCCAACTTCACGCTCCAATGGTCCACCAACCATCCAGCGACCTAAAATCCCTGACCAGCCCGTGGCCCTTCGCCCAATGGGGGATGGACATCATGGGACCACTACCCACTGTTGCCGGCAATTGCAAATACTTGTTGGTTGCAACTGACTACTTCACCAAATGGATCGAGGCAGAACCATTGACAAACATCCGAGACGCTGACATGATAAGATTCATATGGAGGAATATAATCACTTGATTCAGAATCCCCAGAACCATCATCACTGATAATGGGACACAATTCGAGAGTGGCCCCTTTCAGGACTTCTATAACGAGCATGGGATCAGGCACAACTTTAGTTCGGTGGCCTACCCTCAGAGCAATGGGCAAGCAGAAGCTTCCAATAAAACTGTGATCGATGGATTGAAGAAGCGACTAGAGCGAGCCAAGGGCGCATGGTCAACCGAGCTACCCCATGTCCTATGGGCATACCGAACAACCCCTCGGTGAGCAACAGGAGAAACCCCATTTTCGCTAACATATGGCATGGAAGCATTCATTCCACTAGAAGCGGGCTTACCAACAATGAGATCCAACCTTGTCGACCAAGGCCAGAATGATGGGGCGTTGCTCGCTGAACTCGACCTCACCGACGAGCATAGAGAACTGACCCTGGTGAAGCTTGCGAGCTATCAGCAACAGCACGCAAGGCATTACCAGAAAAGGGTTAACCCGAGAAGATTCCAAGTTGGGGACTATGTTCTAAGGAAAGTCCTGGGCAACACAGTAAGGTCATCAAATGGCAAGCTAGGCCCAAACGGGGAAGGACCCTTTAAAGTAACTAGGGACGACCTGCAAGGTGCATATCATTTGGAAACAATAGAGGGCAGAGAGATACCACGAGCATGGAATGAAGCTAATCTCAAGAAATTCTATTTTTAAATTCTCATGGAATTCTATTGTTGAATCTTTTTCTTAGATTTGTTATGTGAAAGGAATAGTTCATTCCCCTTATTACTAAATGAATCAGTAAACAGCATTTTATCACACATCTTTTTCTAAATCACAGGCACAATGGTCGATATAGTAGGGGAATACCCCTCCTCAGGTCATCGTCATGAAACACGAGAGACCTCTTCGACTTGCCCTTGGCAATACATAAAGCCCTACAGAGGATTCTTAGGCAATGCGACCAGATTTTATACTGGCCATCAAACCTACTTTGGTTGAGCAAAATCCTGATCGGATGAAGACATCCAATACCAGCTGTGTCCTCGCCAATTTCCCTACTTAAGCCTAAGGGAGTGGACGACACAACCTAAAAGGTAAAATGGGGCATAATGGTATTTTGGTTTTATACTGGACTGGGGGGACACTTGCATGGCAAAATAAAAAGGATTATAAAGCAGCAAGAATATAAAAAGATTGGATGAACACGTTTAGTCGGCAAAAATCGCCCAAAACACAAACTTTTCATTAATCTCTTGTATTTACAACAGTGATAATACATGCTTAGTCGGCGAAGCTCGCCCAAAGCATTTACATTATCAAAAAAGACAAAAGAATTCTATTTACAACAACGATAATACACGTTTAGTCGGCGAAACTCGCCCAAAGCGTTTACATTATCAAAAGAAAAAACTTGCGAGAAAATTCAAGAATGTGGAAGCCTCCGAACAAGATAATCTGCCACTCTAGCTCTTCGTCCATCATCAGGAGCAGGGACCAGCTCTTCCACAACCTCATCTGCGTCCAAATCTAATAGTTGCCGGGGAATAGCATCAATGGGGATCCATCGATCATCCCTCCTGAATGGGTTGGGCATCAGAGTGGAGGAGGACATCTCGTGACGATACCATAACATCGAGTTCCTCGGGACCTGAAGCTCTTTCAAGGCACTCAACCACCCTCTGATGAAAGAAAGTTCCTCGAACTCGGATAGTCTTGTGGGAGCATCTAGTCAGCCTTGATCGTAACCGTCAGTCCACGCTTGTCGAGGACCCTTCTTGAATAAATGCCGCAATCGAGTAACGTCCCTTTGAAGCCTAGCAGCAGTTACATATGCTCAGAGGACATCATTACGGAGCTCTTCCATCTCCTTATCCCACTGTTCTTCTGCTTCCCTGTTCCTTCCCCTGGTGCTCCTACCAACTCGCGGGAGGGGAGGACGAGTGGAACCTCGCAGAATAGGAGGAGTATGTCCAGCTCGTGAAGACGAGGAGCCTTGCAGAATCGCTGAAACAGTTCTCGGTGCATGCTCTCTAAGTTGCAGGACTTCCCTCCTCAGGTTTTCATTCTCCTACTGCAGGAATTCCCCAACTTGATTTATCTCGGTGGCCTCTAGCAACCTTGCTCTAAGTACATTGACTTCCTCTTGTACAGAGGCACCAATGCCTTCCATCTCCTGGAGCCTGTCCTTCAGCTTAGCCACTAGCTCGGACTGATCCTTATATTTTTGGCTCCTTGACCTAAGAGACTTTAAAAGCCTAACAAAGGCCTGACGAACCTGAGGACTAGCATTGGGACCAAGAGTCCTGCCCAATTGAGATGTGGCAGGAATATAGTCTTCTACATCAGTCAACTACAAGACATAAAAGGGCAAGGGAAAGAGAAATCAATCAATGCATTGGAAAAAGAAGCCTTTTTATTTCATTAATAAAGGTCAAGTACATCGAGCAGAAAATTGAAAAATTACAAGCAGAAATACAAAAATAATCCTAAAAGAGGATTAACTACCAACCTCAGTCTGCCCAGAGGTGGATGGCTGCTTCCCCTTATCAGCAGCAGCAGAGGCATCCCCCTCTACAGGGATGCCCTCATTCGCCTGGGCAGGACCAGCATCGGCAGGAGTTGTCTGAGAAGTAAGATCAACACCCTCGATGGCTGGGGCAGGGGCTTCCTCGTCCACAGTTGGCCTTGGACCCGGGTCATGCTCGTCGAACAGAGGAGACTCAGCATCAACACCAGCAGCTAGGAGGGCCTTGTTCCAGCCCTTCTTGAAGTTTAAATGGCTGATATAGCCTATCTAAACTTCGACGTCTTCATAAACAGCAGTCCACCCGGAGTTGTATGAATCCTCCTTGATGGTGGCAACCTGGGACTCCTTCTCCTTTAACTGCTTGGTCAGAGCCTTGTTCTCCTCCACAACACCCAGCTTGCTCGAGCAGACTAAGTCATAGGCCTGCCTCAGCTCACTCAGCTCCTTAACCACCGCATCCCTCTCTCGGTTAGAATTGATAAGGGTCAGATCAGAGGAAGCTCGGGCGGCATCAGCAACCTTCAGATCAGCCTCCAATCGAGAACCCCTAACTTCCAGAGCGTACTTCTGCTACTCCAGCTCGCCATTCATCCTCACCAACTCGTCACGATAACGGTAAAGCACGGCAAAGTCCGTCACAAGCTGCCAAAAATAAAGAAGAAATCAAGAAGGAGAAATAATTAAAACTTGTTAAGGAATTGAAAAAAGGGAGAAGAACCTTACCAAGGCTAGTCTCTGGCTAGCTTGAAGGGCTAACTGATCAGACCCCAGCGCCCTCTGGCGATCTATAGGAAGAACTTCCCTCTCAAGCAGTGCAGGAGCCAGCTGAGGGGAAGTGGCCACTAAGGCCCCCTCGGGCAAAGATGACACCGGGACCAAGGCTTGCCCAGCCTTCGTCCTCGACTCCATCTTCCTCCTCTCTTCCTCTCTCTCCCTCTCCACCTTCTTCTTCTCCTCCACCTTCTCCTTTTCCTCCACCTTCTTTCTCTCCTCCTCCTTCTTTCTCTCCCTTTCTCTCACCTGCTCTTCCTCTCTCCTCTTCCTCTCTTGATCCTGAGTGGAAGACCGAGAACCAATAGCCATGGCCCCAGAAGAAGACTTTTGTTTCTTCGACCTCTGTGCAAGAAGCACATGGTCCTCATCATCATCGTCTCTAATCAGGTTCTTCCTTGGAGGCATCTCTTTGCCTGAACTGCTGGTAGTGCTCGTCGATCCTCAAGCTTCGGAATCCTCTTCAGAAGAACTGCTACTGTCAGAACTCCTTACACCCAAATTACTCACAGCACCTGTAGGCTCACTCTCAGAGCTTCTCTCCTCTTCGTCTAACTGGATAGGCTCAGCAGTAATCTCTCTGAAAGAATCAAACTCTGGAACACTATCCACAGGTCGTGCTATGAAGCTGGAGCCTGCGTTCTTGTACTCGAGCAAAAAGGCAGCAGACCTGGGATGCTCACCGTCACCCAAAGGCTCCCTGATGTTCCAAGCTTTCACCAACTCCGAGATACGAAACTCGCTGAGAGCAGGTTCTAAATTCTTTATCCTCGCTGCGAAAGAAAAAGAAAAGAGAGGTTAGAAAAGTCACAAGTCAGCAAAGGTTGAAACATCTACCTATATATTCTTCCCTGTAAAAAGGGACAGTGAACCTCTCAGACCTCGACCCTTCAAACTGGGGAGGGAACTGCCAATTCCTAACGAGGAAACCCTCTTGCCAGTAGTCCTTATGGGAATCAGGTAGGTTTACTACCAATACCCTAACAGGACTCCTAGCTTTGAGGTATAAGACACCTAAGCTAGTTCGAGAGAAGGAATAACAGAAACAGATCTCGGCAAGTCCTAACCTAGTACCATACAACTGGTTTATTCTATGGACGCCATTTACTATCTTCCACACATTGGGCGAGCACTGTGCGGGAACAACATTGAAATAACTAAAAAAATGCAGAAATAGATCATTAGGGGGAAAAGTAAGTCCCCCCTGGGAGAGCAACAAAACATGGATCCAATGGGCATCCTCTATATCCCTAACGTTCCTAGGAGGGGAGGCACAACATTCAATATCTACCCACTCAGGAATATTGAATAACTTCCTAAACTCAGAGATTAACCTATTTCCAATCTTCGCCATTGAAAAACTCAAGAAAATCTATAAACCAAAGAGAAAGTGCAAAGAGAAGGCACGAGAAACTTACAAAACAGAAGATCGGTTCGAGCGATGAAGAAGCACGAGCTCAAGATGACTAAGAAGCAATGGGAATGGAGATTCAGAAAAGAAGGTACAAGGCGCTAGAGTTCTCAGAAGAAGAAAGAGTACTAGAAAGGCTGAAGCGACGAAAGAAAAAGTGGCTATTCCAACAAGCCTTCAATTCTAATCATAGCGCACAAATAGCGAAGCGGGTGCTGCCGAAACAACTTCACAGTTTTTGAAGAATCACGAATCAGCCCTAATGGATGATCATTTAAATCCATTGAACCCATAAATATGGCCCAACAAATTTAGGGGCAATTGTGGGTACCCAAAATTTAGAACTTTGGGCCTGGACGAGTAGCCCAATCCTGGCGGCCCAAAGTCCAGGCTCCTCATCTTTTATAATTGATCCGGTCTCCCCCCACGATCCCATGAAGGGAAGTTTGGGGGAAATGAAAAACGTGGAGGAACCCATCACCTCCACTCATCTACATGCACATGTATATATTAAACCCTAGCTCTGGGGCAAAAGGACAAGTTGTATTATCTGTAATCACTCTCCGGAGTATATAGAAATAATATCGACTGCACCACCGTGGAAGTAGGCACATCTTGGCTGAACCACGTACATCCTTTGTTGTGTGATTGACATCTTGTATTCCTTGTTCTCTTCTTGATAATATTTCTCTCATATTTATTTGTGTTGCATAATAATTGCATCTACATGCATCACTTTCGAAAACTCAAATTTTCATTTAATAAAAACTAACCACCTAATATTTAAAAAGGTTACTGTCAAAATTTTATCCTGTTATTAACCATCATTATTAAAGGGAAATATTTAATCATCACCATAAATCAGAATAGCATAAGGAAAGAACTGACTGAATTTAAATAAAGAACTGGAGTAAACACATCCAGTCAAGATCACATACAATAATCCAATAACATGAAATCAAAGTCTAACTATAGAATAAAACAACTCTAAATCTAAATGTAAAATAAGAGGGACAACATGTCCAACTGAAATAAATGACTGATAGATAAGGATAAATAGGCTCAGAAGCGTCTACTAGCAATATCAAGTAGCTTCCACAGCAGCTACAACTCGACAAATGAATGGAATCTCCTAATTCTGGTATCCCTATGGCTGAGCACCAAATATAATAGAACAAGAAAAGAGATTTGCAGAAAAATGGGTCAGAGCCCGAGTAGAAAATAGTTTAAATATAGCAAGTTCTTAAATTGGTTAATTAGCACAAATATTATTCATGTTAACTTAGCGTACTCACTTGAGATGCTCATCTCTCATCTAATGTGCACACCTAGCGAGTCTAATTAACCATACTACTCACGATACTCTTCCTGACTATAAGCAGTATAACCACTATGCTAGATAACATATCTAAATAACCCGAAGACAATATATCTTTATTTTTTTAGGAATAGGTGTGAAGATGCTTTAACTCATTCTCATAACATTCTTAATTCTCAACGGGTGACCCAATAAGTATATACGTTAATGTAGTGGCTAACATGAAACACAGAATAGTAACTCATTATACATATATAAAATTTTCACTATGTATACATACAAACATATATATATCAATACTGCACCCATGGTTAAGAAACCCCGGTGCTAGGCATACTCGGCTATCTAGTCCCATTGCAACGATCACGCATAAAGGACAATAGGTTCAATCTCTCAAGAACCAATAAAACATATATATATATTTGAGGCGAACGTAGTTCCAAGTCGATGGGCTACTTACATACCTACGCACCCATATGATTGTCATCAGTATCGTTCTCACAGATAGCCCGTACCTATGCTCAAGTGGTACGACTCAAAATTCCCCGAAGGCACACAAGATATGGTCGACCACAATGCGCTAACCTCCATTTGATAGTCAGTAGCTAGGTATGTCAAACATATAATATTCCAAGTAATAAGCATGCACACAACTTATATAACTAAATAGGCGTTCACGCAACCCAATTACCATAATACGTAAGTAGTATTATTACTTCTACCCTCTCCGTAGATCATATATATATATATATATATATATATATGTATATACTCTCTTGAACCTAACACTCCTCGGTTCTATGAAATTTCTACATCTCGAGGTTAATCATACTCCCAATTCAATATTAACTCGAACATTAGGTCACTCGTCATTCACGTAGGTTATTTTTCTCACTTGGATAACCCTGGGATGCTTTTTAACCTAACCGGACTCAAAATGTGTATTCTGAAATCTCATTAGAAGTCAAGGGATTCTTGTTCGAACGAAGTTCTCACTTCGAACAGACTCAACATCTCGTTAGAAGGGTTGTTGGATTTCTCGTTAGAATGCTCGTTTGAATGACCTTTGCTGGTCTTTGAACGAAAAATCCGGACAGACCCAGTTCTTCCTAATTTTGATTTTTTCCAACTTTCAATCCTCAATACCAATCCAAAACTCAAACCCACTCTAATTACATGTTTCTAAACTATTTCTAATCACCATAGGACCTTATTAATGCGAATTAGAGTAAAAATCCTTATTTGTATTCAAAGGGAAGTCATCAATTTCTCAAATCTCCAAAATTCTCATAAAAAGAACCTAGCAGGTTTTTATTATTCTAAACCCTTAATTTAACTCGTTTTTTAACATAAAACCTTCGAACGTATCAAAATACAAAGGGTAATTCCTCTACATGCATACCCGTCTCCAATTTTTAAGATTCTCCACAATTTAGTCTGATTAAACCTAGTTTTCTTTGCAACAAGTTTATATATTCTAATCTAAATCAACAAGAACAATATAATGCTAAAAGAGGAGCAAGATAAACACTTGCCTTAATATGGATTTCTGATTCTCGGACTGAAATTGGTATGTGGTTGATCCTCTCATTGCGATCTACACTTTGCCGCAACTTTTGGTGGGAATCCTTGAGTTCTTGCCCTTGTTCTCCAATGGAGTCTTCCTCCTCATTGGTACTCCTCTCTCTCTCCCTCTCTCTCTCTCTGTCTCTCTCTCTTTCTCACACACACACGTGGGTTGAAACTGACAGACCTCTAATCCATGTAGATTTTAATTAAACCAAATTTTCATCCATTTAATTACTCAAAAATCTCAAAAGAGTAAAATACCCCTTCGGGGTGTCATTTTGGGCTAAAATGCCCTGGACTCCAAATATAACACCCGAGTAGTGTTTTTTGACTATATTGACCCTTTCGGACACACTGGCACACTCAAAATTTTCATCTGAGTTATATAAAAATAATTTACCTTTATAACCCCCAAAAATATAATAGTGACACGACTCATATGCGCGTCCCAAATAATTATATCTTAATTGTCGTGTATCTCATCCCCGGTCATATTATTATCTCCAAAACCATTTATTACATTACTCATTACATAATGTTCAAAATTAATTATTACTCAACATGATTTCAACATAATTATTTTTGGTAACTACTAACTCTCGTCACACTAGTAATTATTACCATTAAAATTGGATTAATTATAAATTAAATTTTTCTCCCTTCAATTAATTAATCCAAATTTCCATAATTTCATAATAAAATAACTATGCGTAAAAATACGAGGTATTACATACTCCCCCCTAATAACAGAATTTCGTCCCGAAATTCGGAAATAAAAATATAACTGGCAAGAATAACTCTGGATAACGTTCACGCATGTCATCCTCGTGCTCCCAGGTAGATTCCTCAATAATATGGTTCCGCCACTGCACATGGACTAGTGGTACTATCTTCGACCTCAACTTCCTTTCGCTACTGTCTAGGATAGCAACCAGCCCCTCCTCGTCGGAGCTATCAGGTTGTAAGTCGATCACCTCTAACGCAATATGAGAGTGGGCCAAATCATCTCGAAGATATCTCCTCAGCGAAGAGATATGGAACACATTATGGACTCTACGCAAGTGCTACGATAACCCAAGTCTATAAGCAACTGGCTCAATCCTCTCGATAATAGGGAATGGGCGTACATACTTAGGCGCCAACTTACCCTTCTTCCCAAAGCGCATAACTCCCTTCATAGGAGACACTCGAAGTAACACCTGGTCCCCTATATTGAACTCTCAAAAATACCATTTTGCATCGGCGTAGCTCTTCTGTCGATCCTGAGCAACTCGAATACGGCTCCGTATCAACTTTATCCTCGCCGAAGTATCCTGAATCATCTTCGGGCCAAGAAATTTGTTGTCCCCCACCTCTAACCAACATGCTGGGGAATGACAAGGTCTGTCGTATAGTGCCTCGAATGGATCCATACCGATAGTAAACTGATAGGAGTTGTATAAGCAAACTCCACCAGTGGAAGGTACTGCTCCCAACCTCCACTAAAATCAATTATGCACATACGAAACATGTCCTCTAGCATCTTATTTGTTCGCTCGGTCTCTCCATTCGTCTACGGGTGATAGGTTGTACTCAGTCGCAACTCTGTACCCATCGTTTCCTAGAAACTCTCCCAAAATTAAGACACAAACACCTTATCTTTGTCAGACACGATATTGAGAGGCACCCCATGAAGTCTCACTATCTCTGCTATGAATATCTGGGAGTACTATCCCGTGGTGTAATTCGTTCAAGCTGACAAAAAGTGGGCTACCTTGGTCAGCCGATCCACTATCACCCATATCGAATCGTGATCCCTCTACGATATAAGTAATCCCGTGATGAAGTCTATGGAAATGCTCTCCCATTTCCACATAAGAACCTCTAATGGATGTATAAGTCTCGTCGGTTTCTAATGGTCCACCTTTATTAGCTGATAAGTGGCACATTTCGAGAAGAACTCGGCAATATCCTTCTTCATCCCACTCCACCAGTACTATCTTCGCATATCCTGGTACATCTTACCCCATTGGGATGTACTACAAATTGTGAATCATGTAACTATCTTCACCTCGTGTCGCAAGTCTTATCCTTCAGGAACAACCAACCTTCCATTAAAATGTAGACCCCCATCTAAACCCACGGTATAAGACTCGACCCACTTTGCTAGAAGCTGCACTATCTGACTCTGGCAGAAAGGATCAGCTGAATGAGCCTGTACTACTATCGTAATAATTTGGGGCGTAACTGTCATTACAGACATGAACAATCGAGCCACCTCATCCTAATGTCCTAATTCATTCCATTTTGCTTTCCACACCTCGACCACCACACCTACTGGTCTACGGATCAATGCGTCTGCTACCACATTAGCCTTCCCCGGGTGGTGTTGGATATCAAACAGATAATCCTTAAGAAACTTAAGCCACCGATGCTGATGCATATTTAACTCCTTCTGCGTGAAGAGGTACTGTAGTGACTTGTGGTCCGTGAATAAGCAAAATTTCCCCCCAGGAGGTAATGTCTCCAAATTCGAAGTGCAAACACGACTGCTGCTAACTCCAAGTCGAAGGTGGGGTAATTCCTCTCGTGAGGCTTAAGCTTACGGGAGTCATAAGATATAGCCTGATTTTCTTATTGAAGTACACCCCCAAGTCCTAATAAGGACGCATCAGTATAGACTAGATACTCCACTCCCGGCCTGGGAAATGCTAACACCTGTGCTAAGGTCAGCTTATCTTTTAACTCATCAAAGGCCAACTGACATGCGTCACTCCAGATAAATGGCACCCCTTTGTGAGTCAGATGTGTCAATGGACCGGCTATCTTAGAAAACCCGCGAATGAACCTCCTGTAGTATCTGGCTAGGCCTAAGAAACTGCGTATCTCGATCGGTGTCGTGGGTTGTCCCCACTCCCTCACCGCTGAAACCTTCCCTAGGTCCACGGATATCCCTCTATCAGAGATGATATACCCCAAAAACTAGACCTTCTTCAGCCAAAACCCACATTTCTTGTATTTTTCATACAACTCATGATGACACACTGCTTGTAAAACCTGCCTCAAGTGCTTGGCATGCTCCTCCTCAGTCTGCAAGTAAACCAGAATGTCATCTATGAAGACGATGACGAACCAGGAACTCTCTGAACACCCTGTTCATTAAGTCTATAAACACAACTGGGGCGTTGGTTAGACCAAAAGGCATAACCCTAAACTCATAAGAACCATATATTATCAAGAAGGCAGTCTTTAACACATCTTTCTCCCTAATATGCAACTGATTATATCCCGATCTTAAATCAATCTTTGACAAGAAGGCAGCTCCTCTCAACTGGTCGAATAAGTCATCGATTCAAGGCAGCGAATATTTGTTTTGTATCGTGACTTTATTCGACTCCCTGTAATCGAGACATAACCTCAACGATTCATCCCTCTTCTTAACAAACAGTACGGGAGCACCCCAAGGAGAAGTACTCCTACGAATAAACCCCTACCCCAATAACTGCTCAATATGGTTACGTAACTCCCTCATCTCTATTGGAGACGTACGGTAAGGTGCACGAGCTATCGACGGAGTGCTCAACGCGAAATCAATGACGAAGCCTATCTCTCTACTCGATGGTAACCCCGGAATCTCCTGAAACACATCGGCAAACTCTCTAACAATAGGAATCGAGTCAATCGGTAACGCCACCTCCCTAGAGGTCTCCTCCTCTACATAGTATAAATGTGTGGATAATCCTCCCTCAGGGCGAGGCATCGACCAGGAACATCTCCTGACCGGGTATGGAAAAAACTATACTCCTACTAAAACAATCGATCATGTTTCTATACCCGACAAGTAAATCCATACCTATAATCACGTCATACTCGGACATATCCAACACAAGCATATCAGCGGGTAAGATAAACCTCCCAATCTTTATACCCACTCCCCGATAAATAAAAGAAATCACGGACCCTCTACTCAATGGAGAATCCACACAAGTAATCGTACTCTCTGTTGTATTAAATAATCCTGTAGTACGTGCAAACCACGTGGCAATAAAATAGTATATGGCCCCCGCGTTAAATAAAATGCGCCCCAAAGTCCCCTAGATAGAAAGCATACCCTCAATCGTGGGTGGGTCCTATGGAACTACGGCCTGATGAAGATTGTAGACTCATCTGAAGTTTCCCCTGCTAAACTGGGATGGATGGAATGGGTGGTAGTGCTAGCATCTGTGGGATTGTTGGGAGAGCTGCGAGAAATAACGGTCTTTGGGCTCCTCACGAGCACCCTGTTGCTGCGATTGCTGGCATCTACCCTTCTGAGGGAAGTCATAATGCTTGTGGTCAGTGTTTACACAAGTAAAACATCTCCCTGGGAAGGGTCCTCCCCTCTGTCCCTGTTGCCCCCAGCCCTGATGGCCGTTTCCACCCCTCCCTTGGCCATGCTTGCCCTGTTGAACCTGTTATTGGCCCTAATGGCCACGTTGACCCTGTTGGCCATATCTAAAGCCTCCATGCACCTGTCTAAAACCTCCTGATCTGAACCTCTTAGGATCCCCCTACTAGGAACCATGATCACTGTGTCTATGTTGACCCTGAACTATTTGTGTCCCATTGGCACCATTTCCCCTGTCCTGCCCTACTGGCTGGACTCTCCTACTCGCTTAACCTCTGTCAGATGAAAACGGTAGTCTTGGTAGTGGAGTCTTGTTGTATTAACCATGTCCGAAGAGGTGACCAAAGAAAAATTACCTATTAAATGCTGGCGTATCCTCCATGTCAACCCATCCATAAAACGCTGAATCTTCTTCTCCTCAGTCGGGATTACATCTGGTACAATGTTCATAATGTTGATAAACTCTACCTCATATTCCTCCACGGTCTTTCCCTCCTACTTTAAGTTCACCAACTTTCGTCCCATCTCTGTCTGGACGGCCGAGGGGAAATATTTGCAGTCGAACTGCACCCAAAAGTCTCGAATCGTGAGTGTGTGTCTCTCCTCAGCGGTGGTAATAAACTCCCACCACTACAATGTTGCTCCCACTAACTTGAACGTGGACAGTATCTAACTCTGCACCTCCGTGCACTCATGCATCCTCAAATGCCTCTATATATCCGTCTTCCATGGGCTTTCTACCACCACATCGGAGCTCCCTGGAGGATGCGCCTTTTAAAAGGCATCCCTAACACATTCCCAAGAAAACGGGAAGGCCTGGTCCTGAACTGGATCCACCACCGGTGCTTGAGGTGGTGCCTGCTGTACAATCGCCAATGCTGCATTTACCTCCTAAGCTACAATGGAGGCAACTTTAATGGCATTCATCACACCCAGAGCTGGTGCAGGCTGAGGCTCGGGCTGGGCATCCCTGGGAACACTCTGTTCACATCGAGGAGGCATCTGAAAACAGAGAAAATTTCCATAAGTCTACAGTTATTATCTTAAAATAGCTGAAGAACATAAAAAGCATAAAGAGTACAACAATCCTAAAATATAGGGCTCTATATCAAAGGACGTTACGCGAAAACATAATAAGCCGTACAGATCCTAAGGACACTAGAACCTGATGCTCTAATACCACCTGTGACACACCACCTAATTAATTATCGGGTGATCAGTCCATAATTAATTAATTTCATAATATCAAGTTGGTTCAGATAATGCATCGCTGTCGAAAACTCAAATTTTAATTTAATAAAAACTAACCACGTAATATTTAAAAAGGTTAGTGTCAAAATTTTATCATGTTGGAAATATTTAATCATCACCATACATCACAATAGGATAAGGAAAGAACTAACTGAATTTATATAAAGAACTGGAGTAAACACATCCAGTCAAAATTCCATACAATAATCCAATAACATGAAATCAAAGTCTAACTACAGAATAAAACAACTCTAAATCTCTAAATGTAAAATAGGAGGGATAACATGTCCAACTGAAATAAATGACTGATAGATAACGAGAAATTGGCTCAGAAGCGTCTACTAGTAATAACTTGCAGCTTCCACAGCAGCTACAGCTCGGTAAATAAATGGAATCTCCTAAGTTTGGTGTCCCTGTGGCTGAGAACCTAAAATAATAGAACAAGAAAAGAGATTTGCAGAAAAATGGGTCAGAGCCTGAGTAGAAAACAGTTTAAATATAACAAGTGCTTAAATTGGTTAATTAGCACAAATATTATTCATGTTAACTTAGCGTACTCACTTGAGATGCTCACCTCTCATCTAATGTGAACACCTAGCGTGTCTAATTACCCATACTAGTCACGATACTCTGCCTGACTATACGTAGTGTAATCACTATGCCGGATAAAATATCTAAATAACCCGAAGACAATATATCTCTATTTTTTTAGGAATAGGTTTGAAGATGCTTTAACTCATTCTCATAACATTCTCAATTCTCAAGTGGTGACCCAATAAGTATATACGTTAATGTAGTGGCTAATATAAAACATAGAATATGAACTCATTATACATATATAAAATTTTCACTATGTATACATATAAACATATATATCAATACTTCACCCATGGTTAAGAAACCCCCGGTGCTAGGCATACTCGGCTATGTAGTCCCATTGCAATGCTCACGAATAAAGGAACACCGGTTTAATCTCTCAAGAACCAATAAAAAATATACACATATTGGAGGCGAACGTAGTTCCAAGCCGATGGGCTACGCACATACCTACGCACCCATACAATCGTCATCACTATCATTCTCACAAATAGCCCACACCTAGGTTTCGTGCTCTAGTGGTATGACTCAAAATCCCCCGAACGCACACAAGATATGGTCATCCCCAATGCGCTAACCTCCGTTTGATAGCCAGTAGCTAGGTATGTCATACATATAATATTCCAAGTAATAAGCATGCACACAAATTATACAACTTGATAGGCATTCACGCAACCCAATTACAATAATACGTAAGTAGTAGTAGTAGTAGTAGTAGTAGTAGTAGTAGTAGTAGTAGTAGTAGTAGTAGTAGTAGTAGTAGTAGTAGTAGTAGTAGTAGTAGTAGTAGTAGTAGTAGTAGTAGTAGTAGTAGTAGTAATAGTAGTAGTATATACTCTCCGTATTTATAACCTCTCCGTAGATCATATATATATGTATATACTCTCTTGAACTTAACTCTCCTCGGTTCTATGAACCTTCTACATCACACTCCCAATTCAATAATAACTCGTACATTAGGTCACTCGTCATTCACGTAGATTATTTCTCTCACTTGGATAACCCCAGGATGCTTTTTAACCTAACCGAACTCAAAATGTGTATTCTAAAATCTCATTAGAAGTCAAGGGATTCTCGTTTGAACGAGATCGTTCGAACGAAGTTCTCACTTCGAATGGACTTAACATCTCGTTAGAAGGGTCGTTGGATTTCTCGTTAGAATGCTCATTTGAATGACCTTGGCTAGTCTTCGAACAAAAAATCCAGACAGACCCAATTCTTCCCAATTTTGATTTTTTTTCAACTTTCACTCCTCAATACCAATTCAAAACTCAACCCCAATCTAATTACATGTTTATAAACTATTTCTAATAACCATAGGACCTTATTAACGCGAATTAGAGTACAAATCCTTATATTTATTCAAAGGGAATTCATCAATTTCTTAAATCTCTAAAATTCTCATAAAAAGAACCCAGCAAATTTTTATTATTCTAAACCCTTAATTTAACTCATTTTTTAACATAAAACCTTCGAACATATCAAAATACAAAGGGAAATTCCTCTACATGCATACCCATCTCCAATTTCTAAGATTCTCCACAAATTAGTCTAATTAAACCTAGTTTTCTTTGCAATAAGTTTATATCATCTAATCTAAATCAACAGGAACAATATAATGCTAAAAGAGGAGAAAGATAAACACTTGCCTTAAAGTGGATTTATGATTCTTGGATTGAAATTGGTATGTGGTTGATCCTCTCGTTGCGATCTACACTTTGGCACAACTTTTGGTGGGAATCCTTGAGTTCTTGCCCTTGTTCTCCAATGGAGCCTTCTTCCTCCTTGGTACTCCTTCTCTCTCTCTATCTATCTTTCTTATGTGGGTTGAAACTGACAGACCTCTAACCCACGTAGCTTTTAATTAAACCTAATTTTCGTCCATTTAATTACTCAAAATCCAAAAGACTAAAATACCCCTCCAGGGTGTCATTTTGGGTTAAAATGCCCCCGACTCCAAATATAACACCCGAGTAGTGTTTTCTGACTATATCCACCCTTCAGGACACACTGGCACACTCAAAATTGTCATTCGAATTATATAAAAATAATTTACCTTTTTAACCCCCAAATATATAATAGTGACGCGACTCATACGCACGTCCCAAATAATTATATCTTAATTGTCGTATATCTCATCCCCGTCCATATTATTATCTCCGAAACCATTTATTATGTTACTCACTACGTAATGTTCAACAGTAATTATTACTCGACATGATTTCAACATAATTATTTTATATAACTACTAACTCTCGTCACGCTAGTAATTATTACCATTAAAGTCGGATTAATTATAAATTAAATTTTTCTCTCTTAAATTAATTAATCAAAATTTCCATAATTTCATAATAAAATAACTATACATTAAAATATGGGGTACTACACAACTCTTCCACTACGTAGAGTGGTTACCACGCTACACTGCTCTTAATTAGCGTTGGAAGTGGAGCTCGAACTAGGTTGACCTTGGGGAGGTCTTTGGCCTTAAGTCGAAAATATTCCATTCTCTTAGATAATCAAGGATGATTTCAACTTTGATATGTTCGCATTTATCTAGGCAAACATCCAGGTATTTTGAGCATTGGTTACTTGTTGGGCTTGTACGAATTGATTCACAGTATCCTCGAAATTTCTTCTTGATGGGGTGATGTCCGACGCATGAGGTGGTGCAGGCATATGTGGAGCTTGTTCAAAGTACGGAGGCGGTGGTAGAGGAGGGGAAACATGTGAATTAGGATTCAATACGGCGTTTGGTTGCCCGTAATTAAACCCAGGATGTTTCCTCCACTAAGTGCTGTAAGAATTCCCGTGAGGGGCGTGGAAATTTCCCTTAAATCCTCCTATAACTTCCACTTTCTCATGGAGAATGACTTTGTAGGCGGGTATCGTCGGACATTCCTTGGTTGAATGGACTGCCTCACAAATGGCACACACCTTTTCTTTCATAGCTCAAGTGGATTCGTTTGTTTCTCTTACCCATGATTCGAGTATGTCTTCCAATATTTTCTTAATTTTGTTTACTCGAAGTTTCCACTCGGTGTCCTCATCCATGTGATAGAGACCGAATGCGGAAGGACCAGTGGATGTCTATCGAACTCGGTTTTGGGTGTTAGGATCGGATGTGTTCCATGCTTAAGTAGTCTCGGTGACATACTTAAGGTGGGTCTCAACATCGTTTTCATCTAACCCCCAAAATTCTCCCTCACACATAGTTTCCACGAGTTGTTTGGAAGCTATACCTAGCTCTTGGTGGAAGAAAGAGATAAGGTGATACTTCTCAAAACCATGATGTGGGCATGTGTTAACCAACTCTTGGAAGCGCTCCCAACATCGATCAAATGGCTCATTTTCTTATTGTCTAAAAATTTGAATTTGATCCTTGATGGAGTTTGTTCTATGTTGGCGGAAGAATTTTAAAAGAAACTTAACTTGCATATCTCTCCATTACCTGATTGAGTTCGGTGATAAATACCAAAGCCATGTCTTAGCTTGATAATTTAAGGAAAAAGGAAAAAGTTTTAGGCGAACGACGTCTTGAGTGAAAGCTTGATCGCTAAATGTGTCGCATGCCTCTTCGAACTCACGGATGTGGAGGTATGGTTTCTTAGAATCCAAACTGTGAAAGGTGGGAAGAATCTAGATCATCCCATTTCAAAAGTGAAATTGTCCATTGTACGAAAGTAGAATGCATCTCGGAGTGATGGTTCACTCGGGATATAAGAGCTCTCTCAAGGGATGATACGGCATCTCACCCTCACCCATACCAAAACTAGCGTTATCTGACATGACTCTCTCTCCAAATGACTCAAAGTCCTCACTCGGTGTCTTAGAAGTGTGACTCATAATGGAATTGAGCGGTGTAGGAGGTGGAACCCCTAATTGTAGAACACGAGGGGTATGTGGACTATCGGGATCATACTCAACTATAGGATTTCTGTGGATGCGGGTTGGAGGATATTGAGGAGTGTGTTGAGGATTTTGCATAAAAGGACTGGAGAGATGCTATATTTTTACTTTTTTATTTTTCAATTTTTTTTGTTTTTTTATATTTTATGATTTTTTTTTCTCTTTTTATGAATTTGAGTCAAATTTTGAATTAAATCGACCTATCCTAAAAGTCTATCTAGTCCTCGGGAACAGCGCCAAAAAATTGAGTCAGCTTTAAAAGTGTTTCTAGTGCGTGCTTCTACCGACTCAAGTGTAATTCAATCGCTCAAGTATAAATTCGGTAAACGAGTATCGAACACAGCGAATAGGACGAAGAATCGTGACAACGGATAGGACAGATGCTTAACCCTAGAATGACTCAGAAAAATAAAGAAAAAGGTAATGAGTTTGTGACTATACCTATCAACTAATACAATTTGAATTAAATTATTAACTAACTAAGCATGCAAGAAGAACTAAATTAAACGTTAACTATTTGAGAGAAAATGGAGTTAGGGTACACTCCCCCGAATCTTCGGTGTTTACATAGAACATAAAAGCTTCAAAAAGATAATTCTTCATTCAAATAGACATCAAATTCTCTCTAAGCATTCTACATATGAGGACTAAATGCCGCACAATATCAAATAAAAAATTGTATTTGACGAGGATGAGAAGTTATCAAAATGCCAATTGCACCCTTAAATATTCTAGTTACCTAGGGCAAACGGAATTAAAAGGCCTACAATCTTTATCTTGATAAAGTTCAAACCCTGGAATGAAGGATTACTTTTTATTCAATTTTAAATCCATATGTGTTACCTAGGTTGGGTTCATGTACCACAACCCGCTACAAACTTAGCCGGACATGGTGTAAATATGACTAAACATGAAATCTACATTACATGAAATCATTCCTACGTTAAAAGTGTGATCAAAATTGTAGAGGATACTTCTAACTATTAAATAATCAATCACAAACCAAAAATGTAAGAGAAAGTGAAAGCAATTAAGCCACTATACTTGTATTGAAGAAAAACCCCTTAGATTGAATGTAAATGTTGAACAATTGAGGAAGATGGTGAATCTTAGAGTTCTTACCTTTAAGAATCTCCCACAACCATAAAAAAATACTTTTTTAATGTCTGGTAATACCATAAGATATAACTCTCACATTTTATTAAGTGTTTGACCCATACACAACTGTGACACCCCGCCTAGTAAGATACCGGGCGATCACTCCAATATTAAATTAAAACAGGAGTCTCATATGGATCATTCTTAGCATCACTGTCGAAAAAATCCATTTAATTACTAATAACCTATTAGGCCGGTGTCAAAATTTTAACTTTACTACTCTTTTTAACAACAATAAATAAAACATCCACAAGTTAATGCTTAAACAAAACTGAAATGAAATAAAATAACCGAACACTCGATCAAATATACAACCATATCGAATGTTTTACTGAAAGAATAACTAAATTCAATTGAGCCGTTGGCTCGAATGTTTATACAATACCTCCTATCTAGATTACAAGAATGGAAGCGGCTATCAAAACCTGCACGCATCCACAGCTGCTGCAGCTGACGTCTGACTCGAAAGAAGTACCATCCAGGCGTCCCTGTGTCTGGACACCTATATATATAGATATATATATAATATAGGAAGAAAGGAAAAATAGATAAATGGGTCAGAGCCCGAGTTTTGAAAATATTTAGCAAGTGCATAAATGCCTTATTATTTTGAAAAAGGTTTTATCTCATATTTAAGTTTGGTATCGCACTCCCATGAGATACCCCTCACCTCTCCACTAACAGTGCACTCCTAGCGCATCCCTCTAAACATCCTAGTCAAGCTACCCTGCTAAACTAGTCTATCACCCAACCACTATCTACCCTAGATAGTCCAAGAGATGTACTAAGGGCTAAACTTCACTCTAGTCTCAACGATATGCCATGTTCGTGCGTGGAGTGTCTCGCAAAGCGAAATCCAAACAAGGAACCCCCCCGATACACTACTATGCGGCAAGGTCGATCATCGAGTTCCGCTAGTCCCTCAGTACAGAATATATATATAAATATATACCATAAGCATTTATAATATTAGAGCACTAAGGATTAAACTTCCCCCCCGTCTCAACACATTGCCATATTCGTGCGTGGGGTGTCTCGCAAAGCGAAATCCAAACAAGGAACCCCCCCGATACACTACTATGCGGTAAGGTCGATCGTCGGGATCCATTAGACCCTCGGTACTCGATTTATCCATATATATATACATTTTACCATAACCATGCGGATCTATCTCCCGGAATGAGAATCCATATACAAAGTATTTATCAATACTTATCATTTTCTCAAAACTTCCCATTTCCCTTTTTATACTCAGGAAATGTAAATATAAAAGCCAATTCATTATCATGAATTGCTTTAACAAATCATTAACTTTTAAAAGCCAATTTTATTATCATAAAAATGCTTTTCCATTTCAAAATATCCCATTTCCCTTTTTATATTCAGGAAATGTATTCAAAGCCATTTTCATTATCATAAAAATGCTTTGATCATATCATATGCTTCCACAACCCTTCTTCCATCCGGGAGTGTTACCGAAGCCAAACCTTTATCCCATTTCCCTTCCTATATCCAGGAAATGTAATTAAAGTCAATCCGTTATCATGAATTGCTTTAATATATAACGCGTTCTAAGACCGCCCGTCCGAATTTCTCCACTGTGCGCGCCCCTAAATGACTATCATCTTCGAGGGCCTATCATAAGACAACCTGGGATCCTACATCGCAAGACGTCGGGAAGCGACCATGTGCCTTCGGGATAGTCAAGACCACACCCGGAATCTCCTAACCAGCGTAGAAAAATATATATCAACAAACGCTGACATGGCCTATAGGACTATATACACCCTGCATTCATTAGCCAGGGGGCTTCACCATACGTACGCAACTTCCCTTATGATAGCGATTTAGAGAGGTGTGTAAACCATATTTTATCAATTATGAAAATCATTTATTTACCATTTTGAAAATATTCATTTTTCTATTTTCAAAATCATTTCCATCATAACATATATATATACCTAAATCACACAGTATATACATATCCTATATATTCTTCCAAGAATATATATAAATAGCCATAGTGGCCTATAGCATCTAGCGATGATCAATAATCCCAAAGATTCCCTCCAGGAATCATAATCATGCATTCATATAAGCATGATACTAAACCCAAATATTTCTCAATTTAATAATCACTATATACCTCAATCCTATCTAAGGATTTATTGGATATCTCCAATGATACCCTTCACTCTAAATGAAATCAACAAATATCTATATTCCCAGTTTATCCTAATTATCTCCTAGGATACACTTAACGATAATTGATATAATTATGCTTTCTATAAGCATAATTATATAGGCATGTATGCCTACGAGAAATATCCTCGGGATTTATCTCACCCGAAGAACCTAAATTTCAACGAGTTAAGGATTTCATTTCCTTGAACCCCAAGACTACATCTAGTCCAATTAAATCATTTAGAAGTCCCCAATATAATTTAGGAACCCTAATCCATTAATTTCTTCATATATTCTATTTTCCTCGAAAATATAGTTTAAGGGTTATATACTAAAAACCCTTACTTTACCCTCCTACATTGCCTTAATTTATGGACCTTAAAGTCCTAAAAGGTCCTTTAGGTTATCTCCTAATTAACCACAAAGCAAGATGAAATGGAATCTATCCCATCCAAATCATCCTAGAAAAATTATCAACTTTCAGCAGGGGTCGATCGATCGAATCCCCGTGATCGATCGATCGATCAAGTCGAGCAGCTTCTTCTCCGAGAAGCTGTTTCGACCATGGAAGCTTCCTCCAAGCTTCCATCTCTTCACCCAACGGCCTACAACTTCTACCAACAACAAATACACCTATAATACGGGTCCTAAACATCCTAGAACCCGGAATCACCCAATATTTTTGGTTAATTACTAAATTTATCCAATTTACCAATTTTAGGGGTTTATTCGTTTTAACTCCCAAAAACCCATTTTATCCACGAAACCCCAACCCAAAATCTTTAGGGTTTGATTATACCAAACTACGGTATGAGATATTTATTCAGAAAGGGAAATAAAGCAAGTAAACACTTGCCTCGTGGATAAAATCCGACGTCCTCGAGTCGAATCCCGCGGAGGCTGGCCGGAATCTCCCCCTTTTTCCTCTTTTCTTCCTCATCTCTCTCTTACCTATCTTCTTTCTCTTTTCTCTTCTCTTTTCTCCCTCTCTCCCTCCTTTTATAAGGAGAAAAGGGTTTAACCCCCTTAAAACCCAAAAACGACTCGTTTACCCAATTACGAGCCTATTTAACTCCAAATTACCGGGAACTCAATTTCGACAATCGAACACTCTTTTTCGACTATCTCGAACATTCTGAGACTCATGGCGCAGTCAAAATTTCCATCCGAGATACTTGACCGCAAATCACTATTCTAACCCAAAATAATTAAGTGCGGGTTTTCAACACCAAATCTTACATCTTTTGTCGCTATACTCCACGGCGACATATAAATAAAATATTTCGACCTATATGGTCCCAAAATAATTTATAACACCCTTCGAAAATCATTAAATCCTCAAAAATCCCAAAAATTACTATTTCGAGAAATTCTCCAAATTCCAAATTATACTTACTTATGGAACTTAATTGTCTCCAAAAGGGCGGGTTATTACATACTCCCCCCCTTACAATGGAATTTCGTCCTCGAAATTCATATACAAGTTACACCCTCTAACTAGGATTACTACAAATCCTAAAACCTCAAGGGAAAGATACTAACCTAATGGTTCCTAACCATACACTATGCGGCTACCGCAATCATAAAGTGACTCTAATAAGTCACTTAATACCCATCCTCTAAAATGCCTCTTGGCATGAATTTCAACCTTATATACTACGCCCATCCTATTTCGGGCGGTACATAAGACTATCTTACCAAGGTGCCCATACACCTTTCTAATCTGTGCATATTTGCACATCCATAGCAAACGTCTGACACGTAACACTCTCTCCCAATAAGGATCTCCTTTCCTCGGTGTAATACTCATCTATGGGTACTCTTGACCCGCAAAATTTTCAGTCCTCCTAACCTCGACGCCACTAACTCTAGAGAACCTACATCCTACTAATGTTACGGTCTAAGCGTTACCCAACTTAAGCGAAACGAGTATCCTAAATATGTCCCTAGTGCCCAAGGCCTCTCTCGAATCCTGACATTTGCTTGGTTTCGTGCGTGGGACGTCTCGCCAAGGCGAAATCCAAACAAGGAACCCTCCCGTTACACTACTCCCTCGCATAGTTGGTCATCGAGATATAGCGACCCAAGGCAAACAAGCGGGACGTCCTAAATCCTACTAGGCTAGCCTATGAACGTATTCCTACCATCATATCCTTCCGCCCATACGGAAGGAAACCTAACCAATTAAAGTGCCCACTTTCTGTAAAAAGCGTCACGTACATAATACCCAAAATGTATCTCCTCAAAATTTGCCTTTTCATTAAGGCTGACTATTGTCCTCAAATAAATTTCTCTAAGTCCAACCTCACCCACCCACTTGTGGCGAGGGGACCACTTTAGTGCTTTTCCATAGCACAATATTTACATAAGTATATCAACATCATGTGGCTCATAGCCTATAGTGGTTCATCCACACTATAAGACCTTTCCACAAAATCAACATCCTTGCATCCCATGACATCTCTCCACTCCCGACGCCGTTAAGAGTCATGTGTGGAGTGTCTCGCAAAGCGAAATCCAAACAAGGAACCCCTCCACACATTAACCCTTGACTTCATTGGTTATGGAGTTCTGTTATTTCAACATGCAACCGGGATATCCCTATCCCCTAATCCAACAAAAAGGTGGTCTGAACTCCTATCTCTAACTAAGAGTCATACCACCCTGCGCTCGCACTTATTTTTAAGTCCTTGCGCAAATAATAATGAGCTTTATGTTCAGCTCAACGAAAATCCTGCGGCCTTAAATCATATATATAAGGTCACCATAAACCCAAATCACGATAAGGAAACCTCTTCTTATTGAAGTTCCATTAACCCATAACAAATAAGGTGAACTCAACCTATATCTAGGTGAGACACCGCAACAACAAATCGTTCCCTCCAGGAACTGCGGACACGATAGTCTTGCCATCATAAGCCTGCTATCGCTCCGAAAACACCAATAACATTATACTCTCCATAATACCATACTCGTATAAACATATAGAACGAGTATCCCAAACCAGATATACGTATACAATATATCAAAACCCGCCTTTATGGCGAATGAAGGAAAATAAAATTCCGCTATCGCGAAAACACATAAACATACATGATATTATGTTATCGTGACCGCCATAACTCAAATTACACACACGAGTCTAGGGCTAACTAATACCGAGACTTACAATCATCTTACTAACCCTCTTAACTCCTTATTTCAACAAATTTTCTCGGGTGGATTTCCACCAACAGGGACCACGAATACACACATTCTCTAGTGAGCCTATCCTTCCTGGAAAGGACTCATCATTAATTGCACCTAACTCACTTAGGTACAAGGTTCACTTTTTTCATTATACTCTTTATCCACTGTCGGCCTCTGGTCGATCCTTATGCGAATAATCCAAAATTGCATTCTTTTCATTCATGCTGAAATCATGGGGACTCACGGTTAAAACTATCCGTAAGATCCCTTTCGAACCCTCAACTTTGATGAGGAATTCAACTTTAGTACCACTTTCTACTTCAGCGGTACTGCGGTACTCTTAACCACCATTCTCTAGTAGTTGCTGCCAAAATCCTTCTTAATTACTATAGGGAGAGTGACCTCTACTAAGGTCCTCATCCCAACCTTCTACCAGCTGCTCTAGCTAAGCCTTACCTCCTGCTGCCATCCAAGCTCTGCATACGATTCTCAAACGAGCGCGCAAAAGATTTCTATAATCTTCCAACTTGGCAGGAGAACGAAATCTCACAAGAGAAATCAACAATTCTAATCCTGAGGCTCTATATCAAATCGAGAGCAACGCTGAAAGCGTAGTACGTCCGTACAGATTCTTAAGAACACTAGAACCTGATGCTCTGATACCATCTGTGACACCCCGCCTAGTAAGATACAGGGCGATCACTCCAATATTAAATTAAAACAGGAGTCTCATATGGATCATTCTTAGCATCACTGTCGAAAAATCCATTTAATTACTAATAACCTATTAGGCCGGTGTCAAAATTTTAACTACTACTCTTTTTAACAACAATAAATAAAACATCCACAAGTTAATGCTTAAATAAAACTGAAATGAAATAAAATAACCGAACACTCAGTCAAATATACAACCATATCGAATGCTGTACTGAAAGAATAACTAAATTCAATTGAGCCGTTGGCTCGAATGTTTATACAATACCTCCTATCTAGATTACAAGAATGGAAGCGGCTATCAAAACCTGCACGCATCCACAGCTGCTGTAGCTGACGTCTGACTCGAAAGAAGTACCATCCAGGCGTCCCTGTTTCTGGACACCTATATATATATATATAATATAGGAAGAAAGGAAAAATAGATAAATGGGTCAGAGCCCGAGTTTTGAAAATATTTAGCAAGTGCATAAATGCCTTATTATTTTGAAAAAGGTTTTATCTCATATTTAAGTTTGGTATCGCACTCCCATGAGATACCCCTCACCTCTCCACTAACAGTGCACTCCTAGCGCATCCCTCTAAACATCCTAGTCAAGCTACCCTGCTAAACTAGTCTATCACCCAACCACTATCTACCCTAGATAGTCCAAGAGATGTACTAAGGGCTAAACTTCACTCTAGTCTCAACGCTATGCCATGTTCGTGCGTGGGGTGTCTCGCAAAGGGAAATACAAACAAGGAACCCCCCCGATACACTACTCTGCGGTAAGGTCGATCATCGAGTTTCGCCAGTCCCTCAGTACAGAATATATATATAAATATATACCATAAGCATTTATAATATTAGAGCACTAAGGATTAAACTTCTCCCCCGTCTCAACACATTGCCATATTCGTGCGTGGGGTGTCTCGTAAAGCGAAATCCAAACAAGGAACCACCCCGATACACTACAATGCGGCAAGGTCGATCGTCGGGATCCATTAGACCCTCGGTACTCGATTTATCCATATATATATACATTTTACCATCACCATCCGGATCTATCTCCCGGAATGAGAATCCATATACAAAGTATTTATCAATACTTATCATTTTCTTAAAACTTCCCATTTCCCTTTTTATACTCAGGAAATGTAAATATAAAAGCCAATTCATTATCATGAATTACTTTAACAAATCATAAACTTTTAAAAGCCAATTTTATTATCATAAAAATACTTTTCCATTTCAAAATATCCCATTTCCCTTTTTATATTCAGGAAATGTATTCAAAGCCATTTTCATTATCATAAAAATTCTTTAATCATATCATATGCTTCCACAACCCTTCTTCCATCCGGGAGTGTTACCGAAGCCAAACCTTTATCCCATTTCCCTTCCTATATCCAGGAAATGTAATTAAAGTCAATCCATTATCATGAATTGCTTTAATATATAACGCGTTCTAAGACCGCCCGTCCGGATTTCTCCACTGTGCGCGCCCCTAAATGGCTATCATCTTCCAAGGGCTATCATAAGACAACCTGGGATCCTACATCGCAAGACGTCGGGAAGCGGCCATGTGCCTGCGGGATAGTCAAGACCACACCCGGAATATCCTAACCAGCGCAGAAAAATATATATCAACAAACGATCACATGGCCTATAGGACTATATCCACCCTGCATTCATTAGCCAGGGGGCTTCACCATACGTACGCAACTTCCCTTATGATAGCGATTTAGAGAGGTGTGTAAACCATATTTTATCAATTATGAAAATCATTTATTTACCATTTTGAAAATATTCATTTTTATATTTTCAAAATCATTTCCATCATAACATATATATATATACCTAAATCACACAGTATATACATATCCTATATATTCTTCCTAGAATATATATAAACAGCCATAGTGGCCTATAGCATCTAGCGATGATCAATAATCCCAAAGATTCCCTCCAGGAATCATAATCATGCATTCATATAAGCATGATACTAAACCCAAATATTTCTCAATTTAATAATCACTATATACCTCAATCCTATCTAAGGATTTATTGGATATCTCCAATGATACCCTTCACTCTAAATGAAATCAACAAATATCTATATTCCCAGTTTATCCTAATTATCTCCTAGGATACACTTAACGATAATCGATATAATTACGCTTTCTATAAGCATAATTATATAGGCCTGTATGCCTACGAGAAGTATCCTCGGGATTTATCTCACCCGAACAACCTTAAATTCAACGAGTTAAGGATTTCATTTCCTTGAACCCCAAGACTACACCTAGTCCAATTAAATCATTAAGAAGTCCCCAATATAATTTAGGAACCCTAATCCATTAATTTCTGCATATATTCTATTTTCCTCGAAAATATAGTTTAAGGGTTATATACTAAAAACCCTTACTTTACCCTCCTACATTGTTTTAATTTATGGACCTTAAAGTCCTAAAAGGTCCTTTAGGTTATCACCTAATTAACCTCAAAGCAAGATGAAATGGAATCTATCCCATCCAAATCCTCCTAGAAAAATTATCAACTTTCAGCAGGGGTCGATCGATCGACCTATGGTCGTCGATCGATCGAAGGCTTCGATCGATCGAATCCCCGTGATCGATCGATCGATCAAGTCGAGCAGCTTCTTCTCCGAGAAGCTGTTTCGACCATGGAAGCTTCCTCCAAGCTTCCATCTCTTCACCCAACGGCCTACAACTTCTACCAACAACAAATACACCTATAATACGGGTCCTAAACATCCTAGAACCCGGAATCACCCAATATTTTTGTTTAATTACTAAATTTATCCAATTTACCAATTTAAGGGGTTTATTCGTTTTTACTCCCAAAAACCCGTTTTATCCACGAAACCCCAACCCAAAATCTTTAGGGTTTGATTATACCAAACTACGGTATGAGATATTTATGCAGAAAGGGAAATAAAACAAGTAAACACTTGCCTCGTGGATAAAATCCGACGTCCTCGAGCCGAATCCCGCGGAGGCTGGCCGGAATCTCCCCATTTTTCTTCTTTTCTTCCTCATCTCTCTCTTCCCTCTCTTATTTCTCTTTTTTCTTCTCTTTTCTCCCTCTCTCCCTCCTTTTATAAGGATAAAAGGGTTTAACCCCCTTAAAACCCAAAAACGACTCGTTTACCCAATTACGAGCCTATTTAACTCCAAAATTACCCGGAACTCAATTTCGACAATCGGACACTCTTTTCTGACTATCTCGGACATTTCGAGACTCATGGCGCAGTCAAAATTTCCATCCGAGGTACTTGACCGCAAATCACTATTCTAACCCAAAATAATTAAATGCGGGTTTTCAACACCAAATCTTACATCTTTTGTCGCTATACTCCACGGCGACATATAAATAAAATATTTCGACCTATATGGTCCCAAAATAATTTATAACACCCTTCGAAAATCATTAAATCCTCGAAAATCCCAAAAATTACTATTTCGAGAAATTCTCCAAATTCCAAATTATACTTATGGAATTTAATTGTCTCCAAAAGGGCGGGTTATTACATACTCCCCCCCTTACAATGGAATTTCGTCCTTGAAATTCATATACAAGTTACACCCTCTAACTAGGATTACTACAAATCCTAAAACCTCAAGGGAAAGATACTAACCTAATGGTTCCTAACCATACACTATGCGGCTATCGCAATCATAAAGTGACTCTAATACGTCACTTAATACCCATCCTCTAAAATGCCTCTTGGCATGAATTTCAACCTTATATACTACGCCCATCCTATTTCGGGCGGTACATAAGACTATCTTACCAAGGTGCCCATACACCTTTCTAATCTGTGCATATCTGCACATCCATAGCGAACGTCTGACACGTAACACTCTCTCCCAATAAGGATCTCCTTTCCTCGGTGTAATACTCATCTGTGAGTCCTCCCGACCGCAAAATTTTCAGTCCTCCTAACCTCGACGCCACTAACTCTAGCGAACCTACATCCTACTAATGTTACGGTCTAAGCATTACCCTACTTAAGCGAAACGAGTATCCTAAATATGTCCCTAGTGCCCAAGGCCTCTTTCGAATCCCGACATTTGCTTGGTTTCGTGCGTGGGACGTCTCGCCAAGGCGAAATCCAAACAAGGAACCCTCCTGTTACACTACTCCCTCACGTAGTTGGTCATCGAGATATAACGACCCAAGGCACACAAGCGGGACGTCCTAAATCTTACTAGGCTAGCCTATGAACGCATTCCTACCATCATATCCTTCCGCCCATACGAAAGGAAACCTAACCAATTAAAGTGCCCACTTTCTGTAAAAAGTGTCACGTACATAATACCCAAAATGTATCTCCTCAAAATTTGCCTTTTCATTAAGGCTGACTATTATCCTCAAATAAATTTCTCTAAGTCCAACCTCACCCACCCACTTGTGGCGAGGGGACCACTTTAGTGCTTTTCCATAGCACAATAATTCCATAAGTATATCAACATCATGTGGCTCATAACCTATAGTGGTTCATCGACACTATAAGACCTTTCCACAAAATCAACATCCTTGCATCCCATAACAGCTCTCCACTCCCGACGCCGTCAAGAGTCATGTGTGGAGTGTCTCGCAAAGCGAAATCCAAACAAGGAACCCCTCCACACATTAACCCTTGACTTCGTTGGTTATGGAGTTCTGTTATTTCAACATGCAACCGGGATATCCCTATCCCCTAATCCATAAAAAAGGTGGTCTGAACTCCTATCACTAACTAAGAGTCATACCACCCTGCGCTCGCACTTATTTTTAAGTCCTTGCGCAAACAATAATGAGCTTTATGTTCAGCTCAACGAAAATCCTGCGGCCTTAAATCATATATATAAGGTCACCATAAACCCAAATCACGATAAGGAAACCTCTTCTCATTGAAGTTCCATTAACCCATAACAAATAAGGTGAACTCAACATATATCTAGGTGAGACACCGCAACAACAAATCGTTCCCTCCAGGAACTGTGGACACGATAGTCTTGCCATCATAAGCCTGCTATCACTCCGAAAACACCAATAACATTATACTCTCCATAATACCATACTCGTATAAACATATAGAACGAGTATCCCAAACCAGATATACGTATACAATATATCAACACCCGCCTTTATGGCGAATGAAGGAAAATAAAATTCCGCTATCGCGAAAACACATAAACATACATGATATTATGTTATCGTGACCGCCATAACTCAAATTACACACACGAGTCTAGGGCTAACTAATACCACGACTTAAAATCATCTTACTAACCCTCTTAACTCCTTATTTCAACAAATTTTCTCGGGTGGATTTCCACCAACGGGGACCACGAATACACACATTCTCTAGTGAGCCTATCCTTCCTGGAAAGGACTCATCATTCATTGCACCTAACTCACTTAGGTACAAGGTTTACTTTTTTCATTATACTCTTTATCCACTGTCGGCCTCTGGCCGATCCTTATGCGAATAATCCAAAATTGAATTCTTTCCATTCATGCTGAAATCATGGGGACTCACGGTTAAAACTATCCGTAAGATCCCTTTCGAACCCTCAACTTTGATGAGGAATTCAACTTTAGTACCACTTTCTACTTCAGCGGTACTGCGGTACTCTTAACCACCATTCTCTAGTAGTTGCCGCCAAAATCCTTCACAATTACTATAGGGAGAGTGACCTCTACTAAGGTCCTCATCCCAACCTTCTACCAGCTGCTCCAGCTAAGCCTCACCTCATGTTGCCATCCAAGCTCCGCATACGATTCTCAAACGAGCGCGCAAAAGATTTCTATAATCTTCTAACATGGCAGGAGAACGAAATCTCACAAGAGAAATCAACAATTATAATCATGAGGCTCTATATCAAATCGAGAGCAACGCTGAAAGCGTAGTACGTCCGCACAGATTCTTAAGGACACTAGAACCTGATGCTCTGATACCATCTGTGACACCCCGCCTAATAAGATACCGGGAGATCACTCCAATATTAAATTAAAACAGGAGTCTCATATGGATCATTCTTAGCATCACTGTCAAAAAAATCCATTTAATTACTAATAACCTATTAGGCCGGTGTCAAAATTTTAACTTTACTACTTTTTTTAACAACAATAAATAAAACATCCACAAGTTAATGCTTAAATAAAACTGAAATGAAATAAAATAACCGAACACTCGGTCAAATATACAACCATATCGAATGTTGTACTCAAAGAATAACTAAATTCAATTGAGCCGTTGGCTCGAATGTTTATACAATACCTCCTATCTAGATTACAAGAATGGAAGCGGCTATCAAAACCTGCACGCATCCACAGCTGCTGTAGCTGACGTCTGACTCGAAAGAAGTACCATCCAGGCGTCCCTGTTTCTGGACACCTATATATATATAATATAGGAAGAAAGGAAAAATAGATAAATGGGTCAGAGCCCGAGTTTTGAAAATATTTAGCAAGTGCATAAATGCCTTATTATTTTGAAAAAGGTTTTATCTCATATTTAAGTTTGGTATCGCACTCCCATGAGATACCCCTCACCTCTCCACTAACAGTGCACTCCTAGCGTATCCCTCTAAACATCCTAGTCAAGATACCCTGCTAAACTAGTCTATCACCCAACCACTATCTACCCTAGATAGTCCAAGAGATGTACTAAGGGATAAACTTCACTCTAGTCTCAACGCTATGCCATGTTCGTGCGTGGGGTGTCTCGTAAAGGGAAATCCAAACAAGGAACCCCCCCGATACACTACTATGCGGCAAGGTCGATCATCGAGTTCCGCCAGTCCCTCAGTACAGAATATATATATAAATATATACCATAAGCATTTATAATATTAGAGCACTAAGGATTAAACTTCTCCCCAGTCTCAACACATTGCCATATTCGTGCGTGGGGTGTCTCGCAAAGCTAAATCCAAACAAGGAACCCCCTGATACACTACTATGCGGCAAGGTCGATCGTCGGGATCCATTAGACCCTCGGTACTCGATTTATCCATATATATATGCATTTTACCATAACCATCCGGATCTATCTCCCGGAATGAGAATCCATATACAAAGTATTTATCAATACTTATCATTTTCTCAAAACTTCCCATTTCCCTTTTTATACTCTGGAAATGTAAATATAAAAGCCAATTCATTATCATGAATTGCTTTAACAAATCATAAACTTTTAAAAGCCAATTTTATTATCATAAAAATGCTTTTCTATTTCAAAATATCCCATTTCCCTTTTTATATTCAGGAAATGTATTCAAAGCCATTTTCATTATCATAAAAATGCTTTGATCATATCATATGCTTCCACAACCCTTCTTCCATCCGGGAGTGTTACCGAAGCCAAACCTTTATCCCATTTCCCTTCCTATATCCAGGAAATGTAATTAAAGCCAATCCATTATCATGAATTACTTTAATATATAACGCGTTCTAAGACCGCCCGTCGAGATTTCTCCACTGTGCGCGCCCCTAAATGGCTATCATCTTCCAGGGCCTATCATAAGACAACCTGGGATCCTACATCGCAAGACGTCGGGAAGCGGCCATATGCCTGCGGGATAGTCAAGACCACACCCGGAATCTCCTAACCAACGCAGAAAAATATATATCAACAAACGCTCACATGGCCTATAGGATTATATCCACCCTGCATTCATTAGCCAGTGGGCTTCACCATACGTACGCAACTTCCCTTATGATAGCGATTTAGAGAGGTGTGTAAACAATATTTTATCAATTATGAAAATCATTTATTTACCATTTTGAAAATATTCATTTTTATATTTTCAAAATCATTTCCATCATAACATATATATATATACCTAAATCACACAGTATATACATATCCTATATATTCTTCCTAGAATATATATAAACAGCCATAGTGGCCTATAGCATCTAGCGATGATCAATAATCCCAAAGATTCCCTCCAGGAATCATAATCATGCATTCATATAAGCATGATACTAAACCCAAATATTTCTCAATTTAATAATCACTATATACCTCAATCCTATCTAAGGATTTATTGGATATCTCCAATGATACCCTTCACTCTAAATGAAATCAACAAATATCTATATTCCTAGTTTATCCTAATTATCTACTAGGATACACTTAACAATAATCAATATAATTACGCTTTCTATAAGCATAATTATATAGGCCTGTATGCCTACGAGAAATATCCTCGGGATTTATCTCACCCGAACAACCTTAAATTCAACGAGTTAAGGATTTCATTTCCTTGAACCCCAAGACTACACCTAGTCCAATTAAATCATTTAGAAGTCCCCAATATAATTTAGGAACCCTAATCCATCAATTTCTGCATATATTTTATTTTCCTCAAAAATATAGTTTAAGGGTTATATACTAAAAACCCTTACTTTACCCTCCTACATTGCCTTAATTTATGGACCTTAAAGTCCTAAAAGGTCCTTTAGGTTATCACCTAATTAACCTCAAAGCAAGATGAAATGGAATCTATCCCATCCAAATCATCCTAGAAAAATTATCAACTTTCAGCAGGGGTCGATCGATCGACCCATGGCCGTCGATCGATCGAAGCCTTCGATCGATCGAATCCCCGTGATCGATCGATCGATCAAGTCGGGAAGCTTCTTCTCCGAGAAGCTGTTTCGGCCATGGAAGCTTCCTCCAAGCTTCCATCTCTTCACCCAACGGCCTACAACTTCTTCCAACAACAAATACACCTATAATACGGGTCCTAAACATCCTAGAACCCGGAATCACCCAATATTTTTGGTTAATTACTAAATTTATCCAATTTACCAATTTTAGGGGTTTATTCGTTTTAACTCCCAAAAACCCGTTTTATCCACGAAACCCCAACCCAAAATCTTTAGGGTTTGATTATACCAAACTACGGTATGAGATATTTATGCAGAAAGGGAAATAAAGCAAGTAAACACTTGCCTCGTGGATAAAATCCGACGTCCTCAAGCCGAATCCCGTGGAGGCTGGCCGGAATCTCCCCCTTTTTCCTCTCTTCTTCCTCCTCTCTCTCTTCCCTCTCTTCTTTCTCTTTTATCTTCTCTTTTCTCCCTCTCTCCCTCCTTTTATAAGGAGAAAAGGGTTTGACCCCCTTAAAACCCAAAAACGACTCGTTTACCCAATTTACATGCCTATTTAACTCCAAAATTACCCGGAACTCAATTTCAACAATTGGACACTCTTTTTCGACTATCTCGGACATTCCGAGACTCATGGCGCAGTCGAAATTTCCATCCGGGGTACTTGACCGCAAATCACTATTCTAACCCAAAATAATTAAATGCGGGTTTTCAACACCAAATCTTACATCTTTTGTCGCTATACTCCACGGCGACATATAAATAAAATATTTCGACCTATATGGTCCCAAAAAAATTTATAACACCCTTCGAAAATCATTAAATCCTCGAAAATCCCAAAAATTACTATTTCGAGAAATTCTCCAAATTCCAAATTATACTTACTTATGGAATTTAATTGTCTCCAAAAGGGCGGGTTATTACAACAACTCTAATTTAGATAAATAAAAAATGAAGATTTCTGATAAGCACCCAAAACTGTACAATTTATGCCCCAAATAGATGTATTTTAGTTGCTATTTCTCGACAATATGGATCTTATGCGCTTAAATGTTTAATATGTAGGTTTAATGTACGTTGCGGTGTTTAAACGCGTATTTCTAGGCAATTGTGCATTTTATGGAGCTAAATACCTCTCCCGTACCCTAACCCAAGCCTAAAACCTAGCCTAAACCTACCCTAAACCCTATGTGTGTTTAGTTTGTGTCATTTTTACTACTTTTTAGATTTTTAGTTTGAGTCATTTTAATTTTAGGATTATTTTAGAATTTTTTAGGTTTTATTTCCTATTTTAATATTTTATTTCTATTTTTATTAATATAATTTTATTCTATTTTATTAAGTTTTTAGTTTTAGTTTTATCTTATTTTATTTTATTTTTTTTTAGGATTAGTTTTTAGGAATTTACTTTTATTACATTTTATTTTTTTTTAGGACTTTAGTTTTTAAGTTTAATAGATTTACATTGTTATTTCTTTTTAGTTTTATTTTTATTGAGTCTTGATTTTAATTTTTAGTATAGGAATTTAATTTTTAGTTTTTATAAGTTTTATTTTATTACTTAGATTTTATTTTTATTTTTAGTTCTATTTTATTAGGGTCCAAGCTAATACACACACACACCACATACCCCCACTTATCCTAAACCTCCCTAACCCTCACCTTACTTTTCTATACCCTCACCCACACAACCATACCCCACTTCATCTTCTTCCTACCTCACCCACTCTTTCTCTCACCTACTCCACCATTGCCAACCACCATCAAACCATCCTAATCCCATAAACCCACCTGCTTCTCTCTCCATCCCTGCGATACCCATCCATCGACCTGCCCTTACCCCCTCTCTCTCCTCTCGACATCAACCGGCGACCTCAACCTGCTCCGGCAGCCCCCTTAACCCGCACCCTCATGGTACCTGCCATCGCCGGCAGCACCCTTACCCTACAGCCTCTCTCTCTCCCCAGGCGGTGTTCCCCCGTTCCGATGGCGATCCGACTCCACTTGCGACGCAACCCTGTCCCTCACTCCGTCCTACCTGATTCGCGACCTCCGGCGACTTTCAGTCGCATTCTAGCCACCGATCCCAACCGCTGCCACCTACATCCATCTCCACCCACTTACTCAAACCCATTTCCCCATCTCTAAACCAAGTCACGATTTTCATCACCTGCCAAATTAAAACCAAACCAAAGACTTAATTCCCCATGTGACAATAACCACCTTATAACCCCTTTTCCTATTATACCCTCCAACTAACCACTCAAAACCAATTTCCAAAATTACCCCCTCACCCAATCTGATTTTATTCCCTCACCTCACTTTACATTACTTCACACTATTTCCACATGCACTCCCTACCTTTTTACCATTATGCCCCTTTGCTCCATTGCATATAAAATGAAGAAGAAGACCCATTTGAGGGAAAATTCTAGATGAGAGAGAGGAAATTGTAGAGAGAAATTTTAGGGTTAGAAATAAATAGTAGATTAGAATTAGTTTTTTTTATATTCTTCTTTTCAATTTAAATTGAGTGAAAGTAATTCTAGTGAGAATCAATTTGTGTGTTAGTGCTTCATGTGTATTTGTTGATCATTCAAATTGAGAGGTGTATGCTTCAAATTGGAAGACTAGAGTTCAACTTTCTCAAAGAGATTTGGTTTGCTTGTTCTATTCTCTTCTCTTTTATTTTAATAGCCTTGATTATTAATTTGTCATATTTCATATCATGTTAGGCTAAAACCCCTTTCAAGGGGTGGGGTGAAACCCTTATTTGATATTATTTTAGTTTAATTAGTTTGTTTACTTGAATTATCCCTTTGAATGTTAATTTTGATCCCTCACCCTTAGATTTACGCCTCGAGAGAGGGTAAATGATTTTCGAGAGAAAATCGAAATTCTAGTGATAATACCCATTTTAGATTCGAACTAGAGATAGGGGTTTCTTAAGTGGGGTATTATCATTTGAATTTCAACTCTAAATTTAATTTCTAAGATTGACATAAATTTTAATTGATCGATCCTAGCGGGTGATTAATTAAAAGGAGTGTAGATCTAATTTTCTAGAGTTGTGAGGTGTTAATTTTAACTTTCTAAAAGATTACTATTCTAATTACACTTGCAACGAGAGTTGGTTTGTAATTTTAATATTAATTTGGGAGAATTCAAATAATTGAATTAATTAATTAGAATAATTAAAATTTGTGGTGTAATCCCACTCCTTGATTGTTCTCACAATTATTTTCCTCACTTTATCTTTTATTTTAGTGTTAGACTTAATTTTTCATTTTAGTAAATTTCTAGTTAGTTATTTTCATTTAGTTTAGTTTAGTTTAGATCTCACCTCACCCTTTTGTTTTAATATTGAAAAAGCTAAAAAAAAATAGAAAAGTGAAAAAGAACAAAAAGAAAATAAAAAGTGAATTACAATTGAATTTGTTCCATGTACTTTACTCCCTAGAAAGTGGATTGATACCCTTACTTACCGCTACACTTGAGTTTATAATATTTGTAGGTATGTGAGGTTTTGACTAACTTGGCTTCAAACAACGACAACCACACGCAAAAGTCTCGTTATCAAATCATCAAATAGATAGCTTTGTAGAGAGAAAATTCTAGAGAGAGATAGTTTAGTTTAGAAAATAAATTTTTTGTAAATAGTTTTTCATTTTTTATTTTTAGATATTTGTGAGATTAAATATTGTTAGAGAATTAATTGAGTGGATAGTTAATTTCATATCATTTGGAAGATCAATTAAGACGTGTATGCTTCAATTTCAAGGATTGGAGTTCAACATAATCAAAGAGATTTGGTTTGATTGTTCCCTTCCCTTCTTTTATTATTTTATGCCTTTGAATATTAATTTGTCATATTTTATACCATGTTAGGCTAAAACCCCTTTCAAGGGGTGGGGTGAAACCCTTATTTGATATTATTTTAGTTTAATTAGTTTGCTTACTTGAAATATCCCTTTGAATGTTAATTTTGATCCCTCACCCTTAGATTTACGCCTCGAGAGAGGGTAAATGATTTTCGAGAGAAAATCGAAATTCTAGTGATAATACCCATTTTAGATTCGAACTAGAGATAGGGGTTTCTTAAGTGGGGTATTATCATTTGAATTTCAACTCTAAATTTAATTTCTAAGATTGACATAAATTCTAATTGATCGATCCTAGCGGGTGATTAATTAAAAGGAGTGTTGATCTAATTTTATAGAGTTGTGGGGTGTTAAACTTAACTTTCTAAAAAATTACTATTCTAATTACACTTGCAACGAGAGTTGATTTGTAATTTTAATATTAATTTGGGAGAATTCAAATAATTAAATTAATTAATTAGAATAACTAAAATTTGTGGTGTAATCCCACTCCTTGATTGTTCTCACAATTATTTTCCTCACTTTATCTTTTATTTTAGTGTTAGACTTTAATTTTCATTTTAGTTACTTTCTAGTTAGTTTTCTTCTCACACTTTAGTTTATTTTAGTTTAGACCTCACCTCACCCTATTGTTTTAATATTGAAAAAGCTAAAAAAATTAGAAAAGTGAAAAAGCACAAAAAGAAAATAAAAAGTGAATTACAATTGAATTTGTTCCATTTGCTTTACTCCCTAGAAAGTGGATTGATACCCTTACTTACCTCTACACTTGAGTTTATTATTAAATTTGTAGGTACATAAGGTTTTGATTAGAAGGACTTTTCAAGCAACAACACAAATATACGCAAAAGTCTTTCTATCAATTTCGTCACGCCAAGCCGGCACGACTTTTTCTTCTTTGTTGGGCGAACCAGTTCGCTGATTCCAGTTAGGGGGATCGATTGTGGGAATTTTCCATCGGTTAGGTTTGGCTTTTCCAGTTTGTTGGATCGATTCCCTTGTTTCTTCATCAGTTCGGTTATCTTGAATTTTTTTCTTTATTTCTCTTCCTTGATTTCTTCCCAACTTTGAAGCTTCATAACTTTTCAACCGAGACTTGAATTTGGATGTCGTTTCTTCCTACATGCTCGTGGAATTGAGGTCTTAAATTTTCCTTTAGGTTTCGTGCCCGAATTCTAAGAGTAAAATTACTATTATTCCCTTGATTTTTGTTCTTTTCTTTCTTTCTGGATTTTGAGTTTTCTCTTTTCTTCACTTATACAAAATACCTACAGAATGTAAGAGAAATACTCAAAACTCGATGCAGTAGATGGAAGATGTCAGTAGCAAGTATATGAGATAAATCAACTCAATTTACATCGCACGAAGTGATAAAAGCCTTTAAATTACGGGGATAAATATGAAGAATTTATGCCTAATCAAGGATATATAGAGGGATCTCATTTTGTGCCGAGGATAGTAAGCGAATAAACTCCCGCCAAATTCAAGTCATCGATCGTGATGCCTATATATGGTGGGATACCGATCATCTCCACCATATAGAGATGTATCAAGTCCTTGACATCTACACAACCCGAGATAAGATACAGTTCTAAGTGTTTTCTAGCACCCTCACTCGTGCTACTCATATATGGTACACTGGCCTACTGAGAGGGTCTATAGAGAATTTCAAATAATTGGCCGAAAATTTCATTCACAGTTTTTTATTTTAGCATGAAGTCGTTCAAACACATAACTCATTTGTTGAATGGCAGGCAAAGAAAGAACAAGCCTCTAAGGGACTATATCTCTCGATTTAACAAGGAAATTTTGAAAGTTGAAGACTATAAAGAGAGTATCGCCATAATAGCCCTCATCAGCAACCTTTAACTAGAGAAACTTTTATGGAATCTCTTCAAGGATCCATGACAAAACTCCTGGATATGGGCGGGAGAATCATGAACGTGAAGAAGGACATGGAATCTAAGAGAGGTGACCTAAAATAAGCTAATAATAGTAAGTCTGGACAAATTTGAGCTAAAGAGAATGAAGGGGAAAAAAGATCCAATGATGACAAATTGCCAAGTACACTCCACTGACATTCATATGATGCTGACTGAAATAAAGGATGATGAAGATCTTAGGTCTCCAGAAAAGTTAAAGGCTCCCCCTCACAAGAGGGACAAGAACAAATGGTGTGAGTTTCATTAGGATCATGAACACACGACGGATTAGTGCTTCGGCCTAAAAGATGAGATTTAAAAGTTACTAAAATAGGGGAAGCTTCAGAATTACATAGATAAAAGTGGAAGTCAGGATGAGAACAAAAAGAGGTACAACGCATGAAAGGACACCAAGCCTAATAAACAAGTGCAAGTGAAAATAATGATCCAGATTCAGACGACTGTGGTGAAGATGACCCAAGCCTTCCTGCCAAGCCTCCCACAGTTAAAGGTAGCATTCACATGATTTATTTTGATGTGAAAATGATATTTGGGGATGAGCAGGCGAAGGGACTGATTCGGACGATAGGAAGGCTCGCGTATTTGACTCAAAAGTGGGACTCAAGAGGTTCAACCAAGGTTGAACTCAAACCTATCAAGCTGAAGAAAATAAATATAGAGAGTCTCATAGTGGGTTTTTCAAGGAAAAATTTCAAGGTAATTTTAGCCCCACATAACGATCCCCTCGTCACTAGTACACGTGTTCACAGTTAAAATGGGGCCCTTATATTAGTGAATGGGGGAAGCACGACGAATGTCATGTTTTGGGATTATTTTAAAGGGATGAAACTGAGCAAAAAGAGACTTGTAGCCTACCAGCAATCATTGATTGAATTCATTAGGGTGAAAGTCCATCCACTGGGTGTTTATGAAATGGATGTGTGCATGGGAATATGGTCGAGGTGATTGACTGAAAACTAAGATTTTTTATAATGGATAAAAATGTCTTCCGGCCTATAATATAATCTTGGGAATTGTAGCACTGAAATATTTTGAAGTTGTGCGTTCCAACGTACGCCAAATGATGAAATTTACGAATCCATATGGAGTAGGGGAAGTAAATGGTGATCAGGTGAAAGCACGAGAGTGCTACTTCACCTCAACAGAAGAGAGGGGGCTCACAAAAAGAAAATAAAATCGTACAATATTGACACTCTTAACCCAAGAAATGAACAGGATCTCCAAAAGGGAGAACTCGCGAAAGAGTTAGAATCCATCATCCTCAATGAGGACAAACTGAAAAAAAATGTCGAAATAGGCTCGTCCCTCAAGCTATAGATTAAGAAAGAGTTGGTTAAACTATTGAGAAGAAGGCAAAGTGTGTTCGCATGGAGTCATAACAATATGTCGGGGATTTACCCTAACTTTATTCGTCATCGATGGAATATAGACGAGATAAAAAAAACACTAAAGCAACGAAGATGGACTTTTGCTAGAGATAGATATGAAGTTATACAAGACCAAGAAAGAAGATGTAGATCGCAGATTTTATCAAGGAAGTACAATACCCATAGTGGTTGTCATAGTGCCTAAGCAGAATGGGAAGTGGAGGATGTGTGTAGACTTCACTGATCTTCACAAAACTTTCCCTAAAGACAGTTTTCCCTTACCAAGGATTGATCAAATAGTGGATGCCACAGCCATCCACGAGTTGATGAATTTCCTGGACACTTACTCTGGATATAATCAAATTTTGATGCATGAAGCCGCCGCCAAAAAAAGCTCCTTCATCAGAGATAAAGGAACATACCGGTACAAAGTTATGTCGTTTGGCTTAAAAAATGTATGGGTTACCTACTAAAGGCTAGTCAATAATAAGTTCAAGGACCAGATAAGAAAGATGATGGAGGTATATGTAGATGACATGCTCACGAAGAGTTTGAAACTTGCGGATCACGTAGCCGATTTGGAAAGAACATTTGACACAATGGATCAATATAAAATGAAACAGAATCTTGTAAAATGTCCATTCGGAATCGAAGCTGAAATTATTTTATTTTTATCACCAATCAAAGGGGAATTAAAGAGAATACTGCTGAGATTAAAGCATTAATTCACATGAAAATGCCAAAGATGATTAAAGATATTTAGAGATTGATGAGGTGAGTTGTTGCATTGAATAGATTTGTCTCTAGGGTAACAGACAAATGTCTGCCATTTTTCAAGATTCTGAGGAACACTTTTGTCTGGGACGAGGAGTGTGAAAAAGTGTTTCAAGAGTTAAAAGTCTATCTGAACTCACCCATACTCCTCTCCCGGTCATTACAAGGGGAGAAGTTGTACTTGTACCTGACCATCTAGGAGTCAGCCGTCAGTGCAGTTATTATTCGAGACGACTGTGGAGTTCAAAAGTCTGTCTACTTCAACAACAAAGCACTTCAGATATCAAAGCTTTCATATGCTTTGATCCATGATTCAATTAATACGAATCCATATTTCCAGACTCACACGATGGTAGTACTCAGCGACACGCCCCTCCAATAAGTCATTCATAAACCAGGGAAATAGGGTAGGCTAATGGCTTAAGCAGTTGAGTTGCGTGATTTTGATATTATTTATCAGTAAAGAAGAGGAATTAAAGGGAAGTAAAATGCATATTTCATTGTCGAGATACGTGGTAAACTGTGGACGACACATAAGGGGAAGCTTTGGCTAAAGTCCACAAGTCGTCCAGAAAGTAAATGAGATTATGGCCGAGGAAACTTCGGTCGACACCAAAATGAAATGCTGATGAGAGATTTATTGCATAAAAATAGAGTCTTAGCCGAGGGTCCCTTCACACCGGGTTCACTAATATGGAGTTTGTTTGTAAATGGTTCATCTTATGGAAATAACAGTGGCAACACCAAATGGGACTAACTTGAATATGCCCTACTATTCAACTTTAAAGCATCGAATACTGAATCAGAGTATGAAGACCTAATGGCTAGACTCCCATTTACAAAAGTACTGAATGTCAGGCTAATGGTTGCCCATAGTGATTCCCGGTTGGTAGTTAACAAAATTTTGGGAATCTATAAAGAAAATGATGAGAAGATGGATAAGTACTTAACCAGAGTAAAAGAGATGCTGAAAAATTTTCAGGAGGTCAAGATCAAGAGGATTTCGATAGGGGAGTATGGGAGAGTAGACGTGTTACCAAGGATAGAATCAGCTACCAGAACAGAGATCCATCAATCAATCAATGCCCGTAAAGATCATCCTAAAGCCAAGCATAGAGACTAAGGATGTAGATATCGAAGTTTGTATAAAATTGAATCGGGGACCATATTTGATGGACCCAATCATAGATACGAGATGGAAAGCTACTAGGAGCTAAGGTCAAATGAAGGAAGATACAATATCATGCAGCCAAGTCCACCATCATTGGAGATGTAATCTGTAAAAGAAGTTTTTTGTTTCCACTCTTGAGAGGTGTGCATCCGTCTGAAGTAGACTATGTACTCAGAGACCTACATGAGGGGTCATGTGCAAGCCACATTAGTGGACGATCCTTGGCTAAAAGGATTGTTACCTAGGGGTATTATTGGTCGAACCTTGATAAAGACTCGGCAGAATACGTTCTGAAGTGTGATAAGTGCCAACATTTTACAAACATAACCCATTATCCCCACCAACCTTTTTCCCTGATATTGGCCCCTTGGCCTTTTATCATGTAGAGGATAGACCCTATCGGCTCCCTACCTAGAGCAAAGGGAATTTTCGACTCTTGATTTTTACGATTGACTATTTTTCCAAGTGGGTAGAAGCAAAGGCTATCATAACAATCCCAGAAGAAAAATGCTTCAAATTTATTTAGAGAAACATCATTTGTCACTACGGGCTTCCCAACACGCTGATATTCGATAACGATAAATAATTTAAGAATAAGTCTCTCAAAACTTACTGCAAAAAAGTTTTCATCAAGCATTTTTACTCCGTATCAGGCCGAACATAGGCTAATGGGTAAATAGAGGTGACCAATAAGACGATATTATATGGATTCAAGAAGAAGTTAGAATATGATAAAGGAAAATGGGTTGATGAGTTGTACAACATTCTGTGGGTGTATAGGACAATCGAGAGAACCCTAATGGGATAGATGCCTTTAATGCTGGCATATGGATCAGAGGTTGTGATTCATACATAAATTGGCTGCCCAATTACAAGGTTCAGACTTACGATCCTGAGGAAAATCTGGAGGAAAGAAGACAGAACTTAGATTTAATGGAAGAAATGAGGGAAGACGTAGTTGTTAAGCAATTGGCCTATCAACAAACAACTGTAAAATTCTATAAGAAAAGGGTGAAGTCTCATACCATCACAGTGGGAGACTTGGTTCTAAAAAAGGTCATCCAAAAGGTCAATAAGATCCATCCTAATTGGCAAGGACCTTACAGAGTCACTTAGGAGATTATCCTAAGTACATACTGGTTAGAAAATCTTGAAGGAGAACCATTTTCTAACCCTTGGAATGCGGATCATTTGAAAACATACTATCAGTAGTTAGTTCAGTTGTTGTAGACGAAAGGCAAGTTTTTCTCTTATATGAAAATATTATTTCTTGTATGAAAATGTTGGAATATAATGAAGCATTGTCTCGCTTATTCTTTGGGAACTGCATTTTTATAATCATATAGTTAATTAAGCATCATTTAAGTGTGGTGAATAATTAAATCTCTCTCTCGGTAGTATGATAGTGCCTTGGGAATCTTGTCTCCTAGGAACCGCTCTGCAAAAACTGTGAGAGGTGAGAGGTCCTTAACATCATTTTATTGTGAGACCCTTAAACATCATTTAAATATGGTGAAAACTATGAAACATTATTTAAGTATGGTAACTAGTAAATATCCCTCATCGACAGTATGAGAGTGCCTAATGAGTCTTGGCTTCAAGGCACCACTCTGCATAAACCTTGAGAGATTGGAGGACACTAACATCGTTTTGATATGGTGAGACCCTTAAACATCATTTAAATATGGTGAAAACAATTAAACATCATTTTAAGTATAGTGAATAGTAAATATCCCTCTCGATAGTGTGAGAGTGCCTAATGAGTCCTGACTCCAAGGCACCACTCTACGTAAACCCTGAGAAATAAGACATCTTTAGCATCATTTTAATATGGCAAGTCCCTTATAAATCATTTAAATATGGTGAAAACTATGAAACAACATTTAAGTATGGTGAATAATAAATCTCACTCTCAATGGTGGGAGAGTGACTAATGAGTCTTGGCTCCAAGGCACCACTCTATGTAAACCCTAAGAGATAGGGCGTCTTTAACATTGTTTTAATACGGTGAGAGCCTTAAACATCATTTAAAAATGGTGAAACTGTGAAACATCATTTAAGCATGGTGACTAGTAAATCTCCCTCTTGACGGTGTGAAAATGCCTAATGAGTCTCGACTCCAAGGCACCACTCTACGTAAAACTTGAGAGATAGGACGTCTTTAACATCATTTTAATATGGTGAGACCTTTAAACTTCATTTAAGTATGGTGAAAATGTAAAACAAGAATGACATTATGAAGGCAACAAGAAGATACAACACTTAGAAAAATCTCCTTACATTCATTCAGCAAAGGTTACAAAAAAGAGAATCTAAAAATAATATTTATGGGTTATAAGAAAATGGGTTTTGAAGATCGCACATGGTCTTAGAAGACCACACACGGTCACCCAAAAAGCATAAACCTAAGTGTCAACTATAAGAGATCCGATTGAAGTCAGCCTGGTTGGATTTTCCTCGAGATGTGTAGTATCCCCCTCTTTCTCACCCGCCACTTCAAGCACATCAGCGTTGTCTTATTTAGCAACTGTGGTCTCGGCCTTAGCCACAGTTATTTCAGCATTCTAGGCCTCAACTTGGACTTCCTACAGAGAAACTACACTTACAGGATCAGCAAAATTGAATGAGGAGACAATCTTAACCATGATAGGGTCATTAACAACAAGGTCACCATATTGATTCGCAACCCAACGGCACACTATTTTGGCCCCTTCTCCATGTACTGGATGGAATAGCTAAAGAATTCTTATGACTCCTTAAAATCATCTACAGCTCGCTCAGCAGTCATCCTAACTTTTTCATCCTCTTCATCATTTGCCTCTTGAGCTCAGACTCAAGAGCCTCCACTTTCACCTTATGATCCTGCTTCAGGGTGAACATGCGATCCTTATGACAATCCTGCATTTCTTAGACCTTAATATCATGCTCAGCTTTTAGATCCTTCAGCTTCTGCCTTAGATCATCAAGTTAAGCCTTGGCTTCATCGATCGATTTTGCTTTTGCCTCAGTCTCCACCACCTAATATTGGATATTTTAAAGGGCAATGACAGACTGCAAGAAATACAAAGCATAAAAGTTAGTGCGAGACAACATTACATTTTAAAATTTCAGGGAAGACAAAATTATGTTAGTGTTTACCTGGGTTACCCTGTGGAGAGCAAAGTTAAAGACCCGGGAGGGTTCTTGATCATCAAAATAACGGTTGTCACAGTCAGGGACAATCGAAGTTATAACCTCCCTAGCCTTTAGCTAACTCCATATATGACACCCCGACTAATTAAATACCGGGTAGCTATTCATTTATTCAAAGTAATACAAAATGTTAAGTTGGTTCAGTTCATAACATCACTGTAAAAAACATTTTAAATAATTACGAGCCACCTAATATTTAAAAAGGGATTTGCCAAATTTATTAAATTAAATTAACATGCAACCAATTCTTAAGGTAACCATACAACATCCACATCATAACCACAACAGAATAATAATGGAATAAATAAAATGAGTCTGGAGTATCACTCCCCTGAATAAAATAAATACTAAATAAATCCCAATACAAAAGTCTGAGTAAATAGATCAATCCAAAACTGAAATAAAACTGAAAGTCTGAGAATGCTATCTCTAAATGGTAATGGGCGACATGCCCTAGAAGATAAGAAATCCTGAATGGAATCAAGTGCAGAATGCGAAGGCGTCTAATACCGAGATCCTGTAACTTCCACAGCAGCTACAGCACGTCAATGTAATGGAACTCCTATGCTTGGCATCCCTGTGGCTGGGCACCTAAAAAGGTTTTTACAAAAAAATAGATTTGAAAGCAAATGGGTCAGAGCTCGAGGTGAAAACAGTTTAAAAATATAGCAAGTGTTTAATTACATTAAATAGTAAATATTATATACATGTTAGTTGCGTGCTCTCACATGAGTTTCTCACCCCTCAACTAATGTGCATGCCTAACGTATACCCTTAACCCGTCCTAGTTATGCCGCTAACTAACTAACTAGTCTGAACCACTTCATGTCTACACATTATAATATAGGGGTTCATTCGTATTATTCTAATATATCCTGCATAAATCTCACCTTCATATTAATCAGATTATTACATAAATTACGATATGGATATTCACATTTTTAATCCCATTCAATTATCTCAGTTATACGCATTCACAAATTAACTGTAAGCCAGTTACAAGTACAAGTATATCGTTCTCAGCTTATATATACAATATGGCACCCATAGGCAAAGCTGCGGTGCACGAATACTCTGCTATTGAATCCAGGTACATCACGTACATAAGGACTACGTGTCCCGAATCGCTCAGGAAGCGTTTTGATAAACAAATCACACATATTGGAGGCGAATATAGTTCACATACCCATGGGTCACGCACATACCTACGCTCCCATGGTCAGCTGACTTATCAACTCACAAATAAACCATTCACAGCCCTATGTCCTTAAGGTACCAATCTAAATCCCCCTGTAGGCACATAAAGATCAGATGGTCCTATTTCGAAATCCGACCTCCCGTGATAGCAAGTATGGTAGGTATGTCATACACACAATAGTCCATATACTAAGCATTCACACAACTTAGGTAATTATATTATTAAAGGCATATTTTCAGCCCTATACCATCAGTCTAATTCGTACGTCATTATCACTCCAACTTATATAAAAACTATTTTGCCAATAAATCTCACGTCGTATCATTTCGAGTACCTAAACATATCCCGAAAAGGTTACTAAGTCTCCTACATATACCACATGTAAATATAGTACTCCGAGATCCATATTTTTGTCTCAAACCCTAACTTATCACTCATACGAACTTAAGTCATGCTCTCACATTTTATAATGGTAAATTACTCGTCGAACACTCGTAAGTTCAACACTACGTTACAAACCAATTCTAATATGTTCCGGGCTTCAATTACATCCCTACTGGTCTCCCTAAAGTCCTAATGTATTCACATAATCCCCACCTACAACTTTCAATGGCCGGAATCGCTTAAATCCAAAAAGGGGAAAAAGGTCACAGTTTCTGGGGAGGTCGATTGATCGACCTAAGAATGTCGATCGATCGAGCCCAGCCGATCGATCGACCTATGAATGCCGATCGATCGATCAAGCAAGTGCAGGTCTCGAATTTCTTCATTTTCAGTCCTAGTTTTGTCCCAATTCTTCATTACAAGATGTTAAATCCTAAAGTAAACATATTGGGTAATCATATAACCTAAATACGTGATTCTTAACGTTCCAGAATTCTTAAAACATCATCAATTAAACTTTTCTTGGATCAAATCATCCTATTATCATGAAAAAACCTATTTTTCTATTTTCTTCAAGAATCATCATACATCTCCTCATAAATTCATAATTTAACTATGGATGGTTTATGATTTCGTTAAAGAGATACTTCCAGATTCAAACTACATATAAATCCTACCCCGAATTAAGGTTTAATCTCCAAGTTTCATGAGTTTCAATATTTTCATGGTTATCATCAAACCCTACACTATCATAGACAAATTATTTGTTGAATCTTGATGAATTAAAACACTTGCCTAGAAATTCGATATTTTGATCCTTTGATGATGATAAGTGTTGGTTCTCTTCCTCTCTCTGGTCACAAATCCGACGATAGTGGTGGTGTGTGGAGGTTATGGCCTTGGAAAATTCCTTGGAACTTCTCCTCTCTTCTCACGTTGCCCACTACTTGATTTTGACAGATAATGTCCCTAATGGCCCTAAGCTTGGCTGATAAATAAAGCCTAGATTTCATGGGTTTATATTCCCTAAAAATCAAAGTGGCTAAAATACCCTCCCGGTTGTCGGTTTGGCCTAAAAATGCCCCGGGACACAAACTAAACCCCCGGCTAGTGTTTTCTGACTATGTCGACCCTTCCAGATATGTTGGTGCACTCGAAATGACCATACGGATGACACAATTATAATTTACTTTTAAGTTTCTTTAAATGATTCCTGACGCGCGCGTCCCAACTAAATTTTCGATTTATCGTATTTATGATTCGCGAAAATTTTAATAAATTCAATAATCATATATTACCATATTCACTCAGTAATATTCAACATTATTATCATAATCAACTATCAACTCTCATCTCGCTAGTATTTAAATCCGGATTAATTTCCAAATATTTATCCCATTTAATTTAATTAATCTCATTGAATAAAATCAATAAAATTACGGGGTATTACATACTTCCCCCTTAATAACAGAATTTTGTCCCGAAATTTAGAAATAAATTATACCTAGTAAAAATAACTCTAGATAACGATCGCGTCACTCATCCTCGCGCTCCCAGGTAGACTCCTCGGCATTATGATGCCGCCACTGAACACGTACTAACGGTACGATCTTCGACCTCAATTTCCTCTTGCTATGGTCTAGGATAGCTACCGACCCCTCCTCATAGGAACTATCAGGCTGTAGGTCAATATCCTCCAAAGTAATGTGAGTATGGGCCAAATCATCTCGAAGATATTTCCTCAGTGAGGAAATATGGAACACGTCATGGACCCTATGCAAGTGTTTTGGTAACCCAAATCAATACGCAACTAGCCCAATTCGCTCGATGATAGGGAATGTCCCCACATATCTAGGAGCTAATTTTCCTTTCTTCCCAAAACGCATAATCCCCTTCATAGGAGACACTATGAGCACTACCTGGTCCCCCACATTGAACTCTCGAAAGGACCTCTTGGTATCGGTGTAACTATTTTGTCGGCCCTGAGCAACCCAAATACGGCTCCGTATCATCTTTATCCTCATCGAAGTATCCTGAATCACCTCTGATTCAAGTAGCTTGTTGTCCCCCACCTCTAGCCAACATGCTGGGGAACGACAAGGCCTACTGTACAACGCCTCAAATGGAGCCATACCAATAGTGAATTGGTAGGAGTTATTATAGGCAAACTCCACCAGTGGAAGATATTGCTCCCAACCACCTTCAAAGTCGAGGATGTACATACGCATTATGCCCTCTAACATCTTATTCGTCCGCTCGGTCTGCCCATTTGTTTGCGGGTGATAGGTTGCACTCAATCGCAACTCCATTCCCATGGCTTCCTGGAAACTCTCCCAAAATCATGACATAAATATCTTGTCCCTGTCAGATACGATATTGAGAGGCACCCCGTGGAGTCTCACTATCTCAGCTATGAAAATCTGGGCGTACTGTCCCATAGTGTAGTATGTATGGGCTGATAGAAAGTGAGCAACCTTGGTCAACCGATCCACGATTAACCATATGAAATTGTGACCTCTCTACGATGTAGGTACCCCCATGATGAAGTCCATGGAAATGCTCTCCCATTTCCACATAGAAACTTCTAACGGCTGTAGAAGTCTTGCCGGCCTCTGGTGGTCAACCTTTACTAGCTGAGAAGTGGCACATTTCGAAACGAATTCGTCAATATCCCTCTTCATTCCGCTCCACCAGTACTGTCACCTCATATCTTGGTACATCTTATCCCCACCAGGATGTACCACGAATCGCGAACCGTGCGACTCTTCCATCATCTCATATCGCGAGTCTTCCCCCTCAGGAACAACTAATCTACAATTGAAGCGTAAGCCGCCTTCTGAACTAACGGTATAAGACTCGGCCCCTTCTGCTAGTAATCATACTATCTGCTCTTGGCAGAACGAGTCTGCTGCTTGGGCCTATATAACTCGCTTAATGATCTGGTGTGTAACTGTCATCACAGACATGAATGATCGGGACACTACGTCCCGGTGTCCCAATTCCTTCCACTTTGCTCTCCACACCTCGGCCACCTCACCTACTGGCCTACGGCTCAACGCGTTTGCTACCAGGTTAGCCTTCTCTGGGTGTTATTATATATCGAACTGATAATCCTTCACAAAATCGAGCCATCGACGTTGATGCATATTAATCTCCTTCTGCGTGAAGAGGTACTGTAATGACTTGTTGTCTGTGAATAAATGGAATTTCTCCCCCAGGAGATATTGTCTCCAGATCCAAAGTGCAAATACGACTGCCGTTAACCCCAAGTAGTGGGTGGGGTAATTCTTCTCGTGAGGCTTGAGCTTACGGGAAGCATAAACTATAGCCTGATTGTCCTGCTATAGTACACCCCCAAGTCCTTGTAAGGACGCACCAGTGTAGACTAGATACTCCACTCCCGGCCTGGGTAATGCTAACACTAGTGCTGAAGTCAACTTGTCTTTCAAATCATCGAAGGACAACTGGCAGTAGACCTGTCAATGGGTCATGTCGAGTCGTGTTCGTATCATTTTTTATCGTGTTCGAGTCTTATTGGGTTCATGTCTTAACGGGAGACTTTTTTATCGTGTGAAAAAATCATACCCAAACCCGACCCGTTATATTATCATGTCGTGTCTTGTTCACTCACTAATACCCATTAAGATAATGAATTACTTTGAATTGTATAGAAGTTGATATATATCTCATTTTTTAACCCAAATAGACCCATTAATTCATTGACATTACTAAATCTATCATTTAGTAAAATTTATTACGATTAAATTAACATTATATTACATATATTATTTATAAGTTCCAAAATTATATCTTATTTACTTAAATTAATGGGTCATAATGGGTTTTATTGGGTATTAACGGGTTAAGGGGGTTAACCCTAATCCGACCTGTTAACTATCGTGTCTTATCGGATTGGCACTGATATGACCCGAACCCATTAAGGGTCCACCCATTAACTTAAAACTTCGTGTTAGTTCGTCGTGTTATCATGTCGTGCCTCATTTTTCCAGGTCTAACTGGAAGGTTCACTCTAGATAAATGTCACTCCTTTGCGAGTCAGATATGTCAATGGACCCGCTATCTTCGAGAACCCTAGAATAAACCTCCTGTAGTATCCTGCTAGGCCCAAGAAACTACATATCTTTGTCAATGTCGTGGGTTGTGCCCACTCCCTCACTGCTGATACCTTCCCCGGATCAGCAGATATCCCCCTCTCAGAAATAATATTCCATAAAAATTGAACCTCCTTCAACCAAAACTCGCACTTCTCATATTTTGCATACAACTCGTGATGGTGTAGTGTCTGCAAAACCTACCTCAAGTGCTAGGCATGCTCCTATTTGGTCTGGGAGTAGACCAGAATGTCATCAATAAAGACAATGATGAACTGGTCCAGGAACTCTCTGAACACCCTATTCATCAAGTCCATTAACACGGCTGGGGTGTTGGTCAAGCTAAAAGGAATAACTATGAACTCGTAGGAACCATATCTTGTCAAGAAGGTAGTCTTCGAGACATCATGCTCCCTGATACGTAACTGATGGTATCCCGATCTCAAGTTAATCTTTGAGAAGAAGGTAGCTCCTCTCAACTGGTCGAATAAGTCATCGATTCAGGGCAACAGATACTTATTCCATATCGTGACTTTATTCAACTCCTAGTAATCAACACACAACCTCAAATATCCATCCCTCTTCTTCACAAATAGCACAAGGTGACCCCAAGGAGAAGTAATCCTACGGATAAACCCCTAACCCAACAACTGCTCTATCTGATCCCGTAGTTCCCTTATTTCCGCTGGAGCCATATGGTAAGGTGTGCGGGCTATCGGACGAGTGCCCGGCGTCAAATCTATAACAAAGTCTATCTCTCTACTATGAGGTAATTCGAGAATATCCTGAAATACATCGGCAAACTCCCTAACGACTGTAATCGAATCAAGCGATATCACCACCTCCTTAGAGGTCTCCTCCTCTATGCAGTATAAGTGAGTGGATGATCCTCCCTCAGAATGAGGCATCGCCACTAGGAACATCTCCTGACCGGTTATGTCAAAAATAATACTCCTACTATAACAATCGTTCATGGCTCTATGTGTAACCAGCCAATCCATACCAATAATCGCATCGTACTCGGACATATCTAATACTAGCATATCAGCAGGTAAAGTAAATCTCCCAATCTCTACACCCATGCCTCTACATATAAAGGAAATCACAGAACCTCTACTCAACGGTGAATCTACATAAGTGACAGTGATCTCCGTGGTATTTAATAATCCCATAGTGCGTGCAAACCTTATGGCCATAAAACAGTGTGTGGCTCCCGTATCAAATAAAATACGCCCCATAGTCCCCTGAATACAAAACATACCCTCAATCGCGGGTGGATCCTGTGGGACTGTGACTTGTTGAAGCTGGTAAACTCGATCGTACTAAAGTTGTCCCTGCTGAACTGGGACTGTTGGGATAGGTGGCAGTGCTGGCATCTGTGGTGGTGTTGGGAGGGCAGCGAGAAACATCGGTCTCTGGGGATCCTGACGAGCACCTTACTGCTGCTGTTGCGGGGCTCTTCCCCTCTCAGGACACTCCTAGCGTTTGTGGCCTTGCTTGCCATATATGAAACATTTTCCCATAAAGTTTCCCCCTTTATGACCTTGCTTCCCACGGCCCTGATGGCCGTTACTACCCCTACCCTGTCCATGCTGGCTCGGATGGCCGTGATGGCCGTGTTGGCCATGCCTAAAACCTCTCTGTCCATATCTAAAACCTCCTAATCTAAATCTCTTAGAATCTCCCTACTGGGAACTCTGATCACCCTGTATGTGCTGACCCTGAGTTATCTGTGCCCCACTGGCACCATTACCCCCTGTCCTGCCCTGCTGGCTGGACTCTCCTGCTCGCTTACCCTCTGACAAATGAAAGCCGTGGTCCTGGTAGTGAAGTAATGTGGCATTAACCACATCTGAATAGGTGTCCAACGAGAGATTACCTAGCAGGTGCTAACGAATCCTCCACGTCAACCCATCCATGAACTTCTGGATCTTCTTCTCTTTAGCAGGGATCTCATCGAGAACGATGTTCAGAAGGTTGGTGAACTCGACATCATACTCTGCCACTGTCCTCCCTTCCTGCTTAATGCTCATCAATTTCCCCTTTATTTCTGTCTGAACTGCTGAGGGGAAAGATTTGCGATCGAATCACACCCAGAACTCCTGAATAGAAAGAACATCTCTCTCCTCGGCGGTGGTAATATACTCCCACCACTGCAATTCTTCTCCTACCAGCTTAAAAGTAGCCAGGATCTGCCTCTGCACATCTGAACACTCATACATCCTCAAGTAACTTTGGATGTCCATCTTTCACTGGCTCGACACAACCACGTCAGAGCTCCTTGCAAACTCCGGAGGGTGCGCCTTCTGAAAGGCATCACGAACACGTTCCCAATTAGATAAGAATGCATGAGCCTGGACTGGGGCTACCATCGGTGCCTGAGGTGGTGTCTGCTGCTCAACTGCTAAAGTGGCATTTACCACCTGGGCTACAACGGCAGCAACTTCAGTAGCATTCATGGAACCCTAAACTGGTGCAGGCTGAGGCTCTGGATGGGCACCTAAATAGGCTTTTATAAGAAAAATAGATTTGAAAGCAAACGGGTCAGAGCCCGAGGTGAAAAAAGTTTAAAAATATAGCAAGTGTGTAATTACATTAAACAGTAAATATTATATACATGTTAGTTACGTGCTCTCATATGAGTTTCTCACCCCTCAACTAACGTGCACACCTAACGTATACCCTTAACCCGTCCTAGTTATGCCACTAACTAACTAATCTGAACCACTTCCTGTCTACACATTATAATATAGGGGTCTATTCGTATTATTCTAATATATCCTGCATAAATCTCACCTTCATATTAATCAGATTATTACATAAATTACGATATGGATATTCACATTTTTAATCCCATTTAATTATCTCAATTATACGCATTCACAAATTAACTGTGAGCCAGTTACAAATACAAGTATATCGTTCTCGGCTTATATATACAATATGGCACCCATAGGCTAAGTTGCGATGCACGCATACTCTGCTATCGAATCCTGGTACATCACGTACATAAGGACTACGTGTCCCGAATCGCTCAAGAACCGTTTTGATAAACAAATCACACATATTGGAGGCGAATATAGTTCACATACCCATGGGTCACGCACATACCTATGCTCCCATTGTCAACTGACTTATCAACTCACAAATAAGCCATTCACAGCCCTATGTCCTTAAGGTACCAATCTAAATCCCTCTGTAGGCACATAAAGATCAGATGGTCCTATTTTGAAAGCCAACCTCCCGTAATAGCAAGTATGGTAGGTATGTCATACACACAATAGTCGATATACTAAGCATTCACACAACTTAGGTAATTATATTATTAAAGGCATATTTTCAGCCCTATACCACCAGTCTTATTCATACGTCATTGTCACTCCAACTTATATATAAAATATTTTGCCAATAAATCTCACGTCGTATCATTTCGAGTACTTAAAAATATCCCGAAAAGGTTACTAAGGCTCCTACGTATCCCACATGTCAATTCAGTATTCCGAGGTCCATAGTTATGTCTCAAACCCTAACTTATCACTCATACGAACTTAAGTCATGCTCTCACATTTTATAATGGTAAATTACTCGTTTGACACTCGTAAGTTCAACACTACGTTCCAAACCAATTCTAAGATGTTCTTAGCTTCAATTACATCCCAACTGGTCTCCCTAAAGTCCAAATGTATTCACATAATCCCCACCTACAACTTTCAATGGCCGAAATCGCTTAAATCCAAAAAGGGGTAAAAGGCCACAGTTTCTGTGGAGGTCGATCGATCAACCTATGAATGTCGATCGATTGAGCCCAGTCGAACGATCGACCTATGAATGTCGATCGATCGATTAAGCAGGTGCAGGTCTTGAATTTCTTCGTTTTCAGTCCTAGTTTTGTCCCAATTCGTCATTACAAGATGTTAAATCCTAAAGTAAACATATTGGTTAATCATATAACCTAAATATGTGATTCTTAACATTCCAGAATTCTTAAAACATCATCAATTAAACTTTTCTTGGATCAAATCATCCTATTATCATGAAAAAACAATTTTTCTATTTTCTTCAAGAATCATCATATATCTCCTCATAATTCGTAATTTAACTATGCATGGTTTATGATTTCGTTAAAGAGATACTTCCAGATTCAAACTACATATAAATCCTACTCCGAATTAAGGTTTAATCTCCAAGTTTCATGAGTTTCAATATTTTCATGGTTATCATCAAATCCTACACTATCATGGACAAATTATTTGCTGAATCTTGATGAATTAAAACACTTGCCTGGAAATTCAATATTCTGATCCTTTGATGACGATAAGGGTTGGTTCTCTTCCTCTCTCCGTTCACAAATCCAGCGATAGTGGTGGTGTGGTGGTGGTTATGGCCTTGGAAAACTCCTTAGAAGTTATCCTCTCTTCTCACATTGCCCACTACTTGATTTTGATAGATAATGGCCCCAAGGTTGGCTGATAAATAAAGCCTAAATTTTGTGGGTTAATATTCCCTAAAAATCAAAGTGACTAAAATACCCTCACGGGTTGCCGGTTTGGTCTAAAAATGCCCCGAGACTCATACTAAACCCCCGGCTAGTGTTTTCTGACTATCTCGACCCTTACGAACACGTTGGCGCACTCTAAATGACCATGTGAATGATGCAATTATAATTGAATTTTAATTTCCTTTAAATAATTCCTGACGCGACTAACACGCGCGTCCCGATTAAATTTTGGAATTACTGTATTTATGATTCGCGACAATTTTAATAAATTCAATAATCATATATTACCATATTCACTCAGTAATATTCAACATTATTATCATAATCAAATACCAACTCTCGTCTCACTAGTATTTAAATTCGGATTAATTTCTAAATATTTATCCCATTTAATTTAATTAATCCCATTAAATAAAATTAATAAAATTACGGGGTATTACACAGATAAGAGAGTGAGTGTTGACACTTAGCTGAGCAAGGCGTGTAGCTACAAAGTCGTCGCCCCTGATAGGGAGAAGAGGGTCAAGAGTCTGTCTCGACGTAACTTCTTTTCTTTTCTTTTGTTTAGGGGGAGGAAGAGCCGAGGTCCCACCAACGACCTCTTTTCTTTTCTTGGCCCCCTCAGCATGGGGCCACGAGTTATTGACTTCTTACAAGTCTGAGTCTATTGAGAAGATTTTCCCTAAAGAAATGCTAACTGATTGGAATACATGGGGGATGCCATTGACTAAATCTCATCTGAGATACCAGCATGTTGATATATAAAGAAAAACAAAAACAAATTAGTATTTTCATATTGTGTTGAAGTAATTCAAGAAGATAGTAAAGTTCAATAGAGTTAGGTTATTTGATTACGAAGTGATGTCAAGGGTTCTACCCCCGCAAAAACTCATGAATCATTATATCCTCAAAGACAATAAGTCCATCCCCCTAAGTTAGTTGATGGACTCCTTAGTCTTGGCAGTGAGGCCTTACTCTACTTTGGCCGGGATTGAAATACGATCCCATTTTCGAGGTAATCTCGCATCATCTACAGTGGATAACTCTCCTTCGTCGAACTCCCAGTCCCCAGAGATGAAGAAGTAGTAGGATTTCTAATCATGGATGGAATTTTAGTTTACATGAAGGAGTTGTTGGTCAGGATGATAAATCACGAAATGGTAATAGCAAGGGGTGGCTCTCGTGGTAACCACATTATAACATGCCCAGAAGAAGTCAACTGGGAGATAATTATCCCAAGAAACTCTCCAGAGGTAGGGAGCCCCAAGTAGGGTCCTCCGAGAATTCGGTGTCAACTGGGTAGGGGAAGCACTGATGGAAGAAAGGATAGCTCTTATATATGGAAGGATTGGAAGGTGGAAGCCGACCTTAAATATCTGCTCATAGATAGCCACATCTCCCTCATTTTTTAGGTCAAAGGCTCGCTCATCATCGGTGGGAACCCTTATATGGATGGAATACTTAATCCTATAAAGGTGTCTCCAGACCACCGGATCAGTTTCAAGTACATTGCTAAGGATGGTCGAGGCCACACTTGTATCTCAAATGTAGGGATCTTATCCCTCTTCATTCTCAGTAGCAAGGGCTTTACCATGAGGGTCATGATTCCTAACCTCGGTATGGGTCATTGTCGAGATTGGCACGACCTTATGAGGAAGTGGGATATTGTTAGTAGTATCAAGCTTAGGCTTGTCCTCAGAAATATCATAAATTTGGGGGGTCAGGACCCACTTGTTGACGAGCAGAAGTGCTAAGACGACTCCGATTACTGGATTCGGCAGTCTCACCCTTGTCGGCATGGGCTACCGAAAATCTCATTGCCACCTCAAAGGAGTTGGACTTAAAATCCTCTCATCGTTATGGAGGCCCAGACATTTAGAAGGGATGAATCCCTTGGAAGAGGAGACAGATATAGTGTCACTGCTGATTTAAATGGCAAATCTAGTCTCGACTGGATTGGAGTAAGTAAGAAGTAAGGGTGGGTGCTCTACAGCTAAGGGGTTGGTATAAGCGGAACCTGAGACCTACATTGAGAATCGAGTTCGACCATCTTAATCTCTTGTATGCAAATGAGGAAATTATTCACCTAGCTCGTGCAACCTATGGTACATGAAAAACTTTAAAGAAATCTAATGGAGAAATTGCAAAGGATCAAAATGAGAAGTTTAATGGTTTTTTCTTAAAAAAGCATATGAAGAACACTAAGAACATTTCCAGCGACCTTTCATCGGAGAAGACATCGGAAAATAGAAACAACCACCCTAAAACTCTAAAAAATAGGCTTACTCAACCTTAAAAATCCTCCTGACTTCCTACCCACCCAAATCGCCACGAATTAAGGGATAAACCACCACAAATTGGTGATCGAAGTAGACAGAGAACTCGAAGGAAAATTAAAAATTATAGAAATCAGAATTAAACTACAAGAAGTGAAGAAAGGGAGTGAGAGGAGTACCTGGAAAGCCTTAGAATATTGTAGGGGTGAAAGAACACAGGAAAGCTAGAACGAAAGAACGGTAGAATTTAGAAAGAGAAAGAAAGGGTTGCTCTCGAAGTTTTAGAAGGAATGATGGAAACGAAGTATAAGAAAGGGATTTACTGCCCAAAACGTGCGCGCGTGATTCCTAAAAGCCCATCATTAGGGCACGCCTTCTGAAGTCATGTCTAGCTGCGCGCGTGACCTAGGGTGTCACATTAAGTCGTTTAACAAGTGATAAGTGTCTTACTTTTTGAGTAAGAAATGACACTTATGTCAAAGCCCACATGACCGTTGTACATCCACTGACCTTGAGATAACCTCGGACACAAAGGCCAGGACGAGACGAAAAAACATAAGTACTTACACCTTCGACTCCCATTAATGTTGAAGACTAAGGTCTATGGGTGATTGATACACATAAGTCTAGTCTCGTCCAAGCAGTACCTACTACCGACATGTCTCCCCCATGTAAGTTTCGTCGGAGTCGTCAGCTCTCAGGAGTTCTCGAGCACAGTCTCGTCCTAAGTTATCTCAGCCTCCGAGATAACCCCTATAATAAGACTACTTAAGGGCAGGCTACTCAGTGTCGGTTTACAGCCTACCTACAGTGTCGGCCTCAAGCAGTATCAAGAGGTCGACCCATTAGGAATGTCCATATCAGTTAAAGGACCAGTCAGTCTCGTCTTAGCTCAGCCTTGCAAGAATAGAGCTCCAACAGTCTCGGCCAACCGAGACACTTTGCCTCAGGCATCACGCGCACACATGGAAGTCATGACAAGAGTATTGTTGACATAGCCAATCAAAACCGTTATAGAAAATCAAACAACACGTGGGGAGGCTATTTTACATCATGACTTCTACACCCTTCTCTAAAGGTGTCACACGCTCATTAGTTGATCTAACATTCACACATGGAGTACATGTTTGAGGGGTGACATTGCACACCCCTAGACCTATAAAAGATATCTTCTGTCTCTTTCCCAAAGGATCGATCATCAACATAACCCTACTGTTACACTAAATTCGTAAAGAGATAAAGAGCTTATATTGACCTTTAATGGTTTTTTACTCATCTTTATAGTAAAAACACTCCCCAACTTTGCACAGTGGACGTAGGCTAGGACTGAACCACTTAAATGCTTGTGTTCCTCTATTCTCTCTCATCTCTTCTGCTAATTTTACTTATGTTACTATATCCTCCATTTTTAAGTAAGCTCCCAAAACAGGTTGAATCCTCAAAGATGATTTCCAACATCATCAGTTGTGAATTTCTAAATTACTTAATTAACTAAACATAGACAGTGTAATCATTTATCAGAAAACGCGACTATAAATTTGGAACACGAAAACCTCACGATAATGTGGTCCAAGATAGTAGCATATGTGATCCAAGCATTTACAATTCTTAAACTTAGCGTCGTTTGCGTAACAAAATAGCAAGTTAAGCTGAAACTAACTGATAGGAAAAAATGGACTAAAATAGAAGGTCTACTAAGAATTCAAAGACAATAAACTCCAATCTAAATCTGTACTCCTTTTTTTTTTAATCTGTCCCAAACAAATATTATAGTATAAAAAATAGTACATAAAATAAGATGAGATTATAATGTTACGCATCCGAACAAGTGGAAAATGATCAAAGTCATTTCTTGTATTAAAAGATATTCATTTTTAGGATGATAAGTTTGGGAAGTAAATATTTTATTAAAATTTTCAAACCGGATGGACTATTAAATAAATACAAGTTATTGCTTGGGGATACGTTAACTTTAATTAAATATGTTCTCTCTTCTATTCCATCTTAGAAGTTCCAAATTCTAGCACCAACTCCATTAAAAACTCTTATAACTATTTTTTTAGGGGCTCTAAAGGAGAAGATCGTCATAATATGGTGCTTGGAGCAGTACATGAATTCATATACTATTTAATTAGCTTGGTCATTTGATAAAAGGGGAATCTCTCTAGGAGAGAAAATGGCCATCCTCAAACAGTTATCAACTGTCCATGTACTTATTATGGTGGTGTTTATTTTTCTCTCTCAAGTCTGAATCTAAATTATTCAGATTTAAAAGGTACCAAATAGTATTTATTTTTTAAATAATTAAGAGGCTAACAATTATTTTTATTTCTGAATGATGAAGAGATCAATATACCGCTAAAGTCTGAACCAATTTAAATACATTTATTCAAATATAAAAACAAACATATTTTTCAAATTCAAATTTCAAATTCAGATGCAAAACAAACGTAACTTATACTTCTTGGTGAGAACTTGCAAAAGTAAAGAGAAGTTTCAGCTTTTTTTTTTGAATTATTACCACAAGAATATGGGTGTTGGGTATATTTTTGGATTATTTTGACTTTGGCTCCCAATTATTTGTCTTAACCTAATTTGGCACACAGAGTTTTCAATTCTTAACCACACAAAAAGTGACACAAAGAATCCAAAAAAGGTTCGCCAAGTGTCGCAAAAAAAATAGCAAAATACTCTTAGTTCCATCGCAAACAAATTTTAAACACTAGGAATTTTGACAAATTTTAAACACTTTAAGTCCACTAATTCTCTTCTTGTAAAAGTTCACGCTAGTGGCATAACAAGTGGACCTGAAAGTAAATTATCCATAAATGTTAAAAAATTATCAACAAAGGACATAATTGTAAATTGTCCAAAAAAAACATTTTGGAAAGGTTTAGGGTCATGAATTGAAAAACATAGGGATCGGACTGGGTTAGCATACACGAATGGGGTCAAAAATCAAAATAATCCTAATTTTCGTATGATGATATTGATCCATTTCTGCACCCAACAAAAATTTTGAATATAGTAGCGATGCTTCATCAATGCAGTACCACTGGGACCATCCCACCTTATTACCAACTGTTCGAGCCTCATATGCATGATATCATAAGATTGTCTCTATCTAACCTATAATGAACTTGTTATCCCCTCTTCATATTAAACAAGATACAGAAGTGGGCAACAAAATCATTTATATACAAAAGGGCCATAATGAACAAAAAAATCGCAAACTTTCAGAGGTCCTCCCATATTTGAGATAGCCAAATATTACTTCATTAAATGTAACTATAAAAGAAACAATTCAATATTTATTAATTAAAATTATATCAAGTAAATCAGCTCTATGATCAACCTCAATTTTTTGTATGCAGAATTACAGGGAGAACGAGAATCAAGATTAAAAAAAAAAGAATAAAATTCCTTCCGATATTGATGCTTGCTCAAAATGGGTTAATTGGGTGTTGAAAAATTGTAGTCTCCAACATGTTAAACTATACTGTTGCTGCTTGATCCTCTCCAATGTGGCAAAAAAAAGGGGGGAAAGTACTCTTAGATCCCTCACAAATAAATTTTAAACACTAAAGGAATTTTAACAAATTTTAAACACTTAGGCCCACTAATTCTCTTCTTGTAGAAGTCAACGCTAGTTGTATAACAAGTGGACCTAATAGCAAATTGTCCATAAATGTTTAAAAATTGTCAACAAGGAACCTAAGTGTAAATTTCCCAAAAAGAAAAAAAACTACGCCTGACATAGCATCGTGAGAACCACAAAAATGATTTTTACCTAATTAAATATGTTTGTTTCCTGCGACTCTCATTGTGCCACATCACGCAAATACATTAAAATTGTAAGTATAGTATTACCCGTCTCACAAGACTTGTTGGATTATTCAATTCAAGATCCAACAAGCCCTTTGAGGCGAGCATAGGAAATGGTAAGTATGAAAACTACGGCGCAAACAATCCCCGAGATGATGACCACCTGTTGACAATAAAGAAGATCATTCAACTGTACTGAAATTCTGAAATATAACTTTAAGAAAAATTGGAATAGTTAATAAAACTATTGAGTTGAAGTTGTATACATACCCATTTAAACATATACCCATGATTCTCATTCCAAGTATATGGAATGTTCATGCCAAATACTGCAGCCACCAATGAATAGATTGATAAAGATACAGTTCCTGAACTTAGAAAGAGCTCTAGCTGTGCACCCATATTGATAAAGTTAGAGATAAATACATATCCATAATATCAATGGGGGTCTTGTTCCACTGTTCGATGCTAATTCATAAGATTATGCACCCCAATTATGAAATTGGCAAATGGAAGTGAATGACATTATTTAAGAATGTACAGATAAAAAAAAGCACCTGAATCAGCTGATTCCGATGATTGTCAAGCTGCAATAAGCATGCAGTTGGTTATTTTTAGATATAAATTCATACACATTGAAAGCAATAAACTTCCTTCTGCTAATTGATTACCTGAATGTTAATATAATCCTCTGTATCATCAATATACTCACGCAGCTGCAAAATTTTGAGCGGCGTGAGTTTGGTCATAAGATCCAGTGCCTTTAGTTAACAAAGATGAAAAAAAATTGAAAAGCTGTTAATTTCTAAGATAGGATGAAAAATAGTGGAAAAAGACATGTATGGCTTGATGAGATGTTATCTTAGTTTTCACATTTTCATGGAAGCCAATTCTTTGATAAGGGTAAGAGTTGGATTTTATGGGGGAAAAAAAGAAAAGAAAAGTAGGAAAACCTCTAACGAAGTCGCTCATTACTTTTTCACTCTTTTCCCATCTTGTAAAAAAATAAAATCTTTACAACTCACCCTAAAATTAGATAAATATGTATAAAGTTTCAAATCAGAGCATACACTGAGAGTATGATACAAGCTCTTTCAAATCAAAGAGCACAACATCACATACCGTAGATAATTTGTTAAATGCTCCGTCAATCTGCATAAAGTAAGCCTGCAATAGAAGAGACCAGTCCACCACCCTCTTTTAAGAGTTCAATTTAAATAGGATATACTCCCTCCAAATTAAAAATCATGTTTATCCTTTCAAGACGTCTTGAATTAAGAGTCATGTTTCTAAAAATAGTACTTCCTCTGTCGCAAATTAATAGTCGCCATTTGAGAGTAACATTTAAAGAAAAAATATTATTTCCAAATTCATCCTCCTAAAAATGAGGAACACCTTTGAACGCAAGAGATGCACTAGAGTCATTGTTCTCTAATGAGTTTTGTTTGGATGGGTAACATTGTAATGTCACCATGTTTTATATACTATATTTGGAAACACGACTATTAATTTGGAACGAACTAAAAAGAAAAGCACAACTATTAATTTGGGACGAAGATGGGATATAAAATATATAGTGTGAAATTCCAACATCAACTAGTGCGTTTATAAAATTAGGAGGCTAAAATTGAAGAAAAACACTTCCTTTAAATTTGTGAATTTTATACAGCGGCTGTTGATATGATGGATAAGTGAGTTAAGGTACTAACCTCGAGTAACATCTCAAGCTCCTCAACATCATTCTCATCTCCACGAACTGTTGCCACACTAGCTCTACTAGCTCTAGATATCCTGGAGCCTATTGTAGGGGATGCATGCAACCAACTGGCAGGACCTGAGTCACTTAAAGGTGAAGATGCACCAAACAACTTTCTCGACAAGTAAAGGTCAGCCATGTCATCATCGTCGTCCAATAGTTGTTCAAGCTCATCCCGCACCTGCAATCACCTGCACTTTGTGAGCACAAATGTAACCAGCCGCACTCATGAGCACAGCAATCTCTCTTGTACACCAAAGATATAAATAGCGTGAAGAAATTAATTTAAATCTATATGATCATCATCAAGGACTTCAACTTTCTATCATTAGGGGCGTAAACGAGCCGGGCCATATAGTAGCGGCTCAAACTTGGTATGAAAAGCTTAACGAAATTAAAAGTAAATTCACGGTTGGCTCCTTCGTTTCACAATTTGAGCCGGAGGGACATTCTAAGCAAATGCATACATTTCGAGTTCAAGTAGCTTGGTTTTTTTATAACCACTGTCCCAAATAAATAGCCGCTAAATAAAATAAATAAAAAAGAAAATTATAAGGATGCACATTATCAATGGCCAAGATTTCTCTATCGTGAAGTTTGGTTCGTTGATTACGTCCCAAAAAGGAAAGCAATACATGATGGAGCTAGTAATAAATTAGTATAAATGTTATGTAAAAAACACAACCATATAATCACGATACTATTAAAATGAAGAGCTCTTTCAATAGTATTCCATATTCTCCCATGAGGCCATTATAGCAATATAGACATATACATGTTATGTTCAAAAAGCCCTAAAGGGGCAAAAATGACCAAATAATTACAAAAGACAATATTATGAGATTTAAGGACAAATGGACAAATAAAGCATATATCCCTTATTTACATCGCTCTTCCCTCCCTTTAGAAAAACTCGACCACGAGCTCAAAGGGAAATGCCCTTTGTGTTGGGGTAAACTGCCGTAAACTACACGTCAAAAGTCCAAAACTAAAACAAACACACAACTAGAGAGAGAAACTAGAATTTTTTTATATCTTTCCAATGTAGGATGTTTTACAAGTGAGTGACTAAGGCCCTTTATATAGGGGGAAGAGAAGATTCTAGAAACGATCTCCTAAGCTCGTATTGGTTGAGAGGGTGTAAGCCAATGTGATGTCACATGGGCTATAACTAACTCTCAAATACATCACATGTCAAAATGAAACTTTCTAGAAGCTATTAGCCAAGTATTAGTTGTCATGAAATGAGTTGTCATGAGTTGAGTTGTCATGAGTTGTGATGACAACTCATTCATGACAACACTAACTAATGAAACCTTCTAGAAGCTTCCTCTCAACCCTTGCTATTACTAAAAAAAATGTAAAAAAATACAAAACAACTAATAAAAGGAAAAATACATTGCAATACTAAAAAATGCAAGAAAATATTAATATATTCCTAATTTCCATCGTTCTCCCCGACTTCAAAAAGTTCGTCTCGTGCGTGAAGAGTAAACGGCAACACGGCTAGGTCTCCTTCCATGAATTCTTCTACTTGAAACAGAAGGCGACCTCGTACACGACTCGCGTACATACTTGGAAGAAACCTCCAAAAAACAGGCAAGAAATTCAAGGGGTTAGATTGAATTGGGTGTGGGTTGATTTGGGACCTAGGGTTGTGATTTGGGGTAGGATAGCATTTTGAGTTAAGAAAGTGGAATGGAGGTTTCAAAAATGGTGGGTTTTGGTCCAATCAGGGTGGGGATGAATCTTTTTTATCGTTTGGATTCAACGTAGAAGGGATAGGAAGATCTGGACAGTCCGGCACAGTCGATAAGATGATCGCATCACACCACTCGGTTGTTGGTGGGCCGTCACCACTGGTTTGTGGACCGACAGCTTTTGGGTTAATCAGGGGGTGCGGTTGGGTGTTAGGATGGGATTGAGCCATGAATTGTTGAAATTATAGGGTTAGTTGGGTAATTTGTTATTTCAATTCTTGAATCTCCTTTTTATGGTGATTGGATTTCTTCGGGGCCATTTTGATGTTGTAGCGTACGATTTTGTTGATAATCTACACACCGATACACTAAAGTTGGAGTGACACCCGCTATGATACCAATTTGACGTAAACTACACGTCAAAGGCCCAAAACTAAAACAAACACACAACTAGAGAGAGAAACTATAATTTTTTTATATCTATCCATTGTAGGATTTTTTACAAATGAGGACTAAGGCCCTTTATATAGGGGGAGAGAAGATTTTAGAAGGGATCTCCTAAGCTCCTATTGGTTGAGAGGGTATAAACCCATGTGATGTCACATGGGCTATAACTAACTCCCAAATACATCACATGTCAAAGTGAAACCTTCTAGAAGCTATTAGCTAAGTATGAGTTGTCATGAGATGAGTTGTCATGAGTTGAGTTGTCATGACAACTCATGCATGACAACACTAACTAATGGAACCTTCTACAAGCTTCCTCTCAACCCTTGCTACTACTAAAAAAATTTATCAAAATACAAAACAACTAATAAAAGGAAAAATATAATGCAATACAAAAAAATGTAAGAAAATATTCAAACAACCCTAATTTGCATCATAAGCCACCACTCGTGTCACTAAAGTATCATGTGGGGCCTCTTCCATTGTGTGAACCTTGGCCTCAGTGCCATCTCTAACGAGAACAGTGTGACGGTTCTTCTTCAGGTACTCTATCGCCCGATGACCAAAAAAACGTCAACTAAAGTATTTAAATGTAGCAGGGGTAGTCTCGATTGCCTTAGTAGCATCAGTGGTGGAACATGGGTCTCCCCGTCCAACGCTCTCCCAACGATAATATTCCTCGACCCTAATGGCATACGTAATTGCCTTCCCCAAAATGGAAATATGCCTTCCCCAAAATGGAAATATCCCTTCAACCCAACATGTGGCGAATACGAGGGTGTAAACCATAAATGTACCTCCCATTGCTCCTCACTCTCACGTAATGTTGCTCTAGTGCACAACTAAAAATTCTACGAAAGAATCGTTGAGCATATTGATTCTCTCCTATGTCTTTGGCAAGAAAGCACTATCCATGTGCTTCTTCATCTTTAACCAAGAATAGTCCTTTTCCCCTTCTCTGCTCGGTCTTGAATGAACTCATTCTACCATACCTTAGAGAACCCTGTAACAGGGCAATCAATCGTACACATTTCACCCTAGAAATACCCTTTATACTCGAAGACCTTTTCAATGGTTTCGAGACAATCAACAAAGCTATTTGCCTCCTGTGCCCATCAAAAGCAGGCACATCCACCCAAATATCTCCATGGTGACTCTTCTCAAGTAGCCTCAAAACCATCCCAAGTGATCTTGCTCCATAACCTCCCCAGTATCCAAGCGGTCATCATCCTCCTCATCCAATGACACATTAATTGATCCCAAATAACAGGGCCTACAAGTCTAAGGACAGCCATGTGGGGTGGCCCACGAGCTACCGGAGGGTGTTCCGTAGTTAGTTTCTTACCCGGGTCCCGAAGGGGGTAATCGTCCATCATATGCCCTTTAGTAGTACAAATGAAACATGAATGTTGTTGAACTGAAACAAAAGGGGTAAAATTATACCTTGCATCGTGTGGGGTTTGTTAGGGATGACACTCCTCCCGAATGTGTAATTTAATGCCATCCCGGTTCACCTTCAGAGAGTCGGGGGCTGAATTCATTGGGTGCATCTTTTGGGACCGTTGGTAGACTATTTTAGGAGGCAATTCCTCAACTAAAACAATTTTGGGGGCTATTTTGCAATTTTCCAGAAGTTGGGGAAAGTTTAAAAGGTTTAGAGTGCTGTTAGTGAAGGCCTGAAAGTTAGAGGGGTTGAAATTGTAATATTGGGAAGTGGGTTGATGTTGTACTGGGTTATTATTGGTGTTTGCAAAGAGCTGTAAATTCTGGGGGTTAAGACTGTCTGTAATTACAGGATTTTGGGATGGTTGGGCCTAGGGCAATGTTTGCTGTTCCGTGATTATTATTTAGTGGTCTACGTTAGCAAGAGTTAAGGCTGTTGGGCTATTGTTTAAATCAGAGCTAAATGGAGTGGGTTGACTAGATAAGCTATTTTGGATTAATTTGGGATATTGGGTCAGATCTAAGGGATCTGCTGGATCCCCTAAGAGCTCCTGGTCTTTTCAATTTCAACACTGACCCTTGCCACCACTAGTCCATCTCACCATTTGAGCCCTAGCTTCTTCTACCCATCCAGTGACAATATCCACGGCCAAGGGAATACTTGGTGCAAGAATTTCTCTACCCTCGATGGAAACAACGGCCGCAACAGGTGTGATACTACCATTTTGACCAATCGCAACAGCGGTAAAGGGTTGTTTTCCCTACGCCCTTCCCATCCTAACCCTCATAAGGGCATCACATCCCTCACTTCCGTGTGCTACATCGTTGATCAACTCCTCTTAACTAGCTACGGAAATGTCAAGGCCGGGAACCCCTCAACCGGATGGTCGCCCCCCACTGGTCGGAAGCTTGCTCTGAAACTCAATGCTCATTGTTGTACAAAAGCATGTCAACAAATGATATTGACTGTGACCTCAAATAAATTTATAACACACTCACAATATATATGGGTAAATATAGTGGGTAGAGAACACTCAGGAAGATACAATATTTAAGTGGTTCACCAATTTGGCTACATCCACTTACTATTCAGATCAATTCACTATTTCAAATGGGTTACAAAAAAGACTCTCACAAATATACTCCAAATGAAAAATATAATTTGTGTTTTTCTATACAAATGTGTATACCCAAATAAATTGTTGCTCGTTGGGTTTTGGGTGTGTTTATCTGCATTCTGGAGAGCTCCTTATATAGCCAAGAGAAGGAGAGAAAATACCATAATTTGAGGAAGAAAGGAGGGGGCAATGATAATGGTTGGGTCTCCACCCCCCACTGGTCACCGAAAGTTTTCAACTTTCCAATGAATGCTTTCAGCTTTCTCAACAACCTCCACCTTGACAAAATTTTACAAGGACCTGTCAAACTTCATCAACCAAAAAATTGACTATTTCACCTTGACGAAATATGCAACACTCCACCCAAAACTCGTTACCATATATTATACAAGTAGCCTCCAAGTGCGCTCGAAAGCACCATACACCCGAAGACATTCAAATCCGAAGTGTATTGATCAAGTTCAAACAGTGTTCAAACTTGACCGAGTCACGACTTTCATCAACATACCCGCAAGATTGTCTGCAGTTCCAATCTTCTTTCCAAAATTTTCCGAACAAAGTGGAAACGAACGTCAATGTGCTTTGTCCTTGAATAATGAATTGGTTATTCGCTAACTGGATGGCACTCTGACTATCACAAGAGCCATCCACATGATCCTAAACGATCCCCAAGTCTACAATCAACCCATGAAGCCAAATGCCCTCCTTAACGACCCCCATTGTTGCCATATACTCTGCCTATGTAGTAGACAAAGCAACTGTAGATTGTAGCATAAACCTCCAATACACCGGTCCTCCATAAAGTGTAAACACAAAACCTGTGGTGGACCGATGTTTATCCAAATCACCGGTGTAATCTGAATCCACATAACCAAACGCATGTTAACTAACCCCCAAATTCTTTTTGAATTTCAAACCAACATTCGTAATATCCATTCAACAGCTTGCGAATGCATTTTTTCTGGATCAAGCATGTACCTATTCACCATTTAACAGCTTGTGAAATATCAGGTCTCGGACACACCACTGAATACATCAAACTTCCCACTGCATTAGCATAGGGAACATGAGCCATCTGTGACCGTTCCTCATTTATCCGTGAAGATTCCATGGCACTTATCTTGAAGTGTGGGGCCAACGGAATACTTACAGATTTGGTTTTAGAATCCATACCAAAACGTTGAAATACCTTCTTCAAAAACTGCTTTTGTGACAAGCAAACTATGCCCTTGACTCTATCTCTCTGAATCTCCATACCAAGTATCTTTTTAGCTTCCCCTAAATCCTTCATCTCAAATTCTTGACTCAACTGAATTTTCAACTTATCAATCTCCACCTTGCTCTTAAAAGCAATCATCATGTCATCAACATATAACAGCATATAGATGAAGGAACCATCTCGAAGCTTTCGAAAATAAACATAATGATCATAATGACTCCTTGCGTACTACTACCCAAACATAAACCGATTAAATCGTTTGTACCACTGCCTTGGACTTTGTTTCAACCCATATAGCGATTTTCTCAATTTGCAAGCCCAATTCTCTTTACCAGCAACCTTGTACCCTTTGGACTAAGTCATATAAATTTCCTCCTCCAAATCTCCATGTAAGAATGCATTTTTGATGTCAAATTGGGCCAACTGGAGATCAAAACGTCAAGTTGGGCCAACTGGAAATCAAACTGCGCAACCAATGCTAGCAAAATACGAAAGGAACAGTGCTTCACAATCGGGGAAAATACTTCGTTATAATCGAACCCTTCCTTTTGCGCGTAGCCATTTGTCACCAACCTAGCTTTGAGTCTTACATTGTCTTTCCCTGAAGAGTCTTCCTTCTTGGCGTATACCCACTTGCACCCAATGGCTTTCATTTCTTTTGGAAGTTGGACCAACTCCCAAATCTGATTCTTATGAAGAGATTGCATCTCTTTGTCCATTGCTTTCTTCCAATCTATGCATTCTAAACTCCTTTCGACTTATCTGTAGCTATATGGAATGGTACCCTCCACCATAGATAGTGCATACGCTATCATGTCAATAGTAAGCCATGCAGATTTCCTGTTTTTGTCTACTTAGTCTACTAACTGCAATTAAAACTGGTTGCTGAGGAGACTCATGGGCAGGAGCCTCCATGCCATTTGTACTTGTTTCATCATCTTCTGAATTTGTGACAAGTCTGGTTGGAACAATTGGAGCCTCAAGCTCCACCTGCTACGAAACTTCTTTGATTTTGTTCTCCCTAGGAGAACTCTTCAACAGTGAAGACTCATTGAATGTAACGTCCCTGCTACTAATGATCTTTTTTGTCTCGGGGCACCAAAGTCTATACCCCTTCACTCCTTCATTAAAGCCCAAGAATATGACTTTCTTGATTTTAGGATCTAACTTGTTTTCCCTAACATGAAAATACGAAATACGCAGGGGAGCCTAAAAATACGTAAAGAATCATAATTTGTAGCAGATTTTCCCGACCACACCTCCATGGGCGTTTTACCCTCATTCGCAGCTGCAAGCAACCTATTAATGAGGTGACATGCATATGTAATAGCTTCAGCCCAAAAAGCCTTGCCAAACTAGCATTGGACAACATGCATCGCACCTTTTCCAGCAAAGTACGATGCACACGTTCGTCCACCCCATTTTATTGTTGCGTGCATCTGACTGTGAAATGCTCACGATCCCCTCGTCCTGGCATACTTGCAAGAATGGGTCTGACTTGTATTCACCGCCATTGTCTGACCTGAGTCTTCTAACTTTTCTGCCAATTTGGGTCTCTATCATCTTCTTCCACTTCAAGAAAATCTTCAAAGCTTCATCCTTTAATCGCATGGTGTACACCCAAACTCGTCTGGAGAAGTCATCCGCAAAAGACACAAAATAATGCCTACCTCCCAAAAATGCAACTTTGGTAGGTCCCCAAACATCCGTGTGAACATAGTCAAGAGTTCCCTTCGTACAATGTACTGTTATGCCAAACTTGGCTCTTGTCTGCTTGCGCAAAATACAATGTTCATAAAATCCAAGCTTGCAGGTCTTGGCACCTTTCAATAGACCTTGCTTTACTAATCCCTACAAAGCTTTATATCCTATATGTCCCAAGCGTACATGCCATAATTTGGTAGCATCAGGTGCAACCATCTCTGAACTTTCTGAGAAGGCTGCTGTACCTATAACTATATTTCCAAGGAGAAAATACAAGCTATCCTTCTTCGTTCCCTTCATCACAACTAGGGCTGCATGTGAGACCTCCAGACCATCGCCTTTCAGCATGATATCGTAACCTTTTGCTGCCAAGTGAAATAAGATTCTTCTTCAGGTCCGATATATACCGAACGTCTTCCTGCACTCTGACTATTTCACTATGCAACTTCAACCGAATTTTTCCTATCCCTTTTGTTTGACAGACATGATCGTTGCCCATCAAAACAACTCCACCTTCTAGCTCCTTAAAGCTAGAAAACTACTCCCTGTTGGGACACATATGATAGGAACGACCTGAATCCAAAATCCATTCCTGGGAACTGGATCCAAATGGTGAAATTAACAAAGCAACTTCAGAATCTTCATCGTCATTGGTCGCAACGTTTGCAGTGGGGGGAATTCTCCTACCCGAAGTTGATGTTTCACCTCTCGATTTAGATCGAGATCTTCTACGGCTATCATTCTTCCTTTAATTTGCTCTACCACGAACTGTAAACGCTATCTTACGAACCTCATTATTCATTAAGGTGTTGGAGACGTCAACATAATTTATTTCCTCATTTACGTACAATAGCGTGGTAATGAGATGTTCATACGAATCAGGTAGAGAATCTATCACTAACGGTGCTTTATCCTCATCGTCAATTTCAACATCCAAATTTTGCAAATCATCAATAATTTTGTTAAAATTGTCCAAATGGTCAGGCATAGAAATACTTTCTACGTACTGGAACCGAAAGAGTTTCTTCTTCAAATAGAGTCGATTTTCAATGCTCTTTGTCATGTACTTATCCTCCAATTTTTCCATTATTTATGTGTCGAGGTCTCATGCATATAAGGATATTTTTTATCCTTGCTAAGATAAAGATGAATCTGACCACAAACCTTGCGGTTGATTTTGTTCCAGCCACCCTCCTTCATGTCTTCTGGCATATCTTCAAGAGCAATTTCCAACTCTTGTTAGACTAAGACATCCATAACTTCACCGTGCCACATGCTGAAGTCTTTTTGCCCATCGAATTTTTCTACGTCAAATTTTGCGGTTGCCATTTTTTTCAAATGATTAGTCACAAAAAAAATGCACACTAAAAAATTCCAAATTTAGAAATTTTTTCAGGCTATGAATAATAACCGTATGAATAATAACGGATGAATAGTAGTATACGTAAAAATTTTCTCCACCAAAAAAAATTCAAATGCCTAGACATGGGACCTTGGCTTTGATGCCAATTTGTTGTGCGAAAGCATGTCAACAAATGATATTGACAGTAACCTCGAATAAAATTATGGTACACGCACAATATATATATGCGTAAATATAGTGGGTAGAAAACACACAGAGGAAGACACAATATTTAAGTGGTTCACTAATTTGACTACATCCACTGACTACTCAAATCAATTCACTATCTCAAATGGGTTACAAAAAAGGCTCCCATAAATATACTCCAAATGAAAAATACAATTTATTTTTCTATACAAATGTTTATACCTAAATAGATTGCTGCTTGTTGGGTTTTTAGTGTGTTTATCTGCATTTTAGAGAGCTCTTAGGAAAAGGAGACAAAATATCACAATTTGAGGAAGGAGGCGGAAATAATAATGGTTGGGTCTCCACGCCCACTAGCCATTGAAAGTTTTCAAGTTACAGCTTTCTCAACACTCACATCTAGCAAGTCATCGGGAACAAGGCCAGACTTTTTTTTTCTCTTTTTCTGTCACAAGAGGAAGCATATATGGTGGTTTTGCAGTCCCCGTGATCTCAGCGACTTGTGACGTAAGAGAATTCATTATCTCCATCATCCGAGCCATTTGTTCCTTGAGTTCTCTTGTCTTGCCATTTTTAAGCAACATTGTTGAACACAAGAATAAAAATAATATAAAAAAATCTACACAACGACAACAACGAACGAACAGCTCCAATACCGATATGTCAATAACAACACAACCAAATAATCACTATACAATCAAAATGAAGGGCTTTCTCATTAGTATTCCATATACTCCCACGAGGCCATTACATCAATATTTATGTGTTATCTCCAAGAAGCCTTAAAGGGGGGGAAATGACCAAAAAGGACTAAAGATAATATTATGGGGTACGACGACCAAAAAGGACAAAAGGACAAATAAAGCATATAACCCTTATTAACATCAGCATGTATAATTATTGAAAGTCTGAGCCAAATTTGAGTTGAGCTCAATAAGGTACTAAGTTAACATATACGTTTAATTTTGGGTTGTTATTTTATGAGCCCGTCTCACAAGAGATTTTACACGAAGGAACACAAGTCAAGCTAGATGGTTATCATAAACCCTATAAATAGTTAATCATAAGATTCGGTACAAACTGCAAAAATATAGTAAATAAATGTACAGATAAGAAATTAAAATAAATAATAAAACATAATATGACCTAAAATCAATCATAGGACATGATTATAAAAATATTAGAACAAAATGGATATTATGATAATGAGAACAAAATGGATACTATTATCATGAGAACTTTGCTCCAGTTGCTAAGATGAATTCCATGCGAATTCTGATATCATTGGCAACAAATTTGTCTTGGCCTTTACACCAGTTGGATGTATAGAATGCCTTCCTTCATGGTGATTTGGAGGAAGAAGTGTACATAAAGAATGCCTTCTTTCATGGTGATTTGGAGGAAGAAGTGTACATAATGATAGGATTCAAGCTTGGTGATGATGAGGATTTGGTATCCAAACTGAATAAGGCCTTGTATGGGTTGAAACAGTCGCCACGTGCATGGTTCAAGAGATTTAGCACTGTTGTAAAAAGGGTATGGTATACACAGTCAGGCGGATCATACTCTCTTCATTAAGAGGTACCAGGATCGCACCGCTACCCTCATTGTATAAGTTGATAATATTGTTATTACTGATGATCCAGAAGAGTTACAACGGATGAAGTCTTTTTTGGGGACAGAGTTCGAGGTTAAAGACATTAGATTACTGAGATATTTTATTAGCATTCAAATGAATAGATCAAAGATCTAAAAAAGGAGCGTTCATTTCACAACGGAAGTATGTGTTAGATATGTTGACTGAATCGAAAAAACTTGGAGCCAACCTTCTATACTCCTATTGAGCAAAATCATCGACTCAATGATATGGATGGTGAGTTGTTAGATGATGTGGGAAGATTCCAGCGCTTGACTGGGAGACTAATATACCTTTCGCTTACGCGTCCAGATATTGCTTATGCTGTAAGCGTGATTAGTCAGTTTATACATGTTCCGCGTACGTCTCACTTAGAGGCAGCGCATCACATTCTCCGTTACCTCAAGGGTTCTCCTAACAAAGGGATATTGTTTGATCGGCATGGTCACTTACGGGTTGAAGCATATACAGATACAAATTGGGCAGGGTCCGTGAAGGACCGAAAATCCACTTCAAGCTATTGTACATTTGTTGGGGGTAATATACCTTTCTCTTACGTGTCCAGATATTGCTTATGCTGTAAGCGTGATTAGTCAGTTTATACATATTCCGCGTACGTCTCACTTAGAGGCAGCGCATCACATTCTCCGTTACCTCAAGGGTTCTCCTGATAAAGGGATCTTGTTTGTCGGCATGGTCACTTACGGGTTGAAGCATAAACAGATGCAAATTGGGCAGGGTCCGTGACGGACCGAAAATCCACTTCAGGCTATTGTACATTTGTTGGGGGGTAATCTTGTTTCTTGGCACAGTAAGAAACAACCTGTAGTAGCGAGATCTAGTGCAGAGGCGGAATTCAGATCCATGGCACATGGAGTTTGTGAGTTGTTGTGGCTACGCACTATGTTATCCGAGTTGGGTTGCCCCATTCTTGAATTAATGAATTTGTATTGTGACAACAAAGATACCATTGGTATTGCCCACAATCCGGTTCAACATGATAGAACAAAGCACATGGAAGTTGATCGACATTTCATTAAGGAAAAGCTTTGTCTTGGAGTAATTTGTACTCCGTATGTCAACACGGGTAAATAAGTGGCTGATATGTCGACTAAGGGTGTGAAAAATACTACTTTGCAATATATGTTAGTCAAGCTGGGCATGATAAATATCTTTGCACCAGCTTGAGGGGAAGTGTCGTCAGGGGCTTATTTGGAAGCTAATTTATGTTACTTTTACTCTGTAAGGTACCTATGTGTAATTACTAAAACTTTATGTTATAAATGGAATGAGATGGGAGAATGTATGATCAAATTCATTTCTTCTTTCCCCTCTCTTCCCATATCAGATTTATCTTTGCTCTCTTCTCTCTTCTTCTTCTTTTATACCTTAATCTCTCATAAATATAATTTAGGGTTTGATTACTCCATAAGTTAACAGTTACATAGCCTGTGCGTGAGGTACAAGCCCGAGCCTTGTGTACATCCCTAGTTTCATGTCCTGCAGATGCGCAAGATGTCAGCATGTGTTATGCTCTTGTTAGGCCCAATTTCCACATCTCCCGCAGCGATTGCTGCTAGATGAGTTTTTCGATGTTAGTTCTCTGTCATACTGTCTCCCTCATCTTAGAGACATCCAACATGCAATCGACCTTGTCTCAGAAGCCCAATTACCCAACCTCCCCCACTACGGAATGGCACCCACTGAGCTGAACATGTCGAACTCCAACGATAAATGGGCTACGAGAGTATATCCTCTTGTGCAGTACCGGCCCTCCTCACCCTAAAAAAGAATGGGCGTTGGCTCATGTGTGTTGACAGTGGAGCCATTAATAAAATCACGGTCAAATATCGCTTCCCCATCTCATGTTTGGAGGATGTGTTGAATCAACTACACCGCGCCTGTGTCTTTTTTGGACCTTAAGAGAGGATATCATCAGATTCGTATGAGGCCTAGTAACGAATGAAAAACTGCCTTCAAGACAAACGATGGTTTATTCGAATGGACCGTCATGCCCTTCGGCGTCTCAAGTGCTCCATCCACCTTCATGCGAGTGATGATGCAGACTCTACGGCCATTTTGGGGCATCTTTTCGTTGGGTATTTTGATGGTATTTTGATCTACAGCAAGTCGAAATCAGAATCTGAGCACATCAGCCACATCTGACAAGTTCTCGAGGTTCTTCAAGCCCAACAATTCTACCTCCAACAAAGAAGTGTTCATTCATGGTCACCTCCGTTGCATTCTTGGGATGTCGTATTGGCTGATGGACTCGAAGCCGATGAATCTAAAGTCCAAGCCATCGTTGATTGGCCCACCTCGAAGATTGTGTCACAAGTGAGAAGTTTTCATGGTCTCGTCAATATGTATCAAAAGTTCATCACCAAACACACCAAATTTCCAAGGAAAATTTCCAATGTGCATTATCAGGTCGTACTTTAAGCAAACTTGTAAAAATTTCCACGGAAAATTTAAGTAATCAAACACACCAAATTTTGGAAATTTTGAAGTCTTCCATTTTTTCATGGAAAATATTGTCAAACATATCTTAATAGTAAAGACATAACAAGTAACGGACCTGCATCAAAACACCTAATATAGGATATGGCATTCGACTTAGTGACTTCATTCATTGAACAAACGTAGATTATAACGGACTAACAAATACAAGTTATACAAAACTGTATATTATCATGCTTGACCAACGTGGAGATACGACCATGTATACAAAAATAAATATTAGCGTTTCGATGATAAATGTGTTTTCAAACCACAATAACAAGCACACATACCTTTTGAACACGAGCCGTCAACCTTGTCATTTTACTCTTCAATTTACGAACCCAATCCAAGTTACGGCTACTAATCTGGATATTAAAGCAGTTATTCACCAAACAAAGGCCAGAAATGAAGAAAATATAAAGTTCGTACAAATGCAAAAATGAATTAAATCAGTCATGAAACATGAATTGGAGATTCCTAGCTACAAACTCAATTGCAAAGTAAATATCAATGTTAGTATCTACAAGCACTGAAAAAATCAATAGAAATTTATACATCTAAATAGTCACTCTATTATTAAAAACATTCTAAAAGTATCAAGAATATTTATATTCTTCCAATATTATAAAAGTTTTCATGACATCTCAAAGTTGAATATCAGAGGTTAAAAGAAATAGTTCTGGAATGCTCACTAGCCAAATGATGATAGAACTGGCCTACCATACATAAAGACTCTACGCAGGGGCGAAGCCAGGCCATGGCAGAGGGAGGCCATGGCCCGGTCCAAACTTTGGAAAAAAAATAGCCTACATATAAAATCTCTCTATTTTATACCCAACATAAAAAAAAAAACAAGCCCAATTTTCCAAACCCACTTCATTCATTTATTCCCATAAGTTAACCTAACAAAAAATCACTCCTCCACTTCCTCATTTTCAAAACGCACGGGCACGACAGCAGCAAAAGAGAAGAACTTCCTCATTTTGAGAGCTTTGAAAAATCAAAGGTATTTCTCTATCCATGTTATGACTCAAAGCCTACTTAACTGTTAAAGTTTTAATTAGTGTTTTCCTTTGTTAAAGTAGTATTAATTTGTTATTTAGTGATTATTAGTTAATTACTTTAGTTAAAGTAGTATTAATTATTAAATTTTATTAACTGTTATTATTGTTATTAATTAATATATGGTAATTGACTTGTCTAGGAAAATGACAAATTTTAATTGTTTTATTTTTGTGTTGTAGAAATATGGGGAAGTCAAAGACCCTTGATTCATTTTTGTATTATGTTCCAACAATTACTTTATAATGGCGGATCTTAGTTATGGAGAAAAAATGTGTTTTGTATGTGGTGCAACTTTTATATTTTGATGGTGTATATATATGATATTGTTGGAAAAAATACTTATGGTTAATATATTTTTAGTGCTAAATAATTGCATAAAAGTGTAAATAACTCTAAAAAAATCGCCTCGGGGGCCCCCGCCCCCGAACCCCCAGTAGATTATGGTCCAACCAACATACAATCCTGGCGATAAAAGTTTTTTTCCTGTGCCTTAATGAGGCAAGGCATTGAGGCTCAGTGAAGTGAAGCGTATTGAGCGTAAGCCTCTTTTTGGCCTTTGAGGCTTAAGCCTCAAGGCGATTTTCCCCCTCCTCGCCTCGAGTGAGTATGTCAATCAAAAGGAGGATACTATTGCTATAAGTCACACCCCATGAGTTGTGATGGATTTTAGTCCTATCTTTACTTCTATAGAATTCATTCAAGCAACACTAGCTATGATTTATATTTCAATTAAATATTAAGTATAACTATTTCCAATTATTCATCCGGCAGCTCATCTAAAGACGTGATAGATCTGCTGGATATTAAGTGTACAGACACCAGAGTCCTTTGAGATATGGAGCCCAATAGAGTAAAAACTACCAAATGATATATTCTCCAACACATTCAAATTTCCCAAGACCAGCAATTATACAAGAAACAAACCCAGTTCAAATAATACAACCACACCTCTTTAAACCAACAATCAATTTATACGAAACAATTCCTTGATACGTAAGACCTTAGAGTATGTCAGACCCTCAAGTCACCTTCCCCCAACACGCACACAACGCTCGCACAGAAATTATGTTTTTTTCCTAGAACTGAAGAGTAATATATAAAAAAACTCTAAGTAAGAGCCCAACACTAAAAGACTGTAGTCCTTTATGTTACATATATAAATAAGAAAAAGGAAAAGACAGAACATACTCAAGAGTATTACTGTTCTTCACTAAAAATCAATCAATAACATTATCTTTGAGCCTATTTCTGAGTAATCTAATCAGAAAAGTAAATTCAAATATTTGTCTCATTTGGACTAAGAAAGTAAATTAGGTACATATGAAAACCAAACAATTTAGTGATACACATAATGTAATAACTCATATTTTGGGGAAATTAAATATTATAATTACAATGGAATTTGGCCTTTTACATGAATTTAAAATGGAATTTGGAAATATTGATAATGAAATATTAATATTGGATTTATAATCGTTGGCATTTAATATTGTAGTTGTGTAATTTGAATTGATAATTAATTTTGGGTCTTGTGTGAATAAAGGACTAATTGAGCTTGGGCTTTACTTGTTTAGGCTAAAATATTTTAGAAAGGTTATATGGGGGAATAGGATAAAACCCCAAGGGGCGGGATGGTATTTAGTACATTTCTTGGGGAGCAAGACTAGGATTTGATAGGTTTAATCCCGTGGGTGAAATAAGAAATTTAAATAAATTAGGTTGCACGTACTGGGCCGAGACCGCAGGTATTTGGGCTGTAGCCGTGGATTGCCTTGCGCGACCGCGGGTGATTTAAGCACGGGTCCTTCGCAGTCTGGCCGCCGGTGTTTCTGGTGGGGTTTTCTTTAAAAGAGTGTTGGGCGCGAATTTGGTCTTTTAACCATCAGATTTCTCATTTAGGCCTCATTCCCTCTAAGCTACAAACCCTAAAACTCTCCACACATCTCCCTTAATCAATCAATACTCCGTTAACAACCTCAAATCGAGAACATAATAACGAAGAGGATGATTAAAGAGTAGGGCTGAAGTGATTCAAGGGTAAAATCAAGGGGGATTCAAGTGATTCAAAGCTGATTTGGGACTCGAGCAATCTAATCTCAATTTGGTTAATTCAAGGCAAGATATTGATCTACTCTTCTCCTTTCATATAGATGCCACGTAAATTAACATATTAGGCCTAAAATCAAGTAGAGATAATTAGGCTTTTCATATCTCCTCATCTAGATCTAATATTTGTTGAATTTAACTTATGATTTACATGATTATAGTGAATTAGTCTTCAATTAATGTAGTTAATTAGTGGATTAATGTAAATTGATAATAATCTTCATATTAGGGTTTAGTAATTGGAAAATTGATATGAGATATATTTAGATTAGTAGAAATTGATGTAAATCCCCATGTAAGAATTATGAAATTTGGAAATTGAGATAAGATTGTGCCATGCTTGTATCTTTAGGTTCATATGTTCTACATTCATTTATAAATGCCAAATTCTTGTAGATTAATATATAATGATAATTAATTAACCTCTACATTCATACGTTAATATGTAATTGATCAAAATCCCCCATGATTAGGAGACTTAGCGTTTAATTCGAGATTTATTTGCATGTTAATTGAATTATGAATTGGACTAAGTACTTATTTGTTAATATTATTGTAATTAAACTCTAATTGAAAATGAATGAAATTGAGGACCTTGTACTTCTTTTATTAGATCGTTGGGTTTAATTAATAGTAGGTTTGATTATGGGTGGATTGAACTTATGATACAATATAAATGGTTTGATGGATTTGATGTTGTCTTAAAATTGGGATAAAGTTGATAATAAAGGACGAATTTCCCAGTTTTCCCCATTAACATGTTATAAGAGGACTTCCCTCTTATAAGACTAGTTCTTCAGATTTAGATTAGTCTTAATTGTTACGGATCCTTTTTAAAATGAAGACACATGTATATAATTAGTAACTTTTCAATTATAAAGTAATTGGCTAAGATAAATGATGCTTGGGATGGGACTTGAAATTGGTAATACCCGTCGGGTGGGGTAAATGAGTATATTGTGACTATGATTTGGAGTAGTAAGCTAATTATGAAACGTGTAACGAGATAGAGATAATTGTAATTATACTTAAATGAGAATAAGTAACGCGTACTCCGTGCTTGACAAGATGGGGGACAATTTATGTGTTGCGTCTATGTGAGCGGTGGGCCCATGTTGTTAGACGTCAGGTCGGGATATAGTTGCGATTTATCATTTGTGTGCCACACGTGCTTGGTCGGCGGTGCCAAGATGTTTTAACGATTATTATGTGTACGTACCGCATGATGGAGGACGAGGAAAAGTGGCTGGATGTAGAGATATCATTTATATTTATAACTCTTGCTGAGTTCGATAGCTTTGATATCTTATAGGGCTTTGACCCAATTTATTTCATGGAAATTTTCAGATGCTTGAGCTAGGCCAAGAGAGTTGATTACATACCAGCTAGCACGGATTCTTCATAGTTATTACTTTTATAATTCAGTTGTGTGAGTTGGGCCGTACTTCATATCAGTTTGGCATGTACTAGTGGAGACCATAGTTGTTAGTATCATACGATACGCGATATGTATCACACGATACGATACAACCTCAAAACAATACGTACAAAGAATCTGGATCGTTTTTTACCATGTATCGGGGGTCTATCTCGATACGATACATGTATCGCGATACGACTTGCGATACATAACAAATTTTTTTGGCCGTTCTTTTTTTGGACCCGACCAATTTAAAACCCACCAAAACCTTTTTTTTTTTAACTTTTCCTGGTAGAATCTATTTTTAAAGCTTTCGAAAGCCTTCTGCCATAACATTTCACAAAACTCTTTTTTGACACAACCCCTGCAATAATAGGGTATTTAGACTTAACCCCCCCAATTTGCAAAAATTAGACATAACCCCCTACGATTGGATGGAAGTTACATTCCATTAAAAAATCTCAATAATTTGTATTTTGACTTTGCCCCCTAAAAAATTTGGACAATAATGCCCTCTTTTTTATCTTCTTCATCTTCTTCCCCAAAAACCCTAATTTCAATTTCAAAAGCCTAAAAATTTGCAAAATTCAAATCTATACAACTCCCTAACAAATAACAGAAACCATCTCTGCAACCTTCTTCTTGATTCTTCTCTGCCACCACTTCCTCCTCTTGCTTCTTCACCACAACTCCCTCCTCTGTTTCCACCACCGGAGCAGTTAACGCAATCTCCTCCTGGCTACTGCTGCATATATCCAGGGCACTACCGACTTGCGAGAAATGGATTCAACCCCAAAAGAGGATCATCTCAGCCGTAACAAATCTATACTTAAGATGAGCATCAATATAAAAGAAAAGGAGGATCATCTCAACCCTAACAAAGCCATTAAGAATGAATGTTGACCAATTTCTTCGAGTTGTTTCAAGTTGACTATACTTAAGATATACATCCCAATATTTGTTTCACGGTATCATCGAACCATATTAGTAAATCTTTGCACTTCTTCAATTTAGAGAGAGAGTCACTATAGTAATGAGAAGAAATTCTGAGAGATATGTAACGTGCACCTTAGTAGTAAGAGCATCCAAGGCCGGGTAAGCCTCTTTTTCCAATTTGTTTGTACAGTCAGCAAGAAAAATACATATGGATTCTAAGGCAACCTCAAGGGCCCGGAACTCAAATGGAGATTCTGCATAATATTATTCACATATATTAAGAGTACATACTTCCCCGAGAAAACAATGACAGGAATCTTCATTGTTTATATTATCATTTTCTTTGACCGTAACAATCCTGTTATAAAATATAAATATCATACCATCTTCTTCACCGGTTTCAACATCCTGTTGCCCACACAACTCTTTTCCATTTCCTTGACCATTGTGATCCCCATTTGTTGGGGGCAACCGCCTTCGTAATTTATCAACAACGGGGATAACATCTTCATGCAATGGATCTCGAAGCAACACCTATCCAGTAATAAAACCATAATCTCAGTCACCCAATTCATATATAATTAAACAGCGCAAAGATGTCCAACTAGATTCTATTTCCCCTTTCTTTTTTTTTCTTTTAATCATTTTAAACCAATCAATTCACACTTTGAAGAAGCTAACAAAAATAAAATAAAATCTAAAAACAACACAAGTTAGTAGGTGTGGTGACATATTATACAGCAAGTGACAAATATAAACACACAAACGGACAGAGAGAGGGAGAGAGAAGCTTTACCTCTTCGGCAGTAATAATAGCTTTGATATGCTGCCACACAAAAATAAAAACGCGTTGGATCAAAAAGAGAAACAAATAAGATTGTGCATAACAAAAAAGAGTTAATTTATTAAGTTGGTACCTCTAAATTGAGGATGATGGCCTTGTCACGGACCAAAATAGTGGAGGGGTAGGATAAGTTGGGATCAAGAATGCGAAGATCTCGAGCGTGAATCTGGACTCTATGCATGATGGCGTACTTGTCCACATCCAAGATAGTATCTTCGCCATTAGAATCAATAAGAATCCAACTCCTAGAAGAACTCGGACCCTTTGTCTTCTTTGATTCAACCGCCTGTGGTTGTGGATCCACCGGTACGATGTTCCCACCTCGTCCCATTTCTAACCATCCCCCGTTACTACCTGTGTGTGTGCGTGGAGAATATGTAATGCAGGAGAGGAGAGAAAACGAGGATGATTTACTGTTTTTAAAGAGAGCCAACTTACAAAAGATTCGGGTAAATTTGAGTTATGTAAAGGACGGTGGCTCGTGAGGTTAACAAATGTGCAAAAAGTAGTTACATGGAGATGGAGACAGAATCCAAATTCCACTTTCGCACAACATTTTTCCTTTTTGCTTTATTTTGTTAAAAATATAAAAAAGAAAAGGGTGTCCGCGGTATGGTGCACCGTACCATTTTGTATCGAAAAAAAGTGATAATGATTTATATTTTTTACTTATCGAAAATCGAATCTACCGAAATCGAAATTATCGATTTTTTATGGTTGATTTTGGTTTAAACATTTTAAAAATCGATTTACCAAAATTACCGCTTTTAAATTACTAAAACATAAGTTTTCAAATTTACCTAACTAATATACCTAAATTATAAACTTGATATACCGAATATATTTTTAGGTAATAAACCTAACTTATTAGACATGTAGTGTTATATAAAAATCATAATATAATTTGTAATTTACCATTTATAGATGCATATATGTAAATAATTTAAAAAATAAACGTATGTAAATTGAAGTGATGTGAGATCAATTTGTATAAAAAAAAATTGTATATAATTATGATTTTAATATATATTTAAGTGACATGAGATCAATTAAATATTTAAGATATGAGATCAACTAAAGTTTTTATATAAATGCAATTTTTGTATGTATTTAAGTTTGTATACATTTAAGTGATGTGAGATGAGTTTTAGTGCAAAAGTCAGTAAGCCTTTGTGAATTCCTAGAGTCCCACATCAGATGAGTTGATAACCAAGAGTGCTGTTAACTCTCTATATAAGGACTACGCAACTTTTGAGAACTTACGCTAGATTTAAAGCAAAGTCAAATCATGGTAAAGTTATTTCTATGTTTTTAATAATAAATATTTATTATTTTTTCATGGACTCAAGTTTTGGACCTGTTAATAAATATTTATTATGTGTTGGGACCTGTTAGTAAATATTTATTAGGTTTCGCTTTTCATCATCTTTATTATGTGTTGTTTTGTTCCGGTCGCTGATAAAAAAAGCTAAGGCAGTTATATATGAAGATTCAACCAAATTGAAATGAATGAGGTAGGCCTTAATATTTGTTGCACATATTATTCTACTGCTTATAAAGATGAACTAGTGCATATATTAGTACACTGCATAAATTGTACTTCATATATATATATATATATATATATATATATATATATATATATATATATATATATATATATATATATATTATTGTTCCAAATTAATTGTGATGAACTACTGCATAAATTAAGATGTTTGAAATTAAGATGAACTATGTGGATATAAACTACTGCATAATTTTTGAAATATTGCATAAACTGCTTTGGCATAGGTATTAAATTGGCAACCTTTTTATATACAAACTAAACTAATATTGATGTACATAAGCCATAATCTTTGGCAGCCTTGGTTAACTTATGAGATATGCATGTGGCTAACCTTGTGGTACAAAAAAATACCATTATGTATCGAGTACTATCAAAATTACCGTAAAGAGAAATTTATCAAAATTACCGTAAAGAGAAATTTATCAAAATTACCGTATTTTTTGAAAAATCCATTTTACAACAAAGTACCAATTTTATCGATGTATCGCGCGGTTTGGTTTTGATTTATGGGTCTGTGTACCTGCTGGTAAAATAGGTAATTTTGGTTTGATGATTTCAAAGTTGGTATGGTATTGGTATGGACCATTTACCGACCAAAACGACCGAAAACCAGCCCTAAAGTAATCACATCGCAAAATATTTAGAGAAACATAGTTTTAGTTGTCTCTAATTAACCCCGTTTTATTAATGGTTGGTTACAAAAAACTTAAACTCTAGAATTATCTCCCTTATTGTCATTGCTCTATGTAGGCACATGTGGTGTCAAAGTATCTATATTTTAGTCAAACTATATGATGATAGCAAGTATGATCCTCAACCTTAGACCTTAGAAAGAGGTCCCAAGTCTCAAGTCGAGATGGAAAAACGAGGGAAAAGATCTTAACCATATATTCATAGACTCCGATAGAAGGTTGGACTCCATGTCTTAGGCCTGAACCCTTTTAAGGATTTTTCCCTAATTGTGTCAAGACACTTGAAACCTTCGGCACACTTTAATCTTCAATGGTGGAAGATGCACAACAACATAAGGACCTCAGCAACCCCCCATATAGAGCATTGATTTAATATTCCCAACCATCATTACCATTAATATGCAACTCTTCCCACTAGCACTCGACCATTCAATTATAGCGGCAGAGATTTTCATCTCAACAATGGACTTTAACTTCCCTCATCCCTCTCTACCTCAATAAGGAAAAAGGAAATATGTGTTCTCCCATATTGGGGAACTTCGGCGAAGGTGGATTTTGAAGGAAATAATAGAAAGAAAAATGGAATCCCAGAATTAGAGAACTTCACTCCTCTCATGGGCACCTATGAGGAAATATTATTAATAGTAGAATTGAAGAACATTTTTCTCGAACCCAAGCCAATGAAGCCGCCTGAAGACAAAAGGGATAATTAAAAATATTGTCAGTTGCAAAAGACCATAGCCACAACCAATAATTATTTTTACCTCGAGGAATCCATGAAACAGGTCATCAAGAGGGGCTATATGAAGTAATTTATGGCCAAACTAAGTGGAAACCAAAAAATAGGTGAGGAGAAACTAGTTTTAGTTAATGTCAACACTATCTTAGGTGGATTTTCTTTAGGAGGAACCTCATGCTCATCCTGAAAGGCCCATTTGAACGAGGTTAAATACGTATGCCTCATGAGAAATCCTTGAAATGAAGTCCCAGTGATAATTTTGTAGAGGCCAATCTCACCCAGGTCTCCTAGCTCATGATGATCCTCTCGTACTCACCATGATAATGAGAAATTCAAAGATGCACAAAATCCTCATTAATACACAAAGATTAGTTGACATCGTCTCTATGGATGCCTACAAAGCCATGGGTTTCACTATAAAGACATCATACTAATCATGACTCCGCTTATTGCCTTTAACGGAGAAAGACATTATCCATAGGGTATATCACTCTCCCAATCACTATTGGGGCTGAAAATTGATATATCACCTTATGGAATAAGTTCCTTGTGGTGGATTTTCCCCCAACCTACCTCACTCAATGAGCTAAGTATGGTCAGCTCAACCAAGAGGATGTTAATGCGCCTCCCCACTCCTTTTGGTGTTCAATACATTCATAAAGATAAGAAAAGTATTGGGAATGTTACAATTTCATTATGAGATATAGAAAAAAGTTCATGGAATCACCTCAGACACTTAGAATCTCCTTTGAAATTTAAACTTAAACCTCATGTTAAATATAAAGAACCTTTGAAATCCCTACCAATGATCCATGAACCTCCGATAATCTATAAGGACAAAGTTTGAGGCTAATCCCAAACTTTAATTGTTAATCATCATTGATAAAGAAACATCTTTGTAAACACTTTATATATTGGAATGAAAAGAACATGTTTTGTGTACATTGTTAATTTTGAGTCCTAAATCTAAAGAATTTTAAGGATCAAAGCCTTGTATTTTTAGGCTTGAGGTCCTAGTAACCTTGACTTTAAAGTCATTCTTGATGTCTAAGTACCCCTAAATTTAAACTCAATCTTGAGGGCCAAGTACCCCTGACTTTATACTTAGTTTCGAGGTCTAAGTACCCATGTCTTTACATTAAGTCTTGAGGTCTATATTCCCCTAAATTTAAACTTAGTCTTGATGTCCAAGAACCCTTGACTTTAAATTTAGTCTTAAGGTCCATGGAACCCTGACTTTAAATTTAATCTTCAGGTCCATATCCCCTCACTCCAATTTTTTCTAGAAATTTAATGGTTCTAACCTTTATTCTAAGGCTTGGATACCACGGATTTTCTAAAAATTGCTTAAATAATTGAAGGACAAGTACCCTTTGATCCGTAAATGCTCAGGGACTAATCACCCTAGACCACTACTATTATAAAATAAATGGTTTGGCATTAAAATTTGTCTAACGTTATGGAGTTTTCATCCACATTTTCAAGATATAGATGGTCAAGGAATCTACTTATAGTAATTCTAAGAACCTTATCCTTATTTTCACTCCTCCTCTTGAGGTATTATAACCCCTAACATATCGATTTCTAGTTTTATACCTTAGCAAAACATTTTTTGAGAAAAATAAATGTGGCTTGGGAACTTACCCCACTTTAAGATTTTTCCATAAGATTCTTAGGTAAAAATAACATTTTTTATTTGATAAAGCATAAGAACAAACAAAGACTAACATGAACATGTACAATGTAAAAATGGAGGAAAATATCCCATTTCATTTCATGGAAGATGGACTATAAGATGAGTAATAATGAACAAAAGGCAAAAATATTTAGGAGGCTTAAACGACCTTTATTTTTTGCCATGTCCTACTCTAGAGGAGGTCTGAGAAGACCCTTGATCATTGTTATCCTTCTAGGTAGAGGGTACATACTTATCGGGAAAATCATCATCGTCTTCTTTATTATCTTCATCCGATGTGGAATCAATTAGGATAAGCTTAGAAGGTCGACCTCAGACCATGTATCAACAACCTTCGGCTTTCAATCAGTAAATCCAATAGCGTAGCACCCACTTATGAACATATGATATTTTCCAAACTCGAAATATAAGTTCAATTAGGCATTTATAGTGTCACTACGAGAAACCTCGAGCTTAGTGTGCCTTGTGCAAACCTCAACATGTATGATCCTTGAGGTTCAAAGACTAAACGTATTATCGCTCTTGACATTTCTCTCCATTAGTCAAATGGATCTTAAATTCCACCAACTATACAACCGCTCTACCCAAATTCCACTTCTCATCCTTCATATTGAAGTAGACAACTCCTAAGGCTTCATAATTAGATGCCAAGTCTGTATGTCTTAGCTTTAGCACTTTATGGTTAAAAAGGAGCTCCTTGGCATATTTTGTCTTAAGATTCATGATCTTCTCTAACACCTCCAATCGGGCCTTTAGTTTATTCCCCTAAGTTTCTAAGGCCTCCACTATGAGTTTGTAGTTATCAAAGATAGCCTCCCATTCCAATATGGATCGTTCCTAACCATCGACAAAAGAGATAGACTAGTTCCAAGTCTATTCTCCCTTTAAAGCTGAAGCCATTAGGGCCTCAGATAAGTGTTGGAACTGTAAAAATAAAATATTTTATCAAAATAAAGTAATAAGTAAATAAGTAAGATTAAATACATGAGTGAAAGTATTTTTCTGCTCGAAAGCATGAACGAGCTCTTTGGCATGAACCTCCCCCTTGGCCTTTATATTCTTAACCATAAGATATACACTTCAACGCGGATTTAGTTAAAGAATAAAAATTCAAACTCCTAGAGGCCTAAGGATGGTTATAAGAGTATAGGTTCTTCAAATATTTGTAGGGGAAAAGTACCCCTAAACACCAATAAGGGTTTATCCCTTCACCTTTTATTGGGTATCAGGGATCACTTATACAATAATGGCCTCCTACCCTTAAGAAAAGAGGTTTAAGAATCATTTAATCAACCCCCTAGAAACTTTGAAGGGGTATTTAAGGATGGAGTAATTTTCTCCAAAGCCTTAGTATATTATTCAGGATCTTGTCACTTTATATTGTTGAGAGCAAAGGCAACAAGTCCCCTAAAATAAAATATGCCCATTGAACTAGTTCAAGGGGTCATAAAACTCCTTGGACACTTCTAGCAGAGGTTGGGGTTTTGGGACCCTTAATGTGAAAGTCGGTAGAGTTCTAGTGATAGAAGGCTCAGCGTAAAGGTTTACAACCTTGGTGACCTCAATGGATGTGACATCAACCTTCGCATGTAATTTTCCTTTTTTATCCTCAATGTTTTGGACCTCCAAAGGATAGTATGCTTTCATATTTTCCACCTTTTTATTACCTCTCCCTTTTTACACCACATATATTGGGTTAATCAGATAACAACACATGGATAATGAAAATAAAAAGCATTGTACAAGTATTGGCTTACAAGACTAAGATCGCCTAAGGAATGCATGATAACATAGGGTAGAGATGTGTGGTATTATCCAAGTGGGCATGTAGTTGTTAAAGGAATAGTGGTGGTGCATGATAAGGCCTCCCAATAATTCAGCAATTTGATATAAAGGAAAATCCCAATAGTTGCTTTTATTGTGGCAGGTACATTAAAGAGAGTATAAATAGGCAATATATGAGACCAATTATCTAGGAGGAATCCCCAATAAAAACAACTTTACATATTTGTATATTATCTATTTTCTTTGCTCTTTGAAGTAGTTTGTAAGGTTAGGTTTCAACTTTTTTTTCAATTATAGTTTAATAAGTTCACTTTCAGTAATTTCTTATTCAATTTCCATTTAATATTGGTTCTTAAATTTAAATTTATTTACATTTATCACCTTTAATTTTTTTTATTGTTCTTTACTTATTTATTTTACTTTTAATTCCTATTGTTATTTAAAGCTATTTTTAATCCATTTAGTTTATTTACTTCGCAGTTAGGGTTAAGCTAATCTAAGAATCGTAGCTCTTTACAACAAAAGTTTTATTAATTGAAGCATCCAAACAAAACACAATCATTTAATTAAATTTTGGCTCAAACATTTCCTTGGCAAGACTCGAAAACTTTTTCTGGCATGCTCGCAAACTCACAATTGGTCTAAAAGGTTAAACTCTATATTGTTGAAAACTTATGGCTACGAATAGGACAAGTGAGGATAACAACAATAGTGAGAATAAGGAAAATGTCGATGATATTGGTGCAATAAACCAAGACACCATGACTGCAAACTAGTGAACACTAGGGTTGGTCAAAGCACTGGGCCTGAAAATTAAGATCCTATAATGGATGAAGGCCCAAGTTTGAAGGTTACAAACCCAAGTACGGTTTATACTATATGGGGAGTACATGAAGAATCAGTTAATTTCTCAATTAATCCCCGAGTTTGATTATCTCAACAATATCATTCAAAATATTTATTCAATGGTGACTATTGTCATGAATAGTATCTTAACTCCAATTATAACACCACCAAATGACCACATAGTGGCACCATCAACTGATTTTAACATAACCAATCAAATGGATAGTTCCTTACCCTCATATTATAGTACAAATCCCACGAAAACCTCCCTCACCTTTTGTGAATGTATGGGGACCTTGGGAAATATTAATAGACCTATCCCTGTTAACCCTTTTGGGATAACCGTGGTATTGGAAGTTTACCAAAAAATAAGGATTATATACCCACTAGGGACGATTTCCATTCCATAAATTAATGGACTAATTTATAGGTATACATACCCACTTGGGGGATTGTCATTAATCCACTTTTGAACATGTTGCCTGGTTTACAAGATAATGGGTTAATGCAAGTAGTAATGAGTTCCTAAAGGGGCTATTTTTGAACTATTTAATTGATGCAACCTTCACCTGGTTTATAAGTCTGCCATCAAACTCTGTACAAAATTGGCAGTAAATGGAAGATATATTCCATGCATAATTCTTTCAAACCGAACATGAGGTTTCAATGATTAACTTCTCCAAATTAAGTAAAAGATCATGTGAAAAATCCATGCATTTTATAAATAGGCTCTAAAGGGATATAAACAAGTGTAAAATAGTGATCCTGGAGTCAAATTCATTAAATTAGCCCAAAATGTCATGGAATTCAGACTTTGAAACAAGTTTGATGCAACAAAATTCGGGGATTTGGTGGACTTAACTGTAAAATGTCAAGATATGAAGCCCTTATTTAAGAAGAGCAATAGAAGAAAAATTCTTCATTTAAAGCATATTATAACGATCCAAAGTTATAAGTAAACGTTGTAAAAATCATAAGTTCTGATCCAATAGTCTATGAAGCATTAGTTTGAGAGGAAACCACTTCATATTATTATATTTAATAAGAAAAAGGCATGATTAAAATGATTGTTATTATTAACTTCTTATATATATATTTTTTTGGACACTGTTGGTCCCAAGCCCGGATAAAGGAGGAGGGTTGTGTTAGGCAGCTAACAAGCAGTGTAAAACTTTGTGAGATCATTATGAACATGAATCGTATGAACATATGCGCTAGTATTAGGGCATTCTCCTTAAGCGATGTATTTCACCTGCCATTAGGTGTCTCGAAAAATAGGCACATGGCGTCACATCGACGCCCGGATTCAATGAGAAATAGGAAAGGGTTCCTATAACAATCTGGACGTATGCGGGTAAAGAAGCTAATCCAGGATAGTAGACTTAGGTTAATAACTTGGAATATAGGGACTATGATAGGGGAAATGGATTGAGTTAGTGAATTCCTTGATAAGAAGAAAAGTAAACATAGCTTGTTTATAAGAAACTAAATGGGTCGATGAGAAAGCTAGAGAAATAGAAAATACAGAGTTTAAACTATATTATATAGAAAAACATAAAAATGGGAACGAAGTAAGAATAATATTAATAAGAACCTTAAGGATGATATCCTAGCCGTTATTAGGAAATGTGATAGACTTATAGTTGTAAACCTGGTATTAGGTGAAAATATAATTGTTAGTGCTTATGCATCCCAAGTGGGATTAGATGAGAACATAAAAGTATAATTTTAGGTACAAATGGATGAACTAATTTAAGAAATACCAGCAGGTTAGAAAATCTATCTAGGGGAGATTTCAGTGGCCATATAGGAGAAAATAGTGTAGGATATGAGATGGTTCATGGAGGATATAGTTTTGGAGATAGGAATGACGATGGGGAGTCTATCATAGATTTTACTATGGCTTATGATTTTGTACTAGTAGTACAGATTTTAAAAAGAGGCTCCAACATTTAATAACTTATAAAAGTGAAATGCATAAGAAAAAGATAGACTTTTTCACTACTAGGAAAGGAGACTTATTATCTTGTAAAGGTCGTAAGGTTATCCCGAAAAAGAGCTTAACCTCTCAGCATAGAATAATGGTGTTGGATATAAATATTAAAAATCAATCACGAGTGAGAAAAGAGAAGATTAACCCAATAACTAGTTGGTGGAACTTAAAAGGAGAGAAATTAGAACTATTTAGAGATAAAATATTAAATAAAGTATTATGGACTACCGAAGACGAGACTAACATAATGTGGGATAAGCTGACACTATAAGAAATTCTTAGAGAATCAAAATACAGGGGGACACAATCTTAAAAAATTTGGTGGGGAATAAAGAAGTACAAAATATAGTAAAAATTAAAAGGGAGTGCTTTAAAACATGACGAACAACTAGAAATAAGGAAAATTTTGAGAAATATAAATGGGCTAAAACATAAGTTAACAAAATAGTAAGAGATGCTAAGTTAAAGGCGTATGATGATCGTTATAAGAAATTAGGAACACAAGAAGGGGAAAAGTGTTTATAAGCTTGGTAAACTCATGGACATAAAAAAATAAAATATTATAATAACGTCAATTGTATTAAAAGTGATGATTCGATAATGCTAGTCATGGATGATGGGATTATGGAAAGATAAATAAAATATTTCAATAGGTTATAGATAATAGGAGTAGATTAGATTTACAAGAACTTGTGGAGACTCGAGAAACTATAGTTTTTCAAGAAATTAGGACAACAAAGGTTGGGATTGCTTTAAACAGATGAACACAAGGAGGGCTTTAGAACCAGATGGTATCCTTACTGAGTTTTGGAAGTACTTAGGGGAGGAAGGAATGCATTGGCATACAAAATTATTTAATAAAATTATAATGACTAATAAGATGCCTGAAGAATTGAGAAAGAGTTTTAGTACTTATTTATAAAAATAAAAGGGACATACAAAGTTGTTCAAATTAACGTGATATTAAGTTAATGAGTTATACAATAAAATTTTGAGAAAGAGTGATTGAATGTAAATTGAGATTGAAAACAACAATATTTGAGAATCAATTTGGATTTATGCGTGGGAGGTCAACCATGGAAGTAATTTATCTATTGAGGAGATTAATGGAGAGGTATAGGGAGAAAAGGAAGGACATTCATATGCTTTTTATAGATTAGTGGAAGGCGTGTGATAGGATACTAAGAGATATAATATGGTAGGTTCTACATAAAAAAGGAGTGACTCATAGATATATTAATGTGATCAAGGTTGTGTATGATGGGGCCATGACTATAGTAAGAACATCATCTGGAGAAAGTAGTGAATTCTTAATTATTGTAGGTTCGTACTAAGGTTCAATACTAAGTCCTTATCTCTTTGCTTTTGTTATGAATGAGTTGACTGGACAAATATAAGATGAGTTTCTATAGTGTATGTTATTTCAGATGATATTATTTTAGTGGATGAGACTAAGCGGGGATTAATGCTAGTATGAATACTGGAGATAAACTCTAGAAATGGGAGGATTTAAAACAAGCATGAATAAAATAGAATATATAGAGTGAAATTTTAGTAGTAATATAAGAGGACAAACATGAATATGGTGAAATTATAGGGTCAAGAGATACTTAAAAATGATCATTTTTGTTATTTAATATCAATTATCCAAAAAGATAAAGACATTAGTGATGATATTACTCATAAGATTAAAGCAGGTTGCGATAAGTGGAGAAGTGCTACTGGCATATTATGTTAGGCGTATACGAAGTTAAAGGGAACCTCCATCTTATGTGGAACAGAGTGTTGGGTAATCAAAAATAAAATGTGCAGAAAATGGTGTGGCGAATATGCAAATGCTAAGATGCATTTTTAGTAAAACTCGAAAGGATATCATTAGAAATAAATGAATTCGTGAAATGATAAAAGTAGCTCTTAGTAAAGATAAATTAAGATAAAATCTACTTATATGGTTTATACACATAAAGCGTGGATTAATGGATGCTTCCGTAAGGAAGAGTGGTTTAGTTAGTATTGGTAATAACACAAGGGGTAGAGGAAGGCCTAAATTGACTTGGTGAGATATTATGAAAAAGAACATGATATCATGTAGTTTAATCGAAGATATTGCACTGAACGAAATGGATTAAAAAAATAGGAGTCATGTAACTGACCACAACTAATTGGGAAAAGACTTTGTTGTGTTGAGTTGAGTAAAGATAGAGAAATCTTTGACTATCTGTTATGTGCAAAAATGTTAAAATTATCTGGTGTTGTAAAGAGGTCAACTATTAATGAATTAAGATAAAAGAATGTACTATAAATTGCATAATATTTGGTCTCATTCCACTAATAAATGTTCGATTTTTTGAGACATGGTCTAGGAATTTATCAAGAAAGGGAAGATTAAATTTCGAAATAAGGAAAAAAATTCTATGGGTATCAATGAAAACCTTTTCCCTAAGATCCAAGAGGCTGAAAAAATATGTAGTTTATTCAATTACTAAGTAAAAGTTATCAAGTTGAATTTAAAATCAAAACTAAGGTGAAGAAAAAAATTATAGTTTAAAACTCGTATGATGAACCTTAACCCTGAGATAATGAAGCATATATACATCAGGTGTAGAGAGGAATACACTAAGATGTGAAAAATTTTGGCCTCCAAGGGAAAACACAACAACAACGGCAACAAACGGATTTAGACATAACGCAACAACATTTTCAAGGCCAAATACAGAAAAATCCCAAAAGGAATAACAAAACTGATATGGTTTATCATAATTTCTTGGCTTCACAGCCAAATCATGGAGTTTACCCACACATCCACCCTGGATACAAAGGGTAGTATCCAAAAAACCACCAATTTATCCCATATATCCGGCATGGTGATTATACTACGTATAGTCAGGTAGAGTATCGTGACTAGTATGGGTAATTAGGCTCGTTAGGAGTGCACATTAGATGAGAGGTGAGCATCTCGAGTGAGTACACTAAGTTAACATGAATAATATTTGTGCTAATTAACCAATTTAAGCACTTGCTATATTTAAATTATTTTTTACTCGGTGGGCTCTAACCCATTTTTCTGCAAATCTCTTTTCTTGTTCCTTTATTTTAGATGATCAGCCATAGGGACACCAAACTTAGGAGATCCGACTCATTTGACGAGTTGTATCCATTATGGAAGCTACAAGACATTGCTAGTAGACGCTTCATATTCTATCCTTCTTTACCTATCAGTTATTTACTTCAGTTGGACGTGTCGTCCTTTCCTATTTTACATTCATATTTTTAGATGTTTTATTCTGTTAGTAGACTTTTATTTCATGGATTTGGATTATGTTATGGGATTTTGACTGGATGTGTTTACTCCAGCAACTTCATTTATTAATTCAGTTAGTTCTTTCCTTATGCTATTGTGATGTATGGTGATGATTAATTATTTTCTTTAATGATGATGATTAATGATAAGAAAAAATTTTGACACCAACCTTTTTAAATATTAGGTGGTTAGTTTTTATTAAATTAAAATTGGAGTCCTTCGACAGTGATGCATTATCTGAACCAACTTGATATTATGAAATTAATTAATTAAGGACTGATCACCCGGTAATTAATTAGGCGGGGTGTCACTGGTGGTATCAGAGCATCAGGTTCTAGTGTCCTTAGGATCTGTGCGGATTATTATACTTCCAGCGTTGCTTCATTTGATATAGAGCCCTATGTTTAGGATTGTTGAATTTTATAGTGAGATTGCGTTCTCTTGCTACAACGTGTATATATTAGTGAATCTTATTTGCGTTCGGGCATGTTCGAACAATGAAGTATAACAAGCTAGGGCCATTGGGCGGACATCAAGAGGCAGGGTTTGGTTGAGGTTGTAGAGTATATTTAGGGATGATGACCGTAGTCGAGGTCACCCCTATTATGGCACGAGAGGCCAGGAATGTAAAGACGACTAGGGCACATCATATGATTTTCAACTGCTACTATAGTCGAAAGTGGTACCAAATTAGACTCACCCAACATGATAGGACCGTGAGGAGCCAGACGAAGCATTGAGAAGAACTATCAGTGGAAGATCTAGAAATGCAAAAATTGTGTGTTAACCAATGAAGGTAAAGTATCCAAAGGCTTGGACTTACTGCGGAGTGTGTATAATGAGGAGTGAAAATTTGGGAAAAGATTTTCTTGACTCGTCAGAGCAAAGTTATAATGGTGGGAGTCAACCACCACATTTAGCAGTGGAATGTTGTGTCAATGGAAGGATCTTAAGTACGGTTTACGGTTTGACCGCAAGTTCCTTCATCAGATGTTCAGGTTAAGATGTGAATGTTGTTCCGAACTCATCGTAAGAAGACCGAACAGAGGTCCATGTGTGAAAATGAATTTAATTATTTAAAAAATCTTATGCCAGATAAAGTAGATACAAATCGAGAAGAGGATTTCAAGTGGTAAATCGACTCGTGAGAAAAGTTGACAACACTTAAAGGGAATCCTGTTGGACAGTCGATCCATATGATGACAATGTCATGCATTGTCCATAGAAATGTTAACGCTTCTTTATGAAGGGAGTTATAGGAATCGAAAGATTTAGTTGGGGATTAAGACTGCATGAAACGCAGTTAGTGATATGCCACAAGGGGAAACCATTAGGGAACCCATTTAAACGATTCGGATAGATGAATTCTTACCAAGCGATGATGAATTTAGTGAGTGCAATTGAAGCCAGTAGTACGTTCCTTAGGGCCAATAAAGCTAAGGGAACAATGAGGATAGCCATCAGTAATCGAGCCTACCAAATTCAGAGAAAAGGACAACCCGAATATGGTCAGTATGACCGGTGATAAGTGGACTTTGCATAGAGGTATTTTGCAGAGGGTGAAACCCCATGCGTTAAAAAAAATTTGAAGCGAGTAAAGGGATAAGACTATGGTTCCTAGTAAAGGGCAATGATTAAAGTAGTTTTGTTTCGATTTTGGCAGGCGTGTTATGTCCGAAAACCATTTGAGCAGCCAAGGCGATTGGCAAGGTAGAAGTATGAGTTTTACCTTCGGAGGATGAGACATGTTTTATGTGACACGAACGAGTCCCTATATTTTGATTTTTGCTAGATTCGCACGTGAGATGAGCTTAATGCGTATATCGTTAATGTTACTATTATGTAAATATTTTCCCTGGTTTTACCTTATTGATAGTGTATGTACCTTATTGTGGTTACTCATTTTAGTGATGTATTATACGAGTATGATATTATCTTGATTAGGGTTTTATAGCAATAATTAGACCAATAGTGGGCGGATATCGCAAGTCTATCGGGGTTGCTATCGTAGTGTGGGATGCTTTGTTCTGGCGAGGCCTCACCTACAAGAGGGTAGGGCTCGCATGTGTACCATATATTATAAAGAATTCGAAGAGTATGGTGGTATAAAATAGTTTGATCCCGGGATGTGTAGGGACTTTGTTGTTATGATTTGATATATTGGGCTTACTGTTGAGCTAAAATATTTAACTCATTACATGTTTAGTGCTCAGGACTTGGTGATGGGAAGAGCGCATTGTTATATCGATCCTTTAGAGGCGTGGGAGTTAAGATTTATATTCATATGTTTGGGGACAGGATCTCGAGAGTCCCGATTGTATGTGTGCGAGGTTTATGGAATGTGATTACCACAAATGCGGAGCAATAATGTACTTCACAAAAATTTATTTGCTTAAATGTAATTACGGAAATAGACATGAATTTTATGTCGAGAGACGTTAATATAGGGGTACATGTTATGGACTGAGGGCCTAACGGATTTCGATAATCGAAAATGCTAAGTAGTAGTGTATCGGGGGGTTCCTTGTTTTGATTTTGCTTTGCGAGACATCCCATGCATGAAACTTAGCGTAAGGTTGGAAGTAGGGAGATGTTTGGTCATTCGTCCATAAGTCTGGTACCTCGGTCGCTATAAAAGTATGTAGTTATAACTGTAAATAGTTTAATTAAAATATAAGGCCAGTGGAGCCGGTTGTGAGGTGAGGAGGCATTGAAAATTTTGTCTTATCACCACAAGTTAAAGGGTGGAACGATGTTAAGGAGGATTTAGAAATCCAATTTCCAGGGTGATTGAGAGTACCCAAGTGTTGATATCTATGACGGTATGCACGGTTATAGGCTGTGTGGGTATCCTGGTTAGCTGAGGTCGGAATCGTCCGGGTTAAAGGAACGTGGGAATAGATGTGTGAAATATATGCCTGAGTGACTAATATAACGAAGTAGAAATAGTAAAGTGGATTAGCATCGTGTGAGAAGGAAAATAATCCAAAAACACGTGTGCAATCAGAATAGCACACCCGAATTTGGTTGAAAGGCTATGGGAAGCCATTTAAAAGGGGTATATCTTGAGAAGGGAAAAATTTAACTATTATGGAAAACACTCAGAGTGGAGTTTTACCTAGTCAAATATTGAGAGAGACTTGTGCATAAGTAAAATGATGATGTTAGTAAGGTATAAAAAGTCCAGAAATGTACATCATGGAGAAAAGTGCACGGGTTGGAACTTTCGGTATACGTCGAGGAAAGATGGAAAACATTAAGTATCACTTAATGGGAGACATTACAAGTGGAAGTCGATGTTTAGAGGGACGTAGTGAGTAGTCTCCACGTGCACCACTCATAGATAGGATTCGATTGGAGCAAGAGGTTCAGCCAGAAAACTTTGTATCAAGCCGACGATTCCGATAATGGAAGAGGGCAGTCAAGTCGATAAATTTCTTTGATGGGTTGATAACCTCAAGGTAAGGTCAAGATTTCTTTCGAATGTGTGGAACAAGTTGACCAAGAAGAAAGCAATCGATATTCCTTTGGGGTGATTCACAATATTAGATTGTGTGCCCCAACCTACCTTTGAAAAGAAGAATCGCGTCGGTACGTGGTCCTGCCCGGCATTGTTTTGAATTAGGATGAGATTCTTGGACCCCACCTTCAATATGGGATTTCAAGAAGCAGTGAAGATAACATTTCGTTTGGGATCAGGTTGTATCACCTATAGCCGGGGAGTAGGCGAAAGGTGATTAACGATTAGTGGAGCTGTATGAAAGTGATTTCGAACTCATTGTGGTCATTTTATATCTGCAATAATTATAGCTAGTTAGTAAAGTATATTGCGATACTCGGGAGGAGTTATTACCTAATGGTAGAGTTGTGTGTAAGTACTCGTACCTGTTTATTGTGGACAAAGTACTTATTGGGGATCTTGTGCAAAGAACTATTATCCCTCGAGCTATTTAGAGGCGAGCGGATAATCATAATATTGGATCGGTCAAGTTAGAATCTGATGAATAAAGTTGAATAGCCACATAGTGTCTTAGGTAAACTTTTAACTATCGTAAGAAATACGTCGCCAAGAATTGAGATTTGAAGAACCGACAAGAGTAGTCAGATGTTCATATGGTTTCTCTTAGGATGGGAGTTTTGTGTTTAGATAAATACGAGTAGTTAACACGTCGTGAGGTACTACCTCCCAATAATATTGAGATGGCGGCCAATGATGTATAGGCTAATCTTATTCGAATGTCATTGGGTAGTATCAAGGTGAAGTGCCGTTATTGAAATGTGACCCTGTAACTAATAAAGTGTTGAGGAAGTTAAACAATCTTGCTGTAAGGCGGGGGGCTATAGTGAGTAAGCACCTTACTTGAAAGTTAATTTTGCTTACTAATAAAGTATCCAGAATTGTGCTACCAGGTATGCCTTATTTTCCGAATTTCGGGCTGAAATTCTGTTATTAGGGGGAAGTATGTAATACCCCGTATTTTTACGCATATTTATTTTATTATGAAAATTTGGAAATTGGGATTAATCAATTTAAAGGGAGAAAAATTAATTTATAATTAATCCAATTCAATGGTAATAATTACTAGTGTGACGAGAGTTAGTAGTTATCGAAAATAATTATGTTGAAATTATGTCGAAAATAATTATGTTGAAATCATGTAGAGTAATAACTATGTTGAACATTGTGTAGTGAGTAACGTAATATTATTTCAGAAATAAGAATATGGCCAGGGACGAGATACACGACAGTTAAGATATAATTATTTGGGACGCGTGTATGAGTTGCGTCACTATTATATATTTGGGGGTTAAAAGGGTAAATTATTTTTATATAACTGGTATGACTATTTTGAGTGCGCCAGTGTGCTCAAAAGGGTCAAAATAGTTAGAAAACACTATTCGGGTGTTATATTTGGAGTCAGGGGCATTTTAGCCCAAAATGACACCCTGGAGGGGTATTTTAGTCTTTTGGGATTTTTGAGTTATTAAATGGACGAAAATAGAATTAAAATAGGAACATAGAGGGTTAGTAGTTTGTCAGTTGCAACTTATGTGAGAAAGAGAGAGAAAGAGAGGGAGAACCAAGGTGGAAGGAGACCCATTGGAGAACAAAGCCAAAAGTTGGAGATTTCTCACAAATAATTACACCAAAGTGTAGATCGCGATGAGAGGATCAACCACATACCAAATTCAATCATAGAATCAGAAATCCATCCTAAGGCAAGTGTTTATCTTTCTACCTATTTATCATATATTGTTCCTGTTAATCTCTAGTTGATGAAATAGTCCTATTACAATGAAAAACTTGGGTATAATTAGGTTTAATTGTAAGGAAATTTTAGAATTTGGAGATGGGTATGCATATAGAGGATTTAACCCATTTGTAGAGTGTTAAATCTAGATATTTTAGTTGCAAATCACGAATTAAATTAATGGTTTTGAATAATTAAAATGATGGGTTCATTATAAAGAGGATTTTTAGAAATTGAGGAAATTGTTTAGATTACCTTGGAGTATGTGAGGATTTGACCTCTAAATTGTATTAGGAAGTGCCTTGTTGTGATTAGGAATAGTTTAGAAACCTTAAATTCAAAGTTGGTTGAGTTTTGAGTTGATATTAAAAGTTGGAAAGTTGGGAAAAATGATTTTAGGGAAGAACAGGGCCAGTTCGGAATTCTCGTTCGAAGACCTGCCCAGGTCATTTGAACGACTTCGTTCGAACAAGAATTCCAATGAGTCATCTAATGAGATTTTGAGTTCGTTCAAAGTAAGGAGTTCATTCGAATGACCTCGTTCAAACGAGATTCCCTTGACTTCTAACGAGATTTCAAAATGCCCTTTTTGGGTACGGTCGAGTTAAAAATCATCCTAGGTTTATCCAAGTGAGAGTAATAACTTATGTGAGTATCGAGCAACGTAAATTTCGAGTTATTATTTAGTTGGGAGTGTGATTGTTCTCACGATATCGAAAGTTTATAGAACCTAGGAAGGAAGGTAGGTTCGAGAGAGGTAATATATAAAAGAATTACGGTGAGTGGTAGAAACGATAATATTACCTATGTACTATGGAATTGGGTTGCGTGAACACCTATTAAGTATATAAGTTGTGTCAATGCTTATTACATGGAATATTATGTGTATGACATACCTAGCTACTGTCTATTGAACGGAGGTTAGCGCATTGTGGACGACCATATCTTGTGTGCCTTCGAGGGATTTTGAGTCGTACCACTAAAGCATGGAACCTAGGTACGGGCTATTTGTGAGAACGATAGTATTGACGGTCGTATGGGTGCGTAGCCCATCGGCTTGGAACTATGGTTGCCTCCAATATGTGTTTATGTTATATTGGTTCCTGAGAGATTGAACCTGTTGTCCTTCATGCGTGAGCGTTGCAATGGGACTAGATAGGCGAGTATGCCTAGCACAAGGGGTTTCTTAACCATGGGTGCAGTATTGATATATATTTGTATGTGTACATATTGAGATTTTATATATGCATACTGAGTTCCTATTACGTGTTTCATATTGTCCGCTTTATTATAGTATATAGTTATTGGGTTACCAGTTGAGAATTTAGAATGTTAGGAAAATGAGTTAAAGCATATTTAAACCTATTCCTTAATAATAGCAATATATTGTCTTTGGGTTATTTAGATATTTTATCCGGCATAGTGGTTATACTACGTATAGTTAGGTAGAGTATCGTGACTAGTATGGGTAGTTAGGCTCGTTAGGCGTGCACATTAGATGAGAGGTGAGCATCTCAAGTGAGTACACTAAGTTAACATGAATAATATTTGTGCTAACTAACCAATTTAAGCACTTGCTATATTTAAACTGTTTTCTACTCGGGGGGCTCTGACCCGTTTTTCTGCAAATCTTTTTTCTTGTTCCTTTATTTTAGGTGCTCAACCACAGGGACACTAGAATTAGGAGATCCCACTCATTTGACGAGCTATAGTTGCTGTGAAAGCTACTGGACATTGCTAATAAACGCTTTATATTATATCCTTCTTTATTTATCAGTTATTTACTTCAGTTGGACGTGTCATCCCTTCATATTTTACATTCACAGATTTAGATGTTTTATTCTGTCAATAGACTTTTATTTCATGGCTTTGGATTATTGTATAGGGTTTTGACTGGATGTGTTTACTCCAGCAGCTTCATTATGCTATTGTGATGTATGGTGATGATTAATTATTTCCTTTAATAATGATGGTTAATGACAAGATAAAATTTTGACACCAACCTTTTTAAATATTAGGTGGTTAGTTTTTATTAAATTAAAATTTGAGTCCTTCGACAGTGATTCATTACCTGAACCAACTTGATATTTTAAAATTAATTAATTAAGGACTGATCACCCGGTAATTAATTAGGCGGGGTGTCACAATAGACTCCCACCACTGCAGTGTTGCTCCCACTAACTTGAACGTGGCCAATATCTGACTCTACATCTCTGTGCACTCATTCATTCTCAGATGCCTCTAGATGTCATTCTTCCATTGGCTCGCTACTATCACATCGGAGCTCCCTATAAACTCCGGAGGATGCACCGTCTGAAAGGCATCCCTAACACGTTCCAAAGTAGACGGGAAGGCCTGGAACTGAATTGGAGCCACCACTGGTGCCTGAGGTGGTGCATGCTGCACAACTGCCAATGCCGCATTTACCGCCTGAGCTACAATAACGGCAACTTCAGTGGCATTCATCACACCCTGAGCTGGTGCAGGCTGAGGCTCGGGCTGAGCATTCCTGGGAACTCTCTGTGCACGTCGAGGAGGCATCTGAAAGGAGAGAAAATTTTTATAAGTCTACATTTATTATCTCAAAGTAGCTGAAGAACGTAAAATGCATAAAGAGTATAAGAATACTAAAATATAGGGCTTTATATCAAAGGAGGCTACGCGGAACATAATAAGCCGTAGAGATCCTAAGGACACTAGAACTCGATGCTCTGATACCACCTGTGACACCCCGCCTAATTAATTACCAGGTGATCAGTCCTTAATTAATTAATTTCAGAATATCAAGTTGGTTCAGATAATGCATCACTGTCGAAAACTCAAATTTTAATTTAATAAAAACTAACCACCTAATATTTAAAAAGGTTGGTGTCAAAATTTTATCTTGTTACTAGCCATCATCCTTAAAGGGAAATATTTAATCATCACCATACATCATAATAGCAATAAGAAAAGAACTAACTGAATTTAAATAAAGAACTGGAGTAAACACATCCAGTTGAAAATCCCATACAGTAATCAAATGTGACACCCCGCCTAATTAAATACCGGGCGATCACTCCTTTATTAAATTAAATCAAGGTAAACAGTTGGTTCATTCTCAGCATCACTGTCGACAAAATTTTTTCCAATTTAACACCCTAAATAATTAAGCTAAGTGTCAAAACATTTTTCATACAAACTTCCAAATTTTAATTTAAGAAAAGATTTATATACACAAAATAACATTTCTACGATATAGAATCACACCACGATGAACTAAAATAAAACCATACATTCGTCAATCGAATGTCAACATAATAAAACTAAAAATCATAAACCATCCTGAATAAATCCCGTAAGACAATACTGGAATAACTGAAATATAAAAATCCCAACAATAAATGAAATGATGAAAAGGGCGACACGTGCCCAATAAATGAGAGTAGTAGGAGTGGAGTCAATAACAGAAGCCGTCTACTCAAGTGACCTGCAACTCCCACCTAAGCTGCAGCTCGTTCTTCTCAAAGGATCCTAAGCAAGACGCCCCTGTGGCTGGGCACCTGAAAATATACATATATATACACAAGAGAGAGAGAGAGAAAAAGAAACGGGTCAGGGCCCGAAAGTGTGTTTGATTTTAAAATACGTTAAGCAAGTATTTAAATTGATACATGCCAATGCAACAACATATTAGTGCGTCTCTCTCTTGAGAAATACTCACCCCTCTTCTAATGTGCACACCTATCGCACTAACCTTCCCCACGATTCGTTTTAACATCTAACATACTAGTCTTTCTAAAAACTTTAACTTAACTTAGATTACCCGCAAGATTTACAATTCACAACTTCATTTTAAAAGGTGTTCCAATTTGTAACCAAAATTCTCTATTTTTATTTTAACTTTATAAAAACGATAAAGTTTTCCAGTGACATATTATACTTTTCAATACAAATATTTAATAATATGCGTTAACAACCATGTTCTACTATCTCATTGCAGTAGACAGTTTCAATTGTCATAATCTCATATGTATATATATTATCTACTCGTATAATATATATATAACAACACCCCGAACAACTATGGTGCGTGCATACTTCCACTATCCACCCCATACCACTCAAATTAAGGGGAATACAAATTCGGAATCACTCTCGAATTGTATTAACACATATACATACAATATCGAGGCGAAGCATAGATTCCAAGTCTCTAAGAGGATGGCACATACTCGCGTCTCTTAGGACCGTCTGAACTATCAATTTGATAGCCTGTACCAAGGATATCTATCTTCTAGGGTACAAGTCAATATCCCCCATAAAGGTCCCATCGAGATAAGACTGTCCCAGCGCGGTAACCTCAAGGATAGCAAGTAGCGCGGTATGTTTTTCACATGTATATAATATATGTACACACAATCATATAAATATACCATTTTCATATTAATATAGGTTCTTCCCATCACCCGTAATTATACCGTTTATCCTTAATTTCACAATTATAGAATTACATATAAGGTTTTATTCCTAACCTTAACTCGAAGGGTTTTCTCACTCATTACCTAACCCTCATGGATTATATCCTCGCAAATCTGAAATTCAGTAAGTGACTTTATTTGATTCCAACGTAACTCTCTTACGCACCTCACCCTTTAATTTCATAAATCTACCAACCTAAAGTACATATCCCATAAATACCATTCTCGTTGAAGATTAAAGGTTCTAACATTTATCCATATATCCTACTGGTCCTCAATATCTCCCAAATATTTTTTTCTAGAATGCCCAAAGGTTATTCCACGATAAACTTAATTTAACTAATTAAACAAGAGAAATAGGAGTCTGCCAGGAGGGGTCGATCGATCGAAGCTTGGGGCTCGATCGATCGAACCTTCGATCGATCGATCGATCAAGCAGGTCTGGGCAAAAATTCTGTAGAAATTGCAGTGACGGGATTGATTAAAGTTCTTCATCAAAACTCATATTTTCCAACACTAATCGACCCAAAAAGTCTACTGCTAACATTCTAACATAATTCCAGATATCTTTAACGTTCAGCATGCGTGTATACATCATTTAACATGGTTAAACAACCTAAAATTTCATCTAATCATCAAGAACCCTAAAGTTTTCTTAACTTTTGTTCTAATCAGTTTTCTCCAGAATTTCCTTCTAACAAATCATTACAAATTCGTGGGTTAATCATCTACTTCACATAATATTTCCAGAATATGGTTATAATGATTTCTACATGCAAATCCCTATCAAAATTGGGGTTTTCTTCCATGGATTATACTCTTAATCATTCCTACACTAATATGAATATTGCACCAACAAAAATACGCAAGTTAAACACTTGCCTGGGATTTCAGAGGTTTGGTTTCCTGCTGATATTGGTGTGGTTGCGTTCTCCTCCTCGCGATCTACGCGTTGGTGGTGACGGCGGTGCAATCGGTGGTGTTTTGGGCCTTGAATCACCTTGAGAGCTCTCTCCTCTCTTCTCCAATGGCCGTTCTAGGGTTCTGAATGTTCTAACCCTAAAAGGCTGACTTAAATGGCTGCTAAGGATGGCTGAAATTCGTGGGTTTAATTACCCTATTTTGTAAAATGACCAAAATGCCCTCCCGGGTCACTAATTAGGCCTAAAAACACCCCGAGGCCCGAACTAAATCCCCGGGTACACTTTTCTGACTATCTCGACCCTTCCGGACGCGTTGGCTCACTCAAAACGACCATACGAATAACTTATAAAATATTTCCTTTTTAATTAACATAATTAGTCCCGGCGTGACACGGGCACGTCCCGACTTAATTTCCGAAATAGTCATTTAATTTACTTATGACATTCAATATAACCAATATAATATATTACTATGCTCATTAGTAATATTCAACAAGTTTCCCATAATTACTAACTCTAGTCACGTTAATAATTATAACATAATTAATTTCCGGATTTTTATTTAATAAATCATCACATTAAATTTAATAAATCCCCAAATTAAATATAGCATAAAAATACGGGGTATTACATCAAATAACATGAAATCAAAGTCTAATGATAGAATAAAACAACTCTAAATCTCTTAATGTAAAAAAGAAGGGACGATATGCCAACTGAAGTAAATAACTGATAGATGAGGAGAAATAGACTCAGAAGCGTATATTAGCAACATCCTATAGCTTCCACAGCAACTATAGCTCGACAAATGAGTGGAATCTCCTAAGCCTGGTGTCCCTGTGGATGAGCACCTACAATAATATAACAAGAATGGAGATTTGCAGAAAAACGGGTCAGAGCCCGAGTAGAAAACAGTTTAAATATAGCAAGTGCTTAAATTGGTTAATTAACACAAATATTATTCGTGTTAACTTAGCGTACTCACTTGGTACGATCACCTCTCATCTAATGTGCACACCTAGCGAGCCTAACTACCCATACTAGTTTCGTTACTCTGCCTGGCTATATGTAGTATAACCACTATACCGGATAAAATATCTAAATGACCCGAAGCCCAAACATTTCTATCATTTAGGAATGGATTTTAGGATGCTTTAACTCATTCTCATAGCCTTATTAATTCTCAACTCGTGACCCAATAAGTATATACTTTAATAAAGTAGCCAACATGAAACACATAATAGGAACTCAGTATAAATATAAAAATCTCACTATGTATACATACTAATACATATATCAATACGGCACCCATGGTTAAGAAACCCCTAGTGCTAAGCATACTCAGCTATCTAATCCCATTACAACGCTCATGTATGAAGGACAACAGGTTTAATCTCTTAGGAACCAATAAAACATATACACATATTGGAGGGGAATATAGTCCCAAGCCGATGGGCTACGCACATACCTACGTACCCATACGACCATCACCACTATCATTCTCACAAATAGCTCGTACCTAGGTTCCATTCTCTAGTGGTAGGACTCAAAATCCCCCGAAGGCATACAAGATATGGTCGTCCACAACGCGCTGACCTCCATTTGATAGCCAGTATCTAGGTATGTCATACACATAATATTCTAAGTAATAAGCATGCACACAACTTATATAACTTAATAGACATTCACGCAACCTAATTCCCATAATACGTAAGTAATATTAGCGTCACTACTCTCCACCATATCCATTTATATATAACCTCTCTAGGACTTACATTCTCTCCTAGGGTTTCATACAAGTTCAATACCTCGAGGATCATTACACCCTTAATTCCTTAAAACTTTGGAATTTAAGTCACCCATTACTCACATAGGTTAATACACTTGCTTGGATAAACCCAGGATGGGTTTGAACTAAATCGGACCCAAAAATCAAGTTTTAAAATCTCGTTCAAAGTTCCAGGATTCTCGTTCGAACGAAGTTCTCACTTTGAACGAACTTCATAATCTCGTTAGAAGGGTCGTTGGAATTCTTATTCGAATGAGGTCGTTCGAACGACCTGAGCAGACTTCGAACGAGAAATCAGGACAGACCCATGTTCTTCTCAAAATTCGATTTTTCCAACTTTACATATTCAATATCAATCCAAGACTTAACCCCACTCAAATTACATTCTTTCAAACTATTTCTAATCACCATAGGACCTTATTAACGCGAATTAGAGTACAAATCCTTATATGTATTCAAAGGGAATTCATAAATTTCTTAAATCTCAAAAATTCTCATAAAAAGGACCTGGAAGATTTTTATTATTCGAAACCCTTAATTTAACTCGTTTTTGAACATAAAAGCTTCAGATTTATCCAAATACAAAAGGGCAATTCCTCTACATGCATAACCATCTTCAATTTCTAAGATTCTCCACAAATTAGTCTAATTAAACCTAGTTTTCTTTGCAACAAGTTTATATCATCTAATCTAAATTAACAAGAATGATATGATGCTAAAAGAGGGGAAAGATAAACACTTGCCTTGGAATGGATTTCTGATTCTCGAGTTGAAATTGATATGTGGTTGATCCTCTCATCGTGATCTATACTTTGGCGCAACTTTTGTGTGAAATCTCTTGAGTTTAGCCCTTGTTCTCCAATGGAGTCTTCTTCCTCCTTGGTTTTCTCTCTCTCTCTCTCTCTCTCTCTCTCACGTAGGTTGCAACTGACAAACCACTAACCCTCTATGTTCCTATTTTAATCCATTTAATTACACAAAAATCCCAAAAGACCAAAATACCCCTCCGGAGTGTCGTTTTGGGCTAAAATTCCCCGAACTCCAAATAAAACCCCCGAGTAGTGTTTTCTGACTATTTTGACCCTTTCGGACACACTGGCACACTCAAAATAGTCATTCGAGTTATATAAAAATAATTTACCTTTTTAACCCCCAAATATATAATAGTGACGTGACTCATACGCGCGTCTCAAATAATTATATCTTAACTGTCATGTATCTCGTCCCTGGCCATATTATTATTCATAGACCCCAGTCTCACTACCCTCCTACATTACTCACTACGTAATGCTCAACATAGTTATTACTCAATATGGTTTCAACATAATTATTTTTAATAACTACTAACTCTCGTCACGCTAGTAATTATTACCATTAAGTCGGATTAATTATAAATTAAATTTTCTCTCTTAAATTAATTAATCCCAATTTCCATAATTTCATAATAAAATAAATATGCGTAAAAATACAGGGTATTACTGTTAGTAGATACATGATCCACGGATGACTAAGCCTCATTGACCTACCTGTATAATGTGTAATGCCAGATGACATATTTGTTTAACAGTCCATTCAATTACCGCAGAATTGGGGTGATCAATCTTTAGGTATGGTCGGCCTAATTACAACTTATTAATTATGCACATGTTGGCGTGGGTTTCCTCGATCATCATTTGTTAAACTATTACACATCCGACTTAAGAATAGTGGGAGAATAATCATTACCACTAACGCATGTAATACCGATGATTAGGTATTACTATGACCTAAGGACTTTTCCTCGGACTAAAGCCTAAATTTATAAGTCAGAGACAAATCCCATAATCTGGTGAGTTGGCTGCTCACATCATAAAATGACACCGATAAGGATCTATTTTTATTTTGGGGGTTATTATACGATGAAAACTACATATGTATTTTTGTTCCTGTCAAGGTTGGATCTCCTAGTAGGTCGTCGATCATTTTCATAGTTTACTATGCGAATTCGTCCATTTTTTATGAATAATTGCCCTTTTTCTTATATGCAGAGCCTTATTACAAAATATCAAAATGTCAACTTAGTCGACTTGAAAAAATTATGGGCTAAGCAAACATCGATATAAGTTGAATCTCATTAAAGAGTTGCCCACATCCTTTTTGGCTACGAGATGGCAATTGCATCAGCTAAGAACATCACAATACTCCCAAAGGGTTACCATTGCCTACTATTCTATGGTTGATGATTCCCAATACCAGTAGTCACCCATATACCTAGTGAAGCAGCTAATGGCTATATATAGGTATATCTTAATTGCCCACCTATGTCATTTTAACCAACTCTCTACTCTTCTTATATAAGGAGGTCGACATCTCAGACTAGCTTTGGGAGGAAGTAGATGAGGAAGAAAGAAAAAAAAGTTTTAGATTTCTTCTTCCCACCGTCCCAAAAATCTTGATGAAATAGCGGGTCGTCACCATAAAATAATCGATCATGCCGTCGTCCGTGCCAACCAGAAAAAATAAAATGAATAATATGAAGAAAAAAAATATTTAAGGTGCAACTGACACCAAAAGTACGGTTATCTCCTTTCGGGACAAGGAATCCCTATTATTGGAGAATAAGAGATAAGTTAAACTGGCTATGAAGAGGAGGTCATATATGGTTTCTCCTTAGGCCCCAACCCTACCTCCAACGGGGTGTAATAACCATATGTTAGCAATGGCCTTGCATCAACAATGTCACCAACCAACTCCTCCACTAACCATATCGAGGATCCACCCCCGAGTGATCAATTTTATGAAGGGCAAGGATCCCATCCCAACCGACGATTAAACATATATCATAGCATCGAAGTCAGGTATTTTATTGCTCAGCCTACTATATTGCCTATATATATAGAGGCTTTGAGAATATTTACCATGGAGTGCCTTCACAAGGAAGGGATCACCCACAGAGTATTGGTACATCAAATATTACTATAATTTTTTTATAGGAACCTATTTTTTATCGCAATAGTAATTATTACTTTTTGCCTTGCCTTTTCAGGACATGCAAGCTATGCAAAAAGTGGTCACCAAGGGAAATAACCAAATGAGAAGGAATGATATTATTTATGATAAAGCCAATGTCATGAAGAATACTCTTTATGAGAACACCAAACTGGTGGCCAATTCAGGGGCCAAGCTGAAAGAGTAAATGATTTAGGAAGAAAAGGCAATAAAAGAGGCTGAACACATCTAACTAGAGTACAACCAGGTTGACACCGATTTGGACACCCTTAGAAAAGCCTTTGAAAAAATTAATTTTTCAAAGGCAAAAGAGGGATCTTCAAGACAAATAAGAAGTTGATCTTGTAAAGGCCTATGAAGATGGCTTTAAGGTAGCAGGTTAAGAGGTTGCTTCACAATTGGACTATCACGAGTCCGTTACTTTCAAATTTAGATGACTTGCTAGTTTTTACTGAGGAAAAGTTCCATAGAGAGACCCAAATTACGCTGAGCACCCTCCCTTTGAGAAACCTATCACAAGGGAAGGAGATATTTCCCTAGAACTAAACCAAACGGTTATTGATCCTATTGATTTTGTTGACGTGGTAGCTAAGGAAGAAAAGACTACTACTGACTAAAGGAACATTGCTACTACAAGTTAGGTGGAGGTAACCCCTAAATGCCTTAGTTTTTATCCCCATTTTTGTATTTTTTTTCTATTCGTTATTTGTCCTTTCTTTTGTAGTCCTTGTGCCATTTTATATTAACAAAAGTCTATTTCTTCTTCCAATATTAGTGTATCATTTATTTTTCATCTTAATTTCCCCATCAATTTAAACATTTATTATAACCAATACTTTGCAAGTTAATACTCATATAAAACTTGATTGGTAATCCGTGGAGATGTGGTATGTGACTGACTCAACTGTCTTACAATTTTTTTTATCAAAAGGCTAACTTATTAATTGGTTAATTAATGTTATAATTTTGACCATCCACTCTTAGGTGGGCTTATACCTATTATTGGCCAACCAACCTAACTTAGATTATACAACCATTTTCAGGTGGGTTTATGCCAAAACTTAGGTGACTAACTTATTTCTATGTTATACCACCCATTATAAGGTGGGTTTATGCCTATTATAGATTGACCAACCCAACTTGAATTGTACCACCATTTTTTATTGGGTTTGATGTCAAAACTTAGGCGGTTAATTTATTTCTAAGTTATACCACCCATTCTTATGCGAGTTTTTAACCAGTTTTCAGGGGCTAATGTAGCTAATTGTTGGGGTGCCTATTCATTATTCTCTCATGTCTCTCAATGGTTACTTTTAAAAATTGGTCCAGAAGCTTTTGGATGATGGATCTATACGGTGCTAGGTTGGTGTGCTTGAGGGAGAACTCTCTATTAACTTATTTTACCACCAAATTAAAGTAACTTCGTATACGCATCACTTTGATGCCTCTTCATAGTGCTTCCAACAATCCCAGAATGAGGGCTTCGTACTCAGCCTCACTGTTCGAACACTTGAAATATAGCTTAAAGGAGAGAGTGACCATCTCCTTACTATTTGAGAGGATAATACCTGCATCCCCAGTTCCTTATGCACTGGAGCCATCAAACTCCATCTCCCACTTATCCATATCTTCTGCCAAACATGCTTGGAAATTTTTCCCAGACAACTCTTCTCAGGGATGCTCAAAATTTTAACTTGGGAAGTGGGCCAATAGATTTGATACTGCTTGGCTTTTGATGGATTTTGGCATCACACACTTCAAATCATATTCCGACAGAATTAAGAACCACCTTACTGCTCGCCCTACCAAGATTCTTCGCAAAAGTACTTGATAGGGTCACACTTAGTGACAATGTGAACTGTAAAGGCTAGCAAGTAGTGTCTCAACTTTTGGTCCACGAAGACCAGGGCGAGGCAGTGCATCTCAACATTTTTATATCTTGATTCTGTGTGCCTAAAATCACCCTTGACATGTAGTACAATGTTTTCTCTACCCTTCCTTCTCTTGAGCGAGCAGTGCTCCTATAGATTTTTCTATTGAAGTGAGGTAGAGAAAAAACGGTGCCCTGACGTTCAGTGGTATCATCGTAGACGGAGAGGCTAAAATTCTCTTGATTTTGTCAAAGGAATTCTTTTTCTCCTCTCCCTAAATCCACTTAGCTTTTTTCCTTTAGGAGGGGTTAAATGAGTGGGTCACCTCCGCCCGTGCGGGTATGAATATTCTTAAGTAGGACACCTTTCCTAAGAATCTCTTAAGTTGTCACTGACTCTTTTGTGGTGGCATCATCATAATGGCTCTCTTCTTTTCCTCATTGCCCCCATCGATTTACTATAAATCCCAAAACATTTCCTGTAATGACCCCAAAGGCACATTTCAAGGGGTTTATTCTCATCATGTACCTGCGGCATCTTTCAAACACACGCTTAAGGTCCTGGATATGCTTGCTTTCTTAATTTGACTTCACCACCAGGTCATCTACATAAACTTCTAATATATCATGAAATAAATCATGGAATATGGCCATCATGATCCACTGGTAGGAGGCCCTGGCGTTCTTTAACCCAAATGGCGTGACTATGTAATAAAAGTTTTCCAATGGCGTGCAAAAGGCAGTCTTCTCTGCATTTGTCGAGTCCATCTTGATCTGATTATAGTTGACACACCCATCCATGGAACTATAAATTTCATGACCCGTGGTAGCATCTACTAAGTTATCTATACTCGACAAAGGAAACTCATCTTTGGGATATGCTCGATTTAAGTCATGAAAATCAACGTAAATTCAGATATTACTTTTATCCTTCTTCGCCACCGGCACAATGTTAGAAAGCCACAAAGGGTATTGAATGGGTTTGATGAACCCCATCTCCAATAATTTATCTACTCCTGCTTTTATCTTAAGGTCTAGCTCAGCTTTGTATGTACGGGTTTCTTGTCTAATTAGGAGAGAATTAAGAAGAATATTTAGTTTGTGGGAACTCACCTCTGGGTATATCCCTAGCATTTTTGTGTATTTCTAAGTAAACACTAGACCTGGAAAAATGAGACATGACACGATAACACGACACGACACGGAATTATAAGTTAACGGGTTTAGTCTTATCGGGTTTGGGTCATTAACGGGTCAACACGGTAGAACCGTTATCATAACAGGTCGTGTTTGGATTTGTACTCTTACACGATTAAACCCGTTTATACTCATTATCACCCGTTAGTGGTACCGGGTTTTATTGGGTCGTGTGACCCGAACCAATATTACACGGGTACTAACGGGTATTAACGGGTTCTAACGGGTGGTAACGGGTACTAATGGGTATTACGGGTACTAACGGGTAATAACGGGTCACCCAACCCGTTACACGTTTGGCCCGTTAATATTAACGGATGTTAATGGTTCGGGTCGTGTACCCGTTAATATTAATGGGTCGTGTTTGGGTATTATAATTTGACCCGTTAGTCTTAACGGGTCGTGTTCGGGTTAAGGGTGTTTTCACCCGTTAACCCGTTAACACGTTAACACGACCCATTGACAGCTCTAGTAAACACATCAGTAAATTCCTTGATTAAGTTGATGATCTCCTCCTTCTGCTTTGAGTTCAAACTTTTGGAAATTAGAATGGGTATACTCTCACCCCCTTATATTCCTAGATTAATTTCCTCCAACTCTTGCAACTGTTCCTTTAGTCCATCTTACATACACTCAGGGGCTTCTTCAGACTCCTCAATGTGTTGAATAATGTGGTATTCAACCACCACAAAACACTTTAGTGTCGGGTCGATGCTCTTATTTAAGAATGCCTCCCATGTAAACTGCTATAAGCAGTATAGGACTTTCCCATCTGGTAGGACCACATTCTTGCATTTTTTAGGGGGCTTGACAACCTCATCTACCTTCAATTTTCATTTTTTACATATGGGGAATCACTCTCTCCCTTAAACAGTCATGCACAAACATTATTGGTTAGGTACCTCCTACCATCATTTGTATTCCCTCTATCTTTGTTACTGAGTTCCTTCTCTCTTCATCAAGCTCAACATAAAAAGTTGCATCCCCCCAGATGGGCTTCCTCAATAAGAAATGGATTTTGTGTTGCTTTGATTATAATATCAGTACCTTTAATGATAATTTTGGAACATTGATGGTATGTGGAAGGCACTATGCCATGAGTGTGCATCCACACTCGCCCTATGAGTAACTGGTAGCTTATATTGGAATTAATGACCTGAAACTTAATATGGGAAGTGAATTTACCCATCTTGATACCCATGTTCACGTATCTAAGCGACTTCATGCCTGCGCTATCAAATCTCAAAATAACTAACGGTTCAAGCACTCTCTTTTGTGAGAGTTCCTCGTCTCATATAACATGTTGATTGGCAATATTGATGGATGTTCCTCCATTCATCAATTCCCCGAGGAAAAAATTCTATTGATTATAGCTATCATGTAGAGCGGGCTATTGTGAAAATATAGCACTTGCCTATATGCCTCATAGAAGACCACTTTAGAAGTGCATCGTTTAATTAACCTTCCAATTGGTCCTTGCTAGTTTAGCGAGGGGACCTCGCACTACTGCACTACTTATAAAACCTTTCTTATGATGACTACCCTATAGTCATACTTTACTCTTATCTGGTAAAAGAACCATTTAAACTTGGGACTTCTTGCTATGGGTTCGCACTCGGAGTCCAAATCTACCTCATAAGTATGAGCGTTGCAGATATACTCTGCCTTAAATTCCCCTCATTCATCCAGTGCAAGGATGATATCTACTTTTCCTTCTGGGGGGTTTGCTTGCTCAACCCTTTCACATTGAGACTCTTCTTGATAAGGATTGAATAAACACTTATCGCGCGTCCTCTCCTTCTTAGTTATATGTTTTCTATTAAGTGTCATCCCTTTTACCTCTTCACATATCTTCTCACTACCTTCCCATTCCATTAGGGCTGGAGCTGCTGCCTCATCATATGCTACCACTATATTGGTAATGCTACAATGATGAGCTGTAAGTGGGTTCTTGTTGACATCTATAGGAGGTATTTATAAAGTACCACTGGCCACCTGCTCGCCAATGATCCTCCTTAGGTAGTAACAGTCTTTGGTGGCATGTTGCATCCTCTAATGCAACTCATAATGCTTGGGATTAAATTTTTTTGCTACTATTGGAATTTCCCCATTTGAATGAGGGTGTCCTTCTACCCCCTCTCGTAGTAACAATCCATTGCTGCTGCCACACTGCAAGGCAACGACGATGGGGCATCCTCTGTAAATTTCCTCTTATTAGCTGGGTTATTTCCTTTGAATCTGGTGCCTTCTTTTTTGACCTTTGGATCTTCATCTACATAATTAACTGCTTGCCTCCTCAAGATTTGAAATATTATAGAAGTCAGAGGCACTTGCATTCTCCAACTTGAGGATCTAAGCTTGATTATCATGGCTATATTACTGACAGCTCTAGCGAACTCTCTAAAAGTCCCATCTCTGGTCTCATTGACTAAGTGGATATTCTTCCAAGAGCCCTTAAACATATATTTAAAGTAGCCTTTATTCTACTACATCCTTATGGACATCTAGTGCTCTCTCCTAAAAACGCTTAATATATGGCATCAACTCTTCACCAGGCTTCTGCACCTCCTACTCTGGGTGTCTCAATGTGAACTCATCCTCTGCTACGAAAAACTTTTGAAGGAACTACCTGTGCATTTCCTCCTATGTGGGTATGCTATTAGGAGCTAAGTGGTAATACCACGTGTACGCCTTCCGTTTGAGGGTCTTGGAGAACTCCCTCAACTTCAGATTTTTATCATTCCCGCGCAACCCTAGGTACTCCGCAAATCTTTTCACATTCTCACTTGTATTTTCTCCTTTGTCGTTGAACTTGATAAATTTTAGTGGAATATATCCATCAGGGTATGACTTCTCATTCACACTTTCTGGGTAGGGATTCTGCCACTCCTCATAGAGATGCGAAGTTTCCCCGTGAGAGGAGAAGAGTAGCTTTTTCACTTCCTCTGTGGTAACAACCTTGGAGGGAGATTACTCCAAACCCACATTCTTTGCAGCTGGTGAACTCATTGGTGTCATAACTTACTATGGAACCACCTTTTGTTGTTAATCCGCCTCTACTATTGTTGTTGCTACAGAAGCTGCCCCTCCAAAGGGGATTGTTACTGGTGTTACACAACTTTGGCTCAAGCTTGCTAAATCCATGTTATTTTGTTTCAAAAATTCAAAAAACATGTTCATTAGATTCATACCTACCAATGGAGATATTTCTACTGTACTGGTATACACTCCCTCAAGAGAAGGCACTCTAGCTCCGGTCACACCACCTCCTCTTGGGTGGTCTGATCACTTTGAGCTCCATTCTCAGCTAGAGTGTCTTAAAAAATTAGATGGTTAGAAACGTTAAAACTTTTTTTGTCCATGAAGTGAGAATGCCTCCCCGACAGATTCGCCAAATGTAGGAGGGTAGTGTGACTAGGTTATAGTAAGAAAATGATACAGGTGAGGCATGACCCACCTCAATGGACTCCGCCTCCAAGATCTTCAAGACGTTCTAAAAGCAACACCTGATAAAGCCTTCCTTTTCTGGTAAAAATGGAGTCAAGACCAGAACCACTCCTTGCAAGAAGATGAACTTCACAACAATAATAGTAACTTTGAGAATAAACCTCCTGAGAATGATGGTTATCAAGGTGGGAGTAAAGAAACAAGCGCTTGGCACTTAGAGAGAGAGCAGGGAGAGAATACTAGGTGGTCTGGTGTGATTTTGGCAAAGTAAAGAAACAAGCGCTTGGCACTGAGAATGACTTGATTTTATGATATATGATTTGACCTCACCAATAGTCCTATTTATAGGTGAATGCTAGGGATGATTTGGGTCTTTTGGGCGCCAAAAACAAGAGGGAAATTTTAGAGGGACAAGATCTGCAATATACCTTTTTGTCCCTACTAGGTTTGCAACCGTCTGTCCCCTCTGATAGTAGACACCTGGTGTGAACCAATGTCAAAAAGCAAATATGTATCCTAATGGAGACGACTATCTAATTTGGTAAATATCTTTTGAAACGGTAACTTGTTGTACAAACTTTGTAAACTTGAGAGTGGCCTTGAGGACCACCCTTTCTAAAATCATTTTGTAAAAAGTTCATTTCTTATGAGCAATCCTTTGGCTGCTCACTTCAGTTGTGACTAAGTGTGAGTTGTGTAAGGACTTGAGTGATCCTAAGGTCTCTCTATTATTATTATATCTATCTTAAAGTGCTACGTGGCTGAGATTACTCAACAAACCTTGTTCCTCAACCACCAAGCCAAAACTCCTAGGAGATCCCAATTGGCATCTTTGAACCCTGCCTACTCAACTAGACTACCTGTCCAGGAAAGTAAATGTTAGTACTTTTGTTATTTAAAAGAATCGATTTTTCATAATGAGGGGTTGTTCATAATAAACCCCCTCATGCTGGCCTATTTTTTTCCTTGGGTCGCTTCTTGGACCTTCTTGCTGCAAAATAATTACTATTTGAACATTTTCTAGAGGGTTCCCTCACTATGGACTTTCTCACTAGATTTTACATTTTAGTTGGTCTTTAGTAGTGGGAGCCCTCGTTTGTGGACTCCCTCAATCAAGTATCATTTCAAATTATTTTGTCAAGGAAGAGTCCCTCACCCAAAGTATATCATCTTAGGAATTAAAAGGAGGTGAGGGATGAGGTCCCTTGCCCAGACTGTAACATCTTGAATTTGGAAGGAGGTGAGGGGGTCCCTCGCCACACTATCTATGAAAATGGAAGGAGGTGGGGGAGGGGTCCCTTGCCCGAACTATCTTTGAAAATGGAAGGAGGTGGGGGAGGGGTCCCTCGCCCAAGATATCTTTGGAACTGGAAGAAGGTGAGGGAGGGGTACCTCACCCAAAATAACTTTGGAACTAGAAGGAGGTGGGGGAGGAGTCCCTCACCCAAAATATACTTGGAACTGGAAGGAGGTGAGGGAGGAGTCCCTTGCCCAAAATACCTTTAGAACTAGAAGGAGGTGGGGGAGGGGTCTCCCTTCTCAAGAATATTATGATAAAACTATAACACCCCTCTACACCGACCAACAAAATTTGGGTTGTTCCACCATTTTTAGTTGGGTTTGAAGCTAAAATTTAGGTTACTAAATTATGTATAAGTTGCACCATCCATTCTTACGCATGTTTATGCCTATTATAGGCCAACCAACCCAATTTGGATTGTACCACCATTTTTAGTTGGGTTTGATGCCAAAATTTAGATGACCAACTTATTTCTAAGTTGTACCATCCATTCTTAGGCAGGCTTATGCCTATTCTAGACTAACGAACCCAATTTTTGGTTATACCACCTTTTTTAGATGGATTTGGTGATGGAGTGTAATTTTCCAGGCACAATTATAAAGGGAAGACATATACTAACTTAAATTATCTTTATTGAATTGAAAAACTTGTAAAAAGTAACTTATCTACTTAATGATAAAATTTTACAAGCTTCGTAGAATTCCACGACTTAGGTATTATTATGTTATCCAACTATTCTAGGTGGTATGATCCACCTCTTCCTGTTGACACCACTATATATGAACCTTGCCAATTTGGTGCGATTTTTCTATCAGGGGGATTCCTAGTAGCTGATACGAGCTACTATCTATCTATCTATCTATCTATCTATCTATCTATCTATCTATCTATCTATATATCTATCTATCTATCTATCTATCTATCTATCTATCTATCTATCTATCTATGAAATTGGGCATGTACATAAAGTTGGACCTATTTAGTTGTGTAAATGTGAAATTGATATTCAAATTGGGTATTTACTTGAAATTAGACCCATTTTAATGTGTAAATTTGAAATTTTTATTGAAATTGGGCAAATAAATGAAATTAAACCCATTTGGTTGCGTAAATATGAAATTGATATTGAAGTATATACATGAAATTGGAGCTATTTGGTTGCGTAAATGTGAAATTGATATTGAAATGGGGTATATACATGAAATTGAACACAATTAGGTACATTGAAATCCGAAACCATATATGTTATTTGTACAAGGATTTATTATGCACATTAGAATAGTAACCTTGAAATTAATTACACTCTTGATGAGTTATGACATTTGATACGCATCAGAATAATAACTTTTACACACATCCACACACACACACACACACACACACACATATAATTTTACACAATTGCGCATATATATACACAAAACTTCACACATATATACACACACTCATACATATATATACACACATATTCACATGCACACATATATACACACATATGTGCACATGTATAATACATTAATTCTTATATATACGTGAAGTCCCTTATATACTCACACGGGAGCACATCCCTTATATACTCACACGCACACACATACACACCCACACCCACCCCTATATACTTTTACACAATCACACACACATGCGCGCGCACTCTCATACACATATATACACACATACTCACATGCGCACATATATTTACACATACACGCACTTGTATAACATATGATTTATTATAGAAGATGAAGTCCCTCATATACTCACACACGCGCACACCCACACCCACACCCACACCCACACACAAACATATACTTTTACACAATCTCATATACACACACACACACACACACACACACACACACACAATTTTACAAACATATACATATACATACACACTCAAGCACACATATACTCATATGCACGAGCGCGTGTGCGCGCGCGCGCGCACACACACACACATATATAAACACAAGCACACACACACATAAACATATACAAGTAATACACTTTATACCTAAATTAAAATATTGAGTAACATGAGATACATGAATACATGTTTAGAATATAGTAATTCGGTAAAATTTTAGATTCAATAATATGTTAACATTTTTTCTCCTCCTCCATGTGCGCATGCAATTGGAGAACAATTATTGAAACTCAACTGATTCTAGGTCCTTTCTTTATTTAGGTAATTTTACTTATATTTTATTCTATGTAGCATAGTCTTATATATAGTTATAATTTCATAGTTAACTATTGTGGTCATGTTCACCCCTTATGAAAGTGGTTGTTGTCTTGGTGAACACAAATTGGTGGAAGAACTTCCATATTGGTGGACACATCATAATTTTAGCGTTGATTTAATTAAAATGAACTTAAATTTAACCTGTTGATATTTTGTGGATGAATATTAATGCATATATCTATTTAGTTAACTGTTGTGGTTGTTCTCACCCCTTCCTTGGTTTCTATTTTGGTGAATACCAATTAGTAAAAGGGCTTGCATATTTGTGGACAGATAATAATTTTAGGATTAATTTAATTAAAGTGAACTTAAATTGGACTTGTGTATGATCGATCGGTTGGAAAATAATAATTAGTTTAGGATTAATTAGAGACGTTACCTCTATGATTCATATTCACAACCTCCTTCTATATATTTTCTTTGGAAAAATGAGTCGTTGGTGCGCACTATATGGAGGGAACTCTTATTTATAACTATGGGAATATGAAAATTGAATAGTTTAATTACTTTACAAATCATGGAGCTGATCTCTCGCAAGCATACCTGTTCGATCGTATTCTGTTTTCTTGCCAGAATGCTGGGATAATTCAGTAGAGAATATATTTCTCCTTCATAATCTCGATAGGGCACTGGCATTAGAGACACTATTAAAAAATCAGAAACACATTCATCCATTATTTATATAACTCTGAAAAGAGAGTATTTACCCAGATTGTGACGTATTGCGATATATGCGTATTAAAAGTGAGCTTGCAAATAAGTTGAAGAATAAGAAAGGATTTCAAGTTCTTGTTGCAGACATTTATACGTCAATTATAGATACGCTTTTGCCTAGGTTAACACGTGCAAAATTTCATGAACTTTTAAAAACTACTACCGATTGGATGGAAATTCGGCATATCGAGCATGTTTTAAAAAATATTGAAAGGGATGTGTGTGCGTATATATAGTCATAAATATGATTGTCGTATATTCATCACTAATTTTTTTTAGTTGTAGGCAATGTCGTACATGAATGAAGATGATCAACCAAAATATGAAACACCTCTAACTTGATCCTCTCCTACTCCCTAAACTCAATTATCGTCACCTGTGGGTTGGCAATACTTTACTCCGGCCCAGGTTCAGCCTACCACTCCATATATGAGTATTCAATATAGACAAACCCATGTTAATATAACGCCTCCACCTTCCATTATCGAGTAATCCCAAGAAAATGATAGGAATCCCATTGGGTTCTATAGTTTCGGGAATCCTAACGGTAAAAAACTGACGTCCAGATATTTAAAGACCGTTGTTTATCTCTCGAAAGAATGACCGTGGTCGTCGCGGAATCAGACAACTAGAAGAAGGTTAATCCTATCATAAAGGATGATGTGTGGTATCAACTTTGTAAGAGTTTTACATGCCCACCCTATTCGAAGTAAAAGATTCTTTCTCGAGTAAGTGAACATATAAGAACCTATCGAAATAACCTTAGAAAGTTTCAAAAGGGGCATCAACTTATAATATTTTGGGGTTGAAAGACTGAGTTCCCCAAAATGTTTGAATGCTTGTCAACCAATGGAACAACTTCTTGGAGAATACGACGAGGGAGGTAAAACTGGTTGAGAGTGAGAAAAAATAAATAGAACAGGGTAAAGAAAGTTGATTCCCACAAAATTAGGTCAAAATAATTTGATGATTTGAAGGATGAATGGGTGGAAAGGACCACTGGGAATATCGAAGGAAGTATATTCCTAATCGGGTCAACTTGTACTTCCATCCCTAATGGGATAAAGAGAACAATAAATTTCCACACAATTTGGCTTCGACTCTGGTGAGTTTGAATTCAACTATCACACACACACACACACACACACACAGATATATATATATATATATATATATATATATATATATATATATATATATATATATATATATATATATATAAGCTATAATAAAATAATCTTGAAATTATCGTCCTAAATATAATATTATGCTACTAGAAATCATAGAAGGCCTGACGAGCAGTCAGTCCGAGGTCAACCCTTTTAATATTGAATCAGATGCCTTATCCAAGGTACTTAGGAAGGATAAAAAGGGAAGACAAGAGGTGTGGGGTCACATATCTTAAGTACCAAATTATAAAACACTACACTTCAATTAGACGAGATCTCTTCGATGAAGAGTCCCTTGCCGAGCCAGGTGGAAGAACATGCGAGGACATAAAGGGAAGTGTTAGAGCTTTAAGAACAACATGGTCAATGTTAAAAATATCATGGGACTACTCACGGATGAAATTAAAAGATTAACCAAATTATTTAGTCAACAACATTGTTTCCCCTCCCAAATGCCTCCTGAAACATTTCCCTTTCCTTCACCTAAAGGTTTTTCCTCCCTTATGCCTCCTCAAACGTTCCCCTTTCATATGCCTCAAAGATTCTCCTCCCAATTTCCTCCTCCTACAACATTCCTTTTCCAAGTTCCTCCTCCTACAACATTTCATAGATAATCGTCATCCATGTACGGTGACTATGGAAATGAGTATTATTTAAAGGACTTGTTCAATAGCAGGGTTGTTGGAACGTGCATGCTCGGTTACATGTATGTTGGAACACTTGTCCACGATATCCATTTGGAGGTGGGAGAGACTCTGATATAGGTCAAGAAAATATATATGAAGGTTTTAGAGAGGAGTAGGTGAATGTTGACTCGATGAAGGGCCTATATTAAAATATTATCAAAATTGTTATATTTTCTGGCCAGTTTATTTGATTAGGCAATGACCATTGTTTTATTTGAGAATAAGCTTGTAATGTTTTAATTATATGGGACATCCATTGACACCATAAGTTATTTTAATTTTAATTTTGGGGGGTTTAATAACATCTAATTTTTTTTTTGCATATTTATTGAAATCTCGGATTGAATGAATTTCAAAGAATTTCCTTAGGTTTAATGAATTTGCTTGAATTTTAAATTGAGAGTTACTGTATCACACATGACCTTTGTTTCAACCTCTTTGCATTAGTGACTTTAATTTTAAATATTATTTAATGGTTTTTTTTCATAATTCTCAATTTAGAGTGTTAAGACAATTCTCTATATTTCCAACACATTTGACATATATTTTCATATATAAAAATTGAGACCCTAGATTCGTATTATGGGTTAGACCCAATATTTTATATTGTACGAACTATGTAGACTTTGTTGCCATTTTTGGCTATATAGGCATCCTTGAGTCGTTTTAGGATTCATGTCCTTTCTTACCATTTAAATCATTTTGAAATACTTGTAAGCCTACTTGGATAAGGAACACTTTGAAAATTTTGCATATATTTCGTGGAAGAAGAAGATTGAAGATTTAAATGTTTTTTTGTGAAAATGTGTACACGTTTTATTATATAATTATTTGTGGAAATGTATACATCTTATATTGCATTATTATTTATGGAAATGTATATAACTTGTGTTGAACAATTTGATGTCATAATAGTTAGTTAATTTGTGTTCTATTATTATTTTTTTTATTTAGGGATTAATAAGTTCTGTCATGGAAATATATACAGATTTGAAAACATATATTTTTGAGGGAGACAGAAAGTTAAAAATTATTATTTTTAATGCAATTTATTTTTGGTCACAGTTCCGAGTCGTGACCATTTTGGTACACCATAGAGTCATAATTTTAAACCGTGACCAATATCAAATTTTCAACTCAGATAGTCACAGTCTAAAATCGTGACCCTAGGACTTTATCACGATAAAAAAAACATGCCGAATCTCGATATCTGGCATAGTTCTTGATGGTTGTTTAGGGTTCATAGATGATGTTGAACCGTGATTGTTCCAGTGACTACTCGGTCATGTTGTTAAACAAAAGCGCCTTTTTGAGAAATTCTTTGAAAGGGAAAGAAATTAGGACAACTAGAGTATGAGCATCGAAGTAATGCCTCAACTTACTTAGAGAAATCACCAATGTCGAAACTATATTTTCAATGGGAATATATCTTCTTTTTTACTCAAGAAGAGTACAACTGACATAATGGACTGGAATTTTTTCTCCATCTTTTATTCAGAATAAATCTCCATTAGTCGCATGTTGAGAAACAAATAAATATAAGTGGATATTCTCATCAATAATTTCGGTTGATAGAAAGGGGGATCCGAATCATCACCATCTTAACTTTTTTTGGACCGATCCTACTTAGATTGGATGGAAATAACGAAATAATTGTGAGCTACCACCTGATCTTCTCTTACATTAATGATTCCTTACTCAGTTACAAACTTTAACTTTTGGTGGAACGAAGATAGTACACCCTTCATAGTGTGGAGCCAACCTCTATCGACAATGACATTATAAGGTGACTCCAATTGGATTACATGAAATATGACCTCACAACGTATAGGTCCAACCATGACTATGAACTTGATCTTCCTTAATAAAGTCTCCATATATCCGTTAAAGCTCATAAGAGGACCCAACTTAATGTACAAATCCCGGACCTTGTACCCCAAGTTTAAGTAACAAATTGACATACATAATTTCTAAAGAACTTATTTTTTTAAATATAGTCTTCACGTTAAAATTCGTCACATGTAAAGTTAGGACCAAAGTATATTTATATGGCATATTAATACCAACCAAATGGTTATTGGTAAAAGTGATAACATAGTCAATATCAATGTCCTTATGGTCATGTTTGGTGAGTATGGGCTTTGAGACCTCCACTTGGAAGTTTTTTTGTACACAGACTGCGATATTGACTCTTTCCCTTAGTTTTTTGCCTATGTATCGAGAGCGATCTATGTAACTGTGTATGGATACAAACGCCCATCAGGTGGAAGTTTTTAATCTTCATCTATTTTCCTGTACCACATCGACTTTTTCTAGGGACTTTATCTTGGCTGTCAATGTGTTCCTTGAGGTGATCAACTTGTACAAGGTCCTTCAAGTGTCTCTTGAACATCTTATAATTCTTTTTCAGATGATCATGATCTTGATGATAGGTTCACCTAAGATTGGCATCTCTATTGTTTGGATCGTTGGCCATCTTTATTATCTTCTTGTAGAATTACTTGTCCTTTATTTGTAGGTCCCTTAATCTATGCGTAAAGTGTTTTTAAGGGTGACAAAATAATTTTCTTTTTATGAAAACCTTTTTTTCAATTTTAATTCGCACCAAATTGTGAACCAATCTTAACTTAACCAAATTTTATCTTAATTAATCCTAAACATTCATCTAGTGATTAAAGAAGGTAAAATAAAGTAAAGAATACTTTCAACGGCGGATGTACGAGGAAGCCACTAAGGGAAAAAACCTCAGACGAACCAAGCAAGATAATCACTATGATGTGGAATTTCAAGGAACAAACACAAGTCTTACTCAACGACTCAATCCCCAAGAGACTTGATGCTCTTCTGATCTTTGACCACTCCTCCACGGTGCCCACACCGAACGGCCTTCTTCCCTGATGCTCATCCACAACACATACATCCACGTATGTCTCGGTGTCCACCGATATGGATTGTAACGTCTACGATGTTGAACACGAACTCTTTCGCTTTTTCATCGCAAAACCCAATGTTCAAGTGTAGAACAAACTCTTCTTGGTTCCAACAAAGATCACTATAGCATAGAGTAATGAAAGCTCGGATCTTTGAAACTTTAATGATGTTTTAAACTTAGAAAACCTTAGAAAACTTTGTGCAGAAAACGTACTAGTTCGTAAACTATATTTCAGACTGCACACTTGACAAAATTATGAGAAAACATGCCTTAAATAAATTTTTTAAGTCCGTGTCTCGCTCGAACAACATACGCATGTCGCTCGAATGACTGTTATGGTCGTTTGAACGACTGTCACATGTGTTTGGTTTTAACACAACTCTAAACCATCTTTATCTCAGAATAAACGAGGTGTAAACATTTTCAAACTCTTTTAAAAACATTTAAAATTATTTCTTTAATACAGTAACATCCTTAAACATTTTAAAATAAATTTTAGGTCCCATTAAAATTTCGCATACATACCTGAGTGATTTCGGAATGCAATTAAACTTGAAGACGAAATTTGCACCATAAAACTAACATGATAAATCGTTGAATCTTTGTCGCCACATCTTCAATAAATTTAATACGTCATATTCTGTGTAGGATTGTGACAATAAAAATACGACCTATGACTCAAACGTGTTTTTATTCCGGGAATAAGTCAAATAAACATACAACGGACTTAATTTGGAAATTTTATCCTTACAAATCCCCCTATTTGACTATTCTTGGACAAAACCAACAGTGAAATGCCTAAGACGGGCCGTCAAGCCGTATGACGCCTAAATCCCATCCCATAAACCCAAAATAAAAAATTATAGGACAAGACTAGTAAATGATGGTTCGAAAAGCATAAACTATCTGAATGTGATGTAGACTTGAAATCGAATCTCTTTACACATACCTACACACATGAAACATACAAATACTCAGTGAAGTATGGATGAACAAATGATATAAAACAATATGTAAAATCAACTCCAAATTATTTTTTATGTGAGTAAAACATGATATCAATTTGTAAACAACTTTTAAAACAGGATACCAATTTGTACCAATGCAAAAACAATATGATACCAATTTGTGTAAACTAATCAATATAAACTTGAAAGCATATAATCACAAATAGGATACCAAAAATTAATGCAACAAATATATTTCTCATCAAACAAACTCTCCCCCTACATCACATACATCTCTCCGGTGAAAAGATACCAATTTAGCGATATATCTAGCACAAACATAATCAATGAAATATATCTAGATAATCATGCAAACAACCAGCTAATAATGATCAACAATATCAAATCCGTAGCTAGCAAACAGTAAGCACACAACATGAGAGAAATCAGGTGTGAGTAACCATCCATAATGTAGTAAAAGGTGAAACCAGTATGATTCTGCATATAAACTGTTCAGAAGCAACCCAGAAGTACCAAAAATATGTAACCATATGAACTAGGGTACTGAAATAAAAGGAAAAAAAAATTCTTGAGGGTTGCTCGAATAAAACATCCCGGTTGTTCGAACGATACAGGGTTCTCGCGAGATGGATTCGTGCGACATCAATTTCTCGCTCAAACGAGAAAATAAAATTCTCACATCCAGTTCTAAAAATTAAACAGTTTCGTCCGGTGAAAAAATTTCTTGAAAAAACTAACTGGAAGTGGCAGAAAACTGCAAAATAGTAGCGAAAACAACAAGAACAATATGAGTTACATGCTAAAATAGTACCGATGTGCTTAAACATAAACATGGAATGTATGGACGTGAACTACAACAAATGAATCACAATTCCAATGCATCGAAATGATTAAGATGATCTAATTGATAGAAATAAATCGTCAAACTTTATTTTATCCATATGTGACAGTTAAAGTGTGAGCTTAATGAACTAAACAATCAAACATGCACACAAATCCGGAATATTGACAATTCTACAAATAATAGCGTCATGGCACGATTTTTCAACGTTTGGATTCGTGATGCAAACCCCTTTAAATTATCCATCCAAACTCCATCAAATATATCGTATTTTTTCTTTGGGAAAGACGATAAATTAATTGGCCCATATTTTGGCATATGATTATTTTTATTGCTTTTTATTTTCTTTTGGGCTCTTTAAATGGGGGGTTTCACGACGAGTCAATTTCGCACTCTCGTAGCCCTTTCCCCTGAACACTCATTTTTTCTTTTGAATATTCTCACGGTAAACGGTTCTTACATGCACACCTCCTCCTTAAGTCTACTTACGCATAGATGACAAAATTGAGATAAAAACGTCTCACCAAACTCAAATATGAAAGAGATGTCAAACATCCATATAAACTCGTGCATGTGTGCAAAGATGGCATAGATACAAAGTCGAATCAAAAAGCATATCAACTTTGAAACAGCCTCATAATACAATGGTTAAGATCATTATAAGCATCAATAATTATGACTAAATATCCTAGCCATATGGATAATGAAAGGAAGGGATTACAAGGACACCAATATGACACATCAAACATGTAAACTCACGACACAAAAAAATGAAAATATTTTGGTGTTTTAACATAAATTGACTCAAATAAAAGTATTTTTTTTTTGTATTTTTCAAAAATATAATAAACCAAAAATCTTTTTGTAGTTTTCAAATAAGACTCAATAAATTAAAAAATAATATAATACAAAATGATACACATGTCATAACACTATCAAGATATAAAACATGAGGCAAAGACTAGCGTATAACAAATATGGTAACACAATCATCCATTAGATCTAGCGTGGGAAAAATTAAGTGCAATTAAATGAGAACCACAAAGTTTTAGTCCTAAAGCCACTAGGTCCGATTTTCTAACCCAATTAGGTGTGAAATTATGCATGGGGGTTTTGGGAACCGAAACAAGTTTATTCATTAACTTACTAGGAGCATTCCTAAGGTCATAGCAAAAATATCTAAGGTGACCTTTCCTACCGCAATGTGTGCAAGTGTAAAGACAACGGGGATGATTACCAAAATGTCTACCTATCCTCACATTCCTACTGGGCTCTCTCACACGGTTGGTATTGTCTTTGGGAGTGGGAAAAACTCTATCATTGTAGCCTATATCACACCTATCACCTTTGACTTAGACAGTGCCTAACATCCTATCCAACTTCTCCGACCTATATTCCAAGTCAAACTTAACCTTACTCGAGTCTTTCAACTTTTCCTCTAATTGACAAATCCTAGACTCAAGCACACTCCTAGACTCCTCAAATTCTAGAATCTCCTTTTTCAAAGTCTCCATCAAAGACAGAAGACTATATCTCTCTTTCTCCACATATTCTAACTTCTCCCTAAACATCTTCTCTCGTGTCCTAAGATCCTCAATCAAAGTATCATTATTTTCTATGGCATTCTCATTCAACATAGTTTATAATTTAGAATTTTCCTTTTTCACCTTCACCTCTTCGGCATACAATTCATTAAAGGTAATTTGCAACTCTTTCACATCAACCTCCTCTTCCTCACTAGCTTCTCCCTCACTCACTTGGGATTCAACGGCCTCGAAAGTGTCATGCACATGAGAATCTTCGTGGGAAGATTTATCTTCGTCGCTCACATGACATGCCAAGAAAGCAACAAACTTGCTCTCATTGGTGGAACTCTCTCCCTCTTTCGGATCATTATCACTTAAGGAGGCGTCCCTATAGGCTATCGATTTCTTGCCCTCTTTCTTAAGTCTAGTGGAACACTCGACAACTTTGTGACCATACCCCTCACACCCAAAACACCTATCCGACTTAAACCTATTAAATTTCTCACTCTTATCCATAGGGGTGGATTATACCTTGTTGTTCTTGAATTTCTCGAACTTTTTATCATCTTTCGATTGCTTTTGAAATTTAAGAAACTTTTTGAACTTCTTTGCCAATAAGGCGACATCCTCAAAATCCGAATCGAAATCATCATCCGAAAATTTAGTTTCCTCCTTTCGGGCTTTCAAAGCAATGAACTTTTCTTTATTTGACACTTGCTTAGAGGTAAACATATCAAGTTCATAGGTTTGTAGGTGAGCTACAATCTCTTCAAGTTTCATCGAATCAAACATACCTAAGGAGTATATAACTGTCACTTTTTCATCAAACCTACTTAGTAAAGATCTCAAAATTTTCTTTATCACACGGTTGTCGGGAATCTTATTTCCTAAGTTAAACGATGAGTTGACAATGTTGGATAACCTAGCATAAAACTCATCAAATGACTCACTCTCTAACATCTTAATCGTCTCAAAATGAGTAGTGAGGTTTTATAGTTAGACGCCCTAACCGTGCTAGTGGCCTCGTGAGTAAGTGAAGGTGTGTCCCAAGCCTCTTTTGAAGTTTCACAAGTCATAATTCTAATATACTTTTTCGGTTTGACATATGAGGAAATAACATGCAAACCCTTAGAGTTGTAAAGTAAAAATCTATGTTCGGCTTCAGTTCATTACTCATCGGGTTTCAAACTAGCGACCTCAACCTCTCGTGTGACTGGTAAATACCAACCCTTTTCAACTTCTTACCAGACACGCTCATCAATATATTTTAAAGCATTTCTCATTTGTATTTTCCAATAAGCATAATTTGTGCCATAAAAAATAGGAGCACGGAAACTTTCAAAACCACCAAAATTAATCTTGAAAAGTACGAGGGGTCAACACAATAAAAATATGTTTCTAGCTTTGATACCAATTTGTAGGTCCCTTTTTCTATGAGGAAAGTGTTTTTAAGGGTGATAAAATAATTATGAAAACCTTTTTCCAATTTTAATTCGCACCAAGTTGTGAACTAATCTTAACTTAACCAAATTTTATCTTAATTAATCCTAAACATTCATCTAGTGATTAAAGAAATTAAAATAAAGCAAAGAATACTCACAATGACGGATGTACGAGGAAACCGCTAAGGGAAAAAACCTCAGACGAACCAAGCAAGATAATCACTATGATGTGGAATTTCAAGGAACAAACACAAGTCTTACTCAACGACTCGATCCCCACGAGACTTGATGCTCTTCTGATTTCGACCACTCCTCCACGGTGCCCACGCCGAACGTCCTTCTTCCCTGATGCTCATCCACAGTACACGTGTCCATGTATGTCTCTGTGTCCACCGATATGGCTTGTAAAATCTACGATATTGAATACAAACTCCTTCGCTTATTCACTTCAAAACCCAATGTTCAAGTGTAGAACAAACTCTTCTTACTTCCAACAAAGATCACTATAGAATATAGTAATGAAAGCTCGAATCTTTGAAACTCTAAGGATGTTTTAGACATAGAAAACCTTAGAAAACTTTGTGCAGAAAACGTACTGCTTCATAAACTGTATTTCACACAACACACTTGACGAAATTCTGAGAAAAGATGCCTTGAATATATTTTTTAAGTCCGTGTCTCGCTCGAACGACATAGGCATGTCGCACGAACGACATCCCTATGTCGCTCGAATGACTGCTATGGTCGTTTGAACATCTGACACGTGTGTTTGATTTTGACACATATCTAAACCATCGTCATCTCAGAATAAACAAAGTGTAAACGTTTTCAAACTCTTTTAAAGACACTTTTAAAATGATTTCTTTAATAAAATAATATCCTTAAACATTTTAAAATACATTCCAAATCCCATTAAAATTACGCATTCATACCTGAGTGATGTCAGAGTGCAATTAAAGTTGAAGATGAAATTTGCACCATAAAATTGGCATGATAAATCTTTGAATCTTTGTCGTAACGTCTTCAAGAAACTTCAATACGTCATAGTACGTGTCGGATCATGATAATAAAAATATGACATGTGACTCAAATGTGTTTTGTTCCAAGAATAAGTCAAATAATCACACAACAGACTCAATTTGGAAAAATTTTCCTTACGTTATTTGAGGAAGAAATTATATATTGGTTCTTTAAAATTAAAGTGTCAATAGCTTGGTAAGCACTCTCATTATTTTGTGGTTTGTATGTTCCCTTAGAGGTATCGATCTTTGCCCTCTTCTTAGAAGAAAATGTATGGTTTCCTTCCATAGAGGAGGCCTTCTTTGAGTGATTCTTCTTAGACCGATTAGGAGTTTGTTCGAATCATACATCATTATTGAGGATCCAATCCTCAAATTTCTTTATGAGGGCCATGATATCACCCATAGATGATGTAGGCTTCTTAATAAGAGACTGTATAGGTCATCTGACTTAGCTAAACCAAACTTTAAAGATGAGATTGCTAACTTCTAATTGCAATTGTCAATTTTGTTGAACAATTCCTAATATCGCTTAGCATACTTCATGTGGGACTCCTCTTTAAGGGAGATCGAGGAATAAACCTCCTTTATTGTCTTGCTTCTAATAATGAGTGAGTCACAAACTTCTCATTCAATTCCTTAAAAGTATATATTAACTTAGGAGATATAATAAACTGGTTCCATGGTTAATTTGGTAGCCAAAGAGTTACATCCCACATAGCCTAGGTGAGGGAAAGTAGCGGTTCATAAATGAAGGATTTGCGCTTTTCTAACCCCAAGGACTTTCCAGCTCCAATGGTACGACACGTGGTTTATGACACCATATCTTAGGGTTTCAAACCCCATTGGCACTAGTTTTTTGGATGTGAGTTGGAATAAAACTTCATACCATTGTGAGCAATGGTTAAATTATCGATGGTGGTAGAGTGGGTTATTACAGAATGGTAGCAGAGCCATTACCAAACCAGAATAAATGTACCAACGTGTTAGGTGATGACTTTTTCTCATCCTAATAAAGACATTGTGCTCCCTAAAGGGGATAGATTATAACAGATTGGTTCCATGGTTGATTTGGTGGTCGGAAAGTTGCATCCTATATCACCTAGTTGACGAAATGTAATGGTTAATATATGTAGATTGTCACTCTTCTAACACTGATGTATTTTTAGCTCTACTGGTAAGGCATGTGGTGCATGAGACCACATGTCAGGCGTTCAAACCCCATTGTCACTAGTTTGTGTATGTGAGTTGGAATAAAATCCCATACCACTGTGAGTGATGGTTAAATTGTGGCCACTATTGATGGTAGTAGAGTAGGGTATTATAGGGGATAACTTCTCAATCCACTTGAGTATGATTTATCCTAGAGTTGATGGAAAACATGACATATAAGGAAGTGACGATGAGTTGGATATGCATTTCCATTATAAGTGGTAATCTTTATAACAAAAAAGTTCTTTAGAGGCTCCTATGTTTTTATGTCTATGGTGAAAGGAGAGGTCGATATGTGACCCAGTGCTCTCATAGAGAACTCCTTTGGGGTGTGAAAGAGATTAGGTATCAATTACCCTTCCAACTCCTTCTTGATGAATTCTCAAAGTTCATCATCGCTGACTTTTTTTCAAAAGAGGCCTAGTCTTAGATGAACTATTACTATGGATGGATTTTACTAATTGGACTAATGCTGGTGATTGACGATATTATGAGCCAACGTATGATCCATATGCAAATGATCAGATCGTGTAGCAAATGCAATCTGTGAACTAGAATCCTTGTTATAACAGTTGGGCCTATGATGCCTAGGAGATAAGATCCACCTTCTTATATGACATTATAGATTGTGGGAACTGGACCCCCGTCCTTCAAATTTCTTAGTTAGTAGTCTCCTCAAATGATCTATTTTCTCATCCCATTTATTTAACTGGTCTTTATAGAGATTGACCAGCCATGATGTTCCCTTCCCATGAATGGGTTTCATAGAAGGAGTATAACATTGTCGACTAGGTCTAGATTCTCACGGCGTATGTTCGAATGACCTTATTTCACTAGGAGGTAGAGCGGTACTTGAAGGAGTCTATTACCTCCTAATGACTTGTATCTCAAACTGGATGTGACTCCTATCACGTGAGAGGTAATACTTTTAAGCACTCATAATGTATATGGTAGGTGGTGGGAGTTCAACTAAGTATTCCAACAAATAATGCTAATTTATTGGGGACATAAAACCCAGAATAAGTGAAATATCATAATTAATCACTAGTAAATGAATGAAGTATAATAACATGCACGAATGTTTATGTGGTTTGGTAGGTCGGACTGCCTACATCCACAGGGAAGGGGGAGATATTTATTAGTTAGCAAAATTACAAATAACTAGAGTACTAAGGATGCTAACTGGGAGTGCAAGACATGATTAATAAAATATGGCTAATCGTATCCCAAACTATTGAGGTCGCTTCTATTTATAGATACAAGTATCCTACAATTCTAGATCTTCTTATGGTTAACCATTATTAGTTTTGATCTTATCCTTAAATTTATGAAACAAGAGTAGGCTTGTTTTCATCCAAGTGAGATCATCATTTCTCTTGATTATTTGTTAACGGGATCCTCAGATGACTACACCTCCTTTATCTCTTTATGCCAAGTGTAATTCCGCTTGGCGTATATAGCAAATGGGCCTTACATGATCAAACTCCATTGAAGATTATTTGTACTAATAAAATGTTGGGTTAGTCACAGTGGATGCTATACCTGATGAAACATCAACGGAGGATTGGGATGGAATGACTTTTGGTCTGATGGGACCTGTGGCCATTCCAAGGGGGTCGGGGTCTTCTGAGGGGGGTCATTTCCTCCCCTTTCCTTCCCTTCCAGTGTGTGTGTGGGATTTCATCCTTTCTCGGGGCGCTTGGCCATCATCAATGAGGGGTGATATGTTGAAATTGAGTCTCCAGTCTATTTTGCACAAAATAGGCAAAAGAAATGTTGCCGCCTTGAGAGAACGACATAGAGGACAATACTGATGCTTGTGAAACCAAGTAGGTCAAGGGTCCGGGGACTAAGTTACGGAGTGGAAAGGTGTTAGGCACCCATCCCTCCCTTTCGGCCTCTTATGGGCATGAGTTAATCTTCTCCTATTAAACCTCGTCAAGTGTGTGCTTATGTGCATAATATAAATAGAGAATGTAAATGATTAACTCGCGTCATGGATAAAGGGGGAGTGAGGTCATCCTTAGGAGTGTTCCAAAAATAGTAATTTAAAAGTATAATGTAAGTTTTTGCCATTCACAAGTCGTTATAGGAGAACGAATGCATACATCGAACAAGACACCAACAATCAAGCATATAAAATATATTAAGAATATATGATAAGAATAAGGTAACAAATGTATACGGGAGGACTCGAGCCTAGGGATTTACCCAAGAGGCCTACATAGACCAAGGGGAATTAAATATAATGCGAGGTGGGGTTTAACCCATAAATCGGACTGGGGACTTTTCTTATATGTGTGTGTAGAAAAAAGGTGTTTTAGTGTGAGAAAATGTGATGAGAATTATCTGTTTGGAAATTACAAGTAAACCCTCTTTTTCTTGATTTTTTTATGAACATAAACTATGTGCAAATACTAATAATAAAGGTTTGAAATTAAGGTATGTGATGTAATGAATCAAAGCACTAACACTACACCAAAACTGCTGACTTGTCATGGCCTTTGACCGTGACAAGTCCAACTTGTCATGGTCATTGACCGTGATAAGTCTGTGGGTGATAACTGTAATAACTCGTATTTTTAAAGGTATTTAAATTACACTGTGGATGCAATTTGGTAATTTGAAGAATTATCGTGAATAGTAATTCTGGGATTTATAAGTGAAATTAAATAAATTTAATAATATAAAGTGAATAGTAAATATTAGTTTTTGAGTGTCGGATAAATATTTACATAGATTATATTTTTCTTACGAGACTAAGTATATGAGTAGATTATTTTTATTTCATGTCGCATTTGGGTAAAGCGACAAAGGGAAATATTTTATTTGGAAAACACGCGTATTGAACATGTTGGGTTTAATTAGTGGATTTTAGTTAAGTAACTCGGATGGAGATTTTGACTGAGCCGTTGGGTTCGAAACGTCCGAGATAGTCAAAATAGAGTATCCGGGGGTAGTGTTTACGTTCCGAGGATTTTTGGACTAGTAGGGGCTCGTAATCGGGTACACGAGTCATTTTACAATTGGGTACACATCTAATTTCGGATTTAAGAGGTGGCAGCCCTCTTTCGTTTCCCACAATGGAAGAAAAGAAGAAGAAAAAAGGAAGGAAGAAAAGGATTTTCGGGCCAAACTTCGCGGGATTCGACTCGGGATTGTTGGATTTAATCCACGAGGCAAGTGTTTAACTTGATTTACGATTGAGTGTGTAAATTTCTCATATTATAGTTGGTTTAAAACTAATGATTTTTGGGCTGAAATTTCGTGGATCAAACGGGTTTTCGAAAGAACTCGATAAATACCCAATTTGTGAATCTTGGAATTTATTGAAATTAATTGTTAAAAATCAGTTATAGGATGGTTAGAACTCATTTGATGTGTGTATATATGCTGTTGATTGAGGTTGTAGGATGATAGAAGTAGGGATAAAAACTTGGATTAAGGTTTAATGGCCGGACAGCTTCTCGGAGAAGAAGCTGCCCAGATCGATCGATCGATCGAAGGCCAAAGGTCGATCGATCGACCCTACAGAAATTCTGGCAGTTTCGACTGGTGATGTATATATGGGTTAAATTACAAGTTTAATTATTACTAGCTTGTTGGTTTGAGAAAAGAAATATACACCAAAGGGAAATTAATCCTAACCACTTAAGGAAAATAATAGGGGCTAGGAAAGTGTAAAACGGGTGTGGCACATAATGTGTATTTTTGGAGAAAATAAATTATAGGGTGAGACATTGGGGTTCCTAAAAATATAATGGGGACTTATAAATAAGTATTCAAGTGAGATGTGTATTTTATGTTAGTTGAAAGTAAAAGCTAAAGACTTACCCAAATAGGGGTCTTTGTGAGGAATAATACATAAAGAGGTATTTAGGTGGGTAATTTTATATAAGTAAATGTGCGAGGAGAAAAGGTATTTATATCCTGAATTTGGTTAAGTAAAATCCTACGAGGAGACTAGGATGAAATTTAGGATACGTACTACAATGAATTAAGCAATTAACCTATGCGTCTATGGACGACGATTATTATTAGTGAGGAGTTACCTAAGGAATTAAGAGATGTAGTGCGTATACTAATTAATTATTATGAATTGGTACATTTGGGAATTTATTGTTCAAATCTTTATGAAGTGATTAGGAAGTGATTTGAGTATTAAAGAAGAGAGTACGTATTGGAGTAGTATTTTAAGTGTATGAATAGTTATATTATTAAGAAAGGGGAACACTTGAGGCTATTGGCTACTGCTATAGAGTTTGGAAATTATAGCCAATATTTATATTGGAAAGTGATTTAGATTATATAGAAGATGTCGTTAGATTTTATATAAAATAAAAAGAATAAATATAACGGCACAATTGGTGTTATCATCGTACGGTGAGAAAAGTTAGGAAATAATATATATTGAGGATTATTTCTAATCGATAAATGTGTAGGATATTCGAGATATATAAATACTACGTATGAAATTTATTATATGGGCTATGCGTATGCCCTAATATTATTATACATATAGGTTAATTAGAAACCTGTAGAAAATTATGTATAGGTGAGATAGATACCTATCGTCATCATATGGTTGTGTAAATACATCATTGATGTTATATTTATATAAGTGGAAATGTTTGCCTACATTATTGCTTATTATGTGTATGACATACCTACCATACTTTCTATTACGGGAGGACGGCTTTCGAAAGAGGACAATCTTATCTTGTGTTGCCTTCGGGGGGATTTAGATTTGGTACCTCAAGAACATAGGGCCTTGAATGGATTATTTTGAGTTAATAAGACTGCGGACCATGGGAGCGTAGGTATGTGTGTGACCCGTGGGACCGGGGGCTATGTTCGCCTCCAATATGTGTGATTTTGGCTTATTGATACGGTTCCTGTATGATTCGGAACACGTGATCCTAATGTACGTGGTATAGCGGGATGATATAGTAGAGTATGAGTGCACCACAGTTTATTTCAGGGGTGCCAGTGTGCTTATATGTACTGATAATAAAATACATGTACACTTGTGATGTTCCACCGTTGCTTAGTAAATTAAAACGACTAAGCTACTTATATTATGGTTCGGTGGATTGATTATACTTGTTGCGTATAGTATATTGTTATATATGAGATGTGTCATCATATAACGTAACCTTGTATAAAAAGCTAAAAGAATGAATAAAGTGTGATACTACTTCCGGTAAATTTTTATCCTGTGGTTTTTGAATTATGAATAATTAGTTGTATGTACTGAGGGCCTAATGGATCCCGATGATCAACATTGTCACGTAGTAGTGTATCGGGGGGTTCCTTGTTTGGATTTCTCTTTGCGAGACACCCCACGCACGAATGCAACATAATGTTGAGAATGGGGAGAAGTTTAGGCCTTCGTACTTAGATTAATAAGTATTATTAGAAGATGGTAAATACATTAGTTAGGCAGGGTAGCTTAACTAGGTTGTTTAAAAGATATGTCATAGTTATGCACTAATAGAAGAGGGGTGAGGTGTATCTTATGAGAGTGCGATACCAGTTTAAATATGAGAAATATCATATCTTAAAAATATGGATTTTAAGCACTTGCTAAAATGTTTTCAAAAATCGGGATCTGACCCGTTTTCTATTTTTCCCCTCTCTTGCTATATATATATAGGTGTCCAGACACAGAGACGCCTGGACGATGATTCCTTCGAGTCAGACGTTTGCTGCAGCAGCTGTGGATGCAAGCAGGTTTATTGTAGACGCTTATATCATTGAGATCTAAATAGGAGGTATTGTAGACATATTCGGGCTGATGGCCCAACTGTACTCATTTATTCTACCACCGCCTTTTTGTGCGGCATTCGATTTGGTTGTATTATTTTGTACCGAGTGTTAGGTTACTTCATTTCATTTCAGTTATGGCATACAATTATTGTAATTTTTTATTTGAATGGTTTGGTTAAAAAGATTAGTTAATTTCAAATTTGACGACAGCCTAATAGGATATTAGTAATTAAATTGGTTTTTGACAGTGATGCTAAGAATGAACCATATGAGACTCCTGCTTTAACTTGATATAGGAGTGATCGCCCGGTATTTTATTAGGCGGGTTATCACAATAACTCAGTTGTCACGGACTTGTCACGGTTAAATACCGTGACTAGATCATTAGACTTGCCACGGTCCTGGCATGGTCTTTGACCTTAACAAGTTTTTTTCACGGTCAAAGACCTTGACAAGCCCATGAAAAGCCAAAAAAATAATCATGGTGAAAGAACGTGACAAGTTCGTGACAACTAAACTGCCACTGCCCAGTAGTATATTTGCACCTATTATAGAAAAATTGTACTTGTCCAAACAACATATATCCAAATAAAATAGAAATAATATACCAAATCATGATATATATTATCCATTTCCAAATAAAATAGAAATGCAAATATCCATATCCAAACCAACATGTTCCAAAATAAAAAAAATACAAAATACAATCCAATACAAATATCCAAATAAAAAGATAGAAATAATGTCATAAAGAAAGGTCTTGAGTAGTCGGAGGAGGAAGGAAGGTCACACGACATATGAATTGAGACACCCAACAATATGCTGAACGCCGCATTATTCGCGCAACCACAAATGTGAGTTCTCCTTTCCTTCCACCACATGCGTGACGTGCACTCTTGCCTCAATGTCTTGGAGGGATGTCCATAAACTAGCATACCCGGGAGGAAGTTCAGATCCCTTAACCTCCTCTCCATCGGATGCCCACAATATATGTCGAGTATATGCACACTCGACTAACCGAGTATTGACATAGGCCGGTCAACGGGGGTCACGATGGGAAATTGATCATCATATGGAATCAAGTCCGTGCGTATCGACGATGAAGATGTGGAATCCTTATCCCCGTCCTCTTCTACCTCCTTTTCCTTCCCCTTGCCATTGCGCTTGCCTAACTGATGCTTCATGAAGGCATACATATCAAGGACCACCGCTTCCAATCTTGATAGCTTATCATCATGGGTGTCCACCTTTTGTGCCAACCCGCTGTTTCTCGTCTCCATGTTGATGATCCTAGACTTCCCTACCCACGAGCTCACCCCTAACCCTCCCCTTACGATCCGTCCTGAACACTTAGGTGAGTGTATCTGTAGCCAAAGATGCTTTGTCGGCATCAGATTGCCACTCGTGCACTTCCTTAAGCTTTGCCTGAAAAGATAAAAAGTACATGATTAGTTAATTAAGTAAATAATTTTTTTTAACATAATTAAAAAAATTAAGTATTTATAACTTACAATGGTGGCTGCAACGTTCGGGGCCACCTCCTTGTCCTTGCCCTATTTCGTCGGAATTTCCACATAGGCATCGAGACTATGTGGCCTACCCCTAAGGCCACTCCCCATGTCCTGAAATAAAATAATACAGAATTCGTAAGTAATGCAAAGTAATGCTACAAACTTACCATCCTGTGCTTCCCCCCAACACACACTAGCACACACACTCGAAGTTCTACACGCATACACATATATACACGTATACACCCATCGCCCCTTGCCCTCCACTCCCCTTCCCCCCAAAACATGCACACACACACACACGCACACCACCAGCATCCACACATACACATATACAAACACACATATACAAAGGAAAGAGAGAGATAAAAAAACATACCTCGAATATAGAGAAAGAGAGAGAAAAGTAGCGCGAGAGAGAGAGAGAAAAAAGGGAGAATGAAAACGGTGGGAAAAAAAAGAGGGGGTAGGGTTTTTTTACTGAGAAAGTTGTCATGGACCTGTCAAGGTCTTTGACCATGACAACTTTCTTAAGTTATCACAATCATTGAACGTGACAAGTCCGTGACAACTGCACTTGTTACGGACTTATCACGATCAATGACCGTGATAAAAAATGTGTGTTTTTTTATCATGGTAAATGATCGTGACAAGTCTAGCAAACCTAAAGGTGACAATTTGGCCTTTTTGGTGTAATGTAAAGTGCAAATAAAGTGACTAATGATAAAATAAGAGAATTTAAAGATAATGGTGGAGAATTGGACCTTCTTATGAAGACTTGAAGTGGATCTTGATTGTAGATGCGCTGATCTCATGATTAAGTGATGGTGGAATGAGGATATGGGTGAGAATTTACTAAAAGGAGTACGAAAAGGATCGGAGGAATGTGGGAAATGGGCTTTTCAAGAGGGGAATAACTTTGAATTTGAGAAAATATTCTTTGACTTATTGAGAGAGATCTTTATGGGTCCTTTTAAAAGTGAGGTCATGGACTCTACTTATAAAACCAAAGGGGGTGCCGATCGTCAGGGTTCTTAACCTGCCTATCGGCATAGAACCCCATACACTACCCATAGGCAGGGTTCTACGGGTGCCATTCGACAGTCTTAGACAGATTTTTTGGAAAAATGGTCGTAAAATGCGAATCCTAAGTTATAACTGCCCACAAGATAGACCATGAGAAAAGGGTATTCAAATCCCTTTAACAACCCATGAGTCACTCCCAAGTTTGGGAGTTGATCAAGGTCAAATAGGGCCCGAAATCACCCATTGGTCATTGGACATGAAATTTTTGGCGGAAATTAGATCGTTCGTCTAAATTGTAAGGCTGATTCGCGCACGGTATAGACTGTTGGAAAAGGTTTAGAGACCTTTTAGATTTCATTCGGCTTTGTTCGGTTTTGAGAGTTAACCGAGATCAAATAGTGCCCAAAAACATCTGGTGATCCTACGAAGTAAAATTATTCGTTCGTCCATACTGTAAGGCTAATTCGCACAAGGCATGGACCGTTGGAAAGGGTATTCAGATCCCTTCATAGATTCATTCAGATTCGTTTAAGCTGAAGGGTTGACCAGAGTCAAATAAGGACCAGAAGCTCCTAGTGGCCTCCAGATTAATTTTTGGGGTAAAATGGATTGTTCGTTCGAACTGTAAGAATAATTCATGCATGGAATGGACTGTTGAAAAGAGGATTCAGATCCATTCAAAGATTTATGAGCCTCCACTCAGAATATAAATTTTATTTCAGTCAAATAGGTCCTGGAAGTGTCGGGTGGCCTCTAGATAAGTTTCGATAGTAAAATGAACTGTTCGTCTGGACCATAAGGCCGATTCATGGATGAGGCATATCATTGGAAAGGGTATTCAAAGCCCTTCAAAGATTCATTGAGCTTTTTTTTAGATGATAAAGTTGACCAAATTCAAACAGGGCCTGAGAGCACCTAATAACTTTTAGATCGATAATCGAAGTATGACCTAGGGTTTACGATGAACGAGCGAGTGCTAGGGACCTAAGGAGGTTCTTAGGGGGTCTTAGGATAGGGTTTATAGAGAGAACCCCTTGATAGGCGATCTTGGAACACTACATCGATGTTGGGAAAAAAGAATTTTTTGTCCATTCTATGGACCAATAAGATGAGAGTGACCGATTCAGAGGGTCGAGGTCAGATGAGGATGACTGATTCAGCGGGTTGAGGTTAATTCTGAGGACATCAAGAGATGAGAATGGTCGATTTAGCGAGTTGAGGTCAATTCTGAGGACCTAAGGTAGGGTCGACTGATTCAGCGGGTCGAGGATGTGTTAAGATTGGTTCTAAAGGGCTAGGGAGATCAATTCAGCTGGTTGAGGTCGATTTTATGGACTTAAAGTGATATTGGGGGTGATCGATTCAGAGGGTCACAGTCGATTACGAGGACCTATGGAGACGAGGATGACCAATTCAGCGGGTCTAAGATGTTTTAAGATATGTTCCAAGGGGCTTGGGAGGCCAATTCAACAGGTCGGGGTTAATTCTGCAGACCTAAAGTGATGTTGGAGATGACTGATTCAACGGGTCGAGGTCAATTTTGATGACCTAAAGTTGTGACTACCAATCCTGCTGACCGAGATACATTATGAGAACCTTAAGTTATAGGGACCAATTTTAAGGGTCGAGGTTAATTCTGAGGACCTTAAGTTGTAACGACCAATTTTGAGGGGCGAGGTCAATTCTAAGGATCTAAAGTTATAACAACCAATTCTACGAGTCAAGATTAATTCTGAGAACCTTAAGTTGTGATGATAAATTATGAAGGTCAAGGTCAATTCTGAGGACCTAAAGTTGTGACAACCAACTTTGAGGGTCGAGGTCAATTCTGAGAACCTAAAGTTGTGACGACCAATTCTGAGGGTCGAGATCAATTCCGAGGACCTTAAGTTATGGCGAGCAATTCTGAGGGCCGAGGTCCATTATGAGGACCTACAGTTATGACAACTAATTATGAGGTTCGAGATAAATTTTGAGAACCTTAAGTTATGGCGACCAATTCTGAGGACCTTAAGTTGCGATGACCAACTCGGCGGATCGAGGTCAATTATGAGGACTTAAAGTTGTAATGACCAATTCTGAGGATCGAGGTCTATTCTGAGGACCTTAAGTTGTGACGACCAATTCTGAGGGCCGAGGTCAATTATGAGGACCTTAAGTTATGATGACCAATTCTGAGGGACGAGGTCAATTATTGTAAAATATGTGCGCGATGCTGATTAAACCAAATTTGCAAATTTCCAAGTTAACCTTATTGAATCGGTGCCAATTTTTAATCCAATTTTATTCAGCCCTAAAACATGAAACTACATGTGGATAAATCAAACTAATAAAATTAACTGTCGAGACACATATTTTAGGGAAAAAAACCCTTTCGGGTAAAACCTTTTATTTCACTTTAATACTTACAATGAAATCTGGAATGGATTAACCTCAGAAAACCCACATAGGCCGCAACCTAAATCAATAATGGAATTCCGCAGCAACTCCACACGAACCGCAGTTTAGTCAGCCTAGGAACACTCATGATTACTCCCTATTGACGCACAATCATTTAGCCCAGTACCTCCCTCAAGTGGCACTTAGATCAGTATTAGAGATCTTATATACAGGAGAAAATTCACAAAGATGTTTTCTTGGGTTCTAAAAACAATTCACATAAAGCAATTGGGATCTTATGAATTGAAAACAAAAAGGATTAAAACCCTAAAAGTGAGAAGACAACGATTATGCCAAAGCAGTTTTCGTATTTGATAAAAACACAAGTCTCTTAAGAAAAACGGAGCTGTTTAACATGCTACGTATAAAAAATTTAAGGCAACGTGTCGCTTGAATGAGTTGTTAGTGTCGCTCGAACGATGACATGTGTCGTCTAAACAACTTCAGGCGACATAGCCTTATCGTTCGAACGAAGTACCTCTATCTCTCGAACGAGCTATTAAAGAATAAATATTTTTTGTTTCGTCCGAAAATAGTCCGCCTCAACACTTAGAAAATAATTCTTTAACGAAAAACTCCGCTCCAACATGTGACACCCCACCTAATTAAATACCGGGCGATCACTCCTTTATTAAATTAAAATCAAGGTGAACAGTTGGATCATTCTTAGCATCACTGTCGTGAAGATAAATTTCCAATTTAAACAACCTAATTAATTAAGCCAAGTGTCAAAACCATTTTTAACACTCCTTTCAAATTTTATTTTGAAAAATAAAGATTTAATTATCTACAACAATTCAATATTTACAGAATCACACCACAATAATCCTGGAACATATAATCCAATTAATTTAAACATTCAACAACTAAATCCCAGCATTTAAAACTTAAAGTAAAACATACATGTTGAATAAATCCCAAAGTAACAGTACTAGAGTAACTGAATCACAATGTCCCAATAAAACAGCTAAATTGTGGAAAGGGCGACACATGCCCCAATAAGGAGAATGATAGAAGTGGAATCAAGTAAATGAAATCGTCTAATCAAGTGGCCTGCAACTCCCACCTAAGCTGCAGCACGTTCCTTCCAAGGGATCCTAAGCAAGACGCCCCTGTGGCTGGGCACCTGTAATATATACATATATACATGAGAGAGAAAGAGAAATAGGAACGGGTCAGAGCCCGATAGTGTATGATTTAAAAATTCGTTTAGCAAGTATTTAAATTGATACAGGCCAATGCAACAACATATTAGTGCGACACTCTCTTGAGAAATTCTCACCTCTCTTCTAATGTGCACTCCTATCGCACTAACCTTATCAATGGTCTATCTCGTCATATAACACACTATCTTTCCCCAAGGATTTAACTTATCTTAGGTTATTCGCAGGATTTAAAAATTGAACGATACAATTGTTTGAAAATAACATTTTAATTAGTATCCCAAAATTCTCATTTCAACTTTATTAATTTATAAAGTTTTCTAGTGTCATATTATACTTTCTCAAAACAAGTATTTACAATATGAGTCATCAACCATGTCCTACTTACCATATCACAGTAGGCAGTTCCAAATTCCAGTATTTCATATATATATTAAATACTCGTATAATATATATATATATATATTATAACAGCACCCCAAATAAAAACTATGGTGCGGGCATACTCTACTATCCAATCCCCGTATCACTCGTATTAATGGGAATATAAATTCGGAATCACTCTCGAATCGTATTATCACATACACAAACAATATTGAGGCGAAGCATAGATTCCAAGTCTCTAAGAGGATGGCACATGCTTGCGTCTCTTAGGACCGTCTGAACTATCAAATCGATAGCCTGTACCAAGGATATCTATCTCCTAGGGTACAAGTCATTATCCCCCATAAAGGTTCCATCGAGATAAGACTGTCCCAGCGCGGTAACCTCAGGGATAGCAAGTAGCGTGGGCATGATTTTCACAAGTATATAATATATGCATACACAATCATATAAATATACCACTTTATTATATCAATTTAGGTTTATCCCATAACCTACATTCACAACATTTATCCTTATTTTCCCATTATTATATATCAAGTATAATGGTTTGTTTCTAACTTTAATTCGAAGGGTTTTTCCAACTTACTACGTGATTGGACATAAATATTGTATATTTATTCCACTAATTTTAGTGCATTTGTGAACCCGAGTGATGTAACCCATACGTATTTAAAGCACATTTATGCTACTAATCTTCGTTGGCAAGTATTTCGTGTTTCGTGCTTCTCTTATTGGTTTTACAGGTTAATTATGCAAGCAGCGCAAAAGAGAAATGAGACAATGAAAGAAAAGCTAAGAAGGCAAGTTCAAGGGCATTTTGGTAATTCTGTAGCCACATCCCGAAGGAGGAGTCAACAAGAAAGTTTATGATCTCGGAACAACGAGAACACTGGAAAAAACGGCACCCAATTCCGAGCTACGGTTGATGAGTTATGACCCGTTGAAGTTGAAGAAAAATCCAAGGAAGAAAGGAAAGAAAACAAGAAAAATTCAAAGTGTTGAATGGAGCCCAGACCAGCAAACATTCGCGAACCCAGGGGCGAACCGGTTTGGGGGGCGAACCGATTCGGGGTACATGCGAACCGGTTCGGGGGTCCTGATACATGAATTTCCTCCTTTATTCAGATTGTCTCTAAGGTTTCCTTCTTATACAACATCAAAATTTCGTGGTTCCTTCTTATACAACATCAAAATTTCGTGGTTTAATCCTCTACATCAGAAAAGGTTTCCAGAATATCATTTAAGTCATCACTACATGCAATTTCCTATTTCAAATTGGGTTTTTCTTTCATACAATTCATCCTAATCATTCCTAAACCAATATGAAAGATGCATCAACGAAATAAGCAAGATAAACACTTACCTGGGATTTTCGACGTTCTGGTTTCGTGCCGAATTTGGTGTGGTTGCATTCCCCGTCTCGCGATCTACGCGTTTGTAGTGGTGGCGGTGCAAACGGATGGATTTCGGGCCTTGGATTACTTTGGAAGCTCTCTCCTTCCCTCTCCTATGGCCGTCACTTGTCTTTGGTTGTTCTAACCCTACAAGACAACCTTAGACATCTGATATAACCCTTGAAATTTCGTGGGTTTAATTACCCAAAAATACAAAATGACTAAAATGCCCTCCCGGGGTACTAATTAGGCCTAAAATTACCCCGAGACTCAAACCAAACCCCCGGGTACACTTTTCTGACTATCTCGACCCTTCCGGACACGTTGGTGCACTCAAAACGACCATGCGGATAACTAAAAATATTTCACTTTTATTAATCAACATTTATTCCCGACGCGACACAGGCGTGTCCCGACTTAAATTTCCATAATTGTCATTTTATTCACACGTGACAATACTATAAAAATAAATCTCATCTATCTCTATACTCATCCAGCAACATTCAACAAATAACAAATTTCCATAATTACTAACTCTCATCACGCTAGTAAATATTTAAAACAACATTCCGGATTAAAATTAATTTAATTATCTCAATTAAATTTAATTAATCCCTAAATTTAAAAGCCATGAAAGTACGGGGTATTACATACTTCCCCCTAATAACGGAATTTCGTCCCGAAATTCGGAAAATAAGGCCTACCAGGTAGCACAATTCTGGATATCCTTGTCAGTACGCAAACTATCTACATAGTACGACGCTCAATCACTATAGCTTTTTTTTCCCCTCACAGCAACATTGTTTTACATTCTTATTGGAGACACTTCACATTGCAATCCCAACTGACAACATTTGAATAGGTTACATCTATACGTTATAAATTCCATTATCTCACTATCATTAGGAGGACGCACCTCACTACATGACAACTACTCGGATTTATTCATACACAAAATTCCCATTCTGAGAAGATCATACGAATATTTGACCACTCTTGACTGCCTAAAACAGTCGTGGAATTCCACCATAGTTATCGGATATTTTCTCGACCGATCCAAAAATTCTGATTATCTACTCTCCTCTAAACATATGGAAGGAGAATAGTCGAGGTTCTTCCATAACAAAACCTTAATAAGTACCTCGTACGCGACAAACAGGTATGAGTGCTTCTACAGAGCATTCTTGAAATCATCGTACCAAGATTCCAAAATCTCCTTCACGTGGCTCCACTAATCTTTAATCACCATGCGCTTATTCCCTGGCTAAGGTTGATACATCCTACTCGAAATGAAGTCTTATCTCCGCTGGTTCCTAAAATCCCATATCAAAGGTGGGATTCACCAATCTCATCCGGATTCAGAAATTTATACTGCGTCGGACCATGCACTGGCACGATCCTTCCTTTCAAAGGAAGTCTGGGGCATACTAGTTAATATTGTAAGCTAGCCCAAAGGAATATCAATCACTTCCTTCTCGGTGACTTAATTCACATGTTCGGGATAAACCCTTGATCGTGTTTTGAGGATGGCAACCCATCCAAGAACTTTACCGACTTTACCAACCTCTTCCAATTTCAGGAATTTTCGATAAACACAAAATTCTTTGGTTGATTCTCCTCTTTCAACCAAACCTTACCTATGGGCAGTGCATGTAGAGACTACTCATTACGTCTCGCTAAACATCGATTCATCCCTTGAAATGTCTCACATTAAGTGACACGTAATACTCCCCTTCCTTCCTTGGAGTATGCCAAAAGTTCCGACCCGTGCTCTTCTCTCCACGAAGAGCAATTCTGGATCTCTTATACTATACTAACATCATTACTCTTTGTATGCGCAAGTCGCTCTCACACTTGACTAATAACAACTCCGCTCCGGGTGTGCTTCATAACAATTAAATTCTACTCTATTCAAGGAATACCTATTCTTGAATGGCTTCCCACAGCCTTCCAATCAAGTTAGGGCGTGCTATTCTAATTGCACACTTATGTATGGATTATCGCCCATCACGTGACGTTTAATCCACTCTATCACTTACACTTCGTTATACTAGTCCCACAAACATATATTTCACACGTCTATTACCACGTCCCTTCGAGTTGGACTATTTTAACTGTAGTTAACCAAGATGCCCACATTTTTGCAACACTCCGACCGCCCTGGGAGAGCAAACGGCGTGCTACTCATCTGTAGGACTAACTACATTCAACGAAATAGAAGGAATAGGGCATTCAAATTCCATGACAATAAAAGAGAAATAATAATTCTCAACCTTCCTCAGATAAGTACAACAATTTTCCCAAATAGGTACAACAACCGAAATAAATCACTAACGCTCTATCCATCAAAATAATTACAGGTCATCTCTTTTGTATAATATAAAGTTCTTTCCAGATAATCCATGCTAAAAATCATTCCAACTCTTTATTCACCTTGTGTTCTGTACGCGGTTATGACATTTGGGTACTCTCAATCACCCTAGAAATCAAAATTCTTAAATTCTCCTTATCACCGTTCCACCCCTCAACTCGTGGGGATAACTTTCAATGCTTTCCTACCACAAAAATCCGGCTCCAATGACCTTAAAACAAAATTCAACTTCCAACTTACATACATATTTACTTGATCCCATTTTGACCAGGGTATCGAACTCATGGAATAGTGACCAAACGTCTCCCTATTTCCAACCTTACGCTAAGTTTCATGCGTGGGATGTCTCGCAAAGCGAAATCCAAACAAGGAACCCCCCCGATACACTACTACCTAGCATTGTCAGTTATCAAAATCCGTTAGGTCCTCCGTCCATAGTATATGCCCCTTTATTCCGTCCCTTGACAGAAAAGTTACAATTTCTCCCGTAATTATGCTTAACAAAGAACGTTTCACCAATTTCACTATCGTCCCGTATTGGTTGATGGTAATTACATTCTATAAACCTCGGATACATACGATCGAAATCCTCTAAATTTCCTTTTTCTAACATTAGGGGTATAGCTCTTAACTCCCACATCTCTTAAGGATAAATATAACACTGCACTCTTCCTATCACTAAGTCCGGAGTGCTAAACATAATACCGAGTCAAGTCTTTTTGCTCAACGGTAAATCCCGTTACATACTGAATCATATTGATAAAGTCTATACATACATTGGTATCGAATATCTCGAGCCCACTCTCTCCTCCGAAGTCTCTAGGATAGATAATATAGGTGCGAGTCCAACCTTCTTACAGGTAAAGCCTCGCCAAAACAAAACGTGTTGCACTAATGTAACTACTCCGATAGCCTTGCAATAAATGCCCACTATCATACTACCCATTTCTATAACATTTTAACAAAGATAATATCATACTCGTGTATCGCATCACTACAACGAGTAACCTCAATAAAGTATAAAACATTGTTAATATACTCATTCATCCCCCGCGGATAGCACCAAAGAAAAATCCCACTATACTAAGAAAAAATATTCACATAATGGTAACATTTATAATGATATGCATTAAACTCGTCTCACATGCTAATCTAGCAATGAACAAAATATGGTGACTCGCTCGTGTCACCTAAACACGCCGCATCCTCTAAGGATACAACTTATACTTCCATCCTGGCAATCGTCTTGACTGCACAAATGGTTTTCGAACGTAACACGTCTGCCCAAACCAAAACAAAATTATTTTTAATCGTCGTCCTTTACTAGGCACCGTAATCTTGTCCCTTTTTCTCACTTTGGATCATATTATCGCGAGCAATTTCACTCCGCACCAAAATACCTCAACACATAATCCACTTATCACCTGTCCTACTAACCAGGTTAGGATTGTCCTTCTCTCGAACTTTAGTAGACTCGATTCCTGTTAGCCATCCCGGTTGTTCCCTTAGCTTTTTAGGCCATAAAGATCATGTTACTATTTATAATAGTACTTACTGAATTTACCATCACTTGGTAAGAATTTACTATCTGTAGCATTTAAATGGTTTTCCTGATGTGTATCCACACCCTTTTGTGGTTCTATACCACCACCGTTGTATTCAGTCTTATTCTCGACTAAATTCTTCGATTCCTTTAACTTCCCCCACAAAGAAGCGTTATCATCTATATTGACAAAATATGACATTGTCAACCTCTGAATCGGTCGTCCATCAGAATTTCCTCCTCGAGTATTATCAACTATTATTACAAGTTGGTCTCCCACTTAGAGTCGTTTCCCCCACTTGTATCTACATCTTCCGATACAAAATTCGCTAACGATTAGGATTCATATCCACAATTGGACTTCTGTGATGCCCTCTCTCGATGAGTTCAGAACCACATTTGCTTCTAATCCTGAACAGTTAAGGATGGAACATACGATCAACACTGTACCTAAGGTTCTCCTATAGGCATAGCATTACATTTCTAAAATTGGTGGTTGACTCCAACCATTATAATTTCGTCCCGAAAGCCAAGAAAATTTTCTCTAAATTTTTACTTTCAGTTTGCCACACTCCGTCCTATATTTAAGCCTTTGGATACTTTACCTCCTTTGGTAAACACATACAATTTTCGCGTTTCTAATATTCCCCACTGTTAGTCTCTACACGTTTTTTGTAATACGTTGGGTAAGTTTACCCTCGCACCTCATTTGACTATAACAACATTTGAAAATCATTGCTGCACCTTAGTCGCCTTTCTAGTCGTGGCTTCTCGTGCCATAATGGAGGTTACCTCAACTACGGTCATCATCCTCGGATATATTTCATAATATCAACTGAGCCCTGCCTCCTGATGTAAGCTTAACGGTCCTCTTCTGACATCCGTCATCGCTCAGCACATGCACACATCCGAACGAAATTAGAATTCACTAGTGTATACACATTATAGCAGGAGAATGAAATCTCGTCAAAGGAATCGACAATCCTAAACATAGGGCTCTATAACAAACAAAGCAACGCTGAAAGCATAATAAGCCGTACAGATCCTAAGGACACTAGAACCTGATGCTCTAATACCACCTGTGACACCCCGCCTAATTAAATATCGGGCGATCACTCCTTTATTAAATTAAAATCAAGGTGAACAGTTGGATCATTCTTAGCATCATTGTCGTGAAAATAAATTTCCAATTTAAACACCCTAATTAATTAAGCTAAGTGTCAAAACCATTTTTAACATTCCTTTCAAATTTTATTTTGAAAAATAAAGATTTAATTATCTACAACAATTCAATATTTAAAGAATCACACCAAAATAATCCTGGAACATATAATCCAATTAATTTAAACATTCAACAACTAAATCCCAGCATTTAAAACTTAAAGTAAAACATACATTCTGAATAAATCCCAAAGTAACAGTACTAGAGTAACTGAATCACAATGTCCCAATAAAACATCTAAATTGTGGAAAGGGCGACACATGCCCCAATAAGGAGAATGATAGAAGTGGAATCAAGTAAATGAAATCGTTTAATCAAGTGGCCTGCAACTCCCACCTAAGCTGCAACACGTTCCTTCCAAGGGATCCTAAGCAATATGCCCCTGTGGCTGGGCACCTGTAATATATACATATATACACAAGAGAGAAAGAGAAATAGGAACGAGTCAGAGCTCGATAGTGTATGATTTAAAAATTCGTTTAGCAAGTATTTAAATTGATACAGGCCAATCCAACAACATATTAGTGCGACACTCTCTTGAGAAATTCTCACCTCTCTTCTAATGTGCACTCCTATCGCACTAACCTTCTCAATGGTCTATCTCGTCATATAACACACTATCTTTCCCCAAGGATTTAACTTATCTTAGGTTATTCGCAGGATTTAAAAATTGAACGATACAATTATTTGAAAAGAACATTTTAATTAGTATCCCAAAATTCTCATTTTAACTTTATTAATTTATAAAGTTTTCCAGTGTCATATTATACTTTCTCAAAACAAGTATTTACAATATGAGTCATCAACCATGTTCTACTTACCATATCACAGTAGGCAGTTCCAAATTCCAGTATTTCATATATATATTAAATACTCGTATAATATATATATATTATAACAACACCCCAAATAAAAACTATGGTGTGGGCATACTCTACTATCCAATCCCCGTATCACTCGTATTAAGGGGAATACAAATTCGGAATCACTCTCGAATTATATTAACACATACACGAACAATATTGAGGCGAAGCATAGATTCTAAGTCTCTAAGAGTCTCTTAAGACCGTCTGAACTATCAAATCGATAGCCTGTACCAAGGATATCTATCTCCTAGGGTACAAGTCAATATCCCCCATAAAGGTCCCATCGAGATAAGACTGTCCCAGCGCGGTAACCTCAGTGATAGCAAGTAGCGTGGGCATGATTTTCACAAGTATGTAATATATGCATACACAATCATATAAATATACCACTTTATTATATCAATTTAGGTTTATCCCATAACCTACATTCACAACATTTATCCTTATTTTCCCATTATTATATATCAAGTATAATGGTTCGTTTCTAACTTTAATTAAAAGGGTTTTTCCAACTTACTACGTGATTGGACATAAATATTTTATATTTATTCCCCTAATTTCAGTGCATTTGTGAACCCGAGTGATGTAACCCATATGGATTTAACGCACATTTATGCTACTAATCTTCGTTGGCAAGTATTTCGTGCTTCTCTTATTGGTTTTACAGGTTAATTATGCAAGCAGCGCAAAAGAGAAACGAGACAATGAAAGAAAAGCTAAGAAGGCAAGTTCAAGGGCATTTTGGTAATTCTACAGCCAGATCCCGAAGGAGGAGTCAACAGGAAAGTTGACGAGCTCGGAACAACGAGAACACTGGAAGAAACGGCACCCAATTCCGAGCTGCGGTTGATGAGTCATGACCCATTGAAGTTGAAGAAAAATCCAAGGAAGAAAGGAAAGAAAGCAAGAAAAATTCTAAGTGTTGAATGGAGCCCAGACAAGCAAACATTCGGGAACCCAGGGGCGAATCGGTTTGGGGGGCGAACCGATTCGGGGTACATGCGAACCGGTTCAGAGGTCCTGATACGCGAATTTCCTCATTTATTCAGATTGACTCTAAGGTTTCCTTCTTATACAACATCAAAATTTTGTGGTTCCTTCTTATACAACATCAAAATTTCGTGGTTTAATCCTCTACATTAGAAAAGGTTTCCAGAATATCATTTAAGTCATCACTACATGCAATTTCCTATTTCAAATTGGGTTTTTCTTCCATACAATTCATCCTAATGATTCCTAAACCAATATGAAAGATGAATCAAAGAAATAAGCAAGATAAACACTTGCCTGGGATTTTTGACGTTCTGGTTTGGTGCCGAATTTGGTGTGGTTGCATTCCCCGTCTCGCGATCTACGTGTTGGTGGTGGCGGCGGTGCAAACGAATGGATTCCGGGCCTTGGATTGCTTTGGAAGCTCTCTCCTTCCCTCTCCTATGGCCGTCACTTGTCTTTGGTTGTTATAACTCTACAAGACAACCTTAGACATCTGATATAACCCTTGAAATTTCGTGGGTTTAATTACCCAAAAATACAAAATGACTAAAATGCCCTCCCGGGGTACTAATTAGGCCTAAAATTGCCCCGAGACTCAAACCAAACCCTCGGGTACACTTTTCTGACTATCTCGACCCTTCCGAACACGTTGGCGCACTCAAAACGACCATACGGATAACAAAAAATATTTCACTTTTATTAATCAACATTTATTCCCGACGCGACACAGGCGCGTCCCGACTTAAATTTCCATAATTGTCAATTTATTCACACGTGACAATACTATAAAAATAAATCTCATCTATTTCTATACTCATCCAGTAACATTCAACAAATAACAAATTTCCATAATTACTAACTCTCGTCACGCTAGTAAATATTTAAAACAACATTCCGGATTAAAATTAATTTAATTATCTCAATTAAATTTAATTAATCCCTAAATTTAAAAGCCATGAAAATACGGGGTATTACACAACACTTAGAAAATATTTTTAAAAACTTATCCCAATACTCTAAGTGAAATGCTAAGAAACACAACCTTACAAAAATTAATCTCGCGGAGGCTTGAATGTTGAAGAACTTTGATATTCGGATTCGTCTTAACACATGATTGATCTTGAATAAGACTTTGACGGTTGTAGCAGTATACGACATACTCAATACAAAGTACAGGCTATAAAATATGTCCTTACAAATCTCCCCCTATGTCTATGACGATACAAAATAAAAACATCCGAATTATCAAACCAAAATGCTTATATAAATCAAATTCCCTCCCATGAACCCCAAACTAAAAAAGTACTAAACATGCAAGTATCAAACTTTTTTTTCAAAATCTTTAAACCTTTAAGCTTTTATCATCAGGGTGTGCAAAATAATGATCTTCAATATTGAACCTAGACACATGATACAAAGCAAATACCTTCGTGACACATCGAGTTTGAAGTGATATAATAATAAATCAATCAATAATAAAATCTCCCCCATAATGCAAAACTCCCCCATAATTCGTTCTCCCCCTTTTTATTTATTTGAAGTAGACAAAGAAATGAATAAACCAAAAGAAATCAAGGAGTGTAAACATGGATCAAACTATGCTCATTTAAAGAGTAACTCAAAAGTTTCCACAAACTATTTTTGATTTTTCAAATTTTCATATAAAAATGCCAAAAAATAATTTTAGAAAAATTACACACTATGAATTTATACTAAGATAACCAAATCATGGAAACAAAATGAATGGGTGTGAAAATATTCGATAGGAAAATAAATGAAATCAAACATAACATATGTGCATGATGAATTTGTGTACTCCTAACGAATGAATCTCAAAATCATCCTTAGGTGGAGAAAGTGTTGAATTTAAATGACATCGACTCAATCCATCAACACATTAAAGTCAACAATTATTCCCACACCAATAATGTCTAAAACTATGTAATGCTTTTTTATGACGCTGTCACGACGTGCAAACTCGTTTTTCATTACTTTCCATTCAAACTCCCTCATAAACAATTATGCATTTATTTTTCTTTTGAGGTGGCCCCTTTTTGGCATATTTATCTTTTTATTTCCTTTTAATTTTTTCGGTCTGTTTTCAAGCGATGGCTTTCATGACGAGTTAATTTTGTACTCTCGCATCCCTTTCTCGTGTTTGACTCATCATATTTTGTTACAATTAAATACTCACGGTAAACGGTTCTTACATACACTACTTTCATTGTCAAGTTTTATCGCATATGGTTCGTTTTAAAGACAAAATTGAGATGACAACACTCCAACCAATATGTGATAACCAAGTACAATAATCAAACAAATCCGTGCAAGTGTGCAATAAAGGAAATCATGAGTCAAACATCTAGATAGTAACAACTAATCACATCTCAATGAATCAAAACATTGTTAAGCACATAAATGGAATAATAACACATATTAAAATACTATCAAATCGTCACATGGATATGGAATGAAATTGTGACTCGGTCATCTTAAATGTCCATTCATATACGGTGCAAAACAAACCACAAAAATCTTTTTGTCTTTTAAATTTTTTTATCAAAATCAAATTTTTTTGTATTTTTCAAAAAATTTCAAAACAATTTAATACAAAAAGTACACAAGTCATAACATTAGTAAGAATATATCATGAAGAACAACTAGCGTATGACAAACATGCGAACACAGTCATCTATATGATATAAAAAGAGAAGAATCACGTGAAAGCAACCTAGAATCAACTAGTCTAATATCTAATTCCTATAAAAGTGATTTCCTAACCCAAATTGGTGTGCAATGACACGTGGGGGTTTTGGGAACAAAGGGAACATTAGACTTCAATTTCCTAGGACTTTTTCAAAGATCGAAATAAAAACGCCTAAGGTGACCTTTCCTACCCAATGTGAACATGTGTAAACGGGTGGAACGACACCTATGGGTCAACCTTTTCTAACGTCATTGGGATTTATTGACCCTTTAAAATAAATAATGGTATTGGCTTTAACACTAGAAACATGAGAACACGACGAGCCACTACCATTGCTACCAACCTACTCGAGTTTGTCAAATCATTATTTATCTCCAAAAATTTTTACTCAAGAAAAAAATTGGACACTTCCAATTTTAGGGCTCCTTCTCTAAATTTTCAATAACTCCTCGAAGGTTATCACATTCATTCTTAAAATATATAGACTTATCCCTAAGAGTCTCCTCACGTGCCACAAACTCATCGAGTAAAATATTTTTATCCATTTTGACATAAACACAAATCCTAGAATTTTTAAGGTCCTTTAATAGTTTTTCTAAACATAGGACTCTATCATCACTCTTTTTTTGGACAATTTTAACACAATAAAGTCGTGGTCCAAAAAAACAAATTTCTCACGATAAAAATCTCTTTGATTTTGAACAGTTTGCAAAAGATCCATAGAGGATTTAAAACGATAATTTTCTTTTTCAAAAAGATCAATTATTTTGGCAGACGTCAAATTCAAACTATTTAAATCATTAAAACTCAGACTTGTGTCATCAAGGGGAGGCGATCGATTACATAAGTGCTCCATCGGAAAAATTGTGATTTTTCAAAAACAGATTTAAAAAAAAATCAATATCACACAATTTTGCGAAAAACAGATCAAACGCAATAACTTAGCCCAACAGGCTCTAATACCAGTTTGTAAAATATGTGCGTGATACTGATTAGACCAAATTTTCAAATGTCCTAGTGAACCTTATTTAATCGGTGTCAATTTTTAATCCAATTTTATTCAACCCTAAAACATGTAACTACATATGGATAAATCAAAACAACAAAAAATATTGTCGAGACACAAATTTCAGAAAAAAAACCCCTTTCAGGTAAAACCTTTTATTTCACTATAATACTTACAATGATTACAATGAAATCTGCAAGTGATTAACCTCAGAAAACCCACATAGGCAGCAACCTAAATCAATAATGAAATTCTGCAGCAACTCCACATGAACCGTAATTCAGTCAGCCCAATGACACCCACTAGTACTCCTTATTGACGCGCAGTCATTCAACCCAGTACCTCCCTCAAGTGGCACCTAGATCAGCAGTAGACATCTTCTCTACAAGAGAAACTTCACAAAGATGCGTTCTTGGGTTCCAAAAACAATTTGCATAAAGCAATTAGGATATTGTGAATTGAAAACAAAAAGGATTAAAACCCTAAAAGTGAGAAGACAATGATTCTGCCAAAGAAGTTTTCATATCTGATAAAAATGCAGGTCTTCTTAAGAAAACGAAGCTGTTTAACACGCTATATAAAAAAATTTAAGGCTGCGCGTCGCTCGAACATGTTGTCAGTGTCGCTTGAACGATGTTACGTGTCATTCAAATGACTTCGCGTGACATAGCCTTGTCACTCCAACGAAGTCCCACTATCGCTCGAACGAAGTCCCACTGTCGCTCAAACGAGCTATTAAAAAATAAATATTTTTTATTTCATCAGAAAATAGTCCGCCTCAACACTTAGAAAAAATTCTTTGACAAAAAACTCTGCTCCAACACTAAGAAAATATTTTAGAAAACTTATCCCAATACTCTAAGTGAAATGCTAAGGTACTTAAACACAAACTTACCAAAATTAATATCGCGGAGGCTTAAATGTTGAAGAACTTTGATATTCGAATCCGTCTTGGCACATGATTGATCTTGAATAAGACTTTGACAGTTGTAGCGGTATACGATATTCTCAATACAAAGTACAGACTATAAAATATGTCCTTACAATTATGAGGACCTTAAGTTTCAATGACCAATTCTGAGGGCCAAGGTAAATTCTAAGGACCTTGAGTCGTGAGGACGAATTTTTAGGGCCAAAATCAATTCTGAGGACCTTAAGTTGTAACGACTAATTCTGAGGGTCGAGGTCCATTCTGAGGACCTTAAATTGTAGCACGGGGAATTGCTTTATTGGGGAATCTTAAATTATCTTGGGGGTGCAGGTGCACTTGTGGTTTCACTGGGGATTGTGGTGCCTTGAAACTCCATTGGGGGGATGTTTTATTTTTGAGATTTCGGCTGGAGAATCGTAGTAGACTTAGATGCAGAGGCACCATTGGTTCTCTTGAGGATAAGGGTGTAAGATTAATCATGCTGGGAAATTGAGAGTTTAGAAGGGACTCAGTGCTCCAAAAATGATTTTATTGGGGAAAATGATGTTCCATATTTTTTAACGATTTTTTAAAATTCCCAGACAATTTCTGGATTTTTCTGGCATTTTCTATTCAAAGTTTGAAAAGGGGTGCCGATAGGTAGTCTTGGGAGGGTACTAATCGGCAAGGGAATGAACTCTTGGGATTCATTGAGAAGAGTAAAAGGTGGCCACCAATCGCTATGGTCAGAAGATTGCCGATCTGAAGCACCCTATATCTTTGGCTCACTTGAGTCTATATTATATAGGCGCTTGCCTAGTTTGGAAATAGTGACAAAATATAAGTCATACCCTAACTTACCAAAAACCTCAGACTTTACATGATATTTCCTCTATTAGTCTCAAAGGTATAATACCAACACTGCACGTAGGATTACATTTCTATGTTGCATTCATATTAATTTAGGTGTGTGAGTATTAATTCCCATTGAAATGATTTTCTAATAATTTTTGGGATTTTTAAAATAATTTTTAGGAATTTCTAAACATTTTTAAAACCTTTAAAAATTGGTTTTAAAATGTTTTGGGCCCATTTATAAATTCTTTTATCTCTTAAAAACTTTGGTTGGGTAGAATACAAAAGCGGCGGAGAGATGTGTGGTACAAAATAAAATTATTTAAACATAAAAAACACGCGTTTTTAACCCATCTGAGCCACACACGTGTTGCATCCACAAAGACCAAGATTATATTTTCTTACTCTCACATTCCTGAGAACCATTACCAGCCCTTGGATATATTTTATCTACAGTCTGCATGTTGTTTTTAACAACCCAAGTCTCATCCTTTATGGCCAATCAGATGTCATTTAAATGCGGTGCGTTATAAGCCATTAGATTTACATCGTTCAACCAGAGTTTATCTCAGCCATTATTTTGCCCATAGATTCCAGGACCTTCCAACCTCTACTATAAATAGATGACCTTAGTTAAACATTTATAATTTTTGGATCAGTTGAGAGTTCAGAGATAAAAGAGAAAAGAGAGAAAAAAAGAAAGAAAGAAAAAAACCTAAACTAAACCCTAGCCAATTTTCTTCAAAAAATTTAGCTTGGGTGTTTATGTGTTCGTCCTCTTTTAAAGATTCATTCCTCTTCAGTCTTCAATCTCTTTTCCAACATAGTCACGTTGTTGGATCTTGTTTTCTATTTCATAGAAAATACATATATGATTTTAATTAATATAAATCACTTAGATCTCTTTAGTTTTGATTTCTTTTTCAAGAAATCCTTGTTTGTTGGTTGTTTTATACTTAAATATTTCTTCAAAACGTTTTACCAACAAATATTCATCATGTTTCAAGTTTTGCAAAAAACAAATTTCATAAGAATAAGAGATCTTGAGACGTTTGTGCTTTCAAAGTTCATATTTCACATTTTGTGAAATAGAAGTGTATATAAATAAAAAGAAAGCATATAGGACCTTGGTTATTTTGAAAAGAAAGGTTTTTACTCGATCTAGTACAAAATCATAAGTCTATGGATTTAAAATCCAAATTCATATTAGACAATATCTGTAATTTGTAGGAAAATTTGCCTGTATAAGTGTGTGTGTGTGTGTGTGTGTGTTGCATGCATGTGTTAGGCACTTCACCACAAAACACTTTACATACAAAGACACTAAAGAAGTGTTGGTAGAGAGATTCTTGAATTTTAGAGTCGACGTAAAGCTAAAGGAGGAGGAGTTACAAAGATGGGAGAACAACTACAAAATCAGAGACTTCAGAGAAGCCAAAATTACCTAATGGAGTTGGTAAAAATCCTTGACATAGATTAGGTCTGATTGTGTGTTTAGGTTGTTATATAACTAGTAATCTGTTTACTCTAATTTAGTGGTGAAAGAGTGCGCGTGCGTTCAAATAGAAATATTATTTAATTAAACTCAGTTTTTATCAATTAAGTCCTCAACATGGATCTATATGTGATTGATTAAGATGATGAACAAGCATGAACATTCAAATACACATATGTGAGGAAAAATCCCCCAAAGGGGCAAAACCTTTATTTTCACTATAATATTGTAACATACAATTTCTCGGATTACAATGAAAATACAGTGACACAGAATTACCCGCAGGCGTCGGATCTGTAGTCGACGGCTGGAAGTTTCCCTTTCCAGGAGGGCAGCAATGAAGAAGAAGGACGGTCTTCTCCACAAGGGTATGAACAGATACACGATTGTGTTCTTGGGTTGCAAACAGATTCAAAAGGGTTTGAAAAGTTATGTGAATCGAAACATGAGTCTTGAGACTCACAAAGGTGAAGACTTAGAGATTTTAGAACTCTGAAAATTATCTATGAAGTTCTTACTAAACAAATCCCCGAAGTTGGTTTATAAAATAAAACCTGGGCCGAAAATATTTGAACACGATCTGCACGATTTTATCTTAGGCGGATCGGTCCTCTTCAGATCCGGACCGGTCCGAGGTCGGATCAGTTCTTTTTTGAGTAGGGATTTTTCAATTTGCAATCGGTCCGGGGTTTACTGGATAATAGCGGATCGGTCTGACTTGAGGCGGACCGGTCCAGAGGCGGATCGATTCATTTTTAAAATGGATGGACCGGTCCGGTATCCCAGAAAAATGATTCCAAGGATAAGATGATTTTGATATTCGGATCCGTTGATGTAGATACGATCTTGAATTTCTTCAACGGTGTAACGACGTACGACATACAAATAGATAATGGACACAAATGTCCTTACAAATCTCCCCCTATGTCTATGCCGGTACATACATAAAAAATCCGAATTATCAACTAACAAATTTGCCTATACATATCTACTCTTCCATGAACCAAAAACAGAAAAGGTACAAATGAATAAGTCTGCATCGTTTGCTCTTTAAGTCTTCAAAAATAATCAAAACTTTTCTCATCAGGGTGTGCAATCAATTGATCTTTAATCTTCGTAACTACACACATGAGATAAAGCAAAATACCAAGTGACGTATCGAGTTTGAAATGAGATAAACATAGATACCAATTGAAAATAGATCCTCAGACTCCAAACTTCAAAGCTCCCCCATATGATAATTCTTTCTCCCCCTTTTTATGATGTCCCCAAATAGACAAAAGAGAAGAATAAATCAAACAAGAAAAATCGGGGTGTCACAAGGAAATAAACTTCTATTTTTGAATTTTTCAAAATTTTTCACACGAAATATAAGAAGTCACACCATGAATGAACACAAAATAACCAAGTCGATGATAGCGTAAATGAAGGTGTGTGATCAAATTCGATAGGAAAATCAATGCATACAAACATGACATATGTGCACGATGAATATCGGATACTCCTAACGAATGAGCTCAAAATCTTCCTTTGGTGTAAAGAGATGGAAATATAAGACATTTACTCAATCAAATCAACAAATCAAAGCTCAAAGTGATTTCCACACCAATAACGTCCAAAACTTATTTCATGCTTTTTCAGGACTTTTAAGGAAGTGCAAACCCGTTTATATTCTCCAACCAAACTCCCTCAGATATATATTTTTAATAGAGGCGATCTAAATTCTCAAACTTTGGAGAATTTATGGTGAAACCTAATGGCCCATATTTGGCATATATTACTTTTTATTGCCTTTAATTTTTTCGGGCTATTTTAACCTCTTCGGACCCCGGATAATAAAAAAATCCTCCATTTTTAGGTTCTTTTTAATGGTGGCTTAGAATAGAAAAGGCTAAATGAACCTTTCGCATCCCTTCCCCGTTTTCAAATAAACACACAGTCTCACCAAAACGGTTTTTACATGCATTCCAATCTTGCCTAGTTTTATCGCATATTGTTAGATGTATAGACAGAATTGAGATGGAAACACTCAAGCCAATATGTGATAGACAAGTAAAATAATCAAATAAAGCCGTGCATGTGTGAAATTAAGGAGATATGAGTCAAACATGTAGAAAGGTATCACTAATCACATCTCAAAGACTCCAAACAATGTAAAGCACATGGATAAAATGATGTAGCGTCTCAAATCTCTATCAAACAGTCACATGTATAAGTGGAATGAAATTGTGACTTAGCTATCTTAAATGCTCATCCACAAAAGGTGCAAAAAGAATACAAAAATCTTTGTGTGTTTTTTTTTAAAATTTTTATAAAAAGAAAATCCTTTTGGATTTTTCAAAAAAAATAAAGAAAAACAAAACATATGATACAATCTAGCAATAGGCATCAGATGATATGAGAAAAATGCATCCTATGCTAGACACGGACCAACCCCTCAGTCAATTGTGCAAATCCCCAAAGGATTCCTAAGATTCTCGAATCTAAGGGAATCTAATGGTTTCGTGAAAATATCGGCTAACTGATGGTCGGTGGGAACAAAACTCAGGGATACGACTTTCTGCTCAACTAACTGTCATATAAAGTGCTCGCGTCTCCTGATGTGCTTTGTGCACGAATGCTGGACTGGATTGCGGGATATGTGAATCGCGCTCGTGTTATCACAGGAAATGGTCATGGTGTCCTGTGAAATCCCATAATCCTCCAGGATCTACTTCATCCACAAGAGTTGCGTGCAATAACTCCCGGCGACGATGTACTCGGACTCCACAGTGGACAAAGAGATGGAGTTTTTCTTCTTGCTCAACCAGGAGACAAGAGCAGAACCAAAATATAAACACCCACCAGAAGTTCTCCTACAATTATCTACATCCCCGGTCCAATCAGCATCTGAATAGGCAGACAAACGATCATTGGTATTAAAGGAATACCAAATACCATATGAGAGAGTCCCACTCACGTATTTGATAATACGTTTTAGAGCGAGTAAGTGTGACTCTTTTGGGGATACTTGATATCGCGCACAGACTCCAACACTAAAGGCTATGTCGGGACGACTGGCAGTCAAGTAGAGAAGACTACCTATCATACTCCGATACAAGATTTACTCTACTTCCTTGACTGAAGTGTCCTTACTAAGCTTGATAGAAGTACTCATAGGTGTACGTGCATATTTAGCGAAGTCTAAACCAAATTTATTCACTAGGTCTCTAGCATACTTGGATTGGGAGATGAACATCCCATCCTCTAGCTGACTAACCTGGAGTCCAAGGAAGAAAGTAAGCTCACTTACCATGATCATCTCAAACTCACTTTTTATCTCCTCCTCAAAGTGATGAGCATGCTGGGAGCACGTGGATCCAAAGATTATGTCGTCCACATAGACCTGGGTAACCAAAATAGTACCGTCATCTTTCCTGACGAACAACGTCATATCAACTCCCCCTCTCTTGAAGCCACAGGCTAAGAGATAGGAAGTAAGCCTCTCGTACCAAGCACGGGGTGCTTGCTTCAAACCATACAAGTCTTTCCTGAGATAATAGACGTGCTCTGGGGTCTTCAAACCCTTTTGGTTATTCCACATAAGCCTCATACTGTAGAATGACATTCAGTAAGGCACTCTTGACATCCATCTGATATAACTTAAAGCGTAGATGACATGCAATGGCGAGTAGTAAGCGAACGGACTCAATCCTCGCAATAGGAGAAAATGTCTCCCCAAAGTCTACACCCACTATCTGTGTGTAGCCTTGAGAGACCAACCTAACCTTGTTTCTGATTATGGTACCATTTTTATCCATTTTATTCTTGAAAATCCACTTAGTACCTATCACATTAGTCTTAGGTCGGGGGACAAGTTCCCAGACATTATTCTTCTTAAACTGAAGCAACTCATCCTGCATGGCAGATATCCAATGTTAATCCTTGAGTGCTTCTTTATGATTCTTGGGCTCGACTTTAGACGTGTAGCAAAGATGGCTAACAACGTTCTCTAGCTGAGCATGACTCTTGCGAACCCAAGCAGGTGTGTCCCCTAGAGTGGGATCGCCAACAATGAGAGACGGATCATGACTCTTGTGAACCCAAGCAGGTGATCAATAACCGTCGGAGGTTCGTCATCTTGCACGGTGATGTTTATTGATTCTATAACCTTAGAGCTCTTTAGGTTAAAAACCCGGTATGCTTTACTACTCGATGAATATCCTAGCAAGATTCCCTCGTCGCTCCGGGAGTCAAACTTCCCTAATTGCTCTCGATCCCATAGGATGTAGCATTTACTCCCCAAAACACGGAAATATACAAGGTTGCATTTTTTGTCGGTCCACAATTCGTAAGGCGTCTTAAGTGTGTGTGGATGCAAGTAAACCCTATTCACCATGTGGCATGCAGTAGACACTGCCTCTGCCTAAAATTTCCTAAATAAACACTACCTCTGCCCAAAATTTCCTAGACACTCTACGACCTAGAAGCATAGATCTAGCCATTTCTTGGATCGTCCTATTCTTTCTATCAACAATCCCATTTTGTCGAGGAGTCTTCACAACAGAAAACTCATGTTTAATCCCAAGGCTATCACAGTAAATATCTACCTTTGCTTCCTTAAATTATGTGCCGTTGTCACTACAGATCCTATTAATAGTGACTACGTGTTGATTTTGTAGGACACGGCACTTGGTCGTTAAAAACTCTACAGCATCAGATTTCTCCCTCAGAAAACTTACAATCGAGTATCTGGAGAAATCGTCTACCATCAAGAGGATATAGCTCTTACCACCCAAACTCTTAGTACGAGTAGGACCCATAAGATCCATGCGAATCAGTTCAAGTACTCGGGAGGTGGTAATGGAATGCAACTTCCTATGGGGGGCTCCGAATTTACTTTCCCAACTGACAGGGTCCACAAACTGTGGAAGTTGACTTTCCAAGAGATGGTAATCCACGAACTAGGTTCTTTTTAGCTAAACGAGTCAAATCTCTAACGTTCACGTGACCTAGACGTTGGTGCCACAGATCCATAGGAGTGATCGTGGTGCTGTTGTAGATAAGTGAGGAAGTGGGCAAAGTCCCATAGCAATTATCCTCGGTCCTCACCCCTTGCACTAAAAGTTTACCGGCTTGATTGTAGACATTACATGCGTCCCGGTCAAACTTTACTGCAAAGTCAGCATCGCACAGCTGGCTAATGTTGAGAAGGTTTGCTTTCAAACTTTTAACGTACAAAACATTCTATAGCTTAGAAAATCCTGGTAACTCTACAGTACCTCATCCTACAATGCTAGACTTGATCCCATCTCCAAAAGTGACTCTCCCTTCCTTATAATCCTCTAGGTAAGTAAAAAATGAGACATAACCTGTCATATGTCTGGAGCATCCGCTGTCAAAATACCACTATGAGGTATTATGTGCTTTGAGAGAAACATGAACAACAAAGGCTTGCTTATCTTTCTTAGGCAACCAAGAAGTGGTAACCTTTTGTTTGCCGTTGTTGTTGGTTTTAGCCGGGATGTGAGAAGCATTCACTGACGGCGAAGAATCTGTCGGAATTCCTCCATCAAACTCTGTGATGTGGAAGCTAAAAACTCAACATGCTCTCTCAGACTGGCAAACTCATCAGTATGACGTGGTGGAGAAGTAGTACGTCGTGTCCGACCCAAAATATAGAAAAACTCCCTCATGTGGCCTTTTCTTTTGCAATATGTACAAAAGAACACAATATTAGGCGGACCTTGGTTTGATTTTCTTGGTCGAACTCTCCTACGAGGATTTTGGCGATGGCTATAAGGAGTTGTAGTAAATTCAGAGACTGGTCCAGGTGCAATTTGGTATGTGGAGGCACCATCATAACCAATTCCCTGCCGATCACCAAAACCTAAAGCGGGGCCGAGGAACATCTTTCCCATCTTCCCAATTCTGTCCTCGATTTGTACCTTGACTTCCCGGGCTCTCTCAAGATTATGAGTAAGCTGGGATACAAGGGCTTCAAGTTTCTTTCGAGTCTCTACGGAGGAATGGAGCTCACTCATAAGACTAACCACTTGTTTAGTCAAGTCCCCTCTTTCTTTCTCAAAATAACTCTCTCTCTCTAAACCAACTCTCTTTCTCAACACAGGCAGACTCTCTCTCTCTTAAGGTAGTGCAGGTGGAAGACTCTCTCTCTCTCTCGCTTTTCTTAAGTCTTCCTCTAAAGCGGTGATCCTAAGAACTAAGTCTTTGTTACATTTCTTAGTTTTAAAAGACTCAAAATATTGCTCGGCGTAGGCGCGTTGAAGATCACTCTCTCTCTCACTTGTGTCATCCTCCCCCTCACTCACATCGATATCAATATCGAGGTGTCCCTGTGATGCATCATCCTCATCGTCGTGAGGAGTAATAGACGTGATCACATGACTAGCCATGAATGCGGTGAAGTTACAATCATGCGGTGACTCATCTCTGGAATCCACCGACTCGACCTCACTGTTGTCACTAAGGGTAGCATTAAGGACAACTTTGCCCTTTTCTCTATTTAGCCTAATAGCTCACTTAAAAGCTCTATGACCCCTACCGTCGCACTCAAAGCATATCTCACTTTCTTTCTTAGGAGGATCGTTAAAAACTTTTTCATTTTTCTTTTCAAACTTATTTTTCTCAAACTTCTTTTTATCTTTAAAATTGCAATTTTTCTTGAATTTGAAAATTCTCTTGAAATTTTTAGGAAAAAGGGCCAAATCATCTAAGTCAAAATTGTACTCAGAATCTGACGTATCTGTCTCTCTTTTTCTGGATGACTCTCCCCTCTTTCTAGCTGACCCCTCACTCTTTCTCTCTTGGGCATTAAGTGCAATTCCCTTATCTTTAGTCTTAGCAGTTTTAGGAAACATATCAATTTCATATGTTTGCAAGTCTCCTACAAGTTCCTCTAATTTTAGCGTATTTAAATTACCCATAGAATTTAGCACAGTGACTTTAGGGATAAAACGCTTAGGCAGAGAACGAAGAATTTTTTTTAACAACTCTAGCGTTAGGAATATGTTCACCAAGATTAAACGTAGTATTAACAATGTCAGATAGCCTAGAATAAAACTCATCAAAACACTCAGTTTCATGCATGGTGATGGTTTCAAATTGAGTTGTTAAATTTTACAATTTAGACTCTTTCACAGCATTAGTACCTTCATGGGTAAGTTGTAAAACATCCCATGCCTCTTGTGACGTGGTTCACGTCATTATGCGTTTGAACTCATCAGGTGTGACAGACCCAGAAATAGCACTTAGACCCTTAAAATTAAAAGAAGATAATTTAAATTCTTCTTCAGTCCAAGAGGTGACAGGTTTTAAATTGGTCACATTTTCAACAGTGACGGAGGGAGGTATCCACCTTCTTTCAACAAAAATCCAGACATGTTCATCAATGGCTTTTAATGCAGATCTCATGCGGGCTTTCCAGTATGCATAGTTTGTCCCGTCAAAAACTGGCATTTTATTATATAATTTCTCCATTATGAACACACTCGTTTTCAAAAATCAATATTTCTTAAAATTGATATCTCAGAAAAATTTTGCAGAAAATTACATGGTAAAGTTGTGTAATTGGCTCTGATACAAATTTGAAAGAGTGCGCGTGCGTTCAAATAGAAATATTATTTAATTAAACTCAGTTTTTATCAATTAAGTCCTCAACATGCATCTATATGTGATTGATTAAGATGATGAAACAAGCACGAACATTCAAATACATATATGTGAGGAAAAATCCCCCAAAGGGGCAAAACCTTTATTTTCACTATAATATTGTAACATACAATTTCTCAAATTATAATGAAAATACAGTGACACAGAATTACCCACAGGCGTCGGATCTGTAGTCGGCGATTGAAAGTTTCCCTTTCCAGGAGGGCAGCAATGAAGAAGAAGGATGGTCTTCTCTACAAGGGTATGAACAGATACACGATTGTGTTCTTGGGTTGCAAATAGATTCACAAGGGTTTGAAAAGTTGTGTGAATCGAAACATGAGTCTTGAGACTCACAAAGGTGAAGACTTAGAGTTTTTAGAACTCTGAAAATTGTCTATGAAAGTCTTACTAAACAAATCCCCGAAGTTGGTTTATAAAAGAAAACCTGGGCCGAAAATATCTGAACACGATCTGCATAATTTTATCTCAGACTGACCGGTCCGAGGTCGGATCAGTTCTTTTTTGAATAGGGATTCTTCGGTTTGCAATCGGTTTGGGGTTTAGTGGATAATAGCGGATCGGTCTGACTTGAGGTGGACCTGTCCGGAGGTGGATCGGTTCATTTTTAAAATGGGTGGACCGGTCCGATATCCCAAAAAAATGATTCCAAGGATAAGATGCTTTTGATATTCGGTTTCGTTGATGTAGATATGATATTGAATTTCTTCAACGGTGTAACGACGTACGACATACAAATAGATAATGGACAAAAATGTCCTTACAAGTGGAATTTTCTTTTGAGGTGTAGACACCTCCGTGGATGTTTTCCCAATTGGGAGAGGTTTTACCATGTTAAAATCTTGTGTTCTTGCATGTTTAATCTTCCTCCCATCTCCTTCTACTTGTGTGCTGATTTATAACTATTTTAGTTTTGGTTTTCAAAACCTGGACACTTAATAACTGAAATATCTTGTTCATAATATTTTTGATACACATCTTGTGTTAATAATTATTTGTAAAAAGAGTTTCTCAAACAAATTGTTCGGAGCCATTTAGACTGTTTAATATTTAATTAAATAATTTAAGTGGTGCTTTTTCACTATCAGCATGTCCTTTAGACTTCTATAAAAAGGGGCGATCCTTCCCCATTTTTCACACCTTCAGGTGTTTGAATCTTTACTCTAAAAAGAGTTCCTAAGTCCTTTTTTCTTCAACACTTCAAATGGATGGTTCTTTAAATGAGGTATACAACATTGAGTGGCTGGCTATTGATGACTGGGCTGACCTGGAGTGGCAGTTTAGGGTGCCCCTTACATTGGGCAATGATAATGTCTTTGATTTGTTCCAGCACGTATCTGATGAGCGTATCCTACTACGCGAGCCTACATACCACCATTCGTCTAAGGTGAAGAACCCTAGGGACTACGTAAGTTGGTGACCTTTGGTATTTTATTTAATTGTTCTCTTTCTTTTTTGTTCTAATGAAAGGTTTTTCTTCTTCTTCTTCTTCTTCTGATTGACATTGCTCATTCGGGCATTCGGTCTCAGGGGACGATGGGGCAAAAGATGGTTTTGGAGAAGTTCCTTGTTATGGTGCGGTGGATAGTTTCATATACCGATATTGACAGATTGGCGCAGGCTTTGGATGAGACACTGTGTTCTACTGCAATTTTATGTGCTTTGGGGGAGAGGTGGTGGGACACTGCCCGCACTTTTCATCTTGTCTTAAGGGAGATAACTGTCACTCCCATAGACATTCAGCAGCTGGCGAGGGTTGATTGTGCGGGGTTCTAGTTAGTGTTGGACCGCACATTGAGAGTAACACCGGAGGTGGTGAAAGCGGCATTGGGGGACGTGGGTATAATCGTATCAGGGGATTTTATTAGCATTTCTACTTTGAAGGAGATGCTCCTGAGGAGGAGAGTGTGACACCCCGCCTATTAAATACATGGTGATAAGGCCTTTATTAAATTAAAACAGGATTTAGATATGGTTCATACTTAGCATCACTGTCGAAAACTTTTCAAAACTTCACTAACCACCTAGTATTCAAATGCCAGTGTCGAACTTTATCTTTCATTAGACAAATAAATAACCAAGCGAAAAACTAGATAAATCATTCATCACATGTAATACCTAAACCAATGCACAATAAAATGAATGAATTAAAAATATTGTTTAATAAACTATCGTCTACAACAAAACCAAATAAAATCCAATAATAACAACCAAATCTAATACAATCCTAAACTGAGATAATAAATCTAAAGGGGGCAATACACCCAACTGAAATTGTAACTAAAATATATTCCTACACTAGGAATGCTAAATAGATGTGTCTAATCTAAAATTCTACAAGCATCCACCTGTGCCACAGCTGTGTATCCCTGAAGCAAAATATCAAGTCTGGAGTCCCTGTGGTTGGATACCTAAAAGGTTTAAAAAATATTTTTATAGCAAGAGTTATTACTCAAAACATTTTGAAATATTTAGCAAGAGTTTATCACAGTTCAAAATCGATTATCAATTACACATGTTAGGTTCACATACACTTTCTTGAGTTTCCTCACCGCTCGACTATTATGCACGCCGAATGTTCTCTACTTAGCCCACCTAGTTGTACTACCCAAGATAACTATACATAAGTATCTATCTGGACTAATCTCATCTAAGTCCCGTACAACCCATACAGTACGCTAATCGAATTAACATTCCTCGTATGTTAATCATTGAAGTTATCATTTCATTTATCACTTCTTTTATTCAATTAATTAAGTTTCACTACTTAAAATCATTTTTTAGATATACACTCTCTAATAGTCTACTATCACACATAAGTAGAACAATCACGATCGCATATAAATATATTCATCACTTTATTTTATATATATATATATATATATATATATATATATATATATATTAATACGATGTCTCTCAATAGGACCACCGTGAAACAATAGTATACTCTGCTACTAGTCCAAGTACCTCTCTATCACACCCTGCTAAATTCTGGTGTCAACCGCCACCAAAACTAAGTCAGGTGCAGGTAAATAAAATACTATTCTTAGCATATGACATATATGAGACATTTAAAAATCAATCCACAAGATAAATAATTTAATCTATCCTAAATTATAATAACCAACTATGCGATAAAAGATCCATCACCATGCTAAACTCTAAATTATAAACTAATCTCCAATAATATAAAACTGAATAAACTCTAACTTAATCCATAATGAAATATCTGAATAAAATCCATAACAACTTTGGAACCGAATGGTCCAATAAAACCATAAATTGAGTGTCAATATAAATACGAAGGAAAGGAAACTAAACTAGACTAATACGCGTAAAGTAAATAACTCCAGCTGCATCTCCAAGAAAGTCTCCAAATATTTTTATGCAGCTTCTCCGAACTTATTCCTGAAAAGGTTAGTCAACGCACGAGGTCAGAGCCCCGAGTATGAATACACACTACTCTCCTCAATTAAGGTCCATGAACCCAGACAGTATTATTTTGCATGATAAATATTACAATAGAATATTTTAATTTAACGAGATAGTAATTAACGATGCTAATAAGTAAATAACATAAGCTACCTGCATGAACTAAACAATCTTAAAGTCATAGCCCAACTACTTAATTAAATTACCCAATTAATATTAATTTTCCCATTATTAATATAAATATTTATCTCATTTTATTCACTTGGTTGCAATACTCTCGCTATTCTACACCACACACATTACCCTCACTTTAGCCAGTTTGCCCGTTTAAACTGTCAGCACTTCACATATTGGTGAGGTTCCATGCACGACACGTTACTCTAGCCAGTCCTCCCCTTTAAACTGTCAGCCCTGCACATATTGGTAATGCCAACACACACACACACACACACACACACACACACACACACACACACACACACACACACACACACACACACACACACACGTCGCTATAAGCAGTTCGCCCGCTCCTACTGTCATCACTGCACATATTGGCGACACCAACCATTTTAATACTCATTATTATCTTAGGCATTAATTCTCATTTTCTTAACTCATATTTTTAATTAATTAAAATCACCCCACCCTTATTATCAATGTGAGATCCTCAAAATACCCCTTAGTCACATACCTATGGGTCCTCAAAGTACACATACGTCATATCCTACATATATGATGAATTTCTAACAATAATCTCCTCTTAGTCTCGTACCTAGGCTAGGGTAACGATGATAAAATATAAAAATCAGCCCCACCTCGAAATATAAAATCCGCACGAATCTACACTAACTAGTCCTATACCTAGCTAGCATAAATCATAACCAAGGCCTACCCACTAGTCCCATACCTAGTAAGCATCATATAATAAAGGTGAACAATATACTACCCAAAAGCCCCTCGTCCCCACGATAGAAAACGTGAATAAAACAAATCACACAAATTCACAATTCATATGAATAACATAGAAATATAATCATAAAGGTTCCAATTTAATTTAATTCCATGAATAACACCGCCGTCGTTTTCGACATAATTATTTCCGTTCAATAATGTTAAATTACTTAACATGCAAAATTATTCAATACGTCATAATCGTTCTCTTTTATGCGTTGCATAATTTTATAAATGTATACGCGTCTCATTTATCATTTATATAATCCCATAAACTTCTACATGCGAACCTACACCCCAAAACCATAAAAATTCAACAATCTAACCTATGCACCCAGGATTTTCAAAGATTAATTTATATTCAAATGTTTCATAAAAACAGTCCCAAAATTAGTGTCCACTTTCCTTAATTAAGTTACTAATTTGTTTTTTGCCAAAAATACATGATTAAAGGTTTAGGCAACACTTAAGACGCATAATACTAAAGGAAGAGAATAGCGTATTCATGCTTGTGATTTAGATGAAGAAATTCAGATTTGACGGTTGGATTCCTTTCGAAAAATTAGCAAAGAGTTTTTCTTGAATCGTCTTGAGAAAACCTAGTTTATCTTAACAAATCTTGAGTTGAAAGTTGTGTAAAATGGGTCTACGGTTTATAGGAGGAAGAAGATGAAATTTAGAGGAGGCTAGTCATTTTTTAGAAGGCTAAAATATATTTTAAAAGTGCTAAACCTGTCACTTTATGTTTATATACCAAAAAGAGTTTGAGTCCTAATCAAACATAAACACTCGAAAATTTATTACCGATGATCGGACTGTCGTAGTTGGTTAAAATTTAAATATGTTGTAGAGAACAGCGAAATGAAGTTGCCGTGAAAAATTCATCTCGATCGGACAGTCGGATTTTTTATCTTTTTTTTATTTTTATACTCCTTAGGTCGGATCCTCCCCCGATTTTTGTACAAAACATTATAATTTTCAAATTTTAATCCCGATTTAAACTCCACTTAAAACCTTATTTTTATATACAAAAACCAATATTTTTTTTACATACCAAAATTAATATAGATTCTATTTTTTTTTTAAATCCGAATAAATTTAAATAAATAACAATTTAAAAATTACGGGTTGTTAATATTAAATAGATACCAATTTAAAAATTGCGGGATGTTACACTCTCGTACTAAATGGGTACTATTAGTTCGACATGTCTTCTCGAACCCAAAATCAAATATCAAATGGTGGAGGCGAACATAGTTCTAAGCCTTTGGGCTACACACATACTTAACGTACCCAAATGACACGACGGTCTCACTAATACATGTCACATAGCGAGCCTCCCTAAGTTCTATGTTCTGGGACACCAATTCAGACCTCACTATAATTGTCAAGGTGGGATCGCCCACTACGCGAGAACCTAGGATGATAGCAAGTAGCGTAGGTATGCTAACTCATAACACCAATCATATAGGTACACACACAACATATATATATATATATATATATATATATATATATATATATACTCAGTATGTATTCACACAACCTAATTATCATCGTTCGCTCGTAGTATAATTCACTCACATACTCCCCATACTTACTATTTTACGATTTAATTCGCTATCGTATTATTTGAGTATTATTCTCTACTCTAAGGGTCCTAGATTACCCTTACTTTATTTCAGTAGCTAAGTCTTCCTTTCCCTACTTATTCATGCCATAAGCTCACTCACACTTTCCCGTAATTACATTCTGATTCTTGCGAATTAATTACTTTGTCATTAAATCCCATTTAATCATCGTCTTAATTCTCTCGATACGACTAAACTCCCATAACCCTATCATGGCCTACTGCAATATAAAAGATCCCTCATTATATCCTAATAATCTCCCAAAAGTTTTCTCGACAACAATTTGGGAGTTCTAGGAAAAAGGGGAGATTTTACATTTTTCTGGGAACTGAATCGGTTTGCCTCTGATCCGAACCGATTCGCCCCTCTAAACTTCGTCTTCTTCGTTTTGCTGATGTGTTTTTCACCATTAATACAACTATAACTTCCATGTTTCTCCACCAAACTCCAAACCAATTGTCCTAAATCCTTGTCACATGTATTAGGACATCTTTAACGTAATTTTTGCATTTAAATATTATGAATAACATTCTAGAATGGATTTAAACATCTAATACTCTAGAACCCTAGGTTTTCATGTTCTTCATCTATTATTCATCAAAACCCGGATTTAATTCATGGATAATCATAAAAAATCTCTACTTTATTATTGTCTACAGATATCAAATCTTTCTGCATGCAATTCGTACCCAAACATGCATTTAAATAAATCTTCTCTTCCAAAAATCATCAAAATAATGAATATAATTGAAACCCTAGTCACATGGGTATTATAACTTCATATTGATTACAATAAACACTTGACTTAATAGGTGTGATCTAATTTCACGGTGGTTATGATGGATTGATGTTCTTTTCTTCCAATCTTCAGTCCTTAGATGATTAAGATGCAAGAAAAAGGTCCAATTCTTCAAGAACACCTTCTTAAGCTTTGAGAATGGTCTTTCCTCCTTCTCTAATGGCCTCCCTGAGGTTTTTGTGTTTCTAACCCTAACTTATGCCTATTTTTATCTGATATAGGGTTGTAAATTTCATAGGTCTCTAAACCTTCTTTTGCCAAATGACCAAAACGCCCTCAATAGGTGCCGATTTGGTCTAAAATTGACTCGGGACCCAAACTATACCCCCAGGTATACTATTCCAACTATTTCGATCCTTTGGAAAACATCCGTGATCTTGAAATCATCATCCGAGTCACTCTAAATATATTTCCTATCTCGACCCCAATTTAGTCTACATGCTACTTCCGGTTGAGATAAAATCAAATATGCCCATATCACTCGCTATGACATGAATTAATAATCATCAATTATTTACTATTCACACATAAGTAAATTTCATTTCATAATATTAATCATTATCTATCTCTCAATTAATATTTAAAAATCACAATTATTATTTCATCACATTAAATTATGTCACTCGTCTAATTTAATTAAAATGTATTTCTCTTAATTAATTTTGCGAATTGATTAAATTTTAAATACGCAGAATTACGGGGTATTACATACTTCCCCCCTTACAAAGGAATTTCATCCTCGAAATTAGGACATAACTGCGGTGAATAACTCTAGATACTACTCTCTTATGTCATCATCCCACTCACATGTCGACTCATCAATATTGTGGTGTATCCACTGAAGTTGCACTAGTGGCACCGCCTTGGACAGCAACTTACGCTCACTATGATCCAGAATAGCCACGGGCCTCTACTCATACAAGATGCATGGCTGTAAATCAATCTCCTCAAGTGGAACGTGCCATAAGTCTCTCTTGCTCCTACAACACTCCTTCAGCGATGTCACGTGGAGCACATTGTGTATCCGCTAAAGATGCTTTGGAAGTCCCAATATATATGCTACAAGTCCCACCCTCTCAATAATAGGGAATGGACTCACATATCTCGGTGCTAACTTCCCTTCTTGCCGAATCTCATGACCCCCTTCATGGGAAACACCCGAACCATCACTGGTCACAAATCTCTAACTCGATGGTCTCCGACCATATAGTATCCCACAAGACGGCTTATACCCTGCCGGCTCTACTATCTCTATGTGAGGAAAGTACCCACCTTTAAGGTGCCAATTTCCATGTGTTCGGACACGTGACTCTCCTCGGAGTAAATACTCATAACAATTTTCTGACCACCCATGTCAGACCTCCAACCTTTAATCCACGGTGACGTAATTCTCATAACGTTTCTGGCCTTGCATTAAAAGATGCGATTTACTCAATTCTTGATGATGGACCATAAATCACTCTGGGTCCTAGAAACTTGTTATTACCCACCCCTTTATCTACCAAAGGGTGCCCCATAGATAATAAACCACTACGAGGTATTTTACGTAACTCTACTAGTCGAATTAATACCCTTAATTACTCAGAAATCTACACATTTCTCAATTTTTCCTATGACTTAATCGCTTTCCGTCTACCCATTGACTTTTGGTTGACACGTCTAGCACGATATGCAACTCCATTCCCATCGCCTCCTAACATGTTCTATCAGAGGTGGAACTGAAAGGTTTCATCCTAATTCACAATAATCTTGGACAACACCTTGTTCCATTTCACTTATTCTCTTCCAATTGAAATTTGGATATTCCAAATGTGAATAGTCATCACTCATGTTTATCAATCCCATCACTGGGACCATCAAATTTACAATCCTGGTTGATAACTTCATATCAACCTTTTACCCTCACTAAATGGTGTATCCAGAGCCAGCTCCACTATGTTCCACTCAAGATATTAATTATGCATAGACCACTCTAGGCATTTGACTAAGTGAGACTCTTGTCACCGTCTTTCAACTCCCCCAATTTTAATAGTCCTCTTTGATATACACATATTCGGACTGTCCCCTTTCTCAAACGGATTTCAGTCCATCCTTCTTATCCACTTATTATTCTAACTGCTCCACATGCATACATTCAACACACTTATATCCACATTCCTTTGTACTGGGCGATTTAAAATCACTTAACCAGGGCGCCCATACACCCTATAGCCCGTGCATATTTACACAAACGTCACATATGAAACATATTTACCTCAAACTCGCCCCCTGCACTCTTGGCGTGGGCATATCATACTAGTATTCCTGATTACTTCAGAAATCACTATTAATTTCTTCCCGATATTTCCCCCACTCATCAACTGGTGGTGCAAAAGTTTTCCCAGTGCTTCTTTTGCAACACTACCTGGCTCCACTGGACCTATTTCGTAATAACTCTCAACCCAAAAGTGATTTCCCCACTCATTTAATAATTATTATTTAAACCGATGCCTTAGCATCCAACGACGTCTTTCCACTCTCGAAGTTTATTAAAGCTTATGCGTATAACATCTCACAACAAGGCCCAAAAGAACTTTTCCCAATGCATTATTCTTTGGTCTTGTCGATCATCGTAATCCGTGGTTCCATAGATCATAAATAGGTTATCACAAATCATGTCTCTTAATACATAAATCAGTTCGTCTCTGCTCATGACTCTCAAGGCGTCTCACGATTTTACACTATCATAATCATTAAGTTCTCAGTGCGCAAATAACAATGATATAAATCTCTCCGCTCGATGATAACCCAATATACCCTGAATTACATCAGTAAAAGTCCCCATGCACTGGGATTAAATGTAATGAGAGAACTATACTCACCGAAGTTTACGATAGAATACAATATATATGCAGGCTCAACCCTCTTTCAGGTGATGCCTCGTAAAACAAAATATCTCTCTCTGGCATAGCGAGCACGCTAGTCTTACAGATGGTCTACCACTGTTAAAACCCTCGGTATCCAGTCACTACACAAGATAATAGCATACTCTCCTCTCATAACCATCATAAGGATCAAACTACCACGTAATGTAAACATTCTCTTTGTGCCGACCTCTGCTCCCCTGTATATGGAACTAAAGAGAGCCATGTTACCCAATGGTATTTATGTACAAATATAGTACTATTATTGATTCTCTCACTAAACTCGTTTCACATACGAATTTAGTGCTAACAAACCAATGTGACCCACTCGTGTCACACAAAATAGAATCCATCCACCCGGGGATAAAGTTCATATCCTCAATTGTCAACTGCTCTGGTAGTTAAAGCAGTTCCTCGACATAACACTCTCATCCTAATGAAAATCATAAAATCTTCTTATGATTAGTGCCCATACTGGGCCTATTGCTTATGTCCCCTAACTCACCGTGGGTAAGATTCACACATGTGTTCTAACTCCTTAAACATGAGACACCTCCCTGTGCCATTCCACTCTCACTGTTCCCACTGGACGTGTTGGGGTTGTCCTTCTCGCGGACCTGGTAGCCTCGACCCTAATTGCTACCTCATTTGTCATTTTGGCTTCGCTTCCCCTATGGGACTCGTTGCTGGCCTTGACGACCCTGACTAAATTCACCATCTCATAGTAGGAATTATATTACTCTTAATCATTGGAATGAGCCCCTACTAGGTATACCCTTCTATGATGCTTCACAGTCATCGTTTAATCCAGTTTACTAACTTGGCTCCCTTCTTCGGGAAGCGTTGATGTAATCATATAAACGTATGACCTTGGTGACATCGACACTAGTCATCCTATCTGGACTTCACATCCACATTTGTGTATTATACACACGAGTTCATTATCATATCACAGACCCTTTTCATCACTCTTTGTATCCCCTTCGTCAGTTACGAAGTTCCCTAATCAAGTCATTATCTCTCTCAAGATCAGTCTTTTTTTGCCTCCCTTGTGATGAGTTTTGAAACTCTAATTGCATCTCTGTTGAAACAGAAGATGTAGGACCTTACAATCTCTTCTCTCAAGTTGTTCAATTCATCCTATATCCACTTACTTATATGGGGTGACTCACTCCTATCACCACCATGCTGGTCCCATAAGCAAGAATTTGGCCCTAAATTTAGTCCTGGGTGTTGCTGCACTCCACCCTGCATTATTTTCTTTGGATTACTTCCATCCATCGGTTCATCACACTTCTTTTCTTTATGAAAATCTTACAAGTGACTCTTATAAAGAGTCCTTCTGACTCTCCCTTTGCCTATAACACTGGGTGAGTCTGAAGTTGTATCACCATTTTCCATAATGGTGTTTGGGGAAACTACTATCCTTGCATGAATATCTTATCGTCACTTGTCTGAATAATAATCATGGTGTCTTCTATCGCAATCACCGTTATTAGGATACTCTATGTCTTCTGCCTATCCTCTCCTCCTACACTCCTTCTAACGACCCTCGCTAGTCGTCCCATATTTCTTGGTGTACGAAGCTCAACCGAACTCGTATATGAATCACATCAACTATACTTAATAGCAGAATAATGTAAATCGCATTCGTAGAGGAATACAATTATCCTATCATAAGGCTCTACATCAAAGAATGCTAAGCTATAATGTGAAAAGCTGCACAGATCATAAGGACTCTAGAACCTGATGATTTGATACCATCTGTGACACCTTGCCTAATTAAATACTGGGTGATCGGACCTTTATTAAATTAAAATAGGATTTACATATGGTCCATTCTTAGCAACACTGTCGAAAACTTTTTTAAACTTTACTAACCACCTAGTATTCAAAAGTCGGTGCTAAATTTTATCTTTCATTAGACAATTAAATAACAAAGCGAAAAACTAGACAAATCATTCACCACATGTAATATCTAAACCAATTCACAATAAAATGAATGAATTAAAAATCTTTCCAAAAAACCATCGACTACAGCCAAACCAAACCAAATCCAATACAAGCCTGAATTGAGATAATAAATCTGAAAGGGCCAATACGCCCAATTGAAACTGTAATTGAAATAAATTCCTAAACTAGGAATGAAGAATGGATATGTCTAATCCAAAATTCTGCAAGCATCCACCTGTGCCATAACTGCATATCCCTGAAGCAGAATATAAAGTCTCGCGTCCCTGTGGATGAACACCTCAAAGTTTTTAACAATATTTTTATAGCAAGAGTTAGTACTCAAAACATTTTGAAAATATTTAGCAAGAGTTTATCACAGTTCAAAACCGGTTATTAATTACACATATTTGGTTCACGTACACTCTCTTGAGTTTCCTCACCCCTCAACTATTGTGCACGCCTAACGCTCTCTACTTAGCTGTACTACCCAAGCTAACTATACATAAGTATCTATCTGGACTAATCTCATCTAAGTCCCCATACAGCCCATACAGTACGCTAATCGAATTAACATTCATCGTATGTTAAGCATTGAAACTATCATTTCATTTATCTCCTCTTTTATTCAATTAATTAAGTTTCACTACTTAATTCATTCTTTAGATATACACTATCTAATTGTCTACTGTCACACGTAAGTAGAATAATCACTATATCATATATATATATATATATATACGGTGTCTCTCAATTGGACCACTATGAAACAATAGGCATGCTCCGCTGTCAGTCCAAGTACCTCTCGTACTAAATGGGGACTATTGGTTCGACATGCCCCTCGAACCAAAAATCAAATATCAAACGATGGAGGCGAATATAGTTCTAAGCCTTTGGGCTATGCACATACCTAATGTACCCAAATGATATGCCGGTCTCACTAATACTAGTCACATAGCAAGCCGCCCTAAGTTCTATATTCTGGGGCACTAATTTAGACCTCACTGGAATCGTCAAGGTGGGATAGTCCACTACGCGAGAACCTCCGGTGATAGCAAGCAACGTAAGTATGCTAACTCATATAATCAATTATATAGGTACACACACAGCCTATATATATATACATATTCGGTAGGTATTCACACAACCTAATTATCATCGCTCATACGTAGTATAATTCACTCACATACTCCCCATACTTATTGTTTTACGATTTAACTCACTATCGTATTATTCAAGTATTATTATCTACTCTAAGGGTCCTAGTTACCCCTTACTTTATTTCAGTAGCTAAGTCTTCCTTGCCCTACTGGTTCATGCCATAAGCACATTCACGCTTCCCCGTAATTACATTCTCATTCTCGTGAATTAATTACTTTGTCGTTAAATCATGTTTAATCATCGTCTTAATTCTCTCGATATGACTAAATTCTAGTAACCCTATCATGGCCTACTGTAATATAAAATATCCCTCATTATATTCAAACAATCTCCCTAAAGTTTTCCCGACAACAATTTAGGAGTTCTAGGTAAAAAGGGAGATTTTACATTTTTTTGGGAACCAAACGTGTTTGCCACTGATCCGAACCGGTTCGCCTCTCTGAACTTCGTCTTCTTCGTTTCGCAGATGTGATTTTCACCATTAATACACCTATAATTTCCATGTTTCTACACCAAACTCCAAACCAATTGTCCCAAATCCTTCTCACACGTATTAGGACATTTTTTAACGTAATTTTTACATCAAAACATTATGAATAACATTCTAGAATGGATTTAAACATCTAATCCTCTAGAATCCTAGGTTTTCATGTTCTTCCACTATTATTCATCAAAACCCAGATTTAATTTGTGGATAATCATAAAAAATCTCTACTTTATTATCCTCTACAGATATCAAATCTTTTACATGCAATTCCTAACCAAACATGCATTTAAATGAATATTTTCTTCCAAAAATAATCAATATAATTAAAACCCTAGTCACATGGGTATTATAACTTCATATGGATTGCAATAAACATTTGCCTTAACAGGTGTGATCTGATTTCATGGTGGTGATTATGGAATTATGTTCTTCTTTTCCAATCTTCACTCTTTAGATGATTAAGATGTAAGAGCAAGGTCCAATTTTTCAAGAACACCTCCTTAAGCTTTGAGAATGGTCTTTCCTTATTCTTTAATGGCCTCCCTTAGGTTTTTGTGTTTCTAACCCTAGATTATGGCTCTTGTCATCTAATATAGGGTTTTAAATTTCGCAGGTCTCTAAACCTCCTTTTGCCAAATGACCAAAAAGCCCTCAATAGGTGATGGTTTGGTCTAAAATTGATCCAGGACCTAAACTATACCCCCGAGTATACTATTCTGACTATTTCGACCCTCTCAAAAGCATCCGTGATCATAAAATCATCATTCGAGTCACTCTAAATATATTTCCTATCTTGACCCCAATTTAGTCTACATGCGACTCCCGGTTGATATAAAATCAAATATGCCCATATCACTCGCTATGACGTAAATCAATAATCATCAATTATTTACTATTCACACTTAGTAGATTTCATTTCATAATATTAATCAGTATCTATCTCTCGATTAATATTTAGTAATCACATTTATTATTTAATCACATTTAATTACATCACTCGTGTAATTTAATTAAAACGTATTTCTCTTAGTTAATTTTCTAATTGATTAAATTTTAAAATACGCAGAAATACGGGGTATTAAAGAGAGAGGATGGAATAAACGAGCGACAGGTGAGACAGGATGTCTGCCTTTTCATTTTACTTTTGCTTGGTGGATTTTTGGTGGCGACGAGAGGCGATGTCATCCATCTTTGGTTCTTGCCGTACTCAAGGACGATATCTGTCGTCTAGATATATCACTGGGGGAGAAGGACCTTGGCATCCCTTTATTCTTCTTTGGATGCTTTCAGTCGATGTTGCCAATAGAATTTTATGGGATCTATGTATGTTTTAGAGGTAATTTTGGATTTATTTTCGTTTTTATGCATTTCCTTGCATTCTTCTTTTATTCCATTTTTATGTTGATTCTTGTCTTTTGCAGACATGGTTCTATGAGGTGATTGTGCACAATGAAGGTTAAATAGACCTAAAGTATGAGGTCTGGGTGAACTTTATAAGATGTTTTGGTTGAAGAATTCCAACTATTGATCGAATCAGTCATTACTTTGGCGGACGTGTGAGGGGCTCTAAACGCCATGACGAGCGACCAATTTATCTTTTGTCTTTTTTGATTTCTTCCTTATCATCTTCATTTTTTGAGTAGATTTTGATTCTTTGTTAGGGATTTCAGGTGACCTTCTACCCCTGGGGGATGAATCCGTCGGATCCAGGGGTGATGGGTCTATATGTGCAAATGCGATGGTTGATTGTGCATGAGTTTCAGCTGAGTAGCAAGGAGTCACTGAGCATGCCTCACCGTCCCAACACGTCGGTGTCTGGGTTGATAGGGATTGTGGATGAGGCCCTCTGGCAGGAGGTATATCCTTTTTCTTTCTCTTGTTCTGTTGATTTTACTTTGCTCTTTATTAACTGATTTGTCTTTTCTTTTTTGCTTGTTGTATGTTTGGGTGTCGACTAACTGGCTGAGGGATATCAAGGACTGAATGGCCTCCATGTCAAATTATATCAAGAAGTCAGCTCCTTCCTGCTTTGTGCCATTTTCCACCTCAGATGAGGGTTCAATTTCTAACTTGAGATGGATAACTGAGGGTTCAAGCAAAGTCCCATTTGTATTTTTCTTCTTTTCCTTTCTATCTGTAAGATGTAACCAAGTGAAGCTAAATATATATATGAAAAATATTAATTTTCTTTTTAGGCATTTTTCTTGATTTAGTAACTTATCCTATATGCGCTTTTAATTTTCTATTGAGATTATTTATGAAAGATAGAGATAAGCATGAAATTGGAATGTAAAATATTTATTATTTTAGAAGGGAGTAAAAGTAATTAAAAAAATATTTTTTAAGTAAGAATTTATTTTGGGAATGATTATTTTAGGGGAGAAAATTAGTAAATTTAAAAAGAATAACCGGGGGGTAATTTTTCAAAATGCAGATTTTTTTGGAAATTAATTTTGATAAAAGAGGAAAGATGGAATTTTCCAAAATAAGGGGGATACCGATCGACATACCCCTTGACCCGCCTATCAGCATGGGGGTTAAGACAAATCGTCCCTAGGATTTGATTGCACTTTCTTGCACTTCAGTGTACTCCTGTAGGGATAAGAATTAATCGGGTTTCCAGAGTTCTTGTTCTTTTCAAGGATTTTGAGTATAAAAGGAGGTTATGGAATGTGCTTTCTCCACCATATCCACATTTTTATTCTTGCTTCATATTTTTAATTCTCCAAATGGCTCTTCCCATATATGAAGGATTCTCTTCTTACCTTCATGGTTTGGAGGCCATGTGCCTATACAATGTGGACTATGATGCTTTTAACCTGTGTCAGGTTTCTTTGTGGTATAATTAAGCCATAAAGTAGAACTTTCTTGCAGCAGTGGTACAGTTATGGTACCTTGAGGACCATCTCTTCCGTTTTGGCCTGGATGAGGTATGTCCCACTTATGAAGAATTCTCGGTCGTGTTAGGGGTCATCCCCAATGTGGTGTTGGTTATGCCTGATTTTTCTTGTTTTCTCTGGGCATTTCTAGTGGAGTTGCTCCATATCTCTCCTTCGACAGCTCATTCATTAGTTACTTGAGGGATTATTTATCTTCAGGCGATTATGTATGTAGTGTGCTTGAGGGGTTTTGAGGATGATGGATTTGCTAGGGCTATCTCCATGGGCCTTACTGAGAGGCTTTTGCTGGTGACTGGTGACTTACCACCACAGATGTCTTACCGCCATAATCCTGCGGCAACGGTGCTGGCTGAGACCCAGAACGATCATGATGATTGGAAAGAGGACCGTTTCGATTTTCTAAGGGGCATCCTCATATTGTTGTTCATGTGACTAGTAGAGAAGTTTCGTCTGGTGTCCCCTCCTGAGTATCCCTTAGTAGGCTGCCTATTTTTTTTGTTTGAACTATCTTCAATTTTGTCCCATATATAGAGAACGGGGTTAACTGGTTTGTAGAGAACGGAGCCTGGTGTCTACGTTGATCAGTGTCATGGTGGGGAGACTTGTAGCCATTTTTATAGCTTGGAGAGTACCCGTATGTGCGATTGGTTGGCCTTCACCAGATTTCCATCTATTTCCCCTAGAAACTTCTGTGCCAAGTCGAATGGGAACAAATTATGCCTTCTCACATAACAAACTTATTCCCGATGGAGGGTTTGACTGAATCACTGTGGATAATGCTGGGCTCCTTGTGGCAGCGCTGTCGACAGTCTATCCGTCCATCATAATCTGTGGGAGGGTCCTGATATGTTCCTCGGGACTACCTAAAATGCTTATGGAAGGGGGTAGTGTGACATCCCGCCTAATTAAATACCGGGCGATCACTCCTTTATTAAATTAAATTAAGGTAAACAGTTGGTTCATTCTCAGCATCACTGTCGATAAAAATAAATTTTTCGAATTTAACACCCTAAATAATTAAGCTAAGGGTCAAAACATTTCATACATAACTTTCCAAATTTTATTTAAAGAAAAAGATTTATTTATTTTATTAACAACATACCAAAAATTGAGAATCACATCACAATAACCTGTAACACAAAATTCAATGAATATAATACATTCGTCAATCGAATGTCCACATAAGAAAACTAAAGTCACGAATCCAAACTGAATAAAACCCATAGTAACAATACTGGAATTAACTAAAATACAAATATCCCAACAATAATGAAATAATGGAAAGGGCGACACATGCCCAATAAATGAAAATGCTAGAAATGGAGTCAATAAAGGAAACCGTCTACGCAAGTGACGTGCAACTCCCACCTAAGCTGCAGTACGTTCCTCTCAAGGGATCCTAATCAAGACGCCCCTGTGGCCGGGCACCTGAAATATATACATATATATATATAAGAGAGAGAGAGAAAAAGAAACGGGTCAGAGCCCGAAAGTGTGTTTGATTTAAAATACGTTTAGCAAGTATTTAAATTAATACAGGCCAATGCAACAACATATTAGTGCGTCACTCTCTTGAGAAGTACTCACCTCTCTTCTAATGTGCACACCTATCGCACTAACCTTCCAAACGGTTTATCTTATCATATACCGCACTAGTCTTCCCAAATGATTTAACTTATCTTAGATTACTCGTAAGATTTTCAATTCAATGATTCCATTTTAAAAAGGATATTCCAATTTGAAACCAAAGTCCTCTATTTTAAACTTTATAAAAATCAATAAAGTTTTACAGTGACATATTATACTTTCTCAAAACAAGTATTTATAATTTGAGTCAACAACCATGTCCTACTTATCAAATCCCAGTAGGCAGTTTCAAATTTCATAATCTCATATATATATTAACTACTCGTATAATATATATAAAATGACAGCACCCCTCATAAAACTATGGTGCGTGCATACTCTACTATCCAGAACCCCATATCACTGATATTAAGGGGAATACAATCGGAATCACTCTCGAATTGTATTAACATAAATACACAAACAATATTGAGGCGAAGCATAGATTCTAACTCTCTAAGAGGATGGCACATACCTGCGTCTCTTAGGACCGTCTGAACTATCACATCGATAGTCTGTACCAAGGATATCTATCTTCTATGGTACAAGGAAATATCCCCCATAAAGGTCCCATCGAGATAAGACTTGTCCCAGCGCAGTAACCTCAGGTATAGCAAGTAGCGTGGGCATGATTTTCACAAGTATATAATATATGTACACACAATCATATAAATATACCACTTTATCATATTAATATAGATTCCTCTCGTCACTCATAATTATACCATTTATCCTTAAATTCGCATTTATAGAATTACGTATAAAGTTTCATTACTAACCTTAACTCGAAGGGTTTTCTCACTCATTACCTGACACTCGTGGACTATATCTTCACAAATCTGAAATTCAGTAAGTGTCTTTATTAGGTTCCAACGTAACTCTCTTACGCACCTCACCCTTTAGATTTATAAATTCACCAACCCTAAAGTAAATGTCCCATAAATACCATTCTCGTTGAAGATTAAAGGTCCCAATATTTATTCATATGCCCTACTGGTCCTCAATGTCTCCCAAATCATTTTATCGAGAATACCCAAGAATTATATCACGACAATTTGAATTTAACTCATTTAAAGAGGGAATTAGGAGTCTGCCAAGAGGGGTCGATCGATCGAAGATTGGGGCTCGATCGATCGAACCTTCGATCAATCAAAGCTCTAGGCTCGATCGATCGATCAAGAAGGTCTGCGAAAAATTCTGCAGAATGCAGTTACGGGTTTCATCACCAAAATTACACCAAATTCATATTTTCAAGTTCTAATCGTCCCAGAATTCTACTACTAACATTATAACAATATACCAGATGATTCTAACGTAAGGCATGTACATATTCATCATTTAAACACGGATTTTCAACCTAAAATTATATCCAATTATCAAGAACCCTAGAATTTTCTTAAACAGTTTTCTAACAAATCTTTCTCCAGAATTTCTTTCTTAAGATCATCGAAATTTCATGGTTTATTTCCTCTACATGGCAAGGGTTTCTAGAATCAAGATATAAATCAATACTACATGGATTCTCCTATCATAAATTGGGTTTTCTTCTATAGTTTTCATCACAAATCAATCCTAAACTAATATGAAGATTGCACCAACGAAAATAGCAAGTTAAACACTTGCCTGGGATTTTTGGTATTCTGATTCACGGCTGATTTTGGTATGGCTGCGTTCCTTGTCTCGCGATCTACGCGGTGGTGGTGGCGGTGGTGCAAACTGGTGACTTTTTGGCCTTGAATTGCCTTGGAGCTCTCTCCTCTCTTCTCCAATGGCCGTCAATTGATTTCTGGATATTCTAACCCTAAAAGACTAACCTAGTTGGCTGATATAGGTTGCTGAAATTCGTGGGTTTAATTACCCAATTATGTAAAATGACTAAAATGCCCTCCCGGGGTACTAATTAGGCCTAAAAACGCCCCGAGACCCAAACTAAACCCCCGGGTACACTTTTCTGACTATCTCGACCCTACCGGATGCGTTGGCGCACTCAAAACGACCATACGAGCAACTTATAAAATATTCACTTTTTATTTAACAAAATTAGTCCCGACGTGATACGAGCACGTTCCGACTTAAATTTCCGAAATCGTCATTTAATTCACTCGTGACATTCAATATAACCAATATAATATATTACTTTGCTCATTAGTAATATTCAATAAGTTTCCCATAATTACTAACTCTCGTCACATTAATAATTATAACATAATTAATTTCTGAATTTTTATTAAATAACTAACTCACATTAAATTTAATAAATCCCCAAATTAATATAGCATAAAAATACGGGGTATTACATACTTCCCCCCTAATAACGGAATTTCGTCCCGAAATTTGGAAAATAAGGCATACCTGGTAAAAACAACTCTGGATATTTCTCGCGCATATCTGCCTCGCGCTCCCAAGTGGATTCCTCCACATTATGATGCTCCCACTGGACCCACAGAAGTGGAACCATCTTCGACCTCAATCTCCTCTCACTATAGTCTAGGATAGCCACTGATCTCTCCTCGTAAGATCTATTAGGATGTAAATCGATCTCATCTATCACAATGTGAGTATGGTCCATATCATCCCAAAGATATCGTCTCAACGACGAGATGTGAAATACATCGTGGATGCGATGTAAATGTTCTGGCAATCCCAACATGTATGCAACCGGCCCAATTCTTTCTATGATGGGAAATGGTCCCACGTACCTCGGAGCCAACTTCCCCTTCTTCCCAAACCTCATCACTCCCTTCATAGGAGATACACGTAATAACACTTGATCTCCCACATTAAACTCCCGGAAGAATCATTTCGCATCGGCGTAGCTCTTCTGCCTGTCCTGGGCTACCCGAATACGACTCCTGATTATCTCAATCCTTGCGGAGGTCTCCTGAATCACTTCTGGCCCTAGAAACTTGTTATCCCCCACCTCGAGCCAACAAGTTGGAGAACGACAAGGCCTTCCATACAAAGCCTCAAATGGTGCCATGCCAATCGTGAACTGATAGGAGTTATTATAAGCAAACTCTACCAGTGGAAGATGTGGCTCCCAACCTCCTCCAAAATTGAGAACAAACATGCATAGCATATCTTCTAACATCTGATTAGTACGCTCTGTCTGTCCGTCTGTTTGTGGGTGGTAAGCCAAACTCAACCTCAACTCAGTACCCATAGCCTCCTGAAAGCTTTCCCAGAAGCGTGACACAAAAATCTTGTCCCTATCTGACACAATATTCAGGGGCACCCCATGTAATATGACAATCTCAGCGATGAACAACTGAGCATACTGACCCGTAGTATAATCTTTCCGCACTGGCAGAAAATGAGCCACCTTGGTCAAACGGTCTACAATCACCCAGATAGAATCGTGGCCCCGCTGTGATGTAGGTAACCCTGTAATAAAATCCATGGAAATACTCTCCCACTGCCACGCGGGTACTTCCAATGGCTGAAGCAATCCTGACGGTTTTTGGTGGTCCACCTTTACCAGTTGGCAGGTAGAACACTTGGACACAAACTCAGCAATGTCCTTCTTCATCCCGCTCTACTAGTATTGTCGCCTCATGTCCTGGTACATCTTATCGCCTCCCAGATGTACTGCAAATCAGGACCCATGAGAATGAGTCATCACTTCATGACGTAACTCTGCTCCTTCTGGAGCCACCAATCTCCCATTAAACCGCAAACCTCCATCAGAACTAACAGAATAGGACTCAGCACCCTCGGCTAGAAGTCGCACAATTAGCTCCTGGCAAAATGGGTCTGTGGTCTGTGCCTGTATCACCCTCGTAACAATCTCGGGTGTGACTGACATAACGGATATGAAAGAATAGGCTACTGCGTCCTGGTGACCCAACTCCTTCCACTTTGCTTTCCAAATGTCCGCTACATCGTCTACCGGTCTACGGCTCAACACATCAGCAACTACGTTTGCCTTCCCCGGATGATACTGTATTTCGAACTGATAGTCTTTCACAAACTCTAACCACCTGCACTGACGCATATTCATCTCTCGTTGAGTGAACAGGTACTGTAGTGACTTGTGGTCTGTGAACAAACGGAATTTCTCACCCAATAAGTAGTGCCTCCAAATCCTCAATGCAAAGACGACCGCTGCTAACTCCAGGTCGTGGGTGGGGTAATTCTTCTCATGCGGCTTAAGCTTGCGGGAAGCAAAAGCTATAGCCTTCTCCTCCTGCTGGAGTACTCCTCCAAGTCCCCGTAAAGACGCATCGATGTAAACCAGGTACTCCACACCCGATTTTGGTAAAGCAAGGACTGGCACTGAAGTAAGCTTGTCTTTCAACTCGTCGAAAGACAACTGACAAGCATCATCCCAAACGTATGGTACCCCCTTGCGAGTCAGATTCTTCAATGGACCCGCTATTTTGGAGAATCCCCGAATAAATCTCTTGTAGTATCCGGCTAATCCCAAGAAACTACGCACTTCCGTCGGTGTCGTGGGCTGTCCCCACTCCCTCACCGCTAACACTTTGCTTGGGTCAACTGCAATCCCCTGCTCAGAAACAACATGGCCCAAGAACTGTACTTATCGCCACCAGAATCCACACTTCTCGTACTTAGCATACAACTGATGCTCTCGTAGAGTCTGAAGAACTTGCCTCAAATGCTCGGCATGTTCCTCCTCGGAGTGTGAATATATCAAGATGTCATCTATGAAGACGATGACAAACTGATCCAAGAACTCTCTGAATACTCGGTTCATCAAGTCCATGAAAATGGCTGGGGCATTTGTGAGTCCAAACGGCATCACCCTGAACTCATAGGACCCATATCTCGACAAGAAGGCAGTCTTTGAAACATCCTGCTCTCCAATACATAACTGATGGTACCCCGACCTCAGATCTATCTTCGAAAAGAAAGTTTCTCCCCTAAACTGGTCGAACAGATCATCAATACGAGGCAACGAGGCAACGGATACTTATTCCGTATCGTGACCTTATTCAGTTCCCGGTAGTCCACACACAATCTCAGTAAACCATCTCTCTTCTTCACAAACAAGACTGGAGCGCCCCAAGGTGAGGTACTCCTACGAATGAAGCCCTGACCTAATAACTGCTCTATCTGATCTCGTAGCTCTCGCATCTCTGTCGGAGCCATATGGAACGGTGCACGTGCTATAGGTCTCGTATCTGCAATAAATCTATGACAAAGTCTATCTCACGACTAGGCGGTAGGCCTGGTATCTCCTGAAACACATCGGAATACTCCCTGACCATAGGGATCGAATCTAAGGGAATCACAACCTCCTTAGAAGTATCCTCCTCTATGTAATACAAATGAGCGGTCGAACCTCCCTCTGGGCGAGTCATCGCCACTACAAACATCTCTTGCCCCGGAATGGCAAAAACAATGCTCCCACCGAAGCAATCAATCATGGCTCTATAAGCTGCGAGCCAATCCATACCAATAATCACATCATGCTCGTGCATGTCTAAGACTAACATGTCTGCAGGTAATACCAAGCTACCAATCTCTACCCCCACTCCCCGGCATATAAAGAAAATAAGTGACCCACTCCCCAGTGGTGAGTCAACACACGTCACGGTGCTCTCTGCTGTGTCTAGCAACCCTAAGGACTTTGCAAAATGTGTAGCTATAAAATAATGCGTTGCCCTCGTATCAAACAAAACTCGACCCATAGTACCATGGATAGGAAACATACCCTCAATCGCGGGTGGTGCCTGTGGAGCTGCGGCCTGGTGGACGTTGTAGACACGTCCATACTATAATTTCCCCTGCTGTGCTGGAGCCGTTGGAATGGCTGGTAGGGTTGGCACCTGGGCTGGAGCTGGGAGGGCAGGTGCAAAAAGTGGTCTCTGCGGCTCATTTCGGGCTCCCTACTGCTGTGGGGCCCTATCGCCCTCTGGTCAACCCTGGCGCCTATGGCCATGTTTACCGCACCCAAAGCATCGGCCTTTGAAGTTACCGCCCCTCTGACCCTCCTGTCCATGGCCCTGCTGGCCGTTACCTCCACGCCACTGGCCCTATTGGCCCTGATGTGCACGTTGTTGGCCTTGCTGGCCCTGCTACTGTCCCTGTGGTCGGTGTTGGCCCTGCTGGCCCTGATGATTAGGCTGGCCCTGCTGGCCCTGCTGATTAGGCTGGCCCTGATGGCCCTGCCTGAAACCCCCGAATCCCTGCCTAGAATCACCTGAACGAAATCGCTTAGCAGGGTCCCCCTGATGGGAACTCTGCTCGTGCTGACGAGTCTGTCCATGAGTTGGTGCCCCACTGGCACTATTACCCCCGGTCCTGCCCTGCTGGTTGGACTCTCCTGCTCTCTTGCTTTCCTGCAGATGGAAGCGGTGATCCTGGAAATGTAGCAATGCGGCATTGAGTACATCAGTGAAAGTACTCAGGGATAGATTTCCAATAAGGTGCTGACGGATCCTCCAAGCTAATCCGTCGACAAACAGCATAATCTTCTTGCTCTCAGTGGGTGCCCCATCCGGCACAATAGTGAGAAGTCTCGTGAACTCCTCCTCATACTCAGCTACAGTAAGGTTCTCCTGCTTCAGATTTAGTAATTTCCACCTCATCTCAGTCTGCACTGCGGGTGGAAAATACTTGCGGTCAAATCGCTCCCAGAATAACTGAATAGGGATCGTGTCCCTCTCCTCCAAAGTAGTAGTGGACTCCCACCACTGTAATGCGGCTCCCACCAGCTTAAAGGAAGCCAATGACTGCTTTTACACGTCAGTGCACTCATACATACGGAGGTGCCGCTGGATGTCTTTCTTCCATTGGCTAAATGTAACAATATCGGAGCTACCAGAAAACTCAGGGGGATGCGCTTTCTGAAAAGCATCCCGAACCCTCTCCCATGCGGATGGAAGCTGTGCTGGTACTGGAGCCACTGCCTGAACCTGGGGTGGAGCCTGCTGAATCACCGCTATCGCGGCATTTACCGCCTGAGCAACAATGGCGGCTACTTCGTTTGCATTCATTGTGCCTGGTGCCGGAGCTGCTGGCTGCTCGGCTTGGGCACGCCTATCTTTCGGAGCACGTCTCGGAGGCATCTGAAACGTGAACAAGTTTATTAGTCTACAGTTATCATCAAATCTCAAATAGCTGAGGACTTTAACGTAAAAGCAGGAATACAACAATCCTAAAAATAGGGCTCTATAGAAATAACGTTAAGATGAAAACGAAATAAGCCGTACAGATCCTATGGACACTAGAACCTGATGCTCTGATACCACCTGTGACACCCCGCCTAATTAAATACCGGGTGATCACTCCTTTATTAAATTAAATCAAGGTAAACAGTTGGTTCATTCTCAGCATCACTGTCGATAAAAATAATTTTTTCCAATTTAACACCCTAAATAATTAAGCTAGGTGTATAAACATTTCATACATAACTTTCCAAATTTTATTTAAAGAAAAAGATTTATTTATTTTATTAACAACATACCAACAATTGATAATCACATCACAATAACTTGTAACACAAAATTCAATGAATATAATACATTCGTCAATCGAATGTCCACATACGAAAACTAAAGTCACGAATCCAAACTGAATAAAACCCATAGTAACAATACTGGAATTAACTGAAATACAAATATCCCAACAATAATGAAATAATGGAAAGGGCGACACATGCCCAATAAATGAAAATGCTAGAAATGGAGTCAATAAAGGAAGTCGTCTACGCAAGTGACCTGCAACTCCCATCTAAGCTGCAGCACGTTCCTCTCAAGGGATCCTAAGCAAGACGCCCCTGTGGCCGGGCACCTGAAATATATACATATATATACAAGAGAGAGAGAAAAAGAAACGGGTCAGAGCCCGAAAGTGTGTTTGATTTAAAATACGTTTAGCAAGTATTTAAATTGATACAGGCCAATGAAACAACATATTAGTGCGTCACTCTCTTGAGAAATACTCACCTCTCTTCTAATGTGCACACCTATCGCACTAACCTTCCTAATGGTTTATCTTATCATATACTGCACTAGTCTTCCCAAATGATTTAACTTATCTTAGATTACTCGTAAGATTTTCAATTCAATGATTCCATTTTAAAAAGGATGTTCCAATTTGAAACCAAAGTCCTCTATTTTAAACTTTATAAAAATCAATAAAGTTTTACAGTGACATATTATACTTTCTCAAAACAAGTATTTATAATTTGAGTCAACAACTATGCCCTACTTATCAAATCCCAGTAGGCAGTTTCAAATTTCATAATCTCATATATATATTAACTACTCGTATAATATATATAAAATAACAGCACCCCTCATAAAACTATGGTGCGTGCATACTCTACTATCCAGAACCCCATATCACTCATATTAAGGGGAATACAATCGGAATCACTCTCGAATTGTATTAACATAAATACACAAACAATATTGAGGCAAAGCATAGATTCCAAGTCTCTAAGAGGATGGCACATACCTGCGTCTCTTAGGACTGTCTGAACTATCACATTGATAGCCTGTACCAAGGATATCTATCTTCTAGGGTACAAGTCAATATCCCCCATAAAGGTCCCATCGAGATAAGACTTGTCCCAGCGCGGTAACCTCAGGGATAGCAAGTAGCGTGGGCATGATTTTCACAAGTATATAATATATGTACACACAATCATATAAATATACCACTTTATCATATTAATATAGGTTCCTCTCGTCACCCATAATTATACCATTTATCATTAAATTCACATTTATAGAATTACGTATAAAGTTTCATTCCTAACCTTAACTCGAAGGGTTTTCTAACTCATTACCTGACACTCGTGGACTATATCCTCACAAATATGAAATTTAGTAAGTGTCTTTATAAGATTCGAACATAACTCTCTTACGCACCTCACCCTTTAGATTTATAAATTCACCAACCCTAAAGTAAATGTCCCATAAATACCATTCTCGTTGAAGATTAAAGGTCCCAACATTTATTCATATGCCCTACTGGTCCTCAATGTCTCCCAAATCATTTTATCAAGAATGCCCAAGAATTATATCACGACAATTTAAATTTAACTCATTTAAAGAGGGAATTAGGAGTCTGCCAGGAGGGGTCGATCGATCAAAGCTTGGGGCTCGATCGATCGAACCTTCAATCGATCGAAGCTCTAGGCTCGATCGATCAATCAAGTAGGTCTGCGAAAAATTCTGCAGAATGCAGTTACGGGTTTCATCACCAAAATTACACCAAATTCATATTTTCAAGTTCCAATCGTCCCAGAATTCTACTACTAACATTATAACAATATACCAGATGATTCTAACGTAAGGCATGTACATATTCATCATTTAAACACGGATTTTCAACCTAAAATTATATCCAATTATCAAGAACCCTAGAATTTTCTTAAACAGTTTTCTAACAAATCTTTCTCCAGAATTTCTTTCTTAAGATCATCAAAATTTTGTGGTTTATTTCCTCTACATGGCAAGGGTTTCCAGAATCAACATATAAATCAATACTACATGGATTCTCCTATCATAAATTAGGTTTTCTTCCATAGTTTTCATCACAAATAAATCATAAACTAATATGAAGATTGCACCAACGAAAATAGCAAGTTAAACACTTGCCTGGGATCTTTGGTATTCTGATTCACGGCTGATTTTGGTATGGCTGCGTTCCTTGTCTCGCGATCTACACGGTGGTGGTGGCGGCGGTGCAAACCGGTGACTTTTTAGCCTTGAATTGCCTTGGAGCTCTCTCCTCTCTTCTCCAATGGCCGTCAATTGATTTCTGGATATTCTAACCCTAAAAGACTAACATAGTTGGCTGATATAGGTTGCTGAAATTCGTGGGTTTAATTACCCAATTATGTAAAATGACTAAAATGCCCTCCCGGGGTACTAATTAGGCCTAAAAACGCCCCGAGACCCAAACTAAACCCCCGGGTACACTTTTCTGACTATCTCGACCCTACTGGACGCGTTGGTGCACTCAAAATGACCATACGGACAACTTATAAAATATTCACTTTTTATTTAACAAAATTAGTCCCGACGTGACACGAGCACGTTCCGACTTAAATTTCCGAAATCGTCATTTAATTAACTCATGACATTAAATATAACCAATATAATATATTACTTTTCTCATTAGTAATATTCAACAAGTTTCCCATAATTACTAACTCTCGTGACGTTAATAATTATAACATAATTAATTTCCGAATTTTCATTAAATAACTAACTCACATTAAATTTAATAAATCCCCAAATTAATATAGCATAAAAGTAAGGGGTTTTACAGGTAGTAGAGAAAATAATGGCGAAAGAGACTGGTCAAAGCTGGTTCGTTGCGTTCAACACCATCGATCACGGTGTTGTGGTATTGTCTAGGCATGTTAGGGCATATTATTCCATGGAGTTCATAAGGAGTGTTAACCAAGAGTGGGAGACTTAGGGACCTCCGGGGGTTGGAAATAATGATAAAGCGGGCAGTTGAAGGTAATGTTTGTAAAGCTTGGGTAATTTTTTGTGAAGCTATGGTAATTATGGGTGATTTATATTTTTGAGGTTTGGAATAATTTTTGTGTAGCTTGGTAAGGTTAGGTTTGTTTAAGAATGGTTTGGTCAGTGGAAGGGGGTGGTTTTTTAACTCCCTTCGCTGATACTTTATGTAGCAACGTTGTATTACTTATTCAGAAATAAAAATTAATTTTGATCATATTTTGTTGTGCCTATTGATGAGTTTTGCATTTGAATTATCTATACCAATCTCTAAGACATATATAACCCTTTTGTTAATGTAAATGAAAAAATGAACCGCCATTCTCGGAGGTGGAAAAAGAAAATTATTTTGAGAAAAAGAAAGGGACCTGGACTATGTATGGCATATGGGCTGCCTACATACCTCTGGGGTTTTAAAACTTTTCATAAGTTTTATTTTGAAAAGTGAAGCTTTTTGAAAGGATCGGGTCCCAAGTAGTTCTGGGTAGGGGAAATGATTTTTTTTCAGAATAAAAGGGGTATGAGAAGAGTCATAGCGTGCCGAGATTAATAACCAAGGGTAAAATTTCTTGAGATGATCTAGGTTGACTGGACCTGCCATCTCTTCTCCATCGAGGTCTATGAGCATAGCGACGCCTCCTGAGATAATTTTCTTCACAATATAGAGACATTCTAGTTCAGTTTGAATTTTCCTCTGGGGTCCCAGACGGGTTCTATGATCACTTTGAGGGCAAGTTCCCGTTCTTGAATACCACAACCCTTGACTTTTTGGGTGAATGATCATGTTGTCCGGAGATGGTACCCTTGTATATGATATATAGCCTTAAACCTCTTTTAATCCAAGAGTGATAATTCTTCCAAGCGACTCTGATGGCATTCTTCTTCACTAACTTTGCTCTCGAGCATGACGTATAGGGAAGCAATTTCTAGCTCAACGGGTAAGACTACTTCCATGCCATACATTAGAGAATAAGGGGTATCCCCAGTAGATGTTTTGATTGAAGTACGGTATCTTTAGAGAGCGTAAGGGATTCAGTTGGTTCGATCTTTATAACTCTTAATGATCTTACTGATTATGGTTTTGAGGCTTTTATTGGCGGCTTTAACAACACCAATTATTTGGGGTCAATAGGGAAAACATTTATGTTTCTATATCCCACACTCGTTGACTAATTCTATGACCTCAGCTTTGATATAAATCCCATTATCTAATACCAACTCAAGAGGAACTCCGTATCGACAGATGATATTCTTTATGACAAACTTGACCACACTAGGATAAACTCGTGATCATTTGAAGCTTTGAGAGTAACCTTCCCCATGATGTCAATGCCTAGGTGGAGGTAGTTCTTGAGGATGTAAGTGTTATATAATGGCAAACTGTTGGCATTTGAGACATCATTTAACATAGGCATTTCAATCTTGAACTATGGTGGTCCAATAATACCCTTGATGGATGATCTTTTTGGAAATCATATGACCATTCATATGAGGCCTATAATTCCCAATATGGATCTTCTACATCATTTCTTCAACATTAGTCCCTGCTATGCAGTGCAAATGGGTTATATCAAAGTTTCTCTTGAATAATGATTTATTACAGATGATGTACTGGGCAACCAGTTTACGGTGGGTCACACGATCTTTCTTATATGCATCTTAGGAATATCATCCATGTTTGAGGAGGCAAAAAATGTCATAGTACCATAGCCCGACCATATCAAAATCTTCCTCAGTAGCGAGTTCGTTATGGTAGCAATCGGTGGGATTAACATGTTTTTGCACCAGGAAAGGGTCCATTATTATTACCTCAAGCATGTAGACCATGGAGGCCAGGGTAGGAAGGGTGCTAGTTAGGCTTTTCTTTGCACGAGGTACGTAGTGGAAAATTACATCTTTATTTGGATGCCAACTCTTCTAGGTGGGTGTGAAATGGTAGGAGCTTCTCATCTTTGACTTTTAATTTTATGAGGATTTGGCCGATGATGAGGGCAGAGTATCTTTAGACATCTAGGTGTTAAATTACTTTCTTGTGGGAAGCATTGAGGCCTAGAGTGCATGCCTCATACCCGGTCATGTTGTTGGTGCATGGAAAGTCTAATTTAATGGCAGTGGGGGTGTGAGAGTCCTCAGGGGCGATCGGGAGTATCCCAATGCCATATCCTTTCTTATTGGAAGCTCCATTAAAGAATATTTTCCATCTATGGTCCTATTGAGAGGTGCATAAAATATCTTCATCCAAGAATTTAGATACCCAAACATCGATTCCTTCCATGGGGTAATCAGTAAGGTAGTGGGGGATGGCTCTCCCTTTCATATCTTTCTACGTGACGTACACAATATCGAATTTGGCTAACATCATTAACCAACTATCCATTCAGGTGGACATAGTGGGATTTTCTAGAAGATATTTGATGGGATCCATACGGGATACTAGTCTGATGGGGAAGACAAGCACGCAGTGCAATAAATTCTACGTGACCCAGACCAGGGCGATACACACTTTCTCTAAAGTAGTGTAGTTGACTTAGTACCCTACCAGTTTTTTACTGGCATAATAAATGGCTATTTCCTTACAGGATTTTTAATGTATTGGGCTAGTAAAGCCCTTACTGCAATATCGATGTCCATAGTGGTGGCATATCAAGTATGGCTTTTAGCTTGACAGGGTCTGCTTCGATACCCTTATCACTGACCATGAATCCTAAGAGTTTTCCTTTTGTGATGCCGAAAACACATTTATGTGGATTTAGTCGCATCTTGTATTGTCGCAGTCGTTCGAAGAACTTTTGGAGGATAAGAATGTGACCATCCCAAGTTTTATACTTAATGATCATATCATCTATGTAGGCTTTTACCTCCTTGTGAATAAGGTCTTACCGGATGGTTGTGGTAACCCTTTGGTAGGTAGACCCGACATTCTTGAGATTTAATGGCATAACGGTGTTGAAGAAAGTTCCTTATGGGGTGATGAAGGCAATTTTTTCCTAATGGTCAGGGTGCAACTTGACTTAGTTATATCCGGTGAATCCATCGACAAATGACTTGAGGGAATGGATATAAGTGTTATCCTTGATCATGTCGATATTGGGGGGTAGGCAATTATCTTTGGGGATACCTTATTCAAATCCTGGTAGTCGATGTACATGCGGACTTTTCCTCCCGGCTTAGTCACAAGGACTATATTAACGAGCTATGTAGGATATTTGAATACGTGAATGAAACCCACGTTTAGCTGTTTGACCACTTACTCTTTGACTTTGAGCGGCCAATCGGTGCAGAGTTTCTTTAACTTTTGTTTGACCGATTTGCATTATGAGAATATCGGGATCTCATGCCGAGCTATTTTTAGGTCAAGTCTGGGAATGTCATTATAGTAGCATGAGAATACGTCCACGAATTCTTTCACTAGTTCTTCGAATTACGCATGCTCATGCTCATCAACGGTGGACCCTATCTTAATCTCTCGCTGATGGATACTAGAACCTAGATTAATAACAATAGTCTCATCATCATTAATTTTAACGCACTTATATTGTTTGTTATTCTTCTTATTAAGATCAGTTAAGAATTGTTCATTTGCAAAATCATTATCATCAAAAGTTTGATGAGAATCAAGACAATTAATGTAAGGCACAACAAAGTACTCAAAATCTTTGTTTATTTTATTTTTGAGAAAAATAACATTGAGAACCTCGTCAAAAGAGGTCTCAATTACATTAATACCCGAAAAAGGAACCACAACCTCACGTAAAAAGACTTGGATAGGGTGAATAATAGGGTCAGATTGAATCTGAGCGGGTTCGACATGCGCGACATTCCAGTTGACACTACAGGAATATTGATTTTTTTCGGCACAAATTAAATGCCGAGAAAAGCACTAAAAATGTCGGTAACACTTTTTGCGACACTTCTGACGGTATTTTCACGAGTGCGATAATAATTAATGCGGTAAAGTAAGAATGGCATTTTTAGAAATGCAGTAAAAAGTTAGCGGCACGTTTAGCAGCATTACTTACATTGCTGCAAAAAAACTCTTGGGGATATTTATATTAATGCTGGTAATAACCTTTTAGTGGCATTTAAAAAATGTTGATAATAACCTTTTGCAACACCTATTAAATGTTCAACATACTTTTGTTAGCACTAAAAAAATATTGGGAATGATAGTAGCGACACTAAACAAAATGTTGATATTATTTTGCAATATTTGACTGGGAACAAGTGTTAAAAAATCATTTATAATAAGTATTGTATTTATGTGCAAATACACTACCATAACATTAAATTAAGAGGGCGGTAATTAAATTAAAACATCATTAGATTAAAACCAATAGCATTTATCGTAAATAAATACAATTGAGCATGGAACAATTATCCATCGACAAAATAAAATGTATTACATGCCCAATAAGAAAACGCGGGGAACATAAAGCGAAACAAAATTTTCTATAATGTACGATCCTTCTCCATCAAATTCAAACATCCTCTTCGGCCTACAAATATAAAAGTCAATCATTAGTCATTGATACTTACAGTACATTAGCAATATGCGACGCTATAGTTGAATGATATGCATCTCTAATTGTGGACTTGTCTCCATAAGGTCTAGGCAATGGTTAATTTATTACAAATATTTTCTCAATATATACTTTCCAAAAGTCTTCACCTTGTGGCGTACCCCATACTTTTGTTGAAGGGTTCTTTCTCTCAATGAATTCACCTGCCACAATCACTTTTGAAAGTCCAGAAGTAATAAGGTCTACAATTTTAGGAAGTGCATTATTTGAGACCCTTTGTCATAGTTGATGGTTATTCTTCTTCTTCTACTTCTTCTTTGATGGTTATTTCTACAAACAAGATGAATATGTCATTAACCATATATTTTTGAAAACAATTGACAGAGTTTTATTTGTTTTTAAGACATCCTAAAAAATTTTAAGACTATATACAACCAAATAGACCAACAACCCAATGTCAAGTATACATAAACTCCCCTAAGGAAGCTCATATATATTGTGCCTTTTAAAATCCTTTAAATGAATAATATACCTAAATTCAAGGAGCATTCATTTGTTCACTCACACGAACAACTGTCCCGGGAGCAGCCAAGTGTTGAGAATTTTCTATCTACAAAAAAATGAATTATTTCAGTCATCAAAACATAAAGTCTTAAATTATGATTTTAAAAGTAATTATCTACCTACCTGTTGAGATGGAGATAAACAATGATTTGATTGTGGTACCACTACATGTTGAAATTGGCTGATTTCTTCTAATTGTTGCCCGAGTTGCAAAATAGACCTATATGTTGGTATGTTTTGCTCGTTGGAGGATGGAACAACCTGTTAATAAAATGATTTAATATTAGAACATACATTTGTGTGTGTGTGTGTGTATATATATATATATATATATATATATAGACACACACACACACACAAACACAAACACAAACACGATAATTAAGCACAAAAGATTAAAGTATGTACTTATTAACCTGTTTGGATACAACGGAAGGGCAAGTCATCATGTATGTGTGTATCAACTCAAGTTGAGCCTCTAAATGATCAAATTTATCCTAAAATTCAAATTGAATCACATATCGTAGTTGCTCATACTCTTTTTCATTAACTTTCAACCGCTTAGTTCCATGCACATCAGTTAGAGATGGTCCTTGCCCATAAGCTTGATAATGACAGTGTTTATCAGGTCCCAAGACTTCATAAAATATCTTGTCTTTACGATTGATGAATTAAATTTGATTTACTTTTTACCTCATTTTTGACTGAAATGAAATGATTCTTATTATATAAAATAAAAATTATAATCACTCATTCACAAAATCAAAACAAAATAAAGATCACAGTATCTCCCCACCACTAATTTTAAATGCTTCACATATTAATTTCATGCATATTTTAAACTTTTATAAACAATAAACTTATTTAATTGTTAATTTAATCCTCATTCGTGTATGACATATATTATGCTTTTAACGATATGACACAATCTCATGCATGTTGCCTTTTATAATGGTTCATAAAGAAAATAAGAATTTTGATTAATAGGTAAAATGACGCCGTTGAGATTTATAAGAAATAAGGGAAGGAACATGGATGATATTTTTGTACCATTTCTTCATCAGATTCCTTATCGATGGCTGAGCCATCGCTCCTCTCGTGTGTTTTGATGTAAATATCAACCAACGAAACCTTTTTCCCTTGATCAACTTCCATCTACATAAACCCAATGATTTGTAAGTTGTTACATAAATAAGTTTGATAACATAAAATAATATTCACAATCAAAATCTTTTATAAAACACCTTATGAGCAACATTCACATGACTCTTTCTTTCGGAAGTATGTGGTGTTCTTTGCTTCTTACGAGTTTGACGATTTCTTCAACTTGTTTATTGGTACAAAAATATATTTAAAATATATGTTTAACTTGAATTTTTAAAACTTTACTGCTAGTAATACATTCATACCCTTACCTCACGAGTTCCCCAATACTTAACAAGTTGCAACAACCGCTGTAGCTTTAATCTACGTGGGCAATATTTCGAACTCTCTTCATTGGTATCAAAGGCACGATAATGTTTTTTCTCCTCTCCATTCCAATTATTCCATATCTTTCCAACCTTCTTCATGCATGTTTTTTTGAAAAATAAGTCATCTACTAAACATATGGTTTTAGTCATCTCCTATATAATTACAATGTATAGAAAAATAAGTCATCTACTAAACATATGGTTTTAGTTTAAGTTTTATCATTTTCAATGCTATAATTTTAATTGTTATTGACTTTGTTATGATTGACAAGACAATCCATACCTAGTGACTTGTACCTAAAGAATTCAAAATTTTCAATTCATTGATCGCAAATTACGGTATCATTTGATTTTACCTTCACCTCTTGCCAAACATGTTCCTTGTATGGTTATAACTTCTTGTGTCACCAATCTTTGAAAGCCTGCGGTAACCTGTTCAACATCGATATAATATTAAATTAATAACCTTTTACATTGATTAAATAATCATCTTTAAATTGTCAAAAGATAACATATAATTTTGCAAAGAGTATTCTAATAAGAGTTGTGTTATATAAAAATTTAAAAAAGAACTTTACATGTTCCCATCATGAACTAAAATGCCTAAATGGATAGATAGTCTATCTATGATATCTCCTACTGGACGATATAAATCGTTGAAGTGAAGCTCTAAGCCTTTTCCTGTACCCTATAATTCACCCAACTTCAATCTAAACAGTTAATTAAGCATATATAAATCAAATAACTTTGAGTACCTTCTTCATGTGAATGGGCGTCTTGGTTATGTAAAGTATCACTCTCTGTAGAGTTACTATCGCTTTCACTGTCACTTGCGTTTAATTGTTCGATCGAGCTAGAATCTGAACGAGAATGAGAACTGGGCTGAGATTGTGGCTAAAATGGTGGTTGGAGATTGGATTATGAGTGTAAGAGAGACAATGAACGAGAATGTGCCTATGAGACAGATTTACTCTACCACTATGATGTCATAGCAACCTCCAATAATAAAAATTCACCACTGAGTTTACAAGATTAATGTTTATCAAAGCCAAGATAATCTAAAATTATGACATACAAAGCCCTTTTCTAATTTCATGGGTAACAATAAAAAATAGGTATATATATGTGTGCGCATGCTTGCAAACATATATATATGAAGGTGTTTGTCAAATGCCTTTACTGTGTGTCGAGGAAAACATGTTGTAATACAAGGTAATGCATGGCCTCTCTTTTTTTTAACAAAAAAAAATAGATTTCATTATTGGAATTGCAATCTGATATCGTACTAGTGATAACAGTGCTATCGCTTAAAAGAAAATAAATAAATATACTATAGTACACCATTTAGTGGATATTGTATATTATTTTGAAACATTACATTGACAAATTCATATGTATTATATGATAACACACAGAGCCAATTCATTTTTGTAATTATCAAACTTCACATGTGACTTGGTTCTTACGAGATTGTAATATCATTATTAAAACAGAATTTGGTAAAAAATATCTGGAAAGAAAGCTGCACGGTTAAAAAATGAAGGCTACACTGTATATAAATGAGCATAATTGTAGAACGAATAATTACCTTTAGAAGAGTACCAAATGAACATTTGCACTTTTAGAGTTGTATGACAGACTTTGTCATCACTTTTGAGCATTTGTACAGAGTTTGTGGCATTGCATTTGGGTATGCAGGTACACTAGCACGTCCCTAAGAGTGTCACTCGTGATGTACCATTAAATAACTCACTAATTGTTATATACGCTAGATGCGGAGCAATAATCAAAGCAAGGACCATTTTTAATGAGGCTTGAACAAGAAAGATCTGCCCCATATGCTCACCTATACAAAATGTATGTGGATGTTAAGGGATGGGATAATGTTATAATGAATGTAGTTAAGGATGGGGCATTCTAGGCATCTTCAGAATGAATGTAGATAAAGCTTTTACTTATCTACCAAGTTGATCCACATCCTTTGGATACTCACTCAATTTTTCTTCATAATTAATAGCATTAAAAATAATTCTAACAGGTTAATGTCTCCCATGTAATATTTTCATAATGAGTTAGGGAATTTATACAACTTGGTGTGAATGATCGATGATAAACAAAACACAAAAAATATCTATAATTGCAATGATACAAATAATCACTGAATTTATTCGAGTAGTGTTCGCAACCTCTAAACCACAATCAACATGCAAATAACTCAGCTGAACTCCGAAATTACATTCAAAAATATATAGATGAATCACCACACTTGATGTGAACTTCAACAATGACTATTGAACTGAATCATACAAGTAGGAAGATTTGAGTTAGAAAACAAAAATCAATTCAAAGCCTTAAAGAAATTAAGATTACAAGCACTGAAATGGTAGTCATCATTTTTCAACTTCAGGCGTGACTGGAAATATATTCTAAGAATATAGTAATGGTGTGCCCTAGGTGGAATCTAACTGGAAATGGAAATTCTCTGAATTCCTCACACTAAATGACATAAAGGAAATAGAGAAATTATCTCTTTATTTCTTAGAAGCTATTATCATTTATCAAATTGTACTTTCAAATGAGGAGATAATGTTACTTATAACACGTATTATAACTAAGTAACTTAGTACCAACAAGAGACGATAATATTCTAGTACATCAATAACCTAACATTTACCACTTTTAGAGGTGCTAAGGTACCCTAGCCTAGGAGATCTATTTCACTGATCATGCACTTCTTTATTAGGAGACTGCCCCTATTTTTCTAGACTTTTTATATATTCTTCAAATCCTTTTTTCAGTAATTTGCACTCAGACACTGTTCCTTCCATTCTTATTTTTAATATGCTAGATTCCATAATCATTTTTTATCAGTATCAAATAGTATATTCCACTCTATATCGATCAATATTTTACAAATGTAAAAAATTAACTTTACAATGTTCTCTGCTTATTACGAGTCTAAGTTGTACCGATAAATGTGTTTTAAATGTTTGATTCAAAATTAATATTTGATGTTTGATTGTCCTTGTTTGTAATTTCTTAAGAGTAATTCTATAAACATAGTGAACATTTGTACATATAAACCTTCTTCTTCAATACCGAAAACAAATGGTTATTAACAGGATATCAAATTTCCCTATGACTTGAAATTATCCTATTATATTGCCCATATTACTTTTTTCTCTTGAAATTCAACCTCGTTCACAATGTCTGCTACTATTAATACATCCTCAACTCTTAAGCGGGACTAATGACTCTAGTTGTCAAGGTTTTCAACCCAGTCTTCATCTGTTAATTCAAGTCCCTATTTATAATTTCTTAGTAGTAATGCTACACACATAGTGACCATTTGGGAATTTTTGTAATTAAAAGCTGTTATTTAAAAGAGAAAATACATTTTAGATATAATTGGTCATACCATATGAGTATTACAATCAATCTCTTACTTATCGTTTCGTTCGAGCATTTTTTTCTTTCCTGACATTTAAATTGGTAAATATATATATAAAGTTTGTGTTTTAGAAAATCAATCTTGTTTTTTAAATCTTTAGATGGTTACGACACTAGATTCATGGAAATTACAAAAACTGAAACAAATGAGGACTCGTTGTATAGATAGTATTTATCTTGAAAAGTTTCCTATGATCATCAAAACTCATATATTTTACTCTTCCCCCCTCCCTCTCTCTCTCAAAAGAGAGAGAGAAAATAAACGATAATTAATGCGATGTAAAAGTTCCCTATGACTTGAAATTCTCCTGTTATAGTGCCCATATTCCTTTTTTCTCCTGAAATTCTACCCCATTCACAATGTCTGCTACTACTAATACATCCTCGACTCCTATGGGAAATAATGACTCTGTCTGTCAAGGTTTTCAACCTCGTATTAATCCATTAATTCAACTCCTTGTTTGTAATTTCTAAAATGTAATGTTATACACAAAGTGAATATTTTGTACATTTTTGGAATGAAAAGTTATTATTTCGAAGGGAAATAATGACATACACACTGCTCAATTCCAAGAACCCTTAAAATTGTAATCATGCCAAAATAGAGTTATGGAACTCCTCTTATAGCTATTTTCATGTTTATTAATAAACAAACTCCAATTCAATGGTTGCAATTCAATAACTATTGGAATATGTTTGTTAATCTCACAATCAAGATATGTCATCCTACTTTATCAGTCGTTATGAATTGATCCATCACATTTGATCGTAGCCATCAACACAATCCAATCTGTTGACTTTGGCAATCAAAAGTTCCTTATGCTCCTTATAACGAAGCGTATATGAACTGCCTAATCGTTCTCCGTGTGTAGGTGTTATTCTCACCACCTTGAAGCACCATATAATAGTCCATTTTGTAGAAATGGTAAGATTATATTTCGTCATGTAGTTATATATTCAACGATGGATCTGTAAAGTCTCTTTGTGGGACAAATAAAACTATATGATCCCACTTGTTCATGATCCAACACAATTATTTCTAAGTGGTTGATTATGGGTTGTGTACATATATTTATATCAAAATTGGACAATAATTGTATGAATGAGTTGAAATCCGAGCATTAAAGCTTTGTTAACCAAATCAAATACTCTGTAAACTCTTTCTTTTAAAACCCTCAGATTTCCATGTTCCAACGCCCTTAGCGTATAAGAGGGGGGGGGGGGGGGGGTGATTAAACTTTCATATGTCAGTTTTTGATTTGAACACGCCTTGATTTCTCTTCAGTAAAGGCAAAGGATATTTGAATATGCATCAATTGTTATTCACTTATGGAGAATGAAGTTAATTAGGGATCAAAACTTGTATAAATTTGAAATTGATTGTAACTTTAACTTTTCCCGATTCATCTTTTATGAGTTTTTCCCATGTACAGGTGTATTTATGTATATATGTATATGTGTGTGTTCGCCATTTTCTTTTTCTTAATATATTTTGTGGCCGTTTGTTTATGTGTATGCTTTGAAGTTCTGGGATGAAAAGTGGATACTTTTTTCTGTTCTATTAGAAACTCATTTGGTTTCTGGATGTGGATAAGATTTTGATCCCTCTTAACGGTTCTCTCTTTTTTCACTCATGCTAATGGCTAACTGGTTCAATCCTTAAATTTAATTATAATTATACGAAAGATGTATCAAACATGAGTTATTCATATAACAAAATTAACATAATATGAAACGAACTATGCACACCACTAGAAACTGATTGTATAGGGGTTAAGTAAATTTTGACAGTTTAAATGCAAGTGAAAAGTATTCCCAGATATATTATTGCATTGTCCAAACCTGAGGAATGTTTCAACTTTCATTGTATGAAACATTGGATAAACTTGATAGTAGTTTAAGAATATTTCAGAGGTAAACTTTTATACATGGATTTATTTGTAACAGAAGTAGGACTCAAGAGAATTGGATGGAATTCAATTGTGTTGCATCACATGTATTAAGTCAACCACATGGAAACATAACAAATTATGAATGACATCTAACAAGTATAATGACATTATCCAGCCAAGATAAATATACATAAATATTAGCTGGACGCGGTAGTGATGCAGTCAACCAAAATCTTAAGAAAAATCAAGCTTAAAGAAGAATCAAAATTTTGCAAATTAATTTCCCCTCAAGATGAATTACACTTAAGGGGTTTCATAATCAAGTTCTTGCCTTAGTAAATGAAGTTTTTCTTGTTTGAGTTTTAATATAATGTTACTTGGACAGTTTTATGACATCAAATGTCATCCCAAATCTTGTAAAGTTTTCCACACATTTGTCCAACATTATAAAAATTCTCTATAGACCTAATCGTGGACATGAAATTTTACTACATGAGTATGTCCTACACACCACAAAGACAGAAGTGTCTCGTAGGGTGTTAGTTCTACTCGGACACTAATGTTGTGTAGTTCATATATGAATTAAACCCTTGAGTCTTCACTACATTCTCATTTATTTACCCTTTTAATTTAGTTTTCCATAAATGTTATTTTTTTTCTCTTTACATGTTATTTTTTCTCAATATTTGCATATAAATAAGTAAAATGTTCTTTTCTTTTTGAGAAGGGGTTTCCTGTTCTTCTACAATGAATTAAAATTTTAACAAGGTTTGTCGATCTATTTCCTCATCCTTTAATGATATGATTCGTCTATATATTTATTCACGAGAGTTTGACAGGTTTCACAATATGCTTTTTATTATTTGGGTATAATACTTTATATATAAATACAAGAGTATTTGTTTATATTTCTTATAGCCTTCTAAGTTTCATTTACGAGGATCTCATTTAATTCATTAATTTGGGAGTAACGTTACTTTTATACACATAATACATAACATTCCTTTAGATTTCATAAATTATCACTAGAAACATACTATATTATTGTAGTTTCTCATAATTTTTATTAAGTCTAAACTATCTTAATACTTTAGTATAATGTTTAAGAAAATTTCTACTGCCTTTTGCTTTATGGTGATTAGATCAATAGGTTCTCTTGCTATTTTTTTACTCATTACATGTTTGTTTTTGAATTGTAATTGCCTCCTTCCACCACTCTCGTCCTATTCTCTATAAACTTTTAGGTGAAATTTCTTGTTGTCTTCACATATAAAAATAATCTCAAAAGGAAAACCCCCTCATTCAAAACCACAAATTTCCCCCCACCACAACATTTATACATGGGTTTATTTATCTCATTTTTATTTTATTTTATTTACCCCTAATTCAATGATCTAATTAGTTGGACAAATCAGGAATATATATATGGAACTGAAATGATCAAGGTATGTGAAATGCATGCAGGAAAAAGATTAATTTTTGGTTGATTGTGAGTTGAATAAGATGATCTTACTTCTAAGTTTTAAATTGACTATCCATATATGATCAAACGTGAAATGCACGTGGGCACACCTAGTAATGTAAAGTTTGCTCGAGATGTAACTGAGGCATTCATGAGGTTCGAACCAAGAAGCTCTACCCCTTATGCTCTTCTAGTCAACATGTACATGTACATTGAGATATGGGATAATGCCAGAGAAATCAAGATGTTAATGGTAAGGAATAATATTAGAAAAAAGGGGTATAGTAGGGTTGACTCGACTTCCTAGTAATGCAAGTGGAACAAAATAATGGAAGAAAAATAAATATAATCTAACCAATGTCTCGGCTTCCAGTTTAAATCATGGCTCACAAGTAACAACAGAGGCAATGAAAATTGCCTTTCACCCCTGGTTTCAACCACTGACTGCACAACGAAGTAAATAACATTTGCGTTTAGCCTTTAGGATACAATGCAATGTGTATCCAACAATATAGATGTCTCTAGCCTATAAATAAGGCTAAAAGTCTCATATGCAACGAATATATTGGTCTTTGAACCAAACGGGGCCTAGAGGTTTATATTGGAAACTAGTAAGTGTTTTTTCCACTACAGGTTGCTGCCAGTGGAACAGGGCCTAAAGGTTTATATTGATCCTGACTACCTCGATCAATTTTAGTAATAGGACTCTGTCTCTAGCCTATTAATAAGGCTACAACTACAAGTCTCATATGCAATGAAGATATTGGTCTTTGAACCAAATAAGGCCTAAATGTTTATATTGGAAACTAATAAGTGTTTCTTCCACTTGAGCATGATAACCACACCATAATAAGCATGGTAAGCGTATAAAATACCAAAAAAATTTGATAAAAAATAACTACTAATTCTTACCATTATGTCACCCCACTACAGAAGTAAATTGTTAATCATGGTTCTATAAATACCGAGTCTTAATGAATTATCTTACCATGGCTGATCATCACAATCGAAGTGCAGTAGGGAAGTACATAACTGCTTGATCCCTTCTAATCACTGCAATATGATATTTTTAGCACATCAAAATGCTCCATATATTTGGACCATTTCCTACTTCTTTGGCACGACTCTAGCTTTTGAAAACCGATCCAAAGGGGAATCAAAACCTAAGGGTGTAATAAAGTTCACGTATAAAACCAAGTACACCAAAACATATATGACCCACCCCAAACTAAACAACAACTTAAACCCACCCAAATATCCACCACTCAACCTCCACGCCATCTCTAACACAACACATTATTTCATACTCTGTGTAGCATATAAGGAACATAACATATATATATGTACATTTTGCCTTAAAAATTAGGATGACTTACTCAAATAATAACATATGAGATAATTTGATAAGAGTTCCCTTGATGATGGTATTCAAAAATACATATCTCAAGTTCATTGAAATATAAACACAAAACATAAATAAAAATGCCATATATATATATATATATATATATATATATTGAAGCAGGTATCAGTCAATTGACAAAAAAAATACCTTGATAAATTGACAACTGTCAATGCCAAAGCTGTTAAATGCCCTATTGAACCAACAAGAGCTAAAATTTTGGGTTTAGAATGAGCTTTCTAACTGCAATTTGAACAACATCCATTGAATATGTGAATGAAAATCTGATTTTATACCATCACATCACACATTAACTAACACATATATCGTAGTAGATGTAATCATCAGTAAAAGGCAAGAAATATAAAATGCAACCATTCTTTAATCATCAATAAATACATAAATAAAACTAAAAACTAAAAGAGATTGACTCTCCATTATTTATCCATTCATACATATGATGTGAAACAAATAAAATGCATTCAGTCATTATTCATTTTTTTAAATATTAAACTAAGAAAAGAATGTCAACTTTCATGAAAAACATAATCGGAAAATTCATGTCAATTGTCATCTTTATCCATGTCAATATCATAATCATCAATGGTCTCCTCATTTTCATCACTTTTGTCTATATCACTCTCATTTGCTTCCTCGTCCGTCTCTGAATCATCTTCATAAGTCTCATAAACATACTCATCAACATCAACATGGATATCATCACATCCATCTATATTAACTATGTTGTCAATAGTCGTTCCCTCGACACCAGCCTTAACCCATGTATATCCCCATCATAGTTGATTAGAGTATCATCCGGTTGTTAAATGTTGTACGGCTCAACTTATGAATCTATTGTGTCATCTCTATAAGTATCTTTACCATGCATGTCATACAAATCTCTCGGTGTCATCTTCATGAAAACATGTCAATCTTCTTCAATAAGGTCTCGCACATATCAAATTCGTTTGGGCTGAGATGCTAATATAAACGGTTCATCTGACAATCGACTATGCTTGTATAGTGAATGTTTGAAGTTCACTAATGTGAACTCAAAATCATCCTTTGTCGTCCCTAAATGGGTATCAACCCAATCACACTTTAATATCACAAACTTAAATTCATATGAATATAGCAATTAAAATATACTCGTTAGTACTCCATAATATGTTACATCCCCCGAAACAAGTTGTTTGTCCTTTGCACTTGTAAAACTTTCGGTGGTGGCATCAAGCATAACTCCACTATTATGAGTATTTAGTTTTCTCTCACGCAACTTTGTGAGAAACCTAAACTCATTTAAAATATATCATATGTATCTCCTAGCCTATTGGGAGGGGCCTGAAGCTAAAATTGCAACTTCCTTTGACACCTCACCCTCATTTAGATTCCGTGCCTAAATTTTTCCATATGATTGAGTAATAAAAATTAGATGTGTAAAAATTAAACATGTTATTAACATATTAAAATGTGGTTACTTATAAATACAAATATGGCTTACATAATCCCCAAACCACTTGTAAAACGTTTCTTTGTGAATGTGGTTAATTTTATAGAGTCCTACATGAGGCCTCTCACATTTTATCATTGTAAGTGTTTTGTAAAACATGTATCTACAAATTGAATAATGTAGAGGGACATTTAATTACATAAAGTTTAAAATTCATTCAAATGTTTTCTTACTCACGAAAAGGCTTCACTACAGTGGAGTCGAATAACACGTACCGATGTGCTTGTGAAAATGAAGTGCCATCAAGCATAATTGCTACTCCTTTACCTAATGTATGACCTATTTAACTTGAGTTGTCATCGGCTTCATCATTTCAAAAAGGCCGATTTAACTTACTCTCAACATCACCCATGTACCTCGCAGAAAATTTTGTGCATTCCTCTTCTAGGTATCCTTCAACAATTAAACCTTTTGGACGACTTCGATTACGTTTTTAGTGTGAATAAAAACCTGTTCGTCATTGTAAAAAAATTAAAGTATCATTCATATGCATTAATTTGGGTGACACAAACATAATGCATAAATGAAATGTACCTCTCGTTGGGATACATCCATCTAAACTGTACTGGTCCAACAATAATTACCTCCTCAACTAAATGGATCATCAAATGCTCCATAACATTGCAAAACGTTAAGGGGAGATTTGCTCAAGATGACAGAGTGTAAGATAAACACAATCTTGCAAATATTCATAGTCTTTGAAGGTCATTGTCTTTGAACAGAGCTTCAAATCGAAATTACATAATTTAATCAAAGACCTTACCACATTCGTAGATAATGATTTTTGTACTATTAGTGAGAGTAGTTATTGCATTATGATACGATTATCATGGATTTTAAGTCAAAAAATATTCTTCTCTTTAATGTTTGCATGTCGTGAAATATTAGATGCATAACCATCCAGGACTTTGATATTCTTGAAAACCTTACGAAATATGTCTTTATCACTTTTACACATTGTAAACCATGCTAGTGGTAAATATACTTTGTTATTTGGCAAGCTTTTAGGGTGTAATGCTTTTCGAATACCCATGTTCTCAAGGTCTCGACGAGCCTTTATATTATCGTTTTATTTTCCATTAATATTTAACAATGTCCAAAGTATGTTATCGCACACATTTTTCTTTACATGCATAACTTCAAGATTATGACGAATTAAGTGATCCTTCCTGTATGGAAGCTGGAAGAATATGGTTTTTTCCTTCCAATTTAGAGAACTACCACCATTACCTTCATCGCAAATACTCGTTTTTCTCTTCTTCATTGCCGATGAGTGATCCTTCTCATTATTGCTTTCCATTGCCTCTAATTTCTCCAAGACATCATCCTCGGATACTTGAGTGGGATTAACTTCTCTTTTAACTTTTCCATCAAAGGCTAGGGTATAATTTCTGAATTTATGGTTGTGATCCAACCACTGACGATGGCTCATATAGAAAAAAATTCCCATTCTTTAACCACTGTGAACGAGTGTTCTTATTGCAACAAGGACAATCCAATCTCCTTTTTGTACTCCAACCTGACAAGTTTACATACGCAGAAAAGTCACTAATTGTCCACATAAATGTTGCACGAATACAAAAGATTTTTTCAGTTGATTCATCGTAAGTAAGTATGCCAACATTCCACAATTCCTTCAACCCGTCGATGAGAGGTTGTAAGTAAACATCAATATTATTTCCTGGGCCGCGTGGATCATCAATCAACGTACATAGTATAAGATAAGGCTGTTTCTTACACATCCACAGAGGCAAGTTATATATCATCAAAACAACAAGCCACTTGCTATGAGAAATGATCATTATTTTAAAAGTATTAAAGCCATCTACAGCTAGTCCGAGCCTAACATTGCGTGAGTCAGTAGAAAATTTTGGTTTTATTGATCGAAGGTTTTCCATGTTTTAGAATTAGTGGGGTGTCTTAATATGCCATCGTCATCACGTTCCTCTGCATGCTATCTCACGAGGGATGATGTTTTTTATAACATAAATAATCTTTGAAGCCTTGGTTTCAGTGAAAATTACCTAACAATCTTTGCGGGATTTTTTTATCCCTAGCTTCTTCATCATCAGACTCACCCAAAAATTGCTTCAATCTTGATGTATGCCATATTATGAAATACTCACGATCTTTGTTCTCTTTCCAATACAACATACAATCATTTGGACAAGCGTGAAGTTTTTGGTAATCAAAACCTAAATCATTAACCATCTTTCTAACTTGAGAGTATGTATCTGGTAGTTTCTCACCCTCAGGAAGTGCCTCTTTTAACAATTGAAGAAATGATGTAAATGACGTGTGGCTCTACTGATAAAGTGTTTTTATATGAAAGATCGGAAAAATAAATGAAAGTGAGGCAAAAAATTTGCAACCAGGGTACAACTCAGGTTCCCCATCTTTTAACAACTTGAAAAATACTGATGCATTTTCATCCAGCCCATCCTCGTCTTTATAGGGGTCATTACATCGCATACCCTCTTCACTTCGATTTAGAGCTCGTAAGTTTTGTAATATCAAACTAAAAGGCTAATGTGATACATATATACCTGCACATGAATACACACATACAAAAACATGAGAAATAATATGTACATATCAAACTAAAAGGGTAACGTGACACATACATACCCGTACATGAATGCACACATATATAAACATGGGAAAAATATCTATATAACCCCCTATTGTAAAAAATCGTATCGATTTACATGGTTAAAATAATACGAATCAATTAAAACAAGGGTATAAGACTTACACAAGGATGATATCATCGGGAGTGTTTTAAATTTACGTTTAGCAACATTGACCTGGACTTTTTTAATTAATTGAAATAAATGAAAGAGTAAAAAACTTTTGGTAGTTACCAAAAATAGATGAGAAAATACAGCTAAATATGCTAGGTTGTGGATAAATCTCATCTTGTCTATACTTCATCTATTTATATCAATAGAAGCAAAAAAATAGCAACGATTAAGAAACAAGACCAATGCAACCAATAATATCAATATAACAATGAATTCAATTTTTCTACAAATTTTGTACTTTGACATTCTCAAGATTCAAAGCAACAATTCTAGATATTTTATAAAAACTACAAAAACTCCATAAAAGTGGTCATTAAAAATGAGTACAAATTTCACTAACTTGAACCAAAACAATAGTGAATTGTTTAATTTTGATTGATAACAAAAAAAGAAAAAAATGCATTGAATGATATTCAAACCATTTACTGAAAAACATACCTAAAATAAGCCACCAAAGTTTCAAATACAAATACACTAAAAGATATCAATAATTTATCAGGAGATTATATCCAAGCATATGAAATATATAGATCGATTTGAAACTACCCAAATACAATTCTTTAAAAACTAAACAAAAAAATTCAGTAGAAAAGTCACAAAAAAAATCTCGCTCACACACATATCAATTAAAGAATGGTGTATACATATACATGTATATATATATATATATATATGTGTGTGTGTGTGTGTGTGTGTGTGTGTGTGTGTGTGAACTGGGGATGACAATCAATTAAAAGAGACGTGTATAATAAAATTCCGAGTGCATATAAATTAAAAATTAGACAAACACATAGTTGAGTATCTGATCTGGCATCAACACAATTGAGTATTCAAATTTCCATGATAAATATATAGGGAGAGTGAGAAGCAGTTTAATTTTTATATCTGACATCAACACATTTTAATTATATCATGTCTTAATTTGTGTTTTTGATATATACACACACACACACACACACACAGACACACACAGACACACAGAGAAAGTCTCCTGTAAGGACTCCTTATGGTGCAGACCCCGGTACATACCATTTTTTTAAAATAGTAAAAAAATGAATTTTTTGATGAAACTTTATGGATATGATCTCCATGGTGAGAAGGTCATCTCCAATTTGTTTCATAAAAAAATTCAATAAAAAAAAGCGTTGAGATGAAGTGATATGTCAAAAATTGGTATAAATATGCATTTTTCACCGTTGAAATTTTGGGTCAGCGCCAGCCACTTGATTGATTTTTTTATGAAGCTTCATGGACATGAGCTTCTCACTATCGAGATCATCTCCATAAAGTTTCATCAAAAAATTCAATAAAAAAGTGGGTGAGATGATCGTTAAAATTTTAACAGTCGAAATGCATATTTATACCATTTTTTTACATATCACCTCATCTCGAAGGGTTTTGTATCGGATTTTTTGATGAAAAAAATTGGAGAATATCTTCTCACCATGGAGATCATATCCATGAAGTTTCATAAAAAAATTCATTTTCTTACTATTTTAAAAAATGGTATGTACCGAGGTCTGCACCATAAGGAATCTTTATAGGAGAGGGCCTCTCTCTAAGAAAATCAAAACCCATCATATGCATCGAAATAAATTGTAAGATGTGCGTGCAGATTTAAGGAGACACCGCATTGAACGTGTTTTAAACTTGAGCAAAGTGGTTGCACCTACGTATCCGTCTTTGCGGAATCAAAGTCTGCATAGTTCGAGGGTCTGTACGATATAATGGGGAGAGCTCAGTTTTTGGTGTGTGGGGGTGCCAAATCTGGCGAGCCTCCTCTCAAAAGCCTAGTTTTGGTAGTTTTGTTGCGTGGGGGTTCCAAATGTGGCTATTCACCTCTCAAACGACCATTTACCGTAATGAAACTATGAACATACGCTCGTCACTTTTGAACCCGTGAAGGAGCTCAAAAGGTGCGTGAGGGAGAAGAGTTCGGTTTGCTCTCCTTACTTTTCCCCCAAGACCATCATCTATCAAATGAGGGGGAGGGGACTCTACTTTTATTGCAAAAGTGCCTGAAGTGGGATTGACACTTGTCATGTAATCTGTGGAACTAAGTGTCCCACTAGTTTTGGTGCCACTTGTCACAATATATGTAGTGTCATATTAAATGAACAAATTAAATTACAACTAGAGTATTGTCTAGTGTAATTTATCAAATGTGGAGTTTACGCAATATATTAAATCGTGCGTAATAGTATCTAGCCCGTGTAGGGTCTGGATTGTAGTAAAACTTGATAAATCAATACCTGATCAATTATGTGGTGTTAATTTATTAAAGTGTTGGTGGTTAATTTATTTAACCCCATTCTACATAAATTAAAAAAAACATTAATGGTCCCAAGAAAGTCACGCGGTGTAAGAAAAATACACCGAAATAAAAAAAATGCAACTTACCTAACATTAACAGGTTCAAGAAAGTCTTTAAAGATCAAAACCCAACAACAATGGTCCCAACCAAGAAAGTGATGCACTTGTAGAGAGGATTGATGATTATTAGGTCAAACTAATTGAGGGGGAGAGAGGTTTCGAAAGGATTAGGATTGAGGAGATTCTTTAGGAGAAGAAAATATGTGATGGGAGAGAGAGATTGAGGTGTTATATTAGAATAAGGAATCGTGGGGGTTTTCTTTTAAGGAAAAACAAACACCCGCCAAAAATTGGTGGAAGATGCGCTTTTTTCCCCTATCTTTAGTGACATTAGTTATGAAATGCCTAAAAAATACCATATTTATTTCAACATTAATTAAAAAATGCTCTATGTATGCGGCACATCAATATAAATTAGGTGAATTTTCAATACTTATAAATAAATGCTGGAAAAAGAAAATTCTAAGCATTTTTAAATAATACCGAGAGAAAAGTGTTCGAAAAAAATTAGTTTTCTTATAGTGTGAGGAGAGGCATGTAAGTAGCTTTGATTTGAGCAGACGGGTGTGACGATGCGACATCTGAGCGAATCATGCAGAGAATCATCCCCAGTGTCTACATGTCGAATGATTATTTGAAATAACTTTCCTTAGAATATTCGGCAATTATCACGCCTTTCTCGTTGAGAGGTTGCACTTCATATTTGTAGTCTTCGGCCTAAGAGTTAATGTCTTGAAAGAAGATTTCCAGCCGGAGTTTTATCTTCTAGTTGACATGATCATACCATGGTTCAGGAATGCCACAGAAAGGGAAGTCTTCACCCTTCTTAATAAATCTTCCATTCGAAGAGTCTCTCGAAACAGTCTTTTCATCTTCTAAGCCTCTTTCTGGTCTTGGTCACCAAAGTGTTTTGAGTTCTTAAGATAAAGGTTATTAACCCAGGGCACGGGGGGGAAAGGACTCCTTCCAAATTATGGGCTCAAGGATCCCTTGCTGGCATCCCCCTAGCCTCATTCCAGGAATGAAATGCATGTTCTTTAATATCTGAATCACATTGATATTTCCATGAGGGTCGTGTTCCGGGTAGACTAGTTAAAATTATCTCCTACTGGAAGGGAAAGTGAATCAACTCTGAAGCTAGAGAGGAGAATATCATTCATCCCATGGTGGATTTCTAATACCGAGTTGCTAGTGCTTGTGTTATTTATGTTGTTTTCATCCCCCCAAATGGTTAAACCTGACCTTTGGCGAAGAACTTCAATTTTTATGAAGAGAATAAAATACCCCTCGAATGTTGTGGATCCATGGACGACCAAGGAGTAGATTAAAGCCTGCAGGCATGTCAATGAATTGGAACTCTGTGGCACGATTAATAGGGACATACCCTATTATGTGTTTTATGGACCCCATTACCTCTCGATCAAAATTATTATAAGCACGCGCAGTGACATAAGTAGGAGTGAGATCATTGACTTTTAATCCCAAATATTAGAGGGTTTTTAGAGTAAAAACATCGAGAGAGGATTAATTGTCAGTAAGTGAGAGTGGGACCATCTAGCCCAAGACTTCAATGGAGATATTGAGGGCATAAATATGGTTAGGGATGATCTTTGGTACATCTTCTTTGAAAAAGTAGAGGAGTCTAGAAGAGGTTAAAAACCCAACCATGTTTATAGCTTCTTCGAGAGTGGTGGAATGAGGGACTGTAGGACAAGTGAGGAGTTTTATCAAAGCATTCCGATGAAGCTGGGAGGACATATAAAGCTCCTATAGGGTATTATTGTCTTGGGTTTTATTGAGTTGATCAAGGACTTTGCTCTCTTCAATGGTTATTTCTGGCATGATAAGTTCTTTGACAACTCCCTTTCCTTTATCTGTCTCGGTCACATGAGGAATCAAATTTTAATAGTGTCTCCCTGACCTGGTCAGGTGATTTACTAAGGCGAAGAAGAACAAGAACCTCTTGTCTTTATCTACCTCTGGTTAAATGTCCACCTTATTAATTTCCCCCAATAGATCTTTAAAGGATATCATTCCACACAGGCTACCTACTAGACTGGCTTCTTCTCGACTGGGTTCGTCATCTGAATCGTCAAAATTATCCCCCTATTTGGTGGAGACTATGTTCTCTTTCCAAGAGAAATCAATACATCAATAACTATGATGACTTCATCGTACAAATCCTCCCACTCAGCGGGGAGGTGCAGAAGTGAAGGGACCAATTGTCCTTAAAGCTTAAAAGCAGTGAGCAACTCAGAAATGCTATAAATTTCACTTGTCTGTTGAAATGCATTAATTATCTTTTGTACCATGTCATCTAAGCTAACTTCCTCAATAGGTACTACACATTCATCCTACTTTCCATGAATAATCTATTGAATTTGTGACTATCAACAATCATCTCGGCGAGAAATTTTATCCCAAACTCTAAGAGTTGGTTAAACACATCAAGTAACTCCATGTCTTTCCCTTCAGATCGGGTGTAGACGACAATGCAGGCCCTTGTAAGGAGTGATAAAAGCTTGATTGGTGAAGCAGGTAGGATGCAGGAGAAAATATCGTCAAACCTTGAGCAGTTTGGGTGAGATTATAGGGATGGCGGGTGCTTTGCTAGGAATGATTTCGGTATTTGGGTCAAATTCTGGGTCACCCTCTAGAAATATGGCATTGGTATGAGTTAAAAGTGGGTTATAAGCGGTATTGGGTTTAGGATTAGTTGGTGGGTCAATAATACCCTGGTCAATTAGGCCTTGGATCATATTCCTAAGGTGGAAGTATTGGTCGGTGTTATAACCTACGGATTGGTGGAAATAACAACGAGCATCGGGTTTGAAGTTTTTAGGGAGTGGATTTCGTAATGGATGGGGGTCCAAGTGTTTGATGAAATTTCAGCTTAGTAATAAGGATACAAATTTCTAATTGAGTCCATATGTAGTTTTGGCTAAATTCCGGACAAAACCATTTGAGTCATAGGATATTAGTTTGTTCCTATCAATCCTATAACATGTTAGAAGAAGTTGAAGACATTTCGGCCAAGAATTAATGTTTCATCTTTGTCGGTTTCAAGTTCCATGTTTTGTGTCATCAATATTATATCATTCCAAGGTCTCCAAAGGTATGAATGCAATTATATATATTTAGGACCTCGGATATTTTATTTGGGTGTAAACATTTCTAAATTTTCATTTTTCTCAGAAAATAATTTTAGAAATTTTTATTAATGGGCTTAAACGTAATATTTAGTTTTTTCTGAAAAGTCGTTCAAACGAACCTAGAATCCCGTTCGAACGAAATTCTCAGGTCGTTCGAACGAGAAATCTAACGAACTTTCTCTGCTTTCTTGTTAGATGTTTATTTCGAACAAAAAATTCAAATGAACTTGTTCTAAAATGTCGTTGGATAATTTCATCAGAAATCTCGTTCCAACGAGATCGTTCGAACGACCTCAAAAAGTCGTTCGAACGAGATTTCAGCGGGAACAGTTATTTGACAGTTTTTTCCACTTTCCCACTAACCTTTTACCTGATAAAATAAGTGCGGGAAACAACTTTTTTTAGGGATTTTTTTCCTTCTCGTAGAGATTTTTTGTAAGTGTAATTCTTCCAAGAAAAATTTCCCTTGGTGTTTGTTAAAAAATATTTAATCTTTAAAACAAAACCAAGTTTTTACACCCAATATTTGTGTATGTTAAGTCCAAGTTCATATATATAGATAGGTAGATAGATATATTTTGCTTAGAGAGTTTGTTTGGCACCGGGTTTTCTCTACACCAACGAGAAGAGAGGTTTGGGTCCATTCTTTACCAACATAGTTTGCTGCGGCGTTCTCACATGGTGAAAGGTACCATGTGTGGTTGACGGTGGGTTGTGCCTCCATTGGTGGACTCCAAGATTCCGGTGGACTCCGAAATTATCTACAAGGCAGAGGTTGAAGAGTGAAGGAAGGGTCGGGGCTTGAAGGAGTCGAGTTGAGTGTTGTAAGTCTTCTTGTCGTTGTCTTTATAAACATACCATACCTACTGGATTTGTTAGGCAAGGTCCGTCCAAGGTTTTTCCCGTTGTGGGCTTTCCTCGTAGATCGTCGTGTAGTGTGATTGTGTTTATTTTTATCTTGCTAAAATCACCATAGATGCATGCTAGGATAGACAAGATAAAAATTGGTATAATCATCACACTTGTTTAATTTGGTGTAATTTAAGTTTAGATAATTTGGGTAAGTTTAATTTAATTAATGTCGAGAATATAATTTGATAAAATTTGGTTTGGCCTATATTGAAAATTATAATAAATCATTGCTAGGCAAATTTTAGGACTCGGGTTGAATTAATTTTATTTAAGTGGAAATTAATTTGTTTGTGTGGTTTAATTTCACTTTTGGTTTAACTTAATTTTAATTTTGAAGAAATCAAAATTTGAAGTTTGTTTTTGTTTAAAATTTGAATTGAAATTTTAGTTGGAAATTTATTTGCCATCACATTAATTTGAGAATTTAAATTTGGGGGCTTCTATGCACTTACATTAGCAGGTCTTAGTAGACTTTGGACAGGGAAGCATGGAGCTCAGTGTACTCTTTCTTGGTACGATTATGATGACTTTTTGGTGCCCAAGAGGTAGCAGGTTGGGAAAGTTTGTTAATGGTTGAGACTGTAGCACTAGCGGGCTTCTCATACTTTTGGGGAGTGATTTATTCGGTCATTTTCTTTAGCTCGTATATGACTTTTTAATGAGTTCCTCAATTTTTACAACATCTTCTCATAGGGCTCTAAAGTATGGGTAATATTGTCGTCCCATGGATGCTCGAATATGAGGCAAGAAGTTCTTCTTCACGATACTAACTTGTTCCTTCTCGGAGGGTCTTTTGGTCATGGTAGAAGCTTTATCTCTCCATCTTCATATGAAGCTACTGACTGTTTCCCCAGAGATTTGCTTAAGAAGATCTAGATCTCGATGCGTAACCTCTAGATCCTAATTGTACTTGTACTAAGACATAAATTCTCGGATGGCATCCTCCCAACTAGGGATTCCAGATTCTTCAAGGGACAGAAACCACCGGAGGGTGATTTTTTCCAAGGTCTGCTTAAACATCTGGTTCATTATCTCTTCGGAGACACCAAGGAGGGTCATGGCTCAATGATAGATTCGAAGGTGAATAATTGGAGGTCCGCTTCCCTCAAACTTCTCGATGTCTGGCATCTTAAACTTCTCTGTAGTCTGGCTTCAGGATAGGGAGATATATGGATATTATCCATGTAGTTCCCATATATCTTGACTTGGTCGAACTTCCTTGAATGCAGTTTGAGGTCTTCCTTGACCTTGTTCAGTTGCTCCTTTTTAGGATTCGTGGGCATTGGCAAGTTAGCCCCTAATTGGGTAAGGTTTGGAATAGGTAGTTGAAATGGAAGCGGCCTATTGACAAGTGGAGCACATGAAACATGACGATACTCTTCTAAAACCTAGATAGTCTCGGGACCAGGTGGACCCAATGCATGATAAAAGAGAACGTCATGTTCTTCGGGAATACGGGCCAGTGATGCTGCATTTTATAGACCTCAATTTGAAGGTTGCCAATCTTGGCATTGAGTTGGGCTAAGATGGTCATCAGATCGGGCTGCACATTTGGTGCTTGTTCAGTGTTCTCCATGAATAGCTCTTAAAGTTAAATCCCAAACTCGGATAAAGTAACAGAAGAACTGCGAAGCTTCGAGGTGATTTGGCGAATGACCGAAGCCAATAGGGAACCAGGCCAAAAAGGGGTATGCTATTGACCTGAGAAGGAAAACGGTTTGAATTTATTTTTAAAAGGATGGAGATTTTTTTTTGTAATTTGAAAGGAGGAGAAAAAGTGTTTTAGTATTTTTTATTTTTGAAAAAGAGGGAAAGAAATGAGAGGAATCTCAACATTATTATTATTATTATTATTATTATTATTATTATTATTATTATTATTATTATTATTATTATTATTATTATTATTATTATTATTATTATTATTATTATTATTATTATTATTATTATTATTATTATTATTATTAATGTTATTATTAGGTTCTCACTTGTATTAGGTTTGCCTAAATGAAGAATTTTTTTTGCCATGACCCGAGCCTCGGAAAAAGGGTTTGAAAATAGAAACGGTTGGACTTGTTTCCAGGCTCATAAACGGGGTCCTGTTTGAAAAAAGGCAAAATAGAGCGAAAATCTGGGCGGTATGCCGACCCGAAATTGGACAGAATTTCGCATGGTATCCGACAAAATAAATATGAGTTTCCTAGGTTTGACACCTATATGAGGTTTATGTAATTGTTTGGTTAGTGGAAGTGTTCCCCCCATTGGCATGGCTTCTACGATAAGGGCAATCATTCATCGGTACATGTGGATAAATGATTTAATGTACCTGAGTGTATGTGAATTGCCTCACTAGATACCTCATGGGGATAATATATGTGAGGGAGAATTCAATATACTCGACATACGTGAATGAGTTCCCCGCTATATACCTTTCATCATGAGTTTGGTTAAGTGGTACGTCGAAGGTATGAGGCTAATGGAAGATTAGACCCATATCGTTAATTGCGATCCGAAGGACCAACGCACATCACAAAGTGACCCACCGATATGGGACAAAATTTTGGTCAATATTTCCATGCTATTAGTGAAGTAATGTGAAAAAATGCATGAGTCTTTGTTAACATATTATGGAGAGAGAGTATTTTTTATCCTTTTTTTAATATGATGAGTAAAAGGAGTACTACACTAATGAGGGAACATCTACAAGTATTATGAAAAGTAAATCTAGCATGGAGACTATACTACTCATGGATACATGTGAGTGAGTAAGTTACATGGGAATATATACAAATGAGTGTGTGTAGTAGTGAGCCTATACATGGATCAACTACAAGTGGTGTGTGATATGTGTAAGTGAGCATGGAAATATATACAAGTGTGGGAAGAGTGGGTGTGTGCTAGTGAAGCCTAAGCATAGATATTATATGTGGTATGTGAATCATGTGAGTAGAAAATGAAGTTAAGTGTAAGTGTGTGAAGTGTATAAGTGAGTAGAAACAGATATATATATATTATATATATAAAGGTAAATAAAGGAGAAAAGAAAACATGTAGGTACATGCATACACACACATGAAGAAAAGAATAATACATATGAAAAAATAGAGTCTAGTAGCTTAAAAAACATTCGTAGCGGAGTCTCCACAATGGTCATCCCGAGGAGGGTCCTCCCCGCCCCTTTCCTTTCCTTCCCTTCCCTTTTGACATGTGCGCTGGATTACGTCCTTTATTGGGGTGCTCGATCATTGTCGATGTTGGGTGATATGTAGAAATAGATTCGCCAGCCTATTTTTCACAAAATAGGAAAAATAAATGTTATCGCCTCGAGAGAACAACATCAGGGACAATACTGATGCTTGCGAAACCAGGTAGTTCAAGGGTCCACGTAGTTCAAAGATAATGTGAGGTGGGGTCTAACCCATAAATCCAACTGATGACTTTTCTTATATGTGTGCATAGAAAAAATGTGCTTTATCGTGAGAAAATGTGATGAGAATTCCCCATTTGGAATTTACAAGTAAACCCTCTGTTTCTTATTTTTTATGAAAATAAAGTATCTGCAAATACTAATAATAAAGGTCAAAAATTATGGTATGTGATGTAATGAAACAAAGCACTAAAGTGAAAATAAAGTGACTAATGCTAAAATAAGAGAATTTAAATATAAGGGTGGATATTTGGACCTCCTTATGAACACTTGAAGTGGATCATGATTATAGATGCGCTGATCTCATGATGAGGTGAAGGTGGTGTGAGGACATGGGTAAGAATTTACTAAAAGGAGTATGAAAAGGATGGAAGGAATGTGGGGAATGGGATTTTCAAAAGGGAAACAACTCTGAAATCGAGAGAATATTCTCTGAATTATTGAGAGGGATATTCAGGGGTCCTTTTCAAAGTGAGGTCATGGCCTTTATTTATAAGTCCAAAGGGGATGCCGATCGACAGGGTCCTTGACCTAGCTATCGGTATAGAACCCTAAACACACTATCTATAGGCAGGGTCTCGAGGATGCCATTCGGCAGTCTAAGATAATTTTTTTAAAAAATGATCGTAAAATACGAACCGTAAGTCATAAATGTGCACGTGGAAGATAGTTAGAAAGGGTATTCAACTCCCTTTAAGAATCCATTGAGTCTCTATCGGGTTCGGGAGTTAACCGAGGTCAAATGGGGTCCGAACGCGCCCATAGGTCTTTAGACATGAAATTTTTAGAGGAAAATAGATCATTTGTCCAAACCGTAAGGACAATTTGTACATGTGATGGACCGTTGGAAAGGGTATTCAGATCCCTTATAGATATCATTCGGCTTTTTTGGTTCGAAGAGTTGACCAAGGTCAAATGGGTCCCGAAAGCGCCCGGTTATCCTCTGGAGTAAAATGGGCCATTCGTCCGTACCACAAGGATGATTCGCACACTAGATGAACCGTTATAAAGGGTATTTAGAGCCCTTTAAAGATTCATTTATCTTCATTCAAGGTGAAGAGTTTACGAGAGTCAAACGGGGCTTGGGCGTTGGCCTCAAGATTAGTTTTGGGGGTAAAATGAACCATTCGAACGAACCGTAAGGTGGATTCTTGCACGAGGAGGACCGTTGAAAAGGGGATTCAGAGACCTTAGAAGATTTATTGAGATTTCTCATAAATGAAAAAGTAGACCAGAGTCAAACAGGTATCGAAAGTATCTGATGGCCTCTGGATCTATTTTTGATATTAAAATGGACCGTTCATCCTAAATGTAAGGAGGATTCATGCACGGGGAAAACCATTAAAAAGGGAATTCAGAGCCATTCGACGATTCATTGAGATTTTGCACAAATAAGGAAGTTGATTGGAGTCAAACGGGGCCCGGGAGCACCCGGTAGTTTCTAAATCAGTACTCCAAGTATGGCCTAGGGTTTGCAATTAACGAGTGAGTGCTAGGGACCTAAGCAGGTGCTTTGGGGTCCTAGGATGGGATGTCTACATGACCATTCAAAGATGAAAAAAAATCATTGTTCATTGGACCAAACCCACATAAAGTTAAGACATAACATTGGTACTATATAAATTTAGATATATTAAATTAGAAGAAATAATTAGTGATGAAAGAACTACTAACTGGGATGACTGTGTCTTCAAAGAAGACATAGAAGAAGAAAAAATTGCCAACATTTTTGAATTATCAAGTTGACCTATTGAATATGAAGAATTAGAATTTAATAAATAAGACTAATTGGTGGAAGTCAACCTAAGGACCGAGCAAAATAAAATAATAAAGTGTATAAGTTCAAGCCTAAGTAAAGAAGACCAAAGAATGATCACATACTTATTGCATAAATATAATTGCTTTGCTTGGTAATATTACGAACTTCTAGGATTGAACAAGAACTTAATGGAGAATAGTCTACCCATCATAGGAGGGTGTAAACCTATGAAACAACTACCTTGAAAAATGATCCCAGCAGTTATAGTAAACGTAAAAGATGATATTGAGAGATTGACAAAATCTAGATTCATTCGAACTTCTTGGTATGTTGAATGTCTATCCATTATAGTTCCTTATCATTAAGAAAAATAGAAAATTAGGCGGACCATCGAGCCCAGAAGACATCATCATTATCATCATCTTCATCATCATCCTCGCCTTAATCCCTGAAGGAGGCATTTTCTATAAAAAATGTTGTTATTAGTACAAATTCAAAATGAATTAGAAGAAGACATGCAAACATTAAGTCTAAATAGTACATGCGATAATATAATAAAGTATTAATGAATAAAAGGCATAAAACCGTTGTTTGGAATATTTTTTACCGTTTAACTCACACACATACTCAAAGGAAAGAGAGAAAGATAAAAAGAGTGAAAATGATCAAGTACAAATGAATTAAATGCATTAAACCGATGTTCGATAATAATAAAACACTAGTACATGGGCTTAATTGGATTACTTATTACAAATTAAAAAATTGTTTCAAATTCGGGTTATCATAAAAAATGGATTGATATTCGCTAGGAGCACCCAAGTTATCCATACTACTGTTTAGATGCTTTGGCGCTTGTAGGACGATTGACCAAGACTCTTTGTTTATATACTCTGAGTAAAACACTTGGTTGATGTTTTGAACTGCTCAAACAAACGTCTCATCGCTCACGTGTTCGTTCCTCTTCAACTTAGACAAGTCAACCATGATCAAATTGGTGCCAGGATCAACTTTACAAGCATTTTTATCCTCAACTCTTACCCAATCACAGTAAAATACGACCTCTTTGAAGCTTACATAGTCCAATTCAAATATATTTCGAATTATACCATAGTAAGTCATTTTAGATTCAATGAGGTTTTTATGTTTTGCGCTCACTCAAAAGAAAGTAAAAGCCTTGTATAAAATGCCCTAGTTCTGTACATTTTTATTTTCCTCGTATAGCCTTACGTCGAATACATAACCGTTCTATCGATACTTTTTGTACTCTTGTGTTATGGACAAGGGTCCAGTGGCTAGACAAGCAAGCCTTGATGTCGCATCACCCATCTTTAAGAGCTGAGAATATAAATTAATTAGGTAAGTTGTAAAGTTTTATTGTAATGTAACGTTAATATAACAGTTGTTTTAATTATAATTATCTCGTCCGATAACTACAACCTAAAATCGCTGGCTGATTGTGCCATTATTTTTCGTCTTTTATTGTTCTCACAGGCTTCATATTTTCTGTATACAATTAATGTGACGAACGTATTATAAAATTAATCATGTTTAAAATAATCTAATATAATGTAAAACTTAAAATAATTTAAACTTACGTTTTCCATTCTTCAACAACTTCATGTGTATCAAATAGATAACGAGCTACTTGTTCATGTTGCAGACTCGTTAATTTCACTCATTTTCCCATCACATGACCACCCTCATCGACGAACTAATCTCTGTCATCAACACTAGTCGTGTTAGGCATATATTCCCGAGTAAAAATTGATGACTCCATGGTGATGTATTCCTCTGTAATTGAACCTGCAATGTATCGCATTTTCTTGATGTAATCTGTAAAATCTTTCATCAATCTTTCAAACGGATACATCCAACGATATCTAATTGGACCGCAAAGAAGTGCCTCATCGCATATGTGTATCAACAAGTGAACACTTATGTCAAAGAATGATGGGGGAAAGCACTTCTCCAACAAACAAATTTCTTTGGTCACCGCCAATTTTACGGCCGCTATGTGTTCTCAATTGACTACCTCTTCACAAAAAAGTGAGAAGCAGATATGAATTTGCATAATAGCCCTCCGCAAATCCTTGCGCTTGCAGAAATAGTGCAAAAAAAATTGAGGAACCAATTGCATGATCACATGCCAATCGTGGGACTTACACTTATGTAAATCACGGGTAGCATAATTCACAATCCTTTGTAAGTTTGAAGAAAAATTAGATGGAACATTAAAATTATATATTGTGTCTAATAGAACATTCCTTTCCCCGCTCATTAAAGTAAATTCACCATGGGGAATTATTGTCCTTCCCCTTCTATCTTCTTTCAACCATAGTTGTGGCTTAAGTTTCAACGATTTAAGCTCTTTTCGTGCATTTTCTCCATCCTTCGAATGACTCACCACAAGGCATGTGCCCATAATATGTTCAACAAGATTCTTTTCTGTATGCAACACATCCAATACATAGCGCACCGGGTTATTCTTCTAATAAGGCAAGTCAAATAAAATTGACCTCCTAAACTATGCCTTTCTTATCTCAGTTTCATTCCCAGTTGGGGTGTTCTTATGCTTGACATTCTTAAATTTAGGATTCTTACCTGGAATATCAAGGCCACAATTAGAAGATTTACTTTCAATTTCTGAACCTAAAAGTTTTCTCAGTGGTAGCCTATGTTCAACCCCGCCCGATAAATAATTGGAACCTTTCTCAAATCAAAAACTATGAGCCAGATAAAAAACCTCCTATGGCAATGGTATACATTATTGAGCTAGAGGGGAGACAAAGGGATTCAGTCTCCTCTCCACAAATAGGACACCCTAAATAACCATGTACTACATAACCGGATAATGTCCCTATAGTTGAAAAATCATGAATTGCCCATATCAACATATCTTTCAGCGTAAACTCTTCTTTTCTAAAAGAGTCAAATGCTTTCACACCCTCTTCCTACAACTCATTTAATTCTTCTACCAAAGGATCCAGATAGATGTCGATGTCATCACTTGGTGCCTTTGGCCCATATATCAACAAAGACAACATCTAAAATTCAGGTCTCATAGGTTGAGTGGGGCTAGGATCACTGGCCATATACTCTGATTGGTGCTTAGATTTCCAAATGGATTGAAACCATTTGTTGATATAAACAAACAAATGTTACATTGTTCTCGAGCAAAATTGGGATACTTATAACTCATCCACCTCCAAGCTGTAGAATCAATAGGATGACGCATGAGATTATCCCCTACTTCTGCCTTAGCATGCCAAGTCATTACCTCTGTTGTCCATGGTACTGTGAAAACTTGCTTTAATCTAGGCCCGATGGGAAAACATTTAACACTTTTTGAGGCACTTTTGAGCTTGTGCCTTCCTTACCAGTAGATTGGACATATCTAGGTTCATTGCATACCAAATAACGATCGAGATTTTCATACTCCTTTCGGTATAGTATGTAGTCATACACACATGCATGAATCAATTTATACTTCTTTCCCAAACCTTTCAAACTGATGTTCATAACAGAATAGCTATTTGGAAACATATTCTCCTTGGGTAGTAAGCCCTTCACCAAATTTAGAAATCCTATTACACTATTGACAAATAAACCATATTGCGTCTTCAAACTATGCAAACTAACCATGGTATGTAAAGTTGTTTGATCTTTCTCAGAGCCAGAGTATAACAGTTGGGTCGCCTTAAATTTTAAACTTTGGTAGTCATCATCAAGGTTTATCGTGATATCTTTATGATCACCTGAACCTTGTACATCGTCAGTGGCCTCATTCTCCTCCACTTCATGAACTGCGTACACATCATCAACTAAATCTTCTAACATATTATGACCTACGTCGTCCCCTTCTACATCTATCCTACTTGTTGAAGGTTGTTGGGAAAGTTGTCCGGGGGACAAAAGGAACTTTCAATTCACCGTGAAAACTCCAAAATCGATAATTATCTTGCATACCCGATCTTAACAAATGTAGTTAAATTATTTTCCACTCAAACACCTTACCATTCTTACACATAGCATACCGCTCTTTCATTAGTGTTGTTTAACCCATACTGCTTACTATACTTTCGAATACAGATCAAAATATTTCCATCCTTCCAGACATTGTATATTCTGTTGAGTCCTAAATTAGAGAAGAAACCCCTTGAGGAGTCCATCAATCACTCCTAATAGGCCCTTTTACTAATGACAAAGACTTCAGAGGCCTTAACTCTATTATCTAAATCCCAAGAGATCTCAGACTTGTAATACTTTCATTTGCAAATTAATATAACGGGTAATATAGTTCATAGTGGATGAAGGATCCTTAGAAGAGGTTAATCAACTTTATATATGTGTCTCTCACTTTGACACACTTCCTCACTACTTAACCTAATGTCCTATGAGGAGCATCTGTTCAATCTAAGGTTTCAAAGAGATTTCTAGCACCATTCGTTTGTAATTTTTTTGTAAAGTAATAAAACTATAAAGTAATAAATTTAGAAAAATTCAAAGTTATATATATTTACTTATATAAATCAATAATATGAAGTTTTAGAAAAAAATAATTTATCCACATCATGACAAGAATTTATTTGATATCAATGTTTACAACATTATTGTTTATAATTTGTAAAAATTGTAGTGGTGTATTTGTAATTAGGGAAATTTAAAAATAAACTTCATGATTTATTTTTCTTTAATTTCTAGTCTAATATATGCTCAAAAATAATTTTTAGTCCCTAATAATGACATTAGCACATGGATAATGATATTGATTATGATTCCAATTAATGTCATTATCATGGACTAAAAACATTTTTAAAATATACTGGACTAAACATTAAATGGAACATTTCTTGATGGAAAAACAGTAATTACCTTTTTATTATTTGATTTTAGTAAGATCTCCTTACGTGGGTCATCTCCAATGGGTATTTCAATTCATGATAATTTCTATATTAAAAATGTAAAATATCAAAAAAATTCTACAGTGAGAGTTTATATCTCTATTCCGATATGACACGTCGTGGTATTGGGTATAGATATTTTTAATATAGATATCTATAAGTAGATTATTCTATATGATATGGATAAAGACAACATGCCGACATTAGCTATGGATACTATAGTCTTGACATATAAGATATAATTTTTCAAATAACACAGTTGGATATATTTTTTTAAGAAATATTTTCATCGTTATAAAAGAAGTTCCAAACCGCATAGAATTATTTAAAAAATACATTGACACATAAGATATAAATTCTTTTAGAAACAACCACTATTGGAGATTACTTTATTAGATCAAATATGAGTATTTGGTGAAAAATATTGAGGTGAGAATTTTTTTCCTAAAACAACGGTGAGATGAAAGAATGTATGGATGCATCCAAAAAACATTAATAAAAAAATTTCATTAACATTCATTTAAATTATGGGCACTTGGTAAACAACCCCTTAAATAAAGTTATTATACCACTAGACCCACATTTATAATACCATTGAAATGAAACCCCTCATATCATATTATTTCTTTAAGTAAGGCCCATATCATTTTTTTCAAACATATCCTCTCATAAAATAATTTTTATTAGAAATTTTGATTTGATTAAAATATATTTTAATCATTTCGCAAATAGTTGAATAATATCATATATACCGATGTTCCTAAAACTAGTTTAAACCTCAGCCTAACCAATGTGGCTCCTAAGTGTAGGAAAGGATGTTCTCATGAAGAAATTTTATGAATATAAATATGTTTAATAGTTAAATACCATTGTTGAGGTACCAACATCAAATTCTAAGGTGTGTATCTTCGGTTTATTCAATATAAAAATGAACAGTATAAGTATGAAAAACCTTATACTTTAGCTAAGGTGGCCCAAAAGTGTTCTGATGAATTTGTTATGAGAAAATAGCCCTTAGGAAGCATATAATTGTCTTCTAACTATTTATCATACACTTAGGGCTCATGAGACTAAGTCGAAGCTAGAACACCTAAATATGGTGTCTTGAATACAATGTAAGAGCTTGGATACAAACTCCTTTACAAATGTAAAATATTATCCTTAACACCTGTCCTGATGAATAATGACTTGAAATTTTAACCCTGTGATCTTTCCTAAAGTCTTACTTGTATAGAAAACAGGTGGGAGTAACTTAGAATTAACGTTAAAAGTGCCAAATCACATAAAGATAATTTAAAAAATAAATTTCCACATCCATGATCTAAGACAAACTATGCCTTATGATGAGTGTATGTTGGTAGAATTGTGTTTGTACCGTCCACCAACACATCAGATTGATCTAGTGGCCTTTGATTGGTTGTTTGTGAGAATTCTTAAGCTTAAACTTGTTGGAATGAGTTACTAAGGAGATTCTAATTATATATGACTGAGCCTATCCCTTATAGTGGTCTGAGAGGGACAATTGAGGTGGACTCTACCTCAGGAAGGATTAATTGGAACTTTAGTATTATTAGCCTTCTTGTAAAAACAGGGCCCCATTATCTGTGTATGCTTTAGGTGAAAACAATTATTCAAAAAACTTTTTCCAATTTTAATATGCACCAATTTTGTGAACCAGTTTTAATTAAGCCAATTTTATCTTCTTAATCCTGAAACATGCATCTAGTGATATAAGCAGATAAAGTCAAGAAATCTCACAAAGCACGTTGATGTACGAGGAAACCACTAGGGGAAAAAACCTCGGACGACCCAAGCCAACCAGTCACTATGATATGGAAATTACAAAGGAAGACTACAGTCTTACTCAATGACTCGATCCCCACAAGCATTGACGCCTCTTCTTCTCTTTAACCGCTCCTCCACAGTGTAACATAGGAGTCTACTTATGCAAGATCCACATCACATGAGTCCACGCGTACCTTGGTATCCACCAATACAACCATAGCAGTCGTCAATCAGCAAGTACGGAATCCACCACACTAAACAAGTTCTTCGAATGATGAAAAATCAAACAGTGATGCAAACGCTAGATTTCTATGACATATGGTTATGTAAAATTGGATCTTGTAAACAGTAAAGGATGTTTATGATTTGGAAAGCTGTGGTAAAAAATTGCAGATAACGTATATGTTTTGTTATATTTTGTATGTTTTGCACACTCATTTATTTAACAAAAGATGCCTTAAATAATATTTTTTAAGGCGGTGCGTTATTCTACCGAAACAAGCATGTCATTTTAATGAACATAGCATCTCGTTTGAATGAGATTGCCATGTCGTATGAATGACACTCTAATGTCATTTGAACGACTTGTGAAGTCGTTTCAACTATGTAAAAAGCAAGGGAAGGTTCATACGACTCTAAACACGAGATAACTCAAAAATAACATTTTGAAATCATACTTAAATAAAATAACATCCTTAGAAAAATATTTTTAGTATCGTTAAACCATTATGCATTTATACCTGAGAGAATCACTACACCAAAAACAGGATTCTGGCACGGTTTAAAACTATGCCAGATCAAATTTGGCACGGTTTTGAACTGTGCCAGAATCAGGTGTTCCAAAATGGCAATTTTTTTCTGGCATGGCTCAAAAGTGTGCCAGATTCAGCCAAACAGGAACACTTCTGGCACACTTTTAAACCGTGCCAGAATTTGATATTTCTGGCACACTTCTGGCACACTTTTAAACCGTGCCAGAATTTGATATTTCTGGCACACTTTTGGTACAATTTTTAACTGTGCCAGATTCAGCACAATTTAAAAAATTTTGGCACAGTTCAAAATCGTGCCAAAATATGATACACTTTTGCCACAGTTTTGAACTGTGCCAAATTTTTTATTAATTTTTTTTTTAATTATTTGAAAGCACAAAATTCACAAATTAATAATATTACGCATTGTTAATAAACTAATGTACATACAAACTTCAAAATATTACAAGTATCTAACAGCTCACAGGCCCAAAAAAAATTGGGCAGAGTTTCCTCTTTTTTCTGGACATTCCAAAATCCGTTAATACAAAACCTGCCTAACATAAAGCCTGCATGGCCACAAAATATAACAATTAACTTATAAAATCCCGCACGGCCATAAAAGTCAACAACAAAAAAACAAAAGACCGTACGACCATGACACAAAAAAATGGAATCATTAATAAACCCCTTGTTGTAAACCATTGAGTTAATTTTGTGTTCCACGTGAATAAAAGCCAACGATAAACTGTTATCCTACAAAAAATTGGATACAAAAAAGATACGATATTAGTGACCCAATAATTTACAAAAAAAAAATACTCAAACTAAAAAATTACATATATGAGTGGAAATTATCATCATAATCTCAAACAGGGAGACCCGGGACTACGCAGTCAGTTCCTACAAGTTATATTGGTCCCGTGCGAGGTGTTCGTGCCTCCTACGGGGTCGTTTGGGGGCCCGTTTGGGTTTTCACCCGTTAACGGCATGTTTTTAACTCTAAGTGTGATTTTTGCAAATTATCGTCATACTCTCAAACCGAGAGACTCGGGACTACGCGGTCAGTTCTTACAAGTTACATTGGTCCCGTGCGAGGTGTTCGTGCCTCCTACGGGATCGTTAGGGGTCGGTTTGGGTTTTCACCCATTAACGGAATGTTTTAAACTCTAAGTGTTGATTTTTGGAAATTATCATCATACTCTCAAATCGGGAGACCTGGGACTACGCGGCCAGTTCCTACAAGTTACATTGGTCCCGTACGAGGTGTTCGTGCCTCCTACGGGGTCGTTTGGGGGCCGATTTGGGTTTTCACCCTTTAACGGCATGTTTTTAACTCTAAGTGTGATTTTTGCAAATTATCATCATACTCTCAAACCGGGAGACCCGGGACTACGCGGTCAGTTCCTATAGGTTACATTGGTCCCGTGCGAGGTATTTGTGCCTCCAACGGGGTCGATTGGGGGCCGGTTTGGGTTTTCACCCTTTAACGGTATGTTTTTAAATCTAAGTGTATTTTTACAAATTATCATCATACTCTCAAACCGAGAGATCCAAAACTATGCGGTCAGTTCCTACAAGTTACATTGGTCCCGTGCGAGGTGTTCGTGCCTCCTACGGGGTTGTTTGCAGGCTGGTTTGGGTTTTCACCCTATAATGGAATCTTTTTAACTCTAAGTGTGATTTTTGCAAATTATCCTCATACTCTCAAACCCAGAGACCCGGGACTATGCGGTCAGTTCCTACAAGTTACATTGGTCCCGTGCGAGGTGTTCGTGCCTCCTACGGGGTCGATTGGGGACCGGTTTGGGTTTTCACCCTTTAACGTCATGTTTTTAACTCTAAGTGTTGATTTCTACAAATAATCGTCATACTCTCAAACTGAGAGACTCGGGACTACGCGGTCAGTTCCTATAAGTTACATTTGTCCCGTGCGAGGTGTTCGTGCCTCCTATAGAGTCATTCGGGGACTGGTTTGGATTTTCACCCTTTAACGACATGTTTTTAACTCTAAGTGTTGATTTTTATAAATTATCGCCATAATCTAAAATCGGGAGACGTGGGACTACGCGATGAGTTCCTACAAGTTACATTGGTCCCGTGCGAGGTGTTTGCGCCTCCTACGTGGTCCTTTGGGGGCTGGTTTGGCTTTTTACCCTTTAACGGCATGTTTTTAACTCTAAGTGTGATTTTTGCAAATTATCACCATACTCTCAAACCGGGAGACCCGTGACTACGCGGTCAGTTCTTACAAGTTACATTGGTCCCGTGCGTGGTGTTCGTGCCTCCTACGGGATCGTTTGGGGGTTGGTTTGGGTTTTGACCCTTTAACGACATGTTTTTAAGTTTAAGTATTGATTTTTTCAAATTAACGTCATACTCTCAAACCGGGAGACCCGGGACTACGCGGTCAGTTCGTACAAGTAAAATTTGTCCCGTGCGAGGTGTTCGTACCTCTTACGGGGTCGTTTGGGGGCAGGTTTGGGTTTTCACCCTTTAATGGCATGTTTTGAACTCTAGGTGTTGATTTTTACAAATTATCGTTTTACTCTCAAACCGGGAGACCTGGGACTACGCAATCAGTTTCTACAAGTTGCATTGGTCCCGTGCGAGGTGTTCGCGCCTCCTACGGGTTCGTTTGTGGGCGAGTTTGGATTTTCACCCTTCAACGGCATGTTTTTAACTCTAAGTGTCGATTTTTGCAAATTATTGTCATGCTCTTAAACCGGGAGACCCAGGACTACGCGGTCAGTTCCTAAAAGTTACATTCGTCCCGTGCGAGGTGTTCGCGAGTCCTACGGGGTTAATTGGGGATTGGTTTGGGTTTCACCCTTTAACGACATGTTTTTAACTCTAAGTGTTATTTTTTACAAATTATCGTCACACTCTCGAACCGGGAGACCCGGGACTACGCGGTCAGTTCCTACAAATTACAATGGTCCCGTGCGAGGTGTTCGTGTCTCCTACGGGGTCGTTTGGGGGCTGGTTTGGGTTTTCACCCTTTAACGGCATGTTTCTGACTTTAAGTGTGATTTTCGCAAATTATCGCCATACTCTCAAACCGGGAGACCCGGACTACGCGGTTCGTTCCTACAATTTACATTGGTCCCGTACGAGGTGTTCATGCTTCCTACGGGGTCGATTGGGGGCTGGTTTGGGTTTTCACCCTTTAACGGCATGTTTTTAACTCTAAGTGTGATTTTTTCTAATTATCATCATACTATCAAATCGGGAGACGCAAGACTACGCGGTCGGTCCCTACAAGTTACACTGGTCCCCTGCGAGATGTTCGTGCCTCCTACGGGGTCGTGTGGGGGTTGGTTTGGGTTTTCACCCTTTAACGACATGTTTTTTTGTCTAAGTGTGAATTTTAAAAATTATTGTCATACTCTCAAACCGAAAGACCCTGGACTACGCGGTTAGTTCCTACAAGTTACATTGGTCCCGTGCGAGGTGTTCGTGCCTCCCACGGGGTCGTTTGGGGGATGGTTTGGGATTTCACCCTTTGACGGCTTGTTTCTAAGTTTAAGTGTTGATTTTTGCAAATTATCATCATAGTTACAAACCAGGAGACCCGGGATTATACGGTCAGTTCCTAGAAGTTACATTGGTCCCGTGCGAGGTGTTCGTGCATCTTACGGGGTCGTTGGGGGCTGGTTTGGGGTTTCACCCTTTAACGGCCTATTTTTAAGATTTAGTGTTGATTTTTGCATATTATCGCTATACTCTCAAACCGGGAGACCCAGGACTATGCGGTCCGTTCCTACAAGTTACATTGGTCACGTGCGAGGTATTCGTGCCTCCTACGGGGTCATTTGGGGGCTGGTTTGGGATTTCACCCTTTAACGTCATGTTTTGAATATAAGTGTGATTTTTGCAAATTATCATCATACTCTCAAACCGGGAGACCCGGGACTACGCGCTCTGTTCCTACAAGTTACATTGCTCCCGTGCTAGGTGTTCGTGCCTCCTACGGGGTCGTTTGGGGGCCGGTTTGGGTTTTCACCCTTTAACGGCATGTTTTTAACTCTAAGTGTGATTTTTGCAAATTATCATCATACTCTCAAACCGGGAGACACGAGACTACGCGGTCAGTTACTACAAGTTACATTGGTCCCGTGCGAGGTATTCGTGCCTCCAACGGGGTCGATTGGGGGCTGGTTTGGGTTTTCACCCTTTAACGGCATGTTTTTGACTTTAAGTGTGATTTTTGCAAATTATCGCCATACTCTCAAACCGGGAGACCCGGACTACGCGATCCATTCCTATAATTTACATTGGTCTCGTACATGGTGTTCGTGCTTCCTACGGGGTCGATTGGGGGCTGGTTTGGGTTTTCACCCTATAACGGCATGTTTTTAACCCTAAGTGTGATTTTTGCAAATTATCCTCATACTCTCAAACCCGGAGACCCGGGACTACGTGGTCAGTTCCTACAAGTTACATTGGTCCCGTGCGAGGTGTTCGTGCCTCCTACGGGGTCGATTGGGCTGCCAGTTTGGGTTTTCACCCTTTAACGGCCTCGTTTTAACTCTAAGTGTTGATTTTTACAAATAATCATCATACTCTCAAACTGAGAGACCCGGGACTATGCGGGCAGTTCCTATAAGTTACATATGTCCCGTGCGAGGTGTTCGTGCCTCCTATAGAGTCATTCGGGGGCTGGTTTGGGTTTTCACCCTTTAACGACATGTTTTTAACTCTAAGTGTTGATTTCTACAAATAATCGTCATACTCTCAAACTGAGAGACCCGGGACTACGCGGTCAGTTCCTATAAGTTACATTTGTCCCGTGCGAGGTGTTCGTGCCTCCTATAGAGTCATTCGGGGGCTGGTTTGGGTTTTCCCCTTTTAACGACATGTTTTTAACTCTAAGTGTTGATTTTTATAAATTATCATCATACTCTAAAATCGGGAGACCTGGGACTACGCGATGAGTTCCTACAAGTTACATTGGTCCCGTGCGAGGTGTTTGCGTCTCCTACGGGGTCATTTGGGGGCTGGTATGGGTTTTTACCTTTTAACGGCATGTTTTTAACTCTAAGTGTGATTTTTGCAAATTATCACCATACTTTCAAACCGGGAGACCCGGGACTACGCGGTCAATTCCTACAAGTTACATTGGTCCCGCGCGTGGTGTTCGTGCCTCCTACGGGGTCGTTTGGGGGTTGGTTTAGGTTTTGACCCTTTAGCGACATGGCTTTAAGTTTAAGTGTTGATTTTTGCAAATTAACGTCATACTCTCAAACCGGGAGACCCGGGACTACGCGGTCAATTTGTACAAGTAAAATTTGTCCCGTGCGAGATGTTCGTGCCTCTTACGGGGTCGTTTGGGGGCAGGTTTGGGTTTTCACCCTTTAATGGCATGTTTTGAACTCTAGGTGTTGATTTTTGCAAATTATCGTTATACTCTCAAACCGGGAGACCTGGGACTACGCAATCAGTTTCTACAAGTTGCATTGGTCCTGTGCGAGGTGTTCGCGCCTCCTACGGGTTCGTTTGTGGGCGAGTTTGGATTTTCACCCTTCAACGGCATGTTTTTAACTCTAAGTGTTGATTTTTGCAAATTATAGTCATACTCTCAAACCGGGAGACCCAGGACTACGCGGTCAGTTCCTAAAAGTTACATTCGTCCCGTGCGAGGTGTTCGCGCCTCCTACGGGGTTAATTGGGGGCTGGTTTGGGTTTTCACCCTTTAACGACACATTTTTAACTCTAAGTGTTATTTTTTGCAAATTATCGTCATACTCTCGAACCGGGAGACCCGAGACTACGCGATCACTTCCTACAAGTTACAATGGTCCCGTGCGAGGTGTTTGTGCCTCCTACGGGGTCGTTTGGGGGCTGGTTTGGGTTTTCACCCTTTAGCGGCATGTTTTTGACTTTAAGTGTGATTTTTGCAAATTATCGCCATACTCTCAAACCGAGAGACCCGAACTACGCGGTCCGTTCCTACAATTTACATTGGTCCCGTACGAGGTGTTCGTGCTTCCTACGGGGTCGATTGGGTGCTAGTTTGGGTTTTCACCCTTTAACGGCATGTTTTTAACTCTAAGTGTCATTTTTGAAAATTATCATCATACTATCAAATCAGGAGACCCAAGACTACGCGGTCGGTCCCTACAAGTTACACTAGTCCCCTGCGAGATGTTCGTGCCTCCTACGGGGTCGTGTGGGGGCTGGTTTGGGTTTTCACCCTTTAACGACATGTTTTTAAGTCTAAGTGTGAATTTTAAAAATTATTATCATACTCTCAAACCGAAAGACCCTGGACTACGCGGTTAGTTCCTACAAGTTACATTGGTCCCGTGCGAGGTGTTCGTGCCTCCCACGGGGTCGTTTGGGGGATGGTTTGGGTTTTCACCCTTTGACGGTTTATTTCTAAGTTTAAGTGTTGATTTTTGCAAATTATCGTCATAGTTACAAACTAGGAGACTCGGGATTATGCGGTCAGTTCCTAGAAGTTACATTGGTCCCGGGCGAGGTGTTCGTGCCTCTTACGGGGTCGTTGGGGGCTGGTTTGGGTTTTCACCCTTTAACGGCCAATTTTTAAGATTTAGTGTTGATTTTTGCAAATTATCGCTATACTCTCAAACCGGGAGACCCAGGACTATGCGGTCCGTTCCTACAAGTTACATTGGTCACGTGCAAGGTATTCGTGCCTCCTACGGGGTCGTTTGGGGGCTGGTTTGGGATTTCACCCTTTAACGTCATGTTTTGAATATAAGTGTGATTTTTCCAAATTATCATCATACTCTCAAACTGGGGGACCCGGGACTACACGCTCTGTTCCTACAAGTTACATTGGTCCCGTGCTAGGTGTCCGTGCCTCCTACGGGGTCGTTTGGAAGCCGATTTGGGTTTTCACCCTTTAACGGCATGTTTTTAACTCTAAGTGTGATTTTTGCAAATTATCATCATACTCTCAAACCGAGAGACCCGGGACTAAGCGGTCAGTTCCTACAAGTTACATTGGTCCCGTGCGAGGTATTCGTGCCTCCAACGGGGTCGATTGGGGGCTGGTTTGGGTTTTCACCCTTTAACGGCATGTTTTTTACTTTAAGTGTGATTTTTGAAAATTATCGCCATACTCTCAAACTGGGAGACCCGAACTACGCGGTCTGTTCCTATAATTTACATTGGTCTCGTACGAGGTGTTCGTGCTTCCTACGGGGTCGATTGGGGGCTGGTTTGGGTTTTAACCCTTTAACGACATGTTGTTAACCCTAAGTGTGATTTTTGCAAATTATCCTCATACTCTCAAACTCGGACTACGTGGTCAGTTCCTACAAGTTACATTGGTCCCGTGCGAGGTTTCGTGCCTCCTACGGGGTCAATTGGCGGTCGGTTTGGGTTTTCACCCTTTAACGGCCTGGTTTTAACTCTAAGTGTCGATTTATGCAAATAATCGTCATACTCTCAAACTGAGAGACCCGGGACTACGCGGTCAGTTCCTATAAGTTACATCTGTCCCGTGCGAGGTGTTCGTGCCTCCTATAGAGTCATTCGGGGGCTGGTTTGGGTTTTCACCCTTTAACGACATGTTTTTGACTCTAAGTGTTAATTTTTATAAATTATCGTCATACTCTAAAACCGGGAGACCTGGGACTACGCGATGAGTTCCTACAAGTTACATTTGTCCCGTGCGAGGTGTTTGCGCCTCCTACGGGGTCGTTTGGGGGCTGGTATGGGTTTTTACCTTTTAACGGCATGTTTTTAACTCTAAGTGTGATTTTTGCAAATTATCACCATACTTTCAAACCGGGAGACCCGGGACTACGCGGTCAGTTCCTACAAGTTACATTGGTCCCGTGCGTGGTGTTCGTGCCTCCTACGGGGTCGTTTGGCGGTTGGTTTGAGTTTTGACCCTTTAATGACATGTTTTTAAGTTTAAGTGTTGATTTTTGCAAATTAACGTCATACTCTCAATCCGGGAGACCCGGGACTATGCGGTCAGTTCGTACAAGTAAAATTTGTCCCGTGCGAGGTGTTCGTACCTCTTACGGGGTCGTTTGGGGGCAGGTTTGGGTTTTCACCCTTTAATGGCATGTTTTGAACTCTAGGTGTTGATTTTTGCAGATTATCGTTATACTCTCAAACCGGGAGACCTGGGACTACGCAATCAGTTTCTACAAGTTGCATTGGTCCCGTGCGAAGTGTTCGCGCCTCCTACGGGTTCGTTTGTGGGCTGGTTTGGATTTTCACCCTTCAACGGCATGTCTTTCACTCTAAGTGTCAATTTTTGCAAATTATCATCATACTCTCAAATCGGGAGACCCAGGACTACGCGGTCAGTTCCTAAAAGTTACATTCGTCCCGTGCGAGGTGTTCGCGCCTCCTACGGGATTAATTGGGGGCTGGTTTTGGTTTTCACCCATTAATGACATGTTTTTAACTCTAAGTGTTAATTTTTGCAAATTATCATCATACTCTCGAACCAGGAGACCCAGGACTACGCGGTCAGTTCATACAAGTTGCAATGGTGCCGTGCGAGGTGTTCATGCCTCCTACGGGGTCGTTTGGGGGCTGGTTTGGGTTTTCAACCTTTAACGGCATGTTTTTGACTTTAAGTGTAATTTTTTCAAATTATCGCCATACTCTCAAACCGGGAGACCCGGACTACGCGGTCCATTCCTACAAGTTACATTGGTCCCGTACGAGGTGTTCGTGCTTCCTACGGGGTCGTTTGGGGGATGGTTTGGGTTTTCACCCTTTGACGGCTTGTTTATAAGTTTAAGTGTTGATTTTTGCAAATTATCATCATAGTTACATACCAGGAGACCCGGGATTATGCGGTCAGTTCCTAGAAGTTACATTTGTCCCGTGCGAGGTGTCCGTGCCTCTTACGGGGTCGTTGGGGGCTGGTTTGGGTTTTCACCCTTTAACGACCCATTTTTAAGATTTAGTGTTGATTTTTTGAAATTATCGTCATACTCTGAAATCGGGCGACACGGGACTACGTGGTCAGGTCCTATAAGTTACATTGGTCCCGTGCGTGGTGTTCGTGCCTCCTACGGGGTCGATTAGCGGTTGGTTTAACTTTTCACCCTTTAACAGCAAGTTTTTAACTCTAAGTGTGATTTTTGCAAATTATCATCATACTCTCAAACCGGGAGACCCGGGACTAAGCGGCCAGTCCCTACAAGTTACATTGGTCCCTTGCGAGGTGTTCATGTTTCAACGGGGCCGTTTGGGGGCTAGTTTGGGTTTTCACCCTTTAACGACCTGTTTTTAAGTTTATGTGTTGATTTTTGCAAATTATCGCCATACACTCAAATCGGGCGACCCGAAACTATGCGGTCAGTTCCTACAAGTTAGATTGGTCACGTGCGAGGTGTTCGTGCCTCCTACGGGGTCGTTTGGGGGATGGTTTGGGTTTCCCCCTTTAACGACATATTTTTAACTTTAAGTGTGATTTTGGCAAATTATCGCCATACTCTGAAACCGGGAGACCCGGACTACGCGGTCAGTTCCTACAAGTTACATTGGTCCCTTGCGAGGTGTTCGTGCGTCCTATAGAGTCATTTGGGGGATGGTTTGGGTTTCCACCCTTTAATGAAATGTTTTTACCTCTAAGTGTTGATTTTTGATAATTCTCATCATACTCTGAAACCAGGAGACCCGGGACAACGTGGTCACTTCCTATAAGTTACATTGGTCCCGTGCGTGGTGTTCGTGCCTCCTACGGGGTAGATTGGGGGTTGGTTTTGTTTTTCACCCTTTAACGGCTTATTTTTAACTCTAAGTATGATTTTTTCAAATTATCGTCATACTCTTAAACCGGGAGACCCCGGACTAAGCGGTCAGTCCCTACAAGTTACATTGGTCCTTTGCGAGGTGTTCGTGTTCCAACGGGGCCGTTTGGGGGCTGGTTTTGGTTTTTAGCCTTTAACGACATGTTTTTAAGTCTAAGTGTGATTTTTACAAATTATCGTCATACTCTCAAACTGGGAGACCTGAAACTTCGCGGTCAATTCCTACAAGTTACATTGATCCCGTGCGAAGTGTTCGTGCCTCCAACAGGGTCGTTTGGGGGCAGGTTTCGGATTTCACCCTTTAACGGCATCTTTTTAACTCTAAGTGTGATTTCTGAAAATTATCCTCATACTCTCAAACCGGGAGACCCGGGACTACGCAGTCAGTTCCTATAAGTTACATTGGTCCCGTGCGAGGTGTTCGTGCCTCCTACGGGGTCGATTGGGGGCCGGTTTGGGTCTTCACCCTTTAGCGGCCTGTTTTTAACTCTAAGTGTTAATTTCTACAAATAATCGTCATACTCTAAAACCGGGAGACCCGGGACTACGTGGCCAGTTCCTATAAGTTACATTGGTCCCATGCGTGGTGTTCGTGCCTCCTACGGGGTCGATTGGGGGTAGGTTTGGAGTTTTATCCTTTAACGGCATGTTTTTAAGTCGAAGTGTATTTTTACAAATTATTGTCATACCCTCAAATCGGGAGACCCGGGACTACGCGGTCGGTTCCTACAAGTTACATGGGTCCCGTGCGAGGTGTTCGTGCCTCATACGGGATCGTTTGAGGGCTGATTTGGGTTTTCACCCTTTAACGACATGTTTTTAAGTTTAAATGTGATTTTTACAAATTATGGTCATACTCTCAAACCGGAAGACCCGGGACTACGCGGTTAGTTCCTACAAGTTACATTGGTCCAGTGCGAGGTGTTCGTGCCTCCTACGGGGTCGTTTGGGGGATGGTTTAGGTTTTCACCCTTTGACGGCTTGTTTTTAACTCTAATTGTGATTTTTGCAAATTATCGTCATACTCTCAAACTGGGAGACCTGGGACTACGCGGTCGGTTCCTACAAGTTACATTGGTCCCGTGCGAGGTGTTCGTGCCTCCTACGGGGTCGTTTGGGGGTTGGTTTGGGTTTTCACCCTTTAACGGCATGTTTTAAACTTTAAGTGTGATTTTTGCAAATTATCGCCATACTCTCACACCGGGAGACCCGGGACTACGTGGCCAGTTCCTATAAGTTACATTGGTCCCGTGCATGGTGTTCGTGCCTCCTACGGGGTCGATTGGGGGTTGGTTTGGGTTTTCACCCTTTAATGGCATGTTTTTAACTCTAAGTGTGATTTTTGCTAATTATCGTCATACTCTCAAATCGGGAGACCCGGGACTAAGCGGTCAGTCCCTAAAAGTTACATTGGTCCCTTGCGAGGTGTTCGTGTTCCAACGGGGCGTTTGGGGGCTGGTTTGGGTTTTTACCCTTTAACGGCATGTTTATAAGTCAAAGTGTATTTTTACAAATTACCGTCATACTCTCAAACCGGGAGACCCGGGACTACGCGGTCGGTTCCTACAAGTTACATAGGTCCCGTGCGAGGTGTTCGTGCCTCCTAAGGGGTCGTTTGGGGGCTGGTTTGGGTTTTCACCCTTTAACGACATGTTTTCAAGTCTAAGTGTGATTTTTACAAATTATGGTCATACTCTCAAACCGGAAGACTCGGGACTACGCGGTTAGTTCCTACAAGTTACATTGGTCCAGTGCGAGGTGTTCGTGCCTCCTACGAGGTCGTTTGGGGGATGGTTTAGGTTTTCACCCTTTGACGGCTTGTTTCTAAGTTTAAGTGTTGATTTTTGCAAATTATCATCATAGTCAAAAACCGGGAGACCTGGGATTATGCGATCAGTTCCTAGAAGTTACATTGGTCCCGTGCGAGGTGTTTGTGCCTCTTACGGGGTCGTTGGGGGTTGGTTTGGGTTTTCACCCTTTAACGGCCTATTTTTAAGTTTAAGTGTTGATTTTTGCAAATTATCACCATACTCTCAAATCGGGTGACCCAGGACTATGCGGTCAGTTCCTACAAGTTACATTGGTCACGTCCGAGGTGTTCGTGCCTCCTACGGGGTCGATTGGGGGTTGGTTTGGGTTTTCACCCTTTAATGGCATGTTTTTAACTCTATACTCTCAAATCGGGAGACCTGGGACTATGCGGTCGGTTCCTACAAGTTACATTGGTCCCGTGCGAGGTGTTCATGCCTCCTACGGGGTCGTTTGGGGGCTGGTTTGGGTTTTCACCCTTTAACGGCACGTTTTTAACTCTAATTGTGATTTTTGCAAATTATCGTCATACTCTCAAACTGGGAGACCTGGGACTACGCGGTCGGTTCCAACAAGTTACATTTGTCACGTGCGAGGTGTTCTTGCCTCCTACGGGGTCGTTTGGGGGCTGGTTTGAGTTTTCTCCCTTTAACGGCATGTTTTTAACTTTAAGTGTAATTTTTGCAAATTATCGTCATACTCTCAAACCGGGAGACCTGGGACTACGCGGTCGGTTCCTACAAGTTACATTGGTCACGTACGAGGTGTCCGTGCCTCCTATGGGGTCGTTTGGGGGGCTGGTTTGGGTTTTCACCTTTTAACGGCATGTTTTAAACTTTAAGGGTGATTTTTGCAAATTATCGCCATACTCTCACACCGAGAGACCCGGGACTACGCGGTCAGTTCCTACAAGTTACATTGGTCACGTACGAGGTGTTCGTGCCTCCTATGGGGTCGTTTGGTGGCTGGTTTGGGGTTCCACTCTTTAACGACCCGTTTTTAAGTTTAAGTGTTGATTTTTGCAAATTATCGTCATACTCTAAAACTGGGAGACCCGGGACTACGTGGTCAGTTCCTATAAGTTACATTGGTCCCGTGCGTGGTATTCGTGCCTCCAACGGGGTCGATTGGGGGTTGGTTTGGGTTTTCACCCTTTAACAACATGTTTTTAACTCTAAGTGTGATTTTTGAAAATTATCGCCATACTCTCAAACCGAGAGACCCGGGACTAAACGGTCAGTCCCTACAAGTTAATTTGGTCCCTTGGGAGGTGTTCGTGTTCCAACGGGGCCGTTTGGGAGCTTGTTTGGGTTTTCACCCTTTAACGGCCTTTTTTTAAGTTTAAATGTTTATTTTTGTAAATTATCGCCATACTCTCAAATCGAGAGACCCGAAACTACGCGGTCAGTTCCTACAAGTTACATTGGTCACGTGCGAGTTGTTCGTGCCTCCTACGGGGTCATTTGGGGGCTGGTTTTGGTTTTCCCCCTTTAACGGCATGTTTTTAACTTTATGTGTGATTTTTGCAAATTATCGCCATACTCTCAAACCGGTAGACCCGGGACTACACGGTCAGTTCCTACAAGTTACATTGGTCCCTTGCGAGGTGTTCGTTCCTCCTATAGAGTCATTTGGGGGATGGTTTGACTTTTCACCCTTAACGACATGTTTTCAACTCTAAGTGTTGATTTTTGAAAATTATCGTATTACTCCGAAACCGGGAGAATCGGGACTACGTTGTTAGTTCCTATAAGTTACATTGGTCCCGTGCGTGGTGTTCGTACCTCCTACGGGGTCGATTGGGGGTTGGTTTGGGTTTTCACCCTTTAACGGCATGTTTTTAACTCTAAGTGTGATTTTTCCAAATTATCGTCATACTCTCAAGCCGGGAGACCCGGGACTAAGCGGTCAGTCCCTACAAGTTACATTGGTCCCTTGCGAGGTGTTCAAGTTCCAAAGGGGCCGTTTGGGGGCTGGTTTGGGTTTTTACCCTTTAACGACATGTTTTTAAGTCTAAGTGTGATTTTTACAAATTATCATCATACTCTCAAACCGGGAGACCCGGGACTACACGGTCTGTTCCTACAAGTTACATTGGTCCCGTGCGAGGTGTTCGTGCCTCCTACGGGGTCGTTTGGGGGTTGGTTCGGGTTTTCACCCTTTAACGACATGTTTTTAAGTCTAAGTGTGATTTTTACAAATTATTGTCATAATCTCAAACCGGAAGACTCGGGACTACGCGGTTAGTTCCTACAAGTTATATTGGTCCAGTGCGAGTTGTTCGTGCCTCCTATGGGGTCGTTTGGGGGATGGTTCGGGTTTTCACCCTTTGACGGCTTGTTTCTAAGTTTAAATGTTGATTTCTGTAAATAATCGTCATACTCTCAAACCGGGAGACCCGAGACTACGCGATCAGTTCCTACAAGTTACATTGGTCCCTTGCGAGGTGTTCGTGCCTCCTATAGAGTCACTTGGGGGATGGTTTGGGTTTTCACCCTTTATCGACATGTTTTTAACTTTAAGTGTTGATTTTTGAAAATTATCATCATACTCTGAAACCGGGAAACCCGGGACTACGTGGCCTGTTCCTATAAGTTACATTGGTCCTGTGCGTGGTGTTCGTGCTTCCTACGGGGTCGATTAGGGGTTGGTTTGGATTTTCACCCTTTAACGGCATTTTTTTAACTCTAAGTGTGATTTTTCCAAATTATCGTCATACTCTCAAACCGGGAGACCTGGGACTAAGCGGTCAGTCCCTACAAGTTACATTGGTCCCTTGCAAGGTGTTCGTGTTCCAACGGGGCCGTTTGGGGGCTGGTTTGGGTTTTTACCCTTTAACGGCATATTTTTAAGTCTAAGTGTGCTTTTTACAAATTATCGTCATACTCTCAAACAGGGAGACTCAGGACTACACGGTCTGTTCCTACAAGTTACATTGGTCCCGTGCGAGGTGTTCGTGCCTCCTACGGGGTCGTTTCGGGGCTGGTTTGGGTTTTCACCCTTTAACGACATGTTTTTAAGTCTAAGTGTGATTTTTACAAATTATTGTCATACTCTCAAACCGGAAGACTCGGGACTACGCGGTTAGTTCCTATAATTTATATTGGTCCAGTGCGAGGTGTTCGTGCCTCCTACGGGGTCGTTTGGGGGATGGTTTGGGTTTTCACCCTTTGACGGCTTGTTTCTAAGTTTAAGTATTGATTTTTGGAAATTATCGTCATAGTCACAAACCGGGAGACCTGGGATTATGCGGTCAGTTCCTAGAAGTTACATTGGTCCCGTGCGAGGTGTTCGTGCCTCTTACGGGGTCGTTGGGGGCTGGTTTAGGTTTTCACCCTTTAACGGCCTTTTTCAAGTTTTAAGTGTTGATTTTTTCAAATTATCACCATACTCTCAAACCGGCAGACCCAGGAATATGCGGCCAGTTCCTACAAGTTACATTGGTCACATGCGAGGTTTTCGTGCCTCCAACGGGGTCGTTTGGGGGCTGGTTTTGGTTTTCCCCCTTTAATGGCATGTTTTTAACTTTATGTTTGATTTTTGTGAATTATCGCCATACTCTCAAACTAGTAGACCCGGGACTAAGCGGTCAGTTCCTACAAGTTACATTGGTCCCTTGCGAGGTGTTCGTGCTTCCTATAGAGTCATTTGGGGGATGGTTTGAGTTTTCATCCTTTAACGACATGTTTTTAACTCTAAGTGTTAATTTTTGAAAATTATCATCATACTCGGAAACCGGGAGACTCGGGACTACGTGGCAGTTCCTATAAGTTACAGTGGTCCCATGCGTGGTGTTCGTGCCTCCTACGGGGCCGAATGTGGGTTGGTTTGGGTTTTCACCCTTTAACGGCATGTGTTTTAACTTTAAGTGTGATTTTTGCAAATTATCATCATACTCTCAAACCGGGAGACCCGGGACTACGCGGTCAGTCATTACAAGTTACATTGGTCCCTTGCGAGGTGTTCGTATTCCAATGGGGCCGTTTGGGGACTGGTTTGGGTTTTTACCCTTTAACGACATGTTTTTAAGTCTAAGTGTGATTTTTCAAATTATCGTCATACTCTCAAATCGGGAGACCCAAAACTACATGGTCAGTTCCTACAAGTTACATTGATCCCGTGCGAGGTGTTCGTGCCTCCTACGGGGTCATCTGGGGGCAGGTTTCGGTTTTCACCCTTTAACGGCATCTTTTTAACTCTAAGTGTGATTTTTGAAATTTATCCTCATATTCTCAAACCGGGAGACCCGGGACTACGCGGTCAGTTCCTACAAGTTACATTGGTCCCGTGCGAGGTGTTCGTGCCTCCTACGGGGTCGATTGGGAGCCGGTTTGGATTTTCACCCTTTAGCGGCCTGTTTTTAACTCTAAGTGTTGATTTCTGTAAATAATCATCATACTCTCAAATCGGGAGACCCGAGACTATGCGATCAGTTCCTACAAGTTACATTGGTCCCTTGCGAGGTGTTCGTGCCTCTTATAGAGTCATTTGGGGGATGGTTTGGGTTTTCACCCTTTAACGACATGTTTTTAACTTTAAGTGTTGATTTTTGAAAATTATCGTCATACTCTGAAACTAGGAGACCCGGGACTACGTGGCCAATTCCTATAAGTTACATTGGTCCCGTGCGTGGTGTTCGTGCCTCCTACGGGGTCGATTGGGGGTTGGTTTGGGTTTTAACCCTTTAACGTCATGTTTTTAACTCTAAGTGTGATTTTTGCTAATTATCGTCATACTCTCAAACCGGGAGATTCAGGACTAAGTGGTCAGTCCCTACAAGTTACAATGGTCACATGTGAGGTGTTCGTGTTCCAACGGGGCCGTTTGGGGGCTGGTTTGGGTTTTTACGCTTTAACGGTATGTTTTTAAGTCTAAGTGTGATTTTTACAAATTATCACCATTCTCTCAAACCGGGAGACCCGGGACTACGCGGTCGAATCCTACATGTTACACTGGTCCTGTGCGAGGTGTTCGTGCCTCCTATAGGGTCGTTTGGGGGCTGGTCTTGGTTTTCACCCTTTAACCGCATGTTTTTAAGTCTAAGTGTGATTTTTACAAATTATTATCATACTCTCAAACCAGAAGACTCGGGACTACGCGGTTAGTTCCTACAAGTTACATTGGTCCAGTGCGAGGTGTTCGTGCCTCCTACGGGGTCGTTTCGGGGATGGTTTGGGTTTTCACCCTTTGACGACTTGTTTCTAAGTTTAAGTGTTGATTTTTTCAAATTATCATCATAGTCACAAACCGAGAGACCCGGGATTATGCGGTCAGTTCCTAGAAGTTACATTGGTCCCGTACGAGGTGTTCGTGCCTCTTACGGGGTCGTTGGGGGCTGGTTTGGGTTTTCACCCTTTAACGGCCTGTTTTTAAGTTTAAGTATTGATTTTTGAAAATTATCGCCATACTCTCTAACCAGGAGACCCAGGACTACGCGGTATGTTCCAACAAGTTACATTGGTCACGTGCGAGGTGTTCTTGCCTCCTACGGGGTCGTTTGGGGGCTGGTTTGGGTTTTCACCCTTTAACGGCATGTTTTTAACTTTAAGTGTGATTTTAGCAAATTATCGCCATACTCTCAAACCGGGAGACCTGGGAATACGCGGTAAGTTCCTACAAGTTACATTAGTCTCGTACGAGGTGTTCGTGCCTCCTACAGGGTCGTTTGGGGGCTGGTTTGGGGTTTCACCCTTTAACGACCCGTTTTTAAGTTTAAGTGTTGATTTTTACAAATTATCATCATACTCTGAAACCGGGAGACCCGGGACTACGTGGTCAGTTCCTATAAGTTACATTGGTCCCGTGCGTGATTTTCGTCCCTCCTATGGGGTCGATTGGGGGTTGGTTTGGGTTTTCACCCTTTAACAGCATATTTTTAACTCCAAGTGTGATTTTTTTAAATTTTCGTCATACTCTCAAACCGGGAGAACCGGGACTAAGCGGTCAATCCCTACAAGTTAGATTGGTCACTGTCGAGGTGTTCGTGTTCCAACAGGTCCGTTTGGGGGCTGGTTTGGGTTTTCACCCTTTAACGGCCTATTTTTTAAGTTTAAGTGTTGATTTTTGAAAATTATCGCCATACTCTCAAACCGAGAGACCCGGGACTACGCGGTCAGTTCCTACAAGTTACATTGGTCCTTTGCGAGGTGTTCGTGCCTCCTATAGAGTCATTTGGGGGATGGTTTGGGTTTTCACCCTTTAACGACATGTTTTTAACTCTAAGTGTTGATTTTAGAAAATTATCATCATACTCTTAAATCGGGAGACCCGGGACTACGTGGTTAGTTTCTATAAGTTACATTGGTCATGTGCGTGGTGTTCGTGCCTCCTACAGGGTCGATTGGGGATTGGTTTGGGTTTTCACCCTTTAACGGCATGTTTTTAACTCTCAGTGTGATTTTTGCAAATTATCATCATACTCTCATATCGGGAGACCCGGGACTAAGCGGTCAGTCCCAACAAGTTACATTGGTCCCTTGCGAGGTGTTCGTGTTCCAATGGGGCCGTTTGGGGGCTGGTTTGGGTTTTTACCCTTTAACGGCATGTTTTTAAGTCTAAGTGTGATTTTTACAAATTATCGTCATACTCTCAAACCGTGAGACCCAAAACTACGCGGTTAGTTATTATAAGTTACATTGGTCCCGTGCTAGGTGTTCGTGCTTCCTACGGGGTCGTTTGGGGTCAGGTTTGGGTTTTCACCCTTTAACGGCATCTTTTTAACTCTAAGTGTAATTTTTGAAAATTATCCTCATACTCTCAACCCGAGAGACCTGGGACTATGCGGTCAGTTCTTACAAGTTACATTGGTCCCGTACGAGGTGTTCGTGCCTCCTACGGGGTCGATTGGGGGCCGGTTTGGGTTTTCACCCTTTAGCGGCCTGTTTTTAACTCTAAGTGTTGATTTCTGCAAATAATCTTCATACTCTCAAACCGGGAGACCCTAGACTACGCAATCAGTTCCTACAAGTTACATTGGTCCCTTGCGAGGTGTTCATGCCTCCTATAGTGTCATTTGGGGGATGGTTTGGGTTTTCACCCTTTAACGACATGTTTTTAACTCTAAGTGTTGATTTTTTAAAATTATCATCATACTCTGAAACTGGGAGACCCGGTTCTACGTGGCCAGTTCCTATAAGTTACATTGGTCCCGTGCGTGGTGTTTGTGCCTCCTACGGGGTCGATTGGGAGTTAATTTGGGTTTTCACCCTTTAACGGCATGTTTTTAACTCCAAGTGTGATTTTTTTCAAATTATCGTCATACTCTCAAACCGGGAGACCCGAGACTAAGCGGTCAGTCCCTACAAGTTACATTGGTCCCTTGCGAGGTGTTCGTGTTCCAACGGGGCCGTTTGGGAGTTGGTTTGGGTTTTTACCCTTTAACGGCCTGTTTTTAAGTTTAAGTGTTTATTTTTGTAAATTATCGCCATACTCTCAAACCGAGAGACTCGAAACTACGCGATCAGTTCCTACAAGTTACATTGGTCACGTGCGAGTTGTTCGTGCCTCCTACGGGGTCGTTTGGGGGCTGGTTGGGGTTTTCACCTAACGGCATGTTTTTAACTCTAAGTGTGATTTTTACAAATTATTGTCATACTCTCAAACTGGAAGACACGGGACTACGCGGTTAGTTCCTACTAGTTACAAGGGTCAAGTGCGAGGTGTTCGTGCCTCCTACGGGGTCGTTTGGGGGATGGTTTGGGTTTCACCCTCTGATGGCTTGTTTCTAAGTTTAAGTGTTGATTTTTGCAAATTATCGTCATACTCTCAAACCGGGAGACCCGAGACTACGCGGTCTGTTCCTACAAGTTAAATTGGTCTCATGCGAAGTGTTCGTGCCTCCTACGGGGTCGTTTGGGGGCTGGTTTTGATTTTCACCCTTTAACGGCATGTTTTTAAGCCTAAGTGTGATTTTTACAAATTATCGTCATACTCTCAAATCAGGAGACCCGGGACTACGCGGTTGGTTCCTACAAGTTACATTGGTCCCTTGCGAGGTGTTCGGGCCTCCTACGGGGTCGTTTGGGGGTGGGTTTGGGTTTTCACCCTTTAACGGCATGTTTTTAAGTTTAATTGTTGATTTTTGCTAATTATCGTCATACTTTCAAACCGGGAGACCCAGGACTACGCGGTCAGTTCCTACAAGTTACATTGGTCCCGTGCGAGGTGTTCGCGCCTCCTACGGGGTAAATTGGGGGCTGGTTTGGGTTTTCACCCTTTAACGACATGTTTTTAACTCTAAGTGTTGATTTTTGTAAATTAAGATCATACTCTCAAATCGAGAGACCCGAGACTACGCGGTCAGTTCCTACAAGTTACAATGTTCCCGTGCGAGGTGTTCGTGCCTCCTACGGGGTCGTTTGGGGGCTAGTTTGGGTTTTCACCCTTTAACGATATGTTTTTAACTTTAAGTGTGATTTTTGCAAATTATCTCCATACTCTCAAACCGGGAGACCCGGGACTACGCGGTCGGTTCCTACAAGTTACATTGGTCCAGTGCGAGGTGTTCGTGCCTCCTACGGGGTCGTTTGGGGGCCTGGTTTGGGTTTTCACCCTTTAACGGCATGTTTTTAACTGTAACTGTGATTTTTACAAATTATCGTCGTACTCTCAAACCGGGAGACCCGGGACTACGTGGTCAATTCTTACAAGTTACAATGGTCCCGTACGCGGTGTTCGTGCCTCCTACGGGGTCGATTGGGGGCTGGTTTGGGTTTTCACCCTTTAATGGCATGTTTTTAACTTTAAGTGTGATTTTTGCAAATTATTGTCATACTCTGAAATCGAGAGACCGAGACTACATGGTCAGTTCGTATAAGTTACATTGTTCCCGTGCTTGGTGTTCGTGCCTCCTCTGGGGTCGATTGGGGGCTGGTTTGGGTTTTCACCCTTTAACGGCATGTTTTTAACTCTAAGTGAGATTTTTGTAAATTATCATCATACTCTCAAATCGGGAGACCCGGGACTACGCGTTCTATTCCTACAAGTTACATTGGTCCTGTGCGAGGTGTTCGTGCCTCCTACGGGGTCGGTTGGGGGCTGGTTTGGGTTTTCACCCTTTAACGGCATATTTTTTACTCTAAGTGTGATTTTTGCAAATTATCATCATACTCTCAAACCGGGAGACCCAGGACTACGCGGTCTGTTCCTACAAGTTAAATTGGTCCCGTGTGAGGTGTTCGCGCCTCCTATGGGATCGTTTGGGGACTAGTTTGGGGTTTAATCCTTTAACGGCATGTTTTTAAGTTTAAGTGTTAATTTTTGCAAATTATCGTCATACTCTCAAATCGGGAGACCCGGGACTACGCGGTCTGTTCCTACAAGTTACATTGGTCCCGTGCGAGGTGTTCGTGCCTCCTACGGGGTCGTTTGGGGGCTGGTTTGGGTTTTCATCCTTTAACGGCATGTTTTTAACTTTAAGTGTTATTTTTAAAAATTATCGCCATACTCTCAAATCGGGAGACCCGGGACTACACAATCAGTTCCTACAATTTACATATGTCTCGTACGAGGTGTTCGTGCCTCCTACGGGGTCGTTTGGTGGCTAGTTTGGGGTTTCACCCTTTAACGACCTATTTTTAAGTTTAAGTGTTGATTTTTGCAAATTATAGTCATACTCTGAAATCGGGAGACCCGGGACTACATGGTTAGTTCCTATAAATTACATTGGTCCCGTGCGTGGTGTTCGTGCCTCCTATGGGGTCGATTGGGGGCTGGTTTGGGTTTTCACCCTTTAAGGTTATGTGTTTTAACTCTAAGTGTGAATTTTTCAAATAATGGTCTTAATCTCAAACCGGAAGACCCAGGACTACGCGGTCAGTCCCTACAAGTAACATTGGTCCCTTGTGAGGTGTTTGTGTTCCAACGGGGTCGTTTAGGGGCTGGTTTGGGTTTTCACCCTTTAACGACATGTTTTTAACTCTAAGTGTTGATTTTTGTAAATTATCATCATACTCTCAAATCGGGAGACCCGTGACTACGCGATCAGTTCCTACAAGTTACATTGGTCCCGTTCGAGATGTTCATGCCTCCAACAGGGTCGTTTGTGGGCTGGTTTGGGTTTTTACCCTTTAACGCCATATTTTTAACTATCATTTTGATTTTTGCAAATTATCTCCATACTCTCAAATCGGGAGACCCGGGACAACGCGATTATTTCCTACAAGTTACATTGGTCCCCTGCGAGGTGTTCGTGCCTCCTACGGGGTCGTTTGGGGGTTGGTTTGGGTTTTCACCCTTTAACGGCATGTTTTCAAGTTTAAGTTTTGCTTTTTGCAAATTAACATCATACTCTCAAACCGAGAGACCCGGGACTACGCGGTCAGTTCCTACAAGTAAAATTTGTCCCGTGCGAGGTGTTCGTGCCTCCTACGGGGTTATTTGGGGGCCGGTTTGGGTTTTCATCCTCTAACGGCATGTTTTTAACTCTAAGTGTTGATTTTTGCAAATTATCATCATACTCTCAAATCGGGAGATCCGGGACTACGCGGTCAGTTCCTACTAGTTACATTGGTCCTGTGCGAGGTGTTCGCACCTCCTACGGGGTCGTTTAGGGGCTGGTTTGGATTTTCACCCATTAACGGGATCTTTTTAACTCTAAGTGTCGATTTTTACAAATTATCGTCATACTCTCAAACCGGGAGACCCGGGACTACGCGATCAGTTCCTATAAGTTACATTGGTCCCGTGCGAGGTGTTCGCGCCTCCTACGGGATTGATTGGGGGCTGGTTTTGGGTTTTTAACCTTTAACGACATGTTTTTAACTCTAAGTGTTTATTTTTGTAAATTATAGTCATACTCTCAAATCGGGAGACCTGGGATTACGCGGTTAGTTCCTACAAGTTACATTGGTCCCATGCGAGGTGTTCGTGCCTCTTACGGGGTCGGTTGGGGGCTGGTTTGGGTTTTCACCCTTTAACGGCATGTTTTTAACTCTAAGTGTGATTTTTTTAAATTATCGTCATACTCTTAAACCGGGAGACCTGGGACTTCGCGATCAGTTCCTACAAGTTACATTGGTCCCGTGCGAGGTGTTCGCGCCTCCTACGGGATTGATTGGGGGATGGTTTGGGTTTTTACCCTTTAACAACATGTTTTTAACTCTAAGTGTTGATTTTTGCAAATTATCATCATACTCTCAAATCGGGAGACTCGGGATTACGCGGTCAGTTCCTACAAATGACATTGGTCCCGTGCGTGGTGTTCGTGCCTCCTACGGGGTTGATTGGAGGTTGGTTTGGGTTTTCACCCTTTAACAGCATGTTTATAACTCTAAGTGTGATTTTTGTAAATTATCATCATACTCCACATCGGGAGACCCGAGACTACGCGGTCTATTACTACAAGTTACGTTGGTCCCGTGCGAGGTGTTCGTGCCTCCTACGACGTCGGTTGAGGGCTAGTTTGGGTTTTCACCCTTTAATGGCATGTTTTTAACTCTAAGTGTGATTTTTGCAAATTATCATCATACTCTCAAATCGAGAGACCCGGGACTATGCGGTCCGTTCCTACAAGTTACATTGGTCCCGTACGATGTGTTCGTGCCTCCTACGGGGTCGTTTGGGGGTTGGTTTGGGTTTTCACCCTTTAACGACATGTTTTTAAGTTTAAGTGTTTATTTTTGCAAATTGTCGTCATACTCTCAAACCGGTAGACCTAAGACTACGCGGTCAGTTCCTACAAGTTACATTGGTCCTGTACGACGTGTTCGTGCCTCCTATGGGGTCGATTGGGGACTAGTTTGGGTTTTCACCCTTTAACTGCATGTTTTTAACTCTAAGTGTTGTTTTTGCAAATTTTCATCATACTCTCAAATCGGGAGACCCGGGACTACGCGGTTAGTTCCTACAAGTTACATTGGTCTCGTGCGAGGTGTTCGTGCCTCCTTCGGGGTCGTTTGGGGGTTGGTTTGGGTTTCACCCTTTAACGACATGTTTTTAACTCTAAGTTTGATTTTTTCAAATTATCATCATACTCTCAAATCGGGAGACCCGGCACTATGCGGTCAGTCCCTACAAGTTACATTGGTCCCCTGTCAGGTGTTCGTGCCTCCTACGGGGTTGTTTCGGGGATGGTTTGGGTTTTCACCCTTTTACGGCAGGTTTTTAAGTCTAAGTGCGATTTTTGCAAATTATCATCATACTCTCAAATCGAAAGACCCGGGACTTCGCGGTTAGTTCCTATAAGTTTCATTGGTACCGTGCGAGGTGTTCGTGCCACCGATCGTTTTGGGGATGGTTTGGGTTTTCACCTTTTCACGACTTGTTAATAAGTTTAAGTGTTTATTTTTGCAAATTATTATCATAGTCACAAACCGGGAGACCTGAAACTATGCGGTGAGTTCCTACAAGTTACATTGGTCCCGTGCGAGGTGTTCGTACCTCTTACGGGGTCGTTTGGGGGCTGGTTTGGGATTTCAACATTTAACGGCCTATTTTTAAGTTTAAGTGTCAATTTTTGCAAATTATCGTCATACTCTCAAACCGGGAGATCCGGGACTACGCAGTCAATTCCTACAAGTTACATTGGTCACGTGCGAGGTGTTCGTGCCTCTGGTTTGGGTTTTCACCCTTTACCGACATGTTTTTAACTTTAAGTGTGATTTTTTCAAATTATTGCCATACTCTCAACCGGTAGACCCGAGACTACGCGGTCAGTTCCTACAAGTTACATTGATCACGTGCGAGGTGTTCGTGCCTCCTACAGGGTTTGTTTGGGGTCTGGTTTGGGTTTTCACCCTTTAACGGCATGTTTTTAACTTTAAGTGTGATTTTTGCAAATTATTGTCATACTCTGAAATCGGGAGATCGGGACTACGTGGTCAATTTGTATAAGTTACATTGTTCCCGTACGTGGTGTCTGTGCCTCCTACGAGGTCGATTGGGGGCTGGTTTGGGTTTTCACCCTTTAACGACATGTTTTTTACTCTAAGTGTGATTTTTGCAAATTATCATCATACTCTCAAACCGAGAGACCCGGGACTACGCGGTCAATTCCTACAAGTTACATTAGTCTCGTACACGGTGTTCGTGCCTCCTACAGGGTCGATTGGGGGCTGGTTTGGGTTTTCACCATTTAACGGCATGTTTTTAACTTTAAGTGTGATTTTTGCAAATTATTGTCATACTCTGAAATCGGGAGACCGGGACTACATGGTCAGTTCGTATCAGTTACATTGTTCCCGTGCGTGGTGTTCGTGCCTCCTATGGGGTCGATTGGGGGCTGGTTTGGGTTTTCACCCTTTAATGGCATGTTTTTAACTCTAAGTGAGATTTTTGTAAATTATCAACATACTCTCAAATTGGGAGACCCGGGACTACGCGATTTGTTCCTACAAGTTACATTGGTCCTGTGCGAGGTGTTCGTGCCTCCTACAGGGTCGTTTGGGGGTTGGTTTGGGTTTTCACCTTTTAACGGCATGTTTTTAACTTTAAGTGTGATTTTTAAAAATTATCGCCATACTCTCAAATCGGGAGACCCGGGACTACACGATCAGTTCCTACAATTTACATATGTCTCGTACGAGGTGTTCGTGCCTCCTACGAGGTCGTTTGGTGGCTGGTTTGGGGTTTCACCCTTTAACGACCTATTTTTAAGTTTAAGTGTTGATTTTTGCAAATATCGTCATACTCTGAAATCGGGAGACCCGGGACTACATGGTTAATTCGTATAAGTTACATTGGTCCCGTGCGTGGTGTTCGTGACTCCTACGAGGTCGATTGGGGGCTGGTTTGGGTTTTCACCCTTTAACGGTATGTGTTTTAACTCTAAGTGTGAATTTTGTAAATAATGGTCATAATCTCAAACCCGGAGACCCGGGACTGCGCGGTCAGTCCCTACAAGTAACATTGGTCCCGTACGAGGTGTTCGTGCCTCCTACAGGGTTGTTTGGGGGCTGGTTTAGATTTTCACCCTTTAACGGCATGTTTTTAACTTTATGTGTGATTTTTGCAAATTATTGTCATACTCTGAAACCGGGAGACCGGGACTACTTGGTCAGTTCGTATAAGTTACATTATTCCCGTACGTGGTGTTCGTGCCTCCTACGGGGTCGATTGGGGGGTTGGTTTGGGTTTTTACCCTTTAACGACATGCTCTTTCTCTAAGTGTGATTTTTGCAAATTATCGTCGTACTCTCAAACCGGGAGACCCAGGACTACGTGGTCAATTCCTACAAGTTACATTAGTCCCGTACGCGGTGTTCGTGCCTCCTACGGGGTCGATTGGGGCTAGTTTGGGTTTTCACCCTTTAACGGCATGTTTTTAACTTTAAGTGTGATTTTTGCAAATTATTGTCATACTCTGAAACCGGGAGACCGGGACTACGTGGTCAGTTCGTATAAGTTACATTGTTCCCGTGCGTGGTGTTCGTGCCTCCTATGGGGTCGATTGGGGGCTAGTTTGGGTTTTCACCCTTTAACGGCATGTTTTTAACTCTAAGTGTGATTTTTGTAAATTATCATCATACTCTCAAATCGGGAGACCCGGGACTACGCGGTTTGTTCCTACAAGTTACATTGGTCCTGTGCGAGGTGTTCGTGCCTCCTCCGGGGTCGGTTGGGGGCTGGTTTTGGTTTTCACCCTTTAACGGCATGTTTTTTACTCTAAGTGTGATTTTTGCAAATTATAGTCATACTCTCAAACCGGGAGACCCGGAACTACGCGGTCTGTTCCTACAAGTTAAATTGGTCCCATGCGAGGTGTTCGAGCCTCCTATGGGATCGTTTGGGGACTGGTTTGGGGTTTCATCCTTTAACGGCATGTTTTTAAGTTTAAGTGTTAATTTTTGCAAATTATCGTCATACTCTCAAATCGGGAGACCCGGGACTACGCTGTCTGTTCCTACAAGTTACATTGGTCCCGTGCGTCGTGTTCGTGCCTCCTACGAGGTCGTTTGGGGGCTGGTTTGGGTTTTCACCCTTTAACGGCAAGTGTTTTAACTTTAAGTGTAATTTTTAAAAATTATTGCCATATTCTCTAATCGGGAGACCCGGGACTACACGATCAGTTCCTACAATTTACATATGTCTCGTACGAGGTGTTCGTGCCTCCTACGGGGTCGTTTGGTGGCTGGTTTGGGGTTTCACCCTTTAACGACCTATTTTTAAGTTTAAGTATTGATTTTTGCAAATTATCGTCATACTCTGAAATCGGGAGACCCGGGACTACGTGGTTAGTTCCTATAAGTTACATTGGTCCCGTGCGTGGTGTTCGTGCCTCCTACGGGGTCGATTGGGGGCTGGTTTCGGTTTTCACCCTTTAACGGTATGTGTTTTAACTCTAAGTTTGAATTTTTCAAATAATGGTCATAATCTCAAACCGGGAGACCCGGGACTACGCGGTCAGTCCCTACAAGTAACATTGGTCCCTTGGGAGGTGTTCGAGTTCCAACGGGGTTATTTAGGGGCTGGTTTGGGTTTTCACCCTTTAACGACATGTTTTTTACTCTAAGTGTTGATTTTTGTAAATTATCGTCATACTCTCAAATCGGGAGACCCGCGACTACGCGATCAGTTCCTACAAGTTCCATTGGTCCCGTTCGAGAGGTTCGTGCCTCCTACGGGGTCGTTTGTGGGCTGGTTTTGGTTTTTCCCATTTAACGGTATATTTTTAACTCTAAGTTTGATTTTTGCAAATTATCTCCATACTCTCAAATCGGGAGACCCGGGCTACGCGATTATTTCCTACAAGTTACATTGGTCCCCTGCGAGGTGTTCGTGCCTCCTACGGGGTCGTTTGGGGGTTGGTTTGGGTTTTCACCCTTTAACGGCAAGTTTTCAAGTTTAAGTGTTACTTTTTGGAAATTAACGTCATGCTCTCAAATCGTGAGACCCGGGACTACGCGGTCAGTTTCTACAAGTAAAATTTGTCCCGTGCGCGGTGTTCGTGCCTCCTACGGGATTATTTGGGGGCCGGTTTGGGTTTTCAACCTTTAACGACATGTTTTTAACTCTAAGTGTTGATTTTTGCAAATTATCGTCATACTCTACGCGGTCAGTTCCTACACGTTACATTGGTCCCGTGAGAGGTGTTCACACCTCCTACGGGGTCGTTTGGGGGATGGTTTGGATTTTCACCCATTAATGGGATGTTTTTAACTCTAAGTGTCGATTTTTACAAATTATCATCATACTCTCAAACCGGGAGACCCGAGACTACGCGATCATCTCCTATAGGTTACATTGGTCTCGTGCGAGGTGTTCGCGCCTCCTACGGGATTGATTGGGGTCCGGTTTGGGTTTTTACCCTTTAACGGCATGTTTTTAACTCTAAGTGTTGATTTTTGCAAATTATAGTCATACTCTCAAATCGGGAGACCCGGGATTACGATGTCAGTTCCTACAAGTTACATTGGTCCTGTGCGAGGTGTTCGTGGCTCTTACGGGGTCGGTTGGGGGCTGGTTTGGGTTTTCACCCTTTAACGGCATGTTTTTAACTCTAAGTGTGATTTTTTTAAATTATCGTCATACTCTTAAATCGGGAGACCTCGGACTACGCGATCAGTTCCTACAAGTTACATTGGTCCCGTGCGAGGTGTTCACGCCTCCTATGGGATTGATTGGGGGATGGTTTGGGTTTTTACCCTTTAACAGCATGTTTTTAACTCTAAGTGGTGATTTTTGGAAATTATCGTCATACTCTCAAATCGGGAGACTCGGGATTACGCGGTCAGTTCCTACAATTGACATTGGTCCCGTGCGTGGTGTTCGTGCCTCCTACGGGGTTGATTGGAGGATGGTTTGGGTTTTCACCCTTTAACTGCATGTTTTTAAACCTAAGTGTGATTTTTGTAAATTATCGTCATACTCCACATCGGGAGACCCGGGACTATGCGGTCTGTTACTACAAGTTACGTTGGTCCCGTGCGAGGTGTTCGTGCCTCCTACGAGGTCGGTTGAGGGCTAGTTTGGGTTTTCACCCTTTAATGGCATGTTTTTAACTCTAAGTGTGATTTTTGCAAATTATCGTCATACTCTCCAACCGAGAGACCCGGGACTATACGGTCGGTTCCTACAAGTTACATTGGTCCCGTGCGAGGTGTTCGTGCCTCCTACGGGGTCGTTTGGGGGTTGGTTTGGGTTTCCACCCTTTAATGGCATGTTTTAAAGTTTAAGTGTTTATTTTTGCAAATTATCGTCATACTCTCAAACCGGGAGACCTGGGACTACGCGGTCAGTTCTTATAAGTTACATTGTTCCTGTACGACGTGTTCGTGCCTCCTATGGGGTCGATTGGGGACAAGTTTGGGTTTTCACCCTTTAACAGCATATTTTTAACTCTAAGTGTTGATTTTTGCAAATTATCATCATAATCTCAAACCGGGAGACCCGGGACTACGCGGTTAGTTCCTACAAGTTACACTGGTCTCGTGCGAGGTGTTCGTGCCTTTTTCGGGGTCGTTTGGTGGTTGGTTTGGGTTTCACCCTTTAACGACATGTTTTTAACTCTAAGTGTGATTTTTTCAAATTATCATCATACTCTCAAATCGGGAGACCCGGCACTACGCGGTCAGTCCCTACAAGTTACATTGGTCCCCTGCAAGGTGTTCGTGCCTCCTACGGGGTTGTTTCGGGGATGGTTTCGGTTTTCACCCTTTAACGGAAGGTTTTTAAGTCTAAGTGCGATTTTTGCAAATTATCATCATACTCTCAAACCGAAAGACCCGGGACTACGCGGTTAGTTCCTATAAGTTTCATTTGTACCGTGCGAGGTGTTCGTTCCACCTACGGGGTCGTTTAGGGGATGGTTTGGGTTTTCCCCTTTTGACGGCTTGTTTATAAGTTTAAGTGTTTATTTTTGCAAATTATTATCATAGTCACAAACCGGGAGACCTGAGACTATGCGGTGAGTTCCTACAAGTTACATTGGTCCCGTGCGAGGTGTTCGTTCCTCTTACGTGGTCGTTTGGGGGATGGTTTGGGATTTCAACATTTAACGGCCTATTTTTAAGTTTAAGTGTCGATTTTTGCAAATTATCGTCATACTCTCAAACTGAGAGACCCGGGACTATGCGGTCCATTCCTATAAGTTACATTGGTCACGTGCGAGGTGTTTGTGCCTCTGGTTTGGGTTTTCACCCTTTACTGACATGTTTTTAACTTTAAGTGTGATTTTTGCAAATTATCGCCATACTCTCAACCGGTAGACCCGAGACTACGTGGTCAGTTCCTACAAGTTACATTGGTCCCGTACGAGGTGTTCGTGCCTCCTACAGGGTTGTTTGGGGGCTGGTTTGGGTTTTCACCCTTTAACGGCATGTTTTTAACTTTAATTGTGATTTTTGTAAATTATTGTCATACTCTGAAACCGGGACTACGTGGTCAGTTTGTATAAGTTACCTTGTTCCCATACGTGGTGTTCGTGCCTCCTACGGGGTCGATTGGGGCTGGTTTGGGTTTTCACCCTTTAACGACATGTTTTTTACTCTAAGTGTGATTTTTGCAAATTATCGTCATACTCTCAAACCGGGAGACCCGGGACTACGCGGTCTGTTCCTACAAGTTAAATTAGTCCCGTGCGAGGTGTTCGCACCTCCTATGGGATCGTTTGGGGACTGGTTTGGAGTTTCACCCTTTAACGGCATGATTTTAAGTTTAAATCTTGATTTTTGCAAATTGTCGTCATACTCTCAAATCGGGAGACCCGGGACTACGCGGTCTGTTCCTACAAGATACATTGGTCCCGTACGAGGTGTTCGTGCCTCCTACGGGGTCGGTTGGGAGCTGGTTTGGGTTTTCACCCTTTAACGGCATGTTTTTTACTCTAAGTGTAAATTTTACAAATTATTGTCATACTCTCAAATCGGGAGACCCGGGACTACGCGGTCTGTTCTTACAAGTTATATTGGTCCCGTACGAGGTGTTCGTGCCTCCTACGGGGTCGTTTGGGGGCTAGTTTGGGGTTTCACCCTTTAATGACCCGTTTTTATGTTTAAGTGTTGATTTTTGCAAATTATCAACATACTCTCAAACCGGGAAACCCGAGACTATGCGATTAGTTCCTACAAGTTACATTGGTCCCGTGCAAGGTGTTTGTGCCTCCTTCGGGGTCGTTTGGGGGCCGGTTTGGGTTTTCAATCTTTAACGACATGTTTTTAACTCTGAGTGTGATTTTTTCAAATTATCGTCATACTCTCAAACCGGGAGATCGGGCACTACGCGGTTAGTCCCTAGAAGTTACATTGGTCCTCTGCGAGGTGTCCGTGCCTCTGACGAGGTCGTTTGGGGGTTGGTTTGGGTTTTCACCCTTTAATGGCATGTTTTTAAGTCTAAGTGCGATTTTTGTAAATTATCATCATACTCACAAACCGGAAGACCCGGGACTACGGGGTTAGTTCCTTGAAGTTTCATTGGTCCCGTGCGAGGTGTTCGTGACACCTATGGGGTCGTTTTGGGGATGGTTTGGGTTTTCACCCTTTGACGGCTTGTTTCTATGTTTAAGTGTTGATTTTGGCAAATTATTGTCATAGTCACAAACCGAGAGACCCGGGACTACGCGGTCAGTTCCTATAAGTTACTTTGGTCACGTGCGAGGTGTTCGTGCCTCTTATGGGGTCATTTGGGGGCTGGTTTGGGTTTTCACCCTTTAACGGCATGTTTTTAACTTTAAGTGTGATTTTTTAAAATTATCGCCATACTCTCAAACTGGTAGACACGGGACTACGCGGTCAGTTCCTACAAGTTACATTGGTCCCGTACGAGGTGTTCGTGCCTCCTACGGGGTCGTTTGGGGACTGGTTTGGGTTTTCACCCTTTAACGACATGTTTTTCACTTTAAGTGTGATTTTTGCAAATTATTATCATACTCTGAAACCGGGAGACCCAGGACTACGTGGTCAGTTCCTATAAGTTACATTGGTCCCGTGCGTGGTGTTCGTGACTCCTACGGGGTCGATTGGGGGATGGTTTGGGTTTTCACCCTGTAATGGCATGTTTTTAACTCTAAGTGTGATTTTTGTAAATTATCGTCATACTCTCAAATTGGGATACCCGGGACTACGCAGTCTGTTCCTACAAGTTACATTGGTCCCGTTCGAGGTGTTCGTGCCTCCTACGGGGTCGGTTTGGGGGCTGGTTTGGTTTTTCACCCTTTAACGACATGTTTTCAACTCTAAGTGTGATTTATTCAAATTATCGTCACACTCTCAACCGGGAGACCCGGGACTACGCGGTCGGTTATTACAAGGTACATTGGTCCCGTGCGAGGTGTTCGTGCCTCCTACGGGGTCTTTGGTGGTTGGTTTGGGTTTTCACCCCTTAACGACATATTTTTAAGTTTAGGTTTTGATTTTTGCAAATTGTCATCATATTCACAAATCGAGAGACCCGGGACTACGCTGTCAGTTCCTACAAGTTACATTGGTCCCGTGCGAGGTGTTCGTGCCTCCTACGGGGTCGCTTGGGGGCCGGTTTTGGTTTTAACCCTTTAACGGCATGTTTTTACCGCTAAGTGTTGATTTTTGTAAATTATCGTCATACTCTCAAACCGGGAGACCCGGGACAACGCGGTCAGTTACAATAAGTTACAATGGTACCGTGCGAGGTGTTCGCGCCTCCTACGGGGTTGTTTGAGGGCTGGTTTGCATTTTCACCCTTTAATGGCATGTTTTTAACTCTAAGTGTTTATTTTTTCAAACTAACGTCATACTCTTAACTCGGGAGACCCGGGACTACGCGGTCAGTTCCTACAAGTTATATTGGTCTCGTACGAGGTGTTCGCCCCTCCTATGGGGTTGATTGGGGACTGGTTTGGGTTTTCACCCTTTTACAGCATGTTTTTAACTCTAAGTGTTGATTTTTATAAATTATCATCATACTCTCAAACCGGGAGACTCGGGATAATGCGGTCAGTTACTACAAGTTACATTGGTCCCGTGCGAGGTGTTCGTCCCTCCTACGGGATTGTTTGGGGGCTGGTTTGCATTTTCACCCTTTAACGGCATGTTTTTAATTCTGAGTGTTTATTTTTGCTAATTATCTTAATACTCTCAACCTGGGAGACCCGGGACTTCGCGATCAGTTCCTACAAATTACATTGGTCCCGTGCGAGGTGTTTATGCCTCCTACGGGGTCGGTTGGGGGCTGGTTTGGGTTTTCACGCTTTAACGGCATGTTTTTAACTCTAAGTGTGATTTTTGCAAATTATCATCATACTCTCAAACTGGGAGACCCGGGGCTATACGGTCGGTACCTACAAGTTACATTGATCCCGTGCGAGGTGTTCGTTCCTCCTACAGGGTCGTTTGGGGGTTGGTTTGGGTTTTCACCCTTTAACGGCATGTTTTTAAGTTTAAGTGTTTATTTTTACAAATTATCATCATACTCTCAAACCGGGAGACCCGGAACTACGCGGTCAGTTCCTACAATTTACATTGGTCCCGTACGACGTGTTCGCGCCGCCTATGGGGTCGATTGGGGACTGATTTTGGTTTTCACCCTTTAACATCATGTTTTTAACTCGTGTTGATTTTTGCAAATTATCATCATACTCTCAAACAGGGAGACCCGAGACTACGCGGTTAGTTCCTACAAGTTACATTGGTCCCGTGCGAGGTGTTCGTGCCTCCTTCGGGGTCGTTTGGGGGTTAGTTTGGGTTTTCACCCTTTAGCGGCATGTTTTTAACTCTAAGTGTGATTTTTTTAAGTTATCGTCATACTCTCAAACCGGGAGACCGGACACTACGCGGTCAGTCCCTACAAGTTACTTTGGTCCCCTCTGAGGTGTTCGTGCCTCATACGGGGTTGTTTGGTGGCTAGTTTGGGTTTTCACCCTTTAATGGCATGTTTTTAAGTCTAAGTGCGATTTTTGCAAATTATCATCATATTCTCAAACCGGAAGACCCGAGACTACGTGGTTAGTTCCTACAAGTTTCATTGGTCCCGTGCGAGGTGTTCCTGCCACCTACGGGGTCGTTTGTGGATGGTTTGGGTTTTCACCCTTTGGCGGCTTGTTTATAAGTTTAAGTATTGATTTTTGCAAATTATTGTCATAGTCACAAATCGGGAGACCCGAGACGACGCGATCAGTTCCAACAAGTTACATTGGTCCCATGCGAGGTGTTCCTGCCTCTTACGGGGTCGTTTGGGAGCTGGTTAGGGTTTTCAACATTTAACTGCCTATTTTTAAGTTTAAGTGTTGATTTTTTCAAATTATCATCATAATCTCAATTCGAGAGACCCGGGACTACGCCGTCAGTTCCTACAAGTTACATTGGTCACGTGCGAGGTGTTCGTGCCTCCTACGGGGTTGTTTGGGGGATGGTTTGGGTTTTCACCCTTTACCGACATGTTTTTAACTTTAAGTGTGATTTTTTCAAATTATCGCCATACTCTCAAACCGGTAGACCTGGGACTATGCTATCAGTTCCTACAAGTTACATTGGTCCCGTACGAGGTGTTCGTGCCTCTTACGGGGTCGTTTGGGGGCTGGTTTGAGTTTTCACCCTTTAACGACATGTTTTTAACCCTAATTGTGATTTTTGCAAATTATTGTCACACTCTCAAATCGGGAGACCCGGGACTACGCGGTCAGTTCCTATAAGTTACATTGGTCCCGTGCGTGGTGTTCGTGCCTCCTACGGGGTCAATTCGGGGTTGGCTTGGGTTTTCACCCTTTAACGGCATGCTTTTAACTCTAAGTGTGATTTTTGTAAATTATCATCATACTCTCAAATCAGGAGACCCGGGACTACGCGGTCTAATCCTACAGGTTACATTGGTCCCGTGCGAGGTGTTCGTGCCTCCTTCGGGGTCGGTTGGGGGGATGGTTTTGGTTTTCACCCTTTAACGGCATGTTTCTAACTCTAAGTGTGAATTTTGAAAATTATCATCATACTCTCAAACCGAGAGACCCGGGACTACGCGGTCGGTTCCTACAAGTTACATTGGTCCCGTACGACGTGTCGCGCCTCCTACGGGGTCGATTGGGGACTGGTTTGGGTTTTCATCCTTTAACAACATGTTTTTAACTCTAAGTGTTGATTTTTCCAAATTATCGTCATACTCTCAAATCGGGAGACCCGGGACTAAGCGGTCAGTCCCTACAAGTTACATTGGTCCCTTGCGAGGTGTTCGTGTTCTAATGGGGCCGTTTGGGTTTTTACCCTTTAATGACATGTTTTTAAGTCTAAGTGTGATTTTTACAAATTATCGTCATACTCTCAAACCGAGAGACCCGGGACTACATGGTCTGTTCCTACAAGTTACATTGGTCCCGTGCGAGGTGTTCGTGCCTCCTACGGGGTCGTTTTGGGGCTGGTTTGGGTTTTCACCCCTTAACGACATGTTTTTAAGTCTAAGTGTGATTTTTACAAATTATTGTCATACTTTCAAACCCGAAGACTCGGGACTACGCGGTTAGTTCCTACAAGTTATATTGGTCCAATGCGAGGTGTTCGTGCCTCCTACGGGGTCGTTTGGGTTTTCACCCTTTGACGGCTTGTTTCTAAGTTTAAGTGTTGATTTTTGGAAATTATCGTCATAGTCACAAACTGGGAGACCTGGGATTATGCGGTCAGTTACTAGAAGTTACATTGGTCCTGTGCGAGGTGTTCGTGCCTCTTACAGGGTCGTTGGGGGCTGGTTTGGGTTTTCACCCTTTAACGGCCTGTTTTTAAGTTTAAGTGTTGATTTTTGAAAATTATTGCCATACTCTCAAACCGAGAGACCCAGGACTACACGGTCAGTTCCTATAAGTTACATTGGTCCCTTGCGAGGTGTTCGTGCCTCCTACAGGGTCGTTTGGAGGCTGGTTTGGGTTTTCACCCTTTAACGGCATGTTTTTAACTGTAAGTGTGATTTTTGTAAATTATCGTCATACTCTCAAATCGGGAGACCTGGGACTACGCGGTTTCTTCCTACAAGTTACATTGGTCCCGTGCGAGGTGTTCGTGCCTCCTACGGGGTCGGTTGGAGGCTGGTTTGGGTTTTCACCCTTTAACGACATGTTTTTAGCTTTAAGTGTGATTTTTGCAAATTATCGTCATACTCTCAAACCGGGACACCCTGGACTACGCGGTCAGTTCCTACAAGTTACATTGGTCCCGTGCGAGGTGTTCGTGCCTCCTACAGGGTTATTTGGGGGTTGGTTTGGGTTTTCACCCTTTAACTGCATGTTTTTATGTTTAAGTGTTAATTTTTGCAAATTGTCTTCATATTCACAAATCGGGGGACCCGAGACTACGCTGTCAGTTCCTACAAGTTACATTGGTCCCGTGCGAGGTGTACGTGCCTCTTACGGGGTCATTTGAGGGCCCGTTTGGGTTTTAACCCTTTAACGGTATGTTTTTAACGCTAAGTGTTTATTTTTGCAAATTATCGTCATACTCTCAACCAGAGAGACCCGGGACTACGCGGTCAGTTCCTACAAGTAACATTGGTCCCGTACGAGGTGTTCGCGCCTCCTATGGGGTTGATTGGAACTGGTTTGTGTTTTCACCCTTTAACAGTATGAGTTTAACTCTAATTGTTGATTTTTTCAAATTATCATCATACACTAAAACCGGGAGACCCGAGACTACGCGATCAGTTCCTACAAGTTACATTGGTCCCGTTTGAGGTGTTCGTGCCTCCTTAGGGGTCGTTTGGGGGATGGTTTGGGTTTTCACCCTTTTACGTCATGTTTTTAACTCTAAGTGTGATTTTTACAAATTATCATCATACACTCAAACCGGGAGACCCGGGGCTATGCGGTCAGTTCCTACAAGTTACATTGGTCCCGTGTGAGGTGTTTGTGCCTCCTACGGGGTCGTTTAGGGGCGGGTTTGGATTTTCACCCTTTAACGGCATGTTTTTAACTCTAAGTCTGATTTTTGCAAATTATCATCATACTCTCAAACTGGGCGACCCGGGACTACTCGGTCATTTCCTACAAGTTACATTGGTCCCATGCGAGGTGTTCGTGCCTCCTACGGGGTCGATTGGGGGCTGGTTTGGGTTTTCACCCTTTGACGGATTGTTTCTAAGTTTAAGTGTTGATTTTTGCAAATTATCGTCATACTCTCAAATCGGGAGACCCGGGTCTACGCGGTCAGTTCCTATAAGTTACATTGGTCCCCTGCGAGGTGTTCGTGCCTCCTACAGGGTCATTTGTGGGTTGGTTTGGGTTTTCACCCTTTAACGGCATGTTTTTAAGTCTTAATGAATTTTTGCAAATTATCATCATACCCTCAACCCGGGAGACCCGGGACTACGTGGTTAGTTCCTACAAGTTACATTGGTCTCGTACGAGGTGTTCGTGTCTCCTACGGGGTAGTTTGTGGGATGGTTTGGGTTTCCACCCTTTGACGGCTTGTTTTTAAGTTTATGTGTTGATTTTTGCAAATTATCGTCATAGTCACAAATCGAGAGACCCGGGACTACGCGATCAGTTCCCACAAGTTACATTGGTCCCGTGCGAGGTGTTCGTGCATCTTACGGGGTCGTTTTGCAGATGGTTTGGGTTTTCACCCTTTAACGACCTGTTTTTAAGTTTAAGTTTTGATTTTTGCAAATTATCATCATACTCTCAAACCAAGCGACCCGGGACTACGCGGTCAGTTCCTACAAGTTACATTGGTCCCGTGCGAGGTGTTCGTGCCTCATACGGGGTCGTTTGGAGGCTGGTTCTGGTTTTCACCCTTTAACCCCATGTTTTTAAGTCTAAGTGTGATTTTTACAAATTATGGTCATACTCTCAAATCGGGAGACCCGGGACTATGCGATCAATTCCTACAATTTACATGGTCCCATGCGAGGTGTGCGTGCCTCGTACGGGGTCGTTTGGGGGTTTGTTTGGGTTTCCTACAAGTGTTGATTTTTACAAATTATCATCATATTCAAAAACTGTCAGTTCCTTTAAGTTACATTAGTCCCGTGCGAGGTGTTCGTGCCTCTTACAGGGTCGTTTGGGGGCTGGTTTGGGTTTTTACCCTTTAACGACCTGTTTTTAAGTTTAAGTGTTGATTTTAACAAATTATCATCGTATTCTCAAATCGGGAGACCCGGAACTACGTGGTCAGTTGCTACAAGTTACATTGGTCCCGTACGAGTTGTTCGTTCCTCCTACGAGGTCGTTTGGGGGCTGGTTTGGGTTTTCACCCCTTAACGGCTTATTTTTTAATATAAGTGTGATTTTTGCAAATTATCATCATACTCTCAAACCGGGAGACCCGGGACTACGCGCTCTGTTCCTACAAGTTACATTGCTCCCATGCTAGGTGTTCGTGCCTCCTACGGGGTCGGTTGGGGGTTGGTTTGGGTTTTCACCCTTTAACGACATGTTTTAAACTCTAAGTGTGATTTTTGCAAATTATCTTCATACTCTCAAAGCGGGAGACCCAGGACTACGCGGTCAGTTCCTACAAGTTACATTGGTCCCGTGCGAGGTGTTCGTGCCTCCTACAGGGTCGTTTGGGGTCTGGTTTTGATTTTCACCCTTTAACGGCATGTTCTTAACTCTAAGTGTGATTTTTGCAAATTACCGTCATACTCTCAAACAAGGAGACCTGGGACTACGCGGTCAGTTCCCACAAGTTACATTGGTCCCCTGCGAGGTGTTCGTGCCTCCTACGGGGTCGATCGGGGCCTGGTTTGGGTTTTCACCCTTTAACGACATGTTTTTAAGTCTAAGTGATATTTTTTCAAATTATCGTCATACTCTCAAACCGGAAGACCCGGGACTACGCGGTTAGTTCCTACAAGTTACATTGGTCCTGTGCGAGGTGCTCATGCCTCCTACGGGGTCGTTTGGGGATGGTTTGGGTTTTCACCCTTTGACGGATTGTTTCTAAATTTAAGTGTTGATTTTTACAAATTATCGTCATACTCTCAAACTGGGAGACCCGGGACTACGCGGTTAGTTCCTACAAGTTACATTGGTCCCATAAGAGGTGTTTGTGCCTCCTACGGGGTCATTTAGGGGCTGGTTTGGGTTTTCACCCTTTAACGCCATGTTTATAACTCTAAGTGTGATTTTTGAAAATTATCATCATACTCTCAAACCGGAAGACCCGGGACTATGCGGTCAATTCCTACAAGTTACATTGGTGACGTGCGAGGTGTTCATGCCTCCTACGGGGTCGTTTGGGGGATGGTTTGGGTTTTCACCCTTTAACAGCTTGTTTTTAACTTTAAGTTTGATTTTCGCAAATTATTGACATACTCTCAAACTGGGAGACCAGGGACTACGCGGTCAGTTCCTACTAGTTACATTGGTCCCGTACGAGTTGTTCGTGCCTCCTACGGGGTCGTTTGGGGGCTGGTTTGGATTTTCACCCTTTAATGACATGTTTTTAACTCTAAGTGCGGTTTTTGCAAATTATCGTCATACTCTGAAAGCAGGAGACCCGGGACTACGTGGTCAGTTCTTATTAGTTACATTGGTCCCGTGTGTGGTGTTCGTGCCTCCTACAGGGTCGATTGGGGGCTGGTTTGGGTTTTCAGACCTTTAACGGCATGTTTTTAACTATAAGTGTCATTTTTGCAAATTATCATCATACTCTCAAATCGGAAGACCCGGGACTATGCGATCAGTCCCTACAAGTTACAATGGTCCCCAACGAGGTGTTCGTACCTCCTAGGGGGTTGTTTGGGGTCTGGTTTGGGTTTTTACCCTTTAACGGCATGTTTTTAAGTCTAAGTGTGATTTTTGGAAATTATCATCATACTCTCAAACCGGAAGACACTGGACTACGCGGTTAGTTCCTACAAGTTACATTGGTCCTGTGCGAGGTGTTCGTCCCTCCTACGGGTTCGTTTGGGTGATGGTTTGAGTTTTCACCCTTTGACGGCTTGTTTCTAAGTTTAAGTGTTGATTTTTACAAATTATCATCGTATTCTCAAACCGAGAGACCCGGAACTACGCGGTCAGTTCCTAAAAGTTACATTGGTCCCGTGCGAGGTGTTCGTCCCTCATACGGGGTCGTTTGGGGATTGGTTTGGGTTTTTCACCCTTTAACGGCTTATTTTTAACTCTAAGTGTGATTTTTTCAAATTATCGTCATACTTTCAAACAGGGAGACCCGAGACTACGCGGTCTGTTCCTACAAGTTACATTGATCCCGTGCGAGGTGTTCGTGCCTCCTACGGGGGTGGTTGGGGGCTGGTTTAGGTTTTCACCCTTTAACAGCATGTTTTTAACTCTAAGTGTGATTTTTGCAATTATCGTCATACTCTCAAACCGGGAGACCCGGGACTATGTGGTCAGTTCCTACAAGTTACATTGGTCCCGTGCAAGGTGTTCGTGCCTCCTATGAGGTCGTTTGGGGGTTTGTTTGGGTTTTCACCCTTTAACGGCATATTTTTAAGTTTAAGTGTTGATTTTTGCAAATTGTCATCATATTCACAAACCGGGAGACCCGGGACTACGCTGTCAGTTCCTACAAGTTACATTGGTCCCGTGCGAGGTGTTCGTGTCTCCTACGAGGTCGTTTGGGGGCCGGTTTGGGTTTGCACCCTTTAACGGCATGTTTTTAATGCTAAGTGCTAATTTTTGCGAATTATCATCATACTCTCAAATCGAGAGACCCGGGACTACGCGGTCAGTTCCTATAAGTTATATTGGTTCCGTGCGAGGTGTTCGCGCCTCCTACGGGGTCGTTTGGGTGATGGTTTGAGTTTTCACCTTTGACGGCTTATTTCTAAGTTTAAGTGTTAATTTTTGCAAATTATCATCGTATTCTCAAACCGGGAGACTCGGAACTACGCGGTCAGTTCCTACAAGTTACATTGGTCCCGGGCGAGGTGTTCGTCCCTCATACGGGGTCCTTTGAGGGCTGGTTCGGGTTTTCATCCTTTAACGGCTTGTGTTTAACTCTAAGTGTGATTTTTGCTAATTATCGTCATACTCTACAACATGGAGACTCGGGACTACGCGGTCTGTTCCTACAAGTTACATTGGTCCTGTGCGAGGTGCTCGTGCCGCCTACGAGGTCAGTTGGGAGCTGGTTTAGGTTTTCACCCTTTAACAACATGTTTTTAACTCTACGTGTGATTTTTGCAAATTATTGTCATACTCTCAAACCGGGAGACCCGGGACTATGTGGTCAGTTCCTACAAGTTACATTGGTCCCGTGCGAGGAGTTCGTGCCTCCTACAGGGTCGTTTGGGGGTTTGTTTGGGTTTTCACCCTTTAACGGCATGTTTTTAAGTTTAAGTGTTGATTTTTGCAAATTTTCGTCATATTCACAAACCGGGAGACCCGGGACTACGCTGTCAGTTCCTACAAGTTACATTGGTCCCGTGCGAGGTGTTCGTATCTCCTACGGGGTCGTTTGGGGGCCGGCTTGGGTTTTCACCCTTTAACGACATGTGTTTTAACGCTAAGTGTTAATTTTTGCAAATTATCATCATAGTCTCAAACCGAGAGACCCAGGACTACGCGGTCAGTTCCTATAAGTTACATTGGTCCCGTTCGAGGTGTTCGCGCCTCCTACGGGGTCGTTTGGGGGATGGCTTGAGTTTTCACCTTTGATGGCTTGTGTTTAACTCTAAGTGTGATTTTTGCTAATTATCGTCATACTCTCAAACATGGAGACTCGGGACTACGCGGTCTGTTCCTACAAGTTACATTGGTCCTGTGCGAGGTGTCCGTGCCTCCTACGGGGTCGGTTGGGGGCTGGTTTGGGTTTTCACCCTTTAATGGCCTATTTTTAAGATTTAGTGTTGATTTTTGCAAATTATCGCCATACTCTCAAACCGGGAGACCCAAGACTATGCGATCCGTTCCTACAAGTTACATTGGTCACGTGCGAGGTATTCGTGCCTCCTACGGGGTCGTTTGGGGGCTGGTTTGGGATTTCACCCTTTAACGTTATGTTTTTAACTCTAAGTGTGATTTTTGCAAATTATCGTCATACTCTCAAACCGGGAGACTCGGGACTACGCGGTCAGTTCCTACAAGTTACATTGGTCCCGTACGAGGTGTTCGTGCCTATACGGGGTCGTTTGGGGGCTGGTTTGGGTTTTCACCCTTTAACGGCATGTTTTTAAATTTAAGTGTGATTTTTGCAAATTATCGTCATACTCTCAAATCGGGAGACCCAGGACTACGAGGTCAGTTCCTACAAGTTACATTGGTCCCGTATGAGGTGTTCATGCCTCCTACAGGGTCGTTTGGGGGCTGGTTTGGATTTTCACCCTTTAACGACATGTTTTTAACTCATTTTTGAAAATTATCGTCATACTCTAAAACTGGGAGACCCGGAACTACGTGGTTAGTTCCTATAAGTTACATTGGTCCCGTGCGTGGTGTTCGTGCCTCCTACGGGGTCGATTGGGGGCTAGTTTGGGTTTCCCCCTTTAACGGCATGTTTTTAACTCTAAGTATGATTTTTGCAAATCATCGTCATACTCTCAAACCGGGAGACCCGGCACTACGTGGTCAGTCCCTACAAGTTACATTGGTCCCCAACGAGGTGTTCGTGTCTCCTACAGGGTCATTTGGGGGTTGGTTTGGGTTTTTACCCTTTAACGGCATGTTTTTAAGTCTAAGTGTGATTTTTGCAAATTATCATCATACTCTCAAACCGGAAGACCCAGGACTAAGCGGTTAGTTCCTACAAGTTACATTGGTCTCGTGCGAGGTGTTCGTGCCTCCTACGGGGTCGTTTGGGTGAGGTTTGAGTTTTCACCCTTTGATGGCTTGTTTCCAAGTTTAAGTGTTGATTTTTGCAAATTATTGTCGTATTCTCAAACCGAGAGACCCGGAACTACTCGGTCAGTTACTACAAGTTACATTGGTCCCGTGCGAGGTCTTCGTCCCTTCTACGGTGTCGTTTGGGGGCTGGTTTGGGTTTTCACCCTTTAACGATTTGTTTTTAACTCCAAGTGTGTTTTTTGAAAATTATCGTCATACTCTCAAATCGGGAGACCCAGGACTGCGTGGTCTGTTCCTACAAGTTACATTGGTCCCGTGCGAGGTGTTCGTGCCTCTTACGGGGTCGGTTGGGGGCTGGTTTAGTTTTCACCCTTTAACAACATGTTTTTAACTCTAAGTGTTATTTTGGCAAATTATTGTCATACTCTCAAACCGGGAGACCCAGGACTATGCGGTCAGTTAGTACAAGTTACATTAGTCTCGTGCGAGGTGGTCGTGCCTCCTACGAGCTCATTTGGGGGTTGGTTTGGATTTTCACCCTTTAAAGGCATGTTTTTAAGTTTAAGTGTTGATTTTTGCAAATTGTCATCATATTCAAAAACCGGGAGACCCGACACTATGTTGTCAGTTCCTATAAGTTACATTGGTCCCGTGGGAGGTGTTCGTGCCTCCTATGAGGTCGTTTGGGTGCCGGTTTGGATTTTCACCCTTTTACGGCATGTTTTTAATGCTAAGTGTTAATTTTTGCAAATTATTGTCATACTCTCAAATCGGGAGACCCAGGACTACGCGATTAGTTCCTACAATTTGTATTGGTCCCGTGCGATGTGTTCGCGCCTCCTACGGGGCTGTTTGGGGGCTAGTTTGGGTTTTCACCCTTTAACGACATGCTTTTAACTCTAAGTGTTGATTATTGCAAATTATCGTCATACTCTCAAACCGGGAGACCCGAGACTACGCAGTCAGTTCCTACAAGTTACGATCGTCCCGTACAAGGTGTTCGCGCCACCTACGCGGTCGATTGGGGACTGGTTTGGGTTTTTACCCTTTAACAGCATACTTGTAACTCTAAGTGTTGATTTTTGCAAATTATCGTCATACTCTCAAACCGGGAGATCCGAGACTAAGCGGTCAGTTCCTACAAGTTACATTGGTCTCGTGCGAGATGTTCGTGCCTCCTTCGGGGTCGTTTGGGTGCTGGTTTGAGTTTTCACACTTTAACGGCATATTTTTAACTCTAAGTGTGATTTTTACAAATTATCGTCACACTCTCAAACCGGGAGACCCGATACTACGCGGTCAGTTCCTATAAGTTACATTGTCCCGTGTGAGGTGTTTGTGCCTCCTACGGGTTCGTTTAGGGGCTGGTTTGGGTTTTCACCCTTTAATGGCATGTTTTTAACTCTAAGTGTGATTTTTGAAAATTATCGTCATACTCTCAAATCGGGAGACCCGGGACTACGCGGTGAGTTCCTACAAGTTACATTGGTCCCGTGCGAGGTGTTCGTGCCTCCTACGGGGTCGTTTGGGGGCTGATTTGGGTTTCACCCTTTAACGGCATGTTTTTAACTCTAAGTGTGATTTTTGCAAATTATCATCATACTCTCAAACCGGGAGACCCGGCACTACGTGGTTAGTCCCTAGAAATTACATTGGTCCCCAACGAGGAGTTCGTGTCTCCTACAGGGTCGTTTGGGGGCTGGTTTGGGTTTTCACCCATTAACGGCATGTTTTTAACTCTAAGTGTGATTTTTGCAAATGATCGTCATACTCTAAAACCGGGAGATCCGGGACTATGAAGTCAGTTCCTACAAGTTGCATTGATCCCCTACGAGGTGTTCGTGCCTCCTACGTAGTCGTTTGGGGGTTGGTTTGGGTTTTCACCCTTTAAGGGCATGTTTTTTAGTCGAAGTGTAGTTTTGCAAATTATCGTCATACTCTCAAATAGGGTGACCCGGGACTACGCGGTTAGTTCCTACAAGTTACATTGGTCCCGTGCGAGTTGTTCGTGCCTCCTATGGGGTCGTTTGGGGGATGGTTTGGGTTTTCACCCTTTGACGGCATGTTTTTAAGTTTAAGTGTTGATTTTTGAAAATTATCGTCGTAGTCATAAACCGGGAGACCCAGGACTACGCGATCAGTTCCTAGAAGTTACATTGGTCGCATACGAGGTGTTCGTGCCTCTTACGGGGTCGTTTGGCGGATGGTTTGGGTTTTCACCCTTTAACGAACTGTTTTTAAGTTTAAGTTTTGATTTTTGCAAATTATCTTCATACTCTCAAACCAGGAGACCAGGGACTACGTGGTCAGTTCCTACAAGTTATACTGGTCTCGTGCGAGGTGTTCGTGCCTCCTACGGAGTCGTTTGGGGGCTGGTTTTTGTTTTCACACTTTAACGGCATATTTTTAAGTCTAAGTGTGATTTTTACAAATTATTATCATACTCTCAAACCAGGAGACCCAGGACTATGCGATATGTTCCTACAAGTTACATTGGTGTCGTGCGAGGTGTTCGTGCCTCCTACGGGGTCGTTTTGGGGGTTAGTTTGGGTTTTCACCGTTTAACGACATGTTTTTAAGTTTAAGTGTTGATTTTTGCAAATTATCATCATATTCAAAAACCGAGAGACCCGGTACTACGCAGTCAATTCCTACAAGTTACATTGGTCCCGTGCGAGGTGTTCGTGCCTCTTACAGGGTCGTTTAGGGGCTTGTTTGGGTTTTCACCCTTTAACGACTTGCTTTTAAGTTTAAGTGTTGATTTTTTCAAATTATCGTCGTATTCTCAAACCGGGAGACCCAAAACTACGCGGTCAGTTCCAATAAGTTACATTGGTCTCGTGCGAGGTGTTCGCGCCTCCTACGGGGTCGTTTGGGGGCTGGTTTGGGTTTTCACTCTTTAACGGCTTGTTTTTAACTCTAAATGTGATTTTTGAAAATTATCATCATACTCTCAAACCGAGAGACCCAGGACTACGCGGTGTTTTCCTATATATTACATTGGTCCCGTACGAGGTGGTCGTGTGTCTACGGGGTCGGTTGGGGGCTGGTTTGGGTTTTGACCCTTTAACGGCATGTTTTTAACTCTAAGTGTGATTTTTGCAAATTATCGTCATAATCTCAAACCGAGAGACCTGGGACTACGCGATCAGTTCCTACAAGTTGCATTGGTCCCGTGCAAGGTGTTCGTGCCTCCTACGGGGTCGTTTGGGGGCTGGTTTTGATTTTCACCCTTTAACGGCATGTTATTAACTCTAAGTGTGATTTTTGCAAATTATCGTCATACTCTCAAACCGGGAGACCCGGGACTACGCGGTCAGTTCTTACAAGTTACATTGGTCCCCTGTGAGGTGTTCATGCCTCCCACGGGGTCGATTGGGGGCTGTTTTGGGTTTTCACCCTTTAACGGCATGTTTTTAACTCTAAGTGTGATTTTTGCAAATTATCGTCATACTCTCAAACGGCGAGACCCGGGACTACGCGGTCAGTTCCTACAAGTTACATTGGTCCCGTACGAGGTGTCCGTGCCTCCTACGGGGTCGTTTGGGGGCTGGTTTGGGTTTTCACCCTTTAACGGCATGTTTTTAAGTCTAAATGTGATTTTTGCAAATTATCGTCATACTCTCAAACCGGGAGACCCGGGACTATGCGGTCAGTTCCTACAAGTTACATTGGTCCCGTGCGAGGTGTTCATCCCTCCTATGGGGTTGTTTGGAGGTTGATTTGGGTTTTCACCCTTCAACGGCTTCTTTTTAAGCCTAATCTACATTACAATTATTAGCCTAATCTAGATATTTTCAAGTTTGCATAACAATTATTAGCATTTTCATTTGTCTAAAAAAGGAAATGATTTTTTATTAAACATCTATGTTCTCTAATCTTTCTAGCTCTTTTAGTCAGATAACTATAACCACAAGATGAATCAATCGAACATCAATATTAAGAAATTTACAAACCTGTAGAATCGGTGTGTCGATTTCAACAAAGCCTACAGACTCTAACGGCACGTCAACAACTTCAAATCCTTCCTCTTTGTAGCTCAGGTCGCAACATACATACATCCCCCTGTAAGTAAGGGGAAACAAATTATTCATATTGATAAGGCTACTTGTAACCCAAATCATTCCATATGAAATACTTAAACTCACGAGTAATAACCTGGCTTAAACTCAGGAAATTCCTAAATCATTTTGATCATAGCTACATGTAATATACACAATTTAATTTACATACATACATGTAATATACACAATCAATTATTCATATTGATAAGGCTACTTGTAACCCAAATCATTCCATATGAAATTCTTAAACTCACGAGTAATAACCTGGCTTAAACTCAGGAAATTCTTAAATCATTTTGATCATAGCTACATGTAATATACACAATCAATTTACATACATACATGTAATATACACAATCAATTATTCATATTGATAAGGCTACTTGTAACCCAAATCATTCCATATGAAATTCTTAAACTCACGAGTAATAACCTGGCTTAAACTCAGGAAATTCTTAAATCATTTTGATCATAGCTACATGTAATATACACAATCAATTTACATGTAGAGACTATATATATGGTACAAAGGTATCATACACATCTTATGTAATATACACATTCATTTTGATCATAGCCATTGATTGTGTAGCCATTGATCGTTATTAATTGTGTAGCCAATCAATGGATAATTTGCAGTGATCAAGAATATAAAATTCACATAATGTAAGGCACGTTCAAGTATATGTGATTGAAAAATAAAATAAACATAAGGAGGTTCACTTGCACCGGGGAAAATGTAAGACCAAATTTATATCAACAACATAAAAATTCAACAGAAACTTACGTCAGCAACGGCAATACCAAAATGGCCAAACCCAAATCCAATATCATACTTGTCAACTCCAACACGATACACAACATGCATCATAATTCACTTCCTCACCCAGGATAAAATACATGATTGAGGAGGAGTAGCATGCTGAAGAAATAAAAATATAACACAAGGACGACATGAATTTAAACATAAAATGCATTAAGGTGTTCAAATTTAGAAATATGTTTTGCAACTTAAAAGTTTCAAGAGCCATAAAGATAACAAAACTAAAACAACTTCACTCAAAACATTTAACCCTAAAGCTGCTTTACATCCTTAGTGCCCTAATGCGGGTGCGAATGTGAGTGCGCCAATGCGTCAATTTCCAAATTACTAAGATTTGAGAGAGGCACCAGTGCGTTTATATAAAATACATATAATTATGTATTTTTAATATATAATTATAATTGGTGGAGAGACACTAGACTTATTGGAGTGAAAAAAGATTTACATATGTTCAACAGAGACACTAACAAACGCTACGTGTATAGCCAATACATCATCAACCTACACGTAGCCTACCATAATTATAAAAATAAAAACCATCCCCACCAAACAACAAAACTGCCCACACGGAAAAAACACAGCCATCAACTAAGAGAGAGAAAAGACCTAGCTTAACTCAGATCACCATCGCCAAAGCCAAAACTATCTGAACTATAAAAACATAAAATCAGACCAAGTTCTTTGTGTGTTAATTCCATCTCACCAGTTGAGTTCGTCCGTTGACTAGAAGATTCGCGAATTTGAAAAATTTAGTGCACGACTTACGCTCGAATTATCAACGAACTCTCCAATTCGTGAATTGAGGGCAGGGGCGAAGACCTTACCCAGTTAATTGGGGCACTAAGTTTGTATCACTACAAAATCATAAAGTAGAACCATGTAGAAAAGTAGTCATGCGCTTCTTTTTCCACTGTAAACACGGACAAATGATTTATTCAGGTTCAAAATAACTAAACAATTTCAAAATTGCTAACACAACATATTCATATCTATTTCCTCAATCAAAATCAAGATTACTATAACTTACCTTAGTAACTCTTGGTTTACTTCTCTCTCAGTAGGTATGGTTGCAGAATTCTCTCTGAAAAGAAGAAAATCAGATGTTGCGATTGAGAGTCCCTCATTTGGTATTTACATGGCTACAATTTTGGAAAAACCTAATTCGTTTGTGACGTGTGGACGATGGGCTGGGAGGCCCACTCAGCTATTTTTACTAGAGCGACTTACTATAGCCGGACGGAGCGGCTGGATGATGCTGTAGACGGAGTGGCTGGGGGTGTAGCCTCACCGCAGTAGAGGGGAGAGAGAGTGTAGCCTTGCCGCGGTAGAAAGAAAGTGTAGCCTTGTCGGACGGAGAGGCTGGAGCTGGTAAGCGAATGAGGGGAGGGAGAGAGTCGGGGAGCGGGAGATTGAAAGATGAGAGAGGAAAGAGGAGGGAGAGTAAACATAATAATTTTTTAGGGGCTTTTATATTTTAATTAAGGGTACTCAATTTTGGCACACTTTAAAACAATGCCAAATTTTGGCACTGTTTTAAAGTGTGACAGATTGTCATTAAACCGTGCCAGAATCTGGCACGATTTAAAACTGTGCCAGATTTTTAACAGTAGGGTGTGCCAAATTTCTTTTTTTGGTGTAATGAATCTCGAAAAAAATGTGATATCTATCTTTGAAGCTTGGTCGCTACGTCTTCAACACAACATCATAGGCTTAATGGGAATCGTGACAAGTAAAATTTGTCCTATGAATCAAAGTGGTTTTTGTCCGGAATAATGCCAATACATATAAATTAACACTATTTGGAAATTTATCCTTACACTTATGCTCATGACCATGTGTTATGGAGGAACTGTTAAGGTCCTTATATTATTTTATAGGTTCAACTAGTGAGATATAAAGTATAATGAAAGTTCTAGGTGTCTTAAGACAACCAGGAAGGGTCCTTTAGATGTTTTAGCCTAATCTATGGAGTATGACCTTTTACTAGAGGTAATGAATGTATTTTTAAGGTATTCTCCCTTGTGTTTTCACCTATTCTTGAGACTTGAGCTATTTTACCTCGTGTTTTGACCTCTTCTTGAGACTTAGGGATGTATTTATAATGTTTGGCGTTGATAATCACACTTTGTACATTCAATTACCCCCCTCCAATTGTTCCTTTCATACCATGGAAAGGGAAATTGTTAATAAAAATAGTGTAACGACATTAGACTATTTTATTTTAAGATATTGTCATAAATGTTTTAGTGGGATGAAAAGCAATTGGAATTATAATCTGATGGAATCGCTGGCATTCTTGAGAGGGGTAAGGAGGTGGTCTATAAAAGCTCACCAACATTTTCCCATGCACTCTTGTAAAACTCAAAATTCTTAAATGTTAGCTCCATTTTATTGTTGTCTCCTTTCATCCATTCTTTCTTAAGTCTTCTGTAGAAATTTATACGGCCACTAAGAACTCTTCTCCCAAAGCGTTGAACTATACTTCTCTATATATGTTCGAACTTACCTCAGATGAGGTTGCTCACAAAATAATGGGGGAAAACATTACTCTTCCCACCAATCTTAAGGACATACTATTTATAAGACTTGTTGACACCATTATCATGGAATACTGAGGTCCTTTGAACCCTAATTTTATTGATGGGACCCAAGACGATTTGATTATCACTATTAAGAGCCTCAATACTTAGAGGTGGAAGTAATATATCCCATAAATGATGTTTCTACATCTCCCAAGACTAATAAAAGGGCATGATCTCGATTTTGGGTATGTATGATTCAATGAGGATTTTTTAGTGTATGTGGATCATTTTCCTCTACCCTCATTGGTGAGGGAGGTTCTGATTAATTCTAGGTTGGATCCCACCTAGTTAATGGCCAATTCATGGAGGCCATTGATGGCTACGGTTCTGGCATTTGGGGAGTCAAGTAGTGGGGACTTGGACATGACTCTATAACTATTATTCCTTTTCTATCTCTTTTAAGACTAGAAGAATAATGACAATTCTATTTTTAGGTACCGAGTCCCCAATAAAGGATTTATAGGTTTTACAAAAAAAATCATAATTCCCCCCAAAGAACTAGAAAAAGAGATTTTTCTTCATTAGGGGTGACTGGTCATTAAGGAGTACCACGGGTGTGGGTATTAATACTCTTTGGACTGACAAAAAAAATGGTCAAGGACCTACCAATAAATAGTGATGATATTTATAGGATTCCTAAAGTGAATAAGTGGACCAAGATCCCCTTCTATACTTTCGTGATGTGTACTAATCTCTTTGCAAGTAGCTTGGGACCAAACCTTAAGCTTTAAGGTTTAAATACTTTCATTGGTTTCGGTGATGAAGATTTTGTAATACCCCGTGATTTTAGGACTGATAATTTAATTATTTTGGGAGGAATAAATATTTATTTATTGGAGAATTGTAAATTTAGCAATTGAGGTCAAAATTTTAGGATTTTAAAAAGTATTTCAAATGATGATTTTGAGTGTGTGGTTGATCCCGGACAGGTCAAGATAGTCGAAATGACTGTACTTGGGTCTTATTTGGGTTCTGGAATATTTTAAGTTCGTTTGACTCGAATTGGAGTAACCGAGTCATTTAAAGTGTGTATTATCATTTAAAGTTAGGTATCTTGGAGTTAAGGCTTAAAAATTCTACGAGAGAAGCCAATCTCATTTATGAGAGTTAGAAAGCCCTAGAGAGAGAGAGAAGAGGAAAGGAAGAAGAGAAAGAGAAGAAAAGCTTGGGGATTTCGGCCATTATTCGATTTCGAGGAAGATTTAGACTCTACAACTTTGAGGCAAGTGATTAAACTTGCTAAATAATTCTTGTGTATCATTTATCTCATGATTTGTGGATAAAATTTATTGATTTTGGGTTATAAATGTTAAAACCTAGATTTTGGGTAAATCTTGTATTTCAGGTGTGAATATGGATTTGAGGGTGTATAAATAGTTGGGCTGAGTTATATATTGAGTTTTGATGTTAGAAATATGTTTGGGTTGAAGTATAATGGAGAGAAGATGATAAACATGATTTTTGGAAATTTTGGCTTTTGGAGAAAAATAGCCATTTTCGTAGCTTCTGAACAGGCCGAATCGATTCGGCTCCCTTTTCGAATCGATTCGGAATGTTGTAGGTTTCCAGGTCTGAGTGACCAAATCGATTCGGACCCAAATACAAATTGATTCGTCCTAAGACAGGCTCCCAGGTCCTTTGGACCGAATCGATTCGCATCTAAGGGCGAATCGATTCTGATTTGGGCTGAATTGACTCGAAAATAGGGCTGTTTTGGCAAGGTTTTTCTAGAGTGAGTTTCGCTGCGTTTCGTTTGGGTTTATTGATTTGAAACCCTTATATATGTTACAAGAATTATGTTTTGGAGACTTTTAGGGAGTTTCCTTTATGATGAATTGATGGGGTCGTCTTGAGTTATTTCGAGAGAAAATAAATTGAGGATTATCGTATAGCCTAGTGGGAAATCCCACTATCATCGAGCTTTTTATTTAGAGATAGTTATGGGTTTATAAGAGGGAGGCATGATGCACTTAGCGATGTTGGACTTTTGGATTGAATCACAAATGTGATAACGTTAATGGTTCATATGATCGATTGAGCAATAAAATGGATTGGGGATAATGATTGTTGATCGGTGTGTATTCGAATATAAATGGTATCCTAAATGTTGATTGAATTGGGAGACTATTCATACTAATAGGTGTGAGTAATGAGTAAGTTCCAAGTGAGGGGTCGTAGTATGAGATTAATGGGACGGTATGCGAGTTAGCGGTTAGTATAATGAGAGTTATATACTTATAATGAATTTACTTCTTTCATACATACGGACTTATAAGAGTTTGTATACCTATATGGCGTGATGTAAATACCTTGTGTGATGGTTTGTATATATATGATGTGGTTGTATGTATATCTAGTGTGAATGATATATATATATATATATATACTTATTGTGTAAGCATACCCTCATGTGCTGTCATGGGAAGTTGCGCGATGTGGGTGAGTCCCCTGGCTTGAGGAGCAGGGTTCATATAGTCCCCAGGTCATAGTCGTACTTTATTTATTGTGTGATTTTATTCTGGGTGAGAAGTCTTGGTTACGATTCGTTCTCACTTTCAGTTTCGGAACTATGACCGTTTCCTTACGATGTGATTTGTTTTATTACCATGGCGGTGTGATAATAATCTGATATATGGTAACCCGAGATAAAACAGGAATTCCTGGAAGATGATAGCATTGTGAAGTATTTTATATTCATAAGTGATTGGATGTTGGATATTTATATATACGCTAAGTGTGTTATGTGTACTTGATTGTTAGGGTTGTATTGATTGTGCTTTGCAACTAGAGAAATGTTATAGACCCTTAATGGTTTGGAGCATTATCTTATTTATGTGATTAGAGATTATTACTCGCCACATGTATTCGTAGTTATGTGTGGGGTACCTATGGCATAATGGAACTCAACGACCAACATTGTTAAGGAGTACTGTATCGGGGGGGGGGGTCCTTGTTTGGATTTTGCTTTGCGAGACATCCCATGCACAAAACGCAGTATAATGTTGAGAGTTGGGAGAAGTTTAGTCCTTAGTACTCATATTTATATGTATAGTGGGAAAATGTTTTTTGAGAATAAACTGGAGTAATATTTAAATAAGTATTTGATGTTATATGCATCGTGCATTGAGGGCATAATGAATCTCGATAATCAACATTGTCAAGGAGTAGTGTATCAGGGGGTTCCTTGTTTGGATTTCGCTTTGCGAGGCGTCCCACGCATAAAACGCAGTACAATGTTGAGAGTTAGGAGAATTTTAGTCCTTAGCATTTAGATGCTAATAAATCATGTAAGTTAATATCTAGAATCCGATAAATTTTAGTAAGAGATATGTATATGCATATTTATATAGTTAATATATTTAAGTTACACTCGTAGGGTAAGTTAGAATAAGAAGTTTAGGGTGATGTTTTAGATGATGGGTTACGCGAGTGGGTATTTGGGAGTAAGTTAGAGTGTATTGTACCTAGTCAGAGTTAGGTAGTCATTTGAGGACCCTGTGCATACGTTTAGGTGCGCGCTCTAATTGAGGAGTGAGTTGGATTTCCAGGAGAGTGCGACTTCACTTTAATCGTGTTATAGTGCATTTATAATTATTATACATTTTAATGCACTTGCTAAAATGTTTTCACACCTCGGGCTCAGACCCGTATATATTTTCCTCTTGCTATATATATTGTGTTATTTTAGGTGTTCCTCCGCAAGGATGCCAATGATGCTTTCTATCCTGTATTTGTGGAGCTGTAGCAGTTACGGACTGTTGCGTGATTTTGTTATAGTCGTTCCCTATCTTTTGTACATCTAGTTTAGGACTCATGTTGTATATCGGGTTTACACCCAAGTGTTGTAGACGTATAACTTTTATATTTCTTTTTTAGATTACTGTATTGTCTGTGATTTGACAGCTTATTCGGGTATTTCCTTTTGTGTATCTCTGGTATTCTTTTAGAACTGTTCCTTTCCTCTTAGCATGAGTGTGTTCATTATCATGTTTAGTAGTTATTATGTTATTGGTTGGTTATTGCATTGTATGTTTTAAATTTTTTGGCACCCGTTTTTTTTTTATAGTATTGGGTAGTTAGCTATGTTTATTTTGGTATCATCAGTAGATGTTGAGAATGATCCACTAGAGATTTTTGATTAATTATAATATAGGGCTGGCCACCCGTTATTATTTTGAGCGGGGTGTCACAGATTTATAAACCTTGGAAAGGATAAAAAAAGACCCTGATGGTACTATCACCTTTGTTTATTTAAACTTGACACCGAGGTCCTTGAATCCAGTGATAAAGAAGGTAGAGTTGCCTAATTTATTTTACTCATCCTCTATATGAGGTAACTATGCACAATGTGGGTGAGAGAGTGAAAATCAAAGAGGACAAGTGGTTATTGTAATAAGATTTGGTTTCTCTAACCAAGAAAGGTTTCTAACTGAATTTGACCTTTCAAAGTCAATGTGTTTTTGCAAGCTTGCCAAGAAAGGTTTTTGAGTCTTGATAAGAAATATTTTAGCCAAAATTTAATGAGACAATTTTGTTTCATTTGGAAACTTAAAATAAGAAGAATTTTTTTGAAGTGATATATCTTAGATTAATCTAAACTTAACTACAAAGTAACTAAAACTAAAGTGAAATATCCCAAGTGCTAGGGTTATATGGAAACACTACCAATTTTTAATTTTCTAATTAAATAAAATTGAATAAAAAATTAAAAAAAATTCTAATCTTACTACCATTTCAACATGTGTTGTTTAAACTTAACCATATTTTTCCTTCTCTAAAATATGCATCTATGTGATTAAGAAATAATAACATAAATCAAACCACAACACGATGATGTACGAGGAAAACCCATGATAGGAAAAAGTTTGGTAGCCCAGCCACACAAGTCCACCATGATATTAGTCTCAATAAAGGGACCATTTAGATTTAGTCATAGACTTGAAGCCTTAAATCCTTGATGCACTTACTTTTTCCTTGTAACCTTCTTCGCATCCAGTGTTGGATGACTTCCAAGAGAAATCATAATATATTTGCCTTCCACATTTCAGTATCCATCGATTTTCTTCTTGACTAGTCCAACCTACACCCAACGCAAACGCAGAATCCACTGCCCGAAACAACACTCAATGATGAGAAAAAAGTCTTGGTTCGAGACACACAAGATATGAAACAAATATATGATGTTGAATCTTAGATCTCAAACTTATGGATGTAAACTGGGGTCTTGAAGGCTCTAGATATGAATTAGAAAAACATTTTCACAAACCCTCTCTACAAAAACTCTTTGACAACCGTTTATTTATAAAAAATGCGAAAAGTCAAAAGTATAAAAAATCGAGGTAAACTCATTCAAATGAAGCATATATTTCGTTCGAATGAATATCACATTTCATTTGATCTAAACAAACTCGTTCGAGTGTCAATGTGTAAGTTGTTATAATGATCTTCCAATAACCTTTGACGAAAACATATTAAAAAGTAGAAAATTCTCGCTTGAAGCTCACTCAAACCTAATTTCAACATAACCATATACTTCATTTGAAGTATGTCATTCGTACAACCTTTAATAACTCGTTTGGATTAAAATAATAAGTTTATTTTAACGACTAAGAAAAAAAATATTTTCATATATTTTTCAAAAAATCGCCTCATTAAGATTTCAAATCAAACCCCCCAAAACATATCCAGGAATCAAACATAATTTTCATTTACACCTCTTAAGATCCTTTGGATGTGGAATAGGAAACTCAACCAAAACTTGGAATGAAGTGACTGTCACTTCACGTGGCTTCTACGGTCTTCAATCTGCATCATAGGCTTAAAGGACAAAATGAACTCAAATCTAAACCTACTACTCAAACAGTTTTGTACAAACAAAATACCGTCAATACACAATAAAAATTAACTTGACGTAAAATTTGTCCTTACAAATATTCCCCTTTGTCTATTCTGGGACAAAATGAATAAACAAAAAACTAACTGGGTCTTCAGGCTCTCTAAGACTCAATCCCAACTCCGGAAGAAAAAAGTACAGACACTTGACCGACCCAAAATCTTGAGTAGTTTTGTACTTGTGAAACTTTATCACACCGTTGCCAAACTTGGACACTTGGCACACCTTTTAAATGCAAAGAGAATATAACATAATAAAAGGCATATGAAAAACATCATCCCCTTTATTAAACAACTCCACCTAAGGTAAGATGTCTCCCCCTAAGGTAAAACTTCTCCCCTTTTGTTTAGGAATAGACAAAGGTAAGGTTCATAATATGAAACGACCTCTCCCCTTAATGTAATATATACAAATGAAAACAAGCAATATCATGTAATGTGAAGTGAAATGGAAACGATAAACAGACTCGGTAACAAAACTACACATATTGTAAATGACGAGACAAATAAAACTAATTTGATGCGAATTGGAAGCACATGATGCTAGTTTAATCATATATGATGAACATGGATTAAATGTAAAGAAAAGACTCAAAATAACCTCCACAAAAGATAAAAACCTCTTTTCGCACTCGTGTGGCAAAAATATGATTAAACCAAATGTGGTATGGAGTAAAGAGGCGTGATTTAGAAAATGAAAGAAATATGTCCCAAACACTCAAAATAGTCTGTGTAATTATATTTGATCAAATTAATTTATTAAGCTTAGATTTAGATAAATAAATGGAACTCAAAATGGACAAATATACACAATTCACACTAGCCTTGAAAATATTGACTACTCTCAAGTCAATAGTTTTAAATCAATAAGATTAATTGTGACTCATTTTGCAAACCCATTGGTATTCAACTTAACACCCTAAAAAATAAACGTATTCATTTTTCTCTCTTTTTGAAGATATTACTTTTGATGATAAATTTTTATACTTGGCCTTGTTAATCTTTCTATTTTCTTTTGCCTTATTCTCTTTTATATTCAAAGGCTCTTGGCAATGGAGGCCTTTCATGCAAAGGATAGTTACTCACTTCATACCCACTTTCCATTGCACACTCATATTTTTCAAACTAAACATTCTCCGTGTAATGGTTCTTATATGAAAAAATCCTTCATATTTAGATATGGATTGACAATATTGATAGGAGAAGACCTCACTTAACTCATACAACATAATTAATTAAAATTCAAAAGAGCATGTGCGGAGGAATATACAAAGATGAATTTGTTAAGCAAACCAACTTCGAAAACTCCATGCAAGCATGATTAAGAAACAATCCAAAGCGTTGTAGACCATACTCTAATGTCCTAGACACATGAAAAACTTGGAAGCAATGGAATTCAAATACACCAATATGCCACAAAAAATGTGTAAAAGAAACTTCAAAAATAAAACAAAAATACTATTGAGTTTATTAAAAATTAAAAAAAAAAAACTCAAAAGACAAACATTAATATTTTTGTATTTTTCTCATATAGACCCAGTAAATGAAAAATCAAAATTAAAGAGATTCCAACATCATACAACTAGTCAAAGAATACATCATGAAGCATAAAAACTAGTGTATGAAAACATGTGAACACAATCACTCAAAAGATATAATATGTGAATAATCATGTAAGAATAAACAAATCTAACAATCAATGCGTCCAGATCCGATTTCCTAATATAGGTGTAACATGATGAAATTGAGTTATGCGAATCTTAATGACACTAGACTTAGAGTTTTTAGGACCTTTTTTACGACCATAAAAAAACTTCCGAATGTGGCCTTTCTTACCACAAGGTGTGCAAGTATAGATATGATGAATATTACCTTTGGGTTAACGTTTTCTAGCGTCCCTAGAAATGGTTGAATCTTTCAAAACATTGGTCTAGGCTTTAGTAGCAGATGTATTTATATCATTGAAACCAATTCCAACTTTGTCATTTTTTATTTGGAGGGTGCCTAAAATCTTATCCAACTTCTCAGACCTAGATTACAAATAAAATTTGACGTGACTTAAGTCTCTCAGTTGGTTTCTAACTCGACAATCATAAACTCAAGCAAAAGCTTAAAATCATCAAAATTTAGGGACTTCTTCTTTAAATTTTCAAAGAAACGTTGAAGATTATATCTCTTCTTCAAGGTATTTGAGCTTCTCCCTAAGGGTCTTGTAATGTGCCCTCAAATACTCAATCAATTTCGAATTATTGTTACCTAAGGTAAACTATTTTGACTTTGCCTCTAACTTCTAGTTCACCTTTTTTTTTAACTTCAACGACATGGTGTACAACTCACGAAAGGCTAACTGAAGCTCACTATTGTCATATTTTTCTTTTTCTTCTTCTTCTTCTTCTTCTTCTTCTTCTTCTTCTTCTTCTTCTTCACTCACTTGGGATCCATAAGATCGAACCTCAAAACTGTCATGTATGTGATTATCTTCATCATCAAAAGACTTTTCATTTAAACTCACATGAATATCTGCGCAAGTGGTAAAGTTATTCTCTACGAGAGAATCACACTCCTCTTCTGACTCTTTATCATTAAGTGTAGCATTGTATATTTTAGGCTTATTAACTTCCTTCCTTAGCTTAGTGGGACGCTCTATGCAAATAATTCCCAAACCCTTGTCATTCAAAACACTTATCCCGATCATCTACCTTCCAAGGTTATCACTCCTCTTTCTATCACATTCATTTGTAAAGTTCTTTGGTTTCTAATCAAAACTCTTATCTTATCTATGCTTAAGGAACTTTTTGAACTTTTTAGAAAACTTACGACTATTTAGGATCTTAGTCACCCTTACTATCGGAATTTGACACATCCTCCTTTCAGTATTTCAGTGATATGCCCTTTTATTTCTTTTCATACTTTTTTTAGAAGACACATGTTCATGTCATAGTTTTGAATATCACCTATAAGTTCTTGGATTCTCATAATATTGAAACGGCCATGAGAATCTAAGACCGTAACCTTGGCATTAAATCTTTCACGCAAGGATCTTAATATTTTTTGTACCACTCTAGGCTCGAGATAGGCTCACCTCTATTAAATAAGGGATTGATAATATCCAACAACTTAACATAGAAGTCATCAAATGACTCATGATCGAACATTTTAATAGTTTCTACCTTAGTTGTTAAATTTTGCAGTTTGGAAAGCCTAAACAATATCGGTACGCACATGTATGGATTTCAAAATCTACCAAGCATCTTTCGCACTCTCACATGTTAAGATACGTTTAAACTTTTTCGTTATCATAACACAAAAGATAGCGTTCACACCCTTGGAATTAAACATGAAGGCATTTTTTTAGCCCTTGCTCAATGGCGTTCCAAGCATTCTTATCTATCAATTTCAAGAAAAATCATAGTTTGGCCTTCCATTGGGGATAGAGTGACCCATCAAACATGGGAGGTCGGGTAATGGAACTTCTCGAGAGATTAAAATCCATTTAAAAACCATAAAAGCACAAAACAGGGATCTAACACGATAAGATTATGTAACTTGCTCTGATACCAATTTGAGAAAGACCAAGTTCTAGGGTTATATGAAAATACCACCATTTTTTAATTTTCCAATTAAATTAAATTGAATAAGAAATTGAAAGAATTTATACTTTAGGACCATTTCATCCATCATTATGTAAACTTAGCCAATTTTATCTTTCCCTAAAACATTCATCTAAGTGAATAAGCAAGAATAAAATAAAACAAACCACAACACGACGATATACAACGAAAACTCATAATGGGAAAATTCCTGGATGACCTGTCCACACAAGTTTAATATGATAAAGGCCTCAATATAAGGACAATTTAGGCTTACTAACAGGCTCGACGCCTTTAAGACCCGATGCACTTCCTTTCTCCTTTTAACCTTCTTCACAACCACTATTGGAGGCCTTACAATAATAATCATAATGAAGGCTCCTCCCATGTCTTGATATCCACCGATTTTACATACTTCTTGACTAGTTCAACCATCGCCCAATGCAAATATGGAATCCACCACCCAAAACATTACTCAATGAAGAGAAAACAATCTTGGTGAGAGACATGCAAAATGTTAAACAATCATATGAGGTTAAATTTAGGATCTCAAGATTATGCGTGTAAACTAGGGTTTTGAAGGCTTTAGATGTGTCTTAGAAATGTTTTAGCAAACCCTTTCTAAAATCTCTTCGTCAGTCCTTTAATTTATAGAAAAATATGAAAATTCGGTGGCATAAATTTGAGGTAAACTTATTCGAATGAAAACATGTATGTTATTCGAATGAAATATGATATTTCGTTCGATCCAAGTAAACTCGTTCGAACGACAATGTGAAACTGGTCAGAATGAGCATCCAAAAACCATTGAATGAAAGCATTCGGTCTAGAAAAAACTTCTCACTCGAAGTTGAGTCAAACCTCGTTTGAACAAAACCTTATGCCTCATTTGAAGCATGTCATTCAAACATGTCACAACTCGTTTAAATGAGTAAGTTCTTTCGAATGACTTATAAAAATAAAATAATTTCTTTAAAATATTATTTAAAAAATTCTCTCATTAAGATTTTATAATGAACGCCTATAAATGTATCCAAGAATAAACATAATATGTAAACATACGTCTTGAGATCCCTTGGATGTTAAGATGAAAATCAACATGAAACTTGGAATGATGTGATCGTCACTCTACTTGGATGTTATGGTCTTCAATGTGCCTCATAGGCTTGAAGGACAAGCTGAACTCAAATCCAAACCTATGACTCAAATAATTTTGTCCAGATGGAATAAATTCAATAAAAAAATACAAATTTTCTTGATGTGAAATTGGTCCTTACATAAAGGAACTAATAAAATAATTTTAAAGAAAAAGGGGAACTGAAATTTAAAGCAAAATATTATATGCAAAGAACAATAGAGAAAGTTGAGCGCGATAAATGTAAAGGAATTGAAATGTAGGAACTTAAAGTAAATCAAAACTAAATAGAATATTTGTGAAAGTAAATATATTAAACAATAATTGAAAATAGAGTTGAAATCTAACCTTACAAACTAGTCTGAAGAGAAGAAATAAAGATAAAATATAAATATGTAAAGTTGTTTTTTTGGATAGTCATCCTCGATTTTTGGTCCCGTATTTATTATTTATACTCTCTTGAGTTATATCACCATGATTAAATCAACTATTGGTATTTTCCTATTTAAAATTCAAATTTCCTAATTATTGTGAGTCCATATCATGTGCAGCCACTACTCCTTTAATAATAGCCTGCACATGTACTTTTTACCATGTGTCTTTACCCTATGCTATCATTCATTACTTAGAAGATCTTAGTATCATAGTCTAGTACTTGCAGGATGCTTTTTATTTTCATTATCCATGTGCTGCTCTTTGATTGGCCTGTCAGGTATGGTGTAAACATACTCCCCGACACAACCTAATTTTTGTAAAAAGTTAACAACTGGACTGCTTCCCATGTAAATAACTACCAAATCCCTTTATATTTTGCCAACTAATGGCTAGTTGGGCTTCCCACATCTTGGAATTAACACCCATAATAATGCTCTAGATGATATCACTTTATATTGATCTTGTAGTGGTAATATCAATTCCTTGCCTTTTCATTTTTTGCTTTATCTAACTATTTTCTAGCTTCCATGAATTCTATTGATGATAAAATCATCCGTGTTTCTTATTCTTCTTCCTCCATAGGTACTAACATTGCCTAATTTTTTACCATGTTGTATCATGTCCTCAAAAATTCATTGATCAAACTACTGGAGAGTTTGAATCTATTTGTTTGGTCTTTTCTGATCAATCATCCACTTTTGACAATATGTATGTCCTAATTATTAAGAGAACTCGTCCTTTTAATCCCAGGCCTTATGAATGAATCTAAGCCTCAAGCCGGGTTTCGAGCTAGTGGTTGAGGGTGTCTTCACTCTTGGATCCTACTATCAAATTTGACCCCCACCATTAAACACACAACGAAAAGAGCATAGAGAGGCACCTCGTTAGAATTTAGGTGACACAATGGCTATTAGTTCACACCAACTCCATCCCTAGATTTCCATAAGCTATGATCCTCAAATCGTATATCTTTAATGCTCCAACTCTTGAGGGCGCTCTTGTGAGGACTAGTTTGGTCTGCCCCTACTATTTTTTTGAAGATTTCAAGAATCTTGAGTTCAATTTTCTAAATTCCTGGTCCTTCTCAATTTATCCTTCAGTCAAGGTCATTTGTTAAGATGGGGTTCAATATTAAAATCCCCCAATTCATGATTTTACTACACCCACCTTCCCTAATTTGAAGAATGATTTATATTCTTTTGATGTGATTTGGGGAGACGTTTAGATTTGGATGCCCTTGAAACTCTTGTGATTGATAATAATTTCTCCCTTGCTAGAGGAATTACCACTTGGTGGTCCCCATACATCCATCTGATAACATTTTTGCAGACCTCAAGATTTTTTTAGAAGATGGTTTTAGAATTTACGTGCTTACTTATATTAACAATCTCTTTGGAATTGAAAAAATTATGAGCTATGTTAAGGGATATAGTCCTGAGTCTGACTGCATTAGGTTTGGATATCCTTCTTTTGTGATAGAAATTGTCTTAACTCAGAAGCTAAAAATGTAAGCATTTATATTATATAAATTAGATATCTTTCGTATCAAATATGTGAGTCAATAAAGTCACCTAGACTTGATTCATTACGAGTGAGTCACGTTCTAGATTAGGTTAGATAAATCTTGAAGATTTAATATAGAAGATCATGCATCGTCTCTAATTGAAGACTTCCATTTCCATACATTTAGGTTGAATAAAACTATATCCTTTTTGTACATTGTGAATTGATTATGGTTAAACACACACACGTGCACATTTTTTAAAAAAAAATGTGTGAGAATTTTGAAAATTAATGGAACAAGTGTTAAACGATTTTAAAATAGTCTTTAAAGACTTTAAATTATTTTTGAAACTTAGTTGGGAATTGGTACAAGCATTTTGAATATTTAAAACTTTGTGAAAATGGATTTGTGCCTTGACCGCTCGCATGGCTTTCTTTTGAGCCCTTGTGCACATCCCTGTTTTTATGGCCTTACTTTGTGCTCATGTGCACGACTTACACGATGTCCACAGAGATAGAATCATGCACATGGCCAGATCTAACTATGCGCACGGACGACCCGAAGTTAAAAAAATATAGTTAGAGGCCAATTTCCCTCCAATTTCCTTAGATCTGAAAAATAGATAAATCAAATACCTTGCTGAGATTATTTTTTAGGTGAGAGAATTTTACCTTTACTTCTATTTTCAATTTCACTGCCCCTCCAAAATAGTTAAAACTTAGATCTATGGCTTTGAGAGAGAATTGAGATTGTTTTTGTTCAAATATATACACCAGCATTGGTTAATTCAATCTACTTTTTCTGAATTACTATTATCTACCAGTCCTATATCTAAAAGAGGAGGCACTTTGGATTATTGGAGAATTTGGAGTGTTGGTCAATTCTAACAATGAGAATGGACTTCTTCATTCATAGCGTGGAGCTCGTTGTGAATTCTTTTTAATAATGGGGAAGTGTTTAAAAATTCATAGGTGACTACACGATAGGGATTGTGTGAGAGGTACCTTCTTTCCTTTTGAAAAATTGATTTTCAAATATAAATGAGAATTCTGGTCAAACTTTATGAATTGGCTAATGAAGTCAAACTCTATGAATAAGAAAATTAAGTTTTAAGGAGTATGAAATGACTAGTCAACTTTCTAATCAAAAGTTGAAAATGTTTGAAAAAACAAGGGTTAGTTATTTGAAGATATTATTTCCCTGAGAGAATAAAATTCAGATTTGAGAAAATTAAATTATTTTGTAAGATTTGATTTGAAAAAACCCAAGGTTGTTGATGACGAGAAAAGTGATTTTGACTCTTGAATTTGAAAATGTGAGGAAAGAGCTTCTTGTTTGTGAAATTTCTGAAAGTGAAATTAAGAAGATCTTTAAATCTTGGGAAAATGAATTTGACTCATTTAAAAGTTCGTAAAACAAGTCATGTTATTTTTAAGGCGACTCATTGAGTGAATTTCATCATATGATTCAAAGGAATCCGATTCTTTAATTTTAAGGGAAAATGGAAGCGATTTTTCTTTGATAGTGAACAAAGATGATAGGATGTCTTTAGAGAGTGTAGTGAAGAAGAAAATGACCATTTCTTATAGAAATAGGTCTCTTAGTTATTCTTCATCTTGTAGTGGTGGTGATGATGAGGAGACTAATGACGATGATAGTGATGATGATGAGGAAGTATTTTGAAAAGACTTTAATGATCTTTATCAAGATTCTCTAAAGGTTGAACAAAATGAAAGTTCTCTAAAATGAACTTGATGAAAAAGAAGAAGAGATTAAAAGGGTTCAATCAAAGTTCTTTGGTATTAAAAAATTTCCTGAGGTTTTGTTAAAACAATGTGTGTATTCGAAATCCTAAAATGTAATCTTTTCAAAAGAAAAATAAGAGATTAGGATTGAAATTCAATTTTAAATTTTACTTTGAGAAGTTAAAACTTGAACTTGAGCATACTAATGATTTGAAAATTAAAGTATAAGATAGAATTAATAATCTTGATAAAATTTTATTAAGTAATGCTAAACCAAAACTGAATAACCATGGGATTTGTTTGAATGATTCAATGGTTAAGAAAAAATTTGGAAAACAAAATTGAAATTTGAAATTTCTAATACTCAGAAGGAGGACAAGGAACAAACTCCTAAGTTTCAAAATAAGGAGGTTGAACCTAAATTCAAGTTTGTAAAATTGGTGTTGGGTGTTCATTTGGTGGTAAGATAAAACAATTTGTGCATTTTTGCTTTTAAAAAAAATATTTGAAATGGTTGGTTTAAAATCTCAAAATGAGATAAAGGAGGTGAGAAGTAATGTGAAAAATATTGATAGTCAAGACTATTACCATATGTTCCTCCTCACTTGCATAGTGGGAGAGATCATTTGGATCAAAATGGATGTTTATTTTGTTATATATTGGACCATACTTACCACTTTTGATTCAAATGAAAGAAACTTGAAAGAGGTTATTTGAGACGTCAATAGAAAAAGAAGATTGCTTATTGTACCTTTTTTTAAGGTACAAGGCCACACAAATCAAGCTTTTATGTGATTGAGAGAGATAAGCAATTGGTTCACAAGAAATAGAAGGAAAGTTGTTCATAAAGATAATATTAGTGATTGTGGTAAATTTGATAGGTTTACGGGATTTACTAGTCTAAAGTAGAGGTGAAGTTAGAATAAAGTTTCATAGACCTAGACCATATGATCAAATTATAAGGACTAGGCATGAAAATCCTAGGAGGAATGCGAGATGGATTCTAAAAGCTGATATTGGGATGGCTATAAATGCACTAAGGAAGTAAGTAGAGGTTGTTTTTATAAAAATAAAGCTTTTAAAGAAAGAGGTCACTTTAGTGAAGTTTGCGAAGAAGCACAGTGTTTCTATTTATCCCATTGATCGAGGAGATGGAACACCCATCATTATCTAAGAAGACTGTTTTCTTAGGATGACTAGGTTCTTGTAGGTTCTCATTCTTAGTTCATTCTTGATTTACGAGGGAAAAATATTTGTGAGTGAATAATTTCTATTGGTATCCCTTTTTATTTTTTGGTGAGATTTTCATGCATATATGCATTCCACATGTATTTTCTTTTTATGCATTATTTTCTTATTTAAACATCGTTTTGTAAATATTCATGCATCATTCTTATTTAAAAATTCATAAAGATTTTATGTTAATTATTTTTGTGATATATGTGGTTAAATTCTTTATTCGTGATGATTTGATGATTGATCTAACTTGAATGATGATTAAAAGTTAATTCTTAACCATTTGATGTTTAATGCTTGATAATTTCAATTATTGGTTGACATTAATTTGGTAAATCATGATTACTAAACTTGTTGAGGCCTATGGCATTTGATTTTCCACTACTTTTCACATACATATCACTTGTTGCATATAATGTTTATCATATTGATCTTGCTTATAGTGCTTAATTTGATCATAATCAAATCCTTGAGATCTTATTGTTATTTTTTGGTCCATGTATGAGATTTTGTGTGTTACTTACTTTGAAGGAGTTTAAAAAGGTTCATCTTCAAATGAATTGATGAGCTCTATTTCTAAGAGTAATTACACCCATTTTGAAATTAAAAATGTTTTTAGGTAAGTGTCATCTAAGCATGTGAAAAGACAATCAATGGCAAAACCCAAAATATTTTGAAAAGGAACCATAAGCAAAGATCTTAAACTGGCATGAAAAATAAGTCAGATCTAGCATTTCAAATATAAAATTTTCTATCTTAGTTTGCATTGAAAATATTTATTAGTATTTTCTTGAGGGAGTTAATGGCTTGAAACTAAAATTTTGAGATCAAAAGCATATTGATGTAATGATTGTTTTTTAATCATAATCTATAACATCTTAAGTGGTTTGATTATGTGTACTCGTGTTGATTTTGTATTCTTATTTGTCTCATGAATTGTACCTTGATTAACATTACAAAGTTGAAAATATTAATTTAATGGGGATTTTACTCCTTCAATGTTGAGTTGATTGAATATGAGTTAAATGTGTTTTCAATCCATATATTTAATCAAGATTTAAATGTAATAGTTATGTCAAATCATTGAATCATGAGTTGTGTAATCAAAATCACTGTTTACATGCTTTGTGTTTTCAATTGTATATATGTATGTGAGTTGTTGATTTTTGCTATTTTTGTATTTTTATCCCAAATTGGTGATATTAAATTCAAAATGAATGATTTTTCATGCATTTATATACATTCATGTTTCTGGAGTTTTGAGTGTTAGGATTCAAAAAGGTTGAGTTAGAAATTTTGAGAGATTTTGGACTTATTTATTTTTCCCCTGCTTTGCATTTGCACGAATGCATTTTGCTACTGTTTGCATGGGATCCATTCGCATGGACCTATTTCATCACCATATGTATGGTACTCTGTTTTGGTCCATTGGTTTGCTTGCTTGGCGATTTCTAGTGTGTTTGTACATTTATTTTCTTTTCACGTTCCAATCAGTATTATGTACCTTTGTTCCTTCAAGTTTGTACCTTGATTGCACCTTCTTCTTAGAGCCATTTGACCTTATGGATGGCATTTTATTAGTTCTTAGAATTTTGCGAGTTCTTTAGGATTATTGTCGACTACCATTTCCCGTGCTTGTTTACTCTAGGTATTTTTAGTTAGTGATGAGACATAATCATTGTTTAGATTGGATCTATATGAAAATTAGTTTAGTTTGTGAGCTGAGATTATGGTTATCATGTTAATATATTACTAGTTTGATCTTAGACACCTTGTCCCTTATAGTTCTTCTTATGTCTAATGACTTTTTGGTGTTTGTATTGAATAGTGTTTGGTACTATATCTTGTTAATTATCTCCTATGAGCTTATTTGATTTATCTATTTGTGATATCAAATATTCCTTCATATTATTTATGAACATATTTAATTATTATAATTGTTTCACATGCTTGTTCACATGAATGATCTCACATGTCTCTACCATTTGATTTCCTGTTCTATATTCATGTTCAAATGCTCACATGTTCTTATATTATCTATAATTGTCATGTTGTGACACTTATACTCCTACTCCCATTATGTTTCGCTATTTTTCACATGCTACATATGCCATGCTTTGTCATGACCTTCATGATTTACTTCTTACATTTATATTTTTAAGGGGAGCATCAATTTCTTTTGAGGAGAGAGATGTTCTCATGCTTATCTATGTCTTATCTTATGTTACCATTTGGTTATTGTAAGGACACAATTCTCCGATTGAGTCTTAATGTAGTTTTGGCTCAATTCCGGACAAAAACGTTTATGTCGTAGGATAGTTTTAAATTGTATCCATTCAAGCCTATGACGGGGTTATTGAAGACGTAGCAGCCAAGAGTACAAAGCTTCATCATATTGCCGAGTTTAATGTGCCTCTTTTCTACGTCATCAACATAGTTCCATTGCTCCAAAGGTATGAATGCATTTTAATATATACATAGTAGCTTGAAACAATTTTTATATGGATGTATTTTGTTTTTAAACTGTTGTTTATTTTCAGAAAGTTTCATTAACACTTTAAAATAAAGTTTTTGGGCTAAAAATAGAATTTTTAGCTTTTTGGCATTTCGTTCGATATTGTCGTTCGAACGAGTTTGTCGTTTGAATGAGAATGTCGTTCGAACGAGTTTGCCAACAAATTTTCCCCATTGTCCACTAGAACTTAGTTAGAAGGGTCGTTCGAAAGAGACTTCGTTCGAACGAAATCTCGTTCGAACGAGATTTCTGGCAGGAAGTTAAAATGGCAGTTTTAAGCAGTTTTTTCCCACTTTCTCCACTTCTTTCCCCACTAACTTTTGACAGAATTTATGAAGTGCGGGAATAACCATTTTGAACTTAACTTTTTCATACTATTCCAACTCCTAGAGAGAGTTTTAAGAGTTTAACTTTCCAAGAAAAAGTTCATTGTTTAGAGTGTTAATTTTTCAAGAAAATCTTTACAACACTTTTGTTCTACAACCATTGTTTATCTATTCCAAGCTTCCATATATAAATATCTTGCTAGGAGTATTTGGCACCGGTTTATCTCTACATTTGAAGAAGAGAATTTTGGGTTTGCTTCTACATCCCTCAAAGAAGAATTCCATTGTTTTGATGCGGCATTCTCACATGGTGAAAGGCACCATGTGTGGTTGACGGTGTACCTATGTCTCATTGGTGAAGTCCAAGGTTCCGGTGGAGCTCCGGGGTTGTCGACTAGGCAGAGGTGTTTACAAGAAGACGCGCCAAGGCTTGAAAGGGGTCGAGTCGAGGAAGTAAGTCATCTGTCTTGTAATTGTAAAACCATACTTAGTGGACTTAAGGTTAGGGATGTCCGATTTTTTTCACGTTGTGAGTTTTTCCTTGTACATCGCGGCGTAGTGATTCATTGTTTAATTTTATCTTGTTATATCACCTAAAACGCATGCTTAGGTAAAAAGATAAAATTTGGTTTTAATCACTTCTTGTTTAATTTGGTGCTAAATTAATTTTGGGTAATGTGCAGTTAATTCAAGTCGTTAATTTAATTTGTTAAAATTTGGTTTTGCCTAATTTGGTAATATTGAAAAATATGACGTAGGCAAATTTCTAGGACTTGGATTAATTAATATGGTTTAAGTGAAATCAAAATTGTGTGTGTGTTCCATCATATTTCACTTTGTTTAATTTTAATTTTGAAAAGAAATTAAAATTTGTAAATTTGTTTAATTGAACCATCATCTCGCTTTCGCATATTTAAAAAGGAATTGATTATCTTTTTGTAATAAGTTTTCAAAAATTGGGGTTCCACATTCCAACAATTATGATGTGATTGCCTTGTGTGTGCTCATTCCCATGCTACACTTTTGAATTTTCATGATTACATATTTCATGTTTATAGTATGTTGACCTGGTGTCATGTTATCCTTAGATATCATTAGGTTATTCTTCACACATGAGTTTGATGAGGATTATAGATTTTTTATGTATCTCTATATCCATTAATTGTCCCTTGCTGAGAACTTGTTATAGATTTTCTTTTGATACTTATATGTAAGATATTCTGAATTATTCTTTAGTATTTGATGTCTGGATTTTTGTTTGGATACTTGTGTGAATGGGTGATGTATCTTTACACTTTGTCTATCATCGAATTTTCATGTTACACTATGCTAGCTTTATGGATTTCCATCCTTCACCGGCCCATTCTCTATTGCTATCTTGTTTCTTATTTGGTATCATATTCTTGTGATTATGTTGATATATCCTTGCTTCGTATATGATCTCATTCTAGTTAGATTGTTTGTATATCACATATCCTACTTTTGTTCTTATAAATTCATATCTTTCATCTACTAGTTCCTATTTTAATATTCATTTGATGATACACTTGTATATTCTCATTGTGTATTCCCTTGTTAAATCTATTGTGATTGTTTATGATTTTAATCTTCTCTTTGTCTTGAATTCATGAGAAAAAAGGGAGAGAAAAAAAACTTTATTATCATATGATAATAGGGGTAGGAAGAGATTAAGGGGAAGAATAATATTCCCCATGTTCCATGTAGGCCTGTCAACAGGTCGGAGTTGGGTCGGGTTTAATGAGATCCAGATCCGTTTAATCGGGTCTTCATCTGGTTTGAGTTCGAGTTCGGGTTCGGATCCGGGTCTGGGCAGATATATATATTTATTTTTATTTTATCCCTTTTCCTTATTTTTAATCTTAGATCAAAATATTTTGTAATGTATTATAGTATATGATTAGTATAAATAAAACATATACTACTTATATTTATTATATACATAAATATATTGTTTTATATATATAATACTTACATGTTATATTGATAAGATATATTTATAAATATATATCAATTTATAGTATATATATTTATATTTAAAAAATAATAATGTACAATTCGGGTCGGGTCTTCGGGTCCGAGTTTTGTATAAGATCCAGACCCTACCCGTGTAATAAACGGGTCTTCGGGTTTTTGCGTCTTCGGGTCTTGGTTCCAAGAAAATATGCTTAGACCCTATTATACAGATCGGTTCGGGATTGGGTACGGGTCCAGACCCGACCCATTGACAGGCCTAGTTCCATGTGCTCCAAAAAGGGGATTCGTTATAAAAGTAGAGAAATATCCAAGTTAAGGGGAGATGTTGTACCATTGATTTTTATGGAGGATTCCCAAGCAGAGGGGGTTTTCTTTGTGTATGCTATTGTCTGCATGAAGTTATTTGTTGTTTCTTGCGATTTTAGGCTTAGCATTAATAATTCCAACTCCAGCCCATATTTAGACAGGACTTTTGGATTGTCATTTGGTCTTATGGATTTTGTACATTACCTTCTACCACATTCTCTATATGCCTACTAAGATGTATGTCTAGTAGGGGTAATAAAATCGTTTTATATTTTAATGATTTTTCCATAGAATAACCAAGGGGGGAGATTGAAAATGTAAACATATGTATTATATATAAATTAGCTATCTCTTGTGTAAAAACATCGAGTCTATCAAGTCATATAGACTTGATTAGTTATGAGTAAGGCACGATCTATATTAGGTTAAATTGACCTTGAAGATTAAAGCTTATGCACAGTCACTCATTGAATACTTCAATTGTCATGCATTCGCGTTGAAATGAGGACTATATTGTTTATGTAGATTGTGAATTGATTATGGCTAAATACACACACATGCACAAAAAATGTATGGGTATTTTGACAATTGACGGAACAAGTGTGAAATAATTTTTAAAGGCTTAGAGATTTTAAATTATTTTTGAAACTGAATTGGGAATTGGTCCATGCCTTTGGAACATTTAAAACTTTGTGAACTTGTGTTCCTTGATTGTTTGGACGACTCTCTTTTGGGGTTGTGTGCACGTCCCCATTTACATGGCCTTACTTTGTGCTCGTGTGCACGACTTGCTCACGATGTACACACTAGATATAATCGCACAAATGGTCAGATATATCCCTGCTCATGGAGGCCCAAATTTTAGAAATTTTTTATCTAAGGCCAAGTTCCATTCCATTTCGTTAGATCGGAATAGCTCATAAAATAATCACCTTTGTTAGAGTATTTTTTAAGTTGGGAGCATTTTACCTTTACTTCTCTTTCCAGTTTCAAAACTTATATCTATACTTGATCTATGCCTTTGAGAGATAATTGAGAGTGTTTTGGTTTAGGTCTATACACTAGCCTTAGTTAATTCAATCTACTTTTTCTGAATGATCTATAACTCCTAGATTTGAAAGAGGAGACACTTTGGATTATTAGAGAATTTGGAGTGTGTCTTAACTCCAAGGAAGAGAATGGATTTTTTCATTCATGGCATGGAGCTTGTTGTGGATTCTCATTGATGCAATACCCCGTAATTTTATTGATTTTATTTAATGGATTAATGGAATTAAATGAGAATTAATTTGGAAATTAATCCTGAGGTAAATACTAGCGAGATGTGAGTTGGTATTTGAATATGAAGTTAAAATAAAATATTACTGAGTATATATGGTAATTTATGAGTATTGAAAATATTAAAATTATCGTGAGTCGGAAATACGACAATTTGGAAAATTTAGTTGGGATGCGCGTGTGTTAGTCGCGTCAGAAATCAATTTAATGTGATGCAGAAAGTAAATTAAAATTTTATCAACCGGATGGTCATTTTGAGTCCACCAATGTGTCCGAAAGGGTCGAGATAGTCAGAAAACACTAGCCGGGGGTTTAGTTTGGGTCCCGAGGCATTTTTAGGCCAAACCGGCAACCCAGAAGGGTATTTTGGTAATTTTCAAAATTAAGGAATTAAAACCCACGAAATTTAGAGTTTAATTATATATTATTAGAGAGGTCACTAAGGCCATTATCAGCCAAAGTCAAGAGAGTGGGCTACGAGGGTTTTGAGAGAAGTTAGAGAGAAGTTACAAGAGGTTCCAAACTAAAACCATCACCCATCACCCATCACCCATCACCACCATTTTGGAAGGATTTGTGATAAGAAAGAGGAGAAAGTCAGCCTACATTCACCAACAACAAATTTAAAGGACAGACTTAAGGCAAGTGATTTGATGTCATTAATTTCAATAAATATTTCCTCCGTGTTTAGTGTATAAACTTTATATGCCTTGAAAGTTTTGATGAAAACCCAATGGAATTGTTATGGAACTCATAATTTTGGATAGGGATTGCATGTAGAATGGTTATGGATGAATTCAGTACCCAAAATATAACTTTTGATGATTTGAAAACAGATTAATAAGGAGTCTTTATATTCAATTAAATTCTGGGTTCATGTTTATAGGGTTTGGGTCAAGATTTGGGGATTTATGGCTATTACATGTTGATTAGTAAGATTTGACCCCAAAAATATGTTAAGAAGTGACCTACGGTGACTTAGAGTAGTTTAGAAACATTAAAACATAATTGGTACGAACTTAGGATGGATTTAGATAAGATAAAATGGGGAAAAATGAAGTTGGGAGAAATTCTGGGCTGCCTCGGAATTTTCGTTAGAAGACTAACCCAGGTCGTTCGAACGACCTCGCTCGAACGAGCTTCTAACGAGATTCCAGTAGCCTTTCTAACGAGTTGATGGTTCATTCGAAGACTTTCGTTTGAACGACACTCGTTCGAACGACCTCATTCGAACGAGATCTCAGAAACTTCTAATGAGATTATAGAATGGTCTTTTTCGGTCCGATTTTATTTTCAAACTTTCCGTAGACTTATTTAATTGAGTGTTATTATTCCCTTGTTGATTAGTGGGTATAATTGTGAGATTGGAGTACATTGAGGATTAAAACTTGGAATTATATAAAAGACCTGGTGACTTCTAGGGGTTAGGTTGTAAGTACTTGAATTTGCGACGTGAGAACCCTTGGCGAACTATATTGTATATTACCTGGGGACTTGTAAATTGTACAATATTTAATGACGGTATAGGAATGTAAAATATACCTCTATTAATATTATAAGATATCTAAGATGAGTGAATTCTTAGTATATGGACTTTTATGTGTATAACATACCTACCATATTTTCTATCACGGGAGGTCGGCTTTCGATCAGGGACATCTAATCTTTGTGTGCCTGGAGGCGGGGGGGGATTTAGATTGGTACCTCAAGGACATAGGTCAGAGAATGACTTATTGGTGAGTTAATAAGTCAGTTGACCATGGGAGCGTAGGTATGTGCGTGACCTACGGGTATGTGAACTATGTTCGCCTCCATTATGCGTGTTTGTTGCTTATTGAAACGTTTCCCGAGAGATTCGGAACACGTGGTCCTTAGGTACGTGATGTACCGGGATTCGATAGCAGAGTATGCGTGCACCGCAGCTTAGCCTAGGGGTTCCATTATTGTATATTTATGATGAGATTAATATACTAATAATTGATATGGACTGTCTATTAAAGGGTAAGTGTGAATAATTGTAACATTTTTAGTAGAGTTAAAAATGGAAAATTCTTAGTAATTCTTATAACTAATTCTATGTAATAAAAGTAAGACTCTCAGTTTATATTAAGATGTCGGGAATTGAACTTTTAATTGTAAAGTAAAGTCAGGTTATGGATTTGATTAGTTACATATGGGAATAACTAGAACGGGTACGGGTACGTTAGGCGTGCACACTTAGTTAAGAGGTGAGGAACTCATGTGAGTGCACGCACTATCATGTATTTTATATTCACTGTTTAATCATATTAAACACTGTCTATATTTTAAACTGTTTTCACAATCGGGCTCTGACCCGTTTGTTTTCAAATCTATTTTCTTGTAAAAACCTTTTAGGTGCCAAGACACAAGGACACCAAGCTTAGAAGTTCCATTCCAGTGACATGATGTAGCTGTTGTGGAAGTTACAGGGCCTCGATAGTAGACGCCTCCACATTCCGCTTTGACTTCATTCCAGATGTATTCATCTGTAGGGCATGTCGCCCCTTCCTTCTTAGAGACAGCTTATTTATTCAGTTGTATTTCAGTTTTGGATATAATTAATTAGTGATTCAGACTTTGTATTTGGTTTTATTCAATATTCGAATTATTCAGAGGAGTGTTGTCCAGATTCATTTTGTTTCATCATTATTCTATTATGACTGTGATGTGACAGTGGTATCATGATTTCATAATTTAATTGGTTGCATGTTAATCTTATTTAATGATTTGGCAACTCACTTTTTAAATATTAGGTGGCTAGTAATTGTTTAAAAAATATTTTCGACAGTGATGCTATGAACTGAACCAACTTGACATTTTGTATTAATTTGAATAAAGGAGTAGCTACCCGACATTTAATTAGACGGTGTGTCACAATTGACTATAAGGAAGGGTTTAAAGGTTCATAGGTGATCACAAGACGAAGATTATGTGAGAGGTACTTTCTTTCCTTTAGTAAAAATTCCTTTCAATAGAAATGAAATGGAGTGCAAGGAGTTTTGTAACCTCTAAATGGGGGTTTTCATCGTAAATATGTCTTATGTTTGATTGTAAATTATTTGTTCTTTTATGCACGCAATTAATTGAATCCAGTGAATTGAACTAAAATTGACTTAGGTGTCCTAAATTTACTTTTTTTCACCTAGATTCACCTAACTACATCATTATGTGTGTTAATCATGTCATTGAATAATCAAATTGGCAATACTTATGTGAAGTAACTTGAATGTGAAATAAAAATGATTGGAAATGAAAAATTTGTCGTATATTTTCTTCAAACCTATTCATACACACCCCAAGGTTTATTGATGATGTTTACCTGGGGAATATTACACACTCTTTCAAAAGTTATTGCAAGCATTCTCTCATCTTCCATTTATTATCTCTCTTCAAGATATTGCTTACAATAATTTCAAATGGTCTTGTGAAATTATTAACCATTTTACATGAGTTCAACCAATCATGAGGGCCCAGGTGGATTTTTTCTGGCCACCCCCCACCCTCCCTCACATTCCTAAATTGGTTCGTAAATCTTTCTTCTCAAAAGGTTGCCTTTAGAGATATGTGAGCCCCCTACCGTGACTTTCAAGTTGAGCTTCAATCCTTGATCTTTGAGATCGAAGAATTATAGGAGGTTTATCTTATCCCTAGTGTTCCCCATTTATGAAAATGATATATACTCCTTCTTGGCAGCTGAAGGGATTTCTCCAAAAAAGGTGGAGCTAAAACCTAGTGCTAAATAGGCCCTTCGAAGACATGCTGATTATGCCTCCTTGTTCTCTAAATACCCAAGATACACACATAGCTATATCAAGATCAGCGTTATTACCAATTTATATGGGATACTTTTTAAAAGTTTGTAACTTATATGTTCTCCCATTACTTTTCATTGACTCACAACCAATCTCAGTGTCTTAGTGTTTCGATCATATAATAATTTTTTTGAATATATAAATGAAATTAAGGTTGGATCCATCGATATTTTATTTCACTGAAATTTAAATCTTATTTGATATTGATCCAATCTTTATATTAATGACCACCTTTCTACTTAAGATTTTTTTTAGCATTTTTGTTATTTTGGTGGTTTTGAAGGTAATCACCAATTTGTTTGTTTAATGTTACATAAACTTGATAACATTAAATTATGTCATAAGAGTATAGTATACTCATGTTCCCCACAACATTATGGATTGTCTTATTACGTAAACAATACATTCCGAGTCTAGTCCAATATGTCTTTGGGAAGATTATCAAACTCGTATCGAATCTTGCATGTCATTTCCCCTAAGTTAATCGCGAGGATAAAAGTGGTTTTCTACTGGACTTAGATTCGCATATGATTAAATAACTTTTCATAATTGAAAAATATTTCTAAATTAACTTTTTGATTATTTTTTTGACATTGCCAAATCCAAAGATATTATACTCTTCCTTTAAAAAAACTTGTATTTTTAATCCATCTTTGCGTTAAAAATTTTAGTTGTCCTTGAATGAACCTATGAAAATTCTGTGTTTTGTGAAAAATAGATAAATTTATGTTTCCATCTGCAACTTTGCTTGTTAGAGGTTCGTTGTAATGAAATAAGACTTCGTGTTAGCAAAACTTTTCTTCCCTGGTCGTGATTATGTAAAAATAAATCGATGTAAAAGTTGGGCACAAATCATGATCATCTTTTTTGGTGGTTAGCATTAATGAAATGGGTTTGAGGGTCCCATCTTATTGGTCCCAACCTTTTAGTAACCATAGTTCAAAATACCTAGTGACATTCGCAACTGGGTTCACTTACCCTTCGCTTTAGCAAAAAAGTCTTCATTACAGCAAAGGTACTCATGAACTTTACCTGCCTTCTTCCCCTTTTTTAGATCTTTTGTTAGGATTTATTGGAAATTATACCTAGATATAATTTTTTTTGCATCCAACGAAGATTATTTCTTATCCATCGAAAGTTGTCCCACTTGTCTTCATACACAAGTACTATACATATTCTGGGAAGCCTTTTTCTTCCTTATTGGGTTAAGAGAGAACTTTGAAGAAGATAAAAAATATTAATAATTTTTTTGTTAATATCTTGTGTGAATTTCAATCTTTTTAATTCATTATTGAATTGTTTCAAGTAAGACTTGTATACTCAAACAAGCCTTGTAAAATCCTTCTCCAATTATTATTTGTTCTTAAATAAGTCCTTCCTTCAATTTTGAAACACACATTTGTGAGTTTTTAAGGTTAAACCAAACCTCTTACTACATCTTTTAAACCATAGGATACCCTCACACCTCCTACTTGTAGTTGGTGGATCTGTTGCGTCGAAATAAAGTTCTCTTTCACTTTAAATAATTCTTTTGTTATCGTAAAACTAGAATACATTGGACAGTTGTAAAACCGGCAACAATTGTGTGGTGTACTCTAGTTGTTGGTGCTCTCCTCAGAAAATACGGTGTGAAAGAGTTAATAGTCGGTCCGTGTGTTGTTGGGTTATAATTCAGTGTTGTATATTTGTAATGCTCTACTATGGTACATGTTTGTTCATTTTGACCCAAGGTATTTTCCCATTTAGTGAGTTTACCCTTATATATCCAGTGTTGTGTGATTTATTGTATCTTTTCGAATAGTAGAATCACTTGTCTTAATTTGAAAATAAAATTTAATTAATAAACCAATATTTTCACATATACTTTTACGATGTTTCAATCCACTGATTGATTTTTATCACTCAATCGATTATTTAATTTTTATTGGATAGTTATCATCGAGATCTCGCACTCTCATTTGGCATCCAAATTAGTCTTGTTTTTTAGGTCTGTAACCCTCACGTAGATCCCTTACTTATGAGATGGATGGTTATTCATCTCTCTAACCTCCTCCTTTTATGGTAACAATTATTCCTTTTGGAAAATCCAAATGATGGCACATATCATATCAATGGATTATCGAATTTTCTTTTTTTTGCGAGTTGGACTCTGTCGATTACCATAGTTGATGGGTTCTGGTAGCTACACTACGACCTAGTTGGGATGACAATGACATCAAAGAGAGTTGATGAAATGAAAAAGGTTTAAACGCGATCTTTTTTTCCTAATCTTAAGCAAAATTAGGTTCAACTTGATGTGCTCTATGTCGAAGGAGGCACAAAAATTTTTACTTATAACCTATTAAGGTACCTCCATTGACCCATTTAAAACTCCTTACCATGGGATAAGGAAACTTTCAATGAACTTTATGCTTACTTAAGCGACATAGTTAATTAAACATTTACTTTAGGGAAGGTCATTAAAGAGAATATTATAATTGATAGAATTCGTAGATTCCTACTTGTTAAGTTCCATGACAAGGTTGATATCATCAAGGATGTTCGAGCCCTACTTCAAACTCCTATGAAAGTAGATAAATTGGTGGGATCACTTCTAATATATGAATCGAATTTGGATTTTCATCTCAGAGAACCGACAAAAGAAAATTATTTGGCGTTCAAACCCAAAACTCGAAAGGTTTATTTGCTAAATTCTCTTGATCTTAGTGAAGAGTATATGTCCTTGTCAAATATGAAATTTTCTAAGATATGGAAAAAGTTATTTTTAACCAAAGGCAATCAAAATTCATATCCGTGTAGGTTTGAGGTCTGCCAAGGAAATGGGAGAAGAGGCAAGATTCCCCAAGTGTCATCACATGTTACACATATGGTGGAAGAGGAAATTATTCTAAACAATGTCTTACCGAACTTGTCCGTGGTTATGGTAAAAATTTGTATCAATCCTTTTTTATTTATGATGACTTGGAATCCTATCAAGAAAATCCTAACACTAACTATGAGGCCTTTATGGCCCGGGGGAATTCTGAGGATTCAGATGATTGGAGGAATTTGATTTTCCTCCTTCGTGTGTTAGTGTTACCACTACTACCTCTTTAAATGATGTTAATGGTGTGAAATATGACATCATAAATTAGTATGTTAACCTTTTTGAGTAGTCCATTAAGATCGAGAAGAGGAACATAAAACTCTCCACCATGTTAGCTAACATTGAAGAACATAGAGCTTTGGTGAGTGAGAGTTATGAGAGTGACTTATATCTAATAATGTGGTGTTTGGTAGACCAACAAGCGTAAGGGTTGGTTATTATGGCTTGCTTTGAGGTGAGGTTGAGTACTTGTGGAAATCCTTAAAAGACAGTAATAACTTAGGGATTGACTTAATGAACGAAATCTATGTGCTTGAGATTAAGTTACTACCCGGTTCAACTTTGAAAGTGTATTTGGAGATAAATATGATAAATTACGTAAAATGATTTTAGGGTAAAGATCATCGAAAGGCAAAAGAAGTGTGACAACCCGCCATCCGAAATAGGGGGTGGCCAACCCGATACTCCAAAATAACGGAATCATGGATGGAATCATTCTTAGCATCACAAGAAAAGAAGAAGTATACGGGATAACCACTCCTTATTTGAGAAAAACGGGTTGCCAAAAATTTTGATTTTTAAATTTAATAAAAGAAAACAACTTAACAACCCAATAAGAGAAAGTGGAAATCCAGATGAAATTATATTACATACGCATAAATGTACAATAAAGGACCGAATATGTTGTCGTCCACAGACTCATAAAATAAAATTAAACAAATTCAATTATTACATAATACATTACATTAATCAAGTACAAAAGCTTGGGCCTCTCGCCCGAGTAAAAAGACCCGATCTTAACTAGAGTGCAAAGATGATGGCGTCTATTTCAAAATGTCCCGTAATACCCGCAAAGCATCACGGATCGCCAAAAACACAGGGATCGGAATTCAAATCAGGCATGCTTGCGGCGGAGTACTTGAGCGGATACAAGATGCAAGCACAACAAGAAATATGAACGGGTCAGGGCCCGGTTCTATATGACTACCAGATGAATAAAAAGTACGACAGTTATGGATGCTAAATCATGATGAAAGAGAAATAAGAGGCTACCTACACAATTTAAAACATAAGCTAAGCAGGAAAATAAAATGAATAACATTAAACTAAAATTTTCGTCATATGCACCAATTATCCCATATATCTTTTCCTTAATAGGAAATATATATATATTCACAATTTTTTTATGTTATTTATGGCATCTTTATATCACTTTTACATTTTGTAATAATCCTTTCCTTATCAGGAAAATAATCATTTTCAAATGCTCTTTGTGGCATTTATATGTGCTCTTTGTGGCACTTCATTATGCTCTTTATGGCATATAATCCATCAAGTCCCACTAGATCATGAATAGTTATGTTTATATACATATAACGATTCTAAGACCGCCTGTTCGGGTTTCCCCACTGTGTGCGCCCCTAAATGACCATCATCTTCCAAGGCCTATCATAAGGCAACATGGGCACCTATAACGCAAAACGTCGGGAAGCGGCCATGTGCCTGAGGGGTAGTCAAGACCACACCCGGAATCTCCTACCCATCGCAGAAAAATATATATATCAACAAATTCTCACATGGCCTAGGACTATATCCACCCTGCATTCATTAGTTAGGGGGCTTCACCTCACGCGCGAACTTCCCTTATGATGTCATTTAGAGAGGTGTGTTCAACCATTTTATTTACCATTTTCAAAATCAAGTAAATTATCATTTACCAAATTCATTACCATAACCATTTCATTTCCATTTATGTGTATGTTTCGTTTTATTTGAAACCATACTTATTTACATTATTGTAAATAATTCACCTTATTATCCGGAGCCATACGATAAATTATATCGTTACTACAACCTCAAAGGAGTAAATAAACTCTTCATTATCTCCAAACATTTTAGGGTGTTATTTTAAAGCTCCAAGACTATCATCCTTCAAAGGAATGAATGAACTTTAAATTTATTCTCCCAACACAACTTTATGGTGTTATTATGAACCATCAAGGTTAACATAGCTCAATGGAGCTTCTAAAATCTCCCAACATTCTTTTGGGGTAATAATATAAACCATCAAAACTAGTATAGCTCAATTGAGCTTCTAAAGTCTCCCAAACATAACACTACATCTCCTAGTTTTATAATAATTAACTTAAAGAAAAGAATGCCCTGTCATCAATAGGCATAACCCCAAAAAAGTCCCCACATAACCCATTCCTAATGTAGGGTAGGCCACTAACTCATCTCACACTCTAGGACTCTAAGTTTACTTCATTCAAGAAGGTTCCTAGGTCTTAAGCTTAAAGGAAAAGGAAAATATTGAGTTAAATAAAATAACTCAAAAGCAGCATGAATCGGAATTGATTCGCCCTAGGGCCGAATTGATTCACCCCAACGAATCGATTCGCCCAAACAGCGAATCGGTTCGGACACAAGACCTGGGATTCTGCAACTGCCGAATCGATTCAGCCTTAACCCGAATTGATTCGGGTACCTGGACCTGGGAAACTGACTCTTAGCGAATCGATTCGCCCCAAGGTCCGAATCGATTCAGCCTGGAGAAATTGCCAAGAATGGCTACGAAGGGTTATGAACCCTAATTTCTCCAAACCCCAAATCTCTTCCATTTTACAAACAACCAACATTATTTATCCACCCCAAACTCATCCTACATGATTAATAACAACTACAACCCAAAGTTTTATCATCAAGACTAAGATTAGGGCCTAAATCCCATAAATTCCACAGTTAAACCATAAATGTAAATACACAACTATCACACAATTTATACATCTTAATTCACATATTAGCAAGTAGAAAACGTGCCTTAGGGTTGTAATCTCAGATTTCTTTTGGGTAGAAGCAACAATCCATCTTCAATCTCCAATCTCTCTCATTCCTCCATTTTTCTCTTCCTCTCTCTTTTTCTCTCTAAGTTTGAGACATAAAAATGAGGAAGAATGAAATAAGGGGCAAGACTTAAAATCGTGGATTAAGTCTAAAGTCTCCAACTTAAGTGGTGAATACTACATTAAAATGACTCCCAACACGTGTTTAGGTTAAAACCAGGTAAAAGTGCCCAAAACCCAAAAATACAATATGACACTTATTTTGACTGTCTCGGACATTCCGAGACTAACTACACCCTCTAAACTGGCATCCAGCAACTTTATAATTTATTTCCAGTTCTAATTTCATTTAAACCATAGTGTTATTTAAAATACATGACACTATAAAACAAGCAACCCGATGATATTTACTTTCACATACAGTAAATATACATCAATCTAGTAAATATTAACTTCTAACTCATTAAATTAATATTTACTCCAGTTCCAACATTTTATATAATTACCTTATGCGGTAAATTAATATAAAATTAGCCTCCTAAAAGTGTGGGTTGTTACATACTCCCCCCTTATGAGGGAATTTTGTCCCCAAAATTCGGACATACCCTATACGCATAAAGGGTATACTATCTCAAACTATCATTCTATCGTCCTTAACAAACCCTCGTTAATACGACGTCCCAAAATGGACTTGGACTAAGGTCGTCACTATCGATCTCAGTCTACAATCTTTGTGATTTTTCATAGCACAAAGCATTCCTCATGAACTGTCAGTTCTAGCTTCCTACGGCAAAAAATGCTAACCACGTGACTAGGCGCAAAATGCCTTCCATCCTAAATCACGCAACATCCCACCTTGGGGGTACCTACACCAACACTAAATGGCTTAACCCAAACACTACTCAAATTCTCCTTGCATAGCCGTAGCTCTTCAAAGCATACGGATCAAAATCCCAATCCTTAAAGAAATGTTCCGGGATCGCCCCAAGTCCAAGGAACCAATTATTTGCTGACCTCATTCAACGAGTATGCAATTTACTCACCCGACTACACAAGGCCACCCACGGTGCCATAGCTTAGGAAATGATTCAATTTCTTGTACTGAAAATTTCCATCCACACAAGTCATTGCTCCTGTCCATCAATTTATCCCAAGGCGTACATTCGAAGCATTCCTCTCGGCATTAAGTCGACTTCCTCCATTCACAACGTCTAGTGATGACCACTTTAAGGTGGAGAGATATACATCATCTCCATACGCTTCCCATTCCTTTATGGAATTTTACCAAACCTTGACATAAGTAATTATTCTGGGTCCACCACTATTGTTGGTCACTTCACCCCTTCATAAAAAGCAGGACGTACTCATCTACCTAGTTCGCCTGCAATGTCTGGGAAAAACAACAGTTTGGTCAAACGATCGACAATTTCTCAAATAGGATCATGACCAATTTAATGTCGGCAATTCAGTGCAAACGTCTATGAATGTACCCTTCTTCATTCCACCGATACTCTTTTTCACACTAGTAGGTGAAATAGTCAATCATAGACCGAAATGCTCTTGCTACAAAGTCTTTCGAGTCATGCTCGTTTCACTTGGCTTTCCATGCCACCATAATTATCTCTGACGGGTTTCTTTCTCGACGCATCTACTACCCCAATCGTATATCCTGAGCGAATGAGAAAATCTAGTAAATAGTCCATTAAGAACTTCATACACCAACTCGATCTCTCCCACGATATATTGCAACAACTTGTTGCTTGCGAGAAAGACTAAATTTTTGCCCAGGAAGTAGTGCCTCCATTTCTTTAAGGAAATTTCCAGCGTAATGAATTTTTTTGTATTCAAGCGTGGGATAATACTTCCCGCAAGTTTACGCTTGTGAGACGCATAAACAATGGGTCCATGCTCCAGTATTATTACTTCCCGCTCCTGGAAGCGACTTATTCATTAAATTCACCTTCGAGCTTAACCACATGAACTCGGGAGTGAAAGTCAATTCATCCATTTAACTCTCCAAAATTTAGGTTACCAAAGTAACACTTTAACTAGGAGAGGTCTCACCTCCATCGGCATACCCTTCAAAATCTCTCGAGATTCCACACTTCTCGTTCCTAGGGATCTAATCCCCCTTAGAGTTAACCCACGACCTATTCGTGGTCAACTCCTATAGCCTTCCTAAATCAACATCACATGCCCTAATAGCCTTATGTCCTAATAAATCTAAGGTCGATCTATATATATATATCCTATCTATGTCGTATACATATAATACTAAGTATATTCCTAGTGTCCAAGACCAATCTCTACTTCCGACATTCGCTCGGTTTCATGCGTGGGACGTCTCGCCGAAGTAAAATCCAGACAAGGAACCCTCCCATTACACTACTACCTCGCATCATCGGTCATTAAGATATGACGGTCTAAAACACATGATCGGGATCGGTAAATTCTAACTTGCAATTATTTTAACAAAATTCTACTTCTACGTCTTACCATAGCATGATTAAAGATTTCAATTAATCAAACATTCACTTTCCGTGAAGTCTTACAAATTTTACCCCATAACATATACATCTTTCAAATAGCCTTTTTATCAAGGCATAGCCCGAAGTCTCAATTCGACTTCGTATCTCAGTCTCCCTCACAGCGATCAGAGGAGAGAACTATATACAGTGCTTCTATCTCGCACTTCAGTAGCCCTTAATCACTCTTCTACGTGATTCTCGACTAAACCTTTCAACCCATCTCTTAACCAACAAAATGAAATGAAATATAATAAATGTATTGAATTAAAAGAAGAAAGAATAGTATCTCCCCACTTCCAACGTCGTTGAGGTTCACGCGTGGAGCATCCCGCAAAAGCGGAATCCAAAGAAGGAACCCCTCCTATGCATTACTACTCAACTATGTCAGTCGTGGAGATAAGGCATACCAATCACATACAAAATAAATAATCAACTAAACACACAAACAAGATAACACAACAAGTAATAAAAACCTCCTACCTACCTCAACCACCCCCATAAAGTCTCAACTTGTATCCAGGAGAGATATTATAGGACAACTAGTTCCATCCTGAAACTAACAGTAAGATAGCCTCTAAATCTAATTGCTTGCTATCACCCCAACTAAACCAAAATATCCTTACTCGTATAGTATATATCATACAAGTAACATATAACATACATAATACTTAAAAGAAAATACATCGTCACTCGCTTTATGACGAGTGAAGAAAAATATAAAACCTCCCTACCAGGGAAGTCGTATAATTACTCTATTTAGTAGCGTCAATACTACCACAACCTCAATATACACACCTGAATCTATAGTAGATATAATACTACTAAATCTTATCCTAAGGAATACACCACCCACTAATAAGGTGGAATTCCCGCCAACATTTTATGCCAATCACTCCGGGTCAATACTAATGGTTCTCAAACTCCATATTCGAGCCTTACAGGAACCAACATTACTTCCATAAACTCTCCAACTAGGCACTTTATTCTTGCCCTTATTCTCTAATAAGCGTAATGAAAACGCGTGGTTCTTCCACGTCATAATAGCCCACGTAGCTCCTTTTACCTTCTCAATAAAAGAGAACACACTCTCGGCCTCCTCTTCCTCAGTTCAATTAAACCTTCCCAGGCGGATATCCACCAATATGGTTTCATGATCACTGCTCCATCAGAAGTGTTAGCGACACTTATTCTGGGGCCTATCATTCCATTGGAGGGATCTTTCTTCCTTATACCTACCTTTCTTTAGTGTACGATCTCCCTAATCGCACAACTCTTTATTCATATGTCGGCTTCTGACCGAGCCTCGCATGAACATTTAAGGATTTTACCTTCTCCTCCTTCCGGTTACCCTAGAGAAACTTACGATAAGAAGTATCTATCGGGTTTCTCCATGGGCAAAACTTTCTGCGCCCACAAATAAGGTGACTACACTCCCACCATTTCAACACTACTCCTACAGGTGAATAAATTTCCTCCCTCCTACTACTGGGCACTTCTCTACTTCAATTTAACACCGATTGAAATCTCAAGCTTAGTACCACCCTTCCTTCTAGCGGTACCTGGAAAACTAAATCTACCGTAATTAGTAGTCGTAGTAGCAAGACAAGAAAGTGCTACAAAAAGGGAGCGACCTCCAAATTGGTCCTCATCCCCGACCACAAATTACAGTTCTTAAAAATCTTTCTCACAACGCCTTCACCACAACCTCCTCTGGCGCCCTTCTCTAATTGACCTACTAATCTCACACGAATAAGCAAAAGATTTTAGGGGTTCTACCTCATGGCAGAAGAACGAAATATCACAAGAGAATTCAACGATCTTAATCCTAAGGCTCTATATTAAATCAAAAGCAACGCTAAAGACGTAAAACATTCACACAGATTCCTATGGACTCTAGAACCTGATGCTCTGATACCATCTGTGACAACCCGCCATCCGAAATAGGGGTGGCCAGCCCGATACTCCAAAATAACGGAATCATTGATGGAATCATTCTTGGCATCACAACAAAAGAAAAAGTATACGGGATAACCAGTCCTTATTTGAGAAAAACGGGTTGCCAAAAATTTTGATTTTTAAAGTTAATAAAAGAAAACAACTTAACAACTCAATAAGAGAAAGTGGAAATCCAGATGAAATTATATTACATACGCGTAAATGTACAATAAGGGACCGAATATGCTGTCGGCCACAGACTCATAAAATAAAATTAAACAAATTCATTTATTACATAATACATTACATTAATCAAGTACAAAAGCTTGGGCCTCTCGCCCGAGTAAAAAGACCAGATCTTAACTAGTGTGCAAAGATGATGGCGTCTATTTCAAAATGTCCCGTAATACCCGCAAAGCATCACGGATCGCCAAAAACACCGGGATCGGAATTCAAATCAGGCATCCTTGCGGCGGAGTACCTGAGTGGATACAAGATGCAAGCACAACAAGAAATATGAACGGGTCAGGGCCCGGTTCTATATGACTACCAGATGAATAAAAAGTATGACAGTTATGGATGCTAAATCATGATGAAAGAGAAATAAGAAGCTACCTACACAATTTAAGACATAAGCTAAGCAGGAAAATAAAATGAATAACATTAAACTAAAACTCCCGTCATATGCACAAATTATCTCATATATCTTTTCCTTAATAGGAAATATATATATATTCACAATTTTTTATGCCCTTTATGGCATCTTTATATCACTTTTACATTTTGTAAAAATCCTTTCCTTATCAGGAAAATAATCATTTTCAAATGCTCTTTGTGGCATTTATATGTGCTCTTTGTGGCACTTCATTATGCTCTTTATGGCATATAATCCATCAAGTCCAACTTGATCATGAATAGTTATATTTATATACATATAACGATTCTAAGACCGCCCGTCTAGGTTTCTCCACTGTGCGCGCCCCTAAATGACCATCATCTTCCAGGGTCTATCATAAGACAACCTGGGCACCTATAATGCAAAACGTCGGGAAGCGGCCATGTGTCTGCGGGGTAGTCAAGACCACACCCGAAACCTCCTACCCATCGTAGAAAAATATATATATCAACAAACGCTCACATGACCTAGGACTATATCCACCCTGCATTCATTAGTCAGGGGGCTTCACCTCACGCGCGAACTTCCCTTATGATGTCATTTAGAGAGGTGTGTTCAACCATTTTATTTACCATTTTCAAAATCAAGTAAATTATCATTTACCAAATTCATTACCATAACCATTTCATTTCCATTTATGTGTATGTTTCGTTTTATTTGAAACCATACTTATTTACATTATTGTAAATAATTCACCTTATTATCCGGAGCCAAACGATAAATTATATCGTTACTACAACCTCAAAGGAGTAAATAAACTCTTCATTATCTCCAAACATTTTAGGGTGTTATTTTAAAACCCCAAGACTATAATCCTTCAAAGGAATGAATGAACTTTAAATTTATTCTCCCAACACACCTTTATGGTGTTATTATGAACCATCAAGGTTAATATAGCTCAATGGAGCTTCTAAAATCTCCCAACATTCTTTTGGGGTAATAATATAAACCATCAAAACTAGTATAGCTCAATTGAGCTTCTAAAGTCTCCCAAACATAACACTACATCTCCTAGTTTTATAGTAATTAACTAGAAGAAAAGAATGCCCTATCATCAATAGGCATAACGCCGGAAAAGTCCCCACATAACCCATTCCTAATGTAGGGTAGACAACTAACTCATCTTACACTCTAGGACTCTAAGTTTATTTCATTCAAGAAGGTTCCTAGGTCCTAAGCTTAAAGGAAAAGGAAAAGATTGAGTTAAACAAAATAACTCAAAAACAGCATGAATCCGAATCGATTCGCCCTAGCAAATCGATTCGCCCAAACAGCGAATCGGTTCGAACACAAGACCTGGGATTCAACAACTGCTGAATCGATTCGGCCGACCTGGGAAACTGACTCTTAGCGAATCAATTTGCCCCAAGGGCCGAATCGATTCGGCCTGGAGAAATTGCCAAGAATGGCTACGAAGGGTTATGAACCCTATTTTCTTCAAACCCCAAATCTCTTCCATTTTACACACAACCAGCAGTATTTATCCACCCCAAACTCATCCTACATGATTAATAACAACTACAACCCAAAGTTTTATCATCAAGACTAAGATTAGGGCTTAAATCCCATAAACTCCACATTTAAACCATAAATGTAAATACACAACTATCACACAATTTATACATATTAAATCACATATTAGCAAGTAGAAAACTTGCCTTAGGGCTATAATCTCAGATTTCTTTTGGGTAGAAGAAACAATCGATCTTCAATCTCCAATCTCTCTCATTTCTCCATTTTTCTCTTCCTCTCTTTCTCTCTCTTTTTCTCTCTAAGTTTGAGACATAAAAATGAGGAAGAATGAAATAAGGGGCGAGACTTAAAATCGCGGCTTAAGTATAAAGTCTCCAACTTAAGTGGTGAATACCACATTAAAATGACTCCCAACACGCGTTTAAGTTAAAACCAGGTAAAAGTGCCCGAAACCCAAAAATACAATATGGCACGTATTTTGACTGTCTCGGACATTCCGAGACTAACTACACCCTCTAAACTGGCATCCAACAACTTTTTAATTTATTTCCAGTTCCAATTTTCATTTAAACCATAGTGTCATTTAAAATACATGACACTATAAAACAAGCAACCCGATGATATTTACTTTCACATACAGTAAATATACATCAATCTAGTAAATATTAACTTCTAACTCATTAAATTAATATTTACTCCAGTTCCAACATTTTATATAATTACCGTATGCGGTAAATTAATATAAAATTAGCCTCCTAAAAGCGAGGGTTGTTACAAGAAGGATTATCTGTTTAAGTGAGATTTACTCATCTCCTTATAATCAAGTCTCGTGACCTCCCCCGTATCACAACCCATGTTTTTACTATCCTTAGAGAATTCTTATTCAAGCAATACATCTATGAATGATGAAAGTAAAATGAATTCCTATTGTGAAAAAAGGACATTTAAAAGATTTTTGTTTCAAGATGAATAAGCATGCTCTTAAAACCTCAATGGCTCCGATAGAACCTAAACCCTATAAGTGTACCATTTTCCATAAAATAGTTAATCTTATATAGTTTTGTGTTTTATTTCAACCGTCCATGATTTTGATGAACTTTAAGGATGTAAAATCTTATGTGTGATAACGATTAAACCGAATTCGCAAATCTTCAAGTTAACTTATTTAATCGGTGTCAAATTACAAACCAAATTAATTCAGCCCCTAAACCTGCAACTACGTGTGTGGTGTCAAGCCATCATAAATAAAATTGTTAACTCACATATTTCAGGAAAAATTCCCTTCGGGCAAAACCTTTATTTCACTATAAAATAGTAAATCATAACTTACAAAGATTAAAATGAAATATGCAATGATCATTCCTCTGAATAATCACATAGGCACGCAACCTAGAGTCAGCAATGGAATTCCGTAGCCAGTCCACATGAACCGCAGTTCAGTCAACCCAGGAACACCTACGAGCACCCCCTCTTGACACGCGGTCAGTCAGCCCAGTACCTACCTCAAGTGGCACCTAATCAACAATGGAGATCTTCTCTATAAGAGAAACTTCACAAAATTGTGTTCTTGGGTTCTAAAATAATTCACATAAAGCAATTTGGATGTTTATGAATTGAAAACAAAGGATAAAACCCTTAAAAGTGACAAGACAAATGTTTTTGCCAAAGCAGTTTCGTAGGACTAAAATTCATAGGTCTTCTGAAGAAAAATGAAATTGGACAAACTAATTTATAGAAAAATTAAGTCGGCATCTCGCTCAAACGAAAACCAGGCGTCACTCGAACGAAGCATGATGTCACTTGAAAGAGATTGCGCGACACAACTTTGCACTTGAATGAGGTCCTCTGTCGCTCGAACGGCCTGAGGGAAAAATAATTTTTTATTCCAGTCCGCCTCAACACTTAGAAAAATATTTTTGACGAAAAACTCCACTCCAACACTTCGAAAAATTTTCAAAAAAATTATCCCAACACTTTAAGTGAACCGTTAAGGTACTTAAACACAACTTTACCAAAATTAATCTCACGAAGGCTTGAATGTTGAAGAACTTTGATATTCGGATCCGTCTTAACGCATGATTGAACTTGAATAAGTCTTCGACGGTTGTAACGGTATATGGCATACTCAAATGTAAACCGGACAATAAAATAATGTCCTTATAAATCTCCCCCATGTCTACGTCGGTAAAAAATAAAAATATCTGAATTATCAAATCAAAATTCCTATACAAATCTAATACGCTCCCATGAACCCAAAAATGAAATGGTATTAAACATGCAAGTATCAAACTTTTGTTCAAAAACTTCAACATCAAATTTTCAAGCTTTTATCATCAGGCTGTGCAAAAATAATTATCTTCAATTTTGTAGAGACGCATCGAGTTTGAAATGATATAAGAATAAATCAATCATCAATAATCAAATCTCCCCCATAATTAGTTCTCCCCCTTTTTATTTGTCCAAAATAGACAAGGAAACTAATAAACAAATAAACACGAAGTTGTCACGACAAATATGCATAGCAAATATGGATCAAACTATGCTCATGCAAAGGAGCAACCCAAAATCTTCCACAAAATATTTTTGATTTTTCAATTTTTCATTCAAAAATGCAAAAATAATTTTACAAAAATCACACACCATGAATTTACACTAATACAACCAAATCATAGAAACATAATGAATGGGTGTGAACATATTCAATAGGCAGATAAACGCAATCACGCATAACATATATGCACGATGAATATGTGTACTCTTAACGAATGAATCTCAAAATCGTCCTTGAGTGTAAAAAAATGTGAATTTAGATGACATCGTCTTAATCTAATCGACAAATCAAAGTCAAACATGATGTTCACACAAATAACGTCTAAAACTATATAACGCTTTTTCATGACTTTCCAAGGACGTGCAAACCTGTTTTTATATTCCATTCAAACACCCTCATAAAAATAATGCTTTTTTATTTTTATTTTGAGGTGATGAGACTAAACTAAATTGGCCCACTTTTGACATATTTTTCTTTTTATTGCCTTAAATTTTTTTCGGGCTCTTTTCAACCTTTTTGGACCTTGGAATATATTTACTGTGCCAAACTTTTTCTAGGTAGGATAAATGAGTACCTTTCGTAGCCCTTCCTCGTTTAAAAAATAAATCACACAAACTCACAAAGAACGGTTCTTACATGCACTACTTTCATTGTCAAGTTTTATCGTATTTGGTTTGTTTTTAAGATAGAATTGAGATGAAAACACACCGACCAACATGTGATAGACAAGAACAATAGTCAAACAAATCCATGAAGGTGTGCAATAAAGGATATCATGAGTCAAACATGTATGTAGTAACAACAAATCACATCTCAATGACTCCAAACATTGTAAAGAACATAAATGAAATGATGACGCATATCAAAATACTATAAAATAGCCACATGGATATGGAATGAAATTGTGACTCGATAACCCTAAACGTCCATTCATAAATGGTGTAAAGAAAATACAAAAATCTTTTGGATTTTTCATAATTTTAATCAAAATAAAGTCTTTTTATATTTTTCAAAAGTTTTATCAAAAACAAAAAACTAATATAAAAAGTACATGTGTCAAATCACAAGTAAGAAAATAACATGAAGCACAACTAGCGTATGACAAACATGCGAACATAATCATCTATATGATATAGCAAGATAAAAATCATGAGCAAGCAACCGATAATCAACTAGTCTAACATCTAGTGCCTCTAAAAGTGATTTCCTAATGCAAATAGGCGTGCGATGACGCATGGGGGTTTTGGGAACCAAAGGAACACTAGACTTCAACTTCCTAGGAAATTTTTGAAGATAAAAAAAAAACACCAAAGGTGACCTTTCCTACCACAATGTGAACATGTGTAAATGGGTGGAATGACACATATGGGTTGACCTTTTCTAACGTCCTTGGGATTTATTGACCCTCTAAAACAAATAATGGTATGTGCTTTATTAACGAAAGAATTAAAACATGACGATCCACTACCATTGCTACCAACACTACCCGAGTCTGTCAAATCTTTTTTCATTTCTAAAATTTTTTACTCAAGTAAAGAATTAGACTCTTCTAATTTTAGGGACTCATTTTCTAAATTTTGAATCATTCTTAGAAGGTTGTCACGTTCTCCCTTAAAATACGCAAACATATCCCTAAGAGTCTCCTCACGTGCCACAAACTCATCGATTAAAATATTTTTAGCCTCTTTGGCACAAACACAAATCCTATAGTTTTTAAAGTCTTCCAATTCTTTTTCTAAAAATAGGACTCTATCATCACTCTCCTTTTTGGATAATTCTAATTTTTTAAAGTAATGGTCCAAGGCAACAAATTTCTTATGATAAAAATCTCTTTGATTTTGAAACGTTTGCAAAAGATCCACAGCGAATTTAATACGACAATGTTCTTTTTCCAAAAAATTAATTCTTTTCACAAACGTCAAATTCAAACAATTTAAATCATCAAAACTCTGACTCGTGTCACCAAGGGGAGGCCTCTGATTACATAAGTGCTCCATCGAAAAAATTGTGATTTTCAAAAACTCATTTTAAAAAAAAAATCAACATCACAAAATTTTGCAGAAATAGGAATATATAATAAATTAGTGTTACCTGCTCTGATACCAATTTGTGAAAGTGGTGATCGCTCAAATAATCTCTAATACCAATTTGTAAATTCTTATGTGTGATATTGATTAAACTAAATTCGCAAATTTCCATGTTAACCTTATTTAATCGGTGTCAAATTACAAACCAAATTAATTCAGCCCCTAAACATGCACCTACGTGTATATGTGTAAAAACATCAAAAATGAAATTGCTAACTCACAGATTTTAGGAAAAATCCCTTTCGGGCAAAACCTTTTTTTCACTATAAAATAATAAATCACTACTTACACAGATTACAATGAAATCTGCAATGATTACTCCTCGGAATAATTACATAGGCATGCAGCCTAGAGTCAGCAATGGAATTTCATAACAACTCCCCACGAATCGCAGTTCAATCAGCGCAGGAACACCACGAGAACTCCCTATTGACACCCAGTTAGTCAGCCCAATACCTCCCTCAAGTGGCACCTAGTTAGCAGTAGAGATATTCTCTCTAAGAGAAACTTCTTTCTTGGGTTCCAAAACAATTCACATAAAGCAATTGGGATGTTTGTTAATTGAAAACAAAGGATAAAACCCTTAAAAGTGAGAAGACAAATGTTTCTGCCAAAGCAGTTTCGTAGGACTAAAATTTGCAGATCTTCTGAAGAAAAACGAAACTGGACAAACCAATTTATAGAAGAATTAAGTCGATAGCTCGCTCAAACGAAACTAGGCGTCTCTCTAACGAGATCGCATGACAAATCTCTGTCGATTGAATGAGGTTACTCTGTTGCTCGAACGGTGTGAGTGAAGAATATTTTTTTATTCCACTCCGCCTCAACACTTAGAAAAATATTTTTGACGAAAAACTCTGCTCGAACACTAAGAAAAAATTCATAAAAATCATCCCAACACTCTAAGTGAACCGTTAAGCTACTTAAACAAAAACTTAACAAAATTAATCTCATGGAGGCTTGAATGTTGAAGAACTTTGATATTCGGATCCGTTTTGACGCGTGATTGAACTTGAATAAGTCTTCGACGGTTGTAGTGGTATACGACATACTCAAATGTAAACCGGACAATAAAATAATGTCTTTACAAAGAATATTTTTGAGTTTTGGTCGAGAGAGTAAGAAGAATATATGGATCGAATGGCCCCAAGGGAAAGGAAACTAATTTTGTTCCCGAAGTCATAGCCGATTCGACTGCCTCATGCTCACATAGTAGTTATCCTAGGAACCTCGACATTTATCTAATGGAGATAGGCGACCTTCAGACTCTTTGGAATCCAATTCCCTCCTCTAATTATTTAGAGTTAGGATTATTTAGATATTCTTAGTATGTTCTTTATATCTCTCATCTTATTCCTTGGTTATATCTTGGTTTGGTTGATAATATTCAATTTGTTGGTTTTGTTTCTCATTTATTCATACCCATAACCTTTAGTTTTTTGCAATATGGTTGACCATGTGTGTTGGTATTCATATATCTCATGTGCTAAAGTTTAACCTACATAATTAGTTATTGTACAATTGGTTTCTTTTATGACCTGCATACTCTATGTTTAGAATTTTATATCTTTAAGCTTGTAAATTTTAGAGTATTTATTCGTAACTCATACACTACACTGCACTATGACTTAGAAAATTTCCAAACAAAGTAAAATGAAGGGATTTGTTACCTTTTGTTAAAGGAAATTAAACTTTTTATGTGGTTATAGGGAAAAGGGTTATCATTTGTAAACATTTTTGTATGAGAGAGTATGATGATGGATGAAGTTGAAATATCAAATGCTAATCTTTCCAAAAATTCATGAGAGAAAAGTGGTTAGCACTATGAAATTTGGTTAAAATAGATACTAACCTTTGAAAATTGGAAATAAGTTCTCCGTTTATGTATGTGTGAAAGTTGCGATTTGCAAAAGCATTTTTGTTGCGATGACTCAAAAATTTTGATCTATATAAAATTGGGTAACATTAAAGATGAAAATGATGGTATAAAATGAGACTTTTTTTAAGTTGCAAATACCTAAAAAATTTGAAAGTGATACCACACATTATTCTACATTCCTTATTTGATAGGTTAATTCTCATGTTATTCACTTCTATCGTGAGTTATGTCTTAAATCACTCTTTTTTAAATGGCTATAATTTGATCCATTGTGCCTCTTGAATTCTAAACCATTCATTTGGTTTAGTATTTGACATAAACATAAACCTTAAGTATTATTTTGAAAGTATATATGGTTATATCATTGCTTATTCTAAATAGGGATATAGTGTACTTGCTTAAAAACTAAGAAGACTATGATTAAACTTTTATATTCCACTTCCTACCAATTTTGGGTCCTTGTCCTAGCTCACTACCCACGAACTAGAACCTCGATGTAGTAACAAATCTTGCATAAACGAATCGATCTGGGAGAGGAAAGTTTCTTTTAAGATCTATTTTTTTGAAGGTTTATTATTTCCAACACAAACTAAGATACCTTTGCACTTATTTCTCATATCTCTTCCTACCAATATCAAATCTTAGGAGTTCGTATATTTGCCTTCTAGATCTAAGAAATTATTTATCATTTTGGTAAGATTTCTTCCTACATTTTATGGATTTCTCTTTTTCTAGTTCTTAGGGTTTAGTGTTATATTTTTTTGGTTTGGCTTATGAGTTTTGTTAATGATAGGTGAATTTATTTCTCTTAATAAAAGAGTCTTTGGCCATAGTTATTATTCTTATGTTTAGCCTTATGATTTATAACTTTGATTCAGTCATTTTTAAACGTTCTTTCTTTGTTGTCAAGTATGGGAGAGAGTTCATGATTATTTGACATTTTTTCACATGAAACTTTACCACATATTTTTAGTATAGGATCATTTGGGTTATAGACTCATGATATTTAGTTACTTATAGTATTTTGTGCTTTGTGCCTTGGTTTATGATTTTAGGCTATTGAAATGGCTCCCAAATCACATTGACATGTCTCGACCTCTGCCAACACCCATTCCAGATTTGATGAGTTATTCTCTACTTGCTATGTGTATTGGGAATGTTCGGTTGATTTGGAATCTCTCCCTGAGACTCTTATGCCTTAGATTATGAGAGATCTTGGGTGAATTTGTATTTGTTCTCAAATAGATACTTGTTATCCAAACCTATTTCAAAAATTCAAGCGATTGTTAAGGAAGGAAAATATGAAATCAACATAAAAGTTATAAATATTGTGGTTCATTCTATAAAAGTGTATACATATCCAAATTATCATAAATTTATAAAATATCGAGGTTTTCAAGTCTTTTAATTACCCGTTCCCAAATAATAGTCTTGCACTTTCTCATATAGAAGTTATTATATGTTTAAGTCACGATTATTTCACTTTTTTGCCACCATCTAAGAATTTTCATTAAGTCTTATTGGCTAAGGACTACTAAATTCTTTTTATGGTTATTTCTTCAAATATTCTGTCAATTATGCATCCACGTGAGGTTTTCATGGTGTTGGAAATTCGAATTGACGTAAAACACGGAAAATTTACAGATAAGAATTTCGATCGATCATGTATTGGAAAGTATAAACAAGAACTAGATTCAAAAAATAAATATAAGGTCTTGAATCATGATTATATTTCAAATCTTATTGGAGATTCGAATAAGGAGAAATATATTTATGAAGATGATGATCTTTCTGCCCTCCCAAGGTCTCCAAAAACCATGATAGAATCCTTCGAACATCTCGAATCTTCTACTATATCATCCACCCAAAAACTATATATATAAGAGAAATCACTTTCTATCTCCTTGCCCCTTCACAAAAACTATATATGTATGTATGTATGTATGCATGTATTTATGTATGTATGTATGTATGTATGTATGTATGTGTGTGTGTGTGTTAATATACGTTATGGGCCTTAGCTAACTTGGGCTTCTAGAGAGTTTCGGGCCTATTAATTAGGGAATGGAATTACTAGGGACCCAAGATAAATAATTAAATTGGCTTCCAAATGAATATTCAAAAAAACCAAATTACAACCCTGTAATTTTTCTCCTTTCTTATTTAATTGTAATTTAAATATTCAGGAATCTGCTCCAATTTAATTATCTCTAAATCACTGGGAATAAAGAGATCTTATTTGCAAAGTTTATTTCGTATATAATATGATTGCATGTGTAAGTGCCCGATACCCTCTTGGTCAAATCAATATGTTGTTAATCGATTTTATCCAATATATAATCAATTTATTAATTCTCATACTTAACTTATTTTTTACTCAACAAGAATATGAAATAATCCATCGATCGGGTTTTATTGATATAAATAAAACATATAAGTATATCAAGGGGGCATCAAAATCCGAGATCTCTTTTGGATGTATATTTCTCCGAATTATGATCTCATACTTACCTACATAATAATGCCCAACTTGTGGGGACATATTGATCCGATATATAATTGAATAGTAATCAAAGAAAAATTTGGGCAAGGATTCTAATCCACATAACATTTTGGATTAAGAATCTACGCACCTTTGTAAATGGTGTGAGATTGCCCAAGTCCAATCTAGACAACCCTTAAACTTTAATCTCATGGATGGTCCTGTTTAATGCACTCCAGAATGTACGATCATAATCCTCTTTTGAACTATTAAACAAGTTCTTGAACCATCAGACAAATTCATGTAGTTTGAGATAAACTACTAGAATTTCACATGTAGCTATACGTATAGGATGTCACTTCCCATCTGGCTAGTGAACATTCAATTAAGCTAGAATTGAAATTCCAATATCTTATGATCAAGTTGAATCCAACACATTAGGAATTCTATTAAGTTCAATTGACTAACAAATATATAATATATTTAAGACAAAAATAAGGCATTCTCATAAACATGATTCTTATTTCAAAATGAACTGGCATGCCTTTACTAAAAGGTAAAATCATACATGTTTTTAATAATAAAACCCCAATAATCTCCCACTTAGTATTAAAGCCATGTACTTATGCGTTCATCTCCCAACCCATATACTCAGCAATCGATAACCCTAATGGTATAAGGATTAATTATGTGTTATCAGACGATACCTTGGTCATAAACTTATCACCTACCTTATTCGATATCTCAAATTAGGTGAAATTTATGCTCAATGTAGTTAAGACTTTTATAGGATATGGTTTATCTCTAATTTGTAATTATTCTGATATTTACACAATGCAGCGTAATAGTTAATTTCATTTAGGAAACCTCACCGAAGTCTCTTAGGTATTTACCAATCTATACAGGCTCTTGAGTCACCTTCTAAGTGGAAATAACTTTGGCCTCCTCAGTGGAGTAAACAATACAAGATTTATTTACACTCCTCCAACTTACAGCTCCATCTCCTAGAGTAAACACATATTTTGAGGTAAAAAACTTATAATTCTTATCCAACTAATAAAAAAGTCATTTTACTTAAACGATACAAGACTATCAAAATGAAATATGTTGATCATGGTAAAGGCATAGTAGATATTAAGTCTAGTAGACAATATATCATACATGAGACTGCCCACCACCGAAGTATTAGGTTTATTTGATCAAGTATTTTAGGACACTGATCCCGTGAAAAAATGACTCCATGCATGAAAATAATTTGTTTCTTGCAATACCAATGCTAATATTATAACTACAATATCTATATAAGTGACTTGTGTTAAGCCCGACATCATTTTTATCCTATCTAAAAAGAGCATGATCATAAGGATGAGCCTGCCTTATTTGAAGTTAATTATATCAAATTATCCGGGTAACCACTCTCTTATATAAGGCAATACACACAACTCATTCCTAATTAGGATAATATCATCCACAAATTGTACTAGAAATACCACCGTATTTCCATTATACCTCTTATACAAATAAGTATTATTTGGGCATTGATCAAAATCAAAAGATTGATTTTTTTTATCAAACCAAATGTTATAAGACTTTGATGTCGGCTTAAATACATAAATGTATTTTACAATCTTACTTCACTTTGATTTCCTCATTTCTTACTATGCATGTGTCAAGATAATCATTTAAGAAAATTTTCTTGATGTTTAAAGAATCCCGACAGAATTTAGCATGGTTACCAACAAGAAGGTTTTTTCATAATCAATCCATTTATTTCTGAGTAAACCCCTTCGTAAGACTTGACCTAAAGGTTTTCACCTTCTCCTCCATCAATATTTTAACTTCTTGTAGATCCACTTTCACATGATGGATGTTATCCGATCCGCAAGTCTAGAAGTCCTAAAACTTGATTCGAATATATCAAATCTCTTATGGGGTTCCATAGTTATAGGTTAAAGTTAAAAGTACTTGTCTTGGAATGCCTCGTTGTAGTTCTTAGGACCCGTTTCTTGTTTGCTTGGGATATTATCAAAACAATCACCCAAAATATTGTGACACCCCGCCTAATTAAACACCGGGTGATCAGTCCTTTATTAAATTATAATCAAGGCGAACGGTTGGTTCATTCTTAACATCACTGTCGTAAAAATAACTTTCCCAATTAAACACCCTAAATAATTAAGCTAAGTGTCAAAATTATTTTAGACATTTCTTTCCAAATTTTATTTTAAAAACCAACATTTAAAACTTCACATATTTCATAGTTAAAGAATCACACAACAACTATTCTGAAACATATAATCCAAACAATTAAACATCTAACTGATTGATTCCAACATTTAAAACTTAAAGGAAAAACATCCTGATAATAATAAATTCCAAAGTGTAAATACTGTAAATAAACGAGTCACAATATCCAATAGAACAACTGAATAATGGAAAAGGGCGAAACATGCCTAACTGGATAAAATAATTCTAGAAGTGGAATCAAGAAATGAGATCGTCTAAGCAAGAGGCCTGCAACTCCCACCTAAGCTGCAGCGTGTTCCTTCCAAAGGATCCTATGCAAGACGCCCCTGTGGTTGGGCACCTGTAATATATACATATATATACAAGAGAGGAGAGATAACAGTAAACGGGTCAGAGCCCGATGGTAAAACAGTTTAAAATTTTAGTTTAACAAGTATTTAAAATGTTTAGTGGCTAATGCAATAACATATTAGTATTGACACTCTCTTGAGAACGTCTCACCTCTCTTCTAGTGTGCACAACTATCGCCCTAATCTACCCAACAGTTTAACTTCTTTTATCTTAAGTTACTCGTAAGATTTCATGTTGACGATTTCCAATGTTAAGGAGGTTAATCTTATTTAACCGTATATTTTTTACATAAGCCTTATATGACAATAAAGTTCCTCAGTAATATATCATACTTTTCAACACTTATTCCCAAGTTGAAATAATTATTCTTTTATTACATACCATAATCACAGCAGATAGTTCTCAATTTCCAGATTTTAAATATATATATATATATATATATATAATACTCATATAATATATATATTCTAACAGCACCCCACATAAATCTATGGTGTGGGCATACTCTGCTATCCAGTCCCCGTATCACTCTTACTAAGGGAAATACTAGTTCGGAATCACTCTCGAACTGTATTAACACAAAACACATACAAAATGAGGCGAAGCATAGTTCCAAGTCCTAAGAGGATAGCACATACCCTCACGTCTCTTAGGACCGTCTGACTATCGATCTGATAGCATGTACCAAGGATTCCTATCTTCTAGGGTACGAGTCAATATCCCCCATAAAGGTCCCATTGAGATAAGACTGTCCCAGCGCGGTAACCTCAGGAATAGCAAGTAGCGCAGGCATGATTTTTTTACACACATATAAAATATATGATCAATCATAGAGTCATATAGATATATAACTATTCACATTCATAAGTTAAGCACGCCTACGGCCCAACATTATAGTATTCCATTCTTTGTACATTTATATTTGATTATTTCTTATAACGAACTTATTCATTTTTATTTTCGAGATTTAATTTATTCTAACTCACTTCTCATCTCTCGAAGTATTTTTCCTTAGCTAAGTAAAAATTCAGTAGGTCCTCTCTCTTACCTTCTAATCCAACTCCTAGACATTTCGATTACTAAGTCTACACACATTAAATTTCTTAGGTATGAATCTTTCCCGTTTACCCTTCATTTTCCCATTGCATTAAAGTTCCACCAAACGGGGTTTACCTTGACCCTACTGGTCCTTTTTATGTTTCATTATGTTCTAATAACATTAGTCATGATTTATTAGGCATTTAATCGGATTAGGTCAACGTAAGGAAAAATTTAGTTTTTCCCAGGAGGGGTCGATCGATCGATAGAAAGGGGTCGATTGATCGAACTGTCGATCGATCGAAGCTCTTGGCTCGATCGATCGATCAAGCAGGTATGGCGAAATCTGCAGAATACCAGTTACGGGAACTATCATCCAAAATCATCCAAATCCAAGTTTTTAACTCCCAAACTCCCAGAAATTTATACCACAATCATTATAAACCCAAATGAATAATATTCTACGTAAGGCATGCAAATTTTCATCAAGTATCATGGATTAAAAGGGCCAAAATTCATATAATTCTCATAAACCTAAAAATTTCTTTAACTTAATTCTTCTCATTCTTTTTCCAGAAATTCTTCTTCTAACCCAATGTAAATTCGTGGTTCAACCTCTACATATGAAGGAAATTTCCAGAACGATGTTTATATCTCTACAACATGCGATTTCTAACCTCCAACATGGGTTTTCTTTCATAATAACTCATCCTAAACAACCCTAAACTAATATGAATGAGGCAGTAACTAAATTAAGCAAGATAAATACTTGCCTGGGAATTTTTGTTTCTAATTTGTGGATGAAATCAGTGTGGTGGTGATCCTCGTTGCGCGATCTAACTTTTGGCGGTGACGGCGGTGCAAACTGAGGGGTTCTTGGCCTAGAACTCCTTGGTAAGCTCTTCCCTTCCTTCTCCAATGGCCGTCTTTTGTTTTTGGTTGTGTTAACCCTAGAAGACAACCCTAAGCATCTGATATAACCTAGAAAATTCTTAAATTTCCAAGGCCAAAAATACAAAATGCCTAAAACGCCCTCCCGGGGTGTTAATTAAGCCTAAAAACGCCCCGAGACCCAAACTAAACCCCCGGGTACATTATTTTGACTATCTCGACCCTTACGGACACTTTGGCGCACTCGAAATGACCATACGGGTGACTTATAATTTATTCACTTTTATTAATCAAAATTTAGTCCCGACACGACACGGGCGCATCCCGACTTAAATTTCCAAAATTATCATTTTATTCACTAGTGACATTTAATAGAACCAATTTTATATTTTACTTTGCTCATTAGTAATATTCAACAAGTTTCCAATAATTACTAACTCTCGTCACGTTAGTAATAAAAATAATGAATTTCTAGATTTATATTAAATTAATAATTCACATTAAATTTACTAAATCCCCAAATTTATAACGCATAAAATACGGGGTATTACAAAAATGCTAACCTTTCAGTATATCTTTATATGCTCCCATTACAACGTGGCATCAGTTAAAATCCAGTATAAGTTACACATGTATCCTAATCATCTGTAATATTCACATTACCTTTAAAAAGTGTATTATCAATATTAGGTTGTATTTCATCATGTACAAGTGGTCTATTAATATTGGTGATATGATGTTCATTTTAAATCTCTTGTAATTCTAGCTTACACCCGGGCAAATGGGTTATTACATAATCATCTTTCGTGATACAATCAATGACCTTATTATGGTAAGGAACATGATATAAACTAATTTTATAACATTTCGGATAATGTAATAGACTCGTTCCATGGTTGATTTGGTATTTAGAGAGTAACATCCAACATATCCTGGGTAAGGGAAAAGTAATAGTTCATATATGTGGACATGCACTCTTCTAACACTGACACCTTTTAGCTCCACTGGCAAGGCATGTGATTAATGATGCACATGTTAAGGATTCATATCCCATTGACACTAGTTTATGGATTTAGAGATAATAAAAGCATATACCGCTGTAATCGATGGTTAAAGTGTGGACAATATCGATTGTAGAAGAGTAGGGTGTTACATAATGGTATTAGATCCAGTACCCATCTAGAATAAGTGTGCCAATGTGTTGGATGATGTTTGATTTCATCCCAATTAGGACATTATGATTCCTAATGGGTATGGATTCTAACAGACTGGTGACATAAATGATTTGGTAGATAGAGAGTTACATCTAATGCCACCTGATTGAGGGAGAAGTAATGGATCGTATATGTAAATTCGTACCTTTCTAACACCGAGGCCTTTTAGCTCCAATGGTAAGGAATGTGATTGATGATGTGCATGTTAGGTGTAAAACCCCACTAACACCAGGTTGTGGATTTAGAGCTAATAAAATCCCATATCGTTGCGATAGGTGGTTAAAGTGGGAAGAATATCAATGATGGAAGAGTGGGGTATTATGGATAGTCAACAGAACATATAAACTTTTGTCTTTGATTTCAACTACTTTGTATCCTCCCACAATACAAGTGTCGGGCACCTCAAGATCCAAAAATGTCATAGAATGAGCTTGCGCCCACTCTAGAGTGCCATGTGAGTTGAAGAGACCGATTAAGATAAAACTAAATTAAGAATGTATATAATCGTATCTCATGTAATATCCCAATCCAACTGTCATAGTCCTGAATAGTTTACAATGTGCTTTATCATATCCAAAAATACAATCCGAATGTCCACTAATTATTCAAAGCAGTTTTTAGCGATAATGTGAAACAAAACTTATAATGTATAACTTATTTTTTAATGTACCAGAACAGATAAAAGATATCCTAATTTTAAGAAAAAAATATTTTTTAATTAAAATAATCTAATATCTATTCAAAATCAATTAAGAAATCGAAAACTAACTTTTCTAAATCTAGTTACATTAAATAATTTACCTATATTATTCATTTGTCTTAACCTTAAACTAAAAGGATACCATACTACTAATATTATTGCCTTGTTTGAGCTTCCAGTAATTAGGAATATCTCTCTCTTTTAAGTACTTGCTCGGTTACTTGGAAACTCTGCAAGGAGATGCAAACCTAATTTTTGGTTAGCAGATCTATATACCAATCATGCATTTACTTTTAAGACAAACACCATTACCATGTCCTTTTCCTTATAGTGCAAGAAAAATCAAACATTATTACTATAAATTCTCTAACTACTTGTAGTGAAAGCAACCTCCTTTTGAATTTTTCTCTACTATCAAGGAGTATGAATGTTAATAACCCAAAACCAATTACCCTAAGACTTAGCCTTATCATTCCATCTCCGTTTAAAAAAAGTAAAAATCTTCTCAACAACTAACAACATCCCTTTGCTACCAATGATTCTCACACCCAGATTGTAAAATTGATTCAAGTTTTCTAACCCTATATAATCCAAAGAATTCCTTGTTCAACCAGTGGTAAAAATCATTTTAAGGACATGATTCTTAATTGAGCGTTATCAACCAACATTGGTCATTAGAAATTCCCATTTGTCAATTATTTAAATTAAAACTTCCATATAGAACTTCCTCGATGGGGGTCTAAATATATGTAATACTTAATTTCAAATAATTACCATAAATTTTAAAACTATCACAATTTTGTTATTAATTTCCTCTCATAGAGAGGAAACTAAATACTAACACGAGGAATCAATCAGATCACAATTTCAAATTTTAGATGGAAATTGAAGGTTAAATAAGTTTATTATACCCTCACATTAGAATAATATCCAATTACATTTAAATTCCTTGAAAATAATTCCAATTAATACTTTTCACTTCAAGACTAAAACTAGTGATAAACGCTTGAATTCATTTTTGAAATATTATAATCATTATTGAAAAATAAATTTCCAATTCAAAATGCGAGAATTAATAAGATTAAACTTGAAGTTGGAATCCCTTTATAGCCAATTAAAAATTTACCCCGTCGGACATCCTAGTTCCCTTATGTATTCAGATTTTGTGATGGGAGATTAAATCACATCACCTTGAACTAGATAGATTTTAATATTTCAATTATATTATCCGGACATTCCAAGAAACTTCTGTCCATCATAATAAATAGTCTGAAAAACAACCTTAATACTAAAATCTTTTGTTTACAAGATTAATAATAAGAAGTTCAAAGTTGAGTAAACTCCGAATAAACGTTTTGGGCAAAACTCTTTTCGAAAAACACAAGATGTGGTATAAAATCTTTTTCTTAATGTATGGATTAAATTAGATATTTGATTACCTTTTGTTTAATTTTTAAGAAACATCTACTAACGTTACCATGCAGTCCTAATCACAACAACAATTAAGAACATTCAAAGAAATATACACGGGAATTTTAACGTGGTAAAACCCTTAAACAAGGGAAACATCCACGGTGCCCTCTACGGCACAAAACGAAAATCCACTATAATAAAAATCAAGTTACAACACTTAAGAAAACCATAAAGATCCTAACCTAAGTTCAGAATGTACCTGCACGAGATTCTCCACTCCAAAGGTATTCTGACTTGGAACTTGATCTTTTCTTACTGCTTCTTTATCTTTTCCTTGATCTCCTTCTCTTTAAATTCTGATTCCAGCAACTCTTTCAAATTCAAGATTCTCATACAGAACCACAATGTCTAAGTGTTCGTGTGAGATAGTGTTTGTGATGTGCTACTACATGTAAACTTGCAACTCACCCTCTCAAGATTTATACAAACTTTCCTAACAAATTACAAACTTTCTAAGATGAAAGTTATTTCTGAATCTTGATTTTTCAAGCAAAATCTTCTTGATCTTTTACTTAACCACAGATCTCAAGGATACCTTGCTCAGAAGACGGTTCAAGGTCTTAAACAATTTCAAAGTTTTAAAAATATTTTTGAAATTGTAAACCTCCAATTGAGATCCAAACTAGACTAGAAGTCTACTTTAACAAAACAGATTCAGACTTAACATGCAATGACTGATTCAATAAGTTTTGATATAAACCCTATTTTCAGATTTGAACGCCTTAAAACTTTAGCAAGAGTTATTTTGTGTTCCTTTTATTTTTATACACCAGTATTTCATAAAATATGAAATAAAAATTAGAAACACACAACTCACTAGATCTGAAAAATTATTTTTGAAACTAAAAGTTTTTGTTTAAAAAACTCATTGAAACAGTATAGATCTGAAATGACAGATCTAAAACAAGAACATAAAATATATCGTGTGACGTTCAATTTTAGAAAAACTTTGTTTCAATGATGAAACTTAAATCTCTCTTAGAGATGTGTCCTGAGAGAATCAAATATTTGAAGAGGTCTTCAAACGAAAACACAAAACCAACAACATAGAAACCCTAGATGGATCTAACTCTCACAAGATGGGTTTTCTGGTGTAGGGACTTTTAAGTTTTTGGTGTTTTGGTATAGGGGAAGACTCATAGAGGTTTAAACTATGAAGAAGACTAAGATTTCTTCTTCTAATCTCTCTCTCTACTTTCCCTCTCTTCTCCCTTCTCTCTCTTCTCTTTACTCTCTCTTTTCTCTCAGTTTTAACGAAATGGCAAAAGTCTCAAAATGCTGAGGCTAAGTCTCTTTTTATACTAAGTGTAGAAGGATCAAGAACTTCAGCCTCAATCCTATGGATGAGATTAAGTCCAAATGAGTTGACTTAAATCCAACGGTTTAACACATGCGGTGGGTTAAATGATCACTGATTGGGTAAGGATGGTGTTGATACCAAAATTAGTATGCTGATGTGGACGAATAATAAGAAGACACGTGTCAATCTACGTGGCACAATAGCAACGAGGAAGATTATTTCCCCGGCCAACATACTCACTCCGAACAACAAGTATACTCCGAGGAACACCAACCCTCCAAGGTACTCTTACCGAGGAACTCTTGGACGACGAGCAACTAAGGCGGTTCGAGCTGCACCTCGACCACAGCATTAATTGCCACATAATCAACTGTTCAACTATTCATTGAATGCTTATCATCTTGATGCACACATTTGAAGAACATTAAATGAATTACCCTTTCATATGTGTATCATTTAATGTAACACCCTTTCATATATAGCCTAAAGGGCTATAAATACCATGTATCGCCCTCATTCAAAGGAGACCGGAATTTTTGGATAGATCATTTGTAATCGAGAATTCCTAAACATTCAGCAATAACATAACAGTGGATGTAGGTCATTCTTCCAAGGCTGAACCACTTTAAAAATCTTTGTCTCATTTATCTATCTGTGATTGAATAATTAGAGCAATCTAATTTTTTACATCAACAGATTGGCGCCGTCTGTGGGAACGATTTGTTATTATCGTTTTCACCAAAAATCATTCATCACCAATGGCGGATAATCCAGAATCTAGTAATCGAAATGCTGGAAATGCTGGAAATCCTCCAAATCCCTCTGCACCTCCAGATCTGGCTGGGATCATGACAAATCTGGCTCAAGGACAAACCGCCATACAAGATACAATGCGGCAACTCATACAAACTCTTCATGGCGGCGTACCTGCACAATCAGGGCATCGAAGTGGTCAGAGGCAAACCTATTTACTTTCTTCGCGATCCAGGCGTACTGAATCATATCGTAATGAGAAAATCTGATGATTTCTCTTATCAACCTGGGCAAACTTCGTCAACACGGGTTACAGATACTGAGCAATGCGTCACCCTTTCCCCAGAAAGGGCCAGCGCATTGGAAAGGTTAAGTAGGGCCTCTCCTTTCAGCCGATTAGGCCCTAGGAGGAATAGGAGTCCCCCTAAGACCATGTCGAGAAGTTTTCGATAACCATCAGATCTAAGAGAAGGATCAGCACAGTCACGACCAGCTGCTCGTCAAGATAGATCTCAGGAAGCTACCTCAGAATGATCAATTGCTCGAACCAATAGGCCTGAGGAAGGAAATGAAGCGTGGAAAGGATCACTTCAGCGGTTGGAAGATAGATTGGGAGAAATGGCTAAGGCGAAGAATCCCTTACAACGAACTTTTGTTCAAGGGACACCTTTTGTCCAGGCCATTGTAAATTTTCCAACACCATCAAAATTTAAAGCCCCTGTTGTGACCCCCAAATACGATGGAAAGACAGACCCTGTTCTTCACATAGAGCAATATCAAGCTGCTGCCGATATCTATGTTGTCCCCGACGAGATAAGATGTAGGGCATTATCGGGAACTCTTACCGGATCTGCCCAGATATGGTACAACAATCTTCCTCGGGGTAAGATTTAAACTTTCTTTCAATTGGCCGAGTTGTTCATCGGTAATTTCTGTTTTGGAGCAAAGCCAGTAAAAAGAGTAGCGCACTTGTTAAGTGTTAGACAAAAATCTGGTGAAAGCACTAGAGATTACATAACTCATTTTAATAACGAGAAACAGGAAGTCATATATTATGACGAAAAGACAGCAATCACCGCCTTGAAGAGTGGTTTGTTGCCTAATAAGTTGTATTACACTTTGGCGAAAGATCCACCTAAAACTATATCAGATTTGATGGCAAAAGCGGCCAAAATTATGAATACCGAGGAGGCTATGGCTGCAAAAAAGAATATGGATAAAGACACCAAGGTGGAAGTCGACAAGTCTAAGAATAAAGAGCATAAGGGCAATGGCGGTGACAAGCGTTCCAGAAATAATAAGTCGTCATGGGAAGTCCTGAAGAAATACGATAATTATACTCCCTTGAAAATGGGTATTAATCATGTCTTGGAAGAAATCAAGAATAGCGAGGAAGTAAAGTGGCCGAAGAAACTAAGGTCAGACCCCGATGCAAGGAACATGGATAAATATTGCGAGTTCCACAAGGATCATGGCCATATGACTAAGAATTGCATAGCTCTTCAGAACGGGATTGAAACACTCATCCGAAGAGGAAAGCTAGCAAAGTATGTTGATCGAGGAGGTGAAAAAAGAAATAATGATCGAACTAGAGAGAGATCTAGATCTCCTCGTCGAGCAGAGGAGAAAAAGAAGAGAGAACATGAAGATGATGCCGAGGATGACCCCGATCTTCCCAAGAAACCAAGGCAACCAGAACGAGAGGTATTTTCCATACGTTTTGGGGCATTTGATTGTAATGTTATTACAGGAGGAGATGCAGGAAGAGGAGACCTTACTGCAGAAAGAAAATCTTACCTCGGAGAGGCACAAGCTTGATCGTACATTCAGCGAATAAATTTAGCCGAGGAGGATCGTTCGAGGAAGGTAAACAAAGAGAAGCTGGTCATTGGCTTTTCAAAAAACGACATGTCAGGTGTTCTTTACCCTCACGAAGACCCTTTGGTGATCAAAATGAGGATGAAAGAAGTAGTGATTTCAAGGGTGCTGGTAGATAATGGTAGTTCAGCAGACATCATATACTATTCATGCTTTGACAGCTTGAATTTAAAATTATCTCAATTGTAACCTTATCACAGACCTCTTTTGGGTTTTGCTGGCGAGAAAGTTTTTCCACTTGGGACGATCAAGTTGGACATATTCATTAGAACTTGGCCTGCTTGTCGAACAGAGAGAATACGCTTCTTTGTGATGGATAAGAATGTGCAGTCAGCCTACAACATCATCATGGGAAGAGTTGGTTTGAAGAAGTTCGAAGCAGTTCCATCTACAGTACATCAATGCTTAAAATTCCCAATAAATTTTGGAGTAGGAGTTGTGAAAGGTGATCAGAAAGTAGCTCGGGAATGCTATTATTCATCTGCCGAGCAAGAGGAGCTTGAAGATTCAAGAAAAAAGACTACTACCTATCAGGTTGATGAAGGTACAGAAATTAAAACACTGGATCCACAAGATGAATCCCAACTTGTAAAAGGACAGGTGGTGGAATCTACAGAGAATGTTATTCTGGACGATGAGCACCCTGAACGAGTAACCCAGATAGGTTCAACGTTGGATGCTTTAATAAAATAGGAGTTGATAACTTTATTGAAGAGCAGGAAGAAAACTTTCGCGTGGAGTCATGAAGACATGCCAGGAATAGATCCGAACTTCTTATGTCATGAGCTCAATGTGAATAAGGAGATCAAGCCTGTAAAGCAGAGAAGAAGGGTATTTAGCCCCGAGAAGAATCAGGCTATACAAGAGGAGGTCGAGAAGCTCCAGAAAGCCCAATTCATTGAAGATGTGAAGTATCCAGACTGGCCGGAAAATGTGGTGATGGTAAAAAAGAAAAACAATAAATGGAGAATGTGTGTGGATTTCACCGATCTTAACAAGGCATGCCCAAAGGATCATTTTCCATTGCCCAGAATTGATCAACTAGTGGATGCTACCTCGGGACACGAGTTGCTCAGCTTCATGGATGCTTACTACGGCTACAACCAGATCAAAATGAAACCTGAAGACAGGGAAAGTACTTCTTTTATTACCCCTAGGGGAACTTATTGCTATAATGTTATGCCTTTTGGTTTGAAAAATGCAGGAGCGACATACCAGCGGCTGATGAATAAGGTTTTCACGGAATAAATCAGTTGCAATATGGAAGTCTATGTCGATGATATGCTGACAAAGAGCAAGAAAGCTGCTGATCATCTATTTGACTTAGCTCAGACCTTTTATCAACTGGATAAATACCAAATGAAGCTCAACCCGACGAAGTGTACATTTGGAGTACGAGAAGGGATGTTCCTCGGATACATCGTCAACCAGCGAGGCATTGAGGCGAATCCAGAAGATCAAAGCTCTTTTAGGGTTGCGATCTCCAACGACGAAAAAAGAGGTACAGAGTCTTACAGGACGAATTGCAGCGCTCAATAGATTTGTATCTCGAGCAACTGATAGGTGCCTTCCATTCTTCAAAACACTCCGAAAAACTTTCGAGTGGAATGATGAATGTGAAAAAGCCTTTCAAGACTTGAAGAAATATCTGGGAATACCTCCATTGCTGTCCAGACCAGTGATGGGCGAAAAGTTATACTTATATCTGGCAGTATCAGAGAATGCAGTCAGCTCAGCACTGATCAGATTGGAGAATGGAGTCCAGAAGCCAATTTATTACACAAGTAAGGCTTTCCGAGGTGCAGAAATCAGGTACCCGAAGTTGGAAAAATTGGCATTGGCATTAATTGAAGCAAGTAGAAGAATGAGGCCATATTTCCAGGCCCATACCATCGTCGTGTATACCGACATGCCGTTACGACAAGCCCTTTATAAACCAGAGAAATCAGGGAGACTAATATATTGGGCAATAGAGCTCGGTGAATATGATATTGTATATGAACCCAGATCATCACTGAAAGGGCAGGCTGTAGCAGATTTTATAGCAGAATTTACTTATCCTGATATCCCCGAGGAGAAAAAATTACTCGCTGATCAACCTGTGGATGTTACAGGATCAACAAACACAAGCTCAGACCAACTCCGGTTGGTAAAAGAACTTGTGGATATTGAAGGATCATCAACTTCGAACTCAGACCAGCTCCGGTTGGTAAAAGAGCGAGAAGAGATGGTCGACGAGGAGCGAAAAATGCCAGGGGAAGATGAAAGGAAGCAACAAATATTTCACCGAGGAACTCTATCAGATAAGGAATTTGAAGACGGGTTACCCATATGGAGATTATATGTAGATGGCTCATCTTGCACAGCAGGTTATGGGGCAGGAATTTTTTTGAACACCCCAGACGAGATTGACATGGAATATGCCTTACGATTCCAATTCAAAACCTCCAATAATGAGGTTGAGTATGAGGCCATGATAGCAGGTCTTAATTTAGCAAAGATTATGGAACTGCAATAAGTGATGGTATTCAGTGATTCTCAATTGATTGTGAATCAAATGATGGGAGCATATGCAGTTAAAGGAGAATTAATGGTCAAGTATCACGCCAAGGTAATGGAGTTATTGCCAGAATTTGATGCGATTCAGTTAATCAGAATACCAAGAATAGAGAATGCACGAGCAGACGCACTGGCCCGATTAGCATCAGCTACTCGTACCGAGCTGCGAAGAACAATACCAATTGAAGTACTAGAAAGTCGAAGCATAGATGATAACCTGACGATGAACATTATCACCCTTGATTTAGGACCATCTTGGATGGATCCCATCAGGGTATATATTGAAGAGGGAGTATTGCCAGAAGATAATCTTACAGCCAAGAAATTGAAGTATAAAGCTGCTCGGTATGTATTAACTAATGGTATTTTATATAGACGAGGAATTATGGTAGGTTTGCAGAGATGTGTACATCCTTCCGAAGTGAAAGAATTGATCGAAGAGATCCATGAAGGGTCTTGTGGAGCTCATGTAGCAGGTCGAACACTCTTGCAAAGGGTAATGACTCAAGGATACTATTGGCCGACGATGAGGGCTGATTGTATAGCCTATGCTAAGAAATGTGACAAGTGTCAACGTTTTTCCTCCATTAGACGAACTCCACAAGCATTGTTGACACCCATAACTTCACCTTGGCCATTTTCCATGTGGGGAATTGATTTGGTTGGACCACTGCCAACCACCCGAGGAAGATTCAAGTACCTCGTCGTCGCAGTAGATTATTTTACTAAGTGGGTAGAAGCTGAACCCCTTATCGATATGACATACGAGAAGGTATACCAGTTTGTTTGGAAGAATATCATCTGTCGATATGGTCTCCCTCATGCCTTCATCACAGACCATGGAACACAATTCGACAACGAGGAGTTTGCTGCCTATTGTCAACAATAAAACATCTTAAAGACCCATTCAGCACCAGGTCATCCTCAAAGCAATGGGCAGACAGAGGTAACGAACAGAACACTGCTAAATGGTTTGAAGAAGAGGCTAAGTGAAGCTAAAGCTAACTGGATTAATGAGCTACAATCAGTATTATGGGCTTACCGAACAACTCCCCGAGCAGCGACTGGAGAATCACCATATATGCTGGCATTTGGAAGTGAGGCTGTAATACCTGCCGAGTTGGGTCTACCAACACACAAAGTGCTGAATTTCAATTCCCCGGTCAGTGACTTGATGAGAAGACTGGATTTGGATATGCTCGAGGAGGTTAGAGAAGAGGCAGCCATTAGGAATGCTGCTTATCAACAATGAACAGCTCTGTTCTACAACAAGAGGGTGAAGAAATGCGATTTAAAAAAAAGAGATTATGTGCTAAAGAAGGTCATTCAGAAGCACAATAAATTGGAAGCAAACTGGCATGGACCTTACCGAGTTACAAAAGTTGTTCGACCATGAACTTACCGAATAGCAACTCTAGAAGGAGAGGAATTCAAGAATGCTTGGAATGCTGAACACCTTCGCGAGTATTATCAGTAATGTAAAATGTACAGAAGTTCCATCAACATGAATAAAACAATGATGTTTCACAATTTTTTTCTCTCTCTCCTTTGTTTGAAAGTTTTTCGGGGAATACTAGTGTTGTACACTACGCTGTTCAACAGCAAAAAGAAGACGATAGTTCTGACCCACGACCAACTCCGGTTGGTAAAAGAGCTTGTGGACAAGATAGTTCTAAAGAACCTGATAGTTCGAGCGTGATCAACTTCGGTTGGTAAAATAGCGAGAACAAATTATACTCCTTTGGTTAGGAGGCGTACACTTGGGTGATCAACTTCGGTTGGTAAAAGAGCTTGTGGACAAGATAGTTCGAAAGAACCTGATAGTTCGAGCGTGATCAACTTCGGTTGGTAAAATAGCGAGAACAAATTATACTCCTTTGGTTAGGAGGCGTACACTTGCGTGATCAACTTCGGTTGGTAAAAGAGCTTGTGGACAAGATAGATCGAAAGAACCTAATAGTTCAAATGCACGACCAACTTTGGATGGTAAAAGGGCAAGAACAACATTCTTAAAAATGCTAATTTTGGCTGGTTAAGAAACAAAATATGCCAACAAGTTGGTCGGAAGGTAAAACCATTCCAGAAAATACAAAATATTCCAAACTGAGCCAAGTGTAGTTGGTCGGGGATAAAAACCCACTAACTGTAGTTGGTCAACGAGGAGAACTTATCGACGAGGAGGATCCATCAACCTGGTTGGTCGGACACATTTTATGAAAACTCTCGCTAATTATACTTGGTCGACGAGTACAATTTGACAACCTTAGTTGGTTGGGAAAATTTTAAATATTTTTATACTCATTACTTTATTATTAAGTGATCGAGCAACATTTTTTATACTTGTAACTGTTTATTACTAAGTTGGTTGATGAACAGCACAAAATTGTTATCTTTTTAACAGATACATACGTAGTGTTTAGCACAGAACGATAGCAATACAAATTTGCAAACAAAAATGAAATCCTTTCATTAAGGTCAAAATGTATTAAAAATTACATGTGTACTAACTATTACATTAAGATCCCTACTCTATTGGTTTCTTTCCTTTAGCTTTTGAAACAGACTCCTCGCCAGCAGGAGGATCTTTCAGGCAAAGAGGAGAATTAATGAAGTTAATATCTCTGAGCATTCTGACGTTCATCACAGAAGGTATGTCCAGTAGATGTTCAGGACGAGATACCTCGATTTGGGAATGAAGATTGTAATCACCAAGGTATTTTGAAATTAAGCTCCGAGGAATGGAACGAGCTGGGATCCATTCCATGTCCAATTTATAAGGTGGCACGGGCAAATCTAGTAACCCAGGAGCATGATAATCCCATAAATAATGCCCTTGCTCCAATTTTAATACACCCAGGGCGTTCAACCATCCCTGCTTATAACCTTCATTATTGGCGTGTTCAATGCGAGCATCTAAATGAACTAGAGCTTCGTTGTATCCAGCCATCCAAAATTCCCTGGGCTGTTTATGGAATTGGAAGGTTAATCTATCCAATTGTTCATGAAGGGTTTAGCAATAATGTCCTTGGTATGTAAAGCAGACTTCGTCGCAGTAAGTTGATCTTCCAAAGTTAGGATTTTCTTGGACATCTCAGACAAAGCACGATCTTTTGCATTCAATTGGAATGCTTGAGTTTCTAAAGTTGACTGAGTACGAGCTTCTTCAACATTACGACGAAGAACTCTTGATTGTCCCCGAGCAAGTGGAATAATTTGTTCTTCGACAATGTTCAGAGCATTCCTTCCTCGTCCACGAGAACCTCTTCCTCGTCCCCGAGCAGTAGCAGAAACACCAGATTTTCTTAAAGTATCCAATTCTTGCCTTAATTTGGCGTTTTCAACCTTTAAGAATGAGAATCCTTCATCGGTGACCGGTACCAAGGCAGTAGAGGATGAAGCTGCAGATTCATATTGTGCCAACTTTTTCTGCAAATTGTTGTTCTCTTGTTCCAGCAGCTCGGCGATCTGTCTGCAGGCCTCAACTTCACCTTTTAGGGTTCTCTCCCTAACATCGTATCCAACAATGATCATTTTGTGGCCTGTCTCGAAAGAAAGATGTTGATACCTATTCTCATACCCCTTGTGCAACAAGGCAGTTGATTCATTGTGCTGATTTTGAAGATCTTCTAGGGAATAATGAAGCTCCTCAATCAATTCGTAGTATGCCACATTATTGGGCACAGCTCGATCAAGTAAATCCTTCAGGTACCGATAAGCCTCAATTGCTTGCTCTGAAGCATCATGGCCAAGGATGTCAGCAACTTCTGATGTACTAAGGTCTGTATGACCAGCTTTATAATACTCATGGCATTGCTGCATCAACTTTGTGTCATTAGCAAACAAAAGATCCATCCTGGCCATAAACTAACAGAGAAAGAAAAAGAAGATCAAGACAGAGTGCAGATAAAGAAGAGACAATCATATGGAAAGAAAGAATTCAAATTTTATTAGATCATAAGGCAAAAGTTACAAAGATATGAGATACAAAGTACAAGTAAAGAGAAAAACAGAAAGATAGTACCGAACAACTTCAAACCTTTTCCTTGTCTCCCAAGACTTTCTCGGGAGGCTGGGACGAGGAGCTTGGTTGCTCGGTGGGAACATTGATTTGATTAGTAGAAGCTGGGACTTGTTCTGGAGGAGTAGGAAATGAAGAAATCTCCTCGGTGGCTGTCTGGTTGGGTGTTGGAACAAGGACTTGATCACCCCCTGTCATTGAAGATTCTTCAGATGCAGTCTCGTCTTCATCTTCGTCTTTAATAACTGGAGGAGGACCAGGGAGATGTTGTTGAAATAGATCAGAGTCCTCGCTCACCTTAAATTCTTGCAAGGCAGCAACCCAACCATCATGGAAGAATTTCAAACTTCCATAATTCACCTGGGTCATCATTGCAGCTACCCCCCCTATCCCATCCTTTATCCCAACCAGTCCGAAAGGATTTCTTCACAGCCGTTTTTCTCTTCATCCTCTCCGAGGAGAGATTCTCGGATAGAAGGTCCTCGGAGGCTTTCAGCTTGGCCTCCAACTCCTCCTTCTGACGATTTGTTTCGCGCAGAAGTGTCAACTCTTCCTCAGCTGACTTTAGTTTATTCTCCAGCTCCCCAAAGCCTGAAAGTTTCTCGGCATAGTCTTTATTCTCTCTCTCCAAGTCCTTCACCTTATTACCCAGTTGTACTTTCTCTGCATCAGACGCAGCCAACTTCTTCTCCCATTCAATTTTATCCTCGTCATACTTCTGACGAGATTCACTCACAGATTTAATAGCTTTCTCCAGTGCTCCTTCCACAGTAGACGAGGAGCAAGAAGCTTTGATCGCTTCATCCTTTTTAAGGATTATATTGAAACAGCTCGTCAACTGTAATCAGAAAAGGGAAATGATATCAGAAACAAATATGGGAAATAACAAAGGAAAATATGAAAAACTCATAATATAGATACTTACTGAAGTAAGATGACGAGCAGCCAGAGAAGTAACCCTATCCCGAGTAAGGTCTTCTTCAGTTCCTTGCACATCAGAAATGGGTGAAAATTTTGCCAAGCTCATCGTAGAGCTCGGAGGAACACTGATTGGAATACCATCTCCACCAGCTGGGAGCTGGGGAATGGCTCCAGAAATACTGACCGAGGAGGACTTTCTCAGTCTCCTCGGTGCCTTTTCAACAACTTCAACCAAAGAAGAACTTTTGGTTGGTGAGATAGTGGTTACTTCAATATGTGCATCCTTCTGCACAGGAGCCAATGGGGGCTTCTCGACAGCCTTCTGAGAAGCAACAGAAGAGGTGACATCTTTATTCTTTGTCCCTTTTTGGACATTAACCTTATTTTTCTTCCCAGCAGTGGAAGTTTCCTCGAAGAGAGCAGGAACTCTTCTCTTGCCCATTTTTTGGCTCAAAGGAATATGAGATTCCGGATCAGAATCTTCAGGAATTTGCACTGGATCACTGATGCTGACCACAGGACGAGCAGTAAAGGATGACGTATAGCTCCTATACTGCAACAAGTATGAATCAGACCTGATGTGCTCGTCTGCAATTCTCTTATGCAAACTCCAGATATGTTTCAATTGCCTTATATTAACTTCTGATTCTTTGGGAGTTTTTCTCTTACTGTCAACTACAAACAAAAACATATTGAAATATCAGTCATACATTTTATCAAATACCATGAAATCATAATTTCAAAAACAAAATAAGATGAAAAAGACCTATCCCATTGCCATATGGAGGGCATCTGGGACCCTCATATACTGCATCTCCAACCAAAGGGGCATGCTGCCAATTTTTTATAACTATCCCGTGTTCAAAATAATCCCTGTTGGCATCAGGGAGGTTGACTACTAAGGCCCTATTCAAAAACCTAGTTTTTAAATAAAAAACGTTGTCTAAAACAGCCCATCTGTAGCAGTACATAATCTCAGGAATTCCTATACGAGTTCCATGAGTTTGATTTAACCTATGTACCCCATTAACTATTCTCCATGTGTTGGGGGCTATTTTTCCAGGGACAACGTCGAAGTACTGACAGAACTCTAGACATAACGGATTTGGTGGAAAAGAAAATCCACATCCAGCAATAAATAGCCTAGGGAACCAGTGTCCCTCATCCAAATCAAAATAACTTGAAGGCTCAGAAAGAACCTCCAAAGTTACCCAAGAAGGAATAGAGAAGTCAGATCGAAACTTCTCAAGAGATTCGATAATGTAAACCATGATGAATAAAAAAAAAGAAGGAAGAAGAGCTTACAAGGAAAAAGGAGATCTGTTGACAAACGAAGGATGAAATGAACGCACAAGAGAGAGAAAAGCTTTAGAAAACTCGAAAACAGAAATTGAAAAGGTAGAAGACGATGGGATTTCCTCTGAAGTTTAAATACTTTGCCTTGGGAACCGGCGAAAGAAATGATTACATAAAAGAAACTATTGCGCTACCGGCGGCTAAAAGGACAAAAAATGCACGAAGATCGAAACGCTTATGAAAAGGCAAAAAGGCGGATTCTGCGAATTTGGAAGGAAATTCAAATATGAAGAAAAGACTCCTAAAACCCAGGAAGGCCATTTAATATCGCCATATACCGAGAAAGAATGTTCCATATTCCTCAAAGTTCGAAATATGAAACATTGGGGGCTTCTGTTGATACCAAAATTAGTATGCTGATGTGGACGAATAATAAGAAGACACGTGTCAATCTACGTGGCACAATAGCAACGAGGAAGATTATTTCCCCGACCAACATACTCACTCTGAACAACAAGTATACTCCGAGGAACACCAACCCTCCGAGGTACTCTTACCGAGGAACTCTTGGACGACGAGCAACTAAGGCGGTTCGAGCTGCACCTCGACCACAGCATTAATTGCCACATAATCAACAGTTCAACTATTCATTGAATGCTTATCATCTTGACGCACACGTTTAAAGAACATTAAATGAATTACCCTTTCATATGTGTATCATTTAATGTAACACCCTTTCATATATAGCCTAAAGGGCAATAAATACCATGTATCACCCTCATTCAAAGGAGACCGGAATTTCTGGATAGATCATTTGTAATCGAGAATTCCTAGACATTCAGCAATAACATAACAGTGGATGTAGGCCATTCTTACAAGGCTGAACCACGTTAAAAATCTTTGTCTCATTTATCTATCTGTGATTGAATAATTAGAGCAATCTAATTTTTTACATCAACAGATGGGTTCACACGGATTGAAATAAAACACATGAAGTACATTGATTAAAATGATCCAAGGGCTGAGGATGTGCAAGTGTTTTGTGTCTAACTAGAAAACACAAATTCAATCGATATGAAATGAACACATGTACGCACCAGATGAAGGCTGAGACGCATGTTGAAAATAATTACAAATCACACCTCCAACTCTCTAGCGCTTTCAATTTCTACCCAGGCAAACAATCAACATAGAAAACAAGTTTCTGAAATTCAACTTATACCCACAACACTTTTAAAAACACCTTTTAATTAATTCAAAAATCATTTCAAAATTGTTTGAAATTATATAAAATGATTTGATTTGAATTAAATTGATTTTAAAAAGATTTGAAGTGTTGAAAAATAATTAAACAAATAGAAGATATGTATTATGCAGTGCAAGTGTCCTATTTGTGGTTTTAGGGTTAGAATTAACTTCCCTTTAAAGGTTCTCTTGGACTGGATTTCTTCATGGAGCTTGTACCTTTGAGGAGATGGAGTTCTTAAACTATTCTAACCTATTTTGATTAGATATCCAAACTAGTTGGAACTCTTATATATGCAGACTCAAGTGAGTCAATATATAGTGTGTTCTCATAGTCAACATCTTTCAGTACTATGTTTAATGACAATGACTCTAATGGGGATGATACCATTAACTGCGTTTAAGTGTATACCATTTGTTTGTTGCTATAGTTGAACCCCCTCATAGATAACTTCATCGATGCGAGGACCAAACTCTCTCACATTCAATTTTAAGGAACTATCACTTATGAGTATTGAGAATACCAAAAGATGTGATCAAATTCATCCCCCCCCCCCCCCCCCGGGGGGGGGATCAAATCTGACATAGGGAAGTAATCACATCACATTCTCAAAATACTAATGGAGAGCACAACTCCCACTTAACATTTTGATCTTGAGGGTATTTTAGTAACAATTCATTAATTTATAAAAGCCCAAATTAAATCCTTGGTAATTTTAAATTTACTTTTACAAATTAAATTATCCAATCTCACAATTTCAAGTTTTCAAAAATAAAACCATTTTTAAATCAATATAAACCTGAAGATAAATATTGCATTTATACCTTTATATTAATTACCCGATTAAATTTAATTTGGAAAAGAATAAATAAAAATGTATTTTTCAAAAAAAACATGATGAAGGTCGATCTCTTAATTAAATCCATGTTGTCCATAAAAAGTGGGTTCTTAATTCATCAATTAATTAGTGCAAAAAATTATGCAACATAATAATAAGAGATAACATATATATAATTAAAAACAAACACAAGAAATTATGTATTAATTAGGAAACAAATTCACTTTCCATCATAGACAATAATTCTATCTTGAGTAAAAACACTTTGTATCAAAACACCTCATTGAAGAAGAGTCCCCGCGATATAGATTTATGGGGGGAGAAATTCCAAATGAAAAATAATTCTTGCTCTTCTCATCATTAGTCGCGGTCTCAATTAAAATTTCCATGTTTGTGGCTTAGAGGCTCGCGATTGGGAGTATGTCGACTCTGATCTTTTTTCTCTGAAATTATGATTTTTCCTATTTGATCAGAACTACAATATTTTGGCCTTCCAGCAGCCTTTAAAACTCCATTAAAGAACCTTGAATTTTGATGATAATGCTTCCAAATTCCATGGGCTTCCTGTGACACACCAAAAAATCTAAGTTAGATTGATCAGGTCTAAGATATATACAACACGAGTCCAAAATAATTGAATATCATTCTAAGAATAATGGAAAGATAAAACTAACATGCATAATTGTAATACCCCTTACTTTTGAGTAATTATTTTTATATTAAATTGCCATGTGGGTTAGTTATATAAAATAAAGGAAATTGAAATAAATGTTAATTTAAGTAATTTAAGAGTTAATATTTATGAGTATTGCATATTTACCATTTCGCGAATGTAAATAGTGTAATATTATGTTATGTTAAGTCGTCGGGCTTTAAAACGACGGTCATGATTTATATTCCATTCGAGTTATTATTGAAATGTTAATACGACGTTGGAATAAAAATTTATGAACAATATCCCGGATGTCAGTTTAGAGGGCACGGTTAGTCCGGGAAGGGTCGAGATTGTCAAAATAAGTGCCAGGGTTTCTTTTGGGTTTCGGGGGGGTACTTTTCGACTATTTATGACTTAAATAGATGTTACGAGTCATTTTAAGTGTGTTGTAGAATTTAATGTTGGAATTAATGCATTTGAGTTATATTTAGGTATTTAAGTCTTTCAAGAACATTGATATCTCGTTTGTATATTCTCTAAACCTAAAAGTTAGAGAGAAGTGAGAGATTGAGAAAAAGAAGAGAAAGAGAAGAGATTGTTGATTGGAGCTTGAAATCGCAACTACGAAGAGAAATCCGAGGAAACAATCTTGAGGCAACTTATTATACTTGCAATACCTTATGATTATGTTGAATAAATAGTGTGATTAGTTATTGTTCTTAAGATTTAACCCATTTAGAGTTTTGATTTAGTTTGTTGTTAAAAATCTTCACCTAGATAAGTTATATATAATTTGAGTGTTGAATATTGGTAGGCGATCATATAAAAATGAGTTGGTGTAGAGGAAAGAAGAAGAATTGGAAGATTTAGGTTTTGTAAGAAAAATGGGGGATGGCTGACTTATCTGGTACGACCGGTCCACTACAGCTAAGCTGCCGGTCGATCGGGCCTAAGGGGAAAAGCCTACTCGTTGGTTCGTAAGGCAAATTCCAAATACACGGTCGATCGGGGGTCAGGGGTCGGTTGACCGGTACTCTATTTCAGACTAAGAATAGGATATTCTTTCTACTCTTTTCTTTTAGGTTTAAGGCTTAGGAACCTTCTCTTAGGATGTATTGAGAAGTAATATGACCTCATATAAGGAGAGTGGTACTCTAGGATAGTACGGGACCATCCGAGCTTATTTTGAGGACTATTTATAAGGGTATAATGTCTCATTTCGTCTAGTAAACAAGAGTAGGACTAGTGTAGAGTCGGGTAGTGTGTGTTGGACCTTCAGGGGATATTATGATAATAATTATATCTTGTAGCCAAAATTGTATGTACATACGATTTCAAAATGTAAGGATCCTATGCTTAACTTAATATAGTTTGTAACTATGGCACATTTACACATACCTCTCGAAATGTTATCATAGGGAAAGTACGCGTTAGAGGTGAATCCTTTGGCTAATGATATAGGGAGAGTATAGTCCTCAGGCCATGATACTGGTTGTTACATTGTATGATTGTATAGTTCGAAGTGAGGTAATTTCGGGTATGGTTATGACTCACTATCGAAGGTATATGGCCGTTTCCCATGCGTTGCTATTTAGGATACCGAGGTGGTCTTGGTTATAAGACCCGGAAGATGATAGTATTTAGGGTTGCATCGAGTGGGGTGACTCCTAAAAGTATGGTCTTAGAACCGTTATTATTATGATTGTAATTGTTCTCATTAAAATGGTATTTCACCCATTTGATTAATGGACTGAAGAAAACTGTGAATCAACTTTATTTTCCCATGGCCCCTAATGATTATTGACTTGTAAATATATCTTCAATTGGTAAAATTGGCATGTGGAATATAGTTAGGTTACTCTTATTAAGTAGATGGATAGTTTAACTTAATATGAATTGTACGCGCTAGGATGTGCACTTAGAAGAGAGGTGACGATGATTCCTTGAATGAAGAGAGAATTCTAATTGTTTATGAAAGTAGCATTCATAAACGTCATTCATTTTATTCACATGTATATCATTTCAAACCAGGACCTGACCCGTTTATATTTCTCCTTCTTGTGTGGTTCTTATATATGTTCAGGTGCTCCGCCGAATGGGCGCCTGATGTGACTTTCCTTCCCAGTGTTAAGGAGATACGGCATTTTACGGATGTTGTAGGATTTTTTTGTAGTGGACTCATCATTTCTTTTGATACTCTAGCTATGATTTGTTTGTATATTTAGGCATGTTGCCCAAGTTTAGTATTCGTACATATTGTCATACTTGGTGTAATCTTTTTTATTTAGTTTGTTAACCGACAACTTATTCGGTTATGTTTTGTAGAAATGTTGTTGAACTGTTATGTATATATATATATATATATATATCAACCTTTTGTTATAAACTCATTGATGGAAATTGATTTTATCCATTTTGTAAAATTATATATGACATCCGTTTTCAAAATATTTGGTGGTTGTCTCGTATTATTATTCATGCGACAGTGATGCTAAGAATGGAAGGTTTGGGATTCCTATTTTTATTGGAGTAGCTGGCTGGCCACCTCTTATTTTAATAAGCGGGGTGTCACAATAATTAAATAACTGAAATATAATAATAGATAACTAATAATATTTCATACCAATAACAGACTGTAAAACTTTGAAAACATAAACTGTATCAAATATAAACCAACAATAACTAATGTCTTAACTACTACTATATCATAGTCGATTGAAAAGTAAATAAGAAATAAATGATTGAGCACACAATCTCGACATCTACATCCTATAAGAGATGCAACTGAGGTGTTTGATAATGCTTGAAATAGAACCACCAGGTCAATGTGATAATGGGCTCAAACAGGAATACCAACGGTAAAATGGAACAAACAATATAGCAGTAAGAGAATGAGATGAGGCAAAGAGAAGATGAGACAATAATTTAAGTGGTTCAGCCAATTAGGCCTACATCCACTGTGTGTGTGTGTTTGTATGATCCACTAAATAAGGGCACTAATGTCCATGGATACAGTCACCCAAGCTTTTCTCTCTCTTACAATCAGTTTGACAAAATTTTGCTAGGGTTTTTAATATTCGATCCTTTCTCATGGAGAAGATGAAGTGCATATATAGGGCTTGGGTGGTGTAATGTACCCCCCAAGCGTGTAATCAGCATGTGCATGAGGGAACTACCAATAAGGTGTAGACATCTGTCTTTGGAACATGAGCACAATAATGATGTAAGATTCCCTCATGTGAAGGAATAATCTTGTTATAACAGAATTGTCCACGTGCGCATAACTCCTCTGCACTTCAATATGCTCGTACTATTGGACATCGTCCACTGCTACATTAGTCTGAGAGGGGGCGAGGTTGCTAATTCTTATAGGATGGTCCCATACTGTCATAAGTGTGTCCTCGGCTGAATAGATCAGGTCGAGGTCGGATTAATCGCCCACTCCTATAATCATCTGTGGCAGAGTACAATGATGGTGCTGATATGAATAAGTATTGATCTTTTGATCTTGGCTTTAGGGATGGTCGAGACTAGTTGAGGTGAGGCCGACCCTTGTCACAACGACCTTGCTAATAGCATGTGTGTCTCCAATGACAACTCGTCCATGAGATGTGATACCACCCGCCTAAGAGACGAGGGTAAATTTTGGTCATATGAATCACCCCTTAGCCTTATGTGTGAATAGGAGGTTGAGGGGTACGAGTTGTTAAGGGAATCATTAGGCGTCTCTTACGCGTTGGTTACATAGGACTTGGCATATGAGTGGGTGACACTTGTCACTATTCTGATTGAATGGTACCTTCCCCAAGTTAGGTTTGGTGGCTGCGCGCTTGGGGTTTTATGCTAACCACGATGGATTACTTGGTGAGTGTGCATAATCATTAGGGGCATATTTAAACTCAAGAAACTTTTCATTTTTCTTTCTTCTCATCTCCTTCGCGCCTTTGCCATTTTTTGCCCAAAAACCTCCATAGCCCTAAAAGCTTTCAATTTTGCAAATCCTTTGATCTTAGGTTGTCTCTTGCTTCTTCCCATGTCTTAAAGAACTTAATTTCATTCAGGTAACCTTCCTTACTTCTAGTTTTCTTCATTCTTAGCAATTCCAATCATTGTATTGCTTTTTCGACGATTTTTCATTTTTTTCTGGCTGACTTGCTGACTTGGTTCACCCTCCCTAGCGGTCGATTTTACAAAATCTTCTCCTGCATCGCAAGTCTTGGCCGTGAAATTCTGGCTAAGCATAGCAAACTAGTTTTGCATTTACTGTTGGCTAGCAATGAGGGAGCGGAGAACCATCACCACCTCAACCATCTCTGATTGGGGTGGTGCTTGACTGGAACTTGCACCACCTCCCTGTGGAGGTTCTAGTTGATTCTCAGGTGGAGGAGGTGGATCCATTGCCATCGATGAAAGATGTTTGGGCTATAATCTAGAGGAGGAGAGATTAAATGCTCAACAAGAGCTCCTTCAATGGTGAAATGACTCCACGAAAGGGGGAAGACTGGTTCACCACTAGAGACTCTGATGAGTATAAGCTAAAAGTAGGGAAGAGATGACTATCCTCATTCACCACCAGGTCAATGTGATAATGGGCTCAAACATGTATAGTAATGGAAAAATGGAATAAACAATATAGCTGCAAGAGAATGAGATGACCAAAGAGAAGATGAGACAATAATTTAAGTGGTTCAACCAATTAGGCCTACATCCACTGTGTGCGTTTGTGATCCACTAAATAAGGGAACTAATGGCCATGGATATAATCACTCAATCTTTTCTCTCTCTTACAATCAGTTTGACAAAGTTCTGCTAGGGCTTTTAATATTCTATCCTTTCTCATAGAGAAGATGAAGTGCATATACAGGGCTTGGGTAGTGTAATGTACCCCCCCCCCCCCCCCCCCAAGCGTGTAATCAACATGTGCATAAGGGAACTACCAATAAGGTGTAGACACCTGTCTTTGGCACATGGGCACAATAATGATGTAATATTCCCTCACGTGAAGGAATAATCTTGTTATAACAGAATTTTCCCTGTAAGCATAACTCCTATGTACTTGTATATGCTTGTACTGTTGGACATCGTTCGCTGCAACATCAGCCTGAAAGGGGACGAGGTTTCTAATTCTTAAATAATGATCCCATACTGTCATAAGTGTGACCTGGGCTGAATAGATCAGGCTGAGGTCGGATTAATTGGCCACTCCTGTCATTGGTTGTGGAAGAGTACGATGATGGTGCTGGTCTTAATATGTATGTCTCTTCTGATCTCGGCTTTACGGATGGCCGAGGATAATTGAGGTGAGGCCGACCCTTATCACGACGACCTCACAAATGGCATGTGTGGATCCAATGACAACTCATCCATGAGATGTGATACCACTCGTCCTAAGAGACGAGGGTACACTTTGACCGTATCAATGTTCAACATAGAATCAGGGATGAGGCTGCATCGGTGACCTAGGTCCTAAAAAGAAATTCAACAACAACATTAACATTAAGTTTAGTAAGAGTAAGCATATAACCGAGTTTCAGATATAATATAGCTACGCATCTTCCTCTTGTATTTTAATTATTTTTAAGTTAACTCAAATAACCCTAAGTATCAGATGAATCTAATCCCTAACCCATGTCAACCTCAAGAGTAAATATTATTCGTATCAATTGAATATAATTAAAGGTTTCGTAAGCATATCAATTTATACATCTCTAGTAAATGAACATATAAGTAAGAAATTTTCTACGTATAACATCCACATAAGCATTATCCCAACCACGTATAAAAATAAATGGGTTATGCTCGATCCCGCACATAATCAAGTACTATTTATTTTAAAACTGGGGATCACTCATGCGTACTAGGTATAGTTATAAGTCGTCTCATACCTATAACCTTAAAGAATCAATAAGGGTTAATAATTATGCCATCACACCAATTACATTTCTTCATACCCTAGGCTCCCCCCCCCCCCCCCCCCCCCCAATAATCCCCTTAGGATACAATGGTTACTTTCATCACGTAATGTTAAGGGTAAAATGACCAAGGTAGATCTCATCTCTATCACAGAGGTACCAGTGCAGTCAATGTAGTACGTGCCCCAAAAATGATATACCTACTAGTACGTATCCCACGAGAACTCGCATGTTGTATTTTATAAATAATACGCAATAGTAGTAATCATAATCACACAAAGTTTATTAAGTCTTAAAACATATTACTTAAATTAATTACACTTTTTTAATTAAAAATTAATTTCCACAAAAGTGCCAAATTCGTTCAAATGTAGTCTCATGTCTCGTTCTAATGAGATTTTGTTGGTCGGACGAATGCCATATAAAGTCGTTCAAACGAAAAATCCTAACTCATTCGACCGAACTACCCAATCGCATTCGAATGAGATGACAGTCTCCTTTGAACAAGATGGACGTAGTCATCTTCTCTAAAATGCCAAATCCGCCATTTTTACACCCAAAAGCCACATTTGAAACCTCTAAACATCATAATACTTAGTCTCCTTTACATACAAGAGGTCTAACAATTATCCTAACCTATATCTAATGTTTTTACATGAATTTAACATAATTTAAAGAAATTAACTCTAGATTCAATCTAAGAAACCAAGGTTCTTATCTATTAATCAATTAAGTTCAGATTTTTATCTATTAATTCAACTAATAAGGGGATTTTGATTAATTTAAAGCGTATAAATTAATCCTAACAATGATATGTGAAATCTATCTCAAATTCATAATAAATTTCACTAAAATCAAATTATACAATTAACATGGACATTAACATAATTTACAGCATTAAGTTAATTTCGAATTTAGAAAATTTGTTATTAAAATCATATTATAACTCAATTGATTTAGATTTTAATGGATAACTATACTATAACAGATACGCAATTACATTCCTACACGAGGTAAACTTGCCTCAAATCAAAGTGGGATCTTTCTCTTTTCTCCAAGGTGCCCCTTCTTTGTAGCCTTACGGTTCATCTCCACAATCACTTTCATGAAATTATATTAACTTAATGTCCCTCTAAGAGTATTAAAACACAAATTAGGATTAGTACCCATATGGGCCTCCACCTAATGAAACCAAACACACCTCCAAATGACCCAATACATAACCTATGCATTATACCGACCCATATGACTTAAAACCCATTATTTTAAGTTATAGCTGGACATTCTATGCATCCCAAAAGTCAATCCAAAATATAACATAAACCAACAAATTAACTATCTCAACAATCCACTATAATAACAGGTACGAGTCGAAATGGTTAAGCATGACCCGGTATTTAAGAAACTAATCCGTGGAGCATCGATATCGAGGAATATTCCAAAAAAAAAAGACCGACACCTAGTCCCTCGCCATTCCAAAATCGCCCATAACAGACTATCACGTCCCAATATTTAATTGATGAATTACCGTATATTAATTCCATTTTCACAATTGGGTTATATAACACATATAAAATATAAATAGTGACATAACATGTCACCCCAAGCACATAAGATAAATTTCACAATTTAACGAATTTAAATAGTTCTAAAAAATACAGGGTTTCACAGTTCCATCATGATCAAACCAAATACAAATGTAGAATTACAAAAAATAGACATTATTACATCCCCTCACAAATTCTTCCAAATAAATAAATTAATGCAATAACTAATATAACCTAAAAATTATAATAAAATTGAATTTATGAAAAAAATTAACTACTAATAAACCATTGTCGCATTCATTCACATAAAACAAATATATGAACATGATGGAGGGAGTAATAAATTCCTACAAAACCATGTTAGTAGAAAGCATACACATCCATGAACATATTTTCTAATGTGTATTCTAGGGGTTCTATTGTTGGACAATACTAACATTTCCAAAACATAATCAATCCGTAATGGGTGCTTTGATCCCAATTGTTGGGAATTGAAATTGACATAAAGCGCAGCCCAGGAACTTTGAGCGATCATGCATTGGAAAGTAACAAAAAGTAAAATCATGATACCTTTATGGTTTTCTTAGTGATTTAAATGAGGAGAAATATATTTATGAAGATGATGATCTAGTGTCTTTCCCAAGGTCTCCAAAAACCTTTCTAGAATCCTTCAAAAATCTCTAATTTTCTAGTATATGATCCACCCAAAGTAAGTCTTGTGTGTGGGCATTCTTGGAGATAAAAAAAATGGTGAAATGTGATATTAATTACTTTTTCTCCTCACTCCTTCACAAAAATGGTAATAGTGCTTCTCATGTACCTCTTTAGCTCTACATAATGGATCTTTTTTCTAAAATCCTAGCTTACATCAATATATATAGGTATAAGTCATGACCCTTAGCTAAATCGTGCTTTCAAAGAGTTTAGGGCCTAATAATTGGGCAATTGACTATATTAGAAACCCAATATTAATAATTAAATTAGCCTCTAAATACATACTAGAAAAACACACATTATAACCTTGGGATATAATTCATTTCCTTATTTAATCGTAATTTATTCCAAATAATAATCGGGATTTCACTTTAATTTCATTATTGATAAATCACTCGGAATAAAGAGGTAATATTTACAAGTTGATATTATGTATAATATGATTACCTGCGTTGAGTTTCTGATACCCTCTTGATCAAATCAATTTATCATAAATCAGTTTTAACCAATATCTATTCATTTCCTTAATTCTTAAACATAACTCATTTACAGCTCTATCAGGTTTCCACCAGCTGAGTTTTACTGGTAGAAGTAAAGCATGTAAGTCTAGAAATGTGATATCACAATCCATATCTTTATTGGATGTGGATTCCTTCGAATTATGATCGCATACCTACCTGCACAATGATTTCCAAACTTGTATGGATCTATTGATCCAAAATATAATTGAATCACACACATAGCAAACAATGCAACAATTGTTGAAGCATTCTAATCCTAATAACCCTTAGGATTAATAATCTATGCACCATTTCCAAATGGTGTGAGATTGACCAAGTCTAATCTACACAACCCTTAAAGTTGAATCTCACCACTGGTAATCTTCGATACATTATCAATGTATCGGTCACAATCCTCTTTTAAACTATCAAATAAGTTCTCAAACCATCATACAAGTTCTTGTAGTTTGAGATAAACTTCTTCGATTTCTTCTAGAAGCAGATAATTAATCATCTACTTCTCACGTTTCATAAATAGCCGGGACATTAAGTAATACCTAGAAAGTCATTTTAGAAATTGGGTTGATTCTATCTCTATTCATTCCGTTTGAAGAAAGGAAGTATCCCAAATAACCGATCTATCTTTTAGGTGTTGAATCTCTCTTTGATTGATCAAAGGGTGATATTACAAATCCTCATTACTAATGGAATCCAATGATCTCTAGATTGATCAGAACATCCTTTCGATTGGATAGAATCCCATACTTAAACAAAACTAGATATTGTGGAATCATATTGATGATTCGACGATACATTGTGTACCTTGCAAAAAAATCAATCATTGTTTACCAACCACACATTTTCTAACTAAATCAAATTCTCTCACGATACATTCTTGAAAAAATTTGACTCGGGTGATTCTTCCCCCAATTAGATTGAACACATTGTTGTACCGATAGGATGTCATTTCCCATCTAGTATATGAAGTACTAGAAATTAAACTAGAATCAAAATTCCCAATCTCCTCTGATTAAGATGAACCCAACTCAATGGACTTTCTACTAAGTCCAATTGACCCACATATATACAATATTATTAAGAAAAATATAAGGCATTCTCAAAAATATGATTCTTATTTAAAAATGAATTGACATGCCTTTGAATGATACGTAAACTTCATACCTGGTTTTAAAAAGAAAAAAAGCATATGGAATATGTTTATTTTTATATGCCATTGGATATAATGCTTATGATTTGGATTTTATGATCATGATTTTTGACCTTATTGTGTCTTATTCGTTGGATGAGATGACGTTTCTTGAATTTTTTTTGGTTGTATGATTAGATGTTTGCTTTTGGAGTTAGGGTTTCTAATTCTGTCGAATAAAGTAATGGAAAAACTTATAGGAACAATCACAATTTAATCATACTATATATCGATTCTTTTATTGGGAAATTTCAACAGATTACCTATTCACCATATATTATGCCTCCCCGTCGTTATGCTCCATACCCTTCTGGTACATCTTGAAGACAAAATATGCATAATACATTTGATGGGTATTTGGAAAGGATTTCTAACCAATTCGCCTCCTCATTTTGATTTCAAATTTTAGCGTCATTTTTCTTCCTCCTATCTTTATTCTAAATAATATTAACGTGACACCAAGGTTAGGATTTATCTTTAAATGATTATATCTTATATAAATCATGTAATTCTTATTTGGTTTTTAAAATTTTATCAAGTTTATCATGAGTTTATGGTATATCTTTTCTTTGATAAATTGTGTATCTATATGTCTAGTTGTTACTATTATATCTTAGGCATGTGTATCACATGTTTCATATCTAGTCTAGATTATTATATCAATTTCTCACTCTTTATATGGTTCTCTCTCATTTTTGTAATTTTTATTACCGTATTTATTCTCTTTAGTTGTTTATCTATATTTTATCTCAATGTGTACTTAGTTCTTTCCATTGTCTTATTGCGTAAACAAAAGGAGAAAATTTTGTAGATATGGTGAATAGATAGTATTGAGCATGTTGTTTTATTGACATTTCTTGTATTATAGTCCATGTATATTTGGAGGAAATTCATAGTTGAGGGGAGTTAATTTAGCAATTTTATGCTCACTTGTACACATAGTGATATCCACATATTTCATTGTATTACTCTTTTATTTTTTATCTTAACATTTTTGCTAGTGTGAGATGGGATATGGGTATAAGAATATCCTTGAAGCATGTTATTTTTGGTCACTTGTTATTAAGTTTTGTATATCTTACGCCTTTAGTCGGGAAAGTCTTGTCATAGGAGATAGAATATATTCAACTGCTTATAAGTTTTTGTTTCGTGTATTTTGTCACGAAGTAGATAAAAAGGAATATTGTAAGAGTATAGTATACTCATGAGTAATATAACATTACAAATCATTTATTCCATGCTAAAAAATATAGTTTGAGTCTAGTCCAAGAGGTCTCCGAAAAGCATCATCAAACTTATATCGGATCATGCATGCCATTTGCCATGTGTTAATCACTTAGGATAAAAGTACTTGTCTAGTGGACTTAGATTCATCCTTGGTTAAATTTCTTTTCCTGATTGGAAAATATTTTCCATTTAACCTTCTGGTTCTTTTTCTAACATTGCCAAATCCAAAGATGTTATATTGTTCCTATACAAAAACTTATATTTTTAATGCATATTAAGAATTTTACTAATCCTTAGTTGAACATGTGTTGTATTTTGTGAAAATAAAAAAATAAGGAAATTTTGATTTTCATCCATGACCTTACTCATTGGACGTTCGTTACAGTGAAATAAGATTGCGCGTTAGTAAAAGTCTGCTTTGTTTGTCGCGAGCGTATGGTAATTAAGTCGATTTAAGTTATGTCAGTACTCATGACCTCCTTATCATTTAGTTTACTCAGCAAAATGGTATTTTCACCAGTGAAGGTCCTATCTTGTTGGTCTCAACCTTATGATTACCATATTTTAAAATATCAGGTTATATCCCTGACCTGGTTCGCTGACGTTGGAGAAAAAAGCTTCGATGTAGCGAAGGTACCCGTGTGTTGTGCCTGCCTTCTTAACCTTTTTAATATCTTTTTATTTCATTGGAAATTGTTCCTAGACACAATATTTGTTTGCAGCAAACAGAATTTGTTTATTAGGCAATGGGAGGGATTCACTTGAGTATCTACTCAGTTTTCTTCATACATATGTACTATACATACTCTTTCAAGCCATATTCTTACTTATTGATTTAAAAGACAGCATTTAAGAAGATATAAAATATTTGGCATATTTCTTGTTCATCTCTTGTGTGATTTTCAAGAGTTTTAGTTCATTCTCGAATAATTAAAAGTAAGTCTCAAATAATTGAAAGTAAGAATTTTCTATTGAGCAAAATTTAACAAATCATTTTTAAAATATTAATTATTCTTCAGTATGGCCTTCTTTCAAGATTGAAAAGCGCAATTGTGATTTTTAAAGAGAAACCAAATATGTTAATACATATTTTCATCCTTATGATACCCTCACACATGCTAGTTATAGTAATTGGTTACTTGGTGGTTCGGTAGCATTGGGAAAAAGTGTTCATTCACATTAAACAAAGATTTTAGTGCCATGAGACTTGGAGATATTGGACTAGTCCAAAACTAATGGTTGTGTAGATTACTCTGGATGTTGGTGCTTTCCTCGAAGAAAATGGTGGGAAAGAGTTGATAGTTGGTCATTGCATTATCATATTGTAAGTCATTGTCTTCTAATTGTAATACTCTACCACAATACATTTATCGTTCATTTCATCCTGAGGTTTTTCCCCGATAGTGGGGTTTTTATCGTACAACGGGTTTTGTGTGCTTTAATTTATTTTTCTACATATTATAATCACTTGTCTTAAATTTAAAGATATTAGTATTGATAAAAACCAATTTTGGCTCATAAACTTAAAGGATGTTTGTAACCCATTGATTATTTTTTATCACTCAACTGATAATTTATTTTTTATTGGGTAGCTATTATCGAGAGCTCGCACTCTCTTACTTTTAAAGAATTTAACCAAATAAGGTTCTTCCAAAATTTGGACAGAGGTACTTTTGTTGAAGGTTTCAAAAACAAGGGTTTGATGGAGTAAATACTTTCCCCTTTTTTGTCACTTTATTAATAAAAATACCCTCTTTATTAATATAAGTGTAATTTTCCTTTACCCTTACCGGGAAATGACCATATTAATTTACTCTTACAGATTTGGTGGGAACATATTGGGCCACATGGAAAATTATGTATCCCTTCATGATAGGAGAGACACTCTCTTTCTTATAAAACCATTCACTTCTGACTATTAACACACTTTATTCAATATTTTTTTCTCCGTAATCCCTCTTAAATCTTTGTCTTTCCCAATATGAAAATTCAATAGCATTCAACTCGTCTTCTCCATCACCACCCGTTGAGAAATTTGGATATATAATTGTTGAAAACACGCAACACTATCTTTTTGGGAGAGAGTCACCATTTATTGGCAAAAAAACTGTACTTGTTGATTCACCAACTAAATGTTGGAGATTAACATTGTAAAAAATGTTTTTACTTTAAGAACTTTAATTGATCATGTTTCAAAAACCAAATAAAAAGAACTAAAATAAAAGAATGAATATAGGGTTTGAATCATGATACCTTTGTGGATCTTGTAGATGATCTGAATGAGGAAAAATATTCGATGAAGAGGATTATGAGTATATTTTTCTTTATCCTCCAAATCCTTCTTAAAATGTTCTGAATTACTTTAACATTATAGTATATGATCCCCTCCAAAGTAATCCTTGCGTATGGGGGCACTCTATAAGATAGAAATTTGGTGAAATATGAGAGAAATCACTTTCTCTATCCTGATCCATTCACAAAAACGTAAATAGTATTTTTCTCTTTCCCTCTCATGCAACTTTAACCCTTTTTACCTTAACCTATATAAATAGCTACATGAAGTCGACTTGGTCCAATTAGAATTTTTAGAGAATTTAGGAATACTACTTGGGTAATATACTACCCTAAGTACCCAAGAGTAATAATTAATTTTCTTGCAAACAGAAATATAAAAATCTCATATTATACCCCGTAATATATTTTATTTCCCGTTTAATTATAATTAATTCCACCAAAATAATTGTAATTTCACTCTAATATAATTATCTCCAAAATTATCAAAACAACAAGGTCTTCTTTTCAAACCTAGATAGTTCATAATTTGATTCCCCTCGTAATGCATACAATACCCACTTAGTTAAATTCAATTCGCTGCTAAACAATTTTCACTAATGTCTTATGTATTCCACAATATCAAACTTAACATATTTGATGCTTTACTAAATTATAATATTAACGAGTCGAGTTTATAGGTAGAATCGAAACTTATAAGCTTATCAAGGGGTATCAAAATTCGTGATATCTTCTAGATTCATATTCCTTCGGAATATGATCTCAAATATATCCACACAAAGATTGCCCAACTTTCAGAGATTTAGACTAAATAAATTGTATTCAATCCATAATAATTGAAGCAATAATTGAGTCGATATTTCAATCCTCAAAATCCTTGGGATTGAGAATCTATGCACCCTTTGGAAACGTTTTGAGATTATGAAAGTCTAATTTAGTCAAGACCTAGACTTGAATATCACTGGTGTCCCATTTGATACATTCTTGATGTACTGGTGAGATCTATTTTGAATTTTTACATAATTAATCGAACATTAGATAGGTTCTTATACTCAAGATAATATTGTACTCATGGATTATAGATAGGATGTCAACTCCCCATCTAGGATGTGAACGATTTAATTTAGCTAGGACTAGAATTCCGATCTTCAGTGATCATGTTGAACCCAACTCACTAGAATTTCTACTAAGTTAAATTGGCCTACATATATACAATAAATTTAAGATAAATATAATATGTTTTCACAAACATGATTTTTATTTTAAAATGAACTTGACATACATTTATTGAAAAGTAAATGTCATATGTGATTTTAATAATCAAAACCCTGGCTCTAAAAAGTGTGTGTAGAAGTAGATCGAATTTTTATGGTGACATTCCTCTTAGATACATAGTTTATTATCCTAGTTTTGGTTAAATAACCCTCTTGTCCCGTGGCTTCATTAAACTCCCTTATTCTTTTAAATTTAATGTTTGACCTAAAACCTTTGACACCAATTAGTCTGCATGGGTCAATAGGATATGTATGAAAAGACTATCATATATGGATGGTGTATTTATATTACCTATAACAATCCTTCTTCATACATATATTGTATACGAGCCCCTTGTCATTTCAAGTTCTATATCTTTTTATAACACTCCTAAAATGGTTTTAAGTTTAAGTTCGAAATGGTGGGGCCGACGATGATTGATATATGTCAACTACTGAGATTTCTTGTTGTGGGGGAGGATGTTCACCCATTTATGTTTTAGAGTAACCCTAATCCTTCTTTCAATATGTATATCTACTAACCGTACTTTTTTAATTTTATAAAAAGTTTTCAAAAGTTATTGATCTCGTTACTAGCTAAGAACATTATTGTTTTCTTCTATTCTGGTTATCAAAAGTTAAGCACATTCCAAAAGGTTTAGTTCTAATTGATAAAGCCTCATTATTTTAAAATATTTTACAAATTCCTTATGTGGTCTACTGTTGTTTTTTATTTTAGGATTATATCACCAACGGAACATTCCTAAAAGGTACCAACCATATCATTTAAAATCGTATTCATTCCCTTTAGTATATGTGGCTCTTGTATCATCAAGCCAAATGACTTTTTTTCATTGGAAGTTTCCAAGATTATTGGACATTTAAATGAAGTTTTATACACATATTGTTAAATAATACATATTTGATTACATCCATAATGACCATCCAACGTGGACATAATATAATGACCAATACACTCATCAACCAATAGGTAAACCATATGCATGGGATATTCATGTTTAGATGTAGCTGCATTCGAATTTCGAAAGTCTATACACCCGTAGAGGCGACGAGGGCTCCTCGGCCCCTATGCTCCCCAAATGGGGAAAATTGGGAATGGCCGTCGAGAACAAGATGGGGATATTAGCTAGATCTATCGAACTTCTAAAGATGATTATCGGCCCGTGGTATACTAATTGGAGGGAGGTGCCAATTGAGCTCAAGTTAGTTATTTGGGCGGCACTACAAGTAATGTATTTATATTTATATTTATATTTATATTTATATTTATATTTATATTTATATTTATATTTATATTTATATTTATATTTATATTTATATTTATATTTATTCGCAACTAACATTGTTTTTGTTTGATAGGAACAATTCATCCTGGCCCTAGAACTCCGCAATTCTGTCTTGGAGCAGTTGAGGGAGCAACACAAGACATGGAAGAAAAATTTGTGGGGCCGATACTTTAGGAAGACCCGAGACTCCATTATCAGAATAAGGGAGCCCTTCCCACCGAAGGAGCCGATTTCATTAGCAGAATGGAAAAAGTTCATTAATAATGAGATCGAGGAGCGACAATTAGCAACTCGCCAATTAAGGAGGGAAAATCGGGAGAAAAATACGGATGTGCACTACTCCGGCCAGACGTCTTAGGCCGAGGTGGAGCATAGGATGACGGTAAGTTTTTATTTTTCTATAATTAGAGAAATATGTTATTCTATATTATTTTACTTTGCGGATCGAGTACTAATTTTGCATTATTTTATTTCAGGGGACGGGGAGTGGCCCTGGGGGTAGGCCACATAGGCTCGATGCCAATGTGGCAATTCGGACGAAGAAGGGGAAGGATAAGGAGGTGTCTTCGAGCGTCACGACCACGATTGTAAGTAATCTGACAGTTTACTTTTTGTTAATTACATTATAATTTTTTTACTTACTTACTTAACTAATCGTGTGCTTTTTGTAGTTTCAGGCAAAGCTTAAGGAAGTGCATGAGTCGCACTCCGATGCCAACAAGGCATCTTTGTCCACGAAAGAACTCATCCAAGTGCTTGGCGTTGATTACATGGGGAGGACAAGGGGGTGATCTCGCGGGTGGACAAATCTAGGATCATCGGATTGGACACGAGCAACACCGGGTTGGATCTTCAGGTGGACTCGCATGACTCAAATTTATCAAGGTTGGAGGCGAAAGTCCAAGATATGTTCTCATTCGTGAAGCATTCGTTGGTCAAAAAGGGCAAGGGTAAGGGGAAGGAGAATGTGGTGGAGGAGGAGTAGGACGTGGAAATCACTACTTCATCGCCAACACGTGCGGACTCACCGATTGATGATCCAGTCCCCTACTTGGCTCCCGTCGAGCAACCTATGTCAATAATTGGTTGGCCGAGCATGTTTATACTCGATGTATTTGATGGCACGCATATAGGAGGGGGTTGGGGGACCCGAATACCGTCCAGGGTATATTGGTTCATGGACGTGCGCTTCAAGACATAGAGACCAAGGTGCTCGTCATGCATGTGATAGTCGGGAAGGAGAACACCCCATTGTGGTTGTGCGAACAATGTGGCATGATGCATATTCAGGGGTGTCTCAATGCGTTTATCATATGGCCTTACTTCCTCCTCAAACCTACCACATGACATTATTTGTATCTATTTTATCTGGACACTTAGATTTCTTTCTATTGTTTTGATTTGTTACATTTTGGTTTGGATATGGAATTATATATGCAATGATTTGGTGCATTATTTTTATCTTATTTGGATATATATTGTCTAAACAGGTAAAATTTTGCTATAACAGTTACAAATATACTGCTGGGCAGTGGGAGTGGCCAAACTTCCCAGTAGAAACAAATTCTGCCCAGATTTATCTCGATCATTGACCGTGATAAATTTTAAAAGGTTATCACGGGTTTGTCACGGTCTTTGACCGTGACAAAGCTTGTCAAGGTCAAAGACCGTGACATAACCGGGACAAGTCTAATGAACTTGTCACGGTCATTGACCGTGACAAGTCCGTGACAACAAAATTTATCACCCCGAGAATTGTCATGGTCATTGACCTTGACAAGTCCAACTTATCAAGGTCAATGACAGTGACAATCCAACAGATTTGGTGTAGTGCATGCACTACTTTCTTGTCAAGTTTTATCATATTTGGTTTGGTGTATAGACAGAATTGAGATGGAAACACTCAACTAGCATGTGATAGACAAGCACAAAAGTCAAACAAATCCGTGCATGTGTACAGTGAATGACAAATAAGTCAAACATATAGGTAGCAACACTGTATATCATCTCAAAGACTCCAAACTTTGTAAAGCAAGTGAATGATACAACATATTGTCTCAAAACGCTATCCAATAGTCACAAAGATATGGAATGATGTTGTGACTCGGTCATCCAAAATGTGCATTCATATATGGTATGAATAAAATACAAGACTTTTTTCTGATGTTTTCAAAAAATTTATCGAAATAAAATCTTTTTGGATTTTTTCAAATATGATCCAAAAATACTATTAATGGACATACAAAAATTATACATGTCATAACACTACCAAACTTATATCATGAATCACAACTAGTGTTTGACAAACAAGCAAACACAATCATCTATATGATATGGCAAGAGAATAATCATGTTCTAGCAACCGAGAATCAACTAGTCTAAAATCTAGTTCTTCTAAAAGTTAATTCTTAATCCAAATAGGTGTGCAACGACGCATGGGGGTTTTGGTAATTAAGGGAACACTAGAATTAAACTTCCTATGACCTTTTCGAAGATCAAAATAAAAATGCCTAAAGTGCCCTTTCCTACCACAATCTGAACACGTGTAAACGGGTGGAACGACACCTATGGGTTGACCTTTTCTAATGTCCTTGGAAATGGTTGACCCTAAAAAAAAACTATGGTTTTGTCTTTAACACTCGAAGCATGAGAACAAGACGAGTCATTACCATCACTACACAAACTACTCGAGCCTTTCAAATCATTTTTCAACTTCAAAATTTTAGACTCAAGTAAAGAATAAGACTCTTACAATTTTAGGGACTCTTTTTTCAAATCATCGATCAAACCTAAAAGGTTATCTTGATCACTCTCAATGAAAACAAATTTATCCCTAAGAGTTTTTTCACGTGTCGTAATATCATTATTTAAACTATTATCTTCAACGGGACAAACAGGAACCCTAAAATTTTTAAAGTCCTCCAACTCCTTTTATAAAACTAGGACCCTATCATCACTCTCCTTTTTGGACAATTTTAAATCATTAAAGTCCCGATCCAAAGCAATAACTTGTCACAATAAAAATCTCTTTGATTTTGAACCGTTTGCAAAAGATCCATCGCGGATTTAAAACGAGAATTTTCTTTTTCCAAACATCAATTCTTTTCTCAAATGTTGAATTCAAACTATTTAAATTGATAAAACTTTGACTTGTGTCAATAGGAGGGAGGAATCTAATTACACAAGTGTTCCATTGGAAAATTGTGTTTTTTCACAAAATAGATTTTTCTCGAAAAAATCAATATCACACAATTTTTCGAAAAATAGGAATACGCAATAAATTTGCGTAACCTGCTCTGATACCAATTTGACAATGTGAGTAGTCAAAATGTATCAGACTAACAAAAATCAAGATCACACGATAAATTAGCGTAACCCGCTCTCATACCAATTCGTAAAACCTATGTGTGATAAAGATTCGAATAGATGAGAAAATTCCAATGAAAAACTTATTTAATTAATGTCAATTTATGAATCAAATTAATTCAGCCCTCAAAATCAACTAGCTGCGTGCGTGCATGTGTCAAACCAGCATAAATAAAATATGCGACACAAAGTTCAGGAAAAATCACCTCATGGCAAAAACTTTTATTCCACTATAATTTGTAAATCACAACTTACACAAATTACAATGAAATACAGTTGTTTGACACACACGAATACCCGCAGGCATCGGTCGGCGTCGTCAGCAATGAATTACCCTCAGCAATCCACAAGAACCACAGTCCTATCTTCATCAAAGATCCCCACGCAGCGAACCTCAATGACATGCAGCCATATGATGCATAAATCTTCTCCACAAAAGTATGAACACCAGCAAAGTGTGTTCTCAAACTCCAAAACAATTCACATGAATAATTGGAACTTTTGTGAATTGAAAACAAAAGGATTTAATCCCTAAAAGAAGAAGCCAAAAGTATTCTGTCGATATAGCATTGTTTTGCAGAATGAAAAACGTACATACTTCTTGAGGAAAACGGAGTTCAAAAGACACTTTTATCAAAAAACTTACGACGGTGGGTCATTCAAGCGAGACACGATGACGTTCGATAAAGACACACTGTCGCTTGAAGTATCGCGCGACACAGATGTCGTTTGAACGATATACGATGTCGTTCAAACGAGATCAATAAAATAATTTTTTTCTTTTTCTTTGTCTCGGTAATTACAACGCCTCAACCACTTCGAAAAATATATTTTTTGACGAAAAACAATTAAAGCTCCACTTCAACACTTAGAAAATATTTTGTGAAAAATATCCCAATATCCTAAGTAAATTATTAAGGAAATAAAAATAAAACTTTACCAAATTCATTTCGCGGAGGCTTGATTCTTAACAAAACTTGATATTCGGACCCATCTTGTTGCATATTTGATCTTGAACATCTTCGACGGTTGTAGCAGAGTTCAACATACTAAATGGTTACGGGCAATGTCCTTACAATTTGAATAGCAAACTGCGTATGAACGGTACCCCACGTATGAATAGTAACCCACGTGTGAATAGTACCTGCATAAAATTCAAGACAAAATTTAGATGCTTCTTATAGGATGGTAGGATGTCATTTTGTAGATAAGCGATTATTAGGTCCATCCAGCTGGGACTTTTCTACACAGTGAGCATCTGCTCGGCAGCCACGGGCTTGATGATACAAGTCTTGGCGAGGAATTCTACTTCAATGGTTGTTTTAAGATCAGATTCCACTGCTGATTGCAAAATTTCTACTCCTGCTCCCTTGGAGTTTGACGTGTTGTCCACAAAAAGTGTCCATTTTTTAAACTAATCACTATCCCATCCTCTGATCGCTATATCTTGGTCGTTGGGCTCCTATTCTCATGTAAATTCGGCAATAAAATATTCCAACACCTGGCCCTTAATCGCCATTTTTGGTTAATAATGTAAATCAAATCTCCTAAGTTCAACTGACCATTTGGACATTCATCCAGATAGGTCAGCCTTTCAAAGAACGACGTAAAGGGGAAACAAAGTGATGACAATTATTGAGTAAGCTTCAAAATAGTGCTTCAACTTGCGCAATGCAGTAACCAGATAATAAGCTAATTTTCTAAGTGCGAGGTAGTGTTGCTCAGCATCCAAAAGTGTTTTGTTGATGTGGTAAATAGGGGATTGACGTCCCTCATTCAGGCATATTAAGGCTGAACTGAGTGCATGGCTAAAAACTCTTAGGTAGAGATAAAAAAGGTCGTTTCTATCTGGAATAGATAATAAGAGAGGTTTTCTTAAGTAGGATTTGATTTCATCAAGGGACTTTGAGCACTCCTCTTTCTAGATGAGGCCTTTTTTCCTTCTTTATAAGTTAAAAAAGTAGTCGGCATCATTCGAAAGACTTTGAGATAAACAGTTGAGGGTTGCCAACATCCCTATTAACTTTTGAATCTCACACAGTATCTTCAAGGGATGAACGTTGTTGGTTGCAACTATCTGATCGGGGTTGTTCTCAATACCCCTTTTGCTAACTAAGTATCCTAGGAACTTTCTTGAATGAACCCCAAAGGAGAATTTTAATGCGTTGAGATTTATTCGGTAGTGCCTGAGGATCTTAAAAGTCTTCAGTAAGTCCTTTAGATGGTCGGCTTAAGCTTGCTTTTGATGAGCATGTCGTCAATGTATACCTCTATTTTGTCTCCCAATTATTCTTGAACTTCCTCGTAACCAATCTTTAGTACGTGGCTCCAACATTTTAAAGTTCGAAAGGAATTACCTTGGAATAATACAAGCCCATTGTGGTTATTAATGATGTTTTATCTTGATCGGGGTCGAATAAAAGGAGATGAAGATACCCTAAGTATGCATCTAGAAAACTCATTCGTTTATGGTTGCTTGTGTAATCGACTAGCTGATCGATCTTAATTAGAGGAAAACTGTCTTTCGGGTAAGCCTTGTTGAGATCACTAAAGTCCAAGCACACTCTCCAGTTACCATTACTCTTTCTTACCACTACCGAGTTTGAGATCCATTTTGGGCATTGAACTTCAATGATAGACCCGGCCTCTAAAAGTTTACCTCCCACTATGTATACTGCCTTTGCTTTATGCAGGGCAGCTCGACGAGCCTTTTGTGTGATCAGTGGGTACATGGGATCAGCATGAAGTTTGTGTCATGTGACTTCAGCACGAATATATCTTAATTCTGTTTGAGTGGAAAAATCAATTCCTCCTTCTCTTGCTTGGATAATGTGGCGACGATCAAGAATATCCTTTTCGACTAAGTTTCCTCAAAGACTACCTCCTTTAATTTCTCCATAACCCAATCTGCGGGGTCAACTCTTGTTTTTCCCCTCCTGGTCTTTCATGCTTTAGTTGCTATTTGGACAGTGTAGCTCCGTCTTGACATGTTTCAGGAATGATCTCCTTTTCTTTCTTCGCTTCTTATTTAGGCCTGAAGGAAGCAATAAAACACTTCCAATCATTAGCCTGGATACTTATGATTTACATTATACTGTGATATGTGATGCACTTGAGTTTTGGGTGGTAAGTGGAGGGAACAGACTACATGGCGTGCAACCATCCTCTCTCAAGAATGGCATGATGGAGCGAGTCAATGTCTACTTCAAAAAACTCAATCAGTTTTGAGATATTATCGGCCATAACTGGTAGGACCACCTTTCCTAACAAAATAGTCATTTTTCTAGTGAAGCTGACTATAGGTATGGGCGAATCGTTCAAATCCTTCAACTTCAGTTTGAGCTTATGAGAAAGGTCCAAGTACATAACTTCAAAGGAGATCCTTTGATCGACTAGTAGATTTTCCACTTCCCAGTTTGGAATTATAAGGGTAATTACTAGCGTATTATGGTGTAGGAACCTTACTCTGATCAAATCATCTTCTGTTAAGACTATATGCTTGTGGTAGTCTACATCTTTTGGTCACCTGCACTTGCTAGCTGGGCTTTTTATAGGTTAATCAGGAAGGCCTCCATAACTATAGTGAACTTCTTGAGCTCCATCAGAACAACATTGCTTTGGATCTTCATGGAACTCAAGGCACCGTGGATAATAGCATACTCATGCCCCAACTCATCCTCTAAAATATTATCTAGTTTTTAGTCGGTGCTGAAGATAACCTTGTCACCTTAATTTTCTATATAAATGTTCAAGTGGCCCCCCTGGGCTAACTCCACCATATGGGATTTGACGACCTTGCAATTCTCCATTTTTTGTTTATTCTCTTTGTGATAGGCGCGTCCGAATGAGCTATTTCTCTTACTTGGTCCTTTACACATCTTCTTCGACCACTTGAGAAACTGTAAGTCTTTAATCGTACACAAGATCTTCTATATCGATTTTTTAAAAACAGTGTTGGTTGTCTCAAAGGATTTTGATGAGTATGCCTTGTCTCCATTTTTAGATACTTCCTTATGCACTTTTCCCACCTTCTTGGGGATGATTTTTTTGTTGTTCCATATGGTCACCTTCGTGCGACCATTATCATCATAGTCGAAGGCGTCCACATTTTCCACCTTGGCATACTATTCTATGCCCAACACAAGATCATTGATGGGGTATGCTTCCTTCGTGGTGAAGAATTGATGCAACATGGAGTTTTGGAGTAGAACTATCTTGAATGATGTTATGGAAACTTGATTCAAGAAATCTTCGACTTCATTGAAGGTTTCCCAGTAACGTTTGGCATAATCCTGCAAATTCTATTAGGGTTTTTTTCTCGTGGTGAGGAGATAATTCATTCAATTTAAGTGGGAACAACTTGAATAAAGTGACATGTGAAGGCATTCGCGAGTGACTTGAAGTTCTTGATCGACCTATATGGAAACCTCTCAAACCACATTTGTGCGATATCCCCATGGCTAGCACATAAGGGCGTCATTGTAGTTCCATAGAGTAATTGATTTCCTATATTAATGAAACCGGTGTATAAGATCAGTCTTCTCATTATATATCTTGAACCTTAGGGTTGTGACTTTTTTTGGCGCTCTTACTCCTCAATCGTCCTTAAGAAGGGAGACTGCATATGAGTGATCAGTGACCTATTTGGCATTTCATTGGTGGATCTAGCCCTGCGATTCGCTAGGTGTTGATCCATCTTCCTTTGTACCAGACTTCAAATATCATGTGTACGATGTACTTCATTTTAGTTTCACCTTATCAAGCGGCTCACTTATTCTGAATGCTCCAGCTCACGGTGCGAACTCCTTCCTCAACTGCGAGTTTTACTCTCCTGAGGATTAGGCGTTCGACTATAATGCTTCTGTTTATCTTCGGGAAACTCTCGCTCCACTTTTTCCAAGCGTCATTAGAGACATGCATTTTCCTCCATTTGGAGGTGTATTGCCTCTTCTTGCTGATGGAGTCGTTCTTCATAAGCACCGACCTACCAGAGATCTGAGTTGCAATGGGCTGCTCAGAATACTACTCTTATGGACAGTATCATAGATGGTGAACGACCTAATTCCTATCCAGGTGGATCTCAAACTTGACTCTATGTAGTGATTGCCTGCCTTGTTGATTGCCCGCAACAGGTGCACTATAAAGGTAAGACATCACTTAACTTCCTGGATTTAATTTTCTTAGGAAAAATAATCAACTCCCACAGATAGTGTCAATTGCGAGTGAAAATAACCATAATGAATGAATCTAAGCAATCGAAACCAAATAAGGAATAAAATAATTTCACAACAAAGGGATTTACGTGGTTCAATAATTTCCTACATCCACAGGGTGTCTCTCTTCTTATTACTTCTTTAAAATTCTTTAGCAAGAAGTTAAATTCCCTTTTTCCATGGAATGAGGGTTATATATTGAGAGACAGAGGAAGTCGAATTGTGTTAGACTTCTCATATGTATTAGTTACACCGCTTTCTGATTTACATTAATTACGTCAGAGATCTTTAGCGGTTAAATTGACCTCTTCATAATCATCTCTGATGATGTTTATCATTTAACTCTGGGATGTCCTCCCTGTCAATCTAGACCCTACTTGGGCCTCTATGTTTAAGCTGCTCAATTTGCATCCCACATTATCACTTAATTGTTAAAATATAGTTTAGAATAAGTGAATATTAACCTTAAAAAGTTTGATGTTAAAAAATTAAAACTAACTCGGAAAAAAATTGCCTGGGAGGCTACCGTCCCTAAACCCCAGACATTTATTTCGTGCCCACTCACCAAAAATTATCAATTTTCCACTACTTACCGCATGAATTTATTTATACTTAATTAACAAATCTTTTAAATTGTTCTTTATACTAGGATAGTTATTTGGTAACGTGTTTTGTTTAGGGGGTAAATCTTTCACCCTATTCAGAATTCTAGTCGTTAGACAAACCAAAGAAGCTCTTCAAACTTTGCAAACCAACCATGCCATACAAAGTTGCGTGATCTCTATTTCATTTAGGTTAAAATGGTTAGGTAGATTCGACTTGAAATTTTAGGTAGTCATCGACGGTTTTTCCCAACACCATCATGAGCACTATAACCTCCACCATACAATTCGTTGTCTTCCCAATCAGAATCCTCATTGTCTTACACCACATGAACTCCATAAACATCGTTTAGTAGATCATTTAACATATTATTGTCAATGATATCCTACTGTAATTCCATTATCATCCTACTTGACAGTTTTATAGGAGGTTGTTTAGGAACAAAGCGACAATGAATTTTCCCCATGAAAAATCCACACCCGATAATCATCTTGCATACCCCATTTGAGAAAAAGTAATTCAACTGTATTCCACTCAAACATTTACCATTTCTATAATGTGCGCAAGAACAGGCGAATTCTTCACTATTGATACACCTCTTCGAAAAGTTTACAAACGCATTAGAGCCTCTATGGTACACATCCCCGAGTCTATTTGTCTCACCGATCCACTCTTCGTATAAAGTATATTATGCGACCACAAATGTGTATCTAGAGTGCGTGCTAATATAAGATCAAGTGCAAGCCTGTAGCGTTAGTAATAACCCAGTAAGTAGGGATCGTCTCCACAGGAAACTAGGACGAAAACTAGTAATGACGCGGGATAAGTGACAAACCCTAAAATTGACTCTCAAAAAGAAATAGAAAAGGTGATTAGGGAGAATGGAAAAGCTATTAACTATAAGTGAATGCAAATTAACTATTAACTAAACTAGGTGCAAAGAAATAAATCTACTGAATGAATTAACTATGAATAAGGAAAGATAGGTTGAGTTACAATCCCCCAAACCCCAGTATATTTATCGTATAGAATGATAGATTTTGAATTAGAAATTTAATTGAACCCGGACTTTATTAATCCTAAGCATTATATATATATGAGGATACGAGTCCGCACCATACATAATCAAAGGTATAAATAAAGCGGTGCTAGATAGCCACACGCGCATTTCATCCATAAACACCACGGTTACCTAGGGCAAACGAGGTTAAAAGATCCACAATGGTTGTATGTAATTTACAACACGATTCACTTAAAACTCAATTCAAACCCTATTTTCTACATAGGTAAATTACATCGGGTTGGGTTCATGCACCCCAACCCTTAGAAATTTAGCTAGACATAATTAACCTAATAAGAAACAGATTATCTAAGGTGCATGTAAATATAAACATGAAGAAACTTGACCTAAACATGTAAACAATAATCGAAATCTCCGACAATATGAAAAACATGCGAAGAAACGTTAACCTTGAAGATTAGAGATGAAGAACACAAACTTTGTAGAAGAAAACCTTGAATTAATTGCATAAAACTTGAATATTGTTGAAGGGAGATAACCCTAGGGATCTTGGGTTCAAGAACCCTCAAAAACTATGAAAAAACCTCTCTTTCTAATGTCTGGTGTGAAAAACAACTAAGCACACCACGTTATATTAAGTCATTCATCCATGAACAACTCTATTTTTTAAATAAAAAAACTTGGAATTTCCGCCCACCGAATCGGTTCGCTGTTTTGTTCTTTACTAGGCCGAACCGGTTCGATTTTCCAATGCTGAGGCAAAACTCTGAGCTGAAAATGTTGTCTTAAGTCTTTTTCTTCTCCTTTCCTTCTTTTGCCATGACTTCTTCCCAAGTTTGAACTTTCATAACTTTTCACTCGTGACTCAGATTTGGATGACATTTCTTCCTACGCACTCGTGGATCCACGAACTTCAACTTATTAATGGGAGTTCGTGTTGGAATTCTGGGTGTAAAATTACGAAATTGCCCCTTGACTTTCCTTCTCTTGTATTTTGTCTTTCTCTTTTGAATTTTTTCTCAATCTTCAAAATGGCATAACTCATTCGGGTGTTGTTTTTTCCAATTTTCTTGTAATTATGAAATATTCAAATTTTCAGCAAGCCCCACCTTCGAAAGACGTTAAATCCCTAGGTCACCCTAGTAGGACGAGTGTTGTCTCGTGAGGGTTTATAGTGAATATACCCATAAAATTTATTTTCGACTCAAAAATTCAAAAGACCTAAAAAATGTACAATTTAAACTTTTAGAAAAATAATCACCATAGATTTATATTCATAAGTCTCAATTTATCGTGTGTGTGTGAAGCCAAAAATTAAACCGCTAATTTCCACCGATTAATCATTACGTTACTTTTCCAAAAATTCATTTTGATTCAAATGCTCACGGGATAATCTCGAAAACGAATCACTCGGAATGTGGATATTTCGCTCGGTATGCGTGATATAAGGATTAAATGCATTGGAACACGAATTTACGCAAACAAAATTGAAAAGACAAAAATTTATGAGTGAAAAGATCTCTTCATCGGATTACGGTGATTGGGAAATGGAAACATCGCCTCTTATACACACCAATTAATCTCTCTTATTATCTTTTCGTATTTTAGCTCTCCACGCGGTAGTTAAATTTGAAATTCGGACTCGGTTAAGACTTTTTCGGGTTACAAGGTGTATTGGGTACATTAGGAATAATCAGAAAGTTCAGAATTGAAAATTGTCCTTATAATGTTCGTCAGTGCTTTTTCGGATTTTTGCTCACTTTCTTTTCATTTTCTATTTTTCCATTTTTTTTCTTTCCATGCTATTTTTGTTGAGCATTATTCTATTCTTCTTGCCCCTTTTTATTGCACTGTTTGGACTCAATTTCTGAATTCTCCTTTTTCATAATTTCGGGCTATTTGAACGAAAAGAAAAATATTTTCTTCGGCTCAAATTGGTTAGCAAAAGGGTAATTTTTCACAACTTTTTATGGCTAATATTTTTTGGGTAACAAACTATGGCCTAACTTCATTTATAAAATTTACTAATGAATTTACCATATGCGTCTCGAGATTAATTTAATTTAGAGATATTTCAGTGTACTTTTCAAGGCAACATAACACACTATTGTCTAACCGATCAAAAACAATAAATTGAGATCCCAACGACTTACTTTAATGCCGAATTGAATGATGAGTTAATCATTAACTCGGATCAATTTCAAAAACTCAGAAAAAGTGAAAGGCTCGAAATCTCACCGGGTTGATTAATCTCCACACTTATTCGTTAACTCGTCAATTTTCACTCAATTTCCATCATTGGTCAATTTTGGCTTTGTGCAATTGATATTTAATTTGAGACTTTAATTAAAATAAAGCTGATATTTTTGAAAAATATTTTTATTTATTTTGAAGAAAAATATTTTTGGCTTTTTCAATTTTTTTTTTAATTTTTGAAATTTTCTAATTTTTTTGGTTTTGGGGCATTTTAAACTTTTGTGAAATTTTTCGAAACGCACGAGTATCCCCCCCCCCTAACTTAGACTTTTGCAATGTCCTCGTGCAATAAGGCCTTAAAATCCAAACAATAAGATAAGAGTGCGTAAAAAAATAGAGAAAGAACAAAATGTAATAAAAACAACCAGTATAAACATCAAACTACTGTGGGGTGGGGTGGATGGGCTGGGAGCATTGGGGCAATATGGATCGTAAAAATAGGTGGGGAGAGAGAGATTTTGGCCCACTTGCAAGCGGTACATTTCTTCATGGAGGCGGATCATCATAGAGGTATCGCGACGGTAATTCGTCACGAGCCCATCAAATCGCGCCTCAAGTCAAGCCACATGCCTATTGAGGCCCTCTCCATCCGGTGCGTAATCGGAGTCCTCCTCTTCGTTGTACTCTTCCTCCTCATTACCCCCCATTTCCACATCTTCTACCACCGGTGGTGGTGGGTGCAATACCTCCATTAGATTCACTCTCCTTGTGATGGATTTCGGTCCAATAGGCTTGGGGAGACGGGGTTGCGAACGGGGTGGTTGAATCCCGGTGGTCCTCAGAAGTGATGTTATGAATTGGGAATAAGGTAGAGCGATTTTGCCCTTGCATTCCAATGCGGCAGCGATGATTTTCGAGTAAAAAATGTGAGGGAGATTAATGGTACTCGGATTTACAAGAAGGTGGTAGAGGAAATTTCCATGGCGAATGCGGATTGCGAAATTGTTGGAGGTTTGGAGGATATACCCATAAGTGATATGGTAGGCGAAGCGGGTGGTCTCATCAAGGTTGCCTACCGCGAAAGTGTCGCGGTCCCAAAAGTGATTGGATGTTATGCGTTCTATTCATTGATGTTTTGGGATGGGGTTTCCATAGGTGGGATCGTCAAAATTTGGTGGATTCGGGACGTTGTCGGCGCTCATTATTTGGGAGACTATTAAGAGAGAGAATGGTATTGGTACCTCATCCACATATGCTTGGTACATATTTTCAGAGATATGGACGAGAGTTCCATAAAGGGAGCGCACCTCATTCATCCAAACCTCATCACCGGGATTGGCAAGGAATTGCGCAACCTTTGGCGCCCGAAGATGGAGTTCACGAGTTAGGCAGTCCATCCTAATTAATTGCTTGCTCAATATGTACGGTGCGGGAGCTTGAAAAGAATTCCTCGACCCATTTGCTCTCTTTAAGCGAGCGGTATCCATGGTTTCTGTCATGCAGTATTTAGGTGGAGTAGTATTTGACGGGTAATTCTTCATTAGCCATGGGAATGGGTGATTGGGGAATAAGGAGAGTGAAAAGAAGTATGGGAGGTGTGAGAGGAATGGTGGAATTGGGGTGTGTATTTATAGGTGGGGATGGGTGGGATTGGAGGGAAGAATTTGGAGGGAAAAGGTGGGGGGGATGGATTTATAGGGAAAACAAAAGGGGGTGTATGGGAAAGGGGAGATGTATGGGGAATGGGCACCTTAGAACTCCTGGAAATTTGCACCTTCTATGGGCGAATCGGTTCGGTGCAAATATAATTTTTTTATTCGAACCCCAGGCAAACCGGTTTGGCCCTGATAGTATAAAAAGGGAAAACCGGTTCGAATTTCCAGTGTGCTCCTCAACTTTGACATTCAAAAAAAAACTAAGTGTTGAAACTCCGAAGATCCAATATTTCAAAAAAATTCCAAAGCACTCCTCCTCTCATCCTAGCTTATAAAACCCCGAAAACTCACCTCGCCTCGCTTGGAACTCTCTCGAAATGTGCATTTGTGCTCCTATCCTGACTCGACTCGTAGCCTACGGACTTCTACTGAGTGACCCTAACCTACACGCTATTAATATACACAAGAGTCACCCCATACACGTCGGGGGTGCGATGATGTTCTCGTACTTTCTCAATCAGTCCCCATAGATGGGGTCCGATAACCAAATGGTGTAGGCTTCTTCGACACACGCCTCGTAGAAAGTTTTAAGGCGTTTTCCATTCACTTTGAGAGTATTTCCTCCTTTTGAATCTTCTAACTCTATAGCACCATGGGGGAAGACTTTTTGAACAACAAATGGGCCCGTCCACCTTGAACGCAACTTGCTGGAAAATAAGTGTAGTCGAGAGTTGTAGAGGAGCACTTTTTATCCCGGGTGAAACTCTTTGTGTCGGATCATCTTATCATGCACGAGTTTCATCTGCTCCTTAGAAATTTTTGCATTCTCATATGCGTCATTACGCAACTCTTCCAACTCATTCAACTGAAGCTTGAGAGCTTCACCGGCTTTATCAAGATTATAGTTCAACCTCTTGATGGACCAATACACTTTGTTCTCTAGCTCCACGGGGAGATGGCAAGTCTTGCCATAGATAAAATTAAATGGGGACATACCGAAGGGGTTCTTGTAGGCGGTACGATAGGCCCATAGCGCATATTTTAATCGAAGTGACCAATCTTTTCGGGTAGGATCGACGGTCTTTTCTAGTATGGTTTTGATCTCACGATTTTCTAACTCGGCCTGCCCACTTTTTTAAGGGTGATAAGTCGTCTGAACCTTGTGGACGACCCCATACTTTCTAATTAACTTTTCAAATGTCCTATTTCAAAAGTGCGTGCCGTTATCACTTATAATCGCCTTTAGAGCACTGAAGCGAGAAAGTATGTGTTCTTGTAGGAACTTAATCACCACTTTATTGTCATTCATCAGGGTAGCTGTTGCCTCCACCCATTTGGAGACGCAGTCTACTGCGACGAGGATGTATAAGAAGATGAAGGAAGGAGGGAAAGGTCCCATGAAGTCAATACCCCAGCAATCAAATAACTCGATGACGAGTATAGGGGTTAGTGGCATCATGTCGCGGCGTGCTATAGCTCCCATCCTTTGGCACCTATCGTAAGATTTGCAATAGGCGTTCAAATCCTGAAATATCGTGGGCCAATAGAGGTCGCTTTGCAAAATTTTAGCGGTTGTCTTATTCTTGGAGAAGTGGCCTCCGCACACTTTCGTATGACAAAAATGAATCACGTCTTGAATTTCTTCATCTGGTATGCATCTTCGGATGAGTTGGTCCGCATAATATTTGAATAGGAATGGGTCTTCATAGAAGAACATGTGGGACCAAGTGATGAATTTCTTCTTCTCTTGCGGTGTCCACGCGGGAGGAACGGATCCCATAACAAGATAATTCACGATGTCTGCAAACTAAGGTAAGGAAGAAGTGGAGAAGAGCTGCTCGTCCAGAAAATACTCGTCTATGGGAATCGGATCACTAGGCACATCGGATGAGAGCCGTGATAGATGGTCCACAACAACATTTTCTACCCCTGCTTATCTTTTAGAGAGATTAAACTCTTGTAGGAGTATGATCCACCTAATGAGGCATGGCTTGGCATCCATCTTAGTAAGGAGATATTTCAGGGCCACATGGTCGGTAAAACATGTGATGGGCAACCCAACAAGATATGAGCGGAATTTGTCCAAAGCAAAAACAACTGCTAGCAACTCTTTCTCCGTGGTGGAGTAGTTAAGCTGTGGCCCGGTCAATGTCCTGCTAGCGTAATAGATCACATGATCTTTCTTATCTTTTCTTTGTCCCAAAATAGCCCCAATCGTGTAATCACTCTCATCACACATAAGCTCGAATGGTAAGGACCAATCCGGAGCTTGCATGATGGGAGCGGAAATCAGCATGCTTTTTAATTTATCAAAAGCCTCTTGGCGCGCGTCATTCCACTCAAAGGGGGCATCCTTCATAAGGAGGTTACTCAAGGGACTAGCGATGGCGCTAAAATCCTTCATAAACCGTCTGTAAAAACCGACATGGCCCAAGAAGGAGCATACATCCTTTAGTGATTTAGACGGGGGAAGTTACGCTATGACATCTATCTTTGCTGGGTTAACTTCTATTCCCTTAGATGAAACTATGTGGCCTAGAACTATGCTCTCGGTAACCATGAAGTGGAATTTTTCCCAATTGAGGACTAAGTTCTTCTCCACACATCGAGATAAAACTTTTTCAAAATTCTCTAAACATTGGTCAAAAGAGGGGCCAAAAACGCTGAAATCGTCCATAAAAATCTCAAGTCCTCTTTCTACCATGTCGCTAAAGAGACTTAACATGAACGGTTGAAAGGTTATGGGCCCATAACATAATCCAAAAGGCATACGTTTGTAGGCAAATGTGCCCAATGGACATGTAAAAGTCGTCTTCTCCTAGTTAAGTATATCTACCTCAATTTGGTTATAACCGGAATAACCATCAAGAAAGAAATAATGTGGGTGTCCCACTACGCGTTCGAGCATTTGGTCGATTAAATGTAAGGTAAAGTGATCTTTTCTCGTCCCTACATTGAGTTTTCGATAATCAATGCAAACACGCCACCCGGTGGTGGGGCGTTGAGGAATTAATTCACCCTTAGCATTTTTTGCCACTGTCGTTCCCGAATTCTTCAGGACGAATTGAATTGGTCTCACCCATTTGCTATCCGAGATAGGGTAGATAATCCTGACATCTAATAGCTTTATAATTTCTGCTCTAACCACTTCTTTCATGGTTGGGTTCAATTGCCTTTGCATTTCCCTCAAGGGCTTCACGCCCTCCTCGAGGTGAATTTTATGGGTAAAAATTAGGGGACTTATACTATTGACCAACCAAAAGCACCTCTGTTCTTCCTAAAAAAATTTAGCAACTTACCCTCTTGCTCTTTATCTAGGCTAGAGGAGACAACAACGGGAAATGTCTCATCCTCTTCTAGAAAAGCATATTTCACGTTTGAGGGTAGTTTCTTCAATTCGAGGGTAGGAAATTTCTCTTCGGAAGGTGTCAAGCATGACTCCCTCGGGGTAATTCCTCAAATCTAGAAACCCAATGGAAATCTCTCAACTCCTCTAACGATGCTCCCTCGTCTAATATGGCTTTCAACTCCTCTACCTCTCGCTCATACTCGGTGTATGGGATCTCACTTTCCTCACCTCTCACTAGGCATGCTTCTAACGCGTCCCCACCCATGGTTCTCTCAATTTAATCTTCTATTACATCCTCTATGAGGTCAACCGTATGGATTTCATCTTCGTCGCCCATTTGGTTAGCCACATTAAAGATGTTTGTCTCAAGGGTCATGTTCCCAAAAGTGAGTTGTGTTTGCCTATTTCGTGTATTGATTAAGGCATTAGCCGTAGCTAAGAATGGGTGGCCTGGAATGATGGGAACATGGTTTCTAGAATGGTTGGAGGGCTCCGTGTCGCAAATGACAAATTCTACCGGAAAGTAGAAAGTGTCCATTTGGACTATCACGTCCTCAACAATTCCTTGAGGCACCTTCACCATGTGATCCGCTAATTGGAGAGTGATTCGTGTGGGCTTAAGGTCACCCAACTCAAGTTGCCTATAAATGGAGTAGGGAATTATATTAACATTAGGACCTAAGTCTAAATTTGGGTAGAAGGTCGTTAAGCCAGGACGGAGCTCACATTTTGTGCTAAGAAGACGTTCTTCTTCATCTTTAACCGTATTTTAACATTTAAAAGATCTTTAATGACCTTGGCATACGCGGGAATTTTGGTGGATGGCTTCCAGGAATGGTAAATTAAGATTCACTTGCTTAAGAACGTCTAGAACTTCGGTACGGGAGGCTCCCTTTTGTGGTGGGTCCAACCGTTTAGGGAACGGGGGGAGGTGGACGGATTCACTTCAATTTCGAGGTCGTAGGTGTCATCACTTTTACACACATGCAAGGGGGCATCTTCGGCCTTTTTCGTGTCGGGCGAAATCACCTTGTCTTTAGGCTCGTCGTGTGTGGGAGGTGATAAGTCAATAACTCTCCCACTACATAGAGTGGTGATAGCTTGGCATTTCTCTTGTTGATAGGAAGATGTAGAGCTAACATTTTCTTGACCTTGGGGAGGTCTTTGCCCTTGAGCCGTAAATTTTCCCTTCTCTTGGACATTCAACGAAGTTTGCAACCTAGATATGCTTGTCTGCATTTTTATGAACATAAAATCATATTTAGCGTTTGTTCCATTTTGAGACTGGATAAGCTGATTTAAATTGTCCTCAAGATACCTCCTTGGTGGGGTAATGTATGGGCCTGGAGACGGTGCTTGCATGTGGGGCTGCATCGGTGAAGCATACTGAAATTGAGGAGGGAGTGGAGCTACGACAACATGTGAAGTAGGACATCGCAGCGCATTGTTGCCCAAATTTGAAACCAAGATGGTTCCTCCATAAAGGGTTGTATGTATTCCCGTTAGAGGCGTCAAAATTTCCATTAAACCCTCCTATTGTTTCCACTTGCTCGGTATGCATTGCTTTGTAGGCGTGTATCGTCAGACATGCCTTAGTTGAATGTCCTGCCTCACAAATGGCGCACACCTTTTCTTTCACATAACGGGTGGATTTGGTAGCTTCTCTTAGTCGTACCTCGAGTGAGTCTCTCATGATTTTCTCAAATTGATCAAGTAGACGATCTACCCACGTATCCTGATTCAATTGGTATAGACCGAATGCAGCAGGAGTAGTGGACACTTGTTGAGATTGGTTTTGGGCATTAGGATCGGAGGTGTCCCATGCTTGAGTAGTCTCGGCGACATACATAAGATGAGCCTCAGCATCACTCGCATCTAATTCCCAAAACGGTCTTTCACACATTGTTTGAACAAGTTTGATAAATGATATCGTAATCCCGTGATGGAAGAAAGAGATAAGGTAATGTTTCTCAAATCCATGATGGGGGCAAGCGTTAACCAACTCTTGGAATCGTTATCAACACTTTTCAAACGGCTCATTATCTCTTAGTAGAAAGCCTTTAATTTGATCCTTGACAGAGTTGGTTCTATATGGTGGAAAGAACTTTGAAAGAAACTTGGATAGCATATCCTTCCATGATATGATCGAGTTCGGGGGTAAAGACCAAAGCCAGGTCTTAGCCCTATCCTTTAAGGAAAAAGGAAAAAGGAAAAAGCTTTAGGCGAACGACATATTGTGTGCAAGCTTGATCACTAAAAGTTTCGCACGCCTCTTCGAACTCTTGAATATGGAGATAGGGTTTCTCCGAATCCATGCCGTGAAATTTTGGAAGAATTTATATCATCACATTACGGAAGTGGAACTGACCGGCATTATACGGGAGTAAAATGCAACCAGGGGTGACAGTTCGCTCAAGAAATAGGAGTTCTTTCATGGGACGATACGGCAGGTTTCCCTCACCCCAACCGAAACTAGCGATGTCTGACATGGGTCTCTCTCCAATGGACTCAAAATCCTCACTAAGTGTTCTAGACGTGTGACTCAGCGTGTGACTAGTGATGGAGTTTGGAGGGGTAGGAGGTGGAACCCAAAGTTGTGGAACGTGAGGGGTATGGGGGCTTTCAGAATTATACTCGACAATGGGATTTTTGTGAATTCTTATTGGAGTATTTTGTGGAGTTTGTTCTTGAATTTGCATGAAAGGGCTTTTGAGATTTGATTTCTTGTTTTCGAAAAAAAATTATTTTTTGAATTTTTTTGGATTTTTAATTTTTTTGAATATTTTTCGCATTTTTAATTTTTGGAATCAAATTTAGGATTAAATCAACTAACCTAAAGTCAACCTAAGTTCCCCGGCAACGGCGCCAAAAACTTGACGCGACCACAAATGTGTATCTAGAGTGCGTACTAATATAGGCTCAAGTGCATGCCTGTCGCATTAGTAATAACCCAGTTAGTAGGGATCGTCTCCATAGGGAACTAGGACGAAAGCTAGTAATGATGCGGAATAGGTGACTAACCCTAAAATTGACTCTCGAAAAGAAATAGAAAAGGTGATTAGGGATAATGGAAAAGCTATTAATTATAAGTGAATGCAAATTAACTACTGAAAAATCGTATAAATGCGGTGTGTGATATCGATTTAAATTAATTCACAAGTTTTCAATTAAACCTTATTTAATTAGAGTCTATTTTTAAACCAAATTAATTCATCCTTTAAACATGCAACTACGTGTGTGCGTGTGTCAACCCATAAATAAATAAAGCATGCGACACAAATTTCAGGAAAAATCCCCGCAGGGCAAAACCTTTTATTTCTAGAACTTTGAAAAGTTTACAAGACCATTGACTTGCATACAATCTTTCTTTCGCCCACAAGATTAACGCATGGTGTCTTCGACAAACCTCCAAAGCAACGGCTAGAAACAAAACAGCAATGGTTCACACGCAGCTATACCACAAGGGCCGCAATCCTAGACATGCAGTCTTCTCGGTGTAGGTTATCCTCCCCACAAGAGTAAACAGCAGCAAAGTTGTGTTCTTGAAACACCAAAACAATTCACTAAAGCAAATGGGAGTTTTGTGAATTGGAAACCAAAAAGGGATTAAACCCCAAAAGGAATAAGCTAAAAGAATTTTGCTTTCGCAGTTTTTCTGTTCTATAAAACGCTGGGACTTCTTAAACAAAACGAAATCATAGAATGAGTTTTTATAGAAAAACACGCCGCCTCGAAAATAGTGCTCGTTCGAACGAAGGGCAGCCGTCGTTCGAACAAGATCGCGCGACATGGCTATCTCGCGCGAACGACATTGCTCTGTCGCTTGAACGACTGTTGCGTCAAAAAATTATTATTTTAATGTCCACTTCAACACTTAGAAAAATACTCATTTTCAAATTTTGACGAAAAAATCCGCTCTAACAATTAGAAAATATTTTGTAAAAATATCTCAAAGGCTCTAAGAGGAAAGTTAAGGTATTTAAAACATAACCTTACCAAAGTAAACTTCGTGGAGTCTTGAATGATGAAGAACTTGATTAATTCGGATCCGTCTTTGATGTACATGACTCTTGAATGTTCTTCGACGGTGAAGTGGTATATGACATACTAAATTGATAACGGACTTATAAAAATATGTCCTTACAACTACTAACTAAACTAAGTGCAAAGAAATAAATCTACAGGATGAATTAACTATGAATAAGGAAAGATATGTCGGGTTACAATCCCCCAAACCCTAGTATATTTACCGTATAGAATGATAGATTTTGAATTAGATATCTAATTGAACCCGGACTTTATTAATCCTAAGCATTATATATATGAGGATACGAGTCCGCACCATACATAATCAAAGGTAGAAATAAAGTTGTGCTAAATAGCTAAACGCGCATTGCATCCTTAAACACCCTGGTTACCTAGGGCAAACGAGGTTAAAAGATCTACAATGGTTGTGCATACTTTACAACACGATTCACTTAAAACTCAATTCAAACCCAATTTTATATATACGTAAATTACATCGGGTTGGGTTCATGCACCCCAACCCTTAGAAATTTAGCTAGACATGATTAACCTAATTAGAAATAGATTATCTAAGGTGCATGTAATTATAAACATGAAGAAACTTGACCTAAACATGTAAACAATAATCGGAATCTCAGACAATTCGAAAAACATGTGAAGAAACGTTAACCTTGAATATTAGAGATGAAGAACACAAACGTTGTAGAAGAAAACCATGAATTAATTACATAAAACTTGAATATTGTTGAAGGAAGGAAACCCTAGGGATCTTGGGTGCAAGAACCCTCTAAAACTATGAAAAAACCTCTCTTTCTAATGTCTGGTGTGAAAAAACCTCCCTGTCCCTGTCTGTAGTTCCCTGATCGGAACCTCTTCTGATCCCCCTGCTGAGAACCCTGCTCACCCTGTCTCTGCCCCTGAACAGATTGTGCCCCACCGGCACCATGTCCTCCTGTCCAGCCCTGATGGCTAGACTCTCCCGACCTCTTGCCCTCAGCCATATGAAAGCAGTGGTCCTGGCAGTGTAACAAAGCAGCGTTAACCACATCAGAATACGTGGCCAACGAAAGGTTCCCAAACAGATGCTGACGAATCCTCCATGTCAACCCGTCGGTGAATTTCTCAATCTTCTTCTTCTCTGTTGGTATCTCATCCGGGACGATATTCAACAGATTTGTGAACTCGGCCTCATACTCGGCCACAGTCTTACCCTCCTGCCTCAGATTCATCAGTTTCCTCCTCATTTTCGCATGAGCAGCGGACGGAAAGTACTTACGGTCAAACCGCACCCAGAAGTCCTGAATAGTGAGAGTATCCCTCTCCTCCATGGTGGTAATAGACTCCCACCACTGCAGTGCAGATCCAACTAGCTTGAAAGTAGCTAGCACCTGCTTCTGAACGTCCGTGCACTCATACATCCTTAAGTGCCTCTGCATATCCTTCCTCCACTGGCTCGAGACTACCACATCTGAGCTACCTGCAAACTCTGGCGGATGCGCTTTTTGAAAAGCGTCACGTACACGCTCCCAAACAGATGGGAATGCATTTGCCTGTACTGGCGTGGTAACCGGCGCCTGGGGTGGTGCCTGCAGAACTACGACAATTGCGGCATTTACCGCTTGGGATACTATAGCTGCAACCTCAGCAGCGTTCATCATGCCCTGAACTGGAGCGAGATGGGGTTCGGGCGTTGCATCCCTGGGAACTCGTTGTGCACGTCGTGGAGGCATCTGAAATAAGAGCAAAGTTTCTAAGTTCGTTGTTTATAAACTTAAAATAGCTGAAGAACGAAGCATACACAAAAAGAGTACAACAATCCTAAAATATAGGGCTCTATATCAAAGAACTTAGCGGAAACATAATAGCCGTACAGATCCTAAAGAACACTGGAACCTGATGCTCTGATACCACCTGTGACACCCCGACTAATTGAACACCGGGTAGCTACTCCTTTATTAAATTAATTCAAAATGCCAAGTTGGTCCAGTTAATAGCATCACTGTCGAAAACATTTTGATGATTACTAACCACCTAGTATTTAAAAAGTAAGTTGTCAAATTTTAATTAAAGTCTGATTAACATGCAACAAGTGTAATGAAGAATAATAACACCATTAACCATAACGAAGTAAATAGAATAACCATCACATAATGTAAATAAAGTCTGGAGGAAAACTCCTCACTACAAATCCCACAACTGAAATAAGTAACGAAATATTGAATCAATACATGCCAAAGTCTGAAAACTGCAATGGAAAAGTAACTCTAATGGAACTGGGCAACATGCCCTAAAACTGAAGAATACTGAATACGGAATCTAAATGATAGAAGCGTCTAAAAGTAAATCCCTGTAGCTTCCACAAACAGCTACAGCTCGTCACCTGAATGAGTATACTATGCATGGTGTCCTTGTGGCTGGGCACCTAAAATGGTTTTACAAGAAAAATAGATTTGAAAGCAAACGGGTCAGAGCCCGAATGTGGAGATATTTTAAAAACCTGCAAGTGCTTTAAAAATATTTAAAACATTAAATGCAAAGTACATGTTAGGACGTGCACTCACATGATATTCTCACCTCTCGTCTAACTGTGCACTCCTAACGTAAGTACCCATCTAAAACGACACAAACCACTAGCTAAGTGACATCATATCTAGCTAGACTGTCATAGGTCCTACCCTTATTACTCGGTTCCATTAACATTATAACGATCTCAGTTAAATAGGTGCTTAACGTAAATTCAGGTTCTTATACAAAAGTAATACAACTCGTTATAGATTATCCCTCAATGTTATTCCATAGTTACGCACAATACCATATGAAAGTTCCTAGTTTATTTAGCGTATATTTTCCACAACATAAATATACAATATAAGCACCCCGAGACTAAGCTGCGGTGCACACATACTCTGCTATCCATCCCGGTACATCACGTACATAAGGATCACATATTCCGAATCTCTCAGGAATAGTTCACAGATAACAACATCACAAATAATGGAGGCGAACACAGTCACATCACATGGGTCACGCACATACCTACACTCCCACGATCAGCGGACTTATTAACATCCCAATAAATCTTTCTCTGACCTATGTTCATCGAGGTAACCAGTCTAAATCCGGGAAACACAAGGATTAGAGGGCCCTAAGCGAACGCAAACCTCCCGTGATAGCAAGTATGGTAGGTATGTCATACACACAATTCATATACCAATACTAAGTAAGCACACATCTTAGTAATCCCGTAGTTTAATTGTAGTACTTATCGCATTCTCGTATAAATCTTAATATATATACAACTTATATAATCCCGATCCATAATTACACGCGCCATAATTTATTCTCACGTCGTGGTAAACACTCACGTCTCAACCCCATATTAACCATTATTTAAATCACTCGTATATAATTTACTCCTCATGATACCCCAAATGTCCCAAATCTATCAATATATCATCAAAGGACTGTTATCTCTATCCTCGAACAAGTTTACGGGACTCCCAAAATCAAAACAGTCCAAAAAGGCCTAAACTGTCAACTCGTTCGAAGTCTCGTTCGAACGAGGCGGTTCGAACGAGATTTCAGTTCGTTCGAACGAACTGTACCTTCTAACGAGATCTCGTTCGAACGAAGTCATCGAACGAAATTCCCTTTCGTTAGAAGCGACTGGACAACTCGTTAGAAGCTCGTTCGAACGAGCTCGTTCGAACGACCTGGGGAGGTCTTCTAACGAACGACCAGTTTCGAGCCCAGATTTCCTTAGTTTCGTTTTTCACCATTTTTATCTATTCAAAACTCATCTACACATAAAACCAACGATTGTTTAAGGTCTCTAATCATCCCTAAACGTACCTAGGTCACATACTAACATATTTTGAGGAGTTAATTCATCCCAATCATCATTAAATCATTAAATCACATCACTTTCCCCCAATTTTTACAAGAACATAAACCCTAAAATTTTAAATCAAGAATTAACCCAATTAAATCCGTTTTAATTTCATCCAATAACTAATATCATCAGTATAATCATCTACCTACCATTCTACATGCCATTCTCCTCAAGATTTCAAGTTCTAAACTCCAAAATACATGGGTTTTCATGTTTCTCCAAGAACAAATCAATTTTATTAAATTCCTACACATGGAAAGAGCATTCTCTGAAATTAAACGATAATAAACCACTTGCCTTGAGTGTCTCTGAATTTGATGTTGATTTGATGGAGCTTTTCTGCAGAATTCCTTCTATCTCTCTCTTTCCAAGCTTTTCTCTAATGGTGACTAGGGTTTTCTTATGGAAAGTAATTAGAAACCTAATTCTAATAACCTATGTAACCTATTGGCTTAACATGGGTTGGTTAGTGGCTTAGTGGGTCAAACCCACATCAGATTTACTTCACTAATTTTCGTCACTTTAAATTTCCCGAAAATACGAAATTACCAAAATACCCTTTATGTTGCCGGTATGGCCTAAAAATACCCCGGGACCCAAATTAAACCCCTGGCTAGTGTTTTCTGACTATCTCGACCCTTCCGGATGCGTTGGCGCACTCAAAATGACCATACGATTAATAGAATTTAAATTCACTTTTATAAATAAAATAATTATATCATGACGCGACTGTCACACGCGTCCCAATAAAATGACCAAATTGTCGTATATCAATCTCACGACAAATTTCATAATTCAATATTCAATATAACATCATATATACTCAATATAGTCAAATACCAACTCACATCTCGCTAGTATTTTATCCGGATTAATTCCCAATTAATTCTCATTTAAATAATTAATCCCAAAAATAAATATAGCCAAAAATACGGGGTATTACATACTTCCCCCCTAATAACTGAATTTCGTCCCGAAATTCGAAACTAGAAAGTACCTGCTAAAAAAAACTCTGGATAACGTTCGCGCATCTCATCCTCGCGCTCCCATGTGTAATCCTCGACATTATGATGTCGCCACTGAACACGCGCTAACGGAACTATCTTTGACCGCAGCTTCCTCTCACTTCGGTCCAAAATAGAAATCGGCCCCTCCTCGTAGGAGCTATCCGGCTGGAGATCGATGTCCTCCACAGCAATGTGAGAATGAGCCAAATTATCTCTAAGGTATTTGCTTAGCGAGGAAACATGAAACACATCGTGAATCCGATGCAAATGTTCCGGTAACCCAAGTCTATACGCAATCGGTCCGATCCGCTCAATAATAGGAAATGGCCCCACATACCTCGGTGCCAACTTCCCCTTCTTCCCGAAACGCATAATCCCCTTCATAGGAGATACTCTGAGCAAAACCTGGTCCCCCACTTGGAACTCCCTGAAAAATCTCTTCGCATCAGCATAACTCTTCTGCCTGTCTTGAGCTACCCGAATGCGACTCCGGATCAACTCAATCCTTGCCGAAGTATCCTGAATCACTTCCGACCCAAGTAGTTTGTTGTCCCCCACCTCTAACCAACATGCTGGGGAACGACAAGGCCTACCGTACAATGCTTCAAACGGAGCCATTCCAATAGTGAACTGATAGGAGTTGTTATAAGAAAACTCTACCAGTGGAAGGTACTGCTCCCATCCACCCCCAAAGTCAATAATGCACATGCGCAGCATGTCCTCCAACATCTGATTTGTGCGCTATGTCTGCCCATCGGTCTGCGGATGATAAGCCGTACTCAACCGCAATTCCGTGCCCATGGCCTCCTGGAAACTCTCCCAAAACCGCGAAACAAATATATTGTCTCTGTCATACACGATATTTAGGGGCACACCGTGAAGTCTCACAATCTCTGAAATGAAGAGCTGGGCATACTGTCCCGTAGTGTAGTCAGTCCTTATGGGTAAAAAGTGAGCGACTTTGGACAACCTGTCCACAATTACCCAAACGGAGTCGTGACCCCTCTGCGACGTAGGCAACCCCGTGATAAAGTCCTTGGATATGCTCTCCCACATCCACATCGGGACCTCCAACGGCTGTAGCAGTCCTTCCAGTCTCTGATGATCCACTTTTACAAGCTGACAAGTGGCGCATTTCGAAACAAACTCAGCTATATCTCTCTTCATACCGCTCCACCAATACTGGCGTCTTATGTCTTGGTACATTTTGTCCCCTCCGGGATGTACCGCGAACCGTGAGCCGTGTGACTTTGCCATCACCTCGTGTCGCAATTTCTCCCCTTTCGGAACCACTAATCTCCCATTGAAGCGTAATCCCCCGTCTGATCTAACGGTATAGGACTCAGCTCCCTCTGCTAGTAATCGAACTATCTTCTCCTGACAGAACGAGTCATTAGCCTGTGCCCGTACTACCTTCGTGACAATCTGCGGTGTAACGGTCATCACAGACATGAAAGATCGGGCCACTGCATCCTGGTGTCCCAACTCCTTCCACTTTGCCATCCACACCTTTGCCACCACATCTGCTGGCCTACGGCTCAACGCGTCTGCTACCACGTTAGCCTTACCTGGGTGATACTGGATATCGAACTGGTAGTCTTTCACAAACTCAAGCCACCTACGCTGCCGCATATTCAATTCTTTCTGCGTGAACAGGTATTGCAGGGACTTGTGGTCCGTGAACAGTTGGAACTTCTCCCCCAAAAGATAGTGCCTCCAAATCCGTAGGGCAAATACCACTGCCGCCAACTCCAAATCATGCGTGGGGTAATTCCTCTCGTGAGGCTTAAGCTTACGGGAAGCATAAGCTATGGCATGTCTCTCCTGTTGCAATACACCTTCAAGCCCTTGCAAAGATGCATCGGTGTAAACCAAATACTCAACTCCCGGTCTCGGCAATGCTAACACAGGTGCTGAGGTCAATTTGTCCTTTAACTCATCAAATGCCAACTGATAGGCATCACTCCAGATGAATGGCACACCCTTACGAGTCAGATGTGTCAAAGGACCCGCTATCTTCGAAAATCCCCGAATGAACCTCCTGTAGTATCCTGCTAGGCCCAAGAAACTACGAATTTCAGTCGGTGTCGTGGGCTGTCCCCACTCCCTCACCGCGGATACTTTCCCCGGATCAACAGATATTCCCTGGTCGGAAATAATGTGTCCCAAAAACTGGACCTCCTTCAGCCAAAACCCACATTTCTCATATTTTGCATACAGCTCGTTCTGACGTAGCGTCTGTAAAACCTGCCTCAAATGCTCGGCGTGCTCCTCCTCTGTCTGGGAGTAAACCAGAATATCATCAATGAAGACAAAGACAAACTGATCTAGGAAATCCCTGAACACTCTGTTCATCAAGTCCATAAACATTGCTGGAGCATTGGTCAAACCAAAAGGCATAACCCGAAACTCGTAAGAACCATATCTCGACAAGAACGCAGTCTTCGAGACATCCTCCTCCCGGATATGCAACTGATGGTATCCCGATCTCAAATCAATCTTTGAGAAGAAAGAAGTTCCTCTCAACTGGTCGAATAAGTCATCGATTCGAGGCAACGGATACTTATTCCGTATCGTGACCTTATTCAACTCTCGGTAGTCCACACCCAATCTCAGTGAACCGTCCCTCTTCTTCACAAACAAAACTGGAGCGCCCCAAGGTGAGGTACTCCTGCGAATAAAGCCCTGACCTAACAGCTGCTCTATCTGATCTCGTAGCTCTCGCATCTCTGCCGGAGCCATACGGTACGGTGCGCGTGCTATAGGCCTCGTATCTGGCAATAGGTCTATAATAAAGTCTATCTCTCGACTGGGGGGTAGGCCTGGTATCTCCTGAAACACATCTGAATACTCCCTGACAACCGGAATCGAATCTAAAGGAATCAAAACCTCCTTAGAGGTATCCTCCTCTATGTAATACAGATGAGCGGTCGATCCTCCCTCTGGGCGAGGCATCGCCACTACGAATATCTCTTGCCCCGGAATGGCAAAAACAATGCTCCCGCTGAAGCAATCAATCATGGACCTATATGCTACGAGCCAATCCATACCGATAATCACATCGTGAACATGCATATCTAATACCAACATGTCTACAGGTAATACCAAACCACCAATCTCGACCCCCACTCCCCGGCATATAAAGAATATAAGTGACCCACTCCCCAATGGTGAGTCGACACACGTCACTGTTCTCTCTGCCGTAGCTAACAATCCTAAGGCTTTTGCGAAGTGTGTAGCTATGAAACAATGTGTAGCCCCCGTATCAAATAATACCCGACCCATAGTGCCATGGATAGGAAACTTACCCTCAATCGCAGGCGGTGCCTGTCGAACTGCTGCCTGGTGGACGTTGTAGACACGTCCATATTGTAGCTTCCCCTGCTGAACTGGGACTGCTGGAATGGGTGGCAATGCTGCCATCTGTGGCGGCGCGGGGAGAGCGACGGGAAACATAGGCCTATGCGGCTCCTGGCGAGCACCCTGCTGCTGCTGCTGTGGGGCCCTGCCCCTATCAGGACAATCCTGTCGTTTATGGCCAGTCTTGACACAAACAAAACACTTCCCTGGGAAGTTCCCTCCTCTCTGCCCCTGCGGTCCCCGGCCCTGGTGGCCGTTACCATTTCTCCCTTGGTCCTGCTGGCCCTGCTGAAATTGCTGCCCATTCTGCCCCGGTTGGCCCTGATGGCCGTTTGGACCCTGATGGCCCTGACAGAAACCTCCCTATCCCTGTCTGTAGTTCCCTGATCGGAACCTCTTCTGATCCCCCTGCTGAGAACCCTGCTCACCCTGTCTCTGCCCCTGAACAGATTGTGCCCCACCGGCACCATGTCCTCCTGTCCTGCCCTGATGGCTAGACTCTCCCGACCTCTTGCCATCATCCATATGAAAGCGGTGGTCCTGGCAGTGTAACAAAACAGCGTTAACCACATCAGAATACGTGGCCAACGAAAGGTTACCTAACAGATGCTGACGAATCCTCCATGTCAACCCGTCGGTGAATTTCTCAATCTTCTTCTTCTCTGTTGGTATCTCATCCGGGACGATATTCAACAGATTTGTGAACTCGGCCTCATACTCGGCCACAGTCTTACCCTCCTGCCTCAGATTCATCAGTTTCCTCCTCATTTCCATATGAACAGCGGACGAAAAGTACTTGCGGTCAAACCGCACCCAGAAGTCCTGAATAGTGAGAGTATCCCTCTCCTCCATGGTGGTAATAGACTCCCACCACTGCAGTACAGATCCAACTAGCTTGAAAGTAGATAGCACCTGCTTCTGAACGTCCGTGCACTCATACATCCTTAAGTGCCTCTGCATATCCTTCCTCCACAGGCTCGAGACTACCACATCTGAGCTACCTGCAAACTCTGGCGGATGCGCTTTCTGAAAAGCGTCACGTACACGCTCCCAAGCAGACGGGAATGCATTTGCCTATACTGGCGCGGCAACCGGCGCCTGGGGTGGTGCCTGCTGAACTACGGCAATTGCGGCATTTACCGCTTGGGCTACTATAGCTGCAACCTCAGAGGCGTTCATCATGCCCTGAACTGGAGCGGGCTGGGGTTCGGGCGTTGCATCCCTGGGAACTCGTCGTGCACGTCGTGGAGGCATCTGAAATAAGAGCAAAGTTTATAAGTTCGTTGTTTATAAACTTAAAATAGCTGAAGAACGAAGCATACACAAAAAGAGTACAACAGTCCTAAAATATAGGGCTCTATATCAAAGAACTTAGCGGAAACATAATAGCCGTACAGATCCTAAAGGACACTAGAACCTGATGCTCTGATACCACCTGTGACACCCCGACTAATTAAACACCGGGTAGCTACTCCTTCATTAAATTAATTCAAAATGTCAAGTTGGTCCAGTTAATAGCATCATTGTCGAAAACATTTTGATGATTACTAACCACCTAGTATTTAAAAACTAAGTTGTCAAATTTTAATTAAAGTCTGATTAACATGCAACAAGTGTAATGAAGAATAATAACACCATTCACCATAACGAAGTAAATAGAATAACCATCACATAATGTAAATAAAGTCTGGAGGAAAACTCCTCACTACAAATCCCACAACTGAAATAAGTAACGAAATACTGAATCAATACATGCCAAAGTCTGAAAACTGCAATGGAAAAGTAACTCTAATGGAACTGGGCAACATGCCCTAAAACTGAAGAATACTAAATACGGAATCCAAATGATAGAAGCGTCTAAAAGCAAATCCCTGAAGCTTCCACAAACAGCTACAATTCGTCACCTGAATGAGTATCCTATGCATGGTGTCCTTGTGGCTGGGCACCTAAAATGGTTTTACAAGAAAAATAGATTTGAAAGCAAACGGGTCAGAGCCCGAATGTGGAGATATTTTAAAAACCTGCAAGTGCTTTAAAAACATTTAAAACATTAAATGCAAAGTATATGTTAGGACGTGCACTCACATGATATTCTCACCTCTCGTCTAACTGTGCACTCCTAACATAAGTACCCATCTAAAACGACACAAACCACTAGCTAAGTGACATCATATCTAGCTAGACTGTCATAGGTCCTACCCTTATTATTAGGTTCCATTAACATTATAACGATCTCAGTTAAATAGGTGCTTAACGTAAATTCAGGTTCTTATACAAAAGTAATACAACTCGTTATAGATTAGCCCTCAATGTTATTCCATAGTTACGCACAATACCATATGAAAGTTCCCAGTTTATTTAGCGTATATTTTCCACAACATAAATATACAATATAAGCACCCCGAGACTAAGCTGCGGTGCACACATACTCTGCTATCCATCCCGGTACATCACGTACATAAGGATCACATATTTCGAATCTCTCAGGAATAGTTCACAGATAACAACATCACAAATAATGGAGGCGAACACAGTCACATCACATGGGTCACGCACATACCTACGCTCCCACGATCAGCGGACTTATTAACATCCCAATAAGTCTTTCTCTGACCTATGTTCATTGAGGTAACCAGTCTAAATCCGGGCAACACAAGGATTAGAGGGCCCTAAGCGAACGCAAACCTTCCGTGATAGCAAGTATGGTAGGTATGTCATACACACAATTCATATACCAATACTAAGTAAGCACACATCTTAGTAATCCCGTAGTTTAATTTTAGTACTTATCGCATTCTCGTACCAATCTTAATATATATACAACTTATATAATCCCGGTCCATAATTACACGTGCCATAATTTATTCTCACGTCATGGTAAACACTCACGTCTCAATCCCGTATAACCATTATTTAAATCACTCGTATATAATTTACTCCTCATGATAACCCAAATGTCCCAAATCTATCAATATATCATCAAAGGACTGTTATCTCTATCCTCGAACAAGTTTACGGGACTCCCAAAATCAAAACAGGCCAAAAAGGCCTAAACTGTCAACTCGTTCGAAGTCTCGTTCGAACGAGGCTGTTCGAACGAGATTTCAGTTCGTTCGAACGAACTGTACCTTCTAACGAGATCTCGTTCGAATGAAGTCATCGAATGAAATTCCCTTTCGTTAGAAGCGACTGGTCAACTCGTTCGAACGACCTGGGGAGGTCTTCTAACGAACGACCAGTTTCGAGCCCAGATTTCCTTAGTTTCGTTTTTCACCATTTTTATCTATTCAAAACTCATCAACACATCAAACCAACGATTGTTTAAGGTCTCTAATCATCCCTAAACGTACCTAGGTCACATACTAACATATTTTGAGGAGTTACTTCATCCCAATCATCATTAAATCATTAAATCACATCACTTTCCCCCAATTTTTACAAGAACATAAACCCTAAAATTTTAAATCATGAATTAACCCAATTAAATCCGTTTTAATTTCATCCAATAACTAATATCATCAGTATAATCATCTACCTACCATTCTACATGCCATTCTCCTCAAGATTTCAAGTTCTAAACTCCAAAATACATGGGTTTTCATGTTTCACCAAGAACAAATCAATTTTATTAAATTCCTACACATGGAAAGAGCATTCTCTGAAATTAAACGATAATAAACCACTTGCCTTGAGTGTCTCTGAATTTGATGTTGATTTGATGGAGCTTTTCTGCAGAATTCCTTCTATCTCTCTCTTTCCAAGCTTTTCTCTAATGGTGGCTAGGGTTTTCTTATGGAAAGTAATTAGAAACCTAATTCTAATAACCTACGTAACCTATTGGGTTAACATGGGTTGGTTAGTGGCTTAGTGGGTCAAACCCACATCAGATTTACTTCACTAATTTTCGTCACTTTAAATTTCCCGAAAATACGAAATTACCAAAATACCCTTTATGTTGCCGGTATGGCCTAAAAATACCCCGGGACCCAAATTAAACCCCCGGCTGGTGTTTTCTGACTTTTATAAATAAAATAATTATATCCTGACACGACTGTCACACGCGTCCCAATAAAATGACCAAATTGTCGTATATCAATCTCACGACAAATTTCATAATTCAATATTCAATATAACATCATATATACTCAATATAGTCAAATACCAACTCACATCTCGCTAGTATTTTATCCGGATTAATTCCCAATTAATTCTCATTTAAATAATTAATCCCAAAAATAAATATAGCCAAAAATACGGGGTATTACATTCTTCCCAAGTTTAACTTTCATAACTTTTCACTCGTGACTTGAATTTGGATGACATTTCTTCCCACGTGATCGTGGATCCACGAACATCAAATTATTCATGGGAGTCCGTGTGCGAATTCTGGGTGCAAAATTATTAAATTGCCCCTTGATTTTCCTTCTCTTGCATTTTGTCTCTCTATTGATTTTTTTCTCAATCTTCAAAATGGCATAACTCTTTCATCGTAGCTCCGATTGGGGTTCTGTTTTTTCTATTTCTCTTAAAATTTCAAACTCTTCAACTTTTCAGTAGGCCCCACCTCTGGACTCAGGCTGCAAAATTATAAAAATGCCCTTGAACTCCCCATTTCTTGGTTTCTTTCACTGTTTCGAGTTCTCTTTCGCACTAATTTTTTTGTAATACATGTAAAACACATAAGAGATACACAAAACACGAGGTGCTTTCCAAGGAGAGTTAGTATCATGATTATGAGATAAAAACAAGTCAAGTACACTGCACGGGATCATAAAAATATCAAAATTAAGGGGATAAATATACAATATTTATGCCTAATCGGGATACCCCATAACAACTTGTAGGAATCGTTACCTACCATGTGTAAATAAATGGGGTAGTTAAATCAGACACAAGTGCAACCCAACAAGCGCAACCCAACAATAACCTAACTAATAACTTAATTAAAGACAATCCAATAATAATCGAACAACAACCTAACAAAAAACCCTCAACAACCTAACAATAAGTATGGGTTAATAATAAGAGAAAAGAGGGATAAGAATGGATTTTATTTATGATTTTGGTGCAATCAGTCTTGTCACGGTCTTGTCACGATCTCTTTGAAAAAGTGAGGCGATTTAAGGCTTTTGGTGTAGTGCAAGTTGTTAGCGTTGGGGTGGGGGAGAGGGGGGAAAGAAACGATAGTGGGATACACTAACAATGGTATTTTTATAAATATTTGTTAATAGAATGAGACCTTATAGGGAGATTATATCGAACTTAAAACAAAAAATATATATCTCAATTTTAAGGTTTAACACAGTTTTAACTTGTAACAACATTCTTGTCAACTATACTTTTTATGAAATATTTTCAAATACAAAAATAATAGGAGGTTTCCATTTGCATCGACACTCGATAATACCACAGTAAGAATTGAAGGAAGTTATTGATAAGGGCACCTACGTGGTATAAATAGTTTAGGTTAAATATTTCATAGGGTCCCACTTCATTTTCCTCAACTCTAAATAACTCAAACTCTTTTTTTCTCTCAACCATTTTCTACATCACCATACTACCAATCTCTCTCTCTCTCTCTCACACACACACACAAAAAAAAAACTAGTTATGATAAAGAATATATTTAAAATGAAAAAATTACCCAAATAATTATTTTTACTTCATATTCAACTCATAAATATGATCCAAATTACAGTTCAAAATTCTAAAAAAACCATAGGTCCAGACACCTGCAAGTCCGTTCTCTAGACCCCGAAACTAGGGCTGGCAATTTTTTACACGATAACCCGTTTATGGTAATAACCCGAACATGACCCGAACATGACACGATTAGCTTGTATAGATTCAAGATTACCTAAAAATTATAATAAAATGAAAATCATCACGACCCGAAAATGACACGACTAACCCGAATTGCCACCCCTACCCGAAACGATGATAAAATCCGGGGTCTAGGTCCCAAGTTTTGATAAAATCAAAAATGATATAGTTATACATACTTGGGGTCCAAGCTCCGAGTTTGGAACAAAATTTCAATGTCAAAGCCTCGACCAGGTTCAATTTTGAGAATCATGCTCATTAGGGGTCCAGGTCCCTAATCTATGGTCAAATTTCAGGGTTCAAAATCCAAATTTGGAAGAAAATATGGGATCGGGGGTAACGAAGTTGCAGGCTTAAAAAATGCTAACGTTTTTTTCCAAAATTTTAACTATGTTTTGAATCATATTTGAATATGCAATTTTATTTTATTGAAACAAAAATGTTTCTTATGATCATTTTTTAAAATAAAAATATATTGTTTTTTATATTAGATTTTTTTTTTTTTTGTGTGTGTGTGTGTGAGAGAGAGAGAGAGAGAGAGAGAGAGAGAGAGCATGTACGTACTCGCTCACATACATATTCATACTGTTTTGTTAGTGGTAGTGGTAGTGGTAGTGGTAGTAGTGGTGGTTCTTCGATGGTAGAGATTGTGATGGTATGAGGGGGAGATGGTAATGATATGTTATTTGATGTTAGGGTCATTTAGATAAAACTCCAATTTGATTATACAATATTTGACATAATCCCAATTTTTGCAAATAATTAGGCATGGTACTAAAATCATGAAAATTGTCACTATTTCATGGGAATTGACACAGAATTCATGCAAATTGATCATATTCCATACAAATTAACACCAATTTCATGCAAATTAATACTTGTTTCTTTTAATTCGTCATTTATTTTATGTAAATCGACACATTTTTGCATTATTTTGGTGTGCTGTCTAATTATTTGTAAAAAATGGGATTAAGACAAAAATCGTATTGTCAAACTCGGATTTTGTCAAAATGACCCTTGATGTTAAAAGAGTTCTAAGGTTTTAAAGAGATAAATAGATGAAGAGAGAAGGTAAAAATTTGAAAATTAAAAATAACTTTAAAAATGTGGATGAACGCCCTTAATGGTAAAGGAACGTAAGAAATCTATATAACTATATAAAAATTGTAGAGACAATTCGTGTGAGGCTGACACGTGACAGTAATAAAGGCCCAAATCTTATGAGGCTGACTCGTGGCAATAAATAATAAAGGATTACTAGCATTTATCATTAATGTTTGTTTCTCCCTCTTTCACGGATTACGCTGCTCCACAATTTCCAACTCATCTAACTGTTCACATTTATGTACTTACAAATATACATCTAATTCATCTCCCCCCACATTTATTAGATTCCCTTCCTAATGGTTAAAACACAAATTTGGAAGTTGATGTCAAACCTCTATGGTGGAACACGGCTCAATAAAACAAAGGACAGTTGGCCTAATAAAATAAAAGACAGTACTTTATTCTCTTTATTTGCTTTCTCCAACTCATATCTTTATTTTTCATTTCTTTTATTTTGAATTGGTTGTATTGGAGCAGGTGGTATCTTGAAAGATTGTCATCATTTTAGAGGTAATATAATCCAACACTTTCTCTTCTCTTTTATTTATGTTCTCTTTTAGTCACCATGTTTCATATGATTTTAACCACTAACAAAAACTGCTAATGTAAAATTGCTATATATTATTAAATTGTAGATTTTCATTATTAATAACTTCAAACAACGAGCAAAGAAAAATGACGTCACACGAAGTTTGTGTGGTCCTAGCCTGTCAAAACATAGAACCCATCAAAACATATTCATCTAATTTTGTGTTTGATGATTTTAAATTATGTCATGTTTTTTGGAAGGAAGTGGAATGGAAGCAGTTCATCGAGTTTCAAAACCTATAATTCTATATTTAGGTGAGGGTATTAAAATTTATGAATTTGAAAGCTTTAATATATACAGTTGCTATACATTTACCCATTTTTTGGGTGTCAAAATGGGAGATTTTGTTGTTAGAAGCTATTACATAAAATAGTATGAAATAACATCGAATAATAATCTATTTTTTCCTTTCATACTTTAGAAATGTTGTTGATTTTCTTTTATATTGTTTTCTAGAGTTTGGATGTACATTTCATTTTATTTTATTTTTTTGGAACTAGGTTGTTAGCGTCAGGGGCGGATCTGGGGGGGTGCCAGGAGGGGCGGTGGCCCCCCCTGAGATCTAAAAAAAAAAAATTTTTAGGGGTATAAAATGTGTAATTTTTTTTTTAGAGGTGCAATTTTTAAGGGACGCCCTCCTGAAATCTTGTCTACACTGTGTTTTGATAAAAAATTTGTATAAAACTTGAATTAACCCAAAAAAAATTTGCCTCGGGGGCTCCCGCCCCCGAACCCCCGGCACCACTCGAAACTTTCGCCCCTCCTGACAAAAAATCCTGGATCCGCCACTGGTTAGCGTTGATTTTTTTTCCTAATGATTTTGACTGTTGAATGTTGTTTGTACTTTTGTGTCAACAAATCTGAAATTTGATTTCATTTTTTTCCCATATGTTAGATCCCAATGACTCATACCTTTTCATATGATTTTAGGATTTTTTTTATTGTAAATCATGGTTTAAGAATTGAGTTTTTCATAATTTATCATGTATACAGTTTATATTGGTAGTTCCAATTTATGTTGCCTCGATTCACCCTTTTTTTAGAAATGAAAAGACTCCATGTATTAATTGGGTGCATACATCAGTATAATCACTTTCGTTGGTTTTAACAAAAGGGCGATCTCCAAGAAACATTAAATTATATTTTAACTAGCTATAATCGTTAAAGTACAAATGACCCTTTGTTTTTAAACGACCGACAAGTGAACTATTTTACGTGCATAGAAGTGCATGCAATTGAGTTCGTTTTATTTCCACGACACCACTGCTTAAAAAATGGGTATAAGTTCATGCTTGATTGATTGTTTTCTTTTTTGTTTTACACCAATTATGCTTTGTATATGTATTGATGTGCAAACAGGTCTGCAGATGATGGTCAAGGTGCATGGCGCTGCTGAGGCAGCCAAGGATGCTCTTGGCTTCCCTCGATTTTTGGAGCTCTCACTTTGAAGGTAACATATAATTTTTTCAGTCATTAGATAAATAAATTTACTTTTTTTAAATGATTATAATCATTTATAAATTATTCCTGCCATATTAATTTAAAATTCTATCTCCTTTCATTCATAAAATATATTATGTGAAAAAAGACAATAACAAAAGAATAAAATTTTCTTAAATTCGGTCACGCATAGCGTGACCTTCATGCTAGTGATATTAGTATTTTTTTTTCGCTCAACTAAAACGTTGAGTGATAATAGCAACAACCAAATGATATATAGTTATATATGAAAATGTTAACTTGGTAGGGTCACTAGTAAAACCGCATTGTATAAGATCAAGATAAAACACTTTCGATTTCTAAATTTACATTGTAAACTACAAACTTTAATATTTATTATAACAAGGGTTAGTAGATTGGGTGGTTAACGACTCCCATTAATAACGTTAGCTGGCGTAGTTTGAGGTTTGGAAAAATGGAAATAATGGAGTTGGTTGTTCTTCTTATCCATTATTAAGAATAAAATACTAAAGCAGTAATAACCTTTTAATTAATTAATTAGAAGTACGCATCAAAAGGGTAGCAGCATATGCAATAGGTGATGTAAGTAACCTGCCCAAATACAACTCTCCACAAAATAATTTATTTAATAACAATATAGAATGAGGTTGTAAATCCCTTGTCCCTTTGATGGTAAGGAGAATAAAGGCACGAGGCCTGTCTTGATTCTTCAATTAGCCTTTGGTTTTTAATTGTAGTTGGAATAATGAATGTTTTGTAATATTAATTTGTTAGTTGAGTTTGATTGTTATCGCTCCTTTGGATCCAAGTACGAAAAGATAACGAGAATTCTAAATTTTTTAAATCTTGAACGTCTAACAGCGTTGTAATTGAAAATCTGTACTTACTTTTTCGTGTCGGCAAGAATAGATATATAATAAATACCGTTTTAGATATATAATAAATATCGTTTTCCTATAAGGGTTTTGATACCATGTGTTTTAAGAGCATACAATTAGAACCCAAAAATAATAAGAATGGGATTTCGACATATAATTAATAGAGCACAAATACTCATATAATGTAGAGCCTTCATACTTACTATTTTGAAGCTCAAAATATATACCCTAAGGACACATGTTATCATATTCCTTCCTATAATACCTCTTTACTTGAGTGAGTGTGTGTTTGTGTGTGTGTGTGTGTGTGTGTGTGAGAGTGATTAAACATCAACACTCCCATTTATAAATAATGCACACATTCGAAACACATCTACACACATACACACACGCATGCACGCATGCTAACACACACTCAAGGGTGTAGCTATATATACTTTAGAAGAATATTTCTATGGGAAGACGCTTTATTGACACCCTTCTAACAACACCCTAATGGGTCTTTAATATATTGGTTAATGTTGATAGTTATTAATTATAATTAGTTGTAAGCCGCACGATGCACAGGGGAATCGCAATGTGCGGAAGATATAAAAAAAACTTTCAATTATAATATATTTTCGCTAAGCATATATAAATACCGAAATTGAAGTATTAATTATGACTGAATATTAATTTTGTTAGTAACATTTCAAACACGTAAATTTAAAAAAAAAATATCATACAAAAAATTAAGACATAAGACCAAGTAAGTACAAATAAGTTTTACCTTCTATATGGCATTTCATTGAACATGGAATGCACATAAGTAAAACCTAAACATGTGGAAATAACCTTTCACCATTTTTACTTTGCAATTGAAGGAGTAGTGTATATAAGTCAAAAAAATTGATGACTGCAATAAGAACAAAATAATTCTTATAAAGAATTTTTTTTTTCAAATCATGACTTAGTTTGTATATGCAATCAAAAGGAAAATGAAAAAATAAAATCTATTAAATGATTGAAAGGTAGGTCACATTAATAATAATTATATCAATCTATGTTAAGTTATGTATAAAAATTAATTGAACCTTCACTAATCAAAATTCACAAAAAGTGCATAACAAATATCTCCAACATAAATTTATTCGATATAATCAACAAATTATTTATGAAATAAATTAGATAAAAGAAACTAAACAACAATGTGTGATTAATGTAAAATAAACCTAATCACCTAGACAATTTTATTAATTGGCATATATGATATTCTTAATGTTATATTCCATGCTTCATTAATCAAATATGTATAACAATTGGTTTACATATCATTGTGAACAACTTAGGTAACTATAACTTTGCATGCTTCATTAATCAGCTATATATAACAATTGGTTTACATATCATCGCCAGAATATTGATCTGAATATCAGTGTCATATTAGAAAAATGGAACTAACTTTGGTAAATCCTTTCACTGCACCACTGTCCTAAGTTCTTTCACTTGCTTTCATAGTCTGCATAATTTAAAATTAAATAAAATCCATTTTAATGTTCAATTTAAGGATGAAAAAAATTGATCAAATAGAATAGTGATATTTAAATGAATAGAGAAAGAAAACTTGAAAATATAATATATGAATAGTATAAACTCCAATACGAAGTACAAACCCCATCTTTAAAACTCAATACCTTAATTTGAAAGGGGCAAAAAGGGTTTTCTATAATACTTCACCCCTCCCTAAAAAAGAACATGAAAATGGAAAACCCCATTTTGAAACCTATCTACTAAAGACAAATTTTTCAGAAATAAAGCAACCTTCGAGTCCTGAACATCTGAAATCCACACAAACACATTTTAAGAACTGCATAGACATAACATACAATGATGATCTTCAGTGTGGTGTTGGATCGATGCATCACGTTTAATGAATGGGTTATAAGGAAATATGAAACCATCAAGACAACATTGTTCAGCAAACCAAGATTTTATCTTCCATTATTGATCTCTTCACCCATTTATTGAACATGCAACAAAGGATCCAGATTCAGAGCATCAAATCCCAAAAACCCACATTATAAAAACAAATTCTTCTAAAGCCAAACTAAAAACGATCTCATTTTTATCCATCTAAAAACATCAGATCAATCAAAAAACATTTCACATTGTAGCCCAGCACAAAGGGAGCCAAAATATATCCACACGCTTCAATATACACATAGATCCATTCAAGATTACAGCTCGAAACACAAAATTACATGCACACACATTTAAAACCCAGAAGCAAAACATTAATGAAAGAGTATATATAGGCAATCTCCAACTCAATTCAACTCAACTCAACTTTTTTTCAATTATTTGGGGTCGGCTACATGAATTCTATTTTTCCATTCTATTCTGTCCAGTGCAATATCTTCGGTTAAACCACATGTCATCATGTCCTTTTTTATAATATCCCACCAAGTCAATTTAGGCTTACCTCTACCCCTTGTGTTACCATCAATACTAACTAAATCGCTCTTCCTTACAGGAGCATCCATTGGTCTACGTTTGACGTGTCCAAACCATCTAAGTCGATTTTCTCTCAATTTATCTAAGTCGACTTTCTCTCAATTTATCCATTGGGCTATTTTTACCGTTTCACGAATTTTTTCATTTTTAATTTTATCCTTTCGAGTTTTACCACAAATTCATCTTAGCATTCACATCTCGGCCACAATCATTTTCTGCACATTTTGTTTTTGGTTGCCCAACACTCTGTCCCATATAACATGGCGGGTCTAATGACCATCCTATAAAATTTACCTTTTAACTTCAAAGGTATCTATCACACAAAATATCGGTAGCACTTTTCCACTTAACCCAACTTGTCATAATCCTATGAGTAACATCATCACTAATATCTCCATCTTTTTGAATAATCGATCCTAAACAACGAAAATGATCATTTCTAGGTATCCCTTGACCCTCCAATTTCACCACATCTCCATTTGTCCTCCTATTACTATTAAAATTGCAATCCACGTATTTTGTTTTAGTTCTGCTTATTTTAAATCCTCTTGTTTCTAAAGTTTCTCTCCACAATTCCAACCTAGCATTAATCCCCGTCTTAGTCTCATCCACTAAAATAATATCATCTGCAAATAGCATACACCATGGCACCTCATCTTGTATTTGTCCAGTCAACTCATCCATAACAAGAGCAAAGGGATAAGGATTTAATGCTGAACCTTGGTGTAGACCTACCGTAATTGAAAATTCATTCATTTCTCCGGCTGATGTTCTTACTGTAGTCATCGCACCATCATACATATCCTTTATCACATCAATATATAGGCGAGTCACTGTTCTTTTATGTAGAACCCACCATATTATATCTCTGGGTATCCTATCATACGCCTTCTCCAAATCTATAAAAATCATATGAAGATCCTTCTTTTTCTCCCTATATCTCTCCATTAATCTCCTCAATAAATAGATTGCTTCCATTGTTGACCTCCCAGGCATAAACCCAAATTGATTCTCAGATACTGTTGTCTTTAATCTCAATATATATTCAATCACTCTCTCCCAAAGTTTTATTGTATGACTCATTAACTTAATACCACGATAATTTGAACAACTTTGTATGTCCCCTTTATTTTTATAAATAGGTACTAAAACACTTTTTCTCCATTCATCGAGCATCCTATTAGTCATTAAAATTCTATTAAATAATTTTGTAAGCCATGATACCCCATCCTCCCCTAAGCACTTTCAAACCTCAATAGGGATGCCATCTGGTCCTAAAGCCTTCCCGATTTTCATCTTTTTTAGAGCAATCCTGACCTCTGTTGTCCTAATTTTGCGAAAAAATATATTTTGTCGAGTCTCCCTAAGTTCCTTTATATCTAATCTACTCCCATTATCTCCATTTAATAACCTCTCAAAGTAGTTTTTCCATATTTCCATAATATCATCATCTTTGACTAGGACTCTCGAATCATCACTTTTAATACACTTAACATTATTAAAATCTTTTGTTTTCCTATCCCTAAGTTTAGCAAGCTTGTAAATACTTTTTCCCCTTCTTGTGTACCTAATTTTGTATAAAGATCATCATACGCTTTTAACTTAGCATATCTTACCACTTTCTTAACTTCCTTTTTAGCGCATTTATATTTCTCAAAATTTTCTTCATTTCTATTTGTTTGTCATATTTTAAAGCACTCTCTTTTTATTTTTACTATATTTTGTACTTCTTCATTCCACCACCAAGTTTCTTTAGACTGTGGCCCCTTTCCTTTAGATTCTCCAAGAATTTCTTTTAATATTCTCTTAATGCATGTGGCCATCTTATTCCACATTATGTTAGTCTCTTCTTCAGTATTCCATGTTGCTTCATTTAATAATTTATCTTTAAATAGTTCTTAATTATCTCCTTTTAAGTTTCATCACCTAGTTCGTGGGTTAATCTTCAATTTTCACACTCGTGATTGATTTTTAATATTTATATCCAACTCATTATCCTATGTTGTGAGGTTAAACTCTCTCCCGGGATAACCTTACAATCTTTACACGTTAATCGGTCTCCTTTTGTAGTAATGAAAAAAATCTATTTGGCTCTTATGCGTTCCACTTTTATAAGTTATTAAGTGTTCAAGCCTCTTTTTAAAACATGTATTTACTAATACAAAATCATAAGCCATCGCAAAATCTAAGATAGACTCTCTCTCGTCATTCGTATCTCCAAAACCATATCCTCCATGCACTATCTCGTATCCTACACGATCTTTTCCTATATGGCCATTAAAATCTCCCCCTATATAGATTTTCTCACCTACGAGTATTTCTTGAATTAGTTCATCCATTTGTTCCCAAAATTGTACTTTAGTGTGCTCATCTAATCCTACTTGAGGTGCATAAGCACTAACAATATCAATTATGTTTTCACCTAATACCAATTTTACAAGTATAAGTCTATCACCTTTCCTAATAACGGTTACAATATCGTCCTTAAAGTTCTTATCTACTATTATTCCAACTCCGTTCTTATTTCTTTATTTTCCTGTATAATAAAATTTAAATCCTGTATTTTCTATTTCTCTAGATTTCTCACCAACCCATTTAGTTTCTTGTAAACAAGCTATGTTAATTTTTCTTCTTATCGTGGTATCTACCAACTCCATCCCTTTTTCTGTCATAGTCCATATATTTCAAGTCACTAACCTAAGTCTAGTATCCTGGACTAGCTTCTTTACCCGCACACGTCCAGCTTGTTCAGGAACCCTTGCGTATTTATCGTCGCATCCGGGCGTCGATGCGGCTCCCCTTGCCTATTTTTCGAGACACCCGGTGGCAGGTGCAATTCCCCTTACCTATTTTTCGAGGCACCCGATGGCAGGCGCAACGCATCGCTTAAAGGGAATGTCCTAGCATTAACACATATATTCATAGGATCATGTTCATAAGGATCTGACAAAGTTTTACGCTGACTGTCAGCTACCTAATGCAACCCTCCTCCTTTATCCGGGCTTGCGACCGGCAGTGTAAAAAAATAAGAAGTTGAGCACGACACATGCAAAGTTATAGGCAATCTCCAACATGAAACATAAAAGGTCATAAATTGATAAAAATAAAATCTCCTATGTTCTCAGCAATAAATAAATCATAACAGAGAAATGGGTCTTCAATCTCTAATTTCACCGGCAAATCATCTCCAAACAATACAGTTCCGGTTCCTGACCGGGTATTGCTTTGTGAGCTCGCCAAGATGCCCTATGCTGGTAATATTTGACGTCAAAGCCTCAGCAAATTAGATCTTACCTGTTTTGAACACAAAAAATATTAAGCAAATTAGATCTCAGGTTCTGTATATAAACAACAAAAACCCTATTTTTAAGAAGAAAATAAACATCAATCGAACCCAAAACCCTTTTGAAATACGAACATCTAAAACCCCTCAAATCGAAAAAAAATCTATTAGAGAGAATACATACATGAGTGGGTTTTAATGGTGTTATCAGGGGCATCTTCGTCTGTGGGATATTGGAGGAAGAGAAATGGTAAGGGCAATACCCTCTCTTCCAAAAAAACCCGCCTAGGTTCCGCTTAGGGATGCCTAGGTTTGAGGCTTGGGAGAAACGCACACCTTAGGCTTTTTACACCTTATTCTTGGTAAAACCCTTAAGGAGCACTTTTTTCTAAAAATAACAATGCTTTAGTGAAACGATATCGCCCTTTAAAGAATTTTTTTACAAACCGAACCATTATCTCATCCAAAATAATCAAATAGTATATTAATTTGCATATATTCAGACATAATTTTATGATATGTACAATTTTAGTATTTTAATAGCCTTGTTATGGTTAAAAAATATTAATATATATTATGAAGCCCTAAACGTCTTTTCAAGCCTTTTTACGCCTAAGGCCCGATTAGGCTTCTAAGGCTTAAGGCTTGGCCTCCACGCCTCGATCACGCACCGCATTTTTTAGAACCTTGGTAATAGCCGACGGTATAGGGAAGAGAGAGAGAGAGAGAGAGAGAGAGAGAGAGAGAGAGAGAGAGAGAGGCGATGCACATAAATGACAGAGTGGCGACGATTTTTAAGTTAAAAAACCTCTTGGTTCTCTCAAAAGGGATACGAGAGGCCGTGTCGGCTCATATGTTGGAGTATATACAAGATTAAAGACATGGTTTGCCACGTGGACAGCTTGATAAAAAAAACATTTAAGCCTTGTATAGCATTTTAGAGTATATAAAAGATTAATGCAATTTGTTTAAGCAATACATTACAGACACGTTAGGTCAATAAAGGGTGTCCCCATAAAATTATTCTATACTTTAGCGTTGTCAACTAACACCACTGACCTTTTTAAAAATTATAAGCATATATATTCAACTGTCAATTCTTAAGATAGTAAAGTAGATTGAACCCAGTAAAATAAGAGAAAGGATGCTTAAAGATGTTGGAAGAGGTTGTTTATATATTTAGGGGAGGGAGCAAAACATATGAAAAAAGAGTGGAGAACTATTTGGTGAAAGGAACTATTTTATTAGAACTCACTAAATTTTGCTTGATACAAAATGTGGAGACAACACCCCTATTTATACTATCCTCCAACTCAAATGAATGGTGGAGATTAAATTTACATCAAGGGTCAAGATTGAATCTCTAGAACCTTCCACATCTATCTACCATTTCTTACACTCTCCACAATACACAAGATGGATCTAGAATGTTCTTGGCAAAATATCACTCTTAATGGGTCTAACTTTATAGAGGCCCAATACTAACTAATTAGACAACCCAAACATTTAACCCAAAAATACAAACTAATAAAGCCCAATAATTTTAATTTCAAAAACAAGTTTAATTTTCAACACTCCCTCTTAAACTTGGTTTTGCAACTCCAAGTAGTCTTCGTAGCTTGTGGAACACTTCATGCTTGAGTGGTTTGGTAAAGATGTCGGCAACTTGATCATGAGACTTTACGTACTTCAGTTGTACCTCCTTCTTTTCCACACATTCACGAAGGTAGTGATACCTTGTGTCGATGTGCTTGCTTCTGTCATGGAAAACTGGATTCTTTGCTAATGCAATCGCCGATTTGTTGTCGACGCATATCTCAACCGTATCTTCAGGTATGTTAAGCTCTTTCAATAAATTCTTCAACCAAATTGCATGACATACACAATTTGTTGTGGCGACGTATTCAGCTTCACAAATGGAAAGGGTGACAATAGGTTGCTTCTTTGAACTCCATGTGAATGCAACGTCTCCCATGTAGAACACGAACCCACTTGTGCTTTTTCGGTCATCTAAGTCTCCTCCCCAATCACTATCACTGTAGCCAACAAGCTTGAAACTGTTAGAGACTGAATAAAATAATCCATAGTCAATCGTTCCTTTAACATAGCGAAGGATCCTTCTTGCAGCCTTCAAGTGTGTTATTGTTGGAGTTTCCATATAACAACTGATAAGTCCAACTCCAAAGAGGATATCGGGCCTTGTTCATGTTAAGTATCGCAAGCTTCCAACGAGGCTCTTAAAATATGTTGGATCCACTATTTCTCCTTCTTCATGCTTTGACAGCTTGGTTCCACATTCCACGGGAGTGCTTACGGGCTGACATTCATTCATCTTGAATTTCTTGAGAACTTCCTTTGCATAGCTTTCTTGAGAAATAAATATTCCTTCTTTCTCTTGCTTTACTTCTATGCCAAGATAGTAGGACATGAGCCTAATATCGGTCATCTCGAATTCTCTTGTCATCACCTTCTTAAACTCCTCGACCATCTTTGCATCATTTCCTGTGAAGATTAAATCATCCACATACAAGCAAACAATTAACATATCTTTATTTCCATTCACCTTTGTGTATAGGGCATGCTCATAAGGGCATTTTTTGAAACCATTTTTATGAAGATATTGATCAATTCTACTATTCCATGCCCTTGGTGCTTGTTTTAGGCCGTATAATGTCTTGTTCAATTTTAACACCTTATCTTCGTTGCCTTTCACAACATACCCCATGGGTTGCTCTACATATACTTCTTCTTCAAGATGGCAATTTAAGAAAGCAGACTTCACATCCATTTGATGGATTTTCCATCTATTTTGAGCTGCTAAAGAGATAATTAATCTTATAGTTTCAAGACGAGCAACTGGAGCAAATACCTCTTCATAGTCAATTCCATACCGTTGCTTAAATCCTTTGGCGACTAATCTTGCTTTGTACCGCTCCACTTCTCCTTTAGCATTCTTCTTGGCTTTATACACCCATTTGACTCCAATAGCTTTGTGCCCTTTGGGAAGACTTGTCAACTCCCATGTGTCATTCTTCTCAATTGCTTTTATCTCATCATCCATTGCATCCTTCCATCTCTTGCTTTGTATGGCCTCTTCAAAACCTATAGGTTCACAATCGGCAAAAAGACAAAAGAGAGTTATATCATTTTGATTTTCAGTTACCTCATATATTTCATCCAAGCTTCTGAAACGTGGGGCTCTTTCATGTGAACTTTGACTTGATGATGATGATGATGATGGATCTCCATGAGTGGATGATGGTGGTGATGGAGGTGGCGTAACAGGCTCTTCTAACTCTCCATTGCTACTATCTTCATCTTCTTCTTCAAACAAAGGAAGAAAGTCATAGTTTTCCTCCTGGGCATCCCACTTCCACGAGCCTTCTTCATCAAACTTGACGTCTCTACTCGTGATGACTTTTCCACTGATTGGAGTGTACAACTTGTAACCTTTGGAGCGTGAATCGTAGCCAACAAATACGTATTTTTCACTCTTGTCATCAAGCTTTGTCCGCTTTTGATCTGGCACATGAGCATATGCAATGCTCCCAAATACTCTCAAATGAGAAATTCCGGGTTTTCTCCCGCTCCATGCTTCTTGTGGAGTTTTATTCCACACACTTCTAGTGGGGCTTCTATTTGACAGATAAACGGCACAATCCACAGCTTCGGCCCAAAATTCTTTTGGCATTCTTTTACTTTTCAACATGCTTCGAGTCATATTTAAAATGGATCTATTTTTTCTTTCAGCAACTCCATTTTGTTGAGGTGAGTATGCAACCATTAAAGGACGGCGTATCCCATTTTCTTCACAAAACTTTTCAAACTCTTTAGAAGTGAATTCGCCTCCTCTATCGGATCGCATAGATTTTATTTCATAACCACTTTCTTTTTCCACAAGTGCTTTAAATTTCTTAAAAGAACAAAATACTTCTGATTTTTCTTTTAAGAAATAGACCCATGTCTTTCTACTAAAATCATCAATGAAAAGTAGAAAGTATCTATTTTTGCCAAAAGAACAAGGAGTAATAGGGCCACACACATCGGTATGAATGAGTTCTAGGGGCTTCTTTGCTCTTGTAATTGAATCTTTTGGAAAACTCATTCTAGAATGTTTTCCAAGTAAGCATCCTTCACATAATTGATCCGGATGATTAATGGGAGGCAACCCATTAACCATTCCTTTGTTATGCAATAATTTTAAGCCACCAAAATTTAGATGCCCAAACCTTAAGTGCCAAAGCCAAGACATGTCTTTAAAGCAAGCATTTAAACACATTGCACCTTCACTTTGAATGTTTATCAAAAACATTCTATTTCTTGCCATAGGTACTTTAGCAATTAAATTCATTCTTTGGTCTCTTAAAGAAAGACTATGATCTTTCATGTGGATATCATAACCTTTCTCTAAGAGTTGCCCCAGACTCAAGATATTTGTTTTCATGTTTGGCACATAGTAGACATTTGAAATAAATTGGTGCTTCCCATTTTTCATACGAATCAAAATTTTACCTTTTCCTTTCACCGGCACTTTTGATTCATCTCCAAAAGTAACATTGCCCTTTACCGATTCATCAAGTTCCACAAACATGTCCTTTTTTCCACACATATGGTTGCTTGCTCCCGTGTGAAGATACCACATCTTGCTTTCTCCATTATGTTCTCCTTTGTATGCTAATAACAATGTCGAATCCCTGTGCTTTTCCTTTTCAACATAGTTAGCCTTCTCCTCCACAATATTCGAATTACTTCTGCATTCCGAAGCATAATGGCCGAATTTTTGACAATTATAACACTTAATTTGAGATTTTTCGTACCTTGGTCTCGTGTTGCCTTCTCTTCCACGTCCTCTTGCTGGATATGAGTTTTGCCTTTCATTGTTGAAATACTTCACACCGCCTTTTTCTCGAAATTGACATCTGCCTCTTCCTCTTTGGCTCCGTTCGTTGTTGTATTATCTTCCTTCTTTTAGAGTAAGCTTTGTTTGAAGAGCTTGCTCTAAAGTCTCCTGACTTTTCTTGTTAAGTCTCTCTTCATGGGCTTTTAAGGAACCCATGAGTTCATCAATTCCCATAGAATCTGTATCTTTAAATTCTTCAATTGCTACAACAACATAGTCAAACTTGGAACTTAAAGAGCAGAGGATTTTTTCTACCACCCGCGTGTCACTCATATTTTCACCATTAGTTTTTAATTGATTGACAATAGCCAAAACTCTAGCAAAATAATCTGAAAGTAACTCGGAATCTTTCATATGCAAAGACTCGAACTCACCTCTAAGTGTTTGGAGACGAACCTTCTTTACCTTCTCAATCCCCTTATGAGAATTTTGTAGAGTCCCCCGTGCTTCTTTGGCGGTTGTGGCAAACGCAATTTTCTCAAACGTACCTTCATCCAATGCTTGGTGAATGAGAGTGAGGGCCTTTTGATCTGTCCTCCTTGCTTCTTTTAATCTATCATTTTGAGCTTGAGATAGAGTGGCTTCATCTTGAGGCTCATTATAGCCTTTTTCAACGATCTCCCAAACATCTTTAGAAGCGAGTAACACCTTCATCTTGATACTCCAATGGTTGTAGTTGTCTTTGGTGAGTTGGGGAATTTGGAAAGGAACCATACCATTAGCCATTTTAGAACCTTGGCTCTGATACCACTTTGTTGGAAGAGGTTTTTTATATATTTAGGGGAGGGAGCAAAACATATGAAAAAAGAGTGGAGAACTATTTGGTGAAATGAACTATTTTATTAGAACTCACTAAATTTTGCTTGATACAAAATGTGGAGACAACACCCCTATTTATACTATCCTCCAACTCAAATGAATGGTGGAGATTAAATTTACATCAAGGGTCAAGATTGAATCTCTAGAACCTTCCACATCTATCTACCATTTCTTACACTCTCCACAATACACAAGATGGATCTAGAATGTTCTTGGCAAAATATCACTCTTAATGGGTCTAACTTTATAGAGGACCAATACTAACTAATTAGACAACCCAAACATTTAACCCAAAAATACAAACTAATAAAGCCCAATAATTTTAATTTCAAAAACAAGTTTAATTTTCAACAAAAGAGATGTAAAAAAAATTATATAACAAAGTGTAAGGTCAAATATGATAAATATGAACCGATTTGCTTATTGTTCTTTAAAAAACCTATGATTGTAAATTTACAAATGGGCCAAAATTTGAATATAGAAATTAGCTAATAGAATAAACTAGTTCAATTTTGTGTGTGTGCGCGCTCGCGCGTGTGTAAGTATGTGTGTGTGAGAAAGTTTTTCACCAACTCAATTTAGCACTGCCATATGTTGAAGCACGAGCGTCTAATAGAAGGCAGATAATCACGTGTTGAGTCCTCTATAAGGGAGTTGCAGGTTTTCACCGCTGTGACCAAATGTCAGAGATCGTATTTGGGGTCAAGGTCAAAGAGGGATTTCTCTGTTTACCATCTTGCCCCCTACTTTGATGAGGATGATAAATTTATGCCTTCACTAGAATATTTTGAGGTTGAGTTTGTGGCCAAAATAAACGAGCAACCACTTCTTGGATTTTCAGAGTCCAATGATACTCTGGTAGTTCTCGCTGATAGTATACTGAGGAATAGGGCGGATACGGGTGATATTCCCTTCTCGAACGCGAAGGTTGATGTGTGTGGTGGCGATCCTGACGAGTGGGAGTTGTGGGTGGATTATGTTATGACTGTTCCAGTTTATCTGTTATCATCGAGGGGCTGAGTTTACTTATGACACTTCAAAGTTTAAAGATTTGCATTATTCCCAAAAGTGAAAGTACATTCAATATATTGTGTGACTTGAGAAACCACTCGCAAATTGCTTTCATTAGGCACGAGTTGTTAATGTGTTTGCTCCTTCTTAAGTACTTTATGAATTGGGGTTAATCGCATAGCATTTAATCACTGGCAAGCCACACGAGCAAAGCATATTGGGCGAGCAAGCTCAAATCACTGGCAAGCCACACGAGAAATGCATATTAGGTGAGCAAGCTCAAAATAAATTGAAAGCCACATGAGCAGTCACTATCATGTGGGCACGACGAAATAAACCACAAATGACAACTAGCGAGGGGAAGCTACGTGAGAAACCCCAATTCAATATATTGGTCTCTCGTTAGAGTGTGGATACTCAAACTTCTGTCACTAGTTGGGAAGAGTTTTCTATCGCTCTTAAAGACATTTGTGAGTTGACAGGTTTACCTACTTTGGGAGACCACATTTTTATAGATGGTTATGAGGACTCTGAGGAGCGCGAGATGTGCAAGGAACTATACTAGTCACAAGCCCCTTAGGGATGGTTTGCGTTGTGTGGATCTTACTCTCACAGGAACGAGCAAGAACTCCTCTTCTAAATGGAAAAGGTATTGATTTAGAGATTTTGAGCCCTTGTCTAAGGAGGAGGCCAAGACTAAATTTCCCAAGAGCCAAGATAGCCCAAAGTTGGCGTCAAAAAGTCACATGACTGCCTTCTTTGTTACTTTCCTTAGTAGGTTCTTATTCTAGGGAGGCCTAATGACTCCCCTCGCGAATTGTTATTTCGTTTGACCATGAGACGTGCTCATAGATGAAGTGTGCCTCTCGTTGCATTAACACTTGGGTCCATGTACACTTGGCTTGATCGTACTCACGTGGACATGGAGCGCTCGCATGACCATTTTGATGTTGTTATTTTTGTTAACTCTTTTGTAGTGGTGGGGTTTTTATTTGAGCGATTTCCAAATTAGACCCCAAAGCCCCGCTCATTACACATCCAGTCCACTCATATTGATACGAGCACAGCAAAACACAAAAACAACCACTTACCTTGTTTTTAGATAATATTGATGAGTTTTCATTTCGCCCTTACTCGAAGCGAGTTGGTGGTATATTTCTTAGGCATTCTTCTCTGCTTCACCAAGTACTTTTATCCTTCTAGCCAATTTAGAGTCTGCGAGGGATTGCCTTCACAATAATAGACATGTGTCACCTCGAGACACTAAAAAGACATCCTATTAAATAGTTGTGTCAGTATATCAAATCCACAATGAGAAATAATGATAATGTTAGTCTCCTCAAATTCCTAAAGAATCTTTTTTCATACGCAACTCTCCATTTTCAGCCAAAGGAAGACTTTTGTAGGACGGACTAATATAGAGGGGTGTATAAGTAATCCTCCTACTAAAGAGGGTTTTTCTGTTAGCAGTCGCTAAAAATATATATTTAGAGATCAAGCTCAAATCAATTGCAAAACACACGAGCAAAGCATATTAGGTGACTGCTCATATGGCTTTCAACTGATTTTGATCTTGCTCACCTAATATGCGTTGCTCTTGTGTCTTGTCTGTGATTTGGGCTTGCTTGCCCAATATGCTTTGCTTGTGTGGCTTGTCAGTGAGGGGAAGCTACGCGAGAAACCCCAATTCATAAAGTACTTGAGAAAGAGCAAACACATTAGCAACAATGCCTGCCTAATGAAAGAAATTTGTGAGTGGTTTCTTAAGTCACACAAATGTTTGTATTTGATAAAGTTCATTTATTAACACTTATTTTATTATTTGAACACTGGTTTACTGGTTTACTTAGCAAGAAGCCTTAGCCGATCAAGCAGGGCTTGAGCAGATGGCCAGTAGGGACCTCTTGAGAATTTTGGTTTGGAGGCTGAGAGGTAAGTCTTCTTAAGCAAGCTAAGGCTCAACCACTTCAATATCCTAGGAAAGAGAGAATACTGAGGTGAGGGACCCAAGAGGTCATTCACACATACACTCACACTCACACTCACACTCTTCATAATAGTTAAATGAACGAGCACTCAATAACTTGTTCGCGAGATATTTTAAAAAATAACAATGACGAGTCGCCCTCAAGGTTGCTCGCAAGTTTTCAAAATTGTTAACCAAGTAACCGTTTGAAAACAGACAAAATCGTACTCTTTGGAAACTATGCCCACAACATCGCTTTTTGACTTTGGTTAAAGTATCATATATTTTCTACAAGGGAATATCCCTTTTATCGTACACGCACCACATGAGCCCTAATATTGTGCTATAAATAGAACACTTGGGGCACAGTCACAAGGACCCTTCACTTGAGCAATGTTACTCTACACGATTTTCTATAACGTATTATCTCCCTGCTCTCTCCTAGGTATTTCAAACGCTTATCTTCCACTCTCAATGAACCATTATTTTCAAGTGGTTTCATTCCTTTTGTTATTATTGTAAAAGTTGTATTCAATCATTATTTTCTCTTTGTCGTAACCAGAAAGCTATTAATTGTATTGAAAAAGTTAGTATTTGGCTCACTTTTTGTTATTGAAATATTAACACCTTGAAAATAGTTTCCATTGGAGTGGGTCGCGCGTCACCCTTTTATTAAAGAACAATAAGCAAATTGATTCAAATTTATCATATTGGACCTTACATATTGTTACACAATTTTTTTAACACCGATCTATGTATCTTTTCTCTAAATTTAGTGGGTTCAATCTACTTACCTATCCTAAGAATTGACATTTGAATATATATATATGCTTATTGTAAGAGAGTAGTGGTATTGGGACAGGGTCATTTAAGGTTTTGCCCCCATTTAATTCCCTATAATGAGTCAAACCTCCGGGAATTGACTTTCTTAAGGTTTGGCCACATTTTTAACTTTCCGTCCACTTAGCTGTTAACCCCCCATATATTTTCGCCATTTATCCCCAAATTTCCCCTTTTTATTGTTGGAACACTACTAGTCATTGGAAGATTGCATATTTGAGCTCCAACCTGCAATTCATTTTGTTAGCAAAAATGGGGGGAGGCTCAACTTCATACTATAATGTTATTTTATAATAATTTTTTTTGCTAATTTATTTTTATAATTTATTAATATAATTTATTAATTTAAATTATTAATTTGTACTCTATTTTATTTTTTGCTGGTAATATGGCAACTTTGCGATGAAAGTGGTCATGGAGCCAAATTATACTCGTCGTTGCCGAAAATCAAACGCAACAAGATGTGAAGAAAGAAGTATGCTTTCAATGTGGAGAAGAAGAAAATTGGGTCAAACATTGTCCGTGGAAGAATACCAAGTGTCGAAAAGGTTGCAAGACCCTAAGAAATTTATGGACGTCTAGGAAAAAATGGAGTTACGGCAGAAAAATTCTCAAATGTGTTGATTGTGGTAGTTTCAAGTGGTTCGAAACCGCTAAAGAAAAACGTCTGAATATGAAATTGAAAGTGAAGCTGGAAGTGACGTTAGATGATTTATGTAATGGTTTTAAAAGTAGTGTGAATTTTAATGGTTGATTTCATAATTTCTGTAAGGATATCAATGGTTTTAATGATATTTGCATGGTTTCATTTTGAGTTCCATTCAATTTTGTATATCCAACAATTTGTAGACAACAAAAATAGTGATAACAACTTAACATCCAAAATACATAACAACCCAAAATAACTTAATAACTTTCCAGCTTAATAACATACAGTTTACATCCAAAACAAGTTGATAACTTTCCAGCTAAGTTGTCATCTAGTAGCCGGGGAAATTTAAGAGGGACAATTGTTTTGTTCTTCTCCGTGCCCCCTCTAAGACCAAGTCTTCTCTTCTTAGCCTTTGGAATTAGAGGGATGACCAGTTGAGGCTTTATAACCTGAGATCCTTGAGTTGTAACTTGGGATCCTTGATCATGCTTTTAGTTATTGGGACCCTCCTTTTCACTTCTAGGTTTTACTCTCCTTCCTCTTGAATCAGTTGAAGGCTTTCCTTGAAAGACTTCTCGTTGTGCCCATACTCCTCACATTTTGCACATTTTGGACTTCCTTCTTGCTAGAGTTGCTCCCTCATCCTTTCCCCTTCTACTCTGAGTCCTTGATCTTCCTGGAGGCCTTGTGAATGGTGGTAGTTACACTTTGTGCTCAAGCTGTGGCCAAAACCTTGAATCATCTGTTGGGTGGACATAACCTACATATGTAGCCTTGTAAGCTTGAACAAATAGTTGGTTGTAATACTTGCAATCAAAGATAGACATTAATAATCAAAGATACCATATGCAATCAAATATACACATTCATAATCAAGAAAATCAATATACACTTACATATCCCATAGTTCTCTATTTTGTAGTATAACTGTTATGGTATGCACACATGGGATGCCTGACATTTGCCATTCCTTAAATGTGCAAGTCCTATTTTGAACATTTAAGGTTTATGTTTTCTCTTGCCTATTGAGTACCACATTTAGAAAGTCATTGGAACCTTGGGTTGTGAATTTGTTGTAATATTTCTTGAAGGTAATTCCACATATGCTCTGAAGCCAATTCCACACTTTCATCACCACTAGATTCCTCAGTATTACTCTCCATGTACTCACTGTCTTCATTATCTTCATTAAGACTGTTATATACTTCTTCTGCAGCCAAGTTATCAAACTGACCCATGTTGGATGGTGCTTCATTTGTATTCTCAACCACTGGTGCTTCATGTGTAGTGTCAAAAGGATTATCAACCATGAGTGCTTCATGTGTGGTCTCAAATGTAGTATCAAGCACTGGTGCTTCTATTGGATTCTCGAGTAAATTAAGGAATGCCCAGTTATCTTCACCATTGCCACCAATAAGTACAGGCTTTGTATCACTGGTTGTATATGGCTTTTATTTGGTAAAACTAAGGGAACTTTTGGGTTGTTGTGAGTTAGGGACTGAGTGAATTGTTGTGGTAGGGTTTTTTTTAGTGGGTTATCGTGGTTTGGAAGTAAGGTAAAGGTGAAAATTTACATTCACAGTTAAAATTAGGTCCCACATTTTCATCAAGTCTTTGTCTCCCAAAATAGGTTCTATGATCCCCTTATTTACCCAATCTATGTTGAAATCCTTAAGCCCAGACATTTTTTCCATGTCTTTTACCAAGTCAATGAAGCAAAGTTCATCCCCATCCACATCAACTAATTTAAATGTCACATAACCTAGATATATGAACCTTTCATCATCCCAAAACTCGCTATAGTGGACCACAAATGTCTTTTTCGCAAGTAAAGGCATCTACAAAAAGTTAACCACGATATAAGACAAAAAATACAAAAAATATCTAGGAAATACTAAACCAACAAACAAAACCTACATGCATGCAACAAAATACCTTCGACAACTCAATACCAGATGAAATAACCTTAAACTCTATTTTTTTCTTCATTTACATCATAAATGTGGCAAAATACATTTAAAAAAAAGCTTAAATATAAGAGTAACCTTTTATTAGTGTGATGAATACTACGAAATCGAGTGAAACCCTAACTTTTTTACTCAGATTTCTTGTTGTAAAGAGAGAAAATATAAGACTAATCGTTGTAAACAAAGAGAAGAAAACTTAGAAATGGTTAAGAATTGTGTTACAACTTTGAAGTCCGTCGATTGGGGTTACATATTAAAGCAAGGGTATAACCGGTGATAAACATGGGGGTTAACGGCTAAGTGAACGAAAAGTTTAAAATGGGGGTCAAACCTTAAGAAAGTCAATTCCCGGGGGTTTGACTCATTATAGGGAACTAAATGGAGACCAAACCTTAATGATCCAACATGTTATTGCAAATTTACAAATGGGCCAAAATTTGAATAACGAAATTAACTAGTAGAATAAACTCATTGGTTTGCCCAACGATCTCTCTTTCTCGCTCTCTCTCTCTCTCTCTAGAGAGAGAGAGGGGGGGTTGGTATTTTTTCGTACCACAAAAGTAAGTTAGAAGTTCAGATTTATTTTTTTTATCATTCCTCCCTAGATGGAAACGGATAATTTTAATTTAAAGGAATTCTAATTTCCCCAAAAAAATTCGACCAAACATTGTAATTCTAAATTAGGATAATTTTAGACTACATGAATTCTAAATTACCTTTCCAAAAAACATGAACCAACCGAGTCCTTTGTTTAATTTAAGGGATTATTGTACTTAACCTCCTATAATAATGTCATATTTTGACATAACCCCCGGAAGATGAAACATCAGACGTAACCTCTCAAAACATGATAGATGTTACTTTCATTTCAAAAATCTTCATTAATTTATATTTTGACTTAACCCTTGCTATATTTTGTACAAAAATGTCCTTCTTCCGGAAGGTTACGTCCAAAATGAAATTATTACAGAGGATCAAATAAAAAAAAAACTTTTCTAAATAAAAATTTGTAATACCCCGTATTTCTGCATAGTTAAAATTAAGAAGGAAAATACGTTTTAATTAAATTACGTAAGTAAAGTAATTTAATGTGATGTAATGACAATTATGATTATTAAGTAATTAATTTATCATTATGGCTATTAGACATTAATTGAGAGTTAGATACTGATTAAAATGACGATTAAAATTTACTATGTGAATAGTAAATATTGAAAGTTGATATGTACGGCCTAGCGATTTATATGGGCGTACCTGAGTTTATCTCAGCCGAGTGTCGCCCGTAGATGAAATTGAAGGTGAGATAAGAAACATATTTTTAAGAGACTCAAAAGATAATTTAGAGTCCACAGATGATTCCGAAAGGATCGAATTAGTCAAAATGGTGTACTAGTTGAGTGCCGGGTCATTTTTGGGCTAAACCGGGACCATACGAGGGCATTTTGGTCTCTTTACATTTAAGAGTGAGGAGACCTACGAATTTAGGAACCCTAAGTCAGATTAAAAGAGTTGGAGGCTAGGGTTTGAGAGAGAAATATACACCATAGCCATTAGAGAGAAGAGAGAAGCAAATTCCTAAGGCAAAAGAAAGAAGTAGGAAGAATTCAAAGGAAAATTTCACCACCAACTTGTTGGAAAGAAGGATTGAAGGATAAAGATCATCAACCATCAACAACAATCACGAAATTAGACCCTACTGAACACAAGGCAAGTGGTTATTTGCAAAATAAATTGAGTTATAATACCCATATGTAAGTTTTATGAAGAACATGATTTTTATGATATTTTTGGAAGCAAACACTTGAATATGTTACATGTTTGATAGAGATTTCATGTAGAACATTTTAGATCTCCAAATAATATGATATCATAGAAGACTTGATGATTAAATCGAATTAAAAATCTGGACTCATGGGTGAAAATATGGAAAGATTGTATTTTTAGGGTTCTTGAATAATAGGAAGATTTTTAGTTAATCTGGACGAAATTTGTAGTGATTATGTTGTTTTAGATCGTTAGTAATCATCCCAGGGTATGTAGGAATGATTAGAAATCGTTAGTTACAAGTGTGGTGAATTATCATGGGAGATGGATAAACAAAAATGGTGTAATCCGCATGAAGAAGGCGATCTGGGTTTGTCACTGCTCGATCGATCGATCGAGCAGTCGATCGATCGACCATATCCCATCGATCGATCGATCCATGCTGTATTTTAGAGAACTTTGTGCATAAATGTTTTTTCAATTACCGTTACTTAATGGGAACCTTAGTGATGCTATTTTACCTATGTAGGGACTTAATGAATACCAGTAGGGGTACCGTGAGATTTCTTCATAAATGATTGAGTGTAAAAATTTGGAGAAATGGACCGACGGGAAGTAGCCGATTGAGTCGTGTATCGGGAATGCGAGAATTTAGTTACGGAAAGAGTGAGAGTAAATTCCGAAAATATACCAGTAGGTTAAAGTTAGCTTAACTACTGAATGAAGAGAGGGGTAACTAGGACCCTTAAAGTTGCGTGAATACTCGAATAAATGCAATAGTGAAATAAATCGTAAATTAGTAAGTACGGTGTATATAAGTAAAATATATTTCGTACGGACATGATTTGACAGGTCGGGTGTGTGCCTACTAAATTGTATGAACTTTTGGGTTAAGAGAATTATACCTAAATTAATTATGTTAGGGTCGATGAGATATTCCGAACTAACATAAAATTTCTATATGTTTAGGGTCGATGTAAAATGCCGAACCAAACCTTAAAACTGGTATCGCGACGAAAGAGTCCCGGACCAGAATATGTGTATATATATAAATAGTTGGGGTCGATGGATCATTCCGAATCAACTCTCACATAAGGTCGATGAATCATTCCGAACCAATGGTCCTTTATGTGTGTTAAAAGGGTATATTAGTGATAACTAATATTTACTACATGTTGTGTGATAAAATGTATTCCATATGCATAATCTACTGGCTTAAGATAGTAGATAATAAGATGGATTGATAATCTCTTAGTAATAATTAAGTAGTGTGAAATAATTATTATAAGAATAAGAATAACATGAGGTGAGTAAGTTATCTACGTTTGTAGCATATGAGATAGGGAACATTAAAATGCTGCGAGTCTGTTATGGGGACTTAACGAAGGGTTACACGCAATGGGGTATTCTGGTCTAGTTAATTTGAGTAGTATAACTAGGTGAACTAAGTACCAACGTTAGGCGTTCACTATAGAAGAGAGGGGAAGAATCTCAAAAGAGTGTGCGAAGCCTTCATATGTGTAATCAATAACTCATAATTGTGATAACTACTTGCTAAATATTTTTTAAATGGTTTGAGTACTACCTCTTGCTATGTAGAAACCTTTTTAAAAACCTTTTAGGTGCCTAGCCACCGGGACACCCAGTATGATTTCATTCCAGGGATTTGGGAGCTGCAGCATGTGTGGATGTCGCAGGGATTGTTTAGACGTTTTCCTCTTCTCAGATCTAGTGCAGGATCTCAGTTTTTAGTACTCTCAAATGGGACATGTTGTCCAATCTTTATTTTCACGGTTATTTAAATTTTGGATTTTTGAGTTAGTTTTCTGGGCCGTGGCTTTCGGCAAGACTTTATTTTATTCAGTTGTTATGAGAATTGGTTTAGTACTGCTTGAATTGTATTGTTCCGCAGGAATTGTTTATTCGGTTTAAGGAAGATAAAATTTGACACTTGCTTAATTTCACTTAGGTGGTTAGTAATTAAAAAGCTTTCGTCAGTGATGCTAAGAATGAACCATTTAAGAAACCTGTTTTAAATTAAATTAAGGCTTGATCACCCAAGGTTTAATTAGGCGGGGTGTCACAGATGGTATCAGAGCATCAGGTTCTAGTATCCATAGGATCTGTACGGCTTACTATGTTTCAGCGTAACGTTTGGTTGTATTAGATCCCTACTAATAGGACTGTTGATTCATTTTTCGCTTATGGGATATCGTACATCTGCTTTTAAAATTTTGTATAAACTGTGTGCTTATACAATTTGATCTAATTTCAGATGCCACCGAGGAGACAAAGAATGGAGAGGGCTGAAGCCAGGGATGAGGTGAGGGAGGATCATCAAGAGCCATAGGTGTCGTTGCCACCACCCCCACCTGAGTTAATTTCCACTACTCAGGTTGCAGTGATAATGGCACAGGCAGTCGAGACAGCGATGAGGGCCATGGCAGCCCATTTTCCTCAGCCCCAAGTACCACCTTCCGTGGCACCAGTAGTTCAGGCCCCAGCAGGGCCATTTACTTGGCAGCGAGTCAGAGAGACATTTCAGAAAGGGCATCCACCCGAGTTCCAGGGTAGTACCGATGTAGTGGAGGCGTGCAATCGGAAGAAAAATATCCAGCGCGACTTGCGCATGCTAGAGTGCACTGAGGTACAAAAACAAATGCTAGCTACTTTTCTCCTATCGGGAGAGGCCTTGCAGTGGTGCGAGTCAGTTACCACCGCCGAGGAAAGGAACACAAAGGAAATTTCTGAGTTTTGGGTGCGGTTTGACCGCAAGTACTTTCCTCCAGCAGTAGAGTCAGAGATGAGGAGGAAATTCAGCGAGGTGGTTCAGGGTAATCACTCCGTTGCTGATTATGAGGAAGAGTTCACCCGTTTGGCTAACTTTGTGCCAAACGAGGTGAGCGATGTGGAGCGAAAGAAGTCAAAATTTATGGATGGATTGACCTGGAGAATCAGGCAACACTTAATCGGTAATCCAGCGTTGGTAACTTACACAGATGTCGTCAATGCCGCTCTACTACACTGTCAGGACCATCGCTTTCATGCGAAGGGAAACAAGAGAGGTGAGCCTAGCCAACCGGGCAAAGGGGATGGAAGTAGTGGCAGCAGCACACCGCAGCAGCAAACAGTGGGCCAGCTAGGTCAGGATTCCCGATAGGGGAACTCTGCCAAGAATTTTAGGCATGGGAGACAACGCTTTGACAGACAGGGCCAGCAGGGTCCCCAGCAGCCAGTTCCTCAGGGCCGACAGGGCCAAGGAGGAAGACAGCAAGGCCAAGGTCGACAGGGCCAACGTCAGGGCCAACAGGGCCAAGGACAGAGGCAGTTTCAGGGCCAGTGCTACACATGTGGCCAGCAGGGTCACAAGAGTAGAAATTGTCCACAGCAAGACAGGGCACAACAATAGGGTGCCCAACAGGGGGAGCAGGCTCCGTTATCCCCAGCAGCAGCACATGCCCCGCAGCCAGGTCAGATGCACTACCGGCGTGTGTTCAACGTCCGTGACTTTCCGTTCCATCCAGCACCTCCAGCACCGCCGGCAGTCACGGGTACATTTCCTATCCATGGACTAGAGGGTAGTATTTTGTTTGATACGGGGGCGACACGTTCTTTTATTACCACTAAATTTGCACGGACAGTCGGCCTCTTAGCGACAGTCGACACTCATCTTATGTGCGTGGAGTCACCGATGGGTAGTGGGTCCCTTATACACTCGATTTGTAAGGATGTGGACATTATGGTCGGGAGACCTTCTAGTGCTGGATATGGAGGGTTATGACGTCATCCTAGGCATGGATTGGTTGGTGCGTTATAGGGCAATGGTAGATTGCTATGAGCAGACTATCGTTTTCTCCATTCCTGGACAAGAGATGTTCCTTGTGGCGATGCCTCTCCCTGAGGGAGGATCGCGCACTCATTTGTATTATATTGAGGAGGAGACCTCACATGGGGTGGTTGCTTCTCTGGACTCAATCCCAGTTGTGAGGGATTTCGAGGACGTCTTTCAGGAGATACCATGGTTACCACCCAGCAGGGAGATAGAGTTCATTATTGACCTAGCGCTGCGGACGAGACCAATTGCCAAAGCACCGTATCGAATGGCTCCTTCGGAGATGCGAGAACTGAGAGAGCAGATTCAATAGCTTTTAGGACAGGGTTTCATTCGACGGAGTACATCGTAGTGGGGTGCGCCGGTTTTATTTGTAAAGAAAAGCGATGGTTCACTTCGTCTGTGTGTAGATTACAGGGAACTGAACAAGGTGACGATACGTAATAAGTATCCGTCACCTAGGATTGACGACTTGTTTGATCAGTTGATAAGGGTTGCGTACTTCTCATAGATCGATTTGAGGTCGGGTTACCACCAATTGCGCATTCGAGAAGAAGATGTACCTAAGACCGTTTTCCTGTCGCGGTACGCGTCATACGAGTTCAGGGTAATGTCGTTTGGACTCACTAACGCGCCTGCAGTATTCATGGATCTCATGAACAGAGTATTCAGGGAGTTTTTGGATCAGTTTGTGATCGTATTCATAGACGACATTCTGATTTACTCTCGCACGGAGGAGGAACACACCGAACATTTACAAATGGTTCTACAGACATTACGGAACCATCAGTTGTACGCCAAATTTGGGAAGTGTGGATTTTGGCTTCGGGAGGTTCAGTTTCTAGGTCACGTTGTATCCGACAGAGGCATCATTCTTGACCCGAGTAGAGTATCGGTGGTGAGGGAGTGGGGACAGCCCACGACACCGACCGAAATTCGCAGCTTTTTGGGGTTGGCCGGATATTATCGTCACTTCATCAAAGGGTTCTCAAAAATTATCGGTCCTTTGATGAACTTGACTCGGAAGGGAGTGCCCTTCGTATGGAGTGACTATTGTCAGTTAGCGTTTGATGAGCTAAAGGACAAGTTGACATCAACACTCGTTCTTGCCTTGCCTAGGAGCGGAATGGAGTACCGAGTCTATACTGACGCATCCTTACAGGGGCGTGGGGGTGTGTTACAGCAAGAAGAGAGAGAGATAGCTTATGCGTCCCGAAAGCTAAAGCCACATGAGAAGAATTACCCCACCCATGACCTCGAGTTGGCAGCGGTCGTCTTTGCATTGAGGATATGGAGACACTATCTTCTAGGTGAACAGTTCACTCTATGCACGGATCATAAGTCACTTCAGTATCTTTTCACACAAAAAGATCTAAACATGAGGCAAAGGAGGTGGCTTGAATTCGTGAAGGACTACCAGTTTGATATACAGTATCATCCTGGTAAGGCTAACGTGGTGACAGATGCGTTAAGCAAAAGACCTACCGGAGAGTTGGCAGAAATTTGGAAGGCTAAGTGGAGTGAACTTCGACACGAGGATGAGATAGCTAGAGCATACAAGGCAGTGTTAGCTCTCACTCCCAAGAGTGTTATGCGGGTAGTGAGGGCACAGGCCGAGGACCCGTTTTGTCGGGCAGAGTACGATAGTTACTGGCCGAGGGGGCAGAGTCATACTCCATCATCTCAGAGGGCAGACTACGGTTTAATGGTAGACTGATAGTACCCGAGGATGATGATTTGAGGCATGCCGTAATGACGGAGTTGCACGGGTCAAAGTTTTCGGTACATCCAGGTGGGAACAAAATGTACCAGGATATGCGACGACTATAATGGTCGTCAGGTATGAAACGAGACATTGCAGAGTTTGTCTCAAGGTGTGTTACATGTCAGCTTGTAAAAGTTGACCATCAGAGACCTTCAGGGATGCTGCAACCACTAGAGATTCCCGTGTGGAAGTGGGAGAGTATCTCGATGGATTTTATTACTAGGTTACCAACGTCGCAGAAGGGTCACGATTCCATATGGGTGATAGTGGATCGGCTGACTAAGGTAGCTCATTTCTTGACGGTTCGTACGGATTATGATACGATGCGGTATGCGCAGCTATTCATTTCAAAGATCGTTAAGCTAATATTGTGTCTGACAGAGACAAAATATTTGTGTCACATTTCTGGCAAAGCTTTCAGGAGGCCATGGGCACCGACTTACGGTTGAGTACGGCATACCACCCGCAGACAGACGGTCAGACTGAAAGAGTAAACCAGATGTTAGAGGATATGTTGAGGATGTGTGTCCTAGATTTTGGGGGAGGATGGGAACAATATCTTCCTTTGGTAGAGTTTGCATAAAACAACTCTTACCAATTCACTATCGGTATGGCTCCATTCGAGGCACTTTATGGGAGGCCTTGTCGTTCGCCCGCCTGTTGGTTAGAGGTGGGGGATAACAAGCTATTGGCACCAGAGATGATACAGGAGACTTCTTCCAAAATAGAGTTGATTCGAGGACGTATTCGAATAGCTCAGGATAGGCAGAAGAGTTATGCTGACGCCGGTAGGAGACACGTGGAACTAGATGTGGGCGACCAGGTGTTAATTCGGGTATCTCTTATGAAGGGGATTATGAGGTTCGGCAAGAAGGGGAAGTTAGCACCGAGGTATGTGGAACTGTTTCCTATTATTGAGAGGGTGGGACCGGTAGCTTACAGATTGGGACTCCACGAACATCTTCAGCGAATACACGATGTATTCCATGTGGCGTCGGTGAAGAAATACAAGAGGAGCGAGAGAGCCTTCTGGAACATTCCACTTGAGGAGGTCGACTTGCAGCCAGATGTCTCGTATGAGGAAAGACCCGTGGCTATTCTGGATTATAGTGAGCGTAAACTATGATCTAAGGTGGTACCCTTAGTGCGAGTACAGTGGGGACATCACAATATGGATGAGTCTACTTAGGAACGGGAGGAGGATATGCGAGAACAGTATCCAGAATTATTCACCACGTTTATTTTCTAAATTTCGAGGACGAAATTCCTTTTTAAGGGGGAAGTATGTAATACCCCGTATTTCTGCATAGTTAAAATTAAGAAGGAAAATACGTTTTAATTCAATTACGTAAGTAGAGTAATTTAATGTGAGGTAATAACAATTATGATTATTAAGCAATTAATTTATCATTATGGCTATTAGACATTAATTGAGAGTTAGATACTGATTAAAATGAAGATTAAAATTTAATAAGTGTGAATAGTAAATATTGAAAGTTGATATGTACGGCCTAGCGATTTATATGGACGTACCTGAGTTTATCTCAACCGAGTATCGCGCGTAGACGAAATTGAAGGTGAGATAAGAAACATATTTTTAAAAGACTCAAAAGATAATTTAGATTCCACAGATGATTCTGAAAGCGTTGAATTAGTCAAAATAGTGTACCCGTCGGGGGTACTAGTTGAGTGTCGGGTCATTTTTGGGCTAAACCGGAACCATACAAGGGCATTTTGGTCTCTTTACATTTAAGAGTGAGGAGACCTACAAATTTAGGAACCCTAAGTCAGATTAAAAGAGTTGGAGACTAGGGTTTGAGAGAGAAATATACATCATAGCCATTAGAGAGAGGAGATAAGCAAATTCCTAAGGCAAAAGAAAGAAGTAGGAAGAATTCAAAGGAGAATTTCACCACCAACTTGTTGGAAATAAGGATTGAAAGATAAAGATCATCAATCATCAACAACAATCACGAAATCAGACCCTACTGAACATAAGGCAAGTGGTTATTTGCAAAATAAATGGAGTTATAATACCCATATGTAAGTTTTATGAAGAACATGATTTTTATGATATTTTTGGAAGCAAACACTTGATTATGTTACATGTTTGATAGAGATTTCATGTAGAACATTTTAGATCTCCAAATAATATGATATCATACAAGACTTGATGATTAAGTCGAATTTAAAATCTGGACTCATGGGTGATTAGAAATCGTTAGTTACAAGTGTGGTAAATTATCATGGGAGATGGATAAACAAAAATGGTGTAACCCGCATGAAGAAGACGATCTGGGTCTGTCACTGCTCGATCGATCGATCGACCCTTGAATGTCGATCGACCGAGCAGTCGATCGATCGACCATATCCCATCGATCGATCGATCTATGCTGTATTTTAGAGAACTTTGTGGATAAATGTCTTTTCAATTACCGTTACTTAATGGGAACCTTAGTGATGCTATTTTACCTATGTAGGGACTTAATGAATACCAGTAGGGGTACCATGATATTTCTTCATAAATGATTGAGTGTAAAAATTTGGAGAAATGGACCGACGGGGAGTAGCCGATTGAGTCGTGTATCGGGAATGCGAAAATTTAGTTACGAAAAGAGTGTGAGTAAATTCCGAAAATATACCAGTAGGTTAAAGATAGCTTAACTACTGAATTAAGAGAGGGGTAACTAGGACCCTTAGAGTTGCGTGAATACTCGAATAAATGCGATAGTGAAATAAATCGTATATTAGTAAGTACGGTGTATATACGTAAAATATATTTCGTACGGACATGATTTGATAGGTCGGGTGTGTACCTACTAAATTGTATGAACTTTTAGGTTAAGAGAATTATACCTAAATTAATTATGTTAGGGTCGATGAGATATTCCGAACTAACATAAAATTTCTATATGTTTAGGGTCGATGTAAAATGCCGAACCAAACCTTAAAACTGGTGTCGTGACGAAAGAGTCCCGAACCAAAATATGTGTATATATATAAATAGTTGGGGTCGATGGATCATTCCGAACCAACTCTCACTTAGGGTCGATGAATCATTCCGATCCAATGGTCCTTTATGTGTGTTAAAAGGGTATATTAGTGATAACAATATTTACTACATGTTGTGTGATAAAATGTATTCCATATGCATAATCTACTGGCTTAAGATAGTAGATAATAAGATGGATTGATAATCTCTTAGTAATAATTAAGTAGTGTGAAATAATTATTATAAGAATAAGAATAACATGAGGTAAGTAAGTTATCTACGTTTGTAGCATATGAGATAGGGAACATTAAAATGTTGCGAGTGTGTTATGGGGACTTAACGAAGGGTTACACGCAGTGGGGTATTCTGGTCTAGTTAATTTGAGTAGAATAACTAGGTGAACTAAGTACCAACGTTAGGCGTTCACTATAGAAGAGAGGGGAGGAATCTCAAAAGAGTGTGCGAAGTCTTCATATGTGTAATCAATAACTCATAATTGTGATAACTACTTGCTAAATATTTTTTAAATGTTTTGAGTACCAACTCTTGCTATGTAAAAACCTTTTTAAAAACCTTTTAGGTGCCCAGCCACTGGGACACCCAGCATGATTTCATTCTAGGGATTTGGGAGCTGCAGCAAGTGTGGATGTTGCAGGGATTGTTTAAACGTTTTCCTCTTCTCAGATCTAGTGCAGGTTCTCAGTTTTTAGTACTCTCAAATGGGACATGTTGTCCAATCTTTATTTTCACGGTTATTTAAATTTTGGATTTTTGAGTTAGTTTTCTGGGTCGTGGCTTTCGGCAAGACTTTATTTTATTCAGTTGTTATGCGAATTGGTTTATTACTGCTTGAATTGTATTGTTCCACAGGAATTGCTTATTCTGTTTAAGGAAGAAAAAATTTGACACTTGCTTAATTTCACTTAGGTGGTTAGTAATTAAAAAGATTTCGTCAGTGATGCTAAGAATGAACCATTTAAGAAACTTGTTTTAAATTAAATTAAGGCTTGATCACCCAAGGTTTAATTAGGCGGGGTGTCACAAAATTGTGCGTGTTTTTTAACATCTTTTAAAAAAATTGTATGTGTTTTTTACCTAGTTTTTATTAAAAATGTACAATTTCTTGCTAACTTTTTCATATAAAAAACTGTACATTAATTAAAACTATTTTCAAATGTCTTTAAACAGAATGTAAGTACTTTTTTTTTTAAACTGTGTTTTAAAAAAAAATTAACAATTTTTTAACTGTACATTGATTAAAACTATTTTTTATTAAAACGAACGTGCTTTTTTTAATTGTGCTAGTTTAAAAAACTATTGTAACTATTTTTCTTTAATTGTACATTAATTAAAATGACTTTCAACTATATGTGTTTTTTTTAAATCGTACGTGTTTTATTAAAAACTATTTGAATTGTTTTTTAAAAATGATTTTTTTACTTAATCCCGTGTAATAATGTCGTATTTTGACAAAATCCCCCAGAAGGTGGGCATTGTTGTACAATATATAGTCGGGGTTAAATCAAAATACAAATTAATTGAGTAATTTAATAAAGAGTAACATGTGTCACGTTTTGGGGGTTTAGTTCATCTGTTGGGAGGTAATGTGAAAATACAGCATTATTATAGGGAGGGTATGTCAAAAAAGCCCTTAATTTAAATGGCACTGATTTTTATATATTATGTCCGCTATTTTTTTTATTCGTTTGGGGGTGGGGGGGATATCAATATTTTCAACATATAATTGTGGAGATTTGGCAAATAAGTTAAATTTTAGTAGCACTCGATCATTTTTCGTACTTATCTAAGCATCCAATCTCATATTATTATTTAGGTCATTTACTATTTGGGGTACATTTGTTTACCGTGTTTGGTGCTTAGGTTACGTTAGTTTTTATTATTGTTGCATAAGTGTTATTTTAGCAGTTGCTGTCAACGACCGTTTAACAATTCTCCCCTCCTATTATCAATTACCAAACATACCCCTACTCTTTCAAGACAAAAAAACATTATTAATCCCAAAAATTGATTCCAACCTCTTTCATTCTCTCTCTCTCCTCCTCTAATGGAGGTCATGGTCACCTCTTTCACTCTCTCTCCTTTTATGGCAGCCATGGCCATGGCTGCCCCGCTCCACCACGGATTCCCCCCTCCAGCCAACCCTCCTCCCCTCCCCTCTGCCTCCACAACCCCTCCCCTCATCCTCCTCCCCTCACTCTGCCCTCTCCCGATCTCCCCACAGGGAGAAAACGACATTTTTTTTCTTCATGGTAAGATTTATGAGATTTAATTGGTTGACAACTTCTCCCGATCTCCTCACGTTTTTTTCGTAGAAATATATTTTTTGATTGAAATCATTTTGTAGTTGGAAAGCATTTTTTTGTGTAAAAAGTTTTTTTCCTTGAAATGTATTTTTTTAACTCAAATCAGTTTTGTTTTTTAATTTTCTACTGGAATTTTTTTTGTAGTTGGAAAGCATTTTTTGGGTGGAAAACAAAACTTCTTCTGTTTAAAATCATTTTTTTTGGGTGGAAAACGTTTTTTTCTTGAAATATATTTTTTTTACTGAAATCAGTTTTTTTTTTTTTTTACTTTTTTCGATGGATTTTTTTCTTTTGTTGGATAACGTTAACTCAAATCAGTTTTAATTTTTATTTTATGCTGGAATTTATTTATTTTTGTTAATGGAAATCATTTTTAGGCGGTTTTTTGGCTAATGGAAATATTTTTATGCTAGAAATACCGGAGGCTTTTTTTTTGGCCGAATCAATTTTTTTTTCCGGAGGTTTGTTTTTTCATATTTTTGGCTGGAAATATGTTTTTTTGATTGGAAATCATTTTATTTCGTGGAATTTTTTTTTTGTTTATGGACATACGGTTTATATATTTAACTATTTTGAAATATAGTTTATATATTTTTAATTGTTTATGGAAATACAGTTTTATTTTCTATTTGTTTACTGGTATTTATATATTGGAGTTCGATTTCTTGGCCGGAGGTTTGGGTTTGCTTAAATTCTTGAGAATATATTTTTTTAACTAAAACTCTGTTTTTGAAATCATTTTATTTGCTGCAATTATTTTATTTGCTGAAATTCTGTTTTTGAAAATCAATTAAAATTTTATTTTTAAACAGTTTAATATTGGAGTTTGGCTTGAAATTATTCTTCTTTGGTGGAATTTGTTTTTTGGCTGGAAATTATTTTTTGACAGTTTTAAATAGTTTGCCTTGAAATTATTTGTTTTTTTCGCTGGATATAAACATTTTTAAACAGTATTCACGTTTGAATATAAAGGGTATTATTGGTAATTTGATGCATATGGTATAGCTAGCAAACAGAAGTTAAGCACCACCGTTAAAACAACACCCATGCAACAATAATGACAACTAGCGTACTCCAAGTACCAAATACTATAAACAAATGTACCCTAGACCGTATATGGCCATTATTATTTTTGTAATAGTTTACGATCGAGCTAGGCCCACCATGAAATAGCTTTTAGCCCAAAACTTTTAAATTCCTTCTATAGATAAGTTTTGTTTACAAAAGACATTATTTAATTTATCCCATTAAAATAAATTTTTTTGAATATATTTTATCTGAACATATAATAAATATTTAGAAAAATTATATGAGGGTCATATTCTAAGTGTTCATGATGAAATAGCCTGTCTTACGACCTTTTTTCATTTGATAAGTCCTATTTTTGAATTTTTGAATTTTTTCCTTACTAATATATTCTTCTCCCTATAATCTCTCCAAATTTAAAGTGGTAGTTATCTTTTTCCCTTTCAAACTTTAAATAACTATAACTTTTGAATACAAACTCAAAATTTACGACATTGATATTTTCGAAAGCTATAAATCGAGCCCTATAAAAAAAGATCCGTATTCAATAGAAAATATTAAAAAATAAAAATGACATTTTACTCCGTTTTTTATGCATGTGGTATATATTTATTATTTGTGCAATGTCAGCACACTAAATGTTTACTGTATGTGAAAACGTCCCAAATATAAAACAATTTCATTTTCTGGTGAATATGGTAAATATGTATTATGTCAATATTTTTTCTTCAAACTTTAATAATCATCATAGAACTTGTTTAATATATCTCGTTATGCATATTTCTAATACATCAATTTTGTGAAAAGTGATTTCTCAATCAAAAGTTAATAATATATTAAAGTTTGATAATTGGAAGAAGAAAAAAAGGTGTAACTGCCTCGAAGTTTTTTCTCTCACCAATTATGAAATAGTTGGTTACAAAAGGTATGTATATCAAATAAAAATCCAAAAAGTAAATAATATGACTTATTCAAAATGTTGAAAAGTCAATGGGGCTTGTATAATGAAAATATGTCCATATGGGACGCAAAAGCCCATATATATTTACTACATATTTTTAACTAAAATTTATTGGAGCCAAAATATTTTCTAATGGAATGACTTATTTGACTACATATTTAGAGTAACAACTCATTTGTTGCTCAAAAATCTCTTGGCCAAATTTGTTCCCACTATTCCTAAATTCTCTATCTCTGCATAACTTATTCTGCCATCGACATGTTGTATACTACCATCGATGAAAATATAAAAGTAACGTTATGTGTACCAAGTTTTTTAACCAAATTTGTATCTTTAAGTGCATTAAATAATTATAAGTGCATTAGGATCCAACATTTGAATACACTTAGTATACAATGCAAAGCAAAAGGTGAAGAAAAAAAAGAAATGTTGTTTCTCCAAAAAAAGAAACATGTGCCCCGGGGAAAAATCCCTAAGACCTATTTCCTTTTATTCTCCATTTTTATCTCGAAATAATAAATTGAGTTCATATAGGTATTTCAGATGTTGCTATTGAAATAGCCTTTCTTGCTATATTTTCTAGTACTCCACTCATTTCATAAAGTATTCAACCTGGTTTAACAACAGCGACTTAAAACACTTAGTATACAAACTTGGTAAAAAAACTTGATGCACAACTTTTTCGCACTGCAATTGATTTAATACGGGGGGCCATCCCCCACCACAATAGACAAATCTTATGTCTCCATTGACAAAACGCCTCCAATCTCATCATAGTCAACCACATGAGATAAAATATGCAGTGATTCAAAATGAAATCCTCCAATGATCTGTATGTTCTTTATTTGAATATGCTTGGCAATTAATATCTACACATTTTAGCAAGGTCTGTTTGGCAATTAAGTGTTGGTTTGTTAATAAAGGATTTGGATATTTTCTTCAAATTGAGAACCTATAGTCTGCCTTCTGATGGATATTGTGTTAAAATGGCTTTGCATGTTGTCTTGGAATGACACTCGAATGGTGTAAAAACAACAATAATAATGTATTAAATTGACTTAGGAGGGCATTTTTGTCCAAAACAAAAATGAATCGGTTAAACAGAACCTAAAAAATTGTTGAAATATGACTAAAAACTAACTATCCCAATTTTGTTTCATGTTACAAGGAAAAACATCACAATAGGTTCGTTATGTGATCTTTGCTCACATATACCGTATATTACAGTTTATATGATTTTTATCCAGATTTAATATGGATAATATATACTATTTTATAAATCTTATTTATACACGTTGGTGCAAAAATAAGATTCTCACACAAAACACAATAAAGAAATAATAAATGAATCAAGCACACACAAAAACATCGGATTTTACATGGTTCGGTCGTGAATGGCCTACATTTAAGTTGGGGATCATTGCACTCTTCACTATAATCTCATGGAGTATTTACAATGGAGCTCTTATGAAGGAAGAGCTCGATTGCCCTTTTTACAATGCAGTGCCTTTATATAGGCCAAGTACAGCGTAAGAGTTTTCACCTAAATAGGACATGTGCTCTTATTATTTGACTGAGAGTCCACATACGTATTTAACATGTGATCAAAATAATGTGTCGCGGCGCTCAACCTATGGGCCCTCGTCTTCGGTATGTTCAGTTGAGCATTCATCTCGTTCAAGCGTTCGTCTCAAATCTTCATCTTGTCCATCCGTTCGACCCAAGTATTCATCTGTTCGGCCAGGTGTCTTGTTGGGTCGAGTGTTCAATATTGTTCAGTTCGGTTCAGAATAGATGGATAATTTTCCCCCATCAGTAAGGGCCCCATTCCCAAAGTGCATTGTAAGCTTGCAAAATGGTCGAGGGAATGTTCCCTAGCATTCAGCCTTTTTTCGTTCATATCCAGTCTCTAAAGATGCCATGCAAATGGTGTTGAGAGTTAAAACGGCAGCTGAAGGGTTATCATAATTGAACACTTCAAGGTTAATTATCTTTGGCTCTGACAGATGATCGATCATTGATAGTGATGACTTGTAGTTTTTGAAAATCCCCAAAGTATCATTTGAAGTCCCCAAGTTTAATACCTCCACTTCTTATGCAAAAGTGATGTCTTGAATGTGTTGCTTTACAGTTTGCCACGATTAGAGAGTAATGTTGTAGTCATAGTGAGGCTTTCAATGAGATAATGCAACTGGAATGTGTACTCAGCTAAAAGTCCTTCGTTTTTTAAAAATAGCAGAGGAAGTGATAAGAGAGCGTCCTGGGATCGTCGACTTCTGACATAGCCAAGGTGTAAATGTGTTGCTTCGTAAAGTGGGCCCATGATATGTTGATAGTTTTGATTCCTCGAGATTTCATCGAGTTAGCTTGATGGCGTGTGAAGATACGTAACATTGAGGAAGTGAGGTTCCCAAAAAGGAGCTTAAGCCCCCAAGCCCCCGAGTTCTATGGCCACCGACTTGAATGACCGTTAAGGGGGTGATTGGTAAGAACCGATCGTCTTCATATAATGCAGATGTTGATATAAATATCAATTTTGAATAGCTGCTAGCTTTTGAAATAACCGAAAGGTTTAAGAATATAAGAGGTTGTCGGACCTGGGCTTCAGCCTCCGAGCCCTTGGGGCGCATAACTTGAGATTGCACAATTATCCGAGTTGTCATCTTTGAACGACTGAGGGTGAGATGGTCAATTGATTGGCCTTTAATATATCAAGTAAATTTTGAAAAATAACCTTATTGAGGTGTTCGGTGAAAATCGAGCGACATTTTGATATAGAAGAATGATGACTAAGCTAGCAAAGTCCAACAATATAGATAAATAAATCTTGATGTAATGTTGACTGAGGTGATGAAAATAAAAGAGTCAGATATAAATGAATGAGTCTTCATCAGGTTATTGATGATGCCAATTTGATTATATATCCTCGATTGTTGAGGAAATGATAGGTGAAAATCGATGTAATGGTCTTCATATAATATAGATGTTGATATGAATACCAGTTTTGAATTACCGTTGAGGATGTGATATATGAAAATCGATGTTATTGTCTTCCCATAATGTAAATGTTGACTGGGTTATTTATACTCGATGAACTGAGTTGTTTGCTTAGGATTTTTTGTTAGTAAGCTATTTTAATGCATGTGATAATCCATGTTAATTTTATATACTTATCCATGGTCATTATCGGGTGGTCTAACTTGTTGTCTTTTAATGTATTCCGATAGCTTGATCGATGAAACACTAAATTATTGCATTGTTTTTATGTGATATGATGATGAACAAGTTGTTTATACTCCGTTGACGAACTAAGTTGTGTCGAACAAGTTGTTTATACTCGGTTGACAAGTCGAGTTGTTTATACTCCGAATGTCAATTGGCAAAGGATGATGCGAACGATCACTTATGCTCTGGTCTCTAGTTTTGTTTAGAAGAAAATTTTGCGCCAAATTTCAGCACGATTGCCTTATTACTCCATACATCCTCCTTCTGTTTTGAAAATAACTGAGTGATCAGAAACAACCCTTCTTGATTCAGAGTAAGCCCAATTTATACTCATGTCGTCCATGCTACGCAGACCGGATCAGATCTGAGGGGGCGAGAGCTAACTTATTGATCAGCCAAAGCTTAAATGATGTGAATCCCAATCATGGTTTGAGCAGTAATTTATTCACCATTAAATGACATTTCAAGTACTGCTACAATTGGGATAAGAAGTCAATTAGTAAGAGAGAGTTTTTTAATAGCTTGTATAAAGAGAGGATATGGACTCTATTGTAATACACAAAATTGCGCTCGAAAACTCCATATCGCATACGATAAGTGCTGACTTGGTGGGAAAACTCAGGCATGTCATGATGATTACCGACTCCGAACTGATGTTGGAATTTATCTGATGAGATACTAGCAATCGAAACCTCCATAGGATTGAAAAGAAACCATAAAGGGAGAAATGTCAGGAATTTATGTCGAACCTTTGCATTTTGTGTCTCGGGGGAGTCGGCTTCGACCGCAATGAGTGTTACTCGAGTATGATAGTTTTTGTATTCTTTATGAGTGGGGTCTAGTCATCCCACGCTTGGTCGGATAATTGGGAATGCTTAAGTTAAGTTGTGAACATATGTTTACTTAGGAGTAAATGTTTGATAGTTGGTGCCCAGATTAACCCCGACCGGACTCAAATAGCCGCACAGTATTTTCCATTAGATGGAAGAAATTTGATCTCCATTTTATCAGATTAGAGAGCAATATAAAACAGATTATGTTTTACTTGGGTCGGTCGTTGCCATAATATTTTTCGAATGGCCAACATTGAATTCTCAGCCGTTGGAGAAATTTTCCCAGTTACTATTGAAGCCGTTAAAGTCGACTTTTTGCGATTGTCAGCATGATTGGTTCACTTAAGACTGAGATGCAGCCTGTTTCGAACCGGGAGTCGATGGGTCTGATTTCTGCCCATCGTCTGATATTCTGAAACTTATAGTCGACTCTAATCACAAATAGTGGTGTTACTTTGCCTCATCACAAAAGACGGTCGAGTTGAAGGATGAGCCGACGATGAGAGTTAAATCATTGATAACCAAAATTGATTGGTCCAACATGTTGAAAATGTCTCCGGTGATGATATGTAAGTCCTGTAATAAGAATCCGTTTTCAATCTCCTTCCAAAGCCGAACACTATCACTGAGTTCAACAGACCAAAATACCCATCACCAAATGTCGACTCTTTTTTCACAGGGAAATCCACTTGGAATCGCAGCTGGAGTCGGATCGAAGTCGGCTTCGAGTACAACAAGAGTTACTTCATCACAAAGGATGTTGGGTTTGATCGCCGAAATTTCAAAGGTTCTTTAGGTAGCCAGCATTCGATCGGAGGGTTTAATACACTTCAATTGGTTTGACGGGTCAATTCGGACCCATATTCTGTAGCTTGGTTTGATCGTCAAACCGACTGGCCTTGGTGACTTGAATCATGTCTGGATTTCTCGACAACAAAGAGAATGGGTTAGCCCCCATTCAACTGCACATTTTGCACGATTAGAATGGGGGTGGCTAATTTTTTTTACTCCGCATCTTTCAACCCACGTTCAAATGGTTTTTGAATAAAGGGCGAACGACCATCGTAACTGTCCCTCGAGCTTCTCCATGGGGATTCTTGATCAAGTGTGATAATATTTTCACTTTTGTATCATAAAAAAATCCTTATCGCATAAAAATGGGTCCCATCGAGTACTTTCGATTTTGAAGATAAGTAGAAATATACTCGTTCTCTGCTGCGAGCGATTTTTAGAGATGTGGCATTCGTTTAACTCGAGAAATTATTAGCCCAGAAGATGAAAATAAAATCCCTAATTAAAATTTATAAGATATTACAATATTTTGCCAAGACTATTTAAATTGTAATAATTAAATGCAAGAAAAGAAAAATATAACTTATTTGTTAAGCCATTCTCGATCTGAGATGGGAAGAACCGTCAATAAGAAAATTGTAATGTCCCCTCAATTAGTAAAGTTGGTGATGCAATAGATCACGTGAGAAATTAGACAACGAAAAGGGCAATGATCGTAGTTCCCACAGAAGGCATTAATTATGTTAGTGCAAAAATATGATTCTCACACACAACACAATAAATAAATAGTAAATGAATCAAGCACACACAAGAACATCAATTTTTTACGTGGTTTGATTGTGAATGGCCTACATCCACAGTGGGGGCCATCCCACTCATCACTATAATCTCTTGGAGTATTTAGAATGGAGCTCTTGTGAGGAAAGAGCTTGATTGCGCCTCTTACGATAACGAAGTACCTTTATATGGGTCAAGTACAATGTAAGGATTTCAGCCTAAATAGGACATGTGCTACCGAATCCACATACATATTTAGCATGTGACTAAAATAATGTCACACCGTTCCGCCTTTAGGCCCTCGTATTAGGTATGTTCAGTTGAGCATTCATCTCGTTCCCCCGTTTGGCTAAAGTCTTCATCTTGTTCAGCCACTCGTAAGGGTGCAATCGGTACGGGTTTTTACCGTACCATACCGTTTTGATCCGGAAAAAAATGGTTTTGATTTCATATTATGAAATTCCGAAAGCCAATTTTACCGAAACCGAAAATACCACAAATATTTTGGTTGGTTTTGATTTTTAGATATAAAAAATCGATTTACCGAATTTACCGTACCGAATCTAACGTACCAAATTTACCGTACCGAAATACCATACCGAACTTACCGCATAATACCATATCAATTACCAAAAAAAAATTATATTTGAAAAAATAAATATACCCAAATATCAAGACTATCTCATCCATTCATTTCACTTACTATATAAGCCAGACAACCCTAAACTCGAATAACAAATCAGCAGTCACATAATAAACAACTGAACAAACCAAGAATCTCTCCCTCCTTGGACAAGGTAACTTTTCTTCTTGATCTTTTTTTATTTCCGATTCAGAATCAGCTTGCGTTTAGTTGGACAAATCATCTTGCGTTTACTTTTTGTTTTGTTCCCATCTTGTATATATTTTTGTTCGCCGGAGTTGTTGTTCTTCCATAGCATATAATGATATAACTGTTCAGTAAAAAAAATGGTTTTTACCTAACTGGTTTTCCATCGTTGTTCTTCTATAGCTTTAACCTAACTAATTTCGCCGAGATGTTCTCCTCTTTCCCCTTTCTTTTTCTTTTAAAAATTTCTTAATATATGAGTTGTCCCTTCTTTCACTCTTTAATTATTATAACCTAGATTTCTCATTCCCCCTGTTCTGTTTTGGCCCGAGGTGGACTCCAATCTTTTATCTTATGTATGAGACGGCACCAATTTTTTATCATGATTGTTGGTTCGGCATCAAGATAGTTTTTTATCTTGTGTATCATAGGGCTCCAATTTTTGGTTCAACGTCATGTTTTTTATCTTATGTATCAATGGTGATTTTGTTGACAACTAGACTCATGTTTTTTATTTAATATATTTGTTAACAGTTATATTGTATTAGCGTTATTTACAACATTTCATTTTAATGCTTGTTTTTTTAAATATGTTTTCTTAAATATTATACTGTATTACAATCCATTAAATTTTTGGACTCTACCCCTTAATATATGGCAAATTTCATGTATTTATAAGTTGTTTATGAAGTTTGATTTTTATTTGGAGCTTAATGTGTATTGATATAGAGTGGAGACAATTAACAATGCAATTTAGTTTGTTTATGCTTTATGATCTTCATTTTATTTTTTAGTGCAATTTATATTATATTTTAGTTTTAAGTAATGCATTTAATCGATTAAATGAGTTTAAAATTTTGGTATCGAAACTTGTACAAAATTATCAGAAGCATTATATCGAAATATATACCAGATTTACCGAATGCATAAACCGATTTGAAATTCTGGTATTTACCGAGAAAAAATCGATTTGAAACCGAAATTACCGAAACCAAAAAACCCCAAAAATACCGAAAAACCGACCGGTTTGATTTTGGTTTTTGTATTGATGTACCGACCGGTAAATTGGTACGGTACGATTTTACCATTTAGATTGTGGTTTTGGTATTGGTAAGGGGTCATTACCGACCATACCGTACCGGTTGCACCCTTAACCGCTCGGCCAAGTATTCATATCCATTCGATCAGATGCCATGTTCTGTCGAGTGTTCAATACCGTTCGGTTCGATTCGGAATTGATGGATATTTTTCATTCATCAATAAATACATGTGTTTCAACAGATTAAGAGTCAATATTGAACTAGTTTGATAAGGCTCATCAAATAATGGACACAAATGTAGCAAAATTAAAATATAAATAAACCCTGGTTTTTAGATTTTAATACATTAATATTTTTAAATAGGACTTTAATATATTTTAATCAGTTTATTAGACTTGAGTACATTTTGCGTCGCTAAACATCACTTTTAGTGGCGAAATTTTCACATTTAGTGACAAAAAATGTACTAAAGTCAGATGAACCGGTTAAAATGTTTTAAAGTCCAATATGAAAAATCAGTATCATATTAAAGTCAAAAAATCTCAAATAAATTTTTAAAAAAATATATGTTTGGGAAAAACTTAATGCTATTACATACAACTTTTTGCATCAGAAGGCGAATGGCCCAGTAATAACACATTCAATAATGTTATATATATATATATATATATATATATATGTGTGTGTGTGTGTGTGTGTGTGTGTGTGTGTGTGTGTGATTGAGAAGGCAATTAAAGTCTGGAAAATAAAATAAAAATTCTTAAATACATGGGACCGCCATGTACACATATGATTGGATCGGGTCAGATCGTGTGGTATATAGTGAAAAGGAATTATATGAATCCCAATTGCATCTCCCAACTGAAGTGGCATGCATTAAAGTGTTATTAATGCACAATGTACAACACTTATTCTAGTGTCAAATCAATTGTGGAATGTAAGTGGGACTCGTAGCATTTTCCCGTAGTGAAATTTGTCCAAGCGTTTGTAAAGAGACAATTATTAATTGCACAAGCTTTTACTTCAAATCCAAATCTAATCACTTTCGCTTGCTTATTACGGTACGGTTCGCCTAGAAGGCTAAAACATGGACGGGCAACAGGTGGTGTTGTGTACGTGTCACATTGTGTCTTCTAAATTCCATCTCAAGCTCTACATCATTCAAATAGTTACCATTAAACTTTTAAATGGTTGTTTGAGTTCATTTCAACCATTAAAAAGGTGACTAGTACTTGCACTCAAAATTTTACCCCATAATACCACATGTTATTGCTAAGGGCACCTAGAGGGTATAAATAACTTAGGTTAAATTTCACCACTACTAACAGATCTCTCTTTCTCTCAGAGACACACCAATTCTCTCTCTCTATCTCTCTCTCTCTCTTTTGATGGATTAATTTAAGTTTTGGGACCTTACTAATGTATTATTAAAGTGTGGATTTTATTGTGTAGAGACAAACGTAAATTCTATTTTTATGATGAGTTAAAATAGAAATATACGAAATATGAAAAGACACGATTGTGTTATAAATAGGGGTCATGGTCCCCAGATCACACAACACCAATCTTTTGATTCCCATTGTCAGAGAGAAATTTAGAGAGGAAATAAAAGTGTTGATCTGGAAGAGCATAAGACCTCAGACTCAGATATTTTAACTTTTTGTCATAGATTCAGATACGCTTTCGCAAAATCAATATTTATATTTCTTGATAATTCAATATGAATGTTCCTATTTGTGTGATAGTTTTCACAAAATAGAAATTAATCCATCATGTGGTATCAGAGCTATTTCATGTTGAATTGTTGAGAATATATTAGGAAGGTATTAATATTAATTTTCGGCTGCAAATATTTTTTCAAAAAGGTTTAATATTTCAGAAAAATTTTGGATTCAGAAATATTCTCGTTTCATTACGATTCCAACGATATAAAATTCATGAAATTTGGACTAGCGGTTGATTTTATATGATTTTAAAAAAAAATTAAGTATAAAGGTTGATTTGATGGTAGTGGAAGGTTAAATGTTCGACTCTTGGTAGTGGAAGGTTAAATGTTCGCCTCTTGATATGTTCTTTCAAATTTTTAACTATGTTTTAAATCATGTTAGTATGTATTTTATTTTCAGTTGCTTACAAGTTGAAAATGGAACAAAAATATTTTTTAGAGTCATAATTTAATAAAGTCACACTTTTCTATGGTCATGCTATTCTCACTCCTATCTTGTCTTCTCCCACTCCACCTTTTGTTTAAGAATATTAAATGACAAAATAAAAAATTATAAATTATAAAACTTTATTTAAATATTCTAAAAATTACAAAAAAAATAATTTCAAAAAACAAAAAATATAAAGAAAAATACTCTGAAAAATACTAATAAACATTTTTTTTAAATGATACCTAGCAGGGGGGAAAAACTGTTCTCCACCCAAAAAATGATTTCCGACAAAAAAAAAAATATGGGATTTCAAAGGAATTAAAAAAAAACTTTTTCCACCCAAAAAATGATTACTAACAATAAAAATAATAATTTCCAACGAAAAAAATTCATTAAATAAAATTAATTTACAACCCCATTTTATTTTGTGGAAAATAGATTTTTCTTGAAATTTTTGATTTTTTTTAAATCATTTTTTTTTTGTTAGAAATTCACCCCAAACCTCCAACATTATACCAAACAATTAAATTATACTATCGTGAGCAAAAGTATAATTTAACTTTAATAATTATTTTAATTGTTTAGTATAATATTGAAGGTTTGGGGTGAATTTATCCACTCATGAGAGAACCATAAATTTCAAAAAATACAAGATTCAAGGGGATAAAAATAAAATTCAACGAATTATTCAGTATTAGAATTTTATCTAATGTATAATACTAGACATGAATTTCAATTCGTGTTAATTGAGTATATTAACAATACTTTAAAAAAATATATGGCATCAGATGTTTTTATTTTATATAAACAATTTTATTTAATAGTAAAATAAAAAACTGTTTATAAACTTTTTTCAATAATTAAAACTATTTGTTTTTTTTTACGTTTTATAAACAGTTTTTTAATATAAAAAATACAGAATTTTTTTAAAAACAGTTGAAATTTTTTTTTTTAAACAGTTATAAAAAGCTTTTAAATAAATTATTATCAAAGCGGATTCTTATTATAAAATATATTTTCTTATAAAAAAACATTTTTTATTGAAAATACAATTTATTTATCAAATGCATTTGTTTTAGTTGGAAGTAAAAAAAAATAGCATTTAGATTTTGTAAGCCTAAGGTCACAATTCTCATTTGGTAGCCAAATGGAGTGGTGGAAGATGAAAGGGGAGTGGGAATAGCCACTCCCCATTTCTATATTAGATTTTGTATGATATTTAAGCTAAGATGAGAGAACATATACATACACCCACGCACACATCCATATTGTTGGTGGTGGTGGTAATGTTGCTGGTGCGATATAGTATCTTGTTTGATGTTTAAAGGTTTTAAATAGATAAATAGATGAAGCGAGAAGGGGGAAAGTTGAAAAATGACATTTTTTAACTTTAAATAGGTAGGTGACCATGTGTGGTAATAGAAAGAAATGGTGATTAGTGTGGTGTTCGTATGTTAAGATCTCTATCGATCCCGAAATGAGCCCCCACCCCCACCCCGGGTGAGGCTCGATGGAACCTGTCTGTCCCCCAATCTCTTGCGAAAACGAGGCGGCTCATCCCGCTTATGTTGGAGCTACTCTCTCTCTCACACACATGTTTTTTCCCCGATGCAAATATCCCTGATAATGGATTTACTGTGAAGTATAATTCATACACACAAAAACGCACTATAGTGAAGATGAAGCTCCCAAATGGTAACATTCTGTTCTTTTATGAACACCCAAAGTTGGAAAGGTAACATTCTGTTCTTTTATGAACACCCAAAGTTGGAACTTCTAAGCTCCCTGTCTCCAATATATTTGCATTAACATTAAAGTAAATCCTCAAAAAATCCTTTTTGCCCTCTTCAACAGATTTTTTTTTTTTTACTTTAACCTCACTTTTTAATGCTTCATTTGACTTACCCGTGGCTTACTACTTAAGCCCCCAATTTTGACGTAGAAATCACATCGGTAAAAAATTCAAAAAATAATAAGCATATTAATAGTCATAAAATTAATAATTTCTTAATTAAACATTTTTTTATCAAAACACCCTCCATACACCGTTGTATAAATTTCCAAACTCTCCGAATTAAATCACAATTACCCTAATCTTGTGTATATATGAAATTGAAAATAGTTTAAACCCTACGTAACAGTCATCAAATCGAAATCTTTCAAACCCCACAGAAGGGTCCAACATCACTTGATATGAAATATTAAAACAATGCATGATTGCCTCGGATTGCTTCACCATATAACAAAGAAACCATATGAACAGACTCCAATCCTTTTTCAGCCAAACGCAAACCAAAACTCAGCAACAGTACCTACCATATAAACCTCAACAATGTACTCTACTCTTCAAACACCAATATCAGCAACAATTCGAACACAGTCAATGCAATCCTGCACTGCAGGGGAGACATGAAACCCGATCATGTAAAAGCACCAAAATTGAGCAAAAGTTAGGGTTTTAATCAATTTTGACTTGGATCTAGTTGGTAAATTTGTATTCGAGTTTTAAAGAGTGTTTGGTTAATGGTAGTACCTTTCTTTTGTCTAAAAAATAAATGAGGGAGTAATTCTAATTTTAAATTATATATCTTTAACGGAAGTCTAACGGTGTTAAAAAATTGAGTGATCAGTCGAAGAGATTAGTGAATTGGGTTTAAGTAAAAAAGACCATCAATAGAAAGAGGAAATATTGATGACACATATCGAATAATGATTAGACAAATACAAAAAGTAAAAAAACAAATATATAAATATAATGAAAAGGATTATGAGACTATATTCCTCAAATTATTTTTCAGGTTAAACTCTTCCCAATCAAAAGTAGTTGCAGGACTGTTCCACTACAATCCAACTCTACAATATGATGTTGAAGGATAGGGACCTACTACCTGAATATTAAAATGAGCTGAATTAGATATTAAATATATACATATAAGGGTATTTGATATATAGCATCGTGCGTTGTTTTTCATCAAATATTAAAACCTTAAACAGTTCAATAAGTGTAATCAGTGGTGAAGGGAGAAATAATTAAGTCTTCTTTTTAAAGGGAAGTCTGGATGAGATATTAAGACCTCTGCATATTCTTCCATACCACAAGCTGAATAATTTATTCAATTCAGGGTGGGATAAGCACTAGATAGAGTTTATTTCTATCAGGATTTCAAATCACATAAGACTTCTAATTCAAAAAAGGCAAGGGATTTGTGAATGCTTATAAAAGAGGCTAACTTGTAAAAAATAGAAGAATTGGGACAAAAACTAGAGAGAGAGAGAGAGAGAGCACTGTAATACCCTGTATATATTAATAAATAATACTGAAGCCCTTCTCCCGTGAATGTAGGTTTCACCAAAGTTTAAGATCCAGCAGTGGGTGGACCTCCGACAGCGCAAAATGAATCATCGCCGCCCCATTGGCTCCAGATGCAATTCCACCACCGAACCACCCACTATCAAGACATGACATAGAGAACACTGTCCAGCAGAACATGCCAACCCCGACACATCCTCAAGGAACCATGGTATCTAAGAGATCTACTAGGGCCCTAAATGACTCAAGCAAGCTCCAAGAACGGATGTAGTAACCGGGAGGGTGCAATATAAGGCACTGGCGACTGGAGGTCCTGATCCTTATGGTGCATGCTTTGCTAAGAGACTAGACTGAATCACGTTACTTTGTTTGTGTTTCTTTTGATTGCTTTGTTTTGCGTTTTCCAAAACAAATCTTCAAGATTGCGTGGAACTACTTTTTTCTTGTAGGAAGACACATATCCTATGGCAGCCAAACATCCACCTGTGATAAGGATAAGAAAGACTTCAATAGAGATATGCAAGGCTTTTCACACTCCAAGAAGGACTCTCCTACTTAATCACTCGCGGCTCCTTTAGAATTATCTTGTTATTTCATTTGTTATCACCTGTAACAAATTTGTCCTATCCATATACTTCTCTTCTCTGTATAGCTCTGAGCATTAATAATAAGAAAAGCATGAGTGATTGCACAGAATCTGAGTGTTTCATTTTTTTTAATAGTATTAGAGCTTTCAGGTTCAAAACTGGCAAGTTCTTCCAACTCAGGTTTAGCTCTCTGTCAGTTCAATGCGTCAACTAGTAACCATCTGCTCAGTTAAGTTAAACCCTTCAAACTACCTAGTTTGGAGAACACAAATACTGCAGCTAAATCAATCAATGGTCACACATTTAATAAGGATGATCCACCAAAGGTAACAACACAAGGAGAAGATTCCATTTTTAGGGTAGTAGGAGCAGCTAATAATAGGTCTTCTGTTGCTTCAAGTTCCAGCTACTGCTTTTTTGTGCTGCTCTGCCCCAGTTCTGCTCACAGCCTCCCTGCCCACAGCTGACGGTTTTGCACCAACAGGCTTCTACTTTGCATCAACAGTTTTTATAATGTTATTATGATTTGTAAATCCCATCTCCAACCCGCTGTTACCCATAGGTTTTCCCCTCTTTGGCATTGATAGTGATGATAATCGGTGAAAGCTTTTAGGTAATTTTAATAATTTTCTAGTACTTTTTAGTATTTTTATTTTATTAGTTTCTATTATTTTTGTTGCTTGTATAATAGGGATAATGAGAATCCTTCTAGAAGGGGCATTATAAGAATATAATATAAAGGGGGTGCTGCTAGGTCATGTGACATCATGGGCCTAGGCCCACTTCACTAATTAAGGTATTGATGTCATCATTCAATATCCTTCTCATCCCCCCTACAAATATCCATTTAACTTCTAATTAGGGTATTGATGTCATCATTCAATATCCTTCTCATCCCCCCTACAAATATCCATTTAACCTATATAGTAAATCACTCTACGCTTCCTAAAATTGAGTGTTACTCTCTCACTTGAATGTCTTTATGTATTGACATTGATAATTAAATTTACGTCAATTGGTAGCAGAGCGAGGAACGCTCCACCCTTTGTTCTTTTTGTTGTATAATCAAAAAACAATCGTAAAAACAATCAATGACACCGAGGAAATCCACCAGTACTAGGAGAAGAAATGCTCAATTGGAAGAAGCCGTAGCAATACTAACCCAAAAGGTAACCTCCTCCTCCATGAACCCCCTCCCCCCCACACCACCAGTCAACCACTTCGTTAAACCGCCACACCAACAACCAACCCAATTCTGCCCAGCAACCACCAGCTCCATCCTATTGCAGAAACTCGCCCCCGATCCACCCTGACTGTCCCAACCCTTGCCATCACAGACCCCCTTCCCCGCCTCTGAGCACCCTTGCTCCACGTCTCGACGAGCACCTCTGACATCTCTGACAAATGCCCCTACCCCCAACCGGCCCATCCACCAGCCGGAATCCCTGGTTTGTCTCTCAACCGCACACCCTTGTCCAGAACCTTTAGACCCGTAACCCACCAGACCCCCCCTCCCCCCCGACACTCCACCGTATGGACCAACATGGAACCTCCCACACCACCAGTTGGCCACCTCCTTAAATCGCCCCACCAACAACCAACCCAATTCTGCGCAGCAACCACCAGCTCCATCCTGTTGCAGAAACTCACCCCGTGATCCACCCTGACTATCCAATCCTTGCCGTCACAGACCCCCCTCCTGCCTCCGAGCACCCCAGCTCCACGTCCCAGCGAGCGCCTCTGACATCTCCGACAAACGCCCCCGCCTCCGCCCCAACCGGCCTATCCACCGGTCAAAATCCTCTGTTTGTCTCTCAGCGGCACACCCCTGTCCAGAACCTTCAGATCCATAACCAACCAGACCAGATTTGTAACCCACTAAACACCCACCCCCCGCGACCCTCCCCACCCTCTCAACCACCAGTCTACTTACCAAAACTGCCTCACCCGACACAACAACCTACGAGAAACCCTACCCCAGTTGTCCCTTGGTCTACCCGTCGACGGCAAGCCACTGAACTACTCGCCCGCCCTCCACCCGAGCATAACCCGACCCTTGGTAGTCATGTGTCAAGATAAATTTCCAATTAAGTCAATTTGTATGTATTGGTTTGATTCCGAACATAACATTTTAAGTAATAGGTTAGGACTTGAGTTAGTGACCTTTCATGTCTACGACATATTTGTTGAAAATGTAGCGGCCAAGTTAAAGACAACACATCATCATGCCGTGTTTCGTGCCATGTTTCGTCATCAACGTTCCAAGGAACTCTCAGGTATGAATGAATATTTTATGTTGAGCCTTGGATATTTTATTATTAGGTGTTAAAGATGTTTTGAATCTAATTAGAAAATATTTTTAAACATTTTTTATAATTCATTTCGGGTGTCATTAGACATCGGATCAAACAGAACTTCAAACGAGTCAAAATTAGCCTTTGATATTTTCTCATCGGATAAGTTGTTCTAACGAGAAAAGGTACCTCGTTCGAATAGTCAAACTTCTAACGAATTATTTTTCTCTGCTTTCTGGAATCTCGTTAAATTACTCGTTCGAGGGCGTTCCAACGGGATTGGTACCCTCGTTCAAACAATCCTCTAACGAGAAAAAAATTCGAAAAACTTGACCTCCCTGGAATCTCGTTTGAATTCTTGTTAGATCCTTGTTCAAACAAAAAAGGATATGTCATTCGAATAAGGCACCATGTCATTTGAATGACCGGGCGCGTTTTTGAAAAAACAAAAGTTTTTTCCCACTGCTCCCATTATCTCTGTCTTCCATCCATTTTAAGTAGTGCGGAGCAACAGTTTCTTAAATGACTTCCAAAAAGTCCTTAATTTGTCCTCAGCAAGTCAAAAACAAGAAGTTAGTCAAATTTCTTCACTAGAGGTTTTACCCGACCAAGTTAAAACATAGGATATGCATTCCTTATAAACTTGGTCGCCACTGATAGCTAATACTACAACTTAGTATAATAAAGCTATTAACAGTCTTATCCAAGTGCATTAGTCGAATCTAATGCCATAATTGATTCAAACATGAATCAAACATTTAAGCGGGTTATTTAGTCTATAAATCGATTAACTAATCATTATACTGGTTACCTAATCGGCAAAAAGATTAATATCAACCACAAGATTAAATAAAGAAAACTATCAAGAATCACTTTTTTCATTGATCAAAATGCATCACAATAGAAAAGGAAGTATAAAACTATTATATTGGGCGCTTTCCATTAGCCTTGCTCATCCCAAGAGGAGGATCATCAAGGGTGCTCGGATGATTGATAGAATCAAAAGGCTTCCTCCTAAAACGCCTATTGCCACTTGGCCAATCAAGAAGATGTTGAGGACGAACATACTCCACTTCTCCTTCAAGATCAAAATCTCCAACATATTATCTAATCAAACCTTGAGGAATAGCATCCGGAGGAATCCAACTGAAGTCAATCGAGAAAGAAGGATCAAGATAATCCATGATTCCTGGAGTATGCCAGTGTTACAGTTCATCATTTTTGGGTACCTTTAACAAGGCAAGCAGGTTCAACCAACCCCATTTATAACCTTCATTTCGAGCTTGCTCCATATGCACATCTAGATAAGTCAGAGCTTCATCATATCCATCCATCTAAACAGCTTTGGGTTGCTTGTGGAAATGAAAAGTAAGTCGGTCAACATTATCTTAAAGCTTTTCGATGGGCTTGTCTTTCTCTTTATGCTGAGCAGCTTGCTCGGCTAAGGTTCTCCCGGTTCTTTCCTCATCAACAATAAGCCGAACAACTGTATTCTGCCTTGATTGTTGGTCAGAGACAGATTTGGCTTTCTTTTTCTGCAAAGCCTCTAGCTCCTCAAACAACCTGGCATTTTCAGCCTCTAAAAATGAAACACCCTCATCTGGACCAGTAGTGGTTGATCTCTTCATACTGTAAAGTTCATTCCTCAGGGCATTATTTTCTCTCCCCAACATAACTGCAATTGATCAGGGCACTCTCCAAATCTTGTTTCAGAGACAATTCTTTCTTATTTATAGGATAGCAGAAGTGATGACTTGTAATTTTTTGTCAAAAGTATTTGCTTCACTCAAGGCCTAGTACTTAGCCTCATAATCAGAGTGAAGCAAAGCCAAGGACAGCTTGTGGTCATCCCGCAATCTCTCAATCATCTCGTAATAAGCAGCATTATTAGCTGCAGCCCTATCCAAAATGCAATGAAGATGGATATTACTCCTTAACTTGGTCGGAGACATCTGGGGCGAGCAACCCTGCTAAGTCTTCCTCAGACATGGGGACATAACCAGCTTCCAGAAGATTTCTACACCACCTAAAGTAGATCGAATTCAGCAGAGACTATGGCCCTCTTCCTGGCATCAAACTGAAAAGTTACAAGTATGAGTTTATGGGGAAAATCCAGAGAAATAGGCAATACAGAAAAAACAAACCTGTAAGAAATTAAAGTCATTCAAAGGCATCAACAATTGAGTAAAAAATATGTTCTTTCATTGATTAATCTTGAAGTACAGAGGTGGATATATCAGTAAGAAAGACAACAAAAGAAATTAAAAATACATATAAGAAAGGACAAAAAAGAAAACTAGCTAAGAAGGAGCTAAACCTTCTCCTCATCCTTGGCCTGGTCTTGGTTGGCAACAAGTGGGTCGGCACTTGCTTCTAGCACCACTGAAGACTCAATGGGCATTATTGAAGACTCTCCTGACCCTTCTTCGTTGTCAACCTCCTCATTCAAGTTAAGAGGAGTGCTTGGGTCACGCCTCTAGAAGAGCTCAGAGTTTGCCTCTGTGCCGAACACCTTCAAAACCTCCGACCAACCTTCCTTGAAGAACAGTTTCTTGGCATACTCAATTTGAGCAAAGGCAACAAAAAAGGCCTTCTCCCAACCCTAATCAAAGACAGCTTTGCCCTTAGCTTTCAAGGAAGTAACTTCAGAAGTCAAGCCAACCATTTTATCTTCAGCAGTTTGGGGCCGAGTTATGGCTTCTGTAAGTTTCTTCGCGACAGCCTTGGCTCTACCTTCAGCATCACCCAATTTTTCCTCGACAGTTTGGGCTTTTTCATCAGCAGCCTTTAATTTATCTTATGTTGTAATAGCCCTATCCTTAGCCTTTTTCAGCTGCTCCTCCCAGAACTTTTGCTTTGATTCCAAAGCCTCTCGGGAAGCAGCCAAAGATTGTCTCAGGCCCTCAAAGGCCTCTTTCCCTTCACGACCTCAGTTGGTCGTCCTTCTCCATCATTTGGTTGAAGTCAACCAAAAACTGCAAAAAGAGCAAACACTGTATGTCAAAAAAAATTCATCCGCTTTGGGGTGAGATACGTTCATGCGATTTGAGATTACATGTTCTAATCACTCTGGGGTTGAAATGTTCGGGCGATCTCCCTTGTCATGTCCCTCAGAATGACGCATGGGCATCAGGCTTGCCCTCCAATGGATCCTCGTTAAGGGATTTAGATTGTACTCATTCCAACTACCAGACTCAATGAGCTCGGTATTATTATTTATTGTCACTATCTCCCCGTGTCAGGATTGGGTAATTTGCGCACCTGCTACCTTTCCAACACGATAAGGTAACATCTTCCACGTGATGCCTAGCACTAATGCAATGCCTTAAAGGTGATGCCTAAGCGACCCAGCAAGTTGGTCGATCTATTCCCATGCACGTCTGGGTGACTCCCAAAAAATGTAGGCAAACATGAAGAAAAAGCAGAAGATAGGATAGTTACCAGTGCCAAATTATGGCAAGCCCTCTCAGTCACAGCAGGAAAAGTTCCAGACTTGATTCAACCCCTTGCCAATCGAGGTTTAACAGCAACAGAAGCTGACCTAATGTCAAGGTCAGCTTAGATTTTTCTCACCAACTCTTATTGGTCGGCCAGAGTCTTCTTTGCAGCTAATGCTTGCTGGTTGACTTGAGTTTCTCGGGCCTCTGCTTCTGATGGTCGGGCCAACCTCTCTTCAATCTCTTAAATTGAGGCCTATTATCACTGGCCTGGGATTTCTTCTCAACTGACTTCTTACCAGTGTCAGCATTTTTCTTAGAGGAGGAGACAATAGCCCACTCATCAAATTGGGCATCTTTCTCTTAGTCATGTCGGCTGGAGGAGAAAGTGGGGTCTCAGAAATATCAAAGGATTCAAATGATGAAGATATTCCTCCCTGGGTGAACTCAACACAAGAAGATTTTCTAGCTGAAGAAGTAGGTACAGGATCCTCTTCTACGTTGATAGCAACTTGGGGGAGCACAAGTGTTGGTTGGGCAACAAAAAAGGTGATAAAACTCTTATATTCCAACAGCAAAGAAGCAGCTCAGGGATGTTCCTCTCCAACCCTCTGATTAAGTTCCCAGAGATTTCCCCTTCTTTGGGACACCTCTTCTTACTTTCCTCTGCATCAAAAAGGAATAGCAAAGTTAGTCGGCCAAATTCAGCAATACATTACAAAAGAGGAAAATAAAGAACAGAATTGCAACCTACGCCACGCCCTGTTTGAGGACACCTAGGACCAGTATAAGATACTCCCTCAGGAAGAGGAGCATGTTACCAGTTCTTAACAACTACATCATAATCCCAATAATCCTTGTTGGAATCTGGTATATTCACAACTAAAAGCCCTATTTTGTCGCCTAGTCTTCAGATAATATGTACTTTCTCCAACAATACCCCATTTATAGCAAAACATCAACTCGTGGACTCAAATATGAGTCCCATAAATCTCATTCAATCTATTAACACCATTTACCACCCTCCAAGTGGTTGGTGCCACCCTAGTAGGAACCACGTCAAAGTATTGACAAAATTGAAGAAAAAGCGGGTTTGGTGGAAAAGTGATGTCACACTTAGCTATGAATAAGGCAGGGACCCTGTGACCCTCAGAAAGAGAATACACATCTATGGGACCCTGGGCTATCTCTAAATCTACCTAAGCTGGAATTTTTCTTTTTTTTCTCTAAACTCATCTAATGAACCCTCGTCTACAATGTGAATCATGGTGGAAATAGCGAAAAAGATGATAAAACAAAGAAAGAGGGAAAGAAGGCTTACAAAGGATCTAAGGTGACTGCAAGAACTGAAGAAAAAACAATGGCAGCGAACAATCGTACAAAGAAAGCTTGAAGATGAAGGAAAACTTTTAAGTGCAGAAGGTTTGGGATGAAAAGAAAGGAGGGAAAACATGTACCTATTTATAGGTTGCCTCGATAAATGGGAACAAAATGATTAACTGAACGAATGGTTGTTAAATTACCGTCGGCTGCACGTTTCCCAAAGCTTCAAAAGATCATCGTGCCCTTTGGCAATTCAAAAAGTTTGAATTATTTACAAAAATGTCATTATCAAACAGTACCAGCGAAATTTTTTACAAGTATGGGAGGTCCGCTGCCGACCAAACACTCAAAACAGCACACCAAGCAATTGCCTGGGCCAAATACTCCATACTTTCGATCAATCATCAAGCATGAAGTAATGGGAGCTTTTGTTGTATGTAAAAATTACTCTCCTATGTGGACCAATGATAAATGTACACTTGTCCTCCTACGCGGCCGACCAGCCACCACGATCGGCCTTAGATATATTTAGTCGACTAGAAGGCCGACCAACTCTAGAACGAACCATCAAGAAGATCAAAAGTTACTCGGATAGGATGCCAACCAGCACTGAATTCCAACTTTTCCAAGAGTTTCATTTATTGTACACGGATGTAAATGCCTGGCAATATAAAAGCATTCCATTTCTAGGATTTTACACCATTATAAATACAAAATATTTCCTTAGCTCAAGAGGCAACTCGAATCACTCATATGCACACCATACTGAGCTATTGTAAACCATACGAAATAATACCAGCAGTGGACGTAGGCTATTTTACAGTTGAACCACTCTGAAAACATCTTCTCGTGTGTGTGTGATTTGACTAACCTACTATATTTTTATCACTGAATAATCTGGATTAAGTCCATTTTAGGCATAACAATGAGCATCAATAATACAAAAACACGAGTGATCACACCATAACTGAGTACTCAGTTTTTTCATTTCCATCGACATTTGGAATTTAATGGACAGTACACACCCAATTCATTTCAATGGTTTCGCAACAGACCAGATTATGTTTACAATAAGGTACACTGCATTTTCTCTTTGTTAATTAGGTGTTTTAATAGATGAAGCACCAGAAAAGCCACCAAAGTTTTTCCTAACAAGACCGGCGTTGTACCACGGCATCCGTGAGAACCCCGACAGTTGGACAACACACCCTCTACGGAACAATCCCATGCAAGTTGGTGGGATCGTGAGTGGACCAAGGGCATGGTCAGATTCATGTAAAAGCAAAGAAGGTGGGGAGGGCAATTGACTCCTTCATAAATACAAAATTTTACTATAAAATTGTTTTCTTGCAGAAAACTAAGGTCTTTGCACAAATAGCACTTTTCCCCTTAATTTTTTACTTAGAATAGTAGCGTCAGATTTCCTCATCTTGATTATAAATAAATAAATAAATAAGGGTAGGCTCCACCCCTAACCAAGGGATATGTAAGGCCCTGTTATTAAAGGTTCCCATGATACGTGGCGGGAGCCACCTAATCTCTTATCATAATGGAACATGATTTGTGTTCCAAATCGGAGCCCCAAATGCATTGCAGTGTTGCACCATGGGTCAGGTAAAACAATGCAATGCATTCACGACTCAATATCAAAGTGCATAGCATTAGTCTCTCATAATTTAATCCTCCCGTGTAAACCAAGCAGATCACCACCCATTTTAAGAAGTAATTTAAGACTGACCTCGGTTGTTGATAGAAAGCCCATATGTGCAAGATGAGCTATACTGAATATCCCTGCTTATCACTGAAACCCACGCATCTTGTAATTTGAAAGTTCTATAAAGCCTCCCCAATACAGCCTAATCTTGCCTCTTTTATCTCAACCACCCCTAAAATTTGGTCATTGCCGAGTTTTCTTCATTAGAAATAGAACCTGAAAAGTTCAAAATACATCATTAAGTGGGTAGGTACGACAGTAGACAGGGGAAAAATAAGGCTTATTTGGGGTTTGGTCCCCATACATTTAAGCGTAACTGACATTTGGGGGGCCAAAGTGTATAAGGAAAAATTGTACGCCTAAATGTATAATGGCCAAACCTCAAATAACACAATTAATAAAAATTAAACGGATCATATGCAAAGAAAATGTATTTTCCCATTAGAAATGGATGTTAATATTTTGAATATAGTTCATCAGTGGAATGTGACACCCCGCCTAATTAAATACCGGGCGATCACTCCTTTATTAAATTAAATCAAGGTGAACAGTTGGTTCATTCTTAGCATCACTGTCGAAAAATAACTTTTCCAATTTAAACACCCTAATTAATTAAGCTAAGTGTCAAAACCATTTTTGGACATTACTTTCCAAATTTTATTTTATAAACCAAGATTTAAATCTTTACAATAATTCAATATTAAAGAATCACACCACAATTATTCTGGAACATATAATCCAAATAATTTAAACATTCAACAACTAAATCCCAACATTAAAACTTAAAGTAAAACATCCAGACAGTAATGAATCCCAAAGTGACAATACTATAAATAACTAAATCACAATGTCCAAATAAACAACTGAATCATGGAAAGGGCGACACATGCCCCACTAAATGAATATGCTAGGAGTGGAATCAAATAAATGAAGACGTCTAAGCAAGAGGCCTGCAACTCCCACCTAAGCTCCAGCGCGTTCCTTCCAAAGGATCCTATGCAAGACGCCCCTGTGGCTGGGCACTTGTAATATATACATATAGATACAAGAGAGAAAGGAAAATAGAAACGGGTCAGAGCCCGATAGTGTAAATGATTTAAAATTTGTTTAGCAAGTATTTAAAATGTTTACAGTCAATGCAACAACATATTAGTGCGGCACTCTCTTAAGAAATTCTCACCTCTCTTCTAATGTGCACGCCTATCGCACTAACCTTCCCAACTGATTATCTTATCTTATATCGCACTAAACTTCCCAATGGTTTAACTTATCTTAGGTTACTCGTATGATTTAAAACTGAACAATATAATTGTTTAAGAGGAAAATTTCATTCAGTAACAAAGCTCTCATTTTAACTTTATTTATTAATAAAGTTTCCCAGTGTCGTATTATATTTTTTTTTTAAAACAAGTATTTCCAATTTGAAGTCAAGATTCAATTCTTACTTACCATAACACAGTAGGCAGTTCCAAATTTCAGAATTTCATATATATATATTAAATACTCGTATAATATATATATATATATATATATATATATATATATATATATATATATTCTAACAGCACCCCACATAAAAATTATGGTGCGGGCATACTCTGCTATCCAATCCCCGTATCTCTCGCACTAAGGGAAATACAAGTTCGAAATCACTCTCGAACTGTATTAACACATACACAAACAATATTGAGGCGAAGCATAGATTCCAAGTCTCTAAGAGGTCAGCACATACCCTCACGTCTCTTAGGACCGTCTGACCATCGATCAGATAGCCTGTACCAAGGATATCTATCTTCTAAGGTACGAGTCAATATCCCCCATAAAGGTCCCATCGAGATAAGACTGTCCCAGCGCGGTAACCTCAAGGATAGCAAGTAGCGCGGGCATGATTTTCACATATATATAATATATGCATACACACAGTCATATAAATATACTTCTTGTATCATATCAATTTAGGTTCATCCCATAACCCATAATCGCGACATTTATCCTTATTTTCCCATTATTTGTTATCACGTATAACTGTTTGTCTCTAACTTTAATTTGAGGAATTATTCCAACTTACTACGTAACACTCATGGACTCTATCCTCCCAAGTGTAAAATTCAGTAGGTATTCATCTATTTTCTATCGCAACTATTTTACGTATCTCTCCCTTTAATATAAAATTCCATCGTCTCTTAAGTATATAAACACCCAAAAATGTAAATCTCGTCTTACCTTAAAGGTCTCTCAATCATTAATAAATCCTACTGGTCATCTTTATCTCCCAAATTATTTTAATAAGGGTGTCCATGGGTTATTTCTCATTAAATTGAATTCAACTAATTTTAAAAAAAGGGAAATTATGAGTCTGCCAGAAGGGGTCGATCGATCGAGGGCTAGTACTCGATCGATCGAACCTTCGATCGATCGAAGCTTTTGGCTCGATCGATCGATCAAGCGAATTCTGCAGTTAACCAGTTACGGGTTCTATCACATAACCTCATCCAAATCCAAACTTTTCATTCCCAATCGCCCAAAAATTTGTACTACTAACATTATAAACTCATTTTATACATCTTCTACGTAAAGCATGTAAATTTCCGTCAATAACCATGGATTTATAGGCCAAAAATTCATTTTAATCTCAAGAACCCTAAAAATTCTTTAAACTTGTTCCAATCAATCTTTTTCCAGAAATTCTTACTCCTAATTCATCATAAATTCGTGGTAAATCCTCTCCATGTGAAGGGCTTTCCAGATTATCATTCAAATCCTTACTACATGCGATTTTCCTATCTCTAACATGAATTTTTCTTCTACCAAACTCATCCTAATCACCCTAGACTAACATGAACGATGCATTAACGAAAATAAGCAAGATAAATACTTGCCTGGGATTTTCAGAGTTCTGGTTTGATGACGAATTTGGTGTGGTTGCGTTCCCCGTCGCGCGATCTACGCGTTGGTGATGGTGGCGGTGCAAACGGGTGGATTTTGGGCCTTGGATTGCTTTGAAAGCTCTCTCCTTCCCTCTCCTATGGCCGTCACTTGTCTTTGGTTGTTTTAACCCTAGAAGGCAACCTTAGACATCTGATATAACTCTTGAAATTTCGTGGGTTTAATTACCCAAAAATGTAAAATGTCCAAAATGCCCTCCAGGGGTGCTAAATAGGCCTAAAAATGCCCCGAGACCCAAACTAAACCCCCGGATATACTTTTCTGACTATCTCGACCCTTCCGGACACTTTGGCGCACTCAAAACGACCATACGAGCAACTTATAATATATTCACTTTTATTAATCAATATTTAGTCCCGACGCGACACGGGCGCGTCCCGACTCAAATTTCCAAAATTGTCATTCTATTCACTCGTGACATTTAATATAACCAATATTATATATTACTTTGCTCATTAGTAATATTCAACAAATTTCCCATAATTACTAACTCTCATCACGTTAATAATTATAACATAATTAATTTCCGGATTTATATTAAATAATTAATTCACATTAAATTTAATAAATCCCCAAATTAATATAGCATAAAAATACGGGGTATTACATGGAATTGGCCGAGTTTCCCTTCAAATGAAGTCTTCCTACAGGCCACTGAAAGAAGTTGACCAAATGAAGAGGATGCTAAAACTGGAGGGAGGATACAAACAAAAGAAGATGCGACACGATGGTTCAGTGACAGAGCTACATAATGTCCACCTCTGCTAGAAGAGGACATCAAGTATTTCAAACAGTCACTAAATTAAAGATACTAGAAGTCCGTTGCTTTCAAAGAAAGCAAGGTACATTAAACTATCAGGAGCTTAGACCTTCTCCTGCAGAAACAACAGAAGCTCTAGCAAGAATGACAACTTACCAGATTTCTCCAATTGTTTTGGAGATGTTTTTACATGTTCCTTTTAGAGCACGTCATTTAGCTGGCCAATGTAACAGGTTTGATAAAGCCTAAAGCATAAAAAAGTTAGGGAAGAGAGAGATAGATAAAACGAGGTGTATATGTACATACGAGGAGAAAAAGAAGTCCATAAAATCATGAGTGCTACGTGGATGCATGCCTTTTTTGGAACTCTTAGAATAAAACACAGAAGTACTAAGTAGACCGACTGTAATACAAAAATCAAGACAAAATGAAAGAGATTAATTACCACGTACCAGAGAAGGGATCATTCTCACATTCTTCCCGTGAAAAATAGTAACAGACCCTTACTCCCAAGTGTATTTTACAACATTTCTTTATGCATGACTACAGAAAAAGCTCTATACAACACTCCAACCCACCACTGTAAGTGATCAATATTAACATGAAAACTCCAGTCCATCAGCTCTGCACTGCTAAAGCTTGCAAGTGATCTATAAAAACTTGCAGGCTCACATCATCAGTGAATACAATCTCTGACCCATCCGTATAATTTGTGTTCTGATTAACAGATGGATTTAACTTGGCAAGAAGAAACCTCGCCTGACTACTGTGTTGGTCACATTTGATTAGCTTCGGGACGGGGACCCGCTCAGCCACCAGTTGATCCGCATCGAGAACTGGGGCTTCCAACAACATTCTGAAACTCTCCTGGTTTGGGTCCCTGTCATAACCAAGCTTCCTCCACTCAGCAATCTTGGACCCATAGTGAATAACCACGTAGAAGTAGGAATCAAAGAGCAAAATCACATCCGGAGAGATGGAGCAAACATCTAGGAGTGCTGGAATAGGAGGCCCATCAAATGAATATTTGAAAAGAGTAGGTTGGATCATTATAAGAGATCCAACCACCCCCTCACGGTTTAACATCATCCGGAAAAAAGCAGTCTCATCGGGGCTGCTGTTGAAAACATCAATAAACTGTGACCTTCTCAAATAATACATAAACTGTGGGTAGAGAGAGAAGTTTGAAGAGAGACGGAAAGAAGAGGGGTCTTCTGGCACATAATCTCCAAACTTGGAAGCAAACCGAATTAGCAAATTATCGAGCCATCTGATAACATCTTCAGCAAATCTCTTCTCTGTTTCACAGATGGCAAGCCTAGCCATGACTGAAGCCGCTGCTTCTTGGTCAAACCCGGCAGTAATCTCAGGTGAGTGGTCCCCAACCCACCTTCTTGCAGCCGTTGTGACCCTTTTGCGAATTCCCATGTTTCCATGTCGGTAGCACGTTAGGAACTGTATAAAAAATGCAGAGCTGGGTTGCGCTTTCTGCTCATCACCCACTTGGAAGAAGAAAGCGACGCATGTTTTGTTATTAACTGTACCCAACTTCCACATATAAGTACCACCCTCGCCAATCTCCTTCTCACTCACTGAACTGTTCTTTTTCTGAAGAGACACACAGGGACCGAGGGCCCCACAGATTTTCACATCTTTTGTGGTCACGATCTCAATAGTTGCATCGAAACACATCTTTAAATTCCCATCTTCATCGCGGCTAAATATATGGCGCAAGCATTTTCTGAACTGGTCTGACTCGAACGACTCCCCTAACATCATGAACCCACCCGAGCTCTCAACAGGGACTCTTAGCTCCAATGCCCCAACTTGATCAAGTGAACAAGCGAAAAGATCAAGCACAATAGATGAATCGGATAATCTCTCTGACATCTGTTTGTAAAATTCACAAGACTTTCTGTAGTGAACTGCATGACCACTACTCAGGTCTCGGTGAGTTCTGATTGGATTAGAAAGATCTAAGTCTACAATCATCCCTGGCCCAATAGTTGCGGGCCCAGATGTGAAGACCATGATGCGAGAACCTGGGGTAACCAAGCATCCTTCTAGCAGTCCGACACTAACTGCTATTGCAGCACCTGTGGACCGTTGGGGACGATGGCCAGTTATGACTTCCGATGAAGAATGTATATCTTCAATTGCTGTGGTGAGGTTGAACTCACATTCAGATACTGGTAACAGGAAACCTTGTTTTTGAATGGCTTGTGTCTTTCCAAGTTGCTGCTTCAAGTGATGGATCCCCAACATTTGTTTGGTCTGATAATGAAGAAAAACAATTAGGTCAAAACAAATAAACTTATATTACATGATAGAAACATATAAATAGATTCTTGGGGGACTGTACAAGTAACGTTGATCAAGTTCTTCCTACAATCTTCATAATAAATATCATAATAATTTATCATATAATTGAATTTGGGTTTTTCATTGTCTATCTATGTTAATGTAGATGCAGTCCTAAAAGAGCACAAGAAAGAGGGGAAAAAATTGACTAGATAAGTGAAATTTTAGTCAGCTTGAAGGCATAGATATGACCTCGAATAATTTAAGCACTCACAATGTTAATATGTAGTGACTGCTGATTTAGGTCTAATTATATTTGTCATGCTTTACCAAATCAAGCGTCTTTAAAAAATCATATTCGTTGGCGTCACATGTAACAGCGCCCCATGGGACATTCTCTTAATCGATGGGCCATTCATAGCCGTTAAGTGTAGTTTTATGCAATTAGATAAGTTTGGCAGTCCAAGTTTCTATGGCGTACCCTTAGTTTCAAGTAAACTTAAAGAGTATACAACAATCTAAAAACCCCTATTAATTCTTCCAACGCACATCATTTAAGAGAACTTTCTAGCAGATTTTGAATCGCTTAGGGGCGTTAAACAACTTTTACCTTCTGTATGCTAGGATAGAAAAGAGATTCTAGGTGTTGTTTTTCAAAAGAAGCTTTTGGTGTAATTCTCAATTCTTACCACTCTTCGCATTCTCATAACTAGAAGAGTGATACTAGAAAGGGGGATGAGACTCAAACCCACCCCACTTTCGGATGGTTCATTGTATAGAATATCTTCCACAGGTGACATTGCGAGTGTAGATGTCCAATAGCCACTTGCAAATTCCCTTATAAAATGTGAGGGAATTTGGAGTTTGGGTGTCATAATTGTATTCTGCATGCACTTGTGGAGAATCTTTTTCATGAAAATTTTCAATTTCGTTAAGTGCAAAGACTCCAGAGATGCGCCAAGTTCTCAACGTGATAAGCCTTCAAAAAAATATCCTCCCATAAAAACTGCCACTTGAGATTGAGATGATAAGCTACGTGTTTGCTCTTCTAATCAATTAAACCATCTACTAAAAGAATAATATTGTATGTATTGAGGTTCATGGATCAATGTAAAGAGGAAAAACACTTCGCTTACACAACACTTTAGAAGCTAAGCTCTATAATGAAACCCCTAAACTTCATTTATAATTTTTTTTAAATCCAAAAATTCAAAACATTGTTTCAGCGCCTCTCGACTTGGGCACTGTTTCACGAGGGTAAACACCTCATCTTAAACTTTTCAATAACAATGCTCATGAAAACAAAGGAACAACCCCAATCATAGACAAGATGATGAAACTGTGTATGATGGAAAGGTGATGCACACAAATACCAAACCTTAATGATTCAATTTCGGTCAAGGGCACGATGACAAACAAAATAGGAATGCAAAGGACAGCAACATTTCATTGACATGTTTTATTATAATTTAAAATATTGTCATACCATATATTCTTGAAATGAGTTGATGGTGGAAAAACCCCATGCTCATGACCTAGTAAGGCTCTGTTGACCTGGATATTAAGGGTTGGATTTCTTTTTTGGAAGGGAGGGTTGGGGAAAGAAGGAGGGCGGAGAACAGAGAACGAGCAATACTTTTCGGCATACACGGCAGCTGACAGATATAAAAGCTCATACCCAGTGCACAAAGCTCCCACTTTAGCGGGGTTTAGGAGAGGTCGATATAGGCAAGCCTTACCCCCATTTTTTGGGACAGGCTTCTTCCAAGACTCAGAGCCAGTAACACATTGCTTTGGGCGGGCAAGCACTTGCATTTGCACCAAGGTCGGACCTCAGCTAATAATCAGATATGCTTATAGCACAATTAATAAGTGTTGCAAGGACCGCTTGGGTTTCCAACATAATTTCGTTTACCCTATTTAAAACAATTGAATGCACATCTCGCATCAAACAGCACATTACAGTTGTTTTCCCCCTTTGTTATATTTGGTTAAATCATACGCTATTGAATTGTATGAAGTCGCCACATATGGCATGAGTTGAGAAAAATAGGTAGTAGTTTTTTAGTTTTACTGCAACAAACAAAAGGGCTAGGCAGTGCCTTTCTACGATGGTGTATCAAGCTTTGGGCCAAACTATGACGCAGTTTATATAGTATACTTTTCAGCTCCCTCTTGCTCTTCGGTGGGGGTCTCTTGAGCATTGCCCTGCCTTTTATTTTGTCGATCGCAATGGTCCTTCGATTATTAACTAGAAAGTCCAGGAACTTTCATTTTATTACACCAAGCACACATTTCACCAGGTTCATCTTGAGGTTGAACTTATGACACCTCTCAAACACCCACGTAGGCCCGCAACATGGCAGTTATCCTTTGATTTGATTACAAGATCATTAACAAAGAATCCCACAATATGGTGTAATCATTATTCTCTTACACTACACCGGCATTCTTTTTTCTTTTCTTTTTTATGTCTTGGGATGTGCACCTGACTAATCCCCCCAGGGTACCCTCCAATATGCAACCAGGACACACTACAAGAGGTGTCCCCAAGAGAATATGAACTCTTGACCTCCAGATTGTGAGGTAAGAGCACATAAGAGTTCAATGGCATTCTTAAAAGGGTATTACTTTGCATTGATTTTGTTAATCTTAATTTGATTGCAACTCAAATCCCTATCCATGAAGCTGTACCTGCTACAAAAATCTACAGGTCCACCAATGCTTGGTCATGGGAATTCATCCCTGGTGAATGCTGATTGAGGTTCCTACCTGTAGCTCTTTTAAGTAACAGGGAGATGTTCGACAACCACATGGGATAACTGATGGCTTTAATGAACCCAGAAGCAGGAAGTTTCTCGACTTCAGCCTTAAATTATAACTTCAACTCTGGTTTAAAAAGTTGTCTATCGAATTGGTGAAGCACTTGATCTAACATTGAGCTGGTGAAAACTTAACCTCAAGTCCAGGCTCAGCATTGCCGAATATGACCATGCAAATACCTGAGCACTCTCTATAGGTGGTTCGATTGATATAAAGATTGACTTTTGCTCTTGGCCATTGACGAAGATTTCCAATTATTCTAACCGTGTCGGGATCATCTGCATACATTTGGGAGAGTATTACTCTTTTTTATGCTTGAGAGAGGTTTTTTTTATCTGTCTTGGTTTGTCTTTAGGTCTAGCTTGGCTCCCGCTGGTACTTTTGGGAATTTAACGGTATGGGTTTTGCTCGCAAGGCAGAGTTGGCTTTGAAGACTACGGAAACCGACATAAACACCATCTAGGCATCCGAAAAAGAAGGATCATCAAGCCAAATCTCTCTTATATATCAAAATGTAAAGAAAAAAAAAAGAAAGGAAAAGAAAATAACATACATAGAGCACAATTAAACCCGTGCACTCTTAATTCACATACTCTTCCCGTCCACCAAAAAGCTCGTCCAAAAACTTTGAAAGGTTTGCACTGAGAGAGAAATCCTAAAGCATGCGACCAAAGAGAAAAATGAAAAATTTTAGGGCCCCAAAATAAAGTGTCAATATCAAGGAGATACCAAAATTTTATCCCAGATTGGGCCTTAGAAAAAAAATTGCTTCAAAATTTTATGCCACAATTATGGGATTTGCTCTATAAAGAACATGCCCAAATTGACAAAATATTAAGTTGGCCTCTCAGGCCCACTTTCTTTTAAGTAAAAGAAGGCTTTAGCCCATTTTGCCCAATTAAGGTCAAGGATAAGAAACACTTGAACAAATAGTGATGCTTTGAGAGTTCCCAACGAAGTCTCACTACCATTGCTAATTTTGTGAAATTTTCTTCACCAGCAAGCATCGGCGAGTACCGTTCTCCTCTCTCTCGACAGTCTCCAATGTTCTGATACCTCTCCCTCCTACGACGGGACGCTTCCCTTCTTCACCTTCGCAGATCAGGGGGGGTGTTTCTCCCTCTCTCTCCATGTCTTATTTTCTTTTTGTCGATGTCTGTTTTTCCTTCATTTTTCTCTTTCTTCCTTTAATATGTTGAAGATGGATCCACCTGGGTCAAAAATCAATCTAAGGTTTTAAAACCCTAAGACAATCCCTCCATGATAACCGCCCAATTTGAAACCGGGCATCTAAAGGGTTGACAGACAGAAATGAGTGATCTCTTTTCATCTCTATTCTTGGTGGCTAGTGGGACAGAGTCAACTCAATGGAGGTGGTTGTGAGTGTTAGAGACGGAGGGGCTACCTCCAATAGTGGGTACTCCTCGTGAAATCAACGGATGGATTCTTCTTCTAGAAAGCTATCGATTTGTTGTAAGATTTTCTTCTTACACAACAACGGTTGAGCGAACCTCATTTTATACCAATTGACGTAAATATCGTCAAGGCATCCAAAGAAGGATCACCAAGACAAATCTCTCTAATATATCAAAATGTAAAGAAATTCTAATAATAGGTCAATGTCCTTTTTATAGGTCAAATTATCTTGCTACCCAGATAACCCTAAAAGGGTCATCATAGTACTCACAAACTTGGAAATACTAAAATGAGTGTGATTCAGCACGTGGATTTTGTACTTGGGGGCCATTTGTCATCATGCCTCTTGTCATTTGTAGAGCATCTAGTCATCATTATTGTATTGATTATCCCTTGTTGTCAATAAACTAGTGTAATTGATGAAGAATTTTGAAGTCATTCATCTATGGCAAAGTCGCGATGATCCTTTTGTGTGTGTGTGTGTGGGGGGGGGGGGGGGGGGGGGGGGAGGAGGTGTTTGATGCCACATCTCATATGATGTGATCTTGTCATCATTTACTATATGCATCACATCATGTCATCAATGTTATATTGCTTATGTAGATCATCAGGACATCATAGATTCATAGTACTCGCAAACTTGGAAATACTTAAATGAGTATGGTGCAGTAAGTGGAATTTGTACTTAAGCCATTCCATCATCATACATCTTGTCATTTGTAGAGCATCAAGTAATCATCATTGTATTGATTATCGTTTTCCAAGTTGTTGCTCCAATAACCTAGTATCATTGATGAGGAATTTCGAATTCATTCATTTGTTGCCAAAGTCGAGATAATCCTTAATGCCATATCTCATATGATGTGATCGACTCCAAACCATATGAGATTCTAGATGAACTTATTGACATGCTCATTTGATTTGCCTCTTGCGGTATCATATTTCCTATTTTATGGGGCATAAAGAGTCGAGCATTCAAGGAATTGGCAAATTGTGCTAATACGAAGTTCCTCATTGCTTCGATAGTAACAACACTGGTTACGGGAAGGGTGATATCTTTTAGTGAGGAGGTGCTGGTGGTTTAACAACCCGCATATTTTGTTATTGAGGGTGATCAGGCCCCGATATCAAAATATACAAGTCGTTACAATTAAATACCATTCTTAACATATAACAGAAATATGAGACATTTAAACCTTTTTCCACAAGATATAAAGAATAATTCAACGAATATAAAGCAGTCACTACAATAAAGATCCATCACCATGCCAACTCCCGGTAAATCTCAAACTCCAAACATAGTAAATCTCTACTAGCTATAAAAGTCAACTACATAAAATCTCTCCATCGAATGACCCACCAATCCCAAATCAACTGCCTCATAAATAAACGACTAAAAAGGAAAACTAAACCCAAACGATACAATGAATCTCCAGCTGAAAATCCCGCTAATCTCCAATACAATACGCCACACAGCATGCTATCCTGAAATGTTAGTCAACCCAACGCAATAGGTCAGAAACCACTATAGGAATACCAGTTGCTCTTCCCAAATGGGATCCTGAATCCAGTCCTAAGCATTATAAGAGATAAATATCATAATAGAATATTTTAAATTAAGAATCAATATAATAAAATTTCGAGTAAAGTAAAACAATATTAAATACCTACATATACTAGGTCACCTCACTGCCCAAATCCAATTATGTTTATTTCAATATTTAATAAGATCTTAATCCTTTAACTTGACTTTATTCAATTATCTAATTATTTTATTGATGCGACACCACTATAGCCAGACAACTTTTCTATTGGTTCTGCACATACTCTTGGCGCGCTTAACACGTCAACACGTACACCCACACCCATCACTACAGCCAAATGGCCTAATTTTAGTTAGCTATTCACATAATCGTGATGTCCCAACACACGGCACAACACATCACTATAGTCATATAGCGCAATTTTAGTTAGCCGTACACATATTGGTGACGCCAACACAGGACACGTCACTATAGCCAGACGACTCAATTTTAATTAGCCCTGCATGTATTGGTGACGCCAATTCATTTAATACATGTTTATCATCTTGGACATTAATTGCCTTTTTCTTTATCATGTTTTCATTATTTCCAACTAATCCCACCCATAATTCGGGCATCACACTAAATCAATCCCTAGTCTCATTCCTTAAAAGATCACCCAACTACAAGTATCACCAAGTCTATCACCTAAGAAGAATACATAAATCAAAGTCACCACCTAGTCTCGCACCTAGACTAACGTAACGGCGTACTACCTAATCTCATACACTAGAAATACCCAACTGTATAAGCGCACAGTAGTTTCATACCTAGAAAGTGCCGACAACAATAAAGTCTACATACTAGTCTCATACCTAACAAGCAACCTAGTAACAAGGGTGAAAGTACAACTACTCCCATAAACCCAATGTCCCTGCGGTGTCAATTTATTAACACGAATAACCTCTACATAAATCATATTCTTAATTTAACATCACAATCCTTCAATTTCCAACCATACAAACTAATTCCATTCACATTATATCAATTTATTCATGTGACAAACAAGTTCTACTAAATAACTACACAAGTTCTCCAATTCCATTTTTTCAATATGTCTGCTATTTTATCAATTTCACACATAATCCAATTCAAACATACGTAACTACAACATTTAGCAACAAATAAATCCATTCTACATCATACACATCAATATCGTATTTTTTACGAGTTAAAAGCGTCATTCAAATTACATATATTAAATTTGAACATGTGATTCGTCCCAACATCCCATCATAATAAGATACTGAGCATACGATATTCAAATCATAAAATCCAATTTTTCAGATTTAATAAAATAGGTCTATAATTAGGTTCTCACTTTTACTAATTAAAATTGTTAATTATTTTAAGAAAACATGTGTAATTAATGTTTAGGCAACATTTAAATCAAACAACACTTAGGGAGAACAATAATGATATTCTTGCCTGAAAATAATCCTCTTGAAAATTCTAAATACTCGGTTGTGTTCGTCTCACGAAATAAAAGTCCCGTTTTTTGATGATCTTGAGAAAAGTGATTTAAGCCTCCAAAAATTGAGTTAAAGCTTTATTTTAATGGAGGTTTAGGTTTTGGAAAAGAGGGTGAGGAGAAACTTGAGAGTTACCACTTTTTAGTTGAGGAAAAAGTGTTGAAAATGTCCTAAACCTCGTGCCTTTCAAAAGATTAAGACAAAAGAGTCCAAGTTTTACACAAGCACACACAAACCAAAATAATTGCACTATTTGCCGTAAATCGGATTATCCGGCCCTCCAATCGGATCGATCCGATTGGCCTGGGGTCCGGTATTTCCCCCAAAAATTGTTGGTTTCTCCAAAATCATTTAAATCAAAATCAATTCTTTTTATGACGCAAATGACGTCAAATGGGAGCAAGAAGAAAATAATTATCGTCTAAACTCTCTCAAATCAATATATCTCAAAAGGGAATATTGCCTCAAATGAGGCTACAAAATAGTATTTATAGATGGAACGTAACTTAGGCTCTAAGCTATAAAACTAATTACAATTATGTCCCTAGATGCAACTTGTCCTTCCCACATCTAAATAATAACAAAAGAAAAATACAATGCAATACTAGAAATAATAAAAAACTAAAAAATGACGAAAAGGCCCTTATTCAAATCACTCTCCCCACAATAAAAGAGTTCGTCCTCGAACTCAAAGGGAAAGTCCTTCAGTCTCACTATCTAGAATAGTAATAAGGGCATGCTGGGGTGGAGCCTCCTCCGTCTCCTCAAGATGTCGTGGGATGGAACAATCCGAAGCTCAATGGTCAATCACCCCATAATTGTAACATTTGATTGATACTGGGTGAGAGGGTGCAGGAGGTGGGGCAGTGAAGGCCGAAGTGGCTGAAGTAGGAGGGGGCACGGAGGCACTAGCAACAGCAAGGGCCGGAGGAGCAGCAGTGGAGCGGGCACGAGGTGAAGGGACAGTCTGATGGAAGAACTCTACTTTGGTGGCGTACTCAACCGCCTTCACAAAGGAGGTGACGTCACGCAAAGCAAGATCTCGTCGTGGATATATCGACTAATTTGTTGTACTTCGCTTTCACCGAGGCGAGCACGAGTACATAGAAGCTAAAAACGCTCTGTGTAGTCCAATACTGTAGTGTCCTGCCTGAGAGAATAAACGCGGAGAAAAAGGCCTCGCTCGTAAGCAGCGGGAACAAATGTGGTCAACTGTGCACGAAGCTCGGCCCAGGACTGGATGGAAGGCAAACCCAACCCTCAAGAACACGGCGCTGCTCCAAATCATTCCACCAGACACTAGCGTAGCCCTAGAACTTGGTTGTTGCCAGCAAAACACATCGGCGACCCTTCAGTCGCTTGTACTCCAAAATTCGCTCCATCGCGGCGAACCATTCAATAACGGCGTGGGGCTGAAGGTGGTCATCAAACATTGGGATATCCACCCGAATATCGCCCTGCATGCTCCTCGACAACAGATGGAGGGCTAAGTCTATGATGGCATCGCCACCCTGTAGGGTCAAATCACCCTCATCTAGCTCATCATCGCCTAACGGAGGCGCATCAATCTAAGCTTTGTGTCGCTGTCTCCGAGGCGGTGGATGAAGAGGACCAGGAGATGGTGGTGGTGCCTCAAGTGGGACTGGTGAAGGGAGAGGAATATAGGGTGGTACGGCCTCCACGGATAAGGGATGAAGTGGAGCAAGGAGCAAAGGTTGGCGGTAGGGGCAGTATCCATCTGGTGCCCTCTCTGGTAGTACAAAAAGTAATGCCTCTCTGTGATAAGCACATATGGGGTGACCTTCGGACTCAACGAGTCAAAAGGCGACATATCAGTGCGCCAATCAATGGGGAGGTGCAGGCTCAATATTTGGTAGAGGGTGGGACAGGCTCAGGGTGAACCGTCAGGTGGAGGGAGACCAATCCACTCCCGTACCCGCTCAAAGGAATCAACAGGGGCAGAATGGGGGTGGGGAACATGTTTTGGGTGTCCCGTGGGTGAAGAAGTGTGTAGCATGGCTGGGGGCGGAAGCATGGAAAAGGTCATGTGGGTTGTGTGAGGGTAAATAAAGGTGGGTGGGGTCGGTGGTATGGAAGGAAAATGGTGAGATTCGTGGTGTCTCAGAGGGTGGTGGCGAGGGTAGGTTGAAATGTGGTGAAGGATGGGATCATGGTAAGTTTGTAAGGGTAAATGGAATGATACGAGAATGCGAGGTGGTGGGAGGTGAGGGGATAGAAGATGATTGTGGTGCAATGGCAATTTGGGTGGGGGAGGAGGGTTCTTGGGTGATTCTTGGTAATTTTGGAGGGTCAGGTTATGTTTTTAAGTGTTTCAAGTGGTGGGACATGTGTTTGACGGATTCCAAACAAGAGAGGGTAGCTGGGGAGGCTAGGGTTTGTGCTTATGGTTTCTTGGGCATGAGGAGGTTGAAGCTCTAGGGTTTCTTGATCAAAATCTTAGCTATGGACCACTATGGGATCAACAACTCGGCTGGTTTCATTTCCCCTTTTGGTCGCTGGAGGCCACGGATGATGTCGACAATCGTTGGAGAGTAGGTTCCGATCACCGGATGGGTGGTTTGAACCTGGATTGGTGTATTTTGTACCGGAGAAGAGTTGGTCTGCCTTAACTGCTCTGAACATCCCTCGGCAGTGGTGGGTGGGTGGGCGGTCGTAACGTGGCTCACCGGCGAGATGTCAGGAAGGCCAACCGGCCTTGTATACACACTGTTCGAAACAGTGAGAGAAGTCTTTGAAGTCTATTGTGCCGGAGGGAGACCAATGGCGGCGGCCGAGGGTGGGAGCAACCTTGTTAGCACCAAAGAAGTGGAATAGGGGAGACCAACCTGCTGAGAGAGCTTCCGCCCCATGGCATGGCGATCCGTGGCAATTGGAGAGGGGTTTTGCCCCTGTTTGTGGGGGTTGACAGCAACCGAGGGTGGCCAAGTGGTAACCGGCAGTTGTGATGGGATTCTTCCCCCGGTGGTGGATCCGGGTTGATCACAATGGGGATTAGGGTTTTGATTTGGGTTTTTTTCTGGTAGCAGCGAGGAATGAGTTGAATGGGGTGAATTAGGGTTAGGGTTTTGAGATGGTGCCGGAGCAATGCGAGGGCAATCGGTGGTGGCTCCCGGTGATGGAGGCGGGCATCGAACTCATCCAATTGAGCCATTAACCGGTTGAGAACCTCCTCGATGTGCTCATTTGAAGTTTCCACGAGGGCATACTTTCTTCTCGGTCCCATCTTGACGTTGTTTACAAGTTTTTGTTTCTACAACAACAACAACAGCAGGTAGAACCAACGAGGCTCTGATACCAATTGACACAAATGACGTCAAATGGAGGTCAGAAGAAAATAACTCTCGTTTAAACTCTTAAATCAATATATCTCAAAGGGGAAGAATGATTCAAATGAGGCTACAAAAGAGTCTTCATAGATGGGAAGTAACTTGAGTTTTAAGCTATAGAACTAATTATAATTATGTCCCTAGATGCCATTTGTCCTTCCCACCTCTAAATACAATGCAATACTAGAAAGGATAAAAGACTAAAAAAATGACGAAAATGCCCTTATTCACATCATTTTAATTCAAATCCAGTCATGATAATATAATTATGTCCCAATCATCAAATAAATTCCGATTTCCAAATTTTAAATTAATTTCCGGTCTTTAAAATTACGAGGTATTACAGGTGGTTACTCGAGCTGTTAAAATTGGATTGGCCTAGTTCAAAAGGGAAGGTTATTGCCATGGGTGGCATAACCATTTACCGAGTTGTGACGAGAGGGGGATAGTTAGTGCGAGAGTAGTGGGTAGCCAATGTGAACAATTGTCAATTTGGCAGCTGTGAGTACTTGGTGGACAAGGCCTAAAGCAACAAGTGGGTTTGATGGTAGCATGTTAAGGATGGCAGTCCCTCTTTACACGATATAGTAACTCGGTGGGAAGGATAAAACCACACTTATCTATGGGGAGTGCTTTGGTCTCGTTGAATGAATAATGTTGTCGAAAAATGAAGCATTAAGATTTTGTGACCAAGCATTCAAACCTAACAGGTTGATTTGAATAAAGGACAGGTGGATTTATAGAGGTGTTAGGATTTTGATCAAGTGAGAAAAATGATAGATTCCTTTGTTGGTTCGCAGCAAATAGCCCGGTTGATCTCCATTGAGACAACAATATCTCTCCAACAGAGTCACTAAATATAACACGGTGAGTGTCGTGAATGGTGCTAGAGAGAGTGTTGCTTGAGAGCCGAGAGGTACCTGTAGTCCTTATATCGTATCACAATGAGAGAGACTTATAGAGTTACACAACAAAGGATGATAGATTCGCCACCACGTCATAGAGTTACTAGGAGAAGGTAGTTCGAGCAGCGGGTGGTGAGATTGTAAGTGAGGTAATAGTGGTGGTTGAGGAGTTAGTTAGGATCACCCTACGTTCACGTTTCATCTTCACAACTCCACCACCATGCACACCAACAATAATCACAACACAACAACTATGGAGAAACCTCTCTTCTATCATTCAATATACATGTTATGTCCAAGAAACTATAAAATGCGAATGAACAGTATGGGATACAATAAGCAAAAAAGATACAACAATTAAACTAATTTCCATTACCTGATTAGGGGATAACTCGCGGTCGCCATGAAACACCACAGCTCTAAAACACTCAGTAAACCCAAGATCAAACACACGCACCATAGAATCAAACACAACCAAACCCACCAAAGCATTCTCGGGCAACTGTGACACAACCAACAACAACTCATTCTTAAGCACCCTAAGTTCCTCCTCACTGGTACAAGCATCCACCACAAACACAAACCCCGGGCCAACCCCTCCCCCTCCCCCTCTCGAATCCAAACCCAAACCGGAACTGGAAGACGCCAACGAAGAAAACGAAGTCATCGACGACAGAGATTTAGAAGATAAACTCGAAGTCCCGTTTCGACCCCAATTATGAGTTGAATTGAGATTGGAAGTTTCTTTTTTAGCGGATTGATATTCTAGAGTGCTGTAAGTAGGAAAAAGTTCAGGCGGGATGTTGTTTTCGGTGATACCGGAATATGATTTGGGGAAGGAGTTTTTGTGGTAGCAAAAGGGGCAGACCCAGATCCTGGAGTGGTAATCGACCCGGGCGTAGGGGTTTAATACGGCGTTGCATCTGTTGCAGGTGAGGGGTTCGTATGGGAGTAGTGGGAGGTCGTTCAAGTGCATGAGAGGAGTACACATGATGGATAGAGGGACTACCAGAGAGGTGGCTGAGGATTTCGATACGGGCCAGGAATTCCATGACCACCGAAGCCCTTCGATTGCTTCTAACTCTACGAAATCCATTCCTTAACTTAACTTTAAGTCATTTTGAGGAGTTTTATTTGGTTTTTGTTTCGGTTTAGGTTTAGGTTTAGGTTTAGGGAGGGCTGGAAGGTGGCAGACGGACGTAAGGAATCTAGTGAGGGACGAAAGTTGCCAAAGGCAAAAGAGGTGTCGCCCCCGGGGTTATACCTTTGGATTTGTATTTAAAAAATTCGATTTAAAAGTTTCTTTTGAATACAATTTTTAAATTCAATTTTTATGTTTATAATAATTTGTGTGCATTTGATAATCTTATTTTTTTATAGATTTTTTTGAAAATTTGATCAAATTAATAAATATGTTTATTTATATTGTATATATGTGTGTGTATAATTCACTATAAAATTATATACATATGTGAATTGATAATATTTTTAATATATATATATATATATATATATATCATACATTAATATTATATCATAAAACTATATATAAGTATCATGTATCTATTAATAATATTATTTAACTTTATATTATTCCATACGTAATTTAGTGTACATGTACATATATATTTTTTATTTATAAGAATTACATGCATATTAATGTATTATTTATGTATATAATATATTAAGGTATAAATGCATTAAAATATTACGAATTAATAATTCTGAGTTGAAAAATAAAAAAACAGAAGTTATAAAACACCTTCAACCTGTTTTCTGAAAAACTCAATTATAACACATAAATATTATAATTCAATGTTTAAAAACAAGTTGACAAACGCAAATTTTATCAGAATTGTATTTAAATACAAAAAACAGAATTATAGTTACAAACCAAACAGGACCTTAATTTCTATGAAAATTTATTGGGGAATATACCAAATAATCCATCGAATATTTTTTAATACACGTTTATTCTAAGCTTTTTTATTTTACTCCAAAAAGTCATTTACTATGCCGCTGGCGCGGACCTTTAAAAAAAGAGCATATTAGTTAAATAGGTGTTTGAGGGACTTTCTGGTACAAACCAAAAGACTTTGGCTAAATGTGTATTAAAAAAATTTTGGAAGACGTTTTGGTATTTGATCCAAAATTATTCTAGGAAAATATTTTTCATGCAAAATTATTTTAGTGGACATTTGATTGCTTTTTATTTTCAACTGAAAAATTAAGTATTTTTCAACTTCTATTGTTTGATTAACATTATTTTCTAACTAGAAAATAAGAGACTTATGACAACTATATATATATATAAGTTTTTTTATGCAAATTTTTAAATTTACAACTTAATAAATAAATATTATTCAACGTTCAACATTTATAACCCAGACACATGTCATTAAAATAATTATAATATAAAGTTAAATATTAAAATGCTTAAACATTCATTCATAACCAACAGAAATAAGAATGTCTAAAAAAAATACAAACTATCTCATGCGTCAACTCTAAACATACTAATTAACTCAACAAAATCAAGAAGTCTTAAAATTATTAAAATAAGATCTCAATTTAACGACTCCTACCCAAACTTGTCAATAATCCAAGCACGTGCAAACTCGTCATCATCTAAGTTAATGAATATCCAACCTAATTCTTTGTCATGCTCGAAATCTTTAATGAGTTGCATTATATCAGTTTTCTCTATGTTCATGGCCCTAAGCTTGTTCAAGATAACTTTTCAATTGACTTGAGTTTGCATTGCTTATTTTTCCAATAGAGCAGCTTGCATTTCTAAAGCAACTGCAATCCTTTTTAATGAATTAGCAATAACAGATAAGGCAGCATAAGCATCGTCCACGGGTTGCTAAGGTTTACATCAAAATTTTGAGTTTGGCCCTTGCAAGGTTCGTTTGGGCGCCATTGAAGGACTTGCCTCAGTAGTAACATTCTCATCGGCTCCATTTTCATCGTCTAAGCTCACCTCAATATTTTTACTAGCATCATTTATATTCATCGAAGAAAAGTCATTTCCTGATACGACCCAATCACCCGTCACAAATAATACCCTAATCATGATAGTGAAGACACACCTTCCCCTTTAACTTCGTTGCATCATGTTTATCCTAAATACAAAATACATAAAATTAGTAAATAACCAAATTTCATTAATATAAAAAAAATAATAATTATAAATGTTGATGATGCTTAGATCTAGCACCACCAGATAAGTGATGATGAGCTCAAACAGTAGTAACCATAGCAGTCATAAAGATGTATATGTATAAGTGTGTAAGTGTATAGAAGGAGATGAGTATAAGAGGAACAAGATAATGATGTATAGTGGTTCAGCCAATTTGGCCTACATCCACCGTGAGTGTGTGATCCACTAAGTATGGGCACTAATGGCCTTGGATACAATGCACATAAGATCACACTCTCTCTCTCTACTGTGTATAAGCAGAGTTTTGCTAGGGTTACCATTCTCGATCCCTTTGTAGGGTAGCAGGTGACAAGTATATATAGGTCTTGGGGGGTGTAGTGTACCCCCCAAGTATGCATGGTGCATGTGAATGGTGATCTAGCCAATCCCCTGTTGACACCTGTAGATGCCAAATGATGACATAATATTCCCTCACGTGAGGGAGTGATATTGTTATAACGGTCTTCCACGTGCCATATAAGCCTCACGCACACTGTTCCACGTGTCTTCCAAACCACGCGCTGTGATGACGTCACCCTCGGCCTGTGATATGAGGCCGAGGGCAAAGTTCCTTCCAGTAGCGAGTCTGGCCCAATTTGGGCCTCGTACTATCGTACCCTCGGAGGGTCATCCGGACCATGATGAGGGGTCGACCCCTTGAAGGGTCGTCTGGACCATGATGAGAGAGGTCGGCCCATTGAAGGGTCGTCTGGGCCTCGATGAGGGGTCGGCCCCTTGAAGGGTCGTTTGGACCATGATGAGGGGTCGGCCCATTAAAGGGTCGTCTAGACCATGATGAGGGGTCGGCCCCTTGAAGGTTCGTCTGGACCGTGATGAGGGGTCGACCCCTTGAAGGGTCGTTTGGGCCTCGTCCAGTTGCAGGGCACCTTCGGCCTGGCCGAGGGTACATATGGGTATATCAATCACCCCCAGCCCTTAGCCATAGATGATGTTGAGATGGCTGAGGGATAGTGTTTCTTTTGAGAAGTGTAGGGTTCGTTTGATGAGTGACACCTGTTAAGCTGTCGTGACATCTAGGCAGATGCCCATTGTTGCTTCAGTTTCCAAGGTGTGGCGGCTGCACACGACCTGGGACTTTGTGCCCTAATGATGCCCTCCTCGTGGGTTGTGTTCTTCCTTGGTTAATGGGCCCACTCATTACTAAGGTATTTAAGCAATTTTTGAAACCTTTCCTTCTCTTCTTCGTCTTCGCGCCCAAGCTCTCTCTCTAGATTTCCAACAGACAAACCACCATTTCTGCAAATTTCAACATTTCGAGTTTAGCAGTCTCTCTCTTCCTCCTCAGGTAATCTCTCTGCCCCAGTGTCCTCTTTACTTTCATTTCTTTTTTGCTTTCTTGTTTTAGGCTTATAGGGCCGAATTTTCCTTAGGCAGTTTCATAACTTTTCCGGCGACTGGTTCTTGAGCGTTCTTGAGTGCTCTTGATTTAAAACCCTCGATTTCTTTTGTTTCAATCCAAAAGTCCAGTCTAGTTAACTGCAAACTTGTTTGTAATTAGGTTACCCAAATTCTTCCAAGTGTAGGGTCCCCCCTTAATGCTTAGGAGGCTTTATAATTTAGCCGAGGAATTCCCATCCTTGAGAGAGAAGCTCTTCAGAGAGATCAGACGAATAGAGGAAGAGGAGGAGAGGAGATAAGGGGTCGACCCTAATAGTGTACGACCCATTTTTCCCATTCCTCTTGACACAATAAAGCCATTTGAGTCGTCTGAGTCTTGTGGGTCGTCCAGTCATCCAACCGAGAGGCATTCAGAAGAGATGGATGAGAGAGCATCGTCGCTAACTGGTGCTAGGCCTTCGGGGAGGAGAGAGACGTTCGAGCCAGGCCCAGGCTGACAGACCGAGGGTGTGGTTGCTTTCGAGGCTGTCCCTGTGATAATTCTATCCCCCCATGCTTTCCAGGTGGCTTTTCCTCAGGGGCCTCTGTCAGGTGATGAGGCTGAGGGAGAGGGGACAGAGAATGATAGTGAGGGCTCAGATGTTGACCAGTTGACACCTCCCATGCATCGTCATATCCTCCTCAGTCAGGGATCGCGACCTCTTACTATGGAGGCATGCATATGGTGTGTCTTCCAACATAACTATGAGGGTTCCCTCTGAGTCTGAGAGGGTCTTCGAGGGTGAAGAGGGAGAGGTTGCAGTATACGAGCAAATGTTCAAGGTGGGTGTTAAATTTCCTCTGCATCCTGCCGTCGTAAATATCCTGTCAGCCCTCGACGTTGCCCCCTCTCAGCTTCCTCCCAACTCCTAGAGGACGATCCTTGGCTACATCTCCCTGTGGAAGAATGTTTTCACTGATGAGCCCTTGACCGACGTATTTTTAGCCTGTTACAATATCACCTCCTCGTCCAAACAGCCTGGGTACTATCACCTGGGGGCCAGGAGGTCTGACAAAAAACTTCTCCACGTGGCGCAAACCTCCAACTACGACTGAAAGAAGAGATTTTTCTTCGTTTTTGGAGAGTGGGAATTTTCCACCGAGTCTCAACATTTGGACGATAGTTCAAGGGTTCCCAGAAGATGGTCAAACCCCTCGATGAAGGCCAGGTCTGATCCAGGACTTAGTCTGGATGAGAAAGACATAATCGAATACCTGAGGGAACGAGGGAAAGGGGGTGAAATTGCCAAATTTGAAAATCTGATAACCCCCAAGTTCCTCAAAGAAGCTAGTCTGAGGGCCGGCCCCCTGACAGAGCTATGTGAGTTACCTTATTTTTTGCCCATTCTATACTTATTTCAAGTGTTTCATATTTGCCTCTGCATTTTCCTGACATGTCGCCCTCCTTTCAGGTCGTCCTTATGGTATATCAGATCAACTTTGGGAAATGACTGCTCCCAGTTTGTTATCAGGTTTGGGCAAGAAAAAGGGCAAGGAGCCTCAGCAGGCTCCGAGGAAGATGTACACCACGGGGCCGATACCTGCCGAGCCGACCCTCGACAGATAAAAGAGGAAGGAGCCTGAGGTTCCCGTCGACCCTCGACCAAATTCACGAACGAGGGCAAGGGTCGAGGCGTCTGAGGGGACCGCCTCTTCATCCAGCATGGGGGCTTTCTGGTCCCAGAACTTGACGCTTCTGAAGGCTGAGCCATCTTCTCTTATCGTAAACTTGAGGGCGGCCAAGGCATTCATATTTTCTTCCCCCTCGGCTGCCGATTATGAATTTTTATCCAAGATGCCTCCAGCAAAAGTGTATGACTATGGTCTGCATACCCTGACTCAGGTACTTGTCTTACTTCATTCCCTTAGTTACATTCTTTCACAAACTATTTTCTCGGCCTCTTGACAACTGTTTATTATTTATGTGCAGTCTGTATGCGCATTTACCTCGGCCACCAAGTGGATGGCGGAGAATAAACAAAAATTTCATGAGGCCGAGAGGGCCATTCAACGTGAGGCTGATCTGCAGGCAGAGTTGGATACTGCAAGGGCTACACTGGAGAGTGCCAGGACCGAACATGCCAGGGTCCTAAACGAGCTAACGAGATTGCACGATGCAGATTTACAGGCCAAGGATGTGCTTATAAAGGAGAAGGACGAGGTCTTGACTAACATGGGGGTTCAACACAAGGCCGATCTCGAGGCAGCTGCTAAAAAAGCCGAGGTCGATGCCGTGGAGGCCTACAAACTCTCGGATGAGTTTTAAGGCTTCGGCCTCGAATACCTGGAGAAGGGAATTAGGACGGCCTATCGATGGGTCGTCCTTAAGTTTATCGACGCAGTATCTTCTGTCCGCCCTTCCATCGAGGCAGTCCAATTGGACGACCCTCCGATTGCTGAGGCCTTGGCCCAGGTGGAATCTCAAGTGCATGTTGAGGGTACTGGCACATCTGAAGATCAGCCAGTTTTAGTCATCGAGGAAGTCCACATCATCAATGTTGAATCACTGCCCTCCGATGGTGCTCAATAGGGTGGTTGCCTGTAACCCATACCCTGTTCATGTAACTAATGTTTTTGTACTCTATTTTTGTTTGATAAACATCTTTTTGTAATATTTTCTCAATAATATCGTCTCTCTTACTGTCTTCCATATTTGTCTTCCGTGCGATTTGTATTGTGAATTCTTTACATGAACTCATGAAGTCCTCCCTCGTCTTTCTTGGGGGCAAAGGTGGGGGCGTCCCCACCCTTGACCCACATTATAGCCGAGGGTTATAATTACCCAATTAATGGTTTTTAAGGTCTTCCCTCGTCTTTCTTGAGGATAATGATGGGATCGTCCCCTCCATTGACCCTCATTATAGGCCGAGGGTTATAATTATCAAATTAATGGTTTTTAAAAGTCTTCCCTCGTCCTTCTTGAAGACAATGGTGGGGTCGTCCCCTCCATTGACCCTCATTATAGGCCGAGGGTTATAATTACCAATTTGATGGTTTTTAAAAGTCTTCTCTCGTCCTTCTTGAGGACAATGGTGGGGTCGTCCCCTCCATTGACCCTCATTATAGGCCGAGGGTTATAATTACCAATTTAATGGTTTTAAAAGTCTTCCCTCGTCCTTCTCGAAGACAATGGTGGGGTCGTCCGCTCCATTGACCCTCATCATAGGCCGAGGGTTATAATTACCAATTTAATGGTTTTTAAAAGTCTTCCCTCGTCCTTCTTGAGGACAATGGTGGGGTCGTCCCCTCCATTGACCCTCATTATAGGTCGAGGGTTATAATTACCCAATTAATGGTTTTAAAAGTCTTCCCTCGTCCTTCTTGAAGACAATGGTGGGGTCGTCCCCTCCATTGACCCTCATTATAGGCCGAGGGTTATAATTACCAATTTAATGGTTTTTAAAAGTCTTCCCTCATCCTTCTTGAGGACAATGGTGGGGTCGTCCCCTCCATTTACCCTCATTATAGGGCGAGGGTTATAATTACCAATTTAATGGTTTTAAAAGTCTTCCCTCGTCCTTCTTGAAGACAATGGTGGGGTCGTCCCCTCCATTGACCCTCATCATAGGTCGAGGGTTATAATTACCAATTTAATGGTTTTTAAAAGTCTTCCCTCGTCCTTTTTGAGGACAATGGTGGGGTCGTCCCCTCCATTGACCCTCATTATAGGCCGAGGGTTATAATTACCAATTTAATGGTTTTAAAAGTCTTCCCTCATCCTTCTTGAAGACAATGGTGGGGTCTTCCCCTCCATTGACCCTCATTATAGGCCGAGGGTTATAATTACCAATTTAATGGTTTTTAAAAGTCTTTCCTCGTCCTTCTCGAGGACAATGGTGGGGTCGTCCCCTCCATTGACCCTCATTATAGGCCGAGGGTTATAATTACCAATTTAATGGTTTTTAAAAGTCTTCCCCCGTCTTTCTTGAGGACAATGGTGGGGTCGTCCTCATTATAGGTCGAGGGTCCTTATCCAAAGATGATCCCATTCGTATTAGAGCTGACAAACACAAGATGAGAGGAAACACTGATTTTTCTCATTAATTTTCTGAAGTGTACTACTGGAGCAACACCCATTACAATTATGGTCCGTCAGTACATTACAACACTACTGATAGTATTTTTTCAAATGATCTGTATTCCAGGGGTTGAAAAAGGGTTCCCCCTCCAGGTTTTCTAGTCTATAGGTCCCTGGGACAACTTCATCGATGACCCTATATGGGCCGTGCCAATTAGGATGGAGCTTGTTGGGCTTCTGGCAAGTTGTTTTTAGGACCAAGTCCCCCACTGCAACTGGTCTCTGTTTCACCCTCTGATTGTAAAACCTTGCAGTCATCTGCTGGTAGGCGGCTTGCCTCATCTCGGCGTCTTCCCTCCTTTCCTCAATCAGGTCTAAGTCGAGTCTCCTCTCTTTCGTATTTCTCTAGGGGTCATATATTTGGACCTATGAGTAGGAAAACCAATCTCAGTGGGGATGACGGCCTCTGAGCCATAAGCTAGCATGAATGGGGTCTCTCCGGTAGAGGTCTTTGTCGTCGTCCTGTAGGCCCGTAGTACAACATATAACTCTTCAACCCATCTTCCTTTTGCCTCCTCAAGTCTCTTCTTGATCCCGTCTAGGATTGTCCTATTTGTAACTTCTGTTTGCCCGTTGGCCTGAGGTCGGCCTGGGGTAGAGAAAAATTGTTTGATACTCACCCTTTCACAATACTTCTGTAGAGATGTATTCTTGAATTGAGTCCCTTTATCCGAGATGAGGGTGTTTGGGAGATCATATCTGCATATAATGTTTCTCCATATAAACTGGAAGGTCTTCTGCTCTGTGATCGTTACCATCGGCTCTGCCTCCACCCATTTTGAAAAATAGTCAATGGCCACGATGAGGAACCGATAGTTATTGATGGCCCTATGCAAAGGTCCTACTAGGTCAATCCCCCACACTGCAAATGGCCACGAGGATGTAATGGAAGTAAGAGGCTGATGGGGTTGGTGAGGGATGGTGGCAAATCTTTGGCATTTGTCACACTTTTTCACATATGCCATGGCATCTTTCCCCAAGGTCGGCCACCAGTACCCTTGGGTGATCACCCTCTTCGCTAAGGACCTGCCCCCAATGTGGCTTGAATATGACCCCTCGTGCACGTCTTGCAAAATGGAAGGGACTTCAGATGGGTGCGCACACCTAAGTAAGGGGAGCAAAAACCCCTTTTTGTATAAGGTGTCCCCAATGATAGTGAATTTTGCAGCTCTGTATCTTAACTTCTTCCTTTCTTGCCTTGCTTCTGGCATCTCCCCCTCCTTAATGTATCTGATTAGAGGGTCCATCCATGAGTCTTCCTTAGCGATACTCAGGCAAGTGCCAAGTGTTCCCTCAGCATCTTCAATAGTTGGTCGAAGCAAAATTTCCACTGGGACTGTCCTCCTGATGTCTGTCCTAATTGCTGAGGCCAACCTGCCAAGTGCATCGACTCGGCCATTATCGAGCCTAGGTATCCTCTTCAATTTTACTTCTCTGAAGCTCTTCAGTAATGACCTCACCTTCTCAAGGTACCTAGTCATCCTCTCGTCCTTGGCCTCGTAGGCTCCTAGTATCTGATTCACTACTAGCCTCGAATCACTATGAACTAAAATCTAGTCGACACCAAGAGACTTGGCCAAGGAGAGGCCTGCTATCAAGGCCTCATATTCTGCCTCGTTGTTGGAGGCCTTGAAGTTGAACATCAGGGCGTACTCAATGTATGTGCCATCGGGTACTGACACTATTTATCCAGCCCCACTTTCGCTTTCGCAAGAGGACCCGTCGACGAAGAAGCTCCACACGGTCTTTTCCTCTGAGAAATTTCCCTCGGTGAGGGATCCCTGTCTAAAGAGGTACCTTCCCTCTTCATTTTTAGCCACTTTCCTTCTAGCGGTGCTTGTCTCAACCTTATCTACAGGTGTATCGGTGAGCCTGTCTTGTTGGGTATTTGTCTTCCCGAGGCTCTCACCCTCAGTTTTATCATCTTCCCAAGTAAACTCGGCCACGAAATCTGCCAGTGCTTGCCCCTTAATGGTCGTCCTAGGCTGATACACAATGTCAAACTCCCCCAGCTCTATAGCCCAGGCCATTAACCTGCCTGATTTTTCTGGCTTGTGTAGGACCTGCCTTAGAGGAGAGTCAGTGAGGATGACCATTGTATGGGACTGGAAGTATGGATTCATTTTCCTTGATGCATGGATCAAGGCGTAAGTTAACTTCTCCATCCTAGGGTATCTTTGCTCCGCCCCCTGAAGTGCCTTACTATTGAAATACACTGGCCTTTGTACCCCGTCTTCGTCTCTGACGATTACTGCACTAATGGCTGACTCAGAGACAGCTAGATACATATAAATTCGTTCACCTTGCACTGGTCGTGATAACAGCAAGGGAGACCCTAAGTATGACTTTAGCTCCTTGAAAGCCTCATCACACTCTTCACTTCATTCGAAGGCCTTCCTAAGGATCTTGAAGAATGGCAAACAATTGTCTGTGGCTCTAGATACGAGCCTATTCAAAGCAGCCACTCGCACCGTGAGCCTCTGAACGTCTTTAATGGTCATGGGGGTCTTCATTTCCAAGAGGGCCTTTATTTTCTCCGCGATGCCTCTTTGGTTGACAATGAACCCTAAGAATTTTCCTGCTCTGACCCCGAAGACACACTTGGTCGGGTTGAGCTTCATCTGGTATTTATCCATCATATTAAAGGTCATCTCCAGGTCAGCCACATGATCCTCTGCCTTTAGGCTCTTAGTCAGCATGTCATCTACATAGACCTCCATAGATTTCCCAACTTGGTCTTCAAACATTTTATTTACAAGGCGCTGATACGTTGCCCCTACATTCTTCAGACCAAAGGGCATAACACTATAACAGTATGTCCCCTTGTCGATAATGAAGGCTGTTTTCTCCGAGTCTTCAGGGTCCATGAAGATCTGGTTGTATCCTGAATAGGCATCCATAAAGCTCATGAGCTCATGGCCTGCGATAGCGTCTACCATCTGGTCAATGCGGGGGAGAGGGAAATTATCTTTAGGACAGTGCTTGTTGAGGTCGGTGAAGTCCACACACATTCTCCACTTCCCGTTGGCTTTTGGGACAATGACTGCGTTGGATAACCATTCAGGGTAGATAACCTCCTGATAAACTCCGCATCTTCTAATTTTTTGACCTCATCCCTTATGACCTCATACTTATCTCTAGAGTAAATTCTCCTATTCTGCTTCACTAGCTTTGCAGCCTCTACCACGTTGAGCTTGTGGCACATGATCTTGGGGTCGATCCCCGGCATACCTGCGTGACACCATGCAAAGACGCTATGTCTTCTCCTCAACAGTTTAATGAGGTCTTCCTTGATATTTGGCTTCAGAGACTTGCCGACTTGGACGGTTTTTTCCGGATCATCCTCATTGAGGATGATGGATTCTACCTCTTCCGCGGCCTCTCCTTTCTTCAGCTTTGTCTTATCCCTGGGGTCTAGGGTATCAACATTGTAAGTGGTTGATGCCCTCTTGTGTGCCTCTCTTTCTTCCGCGGAGTTGTAATAACATTCCCGTGCTGTCGTCTGGTCTCCCTGAACTTCCCCCACCCCGTAAGGGGTTGGAAATTTAACCATATGATGGACCGTAGACGGCACAACTTCAAACCCCTTGAGGTCTACCAGCCCCAGTATAATATTGTAGGCCGAAAAGACATATTCATCCATCACAAAGAAGCTGACCTTCTTGGTAAGCCATCTCGGCCACTCGTCCCCCATCATGACATTGGCCTCATATACTTCGAGGGGATGAACCTTTTCCCCACTAAACCCAATTAATGGGTGATGGTACGGGACAAGTCTTGCACGACTGAAACCTAAGGCTTTGAAGCATGGTCAAAACATCACGTCTGCAGAACTACCCCCGTCGACCAGTATCCTCGGCACCTCACACCCGTGTACCCTGGTAGTGATGACGAGAGGGTCATCATGTGGGGCTAAGAGGCCTTTGAAGTCCATTCTTGAGAATCCCACTATCAGAGTATCCATATCGACCTTCTTTCTCTTTTCTGAGTTTGCCTCCAGGGAGGTTGAGTGTACTGTCTTCGTCATTGCCTTGGCCTCAGCCACATAAGCCTTCCTGTGGCCTCCTTCTGTTAGACCCTCGAAGATCATTCCTACTCCGAGCGAGATCATATTAAGCCTCTTGACAGGGCCGTGGTCGTCCTCATCGTCAGAAGGGTCGTCCCCTCTTTTTTGAGGACCTTCTCTACATGCATCGCCTCGCTTTTTTCTAGGGTCGTCCCCTTGGTCCCTCTTAAAGGCACCTTTGTCAACGTACTTCCTGAGCTTCCCTTCTTTCAGCATCTTCTCAATCTCATCTTTCAGAGCAAAACATTTGTCTGTCACGTGGCCATGGTCTCGGTGAAATTCGCACCACAGGTTTTTGTTCCTCTTGTTGGGGGTTACCCTCAACTTCTCAGGCCACTTCAGGGATCGGTCGCTCTTTATCTCATTGAGAATATGTTCACAAGTGACCGTTAGAAGGGTGTAACCAGCGAACTTGTCGTCCGTAGACCTCTTATTCCCCTCTTTGTTCTTCTTAGGGTACTTGCCCCCACCAGCGCCTCCTTTTTCATCTTCGTATTTTGTGGCCATCGCCTCTTTGGCGTTCATCACCTTTCCTGTTGTTGACAGCAATTCAGCCATCGTCCTCGGAGGGTCTTCAGCAAGCTTCCATAACAGCTTCCCCTTTTGGAGTCCTCTAATCAGGGCTATCATAGCTATGCTCTCCTCATAGTCTTCCACCTCTAACTTTTCTTTGTTAAATCTGGCTATGTAGTCCCTCAGACTCTCATTCTTCCCCTGCTTAACATAGAGCAGGTGGGTGGTCTTCTTCTGTGGCCTCACCCCAAAGCAAAAGTTGTGGATAAACCGGTCTGCCAACTGCTTAAAGCTTTCAATGGAATTTTTTGGAAGAGACATATACCAGACATGTGCAGCCCCTATCAGAGTGCCAGAAAAAGCACGACACCTTATCTCATCTGAGATAGAGTATATGTCTGTCGCTGATTGAAACATCTCAATATGATGGACACGATTAGTACTCTCGTCATACCGTGGGGTGACCACAGGTGGCTTAAACTTTGATGGCGTAGGAAAGTTGACTATCTTCGCCACAAAGGGAGAACCTATGGAGTATCCTCTATGAAGAGGGTCCCGACTTTTCAGAATATCACCAATATTGTCCTCCAGTCACTGGATTGAGTCATTCCAGGGCCTTGCAGGGTCGGCTGATCGATGTTATCCCCCGCCGCCTTTTTGAGATGGACGGAGGGTTTTGTCGCGGCTGGCCTGTGTCGGCTGTTTACTTCCCCCTGACCGTCGTCCCGTCCTAGGGGTCGGCCCCCGTGGGGCAGGCCATCTGCTGCCTCCCTTCTGGACCTCGCAGCGCTCCTTGATCTGGACAATTTTTACCGCAGGTCATTTACTGGGCCCAGCCTCTCAAAGGTCGACCCCCTGCTCAAGCGATCAAAAGCAGAGCCTCTTGGCCGATCGTCAAGATTTTGCCTCCCGCACTTCCCTCTACTCTCCTGGAGAGGTCGTATAGTATTGTTGGAGACCTCATATGGATCCCAACATTCTATGGGGGCCTCCTCTCCCTCCAGATCGGCATACCTGTCCTCAGGGCAAGGGTTTCCTTACCTCCCCAGGCGTAAACGCCGGGGGTCAGCAACATCCCTACGCCGCTGAGGCGGTGGCAGGTCTTTGCGTGGTGCCTGGGGTGGTCCCCTAGCCTCATACTGCCCTGGAGTCGCTGCCGGAGTAATCATCTCAGGTGAGACCCCTGGTGGTCTTAGTATGTTCTGGCTTAGAGCTATGAACTGCTCCTGCATGATCCACTGGCTTGCTGCCAGAGACTTCAAGGCTGCCGCCATATCAGCCATCTCAGATTGAGGTGTTGACTGACTGGAGTTGGGTCCTACTACACCATCCGATGGAGGAAGTGGCGGTGGTGGCATCTGCGGTGCTATGCGTTTGAGTTATGAAAAGCTGAACTGGAAAAAAGACTTGTGAGCTTTAGAACCTTAGTGGGTCTCTGTCAATGGTGAAACGTCTCCTCTCAGGGGGAGAGCTGGTTCACCACCAGAGTGCCCAGTGAGGTCAAGTTGTACAAAGGAAGAGATGTCTTCTCGTTCCCACAGACGGTGCCAAACTGATGATGCTTAGATCTAGCACCACCAGATAAGTGATGATGAGCTCAAGCAGTAGTAACCATGGCAGCCATAGATATGTATATGTACAAGTGTGTAAGTGTATAGAAGGAGATGAGTATAAGAGGAATAAGATAATGATGTATAGTGGTTTAGCCAATTTGGCCTACATCCACCGTGAGTGTGTGATCCAGTAAGTATGGGCACTAATGGCCTTAGATACAATGCACTTAAGCTCACACACTCTATCTCTACTGTGTATAAGCAGAGTTTTTCTAGGGTTACCATTCTCGATCCCTTTGTAGGGTAGCAGGTGACAAGTATATATAGGTCTTGGGGGGTGTAGTGTACCCCCCAAGTATGCATGGTGCATGTGAATGGTGATCTAGCAAATCCCCTGCTGACACCTGTAGATGCCAAATAATGACATAATATTCCCTCACGTGAGGGGGTGATATTATTATAACGGTCTTCCACGTGCCATATGAGCCTCACGCGCACTGTTCCACGTGTCTCCCAAACCACGCGCTGTGATGACGTCACCCTCGGCCTGTGATATGAGGCCGAGGGCAAAGTTCCTTCCGGTAGCGAGTTTGGCCCAATTTGGGACTCGTACTATCATACCCTCAGAGGGTCATCCGGACCATGATGAGGGGTCGTCCCCTTGAAGGGTCGTCTGGACCATGATGAGAGGTCGGCCCCTTGAAGGGTCGTCTGGGCCTCAATGAGGGGTCGGCCTCTTGAAGGGTCGTCTGGACCATGATGAGGGGTCGGCCCCTTGAAGGGTCGTCTGGACCGTGATGAGGGGTCGGCCCCTTGAAGGGTCGTCTAGGCCTCGTCCAGTTGCTGGGCGCCCTCGGCCTGGTCGAGGGTACATATGGGTATATCAAATGCCATTAAAAAAATGGTGTTACCCTAGTGTACGTTTCCCAAACATTAGGATCCGCTGTGATCCGCCCGGTGTTGTCATCCCACCCAAAACTGCTAACCTTTTGTAGCTCATGGAGATCCATATAACCTTTTTTCAAAGTCTTCAAACGTCCTCTTACATTTTTCTCACCAATACCTATGCCCCATCCAGAATATACGTGCTCAACCACCTTCAATATCTGGGTTGTTGTGAATCCAATGTCCGCTCATTTTGTTCCCCTAAAACTTGTTCAATGAGTGTGTTTACCAACTGCTCATCCATCTCATCAGTCCAGCAAACTTTCCATTTTTTTGCATTACCTGGAACCGATTGAGAAGACGGTTGAATAACTTCCTCAATATCAGGGCGAGAGTACGTGGTCGTGGTAAGTCGTAGGACACGAAATGGCACATAACTTCCACTTTGACGATAATCTACCATTAAACCTATTTGAAACTATATTATAAAGATTTTTATATCAAAATTTGATTTATCATATTAGTCAATTGAACATGAATATTGATAATTGTACATGAAATAATTAAACCAATATGCACATTAACTGAGCTAACAATTGTAAATTAAAGAAATTTTTATATATAAAAAAATAATAATACGTATATAAAATGTAACAAATCTAAAATTGAAAATTTAGTGTGCCAGCAACAATGCATAATGAAAAAAGCTCAATAAAAGTTAACCCTCACATTGGGGTTCATTTAATATTCATTCCATATTGTAATAGTCGTAATATTCCTCTTAGTATTCCAACTAGCCTCGGGTGTAAAAGTGATGTGGGCATTAAGGGTGGAAACTTCAGGTACATCTTGAGGAGTTGGGTTAATTTCATCATCTCTAACCTCATCATCACTACAAACATCATTTATGCCATTATTTCGTATAAAGTTGTGAAGGGCACAACAAGCAAGTGTTATTTTTGCTTGTGTATCAATATCGTGAAAGGGTTGATGTCTTAGATACGCAAACCTTTTCTTAAGAAACACTATTTTTCTTTCAATGACATTATGGAGTGATGAATGGCAAAAGTTGAACAAATCTTTACTATTTTCTGGAGGTTTACCCTTGATGTCTCAACAGTGATAACAGGTCTTTCAATATGGTGAAAGAAAACTCATAACCAATGGAAATCCAGTATCGACGAGATAATATTTACCTAGTATTATAATGAATCGTCATTAGATAATGAAATTTAGTTTGTTATTATTTATGAAAGACGACAAGATACAAATTGTACCAATGGAACAAAATAAAAAGTCTGATCCAAATTTCACAAAGACCATGGGCATGCTATTAATAGTTACATAGCTCTAAAGAACAAAATATAAAGTCTGATCCAACGAGGCAAGCTTTCCAAATTTATTAATAGAGAAGGTAGGACGAAAATAAGAGAAATCAGGAGACGATCGGAAATACCCATGTAAAGGAAGAGATGATGACTCTGAAGACAATCCAGACTTGCTGAAGAAACCCAGAGAACCCGAGCTCGAGGTGAAAATGATTTATTTTGGTTGTCATTTCATTGCAGGTGGTAATGCAGGTAGTGGAGACGAAATAATCGAAAGAAAGGCATACATGAATGATGCCAAAGAGTGTTCATACATTTGGTAAATCAATTTATCTGATGAAGTTGATTGTCTCCCAAGAAAAGTGAACAATGATAAACTGGTGATATAATTCTCCAAGAACAATCTATCTGGGGTACTTTATCCCCACGAGGATCCTTTGGTCGTCAGGATCAGAGTACATATAGTAAGAGTGGATAGAATCTTAGAGGATAATGGCATCTTAGTCAACGTCACATTTTACGACTGCTTCGAGGGATTAAGGTTAAGTGATAGCAAACTAAAACCATATCAATTACCCCTCATAAGATTCTAAAGAGAAAAGATATATCTTTTAGAGACTATCAAACTATAAGTATTAATAAGCAATTAGTCGGTCAGGCGAACTGAGAGGATCTACTTCTTTATCTTAAACAATAACGTTTGATCAGTCTATAACATGATCTTCAATAGAGTTGGATTGAAAAAGTTTGAAGCGGTGACATCTATTGTCCACCAATGCCTGAAAACCTCACACACTATCGGTTCGGCACTATTACTGGGAATCAAACTGAAGCCAAAAAGTGCTATTATACTTTAGCCTATTAAGAGGAAGTTAAAAAGCTTGCCACCACTTACCAGATTCGAGACCTTAGACCCTCGTGAATAAGCTGATTTGGTTAAAAGGCAAGTTATAAAAGCAACAGAGACCATCATCCTTGACGACGATCGCCAAGAATGAACTACACATATCGACTCATCCCGGGATCCAGTCCTAAATAGGAATTAGTAAGATTCCTTAAATAACGAAAGAGTGTATTCACTAGGAGCCACGAAGAGATGTCGAGAATATACTCTGGATTTATAAGTCACAAATAAAACATCAGTAAGAATGCTAAGTCGATCAAATATAAACGTCATTTATTCAGCCCCGAGAAGAACATGGCCATCTAGGAAGAGGTAGAAAACCTACAGAAAATAAACTTTATAGAAGACCTCAAATACCCTGATTGGTTGGCTAATGTGGTAATGGTTGTGACATCCTGCTTCTTAACATAATGGGGGGCCTGCCCTCTACCAAAATAAAATGGTAGTCTCATATGGCTCATTCTTAGCATCACTGTCAAAACATGTTTAATTACTAACCACCTACTTAATTTAACAAGCAGTGTCAATTTTTTCTTTTATTAACATACAACCACATTAACCAAACCCATCACAATGCCATGCACAGTAATTATAACAAATGAGATCACAATATAATGTCTAAAGCTGATATAAATACATAGAGTCCCCGAATAAACCATCAGGTAAAAACTAGTACATCCTGATAAGAACCCAAAAGTGTATTTTTTTACACCCCGAATAAAAGCATTATAGTTGCTCGTTTTAATTAAAAATGGCCTTATATCGTATTTTATTATTTTTCAGGTCAATCAGTAGTTGAAGTATCAAATATTGCTAAATCGGCGCAATTGCGACACAAAAGCGATTAAAACAGTGCAACGAAGAAATCAAAAAGAGACCGCGAAGTCTGGAGTCCTATTTGGGCTTGCCGAGATGTGTTCTGATGCCCCAAACTAGTCCTGTAACCTTAAGCTAGCCCATATCGATTCCAGTCCATACCCCGAGTCTGTTGTGTGTTGAGTTTGTACCTTTATTATTTTTTTAGATTTTTTTTATTTGTGTCTTTTTATTTTTAGGAATTATTTTAGAATTTTCTAAGATTTATTTTCTATTTTTCTATTTCTTTATTTTGATTTTAATTTTTATTATTTTTTTTAATTTTTATTTATTTTTATTTTTATTAGGATTAGTTTTTATAAATTTATTTTATAGTTTTATTATATTTTAATCTTTTTTATTTTAGTTTTATTAGGTTTATATTTTTTTTTAGTTTTAATAGAGTTTTATTTATTTATTTTTTTTCATTTTCATTTTTTTATTTAGTGTCTTTTAATTTTTTATTTTGAGACGTTAGTTTTTTTTTATATAGGTTTATTAGATTCTAAGTTTTTATTATTTTATTATTTTTTTAATCTTAGTTCTATTTTTTTAGGTTGTGTTAATTTTTAAGGATCACAAAACCAACACACATCATAACACTCACACACCCACCTATCCTCACGCTCACTATTTTTCTCTATACCTCACTTCACCCTAAGACCACCTCCATCATCTTCCACACCCACCACAATTTACCTCTCTTTCCTCCATAGCCAAAAACCAAACCATAAACCCACCTACTCATACCATCTCACTTCTCCAATCCAGCCTTATACCACCTGACCCCCTCACCGGTCAACTCACTAACTCTCCAAACCGGACCAAAAACCCGAGAATCCATTTCGCGACTTACCTGCCCTGCTATTCCACCACAACCCGAGACCAACCATCCCACAACCCAACACATACAACCATTTTCCTAAAATCTGAAATCGCAAACCGGACCTAAACCGAGCTCCCCCAAACCTGAGACCCATGAACCCGCGGGCGCCCAATCCAGGGCAGACCCGAGTTCGATTCCTTCATGACCCAGAACCCGATTTACCCTCCATTTCCGGCGGCACAACACCAGCCAATACGGCGACCCAACACTAGCCATACCCGACTCCTTCAATCCCAATAAAATCGGAGCAACCTCCCTTATCTCTCCCTTTACCTGCAAATCACAAAACAAAAACCCAACAAGTCTTTGACTTATCCGAATGAGATCCCAAAAAAATCTCTCATCCAAACAACAAAGATCGTGGGTCAATAAAAGAGAATGAGCATCTCATTTAAAGAGAGGACTCTCTTTAGCAAAAAAAAAAAAGTACACAGAGAGAGAACATGAGAGACGGAAAAAAAGAAAAAAGAGGGTAGAAAAATAGTCAGAAAAATAAGAAAAAAATATAGTTTTAGGTTTAGAAAAATTTGTAGGTTTAGTTTTTGCTATCAGCTTTGTAATCCAGTCAAATTTTTATGACAAGTTTGGGACGCGTGTTTATGCACAGTTGACACAAGAAATTATTGCGTATTGTATTTCTTTCTCTTATTCTTTAATTTCTTGTTCTTTAATTGTGTTTGTGTTAAATCTTTGATTATGTCTGGCTAAACACCCCATTCAAGGGGTGGGATGAAACGCGTATATTGAGTTATTTTATTTGAATAATTGTTCATTGATGTGTTATAGGTTAATTAAATTGGGAAAAATCACACATTAATTTATATAACGGGGGTTAATAAATTAATGTTGAAAATTAATATTTTATTTTTGGATTTGACTTGTAGATAAGATAAGTATTATTCTTAAATTTAAATATTAATTATGTGTATCCAATTCAAAGATTCGTACAAATTTTAATAAATTAATCTTAGCAGATATTTTGTTGAAATGAGTGTGAATCTTAATTTTTTTTATGTTGTGACTATTCCCGATTTAATTACTGGAAAAGATAAAATTGAATTTAGGATTGTAACGAGAGTTAAATTTTAAATTCAATATTATTTCGAACTATTCAATCGAATAATTAGGACATTAAATTAATTTGACTACACGGTGTAATCCCACTTCTTGTTTCTTCTCATAAATTCTAAACTAAATTATTTTTTAAATTTCTGTAGTCATTTTAGTTGCATAAATTTTCATTTCCTCCCTTGAAAATTATTTTTAAATATAAAAAAATAAAAAAAAATATAAATTTAAAAACACAAAAAGATTTTTAATAAAAATTGGAATTGCAAGTTTTCACAATAACCGTTTCGACGCTAGAAATTGGATTCATACCCGAATTTACCACGATACTAAATTGTTAACAAGTTTTGTAGGGGATTTCAGAAATTTTGATACTCGAAGTTTGACCGCAACAACATTGCAAATCCATATACAAGGAAGACACAAATATAGAGTTATCTAATGGCGCCATTGCTGATTTCTTGAAGACTGAAGCCCGTGAAGATTTGTAATTTTTATTTTTTATTTTTAGAGTAGTTCCTCCTTCCTCTCCCTCCTTAAATTGGTTGTTTAGGATTATTGAGGCCTTGTAATTCATTTGGGGTGCATTTTGACACCATTTTATTTTTGTAATAATTATTAAAAAAAAAAGCGAAAAGGGAAATCAGACAAGGTGGAGAGAAGCGTCCAAAGGCAAGGATTTAGAAGCCTCTCTACTTTGGGTCAGTAGGACTCCCGGGGACGACTGAAGTGAGCGTACTTCCCCCCGGTCGACTTAACTCGGTCTTCACCCCACGCGTGAAAAAACCGTGAGAGGTAAACTCTTGATCACTCACGAATCTCCTGCAAGCGAGTCAATTTTTGTGTGCTACTTGCTCCTATATGCTTTTTATTTCTGTATCGCACTTAAATTGGATGGTTTTATGAATAAATTTACCTAAGACCTATACCCGGTCATTACAACGAGTTGGCATTTCATCACCCACTCAATCATATCTCCATTTGCTGGTTACCTGTGCTCTCACTTAAATTAAAATCAATCAACTAGCAAACCAAGTAGGAATGGTGTTTATTAGGTCCCTTTCGGCACGAGACCCTCGTAGGATACTCTAGTGAGTCATTTCCACCCCTGCAAATCTTCATTCAACTATCTTAAGACTTTTTGTCTAGGGAAACTGGATTTTAAGAGACCGCGCAGTAAAACGAGTTTGTGCTTTCCCCAGCGTGGTACCGAATAGTTGTTTATTGTAGTAGCTAGTGTGGTTAGCCTTAACCAGTAAGCCTCCTGTCTATCGGAAAGAAAGTAGGAGCACACTTTACCGACGAGGCCTAAGATTACGTGTTTTTCTCACCCGCGGACTAATTAAAATTGACTACCCACTCAATTAACTTGAAGATAATAATTTGGATATGTGCTCATTCAGAATTGTTCCCTTTGTGTATGTGTCTAAATTGTTCCTTTAGGTAGTCAAATTTTTGCTCCAATTGTCCGTTTTTCCACCATTAGTCCATCACCCATTTTTCTGCATTTTTTAACAAAAAACAAAAATATAAAAATATTTTCCTTTTCTCCGCCTCAATTTTTTCTCAAAAACTCCAAAAAAAATTCCTTCCTTATTTCCAAAAATTCCAAAAAGATTTTCTTCTTTTTCAAATAACCAAAAATTCCAAAAATATTTTTTTGCTTTTATGCCAAATTGGCAACGAATTGATGATCGATTAACACGTTCCCCTAGTGCTCCATCTCTAAATTCCCTCTTAGGTGATCGTGTCCCTATCATTGACTTTCCTCCTCATTTTCCTGATCTGTGTTCTTCCTCGTCGGGGATGCTTAGTTCTCCCACTTCTTCTGATTTTGTTCCCCAACCCATCATGGCCGATGAACGTGCTTTAAGGGACTACTTTGCCCCGATTACAACCACTCTGCCTTCATGTATCGTCCTTTCGCCCACTCCGATCGTGTAATTTGAAATTCGCCCCGCGACTATTTCTATGTTGCCCAGTTTTTATGGCCTTTAACGCGAGTCTCCTTATACTCACTTGCGAAAATTTCTCACTGTGTGCGCTACTTTTAAAAATCAAAACTTTGACGAAGAGAATGTTCGTCTTCGGCTGTTTCCCTTTTCTCTCCACGATAATGAATCCATGTGGCTCTAATATTTACCACCGGATTCTATCCACGCTTGGGAACAACTTGTCAAAAAATTCATGTCTAAGTTCCATCCCATGAGCAAAACTAATGAAATGCGCCAAGCCATTCAGGATTTTAGACAAAAGCCTACCGAACAGTTTTGTGAAGCATGGGGCCGTTTTCAAGACTACATTAATAGTTGCCCACATCATGGTCTCGAGAAAAGTCGCTTAGTCCATAGTTTTTACAATGGTCTTATCCCTTCTTCTCGCACCATGATTGGATCTATGCATAAAGGTAAGTTCATGTATTTAACTCCCACTGCCGCCTATAATTTTCTCCTTGAATTTGGCGATGACTCCCAAGATTGGGAAGGTACCAATGCGTTTTTGAGATCCGGCCCTCCACGTGTAGGGAACACTTCTGAGGTAAAAAATGATCATGATTTTAAAACTTTGCTTCACAGCTTACACTCATTGACTAAAACCGTTGACGCTCTCAGTTGTACTATGCAACAAAATGTTTCACTTTCTAAACAAGCAATGACTGTCAACGATTCTAGTCCTTCTTCTTGCAGTGTTTGCTTAAGTCAAGATCATTTAGCTCATTTGTGCCCCCTCCTGCAAGATGATTCCGAACCCACCATGGCCCAAGCATTTGCTTTTGATACCACTAGGAAACTCGTTCCCCCGTCGTTTACTTACAATCCTAATAATAGGAATCACCCCTATTTCTCTTATAAGTACAACCATAACTCCACTCCGTCCCAATCATAACAACATGTTGGTGGTCCCCTTGGGTATCCATACAACCCACGAAGGCAACCTCTCCCTCCTGTCCCGCATCAATTTGCTCCTTACCATCATTCGCACTTTCCATCTTCCTTTGTCCCCAACAGCGGACATTCAAACACCAATAATCAGCTTGTTCCTGTTCCCCCTCATTCATATGAGTATTCCTAACCGCTTAATTCTCAGCGCGAGTTGGTTCCCCAACCATCTTATGCCCCTCTGCCCAATTCCTCCACCTATTCTCTTGAGAATCTCCTCACTCGGTTTATGACCACTCAGAGTCAAGCACTCCAACAACTTGAGCAGCATTTCAACCAATTTGAGTCTGAGAGAGAGAAAGGTCATTTTTCCAGTCAACCCATTGCTAACCCTAAGGGGAATGGCAAAGAATCAGCCTATGAGATTGGTTCCACTTCCAATCCACCTAATTACCAAGCGAATATGGAAGTAGTGTCTACTCTTCACTCGGGCAAACAAGTTGATAATGGTGTTCATGCTCCCAGTGCTGTCCCACACCCGCCCATCCCATCTATAGAGCCTCTCCCTATGGTTACCCCACCATATAAATCCCCATCTCACACTCAATCCAATCCTCCCGAGCCCACCTCTGTTTATGTGCCCAAAGCACCCTTCCCTCATCGGTTGGCTCCCACTAAGAAAGCCCAAAAAAATTGTGAGATCAAAAAAGTCTTTTAGAATGTTCACATTAATATTCCCTTCCTTACCGCGATTCAACAAGTCCTTTCGTATGCCAAATTTTTGAAGGACTTGTGCACTGTTAAGCGTAGGACCAATGTTCCTCGTGATGCTTTCCTCACTGAGCAAGCTACGTCCCTTCTCCATAATAACGGTGTTGTGAAGTTTTAAGACCCTGGTCGTCCAACTGTCTCTTGCATGTTAGGCGATAAGTTCACTACTAGTGCTTTACTTGATCTCGGGGCTAGTGTTAATTTGTTATCTTACTCCCTCTACCTTGAGTTCGATTTACAAAACATGAAACCTACACGAGTTACTCTTCAACTTGTTGATCATTTCGTGAAAGTACCTAAAGGAATAGTTGAAGATGTTTTGGTGCAAGTTTCAGACTTTTACTATCCTGTGGATTTCATCATCTTAGACACTCCTGCGCCCGACCCAACTAATACTCCTATCATATTTGGTCGCCCCTTTTTGGCCACTACCAATTCCATCATCAATTGTCGTGATGGGTCCATGAATCTCTCTTTTGGAAATATGACTGTAGAAGTCAATATATTCCACCTTATGCAACAACCGACTGATGTCGATTTTATTGATGAGGTGTGCGATTGACTTCTTAGTTAATGAAATATTGGACGAAACTTACCCTGTCGATCCTCTCCAACAATGTTTGGCTCATTTTGGATCCGACTTTGACATTGATTCCTTTATCTCTGAACTCAATTCCATATTAGAGTCCACTCCACTGATGGACACTTCCTCTTGGTATCCTCCCTTCGAGCCCCTCTATGTTGATACTCTTCACTTTGTGGATCACCCTATTCCACCTTCTAACCTCCTGCCACATCAGATTCCTCCACTTTATGCACCAAGAACTCTCCAGACTCTGTTTATGTGTATGAGTCCGTTGTCACTCCTGCGCCACCTACTAGTTTGGAGCTTAAGCCCTTACCTCCCGAGTTGAAATGTACTTTCTTAGGCCCCAATAACCATCACCCTGTCATCATTGCTTTCGACTTGACCCCTGATCAAGAAGGGCAATTAGTCCAAACCCTTACTCAACATAGCACTGCTATATGATGGACCCTTTCAGACATTCACGATGTGAACCCCAATGTTTCTAGTCATCACATTCATTTGGAGGAGAATGCTAAGATTTCTCGTGAACCTCAATGTCGCCTCAACCCTGCTATGAAAGAAGTCGTGCGCGTTGAAATTTTAAAATTACTCGATGCTGGTATTATCTACCCTATATCAAATAGTCAGTGGGTCAGTTCCATTCATGTCGTACCCAAAAATTTTGGTATCACCGTCATCAAGAATAGTGACAATGAACTTATTCCCACATATATGCAAATGGGTTGGCGTATTTGTATTGATATCACAAGCTAAATGTTGTCCCGCACAAGGACTAGTTTCCTCTTCCCTTTATTGACCAAATGCTCGAACGTTTAACTGGTCATGCGTATTACTTCTTCCATGACGGCTATTCAGGATATAACCAAATTCTAATTGCCCCTGAAGACCAAGAGAAAACTACCTTCACCTGTCCCTTTGGCCCTTTTGCCTACTCTCGCATGCCCTTTGGCCTTTGCAATGCACCTGCGACTTTTCAACGGTGTATAATTAGCATTTTTAGTGACATGGTAGAATGTTTTCTTGAAATCTTTATGGATGATTTTTATGTGTTTGGTTCTTCCTTCGAGCAATGCCTTTCTCACCTCACTATGGTCCTCAAACGTTGTCAAGAAAAGAAATTGATCCTCAATTGGGCAAAATGTCATTTCATGGTCAAAAAGGGGATTATTTTAGGCCACGTAGTCTCTAGCGACGGTATTAAAGTAGATAAAGCAAAAGTCAACATAATTTCCTCGCTTCCCATTCCTAAGTTTGTTAAGGACGTTTGCTCCTTCTTTGGACATGCGGGTTTCTACCGTCGTTTCATCAAGGACTTTTCTAAAATTGCTCGACCTTTAACAAACCTTTTATCCAAATATGTTCCCTTTGTCTTTGATGACGCGTGTGTCGCTTCTTTTGAGCGCCTTAAGGCCAAACTCACTTCTGCTCCTATCATTCAACCTCATAATTGGTGTTTACCTTTTGAGCTCATGTGTGATGCCTCTGATTTTTCTCTCAGTGTCGTACTTGGTCAGAGGGTTGACAAGCGTCGGCACGTCATTTATTATGCTAGCAGAACCCTTCATGACGCTCAACTTCATTACACGATCACCGAAAATGAGTTGCTAGCTGTCGTATTTGCACTCGATGAGTTTAGATCTTATTTCATCGGTTCACCTATCATCGTTTACACTGACCACACCGCCCTGAGGCACCTTATTCAGAAGAAGGATTCTAAGCCACGTTTGATACGGTGAATTCTCTTGCATCAAGAGTTTGACCTCAAAATTCGTGATAAGAAAGGGTGCAAATTTTTTATTGCAGACCATCTCTCCTTCCTCACCGTTACGTCTAAATATGATCTTGTCCCTATTTCTGAGACATTTTTTGATGAACAACTTTTTGCTATCTCCACCTCTCCTTGGTATGCTGATATTGTTAATTTCCTTGTTACCGACCAACTGCCCGATCATTGGTCGAAACACGAGCGTTCTAAGTTCATGGCACATGTGAAATTTTACTCTTGGGATGATCCCTTCCATTTTAAGTATTGAACTGATTAAGTCATTCGCCGCTGTGTTCCTGACTATAAACAGTCCAATATTCTCTCCTTTTGTCATGATGGTGCCTGTGGTGGCCACTTTAGCTCCAAGAAAACCACCACCAATATTTTGCAAAGTGATTGCTATTGGCCCGCTCTTTTTCGAGATGCCCACCACTACTGCCAGGCTTGTGCCAAATGCCAATAATTTGGGTGTATCTTTCATCGTCACATGATGCCCCTCACACCCATTCTCATCATCGAAATCTTCGATGTATGGGGCATTAATTTCATGGGTCCCTTTCCTTCATCTCATGGCTTCTAATATATACTAGTTGCAGTTGATTATGTTTCCAAATGGATTGAAGCCATAGCTTGTCGCACCAATGACCATCGTATTATGGTCATTTTTTTAAGGAGTATGTCTTCACACGTTTTGGAACTCCCAAAACTATCATTAGTGATGGGGGTAAATATTTCTATAATCGAGTCTTTGAACATCTCATGAAAAAGTATGGTGTTACCCACAAAGTTACTCTCTCTTACTACCCTCAGACTAGTGGTCAAGTTGAAGTTTCCAACCGCGAAATAAAGCAAATCTTAGAAAAAACAGTTAATCCTAATAGGAAAGACTGGTCCTTACGCTTGAACGATGCTTTGTGGGCATACCGTACTACTTTTAAGACTCCGATTAGCATATATCCTTATCGCTTGGTCTTTGGTAAACCGTTTCACTTACCTGTCGAGCTTGAACATCATGCTTATTGGGTGGTCAAAGCCCTTAATTTTGATATCGACGAGGCTGGCAGTCATCAAAAGCTCCAACTTCATGAATTAGAGGAGATACGAAATGATGCCTATGATTTGTCCAAGAAGTACAAGGACAAAATGAAGTGGATCCATGACCAACGCATCCTCCACAAAGAATTCCACATTGGTGATAAAGTGTTGTTATATAAGTCCCGTCTTCATCTTTTTCCTGGGAAGTTGAAAACCCGGTGGTCTGGACCCTTTGTTGTTGAATTTATTACTCCCTATGGTGCCGTGACAGTTCAAAATACTAAAGATGGTAACCTATTTCGGGTAAACGGTCAATGATTGAAGCCTTTCTTAGAGCTCGACCCCTCTCACATTGAAGAAATTAACCTTGTTGACCCCATTTATGAAGACTGACTGTTCAGTCTTGTTTAGGGGTGATTCTCATCACCCCACTTTTCTGTCGCCCCGTGCTTTCCTAGTTCTTATCCTTAGGGTGAGTTCCGTTCGGTCTGGTTGAAGATGATAAACTTAGCGCTACTGGGAGGCAACCCGTTGTTCATTGTTTCTAAGTATGAGTCTTATCCTGTTTGGGGGTAGTTTTTCACACCACCCAATGATTTTCACGTGCTTTATGGATTTGTACGTATTTTTGTTTCGCATCTATTCTTCAGGTATCATTTGTGCTCCATAATGCGGTACATTTCACTAGTGGTTCGTTATGGTAATATCTTTCCTCCCTTGTGCTTGTTCATTTTTATATATGGTTTTAAACATTGAGAACGATGTTCTCTTTTGTTTGGGGGTGGGAAATTTATCAAAATTGTACCTCCTTTGAAAATCTTCATAAATAAGTGATTTTAAACTTTTTGTGCAGTTAAAAATAAATTTTATGGCATGATTTGTCTATCATGCCTCTTTTAGAAATCTCGGAATACCTGTGTTTGACCAAAAAATTACGCTTTTAACTTTAAATTAATCAATACCTCTTAAAGCATACTTGCACTATTAATTTCTAAACTCGGCAATATGCACTATCACATTTACAATCAAAAGTTGAAGAGTAACTATATTCTTAAGAAAGCCTAAAGGATCACTAGTTGCGACTTAAACCCGTGAGATCTGAGCTTTTCACCTTTTTTAGGCTTTTTACTTATCTCCGAGTCACAAATTGACTCAACTTTCTTTGAGTACCATATTTAGTCGTTACACGGTCTCATCATTTTTTCAAATTTGGCTTAATCACTGAGAATGTCATTGCTTTCGAGTTGTAAGAAACATGTGTCTTGTAGTTTGTCCCGACACTCATCTCTTTCCCTATCACATTATGATTCACCCATTATCATTTTTCATATTACCCTTATTCATATGTCTCAAATACCATCCATTATTGCCATCATTTTTGAGAAAAATAGTGTTTGAAATTTTCAATGTAAATTGTCTTCATTTTCGTTATGAAAAGAAAAATGCATCGCAAAAAAAAAAAGTAGAAAAATAAGCAGAAAAAGAAAAAAAATAGAAAAGAAGAAAAAGAAAGATGCGATCATAAATTCAAAAAAAAAATGAAGCATTAGTTATTCAAAGTGTGTCATACCCTTCTCAAAAACCCTACATCTTCTTCATTTTCCCGTCATACCTTACATAAACCCTATTTTCACCCTTGGTAAAGTGTTCGGGCAAACGAGAAGATTATATTGTGAATAACTCGACATTCTCAACATAGTGGTTAACATTCCTTCACGAGAGATCAGATTTTTTCATGTATCCGTCATTTTCTATAAAGTGTGTGAGACGTTTGAACTTGCTTACATTTACTCACCTCCTCACACACTAGAGAGATACACTTACCAAATTCTCAGAGAGTTCGATTCAAAGAGATATATCCAGTGAGAATTGAGGTTAAAGCGTCGATTCTTAAAAAGCGATCTTAGAATTACTCTAATGACACTTAAGATTATTTTACATTAACACGTGTTGAGTTTAAGAAGGATTACGCTTTTTGGTATTCGGTAATTTTATATCTTATTTTGATAATTGAATACGGTGTTCCTTGATGTCCTTTTAAAGTTGGGTTGTATATCGTTTCATCATCTACTCAGATACTGTATTGAAATAAGTTTTTGAATTTTGTGGGTAGATTCACTGCAAACCCTCACGAGACACCACTCGTCCTGTAGAGCAACCTATAGGTTTAACGACTTGTTGCACTTGCTAAGTGCAATCGCCAGTGCCTGCGAAAGTGGCACACTTTTAGTTATTTATCTCCGTTTTCTCTTTATTTTTGCTCGAGGACTAGCAATGTTCTATTTGGGGGTGGTGTGATAAGCACCTAAAAGTGTATAATTTATACCCCAAATAGAAGCATTATAGTTGCTCATTTTAATTAAAAACGGCCTTAGATCGTATTTTATTATTTTTCAGGTCAATCAACAGTCGCAGTATCAAATATTGCTAAATCGGCGCAATTGCGACACAAAAGCGGTTAAAACAGTGCAACGAAGAAACCAAAAGAGAACGTGAAGTCTGGAGTCCTATTTAAGCGTGCCAAGATGTGTTTCGACGCCTCGAACTAGTCCCGTAACCTTAACCTAGCCCATAGCGAGCCCAGTCCATACCCCGAGCCTGTTGTGTGGTGAGTTTATACCTTTATTATTTTTTTAGATTTTTTTTATTTGTGTCGTTTTTATTTTTAGGAATTATTTTAGAATTTTCTAAGATTTATTTTCTATTTGTCTATTTCTTTATTTTGATTTTAATTTTTATTAGTTTTTAATTTTTTTTTATTTATTAGGATTAGTTTTTAGAATTTTTTTTCTAGTTTTATTAGATTTTAATTTTTTTGTATTTTAGTTTTATTAGGATTATATTTTTTTTAGTTTTAATAAAGTTTTATTTTTATTTTATTTTCATTTCATTTTTTTATTTAGTGTCTTTTTATTTTTTAATTTGAGACGTTAGTTTTTTTTTTATAGGTTTATTAGATTCCAAGTTTTATTATTTTTTTATTTTTTTAATCTTAGTTTTATTTTTTTAGGTTGTGTTAATTTTGAAGGGTCACAAACCAACACACATCATAACACTCACACACCCACCTATCCTCACCCTCACCATTTTTCTCTATACCTCACTTCACCCTAAGACCACCTCCATCATCTTCCACACCCACCACAATCTATCTCTCTTTCCTCTATAGCCAAGCACCAACCATAAACCCACCTACTCATACCATCTCACTTCTCCAATCCAGACTTATACCACCTGACCCCCTCACCTGTCAACCCACCAACTCTCCAAGCCGGACCAAAAACCCGAGAATCCATTTCGCGACTTACCTGCCCTACTATTCCACCACAACCCGAGACTAACCATCCCACAACCCAACACCTACAACCATTTTCCTAAAATTCAAAACCGCAAACCGGACCTGAACCGAGTTCCCCCAAACCTGAGACCCATGAACCCGCGAGCGCCCAATCCAGGGCAAATCCGAGTTCGATTCCTTCATGACCCAGAACCCGATTTACCCTTCATTTCCGGCGGCGCAACACCAACCCATACCGCAACCCAACACCGGCCATACCCGACTCCTTCAATCCCAATAAAATCGAAGCAACCTCCCTTATCTCCCCCTTTACCTGTAAATCACAAAACAAAAACCCAACAAGTCTTTGACTTATCCAAATGAGATCCCACAAAAAACTCTCATCCAAGCAACAAAGATCGTGGGTCAATAAAAGAGAAGGAGCGTCTTATTTAAAGAAAGGACTCTCATCAGCAAAAAAAAAGTACACAAAGAGAGAACGTGAGAGACAGAAAAAAAGAAAAACAGGGTAGAAAAATAGTCAGAAAAAAAAATATAGTTTTAGGTTTAGAAAAATTTGTAGGTTCAGTTTTTGCTATCAGCTTTGTAATCGAGTCGAATTTTTATGACAAGTTTGGGACGTGTGTTCATGAACAGTTGACACAAGAAATTATTGCGTATTGTATTTCTTTCTCTTATTCTTTAATTTCTTGTTCTTTAATTGTGTCTGTGCTAAATCTTTGATTATGTCTGGCTAAACACTCCATTCAAGGGGTGGGATGAAACGCGTATGTTGAGTTGTTTTATTTGAATAATTGTTCATTGATGTGTTCTAGGCTAATTAAATTGAAAAAAATCACACATTAATTTATATAACAAGAGTTAATAAATTAATGTTGAAAATTAATATTTGATTTTTGGATTTGACTTAGAGATAAGTATTATTCTTAAGTTTAAATATTAATTATGTGTATGCAATTCAAAGATTCGTATAAATTTTAATAAATTAATCTTAGCGGATATTTTGTTGAAATGAGTGTGAATCTTAATTTTTTTTATGTTGTGACTATTCCCGATTTAATTGCTGAAAAAGATAAAATTAAATTTAGGATTGTAACGAGAGTTAAATTTTAAATTCAATATTATTTCGAACTATTCAATCGAATAATTAGGACATTAAATTAATTTGACTACACGGTGTAATCCCACCTCTTGTTTCTTCTCATAAATTCTAAACCAGATTATTTTTAAAAATTTCGTAGTCATTTTAGTTGCATAAATTTTCATTTCCTCCCTTGAAAATTATTTTTAAATATAAATAAAAAATAAAAAAAATTTAAAAATTTAAAAAACGCAAATAGATTTTTAATAGAAATTTGGAATTGCAAGTTTTCACGATAACCGTTTCAACGCTAGAAATTGGATTGATACCTGAATTTGCCATGATACTAAATTTTTAACAAGTTTTGTAGGGGATTCCAGGAATTAGATCACAATCATTCAACATGAATGTCAGGGACCTCGGTATTCGAGAATGAGACACTGCTCTCAATAAAATTGTAGAACATGTCCAGGACCTCAGAGGGAATTTCAAACGTAATTCGAGTAGCCCTTACATCGTGAAGCAAACTCTCTCAGGCGACGTTGCTATGTTCATAGATCTCGACGGAGAAGAGATGGCACATCCAGTCAATTTGGACCGTCTCAAAAAATTCTACCCTTATCCCGAACTCTCGGTGTGCTACAAATCTTCTCACCCCCTTCTATTCTAAAAATAAATAAATTATCCATTCCCCCTACCCAGAACTATGTAGAACCTGATCCTTTCAAAATAATTCTTTCCAAAATGAAACTAGTGGAATTTTCAAAACCCTCAGAGCTATGTAGGTAGCGTATATGACACACATGGTTATTGCCTATCTTTTTAATAAAATTCTAATCTTTTCTAACCCTCGAGAATGGCCGCCCATCTCATCATTTACGAGAATAAAAGGATTATATATGCCTTAACAATTGGTATAGATAATTCAAATGCAAATTCATCAAATACTCAACAAAATATTACCAAAATCACTTTTATTTTTAATAAAGGAACACAACCGTTACATGAAATGTCAGTAGAGGGAGTCAAAAAGACCCCCCCCCCCTTTTCTAATTACAAAATCAACCTAAATTTCCCCCAACAACCTACCCAGTCCCTACTAAATAACCAACTTCGCAGAAAAGTCCTACAGCATCCCAAAATGCCGACACAAATCACCCAAACATTAATTCCCCAACTTTATAAATACTACCCGTAGAATTCACAAAACACTGCCCTCAACTGCCATACGTCCCTGCCTCTTTCATTATTGCGTGCCCCCAGAGGTCTCCGGGTCTCCCACACCTGATTTGTGTTGCGAATGCGCTCCATTCAACGGTATGCCCTGACAAGCTTTGTCGAAAACACAATACCCTCCTTCAGGGTGTCGAAATCCATAAGCCACCTTTCCCCAATCTCTGTCTCCATTTATGTGTATTTTATTTAATTAATTTGAGGAATTAATTGAGAAAAATACGTTTTAATTAAATTACGCGGGTGAAGCAATTTAAAATGATTAAATGGTAAATGTGTTTATTGGATATTAATCGGGAGTTAAATACGGATTAATATTACATGATAATATTTACTAACTGTAAATAGTAAATAATTGATAATTATGGTGATATGGCATAGTGAGTGATATGCACGTATTTTTACTTTATCTCATCGGGAGTCGTGCGTGTAGACGGATGGTTTCGGATGGGTCGAAATAGTCAAAATAGTGTACCCGGAGGTATAGTTTGAGTCCTGAGTCAATTTTGGACCAAACCGGCACTTATCGAAGGTGTTTCGATCATTTTTATAAAGTGGGTTAAATGACCTACGAAATTTTGAGCCTTAGATCTGATATTTGGAGATTGGGGATTAGGGTTCATAACACAAAAACTACTAGAGAGACCATTAGATAGAAAGGAGAGCTAATTCTCAAAGCTTAAGGAGAAATTCTAAAGGTGGTGAAGAGTTCTTACACATCAAGCCAAATTGAAAGGGAAGATTGGAGAAGAAATAATCAACCCTTAATCAAGAACCACAAAATTAGATTTATCAATTCATGGCGAGTGTTTATTGCAAATCAAATCAGAGTATTTGAGAGAAATATACTCCGTACACGTATGAATGATTAGTTTGTGTGATTACCTATTTTTATTAAATCCTAGGTTGTGTGCATACCTATTATTTGCTAAATTAGGTATTGGGGTCGATGGCTTTCCGGGCTAGTACACTAAAATTTGAGTTGGGGCCGATGGACACTCCGGACCAACATCGAAGATATATAATATTCATTGGTATCGACGGAAGGTCTGAGCTAATATTCATATGCATTAATATTAATTGGTATCGACGGAAGGTCTGAGCCAATATGCATGTACATTACATTTACCTTGGGGTCGATGGCTTTCCGGACCAATGTAAATGTTATGATAAGTGGGGTCGATTGCTTTTCGAACCAATAATCCTTATAGTATATATTGTGTGTGAAAAATATATACCTCATGATACTCTAGTTATGTGCAAGGGTAGACTTGTAGATGATATATATAAAGAGATATACATCTAGATGATAAATTTAGTAGAGAGAAACTTAATTACGAGATTAAAGATATATTGAGAATATGCATGTACATTACATTTACCTTAGGGCCGATGGCTTTCTGGACTAATGTAAATATTAGGATAATTGGGGTCGATGGATTTTCGGACCAATAATCCTTATAATATATATTGTGTGTGAAATATGTATTCCGAACTAAGAGATATAAATCACTATTGGTGCTCAAAGTATGATTTCGAGACAATAACCCCTAAAATGTGATGTGGGGAGGAGATTATATAGTACGTGCTTATAGTATATATTGTGTGCGAAACATATACCTCATGATACTCCACTTGTGTGAGGTAGTAGACTTGTAGATGATATATAGAAAGAGATATACATCTAAATGGCAAATGAAGTAGAGAGAAGACTTAATCACAGGATTAAAGATATATTGGGAATATCTATGGTTAATTAAGTAGTGAAACTTAATTATGGAAGTTAAATGATGATAGATATGAAATGCTATATGAATTAAGTAGTGAGACGTAATTATAATGATTAAACATAACATATGTGAATGTTATTTGGGAAATGAATAACACGTGAGAGATGTTACTAATGAATGTTAATAATGAAGCGTGTTATATGGGCGGTACGGGAAAATAGACTATTAATAACATCGATTTTATACTTTAGTTGAGATAGCTTGGGTATGATAGCTAGGTGGATTAAGTATAGAACGTTAGGAGTGCACATTACATGACATGTGAGGAAACTTAAGAGAGTGTGCGTGAACCTAACATGTGTAATCAATAACCGATTTTAATTGCGATAAATTACTTGTTAAATGTTTTCAAAATATTTTGAGTACTAACTCTTGATAGTAAAATATTTTCAAAACCTTTTAGGTGTCCAGCCACAGGGACTCCATGCATGATGATATCATTCTAGGGACTCGGAGTTGTAGCATTATGGATGCTGACAAGATTTTGAGTAGCCGATTCTCTTATTCAGATCTAGGATAGGATCTCATTTTGTATCTCTTATATAGACTGTTGTCAGTGGACAACCTTACAGTTTCAGTCTTGTATTTCAGTTACTCTACATTTTGGATTTAGATTGTATTTGACTTTGGGTATTTTTGCCATTGGATTTTAGCATGTATTAGATTCATTTTCATATTATGATGGTTTGGATTATAGTCTTTTGTGTATGATGATTTAGACTTCAAAAATGTTCTTTTATTCCCAGTTAATTGAAAGTTAAAATTTTGGCACGGTCTAATTTCACTTAAGTGGTTAGTTATTAAATAAAGATTCGACAGTGATGCTAAGAATGAACCAATTGAGAAACCTGTTTTAATTTAATTTAGTATTAATCACCCGAGATTTGATTAGGTGTGGTATCACAGATGCTATCAGAGCATCAGGTTGTAGTGTCCATAGGATTTGTACGGCTTACTGCGTTTACAGCGTATCGTTCGATTGATATAGAGCCCTATGCTTAGGATTATTTATTCCTATTGTGAGATTTCGTCGTCCTACTACTGTGTATAATCGCAATACATTTTATACACGTTCGGGTGTGATTCATATACCGAACAACGAAGGACGACTGGTGAAGGTCGTTGGGAGGACAACAGGAGGGGGGGATCAGTTGGTGTTGTAAAATATATTTTGGGGACGATGACCATTTTCGAGGTCACCTCTATTGTGTTTGAACAGTTGATGCTTCTACGTGAAGGGAGCTAAAAGAATTTGAGAAATTAATCAGGGTGTAATATTGGAAGTAACGGTGCTAGTGAAATGCCAAGGGGAGAGACCTATGAGGGGGACCCATTTAAATGATGCAGATAATTGAATTCTGACTGAGTGACGGTGAATTTAGTCAGGGTTGGTAAGGCCCGTAGTGTGTTCCCTGGGGCCAGCGGAGCTAAAGGAACAACGGGGGTCCAGCGTGGCCACATATATATAGGATATCGAGAGATATTTTTATGTGGAGAGTGAGACCACACGTATTGATTTTTCCCAAAGCAAGTAAAGGGACATGAGTATAGTGCCTAACAGGGCAATGATTAAGATAGTTTTAAGGTTCGGTTCGAACAAGCGTGTTATGCCCTAGAATCGTTTGACTAGCCAGGGAGATTGGCAAGGTAGAAATATGAGTTGTATCCTCGGGCGAATGAGGTATATTTTGTGTGACCGAGCGAGTCATGATATTTTAATTAACGCTTCACGTGTGAGACGAGTTTAGTGGATATATCAATACATTATTATATGTACATATTATACTGTTGTGTAGCAGGGTTATCATTGATTTCATCCATAGGGTAGAGGGTATGGACTTAGTGGGGAATATATTAGAACTACTTGTTTTAGTGATGTGTTATACGAGTATGATATTCTCCTGGATATAGACTGGTCAGAAATGGTTAGAACGGTAGTGGGCCATTAGTGCAAGGCTATCGTGTTCGCTATTCTAGGGCAGGATGTGCCATTTGGCGATTCCTCACCTGAAAGAGGGTTGAGCTCGCACTTATGATACATTTTTTTGGGGACTTTGGAGAGCATATAGGTCTCGTTACAGTGAATCCCAGTGTGTAGGGACTATATTGATATCATTCAGGGTATACTGGGTTACAACTGAGCAGAGAGATTGAGCTCGTTATTTTGTTTAGCACTCAGTACTTAGTGATAGAAAGAGCGCATTGTTATATCACTCCTTTAGAGACGCAGGAGATGAGAGATGTGTTGGATTATAGGGCAAGGGCTAACAATGTAGTTGTTACTCGTTTTACGTGCAGAGAGAACATGTCGAATTAAGAGATATTATGCAAATAAGGCATGTGAAGCCTGTAGTGCCTTGAAAAAGCACTGAAAATTTTCCTCTCGCCACAGGTTGAAGGGTGAGACGATGTCGAGGAAAATTATATTATGATTAGTGAGGTGATTGAGAATACTCATGTTTTTATGGGCACAAATGATATGCACGGATATGCACGAATTATATTATGGTTGTGCAGATATGCACAGATGATAAGGTGTATGGGAACCCTGGTTAGTTAATTCCAAAGATGTTCGAGATAGAAGGACGTGAAAATAAATGTGTAGAATATATGCCTGAGGGGAAGCTATAAACAATATTAAAATGGTATGATGGATTGCATGTCGTGTGAGAAAGACGATAATTCAATCATATATGTGCAACGAGAGCTAGCACACCCGAGATGGGTTGAAAGGCCGTGGAAAGCCATTTAAAAGATACCTCTTGATAAAGAGGATACCAAATTATTGTGAGAAAGTATAGTGGAGCCTTACTCGAACGAGTGTTGAAGAGTGGCTTGCACATGACTATAATGTTAGTATACTCCAAAGAAAGAAGGGTGTATGTTGTACCACTTAATGTGAGATATTATAAGTGGAAGGTGGTGTTGGGTAAGACAAAGTGAGATTGTCTCCGGGTGCACTGATGATGCTTGGATTTAGCACCACCAGATAAGTGATAATGAGCTCAAACAATAGTAACCATGGCAGCCATATAGATGCAAGTGTATATGTATAAGTGTGTAGAAGGAGATGAGTATAAGAGGAATAAGATAATGATGTATAGTGGCTCAGCCAATTAGGCCTACATCCACTGTGAGTGTGTGATCCACTAAGTATGGGCACTAAAGGCCTTGGATACAATGCACACAAGCTCACTTTCTCTCTCTACTGTGTGTACAAGCAGAGTTTTTGCTAGGGTTACAATTATCTATTGATCTCCCCTGTAGGGTTGTAGGTGACAAGTATATATAGGTCTTGGGGGGTGTAGTGTACCCCCAAGTATGCATGGTGCATGTGAATGATGATCTAGCCAATCCCCTGTTGACACCTGTAGATGCCAAATGATGACATAATATTCCCTCATGTGAGGGTGTGATTTTGTTATAACGATCTCCCATGTGCCATGTGAGCCTCACGCACACTGTTCCACGCGTCTCCCAAACCACGCGCTGTGATGATTTCACCCTCGGCCTTTGATATGAGGCCGAGGGCAAAGTTCCTTTCGGCAATGAGTCTGGACTAATTTGGGCCTCGTACCGTCGTACCCTCGGGGGGTCATCCGGAGCCTGATGAAGGGTCAGCCCCCTGAGGGGTCGTCCGGAGCCTGATGAAGGGTCGGCCCCCTTAGGGGTCGTCTGGGCCTGATGAGGCGCAGGGCGCCCTCGGCATGGCCGAGGGTATATACAGGTATATCAATCACCCCCAGCCCTTAGCCATAGATGATGCTGATATGGCTGAGGGATAATGTTGCTTTTGAGACTAAGTGTATGGTCTTTTTGATGAGTGACACCTGTCAAGCTGATGTGACCCCTGTCAAATTTTTATCCAATGTCTTTCCAGTTTTCAAGGCGTGGCGGCCGCATGCTGCTTGGGGCTTTGTGCCCTAATGATGTCCTCCTCGTGGGCTGTGCTTTGCCTTGGGTAATGGGCCCACTCATCACTAAGGTATATAAGAAATTTTTGAAACCTTTCCTTCTCTTCTTCTTCTTCGCTCCCAATCTCTCTCTCTCTAGATTTCCAACAGACAAACCACCATTTATGCAAATTTCAGCATTTCGAGTTTGGCAGTCTCGCTCTTCCTTCTAAGGTAATCCTTCTGCCTTAGTGTCCTCTTTTCCTTCATTTTTTGCTTACTTTCTTATTTTAGGCTTGTAGGGTAGGATTTTCCTTAGGGTGTTTCATAACTTTTCTGGCGTCTTCTCCGGTGACTGGTTCTTGAGTGTTTTTGATTAAAACACTTAGTTTCTTTTGTTTCAATCCAAAAGTCCAGCTTGGTCAATTGAAAACTTGTTTGTAGTTAGCTTAAAAATTCATCAAAGTGTAGGGTCTCCCCCTTAATGTTGAGGAGGCTTTACAGTTTAGCCGAGGAGTTCCCATCCTTAAGAGATAAGCTCTTCGTAGAGATTAGGCGAATAGAGGAAGAGGAGGAGAGGAGACGAGGGGCCGACCCTAATTGGGTATGACCAATTTTTCCCATTCCTCTTGCCACAATAAGACCCTCTGAGTCTTGCGGGTCATCTTGTCGTCCAGCCGAGAGTTATTCTAGTGAGATGGATGAGAGAGCGTCGTCGCCAATTGGCGCTGGACCTTCTGGGAGAGGAGAGGCGTCTGACCTAATCCCAGGCCGACAGGCCGAGGGTATGGTTACTTTCGTGGCTGTCTCTGTGATAACTCTATCTCCACATGCCTTCCAGATGGCTTTTCCCCAAGGGCCTCTGACAGGTGATGAGGCCGAGGTCGAGGGTGAGGGGACTGAGGATGATGAGGACTCAGATGACCCAGTTGACACATCTCACGCCTCGTCTTATATTTCTTCGGTCAGGGATCGTGACCTTCTTCTGTGGAGGCATGCATATGGTGTTCCTCCCACCATATCTATGAGGGTTCCCTCGGAGGACGAGAGGGTCTTTGAGGGTGAAGAGGGAGAGATAGCGGTGTATGAACAAATGTTCAAGGTAGGTGTCAGACTCCCTTTACATCCTGCTGTTGTAGATATTTTATCAGCCCTCGGCGTTGCCCCCTCTCAACTTCCTCCCAAGTCTTGGAGGACGATCCTTGGTTATGTCTCCTTATAGAAAAATGCTTTCACTGATAAGCCCTCGGCCAACGTATTCTTGGCCTGTTACAATATCAGCTCCTCGTCCAAACAGCCTGGATATTATCACCTGGGAGCGAGGAGGTCTGACAAGAAACTTCTCCACGTGGCACAAACCTCCAACCATGATTAGAAGAAGAGATTCTTTTTTGTCTCCGGAGAGTGGGAGTTCTCTGTCGAGGCACAACCTGTAGCTGACGGTCCGAGGGTCCCCAGAAGATGGTCTAATCCTTCAATGAAGGCCAGGTTAGACCCCGAACTTAGTTTGGAAGAGAAAGACATAGTTGAATATCTGAGAGGACGAGGGAGAGGGTGTGAACTTCCAAGGTTTGAAGATCTGATGACCCCTCGGTTCCTCAAGGAAGCTGGTCTGAGGGTCGGCCCCCTGACAGAACTATGTGAGTTATATTATTTTTCCATTCTTTACTTTTTTCAAGTATTTCATCATTGCCTCTGTATTTTTCTGACGTGTCGTCCTCCTTTCAGGTCATCCCTCTGGCATATCGGATCAACTTTGGGAAATGACTGCTCCCATCTTACTATCAGGTCTAGGCAAAAAGAAAGGCAAGGAGCCTCAGCAAGCTCCGAGGAAGACTAAGGCCGTTTGGCCGACGGTTGTTGAGCCGACTGCTGATATCCACAAAAGGAAAGAGCCCGAAACTCCTATTGACCCTTGGCCGAACTCAAGGCCGAGGTCGAGGGTAGAGTCGTCTGAGGGGGTTGGTTCATCTTCCAGCATGGGGGCCTTCTGGTCCCAGAACTTGGCGCTTCTAAAGGCCGAGCCGTCCTCCCTGATTGCCAATCTGAGGGCGGCCAAAGCTTCTATGTTCTCTGCCCCCTCGACCGCCGACTATGATTTCTTGTCTAAAATGCCCCCGGCCAAGGTGTATGACTATGGTCTACACACACTGGCTCAGGTATTTTTTTTTGCCTCATCTCCTTAGTTAAATTTTTCACCAACTATTTCCTCAGCCTCTTAACAAGTGTCTTTTTCTGTGCAGTCTGTCTGTGCCTTTACATCGGCCCCTAAGTGGATGACTGAGAATCAACAAAAGTTTCATGAAGCCGAGAGGGCCATTCATCATGAGGCCGACCTACAGACAGAGCTCGAGACTGCAAGGGCTGAATTGGAGAGTGCCAGGACTAAGCATGCCAGGGTCTTAGATGAGCTGACGAGACAGCATGATGCCGACCAGCAGGCCAAGGACCTGCTTATAAAGGAGAAGGATGAAGCCTTGATCAACTTGGAGGTTCAGCACAAGGCCGATCTTGAGGCGTCTGTCAAGAAGGCCGAGGTCGATGCTGTGGAGGCCTACAAACTCTCGAACGAGTTTTAAGGCTTCGACCTTGAATACTTGGAGAGGGGAATTAGGACGGCATGTCGGTGGGTCGTCTTAAAGTTCGCTGATGCAGTGTCGTCCGTCCGCCTCGCTCTAGAGGCAGTTCAACTGGACGATCCACTTATTGCTGAAGCCCTAGCCCAAGTGGAATCTCAGCATATCGAAGGCACGGGCACGTTTGAGGCTCGGCCTGTCATGGTCATAGAAGAATCTCCCATTGATGTTGAGGCCTTGCCCTCTGATATTGCTCAATAGGGTGGCTGTCTATAGCCTATACCCTCTTCGTGTAATCCATTTTTGTACTTTACCTTTGTAGAACAGACATCATTCTGTAATATAATGCCTCTTTCTGTCTTCCATACTTCTCTCTTATATAATTTTCACTGTGATGTTTTTGGATTGATAATATCACTAACCCATCCCTCGTCTTTCTTAAAGACCATGGTGGGGTCGTTCCCTCCATGCGACCTCATTATAGCCGAGGGTTATAATGACCAATTTAATGGTTTTAAACAAAGTTTTCCCTCGTCTTTCTTGAGGACCATGGAGGGGTCGTCCCCTCCATGCGACCTCATTATAGCCGAGGGTTATAGTCACCAAATTAATGGTTTTAAATAAAGTTTTCCCTCGTCTTTCTTGAGGACCATGGTGGGGTCGTCCCCTCCATGCGACCTCATTATAACCGAGGGTTATAATGACCAATTTAATGGTTTTAAACAAAGTTCTCCCTCGTCCTTCTTGAGGATCATGGTGGGGTCGTCCCCTCCATGCGACCTCATTATAACCGAGGGTTATAATGACCAATTTAATGGTTTTAAACAAAGTTTTCCCTCGTCTTTCTTGAGGACCATGGAGGGATCGTCCCCTCCATGCGACCTCATTATAGCCGAGGGTTATAATGACCAATTTAATGGTTTTAAACAAAGTTTTCCCTCATCTTTCTTGAGGACCATGGTGTGGTCGTCCCCTCCTTGCGACCTCATTATAACCGAGGGTTATAGTCACCAATTTAATGGTTTTAAACAAAGTTTTCCCTCATCTTTCTTGAGGACCATGGAGGGGTCGTCCCCTCCATGCGACCTCATTATAGCCGAGGGTTATAGTCACCAAATTAATAGTTGTAAACAAAGTCTTCCCTCGTCTTTCTTGAGTATCATGGTGGGGTCGTCCCATCCATGCGACCTCATTATAGCCGAGGGTTATAATGACCAATTTAATGGTTTTAAATAAAGTTCTCACTCGTCTTTCTTGAGGATCATGGTGGGGTCATCCTCTTTATGCGACCTCATTATAGCCGAGGGTTATAATGACCAATTTAATGGTTTTAAACAAAGTTTTCCATCGTCTTTCTTGAGGACCATGGAGGGGTCGTCCCCTCCATGCGACCTCATTATAGCCGAGGGTTATAATGACCAATTTAATGGTTTTAAACAAAGTTTTCCCTCGTCTTTCTTGAGGACCATGGTGGGGTCGTCCCCTCCATGCGACCTCATTATAACCGAGGGTTATAGTCACCAATTTAATGGTTTTAAACAAAGTTTTCCCTCGTCTTTCTTGAGGACCATGGTGGGGTCGTCCCCTCCATGCGACCTCATTATAGCCGAGGGTTATAATCACCAAATTAATGGTTTTAAACAAAGTTATCCCTCGTCTTTCTTGAGGACCATGGTGGGGTTGTCCCCTCCATGCGACCTCATTATAGCCGAGGGTCGTTCTCTGAAGATGTTTCCACGCGTACTAGAACTGATAAACATAAGATGAGAAGAAACACTGATATTTCTCATTAATTTTCCAAGTGTTCTGTCGGAGCAACACCTCTTACAACTGTCGTTCGATAGGACTATACAAAACTACTGATAGTATTTCTTCAAACGATCTGCATTCCAAGGGTTGGAAAAGGGTTCCCCCTCTAGGTTTTCTAGTCTATAGGTCCCAGGGGCGACTTCATCGATGACACTATATGGGCCATGCCAATTAGGATGGAGCTTGTTGGGATTCTGCCAAGTTTTTTTGAGGACCAAGTCCCCTGCCGCAATTGGTCTCTGTTTCACCCTCTGATTGTAAAACCTTGCGGTCCTCTGCTGGTAGGCGGCCTGCCTTATCTCGGCATCTTCCCTCCTTTCCTCAATCAGGTCTAAGTCGAGTCTCCTCTCTTCTGTATTTCTCTAAGGGTCATACATTTGGACCCTAAGAGTAGGAAACCCAATCTCGGTGGGGATGACGGCTTCTGAGACATAAGCTAACATGAATGGGGTCTCTCCGGTAGAGGTCCTCACTGTCGTCCTATATGCCCACAGCGCGGCATATAACTCCTCGATCCATCTTCCTTTTACCTCCTCAAGCCTATTCTTGATTCCATCTAGGATTGTCCTGTTTGTAACTTCTGTTTGCCCATTGGCATGAGGTCGGCCCGGGGTAGAGAAAAATTATTTGATACTCACCCTTTCACAGTACTTCTGTAGAGAGGTATTCTTGAACTGAGTCCCGTTATCCGAGATGAGGGTGTTGGGGAAACCATATCTGCATATAACATATTTCCATATGAACTGGAAGGTCTTCTGCTCTGTAATCGTGACCATCAGTTCGGCCTCTACCCATTTTGAGAAATAGTCAATCGCTATGATGAGGAACCGATAGTTATTGACTGCTCTTGGTAAGGGTCCTACGAGGTCGATCCCCCACACTACAAATGGCCATGGGGATGTAATGGAGGTAAGAGGATGATGGGGTTGGTGAGGGATGGTGGCAAATCTCTGGCATTTATCGCACTTTTTTACATATACCACGGCGTCTTTCCCCAAGGTCAGCCACCAGTACCCTTGGGTGATCACCCTCTTCGCTAAGGATCTGCCCCCAATGTGGCTTGAGCACGATCCTTCGTGCACATCTTGCAAAATGGATGGGACCTCAGATGGGTGCACACACCTAAGTAAGGGGAGTAAAAATCCCTTTTTGTACAAGGTGTCCCCAATGACAGTGAACTTTGCAGCCCTATATCTCAACTTCTTCCTTTCTTGCCTTGCCTCTGGCATCTTCCCCTCTTTAATTAATCTGATCAGAGGGTCCAACCACAAAGCTTCCTGAGAAATATTTAGGCAATTTCTAAGTGTTCCCTCAGTGTCTTCAATAGTTGGCCGAAGCAAAATTTCCACTGGGACCGTCCTCCTGATTTCTGTCCTAGTTGTCGAGGCCAAACTAGCAAGGGCATCAGCACGGCCATTGTTGAGCCTAGGTATCCTCTTTAATTTCACTTCTCTGAAGCCCTTCAGTAACGACCTCACCTTCTCAAGGTACCTAGCCATCCTATCGTCCTTGTCCTCGTAGGCTCCTAGTATCTGATTCACTACTAGCCTCGAATCACTATGAACCAAAATCTGGTCGACACTAAGAGATCTGGCCAAGGAGAGGCCTGCTATCAAGGCCTCATATTCGGCCTCATTATTGGAGGCCTTAAAGTTGAACCTTAGGGCGTACTCAATGTTTGTGCCTTCGGGTGCTGATACTATTAATCCATCTCCACTCCCGCTTTCGCAAGAGGACCCGTCGAAGAAGAGACTCCACACGGTGTGTTCTTCTGACAAACTTCCCTCGGTGAGTGACCCCTGTCTAAAGAGATATCTTCCCTCTTTATTTTCAACAACTTTCCTTCTAGCGGTGCTTGTCTCAGCCTTATCTGCAGGTGTGTCGGTGAGCTCACCTTGTCGGGTATCTATCTTCCCGAGGCTCTCACCCTCGGCTTCATCATCTTCCCAAGTAAACTCGTCCACAAAGTCTGCCAATGCTTGCCCTTTAATGGCCGTCCTAGGCTGATACACTATATCAAACAACCCCAGCTCTATAGCCCAGGTCATTAACATCCCTGATTTTTCAGGCTTGTGCAAAACCTGCCTAAGGGGAGAGTCAGTGAGGATGACCATTATATGGGACTGGAAGTATGGCTTCATCTTTCTCGATTCATGGATCAAGGCATAGGCTAACTTCTCCATCCTTGGATATCTTTGCTCTGCCCCCTGGAGTGCCTTGCTGTTAAAATACACAGGCTTCTGTACTCCATCTTCGTCTCTCACAATGGCTGCACTGATGGCTGACTCTGAGATGATAAGGTACACATAAAGTCGTTCACCCTGCACGGTCCGTGACAACAGCAAGGGAGACACCAGATATTATTTTAACTCCTTGAATGCCTCATCACACTCTTCACTCCATTCGAATGCTTTTCTGAGAATTTTGAAGAATGGTAGACACCTGTCTGTGGCCCTAGACACGAACCTGTTCAAGGCAGCAACTCTCCCTGTGAGTCTCTGAACGTCTTTAATGAACATGGGGGTCTTCATCTCAATAAGGGCCTTTATCTCTTCAGGATTGGCCTCGATGCCTCTTTGGTTGACAATGAACCCCAAGAACTTCCCTGCTCCGACCCCGAAGACACACTTGGCCGGGTTAAGTTTCATCTGGTATTTGTCCATCGTATTAAAGGTCCTCTCCAGGTCTGCCACATGATCCTCTGCCTTCAAACTCTTAGTCAGCATGTCATCTACATAGATCTCCATAGACTTCCCAATTTGGTATTCCAACATTTTATTTACGAGGCCAAAGGGCATGACCCTATAACAGTATGTCCCCTTGTCAGTATTGAAGGTTGTTTTCTCCGAGTCTTCAGGGTTCATAAAGATCTGGTTGTACCCTGAATAGGCATTCATAAAGCTCATGATCTCATGGCCTGCGGTAGCGTCTACCATCTGGTCAATGCGGGGGAGGGGGAAGCTGTCTTTGGGACAGTACTTGTTGAGGTCGGTGAAGTCCACACACATTCTCCACTTCCCGTTGGCCTTTGGGACAATGACTGCATTGGACAACCATTCAGGGTAGATGACCTCTCTAATTAACTGAGCATCTTCTAGCTTCTTGACCTCATTCCTAATGACCTCATACTTTTCTCGAGAATAAATTCTCCTCTTCTGCTTTATCGACTTTGCTCCCTCTACCACATTGAGCTTGTGGCACATGATTTCAGGGTCGATCCCCGGCATATCTACATGACTCCACGCAAAGATGCTTCGTCTTCTCCTCAACAGTTTAATGAGGTCTTCCTTGATATTGGGCTTCAAAGACTTATCGACTTGGACGGTTTTTTCCGGGTCATCCTCATAGAGGATGATGGATTCTACCTCTTCCGCGACCTCTCCTTTCTTTAGCTTCGTCTCATCCCTGGGGTCTAGGGTATCAATATTGTAAGTGGTTGTAGCCCTCTTGTGTGCCTCCCTTTCTTCCGCGGAGTTGTAGTAACATTCCCGTGCTGTCGTCTGGTCTCCCTGAACTTCCCCCACCCCGTAAGGGGTAGCTTCAAACCCCTAGAGGGCTACACGCCCCAGTATGATGTTGTAGGCCGAAAACACATGTTCATCCATCACAAAGAAACTGACCTTCTTGGTAAGCCATCTCGGCCACTTGTCCCCCATCCTGACATCGGCCTCATACACTCCAAGGGGATGAACCTTTTCCCCACTGAACCCAATCAATGGATGATGGTATGGGATGAGTCTAGCATGGCTGAGACCTAAGGATTTGAAGCACGGCCAAAACATTACATCTGCAGAACTGCCCCCGTCGACCAATATCCTCGGCACCTCACACCCGTGCACCCTAATTGTGATGACGAGTGGGTCGTCGTGTGGGGCTAGGATGCCTTTAAAGTCCATTCTTGAGAACCCCACTATCAGAGTGTCCATATCGACCTTCTTCCTCTTTTCTGACTTGACCTCCAGAGAGGTCGAGTGTACTATCTTCGTCACTGCCTTGGCCTCAGCCACATGGGCCTTCTTGTCAGCCACCTCAGACCCTCCTCCTGCTAGACCCCCAGAAATCATTCCCACTCCAAGCGAGATTATATTAAGCCTCTTAACAGGGCCTTAGTCGTCTCTCAGCGGGAGGTCAGGGTCGTCCTCATCATCATAAGGGTCATCCCCTCTTTTTTGAGGACCTTCTCTACATGCATCACCTCGTTTTTTCCTGGGGTCGTCACTTCGGCCCCTCTTGAAGGCACCTCTGTCGACGGAGCTTCCCTTCTTTCAGCATCTTCTCAATCTCATCTTTCAGAGCGAAACATTTGTTTGTCACGTGGCCATGGTCTTGGTGAAATTCACACCACATGTTCTTATTCCTCTTGTTGGGGTCTGCCCTCAACTTCTCAGGCCACTTCAGACACTAGTCACTCTTTATCTCATTGAGAATCTGTTCACAGCTGACCGTTAGAGGGGTGTAACCAGCGAACTTGTCGTCCGTAGACCTCTTCTTCCCCTCTTTGTTCTTCTTAGGGTATTCACCCCCACTAGCGCCTCCTTTTTCGTCTTCGTATTTTGCGGCCATCGCCTCTTCGGTGTTCATTACCTTTTCTGCTGCTGACAGCAATTCAGCCATCGTCCTCGGAGGGTCTTCAGCAAGCTTTCATAACAGCTTCCCCTTTTGGAGTCCTCCAATCAGGGCTGTCATAGCTATGCTCTCCTCATAGTCTTCCACCTCCAGGTTCTCTTTATTGAATCTGGCTATGTAGTCCCTCAGACTCTCATTCTTCCCCTGCTTAACATAGAGCAGGTGGGTGGTCTTCTTCTGTGGCCTCATCCCAAAGAAAAAGTTATGGATGAACCGATTTGCCAACTGCTTAAAGTTTTCAATAGAATTTTTTGGAAGAGACGTGTACTAGACATGTGCAGCCCCAGTCAGGGTACCAGAGAAGGCACGACACCTCATCTCATCTGAGATAGAGTATATGTCTGCTGCTAATTGATACATCTCAACATGGTGGACAGGGTTGGTGCTCCCGTCGTATCTTGGGGTGACCACAGGTGGCTTGAACTTTGATGGCGTAGGGAAATTGAATATCTTATCCACAAAGGGTGAGCCTACGGTGTATCCCCTCTGAAGAGGGTCCCGTATTTTCAGTATATCGCCAATCTTATCCTCCAATCGCTGTATCGAGTCATTCCAGGGCCTCGTAGGGTCGGCCTGACCGATGTTATCCCCTGCCGCCTCTTTGAGATGGATGGAGGGTCCTGCCGCGGCTGGCCTGTGTCGGCTGTTTACTTCCCCCTGGCCGTCGTCCCGTCTTAGGGGCCGACCCTCGTGGGGTCGGTCATCTGCTACCTCCCTTCTAGACCTCGCGGCACTCCTTGACCTGGATAATTTTTCCCGCAGGTCGTTCACTGGGCCCAGCCTCTCAAAGGCCGACCCCCTGCTTAGGCGATCAAAAGCAGAGCCTCTCGGGCGATCGTCAAGGTTTTGCCTTTCGCACTTCCCTCTGCTCTCCTGGAGAGGTCTTACAATATTATTGGAGACCTCATATGGTTCCCAGCATTCTATGGGGTCCTCCTCTCCCTCCAGATCGTCATACCTGTCCTCTGAGCAAGGGTTTCCTTGCCTCCCCAGGCGTAGACGCCGGGAGTCAGCAACATCCCTACGCCGCTGAGGGGGTGGCAGGTCTTTGCGTGGTGCCTGGGGTGGTCCCCTGGCCTCATGCTGTCCTGGAGCTTCTGCCGGAGTAATCATCTCAGGTGAGACCCCTGGTGGTCTTAATATGTTCTGGTTTAAAGCTGTGAACTGCTCCTGCATGATCCGCTGGCTTGCTGCCAGAGACTTCAAGGCTGCCGCCACATCAGCCATCTCAGACTGAGGTGGTGGCTGACTAGAACTGGGTCCTCCCCCATCATCCGGTGGGGGAAGTGGTGGTGGTGGCATCTCCGGTGCCATGTGTTTGAGTTGATAACAGCTGAACTGGAAAAAAGACTGGTGAGCTTGAGAACCTTAGTGGGTCTCTTTCAATGGTGAAACATCTCCTCTCAGGGGGAGAACTGGTTCACCACCAGAGTGCCCAGTGAGGTCAAGCTGTACAAAGGAAGAGATGTCTTCTCAATTCCTACAGACGGTGCCAAACTGATGATGCTTGGATTTAGCACCACCAGATAAGTGATGATGAGCTCAAACAATAGTAACCATGGCAGCCATATAGATGTAAGTATATATGTATAAGTGTGTAAGTGTGTATAAGGAGATGAGTATAAGAGGAATAAGATAATGATGTATTGTGGTTCAACCAATTAGGCCTACATCCACTGTGAGTGTGTGATCCACTAAGTATGGGCACTAATGGACTTGGATATAATGCACATAAGCTCACTTTCTCTCTCTACTGTGTGTACAAGCAGAGTTTTTGCTAGGGTTACAATTATCGATTGATCTCCCCTGTAGGGTTGTAGGTGACAAGTATATATAGGTCTTGGGGGGTGTAGTGTACCCCCAAGTATGCATGGTGCATGTGAATGATGATCTAGCCAATCCCTTGTTGACACCTGTAGTTGCCAAATGATGGCATAATATTCCCTCACGTGAGGGTGTGATTTTGTTAGCCTCACGCGCACTGTTCCACGCGTCTCCCAAAACACGCGCTGTGATGATTTCACCCTTGGCCTTTGATATGAGGCCGAGGGCAAAATTCCTTCCGGCAATGAGTCTGGCCTAATTTAGGCCTCGTACTGTCGTACCTTCGGGGGGTCGTCCGGAGCCTGATGAAGGGTCGCCCCCCTGAGGGGTCGTTCGGAGCCTGATGAAGGGTCGGCCCCCTGAGGGGTCGTCCGGAGCCTGATGAAGGGTCAGCCCCTGAGGGGTCGTTTGGAGCCTGATGAAGGGTCGACCCTTGAGGGGTCATTTGGAGCCTGATGAAGGGTCGGGCCCCTGAGGGGTCGTTCGGAGCCTGATAAAGGGTCGGCCCCTGAGGGATCGTCCGGAGCCTGATGAAGGGTCGGCCCCTCTAGGGGTCGTCTGGGCCTGATGAGGTGCAGGGCTCCCTCGGCATGGCCGAGGGTATATACGGGTATATCATGCACCACTCATAGATAAGAAAAATATTTATGTGAAATGATCAAGCTAGAAATTGTGTATTAAGCCGATGATTCCAGTGACGGAATGGGCTGCCAGGGTGATAAATTTCATTGATGGATTGCCAATATTAGGACAAGGTCACTATTTCCCTCGAGTGTGTGGAATGGTTTGATCGAGGTGGAGAAATTTTTATTTACCTGGGGTGAGTTACACTGTTAGGTGCTACCTACTACTATTGTGTATCAGGATGCGATCCTTGAACCCAAGGAGGCATCGAGGGATGATGTTTTTCTGTGAGCAAGTCGTGCCACTTATGGTCCGATGAGTAAACGGAAGGTGAATGACGACTAGTAAAGCTGTATGAATGCGACCCTGGAGTCACTGCAAGTAGTTTACTTCCGTAACGGGCCTAGCTAAAAATTGTCGTAGAGCATTGTACAATAATTGGTGAGGAAATTACCGATTGGTAGAGTTGTGTGTAATAACTCAAACCTGTTTGTTATGGACGAGGTGCCTTTTTAGGTTTGGTATGGAAAGCCTTGTCGTTCGACCTCTGGTTAATCCGAAGTGAGAGAATAACTAGATTTTTGGACTGGACGTGATTTGAAGTCCGTTGTTAAGAGTGGAGTGAACCATAAAGTATTTTAAGTGACTTTTAAATTTCGTATGAGTGACGTCGCCACAAATCGATGTTTTTATGACTGACATGAGTGGTCAGATGTTCGTGTGATTTCTCTCAAAATATGAGTTTTGTTTCGGGGTGGATGCGGGAAGCTGGCACTCAGTGATGTGCGGCCTTCCATTAGTATTCAAGGAGATAGATCCAATTTTGAGATCACAGGACTGATGGAGTGTGTCCGTACGTAGTGAATCCAATAAACTCGAGCTACAGTGATTAAGCCTTTGGTAGGTGGGTACCACAAGAGGGGGTATAGTGGAGTGACCCTTATGTTATTATGATTCGAATTTGGGTACTAGAGGATGTCGTGATGTTAAAGATCCTAAGTTTTAGTACCAGTCTTCTCCTAATTTCGAGGACGAAATTTCTTTGTAAAGGGGGGAGTATGTAATACCCCGAATTTATGTGTATTTTTATTTAATTAATTTGAGGAATTAATTGAGAAAATACGTTTTAATTAAATTACGCGAGTGAAGTAATTTAAAATGATTAAATGGTAAATGTGTTTAATTGGATATTAATCGGGAGTTAAATACGGATTAATATTACACGATAATATTTACTAAGTGCAAATAGTAAATAATTGATAATTATGGTGATACAACATAGCGAGTGATATGCGCGTATTTTTACTTTATCTCATCGGGAGTCATGCGTGTAGACTATTTTGTGGTGAAAAATGAGAAATGTATTTTTAAGTGACTCGGATGATAATTTAGATGTCACAGATGGTTCCGGATGAGTCAAAATAGTGTACCCGAAGGTTTAGTTTGAGTCCCGGGTCAATTTTGGACCAAACCGACACTTATCGAGAGTGTTTCGGTCATTTTTATAAAGTGGGTTAAATGACCTACGAAATTTAGAGCCTTAGATTTTATATTTGGAGATTGGGGATTAGGGTTCATAACACAAAAACTACTAGAGAGACCATTAGAGAGAAGGGATAGCTAATTCTCAAAGCTTAAGGAGAAATTCTAAAGGTGGTGAAGAGTTCATGCATATCAAGCCAAAGTGAAAGGGAAGATTGGAGAAGAAACAATCAACCCTCAATCAAGAACCACAAAATCAGATTTATCAATTCAAGGCAAGTGTTTATTTCAAATCAAATTCAAGTTATAATACCCATGTGTAGGGAGTTTTAAGAATTGGTTGATTCTATTGAAAAGTATTGAATTAAATGTATGAATTGATCACATGTTTGGGTAGGATTGCATGTAGAATAAATCCCAACGTAAAGATAAAATTAAATTTGAATATATTTGATGATTAACATGGAATCTTTATGGGTGCTTGGTTGAAGAACATGAATCTTGAATGAGTTAGGGTTTAATTGATGAACACGAGATGTCAATCTGCCCTAATTTTTACGTAACTTTAAACGTATGCCATTTGAATTGTACCTAAAATTATATTTTGAAACATACATTCCTAGAAACGTCTATCTCTTAGCTTTACAATGAACTTAGAATCAGGTCAATCGGAGTTCTGTAGTGGGAGTAATCGACATGTTACTACAGGGTATTTGATTTGTCAGCATAGTTATCTGCCAGAATTTTGACGTAACTTTAAACATGTATGATTTGAATTGTACTTCGAATTAGAGTGTGAGTCGTATATATGTGTAAAGGTTTATCTCTTAGCTTTCCAGTGAACTTGTAATCAGGTCAATCGGAGTTCTGTAGAGGGAGAAATCGAAATTTTTCTAGAGGGTATTTAATCTGCCAAAAAATTTATGATTCGATTCGTCTGCCGAGAAAATGTGAGATTTTTCTATTTAAGCCTCAAAGGCCTAAAATTTTATCGGGGAAGTGTTTGGGATCTTGATGAAATATATTAAGGGAATAATGATATGGCAGTAGGTCTATGATTGAATGTTGGACTTTAATTTTGTGAGAGAATTAAAGTGGAGATTCATTGGCCTGATTATGACGTATTCTAATTCGAGATGATAGGAACATACTTACGGAAAAGCGTGAGTGAGATTAAATTTATTGGGTCAGTAGGTTAACAAGGGTAACTACTGAATTGGTATAACAAGGGGTAACTAGGACCCTTATAGTTATGTGAATACTCGAATTAATACAATAGTGAGATAAATCTTAAAGTAAAATGTATGCTGAGTATTTGAGAGAAATATACTACGTATAAGTATGAATGATTAGGTTGTGTGAATACTTATTTTTATTAAAGCTTACATTGTGTGAATACCTATTATTTGATAAATTAGTTATTGGGGTCGATGGCTTTCCGGACCAATACACTAAAATTCGAGTTGGGGTCGATGGACACTCTGGACCAACATCGAAGATATATAATATTCATTGATATCGACGGAAGGTCTGAGCCAATATTCATATGCATTAATATTAATTGGTATCGATGGAAGGTCTGTGCCAATGTGCATGTACATTACATTTACCTTGGGGTCTATGGCTTTTCGGACCAATGTAAATGTTAGGATAATTGGGGGCTTTCCCGACCAATAATCCTTATATTATATATTGTGTGTGATAAATATATACCTCGTGATACTCTAGTTATGTGCAAGGGTAGACTTGTAGATGATATATATAGAGAGAGAGATACATCTAGATGATAAATTAAGTAGAGAGAAACTTAATTATGAGATTAAAGATATATTGAGAATATGCATGTACATTACATTTACCTTGGGGTCGATGACTTTCCGGACCAATGTAAATGTTAAGATAATTGGGGTCGATGGCTTTCCGGACCAATAATCCTTATAATATACATTGTGTGTGAAATACGTATTCCGAACTAAGAGATATAAATCACTATTGGTGCTCGAAATAATAACCCCCAAAATGTGACGTGGGGAGGTGATTATATAGTACGTGCTTATAGTATATATTGTGTGCGAAATATATACCTCGTGATACTCTACTTTTGTGTGGTAGTAGACTTGTAGATGATATATATAGAGATATACATCTAAATGAAAAATTAAGTAGAGAGAAGTCTTAATTACATGATTAAAGATATATTGGGAATATCTATGGTTAATTAAGTAGTGAAACTTAATTATGGAAGTTAAATGATGATAGATGTGAAATGCTATATGAATTAAGAAGTGAGACTTAATTATAATGATTAAACATAACATATGTGAATGTTATATGGGAAATGAATAACATGCGAGAGATGTTACTAATGAAGCGTGTTGTATGGCCGGTACGGGAAAGTAGACTATTCATAAGATCGGTTATGTACTTTAGTCGAGATAGCTTGGGTATGATAGCTAGGTGGGCTAAGTATAGAACTTTAGGAGTGCACATTAGATGACAGGTGAGGAAACTCAAGAGAGTGTGCGAGAACCTACATGTGTAATCAATAACCGATTTTAATTGCGATAAATTACTTGTTAAATGTTTTCAAAATATTTTGAGTACTAATTCTTACTAGTAAAATATTTTCAAAACCTTTTACGTGTCTAGCCACAGGGACGCCAGACACGATGATATCATTCCAGGGACTCGAAGCTGTAGCATTGTGGATGCTGACAAAATTTTGAGTAGCCGATTATCTTATTCAGATCTAGCATAGGATCTCATTTTTCATCTCTTATATAGACTGTTGTCAGTGGATAACCTTGCAGTTTCTGTCTTGTATTTGATTTACTCTACATTTTGGATTTAGATTGTATTTGACTTTGGGTATTTTTTCCATTAAATTGTAGTATGTATGGGATTCATTTGCATATTATGATGGTTTGGTTTATAGTCTATCGTGTATGATGATTTAGACTTCAAAAATGTTCTTTTATTCCCAGTTAATCGAAAGTTAAAATTTTGGCACTGGTTTAATTTTACTTAGGTGATTAGTAATTAAAAAAAAATCGACAGTGATGCTAATAATGAACCAACTGAGAAACCTGTTTTAATTTAATTTAGGATTGATCACCCAGGATTTTATTAGGCGTGGTATCACAAACCTCTCGAAAATCCACATAGACAGCATCACAGGTCTCCCCCACGAAATGGTGGAACGACCCTCATTTCAAGAATCAAGACCATTCAAGGTCTCCTCCAGCACTACCGCTGTTGGACTACAATGGTAAGACATTTACGCCACTATCATGGCCACCTGAGGATCGATAGTTAGGTCACCCATCACCAGTAATAGCCTAGCAATCAGGCCCAAGGCTATAGCTCCAGCATAACCAACATCAAAGAAGTCCCTTTGGCACATCGATTTCATAACCGTCGGGAGGGTGATATTCTCGCCATGGGCCAATGGCCGAGCTGTCGAGGAAGAGATATGAAGTAACTCGGAAAAAGACACCTGGGGAGAATGGGACGAGTGGGGCATAGTCGCCGCCACGCTGGGTTGATTCCTAATATCCCTGAAAACTTCTCATAAGTAGGGCAGGTCTCACCTAAGCCAAACTGAAAAACGTGATCTTTGGGGTACCAAAATTGTGCTGCCACCTCAAGAAGATTCCAGTTTATAGCCCAGTTGTGCCATAAGGGGACCCTTTGCAGGCCAAAGGTGTTTTAGTCAACATTATAGAGGAATATGGCCTCTAAATCCTCAAGGTAAGTTGAAAGTACGTCAGACATTAGGAGAACCATTTGAGATGGAGAAGAAAGACATGAGAATAGGGAAAATAGATGGTGGTGAAGAATACATCCCTTAAACCCCGTTTTATACCCCAAAACCCTCACAAGCGACAAATCACTTAGAACCTTATTAATCCCTCTACACTTAAAGTACTCCAAATATGCAAAAAGTGCAATCAAGGCCAATGGACTGATTTGACTTAACACTTATGGTGATAGGTAGGACAAGGGGCATGCCGATCGGTAACCCCTTGTTTTAGAAAAAATCCATTTTTCCTCTTTTTCCCAAAATCAATTTTCAAAAGTTATTACTTTGAAAAAAATTACCTCCTAGTTGTTTATTTTTTACTCCTCTTTTAGTAAAATAAACATCTTTTCTTTCAAAACCATTTTCATGCTTATCTCCGTCTTTGCACATAAATGAGAAATCTTAGCATAAATGTAAAGTGCATGTAGAATAAGTCACTAAGTCAAGAAAAATATCAGAAGAAATGAATTTTCTCATATATAATTCTTCTTCAGTATTATTATTATTTTTTTTACGGGTACAAGAAAATAAATGAAAAAGCCAAAGAAAAAATGTAACGGGACACTGCTTGAGACCTTTCTCATTCTCACACCCTGAGCCTCTGTGATGCACGTGCTTCCCCATGCGACGAGCGATGGAAACTCCACTCCCAGATCCAAAACCCACAGCAAAAGTAGCTAACGGTACCATACAGGAAGTAATTAACTTATTCATGTAAGCAGACATATATATGCCATCTAATCCTTAATATACTACAGCCAATTTGTCGATACCCATACAGTTTGAAATGAAGAAAATAATAAAACTCGAGCAAGTTAGTAAAGAACAAAGAAAATTAAAGCGAGGAACAGGAAATATAAGAAAGAAGAGAAGATAAAGATACCTTAGGATGGAACACCCCATCAGTAAGGCCCGTCAACCCAGCTACCGATGTATGAGGATAGTGGGGATCCTTTAACGTTTCCCCACTACTAAACCGGAAGTTTTAAGAAGAAGGAGTGTCCTGAATAATGGAGCCTCCTTCACCACTGACGCTGCACCACTTCATGTGATGTTGGTCAATGCTGTCGGTGCACTAGTAACCCTTCCCGAAGTAGTGGAATGTGGAGACATATTCTCCACATCATATATGCAGGAAGGCATCAACCAACTAGTTACAATGTCCACGTAGTTCTAACTCGTTGTCATATTAGTGTAGAGCATGAAGGGCTCACCTATCATCGTCATCGCCCTGGCATCCTCCGTCATATCTCTCACTCGCCTAATGTACTCTAGGGTGAAGATAATGGGACATCTACCTCCTCCTCCATAATTTGCCTTACAATTCCATTTCCCAGGTACCAGACGTACCCAAAATCATATGCCAACAACCATTGTATCTGTGCGTGCATACCCATAACACCCATGGACTCCAAGGGTAGAAGGTCACCTAAATCCACAACAAAGAATTAGTGCCTACTAAAAAAATTGAATACTCTACAGGACTCAGAAGTAAATAAAAAAGCTAACCAATTTGTTCGTCTTGTAATTTAACACCTTCCGAACGTCCATTAGAAACAAGGATTGGTTCGACCGCGGGTTGACTTCCACCACTGGTACATCCTGCAGAAGTCTCCCAGCCCACCATCCTTCGGGGACACCAACCTCGTGTTGAGACCAATCATCTCGCAAAAACATGTCTCTTAGAAAATAAAGAAATAAAAAGAAAAAAATAAGAAAAGGGTTGTAAGAAACTAAAGGCAAATAATCTTAAAGTTACCTTCAGATGGTACATGGGTCCTATAAAAGTATGCCAGCAGCACTGGCTGAACGTATTCAGAGAAGCATAAAGGTATGCCAAATTAAAGCTCCTCTAATAGTACAAATGTATGTCCATAATAATCCACATATATGGCAAAAACACAAGCGGATTACATCACCGCTCGTCGCCACCATAAATCCCCCAAGTAAAATAAAATTAAATAAACTAGTCATTTGTCTCACCCGCCGCTCGTCAGTTTCATCAATCCGCCTCCTTAGAAACGTCTCCCTCAACACAGAAATTTGGATAGAATCCCCCGTCACATGTCATCTCCCCCCCACCAGATGAAATGTTTGGTTCTTGTCCAACCACCTCTCACTAAGTGCACACAACATTACAGAAGAGTGTGGCGTCTCTGTGACACCCCACCTAATTAAATACCGGGTGATCAGTCCTTTATTAAATTAAATCAGAATATCCAGTTGGTTCATTCTTGGTATCACTATTGAAAAAAAAAATCTTCATTAATTCACCTAATAATTAATTAAGCTAGTGTAAAAAACTTTTCCTTTTTTAAATTAATAAAAACCATTCCACAAAGCGTAGGAATAATGGACAAATTCACATCACAACTGAACAAGATTAAATATGACCAGAATAACTCTCTACTTAAAAATATTTCAATACCATCAAATATAACTGATATCAACAGTACTGACATAAATGATTACAATATCAGTAATAGAAATGAAATAACTAGAATCCTGGGTGACATGCCCTAAATGAAAGTAGACACTAAAGATGCGTGGATCAACAGAATGGAAGTGTCTAAAAAAATATGCCTCTCCAGTAGCAGCTATAACCCGTTGAGATATCCATAATCTATGTCGGCATCCCTGATACTGGATACCTGATGTACACGATACAATATAAAAGAGAATACGCATGTAAATGGGTCAGGGCCCGATTGTAAAAGATTTTAAAGATAGAAATTGCTTAGCAAGTGCAATTAAGCAGGTATTATGTACATGTTAGATTGTTGGCTCTCACTTGAGAATTCTCGCCTCTTATCTAGTGTGCACGCAAAACGTACTTTATCAACTCCCAAATTAAGGTTCTCAATTAGGATTCTATTCCATATCATTTCCCCGTATTTCCCACATAATACGTATGATAATTAAACAAGGTCATTTCTCTTTAGTATGAACTAGGCTTCCACAACTTTAAGATTAAGTATTCACTTACTTAATTAAATCAAATATCATTTTTATTTTTATCTACAATTTCACACAGTAGATTACCTCATAGTATATATGTTAATCTACAAATTTCACACAGTAGATTACATCACTGTATATATAGTTTAATCTACAATTCTCACTTAGTAGATTACATCACAGTATATATATTCATCACACTATTATATATACTAATATAGAATCTCCCAGACACAGCTGCGGTGCATGCATACTCAGCTATCACCTCGTGATACATCTTTCGTTGTATAAAGGACTATAGGTTCGGCGTCGCTCATGAACCATAAATAACATAACACGTATATTGGAGGCGAGCATACTCCCCAGCAGAATGGGTCACGCATATACCTACGCTCCCATTCAACCGTCGAAACTATCATTCACACCGATAGAACATGTCCAAGGTCCTATGCTCAAGGTACGAATCTAAAATCCCCCCAATTGGGCTCATTAGGATAAGATCGAACATAACGCGTAACCTCCACCCCGATAACAAGCAACGTAGGTATGTCATACACATAATAAATAATAATATAGGTATTCACCCCACCTATATATATATAATAACAAAAGGGCAGACGCACAATCCATATAATAATTTCCATATGTAGTATATTTATCTCTCATATCCTACGTGTTTATAGATTATAATTTTACTTCTGAAATTATATTCATGAGCTTCTCTCATCACTCGAAGGGTGGCCATTTATTTCTCATGTAAATTCAGTTGGTAATTACTCACATCCTACAAGTCCATGTCATCACAACACCCGAATTTCTATGAATTAAAATCATCTTCAATTAGGTTTATTTCTCGATAATCCCTAATTCAATCTTAACCCTTTCATTTCACCTATTAGGGTTAATCCTACATTAGCCTAAGGTTATTCAGGTAATAATAACTCCCTTACTACTGTCCTAATCTTAAATCATACTTTATTCGATTTCAATCCCAATATATATACTTTTCCACCGTAACAAATTTAATTCACACTCGTTAATTTCCCTCATTCCATCCCATACAAAATAATATTTTTCGGGTATTAAGTATACCCTACTGCCCCAGTCTAAGTCCCAATTTTCTCAATTAATCATCACCAAATATTTCTCAAAGTTGGTATTTAAACAAATATTTAAATAGGAATTAAATCACATTTCCAGGGGGAGTCGATCGATCGATCGATCAAATATTTGCTCAGATTCTGCATATGCTTACCTATGGGTTTTAACATTTTTCATCCTCAAAGTCATATTTAAACATCTCCAAATTTGTATTCATTTAAACCAGATCATATACTAACATATGTGGGCAAGTTCCAACATATCCCAATTAATTAAACATCACCAACATGTATAAATCTACCAAGATTTCATATTCAATCTCAAGAATTCTAGTTTTGACTTTATCATCAATCAAGCATGTAAATCCTAGATTTCTTCACCAAGTAATTCATATATTTTATGAAGTTGATTCTAAACTTGGAAAGATATCAATCCTACACAATTCTCATTTCAAAGATTCATAAAAAATCATCTTAATTGATATCACTTTTCAGAATTTTCTAAACACCCTAGCATGGACAATATAAATGCTAGAATTTACAGTAGTTAATCACTTGCCTATAATTCATAGGCCTGAACCATTGGAGAAGATTTTTCTCATAATCCTTCTTCCTTTTTTCGATCAACCTCCGGTGGTGGTGGTGGTGCAAGGTGTCTCTTATCCCCTTGGTTTTTCTTAGAAAACTCTTCCTCTTCTGGAGAAGTCCCTCACTCTCCTCAATCACTTGTCTTTTTATTTTTGGTGAATGAATACCATTTTAACAAACTCTTCACCTATATAAAACCAACTCAAAATTCGTAGTCACTGTTCACCCCACTTTACAAATGACCAAAATACCACTACGGGGTGTCTATTAGGTTCCAAAGTGCCCCGGGACCTAAATCAAACACCCAAATAGACTTTTTCAACTATTTAAACCCCTCTGAACACTTTGGCGCAGTCAAAACAATCATTTGGATGACATAAAAATATTTTACTTTTATTTTCATTTAATTATAGTACCGATATGACTCACACGCGCGTCCCGACTTAATTATTGTAATTATCGTATTCATTACTCGCGATAATTTTATAAAATCATAATCATATGTAAAGTTATAATCATATCTGTTACTTTTAATCACAAGTAATATTCAATGTAAATCACATATTACTTTATTCTCAAGTAATATTTAAATTCGGATTAATTTTCAATTATCCTATAATTAATTCTAATTAATCCCATTTTAAAAGTCGTTAAAAAATACGGGGTGTTACATTCTTAGACCCTTACAACGAAATTTTGTCCCGAAATTCTGAAAAAGTATACCAGATAAGAACAACGCTGGACATATGTTGCGCATCGCATCCTCGCGCTCACAAGTAAACTACTCCGTACGCTATCAAATTCCCTTAATAATGAACACCTCACATATGTTCTCTTTAAATCCCAAGTTACCCTGTCATGTAGGTTCTTATCCAAGCCTTACCGTTTAAGTTTCACTACTTAAACTTATTTTAGACATTCACTATCTAGCCTTCGACTATTCGTACTTTAGTATATCATTCGTTTTTTAGATACATACGATCTCGTCTCGCGACGATCACACACAAGTAGATTATTTGCGCAGTATATGTTTTACACACGTTATATACTATAAGTGATAACTCATCTCTGATCTTCGTAATAATACCTGGTCCCCCACCTTTAACTAAGAAGGAGGAGAACAACAAGGCTTACCGTGCCATACCTCAACTGGAACCAATCCCAAAAGTGAACTTATATGAGTTATTGTATGCAAACTCCACTAGTGGAAGGGATTACTCTCGTCCTCCCCTAAGATCTAAGGGTACATATATAATTTATTCTCCAACATTTAATTAGTCCGCTTATTCTGCCCATTCGTTTGCGGATGATAGGTCGTACTCAATCACATCTCGGTACCTATGGCCTCATGAAAAACTCTCTCAAAATCGAAAGATAAAATTCTTGTTCCAATTGGACACGATATCAAACGGTACCCTATGTAACCTCATTATCTCAGTTATAAAGATCGACGCATACTGTCCCGTAGTATGATCAGTCCTAACTGCCATAATATAAGCTACTTCGATCAACCGATCCACTATCACCCATATAGGATCATACCCCCCCTTCGCGATAAAATCCTTGGAAATACTCTCCCATTACTAATTAGAAATCCCTAACGGTTGAAGAAACTTCAGCTGGTTTCGAATGGTCCACCCTTTAACAACAGACAGGTGACCCATTGCAAAACGAATTTCGCAATATTTCTCTTAATTAAATCCCATCACCACTGTCATTTATTACATGATACTTCTTATATTCTCTCAAATGTACCTCTGACCATGATCCATGTGACTTAGCCTCACTGTGTGTCACAAGTCCTTCCCCCGCTCTAAAAATTAGTTTCTCACGAAACGTAAGCCTTTGACAAATCTAACGGAATAAGCTTCGACTTGCTTGGCTAAATGTTGTCGAATCCACATGACAATTACAATCTAATGCCCGATATAATATTTTCAATTACCTAGGGCACCGATACACCCTATATCTTGTGCATTATTGCACAATCAATTCTTGCGCATTAAGCATGCTTTTTTATACATGATGTAACCATTCTGTACTAGTTTTCTCGTCAGAACTAGGCAACTCTACCGGCCTTATGTCATAGTGGAATTATTAACTCTTAATTATATTCTTGTAAATGTACAATTATCAAAGTATGAAATACATGTACTATCGACTAAACTTTTCTCTAACTCCCGATGTTTGCTAGTTTCATGCGTGAGATGTCTCGCAAAGTGAAATCCAAATAAGAAACCCCTCGATACGCTACTACCTAACATAGTCGATCGTCTAAATCCGTAAGGCCCTCGGTCCATAATATATACCTTCCCACGTTCTGCGTATGTTGGCATTAAAACCTACTTATGTCCCTTATAAACAACATGAAATATGGCGCGCTCACTATACCAAGTTCACTGCGCTATATATATAATGAGTTATATCTCGCTGCATAATGTATCATGAGTCACATCAGAAAATAAATCCATACGCACCGGGATCACATATCAACTGGCACCACACCCACTAAAGTCTATGATACCATGGAATTTTCATATATATATACACATATATATATAGGCCCAACCCTATTTCAGGTGGCGCCTCACAAAGTAATATTACTCACCCAGAGTATCCAACACGATAGTCTTATCACTCAATCTACTATCGTTCAAACATTCGGTAATTATCACTACACATTACCATAATAAACTCTACTTTACTAACTCAGTGCAGTAGTAAAATAAAATGATAAAATATGTTCTTAGTTCCCTCCTAACTTACTCACGAGTGACATCAAAAAGCCCCGATACTCATGATAAATACGTTTGTAACCTTGATGTTAAAACTAACGTAGGGCATAGATTATGGATATCTCAACGGGTTATAGCTGCTACTGGAGAGGTAGATTTGTTTAGATGCTTCCATTATTCTGATTCACACATATGTAGTGTCTACTTTCATTTAGGGCATATCGCCCAGGATTCTAGTTATTTCATTTATATTACCGAGATTGTAATCATTTATGTCAATACTGTTGATATCAGTTTTATTTGATGGTAATGAAATATTTTTAACTGGAGAGTTATTCCAGTCATATTTAGTCTTGTTCAGTTGTGATGTGATGTTGTCAATTATTCCTACGCTTTGTGGAATGGTATTAATTAATTTAAAAATGGAAAAGTTTTTTACACTAGCATAATTAATTATTAGGTGAATTAATGAAGAAATTATTTTTCAACAGTGATGCGAAGAATGAACCAACTGGATATTCTGATTTAATTTAATAAAGAACTAATCACCAGGTATTTAATTAGGCGGGGTGTCATGGGTGGTATCAGAGCCAGGTTGTACAAGTTTTTAAAAATAAAAAGTGATTAACAAGTGTAATTAAGCAGGTATTATGCACATGTTACATTCTTGGCTCTCACTTGAGAATTATCGCCTCTCATCTAGTGTGCACGCCTAACGTACCTTATCAACTCCCAAATTAAGGTTCTCAATTAGGATTCAATTCCATATCATTTCCCCGTATTTCCCACATAATACGTATAATAATTAAACATGTTCATTTCTCTTTAATATGAACTAGGCTTCCACAACTTTAAGATTAAGTATTCACTTACTTAATTAAATCAAATCTCATTATTCATTTTTATCTACAATTTCACACAGTGGATTACATCACCGTATATATAGTTTAATCTATAATTCTCGCCTAGTGGATTACATCACAGTATATATATTCATCACTGTTGATACCAAATTTAATCTACTGACGTGGACAATCCTATGAAGACACGTGGCTATCTACATGGCAACTACAAACACTTTCGAGGAACCCACTCGCTCCGAGGAACAAGACTACAACGAGGAAGACTAGTTCCCCGAGGAACACTGCTTATTTCGAGGAACTCATACGCTCCGAGGAACAAACCTCTCCGAGGAACTCTTAAATACCGAGAAGCTTAGGTGGTCCGAGCAACTCATGGCGGTCCGAGCTGCACCTCGAAGCAGGAAACCAACAGTTTAAATGCTCATTAAATGCTTATTATTTGGATGCGCACGCAAAGAGGGCAATAAATGTATTACCCTTTCATATGTATATCATTTAATGTAGTACCCTTTCACATTACAGCCTCAGGGCTATAAATACATTGTACAATCCTCATTGTAAAGGGACCGAATCCAGAACGGAATTTCTTGTAATCGAGAATTCCCAAACACTCAGCAATAAAACAACAGTGGACGTAGGCCATTCTTATAAGGCTGAACCACTTTAAAATATTTTGTCTCATTTATTTATCTGTGATTGAATTATTAGAGTGATCTAATTTTTTACATCAACAGATTGGCGCCGTCTGTGGGAAAGACTGGTAATATCGTTTTCTCACCAATAACAATCCAACACCAATGGCTGATATTCCTGAATCCAGCAATCGAAACGCTGGAACCCCTCCAAATCCATCTGCTCCACCAATTATTCCAGAGCTGAGTGGAATAATGGCAAATCTGGCTCAGGGCCAGACCGTCATGCAAGCAACGATGCGACAACTCATCCAAACCCTTCGTAGCGCTACATCAGCCCATTCCGGACCACGAAGCATTCAAAGAAATACCCGTGCGCCTTCTTCGCGTACTAGGCATACTAATTCATATCGCAATGATGGATCTGAAGATTTTTCTTATCAACCTGGATGAACTTCGTCAGTGCGAGCCACAGATACTGAACAACGTGTCACCCTCTCCCCAGAAAGGGCCAGCGCATTGGAAAGATTAAGTAGGGCTTCTCCTTTAGATCGATTAGGCCCTAAGAGGAATAAAAGTCCTCTTAATGCAACGTCGAGGAGTTTTTGACGACCATCAGATTTAAGGGAAGGATCTGCCCAGTCGCGGCCAGCTGCTCGTCAAGATGGATCCTATGACCGACCAGCTGCTAGTCGAGATAAATCCCAGGAAGCCACTTCTACGCGATCAGTTGCTCAAACCAATAGGCCCGAGGAAGGAAACGATGCTTGGAAAGGATCTATTCAGAGGCTGGAGGATAGATTAGGGGAAATGGCTAAGGCCAGGAACCCTCTACAACGAACCTTTATTCGAGGAACACCTTTTGTCCAGGACATTGTTGATTTTCCAACACCATCAAAGTTCAAAGCACCTGTTGTGACTCCCAAGTATTATGGAAAGACTGACCCTGTCCTTCATATAGAATAATATCAAGCTGCTGCTGACATCTATGCTGTCCCAGACGAGATGAGATGTAGGGCATTCTCGGGAACTCTTACCGGATCTGATCAAATATGGTATAATAATCTTCCTCGGGGTAAGATTTTAACTTTTCTTCAACTGGCCGAGTTATTCATTGGGAATTTCTGCTTTGGAGCAAAGCCAGTTAAACGAGTAGCACATTTGTTAAGTGTTAGACAAAAAGCTGGTGAGAGTATCAGAGATTATATAACTCGTTTTAATAACGAAAAACTCGAAGTCATTGATTATGAGGAGAAGACAGCGATTACCGCTTTGATGAGTGGACTGCTGCCAAACAAGTTGTACTATACTTTGGCCAAAGATCCAACTCGAACCATGTCGGACCTGATGGGAAAAGCGTCCAAGATTATGAATGCCGAGGAGGCTATGTCTGCAAAGAAGAATATGGACGCCAAAGAAACCAAGGTGGAAGGTGATAAAGCTAAGAAGAAAGAACATAAGAACAATGGTGGTGACAAACAATCCAAAAATAGGTCGTCATGGGAGGTCTTGAGGAAATTTGATAATTACACACCTTTGAAGGTAAATATCAACCACGTCCTGGAAGAAATTAAGAACACCGAGGAGTTAAACTGGCCAAAGAAAATGAAGGCAGACCCTGACACGAGGAATAGGGAAAAATATTGTGAGTTCCACAAGGATCATGGCCATATGACTAAAAATTGCATAGCTCTTCAGAATGAGATTGAAACACTCATCCGGTGAGGAAAGCTAGCGAAGTATGTTGATCGGGGAGGCGAAAGAAGAAATAATGACCAAACTAGAGAGAGATCTAGATCTCATCGTCGAGCAGAGGAGAACAAGAAGAGAAGCCATGAAGTTGATCCAGAGGATGACCCCGATCTTCTCAAGAAACCAAGGCAGCCAGAACGAGAGGTATTTTCAATACGCTTTGGTTCATTTGATTGTAATGTTATTACAGGGGATGATGCAGGAGGAGGAGACCTTACTGCAGAAAGAAAAGCTTACCTCGGTGAGGCTCAAGCTTGCTCGTACATTCAGTGAATAAATTTAGCTGAGGAAAATCGCCCGAGAAAGGTGAACAAGGAGAAGTTGGTCATTGGGTTCTCAAAGAACGACCTTGCAGGTGTTCTATATCCTCATGACGACCCACTAGTGATCAAAATGAGAATGAAGGAGGTAATGATTTCAAGAGTGTTGGTCGATAATGGTAGCTCGGCAAACATCATGTTCTACTCGTGTTTCGATAGTTTAAATCTAAAGCTATCTCAAATGGATCCTTACCACAGACCCCTCATCGATTTTGCTGGCGAGAAAGTATTTCCACTTGGGACGATCAAGTTGGATATATTAATTGGTACGTGGCCTTCTTGTCGGACAGAGAGAATACGTTTCTTCGTGATGGATAAGAATGTCCAATCATCGTACAATATCATCATGGGAAGAGTAGGATTGAAGAAGTTCGAGGCTGTACCATCTACAGTGCATCAATGCCTAAAATTTCCAACAAACTTTGGAGTAGGAGTTGTGAAAGGTGATCATAAAGTAGATCGAGAATGCTATTATTCATCCGCCGAGCAAGAAGAACTGGAAGAATCAAAGAAAAAGACCACTACCTATCAAGTGGATGAAGGTGCAGAAATTGAAACATTGGATCCTCGAGATGAGTCGCAACTCGTGAAGGGTCAAGTGGTGGAAGCTACTGAAAACATCATTCTGGACGATGAGCACCCTGAGCGAACTACTCAAATAGGTTCATCGTTGGAAGCCTCATGAAAATAAGAATTGATAACTTTCCTTAGAAGCAGAAGACATACTTTTGCGTGGAGTCATGAAGATATGCCTGGGATAGACCCAAGCTTCTTATGTCACGAGCTCAATGTGAATAAGGAAATCAAGACTGTGAAGCAGAGAAGAAGAGTATTCAGTCCCGAGAAGAATCAAGCTACACAGGAGGAAGTCGAGAAGCTCCAGAAAGCTTGTTTCATTGAAGATGTTGAATATCCAGATTGGTTAGCTAATGTGGTGATGGTAAAGAAGAAGAATAACAAGTGGAGGATATGTGTAGACTTCACCGACCTCAACAAAGCATGCCCAAAGGATCATTTTCCACTGCCCCTAATTGACCAACTGGTGGATGCTACCTCGGGACACGAGTTGCTAAGCTTCATGGATGCTTACTCTGGTTACAATCAAATTAAAATGAAACCTGAAGACAGGGAAAGTACTTCTTTCATTACCCCTAGGGGAACTTATCGTTATAATGTTATGCCTTTTGGTTTGAAAAATGCAGGTGCGACATATCAGAGGCTAATGAACAAGGTCTTTACTGAACAAATCAGTGAAAATATGGAAGTCTATGTTGACGACATGCTGACAAAAAGCAAGAAAGTTGCCGATCATCTAGTTGACTTAAGTCAGACTTTTGATCAACTAGATAAATATCAAATGAAGTTGAACCCAACGAAGTGCATATTTGGAGTACGAGAAGGCATATTCCTTGGGTACATTGTCAATCAACGAGGCATTGAAGCAAATCCTGAAAAGGTCAAAGATCTATTAGGGCTGCGATCTCCAACGAATGAGAAGGAAGTACAGAGTCTCACAGGACAAGTAGCGGCACTCAACAGATTTGTGTCACGAGCAACTGATAGATGCCTCCTATTCTTCAAGACACTCAGAAAGACTTTTGAGTGGAATGATGAATGTGAGAAGGCTTTTCAAGACTTGAAGAAATACTTGGGAGCACCTCCACTGTTGTCCAGGCCGGTGATGGGAGAAAAATTGTACCTGTACCTAGCAGTGTCCGAAAATGCAGTTAGCTCGGCGTTGATCAGAGTGGATAATGGAGTACAAAAGCCAATTTACTACACAAGTAAGGCTTTCCGAGGAGCAGAGATCAGATATCCAAGGATGGATAAATTGGCACTGGCGCTGATTGAGGCGAGTAGGAGAATGAGGCCATACTTCCAGGCTCATACTATAGTAGTATATTCTGATGTGCCATTGAGACAAGCCCTTCATAAGCTAGAAAAATCAGGGAGATTGATGTACTGGGCAATAGAGCTCGGTGAATATGATATAATTTATGAACCCAGATCATCACTAAAAGGGTAGGCTGTAGCAGATTTCATAGCGGAGTTCACCTATCCTGAAACCCCCAAGGAGTAAAAGTTGCTCGCTGATCAACCTGTGGATGTTACAGGATTAACAAACACAAGCCCAAACCAATCCCGATTGGTAAAAGGGCGTGTGGATGTTACAGGATATGATGCAGAGATAGTTGGGAGGACTCCGGACGAGGAACAAGAGTTACTCACTGATCAACCTGTGGATGTTACAGGATCGACAAACACTAGCTCAGACCAACTCCGGTTAGTAAAAGGGCAAGTGGATGTTACAAAATCATTAAATTCGAACCCAGACCAACTCCGGTTGGTAAAAGGGCGAGAAAAAATGATCGACGAGGAGCGAGAAAAATCCGAGGAGGAAAGGAAGCAACAAATATTTCACTGAGGAACTCTGACTGATCAGAAATTTGAAGACGAGTTACCTATATGGAGGCTATATGTATATGGCTCATCTTGCACTGTAGGATGTGGCGCGGGGATAGTTTTGAGTACTCCGGATGAAGTCGACATGGAATACGCCTTACGTTTCCAATTCAAAGCTTCCAATAATGAGGCTGAGTACGAGGCCATTATTGCAGGGCTTAGTTTGGAAAGAATTATGGAGGTGCAGCAGATCATTGTTTTCAGTGATTCTCAGTTGATCGTCAACCAAATGATGGGAGTATATGCAGTGAAAGGAGAATTGATGATCAGATATTATGCAAAGGCAAAGGAGCTGGTGTCAGAATTTGCCGCAATTCAGCTGGTCAGAATACCAAGAATGGAGAATGCGAGAGCAGACGCCCTAGCTCGACTAGCATCAGCTACTCGCACCGAGCTACGACGAATAATCCCAATTGAAGTGTTGGTTGGTCGGAGTATAGATGAAGACCTGACGATGAACTTTATCACCCTTGATTTAGGACCATCTTGGATGGATCCCATCAGGGCATATATCGAGGATGGAGAATTGCCAATTGACAAGCTCGCAGCCAAGAAATTGAAGTTTAAAGCTGCTCGGTATGTATTAATTAACGGTATTCTATATAGACGGGGAATTATGGCAGGTTTGCAGAGATGTGTACATCCCACCGAGGTGAAAGATTTGATTGAAGAGATCTATGAAGGGTCTTGTGGAGCACATGTAGCAGGTCGGACGCTTTTACAAAGGGTGATGACGCAGGGATACTACTGGCCGACGATGAGGGCTGATTGTATAGCTTATGCCAAGAAATGTGACAAGTGCCAGCGTTTATCCTCCATTCGAAGAACTCCACAAGCATTGTTGACACCCATAAATTCCCCTTGGCCATTTGCCATGTGGGGAATTGATTTGGTTGGACCACTGCCAACGACCTGAGGAAGGTTCAAATACCTCGTCGTCGCAGTGGATTATTTTACTAAGTGGGTAGAAGCTGAGCCACTCATTGATATGATGAACGAGAAGGTGTACCAATTTGTTTGGAAGAACATCATTTGCCGATATGGTATCCCTCATGCCTTCATCACAGACCATGGGACACAATTTAATAACGAGGAGTTTGCCGCCTATTATCATCAGTCAAATATTTTGAAGGTTCATTCAGCACCAGGTCATCCTCAAAGCAATGGACAAACTGAAGTGACAAACAGAATGCTGCTGAACGGTTTGAAGAAATGATTGGATGATGTCAACGAGTTATAATCAGTACTCTGGGCTTACCAAACTACTCCCCGAGTAGCAACTGGAGAATCACCATACATGCTGGCGTTTGGAAGTGAAGCTGTCATACCTGCCGAGTTGGGTCTCCCAACACACAGGGTGCTAAATTTCAATTCCCCTGTCAGCGATTTAATGAGAAGGCTGGATTTAAACATGCTCGAGGAAGTTAGAGAAGAAGCAGCCATTAGAAATGCTGCTTACCAGTAGCGAACAACTTTGTTTTACAACAAGAGGGTGAAGAAGTGAGACCTGAAAGAAGGGGACTATGTGCTGAAGAAAGTAAGTCAAAATCATAACAAACTGGAGGTAAACTGGCATGGACCATACCGAGTTACAAAAGTTGTTCGACCAGGAACTTATCGAATAGCAACTTTAGAAGGCGAGGAGTTTAAAAATGGCTGGAATGCAGAGAACCTGCGCAAGTATTATCAGTGATGTATATGTAACACAGTTCCACCAGTATGAATAAAATGAAAATATTCTGCAAGTCTCTCTGTTTATTGAAAAAATTTCAGGGAATACTAGTGCTACGCACTACTCGGCAAAGCTCGGCAGACTACTTAACAAAATATTCCAAACTGTACCAAGTATGGTTGGTCAGGGATAAAAACCCACTAATTGTAGTTGGTCGACGAGGAGAAATATTCCTAAAAATGCCAACATGTTTGACTAGGAAACGAAATATTCCAAACTGTACCAAGTATGGTTGGTCGGGGATAAAAACCCACCAACTGTAGTTGGTCGGCGAGGAGAAATATTCCTAAAAATGCCAACCTGTTTGGCTAGGAATCGAAATATTCCAAACTGTACCAAGTATGGTTGGTCGGGGATAAAAGCCCACTAAATATAGTTGGTCGACGAGGAGAAATATTCCTAAAAATGCCAACCTGTTTGGCTAGGAAACGAAATATTCCAAACTATACCAAGTATGGTTGGTCGGGGATAAAAACCCACTAACTGTAGTTGGTCGACGAGGAGAAATATTCCTAAAAATGCCAACCTGTTTGGCTAGGAAACGAAATATTCCAAACTATACCAAGTATGGTTGGTCGGAGATAAAAACCCACTAACTGTAGTTGGTCGACGAGGAGAAATATTCCTAAAAATGCGAAACTGTTTGGCTCGGAAACGAAATATTCCAAACTGTACCAAGTATGGTTGGTCGGGGATAAAAACCCACTAACTGTAGTTGGTCGACGAGGAGAAATATTCCTAAAAATGCCAACCTGTTTGGCTAGGAAACGAAATATTCCAAACTGTACCAAGTATGGTTGGTCGGGGATAAAAACCCACTAACTGTAGTTGGTCGACGAGGATAATTTATCGACCTTGGTTGGTCGGACACATTTTATGAAAAAGACAAAAATTTACCAAGTATGGTTAGTCGGGGATAAACTCTCACTAACCGTAGTTGGTCGACAATCATAATTTAACAACCTTGATTGGTTGATACTCGTGACTTTATTATTAAGTGATCGAGCAATATTATTGAAACTTGGAACTTTTTAATTATTACTGAATTGGTCGACGAACAACACAATATTACCATCTTTGAACAGATATGCATAAATATAAAGTGTTTGATAACTACAAGATAATAGCAATTGAGATTTGCAAACAAAAATGAAAGCTTTTCATTGAATTCAAAATAAATTACATTAATAATGAAATTACAGTTACATTGACATGTATACTAACTGTTACATAAAAAATTCCTATTCTACTGGTCTCTTCCCCTCACCTTTTGACACAGGTTCCTCGCCAGCAGGTGGATCATTTAAAGACTGAGGAGAATTGATAAAGTTAAGATCCTTCAACATCCTGACATTCATCACGGATGGTCGATCTAAAAGATGCTCGGGATGAGATACCTCGATTTGAGAATGAAGATTGTAGTCACCGAGATACTTCAAAATTAAGCTCCGAGGAATAGCCCGAGCAGGAATCCAATCCATCTCCAAATTATATGGTGGCACAGGCAAGTCGAGCAACCCAGGATCATGGTAGTCTCACAGATAATGGCCTTGTTCGAGCTTCAACACACCTAAGGCATTCAGCCAGCCTTATTTGTAGCCCTCATTATTGGCATTCTGGATACGATCATCCAAGTGGAATAGTGCTTCGTTGTATCCAGCCATCCAGAACTCCCTGGGCTGTTTGTGGAATTGATATGTTAGCCTCTCTAGCTGCTCGTGGAGACTCTTGATGAAAATCTCCTTATTCTCCAAGACGGACTTCTGCGCAGAGAGCTGTTTTTCCAAGTCCCTAATCTTCTTTGCCATGTCAGATAAAGCCTGGTTCTTCACCATTAATTGGAAAGCTTGGTTCTCTAACGCAGACTGAGTTCTCTGTTCCTCGACAAGGACCCGAGCTGCTCTTCCTCGTCCCCGGGGAGCTCTTTCTCGACCGCGAGAAGATGTGGAAGGGCCCGACCTCTTCAAGGCGTCCAATTCTTCCCTCAACTTGGCATTCTCAACTTCTAAGAATGAAAATCCCTCGTCAGTCACTGGGATTAGGGCTGTTGAAGAAGAGGCTGCAGACTTCAACTGTGATAGTTCTTTCTGCAAATTATTATTTTCCTTTTCCAGTAACTCAGCAATCTGTCTGCATTCCTCGACCTCACCCTTCAAAGTTCTCTCCCTTAGATCATACCCAGTAAAAAGCTTCTCGTAGCCCTTGTCAGCCATGATCAGCTTATACTTCTTTTCGTACCCCTCATGCAACAGGGCAGTTGATTCCTTGTACTGATTCTGAAGGTCTTCGAGGGTACAGTGGAGATCCTCGATCATTTCATAATAAGCCACATTATTGGCCACAACTCGGTTAAGTAGACACTTCAGGTAATGATATGCTTCAACTACCTGTTTCGAAGCATCATGACCAAGGATGTCGACAACTTGTGCAACACTCAAGTCTGTGTGACCAGCCTTAAAGTACTCATTGCACTGTTGCAGCAACTTTGTATCATGGGTAGATAGCAGACCCATCCTGGCCAGAAACTAGCAGAGAAAGAAAAGAAATCATTAATAAGAAGAATGAGCAGAGTATGAATGAAAGATAAACAACAATATGCAAGAAAATTCAAGTTTTATTAGATCATACAATTCAGAGTTACAAGTTCCGGATTACATTTGACAAAAGAAGAAAAATATAAAGATAAGCCCGAATAACACTACACCTTTTCCTTATATCCCCAAACCTTCTCGGGAGGTTGGGAAGAGGAAGCAGGTTGCTCGGAGGGAACTGTGGGTTATTCGAAAAGCACCAGCTGTTGCTCGGAAGAAGAAACTACTTGCTCGGCAACATATTGGATGGTTGGGGGGTGATCTCCCATCACCATTGAAGACTCCTCAGAGGTAGCTTCGTCCTCTTCTAATTCTTCTGGAGTAGGAGGGGGACCAGGGATATGTCACTGGAAGAGCTCGGATGATTCGTTGACCTTCATTTCCTGAAGGGCAGCAACCCATCCATCCCTAAAATACTTTAGACTGCCATAGTCCACTTGAGATACCAAGGCAGCACACCCCTTGTTCCACCCCTTGTCCCAGCCAGAGATGAAGGACTTCTTTACAGCAGCTTTCCTCTTTATCTTCTCCAAGGCAAGCTTCTCGGACAACAGGTTCTCAGCATCCTTTAATTTATTATCTTCCTCCTCCTTCTGGCGACCTACTTCCGGCCCAACCTCTCCTCAGCAGCCTTGAGTTTATTTTCCAGCTCTCCAGCAGCTTTGAGCTTCTCTTCGAGCTCTTTATTTGCCTTTTCCAAGGCATTATTTTTCTTCTCCAACTCTTTGGAGGCTTCAACAGCTCGAGCTTTATCCTGCTCGATGGAGGCAAGCTTCTTCTCCCAGACAGCCTTATCAGTGGCATATGTCTGGCGAGAATCTGCCAGAGATTTTTTAGCTTCCTCCAAAGCTCCCTCCACGCTGGATGAGGAGCATGAAGCTTTAATTGCCTCATCCTTCTTCAGGATTATGTTAAAGCAGCTCGTCAACTGTGAACAGAAAAAGAAAGCAAGTTAGAAACAAGAAATGACAAAGAAAATATGAAAAGTTCAAAGTAAAGAGACTTACTGAAGCAAGATGACGAGCAACCATAGAAGTAACCATGTCCCGAGTTAGATTGTCTTCATTACCTTGGACCTCGAGAATGGTCCGGGACTTCACCGAGCTCATGGCAGAGCTCGGAAAAACAAAAGTGGGAACTACAGTCCCAGCAGCTGGGGCCTGAGTAGTGGTGTCAGCCAAATTGACCGAGGAGCTTTTCTTCAGCCTCCTCGGGGGAACAGGTAGAGATTCAACTAAGGAAGAACCCTTGGTCGGTGATATCATAATCACCTCTCCAGGAGCAGCAGACTTGCTCGGAGCCACTGCAGGCTTCTCGACGACTTTAGCAGGAGCAGTGGAGGAGCTGCATCAGTCTTCTTTGTCCCCTCCTTTGGGACATCAATCTTAATCCTTTTTACCTCCCCAGAACCGGAGGCAGTTTTCTCAAACAGAGCAGGAGTTCTTCTTTTCTTCATCCTTTCACTTAAAGGAATATGGGATTTAGGGGATGAACTTGTGGAAGCTGGAACTGGATCTGATTCACTAATAACTGGACGAGCAGTGAAGGAAGTGGTGTAGCTCTTGTACTGGAGCAGATACGAAGCTGATCTAATGTGCTCGTCGGCAACACTTTGATGCAGACTCCAGATAAGTTTCAAATGCCTTATATTGACATCTGCCTCTTTGGGGCACTTTCTCTTGCTATCAACTACAAATAAATAAACATTGTTATCAGTGGCATATTTTATCAAACACAAAAGAAGCATAATTTCAAAATAAAATGAAATAAAAATAACCTATCCCATTGCCATAAGGAGGGCATCTGGGACCCTGGTAAACCTCATCTCCAGTCAATGGAGGGTGTTGACAATTTTTTATGACAACCCCATGTTCAAAATAATCCCTATTGGCATCAGGGAGATTGACTACTAAGGCTCTGTTTAAAAACCTAGTTTTTAAATAAAAAATATCATCATTAACTGCCCATATATAGCAGAACATGATTTCTGGGATTCCTATACGAGTTCCATGCACTTGATTTAACCTATGCACCCCATTAACTATTCTCCATGTGTTGGGGGCTATTCGTGCAGGAACAACATCGAAATACTGACAGAATTCCAGACACAAGGAATTGGGTGGAAAAGAAAATCCACATTCAGCAAAAAAGAGACTGGGGAACCAATGTCCCTCAGCCAAATTGAAATAATCAGAAGGCTCAGAAAGTTTTTCCAAGACAACCCAAGAGGGTATGGAGAAATCAGAACGAAACTTCTCAAGAGACTCAACAAGGTAAACCATGGTGAATAAAGAAATGAAGAAGAAGGAAGAAGATCTTACAGAAAAAGACTGAAGTTGTTGACAACGAACGACGGAAGAGATGAACGCACAAGAGAGTAGAAGGCAATGAAAAACTCGAAGATAAAAATTTAAAAAGGTAGAAGACGATGGGAGTGTCTGTGAAGTTTAAATACCTTGCCTTGGGAAATGGTGAAGTAATGATTATAAAAAAGGATGATTACGTTACCGACGGCTAAAAGGGTATTAAATATTGGCGCGGGAATCAAAGCGAACAACAATGGCTAAAAAGATGAAAAGCGACGCGGGAATCGAAGCACGCAGAAAATTCTAAAAAAGCATGATTCTACGAATTGGGAAGGAGAAATAAATACAAGGGAAATACTCCTAAAAATCAGGAAGACTATTTAAAGTTACCATATTCCGAGAAAGAATGTTCCATACTCCTCAAATTTCGAACTATGAAACATTGGGGGCTTCTGTTGATACCAAATTTAATCTACTGACGTGGACCAATCCTATGAAGACACGTGGCTATCTACATGGCAACTACAAACACTTCCGAGGAACCCACTCGCTCCGAGGAACAAGACTACAATGAGGAAGACTAGTTCCCCGAGGAACACTGCTTACTCCGAGGAACTCATACGCTCCGAGGAACAAACCTCTCCGAGGAACTCTTAAATACCGAGAAGCTTAGGCGGTCCGAGCAACTCATGGCGGTCCGAGCTGCACCTCGAAGCAGGATACCAACAGTTTAAATGCTCATTAAATGCTTATCATTTGGACGCGCATGCAAAGAGGGCATTAAATGTATTACCCTTTTATATGTATATCATTTAATGTAATACCCTTTCACATTACTGCCTCAGGGCTATAAATACATTGTACAATCCTCATTGTAAAGGGACCGAATCCATAACGGAATTTCTTGTAATCGAGAATTCCCAAACACTCAGCAATAAAACAACAGTGGACGTAGGCCAGTCTTATAAGGCTGAACCACTTTAAAATCTTTTGTCTCATTTATTTATCTGTGATTGAATTATTAGAGTGATCTAATTTTTTACATCAACAATCACACTATAATATATACTAATATAGCACCTCCCAGACACAACTGAGGTGCATGCATACTCTGCTATCATGTCCTGATACATCTCTCGCTGTATAAAGGACTATTAGTTCGGCGTCACTCACGAACCATAAATAACATAACACATATATTGGAGGCGAGCATACTCCCCAGCCAAATGAGTCACGGATATACCTACGCTCCCATTCAAGCGTCGAAATTATCATTCACACCGATATAACGTGTCCAAGGTGCTTTGCTCAAGGTACGAATCTAAAATCTCCCCAATTGGGCTTATCAGGATAAGATCGACCATAACGCGTAACCTCCACCCCGATAGCTAGCAGCGTAGGTATGTCATACACAAAATAAATAATAATATATGTAATCACCCCACCTATATATATAATAACAAAAAGGCACACGCACAACCCATATAATAATTTCCATACGTAATATATTGATCTCTCATATCCTACGTATTTACAGATTATGACTTTACTTCTCAAATTATATTCACGAGCTTCTCTCATCACTCGAAGGGTGGTCATTTATTTCTCTTGTAAATTCAGTAGGTTATTACTCACATCCTACAAGTCCATGTCATCACAACACCCAAATTTTTATGATTTAAAATCATCTTCAATTAGGTTTATTTCTCGATAATACCTAATTCAATCTTAACCCCGTCATTTCATCCATTAGGGTTAATCTCACATAAGCCTACGGTTATTCCGGTAATAATAACTCCCTTACTACTGGTCCTAACCTTAAATCATACTTTATTCGATTTCAATCCCAATATATATATTTTTCCACCGTAATGAATTTAATTATTACTCGTTAATTTCCCCCATTCCATCCCATACAAAATAATATTTTTCGGGTCTTAAGTATACCCTACGGCCCTCCTCTAAGTCTCAATTTGTTCAATTAATCATCACCAAATATTTCTCAAAGTTGGAATTTAAGCAAATATTTAAATAGGAATTAAATCACATTTCCAGGGGGATTTGATCGATCGACTGATCCTGGTCGATCGATCGACATTCTTGAGTCGATCGATCGATCGATCAGATATTTTCCCAGATTTTGCATATGCTTACCTATGGGTTTTAACATTTATCATCCTCAAAATCATAGTTAGGCATCTCCAAATTTGTATTCATTTAACCTAGATCATATACTAACATATGTGGGCAAGTTCTAACATATCCCAATTAATTAAACATCATCAACATGCATAAATCTACCCATATTTCATATTCAATCTCAAGAATTCTAGTTTTGACTTTATCATCAATTAAGCATGTAAAACCCAGATTTCTTCACCAAGTAATTCATATATTTTATGGAGTTGATTCTAAACTCGAAAAGATATCAATCCTACACAATTCTCATTTCAGAGATTCATAAAAAATCATCTAAACTCATATAACTTTTCAGAATTTTCTAAACAACCTAACATGGACAATATACATGCTAGAATTTGCAATAGTTAATCACTTGCCTCTAATTCATAGGCCTGAACCATTGGAGAAGATTGTTCTCATAATCCTTATTTCTTTTTCAAATCAAGCTCCAGTGGTGGTGGTGTTGGTGGTGGTGCAAGGTGTCTCTTAGCCCCTTAGTTTTTCCCAAAAAACTCTTCCTCTCCTTGAGAAGTCCCTCACTCTCCTCAATGACTTGTCTTTTGATTTTTGATTGATGAATACCATTTTCACAAACTCTTCGCTTTTATAAAACCAACTCAAAATTTGTAGTTACTGTTCACCCCACTTTAGAAATGACTAAAATACCCCTCCGGGGTGTCCATTCGATTCCAAAGTGCCCCGAGACCCAAATCAAATACCAAATAGACTTTTTCAACTATTTAAACCACTTCGGACACTTTGGCACAGTCAAAACGACCATTTTGATGACATAAGAATATTTTATTTTTATTTCTATTTAATTATAGTCCCGATATGACTCACACGCGCGTCCCGACTTAATTACCGCAATTGTCGTATTCATTACTCACGATAATTTTATAAAATCATAATCATATGTAAAGTCATAATTATATATATTACTTTTATTCACAAGTAATATTCAACATAAAACACATATTACTTTATTCTCAAGTAATATTTAAATCCGGATTAATTTTCAATTATCCCATAATTAATTCTAATTAATCCAATTTTAAAAGTCGTTAAAAAATACGGGGTGTTACAGTCTCATTCAGTGCGCTCGCTGATAGGCCAAATCCAGTAAATAACACCATCCAGTGCACCATAACATGAAGTTTTTCTCGAACATCCTTTAACCCAGTCGTCCTCCGGGATCGGATGCTCGAACAAGCTATACCAATCTCCAAAAAACCAAAAGAAATATTTTCATTAGCACAAAAAGAAAAAGAGTTGGAAAACCAGAGGTCAAAGTAATCACAAAGCAATTAGGGTTCTTCAACCTTCCTAAACGGTGTTTTGCGGGATCTTATATCTCATCGACAACTGATTTAAAGGAGTCATAGGCATTTTCATTGCCCAGTGTAAGCGATACGACATACTGCCACTCCAGGCTTACCCAATCATCAATGGAGAGCCACTCATTGTTAAATTCACCCTTAGTGCCCAACATTTGAAGTCTTGAAGAAAAACGGACTTAGGAATGACTTTTAGATAGATAAAGCAAAAGAATTAATCACTTGAAGGTGTGAAAATGAGGAGGGGTCGCCCCCTTTTTGTTGAATGCTTGTGGGTATGCCGATCGGTAGTCTCCTGACCCATATCGATCGGTAGTGAGTTTTCCTCTCCCGGGAAGCCTAAGAGTTCATGCCTTATGCCGATAGACACCTCCCTAAACCTGACTATCGGCAATCCCTTCCAAATTTTGTCTTGAAAATGCAGGAAAAATTCATAAATTGTCTAGAAAATTCCCCAAAATTTTCATAAAATCCTGAAAAAAATGAAGAACATTGTTTTCCTTAAGAGAATCATTTTTGGAGCACCAAGCCCCTTGCAAACCCTAAAAAAATCCCCAGGTGGATCAATAAAACATTTTTATCATCAATATATTCCCCAACAAGACCAACGGTGCACCCGCATTCAAGCCTACTACATTTTCTCCATCTGAAGCCAAAAGTCAATAAATTCCCCAACAAAACCAAAGGTGCGCCTGCACCATGACTCTTTCTAAGTTTTCCCCATAGAATCTATTTCTCGCAAAGAACAACTCAAGGTCTTCAGTATTGACCTCAGCCCCAAGAATCGGTTACTATAAAACAATTGACGTCAACCCGCATAATCGATCGTCAAAACTCAAGGTCCTCATAATTTACCTCGATTCGTAGAATTGGTCGCCATAACTTTTGGTCCTCAGAATTTATCTCGACCCACAAAATTAGTCGTCCCAACTCCAGTTCCACATAATTGACCTCGACCCGCATAATTGGTCACCATAACTCTAGGTCCTTGGAATTGACCTCGACCCAGAAAACTGTCACCACAACTCAAGGTCCTAAGAATTTACCTTGACTCGCAAAATCTATCGTCATAACTTAAGGTCCTCAGAATTGACCTCTGACTGCAAATCGATTGCCATGACTTTAGGTCCTCAAAATTGACTCAGCCCGTAGAATCGATCACCCTCGTTCTTTAGGTCGATAAAATTAACCTAAAAACCTCTTCCCTAGCGTCGATGTGGTGTCCATCATTCGACAACCTTCAATTTGTTCCAAGATAACCCCTTAAGGGGCTCTGTAGACACCCCATCCTAGGACCCCCTAAGCACCTCCTTGGGTCCCTAACACTCACTCATTCACTATATACCCTATGTTATACGCCTAGTATCGATCTAAAGGCCATCAGGTGATTCTGATACCCATTTAACTCTGATAAACTCTCTATATTGAATGAAGCTCAATGAATATTCTAAGAGCACTGAATTTACTTTCCAATAATCCATTCCGTGTGTGGATAGGCCTCACGGTCTGCATGAACAATCCATTTTACTCTGAACACTAATATAGAGGCCACTAGTTACTTTCGAGACCCGTTTGACTTTGGTAAACTCTCCATCCTGAGTGAAGCTCAATGAAGTAGTGGAATGAAGTCAACGCATTCAATAGTGATATCATTTTGTCATAATTTAAGAGTAGTCGATGCATTCAAAAACCTCTATGACTTCATCATATAGATCTTCCCACTAAGCGGAGAAGTAGTGGAATGAAAGAACTAGGTACCCTCTGAGTTTCAAGACCACAAGCAACTTGGAGATGGTGTAATCTCTCTCTTTTGAAGGAACATATCTGACAAGACCTGCACGATGTCGGCTTGACCGAACTCTTATATGGTCATAACCCATTCATCAGATTCCCAGGCCCACCTTCAGGCTTTCATAAATAAATCATTATTCTTCTCACAGTCAATGGTCATTTCTAAGGGCAAGTTCAGTGCGAACTTATGAAGCTGATCTAGAATCACATGCAGTTCCATGCCTCCTCCTTCTGAGTGAGTACGAATGATAATACAAGCTTGGGTAAGGAGTGATAAAACTTTATCAGTAGGTCTTATAAGATGTAGGAGAAATGAATGATAGGTTTTAAGTTTTTAGTGAGATAGTAGGAGAATTGGGTGTTTCAACGAGCTTAATTTTGGTTAAGGGCTCAAATTGTGGATAGCATTATGAAAGGATGGCATTTACCCCGGTTATGTGTGTTGGGAGATGATTTTAGGTGGTATTGGTTTTAGGATTGACTCGTGGGGTGATGATACATTTGTCTATGAAATATTGGATAACATTATTAAGGTGGAAGCATCGATCAGTGGTATGTCCATCGATCCCATGAAAATCACAATGGGCGTCATGTGTGAAGTTTCTCGGAAGAGGATGTGGTAATGGTCAGGGTTCCAAAGGTTTATGAGATTTTGGGTAAGTAAGGCTTGATAAACTTTTGACAAAGGAGCATGGAGTTTAGTATAATCCTTCTTGGTAGGGTTAGGATGACTTTCAGGCATCTAAGAAGTGGTAGGTTGGGATATATTATTGATGGTTGCAACAAAGGTGCTGGACAGCTTATTATACTTTCACGGAGCGAATTGCCTATTTAACCTCTTTAGTTCAGATTATGTTTTATGGCTAGAAACCCCTTCTTTAATCTCTACCCCAGCCTTCCAGAGTGGGCTCTAAAATAAGGGTAGTACTAACCTCCTATTAAAGCTCGGATATGGCGTATGAAATTCTTATTTCCTCTGCTCACTTATTCTTCTTTTGACGATTGGTTGGTTATGGTAGTTGATTTCTCTCTCCACCTTTCGATGAAGCTACTGATTGATTCTCCTGGATTCTATTTGAGTATCTCTAAGTGAGGCCTACAACTTCAAAATCCTCATTATACTTATACTGGGTCATAAACTCTCTCACTGCATCATCCTAACTACGGATTATATACTCTTCGAGGGACAATAACCACCTGATGGCACCTTCCTTGAGGGTTTGCTAGACCATTTTGGCCATTACTACCTTTGACTCCCCAAGGAGAATCATAGTGCAATGATAACTATGCAGGTGCATAATTGGAGGACCTCTACCTCTGAACTTATCAATGTCTGGCATTTTAAATTTCTCCAATAATCTGGCCTTGGGATAGGGAGACATGTGGGTGTAATATATGTAGTTTCCCAAGATCCTGAGCCAATTAAATCACTTATACAACAACCTAAGTTCCCTTTTGACCTTGTTAAGTTATTCCTCCTTAGGATCCACTAACACTAGTAGATTATCCCCTGGCTAGGTAATATTCGATATCAATATCTAAGCTGGTGGTGGCTTATCAGTAGGTGGGGCATACAGGGAATATTGTTACTCTTTTGGGACTTACATGAGTTAGGAGTAGGCGGACCTATGGCATGGGGAAAGAGGATTTCATGCTCAAGAGCCTCGGGAGTCTGGACACGTGTCATTGTATTTCCTGGACTTCTGCCTGGAGGTTGTTAGTCTTATCACTGAGTTGGGAAAATAAGGTCATTAAATCTAGTTGGGCGTTCACAGTCTAGTCAATGTTTTCTATGAATAACCTTCTAATGGATAACTCGAACTCGATAGAAGCGGTGGAGTTTTGAGGTGGTTTAATAGAGGACTTAAGACAATAGGGAGACAAACAAAAAATCAGGGTATGTGATCAGACCTGGGAGGAAAAAATGATTTTGGGTTTATTTTGAGGGAAAGATGAATGTTTTGGGTATTTTGTTTTTCTTTCCAAAAAGGGGAAAATATTTTGGGTATTTTTTTAAAAGATGAAAAACAGGAAAATCCTCAACATGGTTATTATTATGTTTGCCTATGATGCAAGAAAAATGTTGAACATGACTCGAGCCTGTGGAAAAGATAGGGTACATGATGTAAGACACGATTTGACTTATTTCCGGACTCATAGATAGGGTCCTGTTTTAAAAAATGGCAAAATAATGCGAAAATTTGAGTGGTAAGGCAAACCAAAATTTTAACAAAGTTTTGCATTGTAACCGACAAACTAGGTATAAGTGTCCTAAGGTAGACGCCTATACGAGGTTAATGCACTAAGTGGGTTAGTGGAAAGGTTCCCCCCTTGGGAATGATATCCACGATATAGTCAGTTAAATGAATCTACTGAGAGAAAATAGTATTTGTTATATGAATAATCTCATTCTCATTGATATTAAAAGTACATATAAGATGTATTTATATAGGCATATAAATATTAACTAATAACAGAATTAGGTACAGTAAGCAATTACAACTAATTATAATAGATTCCACTAATTGTAGTAAGGGGCTTTGCTTGTGTGTGGCTGTGACACTATAAACTTTTGTGTGCTTGTTTCGATATTGGCTTGGTTAACATCCTCCTTCAAACTGATGGTTCTGTAAAACATCAGTTTCCTTATGAAGAGAAGAAACTGAGATGAAGAAAGACCTTTGGTGAAAACATCCGACAGCTGATCTTTGGAGGAAACAAATTGAATAACAATATCCTTTTGGAGGATCTTCTCTCTGATGAAGTGATAGTCTATCTCAATGTGCTTTATGTGCGCATGAAACACATGATTGGAGGCTAGAGCCAAATCAGGGATGTTGTCAAAGTAGATTGTAGGGGTTGATAGAGAGGCACATTTAGATCATGGAGTAACATCCTTATCCAGGCCACTTCAGCATTAGTAATAGCTAAGGCCCTATACTCTGCCTCTATTGAAGATCTAGCAACTGTGTGCTGCTTCTTAGCAGCCCAACTAATAGGCTTTGAGCCAAGTAAAACCACAAATCCAATGGTACTTCTTCTGTCATTGGGATTACCTGCCCAATCAGAATCTAACAAGGCATATAAAGTAAGAGGATTGGTGGATTTAGAGTAATGTGAACCACAAGAAGGGGAGCCTTTTAAGTTTCTAAGAATTATTTTGACTGCAACCCAATGAGTGTCAGTAGGACAATGCATGTATTGGCAGACATGATTAACAGAGAAGGTGATACCTGGCCTAGTAAAAGTGAGATATTATAAGGCACCAATAATGCTTATGTACTCCGATGGATCAATAAGAGGAATGCCATCTAGTTTGCTGAGTCTAGAATTTGTACTGTAAGGAGTCTTGCATGGCTTATAATCAGACATGGAGGTTTTGGTAAGTAAGTCTCTGAGATATTTATCTTGAGAAACATGAATACCAGTAGAAGAATACCTAATCTCCAAACCCAAAAAGTAATTAAGAGGCCCAAGCTCCTTCATTTCAATGTTGCTTCTAAGAATAGGTAGAATTTGTGATATGTAGGAGGAGTCATTGCTAGTCACAATGATATCATATACGTATAATAGAAGAATAATATAGGAGGAAGCATCATATCTGATAAATAAGGAGGAGTCAGCAGAAGACTGGACAAACTGATGACGAAGCAGATGATTGGTGAAAGTCTAAAACCATGCCCTAGGTGCTTATTTGAGCCCATAGATGCCTTTATTGAGATTTCATACAAGTGTAGGAGATTATTGATCAATAAATCCCAGTGGTTGAGTCATATAAACCTCCTCAGAAAGAGATCCATGTAAGAAGGCATTGCTGACATGTAGTTACCTTAAAGACCAACCAAAGTGAGCAACAAGCTTGAGAATAACCCTCGCTGTTATGAATTTGACCACTGGTGTCACACCCCAAACCCAATATCCATACTAATCATTTGTTATTAGAATAATTGGATCATAATCTCGAGCCCATTGAAAATTTAATTCATTTATCAATATTTTTCTGCATAATGAACATAATATTGTTTTTGTGCCATAACGAAGTAAACATCAGAGTCATAATTAAGCGGACATACAATACTGTGATTAACTATGAACAACTCAATCCATACTAACTCAATATATACAATGTGTGAGTATATTAAAATCTTCAGTGTGACAACGATAAAATCCCCATTTTTTAAATCCCAGCTCACTCCAACGGTGCAACTCTCAAAGTTACCGGTCATATGGTATCCTAGCTGGCAGCGTACGAACCTGAAATTATTAAAATATAAACTGTAAGCATTAAGCTTAGTGAGTTACTCCTTCCCTGCAACAGAATAACAATGCTATATCGAATATGTGGATATAAAATCCGAACAATCCTGCCCATTGGCAATAACAAATCATGGATCATAAGATCCAAATAATTCTGCCCATTGGCAATAAAAAATCCTGGATCATTAGATCCAAACAAATCCTGGATATTTTAATATCTAAACAAATCCTGAATACCAAAGTAGTCAAACCAATCCTGGATCATGAGACCCAAACAAATCCTGGATATTTTAATATCCAAACAAATCCTGAATACCAAAGTATTCAAACCAATCCTGGATCATGAGACCCAAACAAATCCTGGATATTTTAATATCCAAACAAATCCTGAATACCGAAGTACTCAAACAAATCCATCTCTTAGAGCTATACTCATATTTATATATGAAACAAATCATAAGTACACTCACCTTGATAGTTTAACTGGCTTTTCCCTTGCCTTTATCCGGTACTTATTCAATAAAATCTTCTTCCCTTATTATCATTCTTACAATATTAGTATCATCATAAGAATATCAATAATCCAAATAATGATTTAAACATAATTCAATCCATAAGCATCACATGATTCCATTCAAATCATTTATCACAAGTGAAGTTCCATCCAAATCCATGTTAATATATTATACATATCCAAATCATAGACCAAATATAAATTCATTTATTCTTGGTAATTCAATCCTTGTCATATTAGTATTCTAATACAAAAGACAGTACATCATTTCAAGTCTCCTAGAGCAAGATATGCCCATTTCTTTACCACATAGCAAATCTACCCTATAGGCTCTTTTATCGTTCATTCAACTTCCAGGAATTTCCATAGTTTTTCTACATCATAAATTTATATGATATTTAACCCAACATCAGTAAACATATTGAACAATACAAGATTAAAATTTCATAATTTTTAGAGTTCATTTGCTATGTCAAGCAAAACATCAAACACATGGTGGGCATACTTTCACCCTTAGGGCAGATTTCATACCCGAACTTCAAACTCTCACCAAAGACTCATTTCTTGGTAGTTTCCCATGATTTTAGGATATGCCATACATATGTGAGTCTAGGTTAATCTCCAATTGGAATCAATCAATTCCAGTAAGTATACACAAATATATGGAAGTTTGAATAAACAAGGTTCCTAAACAAAATAATTTCAAGGGTTTACACATTCAAGTTTGCTTAAACTTGCATCTATCCATAAGTACACATCAAGACATGGAAATTCAGTAAACAAATGATTATTTAAATCATTTAAATAAGTAATACAAAATAATAAACAAGATTTATGGATGAAAATACCTTAGGGGCTTTTACGTAAATTTTCTATGAATTTTTCTTCAATTTCTCCTCACACTTTCTTCCTAAACTTCAAAACTCTCTTTCCTTAGGTTAAAACTCTTCCATGGATGAAATATGCTAAAGGAAGAGATTAATTCAAGGGTTTTAAGTCGGCATAAGTCCACCCCCTCTTGTTCCAATCAAAATATAACATGTGGCATTACATAAAACAAAATATCATTTAAGGCTAAATGACTACTTTACCCCCTGTTCGTAAAAAGACAATATCTTCCCACTCGGATGTCCGTTCGATGAACTGTTTCTTTTTTTATAAACCTAACTCATATATATACAAATATATAGTTTACACCTCAAGTTCATTGTTACGTCATAAAGGTCAAAACTAGCCTCCAACAGGAACATTCCTACCGAAAACTTTAAAATTTCACATTTGTAACTAATTCGATATTTCAAGATTTATGAAGGTGGGATTAAACTAAACATAATTACTTAACATTATATACATATACTAATAACATATTATTCATATCACATAAGCTAATCATGATTTAAACATGATTTATCATAATTATATTCGGGTTGTCACAATTCTCCCCCCGTTAGGAAATTTCGTCCCCGAAATTGACATACCTTGGCTGTCCGAATCAAACAAATACGGATAATTAATCTTCATGGTATCCTCGCTCTCCCATGTAGAATCTTCCATGGAATGACTTCTCCATACAACTTTCACAAGTGGGATTACTTTTGATCTCAATATTTGTTCCTTCCTATCCACGATAGCAAGTGGTTCTTCCACATAACACAAGTCTTCCTTTAACTCAATAGGCTGTTCCACCAACACATGTGAAGGATCCGCTACATACTTTCTTAACATAAAAACATGGAAAACATCATGTAACCGAGATAACTCTGGTGGTAACACTAACTTGTAGGCAACCATCCCGACTTTCTCAAGGATTTCATAAGGTCCAATGTAGCATGGACTTAATTTCCCCTTCTTTCCAAACCTCATAACTCCTTTCCATGGAGATATTCGAAGAAACACATAATCCCCTTTCTGGAATTCCAAATCTTTTCGTCGTTTCTCCGCATAACTTTTATGTCTGCTTTGTGCTGTTCTCATTCTATCTTAAATAATTTTCACTTTTTCAGTGGTGACTTCAATCAATTCTGGACCCTCTATCTTCCTTTCACCAACTTCACCCCAACATATCGGTGTACGACATCATCTACCGTACAATGCTTCATATGGAGCCATACCAATAGTAGACTGAAAACTATTATTATATGCAAATTCTATCAAAGGCAAATATTCATCCCAATTACCTTTAAAATCAAGCACACAAGCTCTAAGCATATCTTCCAAAATCTATATTGTCCTTTCAGACTGCCCATCTGTCTGAGGATGAAAAGCCGTACTAAACTTAAAGTTAGTACCCATAGCACACTGCAAGCTATCCCAAAATCTGGATGTAAAAGTAGGGTCTTTATCTGAAACAATAGATACCGGTGCTCCTTGCAATCGAATAATTTCATTAATATACAATCTAGCATACCTATCCACCGTATACGTTGTCTTGACTGCTAGAAAATGAGCAGACTTCGTCAATCTATCCACCACTACCCAAATCGAATCTGACCCCTTCTGAGATCGAGGAAGACCAACCATAAAATCCATCGTTACATGATCCCATTTCCATTCCGGTATTGGCAATGGCTGAAGCAGACCAATAGGCTTCTGATGCTCCACTTTCACTTGCTGACATATAAGGCACCTAGCAACAAAATCAGTTATTTCCTTTTTCATATTATTCCACCAATAATGCTCCTTTAAATCCCTATACATTTTAGTACTACCAGGATGCATAGTATAAATGGAATTATGAGCCTCATTTAAAATTTTCTCTTTCAATCCATCCACATTAGGCATGCAAAATCGCTGCTTATACAATAAACTGCCATCATTCGCAATACAAAAATCTTCAGACTTACTATCTCGTACATCTTTTCATTTCTTCTCAAGAAAAGGATCTTGACTTTGCAAATCACGAATACGGGTAGCTAATAAAGGCCTCACGCTTACATGAGCAAAGAATCTGTCCCCATCGACTAGCTTCAATTCTACTCCCATCAATCTCAACTCCATGATGTAGGAAACTCTAGCACATCGAATACAAGATAACCTGCCTGAAGCCTTTCTACTCATAGCATCTGCAACTACATTTTCCTTCCCTGGGTGGTAGTGAATTGTACAATCATAGTCTTTAATTAACTCCATACATCGCCTCTGCCTCAAATTCAACTCCTTTTGAGTAAATAAATACTTAAGTCTTTGATGGTCAGTAAAAATTTCACATACCTCACCATATAGATAATGACGCCATAATTTCAAAGCAAACACAATAGCAGAAAGTTCCAAATCATGTGTAGGATAATTACGTTCATGTGTACGCAACTACCTAGAAGCATAAGCAATAACTTTACCATGCTGCATAAAAACACAACCCAAACCCTGGTGCGAAGCATCAGTATAAATAACAAAACCATCTCCACCATGTGGAGTAGTAAGAACAGGTGCAGTAACCAACCTCTTTCTCAATTCATCAAAACTATTTTCGTAATCAGAATTCCATTCAAACTTAACATCTTTCCAGGTTAATTTAGTCATCGACAAGGCTATTGAAGAAAATCCCTTAATAAACCTTCTATAATACCCAGCTAAACCCAGAAAACTCCGTACCTCAGTCACATTATTGGGCCTCTCCCAATTTACAATAGCTTCCACCTTCTTGGGATCAACACATATACCATCTCCAGAAATAACATGGCCTAAAAATATAACTTTTGATAGCCAAAATTCACATTTGCTAAACTTAGCATACAATTGCTTATCTTTCAACACATTCAAAATAGTTCGGAGATGCTTTTCATGTTCAACCATATCACGTGAATAAATCAGAATGTCATCAATAAAAACTATCACAAATGAATCAATAAAAGGATGCATTACCCGGTTTATAAGATCCATAAATACAACTGGAGCATTAGTCAACCCAAAAGGCATCACCAGAAATTCAAAATGACCATACCGAGTACGAAAAGCAGTTTTTGAAATATCACTCTCCTTGACCCTCAACTGATGATAACCCGATCGTAGGTCTATTTTTGAAAATACTTTATCACCCTGTAACTGATCAAACAAATCATCTATACGAGGTAAAGGGTATTTGTTCTTAATTGTAGCTTTATTCAGTTGCCTATAGTCAATACACAAACGCATGGTACCATCTTTCTTCTTCATAAATAAAATTAGTGCTCCCCATGGAGATACACTAGGCTGTATGAACCCCCTATCAAGTAAATCCTGTAACTGAATCTTAAGTTCTTTCAACTCAGCAGGTGCCATTCTATACGGTGCCATAGAAATAGGTGTTGTCCCCGGTGCTAATTCAATACCAAATTCAACTTTTCTTTCTGGAGGTAACCCTGGCAACTCACTAGGAAACACTTCAGGAAAATCCCGTACAATAGGAACATCGACTAATTGTAAATACCCCTTCCTAGTGTCAAGAACACATGCAATAAAACCCTCACAACCCATACTCAATAATTTCCTCGTCTGAATAGTAGAAATGATGCAACTGGGAACAATTTTCCTTTCCCCCACAATTTTAAATTCAGGCTCACCAGGCATATTAAAAATAACTTCCTTACAGAAATAATCCATAGATGCATGATATTTAGATAACCAATCCATTCCCAGAATTATATCAAAATAAAAAATATCCAATGGAAGTAAGTCTATAACTGTATCTCTAGACTCTATAACTGTATCTCTAGACTCCACAGTCAAAACACAATCACGAAAATCATATTCAACTACAACCATATCCCCCATGGGCATATAAATACCCAACCCCACATCTAAACGAGTACATGGTCTATTCAGGTATACAGCAAAAGCATAGGAGACAAAAGAATGTGTGGAACCAGGATCAATAAAAACATAAGCACTTCTATCAGTAACAGAAAGTGTACATGTCACCACATCTGGAGTAATTTGAGCTTCTTTCATCGTAAAGACTCGTCCACCTAGCCTGGAACCACTAGCTTGTCCTCTACCCACACTTTTCACTGCACTGCCTAGAGATAACATTCTGCTTGCTACTTCACTATGTGCTGCTGGAGTCTGTGCCAATTGCAGACAATTCTTCTTAATATACCCCACTTGATGACAATGGTAGCATTCTAATCCCTTAAGCTTAGGACACTCATATTTATAATGCCCTTCCTATTTACAAAAGAAACATGTAACACCTCCTATTGGGGCCTCACCTCTCCCTGACTTTTTGGCTGAACCAAAAGATCCTCCACCCCTGGTATCTCTACCAAATCTCCCCTGACCTCTACCACTATCTCCACCACCTCTCAAAAATTTATGAGGTTCCATCTTAACACTTCCACCCTCACCTCCCTTAGAGTAAGATGCGTCGAATCTATTTTTCTTAAAACTCTCTCTGCTCGCCACCCCTTGGTTCATTTACCTTTCTGCTATCGTGGCTTTGTTTACCAGAGAAGCATAATCTTCTAACTTATAAGTGGACACCCTATTTTGAATAGGCCAAATCAGTCCATCTTGAAACTTACTATATTTATCTTCTTCATCCTGCACATACTTAGTAGCAAATCTAGACAAAGCAGTAAATTTAGCATCATACTCCCTCACAGACATGTTCCCTTGGGTTAAATTTATAAACTCCCTCAGATTCTCCCTCCTATAAACCTTAGGGAAATACTTAACATACAAAGCTTTAATAAATTCAGCCCAAGTAATAACATCAGTACCTTCCATCCTGGGGCACCAAATGGTTGCTGGCTTCCCACCAATATTTCGCTTCTCCTTTAAGCTTAAACATAGCTAGATTCACTTTCTGGTTATCTGGAACCTTCATAACTGCAAAAATAGTTTTCTAAATCTCTGACCCACATCTTAGCTTCTGTAGGTTCAACTGACCCTGAATATTCTGGAGGATTCAACTTCAAAAACTTCTCATCATGGAATCTTTCATTTCCTTCCTTGCCTCTTTCTCAACCCTGGCCAGAGTCTTTGATTCTAGATATCTAGCCTGTTGTTCTGCCATTTACGCCATATTTCTTTCTTGTTGCTCTGCCATCCTCATCATTGCTTGTGCCATTATTTTCATCTCTGTAGGCTGCTCTTGCTCTCTATCCCTTCCAGCAACACTTTGCTCTACTTCAGTATTCTCTGCACGAGAAGCCACCGCTTCTCCATGTTGTCCATTCCCAGGTTCCATCTGTAATTATCTGCAATACAACAAAGTTCTAACAACCAATATAAACAGTTTATACTACTAAACTATTGGTTAGTACATAAACAATTCATAAATATCAAATCAACTCAATACTGCCATCTAATCGTCACACACGTCCAGAATTAATAACCACGCTCTGATACCACTAATTTTCACACCCCAAACCCAATATCCATACTAATAATTTGTTATTAGAATAATTGGATCATAATCTCGAGCCCATTGAAAATTTAATTCATTTATCAATATTTTTCTGCATAATGAACATAATATTGCTTTTGTGCCATAACGAAGTCAACATGAGAGTCATAATTAAGCGGACATACAATACTGTAATTAACTATGATCAACTCAATCCATACTAACTCAATATATACAATGTGTGAGTATATTAAAATCTTCAGTGTGACAACGATAAAATCCCCATTTTTTAAATCCCAGCTCTCTCCAACGGTGCAACTCTCAAAGTTACCGGTCATATGGTATCCTAGCTGGCAGCGTACGAACCTGAAATTGTTAAAATATAAACCGTAAGCATTAAGCTTAGTGAGGTACTCCTTCCCCGCAACAGAATAGCAATTCTATATCGAATATGTGGATATAAAATCCGAACAATCCTGCCCATTGGCAATAACAAATCATGGATCATAAGATCCAAATAATTCTGCCCATTGACAATAACAAATCATGGATCATAAGATCCAAATAATTCTTCCCATTGGCAATAACAAATCCTGGATCATAAGATCCAAACAAATCCTGGATATTTTAATATCCAAACAAATCCTGAATACCGAAGTATTCAAACCAATCCTGGATCATGAGACCCAAACAAATCCTGGATATTTTAATATCCAAACAAATCCTGAATACCGAAGTATTCAAACCAGTCCTGGATCATGAGACCTAAACAAATCCTGGATATTTTAATATCCAAACAAATTCTGAATACCTAAGTACTCAAACAAATCCTGCTCTTAGAGCTATATTCATATCTATATATGAAACAAATCATAAGTACACTCACCTTGATAGTTTAACTGGCTTTTCCCTTGCCTTTATCTGGTACTTGTTCAATCAACTCTTATTACCTTCCTATCATTCTTACAATATTAGTATAATCATAAGAATATCAATAATCCAAAGAATGATTTAAACATAATTCAATCCAAAAGCATCACATAATTCCATTCAAATCATTTATCACAAGTGAAGTTTCATCCAAATCCATGTTAATATATTTAACATATCCAAATCATAGACCAAATATAAATTCATTTATTCTTAGTAATTCAATCCTTGTCATATTAGTATTCCAATACAAAAGATAGTACATCATTTCAAGTCTCCTAGAGCAAGATATGCCCATTTCTTTACCACATAGCAAATCTACCCTATAGGCTCTTTTATCGTTCATTCAACTTCCAGGAATTTCCATAATTTTTCTACATCATAAATTTATATGATATTTAACCCAACATAAGTAAACAAATTTAACAATACAAGATTAAAATTTCATAATTTTTAGAGTTCATTTTCTATGTCAAGCAAAACATCAAACACATGGCGGGCATACTTTCACCCTTAGGGAAGATTTCATACCCGAACTTCAAACTCTCACCAAAGACTCATTTCTTGGTATTTTCCCATGATTTTAGGATATGTCATACATATATGAGTCCAGGTTAATCTACAATTGTAATCAATCAATTCCAGTAAGTATACAAAAAAATATGGAAGTTTGAATAAACAAGGTTCGTAAACAAAACAATTTCAAGGGTTTACACATTCAAGTTTGCTTAAACTTACATCTATCCATAAGTACACATCAAGACATGAAAATTCAGTAAAAAAATGATTATTTCAATCATTTAAATAAGTAATACAAAAAAATAAATAAGATTTATGGATGGAAATACCTTAGGGGCTTTTACGTAATTTTTCAATGAATTTTTCTTCAATTTCTCCTCACACTTTCTTCCTAAACTTCAAAACTCTCTTTCCTTAGGTTAAAACTCTTCCATGGCTGAAATATGCTGAAGGAAGAGCTTAATTCAAGGGTTTTTAGACGGCATAAGGCCACCCCCTCTTGTTCCAATCAAAATATAACATGCGGCATTACATAAAACAAAATATAATTTAAGGCTAAATGACTACTTTACCCCCTGTTCGTAAAAAGACAATATCTTCCCACTCGGATGTCCGTTCGATGAACCGTTTCTTTTTTTATAAACCTAACTCATATATCTACAAATATCTAGTTTACACCTCAAGTTCATTGTTACGTCATAAAGGTCAAAACTAGCCTCCAACAGGAACATTCCTACCGAAAACTTTAAAATTTCACATTTGTAACTAATTCGATATTTCAAGTTTTATGAAGGTGGGATTAAACTAAACATAATTACTTAACATTATATATATACTAATAACATATTATTCATATCACATAAGCTAATCATGATTTAAACATGATTTATCATAATTATATTCGGGTTGTCACAACTGGACTGAATGTATTAGTGTAATCCAACCCTTCATCTTGATAAAACCCTTTGGCAATAAGTCTTGCCTTGTGCCTGGAAATAGAACCATCTGCATTGTATTTGAGTCTAAATACCCATTTGCACCCAATCAAGTTCTTTCCTGATGGAAGAGGAACAGGTTTCCAAGTGTGTTGCTTATGAAGAGCTGAAAAATCATCAGTCATGGCTTATCTCCAGTGAGTACTCTTAGCAGCCTCAGTGCAACAGCTAGGTTCAGTAGGAGTTGGAGCGGTGATGTAAGATTTGGGTTTAGAGATGCCAGATTTGGCTCTTTTTTTTTTGCAGAGGTTGGGTGTTAGAGATTGGAGTGGGATTGGGAGAATGAGGAAGAAGAGTTGGTTAAGATATAGAAATAGGGGTTGGAAGAATGGGATTATTAGGATATAAAGTTGGGAAGGGAAGTGAAGTTAACAAGGGTAACAAAAGAGGTAATAGACTTGGTTTCGTGAGAATTAGAGTAGGCAATATAGGTGAGGTAGAGGAAGAAATATGCTCAGGAGTAAAGGGGAGCCATGTGTTAATGGACAAGGAAGAGTTAAAAGACGAGCCTAGGAACTCAGACTAATTGAAGGTGACATGTCTAGAGACATTGGTTTTACCAGTGAAGGGATCATAGTATATGAATCCCTTATAGTCATTAGGATAACCTAAGAAGATACAAGGTTTGGTTTTAGGTTGGAGTTTGTTAGAGTTAAAGGGGGTAAGAAGAGGGTAGCAAATGCAACCAAATGTTCTAAGAAATTTGTAGTTAGGGATAAATTTCTTGAGGAGCGGAAAAGGTTGGTGATGAGTCACCTTGCTAGGCATTCGATTGATCAAGAAAATTGAGGTATCAAAGGCATGAAATCAGAATTTAGGTGGGAGAGAAGGGTAAGGCCCGTTTCTAATATATGCCTATGCTTTCTCTTTTCAATGCCATTCCGAGCAGATATTTTAGGGCAATATTTTTTACGGTGAATGCCATGGTTAGATGGAAAGGTAAGAAATTCAGCCTTTTGTATTCACCACCTCCATTAGTTCTTAGAGTTTTGATTTTACAATTGTATTTATTTTATGTGAGAGCAAGAGAGTGTGTGAAAGCAGAGAATATTTGTGATTTGTAGGTAAGAGGATAAATCCGTGTATATCTACTAAAGTCATTAACGAATGAAACATAATAATTATAGCCAGAAAGAGAAGAAACTGGGGAAGGTCCCCAAAAATCACTATAAATCAATTCCAAAGGATTACAAGCTCTAGAATCTGAAATTACAAAAGGCAATTTGCACAATTTACTTATGAGACAGTGTTGACAGAGATCGGGAAGACCAATTTTATTACGTTAAACAGAAATATGTTGTAGAATTTGTTGAAGGATGGGCTTTGAGGGGTGTCCCAGCCTATTGTGCCATGAGAAGGTTGAAGACTGTCTTCCCAGAAAGGCTTTATTAGAAGTAAAATTTGCTAATAGAGATGTGGAAAGAGGATAGTGATTCTAGAAGTTCATGGGATACAGTCCATTAGAATTGTGGCCCTGAAATAGAATCCTCCCTGTGCTGTTGTCCTGTATTTTGAGATAGTGTGCATCAAAGATACAAGTAAAATTATTTTCATTGCAAAGTTTTTGTACAGAAAGTAAATTAGATGTCAAAGAAGGAACACAAAGAGTATTGAGAAGCTTAAAAGTATGAGAAGAAGTAAAAAGAGATGTTGTGCCAGAGTAAGATATTGGTAAAGATTGGCCACTAGCTACATAGATGGACTCATCAGTATGAGAATCTTAGGCAATAGAAAGGTTGGAGAAGTCATTTGTCATGTGAGATGAGGCACCTGAGTCACTTTACCAAATTTGGTTAGAGTACTGAGGTGGAGTAGTAGCCATAGCTACTTGATTAGCTGGTGGATGTTTACCTTGATAGTTATAATTCATCTGATGATAACAATCAATGGTAGTGTGATTGGTACGACCGCAGATTTGACATGGAGCAGTCTTTGTTAAGGTCTTGGACTATAAGTAAACTTTTGATAGGAAGAAGGTGGAGCAGAATTCCGTTGAAAGGGAAAATTAGATCTACTGCCTTTGTTGAAACGAGTGTTCTTGTTATGAAATTTACCGTGACCACGACCAAAAAATTAACCAGGAGAATTATTTTTTTGATTGAAGCCAGATCCATAGGATGCCATCATTGCAGAGTTGATGTGTGAATTAGAGTCTTGAATTTGTGTAATAGCCTATTCTTTGAGTAGTGCATAGAGTTCTTCAACTGAGATTGGTTGAGAACGAGTGTGAAGTGAAGTATTGAAGGCACTGTAGGAGGCTGGTAGTCCATTGAGTGTGTAGATTAGAATGTCTTCATCATCAATAGAGATTGAGACAGCAGCCAAGCTATTGCGAGCTTCCTTGATCCGCTGAATGTAAGTATTAATGGAATATGAACCTTTGGATATGGTTTGTATATTTATCTTTAACTAAAGTATATTTAATCGAGAATTAGAAGAGAATTATCGTTCTAGGGAAAGACAAGCATCTATCAAATCAGTGTTTCCAATGACATATGAGAGAGCAGTAACAGACAGCGTAGCATTGATCAAAGTTAACAGGGCATGATCCATGACTGTCAATTACAAAATCTCAGGATTATCATAATTACTGCCTTCGATTGTCTTCAAAGGTGGAGGATTGGAGGCATCAATGAATCCAAAAAGAGAATGAGCTTTAAGAATTGATGTGATTTGATAACGTCGTGGAACATAATTAGAGGAGTCAAGGCGGATATAAATTAGGTTACAAATATTAGAAAGAAGATAGATCGGTGATAGGGAAGATTAACTTGTGGAAGTTTCCATTGATGAGCTTGATTGAGAGGTAGTTGATTCAGAGTTCATTGTGTACGGATCACTAGACGTTGGTCCTTTTTGAGCTCTGATACCAAGTCAGTTATATGAATCTACAGAGAGAAAATAGTGTTTGTCATATGAATGATCTCATTCTCATTGATATTATAAGTACATAGCAGAAGTATTTATATAGGCATACAAATATTGACTAATAACATAATTAGTTACAGTAAACAGTTACAACTAATAATAATAGATTCCACTAATTGCAGTTAGGGGCTTTGCTTATGTGTGGTTGTGACACTATAAAATTTTGTGTGCTTATTTCTGTATTGACTTGGTTAACACATATAACTCTTGCCTATAAGGACAATAATTCATCGTTATATTTGGACAAGCCATTTGATATACCTGAGTGTACGTGAATTACTTTATGATATACCTCGTCGAGATGGTACATGCAAGAGTGAATTCGACATACTCAATGTACGTGAATAAGTTTCCTGCTATATACCTCCCCTCGTGAGTTCGATCAATTAGTACAATGCGAGATGAACCCTTTGATGTACATCTAAGGTACGAGGCCAATGGAAGGTGGGAATCATATCGCTTAGGATAACCACAACTCGCGGAACCGACGCCCATCACAAAGGAACCTCCCCCGTATAGGACAAAATTTTAGTTAATATTGCAATCCTTAAGTGACGTAGTGTGCAAGAATGCACGAGTTTTAATTAGTATCTTATAAACTAGTTTATCTATACTAAATAAGAGAAATACTACCACTGTGAGGGAGAGTATAAAATAAACAAATATCATGGGATAAGAGGGATTATCGTGGAGAGTAAAACTAGAGAGTATGTACATAAAGCATGGAGACTATACAAATAATGGCGATAGATACAAAATGTAAGGCATGTGAATATACACAAGTGAGTGGGAAATATGTGCAAAGTGAGACACATAAATATGTGTGAGTGAAGAAAGTATGTGGCTACATACAAATGAGATAAATATGGAAGTGTGTTCTAGTGAGACTAAGCATGAATATCTACAAGGGGTATTTGAAACATGTGAGTAAGCACGAAACTATATACGAGTGAGAAGAATGTGAGAGTGTGTGCTAGTGTGACTTAACATGGATATCTACGAGTGGTGCGAATCACGTGCAAGTGAGAGTGCGAGGGGGGAAGCATGGTGACTATATACAAGTGAGTAAAGGGTGAGACATGTAATAAGAAAATGACATATACATGTCATAAGGAAATAGTATGGTAGATGTAAACATCATGATAAAAATGATCCACATATGCATTATGTAAGTATGAGAGTAAGTAGAAACATACAAGTGGAGGCATGTGTACACATGCAAAAAAATAAAAGAGCAAAATAAATAACACCCAAATGAAATAGAGTTTAGTCCTCTAAAGAAAGTCCCTAGTGGAGTAGCCACTATGGTAATCTGTGTTGGATTCCTCCAGCACGGGCTGACCTCGAAATCGGAGAGGAAAGAAAATTGGAAAATCACTTTCTATGTGCATGCAGGGATTTGAGGACAAGGGAATCCTCTCTCCGCTACTCGCGCTGATCTTCATAGGCTTCCACGAATATAAATCAGTCGTCGTTAAAAGGGGAGAAAAATGTAAAAATGGAGTTACCAACCTATTTTGCTCAAAACAAGAAAAAAAATATGTAGCCGTCCCAAGAGAATAGCATCAAAAGACATATTGATGCGTATGAAACCAAATGAATCAAGGGTTTTGGACTAAGTTATTGATGGGAAGGTGTTAGGCACTCATCCCTCCCTTTTGGTCTCCTATGGGCTATAATAATGTTCTCATTTTCTCTCAAATGTGATACGTGTGTACATGTGTGCAATGTGAATAATGAGAGAAAGAAATCATATGACTCACGACATAGGAAAGATGGATTGGAATCTTCTAAGGAGAGTGCAAAAGAATAACATAAAAATATAATATTAGTGTCCATTGATTCACAAATCACCATGAAAAAGTGAGCGTGTATATCGAGCGAAACACGAATATGTAGGAGTACACGTATTCACAATACTACTAAACAAAAGAAAGCGTACGATGAATACATAAGGAAATAGGACTCGAATAGTAAGATTGTCTCTGGATGCCTACTTAAACCAAAGGGAATCAAAGTCCATGTTCGATAACATGAAAGGGTGGGGTTTGACCCATAAATTATAAGCTAGAACTTCCTATAACTTGTTTTTAGAAAATGTGTGCAAGTGTAGAAAGTATAGAAAATGAGGAAATTCTAGTTTAGGGTTTATAGAAAAACCCTCCTTTTAACTTTTTTAGATTTTATGGAAATAAGATTTATGTGTAATAGATAATTAAAAATAAGATTAGTTTTGAGGTGAAGAAATGAAATAAAGATATATCAAAAGTGGAAAGAAAAGTAAACATCCACTATTAAATGAATGAGCTGTAAATGAATAAGGGTAAACCTTCTAGAGGACTTTAATTATGATTTTGTGATCGTAGGGGCTGATTTTTAGGTGTTTGGATGGTGGTAAGGTAATAATGGAAGGTGGGATGAATAATGGATGAGAGTGAAGTAAGGAAATTGAGAGAATGTTTTGAAAAATATATTTTTGGCGCACTAATTTCGAAGAGAATGTTCTGACTTTAGAAAAGGACACTTGGAAATGAGGTCATGGTCTACTTAAATAATAAAGATTAGGGTTACGGGGAGGTGCCAATCGACATGTCCCTTGGAATAGTTATCGGCATAGCCCTGCCTTGATTGCCAATAGAAGTACACCATGCCGATAGGCAGAGGGTCTGGGGTGCTTATAGGCAGGCCGAAAGGGACTTTTTTCAGAAAAATGGGCATAAAATACAAACTGTAAGATCGAATCGCGCACATCCAGGACCGTTAGAAAGGGTATTTGGATGCCTATAAGAATCTATTGAGACATTCTCAGGTTCGAGAGTTGACCAAAGTCTAATAAGGATCGAAAGCACCTAATGGCCTTTAGACGGGGGGTTCTCGGAGTAAAAAGTCAAGTACGTATGAACCATGAGGTCGATTCCCACATGGTACGAATTGTTGAAAAGGAGATTTAGATACCTATGAGATTTCAATGATATTATCTCAGTTTGGAGGGTTAACTGAGGTCAAACGGGGCACATAAGTGTCCATTGACCTCTAGATTATGTCTCGGAGTAAAAAGGTAAGTACGTGCGAACCGTGAGGTTGATTCCCGCACAGTATGGACCGTTAAAAAGGGTATTCAGAGCCATAAGAGGGTTCAATGAAATTTTATAAGCGTTAGGGAGTTGATCGAGGTTAAACAGGGCTCGAGAGTGTCCGATGACCTCTAGACTAGGTTCTGGAGTAAAAAGGTAAGTACGCACAAACCACGATGCTGATTCGTGTAAGGTTTGGATCCTTGGAAAGCCAATTTAGAGACCTACTAGGTTTCAATAAGATTTTCTCGATTTGTAGGGTTGACCAAAGTCAAGTTGGGTCCAGGATTTCCGAATGGCCTCTATATTAGGTCTCGAAATAAAATGGTGAGTACGCGCGAATAGTGAGGCCGATTCGCACACGGAATAGAACATTAAAAAGGGGATTTAGAGACCTACAAGGTTTCAATGAGATTCATTCAAGCTGGGGAGTTGAAAGAGGCAAAATGGGGACCGAAATTACTCGATGGCCTTTGAATATGGTCTCGAAGTAGGACCTAAGGTCTAATGGTGGGAGGAGAAGTGTTAGGGACCTAATGATGTATACAAGGGTACCAAGATGGGATGTCTATAGTTATTATCTCAAGTTTCACCAAACAAAACACACACACACATACCTAAAATCACACAGCATATGCAGAAAAAAAATTACAGTCGAGTATATATACAAATACATTAACCCATTTAACTTCAGACCCAAAATTCAAACACAATTGGTATAACTAATTGATGTATATTTTTAATCTTCCCATAAACCAAGTCCACAATTTTAATTATCATATAAACTTTTACACAAACCCCCAAAATAACACATCATACGCAAGAAAAAATAGATGGGTATGTATACAAATACATATACAAGAGAGGGAGCTAGTATTTGTTTGGGTTGATTAATGACAACGGGAGCTCTATTAATCCATATTTTAAATTAGAAAATGAGAGGGAAAAAAAGACAATCATCATGACAAACCAAACAGTAGCCCAGTCCCTTCCCATCACATTACTTTCTTTCTCTTTTTAAACTATTCGTTGATAGATTAAAAGCAAAATAATTCCAAACCAAAACACCGCAAACATATAACTACAACAAAGAGAACCTCTGGTGTGTTTGGAAAATGATTATACTCAAATAATTTGCAAGTTCATCCAATCCGCATAAATAAATGAGTTTATGATAAACATGATTTTGTTATTGATTGTTTGAGGGATGAGAAACTAACATATTGAAAAATATTAACTTGTTGAACTTATGATTGATCAATGCTGGGATACATAATTTGTATAACTAATCTTTTACAAATGAGTAATGTGAGAGATATATATGATCGAGATAAGGAAAGAGAAAGAGAAAAGATGATAACGGATCGCAATAGTCGATTTTGATAATGACGAAATATGGGGGAAGTTGGAGATGAACGTGATTGAGTGAAATGGGGTTCACCATTTCTAACTAATTTAGATTGGCATCCTATCCGGTTTGATATTCTCCATTCTAAACGATGATGTTCACCATAGAAGGTGGATTAGAGATGAAAGATTTAAGGGCCTTGATCAGGCTCAATCCCAATTGCCCCCCATAAATACTGTTGGGTAGCCCAAATAACCTTCCAATCTAGGAAATATAGACGGAAAAATAGGCACCAACCATGGTAAATCCTACCAGTTCATTTTTTCCGAAACAAACTCAATTTGAAAGTCACAATTTGTAACTCATTTAATCACTTATGATATTCCCACTACCTTACGACTTCTTAAAACAAAAATAGTTATAGCAATTTGAAGACTTCTATCCATATCATAACACCAAAAAGAAAAATCATTTCATTTATCCATCTCATTCGCTCATCTCGCATCCCACCTCACCTCCTTTGTGATCTAATATAGTAAAAAAATTATGACATCACATTTTCACAATCACCACTCAGTATTCACTAGGTATATTTTTCTATTTTTACACAAAAACTTATAAATTATAACGAATATCTTCCCTAATGTTTTAATTTGATTCTTATAAAAAATTGGTTTATTACCATGAATATTACAATTACTTGATAATTATAATGATGTATTGGTATTATTTGTGAATTTATTTGGGGGTTTATTTTCCCAATTTTAGTTTATTGACTAAATAAAGGTTTACTAAAATTGTAGGCCAACGGTAATCTCAATTCTCATATCTCACTCTAAAAAATAAACAATTTTTAATCAATAGAACACTATTATTTAGGGGATTTTAATAATTTTGTCATTGAACTAAGAGGTATTTTTGCAAATTTAAGTGGTGAAATGGTTGTGATTTTTTTTATATGCCATCCTTGTTGAATTTTTGGATTCACTTGAGTTTAACTTTGTTGTCTAATAATATCATACTTTAGGATTGTGATTATAAGTATTCCCATTTAAAGTTTGTTCATTTTTTAACGTGTCGGGCGTTTAACTGTGTTTATGTAAAACTTGATTGTGAGTTGAATTTACGTAGTAAATGTTTTGTTAATTATGTCAAACTCAAGTGAATCCCCAAATATGCTTTGTGAGAATGATTCTTATTTTGTGCATTGTTTTCAGAAATATATTATTTCGTACATTAATATAGGTATAATGTTAGATCAACAGAAGACATCCATGTCAAAGAATTATTTGTTATCATTTTTCAAGCTGAAATTTGTGAGTAACTTGAAAAATCACACACCTCCTACTTTTATTGTCGCTATTGTTGTTGTTTCTTTAAGCTCCATTGAACGACACCCTTATAAAGTTCAAAGGATTGAGCTGAAAGAAGTTAATGATATTTTTGTTCGCAATCTTAGGTTGTGTCTTCAAATATGCCAAGAACCTGCTAACAAGCCCAACGAGCTTCGAATAATGTATCTCAAGATGGGTCCTTATCAACCCAATCTTCTTGAGTATCCACCCACCCAAGATGAAAAGCAATTTCGATGATTTCATAATAGTTAATTTAAGAAATATCAGTGGTTCAATATATTATGGAAAAGAACAAAGCGTATTGTTTTTACTACTTTTTATTTGAAACAAACCCACCATTGCGTCCCTCTTTTACTGTCCAAGGGTTTCAGAGTTAGAAAAAGGGTTAGTGGACCTCATTGCTCTTCACAACACATGGGATGTCCCAATTCACTTCACTTTTGTGCTATAAAAGCTTTTAAAGATTTGATAAATTTCGTTCAATATAATGATTGAGTGTTGAATCCACAATCTAAATATATGGCAAAAAATTTCGACCATGCGTAAGGCGGTAATTGATTGTGATCGATGGCTTCAATTTCAATTATATGCATTTGAAGGTGATGATGAATCCATCCACTTAATAAATCATGGAAACTTCATTAAACTTTTAAAACATACCTCAAGATACACCGATAAAGTTGTTGAAGTTTTCGAAAATTCTCAAAAGAATGGGAAGTATACCTCACCAATGATTTAAAAAGAAGTCATGCGTATTCTTGGTGATAATGTGAGAAGTTTGATTCATAAAGAAGCAGAGAATGGAAATTTTATATATTGATCAATAAAGCACAAGATGCGGCTTATAAAGAGCAACTAGCCATTATCTTACGATACATTGATGATGATGGTTTTGTACGGGAACCTTTTTTTAGAATTATGAGTGTCAAAGACACGACTTCATTGAATCTTGAAAAAGAAATATAAAATGTGCTATCTATATACGATCTTTAGATTGATTAAATGTGTGGTCAATGGTATGACTATGCTAGAAATATGATTGGGGCATGGAATGGGCTACAAGCATTATTTATATAGGAAATTCCATATGTATATTAAGTCAATTAATATTCCCAGCAACTACAACTTGCATTGGTTACGGCATCTAAAGATATGGAAGATATATGGTTATTCTTTTCAAAATTAAATTATATTAAGAATTTGGTTCGTGCGTTTCCCAAGCGTCGTAGTGAGTTACAATCAGCTAAAGCAACTGAAATTGCAAATATAATGGCTTTAGGTGAATTTGAGATAGGCAGAGGGGCTAATAAAATCAAGAATTCACAACGATCGGAAGCCAAACATTGGAGCTCTCGTTTTGGTTCATTAAATAGTCTGATAAATTTATTTTATTCCTATTGCAGTGTTATTATTGATAATATGAAGAATTGACATAATAACTCATGTGAGGGGAAGTAAGGTTTCTTACATTGTTATTAGATAAGTTGGATTCATATTTATCTTGCATTTATTGAATGAGATTATGGGAGTTACTAATGTACTTTGTCAAACGTTATAGTAAAACTCTCATAAAATCGTGAATGTTATGAATCTAGTCTCAACTAAAAAATAACTCCTGCAAAAATTGAGAGATAATGGATAGAATAAGTTCTTTGGGAGGGTGGATTTATTTTGATGTGAAGATAATGTTGACATACCAAATGTGAGTGCTCCTTATATGGCCAGGACATGTCGTTAATGTCAGCAAAATGATAAAATTACGATCGGTCATCATTATCAAGCTGATATATTTAATGTTGCAATAGATTTTCTATTGGTGGAATTTAATAATAGATTTTTTGAGGGGCGATGGTAATTCTTATTCTCAGTTCGGCTTTAGATCTAAGGCATCCTTATAAATCATTTAACATTGACGATATTTATAATCTTACTGAAAAATATTATCCATGTGATTTTACTGAGCACGAGATACGTACTTTGAAAATTCAGTTAAAAAATTATGAGGTGGATATCCCTTAGAGTTTTAAAAATTTATCTATAATTTCTGAATTATGCAGTCGAATAGTTGAAATTAAAAAGCAAGAGACTTATTATTTGGTTGAAAAATTAATTTTTCTGTGTTGGTTCTTCCCATTTCGACAACAACGACAAAGTGCACTTTTTTTGCTATGAAGCATGTTAAAACAATTACTCGCAATAAGATGGATGACAATTTTCTTAAAGATTGCATGATTCTCCACATTGAAAGGAAACTTGGTCGATATATCGATTTAGATTCGATAGTAAGTGATCTCAATTCTCCAAAGGCTTGTAGGATTCAACTTCATTAGTTTAATATTTTTTCACAGATCATACTTGAATGCCAAAATTTTATATTTATTTTCTGATCACGTACATATCATTCTCATTCTTTTGTCTATTTTGGAATACATATTAATTGCAAAACTTTGTTTTAATGATTCTGGTATTTGTGAAACCTTAATGTTCAATTTAACACTATTGAACCCCTTGTCCCCCCTCCTCTCTCCATGGTATTTTAATTACTGACTACATTTTAACAATATTGAACCTACCCCCTTGGTATTCAATTTATGGCTACGTCCTTGCGATGGAGGTTCATCTCATAGGTTCGTCTCCGTGACAATGCCGAACTTGACAAAATTTGTCATCACATATCGTTATGACTCAATATTTTTCGCGGGTGTTACGAGTTATACACATCTCTAGTTACCTCCACCTCTTGTAACTTCAACGACTTCCCCACCATTATTTGTGACTACATCTCCACTGACTTCTCCACTCCCTCCTTCTTACACCAATAACCCATCACCAATATATTCTTCTTCTTTATTTTTACCATCTCCGCCTACCTCTTTTACTTCTACACCCTTATTATCAGTGACAAGTAGTCCTCCATCTCCTTCGACGGCTATCAGATCTTAAGAGCCACCGTCTTTGTCTCGTTCGTCTTCATCACAACCCTCTCCCTTCAGGTGATTGTCTACATCAATTGTAGTTATGGTATTTAGGTCATAAAGATGCACAAGGGGTTAAACCTAATTTAAAAATGACGAATTCTTAACCTAGAGCTGACTTTGTCAATAAAATAATGATTTAGTCAATAAGATTAACACAGTGGGGGCCAAGTTTAATATTGCATTAAAAAGTGGGGGTTAAGTATAATATCACATTAAAAAGCGAGGGATAAATAAAAAAACTAAAATATTTTGTGTGATTGATTACAATGGAAAACACGCACACACACACACACACACACACACACACACAACTATACCGTAGTATTATGGAAACGATTGCACACTTTAATATATATAAAAAAAGAATAAATAGTGTATCAAGAAAGTCACAAAAATAAGGAATTGCTACAAATATTTACAATACTACATGAACAACCTGGCTTCAATTTTTACTTATCCAAACAATATTTAGAAATCTTGTGTTTAACTTCCCCTTTATCGAGCATAAAATATGGACGACAAAAACACATACAAAATAACATCAACTCAACGATGTTGTATTATTAAGTAATGGCCAAATTATCAACTTAATAACACATTCTCCATTAGTCTTATTCATTATAATCAAATTACGTTAAAAAATTACTTTAGTGAGGATAAACACTTGTTATATCTATATATTTCCAATTCTCTTAAACCAAATCCTTAATTCGAGGAAGAATTTAGTGAAGAGGATTCATTAAAGATCCTAAGGACTATGAGATAATTGTAAGTAAAAATGCCCAGTACTTAGAGGAAGATTATATAGTGGACAACAAATCCCAAAGTAACTTGATCTTATAAGGGCAAGACCAAGTAGTTTTTTTTGAACCACATGTTCATGAATAAACACAACTTGATATTGATAATGCACTGCCTATTGGTGGTAGGACTATTACCAATTAGTAGGACACAAGTGTCACTTATACTATACCAAAATTGTATCCACCTCATAGTGGTATAGTCAGGCTTTATCTTGACAAGTTAGTGTTTTTTGGGGAACACTCCAACGAGATCATAGGGAAGCACGAGTCGATCCCAAGAACTACAATGAGGAATACTAAAATAAGGACTCTGAGCTTTGGATCGAGGCTATGAATATCGAGATGGATTCAATGTACTCTAATCAAGCTTGTAATCTTGTATACTTATCATATGAGATACAACCTATCAGATTCAAGTGGCCTTATCCCAAGCCACTAATGTCGATCATTAGGATCAAGCTTTTAATGGATCTGAAAATAGGATATTGGCCTTATCCCAAGACACTAATGTCGATGATGTTCTCAAAAAGTTTATCATGTATTACTCAAGAAAGGATTTATTACCCTAAGACACTGGCCAGATAAAGAGGCCGAAGAATATACATTATGCTTCAATGATGGGCAATTTCATATAACACAATAAATATATACATTTCGATTGGCATGACCACGAGATTCCAGTCTAACTTAGGTGAGAATTATCTGACAACAATAAATCACATTCTCAAGTACTTGAAAATAATAAAAGATTATGAGATATTATACTTACCAGACAATCTTATACTTTTAGGGTACACGAATTTAGATTTTCTATTAGATAAGGATTTCAAGAAATCGATCTCGAGATATGTGTTTACCCTAAGAGCCAGAGTCACAAGTTGGAGGAGTACCCGAAAATCGTGTATTTTTTATTCGAATATAGTAGACATATACATTGCCACTTCAGATGCAAAAACGGAGGCTACTTGGCTCTGGAGCTTCCTAAGTGATTTGGGTGTGGTTTCTTTAGTATAGTTGACTATTACACTTTACTGTCTTAATAGAGGAATGGTTTTTAATTCGAAAGAACTAATGACCATAAAGGGATAATCACATTGATTGCAAGTATCACTTAATACCGGAGATAGTACAAATAGGTGACACCACTGTGACAAAGATTTCATCTCTGGAAATCTGATCAATCCCTTTAAAAATATTTTAGCAATTAATATTTTTTATAGTCATGTAGAGGGAATGGGTGTTAGATACATATACACATGGGCATAATACTAGGTGGGTGTTGTTGGGTTTTATTCTTATGAGTGTCAAGTTCACTTTGAAATATGAATCATGTTTTTTAGAATACCTTATATTTGTTTCAAATATATCGTATACATGTAGGTTAATCAGACTTATTAGGTGTTCTTATGAGTTAGGTTAAGCCTGATCATAAAAGATCATAATTTCGATCCTTGTACAACTTAACAGTTCACCCCTTAAAAAATAATTTGACATCATATTTATAAGGATGTATGTATAATCTTAGTAGTCTATCTTGACTACGAAAACCTATCTAATGGTTCAAGAGCTTGTTTGATAGTTCAAAGAGGATTTAATCGTTACATCATAAATGTATCTAATAAGAACACCAGTGAGATTCAAGTATAGGTTCCAAATAAATTAGACTTGCACAATCTAACAAAGTTTTCAAATGGTGCATATGTTCTTAATTCCGAGGATTAAAATATTCACATAATTATTGCTTTGATTAACTATGGGAGATATTCAATTTATTGAGTCAAAATCTCTGTATGTTAGGCAATCATTGTGTGGGTATGTCTGAGATCATGTTCCAAAGGAATCCACGTTCAGGAGATATTTTGAATTTTGATACCCCGTTTATAAACTTATAAGTTTTGATTCAAACTTACAAGTTTTGATTATATCAGTTTACTTAGTCAGTAGATTTATATCCTGTAGAATTTCATATAGGCTATGTTTAAGATTAAGGAATAAAAAAGATGTTGGTAAAAATTGACTAGTGAAGAATTGGATTTTACTAAGCGGAGAATCATATTACATACTATCTAACTTTGTAAATAAGGCCTCATCATTCGAATAATTTCGAGATACTTAAATTGGAGTAAAATTGTAATTATTTAGTGGAGTTAATTATAATTAAATGAAGAAGAAAATATATTATGGGAAAAAATATGGTACTTTCATATCTATTTGGAAGTCAATTTAATTATTATCCTTGGGTACCTAATATAATTCATTTACCAAGTCCAACCCAAATTCTCTTTATATACGAGTTTAGGGAATGGGGTTTACATGAATAAATACACCTAAGAAAGGGGTTTACATGAATAGATACACCTAAAAATGACACATATATATAGAGATAGATAGATAGATAGATAGATAGATAGATAGAGAGAGAGAGATAACATTATTCACATTTTTTGTGAATGGGTTAACATAAAGAAAGTATTTTCTCTCAAATTTCAACCAATTTTCATCTCTTGAAGTTTTCACACACATAGCTTGCTTTGGGTGGATTATGTACTAGAAGATATAAGACCTAATTCTCATCTATTTTCGATCCATTTTATACAGCGACATCACCATAGTCATTAATGATCCCACTCTGACAATCATAACACTAACGAAAAATGGACAAGAAAAAAAGAAAATAAAAGCTGCCAAGTCCACCACCATCGCCTACTATTTTACGTTACGTATTCTCTTGACGCACCATCATTCTGCTTAGACTATGCACTCTAACAAACTTAATTCCCAATAAAGAATATATATTCATTTCGAGTTGGATTGTGGATTTATATGTCTCTAACTAGGGGAATTTCATAATAAACCACTTAAAATGATGTCACAATATGAACGAATCAAAAAGGGGCTTAAGCATTTTAATCCCTTGTCAAAATATATTGGATGCTCGCATCTACTACTAATAAAATAAACTCTTACGTTCCTCACACAAAAACACCCACCCACCACAACTTCCGATTTTACAATAATAAAACTAATCATTCTTCTAAACATAATTCATCTTTTTTCTTTTTTGATTTGAATTATAATAAATCTGCAAAACACTAACTTTTTCTTGACACAAAATACATGTTCTTTTTTTTTCAAAAGGGGGAGGTCTTACGTATATCCACCCTTACCCCCACACACAAAGAAAGAATCCCCTCTCAAACCTACCTACCCAATGTTCGAACCCCAAACCTTTACCCCATATGGTAGGAGGGTAACCATTTGACTAAAGGCCGTTGGTTAAATACATGTTCTTTTACTATGATTGTTGTAGCCTAAAATAATTAGACCACGTGGACCAATAAAAAGAGTGACACCTATCATCACATCTAGTGGACCCTCAAATAGAACACGGATGTGGTGGGCTATCTAGCCGACCACCCTCATGAATATGAATAGTCAGTAATGTGAACAAACACACGTGGTATTCCTAATAGTCACCATGGACATGCACGTGAATAATAACTAACTGCTTATTATCATGTAAAGATGTAAATATCTAGTGTGTAAAAGTATTTCATCTCTTTAACTTCCAAATACTTTAAATAGATTACGATCTCTCTCAGCTAAGGGAAATTGAAAATGTCTTATTCAAACCTTAGAGAGTTCACGAGAGGATTGTACTAAACCCTAAAATATAGTGGCATTATACCCGTGGATGTAGGCACCACATTAGGCTGAACCACGTAAACCTTTTCATCTATATTTTTCACTCTCATCCCTCTCCAACTTACTATTTTATCTGTGTTTATAATTACTGGTTTAATTGAGCTAGGATTGTTCCAAGTCAACAAACTAAATTTAGACACCAACAGATTGGTGTTATTTGTCGGAATCGACAAGTTATTATTATTTTGTACTTATTTTCTTTAGATAACCATTTCTCAATCACATCGCTAAAAATAATGGACATTCCAGAAAGTAGCCACGTCTCTAGCAACGCCTTCAGTCCCCCTACCCCTCATTGTATGGGAGATCTTCAAGGAATCCTACTGAATATAGCCAAGGGTCAAGATGCTATATAAGAGACAGTGAGATAACTTGCTCAAACACTTCAAACTAGGTTAGCTGTTGGCCCAACAACGGGGGGGGGGGGGGGGGGGGGAGAAATGTTGTTTCTAGAACCTAGACGTGAAAGGAGTAGGTCTAAGTACTCTAGATCTACCAATGACCGATCTTACCATCATGAGGAGACCTCATCAATCAGATATATTGATTATTATGATGGACATTCACTCTCTTAAAAGAGTCTGAGCGCCTTGGATAGATTAAGCAAGGGCTCAACCTTTGATCGTTTGGGTCCTCAGTACTAGGGGTTGTAACTACAACGAGCCTTCCAAATTAAACAATCGTCGATAAGGGCCTGCCAGGTTAAGAACTAGTGTGCAAGGTGCATGTCAAACAGACTTCTTATGAAAATAGCTCAATACAAACTCGTGGCTGACCATCTAAGACTGCTTCCAAAAAAACAAATCCAGAAGAGCATCCCTGTAAGGATTCTATTCAGTGGTTAAAATATCATTTGGGAGAAATGACCAAATTCAAAAACCCCTTGCACCAGAGTTTTATGAAGGGATCGCCTTTTATCCCAACAATTGTGAACTTCCCAACACTTTCCATATTCAAGACACCTATGGTCACTCCTAAATATGATGGTAAAACTGATCCTATCCTTCGTGTGGAACAATACTAGGCCGCTGTCGATATCTACTCGATCCCATATGAGATGCATTGTAGAGCGTTCTCCAACACCATACTGGGTTGACACAAATTTGGTACAATAGTTTACCTCGTGGACAATTCCCAATCTTTCAATAGCTTATCTAGCTATTTATCCATAATTTATACGTTGGAGACAAACTAATCAAAAGAGTATTTCACTTATTGAGTGTTCGCTAAAAATCGAGAGAAACTACTCATGAATATATCACTCGTTTTAACAGCGAAAAATTAAAAGTAGTGGACTTTGAAGAAAAGACAACGATCACTGTCTTGATGAGCGATTTGCTTCTTGAGAAGTTATATTATGCTTTGGCCAAAGATCCTCCTAATATCATGACTGGGTTAAAGGGTAAAGATGGTAAAATTATGATTGCCTAGGAGGCCATGGCTTCTAAGCAATCTTATAACTCCAAAGCTAACATCAATAATAGCTATGAGAAGAAGGATAAAAAAGATAAGAAGGTTGAAAAGCCCAATAGTTATGATGAATATAACCCTCTCACTATTGGTGTGCACCACATCTCGGAGGAGATTCAAGGAAGCAGGGATCTAAAATGGCTTAGAAAACTGAAGTCTCCTCCGAACAAGAGAGATATATCCAAATATTATGAGTTTCACAAGGACTATGGTCATAACACAAACATCTGCATAGCCCCGAAGAACAAAATAGAGAGTGTTAGAACACCTAAAAGGTTTTTGAAAATATTTTATAGCAAGTGTTAGAACACAAAATATTTTGAAAATATTTAGCTTATTACATTTTTCTCAAATCGATTATTTATTACACATGTCAGGTTATCGTACACTCTATTGAGTTTACTCACCCCTTATCTATTGTGCATGCCTAACGTTCTATACTTAGCCCACCTAGACATATTGCCCAAGCTATCTAGACTAATAGTTTTATTTGAACTTATCTATTTGCCTAAGTTCTCCATACCGCCCATATAGTACATTATTTTCATTAATGTCCCAAATACAAATTTTATTTCTCATGCAACACCTACACATGTTATGATAGATTAAGTTTTTTTTTCTTCTTAATTCGTCTTTTAGATGTATATCTATAAATATATCATCTACAAGTCTATTATCGCACCCAGTAGGACATCATAAGGTGTGTATATATATATATATATATATATATATATATATATATATATATATATATATCGCACACAATATATACTATAAGGATTATTGGTCTGGATAGCCATTGACCCTAATTATCCTATCATTTACATTGGTCCGAATATCCCTCGACCACAATGTAAATGTTATGCAAATGTTTATTGGTCCGAATTTTCAGTCGACCACAATATTGTTTAATTCCGATTTGGTCCGGATAATTATCGACCTCAAATTTGAACTTTCATGTATTGGCCCGAATAAACGTCGACCCTAATACTATTAATATACTTTAGGCATTCACACAACCTAAGTACTTAGACTATAGGTATTCACACAACCTAATGATTCACACCGTTGCGTAGTATATTTCTCTTTAATACTTACTGTAAATTTTGTTTTACGATTTATCTTTCTATCGTATTTATATGAGTGTTCACACAACTCCAAGGGTACTAGTTACCCCCTTTTAAAATTCAGTAGATAAGTCTAACTTACCCTACTGATCGATACATCCATTCATTAAATTCTCATAATTCTTTATCCGTCTTTCAGATTAATTACAATGTCATTCATCTCGAATTCAGTTCGTCTTAAACCTCCCTATAAGACTACTTTGTACCTCCTTAATAGGCCTATAATATAATAAATCTTCTATTATTATTTTTACAAAGTCCTAAAGATTTCCACAACATCGATTTAGGAACACTATGCCCCAAAAGGAAGTTTCATATTAATTTAGGGGACTGAACCGATTTTGTAGAGACCGAAACGAATCGCACCTCTTTTGTCCGGACTGGTTCATTTTTTTTAAAACTCGTTCTATAAAGGCAGAACGAACCGATCAATCTGGACCGGACCGGTTCTTTTTTCTGCAACTCTTTTCTACAGTTATAACAGGTGCGTTTTCCACTATTAACGCACCTTAATATTCCATGTTCTCCCACCAAACTCTAAACTAATTGTCCCAAACCCTTCCTACATGTACAAGGACAGTTTTCAATGTAACCCTTGCATCAAAACATTGCAAGTTATTCAAAAATGGATTAAAACCTCTAATCCTAAGAAAATCCCAGGTTTTCATGTTCTCCCTCTAATATTCATCAAAACCCAGATTTAATTCATATTAATGATCAAGTCTCCTCTGATTATTGATCCCCTACATATGTTAAATCGTTCTACATGCAAATACTATCCTAACATGTATAAAAATCATTCTTTTTCTCCCAAAAACACTGGTTTAACAAAAACAAATCATAAAACCCTACACATGGGTATTATAACTTCATGAATATTGTAATAAACAACTTTCCTTTTGGTTGTTAGGGTCTGATTTCGTGGATTAGGTTGGGTTGATTGATTTCTCCTTCAATACTCCTTCATAGGTTGTCTGTGTGCAAGAATATAATGAAAGCTCCAAGAATACTCCCAAGAATATTCAAGAACGCTCTCCTTTCCTTCTCTAATGGCTTCTTCGAGTTTTCTAATCTCTAAGTCCTAGTCTAGATTCCTTATAAGCTTCTATAGAGTTTGTAAATTCTTAGGTCTCTTAACCCCTTAATATAAAATGACTAAAATACCCTCCTACGATCCCGTTTTAGTCTAAAATTGCCCAGTGACTCAATTGACATCTCCGAGTATACTATTTTGACTACTTTGACCCTTTCGGACTCATTCGTGACTTCTAAATTGTCATTCGAGTTACTTAAAATATATTTCTCATTTCTCACCTCTAAATAGTCTACATGCGAATCCTGGTGAGATAGCTTTATTACGCCCATATCACTCGCTATGACGTAATTTGATAATAATAAACTATTTACTATTCGCACTTAGTAAATTTCATTCCATAATATTTATCAGTATCTATCTGTCGATTAATATTCAATAATCGCAGTTATTATTAAATCACATTAAATCACTCCGACCATGTAATATAAATAGACATATTTTCCTCAATTAATTTTTGAATTAATTAAATCTCGAATACGTAAGAGTACGGAGTATTACATGGCCAACCGTGGATATTACTGGCTAACCATGAATGTAGATTATGTCGCCTATGTGAGATTATGTGACATATGTCAATAGTTTGCAATAATTCACAAAACACCTAGAGCTGCGCTTACGCCAATTACATCCCTATGACCTTTTTCCATGTGGGGAATTGACATGGTCGGCCCACTGCCGAAGACAAGGGGAATGTTTAAATACTTAGTCGTTGCTATAGACTATTTCACCAAGTGGGTGGAAATTGAGCCTCCTGTTGATATTCCTTATGAGAAAGTCTTCCAATTTATATGGAAGAACATTTTATGTCAGTATAGTATGCCATATGCCTTCATCATCGACCATGTCACACAGTTTAATAATCAAGAGTTAGAAGATTATTGTATGCAATCCCAGATCCAAAATCTACATTTTACTCCTGAATGCCCTCAATGCAATGGCCAAACGAAGGTGATAAATAGAACTCTACTTAATGGGCTAAAGAAAAGTTTGGATGATACTAGAGAAAACTGTATCAATAAGATACAAAGCGTACTCTAGGCTTATAGGACCACACCGAGGATAGCTACCGGTGAAACCCCTACATGTTAGAATATGGGACGAAAGTTATGGTCCTCATATAAATTGGTCTGCCCATTCATAGAGTAATAAGTTTCAACTCCCCCAAGAGCAACCTCGTGAGAAGGATAGACTTAGATCTGGTTGAAAAAGCCAGAGAAAATGCGGCACTACGTGGGGTAATCTACTAGCAACGTACTGCTGAATTCTACAACATGAGGGCTAAGTCGACTAATTCGAAATAGGGAGATTATGTTTTAAATAAATTACTTCATAAAGGAGATAAATTGGATGCACATTGGCATGGTCCGTACAGTATCTTTGTAGTTGTTCGACCAGGTACTTATCGTTCAGAAACACTGGAAGAAAAACAATTCAAAAACCCATGGAATATCGAGCATTTAAGGAAGTACTATCAATAATCATTAGGAATATAAACTTTCAATATTTATGTAATGCATTTTTTCCAACTTCAATAAGAAACATCCAGTTCATCATAAATTCATTTATTTTCCATATATGATTTTATTTTTTCGGAATGGGAGATGTACAAATCTCAAACAATAAATAATGGCATTAGTCCTAAAAATTTCGCAACCAAAAATTTAAAAAACTTCATATATGGCTTTGTCTTTGATAAGTAACGAACAAGAAGTTCCAAAACTTAAAACATCATGTATGACTCTTTAACGTAAAAAATAAGAAGTTTTACCAGACTGAATTAAAGGAAAATCCTAAACATTTGGTAGCCAATGGTAACTACCATAAACACTTGTTCAAAACGAAATAATTCGTTTAAACGACCATAAAAACGTTAATAAAACCTAAGGCTGGATAACTTATGTTCGTCCGAATTGGTAACCAGTAAGGTAGACTAGTCAGCTAACATCTAATCACCTAATCATAATGCTAATTAGTGATAGATTATCCAAAATTCTCATTACTTTTATAATAATAGAAGACAATATTCATCACATTAATTTATTACAAGGAAATCATAAAAGCTTTTCATTTAGTTTGGCCCTTCGCAAGAGCCTTATCCATCCCTGCAGGAGGAACATCTAAAGCTAAAGGAAGAACATTGGACCCCAACTCTCTAAACCTGGTTTGTCTACTGGAACTGGGTTTTTCTACCAGTTCTAAAGGTCATCTAAGTGTACCATCTTCGTAAATGTCGTAATCTCCCGGTACATTCTAACCAGAGTGGTGAGCATTACCTCAATAGGAATCCACTTAGTGTTCATCTTCAATGGAGGAGTAGGGTGATCCAAGCACCCTGGATCATACAAATACCATAAAGAATCCTTCTCTGATACCATCAAAATAGTAAGGGTATTGAACCATCCCCACTTATAACCCTATCTCCTGGCTTGATCTAACTCTTAACCCATGTGTGCCAAGGCTTCATTATAGTCATTTATCCAGAGAGTATGTGGATGATTATGTAAGTGGTAAGTAAGACGATCAACCTTTTCGTTTATGATTTTGATGGTGGCGGACTGGTTTTTTATCAGATTGGCATGGTTAACCAACGTTTATTTTTTTCCTCTCTTCTTGAATAGACGAACGAGCAACAATAGCCTTCCTAGATGACTGAGCACCCTTTGATTTATTCAACCTCTTAATCTCCTCCACCAGCAGGGCATTTTTCTGCACTAAAAATGAGACGTCCTCACTTTGATCAGCATTAGCAGACTTATTCAAACCCTTTAGTTCATCCCTTATCATATTATTCTCTTGTTCCAACAAGCTAGCTACCTCCCGAGCACTTATCACCTCGTACATCATCACAAATTCCGTTTTACCAAAGGCTAGGTGATATCTTGAATTTCTTATAAAGCCACCTCTGTACTGAGCAGGGAAAACTTCTTCTCTTAGTCGACTGATAGGGTGACAAGAGTTTCTTTATGTTCTTTATGTATTTTGAGTATCATTTCATAGTATGAAGTATTGGTCGCTACTGCTTGACTACACATCCTGTGTGAATGAAGATATGCTTATTTAACTTGATAAGAAATACATACGCCAAGCAGTTCTTCCAACTCCTCTTCATCAAGTTCTTCATGACCTGTCCCAAATAATTGAACACGCTTTTGTATAGTTCATTCTTGACAACTGCCAAAATAGTTTTCTTGGAGTTAAACTGAAAGGAATAATACATGGAATAATTATGGAAAGGTCAAAAGAAAAGTTCATAATGGAGAAAATTGTTATTGGTAGAAAAATGTAACTTTAGTAAAAGTGTAAAGGGAGAAGAAACTTGTTCAGATTATAACAAACCATAAATACAAGTCAAAACCCCACAAGAAACGATTCTAGACATCTAAAACTTCTCTTTATCCTTAGTGACTTCATTCTCAGTGCAAGCAACAACTATGGCTATCTCTTAGGGCACTGATGACTCGGCCATCCCTTTTTTTTATCATTAACCTCCTCTTAAATCACTAGAGGAGTGCCAGGGTTATGCTGGAGGAATAGTTCGAAATTCAAGGCAATGTCGACTTGGGTCAGGGCATCAGTCCATCCCTCTTTGAAGAAGGATTTCTTCAGATACTCCACTTATACAGTTGCAGTAGAGAATGCCTTATCCCAGTCTCGAGTGTAGGCATTTTTTGTCTCCTTATTTGCATTGGCCTTAAGTTCCTAAATTTTGCTGTTGGCATCATCGGCTAAGTTCTTAGCATCCTGAGTAGCCTTCTCGGGCTGCTAAGGCCTTTTGATAGCATCACTAGCAGCTTTCTCAGCATTATTCTTGTCGTCCTTTAAATTTTTTGCATCACCTTTCCAGTTCTCCTGATCGCTCACATGGGCTTTTTTACTAGCATTCATATAGTCTTTCAGGCCTTGGAATGCATCCTCAACATCCATGGACGTCTCCCTTAATTTATAGTCCATTCTCAACAGTTGATCATAATCAACCAAAAATTATAAAGTCCAAAAAATTATGGAAGACAGTGATTGAATAATAGGAATATGAGTATATAAGAGAGAATAATTAAAGAGGTAGTTACCAAGTCCAAGTTGTGATTGGTCCTCTCCAATAATCTGGCCCTAAAAATGGCAGTAACAACAGCTTCATCAGTAGGAAGGACCCCTGCACCTATCAACTCCCGAGCAAGATAAGGGTTCACTACTATAGAAGAGGCACCACACTGACCTTGGTCGTTTGGTTCTTCCATGAAAAATAGAGATGAATAGCAAGACATTTCTTTAACCTTTTAAATTGAGGCTCCTGGGTCTTTGTTACAGCATGCTCCACAACCACAGTGTGTTGGGAGCCCCCAACATCAGTTTTCCTCTTCTTGGCAAGATAAGGAGGGGACTTGGATCCAGCAAGAAGATTTGAGATCTTTCTCTTCACCATATGTGGAGATAAAGTTGTAGTCGGCACAATGTTGACATTTAATGATTCTAAAGAGGAAGATATACCTCAAGCAGTGAAATCCCTCTCCACTTGAGGAAAATATTCTAAATTAGTAGCCGAAGAGGATGTTGGCTCATTTAAATTAATGGGGGATAAGGGAAGATTTTCGATTGGCCGAGCAACAAAAGATGTGATAGAGCTCTAGAAATCCCACAAAACAGACACTGAGCATGGGTGTCTCTCCCAAATTCTTTGCTAAATGGACCAAAATATCTTTAGGTCATCAAAATTGACTTCAGACATGTGGGGGGTATTTTTCTTTCTATTCTCTGCCAAACACAAAGATATAAACGTTGATTAGTAAACATAGTAAGTTGAAAAAAAATATAAGCAAAGAAAAATATATAAGGATAAAATAAAAGGTGCTGACCTATGACTTGTACTTCCTGAGGGCACAGGTCCATTATATTCCTCGCCTTCGGGAAGAGGAGAAAATTATCGATTCTATACTATTAGTCCATAATCCCAATAATCTTTATTGAAATTAGGCAAATTTACTACCAAATACCATTTGAATATTTGGTCTTCAAGTAATAAATATTGTCGGTTGCGGTCCCCTAGCTGTAGAAATACATCAGTTCAGCTATTCCTATATGGGTTCCAAACCTTTCATTAATATAGTTGACCCCATTCACTACCCTCCAAGTATTGGGTGCCACTTGGATTGAGACCACATCAAAATATTAACAAAACTCAAGGAATAAACGATTGGGTGGGAAAGTAACTCCATACTCTGCAATAAAGATAATAAGAAGCCAATGACCCTCTTTTAATGAACATAGGTCACAAGGACTTGTTACCAGCTCCATTTTCACCCAACCAGGGATCCAACGTTTTGTATAAAAGTTTTTCACAGAGCTCTAATCTGCGATGTACACCGTCGTGACAAAAAAGAAAGAAAAAGACAAGAAAGAAAGAAATCTTCCAGTGAAAACATTTGAATAGAAGCTTTTTGCGTGTATCGTTGTACGGTCGTTGTCTTCAAAAGCCACTCTCAAAATTCTCTTGAGTACCTACAAAACTTATCTAAAAATAACTCGTATTGCGGTAAGTACGGGTATCAATCCTACTTTCAAGGTGAAATAGTTAATGTGAAAATGAGCAATTCCATTTTTTTTAAAACAATTTCAAGGGAAAAATTAACTAACAAATGCTAAAAATAATAAAATGACTAAACAATGAAAAAATGTGCAACCGAGTGTGAAATAATATAAGAAGGTCAAGAGATGGGATTACACTGCATTTTTAATTATTTTAATTTCTCAATTTATTAATATGAAATATTTTGAGATTATATTAAATCAATAATCTAACTCTCGTTAAAATTATAAATTTAGTAAAATATTTTTCAGAAAATTAATTTAAAAAATGTCACACGATGAAAAATTAGGACTTATACTATTTTCAAAAAATTACCCGCTAGGATCAATTTAACGAAAACAATAGCAATCTTCAAATTTCAACACCGAATTTATATTCAAATTTCGGAAAAACCTATCTCTAGTTCGATTCCTAAATTCAAACATTAATTCGTTCAATTAATTTACTAACTCTCGTTACATAAATTAATCGGTGACCGTTAAAAATTAATTTACCTAGAAATATAAAATAAAATAAAATAATTAATTAAATTAACATCATTCGCAGTGCATCACACCCCTTGAACGAGATGTTTAGTCAAACATTCTCATGTGTGCTTAAACAACAATAAATAACATGTCAAGAAGGAAATAAATTGAAAAGAGAATGTAGAAATACAAGACGCAAATTTGTCTTGAAATGCACCTTGACATGCGTTCAACTTCTTCACAATTTTCAGCACTTGATTACAAAAAGAAGACTAAAAACTAAACGTAAAAATTATTTTAAAGCTAAAATAATTTTTTTTTGTATTTTTCTAGAATTTTTTCATGACCCTAAATTGTACATGATATACACACTGTTCTTCTCTCTATCTGCATCTCTTCTCTTTTTTCTGTATCTGAGAGAGTCTCCCCTTTTATGAGCAGCCATCTCCTTTATTTTATAAGACCCACGATTTTGTTTTGTTGAGAAAAGATTTTGTGGGATTTCGTTCTAGCTTGGAAGATTGCTTTGGTTCCTATTTTAAAGGGATTTGGCAGAAGGATGTTGGGTCAAAGGGATGTGGTTCTCGGTTTGGGTATTCCGGGTAAGGGGTCGGGCAAGATCCATAGGTTTTTGGGGTGACTGTGTCCAGGTCTAAGGGGACTCGCGGGTTGAGGTTGGCCCGGGCTAGGCCGGGTCGCGGTTTGCTCAGTGGGCCGGAATGGGAGTGGCAGGTGGGTTGGGCAGTGCCCGATTGGGGGCTGGAGAGAGTTGGGTTGCCGAAAATGGGTTTTGGGTAGGAGTTATGGGCGCGGTATGGGTTAGATTCGGGCCAGGGTTTGTTGGGTTTTTAACAGGTGGTGAGTTATGGGCCTGAGCTTGGGAGCCCCGACGAGATGGGTAAGGACGAACCACGACCTGCTGTGGTGGCCGGTGGTAGGTCGCAGCAGGGCAGGGGCTGCGTGGGTTAGGGAGGTTCGTAGGGGTATGTAGAGAGAGAGAAGATAAGGTGGGTAATTGGTTTTTTAATGGAGGGAGGTGAGAGAAAGAGAGTGTAGGAAGAAGATGAATAGGGTATGTTGAGGTGTGGTAGAGGTGTATGATACTTTGGTGTGGGTGAGGAGTTTGGATTGTGTTGTGTGTATATGCGTGCATGGAAGTAGGATATACGAGTGTATTTAAGTTTGGAGTTATTTAGTGTGTATTTAATTTGTACCCCTAAAATTAACACAACTAAAAATATATATATAAAACTAACAAAACTAAGAATATAAAAATAAAATACAACTCTGAAAATAAAATAAAGACTCAAATAAAAAATGAAATTAAAAAGAAATAAAAGTAAAAAAAAATAGAAATCTATTAAACTAAAAACTAAAATCCTAAAAATGTAAAATAAATAAAAAATAAATGAAATCCTAAAAACTAATCCTAATAAAATAAAATAAAATAAAATTCTAAAAACTAATAAAAATCAAAATCAAAATAAAATTACACTAATAAAAATAAAATATAAAAATATGCAAATAAATTCTAAAAATTCTAAATAAATCTAAACTAAATCCTAAAAATAAAACGACTAAAAATAAAAATCTAGAAAAATAATAAAGGTACAAACTCAACACACACCGTTCTCAGGGAATGGTCTGGACTCGGTGTAGGCTCGGGTTAGGATTACGGGACTAGTACGGGGTATTCAGAACACATCTCGGCGTGCTCAAATTGGACTCCGACTTCGCGGACTCTTTTGATTTCTTCGTTGCACTGCTTTAACCGCTATGGAAAATGATAATGGGTGAATGATAATGTGATAGGGAAAATGGTAAGTGTATGGCAAAATCGGTTTAGTGCTCGGGACAAAGTACAAGATACATGTTTCTTACAACTCGAAAGTAATGTCATTCTCAGTGATTAAGCCAAATTTGAAAAAAATAATGAGATCATTCAACGACTAATTGTAGTACCCAAAGAAAGTTGAGTCCACTTTGTGACTCGGAGATACGTACAAACCCTCAAAAAAGTGAAAAGCTCAAATCTCACGGGTTTAAGTCGCCACTAGTGATCTTTTAAGGATTTCTTGAGAATATATTTACTCTTCACTTTTAATTGTAACGTGATAGTGCAAAATTACCGAATTTAGGAATTCATGGTGCAAGTATGCTTTTAATAGGCATTAATTAATTTCATGGAAAAAGCGTAACTTCAGGATCAAACACAGGTATTTCCATATTTCTAAAAGAGGGATGATAGACTAATCATATCATAAAAAATTAAATTTAACTGCACAAAAGGTTTAAAATCATTTGTTTTTAAATTTTTTTAAAAGAGGTATGATTTTGATAAATTTCCCACCCCCAAACAAAAGAGAACATCGTCCTCGATGTATAAAACTATATATAAAAATTAAAAGCACAAGGGAGGAAAGATAGTACCATAATGAACCATTAGTGAAATGTACCGCATTCTGGAGCATAGATGAAACCTGAACAACAGATGTGATACAAAAATACGTACAAGTCTATAAAGTATGTGAAAACCATTGGGTGGTGTGAAACACTACCCCCAAACGGGGTAAGACTCATACTCAGAAATAATGAATGACGGGCTGCCACCCGGTAGCGCTAAGTTTAATGTCTTCAGCCAGACCGAACCGTTCTCACCCTAAAGATAAGATATGTGAAAGTGCTGGGCGGCAAAAAAATTGGGTGATGGGAATCACCCCCAAACAAGACTGAATCGTCACTTTTGCTGGACAAAGGCTAAAGAAGAGGTCAATGCACTTGTATAGAGAAGTTCATCACTCGATGCAAAGCATCGGTGGACCATGGGCGGGCGGGTAGGAGGGTACATGGATGAAGATGGGCAAGGGTGAGGGCGAACAGGCACCGGTCACGGGCCTTATTGAGTGTAAAGGTGAGGGCAACAAGGGCCCTATTAAAATGGTGCTCTAATTGGTGGGGGAGGCAAAATGGTTTGGCAATAGTGAAGAGGTGGGCCTCAGAGAAAGTGCACGACCATTCTATAAGTGGACGGTGATAATGGACACGCCGTGACACGCCAGGGAGCTGTGGATAGAAAAAATCAACACCACAAGGAAGTGGTGTGCATAAAGTAACAAGCTCGGTGTAACGAAAGATAAGAGTAGCACAAATAGTCTCATAGATAGTGGTGTCGATGAAAAATGCACTAATGTGATCGTGGAGTACTAGGGTGGAGGATGGATATAGGTGAGGACCTAAATACGTAGATGGGAACACGTGAGGGGCAATAACAAGGTCCAAACCAAGTGGTGGGGTGGAAGGGACAGTGGGTGGATCGGGTGGAGGAAGATGATCCAACTCAAGCGTGCGATATACACACTTCTCATGAGGCACAGAGTGATCCTCAAGGGCACTCGGAGGAGGAAGTGTGGTAGTTAAAGATGGAGTGGTTATCTTCTTCACAAGAATATCGTCAGTGAATGTGGTGGGTGGGTAAGATGAGGCACCAAGATCTAAGATAGAGGAATCACTAAAAATAATGGTCTAAAGATGAGCCAAGCATGGTGGAACACGATCCATATCCAGATAGGTAGGAACTATCTCGGATTCTATCTCGGGAAAATGGTGAGCACTCGTAGCCGGGGCTAACTTAAAATGAAGTGGGTCTTCGGGAACATATATGGTGGGTTCAATAGGCGTAGACTCGGGCAGATTGTTGGATTCTATGGGAAAGTGAGTGGAAGGGCAAAGGGGGACCTTAATTGTGGGTTCGAAAGGATAGGACGGTGTAGGATCAATCTCATAATCAAGGGATACGTCAACACAATTGTCAACATGGGTTCCGGACTACGGAGTGGTCTCAATGTCGAGATTATCAGGAAGATAGGGTTGGTCACACTCAAAATCAGTGGCACAAGACGACGCATCATCGTTCCACGTGGGAGCAATAACGGGTTGACTTGGGGTAAAATCCGACTCGTTCGCACCCTCAAATGCAGTAGACCTGTGTTCAAGCCGTTGAAGGGCTTCATTTTGAGATTGAAGAGTGTGCGCGAACTTGTGTAAGAGGCTCTCGAGAGCGGATGTGCAAGGTGGTGGAGAGATGGCGGTGGGTGGCGGTGGTGGGTGAGGTAGACACAACTCTCTAGAAACACGAGGATGTGGAGAATACTCATACGAAGTGTGTGGAGCAGGGTCAAGTGTAGCATTTACAGGAGAACCATCTCCGTGAGGGATAAAAGTGTGATCAGCATGAGGAGCATATGAAGAGGACTGATAGGTGTGAGGTGCACGAGGTGGCGATGACGACTGTTGGAAACCGTAAGGATCCACAACATGGCGTTGGGATTCATATTGCATGGAAGGATGACTAAGCCTCCATGAATAGCTTGGGTACTCATACCCCTCAACATTGGATATGTCATGAGAATACGACGAGGGCGGTTCCAAAACAGTGTCATAGGGATACACATAGTCCATGGTGGGTTCATATGGAGAGAAAATGAATGGACACTCATGGGAAAAGTGATCGATAAGAAAGCAATGTGTGCACGGTAAAGCATAGGATGTGTTGACACTCATCACCGGAGGCGGTGGAGTAGGAGATGTGTGCATTGACGACACACGAGTATCAACGGTGGGTGTTTGAGAGTTAAAACCACGAAGTAAGGTATGAAGGTTCGATTCGGGCTTATCTTCAAACAAGCTTCCAGAGAATGGGAAATGGCCAAAATATTCCCGTAAAGGACGTTCTTCGGCCATGACAAGATGAATATTTTTGGGTTTTTAAATATTTTTCAAAATAAAAGAAAATCTTTTCGTGATTTTTGAAAATAATAAAAGGAAAATATTTTTGGCGTTTTGAATATGAAAAAAAAAAATATTTTTGGGATTTTTGGAAATATTTGTAAAAAAATAAAATATTTTTTGAAAAAAGGGAGAAAATGGACTCTTGAATTGAGCGAACTAACTAAAATAGACTACCTAAAGAATGGAATTGGACACACACGAGTCAAGAAATTAAATCCTAAGCAGCACGAAGCCAATTATTATCTTCAAAATTAGTGAAATGGGTAGTCAAATTTTACTTAAGTCCGCGGGCGATAAAAATCACGAAATTTTTATCTTTGTGATCGCCTGGTATAAAAATGTGTTCCTATGGAGCTAGCTAAATGATTGATTTTAAATTTAATGACAGTTAGGGTAGCACATAATGGATAAGCGAGTGAATCGGGTGATGAAATCCCTTCTCGTTTCAATGATTGGGTCTAAGTCTTAGGTAAATTAATTCATCAAACCATTCAATTTAAGTGCGATGAAGAAATTAAAAGCATATAGGAGCAATTAATCACACAAAAAATGAACTCGCTTGCAGGAGATTCGCGAGGGATAAAAAAGTTATACCTCCCACGGTTTTTACACACGTGGGGTGAAGACCGAGTTGAGTCGACCGGGGGGAGATCTCGCCTATCTTAGTAGTCCTCGGGAGTCCAACCGACCCAAAGTAGAGAGGCTTCAAAAATTCTCGCCTTGGACGTCCTCTCTCTACCTTGTCCGGTTTCCCTTTTTTTTATGGAATAATTATTACAAAATAATATGGTGTCAAAATGCACCAAAATAAATAACAATGCCTCAAAAATCCTATATAACCAATCTAAGGAGGAGGGAGAAGGAATAACTACAGCTAAATAAATAAATAAATAAATAATTACAAGTCTTTAATTGCTTCCAGGCGAAGAAAGCGGCAACGACGCCATTTGATAAGAAGCTTTTGCGTGTATCGTTGTACGGTCGTTGTCTTCAAAAGCCACTCTCAAAATTCCCTTGAGTACCCACAAAACTTGTCTAAAAATAACTCGTATTGCGGTAAGTATGGATATCAATCCTACTTTCAAGGTGAAACAGTTAATGTGAAAACGTGCAATTCCAATTTTTTTTTAAAAATATTATCTTTTTTTAAAAAAATAATTTCAAGGGAAAAATTAACTAACAAATGCTAAAAATTATAAAATGACTAAATAATGAAAAAATGTGCAACCAAGTGTGAAATAATGTGGGAAGGTCAAGAGATGGGATTACACTGCATTTTCAATTATTTTAATTTCTCAATTTATTAATATGAAATATTTTGAGATAATATTAAATCGATAATCTAACTCTCGTTAAAATTATAAATGTAATAAAAAAAATTTAGAAAATTAATTTAAAAAATGTCACACGATGAAAAATTAGGACTTATACTATTTTCAGAAAATTACCCGCTATGATCAATTTAACGAAAACAATAGTAATCTTCAAATTTCAACACCGAATTTATATTGAAATTTCGGAAAAACCTATCTCTAGTTCGATTCCTAAATTCAAACATTAATTCATTCAATTAATTTACTAACTCTCGTTACATAAATTAATCGGTGACCGTTAAAAAATAATTTACCTAGAAATATAAAATTAATAAAACCAATTAATTAAATTAACATCATTCGCAGTGTATCACACCCCTTGAACGGGGTGTTTAGCCAAACATTCTCATGTGTGCTTAAACAACAATAAATAACATGTCAAGAAGGAAATAAATTGAAAAGATAATGTAGAAATACAAGACGCAATTTTTTCCACAAATTTGTCTTGAAATGCACCTTGACATGTGTCCAACTTCTTCACATTTTTCAGCACTTGATTACAAAAAGAAGACTAAAAACTAAACCTAAAAATTATTCTAAAGCTAAACTAATTTTTTTTTGTTTTTTTCTGGAATTTTTTCATGACCCTAAATTGTACATAATATACACACTATTTTTCTCTCTATCCGCGTCTTTTTTTTTTTTTGTATCTGAGAGAGTCTCCCTTTTTATGAGCAGCCATCTCCTTTATTTTATAAGACCCACGATTTTGTTTTCTTGAGAAGAGATTTTGTGGGATTTTGTTCTAGCTTGGAAGATTGCTTTGGTTCTTATTTTAAAGGGATTTGGCAGGTGGATGTTGGGTCAAACGAATGTGGTTCTCGGTTTGGGTATTTCGGGTAAGGGGTCGGGTAAGATCCAGAGGTTGTTGGGGTGACTGGGTCTAGGTCAAAGGGGACTTGCGGGTTCAGGTTGGACCGGGCTGGGTCGGATCGCAGTTTGCTCAGTGCGCCGGAATGGGAGTGGCAGGTGGGTTGGGCAGCACCCGATTTGGGGCTGGAGCGAGTTGGGTTGCCGAAAATGGGTTTTGGGTAGGAGTTATGGGCGCAGTATGGGTTGGATTCGGGCCAGGGTTTGTTGGGTTTTTGAACAGGTGAAGGGTTATGGGCCTGAGCTTGGGAGCTCCGGCGAGATGGGTCAGGCCGAACCACCACCTGCTGTGGTGGCCGGTAATAGGTCACAGCAGGCAGGGGCTGCGTGGGTTAGGGAGGTTCGTAGGGGTATGTAGAGAGAGAGAAGATAAGGTGGGTTATTGGTTTGTTAATGGAGGGAGGTGAGAGAAAGAGAGTGTAGGAAGAAGATGAATAGGGTATGTTGAGGTGTGGTGGAGGTGTATGATACTTTGGTGTGGTTGAGGGGTTTGGATTGTGTTGTGTGTATATGAGTGTATGGAAGTAGGATATATGGGTGTGTTTAAGTTTGGAGTTATTTAGTGTGTGTTTAATTTGTAGCCCTAAAATTAACACAACTAAAAATATATATATAAAACTAACAAAACTAAGAATATAAAAATAAAATACTACTCTGAAAATAAAATAAAGACTCAAATAAATAAAATGAAATTAAAAAGAAATAAAAGTAAAAAAAATAAAAATCTATTAAACTAAAAACTAAAATCCTAAAAATGTAAAATCTAAAATAAATAAATGAAATCCTAAAAACTAATCCTAATAAAATAAAATAAAATCAAAACTAAAAACTAATCAAAATCAAAATCAAAATACAGTAATAAAAATAAAATATAAAAATATGCAAATAAATTCTAAGAATCCTCAATAAATCTAAACTAAATCCTAAAAATAAAAATCTAGAAGAATAATAATGGTACAAACTCAACACACACCGTTCTCGGGGAATGGTCTGGACTCGGTGTAGGCTCGGGTTAGGATTACGGGACTGGTTCGGGGTATTCGGAACACATCTCGGCGTGCTCAAATTGGACTCCGACTTCGCAATCTCTTTTGATTTCTTCATTGCACTGCTTTAACCGCTCTTGTGTCGCAATTGTACTGATTTAATATTATTTGTACCGCAACTGCGTATTGACCTGAGAAATAAATAAATACGAACATAAGGCCAATTTTAATCAAAATGAGCGACTATAATGCATCTATTCGGGGTATAAAATATACACTTTTGGGTGCTTATCACACCACCCCCAAACAGAACATTGCTAGTCCTCGAGCAAAAATTAGAGAGAAAACAGAGATAAGTAACCAAAAGTGTGCCACTTTCGCAGGCACTGGCGATTGCACTTAGCATGTGCAACAAGCTGTTAAACCTATAGGTTGCCCTACAGGACGAGTGGTGTCTCGTGAGGGTTTGTAGTGAATATACCCACAAAATTTAAAACTTATTTAGATGCAGTTTCAGATTTGATGATGAAACGCTATACAACCCAACTTTAAAAGGACATCAAGGAACACCGTATTCAACATCAAAATAAGATATGAAATTACTTAGTACCAAAAAGCATAATACTTTCTAAAACTCAGCGTGTGTAGTGTGAAACAATCTTAAGTATCATTAGAGTAATTCTTAGATTGATTTTATAGAATCGATGTTTTGACTTCAATTCTCACTGGATATATCTCTCTGAATCGAACTCTCTGAGAATTGGGTAAGTGTATCTCTCTAGTGTGTGAGGATGTGAGTAATGTAAACAAGTTCAAACGTCTCACACACTTTATAAGAAAGGACGGATACATGAAAGAAATTTGATCTCATGAACGAATGCTAACCACTATGTCGAGAATGTCGAATTATTCACCATATAATCTTTTCGTTTGCCCGAACATTTTACCAAAGGTGAAAATGTGGTTTATGAATGGTATGTAGAGATAATGAATTGAAGATGATGAATGATAGGGTTTTTGAGAAGAGTGTCACACACTTTGACTGACTATTGTCTTCATCATTTGAACTTATGATCGCATGCTTTTCTTTATCTTCTTTTCTATTTTTATTTTCTTTATTTGCTTCTTTTTATTTATTTATTATATTGCGATACATTTTTCTTTTCATAACACAAATGAAGACAATTTACATGGAAAATTTCAAACACTCTTTTTCTAAAAAACGATGGCAATGATGAATGGTATTTGAGACATATGTATAAGGGTAATATGGAAAAGAATAATGGGTGAATGATAATGTGATAGGGAAAATGGTAAGTGTATGGCAAAATCGGTTTAGTGCTCGGGACAAAGTACAAGATACATGTTTCTTACAACTCGAAAGTAATGTCATTCTCAGTGATTAAGCCAAATTTGAAAAAATATTGAGATCATTCAACGACTAATTGTAGTACCCAAAGAAAGTTGAGTCCACTTTGTGACTCGGAGATACGTAAAAACCCTCAAAAAGGTGAAAAGCTCAAATCTCACGGGTTTAAGTCGCCACTAGTGATCTTTTAAGGATTTCTTGAGAATATATTTACTCTTCACTTTTAATTATAACGTGATAGTGCAAAATTGCCGAATTTAGGAATTCATGGTGCAAGTATGCTTGTAATAGGCATTAATTAATTTCATGGAAAAAGCGTAACTTCAGGATCAAACACAAGTATTTCGAGATTTCTAAAAGAGGGATGATAGACTAATCATATCATAAAAATTTAAATTTAACTGCACAAAAGGTTTAAAATCACTTGTTTCTGAAAACTTTCAAAAGAGGTATGATTTTGATAAATTTTCCACCCCCAAACAAAAGAGAACATCGTCCTCGATGTATAAAACTATATATAAAATTAAAAGCACAAGGGAGGAAAGATAGTACCATAATGAACCACTAGTGAAATGTACCGCATTCTGGAGCATAGATGAAACCTGAATAACAGATGTGATACAAAAATACGTACAAGTCTATAAAGTATGTGAAAACCATTGGGTGGTGTGAAACATTACCCCCAAACAGGGTAAGACTCATACTCAGAAACAATGAATGACGGGCTGCCTCCCGGTAGCGCTAAGTTTAATGTCTTCAGCCAGACCGAACCGTTCTCACCCTAAAGATAAGATATGTGAAAGTGCTGGGCGGCAAAAAAATGGGTGATGAGAATCACCCCCAAACAAGACTAAAGCGTCGATTTTGCTGGACAAAGGCTAAAGAAGAGGTCAATGCACTTATATAGCGAAAGTGCATCACTCGATGCAAAGCATCGGTGGACCATGGGCGTGTGGGTAGGAGGGTACATGGACGAAGATGGGCAAGGGTAAGGGCGAACAGGCACCGGTCACGGGCCTTATTGAGTGTAAAGGTGAGGGCAACAAGGGCCCTATAAGAATGGTGTTCTAATTGGTGGGGGAGGCAAAATGGTTTGGAAATAGTGAAGAGGTGGGTATCAGAGAAAGTGCACGACCATTCTATAAGTGGACGGTGATAATGGACACGCCGTGACACGCCAGGGAGCTATCGATAGAAAAAATTAACACCACAAGGAAGTGGTGTGCATAAAGTAACAAGCTCGGTGTCACGAAAGATAAGAGTAGCACAAATAGTCTCATAGATAGTGGTGTCGATGAAAAATGCACAAATGTGATAGTGGAGTACTAGGGTGGAGGATGGATGTAGGTGAGGAACTAAATACGTAGATGGGAACACGTGAGGTGCAATAACAAGGTCCAAACCAAGTGGTGGGGTGGAAGGGACAGTGGGTGGATCGGGTGGAATAAAGGGTGGAGGAAGATGATCCAACTCAAGCGTGGGAGATACACACTCCTCATGAGGCACAAAGTGATCCTCAAGGGAACTCGGAGGAGGAAGTGTGGTAGCTAAAGATGGAGTGGTCATCTTCTTCACAAGAATATCGTCAGTGAATGTGGTGGGTGGGTAAGACGAGGCACCAAGATCTAAGATAGAAGAATCACTAGAAATAATGGGCTAAAGATGAGCCAAGAATGGTGGAACACGATCCATATCCAGATAGGTAGGAACTATCTCAGATTCTATCTCGGGAAAATGGTGAGCACTCGTAGCCGGAGCTAACTTAAAATGAAGTGGGTCTACGGGAACATATATGGTGGGCTCAATAGGCGTAGACTCGGGCAGATTGTTGGATTCTATGGGAAAGTGAGTGGAAGGGGAAAGGGGAACCTTAATTGTGGGTTCGAAAGGATAGGGCGGTGTAGGATCAATCTCATAATCAAGGGATACGTCAACACAATTGTCAACTTGGGTTTCGGACCACGAAGTGGTCTCAATGTCGAGATTATCAGGAAGATAGGGTTGGTCACACTCAAAATCAGTGGCACAAGACGACGCATCATCGTTCCACGTGGGAGAAATAACGGGTTGACTTGGGGTGAAATCCGACTCGTTCGCACACTCAAATGCAGTAGACCTGTGTTCAAGACGTTGAAGGGCTTGATTTTGAGATTGAAGAGTGTGCGCGAACTTGTGTAAGAGGCTCTCGAGAGCGGATGTGCAAGGTGGTGGGGAGATGGAGGTGGGTGGCGGTGGTGGGTGAGGTAGACACAACTCGCTAGAAACACGAGGATGTGGAGAATACTCATACGAAGTGTGTGGAGCAGGGTCAAGTGTAGCATTCACGGGAGAAGCATCTCCGTGAGGGATAAAAGTGTGATCAGCATGAGGAGCATATGAAGAGGACTGATAGGTGTGAGGTGCACGAGGTGGCGATGATGACTGTTGGAAACCGTAAGGATCCACAACATGGCGTTGGGATTCATATTGTATGGAAGGATGACCAAGCCTCCATGAATAGCTTGGGTACTCATACCCCTCGACATTGGATATGTCATGAGAATACGACGAGGGTGGTTCCAAAACAGTGTCATAGGGATACACATAGTCCATGGTGGGTTCAGATGGAGAGAAAATGAATGGACACTCATGGGAAAAGTGATCGATAAGAAAGCAATGTGTGCACGGTAAAGCATAGGATATGTTGACACTCATCACCGGAAGCGGTGGAGTAGGAGATGTGTGCATTGACGACACAAGAGTATCAACGGTGGGTGTTTGAGAGTTAAAACCACGAAGTAAGGTATGAAGGTTCGATTCGGGCTTATCTTCAAACAAGCTTCCAGAGAATGGGAAATGGCCAAAATATTCCCGTAAAGGACGTTCTTCGGCCATGACAAGATGAATATTTTTGGGTTTTTAAACATTTTTCAAAAGAAAAGAAAATCTTTTTGTGATTTTTGAAAATAATAAAAGGAAAATCTTTTTGGCGTTTTGAATATGAAAAAAAGAAAGAAAACATTTTTGGGATTTTAGGAAAATTTTTTAAAAAATAAAATATTTTTGGTATTTTTCGAAAAAAGGGAGAAAATGGACTCTTGATTTGAGAGAACTAACTAAAATAGACTACCTAAAGAATGGAATTGGACGCACACGAGTCAAGAAAAAAAAATCCTAAGCAGCACGAAGCCAATTATTATCTTCAAAATTAGTGAAATGGGTAGTCAAATTTTACTTAAGTCCGCGGGCGACAAAAATCATGGAATTTTTATCTTTGTGATCGCCTGGTATAAAAATGTGTTCCTATGGGGCTAGCTAAGTGATTGATTTTAAATTTAATGACAGTTAGGGTAGCACACAATGGATAAGCGAGTGAATCGTGTAATGAAATCCCTTCTCGTTTCAATGATCGGGTCTAGGTCTTAGGTAAATTAATTCATCAAACCATTCAATTTAAGTGCGATGCAAAAATTAAAAGCACATAGGAGCAATTAATCACACAAAAAATGAACTCGCTTGCAGGAGATTTGCGAGGGATAAAAAAATTGTACCTCCCACGGTTTTTACACACGTGGGGTGAAGACCGAGTTGAATCGACCGGTTGGAGATCTCGCCTATCTCAGGAGTCCTCGGGAGTCCAACCGACCCAAAGTAGAGAGGTTTCAAAAATTCTCGCCTTGGACGTCCTCTCTCTACCTTGTCCGGTTTTCCTTTTTGCTTTTTTTTTATGGAATAATTATTACAAAATAATATGGTGTCAAAATGCACCAAAATAAATAACAATGCCTCAAAAATCCTTTACAACCAATCTAAGGAGGAGGGAGAAGGAATAACTACAGCTAAATAAATAAATAATTACAAGTCTTTAATGGCTTCCAGGCCAAGAAAGCGGCAACGACGCCATTTGATAAGAAGCTTTTGCGTGTATCGTTGTACGGTCGTTGTCTTCAAAAGCCACTCTCAAAAATCCCTTGAGTACCTAAAAAACTTGTCTAAAAATAACTCGTATTGCGGTAAGTATGGATATCAATCCTACTTTCAAGGTGAAACAATTGATGTGAAAACGTGCAATTCCAATTTTTTTTTAAAAATATTATCTTCTTTTTTAAACAATTTCAAGGGAAAAATTATCTAACAAATGCTAAAAATTATAAAATGACTAAATAATGAAAAAATGTGCAACCGAGTGTGAAATAATGTGAGAAGGTCAAGAGATGGGATTACACTGCATTTTCAATTATTTTAATTTCTCAATTTATTAATATGAAATATTTTGAGATAATATTAAATCGATAATCTAACTCTCGTTAAAATTATAAATTTAATGAAAAACTATTCAGAAAATTAATTTAAAAAATGTCACACGATGAAAAATTAGGACTTATACTATTTTCAGAAAATTACCCGCTATGATCAATTTAACGAAAATAATAGCAATCTTAAAATTTCAACATCGAATTTATATTCAAATTTCGGAAAAACCTATCTCTAGTTCGATTCCTAAATTCAAACATTAATTCATTCAATTAATTTACTAAATCTCGTTACATAAATTAATCGGTGACCGTTAAAAATTAATTTACCTAGAAATATAAAATTAATAAAATCAATTAATTAAATTAACATCATTCCCAGTGCATCACACCCCTTGAACGGGGTGTTTAGCCAAACATTCTCATGTGTGCTTAAACAACAATAAATAACATGTCAAGAAGGAAATAAATTGAAAAGATAATGTAGAAATACAAGACACAATTTTTTCCACAAATTTGTTTTGAAATGCACCTTGACATGCTTCCAACTTCTTCACATTTTCAGCATTTGATTACAAAAAGAAGACTAAAAACTAAACCTAAAAATTATTCTAAAGCTAAACTAATTTTTTTTGTATTTTCATGACCCTAAATTGTACATAATATACACACTATTTTTCTCTCTATCTGCGTCCTTTTTTTTTTTTTTTTTTTTTGTAATCTGAGGGAGTCTCCCTTTTTATGAGCAGCCATCTCCTTTATTTTATAAGACCCACGATTTTATTTTGTTGAGAAGAGATTTTGTGGGATTTTGTTCTAGCTTGGAAGATTGCTTTGGTTCCTATTTTAAAGGGATTTGGCAAGTGGATGTTGGGTCAAACGGATGTGGTTCTCAGTTTGGGTATTTCGGGTAAGGGGTCGGGCAAGATCCGGAGGTTGTTGGGGGTGACTGGGTCTAGGTCGAAGGGGACTTGAGGGTTGAGGTTGGCCCGGGCTGGGTCGGGTCGCAGTTTGCTCAGTGGGCCGGAATGGGAGTGGCAGGTGGGTTGGGGAGCGCCCGATTTGGGGCTGGAGCGAGTTGGGTTGCCGAAAATGGGTTTTGGGTAGGAGTTATGGGCGCAGTATGGGTTGGATTCGGGCCAGGGTTTGTTGGGTTTTGAACAGGTGGAGGGTTATGGGCCTGAGCTTGGGAGCTCCGGCGAGATGGGTTAGGCCGAACCACCACCTGCTGTGGTGGCCGGTGGTAGGTCGCAGCAGGCAGGGGTTGCGTGGGCTAGGGAGGTTCGTAGGGGTATGTAGAGAGAGAGAAGATAAGGTGGGTTATTGGTTTGTTAATGGAGGGAGGTGAGAGAAAGAGAGTGTAGGAAGAAGATGAATAGGGTATGTTGAGGTGTGGTGGAGGTGTATGATACTTTGGTGTGGGTGAGGAGTTTGGATTGTGTTGTGTGTATATGAGTGTATGGAAGTAGGATATATGGGTGTGTTTAAGTTTGGAGTTATTTAGTGTGTGTTTAATTTGTAGCCCTAAAATTAACACAACTAAAAATATATATATAAAACTAACAAAACTAAGAATATAAAAATAAAATACTACTCTGAAAATAAAATAAAGACTCAAATTAAAAAATGAAATTAAAAAGAAATAAAAGTAAAAAAAAAATAAAAATCTATTAAACTAAAAACTAAAATCCTAAAAATGTAAAATCTAAAATAAATAAATGAAATCCTAATAACTAATCTTAATAAAATAAAATAAAATCAAAATCAAAATACAGTAATAAAAATAAAATATAAAATATGCAAATAAATTCTAAAAATCCTAAATAAATCTAAACTAAATCCTAAAAATAAAAATCTAGAAGAATAATAAAGGTACAAACTCAACACACACCGGGCTCGGAGAATGGTCTGGACTCGGTGTATGCTCGGGTTAGGATTACGGGACTGGTTCGGGGTATTCGGAACATATCTCGGCGTGCTCAAATTGGACTCCGACTTCGCGGTCTCTTTTGATTTCTTCGTTGCACTGCTTTAACCGCTCTTGTGTCGCAATTGTACTGATTTAGCATTATTTGTACCGCAACTGCGTATTGACCTAAGAAATAAATAAATACGAACATAAGGCCAATTTTAATCAAAACGAGCGACTATAATGCATCTATTCGGGGTATAAAATATACACTTTTGGGTGCTTATCAAAAGACACAACATTAGTTCTCTCAAATGGCAGAGTGAAAGCTCAAGAATGAAGAAGTGAATTTAAAATCCAAGGTGAGAAGAAACTGAGAGGAAATGGCGCTTTATAGGATTTGTGACGTTTCCTGGGCTACGAATTTTAAAATGATTATGTGTACCCCCACTTCAGATTTCGACGAGGTTTCGTTTCCCTAGAAAATAAAGTGACTAGTGTACCCTGAACAGTTCACTATTTCTCCAACTGTTTATAAAATTGCTACTTCATTAATATGATAGTCTGAGATTTACGAGTCTTAGAATTTATCCGCCAACCAAGCTCTTCCAGATTGTTGAGCAACCTTTTGGTAGCAAATACTCTATCCTTTCACTCATTATATCATTCCAATCAAGAATGAAGTATTGGGAGCTTTAGTTGTAACCAAAAATAATTAGACCATGTGGACCAATAAAAGAGTGACACTTGTCATCATGTATAGTGGACCCTCAAACAACACACGGATGCGGTCGGCTACCTAGCCGACCACTTTCATGAATATGAACAAACATACGTGAGATTCTCAATAGTCATCATGCACATGCATGCGAGTAATATCCAGCTGCTTATTATCATGTAAAGATGTAAATACCTAATGTATAATTATATTCATCTGTTTAACTTCCAACTACTATAAATAGATTATGACCTCCCTCGGCTAAAGGCAACAGGTAATGCTTTATTCAAACCCTAGAGAGTTCATGAGAGGATTATACTAAACCCTAAAATATAGTGACATTGTACCCGTGGATGTAGGCACCACATTGGGCTGAACCACGAAACCTTTCTGTCTCTCTTTCTCACTCTCATTCCTCTCTAGCTTATTATTTTATCTGTGGTTATAGTTTTCGGTTTAATTGAGATAAGATTATTCCAAGTCAGCAAACCAAATGTAGACACCAACAATCATATTCACACAAATAATTCTTTTAAAGAATAGTCTGAAATATGACCAAACTTTATTTAAATCATATAATACTAATTTCGAAAGTTAAATATCACATTCGTTTTAAACAGTAACTTTAAATTGTATAAATAATAGTATTTAATTAGCTACTACAATTATATGTATTGATTTTGAAAAAAATACACATATAAGCGATTTTTCTCAAAGAGAGAGAGAGAGAGAACACGTATTTTCATAGAAATACGAAAAAATTAAAAAATTATTTTCATAAAGTACGTGTAAATTTTTGCGTGCCCTTGATAAAGTACATGGAAAAAATGCATGTACTTTTATAAAGTACATGTAAAATTTTACTTGCACTCACTAACAAATGTGTGTAATTTCTTAAAGTACATGTAAATGTGCATGTATTTCTATATAGCACACACAAAATTTTACGTACAAATTGTAAAGTATTCCTAAAAATGCGTAACTTTCATAAAGAATGCTAACATTCTGTGCATGACTATTATAGTTTGAATTGAAGTTGTAGTAAAACTATAGTTGTTATTTGTTAGAAAATGTGTGTAGGTTGAAGAAGGTGAATGTAGAATACAAAAAAATGTCGTGGCACGAGTATATTGTGCGTTTTTGTTGACCGAGGGACTTAAACGTTTATTAGATTTAATAGTGGATGCTAGCATCCATAATTAATTGATGAGGGACTAAACGCGCGAGATCCTTAATTATACAACAAAATAAGAAAATATGATTTTAGTGTTTAAATTATATAAAAACTTACAATAGTGTCTAGAAATGTATACCAAGTAGAAAATTATGTTTTTATTTTATATTTTACCCCCATGTGATAATGTTGGATTTAGAGACGCCCTCTTAAAGTTTAATAATTAGATTTACCCCATTATGGATAGGTTATGCGCGAGATGATGTACATGCAGAGATTAATGTGTTATTTGTTTTTACCTCTGAAGTCTGAATTTGAACCATTTAGACTTAAGAGGTACCAAATATTGTCTGTTTTTTAAATGATTAAGAGGCTAATGACTATTTTTGTTTATGCATGATTAAGATGCAAATGAACTTCTGAAGTCTGAATCGAAATTATATTTTTCTGATTCAAATTTTAAATTTAGACTTTAAAATTCAGATTGGAACTTCAAATTTAGATAAAAATACAAACGTTGAGTTTAACTTTAAAGTACATGAGTTAGTTCCCAGGCTAGTGTTTTGAGTTAGTTCCCAGGCTGAAATCCTAACAAAAATATTCCTACACCCTCCATGTTACTATCACTTGTGAACAGCTCAAAATCCCTCACTCAAATCAAACAAATCCACGGCCAAATCCTCCTTCATGGCCTTCCCCTACAAAACCAGCTTATTTGGAAGCTCACCCACCTCAACTTCATCAACTATGCCCGTCTCATTTTTGACCATACCCCTATCGCATCTGATTTCTCCTGGAATTCCTTGATAAGAAACTACACCCTCCAAGGCCATCCACAAGACTCTCTCTTTCTCTACCTCAAAATGTTTAGACATGGAAAAAGACCAACAAATTTCACCTACCCATTTCTCCTTAAGGCCTGCTCAGCTCTACACTCAGTTTCTGGTGGTGAACAATTACATACCCATGTTGTTAAGTTGGGTTTTCAGTGTGATATATTTGTGAACAATTCTTTGATTGATATGTATTGCAAGTGTGGTTTCCTTCGTCATGCTCACAATGTGTTGGATGGAATGCGTGAAAGAGATGATGAGGTTTCGTGGAATTCGATGGTTTCGGGGTATGTTCAGTGGGGGTTGGTTGAGAAGGCGCGGGAGGTGTTTGAAGAAATGCCGGTGAGAAGGAATGTGGTTTGTTGGACAGCTGTTTTAAATGGGTATGGAAGGGAGGGAAATCTGGTTAAAATGGTGAGTTTGTTTCGAGAGATGCTTGTTTCGGACGATGAGGTTGAACCCAATTCAGCGACGATGGTATGCCTTCTTTCTGCATGCTCAACTCTCTGTAATTTTAAAGTTGGAAGATGGGTCGCGGTATTTATTGATGTTAATGCCGTTCCTGCAAATGAGTTTCTTCGGACTGCTCTTATAGATATGTACTCGAAATGTGGGGATATGGAGAAGGCTAAAAGACTATTTGACAATATTTGTTCCAAGACTTTGGCGTCTTGGAATGCAATTATGACAGGATATGTGATTCATGGATTGTTTGAGGATGTTATACAATTATATCATTGTATGCAAGAAGAGTTTGTGAAACCTAATGAGATCACAATGGTGAATGTGTTGTCTGCATGTGCTGGACTAGGGGCAGCGGAACTGGGTGTAGAACTCCACCGCTATGTACTCAACAACTTGGAGGTAAATGTGATCCTTGCAACTACCCTTGTTGATATGTACTCAAAATGTGGCAAAATTGATGATGCTTGTTTAGTGTTTGTTAAAACAAGTCAGAAAGATCTGCCTCTGTGGAATGCCATGATAATGGGGTTAGCTTACCATGGCATTGGAAGAGACTCTTTAGCCGTTTTTAGACAGATGGAGGGAGCGGGGGCCCAACCAAATGATATTACATTCATTGGTGTTCTATCAGCTTGTAATCATTCAGGTTTTGTTCAAGAGGGAAGGATGCAGTTTTCAGATATGATTCGAAAGTACGGATTAAGTCCCCAAGTTGAGCATTATGCTTGTATGGTAGATCTCCTTGGCCGTGCGGGACATTTAGAGGAAGCATATGAATTGGTCCAGAATATGATTGTTTCACCTGACTCAATAATATGGGGCGCCTTGCTAAGTGCTTGTCGGATTCATCGGAATCTTAAAGTGGTCGATAATATTGCTGAAATAATGATCGCTTCGCAAGAGCCTAATCTGGGTTTTTGCATTTTGTTATCAAACATTTATGCTTCAGCAGGAAGGTGGCAGGATGTTGCAAGAATGAGGAGACTGGTAAAGGAGAAAAAAATTAAAAAACCATTTGGTTGCAGTTGGATTGAAGTTGATGGTGCTATTCACAGATTTGTCGTGGAAGATACAACTCACTTGAAAATTCAGGAGGTATATGAGACCAATCAAATTCTAGTGAATCATTTGAAGGTTGAAGGTTATGCGCCAATTTTTGATTTTGCCATGAGAAATGTTGATGACACATTAACTTACTCCCCTAACTAGCTCAAACTTTATATGATTGACCAAAAGAGGCAATTACATCACTTGCCACCCTCAAAGTTGATGACACTGACAACTAAGAATATGGAAGATCTCCTACAGTCTTTACTCTGTAGAATTTCCTGCTCCTTTGCATCTATGGTGGACCAATCTTCAAGAGCTTCAGGGGTCCCATTCATAACTTGTGTTGCTGAGACATGAATCTCTACCCTTTTTATATGAACATGCTTTTGGTGGGGAAAATTGTGAAATAAGGAAGTGTAATATTTGATAATAGGGTGGCGTAGATGTATACTGAACCGTACGTCACTTTAAGATTTAAGCTACCAAAAACAGCAACAGACATTTGGTCAGACTATGATGAGCCTGAAAAACTGTCCAAAGTATCCAGGTGACAATGCATTTACTCTAGAGAGGGAAAACACTTGGAACTGCGCAATGATGTCCTAGCCGGCAGAAGATATCACTCTCTACCTTATCAGCATAAAAAAATAGAAAGGGAGGAGGAACCTTACAATCTTCTCTCTGCATATACTGTTAAGGTAAATAGCTGAAATCTGGCATGAACTCCTATTGTTTACACATGTTATCCCACCTCCCAAATATTTTCTTTAACAAAAATGTAGGTATATTTTTTCTTGCTTACTTAAGACTCTTTTTGTTGGGATATCGTGTTAGTATGTCATAGAATCATTTATTTTATACATATCTATATATCTAAATCTCTCTCTCTCTCTCTCTCTCTATATATATATATATATATATATATATATATATATATATATTATGAAAAATGATAACATGTGAGGGCACATGTTTTGAGCCTCAAAATAGTAAGTATTAGAGCTTCACATGAGCCTCCGTGCCCTATTAAATGTATGTCGGAACTATGTCCCTACTATTTTTGGGTGCTTAATGTTCGCCCATAGTAAGTATTAGAGCTTCACATGAGCCTCCGTGCCCTATTAAATGTATGTCGGAACTATGTCCCTACTATTTTTGGGTGTTTAATGTGTGCCCTTAGGGCACATGTTATCAAGACCCACATATATATATATATATATATATATATATGTATATATATATATATATATATGTGTGTGTGTGTGTGTGTGAGGAAGAAGTTCAAAGAAGCTAAAACTGATCATAGGATTTTTAGCATCTGTTCTATATTCTTCTAGTGTAATTTTGCCATATATACAACCTTTTGTTGGAAAAATGTTAAACTGTTAACAAGTTCTTGGCTATAGTTATTGCCTTTTAATTTGGGCCACAACAAGAGTAGCTATAGCTATTGTCTTTTTATTACGGGATTACAGTGCATATCATCGTACTTCTGGTCCCAAAGCTGGTTAGTTTGAAAAAAAATGTTAAATGTCTGTGGAGATATGAACTACAACAATACGAGGGATTGAAGGATATGTGCTTCTTTTGTTACAATGCCAAACATTATATATTTATACTTTGTTTCAATAATTTAGCAACTACATCCAGCATTCCATAATGCGTGAACAGTTTGCGCTATAAGGTAATATGATGCCCCTCAGGGAGGGAAGGCTTTAGGATGCCCATAATGCGTGAACCATTTGGGGTGGTGTAGCTGTAAGGTCAAATGGGATGACCTCATTGATTAATGATGTGTATGGAATGTATAGCAACACGTGGCGCGTGGTTGTGCTCCCGGGAGAATATTTTATTTTCTATTTTTAGTTTAGGATTTATTGTCATTTTCTTTATTTTTAGTTATTTATTAGTTTCCAAGGATGTTTGAGGCTGGTGAGTTATTTTTAGTTATTAGTTGTCCATTTTGATCTTTTTGGGTATTAGTTTGATTAGTAAGCTAACCTCTCCTATAAATAGGCCCTTGGCTCGCATTTATAATTACACCTTGAATATTGAGAATTGAGAATAGAGAGAGAAAAAAACCCATTTCATTAGTTTAGTTTATTTGTTGTTGTGTAGTTAATAATTGTGTAGTGTAACAATAACGCTTTTCGCATTTGTAGATTTACATCAAATTGGTATCGTGTTTGTTTTTGGAATTCGTCTTGGTGTGTGACACAGGTAACGAGTTGTGATTCCAACTCCGGCAACCCTTCAATCGGTAGATTGATAAATTTCCAAATGAGAATCGGGTGGATGGAAACCCTAAATTCCATCACTGCTAAAAGGGGGATGTCAACCCTTTTAGCCACCTCAACCCTCCATCTCCACCACCCTCCTCCTCCACCACCACTCCGTTTACATGAATCTCCGTCTTCTATGTTACCCAAACCCTAATCCAAAGAAACCCACAACCCAAGAACCTACAAACCCTAAACCTAGCAACCCCTTTCCCCTCCTCCCCCACTTCTGCCTCTACCCCAAGAAACCCTAATACTACCCAAAACCCGCCCCTACCCCTGCCGAACTTCTCGCGACCCTTCTCCATCCCTCTGGCCCTACTTATGACCTAAAACCCAGAGTCTTACCACCTTCGATCTAACCCCCTAGACAGTCGTGACCGCCGACCGCCAAAATAGGTCCGACCGTTCTTGTTCCTCCCCGATTGGGCTCCCTCTCTCTCATGTTTGACCCTACGAGCCTTCTCCCACCTATTCTGACGCCGGACAACTAGGGTTTGGTCCCAGCGGTGGTCAACAGCCGCCAGAAGCCAACCCTAATACCGGACAACCCCATTCCTCTACCGCCTCGACCTAGATCCACCCTCAAACACTGATCCAGGCCCGCCTACCCCCGATCTGACCCGATACCCTTCCAAATCCACAAATACCAAACCCTAACTCTCTTTTTCCCAACCCAAACAGTACCACCCCCTTTTAACCCTATTTTCCCCCTTTTCTCCACTCATTTATGCCCAACCACAATCAAAATCGATAAAATGCGCTTCCCTACTCCGATCCAATCCCCCACCCTCTATTTGACCTCAAATCTGGTCAAAGTTGGTCTTATGGCCTCTTTGTGACACAACATATGACTTCCATGAAAAATGCGTCCCACTTGGGATCCATGTTCCGACTATTTGCCATTTTTAAGTCCGGCTTTCCGGAATGTCGCCGCCTTTAGTCCGCTTGTTTCGCCATCGCACTCGCAAATGTGCGGTCACCGAATTGCCCGTCTGGTCAGATTCAAGGGTCCACCACTCCAAGTTGCAACCATGTAATCGTGGTGTCGAGAAGGTGTGTATGGTCGTCAGTTTTTGGTTGCTCGGATTTCGTAGAGGGACATCACATCGGGATTTTGGTTTATTAGATCCATTTTTGATGAGGTTCACACGCATGGGACTAATTCCAGATGGGCTGTCACTTTTTGTTGATTTTGATTGAAGTCCGAAGCTTTTCTTGGTTCATATCATGTGGCATTGATGATTCACCCTCCAAGCTCGAGGACGAGCTTTTTCGATGACGTGGAGAATGATGTGTATGGGATATGTAGTGACACGTGGCGCGTGGTTGTGCTCCCGGGAGAGGACTATCTTTTATTTTCTATTTTTAGTTTAGGGTTTATTGTCATTTTTTTTTATTTGATGTTTGACCCTCATTTGTAATTATACCTGAATATTGAGAATAGAGAGAGATAGAAACCCATTTCGTTAGTTAAGTTTATTTTTTTTTGTTATTGTGTAGTGTAACAATAACGCTTCGGCATTTGTAGATTTACATCAATTAAGGTGGACATCCCCTAAATGGGTGACCTGGGGAATGTCACTCTTGCCTAGGTGGGACGTCCCCTTACTGGGTGGCACCTTAGTAGTAGCGAGTGATGGTAGTCAAATGGAGTGTTGACATGGAGTTTGCGTGAATTTGAGGGCATGCCCCATTGTAATATAATACCACTGTATTAATCCTTTTCTTGTATAGTTAAGTTTGGTGATTTATTTTTCAAATATCTTAAACAATGTAATTTTCTACATTGCAAAGTAATAAACATAATTACTGAAAAAGCATAACTATTGGTAAATAAACTTACTTAGGACCTAGCCCTTCGCCCATTCGTTACTTCTCTAGATGAAATCAACCGAGTGACCTTGTAGTAGTATTTTGTATATAAGCATTGCTTTGCCACGCTTCGAAACTTTATGATGGAAATTCGGGTTTATTTTAGTATTTTCTTGCATTTTTTTATTACTTTGTATTTTCCCTTTTATTAGTTGTTTGGTATGTTGTTTACATTTTTAGTTGTAGCAATGTTGAGAGGGAAGCTTCTAGAAGGTTCCATTAGTTAATGTTGTCATAGATGAGTTGCCACAACTCATCTCATGACAACTCATACTTATCTAGTAGCTTTTAGAAGGTTATATTTTAGCATGTGATGTAGTTAAAGGTAGTTAATGATCTATGTGATATCACATGGGCCAAGACTTTTTCAACTAATAGGAGCTTAGGAGACCCCTTCTAGAATCTTCTCTCCTACCCTATAAATACCCTCTTCCCCCTCATTAATGATCAATTCTAATTTTGGGTATTACTTTTCTCTCTAGAGTGCGACCCTTTTGGGGCTTTGACGACTTTCATTTTACGTGAATTCTTATAAGAGCTTCGTCGCTCTTCCGTTGTTGTAAAAAAATACATAAATTGTAAAAAAACAAAGCAACTTAATGGAGCCAAAGAAGCTCACCCCAGCCGAGAAGCGTGCTACTCGATTAGAAGAAGTCATGACCACCCTCTTTGGAAGATTTGACATTCTCATCCAACACCAACAAAACCCTAACCCTAACCCACAAAAGTTTTTTGTGGGCTGATTTTTTTTACATGACTCCGTTGAAATGTTTAGATATCACATAAAAAAAATCAACTTAAAAATATTTTTTTTACTATTTTAAAAAAATGATGTGCAAACTTAGTGTGCACTTGAGCCTGTCTCTCTCTCTCTCTCTCTCTCTCTATATATATATATATATTTTTTTTTTTTCTTTTTCTTTCTGCTCATGCAATCTCAAATTTGAGGAGTGGAATTTTTTTGGGTTGCTTGTGAATTTATTTGTTGATTAATGTGGTAAAATTATGGCTGTGCTATAAATTACTATTTTTCTTTATATTTACTTATTTTTTGATATTTTTAATCATAAAAATCAAATACGTGAATTGCTTACGCGAAACACAACATTGCTTATGCGACGCAACACGGGACCAAAACGCGACGCAACACGCAATCGCGATTTCAAACATTGGTTCTGAGGTGGTTAGTTGTGTTATCCTAACCAACCCCTACTCTATATCCTCCATTCTACATATCCTTTACACTCCTCAGAGAGAGGGTATGGACTGGGCCTTACATACCTCTTAAGTCCTGCTTGACTCGAGCTTAATATAGTTGTTTAGAGTCGAAGCACACCCCCATAGCGCGAGAGAACTCATTTGCTGATACCCTTAGAAGGCATTGATCCTTGTCTTCTGGTTGGTGCTTGATACTTGGTGGTCCCCCTTGAGAGAGGATTGTGGCCAAGATGATTGGTACTTAATTTACTTAAACACTATCACTTAATGATAGGGACGCTGCTATGCTTTGATACTTAGTGAAGTAGTGTGGTTTGTGTGTCCGAGGCATTTAATCAGTTTTCGTATTGGTTGTGATTACGTGGAAGGGATAGTTTGAGTAGGGGTGGTGGAGCTCAGTGGCCCTTATTGATTTATTTTTACCTGCAGTTATGATACACAACTTACATTAAGCCAGCAATCCACCCAACCTTCATCATCTTTTTCCGAAGCGATTATAATCACAATAACCTAGATATTCTGAAGTTTCACCATTTAAAACTGCAAAATCGCCAGCCCCATTCACTGTTACAGTCCGCCCATCTTGTAAATTTATTTTGACTACTGCCACAAAATTTAGCACGGATTCTGATCAAATGCACACTTTTACCATGTCCCCATAGCTTAATAGTTCAAATAGCAAGAGGGGGGGATGAAGTATGCCTGCTCAATCATCTTGGCCACAATCTTCTGTCAAAGTATATGCTAACATACTTTTGGTCTGATTATGTTTCACTAAATGGAACCATTGGCATCAACTCATTATTAGATGTTGTGCTGCTATGTTGAGGTCTTTTAGTTGTTCCTTCTCTTCTTGCTGGCTAAGAAATCGCCAATTTCTTGTAGGGATAAATATTGCCTCTTTCCGGTGTCCCTTGATGGACAAGTTTAGTGATCTTCCAAGTCTTTTCACACTCTCAATCATCCTATTCCTATATGGATTGCGTCAGATGGTTTTTGATTTAGTGAGTTTTTGAGTTTCCTGCACAACCTGTTTGGGTTGAGAATTTATTGTTTAATCTGATGTGCTTTTTACAGAACTCAGACATGGTTTTAAACGAGTCATATTCTTGGCTTGACTGTCTAACAAGGTTAGGCAAGTTGCAAAAATCTCTTTTGTAAGCACAGTATGTTTGGGTATGCCATTTATAGATCGATGGAATTTTAATTACACATGGCTTAAATTTTGACATTCCCAATTAATATGACAATATTGCAATCAGAGTAATTGCCTTCAAATTAATAAAACACTTTGTATTCCATATCCTCTATAGGCTTGTTCTAAAACTAGACCTAGTACTAGTACTTGAATTCAGTTTCATTGGATGGTAATACCAGAACTACTGATCGATCTGACTTAATATTGGCTGTTCTTTTGCAGGGGATAAACCTTAATTATTGTCTTGGGAAACCATAATATGACCTTTCCAAGAACAATATGGGGCATGTACTACAAATATTTACTTTCGAACTCAATAAAGCACGTCATAAGAAATAAAATCCGGTAAGTTTAAATGTTATCTTGAATTTGGGGTGTTACCATTTCATGGACTCAATCCTATCTGCACCACATCAAGAAGTCAATCGTAGTCAATGGTAGTATATGTGGATCATGGTCGTGGGGTGTTTAGGTTTTGGAATGGTAAAAGGATGGGTAACCTCGCTCCATGTAGTAAATCTCCCACTGGGCCTGCAAAATAAACATCGGCTCGCTCCGTTTATGTTATTTTTTTAATAAATATTATTTGATCATTATTTAAATACTATTGTTATTAAAACGTTATATAAATTAATATAACATATAAGTGATAAACTTTGAACATCTCACATATACTCCTGTATTTTAATAGTGAATAAATAAATATATTTTAATAATTATAATACATAAACGGGGTGAGGTTCCATGGGGTGTTTAGCATGACCCTGAACCCACTCTGAACGTGCATAAGCTTACTCCATAGCCACCCCACTAGGAACTGGGTGGGGCGGATTCACAGGTTGCCCACCTCATTGCCATTATACTTTAGCTGTCCAATAACAATTTCAACTGTATCTTTATTTTAGTTGTGTTTTTTTTTTTTTTTTTTGATGTCATGCATGATGTACGATATTGAAGATTATTGAGAATTTTCTTCCAGGCTCGGATTAAATGGTGAAGTCTTCCTCTATGTGACTAGTAAATATGCTTCTTCTAATTATACGCAATTCGACATAGGGAGACACACGAGGGGACACAATTTGGGGACACTTGACATGTGTCCGTGTGTCATTGGTGAACACCTTTAGTGGGGGCACATCCACTCGAGGTGTCCACCAAGTCCTCAAATCCTATCATTACGATTCAACATTGATATTATAGCTTCCTTATTAGTCTTAAAAATAGAGAGGAAAGAAGAGGAAAGGGGGGGGGGGGGGGGGGGGGGGGGGGGTAGAAAATGTATCACTTGTCTTGTTTTGAGTGTTTTATTAGGAAAGTAAATGCAAAGAAAAGAAGATCCAGTTTTGAGTTTTAATGAATTTTTTCTCTCCAATTTGGAAAGAAAGGGAGAGAGGAAGATGTTTTAATTAATGATTAATTTCATTGACCTTTTTACCTTCAATTAAATTGAAATTACCGTATCGTGTTATAATAGTAGTTTTCTCCGTTTCCTTTTCTTTTCTTCCCAGCTAGTCAACAAGGAGTAAAAGAAACTAAGGGCTCGTTTAGTTGTGGATAACATTTTCCATTTTTCATCTTCATTTCTAGTTTTCATGGAGAACTGTAGAAACTTAGAATACTCTTTCCACAAAAACCACCCCCATTGCAACCTTACCATGGTCGTCATGGCAGCGGTGGGGTAGGGTGGTGGTGGTGGTGATGGCGGCAGTTATGGTGGTGATGATGGTGAAGGTTGTGGTAGCGAGTTGTAATAAATTTACAATTCAAAAGAAATTTTTGGAAAACATTCTAATCATGTTTTCCCAATTTAGTGGAAATTTGGAAAACTGAGAAATTGTTTTGTGATTAGGAAAAAATAGACATTTGTATGCATTTTCTATTGTGGTATATACTAAATAGTCCCACGAACATTTTTTAATACATGTTTAGTCCAAACTTTTTTTATATTGTTCTAAAAAGTTCCTCACCATATACAAATATTCAAAAAAAGAAGCTCCAGCAATAGGGGGTGGAGTGGGAGAGGTGGGACGGGGTGACGCTAGCGCGGACCTTTAAAAATAAAAGAATATTGGTTAAATGGGTGTTTGAGGACTTTTTGGAACAAAGTAAAAAGGCCTGAACTAAATGTGTATTAAAAAATGTTTGAGGGATTTTGTGGTAATTGATTATTTTCTATTTTTCTCAGAAATTGTTTTTTAGAAGAGTCATGTTTTCCGCAACTAAACAACTAAACAGGCTAACGTTCTCTTCTCTCCCCAACTCGCAAACAAAGGAAATATTATTACTCTTATAACATTTTATACTTCTTTTCCCTCTTAAACTCCAAAACACACCGTTAGAAGAAACAATTTTCTAACTTGAAGAACCCTGAACCTTTTAACATTTAAATGTGAGCCATTATGGTTCTCCGTTACCAAATGGTTAAGATTTCTAGTTTTGCCATAAAAAACAGGGGAAAGTACTCTTAGGTCTCTCGCGAATAAATTTTGAACTAAAGAAATTTTGACAAATTTTAAACAATTAGGTTGTAGAAGTTCATGCTAGTGGCATGACAAGTGGATCTAAAAGTAAATTGTCTTTAAATGTTTAAAATTTGTTACTAAGGGACCTAATTGTAAATTGTCCAAAAAAATATTAGATAGATAGATGATTTAGTAGGCTTTGGGTTGGCCGTGCACCTTGGATTCTCGTAGCCGACCAGGCCAACCAACCTATAGGGTTACTACTAACTTTACTTTTGTTTTGTTTATTTGAAGTTATTATGGGAAAATGTTATTTTTCAAATTGATGATGACTTATGACAATGAGGGATATTAAAACTTATAGTACCTTTTAGTTTTGAAAAATTTCTATTGCTTTTCTGTCGTCAACAAGTTTTTCTGTCGTACATTATTTTAGTAAAAATTTCTATTGCTTTGGCATAGACAAAACAACGTCCAATTGAGTTTTAAATAGAGAGTTTATTACTGATATCGTGGATTAAATAATTAAAATAAGGGTCAATTATTAAATAGACCCTATTATAAATATATATTTTTTAAAAAGGACACATATTTTTAGTTTAACCCATTTAGTCTCTCAAGTACTCAATATTCTCTTATTTTTAGAGGTCCGCACCAGCGGCACTCCCTCTCTAAAATATGTGGCAAAGGATTTTTTGAGGCAAAATAAAAAAGTTTGGACTAAATGGGTATTAAAAAATGTCTGAGGGACTATTTGGTATATGTCCCTAAAAATAATACTATATAAAAATTATAAAAAGACGTGAATTCCTGCCAGTCCATGGATGGTAATTGTTTCCTTTACCATGAGCTTTCCATCCTTATAATATACTAATTAATGTTCCCATTTACCTCATTGCATAATTATCACAGTAATATTCTGATAATTTTAACTAATATTAATTAGTGTCTTACTTGGTAAGTGATGGCTGATGATGACCATGCATTTCATTTGTAGCATTGAAGTTGGACCTTTGGACTTTGATCTAATTGGAAGTTCGGGCAGATTACGAAACAGGGCTGCTAACAAGAAGTGAAGAGCAACTGTTGTAAGAGTCTACTTTGGGTAGTGTACATGTCCCCATCAAGTGGTATTAAATCATCTCTTTTATTTACTATTTTTTTTAAGTTACCAATTTGGTTCTATTGACACAACAACATTTTATAATATTAATGACTAGAATAAGTAAACGTGCACACGCACACAATTACATGATAGTTATATAACTAATTTTTGATAAGTATACTACTAATTTACTAGTATAGAAACGGATTTAAGATTTTTTTTTTCGAACTCAATTTAGATAAAATACATACTGGCCTGTTTGGGCGAAGTTGTTGTACAAGCTCACTTGTGTTTGTGTTCCGAATTGATGATTATTTTTTTCTTCACAATATTATACTGGCTAGGACAACATATGAGCCATCATGGGACTCGGGAAGTTTATTATAACATAGTGTATGATGTGTGTGTATATATAGATAGATAGATAGATAGAGAGACTCATACATACCAAGTATACATATTTGTTGCCGTAAATTTATTTATTTTTAAATATTAAAAAATATACTTGATTTGAATTTTTTTTATGTGGAAAGTTGTGAAAGTTTGACCGATTTTTTTAAATAGCAAATAAAGTTATTTTGAACTGATTGTTTTATATGGATCCCTTGAAATTGATTTTTTTATACGAGTCCCTTGAAATGTATAAATACCATTATAAAAAATCAGTTTCAAGGGACTCGTAAAAAAATCAGTTCAAAATAACTTTATTTGCTATTTAAAAAAATCGGTCAAACTTTCACAGCTTTCCACATAAAAAAAATTCAACTCAAATATATATATTTTTTTACTAATAAAAAAAATCGGTATGTATACTTGGTATGTACACACACACACACACACACACACACACACATATATATATATATATATATATATATATATATATATATATATATATATATATGGAAGACTCTCCTATATCGTACTCTATACATCACACCTAGTTCTAGGTCTTAAATAATGTTTTTTCCAATTTTTGTATTTTTTTTATTGAAATTAACCTTTCAATCCGCACATGTTAAAAAAAGAGGCTTTTACTGTCGAGTCCCTGGACTCAGGCCCAACAAATTTTAAACGATTAGGTCCAATATATAAATATTCCCGAATTGAAAAAAAACACACTTCACAGAATTTCGAGCGCCAAAACGATTGTATTATTTTTTCAATCAAAATCATAATCGTATTATCTCTTCGATCAAAATCCCAACTGATAAATACCCTTCAATTCCAAAATAAACACACTTCACATAAAATCAACTCATCAAAACCTCAATCGTGGAAGTTCTAACAAACATTTCACATTCTCAATCAAATTCTTCTAAACAACACTGGTAGGTATGGATACATTCTCATATATATGTATTTGATGTAATATATTGTGAATTAAATATAATATTGTGTTCTTAAGTTTTGTTCTTAAGATTATACCATACACTATGTATATGTTGTTGTAACATCCCGTAATTTTGAGGATTTTATATTTAATTATTTTTGGGAGATATAAAAATATTTAAATTGGAGAAACTTAAATTTATGATTTGGAGAATTTATTTAAGTGGGAAGAATTATTTATATTGAGCGACTTTAAGTTAAATTGTTCGAATTAATGTTTGTTGCATTTTTGAGGTCAAAATTGGAGAATGTTATAAAGTATTTTGGATGACGATTCTGAGTGCGCGGTTGAGTCTGGATGGGTCGAGATAGTAAAAAAAGAGTACTCGGGGGTAGTAATCGGGTCTCGGGACATTTTTGGGCACAATCGAGTCCACACGGGGTGATTCGGGCCATTTTAATTACGCCCATGTGGCAAAAAATGGGATTAGGGGTTTAAACCTAATTGGGAAAGTGTTGAACGACAGTTAACACAAATTCTAAACCTAGGGCTTGAGAGGAAATTTAGGAAAGAAAATCTAGAGCTAATTGAGGATTTTTGGAGCCAAATTAGGGGACAAAAGTGAGTGTTCTTCATCAACACCTTAACTACACCCACGGATCAGACTCTACGAACAATTCCAAGAAGTGGTTAACTGTTGTGATTTTTAAATTGATGATAATCAATTCATATTATGGGAAGTGTAAACCTAAATTAGTTTTTGGGTGGGCTATTGTATGAAATGGGTTTTTAGAAATTTAATTGGTTGAGTGATTTGACAGTCCAATTGATGTTATAAAAGTATTCAGTATTGATTGGTATAAGAATCATAATAGAACACCAGTGTTAGAGTTGAATTTATTGTGATTGTGGGATCAGATTTGTGAAGGATAATTGGGATTTTACCATAGGAAATTGTGTTCTTGAGTGGGTAAAGATTCGTAATATCAATGATGATAAAAAGTTTAGATGATGATTATAGTTCATGATAAATGTAAAAAGATGATAAATAGGCTGGATTGAGGTTAGGATTTGAGAAAAGAAACCTTTGATTTTCGTCAATGGCTGAACAACAAGCTGGAGAATAAGGGGAACTGGTCGATCGATCGATCGATGATCGATGGTCCCAGAATTTTGACAGTTCGGCTTGTTTTATATATATAAGGGAAATTAATTTAGAATTTAATCCCCTACTTTTATTTAGTGATAAATTCATATGTGGCACATATTCCTTAACAATTATAAGGGGATATAATTGGGTTTAAGAGGGTGATAATTGTATGTCACGGGACGATTAAATTTCGGGAATTAATTCGCAGGTATTGGTTTTGAACCGAGGGAAAAGGTTCGGATATTGTAGTTGAGTGGCACTACATTATTAAAGGAATTTAGGTGTAATTAATTAGTTATGGGGCGAAATATAGATCCGGGTATTAACGATGGTACGGGCCAAGTGAGCGAGTCCGGGTATAATGGTTGGGTGACACCAAATGTTAAATTAATCAATATGTAAATTAATTAAATTAGAGTCGGATCATAGACTCGGATTGGTAATAATTAATTAATGTGTAAATTAATTAAATTAGAGTCGGACCACAGACTCGGATTGGTAATAATTAATTAATGTGTAAATTAATTAAATTAGAGTCTGATCGTAGACTCGGGAAGGTAATGAAATTTGTTAAGGAGTGAATTGATATAAATTAGAGTCGGCTGTAGAGTCGGGAAAGTTATAAATTTATTAATGAGAAATTAATTAATTTAGAGTCGGATCATAGACTCGGGAATATACAGGTTAGTGTTACGGATTTTTAGTACACGGTAAAATCGGGATTTATATTATATATATATACGGTGTGGTGATAGTATATATATATGTGTACTCTATGTGTGCTATTAAATATCAGGGACTAGATATTTATTTAAATTATACACTCTAGTGCTATCAATGGAGGTTGCGCGATGTGGGTGAATCCTCTAGCTTGAGGAGTAGGGTGAGTATATCCCCAGGTCATAGCGTCCGGTATATGGGTGAGAGGTTTATCTCACTTTCAGGGAAGAAATATGACCGCCTCCACTACGTTTATATTTTGAGCCAGGTTAGTGAGCGATTCCAACTTGGGGGAAACTAGGTTATGTGAGCACACCTAGTGAGTGAGCACTTTAGAGGGAATCATCCGGAGAGGGTATAATCAAAGGGATGGATATACATATGATATATGTGTGGATGTTGTGGTAAAGATACGTACATAATGGTAGTAAATATTATATGCGGGTAATAATACAGTGTGTGATGTAATTGTTTTATATAACTTGTGTTACAGTTATATGATATTATTTAAAGAAAATTAATTAAGTTAATTAGTGAGAGAACTTATAATCCATGGGTAATAATACTCGGTTTGGAGTGGAAAGGCAAGGGAGGATTACAAGGACTAGTTGGACGGAGTAATACAACTAGGTGGGGTTAAGGTAACGTTAGGTGTGCACATTAGTGGAGAGGTGAGAAAGTCCTCAAGAGAGTGCGACACTAACTTAAATATGGAGCGCATTCATATATTTTAAATTATTGCAGTTAATTCACTTGCTAATTATTTTCAAAATATTTTGGGTTCTAACCCTTGCTATAAAACTATTTTCAAAACCTTTTAGGTGTCCAGCCACAGGGACGCCAGGATTGATATTCTATTCCAGGGACACGAAGCTGCGACATGTGGATGCTAGCAGGAGCTTGGATTAGACGCATCGTTCATTCATTCCTAGCGTATGCATCATCAATTAGTTTCAGTTTACTTAGGGCATGTCGCCCAGACTTTTCAGTACAGTTTTCAGATTTATTTATTAAGGTGTTGGATGTTTGTATTGGACTATTTACTTGGGTGGCCGATGGTTTATTCGGCATGTCGCTTTATTATTTGTTCAATTGATTTAATTCAGTTGTGTGAATGGTTTATAATTATTTTCGCATGTACTGTTTGATTTAATTAATAATATAAAATTTGGCACCAGCTTTTTGGATTACTAGGTGGTTAGTAAGTTTTAAAAAGGTTTTCGACAGTGATGCTAAGGATGAAAAAACTGGGATTCCTGTTTTAATTTGGTATATGACTGATCACCTGGTATTTTATTAGGCGGGGGGTTACAGATGGTATCAAAGCATCAGGTTCTAGTGTCCTTAGGATCTGTGCGGTTTTTCACGTTTCAGCTTAGCGTTCTTTGATGTAGAACCCTATCATAGGATTGTTGTATTCTCATACGTATGCGCATTTACGTTCTTCTGCCAATTACTTTATATTTGAGGGTGAACTCATACGATTCGATTCTCATTTCAGATGCCGCCCAGGAAAGAGAGCAGCTAGGGCAGCAGGGGGAGGTGAGACTAGGGAGGCTCATCAGGAACCAGAGTTACCGCAACAAATGCCAAAGATGATTTCGGCAGCACATGTAACTTAATTAGTGGCGCAGGCAGTTGAAGCGATGATGATCGCAATGGCAAGGTACTTTCCACGAGATCAGCCACAGGCGTTAGTGGTACCGGATGTTCAGGTCCACCAGGGGCAGTTGGAGTGGCAGCAAGCACGAGAGGTCTTTCAAAAGGGCCACCCACCAGAGTATCGAGGGGGTTTAGATGTGGTGCTAGCGTGTCAGTGGAAGAGAGATATCCAGCGTCACCTACGCATGGTAGATTGCAATGAGGTGCAGAAGAAAATGCTAGCTACTTTTAGATTAGTGGGAGCAGCGTTACAGTGGTGGGAGTCGATCACCACAGTTGAGGAAAGGGATACATTAACTATTGCAGAGTTTTGGGTTCAATTTGACCCTTAGTATTTTCCGCCAGCAGTCGAGGCTGAATTGAGGAGAAAATTCAGGGGGACCGTTCAGTGGCCGACTACGAGGAAGAATTCACTCGTTTGACAAATTTTGTAACGGATGAGGTACGCGATGAAGAAAGAAAGAAGTCAAAGTTCATGGATGGGTTAGTCTGGAGGATCAAGAAACATTTGATTGATAATCCCGCATTAGTAGCTTATACGGACGTCGTAAATGCAGCACGCCTGCACTGTCAGGAATATCGCTTCCACATGAGAGGAAGCAAGAGGGGAGGGGAACCCAGCCAGTCGGATAAAGCGGGAGGGAACAGTACCAGTGGGGTATCCTAGCAGCAGACAGGGGGACATCAGGGGCAGGATTCCCGGCAGGGGAATCCGACCGAGCGATTTAGGTCTGAAGGCTATCGATAGGATGGCCAGGACTTCCGACAAGGCCAACAAGGGAGGGATCAGTGGCAGGGTGAATTTATTAGGAGGTGTTTCGTTTGTGGGGAAGCGGGATATGTGAAGAGAGATTGTCCTAAGCGAGGCAGGGGTCAACTACAGGACGAGGTCCTGGATGTACATCCGTTACAACAAGTTATGGTTGCGTTCGGACAGGGGGAAGCTTCTCAGGAATTCGAGGATCAACCATTGCAGCTAGAGTATGGAGGTAATTATCTTTTTATCCTATGGGCATGGGGTATGGTTTGAGTGACAGTGAGGGTGTCACAATATAAGAATTATTTTCACTAGAGTTCGCGGGTAAGTCGAACTTAGTGAGTGCGCTGGCTATAGCTGCCATATTACATATATATTTCCGTGGGATAGTGGATTTCTTTAGTGTTACCAACGAGAGAGTGGGGTTGTGCACAAAGATGGGATTGGTATCATGCGAGGGGCTACTACTTTCGAGAATTATGGAAGTAGGGTAGATTATTTTTATCGGCTAGATAGCAATGGATTTAAACTATTGTGAATAGTGGGGGTAAGTTTTGGTGTTCGTGACACCATGATATGAATTTTACTAAGTATCACCTGAAGGGGCGTCTAGCCTATATATATGTGTGTATATATGTTGTATTGTGTGATGCGATAGACACATAGTGAGGTCTTGTGTTCTCATATTTTTACCCCAGTAAGTAAGGGAGTCTACTGAAGTGAATCAGGGTGGTTAAATTTATTTTTGAGCAGGGAGAGATAGCTCGGGGTTTATTTTGCGCAAGAACTAGTGATAATAAGGGCGCTGTATTTTATGTTGTCTTTTGTAGCATAAGGGTAGACGGGTATGCTTTTGTGTTAATAGACAAGTATTTGAGGGTACGTACTATGGACTGAGGGTCTAACAGATCGCAACGACCGACAATGTTAGGTAGTAGTGTATCGGGGGTGTTCCTTGTTTGGATTTCGCTTGCGAGATGTCCCACGCATGAAACTTAGCGCAACGTTGGAAGTGGGGAGATGTTTGGTTGTTAGTACATGGGTTGGGTACCCCGGTTATTATTCATCTATGTGATATGACTACGGGTTGAAAGTTATATTACGGGTTACGGTTAACATAGTCGAGTAACTTTCGTGCGGTTAAGCACGGGGACAAGGTGTATAAGCACCCTGGTTAATTAGGGTAACTTTCGTGCGGTAAAGCACGGGGATAGGGTGTATGGGCACCCGGGTAAATTAAGGCAACTTTTGTGCGGTCAAGCACGGGTACAGGGTGTATGGGCACCCTGGCTAATTAAAATGCATATTTGTGTAATTTATGGTTAGAAGCAGGGGAGATAGATATAGCGAGCTTAGAGGCACATGACTAGAGAGTGATATTTGAAGCTTGAAGCACTAGGCTTATCTTAATTTCGAGGACGAAATTCCTTTGTAAGGGGGGGGGGGGGGGGGGGGAGTATGTAACACCCCGTAATTTTGAGGATTTTATATTTAATTATTTTTGGGAGATATAAAAATATTTAAATTTTGGAATCTTAAATTTATGATTTGGAGAATTTATTTAAGTGGGAAAAATTATTTATATTGGGCGACTTTAAGTTAAATTGTCCGAATTAATGTGTCGCATTTTTTAGGTCAAAATTGGAGAATGTTATAAAGTATTTCGGATGACGATTCTGAGTTCGCGATTGAGTCCGAATGAGTCGAGATAGTCAGAAAAGAGTACTCGGGGGTAATAATCGGGTCTCGGAACATTTTTGGGTATAACCGGGCCCACACGGGGTGATTCGGGCCATTTTAATTAGGCGTATCTGGCAAAAAAACGGGATTAGGGGTTTAAACCTAATTGGGGAAGTGTTGAACGATAATTAACACAAATTCTAAACATAAGGATTGAGAGGGAATTTGGGGAAAGCAAATCAAGAGCCAATTGGGAATTTTTGGAGCCAAATTAGGGGACAAAAGTGAGTGTTCTTCATCAACACCTTAACTACACCAACGGATCAGACTATACGAACAATTCCAGGCAAGTGGTTAACTGTTCTGATTTTTAAATTGATGATAATCAATTCATATTATGGGAAGTGTAAACCTAAATTCGTTTTTGGGTGGGCTATTGCATGAAATGGGTTTTTATAAATTTAATTGGTTGAGTGATTTGACAGTCCAATTGATGTTATAAAAGTATTCAGTATTGATTGGTATAAGAATCATAATAGAACACCAGAGTTGAATTTATTGTGATTGTGGGATCAGATTTGTGAAGGATAATTGGGATTTTACCATAGGAAATTGCGTTCTTGAGTGGGTAAAGATTTGTAATATCAATGGTGATAAAAGGTTTAGATGATGATTATAGTTCATGATAAATGTAAAAAGATGATAAATAGGCTCGATTGAGGTTGGGATTTGAGAAAAGAAACCTTAGATTTTCGTCAATGGCTGAACAACAAGCTAGAGAAGAAAGGGAAGATCGATCGATCGACCCCGATCGACCTAGGAGATCGATCGATCGATGGTCCCAGAATTTTGGCAGTTCGACTTGTTTTATATATATAAGGGAAATTAATTTAGAATTTAATCCCCTACTTTTATTTAGTGATAAATTCATACGTGGCAGATATTTCTTAACAATTATAAGGGGATATAATTGGGTTTAGGAGGGTGATAATTGTATGTCACGGGACGATTAAATTTCGGGAATTAATTCGCAGGTATTAATTTTGGACCGAGGGAAAAGGTTCGGATATTGCAGTTGAGTGGCACTACATTATTAAAGGAATTTAGGTGTAATTAATTAGTTATGGGGCGAAATATATAATCGAGTATTAACGATGGTACGAACCAAGTGAGCGAGTCCGGGTATAATGGTTGGGTGACACCAATTGTTAAATTAATTAATGTGTAAATTAATTAAATTAGAGTCGGACCATAGACTCAGATTGGTAATAATTAATTAATGTGTAAATTAATTAAATTAGAGTCGGGTCATAGACTCGGATTGGTAATAATTAATTAATATGTAAATTAATTAAATTAGAGTCGAATCGTAGACTCAGGAAGGTAATGAAATTTGTTAAGGAGTGAATTGATATAAATTAGAGTTGGACTGTAGACTCGGGAAAGTGATAAATTTATTAATGAGAGATTAATTAATTTAGAGTCGGACCATAGACTCGGGAATATACAGGTTAGTGTTACGGCTTTTTAGTACACGGTAAAATCAGGATTTATATTATATATATACGGTCTGGTGATAGTATATATATATATATATATGTGTGTGTGTGTGTGTACTTTATGTGTGCTATTAAATATCAGGGACTAGATATTTATTTAAGTTATATACTTTAGTGCTATCAAGGGAGGTTGCGCGATGTAGGTGAATCCCTTAGCTTGAGGAGTAGGGTGAGTATATCCCCAGGTCATAGCGTCCGGTATATGGGTGAGGGGTTTATCTCACTTTCAGGGAAGGAATATGACCGCCTCCACTGCGTTTATATTTTGAGCCAAGTTGGTGAGCGATTCCAACTTGGGGGAAACTAGGTTATGTGAGCATACCTAGTGAGATAACACTTTAGAGGGAATCATCCGGAGAGGGTATACTTGAAGGGATGGATATACATATGATATATGTGTGGATGTTGTGGTAAATGAACGTATATAATGATAGTAAATATTATATGCGGGTAATAATACAGTGTGTGATGTAATTATTTTATATAACTGGTGTCACAGTTATATGATATTATTTAAAGGAAATTAATTAAGTTAATTAGTGAGATAACTTATAACCCATGGATAATAATACCCGGTTTAGAGTGGAAGGGCAATGGAGGATTACAAGGACTAGTTGGACGGGGTAGCACAACTAGGTGGGGTTAAGGTAATTGTTAGGTGTGCACATTAGTGGAGAGGTGAGAAAGTCCTCAAGAGAGTGCGACACTAAATTAAATATGGAGCGCATTCATATATTTTAAATTACTGCAATTAATTCACTTGTTAAATATTTTCAAAATGTTTTGGGTTCCAACCCTTGCTATAAAACTATTTTCAAAACCTTTTAGGTGTCCAGCCAAAGGGACGCTAGGATTGATATTCTATTCCAGGGACACGGAGCTGCGGCATATGTTGATGCTAGCAGGGGCTTGGATTAGACGCATCGTTCATTCATTCCTAGAGTAGGCATCATCTATCAGTTTCAGTTTATTTAGGGCATGTCGCCCAGACTTTTCAGTATAGTTTTCAGATTTATTTATTTATTCAGGTGTTGGATGTTTGTATTGGACTATTTACTTGGGTGGCCGATGGTTTATTCAGCATGTCGCTTTATTATTTGTTCAGTTGATTTAATTCAGTTGTGTGAATGGTTTATATTTATTTTCGCATGTACTGTTTGGTGTAATTAATAAGATAAAATTTGGCACCAGCTTTTTGGATTACTAGGTGGTTAGTAAGTTTTAAAAATGTTTTCGACTGTGATGCTAAGGATGAACCAACTGGGATTCCTGTTTTAATTTGGTATATCACCCGGTATTTTATTAGGCGGGGTGTCACAGTTGAGTTCTTAGCATTATGTTTCCGATATTACCTACTTGTCCTTGTATTTTGAGTGTTATGTTGTGAATTCCATGTATTATTTTTCTACCCTTTGGTTTTATATATTTTTTTCCTGATTTTATTATGCATTTTGTGTTCTCATATGTATAAATTTGTAGACATTATACATGGACTAATGGAATCACATTATGTTTGTTCATGATATGAAAAAATACATTTGTTGCCCTGATTTTAAATGCAAAACAGACTTTTTGCATGTTGAGGACTGCACATTTATGTATTTCATCACTATACATTTTCTCATGTATACATCATTTATTAAGGACTGCAAGTATATACATGATTAAAATATGTACATACTCTTTGTATTTGTATATGTCCATATTAATGTGATCCGCGCTAGCGACATTTATTTAGAATTGTGAATATTCAAATGCTTTGTGTATTATGTGCGTGTACTTTGTGAATTTGCGTGTATTTTCAAAAGTACACGTAAATTCATAAAGTACACGCACATTGAAATTGATTTAGTTCAATCCAATGTGCACGTACTTTATGTATTATGCGTATACTCTATATAATGTATATGTCCTCTCCATATTTAATAGATACTATGCTATTGTGGTCCACGACATTTGAATGATATTCCATAATTTGTAAGAAGTATTATGATTGTGTTATTGTTTAGGAATCATACCTTCAAGCATGTTCAACTACAAAATTGCTGGGTGCACCTTTGAAAATCCTAACAATATAAAATCTTTTACATTGACAATCAAATCAACTTATGTTGACATAATTTATTTTCTGCTTCGCATCAATGATAGCGCGAAAAAGTGACTTGATTTTTACTAGTACTTTGAAGACATTAAGTGCACTTTGGATATACAAAATCTACAACTAACCGAATCGAAAGCGAAGGATTTAGCAAAAACGAATTGAACAATATTGCTTAAGTGGTTTTGAAAGTGATGGCGCGTTTAACGTGGATTTATTGTATCATTTCTTTTGTGAATATGCTATGAACAAAGAATCTTGGTTTATAACTTTTCAAACAACAGGTGTTAGGTATTACCATGTAACGGATGATAGGAAATTTGTTTATTGAAATTGTTTTTTTATGAATTTCTTGTATTTTGTTAAGATTTGTCAAGAAAATATTGCATGTACTTTTGTTAAATATACATGTATTTTATTGTTTGAGCCTGTATTTTATTCTAATTTGTGTGTATTTTATTTTTTGTACATGTTATTTATCATTATAGGTTTGTAATTTAAATTTTATTTAGATTATTAGATTGGGTATGAAGATGAGGGCAAGAAAATGAAAGAACAACAAGAGCATTTATGAAGAAAGTTCTTTAAGCAGTGATGTGAATAAATTAGACCAATATAGGTCAAATGTTGTTAGCTTTTATCATGATTTGTCTGCTATTAAAAAATAAATAAATGATAGACATATTGAACTGCTTAAGAAGACTATATTCTAGGAGCTTTTCAATGCCTACTGCAGCGAGGAAGTAATAGAAATGCAACATAAAAAAACTGACAAAACTATTCTATACCTTATAAAGTTGTACAAAAAGGAAAGTAGGAGTTTTAACATGAAAAGCAGTACCCAAATAAGCCCAAAAGATATAAGTAAAATATTTGGGATCCCAATGGTAGATGGTCAACAATCAATAAATTTGGAAAAGAGATTGGATGCGTCTGCTAAAAAACATGGATTCGTTGCCCGATACTTCAAAGCTAATAAAAAAATTGGAAAGTCAGGCATATATAAGGGTTTGAAGAAATTGGTAGAGTTGGACACAGATGAGGGCATAACTGATTTTGCAAAACTTGTCTGTCTTCACTTCGTGGCGATGTTATTTTTCTCCAACTCAAACTTCACATTCAGATAATTTTTCACACCATACATCAATGATATTGATGCCATGATTAAATATGATTGAGCATCTGTTGTGAATGGGTTTTTCATTAATTCACTCAATAAAACAACAAATTCAAATCCTAGCACAGCAAGTGGATGTGTCATTTCACTATTGGTGAGCAAAGCTTACTAATGCAATTAGTCTAACAAACAAATTGAAAAATTTATTTGAAAACTCGAGTTCATGTGTAATCTATAAATATCACGTGTACTTTCAAAATTCATGAGATATTTATAAAGTACACGCGTAGTTTCAGTGACTATGGTCATTGGAATATCACGTGTACTTTCAAAACACACGTGATATTTATAAAATATACACACGTGTAATTTATAAATATCACATGTACTTTCAGTGATCATGAGATATCACGTGTATTTTGAAAGTACACGTGATATTTTATAGATTACATGCGTTATTCCAATTATGAAAACTAGATAATACGATTATTAATATCAGGTGTGTTTTTGCCTGATAATATTGGGTATGTGGGAAGTTTGATGTCATTCCACCTGTTAAAGGGAAGGAAAAGAAGACATTAAAATTTCTTAGATGGAAGTTGTCATCTTTGAAAGATTAGTTATCTGTGAATGATATCGCTTCAGCAAATTTGAAGAGGGAGATTACAAATAAAGTAGCCAGTAAGGATAGTATAATAGAAAGTGAAGTTGATTTCAACAAGGGCGTAAAAAAGAGTGAAACTCAATGTGAAGGGCCCAATTTCTCTTTGAACATTTCTGAAGCAAGTCTTATACATGCTGATTTATCGTTCGAAGAAGCTGCTGAAGAATGTAATGACAATGCACTTTCATCAGGTTGGAATATTCTACTTAAAAACTTTGTGATTCCTTCAAAAAATAAAGGAAATGATCAACCAAAAGATACTGGAAATTTTGAATCAATGGATTATGAAAAGTTTGAGAATGTTAAAATTATGAACCAACATATACTCAAAATTTTGAATCAAGAGATTCTGATAATGCTAAGAAGGTGAATTTCAAAATGCTGCATTGAAAATGGAGTTGTTGGAAAAAAAATACCCAACTATCTAAAGCAGCTCTAGAACTTGATTATGCACTAGAGAATGTGAAGACTTTGGAGGTGAAAAATGCCAAACTTATTGTTTCGCATGTACAGTTGGAGATGGATAATCGTCAACTTGTGGAAGCACAAGGGGAAATGAAAAAGTAGGAGGTGGAAAATTCTCAACTTTTGAAAGAAAATGAGTTAATCAATAAGTTGGAGGTGAAAAATGCCGAACTTGTTGTCATAAACAATTCTTTGAATGAAAAATTTGTTCAAGTAACAATGAGTGACTCATAAAGAATTTAACAATTAGATGAATCATTGAAAAAACAGACTGAATCATCAAGAATGTTGGAGCAAACGAGCGCTTATCTATCTGAGAGTAATAAAAATCTCAAAAAAAGTATGAAGATATATTGCAAAAATTGAGAGCAGGTGAGCTAGAAATGGTGACGTTAAGACTAAATATTGAAGAATCAGAAGTGAAAAAAATTGAACATGTACTTTTGATTAGTTTTCAAATGGAAAACATCATTATTCTATAAAGTACAAGCAATTATTTTATAAAGTACACGCGTTTTATCAAAATACACATAGTACTTAGGTAAAAGTTCACGCATTTTATATCGTAGAATAATGATGTTTTAAGAAAATACACATAGTTTTTATAAAGTATAGACAATTATTAATGTTGTTCTTTATCATTTGTTTCATTTATTTGTATTTGTATTCATTATTCTTTAACATTATGTTTATCAAATAATGCTTACAATCTAACATTCCTTTTTTTATATATATCAGGAAAACACTAATAAAAAACTCATGGATGAAATTTCGGCTTTGAGGAAAACTCTTGAAGAATCACAAGTGAAAAAAATTGAACAGATACTTTTGATTAATTTTCAAATGGAAAAAATCATTATTCTATAAAGTACAAACACTTATTTTATAAAGTACATGTGTTTTTAAAGGACATGACTTTTTTTATTAAGTACAAACAGTTATTTTTATAAAGTATACGTGAATAATTTTATCAAAATATAGGCAATATTTTGATAAAAGTACACGCAATACTTAAATGAAAGTACACGCGTTTTATATTGTTGAATAATGATGTTATTTGACATTGTCTTTATAAAAAAAATGCTTATAATCTAACATTCCTTTTTTTTTATATATATTAGGAAAACACTAATAAAAAACTCATGGACGAAATTTTGGAGTTGAAACAAGCCTCAATGTACAAGAGAATCCATGAGAGACAAGATAGAAAAGCAAAAAGAGAAGATGATTACATTTATACACTACAAGCCACCCATAAAGGATTTGTATTTAGAGAAATACCCGAAATAGAAGGGACTGTTACTAGAGGATAAGAGAATAAAAAAGATTCCGATGAAATCGAGAAAATCGCCCGATCGAAAAACAGAAGCTGAGAAAGCCAAGAACCGGCAAGCTAACAATAGCCTAAAAATATAAAGAAAATCACTTCAATCTTGAAGCAGTCAATGCATACAAATAACTCAATGAAGCTGCGGAGAATAAAATTGAAGAGTTTATTCAAAAGGCTAAACCAGAGTATAGTGTATTATTTGATGATATTGCACTTCACTTATTATTTTTTTTGGTGCAGAAGAATAATGTTATTCTTATTATACAATTATTATTGCTTATATTAAAATGCAGGGAATTTATTTACCAAGGGCTGATTTCGTATGTCACATGAGAAGATTTTGTTGAGGTCCTTAAGAATCAAGAAACATCAAGCCAAGTATGTAAACCAAATATTAAGCATTTATTAAATTTCAACATTATTATATCCTCACCATTTTAAATGTATGAAATAGATAATAATCACCTTCAGTGAAATATTGAGGACAAAATTGTCAAAGGAAGGGCTGTTCGTCACACATTTTTTCTGATTATTGTTGGGTAAGGAAAATTAAACTGAAAGCTGTTGTTTATCACAATCACATAAATACTATAATTTTTTTTTACTAATGTCTATAATTTTTTTTCCAGAAAGAAGTTTGTAGCAAAAACGAAGTTAATAAGAAGGGCGAGTTATACAAAGATTTAATTCAATATTTGGGAAGTTGTAATAATTTGTTCATTGTACTAAGACATGACATAGGACATTTCACATTATTTACGATATATAGAGACCAAAATAAAGTCGTCCATATGGATTCTCTTCGACCGGATGACAAGGAACAAAATACAACTTGCTTCGATGATGCCAAAAAAATAGTTAGAGCCTAAACTTAAACTTAGTTATGTCACCTGTACTGTTATGATTCATGTGTACTTTGCAATATTCATGCTGTGTATTTTGCATTAGTTCCAAATAATCACCCAGAGTATCAAAGTACAACCACAATATTGGAAAATACATGTGAAATGCACATTTATATGGACGTATACTTTAATATTATGAGTGTACTGTGCACTATTAAATTCACATATACTTTTTTATTTGTATACACTCACTATTTATCCTCTTAACAGTATTCTATCTTGCAAGAAACATTGTAGGTATTGAATACTGAGGCAGAAACAATGAAAAAAAAAGGTTTCGTAACTCAAAGAATGATTAATTAAGGTACACCAAATGAGTTTACAATTGATGATGATCCATTGACAGAACAAAAGAAAAGAACAGTAGATTTCTTGCTAGAAAGTGATGTCAAATTTGACCTAATAAGATATCATAATTTCCCTAAGCAATATAATGGGTAAACAATAATTTCATTTCTATAAAGTACTAATTTGTATATTTGTAATAAATTTCATTCACATTATACTAATTTGTATATTTATTTTATTTTAATTTCGGCATTGGCTGCGGGGTCTTTTGCATCTACTTCATTGTAGAAATTAGCATGCACTACATCAAAATTGCTGACTTATCATGGTAAAAAATCGTGACAAGTTTGGGGGTGACAAAGCAAATTGTCACGGACTTGTCACGGTTAAAGTTTGTGATAAGAATTTAACATGTCACGGACTTGTACCGTGACAAAGGAAAACTTATCACGGTCAAAGTTCGTGACAAAGTAAAAATTGTCACGGACTTTGACTCTGACAAGTCCTTGGCAATTTTTCTTTGTCACAGACTTGTCACGATCAAAATTCGTGACAAATCTGTGCAGAATTAAAAAAAAATTACTAGGCAGTATGGCCACTGCCACTGCTCAAAAGTATATTTTAACCTGTTAAAGAAGTATATATATCAAGCAACATTCAACAATTAATAAAAACTACATATGAATTAACATATATCCATAACCAACCAACAAATATCGACAACCAAATAAAAAAAATACAAATAATATCTAACATTCAATATTCAATATTGAAATAGAATAAATATAAATAATGTCACGGACTAGGATTTTGAACAAGTCTGAGGAGGAAGGTAGACCACACTACATATGAATTGATACATCCATCAATTTGCGAAACGCCGCATTGCACTTCCAACCACAAAGGTGCATTCTTTCTTCCGGGCACAATATGTGTCACGAGAACCTTAGCCTCTATATCTTGCAACACACGTCCATGAACCACACTACTTGGGTGTGTGTCCGGGTCCCTCAAATGCTACAATACAGAGCATATGTACTAAGCAAAATTCTGTTTTCAGAATATTTTTCCCAAAGAAGGACCCGTTGTAAATTGATTCAAATACATACCATATTTGTAATTTATCTTGTTTTATATGGGTTATTGTTCCTTATATGTATTATTCCAAAATGGTGCTGGTGGTAAGGACCATGAAAGTTATACACAAAACGATAACTAACATAAAATATCCTATGTAAGCTTATATTGCTGTTGATGCGGACCATAATGCACGTAAGGTGTACACAATGATAACTACACGATCAATTTCTTCATAGTAAATGTTATGAAATAAATTACATACATTTTAATCAAAAGTACACGCTTTATGAACAAAGTAAATGCAATATAAACAAAGTATACGCATGCATGAACAATTTCTTCAAGGTAAATGTTATGAAATACACGCATTTGAATCAAAAGTACACGCTTTAGTAGCAAAGTATACGCAAAATAAACCAAGTACACGCGTTGATTAATTAAATAAATTTTAATTTTTGCAATTGAAAATTACTATTAAATTATAAGACATGCATGAAAGAAAATAATCTTTTTATTAGAAAAATAAAAAAGAAAGGGTAAAAGAGATTTTGAACGAAAGACATAAAAAAAAACTAAACTTAAAAAGTTTATTAGGAAATTTTTCAATTGAAAATTACTATTAAATTATAAGACATGCATGAAAGAAAAGTAATTTTTTTTATTTGAAAAACAAAAAAAAGGGTAAAACTAATTTTGAAAGAAAAACATTAAAAAAAATCAAAATATAAAAAGCTTATCAGGAAAGCGTTCAAAACTATATATGGTGTTAAGATGATATGAAAGCTATACACAAAACGATAACTAACACAAAATATCCTATGTAAACTTATATTACCGCTGGCACGGACCACAATGTACGTAAGGTATACACAATGATAACTACATGAACAATTTCTTCAAAGTAGATGTTATGAAATAAATTACACGCATTTTAATAAAAAGTACACGCTTTATGAGCAAAGTACACACAATATAAACAAAGTACACGCTTGAATGAACAATTTCTTCAAAGTAAATGTTATAAATAAAAGTATATGCATTTTAATCAAAAGTACACGATTTATGAGCAAAGTACACACAATATAAGCAAAGTACATGGATTGCTTAATTAAATAAATTTTGATTTTGCAATTGAAAATCACTATTTATATTTAAAAAAAATATATTTTACAGGTTTACAAGTATTAAAATGCAAGAAATAGAAAGTGTACATATGTTCTTTACTTCATTTATATCCACTTATATATAATAGCAAAAAAAATATTACCTCGTTTATATCCAGTAAAACAGAATAACCAATAACCAATTATTAAACTCAACTACTCATGTATCTCAACTACTCTGGTTAAAGAAATAAATAGCTTTTATTTGACCTATATAACAATAACATTTGTTCCTTTCTGTATCATTACATCTCAAGTAAAAATTAGATAATGAGTATCCCAGCAAAACAGTTGCGAGCTAGTTTAGAAACGAAAGAAAGATACAAAAAAAAATTAAGAAAAATTGAGGAAACTCTTTCCTTATATGAAACTGCATATGATCAGTTTCAAGCATATGTTAAGGAAGACTGCTTCGGACTTCATCCCATTCTCATTTATTTATTTGATGTGGATGAGGATCCTCCTCAAACACATGAAGGCCTCATGTCTTTCTATACACATGAGGTTACAAAGAAAATTGTGAAGCTAATGGAGAACAAGGCTTACCAGGAAGGGCTTCTAGCTGCGATGGAAGGACAAATTCGAATATACTCGAATTTAATCGATTTTCTTCGTGATATCACAAATGCCTTTAACAACTTTCACAGCTAGCAATCTTCCTTATTTTTTTTAAGGTTTTGTTATTGATAAAAAATGTACTTACCTTTTGTTTTAATAAAAAAATATTTTCTTTCATGCGTGTCACGTGACTTATATCATACACTAGTACCCATATAATATACCGCTTACTCTAACCATGATTCATACATAGAGTGCAAAAATAAAAAAATACACTCAAATTTAATAAAGTACACGTGAATTTTAAAAAAAATGATCACGTGTACTTTATAAAAAATACGCGTACTTTGCTAAACTGCCATACAAAAACTAAATAAAAAAATAGAACTAAACACAGAATAATAAAATTACATTAATTTATTCAATATAATGGGTTATTAAATATTTTTATTCAATCAAATGGTTAGAATAAAAGAATTAGACAATCATACAAAGAGTACGAAAATGTAAAATATATGCAAATTTAATAAAGTACAGATGAACTTTAGGAACAATGATCACGTGTACTTTATAAAAAATACGTGTACTTTATTGCACTGCCATATAAAAAACAAATAATAATGGGTCTTATATCAAAAAGTCCCTCAAATATTTTTTAATACACATTTAATCCGACCCTTTTACTTTATTCCAAAAAAATCCCTCACCAGATAAAAACATTAAAGAAAAGGAACTCCGATTGTGTGTGTGTGTGTGTGTGTGGGGTGGGGGGGGGGGGGGGGGGTGAATGCCGCTAGCGCAGATTTTTAAAAAGAAGAAAATATTAGTTAAATGGAGTTTTGAAGGACTTTTTTGAACAAAGTAAAAGACATGGACTAAATGCGTATTAAAAAATGTTTAAAGGCCTTTTTGGTTTTTTATCCTAACAAAATAGAATTAAACACTATACAATAAAATTACATTCATTTATTCATTCAAATGTGTTCTTAAATAATTTTATTCAATCAAACGGTTACAATGAATGATCACGTGTACTTTATAAAAAATATGTGTACTTTGCTGAACTGCCATACACAAAATAAATAAAAAAATAGAACTAAACACTAAACAAAAAAATTACATTCATTTAGACAAGAAAATGGGTTATTAAATAATTTATTCAATTACATGGTTACAAGGAATGAATTCAATAATCATACATAGAGTGGAAAAATGTAAAAATACAAGCAACTTTATTAAAGTATATGTGAACTTTGGGAAAAATGATCACGAGTAAGTTCTAAAAAATACGTGTACTTTGCTGAACTGCCATACAAAAATAAAATAAAAAAGGGCTTTTATCAATAAGTCCCTCAAATATTTTTTAATACGCATTTAGTCAAACCATTTTACTTTATTTCAAAAAGTCCCTCACCACATAAAAACATTAAAAAAAATGAACTCTGGTTAGGACGGGTTTGGGGGGGAGGGAAATGGGGGGTGAATGCCGCTTGCGCGGACTTTTAAAAATAAGAAAACATTAGTTAAATGGGATATTTAAGGGACTTTTTCGAACAAAGTAAAGACTTGGACTAAATGTGCATTACCAAATATTGAAGGATTTTTGGTATTTGATCCTAAAAAATAGAAATAAACAATAAAATTACACTCATTTATTCAATTAAATGGGTTTTAAAGTAATTTTATTTAATCAAATGGTTACAATGAATGAATTCAACAATTTTACAGAGTGCAAAAATGTCAAATACATGCAAATTTAATAAAGTTCAAGTGAACTTTAGGAAAAATAATCACGTGTACTTTATAAAAAAAAGTGTACTTTGCTGAACTGCATACGAAAAATAGATAAAAAAACAATTGGTGTACTTTATTTATTCTACGTGTACAAAAAATAAAAAATAAAAAATAAATAAAGTACATGCAAGTAGAAAGTGATTTTGATCAGTATAATGTGCGTGTACTTTATAAAAACATGCGCGTACTTTACATTGATCCCATTTACAAACAAATAAAACAGAAATGAACACTCAACAATAAAATTACATTAATTTATTCAAACGTGAATGTTAATTGATTTTATTAAAACTATTGTTACAATAAATGAATTGAACAATACTAAGGGTCCGTTTGACAACCCAATTCCAAGGCTTGGAATTGGAATTGGAAGACCAATTTCAATTCCGTGAAATTCAAATTGGCCTTCCAATTCCAATTCCAAGCCTTAGAATTGGGTTGCCAAACGGACCCTAAGTGGAATCAAATTGGTTATTTACACATGGACTTGTAATGACCCATTTTACTACACCTTGAGCAAGTAACATCCCGTATTATGATTTCACCAACAGATTTTATTCTCTTATTTCTTGGCCTCCTTATCGGTCTCTTTGTTAATGCAAGAATGATTGCTGGATTTTCAGGTAATGGAATGTTTAGGGACATCAAATCAGGAAGAGGAACACTAGGTGATGAGTATGATTTTTTTGTAAAAAAGCTTATAATAATCCTGTAACAACCCTCACTTTTAAGAGCCTATTTTATATTTATTTAGTATGTGAAGTAATTATATATAAAATGTTGGAATGTGGAGTAAGTATTAATTTAATGAGAAAAATTAATATTTACTAAAATGTTGCACATTTACCTTATGTGTAGGTGAATATCACCATGTGGTGTTTTATTATGTCATAAGATTTTAAAATGACATTATGGTTTAAAAATGAAACCGGAACTTAAAATTCGTTATAAAATTTTCAAATGATAATTTGGAGGGTGTAGTTAGTTCCGGGAGGTGCGAGATAGTCAAAATGTGTGCCATATTGTATTTTGATGTTTTGGGCACTTTTGACTGGTTTTAGTATATTGCGTATTGGGAATCATTTTAATGTGGTATTAACCACTTAAGTTTGGAGACTTTAGACTAATGCCTCGATTTAGTCTTGCTAGACATTTTATTTCCCTTAAGTGAAATTGTTAACCTAGTGAGTTAGAGAGAGGAAGAGAACTTTGGAGAGTAAGAGAGAGATTGAAGATTTGGAGCTTGATCTTGCATTCATCTTCCTCAAATTTGAGATTGGAATCCCAAGGGAAGTTTTCTACTTGCTATTATGTGATTTAAGATGGATAATTAGTATGATAGTTGTGAATTAATTATGGTTTAACAAAGTTAGGGCTTTTTATGGATTTATGGGTTTTGGAATCTTTGAAAGAGATTTGGATATTTATTGGTGTAGATTAATGTTGTTGGAAGCATTTATAATCAGTTGGTAGCCATTAATGATCTTGGTTTGGATGGATTTTTAGTTGGGGGTATTTTAGGAGTCCAAGACTCCATAGCCACACTTGGCATATTCGCAGGGGCGAATCGATTCGACCCCTGGGCGAATCGATTCGCTTAGGGGCAGTTTTCCAGGTCTGGTACCCGAATCGATTAGGGTTAAGGCCGAATCGATTCGGCATTTACAGAAAGTAGGGTTTGTCACCCGAATCGATTCGATTTCAGGGCGAATCGATTCGGTCCTTGCAGTTTTGAGTTGATTTTTTTCAACTCAATTTTTATCCTTTTTCTTTAGGCTTAGGACTTAGGAACCTTCTTATATGAAGTAAACTTATAGTCCTAGAGTCTTAGTTGAGTTTAGTCGCCGCCCTAAATTAGAATTGGGTCATTTGGGGTTTATTCCAAGGGTGTTTAAAGTGAAGTTCAAACATTACTTTTCTTTTTACAACTTATTAGGAGTTTAGGAGTTAAAAGCCCATATTTGGAGACTTTAGGGGCTCAATTGAGGTATATAAGACCTTGGGATTTGTAGCATCATTATGATCACTTGGATTAATTCGGGACTTAAAACGTGACGAATATTAATGAGTATATTCAATGATTATGGTCTCAGATATAATGAAACAAATATGACTAATGGAAATGAAAAATGTGAATTAAATTGGTAAATGTTAATTTACTTAAACACACCTCTCTAAATGATATCATAAGGGAAGCTCGCGCATGAGGTGATGTCCCCTGGCTAGTGAATGCAGGGAGACTATAGTCCTCGCCCATATGCGGGTTCGTTATATGTTTTATTCTGCGCTAGTGAGGTAATTCCGGGTGTGGTTATGTCTCACTCTTTTCGATGTGCGTTAGGTACCCAGGTTGTCTTGTTTGATGGGCCCCGGAAGATGATAGTCATTTAGGGGCGCGCCTAGTGGGGAAACTCGGAGGGGCGGTCTTAGAATCGTTAGATGTATAAGAATACGACCTTTCTAAATCAAGTGGGACTTGAGTTATGTTAATGCCATAAGTATAAATGATGGTATTATATTCCTGTTAAGGAATGGAAATTGGAATAAAGTGGTAAATTAATGATGGAGGATTTTAAATTTATAATGTCTAATTATATTCTCATGCATAATTTAATAAAAGACATATCATTTAAACTGCTTTATTATGCTTTGTGATTAGGTTGTTAGATTCTCATCTTCATCATTCATGATTAACTGTTCATATCTATCATGCTTCTTATTCTTCTGGGAATCATATAAAAATCGAGCCCTGACCCGTTCATTTTCCATGTTGTGTATGTTATTGTATCCGCTCAGGTGCTCCGCCGCAAGGGCGCCCGTGTTGATGTTCACACTCCATTACTTTCGAGGAGCTGTAAGATTTTATACGGATATTACAGGATGTTTTGTTAGACGCCTTCATTTTTGTATTCTAGATATGATCGGGTCTTTCACTCGGGCGTGTCGCCCAAACTTATGTAATTGTTTAATGGATGTATTACGTAACTATTCAATTGTTGTAAGATGTTGTATATAACTGTGGAACGACAGCATATTCGGTCCCCTTATTGTATACTCCTTATTGTGGTAATATAAGCCCTTTTGGAAATTCCACTTTCTCTTCAGATTGGGCTGTTTAAATTATTTTCTTAATCTTTAATAAAACAAAAATTTTTTGGCAACCCGTTTTTTGAATTATTGGATGGTTTTCCCATATACTTATTTTATTATTATGATGCTGAGAACGATTTCCATCCATGATTCCGTTATGTTCGAGTATCGGGCTGGCCACCCCTTATTTCGGATTGTGGGTTGTCACAAATCCTCAATATGATCATAAATACTTTCACTTATCTTCCGTAAGATAGAAACAACAAGATGAAAAACGTCGCTAATGCCGTTTAACACAAGGTTAAACTGTATAAGCAACTCCGAATGTTTGTTGGAGAAACCCTTTTCTTTTGAAAAATAAAAATTATAAACAAGATTTGTTTACAAAGAAACTTATGTACGAGAGTAATTAAGACTGTGTAATCAGTTTTTAAAACTAAGGCAGTTTCAAAAATTCTGCACACTTATAGAATGAGATGAGTAGATGAAGATAATCAACACACAGATTTTAACGTGGTAAAACCTCTCCCAACAGAGGAAACATCCACGGTGACTTCTAAGTCACAAAAGCAAAAATCCACCAATAACAAAAATTAGTTACAAACTATACAACATGCAAGCACACAAATCAACCTATTCTAAGTTTAGGAATATACCCCACTTGGCGTCCTTCTAACTTCTCATAGATCTGATTTGTTGATGATGTTTCTCCAGTTTGCTAACTTCCTTTGCTTTAGCTTCCTTATGCCGGCTCAATGATTTCAGATCTTAAACACAACACTTCCAGTGTAGTAGTGTGTTAAGTGTTTGTGTAGTGATTCCTATACACATGCATGAACTCACACACACTTAGATTTACAAACAGTCCTAGTAAATTACATATAAAGTCTATATGCAGTGATTTTAATTTAGTTCTTTCTCACAGAACTCAAATCCTTTTGACCTTTAAAGATAACCCAGATTCCACGGAGATCTTGCTTCAAAAATCGGTCAAGACCTTAATCAATCTCTTTTGAAAACATTTATGAGATTGAAAACCCTCCAAGTGTGAATCCAACTAGGTCAGGATTAAGTTTCGTAAGAAAAGAAACCAGAAAACATTTTAAAAACCAAATCAGTAAGATTTTCTTAAATCAAGTATAAAAATGCAGATCTAGTGAAAATGTAACATATAGTATGTAGATCTAACGTTTCTATGAAAGAGAAACTAGATCTTCACACGAATGTTTAAGTTGTGTACAAGATCTAAAGATCAAGAGGTTACAGCAACACAAGAACAAACCACTCTCTCTTACAAACACTCAGGATGTGTTTGGGATTGAATTTACGAAGGTTTGTTTCTGAGAAGATGAACTGTTTAGGGTTAGGGTTAGGGTTTGGCTAACAGGTTTCCCTTTCTCTCTCTTCTCTTTTTTCTTTTCTCTCTTCTCTCTCTCTTCTCTCTTTTCTCTTAATTTTTTTCTCTCTGAAAGACGAATGCCCAAAAGTCCTTTAAGGCTGAGAAAAGGAGGGTATACATAGGGCTTAGGGAAGGTTCTGGATGTTCGAGGAAAATTAAGGGCTGTGATCAAGTCTTGCTAGGTTTGACTTGATCCAAAGGTTATAAAACAACGGTGGTTTAAAAGGTTTGTGATTGGTTCAAATGGTTTGCACCGGGATTAACTAAGAACACATGCAGACCCTCGATTAGGAAAGATCCAACGATCATCAGTGCACCTGGATATCCTCTCACACAACAAACACAAACTAACGCACCAAGAGGATGACAAGTGTTGGCCTGTGATAGGAGTGCAAACGCGCGTCAAAATAATTACAAAACATCACCCTGAAGTCTCTAGCGCTTTGAGATCGTACCCAACCAAACATTTCAGTGAAAAATGAAGTTTCCATAATAGTATATTAACCCCACACATTTTATAAACCCATTTTATTAATAAAAACATTTATTTAAAAAAGTTTAAAAAATATTTAAAAAATTCCCAAATAATTATTAAAGCTCCAATTCAAGGGGAATTAACCACACACTCAATTTTAAGCAATATTAACACATGTATGCACTTCTAATTGTGTGTAGTGTGATTCATTATATACCTTCATAGATCATTGAAGATGATTAAAGAGATAGGTTCTGAGGCTTTTTGGATTCTAGGATAGACAACCAATTTTGTCAATATTTCCAAATTAGTTGAGCACTTATACAATGTAGACTTAAGTAAGTCAAAGGTATAAGATGCTTCAATCTCCCCCTTTGGAAATATGAGACAAAATCTCCTTTGAGTTAGCTTAAAACTCGTAGGGAACCAAAAAAATAAAACCTAGTCCTATACAAAAGATTCTATCTACCCATTTCCTAGAAATTCAAAAATTACATAACTCAACTATTTACAAATTTTTACACTGGAAACGGTAGACAATCAGAAGAGGAGATTCCTGCAAATATACACACAAAGATCAAGCAGTTTAGATGAAATGTGAAAAAAATATTGAACTCATAAAACTCAAATTTCTCCCCCATTTTGTCTCAAATGGACAAAGGGTAAAACTTAAGGTGTTAAGAGTTTAATCAGCGCATACCATGCCTCTAGAATTTCGCAAATAGAGAAATCTGTTATAATCTAAAGGTTTAGTGAACATGTCTGCAAGTTGCAGATCAGTAGGCAAGTAATGAATTTCTAATTCCTTAGTTTCAGCAAGTTCGCGAGTGTTGAACCAGGTTTTTAGATATGTTAATGGCGCTTTGATTGTCACAATACAATTGTAATTAATCTTCTTTAATTCCATAATCTCTTAACATCTGTTTTATCCATAATAATTGAGCACAGCAACTGCCTGCTGCTATATATTCGGACTCAGCCGTGGATAAAGATGTTCAATTCTGTTTTTTACTACTCCAACCAACTAAATTATTGCCGACATAATAACAGGCACCTGATGTACTTTTACTATCATCAGTACAACCGGCCCAATCAGCATCAGTATACCCTATGATGGTGCTACAGGTATCCTTAGTGTACCTAAGTCCAAGATTAAGAGTGCCTTTTATATACTTTATTATACGTTTTACACTCGATAAATGGCTCTCTTTAGGGTTATTCTGGTAACGAGCACACAGACATACATCATACATTATGTCTGGTCGTAAGGCAGTTAGATAGAGTAGGCTACCAATCATACTACGGTAAAGTGTGGAATCAACTGACTTACCATTTTCATCTTTGCTTAATTTAATGGTAGTACTCATAGGTGTTTTGGCAACTTTAGCATTCTCTAAGCCAAATTTCTTAACAAGGTCTAAGGCATACTTAGTTTGAGAGGCAAATAGACCATCAGAATTCTGTTTCACTTGAAATCCTAAGAAAAGTTGTAGTTCCCCCATAAGGGACATGTGAAACTCCTTGTGCATACTAGCAGAATAGGATTTAACTTCAGAGTTTGAAGTTGACCCGAAAATGATGTCGTCTACATAGACTTGGGCTATAATAATGTTTTTGTCAAAATGTTTGACAAAGAGAGTCTGGTCATTTTCTCCTCTCTTAAAACCCTTATCCAACAAAAAGTTGGAAAGGCGTTCATACCAAGCTCTAGGAGCCTGTTTTAAGCCATACAGAGCCTTTTTTAGACGAAAGACATGGTTAGGGTATTTAGGGTCAATGAACCCTTTGGGTTGTTCTACATACGTTTCTTCGGACAGGATTCCATTGAGGAAAGCAGATTTTACGTCCATCTGATAAAGTGTGAATTTTAAGTAACACGCTATGGCGAAAAGAAGACGAACAAATTCAAGACGAGTGACAGGGGCAAATGTCTCGCTGAAATCTATCCCTTCTATTTGAGAGTAGACTTGAGCAACTAGTTTAGCTTTGTTTCTAAGGATTACCCCATTTTCATCAGATTTGTTCTTGAAAATCCAACGTGTTCCAATAACATTTTTGTTTTGAGGCCGAGGTACAAGATACCAAACATCGTGAATGACGAATTGTAAAAGTTCTTCCTGCATAGCAGAAATCCAGTGTGTGTCATTCAATGCTTCATTAACATTTTTCGGTTCCACAAGGGAGACGAAACATGCATAATTAGCATAATTTCTTAACTGGGATCTAGTACGAACTGGCTCATTAGGATTACCGGCCACTTTGTCAATGGGATGATCTTTAGAGACCCAGCCAGGTACTTCTGGACTCTCAATAGGTAATGAGTCATCTATTTCTGGTGAATAAGTTTTGAAATCATTTTCAGATTCAACCACAATAGGTGATTCAGATATCTTATTTTCGACAATAGTGTCGCTTACAATAACATTTATCGATTCCATAAGGGCATTAGTACGCAGATTGTATATACGATAAGCACGACTGTTTGGGGAGTATCCTAAGAAGATGGCTTTATCACCACGAGTTTCGAATTTAGACAGATGTTCTCTGTCTTTACAGACATAACATTGACTTCCGAAGGTTCTTAGGTATTTCAGGTTAGGCTTTTTACCGTACCACAACTCATAAGGGGTTTGTTTAGAGTTTTTCCTAAGGTAAACCCTATTAATTATATGACAGGCAGTTTTAATAGATTCTACCCAAAGGTATTTAGGTAGGGATTTGGCATGCAACATGACACGTGCCATCTCTTGAAGAGTTCGGTTTTTCCTTTCAGCAATACCATTCTGCTGAGGGGTTTTAGGGGCACTAAATTCATGTTTGTAACCGTTGTAGTCACAATATTCAACTATTCCTATGTCTAAGAACTCTCCCCCTCTATCACTACGAATGCGATTGACTTGTGTGTCCTCATTTTCAATTCTTAGAAGAATTTTCAAAAAATTCTGAAACGTGTCAGATTTATGTTTCAAGAAGGCAACCCAAGTGAATCGTGTAAAATCATCAACCATGACAAGGATATAACTGTGTCCACAAAGACTAACAGTTCTAGAAGGACCAATAAGGTCCATATGGATGAGATCTATAGGTCTAGAGGTGAGGATGTCTTTAACCTTTTTATGCGAAATTTTAACTATTTTTCTTTCCTGGAAATGACCACAGACAACACTTGAAATAGGTTTAATTTTAGGAATTCCTCTAACTATCTCTTGACTAGACAATCTACCAAGGATATCATAACTTAAGTGACCCATACGATTATGCCAGATTTCATTGTCATCCATTCTGACAATGTTACAGGTTTCAGAACTAGTCTTGACAGTATAACAATTGTCAGGTGTTCTAAATCCTGTAATAATTCATTCACCTTTATCATTTAGAATTTTACAATTGTTCTTTGAAAAGGTGACTGTATGGTCAGAGTCACAAAATTGTGATATGCTTAGGAGGTTGGCTTTAAGGCCTTTAACTAATAGAACATTTTCGATAATAGGCATTCCTTCTTCTTTTAGGGTTCCTTTACCTATGATCTGGGATGAAACACCATCACCAAAAACAACTTTCCCACCAGCAAATCTGGTTTTGTTTAGAAGTTTTGTTTCATCTCATGTCATATGTTTGGAACATCCTGAATCTAAGTACCAACCAGATGAAGTGTGTTCAACTTTTAAAGAAGTGTTGACAATGTTACACTTCATTTGGAGTAAAAGATCCTCTTTTCTAACCCAAATAGCTCTAGTTTTAATTTTGCGCAAGTTGGCCCTCATTTGATAAAATTTTCGAGACACAGCTTTTTGTCGAAAAACATTTGGAGCAGCAAACTGATTATTGTGAAAAATTTGAGCTTTTGGTTTAGGAAAGTTTCCGGGATCCTTTCTCTTAAATGAACTCTTAGTTTTGGTCTTTCTATTTCTGTAGTTAGAGTTCTTATCAGGTTGTCTTGGAAGGACATAATGGTTACGATTTTTCCTAGAATAGTTAAAGTTCTTATAGACAGAAGTATTGTACATAGGGGAGTTTAGACCCCTAGCATAATAACCTTCAAAGGAATGACCATAAATGTCACAGTATGAGTAATATTGATTGCTTGAGGGATGAATTTCCTTAGGAAAACTTCTAAAGATGGGTTTAACAGCATTCTGTTCAGAAGTCCTATTCCTAGGAGGTATGGTCTTATAGGTAGAATCAGCCTTTCTGATCAAAGGACAAACGTATTTAGTCTTAAGTGCAGTCTCAGCCTTAGAATTACTAGACTCTCCAATGTCTTTCTGTTGTTGCTTTTGATCAAATTCCTTTTTAATAAAATGAAAGTCTGGACAAGTTTCAATTGGTCTTTTTCCCCCAGACACAAACTTAATAGGTTCAAGTTTTATAGTTTGTGGTTTGTTCTTAGGGCAAAATCCAATACCGGTTCTATCATCAGAATTGGTCTTGGAGTCAACAATAAAGTCAGTAAAACAGTTTGAATTGTTTTCAAACTTAGAAATTTTTTTGAAAACAGTAGCTGTCTTTGTTTTTGCTTCCTCCAATTCTAATAATGTTCCCTTATATTTCATTTCCAGTGTTTCATTAGTTTTAGTCAACTCTTTTAATTTTTGATCAAAAGTTTCAATTTCAGATTGATGAGATAGACACTGGTTAGTGTACTCTTCAGCATTCGACTTCACAATAAGACTTAGATCATCTAATTTCTTAGTAAGGTCTCTAACAGTCTTCTCCAGTCTAGTGCCTTTTTAAGAGTTTTTGCATACAAGGTATGGATATCTGGGAGGTCATCTGTGTCTGAGTCGCTAAGTGAAGTGTGTGTAGTGACCCCTAACGATTCAGTTTTAGTACTCACGCACCCATTGGCATCGTCATTATCGAGATCACTTTGACTCACACACACGGAACTAGAACTAGCAACATTTTCAGACAATAAAGCATCTAGGCCAGTCAAGACAGTATTCACACATGCAGGAGTAGGAGCATCATTATCACACACATGCATATCATCATTGTAAATGATCTTATCATAAAAAGACATACAAGGGTCAAGTACATTAGATGACTCAAGTTCCTCTTCATCAGAGTCACTTGAATCATTCTAAGTTTTACAGACATTGTCTCTATTGTGTGTGTTGGCTTTATTCAGATTAACTCTGCAATCGTGAGCAATGTGACCTAGTTTCCCACATCTAAAACATTCAATCTTTTTAAGGTCTCTAGTGGGTCTGGAGTTTTTGTCCTTAGGATGTTTGTCAAAGCCTCTCTCATGAGGTTTGGGATTAGACAGAGTAGGATAATTAGGTTTGCCTTGTTTAGTTGCCTGTTTGTTTCGAAATTTGACAATTTTCTTAAATTGTTTAGACATCAAGGCGATATGATTATCTAGTTTGTCTATATCGCAATCCTCATCAGAGTCAGAGTTGTTCAAATTGGTCTCAACTTTAGATATCTTAGAGGCAAAACTCAAGTTAGAGTTAGGCTGTTTTCTTTGAGAATGATTCAATTGTTTCTTAAAGTCTAATTCCATTTCCATAGTTCTGAGTTTGCTACTGAGTAACTCAGGGGTAAGGTTTTGATCATTCATTTCCTCAATAGCATACCTCTTATTGTCAAACTTTTGTGGTAATGACCTTAGGATTTTAGAAACAATTTCATTTCTATCATAAATAATACCATTAGCATGCAACTTAGTGACTATATCAGTTAAGTTCATGTAGAAATCATCAAAAGACTCAGAGTCAGATATGATTAAAGAGTTGTACTGTTGGATAAGCATTTGAGTTTTAGCAGCTTTAACTCTTGAGTCTCCTTCATGTGCAGTGATTAATGTGTCCCATGCTTCCTTAGAAGTGGCACAAGATGAGATTCTTTTGAACTCATACTCATTAATGGACATAAAAATGGCATTCTTGCCTTTATTGTTATTTCGAGAAATGGTTTTCTCTTCTTGGGTAAATTCATTTAAGATTTTCTTTACCCTCTCATCACTTCCTTCAGTGGCTGGTTTAGTAGGATAAGTGTATCCATTTTCAATAATGTCCCAGACATCATTTCCTAAAGTCCCTTGGATGAAGGCAACCATTCTTACTTTCCAGTAAGCAAAGTTGTTTCCATCAAATAGTGGAGGTCAGGATAGATTACCAAACCTTTCATTCTTCTCGTCCATAGTTAGGTTTATCAGAAAACGATTTCAGAAACACAAGATCTTTTGAAATAAAAGTTAACAGGGCTCTGATACCAATTGAAAAACGTCGCTAATGCCGTTTAACACAAGGTTAAACTGTATAAGCAACTCCGAATGTTTGTTCGAGAAACCCATTTCTTTTGAAAAATAAAAATTATAAACAAGATTTGTTTACAAAGAAACTTATGTACGAGAGTAATTAAGACTTTGTAATCAGTTTTTAAAACTAAGGCAGTTTTAAAAATTCAGCACACTTATAGAATGAGATGAGTAGATGAAGATAATCAACACACAGATTTTAACGTGGTAAAACCTCTCCCAACAGAGGAAACATCCACGGTGACTTCTAAGTCACAAAAGCAAAAATCCACTAATAACAAAAATTAGTTACAAACTATACAACATGCAAGCACACAAATCAACCTATTCTAAGTTTAGGAATATACCCCACTTGGTGTCCTTCTAACTTCTCATAGATCTGATTTGTTGATGATGTTTCTCCAGTTTGCTAACTTCCTTTGCTTTAGCTTCCTTACGTCGACTCAATGATTTCAGATCTTAAACACAACACTTCCAGTGTAGTAGTGTGTTAAGTGTTTGTGTAGTGATTCCTATACACATGCATGAACTCACACACACTTAGATTTACAAACAGTCCTAGTAAATTACATATAAAGTCTATATGCAGTGATTTTAATTTAGTTCTTTCTCACAGAACTCAAATCCTTTTGACCTTTAAAGATAACCCAGATTCCACGGAGATCTTGCTTCAGAAATCGGTCAAGAACTTAATCAATCTCTTTTGAAAACATTTATGAGATTGAAAACCCTCCAAGTGTGAATCCAACTAGGTCAGGATTAAGTTTCGTAAGAAAAGAAACCAGAAAACATTTTAAAAACCAAATCAGTAAGATTTTCTTAAATCAAGTATAAAAATGCAGATCTAGTGAAAATGTAACATATAGTATGTAGATCTAACGTTTCTATGAAAGAGAAACTAGATCTTCACACGAATGTTTAAGTTGTGTACAAGATCTAAAGATCAAGAGGTTACAGCAACACAAGAACAAACCACTCTCTCTTACAAACACTCAGGATGTGTTTGGGATTGAATTTACGAAGGTTTGTTTATGAGAAGATGAACTGTTTAGGGTTAGGGTTAGGGTTTGGCTAACAGGTTTCCCTTTCTCTCTCTTCTCTCTTTTCTTTTCTCTCTTCTCTCTCTCTTCTCTCTTTTCTCTTAATTTTTTTCTCTCTGAAAGACGAATGCCCAAAAGTCCTTTAAGGCTGAGAAGAGGAGGGTATATATAGGGCTTAGGGAAGGTTCTGGATGTTCGAGGGAAATCAAGGGCTGTGATCAAGTCTTGCTAGGTTTGACTTGATCCAAAGGTTATAAAACAACGGTGGTTTAAAAGGTTTGTGATTGGTTCAAATGGTTTGCACCGGGATTAACTAAGAACACATGCAGACCCTCGATTAGGAAAGATCCAACGATCATCAATGCACCTGGCTATCCTCTCACACAACAAACACAAACTAACACACCAAGAGGATGACAAGTGTTGGCCTGTGATAGGAGTGCAAACGCACGTCAAAATAATTACAAAACATCACCCTGAAGTCTCTAGCGCTTTGAGATCGTACCCAACCAAACATTTCAGTGAAAAATGAAGTTTCCATAATAGTATATTAACCCCAAACATTTTATAAACCCATTTTATTAATAAAAACATTTATTTAAAAAAGTTTAAAAAATATTTAAAAAATTCCCAAATAATTATTAAAGCTCCAATTCAAGGGGAATTAACCACACACTCAATTTTAAGCAATATTAACACATGTATGCACTTCTAATTGTGTGTAGCATGATTCATTATATACCTTCATAGATCATTGAAGATGATTAGAGAGATAGGTTCTGAGGCTTTTTGGATTCTAGGATAGACAACCAATTTTGTCAATATTTCCAAATTAGTTGAGCAGTTATACAATGTAGACTTAAGTAAGTCAAAGGTATAAGATGCTTCACAAGAGAACATGGAAAGCATCGTAGCTGCCAACTCTTGAAAGAGCAAATTCCTTGTTTTAAGTCAACCGTGGTCCGCACATCTGAATGAACTTCAAATACATATTTACTTGAGCGAATAATATTTCAATGTCTACTTTTATTCCAATTTTTCTTCAGTAATTTATCAAAATGAGGACACAACTAGTTTGACAATGTTTCAGATTCAACAAGTTTGTTTGCATTGAAATTCATAATATTGATCCTCATTTTGTCCAATATATTCATTATCGATAAATGACTTTCCTCTAGGATCAAAGAGCTGAATGGTTTCGAAACACCAGATGCCATGTCACCGTAATGTTTGCCGATGAAATATGCATATGACCAATACTCCAGAGTCAAATTACTAAGAAAATCGACAACAACTGCCCCACCTTACTTCTTCTGAGCATCAATGTTCTTCTGAAATTTATCAACTGTTGCAACATATGCACAACACATGAAATCTTACACAAGTTTCTTTCGAAAGTTTTCAGTCCCCCTTATTTTCTTCTTTACATTTCCCTGTAAACGATGTATATTGTAGGAATGTGCAGACATTGAAAAGACCCTAGAATCACCTTCAATAAAACCATTGTTCCAATCGGATATGAATGTGACGTTTCGATCTTAATGATCTAGTGCATCATGCAAATTAATGAGAAACCACATCTAATTATCCTCCATCTCTAAATCAACAACTGCATATGTAAGAGGATAAACACCTGGAAATATAATAAAATATATTAGTAAATGAACATTGTATGATGAACTCAAAAAATGGTGCCTCTGGCGCGGACCATTAAGCACATAGGCTATACAAAAGAATAAATATATTTGTAATGATAGGATATACAAATGTAAAGTATAAACATGTTATGCTTGTACTTTGATATATAAGGGTGTACTTTATTAAATTTGACCATAACAGAGAAAGAATCCCAAAGTACACGTAAAACATTACAAAGTACATGTAAACTGTAATTAGAAGTTCACGTGTACTTTTTAATTATGTGTGTGTACTTTGTAAAGTTTTCCCAGAACAAACAAGGATTCTTAAAGTATACGCATGATATTACAAAGCACACGTAACGCAAAAGATAAATTCACAACTTTTTAATCTTATTCGTGGACTTTGGAATTCTATGCAAATAACAAAAACAAACCTTAAAGTACACGCATATCCTTGCAAAGTACACGCATATATTCACGTGTACTTTGTAATGTCTTGCGTGTACTTTATATTATGTCAAAAGAACATAAAAAGAATGCCAAAGTAAAGGCATAATATTACACAGTAAACTTCAATGCTTCAAATTTACCATTGTTCTCATTCCTTGTAGTTGCCGAAAAATTTATTCCACGGTAGCGGCTCTTCAAAAAGGTATCATCAAGAAACAAAAAAAGCCTGCAGTACTGAAATCCATTAATGGATCCTGCAAACATTACAAAAATTCTTTTGAATAATTTGCTCTCCGGTTCCACATCAAGAATTCAATGCGATCATGGATTATATTGAAATAGAAGTTCCCTATAATCATTGATTGATGCATAGGAAAATTTCTCATCACCATGCGACTCAGCAACAACCATCTCTTTCCTACGCCTTGCATGATGATAAACTATATCAAGACCATAGTTCTTATTCATATCTCTAACTACATCAATTGGTCTCAACAATGGTTTATCCCTTAGCTCATCAGCAAGCAATGTCGAAACCAATTTTGAGTCCATCATTTTGCTTGACGACTATGATATACACCCCATAAGTATGCTCAATGAAGCATAAACTTTCCACATGCAATTCTCAATACTCCTTTTAGAACACTCTGTTGTCACCCGAGTTTTATCATTCTTCAAATATATATATTTGAAACCAACCTCAACAGCATACTTTCTCAACTTATCACGAAACTCAACCACACCTCTTTTGAAACACTGCTCTTCATGACTAATATATGTCTTCCAATCATTCGAGAGATAAAATTTTGACGTACTAGGCTCCACACCTCCAACATAAACATCATTTTCAACTCCACTACTAATATCAATCGCAGTGGTTGATGATATATAGTCTACCCTTTCTCTACTTGTGCCACTGTATTCAACCCTCTCGCAACTTATATAACTACAATCAACCCGTTCACAAATTCTATATGTGCATTCAACCCGTTCGTGAATTTTACTAGTGGCCAAAGCTATTGAATAAACGACATATATCTAAATAAAATCAACTTTGAGAATCACTTGAGACCGCAACATATAACGAACATATTTATCACAAACCAACATGAATCAACTTTTATCATCAAAGCCGCACTTTAATAAGAAAGATCCAGCTTTCAAATCCATAAACCCGCTACATAACTCATTGCATATGAAATCTAATGATTTGCTTTCAAATATTTCAATGCAAGCTATATTATCCGAATACTAACACCGAGAAATCCTACAACTTTCCATTATGACCTGCATTAATTAAAATAGAAAAATGATTTTGTTAAGGCTCAAGATTTTCTAATGTCATCGGCGCGGATCCACAAACACAAGAGCAACTAAGACATGACTACTCTATTAAGCATGTGTTACCAGTAACAAAGGAAATGCACATTAACACTGTGTAAAATTAATGTCAAAAAACAAATGAGAATTAATCATTAGAAAATCACATGTACATTATATCAAATTGCGTGTACTTTACTACAATTTTCATGTGAGCTATATACAAATGACTTTACTATTGTAAAACCTCAAGATTTGTCAATGCCGCTAGTGTGGACCAACAAAGACATGCCCAATTAACACATTAAAAGTATATTAAGTAATGAGTCAAAAGTAACAGAGTAAATTCACATTAACGTTATGCCAAATTAATGTCAAAACACAAAATCAGAATTAATCATTAGAAATTCACGTGTACTTTATATAAATTTGCATGTACTTTATTGCAATTTTCCTGTGAGGTATTTATAGGAACACCATGTATATGTATAAAGTGCACACACACATGGACACACAATAAAAACATATACAGACACAACCTGTTACCAAATCAAAGCACAAAGTCAAAATATACTCATATAAAATTAAAAGAAAATTATAAAAATAAACAATCAAATCATTCATTCAATATTCGAGTAAATTCAGCACATGTATTACACAATTACAGTAATTTGATTAATAAAAAACAAATACATCCACCTATTTTAATTGATTGACATTTAAAATACTTCTTGATAGAAGGTATAAACTTACAAATGATCAAATTAATACAAAGGTAAATCTAGGTTAAATAGAAGCGAAAATAATTGATTTCTTTGAACGAATTGATACCTTCTTTATTTGAGAGAATAAAGCTAGTTAAACAGAAGTGGAAAGAAGAAAAAGATGCTAAGTTATTGGAGATAACGAAATTGTTTAATAGAAGTGGAAAGTAGAAGTAGAATATTCTAGCTTATTGGAAAAGCTTCCAATCATTGATTGGGTCAATGATAACAAAATGACTGAAATGACTGAAAAAGGTATTTATATGGACCTAATTATTTAAAATTTATTTGACCGGGTTAAAAAGTTCAAAATGTTTAGTCAAGGGACTAGACTATAAAAACCTATTAAAAAAATTAGGTCAAAATACATTTTCTAGCTATTTTTAAAAAAATCATAAATTTTTGCTGGCACAAACCCTTATAAACAAGGTAATTTTAGCAGGTTTTTGTTAGATTTTTAAAAAATAGCTAGAAATTGTATTTTGACCTATTTTTTTGAATATGTGTTGATTGGAAGGTTAACTCCATTGGTAAAATAAAAAAATTAAATCTTTTTAAGGCCTAGAACTACATGTGATGTAGGAAGCATAAAGTATATGAGATTTGCTAATATATATATATATATATATATATATATATATATATATATATAGAGAGAGAGAGAGAGAGAGAGACTTTTCTACATCACACCATACATCATACCTAGTTCTAGGTCCTAAGAAATCCTTTTTTCAATTTTTTTTATTTTCTATTAAATTATCATTTCAATCATCACATGTTCAAAAAATAGGTCAAAATATATTTTCTAGCTATTTTTAAAAAATTGACAAAATTCTGCTAGCGCAGACCCTTATAAATAAGGTATTTTCAGCAGTTTTTTTGTTGAGTTTTTTAAAAATAGCTAGAAATTGTATTTTGACCTAATTTTTTGAATATGTGTTGATTGGAAGGTTAACTCTATGGGTAAAATAAAAAAAGTGAATATTTTTAGGGCCTAGAAATATGTGTGATGTAGGAATCATGATGTATCCCTTGCTCTCTATATAAAATATGTTATTTATACATATGTTTGTGTGATTTTTTAATCCCCATTGAATCTGTACATTCCTATTTTATTTTCTATTAAACATATTATTAGCCGTGAATAGGTATTTTAATAACAAAAATAATAAAGAAACAAATACCCAATAATTTTGTATTTAGTCAACAATCTTTTTAATCTCACATTATTATTAATTCTTTGGTAATGGATTGTATTATTTGAAAAAAAAAAGATTGTTATGAAACATACTTATAATATGCCTATACTATGTTTTCATGATTAGGGGATTTAAGTGGTTTCAAATGTTGATGAACACTTTTTTCTTCTAGTTTTTTTTATGTTACCTTTCAACGACCCTACCTTTATTTATATTTCAAAAATAAATATTAAAAGGATTTTCAATAAATTTCTTCAGCTAAAACAAAATTTAAAGCCGAAATGTACCAAAAAATCACTCAAAATCATAAGACTTCTGAAAAAGTCATTGCACTGAACATTTGGTGAGAACTCACTGAAAATGATGAAATTTTTTGGTGCGGATGCATCGAGAACGATGACTAAAGTCGATCAAATGAGATTGAATGTGAAATTATTAACTTAATAGTATAATTTTTGAATTAATATATACTCGGTGAGAAGTCATGGAGTATAGTGAGGTTTGACGTAACCTATCGAGTATGTACAAATTTTAAAAACTGAACTTTAAAGTTAATTTGTGCACATTTAGTCAGTTTTGGTTGGGACTTGTAATCAAGAGTTGCAAGTTTATGTTATACGGTCACAGGTCACCGATAACGATGACAACATTTGATCACTAGTAGAAGTGAGTGTAAACAAATTAAGGTGAAAATTTAATTTTTGGAAACTTGAATTACTCTCTTTAAGGTAAACAAATTAGTATACTTGATCGAATTAAGGTAAGAGTTCAATTAAATGGTCATGCCTCATTATTTATTGCAAACAACACAGATTAAATTCCTCTCTTACGCAATGTCTATTTTCCCTAATTTTAATTTTAGGCTCCAGGATATGTGAATCATAAGAACTCATACTTACAAGTTATTCGGAGTTAGCGATTTAATTCCCATTCAGATTCACTTAGATTCATTTGAAAATTCATAGATTATAACGCCCCTAATTTTTCACATGCCAAGTGGCCAGCGTGGTACGCCAAAGATAGAGGATGATGTAGGTGCCCTTTTTATGTGCGCTTTACGTGAAAATAATTTTTCTAATTTTTTTTTAAAATTTTATTATGCACCAATATTGTGAACCAATTTTACTTCACCCAATTTTATTTTGTTAATCCTAAACATGCATCTAGTGTGATTAATCAAGTAAAATGAATCAAGTCCACAAAAACCACAACGCCGATGTATGATGAAATCACTAAGGAAAAAAATCTCGGACGACCCAAGCTAGACAATCACTATGATACGATTTTACAAAGTACAAACATTAGACTTACTCAATGACTTGATACCCCACAAGTCTTGATTCTCTTCTATGCTTCAACCTCTCCTCCACAGTGCAAGATGGGAGTCCACCTATGTCGGGTTCACATCTCACGAGTCCACGTATGTCTCGATATCCATCGAACAACTTTGGCAACCGCCTACAATTTAGAAACCCGAGTCCATCACTTCTTCATCTCGAAACTCGACGAAATAATTTATGTTCAATATGTATGAACAAACTCCAAATGTTTCTAAACCAAGATCTCTATAGCATATGTATATGAAAGATCGGATCTTGAAACACAAAGGATGTTTTAACTTGAAAAACCTTTGTAAACAAGTGCAGAAAAATGAAAGGGTTCTGTTCTATAATTTTGGTTTTGCACACCTCAAAATTCTAATCAAAAGTCGCCTTAAATAAAAAACATTAAGTCGGCGCGTCATTAGAATGATATCACCATGTCTTTAGAATGAACCTACAAATCTCATTTGCATGAGATAAACATGTCGTTTGAACGAAAGTCAATATCATTTGATCCTTCTAAAAACAAGGAAAAGATCTACACGACTCTAAAATGTATTTATCTCAGAATAAACGAAGTTAAAACATTTTAAAATAATTTTTGAATAAAATAACATGCTTAAAATATTTTTCGAGTCCCATAAACATTATGCGTTCATACTTGAGAGTATTTTGGAATGCAATATGATATGAAGACATGAAACGTTCACCAATAAACACGACATAATCTATCCTGAAGCTTGACCGCTACGTCTTCAAAACAACGTCACTGACTACGTGGAAATCGTGACAAGATAAAATGTATCTATGACTCAAACTGGTTTTTGTCCGGAATAATGCCAATACATACAAATTGACAATATTGGAAATTTTTTTCTTACAAATCTCCCCCTTTGGCTATTCCGTGACAAAACCAAAAAAGTGAAATGTCCATGCCGGGTCATCAAGTCGTATGACTAAAATCCCATCCCATAAACCCCAAAAGAAAATACAGGATACGATCTAGTAAACAAATGTCGGACAACATGATATGTCTCCATGTGATGTTGATGCAAAATTTCCAATCTCTAAATAATCACTACACACATGAAACAAACAAATACCATGTGAAGAATGGAGGTACAAATGATATAAAACATTATGACACCGACTTGTAATATAAACCATTGGTTAAACACGTGAGCAAAACGTATGATACCAATTTGTATACACAATTTTCAAAATATCTCAAATCAATGATACCAATATGTAAAAAACACGATCAAAACATGATATCAATATATAAGCATGTAATAGCATATGTTCTTATCAAACGAAACTCCCCCTACATCACATACCATCTCTTTCCCTTTTTGTTTCGAATAGACAATGAGAGAAAAAATAAACAAATAATCATAATATCTATCATGATAATAATCATATAAACCATACGTAGATTTACGATGAAGCCAACTAATAATAATCACACAATACCAAATAGTAGCTAGAAAACAGTCATGAATAAGAATCATCAATATCAGGAATGATGTGACTAAACAAATTAATGCAGTTGAAACATCAATCATGAAAAAGCAATATCGACTATATGTAAACTGTCAAAACCAACCCAGATGTACCCAAACAGTGTATTATTAGCATATATACGAAGCAGGTACAAAAACATAATGAAGAGTAAAAAATTCAACTCAGGTTGTTCGAACTACAAAGTCGTGTCGTTTGAACAATATAAAGATATCGTTCGATCAGGGGAAGAAATAACCCAAAACAGAATGATGTCGCACGAAGCATCTAAGAAACGACTTATCTCGCAACACATATAATAACCATATTTGACACTTTTAATATCTCGTTACTAGGCTTAATAGATCCAGTCTTTAGATGACATCCAGAAGTCATTTGAACAACTTCAAAAATTTTGTATTCTAGCTCTAAAAATGTTTAGGATTTGCCCAGTGAATTTTTTTTCTCAAAACAACAACTGGAAATATGAAACAGTAGTAAAACAGACTCAAAATAAAAAATATGAGTTACATGCTAACATAGTATCAATGTGCTTAAATATGGATACCGAATGAATGGGCGTGAACTACAATGAATGAATCATAATTTAAACACATCAAAATGATCAAGAAGCTCTAAGTGATAGCTAAATGTTATCAAACTAAGTTTTAGCCACATGTGGCAATTAATATATTGAGCTTAATGAACTAAACACACAACATGCATACAAATCTGGAATTTTGACGATTCCACAAATAATAGCGTCATGACATGATTTTTTAACATTAGGATCCGTGGTGAAAACCTGGTGTACTTTTCCATCCAGACACCCTCAGATATTCAAATTTATTTTTCTAGTTCTTTTGAGGTTTTTATTTTCTCACCTTAGAGAAAATCTATTGGCCCCATTTTGGCATATGTTTATTTTATTGCCTATATTGTTTCTTGGGCTATTTTAAACGATGGGTTTCACAATGAATTTATTATACTCTCGCAGTCCTTGCCCGTGCACACTCATCATTTATTCAATTAAACAATATTTATCCTCACGAGCAACAGTTCTTACATGGACACCTCTTCCTAAGTCTAATTGCTCGTAGATGACAAAATTGAGAGGATAACGTCTCACCAAACTCAAATGTGCATGAGAAGTCATACATTCATGTAAGCTCGTGCATGTGTGTGCGATGGGATATATACAAAGTCGAATACAAATGCAAATCAACTTCGAAACAACCCCATTAATCAATAGTTAATATCTTTGTAAGCATCTATAATTATGACCAAATGCCCTAGCCACATGGATAATGAAATGATGGGGGTCGAAGCACACCAATATGCCACATCAAACATGTAAACTCACGACACAAAAATAAATCGAAAATCTTTTTGTGTTTTTCAAAAAATATTTTTGAGCCAAAAGCAAAATATTTTTTATTTTTCAAAAATACATGAAACCAAAAATATTTTTGTATTTTTCTAAGTAAGACTCAAATAAAAGGTAAAAATATAATACAAAGAGATACACATGTCATAACACTAGCAAGATATATATCAAGAAGCAAATACTAGCGTTTGACAAACATGATCAGGCAAGTAATCATCTATAAGAAAAAACATGTGAAGCATCTGTGACACCCCGCCTAATAAGATACCGGGCGACCACTCCATTATAAAATTAAAACAGGAGTCTCATATGGATCATTCTTAGCATCACTGTCGAAAAACCATTTAATTACTAATAACCTATTAGGCCAGTGTCAAAATTTTACTTAACTACTCTTTTTAACAACTATAATTAAAACATCCACACATATTTTGCGGAAATGAAACTGAAATGAAATAAAATAATCGAACACTCGGTCAAAAATATACAACCATATCGAATGATGCTAAAAGAATAACTAAATTCATTTGGGTCATTGGCCCGAATATTTATACAGTACCTCCTATCTAGAGTACAAGAATGGAAGCGGCTATGAAAAACCTGCACGCATCCACAGCTGTTGCAGCTGACGTCTGACTCGAAAGAAGTGCCATCCAGGCGTCCCTGTGTCTGGACACCTATATATATATAATATATAGCAAGAAAGGAAAGTAGATAAACGGTTCAGAGCCCGAGTTTGAAAATATTTTGCACGTGCATATATGCTTTATTTTTAGAAAAATATTTTTATCTCATATTATCGCGCTCCCATAAGATACCCCTCACCTCTCTTCTAACAGTGCACTCCTAGCGCATCCCTCTAAACATCCTAGTCAAGCTACCCTGCTAAACTAGTCTATTACCCAACCACTATCAACCCTAGATAGTCCAAGAAATGTACTAAGGGCTAAACTTCTCCCCAGTCTCAACACTAAGCCATGTTCGTGGGTGGGGTGTCTCGCAAAGCGAAATCCAAACAAGGAACCCCCCCGATACACTACTACACGACAAGGTCGATCGTCGAGATCCACCAGTCCCTCAGTACAGAATATATAAAAATATATATACCATAAGAAATATTTATATTAGAGCACTAAGGGTTAAACTTCTCCCCAGTCTGAACACAGTGCCATATTCGTGCGTGGGGTGTCTCGCAAAGAGAAATCCAAATAAGGAACCCCCCCGATACACTACTACAAGACAAAGTCGATCGTAGGGATCCATTAGACCCTTGATACTCGATTCATCCATAATATATACATATTTCCATATACATCCGGATCTATCTCCCGGACTGAGGATTTATATACCAAGTATTTATCAATACTTTTCATATTTCTCAAAACTTTCCATTTCCTTTCTTATATCCAGGAAATGTATATAAAAGCCAATTCATTATCATGAATTGCTTTAACCTAACATATAACTTTTTTAAAAGCCAATTTTATTATCATAAAAATGCTTTTCCATTTTAAAAAAACCCATTTCCCTTCTCATATCCAGAAAATGTAATTAAAAGCCATTTTTATTATCATAAAAATGCTTTTACCATATCATCTGCTTCCACTTCCCTTCTTCCATCCGGGTCGTGTTAACGAAGCCAAACATTATCCCATTTCCCTTCCTATATCCAGGAAATGTAATTAAAGACATTTTGTTATCATAAAATGCTTTAAAATATCTAAGATTGTCCCTCCGAGTTTCCTCACTGGACGCGCCCCTAAATGGCTATCATCTTTCAGGGCCTATCAAACAAGACAACCTGGGAACCTACCAACGTCGGGAAGTAGCCATATGCCTGCGGGAAAGTCAAGACCACACCCAGAATCTCCTAACCAACGCAGTAAAAATATAATCGCCATATGGCCTAGGACTATATCCACCCTGCATTCATTAGCCAGGGGGCATCACCATACGCACGCAACTTCCCTTATGATAGCGATTTAGAGAGTTGTGTATCCATATTTTATTAATTATAAAAATCATTTCCTTTATCCATTTTGAAAACATTTATTTTTACATTTTCAAAACCATTTACATCATATCATATATATATATATACTTTAATCAGCTAGTGTATATATATATATATATATATATATATATATATATATATATATATATATATATATATATGGCCATATTTGCCAAACCATCTAACGATGACCAATAATCCCAAAGGTTCCCTCAAGGAATCATAATCATGCTTTCATATAAGCATGATACTAAACCCAAAGTATTTTATTACCTTAATCCCATCTAGGGATTTATTTGGATAACTCCAATTATACCATTTCACACTAGGCGAATATATATCTATATTCCCAAATTCATCATAATTATCTCGTAGGATATACTTCAATAGTAAATCGACATAATTATGCTTTCTATACGCATAATTATGTAGGCCTAAATGCCTACTGAAATATTCTAGGGAGTATTCTTTCTCATTTTATGTTATGCCCTATGCCAATCCAAGGCATCCCCATCCATCTAAGGGTTTATTTACCCTCAAAACTCTCATTTAGGAGTCCCAACATCAAAACTAAGAACCCCCATAAGAAACCCCAAATTTAATTTAACTCGCTATACTCTTTAAGGGAAGAAACTGGAAAACCTACCCAAGGCGAATCGATTCGCCCCTATTGCGAATCAATTCGGCTAGGCGAATCGATTCGGTTCCCAACCCGAATCGATTCGGAAAACATTCTGCAAACAGGTCCCTAATGGCGGATCGATTCGGTCTACGCCTAAAACCACTTAGGCGAATCGATTCGGTCTGGACCCGAATCGATTCGGCCTGATCGAGGGTCACAGTTTGGGCGATTTCTCAATTTCTAAAACACCCAAAACTCCATTTTTGTTGTTTCCAACCTCATCCAACAACTCAATAAACATCTAATCTAGGTTTTACAACTAACACATCAAATATTTTGGGGTATCAACCCATATCTCTTAGATTTAAACCCTAAAATCCCAAAACCTGGATTTGGGCATTTCTTCCAATTAAATTCAATCTTATATTCCATTAGCATGGTTATAGTACTAGAAATCATTAAGAGTTTACATTACATCAATTTGTAAACTCATATCCAATTTTACCAAATTTATTTAAGGGTTCTAACCCTAAAATAATGTTTATACCAACTATGATATGAGATGATTGCACAAAATGAAATAAAGCAAGTAAACACTTGCCTGGAGGATGAAATCCGACGACCTCGAGTCGAATCTGGCGGAATTTTGACCGGAGTCCCCCATCTCCCTCTCTCTCTCTCTCTCTCTCTCTCTCTCTCTCTTCTTTTCTATTCCTCTCTCTCTTGACTTATAAGGGAGAAAAAATAAGGGTTTAGCCCCTTAAACCCCCAAAATGACTCGTTTACGAACCCGTTTAACTAAAAAATTCCCCAAAACTCAATTTCGATAATTGGACACTCTTTTTCGACTATCTCGGACATTTCGAGACCCAAGGCGCAGTCGAAATTTCCATCCGAGGTACTTGACCGCAACTCACTATTCTACCCCATAATAACTTAATACGGTTTTTTTTCCAAATTAAATCTCACCTCGTGTCGCTTTACTCAACGACGACATATAATTAAAATATTCTGACCTATATAATCCCAAAAATAATCACAACATCCATCGAAATTCATTTAATCCTCGAAAATTCAAAATATTACTATTTTGGGAAATTCTCCAAATCCCAATTTATAATTAATTATGGAATTTAATTGTCTCCAAAAGGATGGGTTGTTACAGCATTATGTGATAATTGACCAACCTAACATTTAGCATCACCAAAACAGATTTCCTAATCCAAAAATATGTATATATAACTCGACGAGTTTTGGGAACCAACGGGACACTACACTTAAATTTCCTAGGGTCTTTTTTAAGATCATGTAAAAAACGCTTAAGGTGACTTTTTCTACCACGATGCGAACATGTGTAAACTTGATGAGGAATGGAACTTTCAGGTTGACCTTTTCTAACACCCTGTGATGTAGTTGATGCTCTAAAATAAACTATGATTTTGTCTTTAACATTCGAAGCATTAGAATACCATCACTACTTAAGTCGTTTAAATCATTTTTCAACTTTAAAATTTAAGACTCAAGCAAAGAATTAGACTCCTCAATTTTTAGGAACTCCTTCTTTAAAGTTTCAATTACCCCTAGAAGGTTATCTCACTCTCCCTAAATGTGAGCAAACTTATCCCTAAGAGTCTTTTCACGTGCCTTATAATCATCAATCAAGATACTATCCTCTTGGACACAAACCATAGAATTTTTAAATCCCTCTAACTCTTTCTCTAAAATAAGGACTCTATTCTCACTCTCTTCCTTGGCCAATTTTAAGGAATTAAATTTATCATACAAAGCAACAAACTTCTCACGAATGATATCTCTTTGAGTTTGAAATGTTTGCAAATATTCAATCATATGTTTAAAACAAGAATTTTCTTCTTCAAGAATTTCAATTTGTTTTGCTAACATCAAATTCAAAAGATTTAATTCGTCAAAACTTTGGGATTCCATTGAGTTAAAAACAAAGCAAGATAGAAAAACAAATAATCACCCAAAAAATCACTAAACAAGGATCTACACAATAATTAAGTGCAACCCGCTCTGATACCAATTTGTAGGTGCCCTTTTTATGTGTGCTTTAGGTGAAAACAATATTTCCAAAAACGTTTTTATTAATTTTAATATGCACCAATTTTGTGAACCAATTTTACTTAACCCAATTTTATCTTGTTAATCCTAAACATGCATCTAATGTGATTAAGCAAGTAAAATGAATTAAGTCCACAAAATACACAACGCCGATGTATGAGGAAACAACTAAGGGAAAAAACCTTGGACGACCAAAGCCAAACAATCACTATGATACAGTTTTACAAAGTACAAACAATAGACTTACTCAACGACTCTATACCCCACAAGTCTTGATGCTCTTCTATGCTTCAATCGCTCCTCCACAGTGCAACGTAGGAGTTCACCTATGTCAAGTCCACAACACATGAGTCCACATAAGTCTCATTCTCCACTGAACAACTTTAGCAACCACCTACAATTCGAAAACTAGAGTCCACTGCTTCTTCACCGTAAAACTCGACGAAATAATTTATGTTCAATACATATAAACAAACTCCACATGGTGCTAAACCAAGATCTCTATAGCATATGTATATGAAAGATCGAATATTGAAACACAAAGGATGTTTTAACTTAAAAAACCTTTGTAAACAAGTGCAAAAAAATGAAAGGGTTATTGTTGATGTAAAAAACTAGATCGCTCTAATTTTTCAATCACAGATAAATAAATAAGACGAAGATTTTTAAAGTGGTTCGGCTAGGAATAAAGCCTACGTCCACTGTTATGTTATTCCTGAGTGTTTGTGGAATTCTTGATTACAAGTTCTCTCAAGAAATTCCGGTCCCCTTGAATGAGGATGATACAAGGTATTTATAGCCTTTAGGCTGTACATGAAAGGTCCAATACATTAAATGATATACATATGAAAGGGTAATACATTTAATGCAGCGTGTGCGTCAAGAATATAATGAATAGTTGAACAGTTTTCCGTCTGGTAATTAATGATACGGTCGAGATGCAGTTCGGACCGCCTTAGTTGCTCGTTGATCAAGAGTTCCTCGGAGTGCTTAGAGTATCTCAGGATGATAGAGTTCCTCGGGGTGTCTTCCTCGTTGCTCGGAGAGGACATGACTTGGTCGGGGGAAATAAACTTCCTCGTTGTTATTGTGCCATGTAGATTGACACGTGTCTTCTTATTATTGGTCCACATCAGCAGATTAAATTTGGTATCAACAGAAGCCCCCAATGCTTCATGCTTGATGGGTTACTTGAAAGGATGGAGTATTTATTCTGCAATGTTGCTCGGTGCTCGTGAAATTCTTGATCTACCTTCTTGATTTGTTCAACATAAAGTGCATTATCTGCCGCTTGTAGCTTGTCATAATCTTCAAGTATGTTGATTGGTTTGCCAGCCGACCTACTGCCTCCTATGAGCTAGTGGTGGACTTCGAAACATTTTCATATAACTTCTTCTTCAATATTGGTTGGGATAGTAGTAGCAAAGATCTCAATACTGTTGATGTTGACTTTGATTTCTACCTCTGCTCGGGGACGAGCATGAGTTTCTCGGGGACGAACAAGTGATTCTCAGGGACGAGCAAGTGCTTCTCAGGAATGAGCTAATGCTTCTCGGATAGATCATCTGTGATGAATATCAGAATGTTGAAAGATCTTAACTTCATAAACTCCCCTTATATTTTAGATGATCCTCCTGCTGGCGAGGAACCTGTTTCAAAAGTAGAAGGAAAAGAAACCAATAGAATAGGAATCTCAATGTAATAGTTAGTATACATTTTCATTCTCAATGTATTTTGTTTTTTGAATTTAACGAAAGATTTTTATTCGCAATCTTAATTGCTATTGTCTTGTAAAATACTTTACATGTGTGCATATGTATAACAATATTGTGTTGTTCATCGACCAACTTAGTAATAAAGAAGTTACAAGTATTAGTAATGTTGCTCGATCACTTAATAATAAAGTAATGAGTATAAAAATGTTAAAATTTTTCCAACCAACCAAGGTTGTTAAATTATGCTTGTCGACCAACTACAGTTGATGGGTTTTTATCCCCGACCAGCCATACTTGGTTCAATTTCAAATATTTTCATAAAAAGTGTCCGACCAACTAAGGTCAATAATTTATCCTCGTCGACCAACTACAGTTAGTGGGTTTTTATCCCCGACCAACTATACTTGGTGTATTTTGGAATATTTTGTTCTTCAAAGAACTTTTTGTAATAATCTTGCCTCCCGACCAACATAAGTTGTAATATGAGAGTATATTTTTATCTTACCAACCGTAATTGATCATGCTGGTGTACACTTTTTGGCTCCTTAGAGCATTTTTTGGCTCCTTAGAGCATGTCCTCCTAACCAAAGGAGGTTGGCTACTTATAGCACTTTTGCTCCTTAGAGCTGTCCTCCTAACCAAAGGAGGTTGGCTACTTATAGCACTTTTGCTCCTTAGAGCTGTCCTCCTAACCAAAGGAGGTTGGCTACTTATAGCACTTTTTGGCTCCCTAGAGCACTTTTGGCTCCTTAGAGCACTTTTTGGCTCCTTGGAGCAATTTTGGCTCCTTAGAGCACTTTTTGGCTCCTTAGAGCACTTTTGGTCCATTAGCTCTGAGGATATCCTGGCGCTGAATGAACCTTCAAAATGTTTGACTGATGATAATAGGCAGCAAACTCCTCGTTTTTAAATTGTGTTCCATGGTCTGTGATGAAGGCATGAGGGAGACCATATCGGCAGATGATGTTCTTCCAAACAAATTGGTACACCTTCCTTCTCGTATGTCATGTCAATAAGTGGCTCAGCTTCTATCCACTAAGTAAAATAATCTACTGCGATGACGAGGTATTTGAATCTTCCTCGAGTCGTCGGCAATGGTCCAACCAAATCAATCCCCACATGGAAAATGGCCAAGGATAAATAATGGGTGTCAACAATGTTTATGAAGTTCTTCGGATGGAGGAAAAGCGTTGGTACTTGTCACATTTCTTGGCATAAGCTATACAATCAACTCTCATCGTCGGCCAGTAGTATCCCTGCGTCATCACCTTTTGCAAAAGTGTTCGACCTGCTACACGGGCTCCACAGGACCCTTCATGGATCTCTTTAATCAATTCACCTCGGAGGGATGTACACATCTTTGCAAACCTGCCATAATTCCTCGTCGAGCAGCTTTAAACTTCCATTTCTTGGCAGAGAACTTATCCTCCGAATACCATTATACCGAGCAGCTTTAAACTTCTATTTCTTGGCAGCGAACTTATCCTCCGAATACCATTAATTAGTACATACCGAGCAGCTTTAAACTTCCATTTCTTGGCAGCGAGCTTATCCTCCGGTAATTGTTCCTCCTCAATATATGTTCCGATGGGATCCATCCAAGATGGTCCTAAATCAAGGGTAATAATATTCATCGTCAGGTCTTCATCTATGCTCCGACTTTCTAATACTTTAATTGGTATCGTTCTTCGCAGCTCGGTACGAGTAGCTGATGCTAATCGGGCCAAGGTGTATGCTCTCACATTCTCCATTCTTGATATTCTTTCCAGTTTGAATAGCAACAAACTCTGATACCAACTCCATCACCTTTGCTTGATACTTGATCATCAATTCTACTTCGGCTCATTATTTTCCCAACATTTGGTTTACGATCAATTGAGAATCACTGAAGACAATAACCTGTTGTGCCTCCATAGTATTTGACAAATTAAGACCTGCTATCATGTCCTCATACTCAATCTCATTATTAGAAGCTTTGAATTAGAAACATAGGGCGTATTCCCTGTCGACCTCATCTGGGCTGTTCAAAACGATCCCTGCCCCACAGCCTGTAGTGAAAGATGATTCATCTACATATAGCCTCCATATAGGCAACTTGTCTTCTAATTTCTGGTCTGACAGAGTTCCTCGGTGGAATACTTTTCGTTTTCTTTCATCATGTCCTGATACTTTTGAATACACCTCTTGAATTTCGATATACCTCCTGAACTTCAATATACCTCCTGAACTTCAATATACCTCCTGAACTTCAATATTCCTCCTGAACTTCAATATTCCTCCTGAACTTCAATATACCTCTTGAACTTCAATATTCCTCCTGAACTTCAATATACCTCCTGAGAAAGTGATTAGTCGGGGTTGAATTTGATGCTCGACTGCATGATGATATAATAATGTGCCACCAAATGAACAAATATATCTGTAATAGAAGCCCCCAACTGTGGAATGTGAACTTTGAATGAGATTTATCGACCAATACCAACCGGAGTTGGATTTTATCTACCAACCGGAGTTGGATTTTGTCTACCAACCGGAGTTGATGGTAATTGATAATAAATGATGAAGACTTCCTCGGAGCTGACCAACAGATTGTTGGGAATAAGATAATATAAATGCTGGAGACCTCCTCGGCGCTGACCAACAGATTTATTGGGAATAAGATAATATAAATGCAGGATACCTCCTCGGCGCTGACCGACAGATTTGTTGGGAATAAGATAATATAAATGCAGGATACCTCCTCGGTGATGACCAACAGATTGTTGGGAATAAGATAATATAAATGCAGGATACCTCCTCGGCGATGACCAACAGATTGCTGGGAATAAGATATAATAAATTCCGGAGATATCCTTGGATCTGAATAAGATATAATAAATGCTAGAGACATCCTTGCTGAAATGAGAATAGAATATGCATCCAAATAGATATAAAGAATAATTAAAAATAATAAAGTGCCTCGCCGATCCGTCGAGGTAGAATCATATAATGCCGAACAAGAATAAGATCTTTCAGAACATAAGAATATGGCCGAGAACATTGTCAGGCCTGAATATAAATAAGAATTATCCGAACGAATGTTGTAATTCTCCTTAAAGTTGAATAAGTATCTTGTCGAGGCATAATTGCAGAATGCCGAATAAGAATAATATTTTCCAGAACATAAGAATATGGCCGAGAACTTTGTTGGGCCTGCATATAAATAAGAATTACCCCGACCAACTATCCGTTGGGGGTGAAATATAATAAATGTTATAGTTCTCTTCAAAGCTGAATATGATAATAAGTATCTCGCCGAGCTCCATATTGAGATGAATATAGAATATGAATCCCAATGGATATATAGAATCATTTGTGCTGGAGCAGATATCTGGGCCTAAATATAAATAAGAATTACCCCGACCAACTATCCGTTGGGGGTGAAATATAATAACTGTTGTAGCTTTTCCTCGGAGCCGAATATATATAGATAGAAGAAATTTTTCGAGCTCCATGCTGAGATAAATATAAAATATGAATCCGAATGGATATAGAATAATTTGTGCTTCAGCATTCGTCGGCATTGAATCTTGTGCCTGTAAAAATTAATAATTTGCTCTACCATATGTGTAGGCAGAATTGATTAGTCATGAGAATAATTTACTCATCCAATCAATATATGATATGTATCAGCATAAAAATTTCAAAATATGAAATAATATTTTTGTGTCACATGTGTGTGAGATGTACAAATTATTATCAAATATGCATCATAAATAAGACGTAAAGGTATTTAATCTCCAATAACTAATCAGGTATTAGTTGCTGTTTAAAAATATTTTTGGGGTGATCATAAGTTAAAAAGACTTAAGCCCCCTGCTTGTCCCCAAGCCGAACTCGTGTTTAAAGAAATATCAGGGGCGCTTAGCATTTTTTAATACCCCAAGATTCTACTGCTGCCGACAAACGACATGGATGTTGCCGACCAACATTTAAGGATATCTCAAGTTATAGAATATATGGTTGGATGACCAGAATATCTCGAATCTTTAGATCAAAAAATAACATTCAATGTAAAATTTAAGCCTTAAGAATGTTAATTAAATGAATAAATATATAACCCACTAGATCGTGTGATCTCGACAAAGAAACCTTGTGATGTGATGAACGAGGGGCCAACATATCAAATTTGTGCCCAGAGTCTTGATATGGTCATGATTATTTTACTGATCCTCTTTTACAAGAGGTGGGTAATGATTTTTCAGGTGAGAGAAAATTATTTTTTATATTGGTCCCTTCCTATTCCCAACTTGGAGAGATAAAAATATGGTGAATGATCGAAATTATTACCAAATTTATATAAAAAATCAATCAATTTGACTTTATTGACATAGATGGAAGATGAACCAAATTAAATATATAGTTCATAAAAATGAATGCAAAGAGTCTCAAACTTGAAGAGAGGGAAAATAGATCTGGATCATGATTTCCATGAGAAGACTTTTCATTGTCTTTAACCTTTTCCTATTCTTTTATTAAAAATATTATGGGAATTTGAATAGACATCAAATATCTTACAAAACTTATTTCAAAATCAACAATGAAAATGATCAAATCTTATCATCGTCGTATATATTGGCATATGTAATCATTTAAAATATTTATTTCATGATATAAAATTAAAACTTGAGAATCAAGCAAAGAATTATGATTTATGAAATCTACTATTTTTCAGATTTCTAAATAAGAATTAATCTAACATTTATGATTTAAAAATCATGATATGCAACATTTTGCAGATAAAAATTGGACAATTAATTTATGTATATAAACATAAAAATCATGATTGAATCAAAAGATGTATGTATAATTGATTATACGTATAGAAAATAAAAACTTAGCTTTTGGTGGAGAACAACGCTTGTAACACGTTCCCACAGACGGCGCCAATCTGTTGATGTAAAAAACTAGATCGCTCTAATTTTTCAATCACAGATAAATAAATAAGACGAAGATTTTTAAAGTGGTTCGGCTAGGAATAAAGCCTACGTCCACTGTTATGTTATTCCTGAGTGTTTGTGGAATTCTTGATTACAAGTTCTCTCAAGAAATTCCGGTCCCCTTGAATGAGGATGATACAAGGTATTTATAGCCTTTAGGCTGTACATGAAAGGTCCAATACATTAAATGATATACATATGAAAGGGTAATACATTTAATGCAGCGTGTACGTCAAGAATATAATGAATAGTTGAACAGTTGTCCGTCTGGTAATTAATGATACGGTCGAGATGCAGTTCGGACCGCCTTAGTTGCTCGTTGATCAAGAGTTCCTCGGAGTGCTTAGAGTATCTCAGGATGATAGAGTTCCTCGGGGTGTCTTCCTCGTTGCTCGGAGAGGACATGACTTGGTCGGGGGAAATAAACTTCCTCGTTGTTATTGTGCCATGTAGATTGACACGTGTCTTCTTATTATTGGTCCACATCAGCAGATTAAATTTGGTATCAACAGTTATGTTATGTAATTTTGGTTCTTCACACCTCAAAATTTTGGGCAAAAGTTGCGTTATATAAAAAACATTAAGTCGGAGCACCGTAAGAATGATATCACAATGCCATTAGAATGAACCTGCAAATCTCGTTTGAATGATATAAGCATGTCGTTAGAACGACCTGGTGATGTCATTTTAATGATAGTCATTTTTGTTTGACCCTTCTAAACACAAGGAAAAGATCTACACTACTCTACAACGCATTTTTCTCAGAATAAACGAAGTTAAAACATTTTAAAATCATTTTTGGATAAAATGGCATCCTTAAAACATTTTTTGAGTCCCATAAACATTGTGCGTTCATACATGAGATTATCTCGGAATGCATTATGATGTGAAGATGTGAAATGTGCACCAATAAACATGGCATGATCTATCTTGAAGTTTGGATGCTATGTCTTCAAAACAACGTCATAGACTATGTGAGAACCGTGACAAGATAAAATCTAACTGTAAATCAAATTGGTTTTTGTCCGAAATAATGCCAATACATATAAAGTAATACTATTTGGAAATTTGTCCTTACAGATGATAAACAATTTACACTGATTCGGCACGAATATTGTATTTATTTACCCTTATACTTACGCATTTTAGCCCCCTCGGGTACCTTAATTCCTATATTTATTCTTGTTAACCAGACAACCTCCATTTTATATGTTAATATGCTATATGAGGCATAATTGAGCTTTTGTAGGTATTTCGATGCTTAGTATGAAGTTTGGTCGCTTTTCGAAAAAGTTCCGTTGAATATTGCAGCTTCGGGGGCATTTTAATAATTTAAGCATTTGAGTTTCAACCCCCAAGTCTTCACGGAAGTTGAATCCCTTTGATTTCTCTTCGCATGTCCGCTGACGGTGCATGATTCTGATGTATAATGAAGAAGTTATGGCATTTTTAGGAAGGTTTTGTCTTCAAGATTACACTCAAGGGCACATTCAAGGGCATATTAGTCATTTCATCATTTGTTTTTTTGGCCTATTATCTTCTTAAATGTTGGTTTCCTCTGAGTTATCTTTTCTTAGCCTCTGACCGTGACTAATTATGAGTTTTAGCAAAGAAGTTACGGCATTTTTCGTATTGTCGGACAAAGCCGCAGAATTGCAGACCTGCTAAACCGAATCGATTCGGCCAAGGCCAAATCGATTCGATTTGGCACCAGAAACAACTTTTTATTATTTCCCCTGCTTTTGAATCGATTTGGACACAGTCAAATTGATTCGGTACTGCAGATTTTGAACTTTTCTTATTACTAGTTTGCCATTAGGGTTATTGTATAAATACATTCCTTCTTATTTTGATGAGACATCTTTCATTATGTCTTAGATTCTAGGGTTTGTATTGGGAGCTTTTGCCATACGACTGTTATTCTCTTGGTTTTTTTCCCACTTTTGTTTGTAAGTCTACTATTTATTTATCTTCCTTATTGTTATTTAGTTATTCTAGCTTAATTAACTTTATGTATTTTCATTTCCTTGCCTGGCTAATTGTTGTTTTCATTTATTTATTGATTTCCTTAGTTTAATTGTTGTTTAAAGTAGTTTAATCCATATCTATTACCTAGTTTAACGGGTTGGGGTCATATGTACGCCATTAATGGGTCTTGAGCCCCGAAAGTTAGGTTTTGTGTAAAATTACATTTAATTGAAACCTCGCATATTAAAGTCGGATTATTATGCATTTAACTTTCTTTGTCATGCAACGTTAGTGTTTAAAGAAATAATCTGAATTTAATTTGCGAGTGACAATTTTCGATTAATTGTTTTATCTCGCATTTTTGGGTTAAATTCCTTCATGTGTGATGTTTATAATTAATTGTAAATACTAGGTTAAATGTTTTTGTATTGAGGCAGCGAGCCGAAAACAACGACAGTGCCCTTACATGAGCAAGCGGTTGGTGCCCAATCAAAATGACACTGTTGCTGGGTAGTGTTTAGTTATAGATTGCAGTTGATTTACTATTTTGTAATATTTCTTTTATTCATATTTGTATTCTTTATTTTACCTTTCTTTTTGACTTTTTCTTGATTAGTTCGAGAAATTGAAATTTTGTCGCTTGTTGCTTTTGTTGAATTCCCTATTTTGAAATGTCTCTCTATAACTCTTTCGATAACCTTAATTGCTATGAGAATAGTTTTCCAAGTTATACTCCCAAGACTATGAGAGAATGCCTATAAATTCTTGAGAATGAATGACTTGATCATGAAATTCAAGAAGTTGTAAGTAGTACCTCGTTGTCTTGGGAACAAACTTTGCATGGTGGGAATAAGGAATTGAACGATGAAGTTGAGATTTATGATGCTTGGACAAATAAAAAAATTTCCAACTCGATGAAATCATTTCTTCTTCAAAAAGCTCTGTTAAGGTTGAAACTTGCGTTTCACCTCCACCCTTTTTTGAGGAAGAAATAATTGAGAGTGATCCAAGCACTTTTAATGGTCCTTCACTTCCTTTATTCCCTACTATTCCCGAAAAATTATATTTATCACATGAATTGGTTGAAAGTCTTGAGGACTTTGACCCGATTCTTGAGTGGGAATGTTATTTTGAGATGATTCATCTCACGGGCTATTCACTTGCACTAGCCCCACCTCCCCTTCCAATTGGAAAACCTTGGGGATATGATTTCAATTTTCCCGAGATCAATGTGGTCTTATCCCCCTTGAAATCCAAATCCCCCATCGTCCCTCTTAAATTTTTAATTGGCGATGGTTAATTTCTTATGTCCCTCTTAAATAATGTAATTAGTTAAACTTATTATTATTGCTTTTCGTTATGCTTGGTACTAATTGTTTTGAATATTCTTTGGACTCGTGCTTATCGGGGATCGCTCCAATTTTGGGTAATATCATTCTTTTCCTATATTTGTGTTGTGTTCTTAATGCGCATTGAGGACAATGAAACATTTAAATTTGGGGGTGTAGGATATTCTATCCATTTCATGTTTAGTTCATGGACTTGATCACATGTTGTTACAAAGCATGCTTTTTGTAAAAAAATGTAAAATTTCAAAAATATTTTCTTTCTTTTTTCTCCTTTGTTGGGAATTTTGCCTTGTTTTCGATGAGAAATTTCAATAATTTTTCGATCCAATTGACAAATCAACGATGCATGTTCTCTATTTTAGAAGTTATTAGATTTTATTCCTCATATCATTAATATTATGAATAACTTCATGAATTAAAATTTAATCCTATGAGCACATGCGCCTTTCTTGTTTTATTGATTTGGTTTAAGATTTTTATAACTCGATAAACTTTTTTTGGGTGAGCTTTGGACTTTTCTTCGTTTGTGAGTGTTTTGTACACTATTCTTTCCTCTTTGAAAATGTTACATTCGTCAGTTATCTCATTATTCTTTCATTTGATCGTTCATCAATTGAGTTCAGTTTTGAAATGTGTTACTTGAGCATGATTTTCAAAATTTATTTTGACTCGATAATTGTGTAAACTTTAGGAAATGATCATACGCCATCTTTATTATATCACCCATATTATCTTTGACCTCACCTTATATGTTTCCCCTCGTCAACCCTTTTGAGCCTTAATATATCCTTTCGTTTCAAAATCCCAAAATACCATAACCAGCTCCACATTGGAGTAATATACCACACATATTACCTTCCATACCTTTGATTGGAATGATACTTGGGATTAAATGATGTTATTATTTTGTGGTTGCAATTAAGCATGCGAGAGTGAGAAAAGTGAAGACAAAAAGTTTAGTGAAAAAGAAAAGAAAAAGTGAAAAACAAAAGAAAACAAGAGAAAAAGAAGAAAAGAAACGAAAGAGAAAGTTTGTATATGATGTATATAGTGTTCAATAGTCCTTGTTTCTCTCCAATTTCATATTTAATGCTTGTTATGAAAATCATTTTCCAATTTTGAAATTTCCCACTATTTCCCATTATCCCAAGTTTCTCATCCCCGAACACTTTGAATCCGCATATATTTCCTTCATTTCATAACCAAGCCTAGCCTACATTACAACCCTATAGAGTCCTATGTGATCCTAGGGTGAATTCAATTTAAAAGTTTAATTAGTTTTGATAATCTGTGAAAATACATTTCATCTCCTTTAATGAGCGATATCTTTCATTGAGATTTCAAATTTTCATTCTATATATAGCGTTCTTCATTTATGACATATGCGCGACCTAGTTTCCATTTCCATTTACTCTTTCTGCCCGCATGTCCTGTGTATTACCTCCCTTTCATAGTGATTTTATTTATTGAGCATAATATCCGGTGAGGATTGAATTTATGCACACTTTAATATTTATTATCTGGTTTATATAAGTTTTTGCCAAATTATAATTTGCATGTGCTCTCTCCCCTCCCACTTTTAAGGTTTCAATTCTATGAAGTTCGTTCTATAATGTTAATAACAACGAATTTTTGTGTGAATTCATTCCCTTTGTTAATAATGTGTTTGAAATATTTTTCGTTATTGTTGGGCTTATCGCATGTGATTGGGCATATTTTGGAGGAAACTTTGATGTTTTTGGGTTTCATCCCTAAAAACCCTCATGAGACGACACTCGTCCACTAGGGTAACCTAGGGGTTTAATGGCTTATTGCATATGCTAAATGCAATCGTTCGCCCACGAAAGTGGCATTTATCCCCTTTGTACATATCTCATTTTTTTGTGGTTTACTTGTAGTTCTTCTTGCTTTGTACTTCATGGCTAGGGACTAGCAATGTGTAAGTTAGGGGGTGTGATTCGGCACGAATATTATATTTATTCACCCTTATACTTACGCATTTTAGCTCCCTCAGATACCTTAATTCCTATATTTATGCTCGTTAAACATACAACCTCCATTTTATATGTCAACATGCTATATGAGGTATAATTGAGCTTTTATAGGTATTTCAGTGTTTAGTGTGAAGTTTGGTTGTTTTTCTAAAAAGTTTCGTTGAATATTGCAGCTTTGAGGGCATTTTAGTAATTTTAGCATTCGGGTTTTAATCCTGAACTCTTCAAGGAAGTTTAATCCCTTTTATTTCTCTTCGTGTGGCTGCCGACGATGCATGATTTTGATGTATAATGAAGAAGTTATGGCATTTTTAGGAAGGTTTTGTCTTCAAAATCACACTCCAGGGCACATTCAAGGGCATTTTAGACATTTAATCATTTATTTTTTTGGCCTAATGTCTTCTTGTATTTTTTTGATCTCTGAGTTATCTTCGCGTAGCCTCCGATTGTGCCTAATTGCGAGTTATAACGAAGAGGTTACGACATTTTCCGTATTGTTGGACAAAGCTGCAAAATTGCAGACCTGCTAAACCGAATCGATTCGACCAAGGCCAAATCGATTCGATTTGGCTATAGAAAAAACTTTTTTTTATTTCCCCTATTTTCGAATCGATTGGGACACAGCCGAATCGATTCGGTCCTGTAGAATTTAAACTTTTCTTAGTACTAGTTTACCATTAGGGTTATTGTATAAATACATTCCTTCTCATTTTGAGAAGAAGATCTTTCATTATGTCTTAGATTCTAGGGTTTGTATTGGGAAATTTTTCCCTACTCCTCCATTTCTCTTGGGCTTTTGCCCACTTTTGTTTGTAAGTCTACTAATCATCTTACTTGTTGTAATTTAGTTGTTCTAGCTTAATTTTCTTTATGCATTTTCATTTCCTTGCCTAGTTAATTGTTGTATTTCATTTAGTCACTGCATTAATTATTTTAATTAGTGTTTAAGTAGTTTAATTCATGTCTAGTCCGTAGATAACGGGTTGGGATTGCGTTTCCACCAATAATGGGTTTTGAGCATCGAAAGTTGGGTTTTGTGTAAAATTGCATTTAATTGAAACCTTGCGTATCAAAGTCGGATTGTTATGCGTTTAACTTTCTTTGTCCTGCAACATTAGTGTTTATAGTGGTAATCCGAATTTAATTCGCGTGTGATCATTTTCTGTTAAAGTTTAATCTCACAACCTTGGTTTGGATTCCTTATCGTGTGATGTTTATGCTTAATTAAAATGCTCGATTAAATAGCTTTCAAACCAAAATTCTAACTATGCTTTGTTTATCACGGGGCAGGAATGCGATCACCACTGTCATTTTAATTAGTTGTAGTATAGTGTTAACTTCTTATTTTTCCTTTTTACCATTTCCAACCTATCGCCTTTTTCACTTTTATTCTTGAAGTGATAAATCATTTACAATCTATACGACATTCCCTGTGGATTTCTTACGATACTCGACTTACCGCTATACTTGTATCACAAGTGTAGTTGTAGTTTAGGTTTTTGCATTGAGGCGGCGAACCAAAAACAGCGACAGTGCTTCTACACGAGCACACGGTTCGCGCTCGATCATACACCATTTTAAGCATCAACGATAAATAAAAATAACTAAAATCGCCTACTGGAGTAATTAAAAATGAAAATAAAAATGAAATAACATATATGAGTCTCATATAACTAAATTAATAAACTAAATAAATCTCCACAATAATAAAGTCTCAACTGATCCAAACCAAAATGGAAATACAAATAACTTTGGAACCAATCATGGGCCCATAATAAAAATATGCATATAATAAACTAGAGGTCTAACTAAAATAAAATACTAAAATGAAGAAACATACTACATATGAAAATATAGAAAATGGATTATCAAAACACTATAAGTCTGCCTCCTCAATACCACTACTCCGACTTCAGAACAACTCATATTTTTTTTAAGAAAATGAAGTGGGTTAGACTCCACATTTTTGCAAGTAATAATGACCCTACTTGAGCAATATTAAATACGAATCATTTACGTTTCATGTCATACACTTCGTCTCTTGGACCTAAAACACTTCACCTCCATTGAATATGTAACTTATTCATATGCAAAATCCTAAGCAATGTAACTACTCAAGTACCAAGACCAATCGTGTACCCTTCAGAATTTCTATCCCGAACTAACATGTAATCCCGCCATCGATGCATAATATTAAGCTATTAACGAACATGAATTATCCAAAGAAATATTGTCATCGATAAATAAATATCCAAACTATAACCAACCCCGTAATAGACCTATACCATATAATACACAACTAGGTCAAGTCCCTCTCCATGTACCAACTACTACAGTTCATAGTACTCATGTAAGCCCTATCCATTACTAGGATAAACTTGGTACTCCAAACATTTCGATGGATCATACCCATATATAGTCTAACTTATATACTATACCATACCCATACAACTAAACCTTATCTAGCCTAGTTACCATACTAAAGTATGCCTAGTAAGTTATGCCCCCTTATTGTCTAGCTATCCTAGTATTCATAACACACGTAAATATTACACTTCAGATAAGCAATTACAAATCACTAGAGATGGTATCATAAACACCAATCATATCCTAAGTGCTAGATATATACCTAGTACTCATATATTACACCATATCCAATACGCAACCAATCATAATAAGCGTATAAGCACAATTTGATATCCTTGTACAAATTATTTCCATTGTCAGACTAGCTATACATTTAAGTAAAACACGAAGAAAATGATCCTAGTCGACAAATTAATACCACCATTATGTAACTACAACTCAATTACCAGGCATATATAGCTTCATATGTCTCCATCATGTGAGATAATTTACAAACAACACATACGATTGGTATATAGACCTGTATGCAACCTGTATCACTAGTCAGGGGCGTAGTACTCGCTTCCACAAATCATCTATCAAATACCCCTTGATGGATCTCTCACGAGTCTACTTATACTCCCTGGTATGTCCACACACATAATATATGGAGCAATTAACATCCATTTCAGTTATAAACTTACACTACATAACCATTACAGTATGAATCGGGCTAGTCGTCCCCCGAGCTAACCTAAATCCCAAGTAATACAACCTGAATCGGGCTAGTCATCCCCCAAAACACCAAATTATTCCTTTGACAACACTCGATGGATCGGGTCCTAATACTCGACGAATCATGTCTTTTTTCAAATACTCGATGGACCGGTTCCTAATAACTGACGGATAAAGTTTCTCTAAAATGAAGTAGTTTTGCTATTTTCACTAACAACTCCTTATCATCTTTTTTCCATATTCTATACCTTTGTGGGAGATTTTTCGAGCCTCCAAATAAACCCAAACACATCATAAAATAGTTTTTAATGGATACTACTTATCTTTAATATCATAAGATCATAAAAATGATTGATCCCAACCTCCAACAATGATTACTCATTAATAAAATCATGTTCTTCATTGGGGTTCATTCTAAGTCCAATTTTAACCATTTAAATTGCATCCATACAGTAGTTCATAATCTAAGAATATGTAACATTTATTCATCTAATTTCTTCTATGATTTATTATAAGATTCAATACTAACACATGACTAAACAAATCAAGATTATAATAGAAATTCAATATAAATAAGTTATAATTAATATGCAGTAAAACACATTATTCTTTCCATGAAATCAGAAGATTAAATATCTCGTTAAGTTATCTACTTTATTCATTTTCTCTTCCAATATATCCTTTATATCTAGGGTATTTTTCCTATGTTAAGATATGTTAATTATAAGGATTAAGTCTCTATTCAACCTCTAATTCCCATAGGTCACCTACGAGACTAATTTAAGACCTCCAGATAACCCTAACACATTGCCCATGCGCTCTCAAAACTTATCCCAAAGGGTTGCCTAACATTAGGGAATAATTCAATATACACGAAACACCGTTCATGTCCTTTGTATCTCTTACAACCCAATATAATGGTATACACTCATAATACAACATAAATAACAACACTATTATTATTTTATGAGGTATTAATAGGCCTATCAATTGAGCCGAGCAGGCCCGAAGTCCTCTTGCTCGACTCGCTAAATTTGGGCCGAGATTTTATTGAGTTTGAGCCGAGCTGAGTTTGAGCCGAGATATTAAGCCCGAATTCAATTTGAGCCGAGCGTGAGTGAAGCATTTTCAAGCCCGAACTAGGCTCGATCCGAAATAATATATCTATATATATATATACACACAAAATTATTTTATTTTCTATGATATGTAAAAAATATTTTAAAACAAATTAATTTTTATAAATTTATCCTTATGCAAATAAACTATTGGAAATAAACTATTGGAAATAAACTATTGGACTTAATATTAAAGAAACAAAAATAAGGTGGGTCATTTATTAATTTACTTTACTTAATCTTATGGGACTTGTCAATATTAGTGTTGAAATTTGTTTTTTTTAGTGCTGAAATCTGTTGCTTTAGTGCTGAAATGTGGGTTTTTAATGCTGAAATATCAATATTAGTGATGAAATATTTTTTTTTAGTGTTGAAATATATTTTTTAGTGCTGAAATGTGTTTTACTAACGCTGAAATGTCAATATTAGTGATGAATTCTATTTATTTTAGTGCTATAATATGTTTTTATTGCTAAAATATGTTTTTTATTGCTGAAATATGAAAATTTATTATAAAATAAATTAATGTGTATTGGAATATTCAATTCGGACCGGATCAAATCGGGCCTGAAGCCCGATTTACTTTGTGAGCTGAGCTTGAGCCAGGCACTCTCAAGCTCGGTCGGACCTAGCTTGAGCTTGAGCCAAGTAAATCAAAATCGGGCCGAGCTTGATCAACCATAGGCTCGCCTCACAGAGCCCGATTGACAGGCCTAGGTATTAATATTAAATTCATATTCTTTATTAAAATTTAATTATAACATGGAATCAATACTTTAATAAATCACACAATTAAACCTATAGACGATCAATTTAAAATAATTATTAAATAACCATTTATTTAATTAATTAAAAATACAAGGTATTACATATATTTGTTGGTTTGGTTTTAATTTTGTATTATTCACTACTTTCTAATTTTCATATCTATGTTAAGAACGCATAGGGTAATTTTGATCCTATTGAAAAATGTCTCTGGATCTTGTACTTAGAATTACTTCTGGGTAAGATATAGCCTTGCCAATGGATATATCAAATTTGCGTGGAGTTATGCAAAACTTGGTCAGAACTGAAATATAAATACAAGAACAAATGAAAACCATAATGTGGATAAAACCAAGAAGATAAATCCCATTGGCATAAATCGAAATGAACTCGAGCCCCATTACTCCAGCAGTGGGAGAAGACGCGGACTTATGCTGGGAAGTAACACCACATGCACCATACAAGGATAGATGGTATGCATTAAGAAGATGAAACTCCCCATTATTTGGAACTGGGATCAGGTGGATGGAGGCGCAATTTGGATTGACGTAAATTTACTAGGTATGATACTTCATATTGTCCCGGACGGACTTTTATAATCAGAATAACAAAGTTTAACAATTACATGATATAACTCTCAAAGCTTAGTGAATTTGTAATTCTTAGCGGGGTGAGTGCAGTGAATCATTTGGTACCTAACTCTTAGTATTTAGGGTCCAGTAGGGAATGGGCATTAGGAGGAATTGCTAAGGTCGATGACCAAGGGCGACTCATCCTCAACCATATTGCTGCAAATTTATCTAGGTTCGGCCAAGGACATCTCCAGGATAAAAGAAAGATCCGAAGAGAACCAAGGTAGAGCTAAACAACCTTAGAATAGATCTATATAAAGGATAAAAGATAAACTGGGTGATATACAGAAAAATAAAAATCCCCTCCAATGATGATATGTTGAAGGATGTCCATGCATTCCAACAATTTTGAGTTACCCAACTCCGAATAAGTTCAAGTGACCTTTCATCACTCCAAAGTATGGCAGATAATAAGATCCCATGCATTGAATATTTTAGTACCACAATGAAGTTGATATCTATTCCTTTCTCTAATAAATGTGCAATCGAGCTTTCTCTAGAAGCTTAACTGGTCAAACACATGTTTTGTACATGGGACTACCCATAGGATAGATCAAAATGTTCAAATAACTAGTTGACTCATTTATAAGATACTTCAACACGAAGCATGCCAACGTGTAGCTCACCTTTTGAGATTAGGCAGAGGGAGGAAAAAATACACATGAATACATTATGCATTTCAACTATAAAAAAATGGAGGCCGTCAACTATGATAAGAAAATAGTTATTACAATTATCATGAGCAATTTGCAGCTAGGGCGTCTATATTAGGAACTCGTGAAATAACTGGTGACTATAATGATTGAGATATTGTCCAAATATGTTAAGATTATGAATGCAAAAGAGGTCATATATTCCAAATAGATTAACCAAGCTAAGGCTAATGGAGGAAGAAACTCGGACAAAAAGGATAAACCAAGAAATAACATTTAGGGAAAGCATGATGGTAAGTACAATGAATACAATCACCTTATAAGGAGGGCCCATCATATTTTAAAAAAAATTCTTGACAAAGAAGAAATATTGGCCATCTAAGGTCAAATCTTCCACTGCTTGGCAAAATAAAAAGAAATGGTGTGAGTTCCAAAAAGACCACAGTTACACAACATACAAATGTCTTACATTGAAAGATGAGATTTCGTTGTGAATTAGGAATAATTGGTTAAACAAATATGTTGAACAATGTGGCTAAGATGTAGAGAAAAATAGGGATGTTGATTCACGCCCCCTTTAGAAAGAGAAAATAAATGGGGGAACATGGACATGACAATGATGCGTCCGAAGATGATGAAGAGTTTGAACTCCCAAAAAAGCCTAAGGAGACAAAGGAGACCATCGACATGATTTAACTTTATATGCACTTCATTGTAGTAGGTGTATCAGGTTATAGTGAGGCTTTAACTGAAAGAAAAGAGTATGTAAATGAGATAAAGGCCTACGTCGAACGAGAGCCATTCATGGTAAGTCTGATAAAGGTCGAGGAAGTCCACCGTCGTAAAGTAAAAAAAACTACCTTACTGTGGGCTTTTCACAAGTAGACCTCAATGGTATCATGTACCTTCATAATGACTCGTTAGTTGCAAGTTTCTTGGTGCATGATCCCATTGTATAGAGAATATTAGTTAATAATGACAACTCAATTAATGTAATTTTTATGATTATTTTAAAAGATTAAAGCTCTTATAAAGGAAACTGTAACCCCACAACAATCCCCTGATTGCTGTTTTGGAGAATGCATACCCATTGGGAATAATTGAGTTAAAAATATGGCTGGAACATAGCCCATCTGCAACACCCCAAAAATGAGTTTCTCTGTCCTTGATCAGAATGTCATGTCTGTGTATAACATTATCTTTGGGTGCAATCGATTGAATGAATTTTAAGATGTGGCATCCACAGTGCATCATGTAACGAAGTTCCCAACCCATTGTGGTGTAGGCAAGGTCCGAGGTGTGGGTACCTGTTGACGATCAAGCCCATAAGAGTAGCCAGCCAAGCCCAAATAAATGAATCAGGCGCCTGACCCAAATTATGAGTCTTGAAAAGAAGTTAGAATAAAAGGTTTGACCGAGTCTATCCCCAAAAATCTCGGAGAGATATTTAAGGGATACAGGGCCAACGTATTAGTCACCAACACTTTCTCTTAACTGAATATATATTATACCCCTGGCCAGGGGCATCGGGGTATGTAGAAAAAACCCATCTCGAGACTTACTCAATAAAAATAGTAGACATCTCCGTGGACGCAGGCAAGTGTATGAACCACGTAAATTCTTGTGTTATGATTGTTATATTTACTGTTCTCATTTTCTTGGTGATTAATTTATTTTATTATTATTTGTGTTGTGATTTTTGTCACCACAATTGGCACCGTCTGTGGGAAATGACTGTTATTCCTACGAAAACCTTAATCAACAAGAACTAGCGATGTCCCATCACAACAGTAACGTCCCTCAAGCCGGTGACATTCAACAGCAGTGTAACCCTCAAAGGGTAAGGTCTGAGATTCGTCACTCAAACCCAAGACTTCTTCAGGAAAGGTAAGTCTTCGAAGAAGGCTAGGGGTCACCCAGGTCCATGTAGATCTCTAAATTAATAGATGCCCATGAGGCAATAATCTAAGAGGAGGAGGAGGCTAGTCGTCAACAATAAGATGAAAATGCTCGCCTCAAGAGGCACTTGGAAATGATGGAGAGAGAACTCCATCGAAGCATAAGGCGACACCACAACCGGACTCTTAGCCCTTAGGTGAGAAAGTCTCATAGCCAAGGAAGGAGCCCTAGGCATGGGTAAGAAAGAACCAAAAATCACTGGTCAAATGACGACCATTCAGAACGACTACAACCATCTCGCCATTACAGGAGTTCTGGTCGGCAGGATGATGACATACAAAGTTTGGTCCGAAGGGAGATGGACCAGCACCCAGATCATCGTGGTGCCAGATCTACGAGAGAGATAGCCAGGCGAGCTCTCAAACCTAGATGAAATCCCCTTTTTCAAGGACAATAGAAGAAGCCATCCTGAATAAGTTCACGATTCCTAGGTTTAAGATTTATGATGGGAAGTCTGATCCCATTGACCATGTCATGCAATACCGACAAGCTATGAATTTATGGAGTCAAAATGATGTGCTCATGCATCGAATATTATCTCTAAGATTACACGATGTGGCCCAGAATTTATTTGAGAAGGTACCTCATAGGGCCATCCGAAATTTCAAATACTTGGCTGAGAAATTTACATCTCGCTTCATAACAAACAACTCCCACCCGAAGAGGATGGATGCACTGCTTATTATCAATAAGAAGCCACAGGAGAACCTCAGAGAGTATGCGAAGAGGTATTGGTAAGTATTTAATAAAATCGAGGATTGCTCAGAGCAGGTCGCCGTAGCATCCTTCAAAATCAATTTTTCCGAGCTCCTGCCTCTTGCACCAGTCCTTAACTAAGAAGGAGGCTGCATCTATCAATGACTTGATGGCTTATATTAAAACTATGCCAAAGTCGAGGATGTGACCCATTTTAATGCAGGGGATACTTGTTGCGTGAAGGCTGGTAAAGGAGTGGAGAAGAATGAACCTCAGAAGAAAGGGAGCAAGAACAGGGGAAAAAATGTCTCTAAGAATGGAAACAAAAATGACACTTTGAAGGCATTTCAAGATGTCAATATAGTCTTCAAGGAGCCAATATACAAGATTCTTACTAAGATCAAAGATGATCAGTTTATTGAGTGGTCGAAGAAGATGGGAGGAGACCCTTCCAAGAGTAATAATGCACTAAGGTGCGCCTTTCACAAGGAGGACGACCACAAAACCAAGCATTGTAAATGCCTCAAATCTCATCTCGAGGAGTTAGCCCAAGCCGTCCATCTTATCAAGTTCGTAGAAAAGAAGGCATAGAAGGTAGCAGTGAGTGGCGAGCAAAGGACCAACAACATCCTTGAGGAGGATATCGACCACGAGTTTGCGGTAATACATGGGGTGTCAGACCTCAAGAAAATTCAAGGAAATATCACTCGAATGGAAGTAAAGAAACTTACTGCTGTCATGCAGGCCTTTCTAATTGACACAGATAAAACTCAGGCCGGAAAGCGTCGACGATCAGAGGACGTCGATTATAATAAGCACATTATATTCACTGACGAAGACTTGATTGAGGTGACAACCCCTCATCATGATGCACCGATCATCACACTCAGGACAACCAACTGGGACATTGATAGGTTACTCATCAACCAAGGTAGCTCGTTCGAAGTGATGTACCTAGAATTGATTAGGAAGTTGAAACTGAGCGTAGCTGACCTCATGGAAGACACTGTTCCATTGGTCGGCTTCGCTGGAAAGATTATAGTTCCTCTGGGGAAGATTGTCATGCCAGTCAGGGAAGGAAACATTTAAAAAATGATCGAGTTTCTAGTAGTTGACATTGAATCTCCGTACCATGCCATCATATGTAGGGGTGGATCCATGCAATGAAGGTCGTACCCTCAACGTTCCATCAAAGATGAAGTGTATAATAGATAAGGGAGTGGTCGGGATACATGTCGACCAAGCTATGGACAAAAAATGTTTTATTGTAGCCATTCTCCCCAAGAAGGAAAGGAAAACTGATGAAGCAAAAAGCAAGGAAGAATCCCATGAGGGGTTGATACCCTCTAAATAGAAGCTAAGGTAAGGTCGAACAGGAGTGAAGGAGACCAGGCTCCATCCCTCCGAGAGGGTCGTTGAAGACCTGGAAGAAGTCGCTGTTGGAAATAGCACGATTGAGAAAAAGTTTTTGATCGGTACATCTTTGACCGATCGCTATAAGAAAGAATTAGTCACCCTCCTTCGAAGAAATTTGGATATTTTTGCATGGGAACCCTACGAGCTGCCTGGGATTGATCCCACTATCACTTATCATTGATTGCAAGTTAACCCAACCTTTAAGCCAGTCACACAGAAGGCTCATCGAACAGCCCCAAAAAGAATAAAGTAGTAGAGAAAGAGGTTGAAAAGCTATTAGATTCAGGTTCATATGGGAGGTCCAGTTCCCTAAATGGTTATCAACCCGATAGTAGTTCCTAATTGTAATGGAAAATGGAGAGTTCGTATCGACTTCACCGATCTCAACGGGGCCTGTCCCAAAGACAGTTTCCCCATTCCAAAGATCGATCAATAGGTCGACGCTACAACAGATCATGAGAGGATGAACTTTTTAGACACCTACTCTGGGTACCACCAAATCCCCCCTCACAGGCCGGATCAGGATAAGACCTCATTCATAACCACTGTTGGTTTGTATTGTTATAAAATTATGCCGTTCGACCTTAAAAATACAAGAGAGACTTATGAATGACTAGTTATTAAGATGTTTAAAGAGCAAATGGGGGATGCTATGTAAGTTTACATTGACGAAATGCTCGTCAAGAGAAAGATTAAGGACGATCACCTCTCTGACCTGACGAGGACTTTCGATATCCTTAGGAAATACCGAATGAATGAAACTTAACATAAACAAGTGTTCTTTCAGTGTCCAGTCAGGAAAATTCCTTGGATACTTGGTTAGCAAGAGAGGAATAGAGGCAAACCCTGACCAGATTGACGCCATCAACAAAGTTCAGCCCCCTCAAACAGTAAGGCATGTACAAAAGCTTACCAAAAAGCTCACCACGCTCAACCGGTTCATTTCAAAATCCTCAGATGATGTCAACCCTTCTTTCAGTTGTTGAAAAGAAATAAGGGCATAACATGGAACGAGGACTGATATAGAGCCTTGGAAGAACTTAAGGCTTATCTTGGCAGGCCCCTTTTGCTCGTGATTCCTAGAGAGGGGGATCCTTTATACCTCTACCTTATTGTGTCAGACCATGCTGTGAGCTCCGCCTTGGTATGAGAAAGAGAGAGAATCCAGCATCCAGTCTACTATGTAAGTAAGACTCTTTTGGAAGAGAGTAGAGGTACCTGCCATTGGAGAAGCTCGCCTACACATTGGTGATAGCCTTGAGGAAACTTAAGCATTATTTTAAGGCCCGCTCCATCTTCGTGGTTACTTCGCACCCACTAAAGGAAGTTCTGAGGAAAGCATACCTCTCTGGCCCATTGTCAAAGTGGTCAATCGAGCTCGGAAGGTTTGATATTCACTTTCAACGAAGAGCGGTCAAGGGACAGATCCTAGCTGATTTCATCACTGAGTTCATAGGAGAACAACTTGTCGATCATCCGTAAATCAGTCAACCAATGAAGAGCTTATATGAACTGAGCATTTGGACCTTATACGTTGATGGAGCCTTCAACTCAAGGGGATAGGAGTAAGTATCGTACTAGGAACCCCCCAAAACACAGTGCTCGACCAGGGCATCAGACTGGGATTTGAAGCCTCTAATAATGAGGCAGAATACGAGCCGCTGATCGCTGGATTACATAAAGAACAATTACTAGGGGAAAGGAACCTTCACGTCTTCGATGAGTCTCAGTTGGTATCCAACTAGATAAACAGAGATTTTAACACAAAGGATGAAAAGATGGTAGCTTATCTCACTGTTATAAAGGGACTAATAACTAACTTTAATCAAGTGTATGTTTAGCAGTTCCCCGGAGGATAGTACAGACATGCAGATGCCCTAGAAGATCTGAGTTTAGCAATAGACTCTGATTTGAGAAGAACAATCCAAATAGATTTCCTCGCATAGCCCAACATTGATCAGACCACCGAGCTGATGAATCCCAAGCAGATTCTCCACATTAAAAAGGCTTCGAGATGGATAAATTCCATCGCAGACTACTTACGAAGTGATATACCGCCAAGTGATAAGAGGTCGGCTCATCAGGTAAGAGTCAAAGCTACTCGCTTTCACTTATCTTCTGATTGGAAGTTGTATAAGAGATCCTTCACCGATCCCTACCTCTAGTGCATTCATCCAAAAGACATTGAGAAAGTTCTGCATGAACTTAATGAGGGGATTTATGGAAGTCACGCAGGAGGTAGGTCGCTAGCCTTTCGAGCAATGAAAGAAGGGTATTGGTGGCCATACATGCAGAAGGATACTGGAGTCTACGTTCGAAAGTGTGAAAAATCCCTAAAACGCTCACCCACGGTCCACTAGCTCGCCAGCGACCTAAAGTCATTAACGAGCCTGTGGCCCTTCACTTAGTGGGGTTTGGACATCATAGGTCCTCTACCTACTGTGAAAGGTAATAAAAAATATCTGTTGGTCTCCATAGACTACTTCACTAAGTGGATAGAGGCAGAACACTGCCGAACATCAAGGATGCAAACATTATGAGATTTATATGGAGAAACATCATTACCCGCTTTGAAGTATCCAGAACGATCATTACTGACAACGAGACCTAGTTCGAGAGTGGACCCTTCTAAAGTTTTTACAACGATCATGAAATTAGGCATCACTTCAGCTCTATAGCATATCCCTATAGCAATGGTCAAGCTGAGGCTTCCAACAAGACAATGATCGATGGACTAAAGAAACATCTGGAGCGGGCCAAAGGAGCTTGGGCAAACGAATTGCCCCATATCCTATTGTCCTATCACACCACCCCAAGGTGAGCAACTAGGGAAACACCCTTTGCACTTACGTATGGATTGTAATCAGTTTTCCCACTAGAAGCTGGTTTCCCTACCATGAGGTCTACATTGGTAGACCAAGGCCACAATAATGAAGCATTGCTCACTGAACTTGACTTAGCTGATGAATGACAAGAATTGGCTCTAGTTAAACTGGCATCCTACCATCAACAACTAGCCAAATAGTATAACCAGAAAGTCAATCCAAGGAAATTTGAAGTTGGGGACTATGTCCTGAGGAAAGTCCCTGGCAGTGCTGTGAAACCATCAGATGGCAAACTGGGACCAAACTGGGAAGGACCTTTCAAGATGGTGAGGGATCACAAGGAGCTTATCACATGGAAACGCTGGAGGGTAGGGAGATACCAAGGGCTTGGAATGCAGCCAACATGAAGAAATTATACTTCTAGATTTATCTATCCATTTTACAAACTAATGTTTCTCTTTGTTTATAACTTTGATTAATAAAACTCTATTGGCCCCGGCAGTCTACATATATTGGTTGTCTCAAATGTATTTTGTTACATGCACCCTTTCCAAGTTACAGGCTCCACTCTTTTTATGAGTACAATAGAAATCCTGGATTACAGTGAGTTGGCTAGATTACTTCAGTCAAAGGATCTTGTGAACCAACCTTTTATGATTACAACACAGTGGTTAGGACTATCCTAGCTTAACTTGTTCAAATCATAATTAACAGGGTCAACAGGTAATAACCCCCCTAATGCCTTTGTTCCAAAACACAATTGGCTTCTTAGGTTTCTTCGATAACAAATAAAGACCTATAGGGGATCCTTAGGCAATACAACCAAATTAGGTTGGTCACCAACGTAGTTTGGCTCCAAAATCCTGCTCGGGTGGATCGCCCATTAATCAGGTGCATTCTCTCCATTGCCCTACTTAGGCCTAAGGTAGTGTGATGACTCGACCTAAAAGGTAAAGTGGGTGGAATGGTATGGCTAAGGCATACCGAATTGGGGGAATGCTCAATTGAAATTAAACTCTAAATGGCATTTAGTCGACTGAAGTACCCAAAATAACTAGAGTTTATTAATAAGTCAAAAGCAAGCAACACATGTTTGGTATGCCCAAAATATAAATATTTTAGTTCTTACTAAGAATTACATAGTTACATGTACAACAATAATGAAATAAATCAACCCTAAGAGGATCCAGATCGCCGGGTAAGGTAGTCCGCTACTCGAGCTCTCCAACCATCATCAGGTTGAGGGGTAAATCTCTCCACAGTATTCTCTGAGCTCGGCTCCAGCAGCTGCCTTAGAATAGCATTTATAGGGATCCATCGATCATCCCTTCGAAAGGGATTTGACTCCAAGATTGGGGGAGTGATCTCATGCTTATACCACATGAGAGAGTTTTTAGGGATCATCAACTCCCTGAGGGCACTTAGCCACCCTCTAATAAATGCCACCTCCTCCATTTCTTTCAGCTTGGTGGGGGAATCTATCCAGCCTTGATCATAGCCATCAGCCCACACCTGCCAAGGATCATTTTGAAATAAATGTCGGAGACTTGTGACGTCTTTTTGGAGTCCGACAGTGATTACATACGCTCGCCGAACGTCCCCCTTCAGCTTGGAAATCTCCCTCTGGGAACTGCCATTATCTTTCCTAGTTCGTCGTGTGGATGATAATGAGGAACCTTGAATAACTCGGGGAGCACTGCTTGGATAATTTTCCTTAAGGCATAAAATCTCCTTCCTTAAGGCATCATTTTCCTACTGCAGCACCTCCCCAACCTGATTAATCTCGAACGCATCCAACATCTTAGCCTTCAGAGTATCCATCTCTTCTTGAACGGAGGAACCAACCTCCTTTATCTCTGTAAGCCTATCCTTAAGTCTGGAAACTACTTCGAACTGATCTTTGTAGTCCTGGTTCCTTGCCCTAAGGGATTTGTAAATCTTGATAAATGCTCGGTGAACTTGTTCGCTTACATTCGAACCAAGGATTTGGCCTAGACGAGAGGGGCAGGAATGTAATCATCAAGATCGATAAACTATAAGACATTAAACACACAAAACCCATATATCAGTGAATTCAAAATAGAATTTCTCCATTTCATTGAAAAATGGCACTGGCTAGGTACAGATACATCAGACGATAAAAAGAAGGAACAAAAAAATATATAAGTAAAAGAAAAAGTCTAGAAGTCTACTGGGCGACCTCAACCTGCTCTGTGAGGGCTGTCTCCTTCCCCTTGTTACAGTTTCGCTTGTCTCTACCCTAAGTGCACCTCCCTCGACCGAGGTAAGATTCACTCCCTAGTCACCAGCAGAGACATTAGCAATAGGAGCAACATGCTCTATAGTAGTTCGAGCAGCAGGGACTTCTTCATCAATGACCATCTTGGGGCTAAAATTGTGCTCGTCAAATAGAGAAGAGTCGCTAACAACTCCAGCAGTAAATAAGGTCTGATCCTAGCCTTTCTTGAAGTTTGATCGACTGATGTATTCTATCTATTTTTTGGCATCTCCATATGCTGCCTCCCAACCCTCATTATAGCCACTCTCTTTGATGGTAGCCATCTCTATTATCGGGCTCTTAACCTTATTAACAAGCCTTTTATTTTTATCTTTGATGACCAGATTGCTCTCCACGACTAGCGCGTAGGCCTCATGAATTTCCTTTATCTCCTTGGCTGACTACTTCATCCCTCTCTTATGAAAAAGAAGCCTTAGCCTCTGTGAGAGCCTTCTCGAAGGACTTTCGAGCCTCCTGGGAAGTCTTCAGGCTCTTCTCGAGTTCAGAGTTCCTCCTCGCTCGCTCATTTTGGCTGAAAAAAAGGACGGTATAGTCGGACACAAATTGAAGGAAGAGACATAATTTAGTGAACAAAGTGCGAAGAGAATACAAGCCAAAGAAAGAGAAAAAAGGGGAAGTGGCCTTACCAAAGCAAGCCATTAATTTTCTTTCAGGGCCAACTGATCAGGACCCATGTTCGAAGACCGCTCACGGTCCGTCATGAGCACAACTCTCTCGAGCATAATTGGAGCAAGATGAGGGGTCAGAGCCACGGAGGCCCCCTCAGCTGGGATAGTCACAGGAATAAGAGAAGCCTGTGATCTCTTCATCCTCTCTGCTCCTCTCCTCCTCTCCTCTTCTTTCTTCTGCTTCTCCTCTTCCCTCTTCCTCTCAATTTCTCTCTCTCTCTCTCTCTCTCTTCTCTTCTTCTTTCCTCTTCCTCTCCACCTATTTCTCATGAACTGTTGTCTGGGAACCACTAGTAGTATCCCCAGACCTTGGCTTCTAGATCTTCATCCTGTTGGATAACAGGACATCATCATTATCATCACATATCAAGTTTTTTCTCTTAGGGGGAGCCATATGTTCCTCGCTAGAACTTTCTCATCTGGAATCTCCCGAACTAGAACCTTCCTTGCTGAACCTCTCTCCACCAGATTCTTCCTTTCTAGATCTTTCCTCACTGGATCCTGCCTCACCCTACCACCTCTGTCACCTATAGTAGCACCAGAATCTGAACTTCTCTCCTCCTCGTTGTCTAGCTCGATGGGTTTGAGAGCGCCTTCTTCCTCTGGGATATCAAGATGGGGAATGGATTCAACTGGATGGGCAATGGGGATGGTGGTAGTGTTCTTGTATTTTAATAAGAAGCCAGCCGACCTGGGATGCTCACCTTCTACAATGGAGTCCCTTATCTTCTAAGCTTTGATCAACTCAATATCACGTATCTCGTGAGGAGCAGGTTCTTGATTCTTAGAATTCACTAAAAAATAAAAAAAAATATCAGAGGAAGAAAAAATTAGAGCATCAAGTAACATGCAACAAGGTTAGACAACAACTTATGTCCTCCTCCCCATACATAGGGATCCGAGGTCCCCTGTGCCTTGCACCCCCTACTTGGGGAGGGAATTGCCAGTTCCTAGCAATGAACCCCTCAGATCAGTAGTTTTTATGGGAATCAGGTAGGTTCACTACCAATACCCTGTCTGGACTCCTCGCTTTTAAATAAAGAAGACCAGAGCTCGTGCGAGAAAAGGTATAACATAAGCAAATTTCAACCAATCCTAAGTTGGTGCCATAAAGCTGGTTTATTCAATGGACGCCATTTAGAATTTTTTAGACATTTGGAGAACACTGAGCTGGAACTATATTGAAGTATTAAAAGAAATGCAAGAACATGCGATTTGGGGGAAAGGTTAAACCCCCTTGAGACAGTAGAAGAACGTGAATCCAGTGGCCATCTGTCACGGACATTGCGAGGAATAGGGGTACACACAATATCCACCCAGTTGGGGATATTGTAGCATTTCTTAAATTCAACCAGAGATTTGTTGTCTATTTTTGCCATAAGAAAAACCTAGCTACAGTAGAAAGAAAAGCAACGATGAAAGGAAATATACAAAGAGAAGGGGCTGAGAACTTACGAGGAAAGAGTGAAGCTTGAAATGATGAAAAACTAAAAATTTGGAAGATGAAGAGAAAATGACAGCTTAGGAGCAAGAGATAGCTTGGAAGCAGAAGAAGCAAAGAGTTGAAGTGACAATAGAATGGTCCAACACTTTAGTTTTAACTCATCAATGATAGCGCACACTGATCGAAGTAGATTTGTCGCTTAAACTCCCTGCCAAATGACGATTCACACCCCTATCAGTCTTGGAACTATGATAGTGCCATCAAAGGGGGACGAGAGATGCTTTTAAAAATTTGTGAGCCCAAATTGGGGCCCCTAGAAGTTTAAGGGCAATTGTGGGTACCTGTTGTCGACTAAGCCCATAAGAGTAGCCGACCAAGCCCAAATAAATGAATTAGGCTCCCGACCAAAATTATGAGTCTTGAATAACAGTTAGAATAAAAGATGTGACCGAGTCTATCCCCAAAAATCTCGGAGAGAGATTCATGGGATATAGAGCCAACGTGTTAGTTACCAACACTTTCTTTTAACTGAATATGTATTGTACCCCTGGCTCGGGGCATAGGGGTATGTAGCAAAAAACCATTTTGATAATTACTCAATAAAAATAGTAGACCTCTCTGTGAACGTAGGCCAGTTGCCGAACCACGTAAATTCTTATATTGTGGTTGTGATTGTTTGCTGTTCTTATTTTCTTAGTGATTGCGTTCTTTCATTATTATTTATGTTGTGATTTTTGTCACCACACAAGGTATTATGCAACTAACATGTCCCACCAAGTAATGTTACTTCACCTTGCATGAAGAATGAAAAACTCGTAAAAAGCTCATCTCAACTCAGTACATTGAAACTCTTGACCCCCGTGATGTGAAAAAACTAAAAAACGAGCATCCAAAAAGAACTGTTCAAATTGGATCATCTCAAGAGCCATAATTTGAAAAACAGTTGGATAATTATCTTAAGAAGCTGTGCAATTTGTTCGTGTGGATCAATAAGAATTTGAACATTACACCAAAAAGTCCAAATTGTCACCTTTGAGCCAGCCAGCCTTGTCACGGTCATCGACCGTGTCAAAAAAGCACGCGTTTTTTGTCACGGTCATTGACCGTGACAAGTCCATGACAACGGTTTGTTATGGTCAACGACCGTGACAGGCAGTGGCGGATCCAGGAATATGAGCCAAGGTGGGCGAAATTTTTTGACGAAATCCTGGGGTTCGGGGGCGGGAGTCCCCCAGCCGATTTTTTTGAGTTGTTTTTACTCTTTTTTTTTGCAATTTTTAACCTTAAAAATGTTTGAGGTAGTAATTAATTAAATTTGGATTCCTACTTTGTTTGTGGATTTTTTTATAATATTTCAACATAATATTACCCTAACGGACTGTGTCTTGTCTCCTCTTTTCCATTAATTTTTTTTTCATGACTTCCTATATGTACACCAATTACTAATTTTATACACAAATTTCAGACTAGCTTTACACATAAAATCAAAGCAAGTTCAAATTTTTACATCGAAAAAAACAAAGCAATAGTCCAGATTTTTGTGTAAAATATGAATTTTCTTTGATTTAGGAATCTTCTTCATTTACCAGTGAGTGCAATAGTCCAGATTTAACAATGTTTGCCTTCGTTTAAGCAATAGTTCAGATTTAACATACAAAATAATTAAATCAAAGCTAGATGAGATTTTTAAACAAAGAAAAATCACAAAGTAAACTCAGATTTTAACATACAAATAATTAAATCAAAGGTCCATATTTTTACACTGAAAAAGAAGAAGCAAATTCAGATTTAAACTAAACTAATCCTTGATTGGTCAAGAAATCACACGAACAGGAGGAGTCCCTCCAGGACTCATCAGATCAGCCAAGCTTTTTAATTGTTTATGGGCTACTTTTGTTTTGTGGTTCTCTCAATCTCTCGCTCTCTCTACATTTTACAGGGATAGTACCAGTGGTACCGTAAAGCTAAGGCAGCTGCCAATAGACTTTTGATTAGATAAGGTGGGCATTTACCTCTTTACCCTCAAAACTTTTAACTTATTATTAATTTAATTTATAAATTTGTCTTTGAATTTTTTTTTGCCCAAATGACAAGGTGGGCAGCTGCCCACCATGGGCTCTTCTTGCCTCCGCCCCTGGTGACAGGTCCGTGATAACTTTGTCAGTAAAAAGGCCTTACCCCATCTTTTTTTTCTCCACCATTTCCAGTTCCCTCCTTTCTTCCCTCTTTCGCGCGGCTGCTCTCTCTCTCTAAGGTACGTTTTTCTATCCCTCTCTCTTTCCATTATATCTGCGTGTTTGCATATGTGTATATGTGTGTGTAGAACCCTTATTTTTATGTGTGTGGGGGGGGGGGGGGGGGAGTGGGGGGAGAGGGTGGGAAGTGTGTGTGTGTGTGTGTGCATTTGTGTGTGCTGGTGTGTGGTAGGGGGGTGGGGGTGGGGGTGGGGTAATTGGTGGGGGGAGGTAATTGGTGGGGAAGTGGGTGTGTGTATATGCGTCTGCATGGGGGGGGGGGGGTAGGCAATCAAAATATAGCATTAATTGCTTCAAGACCTTGTTTTGAATGCATGTGAATATTGGTAGATAAAGAAAAAATTGAAGTCTTGGGTATTTAAGTTGTACTCAATATATAATTCTTGTAGGAGTTGATTAGTTAATGGTTTTATGTTTACGTATTTAATTTACCAAATTTTCTTAATGTTCAATCTAAAAGGTCTGAAAACATAAATTTTTCAATATATTTACAGTCTTAAGGTTTTGTTGATTGTGTATATAATGTGTTATGATCCTTTTATAAAAATGGAAAGGGTCAATTTGGATTTTTGGGCCACTAGTTGTTATTAGGGGGTAGGGTTCATTAGTGTTGGTATTAGTTGGTTGTGATATTTATAGAGAGATATATGATTAAAACTAAATTTAATGGTATCTAATTTTTTTGTCAAACATTGACATGAGCCTATTTTAGATAACCTCTAGCTCGATTCCTATGCCGACATTCTTTTTCTTGCTTGAGTCTCATTCCGACATTCCCTATGATTTTAGAGTAATAAATATTCATTATGAATTATGCACAATTATATGGTTTAATCATATATCTCCCAAATTCATAATAATAATTCGTGGTTTAGGTATAAGTTTTGTTCTTTTGCGTACTTTAAATTGAATGTAACATAATTTAAATTACATAATTAAATGAAACCTCTCCAATTGTGATAAGACATAATTAAATGAAACATACTTTAAATTACTTACAGTGCGCATAGATACTAGACTTCTAGTTCCTATGCGTAACAACCCTTAGACCCATTCGAGAGTCATTAACCCTGTAATGAGATCTCTCGAATTATCCCATTTGGACAGTTTGGGACTGCATAGTTTCTTTATAATAATATTCTTTGTGGCTTAAACTTGTTACTTTTGGGGGAAGTTCTGCAGTCATATCTTAATGTTCTCTGGGTACATAATTGATGATGCGATGTTAAGTGTTATTTCAATTGATAAATTGAAATAACACTCACACTTGTGAATCTATGTCGTGTACTTGGATAACTATGGGGATATGCTACCGAATTTTTCTGAAATTGGAACAATGTGCATGAGCTGTTAAGTATATTACAGAAATATGCGGTCTTGAATGGGATAGGACTACTCACCCTTTAGAGGAGATGGAGGAAATAGGAATTAATGTTATAAATTGAATTTCAATTTCAATTTCAAATTAAAATTGAATTTGAATTTGAATTTGAATTCATGAATAAATTTACCCATCGAACCTAGCCTTCTAGTTATTATGCGTACGCATTCAATAGGTGATTGTTTATACTAATAGGAACTAAATATTCACACTTTTGTTTGTGCTATTTTACCCATAATAGATGGTTGTTTGTAGTAGCTGTGATGGGATATCCTAAATATAAAGAGTGGATGGGCGAGACAAATATATTAGGGGATGTGTTTCGCAGAGGTGCTAATGAATTTGTCAAGTACGCAAAGAAATGCCATGATAATGAAGAGTTCCCATGTCCCTGTGCTAGGTGTGAGAATGGTAAGGTGTTTGAGTGGAAAATAGTTTAACTACATTTGTTAAGATGGGGTATGCAAGATAGTTATCGAAGTCAGGTTTTTCATGGGAGACCAAAGTTCCTTTTGTCCGCGAGAAACCTTCACAATAACCTTCAACAAGTAGGATAGATGTTTAAGGGGAGGATGAAAATGTAGATCATAATATGCTAGAGGATTTATTTGATGACACGTATAGATTTCATGAAGTGGAAGAGAATGAGGTCACCGACGATGTACAAGGTGCAGGCGCTTGTGAAGATATTGGGATAAACCTTGACGATGACTATCAAAGTTTAAAATTTAAAGCGAGCCAACCATTATACTCTGGATGTGAAAAAGATGAAACAACTTTACATGCCATGGATGGTTTGCATAATTTAAAGACTCAATATGGTTTGTCTAGAACTAGCGTGACAGGAATTTTGAATTGGGTGAAGGGCTTACTACCTAAGCAGAATACGCTTCTAAACAGCTATCCTACTATGAAAAATAGTTTGAAAGGTTTGGGAATGAAGTATAAATCAATTCATGCTTGTGTCTATGACTGCCTACAAAATCGAAAGGAATATGAAAATGTCAATCGGTGTCCGGTATGCGATGAACCTAGATATGTCCAATCTACTGAAAAAGAAGGCATAAACTCAAGAGTGCCTCAAAAAGTGTAGAAATATTTTCCCGTAGGGCCTAGATTAAAGCGGTTTTTCACAGTACCATGGATAGCGGAGGCAATGACTTGGCATGCTAGGGCAGAAGCAGGAGAAAATCTCATGCGCCATCCTATTGATTCTATAGTTTGGAAGATGATGGATTTTGAGTATCCCAAATTTGCTCGAGAAGAGCGTAACATTCGTTTGACAATATTAATAGATGGTTTCAATCCATTTGAAAATATAAGCGCCAATAAGAGTGTATGGACAGTGATCCTAGCCCTACGCAACCTCGGACTGTAGGGCCCCAAAATGGGGTAAATTAGGGGCTACCATAAAAAATAAGACGACATTATTAGGTAGAGCACTAGAGTTGTTGAAGGCAATTGTTGGCCCGGGGTACACTGATTGGAGGGCTGTGCCTATTGACCTCAAGATGAACATATAGTGGGCGCTAAAGGTTGTGTATTTAATATTAATATTTATAACTGTAATAATTACTTATAGGATGGTTTGAAAGGAATAATTCATCCTGCTGGCATATCTTCGCGACCCCACATTGGAGCAATTGAGGGATCAATATAAAACATGGAAGAAGAATTTATGGGCACAGTACTTTGGGAAGACCCGGGAGTCCATTATGAGACTTCGTGAAACCGTCCCCCCCAAGGAGCCAATCTCATTGGCACATTGGCATAAATTTATCGACAATGATACAAATGAGCGGAAATTGGCATATCTCCAATTGGGGAAGGACAACCGGGCGAAAGAGTTGGATGTGCACTACTCCGGGCGGATGTCTTATGCCGAGGTGGAGCACAAGATCATAAGTTTTTAATTTTCTTTAATTTTAGATAGTATAATTTAGCATTAATTTGCATTACTTACTAATTTTGTATTATTCTATTTCAGGAGACGGGGAGTGGCCCTGGGGGTAGGCCAAATAGGCTCGATGCTTATATGGAAATTTGGATGAAAAAGGGGAAGGACAAGAAGGTGGTCCCAAGTGTCGCATCCACCATTGTAAGTTATAAATGTTTAATTTTTTTCAATTATGTTATAATTTTTTTATTTACTTTATTGACTAATCGTGTACTTTTTGTTTTTTCAGGAAAAGTTTAAGGAAGTGCATGCGTCGTAGTCTGATGCCGACAAAGCATCTTTGGATACAGACTCACTCAGCCAAGTGCTCGGGCTAGATTGCAAGGGGAGGACTAGGGGGTGAGCTCGCGGGTGGGGAAGTCCAGGATCATCGGCATGGGGACGAACAACAGTGGGTTGGCCCATAAGGTGGACTCCTAGGATGATAAGCTATCAAGGTTGGAGGCGATAGTCCTAGATATGTACGCCTTTTTGAAGCTTCCGTTGGGAAAGGGAAAGGTCAAGGTGGTAGAGGAGGATGAGGACGCCGACACCGACGTTGACAACATTTCTTCATCGCCAATACGCATGGACTCGCCGCCATATGATGATTCATTTCCCATCATGACCCCCATCGAATGGCCTATGTCAACACTCGATTGGTCGAGCATTCAACTACTCAACATATATTATGGGCTACTGATAGCAAGGGGGTTGAGAGATCCGAACTTCTGCCCGAGTATGCTGATTCATGGACGTCACCTCTAAGACATTGAGGCAAGAGTGCTCATCACGCATGTGGTGGAGGGAAAGGAGAGCTCACCTGTGTGGTTGCGTGAATAATGCGGCGTTCAACATATTACAGGGTGTGTCAATTCATATGTTATGTGACCTTCCTTCCTCCTCCGACCTGCTGAAGATTGACATTATTTCTATCTCTTTTTATTTTGAAAATTGGATTGTATTTATATTCTTTTGATTTTGGTACAATTTAGTTTGGGAAAGATGTATATTTGCCTTTCTATTTTATTTAGATATGGATTATAAATGCCTTGATTTTGTATATGATTTGTATTTTATTTGGATATATACTTTTTGAACAGGTAAAATTTTATCATAACAGGTACAAATATACTGCTAGGCAGTGGCCATACAGCCCAATAATTTTTTTTAAATTCTGCCCAAAATTATCACGGTTAAAGACCATGACAAGTCCTTGACAGAGAAACTTGTCATGAACTTGTCACGTTATTTGACCATGACAATTTTTTTTAATTTTGTCACTGGTTTATCACGATCTTTGACCGTGATAAAACCTTGTCACGGTCAAAGACCTTGATATGACCGTGACAAGTCTAGTGAACTTGTAACGGTCAATGATCGTGACAAGTCCGTAACAAAGAAGTTGTTACTCCCAGACTTGTCACGGTCATTATCCTTGATAAGTTTGACTTGCCACGGTCAATTACCGTGACAATCTTACAGTTTTTGGTGTAGTGGAAAGGTATTGATCTTAAGGTATTATGCCAAGAGCCATATGCACAACTAGAGGCAAATCCTATACTTAATAATATGAGACTCTTCAAAATGGAAATGTATGCAATTATTGAAGTAGAAGTTGACAAACTCATACAAACCTAGTTTATCGAGACTGTGAAGTACCGAACCTTATTGTCCAATATTTTGATGGTCTGGAATTCGAATGAAAAATGGAGAATGTGTGTTAAATTTATTGATTTAAATAAATCATTCCCTACAGACCAGTTGGTTGACACTGCAAAAGGTCATGATAGTCGAGGTGAACATATTTTTATCCATTCTATGCCGTGTTGATGCTAGAAATGAGATTTATATTGATCTTAATTATATTTTCCCAATTTATTATCAATCAAGCAATTAAGAGACATAAAAGCAATGTATTCAAGTAGGAAAGTAAAGTAAAGCGGTGGGGAGAGAGAATTGAGACTCAGATTTACGTGGTTTGGCCCAACTTGGTGCCTATGTCCACAGGTGCTCTGAATTCTATTCCTCTGGTGAGTAATTTTTATTGGAGTCGGTTTTCAAGAGCTGTCACTTCACTTTAGCAACCTAACAATACTCATAACGATCTCTCCTAAAATAGGATATTAAATTTGCTATTCGAACACGTGTCCCACCTTTATATGTAGAGAAATGAATAATCACTAGTTAATTATTGCAGATGGGGGGATATTTCATATTTTCCTCATTCTGGATGTTCTTTTCATGTTTCCTTTATCCAGTCTCGTGGCTCACATTATATGGGATAACAACGTTATCAAATGAGGTTTCCTTTTTAGTACTATTCTTTACCTAGATTAGGGCAAAGTTGATCTCAAATGAGGTTGATTCCAAGGTCCTCCAAGTATTATACCATTTTAGGGTATTAGTCCCTATTGATTTTTATAACACGTGTCACCTTCTAATTACTCAACAAGTTATATTATATCCATGGTACAACAATTTCCTCCAAGACTTTACCTACTAAGAGTAGTAGGGCCGGTCTCTTAAGGAATAAATTTTTCTAGAAGGTTACGATACAACTATAGTGCATAAAGTTTACTATGCATTCTGTGATCGGTTAAAAATCTGTCTACTAGACCGAGCTGACCCAAATGTATTGTACCATTTTTATTCCATGTTCTCAGTTCTTTTACGTTTAGACCTCTAACTAACATGTCAAACCATCATTATTATAACACACGATCCTCGTTTGGCGCATGCACAGTTTTGAACTACATTTTACATTTTCCAATGCCACTTACTATCACTTCCATTTAAAATCGTGCATCTCTTTGATTTACTCTTTCACCATCTTCAGTATTCAAATGCTTCAAAGAGAGACATTATGAGAATTTCATTTATTCTTTAGTCAACCAAACTCCGACAGAGAGGATCCTTTTATTGTACATTTCTATTGTTGTTCACTCCTTTTCCCCTATTCTATAAATTCCAGGTATCCTTTTCTTGGGCCCTTATTTCTTGCTTAAATATTTCTATCAATTAGGGCTTATTTTTTTATTTTTTTAGGAAAGACTGGGAATTTCCACCTTCTGTTCATTTTGGTGTGTTTAATTCTTGTGGCTTAGTGCTATGAAGTTACTGAAGGTTTTCTGGTTGAATTTTAGGTTGCTATTGAGTTGGTTGGCATAGGCTTTAGGGATTTATTTTTTTCCACTTTGGTCGATCACTACAGGAGACATTTTGTGTTGCCTGCTTTATTTTTTATTTTTCATAAATCCACAACCCTATGAGTGATTGGCTTGAGAGGGTGTTGAATCCACAGGGGTATTCCTCCTTTATTCATCTTAAACCTACACCTTTGGTGGTGGTTCAACCTCAATTCAAAGAAGGTATTTCTAAAAATGACCCAAAGGTTATAAATCCGATCCCTATGAGTCCAATGTTCTATGCCTCCTCCTCCTTACGATATCTAATACAACAAACCTGAGTTCATGGCTTCTGATATCCTTGATTCTAGCGCATGAAATGATAGTGGGGGAAGCAATTGGGGAGATGAGACCTTATTTGAGTTATCCATACCCACTTTTGAGTGTCAATCCAAGAAGCCATCTATTCTCTTCAACGTTCTTCTTCCATCAGCTCTCCCGTTATTGTCCCTATAAAATCAAATGAAGAGAGATCTTCTTTGGGTAGGAGTTATTATGATCCAACGATATAAAAGGAGTGAATTAACCATACGATATCACCTCTGTCGACATTCTTGAATATAGTTATCTCTATAACATCCTTCTTAGCATCCCTTGTAGGCCTTCGAAGCAATCTAGGAAGGCCTATGCGCTAGTGTACGAAGGGGATATTATAATCTCCTAGTCAAATTTAGTAACGGGACTTCATCTTCAATTATACCCCATTATTAAGGAAATTTTATGAGGTTATGGAATTTTCCCCCACTCAAATCGGCCCGAATGCCTATAGAACGATCTTAGGCTCCATTATTTATCCAGGGAGATGTCGAGTCGGGAGATAACTGAGTGAGTTTTTATGTTTGTTTGTGGCCTTAAAGACAATGCTAAGACCCTTGCATTTACTATCTAAGCCCTTAAAAGCCTGACCAAAAACTAGTTAGGGTTTCTTAGTCAAGCAACCAATTCTAAAAAAATAAATTTTTCTTCATCAGAGGCTTGTGGGAGTTCTATCGTAAAATCGATAAGACTGTAACCGCCTCCTACGAGTGGGAAATCCTTCCTCAAGTGGTACTATGTTAGATTGTTTCATATTTATGTTCACATTTATATGTATTCATTTTGTGGTTATGGCCTTTACTTTTTGTTAACGGACAAAAAACGGCTCCTCGGCTAATTTCTCTTAAGAAGAGATTGGTACAAAAATACTACCTACCCACCCCTTAGTGTTTAAAGATGTATTTTGTTTGGAAAAACTCACCAAGTTCATTTATCTCTCAATAATAAATCGAGCTGAAGAAGAAAATGAAGCTGAATAGAGTGAGTTACTATTATTTATTAAGTGTTTGTTTGTCTAATATATGTTCATCTTTTGCTAAAACTTTTATTTTCCCCGTGTATTTTCTATTCCTCCTTCCTCTCAGGTCCCCATGCACTCCACCCTATAAATGGAAATGAAGGCTGTTGACCGTGCATCTATAGCCGCTTTGAAGAAGAAATGAGTTAAGACCAAAAAGGCATGCTGAACTTCTACCTAGCACAAGAGGGTTAAACTTGCACAAGGTTCGGATATTGTGAAAGGAGGATTCTATGAATGATATGGTAAGGAGAATTATACTATGGCCCATATGGAAGTTGAATCTCAGGACGATTACCTAGCCTATGTGAACGATCCCTTCTCACCGTTTCCTATGAGATGTTGAGGAAGGACAATCGCACTCGGTGTGGAAAAACTGAAAATGCTACTAACCACATTGGTTATACTGGGGTCACTGGACACAAATACCCTGTGGTTTTACTCTTAGCATTGGGTCATGTAGGTATCACTTACATCCTTTTATGATTTGTTTATAACTATAATTCATTTTTGACCCTTTGTTTGCCTGATCTCCAATAAGCCATGGTGGCCACCATGTTGAAGGAAAGGGACTTGTTATTGGAGAATAGGGAAAAATTCTATGATGAGCATTAAAAGCAGAACCTTGAGTTGAGGGATAGGGTGGTCGACCTCGATAAGGATAAGGTCGATCTCTAGAAGAAACTATATAACACTGATGCTCGATAGGGGTGTGCACGAACTCGAATAGACCAAAAAAACTGAACCGAACCGAACACGATTTTGCATTTTTTAATTCAGTTTTACTTCGGTCTAAAAATTTATAGTACGGTATAATTCGGTTCGGTTTCGGTCTTGGCATGTAAAATTCAGGTTTGGACCGGCCCGATCGGATCGCTTTTATTAAATATATATGTATATGTATTTTTTTTTACCTTAATAACAAATCATATTACCCCACTCATGCATAAACGCCCAAACATAACCCTAAGTACCCCTCAATTCTTATTTTCTCTTCTCTCTCTCTCTCTCTCTCTCTCTCTCAGCAACGATGATAGCTTGTAGGCAGTCTCCTCCTCCAACAAAAACCCCTCATCTACCCCACTCACGCATATTTTTCCCTCACCTCGTCCGTCTGTCTCTCCCTCACCTTGTCCGACTGTCTCTACCTCACTTCGTTAGGCTGTATCCCTTACCTCGTTCGACTTTAATGGCTTCTCTCTCTCTCTTAGATCCTTACGATATGTTAACTGTAGATATCTCTAAGATCATTGTTAGTATTCGTCAGATTAGGGATTTGTTTGTATACATATTGGGTATTGTTTAGTATACGTGGTGTTTCATATTGGGTATTTGTAAATCATTGTTAGTATACAGATTATATGGGTATGGTAAAATTGAAGTATGATTTTATGACTCTCATGGGTTTTTTAGTGAAGCAGTATTTGATAGTGACGAGATTTGTGTTGCCTCACACTACTACACTTGTTAGATTTTACAGAGAAGGTGATGAGGGTGATGTTGAGTTGGCTGTGGTAGTGGCAGGGACCGCGGAAGTTAGGTTTTATAAGAGGGGGGGCGAATGATAATGCTACCTCACCTCCCTCACCTGCTGCTCAAAATAATTCACCCTATGTTTGTAATATGGCTTTAAAGAAGCACCTTAGGAGGTATTATCTCCATCTTAATTCATCCATTCATGTTTTTTTAACTAATACCATTATATGATTTTATGACTAGAAATACAACACTGATAATTAAATGACAAATTTGAGGCTATTTTGCTAGTCTTACAACCATCTCCCACATGCCCAGATCCTTTATTTTGCACTATGATATTTAGGTTGGGAGTAGGATTTCATTGGTTTGAGTATTTAAAATTGAAGTGCTGTTAAATAAATTAGTGCTTTTAATATAAAAAAACACGAGCTGTTTTTTTTTAAAGTTGCCTTTAATTAAAAGAAGTGTTGTATTTTAATAACGTGCTCTTTTTATTTAAAAAGTCTTTTTTTTTTAAAAAAATGTTGTTTTATAAAAAATGTGTTTTTTTAAATTAAAAAAAAGTGTTGTTTTTAATTAAAAAAAAAGTGTTGTTTTTTATGGGTATGGACCAAATAGGACCAAGACCGAACACGAACCGCTTGAAAATTGAATAGGACCGAGATCGATTATTTTGGTTCGATCTCGATCCATAATTTTCTAGGATCGATTAATACGGTTCGGTTCCAAAAATACTTCAAAACCGGATCAGACCGGAATGCGAACACCCCTACTGCTCGAGATTCCACCCCAAAGGACAAGAGAAAGGATGATATAATCATTATCTTAAAAATCAAGGAAGACCAGAAGATGGACTGGGAGAAAATATTCTCTGAATATAAGGCCTCGGTGGAGTGCATGGAGGAGAATATGATCTACTTCATCGATGGGTACGCCGAGATGGAAAAAAGGATTAACAAACATTACCCGGAGCTTACTGGTGTCATTTAGTCGTGTGAGGGTGATGAAAATGGGGCTATGATGTTAGCGGTAGGGAATGAAATGGAAGTATACTCCTTCCAATTAAGAGGAGGTTGTTGTTGACAAAGTGGTTCCTTTAGCAGAGTCGACCTGTGTCCATGCTTCTAAATCAGTTGACTTAATAATCCACTCTTCTCTCTAGTATTTGGTGTTTTTCTTGTATAGATTTATCTTTTAATATTCCATTTTACCCCTATAAGGGGATGCTATTACTCATTAAGTAATTTTTAGGCCCTTTTTTAGCCTTTCTAAAAACTAACCACTTGGGTTGGCTACTTGGTCCTAAGGACTTGTTAAGAAACCTTTATCAGGGAATTCTTTGCATTTAAGTGGAATTCTCTTAATTGGGATCTTTCTCCCATGCCTGCCCCTAGATATGACTTTGGCCTAAGCCTTTTGCTCATCTCGTAGGCCTCGTCTTTGGGGAATTTAAAGAGACAAATAAAATAGATTTATACTTTTACTAAAAGTGGTGTTTCCTCATAAATATTAAATCTATTCTTATTACACATTCTTCTAAAGTCAGATCATAATCTATTTCAAATGTTAATATTTTTGATGGTTCCAAGGGTTTCTGAAGTTAGATCATGATCTGATATGGGCCATGCCTGCTAGCTTCTAATTTGTTCCCTTTCGGTATAACTTTTTTCGACACTAAACCCCCTTCCTTGAGTGTTCAGGCCTTCACTCGTATCTAGCAGTTTTTGCTAATAGGCGACAACTCTTAGTGCCGCTGGTTCTTGTACCTCTTTGGCTAAGTCTAGATCTAGTCACCTCATGAAATATTTAAATATCGAATTGAAGTTTGTCACCCTATGGATGGGGAGGCCTATCTTGGTAGGAACCACACCTTATTATACAAAGATCAATATGAAAGTGGTTTACTCGAATGGGGTCCTAGTGGTAGTGTGATACGTTAAAAGAACACTATGCAACTTGTTGATCCAATTGGCCTTTGCGTCCTCCAATCTTTTCTTGTTCCCATGTAGAATAGTTTTGTTTTTCACCCCGGTTTGTTTGTTTCATTTTGGGTAATGAGGAAAAGAATATAGGCATCTGATACAATATCTCACATAATAGTTCTCGAACCAGTCATTATCAAATTATTTAATGTAATCTATGATGAAAGAGTTAGGTATGCCATATCTATAGATGATGTTCTTCCATATGAAATGGAACATATATGTTATGTAATCTCGATCATCAGCTCGACTTCTACCTATTTTGTGAAGTAGTTGACATCGATGATCAAATACCTGAACCTCTCCTTCATCTTCAGTAGGGTGCCCACTAGATCTACTCTTGATTATGAGAAAGTCCATGGACGGTGATGGGTGATAAAGCCTCAGTTGGATGATGGATAATTATTTCATGCCTTTGGATTTTGTCACACTTCATCGTGTAGTCTATACAAATGAACCGGGACATGGTGGTTCAACGGTATAACTTTTAGGTTCTGTTTTTCTAGTTGTCGAGTCATTACCGGGCCAGTATGACCCATCCTAATGGTAAGATATGTATTTCCTTTCTATAATACCCCATTAGTTTTGAGAAATTTATTAATTGATAGTTATTTAAACCAATTAGAAAACACAAAATTTAATGAGATAATTTTACTTTTTTTATGTCATTATATTAAATTAAACTATGTGATGACTGACGAAATTAATAAGAAGAAAGATGTTGATTTTAATTGTTTTGGCTTAATTTGACAATAGAAGTAATTAATGTCAATTGTAATTATTAATTTGTTTATTATTAATTAGCTCATTGGTTTTAGGTGGGATTATGTACTTTGAATGGGTTAAGGGCTTAATTAGTTAAATGGGCCCATTGGGTTTCAGTATAAAAGGAATGGCTGACTTCTTTGGTTTGGTGTGTAGACACCTAGGTCTAGAAAAGGGGAAAACAAATATAATTTGGTCAAGGTTTACGGCGCAATTTCCCTAAAGGTGTGAACTAGACACTCATCTAGTTATTGAGAAAGAGAAAACATCGGTCCATTTAATTGAGAAAGAGAAACCAACGGTGCTTTTAATTGAGAATGAGAGAACAATGGGAATTTATTTAGAAAAAGAGTGATGAGCTAAGCGAGTAAAATTAACTTGGAGATCGGCATTGTATATTCGTGAGGTGAACAACATTGATGAAAAATTATTCAGTGGGATGATGGTCAGAGCAGACCACACGGCTAATCTAGACCACACGAATTTCAAGGCCTCTTTGGTTGGAGAGTTGAGGTGAGATGAGTAGGGGTGTGCACGAACCCGAATGGACCGAAAAAACCGAACCGAACCAAACCCACTTTTGTGATTTTTTTTAAAATTCGATCTTAATTCGGTCTTAAATTGTATATGGCCGCATTATTCGGGTCGGTCTCAATCTTGGCTATTAAAAAGCGAGTTTGGACCAGACTGCACCACTTTTATTATATATATATATATATATATATATATATATATATATATATTGAAGCATCCTATATCTTTGACTCACTTGAGTCTATATAATATAGGTGCTCATCTAGTTTGGAAATAGTGAAAAAATTGAGTCATATTCTTTTGAACCAACAAGCCTTCAGACTCTACATTCTATTTCCTCTAATATTCCAAAGGTATAAGCACCAAACACCACACCTAGGATCATTTATGTGTTGCATATGAGACTGCATTTTTCATAATATGGGCGTGTGTGAGTTAAATCCCTTTAAAATAATTTTCTAAATAATTTCTAGAATTTTAAAATGATTTTTTTCTAAATTAAAATTGAAGTCATTAAGTTTTTGGATTGATTTTTAAATTATTTTAGCTACTTAAAACTTGCTTGGGTAGAAACCAAATGCATTTGATAATTGTGTGGGTGCAAATTGTATTTCGGTAAGATTAAAAACACGCATTTTATACGCCATCTCAGCTTTACACGTGTTAGAATCACAATGACTGGATTTGTGTTTTCTTTCCCTCACATACCTGTGTTTGATTGTGAACCCTTTGATCAGTTTCATCAATGGTCTGCATGTGACCTGAAGCAATACTTGTGAAACCTGTATCAACCAGTAAGAGAACGTTTAATAGCAGTGCATCGATAGCCATCAGATTTACCTCGATTTCTTAAGACTCAATCGTTACCATTCATTTGTTTCGAAGTTCCAGAGGCTTCCATGACTTAGTATACATAGATACCTTATATGTTGCGATAACAATATTTTGTTCACCTCACTTCTGAGATAAAATAAAGAGAGAAGAGAAAGAGAGAGAGAGAGAAAGAAAGAAGAGGGAAGAAAAAAGAAAACTCTAACATAAACTCCGGCCAAATCTCAACTGAAAATTATTTTGAGAGTGTGTTAGTTCGAGAGTTATGAAGATCATTCCTCTTCTATTCTTAATCATTTTTCCAACTTAATAACTCGAGTTTGATCTCATTTTATTTCATAGAAAACTGAGATTGAAATTCGGTGATACATTTCACGTATATCCATCTTAGATTTGATTTCTTATTTCGAGAAATCATAGTTTTGTTGGCCGTTTTCAACTTTAATGTTTTTAAACTCCAAAACCAAAAAAATAGTTTATGATTTCAGTTTCTTTGAACATTCAGACTCAGATCTAGTTTATGATCTTGATTGGGGATTTACGCTTTCACATATTTCATATTTTGTGAAATATTCTGTACATTTTCAAAATAAGAAAGTGTTTAGGATCGTGGCTCGTGTATATAGCAAGATTCCCTCTTAAAATGTGGATAAATTGAAAGATCCAAAGTCTTATAGTTTTGATTAAACTGATTTTGGAAATAGTTACATATTTGTGATATATTTGCAATTTGATAAGCATCCTGTCTATAATTAAGTGTGTGTGAGTTGCATGCATGTGATTTAGAGCACATCACCACTTACACTTTCACACTACTACACTGAAAAGTGTTGGTGTTGAGATTTTTGACTTTTGAGTCGACGTATAGCTAAAAGGAGTGGAGTTACAAAGCTGACAGAACATCAACAACATCAGAGCCTTGGGAGAAGTCAGAAAATCTAGAGGAGTTGTTATATTTCTGAACTTAGAATTAGGTCTGATTGCGTGTCTTGATTGTTAAATAGTTTGTAATATATTACTCTATTTTAGTGGATTATTATTTTTAAGGTGTAGAGACCTCCGTGAATGTTTCTCCAATGGGGTGGAATTTTACAACGTTAAAAATTATACTTGTATACTTCCTCTTCCTCTCATCCCTTTCTTAAGGCTGTGTTGATTTAATTTCTTTATAAGTTTTGGTTTTCAAAACCGGAAAACCTATACCTTAAATGACCCGTTCATACTATTTTACACATCTTGTGTTAAGAAATTTATTTTAAGAAAAGAGTTTCTTCAACAAACTATTCAGAGCCATTTATATTGTTTAATCTTGAATTAAACAACTTAAGTTGTATTTTTTTCAATTGGTATCAGAGCTTTGATTTTTCAAAATTATTTAGATCCAGAGTTTCTGAAATTTCTTTCTCAAAACAAATTATGGACATTAAATTTGAGAGACTAGGTAACTTGTTCATCCCCCTCTCTTTGATGGAACTAATTTTCCTTACTGAAAGGTTAGGATGGTTGCTTTCATCCAAGTGACATTGGGAAATGATGTCTGGGATGGTATTAAAAATGGTTAAGCTTTACCTACTAAACCAACCGCTGAAGGAAGTACTTCGAGGATTAGAAAGTTACTAAGTGAATTCACTAAAGAAGAGAAACAAACTTCCCTTAATAATAACAAAGGCAAAAATGTCATATTCATGTCTATTAATGAACAAGAATTTAAGAGGATATCATTATCTACTACCTCAAAGGAAGCATGGGACACCCAAGCGAATGCACATGAGGGTGACACTAGAGTAAAAGATGCTAAAATACAAATGTTAATTCAGCAGTACAACTCCTTGATCATGAATGAGACTTAGTCATTTAATGACTTCTATATTATATTGACAAACATTATGATCAAATTGCATGCCAATGAGATTGTATATGATAGAAAGGAAATTGTTTCTAAAATGCTAAGATCATTTCCACAAAAATTGATAATAATAGAGATGCAATTGACGAGATGGATGATCAGAATCTTACACCTGAACTCCTCAGTAGCAAATTAAGAATTGTGGAAATGGAATTAGAATTTAAGAAACAATTAACCTAGTCCCAAAAGAGATAGTTTGTCTCTAATTTTATTTTTTCATCTAAGTTGACCACACCTGAACTCAGTATACCTAACATTGACTTTGACTGTGATGAGGACTGTAATTTAGAAATTCTGGATAATCAACTTGTCTTAATGTCTAAACAATTTAAGAAAATTATGAACTTTCGAAATAAAATAGCAAAAAGACAAGGCAAACCTACTTATCCAAACTAATCTAACAATAGGCGTCATGAGAGAAGACAAGATAAACACCAGACTGATAATCACAAGAGACCTGAGAGAGACCTTAAAAATGTTGAATGTTATAGATGTGGGAAGTTAGGATACATGGCTAGTGACTGTAGATTTAACTTATAGAAACTTCACAAACATAATTGGGCTCATCTATTCAAGACTTGGGATGACTCAAGTGAATCTGAAAATGATGAACTTGAGTAATTGAACTCTTTTGACCCTTGTGTATCATTCTTTGCTAAGATAATGTACATTGATGATAAGGAATCTGATCATGCTATGTTAATCGATACTATGCCTACTGGTTTATCTGCCTTATTGCTTGAGAATATTGATAATGCTTCAAACGCTCTGTGTGTGAGTCAAAGAGAACGCTTTTTTGTTGATGTCAATGGGTGTGTGAGTCCTAAAAATGAACTTCTGGGGGACACTGCACACTGCACACTTAGTTACTCCGACAATGATGACCTTCCTGACATTCACATACTATACACAAAAACTCTCAAGAAAAGCACTAGACTTGAAGATATTATCAAGAAGTTTGGTCCAGAAATAGTTAAAGAAGCTAGAACTGATATGAGTACTTCTGTCAAACTTTTTAAAGATGAGAATGGTAAATCAATTGATTATACCTTATACCGTAGTATGATAGGAAGCTTACTTTACCTTACTACCTCCCGTCTTGGTATCGTGTGCTCTATCTGCGTGTGTGCTCGTTATCAAAATAATCCCAAAGAGAGTAATCTATTATGTGTTAAAATAATTATCAAATACATTAAAGTCACACTAAATTTAGGACTTTGGTACACTAAAGATACTTCTAGTACTATAGTAGGTTACACCGATGCTGATTGGGCCGGTTGTTACGACGATAGTAAGAGTACTTCATGAGGGTGTTACTACATTGGTAACAATTTGGTAGTAATGAGTAGTAAGAAACAAAACTGCACTTCCTTGTCTACTGTCGAATCTGAATCTATTGCCGCAAGAAGTTGTTGTGCTCAATTACTTTAGCTAAAAGAAATACTAAAAGATTATGGTATAACTGAAGATAAGTTACATCTCTATTGTGACAATCAAGGCACGATCAATATTTCTAAAAATCCAGTTGAGCACTCTCAAACCAAACATATTAAAATTAGATATCATTTTATACGCGAGTTAGTTGAATCTAAGGAGTCAGAAATTAATTACCAACCTACTGAATTGCAATTAGCTGACCTATTTACTAAACCATTAGATTATCTTCTATTTGGATCTTTGTCCAAATTTATTGGTATGGTTATGGCAGAACAATGATTTATTGTTTCATACTTCTTTTCTTTGCCCTTTGTCCATTTGAGAATAAATGGGGAAGAAATTTGAGTCCTCTTGGACATCTTGTTATATTCTCAACTAAAAAGCTTGATCTTAGCTATCTTATTTTTAGGAATTAGTGCCTTTATTTAAATCAGAATTTTAATAGGGTATTGGTCTATATCTAGTTGAGTTATGTAATTTTTTCTTTCTAGGATATTGGGTAGATAGAATTTTTGTATAGGAATAGGTTTTTCTTATTCTTTTGTATCCCTACGAGTCCTAGATGACTCGAAGGGGATATTGTCTCATATTTCTAAAGGAGGAGATTGAAGCACCCTATATCTTTGACTCACTTGAGTCTATATTATATAGGTTCTCATCTAGTTTGGAAATAGTGACAAAATTGAGTCATATCCTTTTCAACCAACAAGCCTCCAGACTCTACATTCTAGTTCCTCTAATAGTCCAAAGGTATAATCACCAACACCACACCTAGGATCATTTATGTGTTGCATATGAGATTGCATTTTTCATAAATGGGTGTGTGTGAGTTAAATCCTTTTAAAATATTTTTCTATAATTTTTTGGGATATTCTAGATAATTTCTAGAATTTTAAAATGATTTTTTTCTAAATTAAAATTGAAGTTATTAAGTTTGTGGGCTGATTTGTAAATTCTTTTAGCTGCTAAAAACTTGCTTGGTTAGAAACCAAATGCGCTTGATAATTGTGTGGGTGCAAATTGTATTTCTATAAGATAAAAAACACGCGTTTTATATGCCATCTCAGCCTTACACATGTTAGAGTCATAACGGCTGGATTTGTGTTTTCTTTCCCTCACATATCTGTGTTTGATTGAAAACCCTTAGATCAGTTTCATCGATGGTCTACATCTGATCTGAAGCAATCCTTATGATACATGTATCAACCAGTAAGAGAACGTTTAATAGCGGTGCATCAATAGCCATAAGATTTACCTCGATCTCTTAACACTCAATCGTGACCATTCGTTTGCTTCAAAGTTCCAAAGGCTTCCATGGCTTAGTATAAATAGATGCCTTATATGTTGCGATAACAATATTTTGTTCACCTCACTTCTGAGAGAAAATAAAGAGAGAAGGGAGAGAAGAAGAAAGAAAGAACAGAGAAGAAAAAAGAAAACTCTAACATAAACTCCGGCCAAATCTCAATAGAAAATCATTTCTGAGAGTGTGTTAGTTCGAGAATTATGAAGATCATTCCTCTTCTGTTCTTAATCTTTTTTCCAACTTAATAACACGAGTTTGATCTCAATTTCTTTAATAGAAAACTGAGATTGAGATTTTGTTATACATTTCACGTCTATCTCTCTTAGATTTGATTTCTTATTTCAAGAAATCGTAGTCTTGTTGTATTTTTTCAGTTTTATGTTTTCAAACCCTAAAACCAAAAAAATAGTTTCTGATTTCAGTTTCTTTGAACATTCAGACTTAGATCTAGTTTAAGATCTTGATTGGGGATTTACACTTTCACATATTTCACATTTTGTGAAATAGTCTGTACATTTTCAGAATAAGAAAGTGTTTAGGATCTTGGCTCGTGTATATAGCAAGATTCCCTCCTGATCTGTGGATAAATTGAAAGATCCAAAGTTTGATAGTTTTGATTAAACTGATTTTAGAAATATTTACATATTTGTGATCTATTGCTAATTTGATAAGCATCCTATATGTAATTAAGTATGTGTGAGTTGCATGCATGTGATTTAGAGTACATCACCACTTACTCTTTCACACTACTACACTGGAAAGTGTTAGTATTGAGATTTTGGACTTTTGAGTCGTTGTACAGCTAAAAGGAGAGGAGTAACAAAGCTCAGAGAACATCAACAACATCAGAGCCATGGGAGAAGTCAGAAAATCCAAAGGAGTTGGTATATTTCTGAACTTAGAATTATGTCTAATTATGTGTCTTGATTGTTAAATAGTTCGTAACATATTTCTCTATTTTATTGGATTTTTATTTTTGCGGTGTATAGACCTCCGGGGATGTTTTTCCAATTGGGTGGGGTTTTACCATGTTAAAAATTGCACTTGTATGCTTCCTCTTCCTCTCATCCCTTTCTTGAGGCTGTGTTGATTTAGTTTCTTTATAAGTTTTGGTTTTCAAAACTGGTAAACCTATCCTTAAATAATTCCTTCATACTGTTTTACACATCTTGTGTTAAGAAATTTGTTTTAAGATAAGAGTTTCTTCAACAAACTGTTTGGAGCCATTTAGATAGTTTCTTCAACAAACTGTTTTCAATTACTATCAGAGCTTTGATTTTTTAAAATTATTTAGATCTGGAGTTTTCGAAATTATTTTGTCAAAACAAATTATAGACGTGAAATTTGAGAAACTAGGTAACCTGTCTAACCCCCCTCTCTTTGATTGAACCAATTTTCCTTACTGGAAGGTAAGGATGGTTGCTTTCATCCAAGCGACATTGGGAGATGATGTCTGGGATGCTATTGAAAATGGTTACACTTTACCTACTAAACTAGCTACTGAAGAAAGTACTGTGAGGATTAGAAATTTACTAAGTGAATTCACTAAAGGAGAGAAACAGACTTCCCTTAATAATAACAAAGGCAAAAATTCCTTATTCATGTATATTAATGAACACAAATTTAAGAGGATATCATTCTGTACTACCTCTAAGGAGTCATGGGACAACCTAGTGACTGAACATGAGGGTGACACTAGAGTTAAAGCTGCTAAAACACAAATGTTAATTCAGCAGTACAACTCCTTGATCATGACTAAGACTTAGTCATTTGATGACTTCTATATTAGATTGACAGACATTATGACCAAATTTCATTCCAATGGGATTGTATATGATAGAAAGGAAATTGTTTCTAAAATTCTAAGATCATTTCCACAAAAAATTGATAATAAAAGAGATGAAATTGACGAGATGGATGATCAAAATCTCACACCTGAACTCCTCAGTAGCAAATTGAGAACTGTGGAAATTAGAATTTCAGAAACAATTAACCCAACCCTAAAAGAGAGTCTGTCTCCAATCTTATTTTTTCATCTAAGTTGAACACACCTGAACTCAGATACCTAACATTGACTTAGACTGTGATGAGGACTGTAATTTAGAAAGTCTGGATAATCAACTTGCCTTAATGTCTAAACAATTTAAGAAAATTGTGAACTTTTGAAATAAAATAGCAAAAAGACAAGGCAAACCTACTTATCCAAACCAATCTAACAATAGGCCTCATGAGAGAAGATAAGATAAACACTAGAATAATAATCACAAGAGACCTGAAAGAGACTTAAAATTTTTGAATGTTATAGATGTGGGAAGTTAGGATACATGGCTAGTGACTGTAGAGTTAACTTAGAGAAACTTCACAAACATAATAGGGATTATCTATGCAAGACTTGGGATGACTCAAGTGAATCTGAAAATGATGAACCTGAGTCATCTAACTCTTTTGACCCTTGTGTATCATTATTTGCTAAGATATAACCTACACTGATGATGAGGAATATAATCATGCTATGTTAACCGATACTATGCCGAATGGTTTATCTGCCTTATTGCTTGAGAATGTTGATAATGTCTGAAAAGGGGTGTGTGTGAGTCAAAGGGAATGCTCTATTGTTGATGTAATTAGGTGTGTAAGTCCTAAAAATGAACCGTTAGGGGACACTGCACACTGCACACTTAGTGACTCCGATAATAACAACCTTCCTGACATTCACACTGTACACAAAAAACTCTCAAGAAAAGCACTAGACTTGAAGAGATTGTTAAGAAGTTTGGTCTAGAAATAGCTAAAGAAGCTAGAACTTCTATGAGTACTTCTGTCAAACTTTCTAAATATGAGAATGGTAAATAAATTGATTATACCTTATACGTAGTATGATAGGAAACTTACTTTACCTTACTGCCTCCAGTCCTGATATCATGTGCTCTATTTACGTGTGTGCTCGTTATCAAAGCAATCCTAAAGAGAGTCATCTATGATGCGCTAAAATAATTATCAAATACATTAAAGGCACTCTAAATTTAGGACTTTGGTACACTAAAGATACTTCTAGTACTATAGTAGGTTACACCGATGTTGATTAGGCCGGTTGTTCCGACGATAGTAAGAGTATTTAAGGAGAGTGTTACTACATTGGTAACAATTTGGTAGGATTGAGTCGTAAGAAACAAAACTGCACTTTCTTATCTATTGCCGAATCCAAATCTATTGCCACATTAAGTTGTTATGCTCAATTATTTTGACTAAAACAAATACTGAAAGATTATGGTATATCTGAAGATAAGTTACATCTCTATTGTGACAATCAAAGCACGATCAATATTTCTAAAAATCCAGTTCAGCACTCTCGTACCAAACATATTAAAATTAGATATCATTTATACGCGAGTTAGTTGAATCTAAGGAGTTAGAAATTAATTACCGACCTACTGAATTGCAATTAGCTGACCTATTTACTAAACCATTAGATTATTTTTGATTTGAATCTTTGCGCAAATCTATTGGTATGGTTACGGCAGAACAATGATTTATTGTTTCATACTTATTTTCTTTGCCCTTTGTCCATTTGAGACAAAATGGGGGAAAAATTTGTGTCCTCTTGGACATCTTGTTGTATTGTCAACTAAAAATCAAGCTTGATCTTAGCTATCTTATTTTCAGGAATCAGTGCCTTCATTTAAATTAGAATTTTGATAGGGTATTAGTATGTATCTAGTTGAGTTATGTAATTTTCTCTTTCTAGGATATTGGGTAGATAAATTTTTTGTATAGGAATAGGTTTTTCTTATTCTTTTGTATCCCTACGAGTCCTAGATGACTCAAAGGGGATATTGTCTCATATTTCTAAAGGGGGAGATTGAAGCACCCTATATCTTTGACTCACTTGAGTCTATATTATATAGGTTCTCATCTAGTTTGGAAATAGTGACAAAATTGAGTCATATCCTTTTCAACCAACAAGCCTTCAGACTCTACATTCTAGTTCCTCTAATAGTACAAAGGTATAATCACCAACACCACACCTAGGATCATTTATGTGTTGCATATGAGATTGCATTTTTCATAAATGGGTGTGTCTGAGTTAAATCCCTTTAAAATATTTTTCTATAATTTTTTGGGATATTCTATATAATTTTTAGAATTTTAAAATGATTTTTTTCTAAATTAAAATTGTAGTTTTTAAGTTTGTGGGCTGATTTGTAAATTCTTTTAGCTGCTAAAAACTTGTTTGGGTAAAAATCAAATGCGCTTGATAATTAAGTGGGTGCAAATTATATTTCTGTAAGATAAAAAACGTGCGTTTTATATGCCATCTCATCCTTACACGTATTAGACTCATAACATATGGATTTATGTTTTCTTGCCCTTACATACCTGTGTTTGATTGTGAACCCTTGATCAGTTTAATCGATGGTCTGCATATGACCTGAAGCAATCCTTATGATACTTGTATCAACCAGTAAGAGAACGTTTAATAGTGGTGCATCGATAGCCATAAGATTTACCTCAATCTCTTAACACTCAATCGTGACCATTTATTTGCTTCGAAGTTCCACAGGCTTCCATGTCTCAGTATAAGTAGATGCATTATGTGTTGTGATAAAAATATTTTGTTCACCTTAGTTCTGAGAGAAAATAAAGAGAGAAGAGAGAGAGAGAGAGAGAGAGAGAAAGAAAAAAAAGAGAAGATAAAAGAAAACTCTAACCTAAACTTCGGCCAAATCTCAATAGAAAATCATTTCTGAGAGTGTGTTAGTTCGAGAGTTGTGAAGATTATTCCTCTTTTGTTCTTAATCTCTTTCCCAAATTAATCACACGAGTTTGATCTCATTTTCTTTCATAGAAAACTGAGACTGATATTCTGTGATACATTTCACGCCTATCTCTCTTAGATTTGATTTCTTATTTCGAGAAATCATAGTTTTGTTGGTCGTTTTCAACTTTTACGTTTCCAAACTCTAAAACTAACAAAATAGTTTCTAATTTCAGTTTCTTTGAACATTCAGACTCAAATCTAGTTTAAGATCTTGATTGGGGATTTACACTTTCACATATTTCACATTTTGTGTAATAGTCTGTACATTTTCAAAATAAGAAAGTGTTTAGCATCTTGGCTCATGTATATAGAAATATTCCCTCTTGATCTGTGTATAAATTGAAAGATCCAAATTATGATAGTTTCGATTAAACTGATTTTTAGAAATCTTTACATATTTGTGATAGATTTGTAATTTGATAAGCATCATGTTTGTAATTAAGTGTGTGTGAGTTGCATGCATGTGATTTAGAGCACATCACCACTTACACTTTCACACTACTACACTGAAAAGTGTTGGTATTGAGATTTTGGACTTTTGAGTCGACGTACATATAAATGGAGTGGAGTTATAAAGCTGAGAGAACATCAACAACATCAGAGCATTGGGAGAAGTCAGAAAATCCAGAGAAGTTGGAATATTTTTGAACATAGAATTATGTCTGATTATGTCTCTTGATTGCTAAATAGTTCATAACATATTACTCTATTTTAGTGGATTTTTAGTTTTGAGGTGTAGAGACCTCCGTGGATGTTTCACCAATTGGGTGGGGTTTTACCACGTTAAAAATTGTATTCGTATACATCCTCTTCCTCTCATCCCTTTCTTGAGACTGTGTTGATTTAATTTCTTTATAAGTTTTGGTTTTCAAAACTGGTGAACCTATACCTTAAATAACTCGTTCATACTGTTTTTTTTCCTTATTTTCAATACTGCTGCTGCTATTCTCAAACTTGAATTTCAAAAATAAAAGTTATTCATATATACATTTGTAGTTATCTGCTCCAAATGATATATATATATATATATATATATATATATATATATATATATATATATATATATATATATATATATATACATTTGTAGTTATCTGCTCTAATGCTATATATACATTTTTATATCTGCTCCAATGTTTTGTTTGTTAGTATGTGTTAATTTTATAGTTTCCCTCTCTAGTTAGGTTACTGTCTTGGACCGAATACGACCGAAACCAAAATTTAACCACTTGAAAACCGAATTGGACTGAGACTGATTATTCCGATCCGGTCTCGATCCATAATTTTCTAGGACTGATTAATGCGGTCTGGTGCCAAAAATATCTCAAAACTAGACCGTACCGGACCGCGAACATCCCTAGAGACGAGAGCTTGGTTTTTAAGTATAAGGCCCTATTTTATTTAGTTCTTTTTTCCCAGTCAACCTTGCAGGCAACCTCATTAATATATTCCTTACACTTTAAGATGTTGGCTGTTATTCAGCCTTTTTTTTTATGGTGCACGGGTTGGCCTAAGAGAGGAAAGCTACGATAGCTAGGTGAAGATGCTTGGTCGGCTAGAGGCTGGTTTGAAATCAATTTTTTTTCTTGCCTACTTTAGTCACCCCATTCTGTTACCCCCTAAACTCTCCTCAGGTCCCTAGCACCTCCCTTCATCACTATAAACCCAGGTCATACCCCGAGTACTGACTTAGGAGCCACCGGGCACTCCCAGGCTCCGTTTGACCAAAAGTCAAACTCTTCAGCTCAATCGAGACTTAATGAATCTTCGAAGGGAACTGAAACCCCTTTCCAACGGTCCATCCCATGCACAATTTCGACTTACCATGCGGACGAACGACCTGCTTTCCCTCGAAACTCAATCAGGAGGTCATCGGGAGCTCCCGAGCTCCGTTTGACCTAAGCTAACTCTTCATCTCGACTGAGACTAAATGAATCTTCGAAGGGAACTGAAACCCCTTTCCAAAGGTCCACTCCATGTGCAATTTTGATTTACGGTACGGACGAACAATTCATTTTACTCCATGAGGTCACCGAATGCTTCCAGGGCCCGGTTGACCAAAGTCAACACCCTAAAATGGATCAAACTCTTTGTAATGTCGAATTACATCTCCTAACCTTTCCAACGGTCTACCCTGTGCGCGATTCAGACTTACCGTGCAGACAAACGATCCGTTTACGTCTGACGATTCCCTGTCCAGTGGACTGACAAATGCTTTTGAGCCATATTTGACCCTGAGTCAACTCCCGAACCCGGGAGACGTCTAAGGACTTTTGAAGGTCTCTGAATTACCTTTCCAACGGTTCACCCCGTACGCGATTCGAATCAATGGTTTGCGTTCTGTGGTCGATTTTCAGAAAAATCCTGAAAGACATTGCCAAACGGCAGGTCCCAGACCCTGCCTATCGGTAGTGTGCCTAACGCAGCTGTCGAACGGCAGGAATAGGGTTATGCTAATTGGAAATTCCTTGGGCCTACAAAAAGGAGGTCTGACCTCACTTGCAAGGGGAGCCCAGATCAGAAGAATATCACTCTCAGCAAACCCCAGAAACCTCTCTCGAAGTCAGCACGATTTCCACACTCAAATCCCTTTCCAACCTTCACTTTTCATCATCCTTTTCATTTAAGTTGGTGAATTAACCACCCTCCATCATCATCCAAGTCTAAGGGTTGCTCTCCAACATCTAAGATCAAGCTCAAGATCTTCAAGAAGGTCTAATTTTCTCAACTCTCTCCTTAAATTCTCATAAATTCGCAATAACTTGTTTTATTACTTATCACTTTTATTATCTCATCTCACACATCCTAATATACTTTTTTTAGTATTATCGCACATCTCTTATTTTCATATAAATAAAAACCCAAAAAAATAAGAAAAAGAGGGTTTGCTCATAAATTCCAAACGGGAATTCTCATACTTTTCTTACACTTTTCTCACAACTAAAACACTTTTTGTACACACACACACAAATAAGAGAATCCCCCCGGTTGGATTTATGGGATAAACCCCACCCCTCATTTTGCATACGAACTACGTGGACTTTGATGCCTCTATGGGCTATGTAGGCATCTTGGGGTAAAATCAAGAATGGCATTCTCATCATAAGATACTAATAAGAGAATCATGCATGATTCACACGACATCACCAAAGAGCATTGTTATTGACCAAATTTTACCCAGTAACTAGAGGGTCACTTAGTGATGGGCGCTGGTCCGGCAGGGCGCAGTTAGCCTAAGCGATATGACTCTCACCTTCCATTGACCAAGTACCTTCAACGTATATCGAACGGTTCCCCCCGCATCATACCTCTTGACCGAAGTCACGATGGGAGATATATCGCAGGGAATTCATTCACGTACGCCGAGTATATCGAATTCTCTCTCACACGTACCATCCCCACGAGGTATATAGTGAGGAAATTCATGTACACTCAGGTCTATCAAATGACTTGTCCACACGTACCGATTGCCCGCAAGAGCAGGACGTATATCATGGAAGTCACGCCAAAGGGGTGAACCCTTTTCGATTCACCCAACCAACTGCATACCCGCATATAGGTGTCAAGTCTAGGACACACATGTTAGATTGTCGGTTTCAACCCAAAACTCTGCCGAAATTATGGATCGGCCTGCCGCCCGAATTCTCGTGCATTTTTAAAACGGGACCCTGTCCGTGAGCCTGGCCACAAGTCCAGCCATATCTTTACATATATTACAAACCTAATTTTTCCAGGCTTAGGTCCCGTCTGGCATTTCATTTTGCATTTAGGAGAATTAATACAAGTGAAAACATAATAATTATAATAATCATGCTGAGACCGTATCCAACGGGAAAATTCCCTTTTTTCTTTATCCAAAATCCAAAAACATTTGATCCTTTCCTTATAAAAAATCCAAAAAAAAAATTCAGCCCTTTTTCTAAAAAATAAATCCCCATTTTACGCCTTCTCAGGTCGATCGCAAGCCCTTGGCCTGACTCCTTATTGGCTTCGGTCTTCAGTCAAGTCACCCTGGAGTTCCGTCCGTTCCCCTGTTACTTCTTCCGAGTCCGGTATCCATTCGCTTCCTATGGAGAACACAGAGCAAGTACCCGTTGTGCAGCCGGATCTGACGGCAGTTCTAGCTCCGCTTGTGTCCAAGATTGATAACCTCCAAAATGAGGTATGAGAAATGAAACTAAACCAGGTTCCCATTCCCCAAGAGTCCGAGGACCTATTCCCTCATACTATGGATCCACCCGAGCCTATCTGGGTTCCCAAAGAATATCAGCACGCTCCACGTGACCCTCCTGCTAATGGGCTGCCACTTGCCGAGCTTCCTATGCCAAATCTTACCCAACATGGGACTAACTTGCCTAGGATCATCGATCCGAAGGAAGAAGAACTGAACAAAGTCAAAGAATACCTCAAGATGCTCACCAAGAAGTTTTACCAATTCATAATCTCAGGAAATTACACGAACTACACCCACATGTCCCCTTATCCTAAAGCGAGATTAACTGAGAAGTTTAAGATGCCAAATATCGAGAAGTTCGAAGGAAATGGACCCCCGATTGTTCATCTTCGCAGTTATCACCATTCCATGACTCTACTAAGGGCTTATAAAGAAGTGATGGCCCAATTATTTCAGCAAACTCTGAAGGATAGCGCCCTCCGATGGGTTTTGTCTCTCAAAGAGTCTAGAATTCATAGCTGGGAGGATGTAGCCCAGGAATTTATGTCACAATACAAATGTAATGAAGAGCTTGAGGTCACCCACCGTGATTTAGAGCTACTCAAACAGAACTCTGGGGAATCAATTAGTAACTTTATAGCCCGATAGAGGGAAAAAGCAGCAACCATGAACAATCGGCCTTCCGAGGAAGAACAAGTCAGCATAGTGAAGAAGAACTTCTTACCACATGTCCGAGCAACGATGGGAGGACAATACTATCCCCACCTCCGAAATATCAGAGAAGCATGAGTAAAAATCAAGTAAGGTCTTTCCAAAATAGATGTCGAAACGAAGAAGGTGTCCGGACAATTCACCCCTAGAAAATATGACAAGCCTACTAGTGCTACAGTCTCCACCATCAACAACATCCCTCAATCAACCAACTCATGGGCACCAGAAAGTCGTCGTATCCCAATCCAAAAGGAATACACCAAGCTCCATGCTCCCCTCTCCAATGTTTATCAATCCTGGTTAAGCCAAAACCTTATCAAACCTTTGGATTCCCGTCCATTGCCAAATCCACTCCTAAGAAACTTCAAGGCAGATACCCATTGCGCCTTTCACCAAACTGCTGGCCATACCACCGACCAATGCTTTCACCTCCAAAACATGATCCAAGGTCTAATTGACCGGGGTACCATCGCCCCACCAGCTAATCCTAAGACAAACACTACTCACAACCCACTTCCAAATCATGCTAATGCCATCTTTCTAGAAGAGAACCCAGAATTTGATCCCTCAACTCAAATGATGCCCATATACTCTCTTAAACATCTCCAAATTTGCCCATACCTCCTCCTACACCCTACTAGCCTCGCTGATCAGGCACTATCACTCCTTACTAGAGTATGCATCGCTTTCCGTAGCCGTTATGGAAATGGAAGCATGGAATTGTCAGAAGTCTTAAACCAAATCATAGAGTTCGGGCTGAAATTTCCCTCATAGATGATCATCGATTGCCAAAGTTTCAGTACACTATTATTGGAAGCACAAAAATGGGCTCGAGAGTTAGATAGTTGGATAGACCAATGGATGAAGTTTGCCTGGATGATGTTGTCCAGATTATGGCAAAATTATTCAGACAAACCAATAACATTTGCAGTATAACCGAGTTACTTAATGCTCTAAAGCTACAGGGGCGCCTGGTCCCTTCACCATTACACAACCCCACAAAATGGGATGACCTGTATGAAGAAGCCGTTGAAGTTGTGGAATGCATTGACTTTACATGGAAAGATAGAACTGTTACCACCAGATGGGGGGAAGAATTCTAATAAAGAGAAAGCTTCAGAGAAAACTGGCCCGGTCGCCAACATGTGTGGAATGATATCATTTGAAGAACTCCTCGGAGAAATAAACAAAGTGGTAGAACAACCCAAGATCGATGAGGAGACGGGATTTATGTTTTTCCCTTCTTCAGTAAATCACATGACTATATCAGGGAGGCATTACCAGATTCCAAGCTCACTACCAGCAAATGACAAGGGGAAGGGAGTGGAAAACTTCCTATGCTATAGATGACCCTCAATGAGAGAAAGATCCTTGATCAACTAACATAACTCTATGGGGGATTTTTATGTCTTCTCAGATGCACAGAGATACTTTGATCAAGTTACTCACTGGACCCACAGTTCCTCCTTCTACTACACCAGAAGAAGCGATAAATTTGGTCGGATCCTTGCCCTCCACCTGAATGCTATCATTTTCCGAAGAAGAAATCCCCAAGATTGGGCCAAACCATAATCATGCACTCAACATCTCCGTCGAAGTTATGGGGAAGGTCGTGCCACTCTATCTTATCGATAATGGAGCTGCCTTGAATGTCTGCCCACTGAGAACCTTCAAATGTTTAGGACTGAAAGAAAATGACCTCGCTCCAACCTCTGCTGCTGTGCGTGTCTACAATAATACCCGTCGGGAGGTGATGGGATCCATAAATCTTGTAATAAGGGTTGGCCCTGTAAACCCTATCGTTGAATTCTAAGTTATTGACATCCCAGCCTATTTTAACCTATTGCTAGGACGACCTTAGCTCCACAGTATCAAGGGTGTGTCTTCCGAAACTCCATCAGAAATTAAAGTTCTTCGCCAACGGACGGGTCATTACCATCTTGGGCGATGACGAAAATGCCGAGGGTGTAAGTACTAAAAGTCCAATCCTTGAGATACATCACGGGTCAAATGATATGCTCCTATCAGGATTTCAAGTTGAACCACTTTTACTCCCGGTAGGGGACAACTTCAAAGAAAGGGTTTGTCCAGAATACGACCCTTATGGCAACGTCAATGTGATTAAGATGTTCATAAACATACACTTCATGCGCAGACTAGGGCTAGGGAAAAGACAACAAGGGATACTAGAGCCCATTAAACTGAAGAAGGATTTCCCTCCTTGTGGTTTAGGGTATCAACCATTAGAACAAGAGCTCAGAATGATCTACCAGTCTCGACCAAAGAGGAGACTAGACCACATCCAGACCATCCCAGGTGACTCCTTGAATGGACGATTCATCAAAGAGGGTGAAGACTTACCCTTTTGTGGCTTTACAGAACCATGGTATGACCAAACAGACAAGAAGATGAAGCCTAGAATGGAGATCTTTTTCCAATACAGCTACCCATGGGCTGAAGATTCCCAACACCAAGTAAAACTGCTCATCAAAGACACCGAAGAGACTGAGGAAAGTGACTCCGAAGATTCCTTCAACTTACATACACTGGGGCTAACACTCTACATAGTTCACCCAAGCACTACATCACTGAATCCATCCCACCTGATTAAAGCTGCTGATACACCTCTCCTCAACTGGCATGTTGCGCCAGTTCTACCTGCTAAAATCTCCCCTAATCCTAATGTTTACCCATTTTCTTCTTCTGTTGTCTATCCTTGTTCAAATGTAATCGAGTCCTCTTTTGATGAGGTTCTTAATGGTATTTTTCCTATCAATGAAATAAACAAAGATTTTGAGTATCTTATTATGCCTTACATTAAATGTTTGGATTCTAATCAAACTTTTGATGATGATGATTTTGCAAATGAAAAATTCTTAACTGATATAAATAAGGTTAATAATAAGCAACATAACCGCGTTCAAATTAATGAAGAAGAGAATGTTGTTATTAACCTCAGTTCTAGTAGCCGAGATTAGGATAGGGTCTACCCTTAATGAGCATGAGCGCGCACAACTCGAAGAATTACTAAAGGAATTCATGGATGTCTTCACATGGTCCTACGATGATATGACCGACATTGATCTTGAAATAACTCAGCTCGAGATCCCCACTCTCCTAGATTACAAGCCGATTAAATAAAAGTTGAGAAAGCTCCGCACCGAATGGTCGCTCAAAGTCAAAGAGGAGGTGGTCAAACGATTGAATGTAGGATTCATTTGTGTGATCGAATATCCCACCTGGCTAGCCAACATAGTTCCCGTGCTGAAATCAAAAGGAAAAGTTCAGATGTGTGTAGACTATCGAGATTTGAACAAAGCCTCTCCAAAGGATGATTATCCGCTACCTAATATCGACATGATCATAGATAACACATCCAATCATGCTCTCAAGTAATTCGTTGATGGGTTTTCCACATACAACCAAATCAAAATGCATCCAGACCACCAAGAAAAAACTGCATTCATCACCCCATGGGAAACCTTTTGCTACACTGTCATGCCATTTAGTCTCAAGAACGCTGGGGCTACCTACCAGAGGGCTGCCACAACCATCCTGCATGATCTGATACACAAAGAAGTTGAGGTCTATGTAGATGATATGATTATTAAGTCCAAAACTACATAAGGTCATGTTCCTGCTCTCCGAAAATTCTTTGAACGATTGCAACAGTATCATATGAGACTCAATCCGTAAAAATGCGTCTTCGGCGTTACAAAGGGAAAACTCTTGGGATTCATGGTCAGTGAAAAAGGGATAGAAGCAGATCCTGCCAAGCTGAAATCCATACTTGAGATGCCACCTCCCCGAACAGAGAAAGAAGTCCGACGTTTCCTTGGGAAATTCCAATACATCGGCCGATTCATCAACCAGCTAACCTCCATCTGCGAACCTATCTTCAAACTCCTCCGAAAGGATTCAACCAAGATTTGGAACGAGGTGATACGACGCAAATATTGCGTATTTCACCCGTTAACCTACGCCTTATTAGCCCCCTTGGGTATCTTAATCCCTATATTTATGCTCGTTAACCAGACAACCTCGGATTTCTATGTTAACATGTTTTGCAGGGGTTAATTGAGCTTTTGTAGGTATTTGGATGCTTAGTATGAAGTTCGGACGCTTTTCGAAAATGTTTCGTCGACTTTTGCAGCTTCGGGGGCATTTTAGTAATTTCAGCATTCGGGTTTGAATCCCGAGCTCTTCACGGAAGTTGAATCCCTTTGATTTCTCTTCGCGTGGCCGCCGACGGTACATAATTCTGAGTTGTATCGAAAGAGTTATGGCATTTTTAGGATGGTTTTTACTTCAAATTCACACTCAAGGTCACATTCAAGGGCATTTTAGTCATTTCATATTTTGGTTTTTTGGCCCAATGTCTTCTTGGATGTTGTATTCCTTTGAGTTATCTTCGCGTAGCCTCCGACCGTGCCTCATTCCAAGCTATAACGAAGAAATGGCGGCATTTTCCGTAAAACAGGACAAAGCTGCAGAATTCAGACCTGTAGGTTGCGAATCGATTCGGCCCAAAACCGAATCGATTCGGAATTCTGCAGAATTGCAGAGTCGAACTTACCCTGTTTTCGAATCGATTCGGGCCTCCAGATTTTTGGTTTTCTTCCGTTTTATTACAAGTTTGCCATGGGATATTTTGTTTATAACACTTTCTCTTCATTTTGAAGAGAAATATCTATCATTTTAGCTTAGTTTAGGGTTTGGGAGTTGAGAGCTCTTTTCTTCTTCCTCATTTGGTGTGACAACATTTGGGTTGTAAGATTGATCTTTTCTTATTCCCTCTCCATTAATATAGTTGTATTTCATTGTTTTATTGCTTTGTAGTTAGTTTACATGCTTTGTTAATTAGTTTACTTGCTTTATTTATTGCTTTTCTAGTTTAATTAGTGTTAAATTAGTTTAATTCATTATGCACCCTTAGATAAATAGGCTCGGGATTGTGTTTCCGCCATTTTCGGGTTTGGACCTCGAAAATTAGGTTTTGTGTAAAATTGCGTTTAATTGAAACCGCGTGTATTAAAGTTGGATTGTTATGCGTTTAACTTTATTTGTCACGCAACTTTAGTGTTTATAGCGACAATCCGAATTTAATCCGCGTGTGACCATTTTTCAGTTAAATGTTTTATCTCGCAACTTTGGGTTAAATTCCTTCTTGCGTGATGTTTATGCTTAATTGTGAATGCTCGATTAATTGCTTTCGAACCGTAATTCTAATTAGTAATTGTTTAGCCCGTGTGGTGGAATGCGATCCCGATCCTCGCTTTACTTTTGTGTAGCGTAACTTATTCTTTTGTTTTGTCACCATAACCACCCTATCACCTTTTCTTTTATTTATTTTACACTTTTATTCCTGAAGTAATTAAAACAATTAAAGTCTAAAATTTAATCACTCCCTGTGGATTCTCGATACCCGACTTACCACTGTACTTGCTTGTCAAGTGTAGTAGTATATGAGGTTTTTATCTTTTTTATCGCGGCGGAGAAACACACGACGATTGTGCACTTACACGCGCACACTTTTTCCGCCCGGTCAAAAAAATGGCGCCGTTGCCGGGGAGTGTGTTTTAGATAGTAATTGTTTTATTATTTCGTAGTATTTTTCCTTTTGTATTTGTATTCTTTGTTTTAACCTTTTTTGCAGGATAGCATACTTGAGCGCTAAGAAAATTTGATTCTCGGTTGCTCACTTTTTTGCTCGGATTCTCCATCTACAAACAACGAGGTAATCATGTCCTATTATTATAGTTATTACGGTTATTCTAATGATTCTTACTTTGGGGATAGTTTTCAAGTTTTCCATTTTCAAGATTTTCTTGAAAATGAAAGACTTGAAAACATTTATCGGAATGAAAATCGTTATTGGGAGCTTGAGTTGGATTCATTATTCGAATCCAATGACGATTCTTATTTCATTACTTTCGAAGATGAGTTTCAACCAAATGAGGAGTCCGAGGCTCTTGAGCCGAGGAAGCCTACTTTGGAAGAGACTTTGCTTCTTTACTCCCAAGGTTTGGAAAGCCTAAATGATGCTGGAATGAGACTTGGTGCACTTTGCGATGAGATGAATTCTTATGCACAGAACAACGAGGAGGTGGAAACTTGTGTTTCACCTCAATTTTTCAAAGAATTTCTCATCGAATGTGAATCTCTCTCCCCCGAAATTCAATCTCCTTCCGACGATGAGTCGATTGAGATTGAATTTGTTTCATCACCATTTACGTTTTCCGTCATCGAACCATTAGAATTACCGGTTGATTCCTATGAGTCGGTAGAAACTTTTAAAACTTCTACACTTTTTGCCGATGAGGACTCTTTACCGGACTTGTTTTCGATGGATGTTATCCTCATGTGTGCACCATCTCCCATTCCTTTTGAAAAACCTTTGGGAGATGAATCGATTTTTCTTGGTCCTCTAGTGTTCTTGTCCCCCTTATTATCCAAATCCCCCATCGTCCGCCCAAAATTTCAAATTGGCGATGGTTCACTTTTTTCACCACCCACATGCCTTCCGTTGTTCAAGCGGAATTCTTATTTTCCGGGAGGCATGTTCGCTTTGGAGGGTCCACCGTTGATCTTACAAAGTCAAATACCTTTTTGGGTGGACCCTCAACAATTTAGACTTCTAGTATATAGTTAGTGTGAAGCCTAAATAGTAGGTTGTAAATAGTTAGCTTTTTAATTTTCTTTCTTTCCTATTTTTCTTTCCTTTTAATTTAGTCTAGTGTAATTTGTTAACTTTTTGTTATTTGTTTTTGCTATGCTCGGTAATAACTTGTTTTGTAGATTCCTTTGGACTCGCGCTTATGGAGATCGCTCCAATTTTGGGTAATATCGTTCTTTCCTCTCTTTGTGTTGGGTTCTTAATGCGCATTGAGGACAATGCAATATTTAAGTTAGGGGGTGTATGATATTCTATCCATTTCATGTGTAGTCCATGGATTTGCTCACATTTAGTTACTAAGTATGCCTTTTTGTGAAAAATTTAAAAATTTTCAAAAATATTTTCTTTCTTTTTTCTCCTTTGTTGGGCATTTTGCCTTGTTTCCAGTGATAAATTTCAATAATTTCCCGATCCAATAGACAACTCAATGATGCATGTTCTCGATTTTAGAAGTTATTAGACTTTAGTCCTCAAATCATTGATATTGTGAATAACTTCATGAATTAAACTTTATCCCATGAGCATATGCACTTTCCTTGTTCTATTGATTTGGTTTAAGATTTTGATAACTCGGGAATATTTTGTTGCATTGTATATACTTACACCGAGTAAGCTTCGTACCTTTCGTCGTTTGTGAGTGTTATACACTATTCTTTCCTCTTTGAAAACGTTGAGTTCATCGGTAATCTCTTTATTCTTTCATTGACCGTTCATTAATTGAGTTCATCCTTGAAATGTGTTACTTGAGCATGGTTTTCATATGTTGTTTTGACTCGAGAATTGCGTATACTTTGTGAAATGATCATAGGCAATCTTTGTTATATCACCCATATTAGCCTTGACCTCACCATATATGTTTCCCTAGTCAACCCCTTTGAGCCTATATACTAGCCTTTCTTTTCATTACCCAAAATCCAATAACCAACTCCAAATTGGAGTTTTAAGCCATACATACACCTTACATACCTTTGTTTGGAATGTTACTTGGGATTGAATGTTGTTGTTGTATTGCGGTTGCAATTTTAGGCATATGAGAGTTTGATAAGCAAAGAAAAGAAAGTAGTGAAAAAGAGAAAGCAAAAAGCAATAGAAAACAAAAGAGAAAAATGAGAAAAAGAAGAAAAGAAAAGAAAGAGAAAGTTGTATATGTTGTGTATAGTTCAATAAGCTTTGATTACTCTCCAAATGATACATTTAATGCTTGTTTTGGAACTTTTTTTTCCAATTTTGTTATTGCACGCATTCTCCCATTATCCCGAGTTTTCATCCCGAACACTTTGAATCCGTACATACATTCCTTCATTTCTTACCCTAGCCTATCCTACATTACAACCCTATTACAAGTCCTATGTGATCTTAGGTTGATGTAATTCAAAAGTCATAATAGTTGTGATAATCTGTGAAAATGCATTTCGCCTCTTTTAGTGTGCGGTATCTTTCATTGAGATTGCAAGTTTTTCATTTCCTATATAGAGTTCCTCATTTGTGACGTGTGCGCGGCCTAGTTTCCATTTACATTTACTCTTTATGCCCGCATGTCCCGTGTATTACCTCCCTTTTCATAGTGAATTCATTTGTTGAGCGTAATGCCCGTGAGGATTGAATGTATGCTTGCTTTGATTAATATCCGGTTTATTTAAGTTTTTCACCAAATCACACTATGCATGTGCTTTCCCCCCTCCCACTTTTAAAGTTTCAATTCTATGAGGTGCATTCAACTTGTTAATAACAACGGACTTTAGCTTGAATTCGTTCAATATGCTAATAACATGTTTGAAATCTTTTTCGTTGTTGTTGAGTTTGTCGCATATTGGGTTGGGCATATTTTGAGGAAACTGTATGATGTTTGTGGGTTTCATCCCTGAAAACCCTCACGAGACGACACTCGTCCACTAGGGTAACCTAGGGGTTTAACGGCTTATTGCATATGCTAAATGCAATCGTTCGCCCGCGAAAGTGGCCTTATCTTTTTATTACTTTTTCTTCCCTTTTGGCACTTGTATCCTGCTTTTGGTTTTCTTGTAGTTCTTGTTGTTTCCTATTTCATTGCTAGGGACTAGCAATGTGTAAGTTAGGGGGTGTGATACGACGCAAATATTGCGTATTTCACCCGTTAACCTACGCCTTATTAGCCCCCTTGGGTATCTTAATCCCTATATTTATGCTCGTTAACCAGACAACCTCGTATTTCTATGTTAACATGTTTTGCAGGGGTTAATTGAGCTTTTGTAGGTATTTGGATGCTTAGTATGAAGTTCGGACGCTTTTCGGAAATGTTTCGTCGACTTTTGCAGCTTCGGGGGCATTTTAGTAATTTCAGCATTCGGGTTTGAATCCCGAGCTCTTCACAGAAGTTGAAGCCCTCTGATTTCTCTTCGCGTGGCCGCCGACGGTGCATGATTCTGAGTTGTATCGAAAGAGTTATGGCATTTTTAGGATGGTTTTTACTTCAAATTCACACTCAAGGTCACATTCAAGGGCATTTTAGTCATTTCATATTTTTGTTTTTTGGCCCAATGTCTTCTTGGATGTTGTATTCCTTTGAGTTATCTTCGCGTAGCCTCCGACCTTGCCTCATTCCGAGCTATAACGAAGAAATGGCGGCATTTTCCGTAAAACAGGACAAAGCTGCAGAATTCAGACCTGTAGGTTGCGAATCGATTCGGCCCAAAACCGAATCGATTCGGAATTCTGCAGAATTGCAGATTCGAACTTCCCCTGTTTCCGAATCGATTCAGACCATTTACGAATCGATTCGGGCCTCCAGATTTTTGGTTTTCTTCCCTTTTATTACAAGTTTGCCATGGGATATTTTGTTTATAACACTTTCTCTTCATTTTGAAGAGAAATATCTATCATTTTAGCTTAGTTTAGGGTTTGGGAATTGAGAGCTCTTTTCTTCTTCCTCATTTGGTGTGACAACATTTGGGTTGTAAGATTGATCTTTTCTTATTCCCTCTCCATTAATATAGTTGTATTTCATTGTTTTATTGCTTTGTAGTTAGTTTACATGCTTTGTTAATTAGTTTACTTGCTTTATTTATTGCTTTTCTAGTTTAATTAGTGTTAAATTAGTTTAATTCATTATGCACCCTTAGATAAATAGGGTCGGGATTGTGTTTCTGCCATTTTCGGGTTTGGACCTCGAAAATTAGGTTTTGTGTAAAATTGCGTTTAATTGAAACCGCGTGTATTAAAGTTGGATTGTTATGCGTTTAACTTTATTTGTCACGCAACTTTAGTGTTTATAGCGACAATCCGAATTTAATCCGCGTGTGACCATTTTTCAGTTAAATGTTTTATCTCGCAACTTTGGGTTAAATTCCTTCTTGCGTGATGTTTATGCTTAATTGTGAATGCTCGATTAATTGCTTTCGAACCGTAATTCTAATTAGTAATTGTTTAGCCCGTGTGGTGGAATGCGATCCCGATCCTCGCTTTACTTTTGTGTAGCGTAACTTATTCTTTTGTTTTGTCACCATAACCACCCTATCACCTTTTCTTTTATTTATTTTACACTTTTATTCCTGAAGTAATTAAAACAATTAAAGTCTAAAATTTAATCACTCCCTGTGGATTCTCGATACCCGACTTACCACTGTACTTGCTTGTCAAGTGTAGTAGTATATGAGGTTTTTATCTTTTTTATCGCGGCGGCGAAACACACGACGATTGTGCACTTACACGCGCACACTTTTTCCGCCCGGTCACGAGGCCTGCCAAGAAGATTTTGACCGAATCAAACAATATCTGACCCAACCCTCGGTACTCATGCCACCACAGCCCAGTCTCCCCCTTGCTCCTATACCTAACCATAATCGACACTGCTGTTAGGGCTTTGCTAGCCCAATACCTTGATGATTCTCGCAAAGAAATAGCCATCTATTATGCCAGTTGCAAATTGGCCGGATACAAGGTTAACTACACTTCTTTGGAAAAGGCATGTGTCGCACTTATCTGGGTCACCTAAAAACTGCGGCACTACATGCTCGCCTTCCCCATTAAACTTGTATCCCATATGGACCCCATCAAATACCTGCTTGAGAAACCCGCCTTATCCAGCCGAATGGCTCGATGGTTGATGCTCCTAGCCGAGTTCGATATCGTGTACGTCACATAAAAGACCATCAAAGGGAGAGCCATCTCTGACTACCTCACTAATTACCTCGTAGAAGAAGCAGATGTCTGGATCTCTGAATTCCCAGATGAAAACATCCTTTGCACTGCTTAAGACAACCTTCGATGGAAAATATTCTTTGATGGCGCTGCCAATAAGAAGGGATATGGAATTGGGATACTTCAGATCTCCCCAGATGACTCCCACACTCCCATTGCCATCAAGTTGGATTTCCCTTGCACCAACAACATGGCTAAAAACGAGGCATGCACGGTAGGCCTCAAAGTTTCCCTCAAGAAAGGTATTCAATGCCTAAACGTCTACGGGGATTATGCCCTCATCATCGATCAAGTGCTCAGAAAATGGAGAGTCAAGGACGAGAAACTCCAACCCTTCCATGCCCACTTAGAAGAGCTAGCCTCCTAATTCCAAGATATTACTTTCCACTACCTACCTCGGGAAAAGAATAACCTAGCCGAAGCCCTTGCAACCTTAGCCTCCATGGTCAATATTCCCGAAGGAATAACAATGACCCCCTTACTGGTTCAAAAGCAGGACAAACCAACCCACTGCTACCATATTGAGCTCGTCACCACAAAAGATCCCGAGATAACCAATTGTTGGTACTATGATATTTGGTGCCTCCTCAAGCATTGTAGGTATCCCGAGGGTTCCAACAATAAATATCGAGCAACCCTCCGAAGACTGGCTACCCAGTACATCATCTGTCACAAAGCACTACTCAGAAGGAACTTTAATGGAACCCATCTACACTGCATCGTAGGGGCTGACATTGAGAAGATAATACAGAAGATCCAAAGCGGGGAATGCCGACCCCATATGAACGGTCACATGCTTGCCAAGAAGATCATCCAACAAGGCTACTAATGGACCACCATGACCCAGGATTACACCGCCTATGTCCGTAGATGTCTCAAATGCCAACAATTCTCCAACCTTCATCATCTGCCTCCATGAGAATTATATGAAATGACCTCTCCCTGGTCGTTCTCCACCTGGGGCATCGACATCATAGGTAAGGTTACACCAAGGCTTCCAATGGGCATGAGTTCATCTTAGTTGCCATTGATTATTTCATCAAATGGGTCGAAGCTGAGTCATACGCAGTGCTGAACGCTAAGAAAGTGGACAAATTCATTAAGAAAAACATCATCTACCGATATGAGGTCCCACACGAGCTAGTATCAGATAACGGGTTACATTTCGAGGCAGAAGTCATAGAGGTGGTCAACGAGTATGGGATTCAGAGACACAAATCTTCTCCCTACCCACCTCAGACTAATGGTGCAGTTGAAGTCTCCAACAAGAACCTCAAATCCATCATCAGCAAGATGACCAAAAGCTGTCGGGATTGGGCCGACCGAATCCCGTACACCCTCTGGGGCTACCGAACCTCAATTCGAACCTCTACTGGGGCTACCCCTTACTCTCTGGTTAACGTCATGAAAGTAGTCCTACCCGTGGAGCTGGAAATACCCTCGTTGCGTGTCATGCTTGAAAGCAAAGTCAACGAAGAATACTGGTGCCAAAGTCATCTTGACGAGCTGACCCTCCTAGATAAAAGGAGATTAAAAGAACTATACCACATACAAGAGTACCATTATCGAATAGTGTGTTCATTCAACAAAAGAGTCAAGTACCGCGGTGTCCGAGAGGGGGACCTATCCCTCAAAGAAATCATAAAACCCATCTAGGACCCCAGAGGGAAATTCAAGCCCAATTGGAGCGGCCTCTACATTGTCAAGAAGATATTGTCCAGCGGTGCCGTCATGCTCACTGATTTAGATGGGGAAGAGATGTCTCGTCCAGTCAACCTGAACCATCTTAAGAAGTTCTACCCCTAGTCTGAAATCTCAGTGCGCTACGACTCCTCTCATCTCCCTTTTATTCTAAAAAAAAAAATCTCTCTTCATTTCCCTCTACCCAGAACTACGTGGGCTTGATCCTCTGCAAAAACCATTTTCAAACAAAATTAAAAATTTTCAAAAACCAAAGAGGTACGTAGGCAGCTCATACACCTTACATGAGCACGACCCTTTTTTTCACAAAATACTATTCTTTTTTTACCTCCTAGAACGACAGTTCATTCTAACATATATTTGAACAAAAGGATTATGTATGCCTTAGCGATCAGTATAGATAATTCAAACAATACAAAATTCATTGAAAGGCATAGCTGGATGATCAGAAACTTATTTATTTCACTAATAAGAAATTACAGTACAGATTACATAAGAAAAGGAGTGGATAACTCCCTTCCCCTTACCTTCCTAAAAAAGCCAAATAAAATCCCCATATTTATTCCCCATTACAAAATAAACCATCCTACCCACAGCTACCAGAGGAGCCCACTCTGTCATCATCATCTGCATCCTGGGGTCCCCAAGTTTCCCCTTCCTGAATAGAGTGTCACAAACACTTCATGGATCGATAAGCTCGAACCAGCTTAAAAAAAAACACAACACCTCCCTCCATGGTATCAAACAAAACAAACCACATTTGTACAATCTCCACTGCCAACATCTTTCTAACTACTCTCCTCCATAACCAATTTATATAATCCCCAGGGATATGCCAAACTCTCCCAACAGACTGAGAGGGACGGGTCGACAGACGCCGATTCTCTCACAGAGAGCCAAGCCGCAGGTGCAGACGCTCGGTCAAATCCTCTATCGGAAAGAAATTTAGTGTCCAAGGTGGCACGAATTGTGCCCAGCCAAATTGGCACAGAAGCAACCAAGGGAAATAGAAAGAGGTCTGTCTGAGACCAGCTAGCCGTACATACGGGTATTCTCCTAGCTCCAGAACAGGCAACAACTGTCCCCACCAAGGCACTGACCAGTACAGATTCCGATCCCCATACTCCACAAGCCAATTCTCCCAGCTCTCAATATCCAGGCCAACGCTGAAGAAGTGACGCGAAAAGAAGTTGGGTACAACCGACAAAGGATATTGTGGAAGAGTCACTAGGCGAAGTCTTTCAGACAACCACATGAACAGCATCACGGGGCTACCCCGCAGGAAGTTAGAACGACCTTCTCGCTAGGTATCTAGACCGTTCAGGGTCTCCACCAATATCACCGTCGCAGTATTGTGACGGTATGACATCCATGAAGTAATGGCTGTAAGTTACGGGTCCATCAGCAGTTCCCCAATCACTAGTAACAATTTTGATACTAAGCCCAGAATAATGGCTCTGGCGTATCCAGCATCGCCAGCCTCCTGCAAATGCACGGACTGTAATTCCGTCGAAAGGGAGATCATTCCTCCAGTAACCAATGGTCCGGCCGTCGAAGGCAAAATGCGAAGAAGCCCGACCAATAAATCCCTGGGAGAATGAGAAAACTGGGGTAAAGCGGCAGTAACACTGGGATTTATCCCCAACATGGCATAAAAGTCCTAGTAGGTAGAACAAACTTCATCTAACCCAAAGCGGAATACATGGTCTTCGGGGTACCAAAATTGTACCGCCGCCATCAGCATGTTCCACTCAATGGGCCGATTGCGCCACAAAGAAACTCGGCGCATGTTGAAAGCATCTTAGGCGACATTATAAGAGCACATTGTTTCCAAGCCTTCGAGGTAGTTAGCAAACTCAATCCTACCAGGGAGAGCCATCTTACAAGACTAAGAAATAGTAGGTGAGTACGTAAGAATGTGAAGGTGTGATGGAAACACTCCACCCCTACCCCTTTTTATACTTGAAAACCCTCACAAAAGACATAATCCCTGCAGAAATCGGAGGGAATCCTACCCCACAAAGTACAAGAGGCTGAAGAGGGCACTAATCAAAGCTTTGAATTGATGGGACTGGACTTGACTGCCGATAGGCAGGACAAGGGTCTTGTCGATCGACAACTCCTTATTTTTGGAATTTTCCTTTTTCCTTTTTTGTCAAAATCAGAAAAACCCAATAAAAATAAAATTGATATTCTTAACAAAATTTCAAAAAAAACATCCTCTTCCACCCCTATATAATTTCTCATTTTTAAAACCTTCCTTCAAAATCCCAAAAATATCTCTTTTTACGGTCTCAACAGCAAAGTAAAAAGCGCATGTGCATGCATTCATCCATCGTTAACAAAAGATAATAAAAAATACCACTGCATTGCATATATATTTATATATATATTCTTTTGTGTTACATCAAATTTTAAAGGAAATAAAAGAAAAGAAGAAAACAACAAGACTCAGCCCGAACCCACATTCTCTTTCTCTCATCTACCCTCCACCCCACTCTCTAAGAGCTTCGACCCCTACGACGCACTCTCTTTCCCCTACGGAGAGATGACGTACCACCACTACCCAAGACAGAGTCCTCCCCGTAAGAAGCAGACGACACCAAGCAAGAAGGAATCGGGGACCACATCCCGAATATGGACAGTCATCGAGGATATCCAGTCTCTGATGTCCCTCAGCCAAGTAGTCGACACATGGACTTGCTGCAAGTAAAAGGGAGAATCAGTATCAAAGAGGGATCAAAACAAAAAGAAAGAAAGAAAAGAACATAAAGGTATACCGCAGGATGAAGAACCTCCTCTATCAAACCCAACTCCTCCGAATCCATCGCATGAGGACGATGCAACATAAGCACCATCCCTCCATCAGCTCGCCAAATGTTGTAAGAAGGGGTATGCAATCGCACAAAGGGAAACTCTGAAGTCGCCTCTACCGCAGATGCCGATGGACCACCGCCGCTGTGGGAGGACCCCATCGCCCGACTCGAGCCTGCAGGAGGAAAGGGCAAGGCATCATATATGTTGGGCGCCATCAATCAGATTGCCACAAAGTCCATATAGTCATACAACGCGGCCGTAGCAGTATACAATAAGTAGGACTTGCCGTGATCCTTGAATCCTTCGACAGCAGTCGCTCCCGTCTCATAGACGTAGGAGGCTGCGCAGGTGGCACCACCACCTCCTCCTCCGCAATCTGTCGAACCACCCGCTCCTCGAGATACCAAGAATGACCGAACTCATGCGCCAGTAAATGCCTCATCTGCGCATTCACCCCGGTCGCCCTCGTATCTTGAATGGCTGTCCCCCAAGGGTAAAAGGTCACCTGAAAATCCCCAAGCAGGCATAAGTTAATACAGAATCAGAATGTGCAAAAATCAAGGATGAAAAGAAAGAGTCTTACCCTACCACTGGTCAGGCCATTCAAGACCTAGCGCACCACCTCCAGGGAGAGGGATCCCTTCAACTACCGATTGGCCTTGCGCCACCAATACAATCGGCAGAAATCCCCAACGGTATCATCCTTCAGAGCGATCAGCTGGGTATTATACCCAATCACCTCATAGAACCACGTCTGCCAAAGACAAGAATTCACAAATCAAAAAGAGACGCATAAAGAAAATGCGAATTCATGAAAGGAAAGTGCGCAAAATTAAATAATACCTCAAGGAGATACGTGGCTCCAGTAAATGTTTGTCGACAGCACCGGTTGAATGCGTCCAAAGAAAAATAGAGGGTCGCCAAGGTCAGGCTCCCCCAATCATAGAGAGGGATGTTCGAAAACATCCTCAAATATGGCAAGAACCACAGATGGACGACGTCGCCGCTCGACGCCACCATGAAACCTCCCAGCATCAGCAAAATGAACAACCGAGCCATCTGCCTCACCTGCAGCCCGTCCTCCACATCAACCACCCTACTCAGCAGAACATCCTTCAGTAAGAACAACCAGATGGAATCCCTAAAAACTATCCTCCCTACGTCGCTGAGCGCCGCCCTCACCGCCTCCGGCCTCACCCTCAGAGAGCGATCCACCTCAATCTGCTCCCCATCGCAATCCAGCCCTAGCAGCTGCTGCACATCTATGGGAGTCATGGTCATCACCCCAAAGCCAAAATGGAAGGTGTGGGTAGTATCCCACCATCTCTCCCCCAAAGCGCACAGGACCGCTGTCGAACGAGGCGTCTCATCTAGCACATACGCCAACCTCCCAAAACCCGCTGAGGATACCACCCAACGCACCACAGGTGGAAGATGCTCCCATACATTCTTAATCCCCATCGTCCCATGGGAACGCATGTTCTTTAAAGAGATATCAGACTGTCAAAAGAAGAAACCTTGTCAAAACTCAAGAAAAAAAAGGAAAAATCATAAAAAAGAGACGAATGCCAAAAGTCAGGTTACTTATATTACCGCCAGGGTTCGCCATCCTCGAAGACCGATGATGCGACGACTCTCGTAGCAAGGTCCGCTCATCCACAACCAACTCGAACGCGTCAAAGGAGTTCTCACTCCCCAAATTAAGAGGCGCCCTCGCCCTCCACTCCACGTTCGCCCAGTCATCAACAGTCAATCATTCCCTATGCGTTGCAGTGCTCATAAAGGCAACCATTTCTTAGAGATCAGAATGCTAGAACGATTTGCGGAAGAAAATCTCAGAAAGAAAGAAAGCAAGAAGCTGTGAAAATGAGGGGAATTCTCCCCCTTTATATAGGATGCCAAGGGTCATGCCGATCGGCATTGACCCCTACCCACCAATCGGCATTGACCACTTACCTTCCCGAGGCAGTCCAAAAGTCCGTGCCACTTCCGAATGGCACCCTCTAAACCATGCCGACCGACACCCCCTTAAAATTTCGTACAAAAATTCCCAGAAAATGCCAGAAAGCCCTGAAAAATTCTCAGAAAATTCCTAAAAATCCTAGGATGGATTTAGAACATTTTCGCCAAGAAAATTTCACACTCCCTCAAGTGGAACCCCCATTTCCCCAGTGAAACTCTCAAAAATCAAGTAAAACTCCTCCCGACAACATCCCCGGAGGATCTCTAAAGATCACCCCCCCCATACCCCAAAGGTCTTAAGCAATACGTCCAAACCCTAGACCACCTAATCACTTCCCCAGTGGAGTTTACAACATCAAATTGGCCTTTCCTTGGCAAAGTCTCCAAAAGACACAAGGATTTCCCCAGCAGAACTCCATAGGACACTACATTTTCCCCAGTGGAATTCCAAAGAATCATTTTCCCCAGCGGAATTCCAAAGAATCATTTTCCCCAGTGGAATTCCAAAGAATCATTCTCCCCAGGTAATGTCTCCAAAGGACACTACATTCTCCCCACCTCATTCACTATTCCCCAATGGAATCCAAAGTCTAATCTTTGCCCCGGGGAGAATCCCTGATTATCCCAAAGGAAATGTAGGTCAGAATTGACCTCGGTCTTGGATCGTCATCTTAGTTAGGTCAGAATTGACCTCAGTCCTCGGTCGTCACCTCTCTTAGGTCAGACTTGACCTCTATCTTGGATCGTCACCTTAGTTAGGTCAGGTCAGAATTAACCCCGGTCCTCGGTCGTCACCACTCTTAGGTTAGAATTGACCTCGGTCTTGGATCGTCACCTTAGTTAGGTTAGAATTGACCTCGGACCTCGGTCGTCACCTCTCTTAGGTCAGAATTGACCTCGGTCTTAGATCGTCACCTTAGTTAGGTTAGAAATGACCTCGGTCTTCAGTCGTCCCCTCTCTTAGGTTAGAATTGACCTCGGTCTTGGATTATCACCTTAGTTAGGTCAGAATTGACCTTGGTCCTCAGTCGTCACCTCTCTTAGGTTAGAATTGACCTCGATCTTGGATTGTCACCTTAGTTAGGTCAGAATTGACATCGATCCTCGATCGTCACCTATATTAAGTCATAATTGACCTCGGTCCTTGGTCGTCACCTCTCTTAGGTCAGAATTGACCTCGGTCTTAGATCATCACCTTAGTCAGGTCAGAATTGACCTCGATATTAGATCGTCACCTTAGTTAGGTCAGAATTGACCTCGGTCTTAGATCGTCACATTAGTTAGGTCAGAATTGACCTCGGTCCTTGGTCATCACCTCTCTTAGGTTAAAATTGACCTCGGTCCTCGATCGTCAATTCTCTTAGGTCAGAATTGACCTCAATCCTCGATCGTCACCTTAGTTAGGTCAGAATTGACCTCGGTCCTCGATCGTCACCTTAGTTAGGTCAGAATTGACCTCGGTCATCACCTCTCTTAGGTCAGAATTGACATCGGTCCTCATCACCTTTAAGCCCTCAAAATTGGCGTTCACCCAAAGAATTCGTCATCCCACCATAAGCCCGCAGAATTGGCTTCGACCCGCAAAATTGGTTATCTCTACTTAAGCCCGCAGAATTGGCTTCGACCCGCAGAAGCGGTCACTCTCACCATAAGCCCGCAGAATTGGATTCGACCCACATAATTGTTCATCCTCATCTTTAAGCCCTCAGAATTGGCTTCGACCCGCAGAATTAATTATCCTCATTTCCTTAGGCCCTCAGAATCGGCCTCGACCCTCTGAATTGGTCATCCTCCCTCAAAAGCATTATGCGGTGTCTATTCGACGGCTATCATTTGTTCCAAACTCACCCATCGAGGGGATCTATAGACACCCCATTCTGTTACCCCCTAAACTCTCCTGAGGTCCCTAGCACCTCCCTTCATCACTACAAACCCAGGTCATACCCCGAGTACTGATCTAGGATCCATCGGGCACTCCCAGGCTCCGTTTGACCAAAAGTCAAATACTTAGCTTGATCGATACTGAATGAATCTTCCAAGGGCACTAAAACCCCTTTCCAACGATCCATCCCATGCGTGATTCGGACTTACCATGCGGACGAACAACCTGTTTTCCCTCGAAACTCAATCAGGAGGTCACCGGGCGCTCCCGGGCTCCGTTTCACCTAATCCAACTCTTTATATCCACTGAGACTGAATGAATATTCGAACGTCACTAAAACCCATTTCCAAAGGTCCGCTCTGTGCGCGATTTTGACTTACGGTACGAACGAACGATCCGTTTTACTCCATGAGGTCATCGAATGCTTCCAGGGCCTGGTTGACCAAAGTCAACTCCCCAAACCGGATCAAACTCTTTAGAATGTCGAAGTACGTCTCCTAACCTTTCCAACAGTCCGCCCCGTGCATGATTCAGACTTACCATGCGGGCAAATGATCCGTTTGCGTCCGACGATTCCCCGTCCAATGGACTGAAAAATGCTTCCGAGCCATATTTGACCCAGAGTCAACTCCTAAACTCGAGAGAAGTCCAAAGAACTTTCGAAGGTCTTTGAATTACCTTTCCAACGGTCCACCCCGTGTATGATTTGAATCAACGGTTTGCGTTATGCGGCTGATTTTCTAAAAAGGCCTGAAAGACACTGCGAAACGGCAGGTCCCAGACCCTGCCTATCTGTAGTGTGCCTAATGCACTTGCCGAACGGCAGGAACAGGGATATGCCGATCGAAAATGCCATGGGCCTATAAAAATGAGGCCTGACCTCACTTGTAAGTGGATCCCAGATTAGAAGCATATCACTCTTAGCAAACCCCGAAGACCTCTCTAGAATTCAGCGCGATTTCCACACCCAAATCCCTTTCCAACCTTCACTTTTCATCATCCTTTTCATCAAACTTGGTGAATTAACCACCCTCCATCATCATCCAAGTCTAAGGGCTGCTCTCCAACATCCAAGATCAAGATCTTTAAGAAGGTCCAGTTTTCTCAACTCTCTCCTTAAATTCTCATAAATTTGCAATAGCTTGTTTTATTACTTAGCACTTTTATTATCTCATCTCACACATCCTAATATACTTTTTATTTAGTATTATCTCACATCTTTTATTTTCATATAAATAAAAACCCAAGAAAACAATAAAAAGAGGGTTTGCTCATAAATTCCAAACGGGAATTCTCACATTTTTCCTACACTTTTCTCACAACTAAAAGACTTTTTCTACACACACACACACAAAAAAAAAAAAAAGAGAATTCCCCAATTGGATTTATGGGATAAACCCCACCCCTCGTTTTGCATACGAACTACGTGGACCTTGATGCCTCTATAGGCTACGTAGGCGTCTCGGGGTAAAATCCGAGGCTCGAGTCCTATTTTTTATTTTTCTCTCTCATTTTCTATTCTCTCTAAACTCCACTCTCTTATATTATATATATACATATATTTGTTCCTAGTGGTGCATTATCCCACATGTGTTATCGTTCCCTCATAACGATTAACGTAAGGATAATCGCATAAATCCTATTTTCTAATACTTTTATACCTTCCTACGGATGACTCGCTTGACCTTTTCCATGGTGCAAGTCGATGATTCCTATCTCCACTATATATACACATGCACACACATCACGGGGAAAATAAAAGGAAAATAACAAAAACCCATGAGAGACCGAAAGGGCGGAATGGGTGCCTAACACCTTCCCATTTCGTAACTTAGACTCCGGACCCTTTTCAAATCATTTTGGTTTCGTATGCATCAGTATGTCTTTGGATGCCGTCCTTTGGGATGGCTCCCTTTCTTTTGTCTGTTTTGAGTAAAATAGACTGGCGACTCTAATCTCTCTACTTTTTTCACCTCACCCAAATGACGCCGGCCGAAGCGCTCCCGAGAGGAACACACGGGACCTAGGATCCTCCATCGCGCTCGCCCGCCCGCCGCGAGGATCGGGGATGGCTACACCTACATTTATTGCCAATCATTGACAATGATTAAAATACCAATTCATTTGTTTCCTCTTCTCAGAGACCACCAAATCAACCACTTCCAAACTAATTAAAGGCACTGCTAGATTCTTACTCATTACCTCTAAATTTAAACTCTCAACCAAAAGTCTACTTATATTACAAATTTAAACCCCAACTATATTTTTCAAGGGGATTCTTGAGAGGTTTCTTCACCAACTCAGAAATAAATTTTGGAACATGTTTTTAAGGCAAGTAACTTTCTACTCTCTTCCTTTTATGTGTGTAGTTGGTAAATTCACCTAAATTAATTTTTAGGCTAAAAAATTAATTAGTAACCTTTAAGAAGTTGTGTAATCCTAGCTAAACCACGAGTAGGTGGAATTAGATATTTTGATATATTTGAAATGACTTGTTAAGCCTTTTTCTTTGAAAAAAATATTTTTTGGGCCTTAAAACGTAGAAAAATTAATATTTAAGATTTGGACCCCATTTGTAGAGTTTGACGATTGAGATTATATAGTGTATTATATGGACTTAAATTTGGAGTTAGTGAATTCAAATTACGCATGCATTGTAGGGATTGTACCTTATTCTTTGACAGTAGTACTTTTGTTATTTATGACCCAAATTGATGAGATTTACTATGAGGACCTCTATATTGTTGAAAGAATTACTGCGAATACATTATTTATGAAATGGGACGCTTGATACGTTATGAGAACTTATGATGTGATACACTTATAAGTTAATTACATGTCTCTTTCGTGCAAGAACACGTATAAGCCCTTGTCTCTTTCATAATAATAATATTATTAAATTATTAATGAAATTTATATACTTTAGATTTAATTCTTTATGTTATGAGGAATCACTTTAATTATTATTGCCCTTTTTGCTCTTTACGAAATCAATTAAAATGTATAATGGATTAAAAATGATACGAACCGGGGTGGGGTAATTGCGGTTTAAGTAAAATGCTCGGAGTGAATAAATATGTGTTAAAATGTCAATGTTAAATAAAAATAAGAAATGGAAATAAATGGGTGGACACCGTGGAGGGACACCCCTATATTATGATATGAGAAATTCCAGGCCATGCGAATACCAGGTGGCATCAGGGCATGAAACGTGATGTTACGATATTATGATATGTGAAATTACCAACCATGCGAATATCAGATGGCGTCAGGGCGTGAAATGCGATGTTATAATTTAATATGATGTGAAATTCCCTGCCATGCAAATACCAGGTGGTCAGGGCAGGAAACGTGATGTTTTTGATTTAATATTATGTGTTATTCCAGTGTTTCATAACGGGCAACTGAGGTTTATTGTAACACCCCGTAATTTTGAAAACATTGAATTTAATTATTTTTGGGAGAAATAGAACTTATTTAAATGGGAGAAATTTAAATTTATGATTTGGAGGAATTATTAAAATTGGGGGATTTATTTAATTTAGCGAATTGAGATTTAATTATTCGGATTATTTTTGTGTTGCATTTTTGAGGTCGAAAATTAGAGAATGTTATAAAGTAATTCGGATGACAATTCTGAGTGCACGGTTGATTCGGGATAGGTCGAGAAAGTCAAAAAAGAGTACTCGGGGTAGTATATGGGTCTTAGGGCATTTTTAGGCATAACCTGGCCCATACGGTCCAAAGACATAATTTCGGGATTGACTTAAGAAGATCAAAATTTAAGAGTTTGGGGTGAACACAACTCTAAAGGAAAAATATTATAAAACCCAAATTAAATAAGTTTTGACAGACACAACTCAAAGAGAAAATCTAGTTCTACGGAGAAGAAAAGAGGGCTAACTTTGGGGAGCTTTTTAGGAGACAAATACACCAACTTCATAAATGGAATCAGACTCTAAAATTATATACATGCAAGTGTTTAAATTTCTTCAATCTAAATTGGTGATAATCGATTTATATCATAATGGGTGTGACAAAATCCATTATTTTTGGGTTGGAATGATACAATATTGGGTTTTAAATTTATGGAGTACTCGTGCATAAGTTTTTAAGAAAATATGTATATCTCAAGGTGTACTATTTGGGGAATTTAAAATTCATGATTTTTAGGTTAATGAAATTAGGATTTATTCGTGTATTGTGAATATTTGAAAATCAGATAATAGATTTCGTATCTGGGTTTGATTGTTAATAATAGACTGGGAGTTTAAATCAGCTAAAATTCATAGGAAAATTTTGGGTTTTACAGTGAAGTAACCTGGGAAAAAGGGAGGATTGAATTCTTCAATGGCGGACGAACAGGAAGAAGGAGAAGAAGAGAGAGAAAAATTCAGAGGTCGCTCGAGCAACCAGTGCCCTCGATTCACGCGATGACACCTGTCGATCGAACGATAGGGTGGGTCATTCAAACGACGTAGCTAGGCCATGCCCACTTTGGCCTGCCTTCTGTTTGGGCTGGAGGAAATAGTTTTGGAGGTTTATTCATCTCCGTAGGGATTTCTGGGTTAATTATAACTATGAGTTCTAAAAGAGGAGTTTCATCAGTAATGGATTTGTCCTATTTTTGTTTCGGGAGATAATAGGGAATGAGTATATATAACTATTGATGAGGAGATAAAAGGAGGGTAAACTAAATATAGAATTTGGAGCGATAAAATTCCAAGGAATGAACTACGGGCCAAGGGAGTGTGTCCGGGTATTTTGGTTGAGTGACACCGTGATAATAAATTAATTAATGTGTTAATTGATTAAGTTAAAGTCGGGAATTGACTTGAATTTATTAGGCTAGTGCTACGAAATTTCTGCACGAATTTAAATTTAATATATATGCGGTGATGTGTAGCATATATATATATATATATATATACAGAAAGGATCTCATGCATACCCAGTTTGCATACCCTCCGTGCGGACCATTTTTTTAAAATAGTAAAAAAAATAATTTCGGGCTGATTTTTTTTTTATAGTTTCTAAACATTTCAATAGGACCATAAAAAAAAATTCAACTCAAATTGAATTTTTTTGCTATTTTAAAAAAATCGGTCAAACTTTGTCAGTTTTTAAGTTGTTTTTAAGTTGTTAAAAACTGACAAAGTTTGACCGATTTTTTTAAAATAGCAAAAAAATTCATTTTGAGTTTAATTTTTTTTATGGTCCTATTGAAATGTTTAGAAACTATAAAAAAAAATTACATCAAAAATATTTTTTTTACTATTTTATCAAAATTGGTCCGCGCCAGCGGTATGCAAACAGGGGTATGCATGAGAACCGCTCTCTCTCTATATATATATATATATATTTATTTATTTATTTGTGTTCTTTATAAATATTGGCGTGAAGAATATTTATAGGAATACATACCCCTCTAGTGCTATCATAGGAGGTTGCACGATGTGGGTGAATACCCTGGCTTGAGGAGCAGGGTGATTATAATCCTCAGGTCATAACGTTCGTTATTAGAAGTTAGGCCCTTTGGGTATGATTCGGTTTCACTCTCGGTGGGAATTATGACCGCCTCTACAACGTTTTATTATTTTTACTAATTCGGGGAGCTAATCGAGTCGGGCTGTCCAGGTGGATGAGTATACCTGGGGTGATAGCATTTTAGAGAACATCTGGTGAGTATCTACTCGAGAGGATGGTTATATATAAGACATGTGTGTGACTTTAGTGATATATGATACATATATATGGTGTAGATTTATATACGGGTAAAATACATGAAGTAAAACTTTATTATATATGATACGTATATAAGAGTGTATATATTTATATACAAGCGAATTACAAAAAGTAAAAAGGTACTAATTTTATATAACTACTGAGATTGTTATATAGAGATTTTAAAGAGGATTAATTAAGTTAATGTGATAAATAATTATGAAGTAAAGGTATAAATTACTCGGGCTAGAGTAGAGTGTCAAGGAGTTTCCGGACAAGCCTAGTTAGACGGGGTAGTGTAACTAGGAGGGTTAGGAAGAAATGTTAGGTATGCACTTTAAATGAGGGGTGATGAGTATCTCAAAAGAGTGCGACACTAACTTAAATATGAAGAGCATTCATGCATTTTAATTCACTTGCAAAATATCTTCAAAAGGATTTGGACTCTGGCCCGTACTTGCAAAAATATTTTTCAAACCTTTTAGTTGTCCAGCCACAGGGACGCTAAACTTGTTGATCTGTTCCTGGGATGCGTAGCTGCAGCAGATGTGGATGACTGCAGGGTTTGGACTTAATCGCTTTCGTTACTTCATTCTAGAGTAGGATGTAGTTTAATATTTCTTTTGGGCATGTTTACCCACCTATTTTATTTCAGTTAGACTTTGCACTCAATTTATTTTCTGTTGAATTATTAATGTGGATTTTGGATTTTTTGTCGATGGTTTATTCGGCCAGTCATTCATTTATTTATTCAGTATTGATTTAGATTCAGTGATTGTGTGAATGGTTTAAATTATATTTTCCCTCATGTTGTTATTGTTTAATAAAAAGATAAAAATTTGATATCGGCCTTTTTAATACTAGGTGGTTATTAAGTTTTAAAAAGTTTTCGACAGTGATGCTAATAATGAACCCGATGAGAAACCTCTTTTAATTTAATCAAGCACTGATCACCAGGAATTTAATTAGGCGGGGTGTCACAAATGGTTTCAGAGCATCAAGTTCTAGAGTCCTTAGGATCTGTGTGGCTTTTCGTGTTACAGCTTTGCGTTCTTTGATGTAAAGCCTTTTGATAGGATTGTTGTATTCTTTTACGTACGTGAATTTATGTTATTCTGCAATTATAGATGTATGAACAGTGAACTCATACAAATTATTTTGAAATTTTAGATACCGCCTAGGAGAGGTAGGCCGACAAGAGCAGTAACATGGGGGGATGAGGAAAGGGAGGGTCATTAAGAGCCAATAGTTCCGTAGCCATAACCACCGTCGGGGAGGATGGCGACTTCACAAGTGGCAGTAGAGATAGTATCCCAGGCAGTCAATGCTACTATGACAGTTATGGCCATTCATTTTCCACAGCCCCATCTACAGCCGTCAGTGGAACTGGAGATCCAGGCCCAACCAGGGCCATCTACTTGGCAGAGAGTTAGAGAGTCATTTTAGAAGGTCCACCAGCCCAAGGTTCATGGTAGCTCTAATGTAGTTGAGGCATGTTATAAGGACATTGTCCGTCACAATTTAGTATGTCGTATACCGCTACAAGTCGTCGAAGGATTGAGAAGTTTTCATCTACAAGAGATGAATCCGAATTGCAAGAAAACTTCAACATTCAAGCCTAACAAGGATGAATTTGGTAAAATGTGTTTAAGTTTCATTTACATTTTACATTAAAAATGTTGGGATATTTTTTTAAAAGTTAAAATATTTTTCTATTTATGAAAAATGATTTTTGAAACGTTTTAAATGGTTTTATTTTTTAAAAATTATTTTATTATAAAAGTTTTTTTTATAAAGGTTTTTGATCTCGTGAACAGTTTTAAGTTTTGAGGTTTCCAAGGTATTTAAAAGTCTAAAGATTTATGAGTTAGGTGTATGATGTCGTTCGAACGACATCGTACCTGGTTCAAACGAGATAAAATCTCGCTCATCGTTCGAACGAGAGGTGTTTTTATCTGACACTTCACCGCCTTGATTTTTAATATAAATTGAGTGTTATGTGGAGAAAAACTGATTTTCATAGAATACGTTTTTACACTATTCTCCAACCATTTGAGGGTTCATAACTTTTGTTTTACAATTAACAATCCCAATTTTTTTTGTGTGAGTTGTTTTGTGGATCCCAAAACATAGTTTGCAATTATTCATACTTTGTGGGGTTATCTCTACAACCGAGATATGCATGCTATTGTGGAGGGAGTCTCTACGGAGTTTTTAAGACTGCGTGTCTGGGCTGTGTGTCCTTGTGGTATAATTGCGTGTGAACCATTTCTGATTTCTAGCCGTTTCTTTGAAGGTTTGACGAAGATAGCGTGCATTACACTTGTAGGCGATTATCAGGTTGTATGTAAGTCAATGGTCTTGTAAACTTCTCAAAGTTCTTGAAATAAAAAGGTTTTGCCCTGAGGGGATTTTTCCTAAACTTTGTGTCGCATACTTTATTTATGATGGTTTGACACTTGCTCGCACATTGCTATTTGAGTATAAGGGCTGAATTATTTTGATTCATAAATTGACACTAATTAAATAAGTTTGTGATTGGAATTTGTGAAACTATTCGAATCTTTATCACACACGATCTTTCAAATTGGTATCAGAGATGGTTACGCTAATTTATTGCGTATTCCTATTTTTCGTAAAAATTGTGTGATATTGATTTTTTTGAAAAATCTGATTTTTGAAAGTTTGTCGCAATGTTTCCAAATGAAAACTTATATAGTCGCCAATTTTTGATGGGTCTAATTATGCTTACTAGAAAGCCCGTATGAAATCCCATTTAAAAGCAATCGATGAAAGAGTTTGGGTCATTTGTGAAAGAGGTTGGAATCCTCCCACTGTCACCGCAAATAATGTCACGAATTTAAAACCTGTGTCAGACTGGACTGAGGATGAGTTTAGGTGGAGCAATTACAATTCACGTGGGCTTAAAGAAATATCTGGACACGTCACCCCTGATGAGTTCCGACGTATTATGACGTGCACCACGTCTAAATAAGCGTGGGATATTTTGTAACTCAACCACAAGGGCAATAACGCAGTCAAAGAGTCTAAAATTCAAAATTTGACCACTCAATTTGAGACAATCACTATGTTAGAAACTCAGTGTTTTGATGAGTTTTATGAACGTTTGTCTGATATTATCAACACGAGTTTTAACCTAGGTGATCCTATACCCGACGCACGAGTGGTTAAAATTTTTTTAAGATCGCTACCTAAACGTTTTATCCCTAAAGTGACTTTTTTGAATAACTTAGGAAATTTGAATCGTTTGAAATTAGAAGAGTTGGTAGGAGACCTACATACGTACGAAATTGACATGTTTCCCGACACTGTCAAACCTAAGGATAGAGGGATAGCACTTAAATCCCAATCTAAGAAAAAAAAGTGAGTTTTTGTGAGTCCGAGTCTGAGGACGAGTCTGTGTTTGACATGGCCCTGCTTGCAAAGAATTTAAAAAAAATTCTCCCGTTTTTGAAACAAAATTCTTCCAATAAAAGATTTTCGGAGAACAACAAAAAGAAAGACAAGGCCAAAGAAAGCGGTGATAAAGAGAAAGAGGGTGAAGAACAGTTTAAAAATTTTAAATGTTTTGAGTGTGAGGGGAGATGGAACAAGTCATTTGAGTGTCCCACTAGACTTAGGATAGAGGGAAAGAAAGTTTCCATGCCATCCACCCTTAGTGATAGTGAGGGAGAAGAGGGGAATGAGGACGATGATTCCAGTAAAGGTTTAGGACATGGGATGCGTGTAGCTTTATCAAGTCGTGTGAGCACACCCACTTTGTCCCGCGACGATGAGGACACTTGTGCACGTGATATACCCTTGAGGAGGTTTTGAGTGTTTCTAGTGAGTCTGAGAGCGAGTGCGCTAGTGATGATTAGAGTGAGCTCTAGATTGCGTTTCAAGAGTTGTACGCCGAGACCTTAAAGACTAAAAAATTGAATAACAAGTTGGGTCTCAAGGTGAAAGATCTGGAGAGAGAGATTGAGAGTTTGAAGGAGTTTGATGAAAAAGCAAGTCAACTCAATAAAGTGAAGGCTTCTTTCAGTGAGCAGTTGATTGCTTTGAATAGAGAGAAGAATGAGCTTATAGCCCGTGTGTCACAATTCGAGACAGATCTTAAGCACGCCCTGGAGGCTAAAGTCACTTTGGAGAACACATTTAAGAATATGAAAAATATAGTTCTCAATCCTATTTTTGGGAGTAGTGAGAGTTTAGGAATAAGTCATGACGGTGCGTCTACTTCTTTTGTTGCACCCGAGCCGGTTCCTACTTTAGAGTTAGATTCACATGACTCCCGACCCAACCCACCTAGGCGTCCCGTACCTGTTAGGAGAACGCGTAGGAGACATTTTGAGAGAGGTGTACCTAGGACAATTTATGTTTTCTCCCATTGCAAAAAGAGAGGACACCTTAGGGAGTTTTTCTTTAAATTGGGTTATGTGTCACGCTTTACTCCTACACATATTAGCACACATGCACCCACCCATGATACTTTGCTTGCAAATAATGATAAAGAGTTTTCACATATGCGAGAGCAAGTAAGTTTTTGGTCAAGACTTCTCATGATTTGATGGAGTTGTTTCAAAAGATGTCACTGTCTTTGGAAAACTCCACCGCACCTGCCTGTTGGGGTCTAGACATGTTTGCTAGCATAGGTTGATCTACATGATATTATCTTATGCCTATTGCTGGTGTGTACCATTTATTTTGTATTTTGTTAACTTTTTAGATTTCTTTTCTTTTTTGGTACTATTTTAGCACTCTTTTGATCTATTTGCCCATTCCAGGAACTGTTCTTTTTCAAAATTTTCTCACTGGACAAAACTGCATAATATATTGAATATGTGAAATTTTGCTTTTCTTGTTCTAATGAGAACCTATCTCGTGCGAAGCCTTATCGCGAAATACTATGCCGTTCAAACGACAAGGAGTCTCGTTCGAACGACCACTGGAATTAATTTTTTCAGGTTGCAGTCCTCTGTTGCATCTTGTTATACTTATTTGGTACTGCTAGGTTATTTTCTGAATAGTGTTCAAAAAAGTACGAAAAGATATTTATTTTTAAGAAATATTTTGAAAAATCAAAAAAGAGATTTATATTTTGTTTGCACTTTATATGAATTGACATTTGGGATGATGAAGTCACAATTTTATTCCATATCCGTGTGACGATTTGATAGTGTTTTGGACCATATGTTGTGTCATTCATGTGCTTTACAAAGTTTGGAGTCTTTGAGATGATAACGTGTTGCTACCTACATGATTGACTCTTCTTGTCCTTTATTGCACACATGCACGAATTTGTTTGACTTTTGTGCTTATCTATCACATATTAATTGAGTGTTTTCATCTCAATTCTGTCTATACAACGAACCAAATGAGATAAAACTTGACAAATAGTAGTGCATGATATAAACCGTTTGTGAGTTTGTGTGTTTTATTTTAAAAAACGAAAAAGGACTACGAAAGGTATTTAATTTTTTCCTTTGCAACAAAGCCACCGTTTAAATGGACCTTGAAAAGTGAGGAATTGAAATTTTTCGGGGCTCGATGAGGTTTAAAAGAGCCCAAAAAAATTGAAAGGCAATAAAAAGAAAATTATGCCAAAAATGGCCCAATAGGTTTTTTAGTTTCATCATCTCATAAGAAAAAAAAAAGCATTATCTTTTACCGAGGGAGTTTGGATTGAATTTATAACGGTTTGCACGTCCTTGAAAGTCATGAAAAAGCATTACATAGTTTTGGACATTATTGGTGTGGAAATCATTTATGCTTTGATTTGTTGATATGATTAAGATGATTTCATCTAAATTCAACAATTTTACACCTAAGAAATCTTTTGATGTTCATTCGCTAGGAGTACACTTATGCATCTTGAACACATGTCATGATTGAGTCTATTTTCCTATCGAATTTGTTCAAACACATTCATTCCGTATCCATGATTTGGTTATCTTAGTGTAAATTCATGGTGTGTGATTTTTGTATGAAAAATATCAAAAATAAAAAAATAGTTTGTTTGCTTTGGTTTACCGTGACACCCCGATTTACGTTATGTGATTTTTTTTCCTTGTCTATTTCGGATAAATAAAAAGGGGGAGAACAAATTATTATTTTATGGGGGAGTTTATGTATGGGGGATAATTTATTATGCTTTCATGTTTATGCTTTATATCATTTCAAATTCGATACGTCACGAGATTTTTTCTTTGTCTCATGTGTGTAGGTACAATTGAAGAACATTATGTTGCACACCCTGATGAGAAAAGGTTGGAGTTTTGAAAAGTTGATTGTTGAAGCGTCATTTGAAAATTTTAAAGACATGACAGTTTATCTTTCCACGTTTGAGTTTATGGGAGGGTAGATTTTTATAGGTCATTTGAGATTGATAATTTGGATATTTTTATTTTCTACCGGTATAGACATAGGGGGAGATTTGTAAGGACAATGTCCGTCACAATTTAGTATGTCATATACCGCTACAATTCGTCGAAGGATTGAGAAGATTTCATCTAAAAGAGACGAATCCGAATTACAAGAAGACTTCAACATTCAAGCCCAACAAGGATGAATTTGGTAAAATGTATTAAAGTTTCATTTACATTTTACATTAAAAGTGTTGGGATATTTTTGTCAAAGTTAAAATATTTTTCTATTTATGAAAATTGATTTTTGAAATGTTTTAAATGGTTTTAATTTTTCAAAAATTATTTTATCATAAAAGTTTTTTGGATAAAGGTTTATGATCTCGTTAACAGTTTTAAGTTTTGAGGTTTCCAAGATGTTTAAAATTCTGAAGCTTTGTGAGTTACATGTATGATGTCATTCGAATGACATCGTACCTGGTTCAAACGAGATAGAATCTCGTTCAAACAACATCATATCATTCGAACGAGAGGTGTTTTTATCTGACACATCACCGCCTTGATTTTTAATATAAATTGAGTGTCAGACTACTGAATTTCGTGTGGAGAAAAATTGTTTTTTACAGAATACATTTTTATACTATTCTCCAACCATTTGAGGGTTCATAACTTTTGTTTTATAATTCACAATCCCAATTTCTTTTATGTGAGTTGTTTTGTGGAACCCAAAACATATTTTGCTATTGTTCATACTTTATGGGGAGATCTCTACAACCGAGAGTTGCGTGCTATTGTGGAGGGAGTCTCTGCGGAGTTTTTAAGACTGCGTGTCCGGGCCGCGTGTCCTTGTGGTATAGCTGCGTGTGAACCATTACTGATTTCTAGCCGTTGCTTTGAAGGTTTGACGAAGACACTGTGTGTTACACTTGTGGACGATTATCAGGTTGTATGTAAGTCAATGGTCTTGTAAACTTGTCAAAGTTCTAGAAATAAAAAGGTTTTTCCCTGAGGAGATTTTTCCTGAACTTTGTGTCGCATACTTTATTTATGATGGTTTGACACTTGCACACACGTCGCTATTTGACACAAATTAAATAAGTTTATGATTGTAATTTATGCAACTATTCAAATCTTTATCACACATGGTCTTTCACATGTCATTGGAAGAAGAATATACAGCGCCACCTGCGCATGGTGGAATGTAGTGTGCGCAGAAGTAGATGTTAGCTACTTTCAGACTTGCTGGAGAATCACTATAGTGGTGGGAGTTAGTTACCACCGCCTAGGACAAAGATATGATGACGATTACTGAGTTTTAGGTGTGGTTTGACTACAAGTATTTTTTGCCAATAGTGGAGACCGAGATGTAGAAGAAGTTTAGTGACATGAACCAGGATGATCGCTCTGTAACATAGTATGAGGAGGAGTTCACTAGTTTTTCCAAATCTGTTCTAGTTGAGGTGTGTAACGAGGAGTGGAAGAAGGCGATGTTTATAGATGGATTAGCCTGGACGATTAGGTAGCACTTGATTGGCAACCCATCACTGGTGACGTATACTGGTGTCATCCAAGCAGCATTACTACACTGCTAGGATTATTTCTTCCACGCGAAAGGAAGCAAGAGAGGAGGTGAGCCCAGCTAGCAGGGCAAGGTAGGTGGGGGTACTGTTAGCAGAACACAATAACAGGATGGCAGGTAGTAAGGGCTCGACAAGGGAATTCTGCCAAGAGATTTAGATTTGGGGGCTATCGATAGGATGGCTAGGATTTTTGATAGGTCTAGTAGGGTCCCAATCAGTAGCAGCACTTTGTTCCTCAGGTCCGTCAGGGTAAGGGAATGGCGGGGGGGGGGGGGGGTTAGCAGGAGCAGGATCAGTGACAAGGAGGATTTATAGGAAGTGTTTCTTCTGTGGAGAGACAGGTCACATGAAGAGAGATTTCCCTGAACAAGGCATGGGGAAACTACATGAAGGCGTTTTGGATGTACAACCACTACAACAGTTCATGGGTCAGTTCGGACGAGAGAATTTTGACCAGGGACCCAAGGACTAGGCAAACCAGCTAGAGTATGGAGGTAAGTTGTCTTTATTATCCTATGAGCATGGGCATTTTTTGAGTGACATTAAGTGCGTCACAACCTAATATTGTTATCACTAAGATTCACGAGTGAGACGGATTTAGTGGGTGCGTTTGCTGTAATAGCCATAATATATATATATATATATATATATATATATATATACCATGGGGTAGCTGGGTTCTTTGGTGTTAACCACGAGAGAGTGGGGGTGTATGCTAAGAGGATGTTTGCATTACGCGAGAGGTTACTACTTTCGAGAATTATGGGAGTAGGGTGGATGATTTTCCAATTTTTGGCTGGTTAGCGATGGTTTGGAACTAGTGGATAGTTATAGTAAGACTTGGTGTTCGCGGTACCATAATATGAATTTTGCTAAGTATCACCTGAGATAGGGTCTAGCTTATATATAAGAGTATATATGTTAAAATATGTTGCATAATAAATGTTAATATTGTTAATTGTAATCCCGGGGAGTAGGGACGTTAGTGATGTAATTCAGGGTGGATAAACTTATTTTTGAGGGGGGATATATAGAACGGGATTTATTTTCGCACAAGGAAATAAGTTATAGTAAGGGCAAGATATCGTATGTTATCATTTGTAGCATAAGAGTGGATGTGTATACTTTTATTTTGATAGACGGGTATTTTGGGGTGCGTGCTATGGACTGAGGGCCTAACAGATCTCAACGATTGACAATGTTAGGTACTACTGTATCTGGGGGGGTTCCTTGTTTGGATTTCTCTTTTAGAGACGTCCCATGTAGGAAACTTAACACAATGTTGGAAATGAGGAGATGTTTAGTCATTAGTACATGGGCTTGGGTACCTCAATTATTGTTCATGTATGTAGTTATAACTGTGAGATCGAAGTTATATTACGATTTAAGGCTGGTAAGAGCCGGGTATCATTTGTGCAGTTAAGCACGGACACAAGGTGTATGGGATTCATGGTTAACTAATTTCTTTTTAAATATAATTCGCTATTAGAAGTGGTAGATATATGTGTAGCGATCTTAAGGGTAGGCGATTAGGGAGCTAGTCGAGGTTTGGAGTACTAGATTTATCTGAATTTCGAGGACGAAATTGCTTTCTAAGGGGGGAAGTATGTAACACCCCGTAATTTCGAGGACATTGAATTTAATTATTTTTGGGATAAATAAAACTTATTTAGATTAGAGAAATTTAAATGTATGATTTGGAGGAATTATTTAAATTGGGAGATTTATTTAATTTGGCAAATTGAGATTTAGTTATTCGGATTATTTTTATGTCACATTTTTTAGGTAAAAAATTGGAGAATGTTATAAAGTAATTCGGATGACAATTCTGAGCACACGATTGATTCTGGATAGGTCGAGATAGTCTAAAAAGAGTACCCGGGGGTAGTATATGGGTCTCGGGGCATTTTTAGGCATCACCGGGCCTACACAGAGGTGTTTGGGACATTTTAATTTATCCCATAGGCATAATTTCGGGATTGACTTTAGAAGATCAAAATTTAAGAGTGTGGGGTGAACACAAATCTAAAGGAAAAATATTATAAAACCTAAATTAGATAAGTTTTGACAGACACAACTCAAAGAGAAAATCTAGTTCTACGGAGAAGAAACGAGGGCTAACTTTGGGGCGCTTTTTGGGAGACAAATACACTATCTTCATCAAAGGAAGCAGACTCTACAGTTATGTACATGCAAGTGGTTAAATTTCTTCAATCTAAATTTGTGATAATCGATTCATATCATAATGGGTGTGACAAAATCCATTATTTTTGGTTTGGGCCAATGCAATATTGTGTTTTAAATTTATGAAGTACTCATGCGTAAGTTTTTGAGGAAATATGTATATCTCAAGGTGTACTATTTGGGGAATTTAAAATTCGTGATTTTTGGGTTAATGAAATTGGGATTTATTCAAGTATTGTGAATATCTGAAAATTAGAGAATAGATTCCGTATCTATGTTTGATTGTTAATAATAGATTAGGAGTTTAAATTTGTTAAATTTCGTAGGAGAATTTTGGGATTTATAGTGAAGTAACTAGGGAAAAAAGGATGATTCAATGGCGAGCGAATAGTAAGAAGGAGAGGAAGAGAGAGAAAAATTCAGAGGTCGCTCGAGCGACCAATGCCCTCAATTTGTGCGTCGCCACCTGTCGTTTGAACGACATGGTGGGTCATTCGAATGATGCAGCTAGGCCATGCCCAGCTTGGCCTGCCTTCTGTTTGGGCCGGAGGAAAGAGTTTTGGAGGTTTAATTATCTAATTAGGAATGTTTGGGTTAATTATAACTATGTGTTTTAAAAGAGGAGTTTCATTAGTAAGGGATTTGTCGTATTTTTATTTCGGGAAATAATTGGGAATGAGTATATATAACTATTGATGAGGAGATAAAAGGAGGGAAAACTAAATATAGAATTTGGAGTGATTAAATTCTAAGGAATGAATTACAGGCCAAGGGACTGTGTTTGGGTATTTTGGTTGTGTTATGCCATGATAATAAATCAATTAATGTGTTAATTTATTAAGTTATAGTCTGGAATTGACTCAGATATTTTAGGCTAGTGCTACAGGATTTGTGCACGGATTAGCCGGATTTAAATTTAATAGGTATGCGGTGATGTGTGGTATATATATATATATATATATATATATATATATATATATATATATATATATATATTTGTGTTCTTTATAAATATTGGTGTGAAAAATATTTATTAGAATACATACCCCTCTAGTGCTATCATTGGAGGTTGCGCAATGTGGGTGAATCCCCTGGCTTGAGGTGCAGTGCGAGTATAATCCCTAGGTCATAGCGCCCGTTAATAGAGGTGAATCGCTTTGGGTATGATTCGGGTTCACTCTCGATGGGAACTATGAACGCCTTCGCTATGTTTTATTATTTTTACTGATTCGGGGAGATAACTGAGTCGGGGTTTCCGGGTGGATGAGTATACCTGGGGTGATAGCGTTTTAGAGAACATTCAGTGAGTGTCAACTCGGGATGATGGTTATATATATGACATGTGTGTGAATGTTGTGATATATGATATGTATATATGGTGTAGATTTATATACGGGTAAAATACATGAAGTTCCACTGTATTATATATGATACGTATATAAGTGTTTATATATTTATATACCGGCGAATTACGAAAAGTAAAAAGGTAGTAATTGTATATAACTACTAAGACTGTTATATAGAGATTTTAAAGAGGATTAATTAAGTTAATGTCATAAATAACTTATGAAGTAAAGGTATAAATTACTCGGTCTAGAGTTGAGTGTCAAGGAGTTTCTGGACAAGACTAGTTAGACGGTGTAGTGTAACTAAGAGGGTTAGGAAGAAGCGCTAGGTTTGCACTTTATATGAGGGGTGATGAGTATTTCAAATTAGTGCGACACTAACTTAAATATGAAGAGCATTCATGAATTTTAATTGTTGCATTTTAATTCACTTGCAAAATATATTCAAAAGGAATTGTACTTTGACCTGTACATGCAAAAATATTTTCAAAATCTTTCAGGTGTCCATCCAAAGGGACACCAAATTTATTGATCTGTTCCCGGGATGCGTAGCTACAACAGATGTGGATGACTGCAGGGTTTGGACTTAGTCTCTTTAGTTACTTCATTCCAGAGTAGGATGCATCTCTATATTTGTTTTGGGCATGTTGCCCCAACTATTTTATTTCAGTCAAACTTTGTACTCAATTTATTTCCTGTTGGATTATTATAGTGGATTTTGGATTTTTTGCCGATGGTTTATTCGGCTAGTCATTCATTTATTTATTCAGTATTGATTTAGATTCAGTGATTGTGTGAATGGTTTAAATTATATTTTCCCCCATGTTGTTATTGTTTAATAAAAAGATAAAAATTTGACATCGGATTTTTAAATACTAGGTGGTTAGTAAGTTTTAAAAAGTTTTCGACAGTGATGCTAAGAATGAACCAGGTAAGAAACCTCTTTTAATTTAATAAAGGACTGATTACTCGATATTTAATTAGGAGGGGTGTCACATTTATGTGACTGTTTAAACTACTGAGGAGAAAAATCCCGATAAGTAACTAAATTAAAGTAGTAAGTGGAAAGAGGCTGGAAAGCTAGAACACCTCCCACTTCTACAACTTTTAATAGGACGGGTTAAGAAATGTATGAACTCATCTATTTAGAAGCCAACACATTCAGTAAAGTCTAGACTAGGGTCAAGCCGAGTAAATTACAACCGCTGACCTAATGTGAGGCAGCTCCTTTGAAATTTGCATAATGGAATAATAACTTCGATTAAACCGTCATAAGGTCGAGTCTGAAGACATTTGTCATATATTTTTGAGAAATCTAGATAACATGTAATCATTGAATGCAATTGGTTGCTAAAATGGATATATATATATATATGGACTCACACACACATAGAAACAATCAACCAGACATACTTAATAAAATAAGAATAATAAAAATCACCACTTCCGTTAACAAAAAGAAATTAATGTCTTATCTTATTCAATATACAAAAGAACCCTTTTTATGGCCAAATAAATAATTGTTGAAAGACAAACAAAAATACAAGATAAGAGGTGTAGGCCTTAGCCTAAGGATTAGCCGCTGGTTCAGCGATAGGCGTAGGAATATCATGAGCATCTGGTGTGGGAGTTGTAATGATATGAGGGAAATCCTTAAATGGAATGACTTGACCTCCTTGTCCAGATTAATCGACCTCTTTCCGCAACGCCATGGTTTCCTCATTATCTCCATCCCAAGCTTCCACCTCGACAATAATCTTAGGGTAATTCTCTTCTTCATCTCATCGTAGTCGTCAATGAAGTAGATCATGTAGTCATATATAAAAGACAAAGAATATCTAAAATCAATAATGGCATATTCCTTTACATTATTTAAATTGGCATTCATCTTCTTATTGGATTTCTTTCCTCATCTAGGTAGGTGTCCAACTCTTTATTTTATCCCATAGAGCAATCTTCTCATCCTTTAGGTCCTTATTCTTGTATTTAAACTCAAGGTTCTCCACAAGAGGAGACTTAAAGTGTTTTTCTTAATTCTTAATGATGTAGGCCTTCTCCTTGATGACAGTGGTCAACATAGCTTACTGCATAAAAACAGCGAAAGGTAATAAAAGATATCAATAACTATTAAATAAATTTCCAAACACAAGAAAATATCTTACTTTCCTGGCCTTGTGCTGGTTGTGGAATTACAAGGTTTTGAGTTTAAGATTCCTCAAGTAGTGACAGTCAGGCTGATACATAACATAAGACACATGGGCCACGGTTGTTCCTGTAAGGCACCGTTGAAAGTCATCATCCTTTTAAAGGTGGGCTTAAGTAATTGTAAGGATCCTATCATTGATATAATCATGGACCTTGACAGTGATCGCAAGATCATTTTCCTTTCCGCCCTGAGGAGAACCTATAGCTTATTCAATAGTAATGTTAGGAGGCTAGGTCTTTTGGCACTTTGGATCAGCTTGGACACTACCCTCGGTTGAGTATTGTCCTCCGACAACAGTAATGACCTTCTCATCCATTAGAGAAAAAATAGAAGCTCTATCTAAATCTTTTGGAGGCATACCATAAGTAGGTTGGGTTCCTTATTCTTTTAAGGTGGTTGGTGAAAAAGGGTCTACACATATGAACTGATTAAAGAAAATGAGGAAAAAATAAATGAATTAGAATAATTTTAGAGAACTTATTAACTTTAACTAGGACTAAAGGTTGAACCGAAATACTTGTATAGACAAAACTAAGAGTTTATCAAGAGTAAAAATATCCTTAAAAATCGGAGGATAAGACGATAATACTTGTGCACCAATTGTCTTTACTTTGGAGAAATCTGGGTGCCTCTTTCTCGACAGAATAAAGGATGAAACAAAAGTAGCAAAGAATGAAAAAACAAAGATAAAATATAAAAATTGAATATGACAGGTACTACTAGATGAAGGAATTCCCTAGTCTTGGGGTATAGTAACACTATTGACTTTTTAATGTGTGTGTGTGGGGGGGGGGGGGGGACTCTTGTTGACCTTAGATGAATACATATTTGTTATTTTAGTAGTGGTTACTAGTACGAATCACCTTATCAACTCCTATTTAGGCTTTTAAGGAAATGTAATAATAATTCGGAGCCTTTGAATTTTCCTTCAAGATATGAATGAATCTAAAAATTCTAGACATGATATTATGGCCAGAACTCTTCCTCTAGTATATCAAAGTCCTTGAGATGGTCCGATAAGAATTGAGGATGATCTGAGAACGAGTAATTCCATTCCCCCTAAGTATGCCTCAAATAATGGGCTGGAAGGGAATACGAAGTCTGAATGCAATAGATACTAGAGAAATGGATATATACCCATCAAAAGTAAGGTCTCAATCCCATTTAGGCCTAGTGAGGAGTAAACACCGAATGCTTAATTGAATACCATAAAACTTAGAAAAATCATCAAGTTGGGATTTAGAAACGTCACAATGATAATTGGATGCATTCGTTTAGCTCTGATCAAACGGGTCCCCAAATAAAGATGAAGTATCATCTTTATCTAAAAGAGGAACAACCATTGGGGAAGCATTAGTAAAGGGAGACAAATATCACTCCTCGATGTGGGAGCCCAATATATGATGAATAGTGTCACTAGTCGTCTTGTCAGCCAAGTTCCTATAGGGAGAGTGATTAGTTACAAATATTGCATTTTAATACCCCCTATTATTGAGAATTCTAGATTTATCATACTCATTAATTACCATATTTATGCTCTTATAATTTTTAACCTTTGTTCTTGATGATTTTATATCTTGCAAGGTGTGAAGTTTGAATGTGTTTTGATAAAGTTTTCACATATGCTTCATCATCAAGGGAAATTTGGTCATTTCATATTTAGTTTTTGAATGGTATCAAAATACCTACATATATATATATATATATATATATATATATATATATATATATATATATATATATTATATCAAATTATCTTCTCATGACTTCTAATTGTGCATCAATTCGAGTCCGGATGAGGAAGTTATGTCAGTTTCAATGTCATTGTCCCAAAGCAACAAGTTCCAGACTCTCGATCGATCTTCTCCAGAATCGAATCAGTCTGGTCACTCTAAAATTAAAGAGACGAGTTTATTTTGACCCCATGATCGACCTGATTCAATACCCGATCGATTGGGTTATACAAAGGGATGATTATATCCTTTTTGGAAGCCTTTTTAGAGGGATATATATATATATATATATATATATATATATATAGTTATTTGGTTGTTATTGTATACATTCTAATTTGTTGTTATTTTATGTATTTTTTGGCCTTAAGTCGTTTTGATATCTCATCTCTCTCTCCTCATTCCCTCTCCTACAGTTTGAAAGTTATTTTGTTGGTTTATAGTTTTTCTCTATTGTTGTACTTTGCAGCTTAGTTTTAAAGCTTTGTATCTTAGTTTTCATGTTAATTAAAGTAATCAAATTGTTCATTTCTCTCTTGTCTTCTCTCATTTAATGTTTTAGTCAACTTGAAAATGCATTGTTGCTAATTAATTTAAATTGAGATTCATAAATCCACCATGGGTTGTTGGGTTGATTTGTTATGGTATAATATTTGGGAGGTTATGATGGATTGCATATGTTTTGAAATTTCACCTTGGAACCTTAATATATGATATGATGTATCTTTTATAGTTAAAACATTTGTTTGTAATTTTAATGATATTGTTGACACCAAGTCCAAATTTAATCTTTCATGGAGATTTAGGGAGTGACACTTTATGTGTTTGATTGTTTTCCCAAATGATTTTTAACATTTGAAAATGCTTCTATTTTCATGTAAAAATTTATTCTAACTATTTCCATGGTGGGTGAAAATTATTCTCAATCTTATAATTTCTTTATTATTTAGTAGGTTATTTTAAACAACTGCTTAGTGTTAAGTGTAGTACAAATAGTTTTAAATCAGAAAATACCTTTTATATATTTATTTTAGAAGTATTAATTTCATTAAATTCTAAGCACATTATCTACGTATTTGATACTTGAACTCATCACTATAATACCATAGAGTGTCATAAACATTAAGGATTTTACATTGAGGAGGTAAACGAAACAACAATTACGTCCTTACATGAGTACTTGTTTTTTCGCATCATCAAAATGGGGGCATTTCCATGGAACGATGTTTTTTATAATTTCATTGATCTAGTACCTTTTATATATTTTCTATTGTTCTTTTTATTTTTAATTTGTTTTGTAGACTTGAACATTTTAGTACCAAAAAACTAAAATTCTCAGTTGTACACCACTTTATTGAAAGTTAAGAGAGAGCTATTTAGGAGGGTTGCGTTAGGTGGCTGACAGCCAGTGTAAAACTTTGTTAGATCCTTATGAACATGAATTCTATGAATATACGTGCTAATGCTAGGGCATTCCCCTTAAGCGATGCGTTGCGCCTGCCACCAGGTGTCTCCAAAAATAGATAAGGGGCATTTCGCCTGCCATCGTGTGTCTCGAAAAATAGAAGCTAGTCAAGGATACTAGAATTAGGTTAGTGACTTGGAATATATGGTCTATGACAGGAAAAGGGATGGAGTTAGTAGATACCATGATAAGAAGAAATGTTAACATGGCCTATTTACAAGAAACTAAATAGGTCGGTGAGAAATCTAGAGAAATAGAAAATACAGGATTTAAATTATATTATACAGGAAAACATATAAATAAGAACGAAGTTCGAATAACAGTAGATAAGAACTTTAAGGATGATATCGTAACTGTTATTAGAAAAGGTGATATACTTATACTTGTAAAATTGGTATTAGGTGAAAACATAATTAATATTATTAGTGCTTATGCACCCCAAGTAGGATTAGATGAGCACACTAAAGTATAATTTTGGGAACAAATGGATGAACTAATTCAAGAAATACCCGTAGGTGAGAAAATCTATATAGGCGAAGATTTTAATAGCCATGTAGGAGAAGATCGTGTAGGATATAAGATAGTGCATGGAGGATGTAGTTTTGGAGATAGGATCGACGGGGGAGAGTCTATCTTAGATTTTGCGATGGCTTATGATTTTGTACTTGTAAATACATGTTTTAAAAGAGGCTTGAACACTTAATAACTTATAAAAGTGGAACGCATAAGAGCCAAATAGATTTTTTCATTACTAGGAAAAGAGACTGATTAACGTGTAGAGATTGTAAGGTTATCACGGGAGAGAGCTCATCCTCACAACATACGATAATGGTGTTGGATATAAATATTAAAAATCAATCACGAGTGTGAACCCACAAACTAAGTGGTGGAACTTAAAAGGAGAGAAATTAGAACTATTTAAAAATAAAGTATTAAATAAAGCAAGATGGAATACTGAAGAAGAGACTAACATAATGTGGAATAAGATGGCAATTAGGATTAGGAGAACATCAAAAGAAATTCTTGGAGAATCAAAAGGTAAGGGGCCACAATCTAAAGAAACTTGGTGGTGGAATGAGAAAGTACAAAATATAGTAAAAATTAAAAGGGAGTGCTTTAAAATATGGCAAACAAATAGAAATGAAGAAAATTTTGAGAAATATAAATTGGCTAAAAATGAAGTTAAGAAAGTGGTAAGAGATGATAAGTTAAGAGTATGATGATCTTTATACAAAATTAGGAACACAAGAAGGGGAAAAAAGTATTTATAAGCTTGCTAAACTTAGGGACAGAAAAACAAAAGATTTTAATAATGTTAAGTGTATCAAAAGTGATGATTTGAGAGTTCTAGTCAAAAATTTTGAAATTATGGAAAGATGGAAAAACTACTTTGAGATGTTATTAAATGAAGATAATGGGAGTAGATTAGATATAAAGGAACTTAGGGAGACTCAAGAAAATATATTTTTCTGCAGAATTAGGAAACAGAGGTCAGGATTGCTCTAAAAAAGATGAAAACCGGGAAGGCTTTAGGGCCAGATGGTATCCCTATCGAGGTTTGGAAGTGCGTAGGGGATGATGGAGTATCATGGCTTACAAAATTCTTTAATAGAATTTTAATGACTAATAGGATGCCCGATGAATGGAGAAAAAGTGTTTTAGTACCTATTTATAAAAATAAAGGGGGCATATAAAGTTGTTCAAATTATCGTGGTCTTAAGTTAATGAGTCATACAATGAAACTTTGGGAGAGAGTGATTGAATATAGATTGACATTGAAGACAACAGTATCAGAGAATAAATTTGGGTTTATGACTGGGAGGTCAACAATGGAAGCAATCTATTTATTGAGGAGATTAATGGAGAGGTATAGGGAGAAAAAGAAGGATCTTCATATGATTTTTATAGATTTGGAGAAGACGTATGATAGGATACCCAGAGATATAATATGGTGGGTTCTACATAAAAGAGGAGTGACTCGCAGATATATTGATGTGATCAAGGATATATATGATGGTGCAATGACTACAGTAAGAATGTCAGTCCGAGAAAGTAGTGAATTTTTAATTGCGGTAGGTCTACACCAAGGTTCAACAAAACATCCTTATCTCTTTGCTCTTGTTATGGATGAGTTGACTGGATAAATACAAGATGAGGTGCCATAGTGTATGCTATTTGCAGATGATATTTTTTTAGTGGATGAGACTAAGACGGGGATTAATGCTAGGTTAGAATTGTGGCGAGAAACTTTAGAAACAAAAGGATTTAAAATAAGCAGTACTAAAACAGAATATGTGGAGTGCAATTTTAGTACTAATACGAGGACAAATAGAGATGTGATGAAATTGAAGTGTCAAGAGATACCTAAAAATGATCATTTTCATTATTTAGGTTTGATTATCCAAAACGATGGCGATATTAGTGATGATTTTACTCATAGGATTAGAGCAGGCTAGGTTAAGTGGATAAGTGCTACCGGTGTTTTGTGTGATAGGGGTATACCTTTGAAGTTAAAAGAAAAATTTTATAGGACGACCATTAGACCCCCATTTTATATGGAACAGAGAGTTGGGCAACCAAGAAACCAAATGTGCAGAAAATGAGTGTGGCGGAGATGCAAATGCTAAGTTGGATTTGTGGTAAAACTCGAAAGGAAAAAACTAAAATGAACAAATTCGTGAAATGGTAAAAGTATCTCCTATAGAAGATAAATTGAGAGAAAATCGACTTAGATGGTTTGGACACGTCAAGCATAGACCAATGGATGCTTCTGTAAGGAAGAGTGATTTAGTTAGTATTGATAGTAACACAAGGGGTAGAGGTAGGCCTAAATTGACTTGGTGGGATATTATAAAAAAGGACATGATGTCATATGGTTTAATCGAAGATATTGCATTGGACATAATGGAATGAAAAAATAGGATTCATGTAGCCAACCCCTATCTCTAGTTCAAATCTAAAATGGGTATTATCACTGGAATTTTGATTTTCTCTCGAAAATCATTTACCCTCTCTCGAGGCGTAAATCTAAGGGTGAGGGATCAAAATTAACATTCAAAGGGATAATTCAAGTAAACAAACTAATTAAACTAAAATAATATCAAATAAGAGTTTCACCCCACCCCTTGAATGGGGATTTAGCTTAACATGATATGAAATATGACAAATTAATAATCAAGGCTATTAAAATAAAAGAGAAGAGAATAGAACAAGCAAACCAAGTCTCCTTGAGAAAGTTGAACTCTAATCTTCCAAATTGAAGCATACACCACTTAATTGAGCATCCAAATGATTTGAAATTAAAATATTCACTCAATTAATTCTCTAACAATATTTAATCTCACAAATATCTAAAAATAAAAAAATGAAAAACTATTTACAAGGATTTATTTTCTAAACTAAACTATCTCTCTCTAGAATTTTCTCTCTACAAAGCTCTCTCATCTAGAATTTTTTAAACTAAAAATTACAAAATACAAATAAAAAGGATAGTGGATGAATTCATAATGGACAATTAAATAATAAAAGAGATTTGCTAAAAATGCAAATCCTAAAATTATAAAATTGTACATTAGAATTCACCCAAAGAAATAAATTCTAGATCATTAATTTATATTGAGATAATTGCTAAAAATGCAAAATCTCAATATAAATGAATGGGTTAGAATTTATCTCCCATAAGGGATAAATTTCACTACATCAATTTATTATGAATAATTGCTAAAAATGCAAAAATTCATAATAGATGGGTGGGGTGAAATTTATCCTAGAGATAATTTTCAACACACACCTCTATATTGAGGTATTTGCTAAAAATGCAAATACTCAACATAGAAGGGTGGGGAGAATTTTATCACACCAAGCTTAAAACTAATTTGAGATCCTTGGAAAATGAGTCTCCATCCTCTTTAAATATGCAATGGAGCAAAGGGGTATAAGTGGGAATTGGCTAGAGGTGCATGTGTATAAGGTGAGAGCACATGTGCATGGGGATGTGAGGTGAGGGAATAATTGGAAAAAATCTGATTTGTTATCGAGGGTAATTTGGGAAAATGGGGTTAAGTGGTTGTTGGGGGTAAAATGGGTAAAGGAATTAAAGTGGCACATGTGTTAAATGGGCTTTGTGGCATATTTCGGCAGCACACGATTTTGGCTTTGAGAATGGAAGTGGGTTTTGGCTTTGGGAGTAAATGGGTTTGAAGGTGAAAATGGGTCTTCTTGGTTGAACATGGGTTATGGGTGATAGTTCGGTGGGTATCAGGCATAGGTGGGTAAGGTCGGGTTTTACAGGTGGTTCCGGGTTTGAAACGGGGCAGACCCGGATATGGGTCTTCGGGTTTAGGACAGGAAGCTCGCCGGGGTTTCGGTACACGAGTTGGAGCAGAGTGAGAAGAGGGTCGGGTTAGGTCGGAAAAGGGATCGCAGGCTATCCCGCGGGTTCGCCGGAGTTTAGGTCGGAGATATAAGGGGTGCCGGCGCGGGTTGGCGAGTAGGGGGCTGCTGAGGGAGAGAGAGAGTGGGTGGTGACGCCGGCGCCGGAGGGCTTTGGGCGATTTGCCGGCGGAGGGTCTTGATGTTGGCTTGGGTTATGGGGTTATGGTGGTGTGAGTGAGATGAGAATTGGGTTTAATGAATGGATGAGAGAGAAAGAGGTGGGTGTTTTCTGTTTTGGAGAGAGGAGAGAGAAGGTGAGAGGTTGAAGAAGGAGAGAGGGGGGTTAGAGTGTGGTGAGGGTGTAGGAAGTAGGGGTGAGGGTGAGGGTAGTTTAATGGGTATTAAGTGTGTGTGTGTGTATTAGTTTGGACCCTAATAAAATAAAACTAAAAATAAAAATAAAATCTTAGTAATAAAATAAAACTTATAAAAACTAAAAATTAAATTCCTATACTAAAAATTAAAATCAAGACTCAATAAAAATAAAACTAAAAAGAAATAACAATGTAAATCTATTAAACTTAAAAACTAAAGTCCTAAAAAAATAAAATGTAATAAAACTAAATTCCTAAAAACTAATCCTAATAAAATAAAATAAAATAAAAACTAAAACTAAAAACTTAATAAAATAAAATAAAATTATATTAATAAAAATAGAAATAAAATATAAAAATAGGAAATAAAACCTAAAAAATGCTAAAATAATCCTAAAATTAAAATGACTCAAACTAAAAATCTAAAAAATTAAAATAAAATAAAAAGGGAACAAACCAACACACACGGGTCTTGGGTGACGGTTTAGGGACAAGTTTAGGCTAGGTTGGGTTAGGTTAGGGTCAGGGACTTTGGTATTTAGCTCCGTAAAATGCACAATTGCCTTGAAATACGCATTTGAACACCGCAACGTACATTAAACATGCATATTAAACATTTAAGCGCATAAGACCCATATTGTCGAGAAATAACAACTAAAATACATCTATTCGGGGTATAAAATGTACAGTTTTGGGTGCTTATCATAGCCAACCCCAAATAATTAGAAAAAGGCTTTGTTGAGTTGAGTTGATTAGATGTTTTACTGTAACTTTTTCAATAATAGTAATGTTAATGGCTCAAAATATTATCAGAAGCATAATTTTCAAAGTTCCCCCAGACCAAAGAATCTCGGTGAATACTTACAAAATCATAAAAATGAAATATCTGAAATGACTTTAGGTGAGTATTTACAAAATCAGACAAAAGATTCTTAGGGAACTTCTGAAGATGATTTTTATGATAAATGACCACTAAATTTTTATGATAATGGTGTTGAAAATTATTGTGGTAATAGTTCTCCTAACTATTATAATAATAACTTTCAAAATTCTTGTAATAAAAATTTGAAAATAATTACTATAATGGTTCTCAACTTTTTAGTTTTGAAGAATCTACCTTGCCACCTAATACCATTGGTGCGTACTTACAAATTAAAAAAAATTAAGAATTTGACAACCTTTATTAACACAAGGAAAATCATGGTTGGAAAAAAAAATTGAATGCATTATTTGAATCTAACGATGATTTTTGTTTCGAAACTTTAGAAAAAAGAAGACTTTTTTAAACCAAATGGGAATCAGAGAATTTGGAATAAAGGAGTAATACTTTGGAACAAACCATTATTATTTTGTCCCAAGTCATGAAAGAGTCCAAAAAAGAGGAGGAAATGGAAATTCAATCCTTTAAAATTAAATTGAATGATATCAAACTACCAACACACACACACACACACACACACACACACACACACACACACACATATATATATATATATATATATATATATATATATATATCAAATTATCTTCTAATGACTTCTGATCGCGCTTCAATCCGAGTTCAAATGAGGAAGTTATATTGGTTTTAAGTTCACTGTCCTAAAGCAACAAGTGCCAGACCCCCGATCAAACTTCTCTAGAACTGAATCCATCTTGTCATTCTAAAATCAAACCAACGAGTTTATTTTGACCCCACGATCAATCCAATTCAATACCCGATCGATTGGGTTATTCAAAGGGACGATTTTAGCTTTTTTGGAAGCCTTTTTAGAGGGATATGTATATAGTTATTTGGTTGTTTTTGTATGCGTTCTCATTTTTTCGTTAGTTAATATGTTTTTTGGCCTCAAGTATTTTTGAGATCTCATATCACTTTCTCTCTCTCTCTCTCTCTCCTACGGTTTGAAAGTTATTTTCATTTTCTCTCGCTTCCTCAATTCTTGGTTTATAGTTTTTCTCCATTGTTGTACTTTGCAGCTTAGTTTTAAAGCTTTGTATCTTAGTTTTATTTTAAGTAAAGTAATCAAATTGTTCATTTCTCTGTTGTCTTCTCTCATTAATCGTTGTAGTCAACTTGAAAATGCTTTATTGTTAATTAATTTAAATTGATATTTATAAATCCACCATGGGTTATTTGGTTGATTTGGTATGGTATGATGATTGGGAGGTTTTGATAGGTTGAATATATTTGGAAATTTCACCTTGGAACCTTAATATATGATATGATGTATCTTTTTTATTTAAAAAATTTGTATGTATTTTTAACGATATTGTTGACACCAAGTTTAAACTTAATCTTTCATGGAGATTTAGAAAGTGACACTTTATGTGTTTGATTGGTTTCCCAAATGATTTTTAACATTTGAAAATGCTTCTATTTTCATGTAACCATTTATTCTAACTAATTCCACATTGGGGGAAAATTATTCTCAATTTATAATTTTTCCTAATTTAGTAGGATATTTTAAACAATTGCTTAGTGTTAATTGTAGTACAAATAGTTTTAAATCATAAATTACCTTTTACATAATTATTTTAGAAGTATTAATTTCATTAAATTCTAAGGACATTATCTATGGATTTGATACCCGAACTCATCACTATAATCCCATAGAGTGTCATAAACATTAAGGATTTTACATTGAGGAGGTAAACGAAACAACAATTATGTCCTTAGATGAGTACTCATTTCTACGCATCATCAAAATGGGGATGTTTCCATGGAATAATGTTTCCATCAAAATGAAATTATAAAAAACATTATTCCATTAGATGAGTACCTTATGTTTTTTCCTGAAATTTGTTGTAAGGACAAATTTTCGATTGAGTCAATTTCTATGTATTGGATTAATTTCGAATAAAACTCCTTGGGTAATGGGATAGAAGTTGTGTTTATGACCTTCAAGCCAATGACATTTTTATTGAAGACGTAGTAGCCAAGTCAAAGAGATCACATTGTCATGCCAGGTTTGGTGCCTCGTGTAAGGACACAAGTCTCCGATTGAGTCTTAATGTTGTGTTGGCTCAATTTCGGACAAAAATGTTTGAGCCATAGGATAGTGTTCTTGTGTATCCTTCAAGCCTATGACATGTTGAATTTGAAGACGTTGCGGCCTACTTATCAAGAGAACATCATTGCCAGTTTACTTATGCCTCGTTTCACGTCATGAACTTAGTTCTAATCTCTCCTATGGTATGAATGCATTACATATATATATATATATATATATATATATATATATATATATATATAGAGAGAGAGAGAGAGAGAGAGAGAGAGAGAGATGAGCTTGGAACATATTTTTAATGGGTGTAATTTTATTTTAAAACTTTTAATAACGTTTTGGGCTTAAAATTGAATTATGAACTTTTTGGGATTTCGTTCGATATTGTCGTTCGAACGAGTTTTTCGTTCGAACGAGAATGTCGTTCGAACGAGTTTGCCAACGACTTTTCCCAATTGACCTCTGGAACTTTGTTAGAAGGGTCTTTCGAACGAGATTTCTAGCCGAAAAATATTTTGGCAGTTTTTGGTAGTTTTCTCCATGTTCCCACCTCTTTTGTCCCACTAACTTTTGCCAGAATTAATAGGTGTGGGAACCAACTTTGAAAACCTAACTTTTTTTCTTCTACAATCTCTAGAGATAATTTTTTAGAGCTTAATTCCTCTAAGAAAAATTTCATGTTTTGAGTGTTCGTTTTTCAAGAAAATTACTTAAAAACACTCTTGTTTACATCCATATTAGTTTATTCCAAGTACCATATATATATATATTTGCTTGGAGTTTGTTTGGCACCGGGTTCACTTTTCTACCTAAGAAGAAAAGAGTTTGGGTTTACTTTTACATCCCATAAAGAAGAATTTCATTATTTTGCTGCGGCATATTCACACGGTGAAAGGCATTGTGCGAGGGTTGACGGTTGTCCAAAAGCTTCATTGGTGAATTCTAAGGTTCCGGTGGATTTCAGGATTGTCAACTAAGCGGAGGTTAGTACAAGAAGACGCATCAGGGGCTTAAAGGAGTCGAGTCGAGTTATGTAAGTCATCTGTCTTGTATTTGTAAAAATACCATACTTAGTGGACTTAAGTCTAGGGCCGTCCGAGGTTTTTTCTCATTGTGGGCTTTTCCTCGTACATCGCGACATAATGGCTGTGAATTTATTTTATCTTTCAAATCAACTAGAACGCATGTTTGGGATGAAAAAATAAAATATGGTTTAATTCACTTCTCTTGTTTAATCTGGTGTTATAATTTAATTTGTGTAAAATTCAAGTTAATTTAATTATATTGGTAATTTAATTTGTTAAATTTGTTTTGGCCTAGTTTGGTAATCTTGAAATTATTGTTAGGCAAATTTCTAGGACTTGTATTCAATTGATTTGGGCTTAAAGTAAAAATTCACAAATTTGATTTTTAGTATAATTTTAATTTTGAGAAAATTAAAATTTATTTTACTTTAGTTTTAATTTGTGAACAAATTAATTTTTAGTTTATGTAGTTGTTTAGTTGAACCATCTCTATTCCGCACGTGTTAGGAAATTAATCATATTTAATTGAAAGAAGAATTTTTTAAATTGGGATCTTATCGTTTTTAGATTGGTATCAGAGTAGGAGCGCTAAATTATTGTGTTAAGGTTTTCTTAAATATTTTTGACTAAAATGGATTTTTTCCCATTTTCAAAATTTCCGGTTTTCGATGGTTCCAACTACACGTATTGGAAAGCGCGTATGAAATCGACACTTAGGTCGATCGATGAGAGGGTTTGGTTGTCAGTTGTTAACGGGTGATCCCCACCTACATATTTGGTAGAAAATGAGCATGTTCCGAAACCCACATATAGATGGAGTGAGAATGAATTTAAATTTGCAAAATTTCATTCCCGAGGTTTAAATGCCTTGTTTAGCGCGGTCACACCGGATGAATTTTGACGCATTATGACATGTGAAACCGCTAAAGAAGATTGGGATATTTTACAACTCACTCATGAAGGAACTAGTGTCGTAACAACTTCTAAACTCCAAAACCTCACCTCCCAATTTGAAACCATCAAGATAAATGAAAAAGAAACATTTCATGAATTTTATGCTAGACTTTTCGATATAGTTAATTCATCTTTTAATTTGGGAGAAAAAATACCCGACAATCGTGTAGTAAAGAAAATTTTAAGGTCCCTACCCTATAGGTTTATTCCTAAGGTGACTATGTTAAATTATTTCCCCACTTTAGCCTTTACGAAATTAGAAGAGCTCGTAGGTGATTTACAAACCTATGAACTAGACATGTTTCCCTCTAAAACTGAAAATAAAATAGATAAATTATATGAAGAATCTATTAAATTAAAAAGAGCAAATTTGAAGTTAGAAGCTAGTTTGAAAGAGCGTGTCGAGGTCATTAATGAGAGAGCTTTAGTGGAAGACCTTAGGACACGTGAGAGAGCTCTTCGTGGGAAGCTTGAATATGTAGAAGGAGAGAGAGATAGCCTTAAAGGTTTAATGGAATCCTTTGGAAAAGGAGCTTATCGCGTTTGAAGAGCGCAATGTTTTATTAGGGTCTCACATTGTAGATTTAGAAAATAAACTAAAAGACTCTAATAAAGTCAAATTTGATTTGGAGTGCCGTTCGGAAAAATTTGATAAAATATTAGGAACGATCCAAATTAAAAATGACACGTGTGGTTTAGGCTTCGATACTTATAATGAGTCAAATCACAAAGCTAAAAGCAATGTTTTAGAAGAATCCTCTAGGAACAATGTTATAGATCATTCCTTAGGTAAGTCTTTTCGCTGAGTCTTTAGGTGCTCACATTGTGGTCGAAAAGGTCATCTTAAATTTTTTTGTTTTGATCTTAAAAGAGGTCGTAGAAAATCCCTACGTAAGGCAACCGAGGTAGCCAAGATTCCTACACCTCAAGATCGTCATTCATCATTAGTTTGGGTTAGGATATACTTACAAAAGTCTATGAGAGTTTTTGTTCAAGATTTATGAGTTAATTTGAAAATAAAAAACTCAAGTTTACACCCAATTTTTTTTATCCAAGTTTAAACGTACATATATGTTTTGAGATTAAGTTTTGGAACCAAATTTATCATTATCTACATTATTGAGAATTGTTTCTTGCTAAGGATTTTGTGCTCATTGGTTCTCATAAGGTCGACTCCCTTTGCGTGACTCTGAGACATAGGTGGACTCCTACGTTTTCACTAGGCAGAGGTTGAAGCAATGAATAACGTTAAAGGCTTTTAAGGGCGTCGAGTCACTGTGTGTAAGTAATCTATCGTGCCCTGTTGTAATTATATACTTAGTTGACTTATGGCTGAACCATTAGAGGGTTTTCATGTTGTAGGTTTTCGTCGTACATTACGGCATTGTGGTTATTTATTTTATCTTGTAATTCACCTAGATGCATGCTTAGGTTAAAAAGATAAAATTTATTTAGCCACAAATTGTTGTAATTGATGTTTACTTAATTTGGGTAATTTAGTTTATGTTTATATTAATTCAATCTTGAATTAGTTTGTGTAAATTTGAATTGATTGAATTTTATTTAAGAAGAAATTAATTTAAAGAAATTAAAATTTAAAATTTTTCTAACCATCATCCATATTCGTACTTTCAAAGTGATATCAGAACATTTTGTAATTTTTGACCTTGTTAAAGTGGTATCGGAGCATTTTTAAAATTTTGACCTTCTCAAAGTGGTATTAGAGAGGGTTCACTAAATTATTGTGTTAGATCCTTTTAGGCTTAAATATGGAACATTTATCTTATTCGAGGTTTCCTATTTTTGATGGTTCTAACTACGCGTACTAGAAAGCACGTATGAGGTCAACACTTCATTCATTAGATGAGCGGGTTTGGCAAGCGAATGTTAGGGGGTGGTCCCCACCAACACATTGATAAGGACAAGTTAGTGTTCCTAAACCTATAGAAAGATGGTGCGAGGATGAGCATAAGATAGCAAACTTTAATTCACATGGTTTAAATGCTCTTTTTAATGCGATCACACCGGAGGAGTTCTGTCATATTATGACATGCAAAACATCTAAAGAGGATTGGGACATACTCCAACTCACCCATAAAGGTTCAAGTGTTGTTAAGGCTTCCAAACTCCAAAACCTCCCCACACAATTTGAAATCATTAAAATGGTAGAGAGAGAATCCTTCGATGAGTTTTATGCTAGGTTGTCTGATATTATGAACTCTTCTTTTAACTTGGGAGAGAAGATACCCAACAACCGTGTTATAAAGAAAATTTTGAGGGCATTACCCGAGAGGTTTAATCCAAAACTTACCATTTTGAATTCTTTAGGCACTTTAAACTCTATGAAACTTAAAGAGCTTATAGGTGATCTTCAAACCTATTAATTCGACACATTTACCTCCAAAAAGCCTACTAAAGATAAAGGTATTGCCTTAAAATCCCAGAAGGAGGAAACATAAGTCTCGGATGATAAGTCTGACATCGATTCCGATGATATGGCTATGTTGCTAAGAATTTTAGAATATTTCTTAAGTTTAATAAAGAAAAAATTAAAAATGATTCTACAAAATTTAAGAAGTCTAAGTATAACAAGGTCGATAAACTCCCTAAGAATCGTAATGATAATCTTAAGAGGGATGAGTCGAATAGGTGTTTTGGTTTTGAGGGTTATAACCACAAGGTAGCTGAGTGTGCCACTAAGCTAAGGAAGGAGGGAAAGAAACCTATTCCTTACAATGCCACCCTTAGCAATAGTGAACCGAAAGAGAGTCCCAATTACCCCATTAAGCGCAACTTCACTGCGTTAATATCTAGTCATGCAAGTTTTGATGAGAAATATTCCCATGAAGATAGTTCTTTGCATAAAACTTACAAGTCCATTGCTAGTGAATCCCAAGAGTTTAACGGTAGAGAGAGTGGAGAAGAGAGTGAGAACAAAGAAGAGGAGGAGGAAGAGGAAGTTAACGAACTCCAAGTTTCCTTCCATGAGTTATATAAAAAATCATTGAAATTAAAAAGGTCTAACTTGAAGTTGGAAGCTAGGATGAAAGAACATGTCGTAGGTAATGATGAAAGTGTTTTAATTAAGGATCTTAGGACACATGAGAGGAATCTTCAAGAGAATCTAGAGTATATTGAAGGTCAGAGAGATAGTATTCTAGGTTTAATGGAAGCTATGAAGAAAGAGCTTTTTGAGTTTGAAGAGACTAGAAGTTTACTTGAATATATGATAATGGAGATTGAAGATAAATTGAGCGAGTCGAATCGTGTGAAGTTTGATTTGAAGTCTATGTCTGAAAAATTGGATAAGATGTTAGGCACCGTCCGAATAAAAAATTATAAGTGTGGTATTGGCTTTAATACTTCAAATTATTTTTCTAATAAAGCCAAAACCATGATTTTGAGAGATTCAACCGTTGATAATAATGTTAAAAAAGGTTAACCTCTAGGCAATACTTCTCACCGTGCTTTCACTTTTACACATTGTGGTAGGAAGTGTTACCTTAGGAAGTTTTATTTCGATCATAGAAATAGTCCTAAGAAGTCTAAGGGTAGATTCACTAAGGTCATCAAAACTTGAGAGCATCACGTTACACCGATGTGGGTTAGGAGATCCGATTTGGAGGCTTTACATGATAGACTTTATAATTCTTATTTGCTTGCACATGATACTTCCCATGCTAGATCTAAAGGTTTATTAGTTTAGTTTTGTTTACATACACTACTTGTTCTTTATGATATATTATTGCTAGTTATATGTTCGTTAGTCACATTGTAGTTTATGCTTCATTATATATATTTTTACTAGAATTATGAAAAGTGTGTATTTTGTATTTTGATTTTTCATTTATTGAGTCCTATTGAAATACAAAAAGATTTTTCTTGTCTTTTAAGTTGTCTCTGTTTTAAGATTTGTTAATAATTTTAATACTCAATTTTTTTGGGTGTATTTTAGTTTTACCCATTTCATGTGGCATATACTTGTATTTGAATTCTATATCACTCCATGTATCCATGTGGCCAGAACTTTTGGTTATGAATTTCAATTCTTAAACTGTTCTTTACTATGCTTGCATGAAGTAGTTTGACCTTGATTTGCTTAATGGATTCTCTTTATATATGCCTCCATAGACACATGCACGAGCTCTTTTTAACTTTAACTTCACATGTATATTTAATCTAAGTGAGATGTTCTCCCATTAATTTTGTCATCTACATGTTTTGTGACTATAAGGGATTTGTGCATGTAAGAACTGTTGCCAGTGAGTTTTATTTGAATTGTATTAAAAATAGTTCAGGGTGCCAGAAAAGGGCTACGAAAGGAGAAAATCTCCTTTGCGGGAAAACGTCGTTGGCAAGAGCCTATTAAAAATATGAAAGGCAATAAAAATAAAAAAATGGCCAAAGGCCAATATAGTTTAGTTTGATCTTTCAAAAGAAAAAAGCTTCAAAAGAATTGAGAAAATAAAGGAAAAGAAGATATGTAATATGTTTATCTTTTGAGGGTGTTTAGTTGAAGATCAATGGGATATCACAATGAATTCTAGTTATACTTATTTTATCATGACTCTATTGATTTGTAGAATCATCAAAATTTTAGGCTTGTGTGCATTGTGCTTGTTTATTCTTTGAGTTCAGTTTATCTTGTCACATGAGGCTAAATCTATGTTTGATAAAGTTTTGTGACCAAATAGAATTCCTTGAAGATTTTTAAGTGACTGGGTCATAATTCTTTTGTATCTAGTTCACACCCCTTCACTCCATTTACCACATATTTATTTAAACACATTTATGCCATATGAGTGTGGAAAGCTCATCATGTTTAGTGTCTTGTGTGTTATTTATACCTATATATATGTGCTTGTGGTTCATTGATATATTTTGCATATTTATTTATTTATATGGTATCATTTGTTTTGAGTCTTTGCTTTTTCATCTAGTCCTTGTATGATATTGGTTCATATAGGTATCTATCTTGTTGCGAATTTTCATTGCTATCCATGCTTATCTTGTGTTTCACCTCATACACTTTTATAAGATCAATTCATCGAGAGTGAATCATTATCCTTTGAAATTCAACCTTTTCTCGATGATGATGAATATATTGAGGTAGCATTTATTTTCTCACCGTTTTCTTTCACTATTATCAAACTATGATGATTACCATAAGAATCAGATGGAAATCTTTAGAATATTGACCCGATTCTTATAAAAGGATGTTTCTTCGAGATGCTTTTGATGATGATTTTTTGCCTTACATATGAGTCTCCTTCCATTTCATTTTAAAAAATCTTTGGAAGAAAAAATTAATTTTCTTAGGACCCAATTGTATGTCTCTCATTGTATCTAAATCACCCATTACCTACCTACATGTTTTTTCCTACAATATGTTGTAAGGACAAATTTCCAATTGAGTCAATTTTTATGTATTGGCTTAGTTTCAGACACAAATCTTTGAATCATAAGATCAAATTTGTGTTTCTGATCTTTCAAGACTATGACATTTTTGTTGAAGACGTAGCGACCAAGTTAAAGAGATCACATCATCAAATAGTGTTTTGTGCCTCATTTTTATCTTCAACGTTCCAAGGATCTCTCAGGTATGAATATATATTTTATTGTTGAGCCTTGTAAATTTAATATTCGGTGTTAGAATTTTGTTACATTGTTTTTAAAATCTCTTTATATTTTTTGTAGAAAAATATTTTAAATTTCTAAGTCGTTAGAATAACTTTACAGTGTCATTCGAATGACTTCTAACAAGGTTCCTTTTTGGTCTGCCCTGATTTCTCATTATAAGTCTCGTTGCTATCTCGTTCGAATGAGGTGACTATGTCGTTCGAATGAGATTAACCCACATTCGAACAAACGGTGCAGTTTTTTCAATATGTCAGCTTTTTCATGTAGTTTTCTCCATAACTCGCCATTACTTTTTCTCGACCATTTATGTGATGTGGGATTGAAGTTTTATTAGATACTTTTCCATCCCTTTATATAGAGACATACTTACAAAATTCTATGAGAGTTTTTATTCAAGATTCATGAGTTGATTTCCAAATCAAAAACTCAAGTTTACACCCGATTTGTTTTGATCCAAGTTTTAACATACATATATGTTTCGAGATCAAGTTTAGGCATCGTGTTTATCACTATCTACATTATTGAGAATTATTTCTTGTAGAGGATTTCATGCTCGTTAGTTCTCAAAAGGTGGATCTGTATGCGTGACGGTAGCAATGCCCCATCGGTGGATTCCGAGACGTAGGTGGACTCATGTGTTGTCACTAGGCAAAGGTTGAAAGAATGAAGAGCGTCAAGGATTGCTAGGTTGTCGAGTCATTATGTAATAATCTGTCATGTCCTTTTGTAATTCCGTGTTTAGTGGACTTGTGGCTGAACCGTCAGATATTTTTCCCGTTGTGGGTTTTCCTCATGCATCGCGATGTTGTGCTTGCTTATTTTATCTTGAAATTCACCTAGATGCATGATTAGGTTAAAAATATAAAATTTGTTTAGCCATGAAATGTTGTAATTGGTGTTAACTTAATTTGGGTAATTTAGTTTATGTTTATATTAATTCAATCTTGAACTAGTTTGTGTAAATTTGAACTTGATTGGATTTTTATTTGAGATGAAATTAATTTGAAGAAATTAAAATTTAAAAATTTCTGAACCATGATCCATATTTGGACTTTCAAAGTGGTATCAGAGCATTTTGTAATTTTTGACCTTCTCAAAGTGGTATCAAAGTGTTTTGTAATTTTTGACCCTCTTATTTGTGATGGCTCCCTTTCTCTGCCCAAAACATGCCCCTTTTTTACATAAACAGAACACTCATTTACAGAGGGGAATGAAATCTAGGGGGTGCCTATTAATCCCTTAATCTTACCATGTTGTGTGGGTGGAACCTCAAACTTTTCAACTTCCACTTTATGGTAAATTAGTGTCTAAAATGTTAGTTGTACATAATTGTTTTTTAATCTAGTGTGATCAATTAAATTTTGTATATTTCGTTTTGTTATGCTTTGAGCTAACATGTTTTGTATAACCAATGAACTCGTGTTACTCTAAGATCGCTCAATGTGGGGGTAAGATCTGTAACAACCCGCGTAATTTTTGGGGTATTTTCGAAATTAAGAGGAAAAAAATAAATTTTGAGATAAAATTATTTTTATTGCTCAAATATGTTGGTTATTATTTTTTTAAAGCCGAGAATTTCAAACGGTTTTGAAATCGGAATCAAAATGGAGTTTTAATTGAATTTTTATTATATAGAAGAGTCCTCAAAACACAAAACTCTCTAAGAGTTATCAAAACATAAAACTCTCTAGTAAAAATAATATTTTAAGAAATTCGACCGTCCGATCAAGCTGAATTTTTATCAGAAGTCTTGTCTCGCCGTTCGCTATAACATACTAAAATTTCAAGTAATTCCAACGGTCCGATCGTCCGGAATAATTTTTTTAGTGTTTGTATCTGATTAGAACTTTTTTCTTAATCAAGCACTTGTATTTATTTGATTTGAGTATTCGTAGTCGTATTGTTGCCCTTTGTTCATCGCTAACATCTTTGTTGAGCATATTCCTGTCGTATTGTGTACTTCCCCATCTTTTTCTTAGTTGGCAGGTGAGCACGGATTTGAGTGCTATGGACCAATTAGAATGATTTTAGCGAGGATTATTTGGGAAGAATTTTCAATACAAGAGATGAGAAGACTTGTATTTATTTTGACGTATAGAGCATTTGGAGATTAATTTTATTTTCGAGATAGTTAGATTGTTGTAATTATTTCGAGAGATTTGTTGTATTAATTTGAAGATGAGAATAGTGGTTTCTTGTTTTAATGTGGGACTTAGATGCTCTATACCTTGTTATTTGTGGATTAGTTTATTTTTATCGATAGTAGCGCTCCGTTCGCTCTCCCCGGGCGGGCGGGGTGTTACAAGATCTATCTTTCCCTCTTATCAAAGTGCGTTCTTAATTCATTAAGGACAATGCAACGTTAAAATTAGGGGGTGTGGGATACATTTCAATTTTTTTAGTTTCATTGATTTGATTTTTGTTATTCCAAATCGTAGTTTTATTAAGAAATTGAAATTTTCTAAATTATTTTCTTTTTCTCCCCTTTGTTGGGCATTTTACCCTTTGTTTTCGATGGTTTTGTATAATTACTCCACCCCGTTGTGGGAAAGGTGATGCATATTTGGTTATTTATTTTTCTTGATTATTATCCTTGAGCTGTTATACTATCTTTCTTATGGAAAGCTTCATGTTTAAAGAAATCATGAATAATCAAGAACATTGCGCAAATACTTATTTATGTTTCATTTAAAGCAAATATAATTTTGTAAGCATACAAGTATATTGAAGACTATTGACCTTGTGAGCTTTGGGGCTTATTCTTCCTTTTTAGCATGCATACACTAAATCTTATCACATTTGATAAATTTATGCATGTCGTTGGTGATTTCATTATTCTTGTTTGATCCTTCGTTTTATGATATTATTCTGAAATTCAAAGTTTAGGATGTTTGTTGATATTGTGGTGATTGGAGAATTATGTGAACCTTTGGAAATGCATTGAGGCAATATTTTTTATTTAACCTATATTGACCTAAACTTCACTCATTAAATAATTTCCTTAGTAAACCCCTTTGAGACTAATTATGGCCTTTTATTTCATCACCCAAATCGCATAACCAATTTCACATTGGAGTTTAATGCTACATACCCCTTTCTTACTTTTTTTTGGAAACATACTTAGGACACTTTGATGGTCATGGTGTGGTGGAATTTGAGCATGCGAGTTATCTTGTTTTGTGTGCTTTTGAGAAAAAGAAGAAAAGAGAAAAATAAAAGAGAAAAAAGGATTAGAAAAAAGTGAGAATCCCATATTTATTTAAAGAAAATAATTTTTTTTACTCCATTTTGTGTTTGTTGCTTAAATTGAATTGAGGAAATTATGTTCCAATTTTATTTTATTCCACACTTTACCATTATTCCAAGTTTTATCCCAAAAATTTTGGATTATAATTTCCCTTCATTTCATACACCTCACCTAGCCAACATTGCAATCATATGAAAGTCCTATGTGATTATTAGGTAAATATGATTTGGAAGTCAATGTCACTAAAATGACCTGCGAGGGTTTAATATTTTTTCCATTTAAATTTATATTTTCATTTAAATTTAGAGTTTCTCACTTTTGGCATGTGCGCGGACTCAACTTTAATTACAATTACTCTTTACATCAGCATGCCTAAAGTGTTACAACTTTTCTTATCATTTTTTAGGGAGTGTAATCCCTAGTGATACTTGAGTTCAAACACGCTTGAACTTTTATTTGTATTGTAAGAGTTATAATCGAATCAGAACTTATAGTTGTTCTTCACACCAAAGGCTTTCAAGATTTTGAGATACGAACTATTTTGGATAATTTTGCTAGTTTAAGAAACCTCGCTAGCTAATTTCGTGTTAAAGTCTTTTACTGTTGAGTTTGTACATAAATATAAGATTAACTATTTTCTAAGAAACTTGATGTTGTGATTTTCATCCCTGAAAACCCTCATGAGGCAAGACTTCCCCGCTAGGGTAACTTGGAATTTTAACGACTTCTTGCGTATGTTAAATATATTATTATTATTATTATTATTATTATTATTATTATTATTATTATTATTATTATTATTATTATTATTATTATTATTATTATTATTATTTATATATATTTCTATTATGTTTCGTTTGACTCCTTTTCTCATTAGTCATGAATATTTCATACTAGTACCTTTATTCTTGAGCATTCCAGCTTTCTTATGTTCAATAATTTCCATATTTTAGCTCCTATATTGGTAATTTTTTTTTTGCTCAATGAGTATATGTTTTTTAGGTATATTTTAACTTTTATACGTGTTTGGTATACAAGGCGTGAAGTTTAAATGTGTTTTGAAAAAGTTTCAGAATATTCTTAATCTTCAAGGGAAATTTGGTCATTAGTACTCAATTATTTGGATGTTACCAAAAGATCGATATAAATATATATAACATCTAATCATCTTCGTGTGGCTTCTGACCACACGTCAATCCGAGTACGAATGAAGAAGTTATTCCCATTTCAAGTTCATTCTCAGTAAATAACAAGTGTCAGAACCCCTGATTGAACGGTCACAAAACTTGATTTATCGACTCACTATATAACCAAAGATTCTATTTCATTTTAACCCCCCGATTGATCATCCCAAATATCCAATCGATCAGGTGATACTGGGGGGCCAATTATGGGCTTTTGGAAGTCTTTTTTGGAATGTTATTTATAGTTGTTTGATTATTTTTTAATTTCATTCTAATTTCTAGATTAGCTTTACGTCTTTTTTGGCACAAGGTTTATTAATAGATCGCCCCCTTCTCTCTCTCGCACGCGTGCGCACTCTTTGTCTCCCCTAGGGTTTGTAAGTTATTTTTACTTTCTCTTTCTTCCTCCATTATTAATTTAAAGATTTCCTCCATTAATGTACCTGTGTAAGTTAGTTTTAAATCTTTGTATCTTTGTTTTTATTTCAATATAAGTAATTATCTTTATAAGGACAAATTTCCAATCGAGTCATTTGTTTTATTGGCTACATTCCGTTGGACAAAACAATTTTGGGTCATTCCTCATCAAGCATCATACAACGTAAAGATTCGAGCATTGCATCCAAGGTTCACGCAACATCGATATGCACACCATGTTCACTATTCTAAAAGGTATATGACCAAATTCAATTTTATGTGTTGGAGTACTTTTTATAAACGAGGAATTTTCATATAGAATAATGTTTGTAAATAATAAATTTTCATAAAGAACTTCTTTTGAAATTAATTTGAACAGTTTTTTGAAAAAATAGCAAACTGGTGCGAAGTTTTCTCCAGGTCGTTCGAACGACCTGGATCTAACGACATTCCCCAGCCTATACTGGAAACTCGTTAGAAGTTCGTTAGAAATGTCATTCGAACGATCCCGTTCGAACGAGATTTCTAACGACCTATCTAATTCGATATTGGAATTCCGTTAGATAACTCGTTCGAACGACAAGTCGTTCGAACGACCTCGTTCGAACGAGTTCTGCCAGATCTGAATTTTTTAACTTATTTTTAAGAAGTTATTTTCCCACAACTGTTTTGGTCCAATACTTTTTCAATTATATTATATGGACGAAAATGAGTTTCAAAAGATAAGGAAGTTCATCATTCTCAAAAGAGCATTTTTATAACTTCCCTCTCTGTAACAACCCGCCTAATGGGATACCGGGCGATCACTCCTATATCGAATTATAACAGGAGTTACTTATGGATCATTCTTATCATCACTGTCGAAAATCCATTTAATTACTAATATCCTATTAGGCGAGCGTTAAAAACTTTTAACTTAACTACTCTTTTTAACGATTAAAATAAAACATCCACAACTTAATGCGTAAATGAAGTAAAAATGAAAATGAAATGAACTAAAATAACCGAACACTCGGTTCAAATAATACAACCATATCGAATATCGTGCGAAGAATAAATAAAATCAGTTGGACCATTGGCCCGAATGTTTGTACAATATCTCCTATCTAGAGTGCAAGGAAAGAAGCGTCTACCGATAACCCGCAAGCATCCACAGCTGTTGCAGCAGACGTCTGACTCGAAAGAATTTCCATCCAGGCGTCCCTGTGTCTGGACACCTATATATATATAATATATAGAAAGAAAGGAGAGTAGATAGACGGGCATAGCCCGAATTTTGAAAATATTTTGCAAGTGCATAAATGCTTTATTTTTAGAAAAATAGTTTTATCTCATATTTAAATTGGTATTGCACTCCCATGAGATACCCCTCCCCTCTCCTCTAGTAGTGCACACGTAACGCACCCTAACAACATACCCTAGTCAAGCTATTCCTGCCTAACTAGTCTATCACCCAACTACTATCTACCCCAGATAGTCCCAGTGCTAAGGGCTAAACTTCCCTCCATTCTCAACACTGCACTAAGTTCGTGCGTGGGGTGTATCGCAAAGTGAAATCCAAACAAGGAACCCCCCCGATACACTACTACTTGGCAGGGTTAATGGTAGAGATCCATTAGGCCCGTAGCACACACAATATATATATATATACACATACATCTACAATATATGTCCGGATAATATCTCCCGGACTAAGGGTTACCAATTGAATTATATCATTATAATACACATCCGGATCTACCTCCCGGACTGAGGTGTATTCGATACACAAAGTATTTATCAATACTTATCCTTTTCATTTCAAAAACTTCCATTTCCCTTCTCATATCCAAGAAATGTATTTAAAGCCAATTCATTAGCATGAATTTCTTTACCAAAACATATATCTTTTTAAAAGCCAATTTTATTAACATAAAAATGCTTTTCCTTTTTCAATTATCCCATTTCCCTTTTTATACTCAGGAAATGTAATTAAAAGCCATTTTTATTATCATAAAAATGCTTTTACCATATCATATGCTTCCACATCCCTTTTTCCATCCGGGAGTGTTACCGAAGCTAAACATATAACCCATTTCCTTTCCTATATCCAGGAAATGTAATTAAAGCCAATCCATTATCATGAATTGCTTTAATATGAACGCGTTCTAAGACCGCCCGTCCGGATTTCTCCACTGTGCGCGCCCCTAAATGGCTATCATCTTCCAGGGCCTATCATCAAGACAACCTGGGATCCTACATCGCAAGACGTCGGGAAGCGGCCATGTGCCTGCGGGATAGTCAAGACCACACCCAGAATCTCCTAACCAGCGCAGAAAAATTTATCAACAAACGCTCACATGGCCTATAGGACTATATCCACCCTGCATTCAGTAGCCTGGGGGCTTCACCATACGAACGAAACTTCCCTTATGATAGCGATTTAGAGAGGTGTGTAATCCATATTTTATTAATTATGAAAAACATTTCTCTTTCCATTTTGAAAATATTCATTTTTATATTTTCAAAATCATTTCCATCATAATATATATATATATACCTAAATCACACAGTATATACATATCCTATATATTCCTCCTAGGATATATAAACGACCATAATGGCCTATATCATCTAGCGATGACCATAATCCCAAAGATTCCCTCCAGGAATCATAATCATGCATTTATATTAGCATGATTCTAAATCCAAAGTATTTCTTACTTTAATAATCACTATATATCTCAATCCTATCTAAGGATTTATTGGATATCTCCAATGATACCCTTCACTCTCAGCGAAATCAACAAATATCAATATTCCCAAATATCCTAATTATATTCTAGGATATACTTAATGATAATCGATATAATTATGTTTCTATAAGCATAATTATATAGGCCCGTACACCTACGAGAACTATCCTCGGGATTTATCTCACCCGAACAACCTTAAATTCAACGAGTTAAGGATTTCATTTCCTTGAACCCCAAGACTACACCTAGTCCAATTAATCATTTAGAAGTCCCCAATATAATTTAGGAACCCTAATCCATCAATTTCTACAAATATTCTATTTTCCTCGAAAATATAGATTAAGGGTTATATACTTAAAACCCTTACTTTACCCTCCTAAATTGCCTTAATTTATGGACCATAAAGTCCTAAAAGGTCCCCTAGGTTATCACCTAATTAACCTCAAAGCATGATGATATGAAATCTATCCCATCCAAATCATCTTAGATAAATTGTCAACTTTCAGCAGGGGTCGATCGATCGACCCATGGCCGTCGATCGATCGAAGGATTCGATCGATCGTAACCACATGATCGATCGATCGATCAAGTCGGGCAGCTTCTTCTCCGAGAAGCTGTTTCGGCCATGGAAGCTTCTTCCAAGCTTCCATCTCTTCACCCAACGTCCTACAACTTCTACCAACAACAAATACACCTATAATACGGGTCCTAAGAATCCTAGAACCCGGGATCTCCCAATATTTTTAGTTAATTACTAAATTTCTCCAATTTACCAATTTTAGGGGTTTATTCGTTTTATCTCCCGAAAACCCGTTTTATCCACGAATACCCAACCCAAAATCATTAGGGTTTGTTATACCAACAATGATATGAGATATTTATGCTCAAAAATAAATAAAGCAAGTAAACACTTGCCTCGTGGATAAAATCCGACGTCCTCGAGCCGAATCCCGCGGAGGCTGGCCGGAATCTCCCCCTTTTTCCTCTTTTCTTCCCTCTCTCTCTCTTCCTTCTCTTCTTTCTCTTTTCTCTTCTCTTTTCTCCCTCTCTTCCTCCTTTTATAAGGAGAAAAGGGTTTAACCCCTTAAAAACCCAAAAACGACTCGTTTACCCAATTACGAGCCTATTTAACTCCAAAATTACCCGGAACTCAATTTCGACAATCAGACACTCTTTTCCGACTATCTCAGACATTCCGAGACTCATGGCGCAGTCAAAATTTCTATCCGAGGTACTTGACCGCAAATCACTATTCTAACCCAAAATAATTAAATGCGGGTTTTCTACTCAAAATCTTACCTCTTTTGTCTCTATACTCCACGACGACATATAAATAAAATATTTCGACCTATATGGTCCCAAAATAATTTATAACACCCTTCGAAAATCATTAAATCCTCGAAAGTCCCAAAAATTACTATTTCGAGAAATTCTCCAAATTCCAAATTATACTTAATTATGGAATTTTAATCATCTCCAAAGGGCGGGTTATTACACTCACTTTGGTAAAAATCAACCTCCAACACTTTTATCAACTTTTGAAATAAAACCCCTTCAATCATCTTGACATTTAACAAGCAAGTTTGCGGTGGATCTCTGCATTCAAGCTTAGTGGAGACGGTGGTTTTGGGCTTCGGTGGATACCGGGACACGAGAAGTGTCGAGCAACGCATTGGAGCTTCGCATACTACAAATCCGGAGGTCGAGGACGGCATAAGCATGTCTTGAGTGAGTCAATGTCTTTAAGTCTTTTGAGTCTATTGTAAAACCTATTTTGTAGTGGATTTTGTCTAGGCCCAGCCGTCCGAGGTTTTTCCTATTTTGGTTTTCCTCGTACATCGGCACGTTAAGGTTGGGATTTTCGCATTTTACTTTATTAAATCACCTAGATGTATGCTTAGGATAAAATGGATAAAATTGGAATAATTTTATTTTAATTAGCCAAGTTATCAATCCCATTGCATTAATTGAAATTTGTTCTTGCGAACTTGTGAATCTGCTACATAAATTAAAATTGGAGAATATCACTTCTTAGATAATTTTAAAATTGGATTTCGTGCGTTTATTCCTCGAATTAAACTAAGAACATATAACCTTGCAACTTCAAATGCTTTTAACTTATTGTTAAGCAGTTATTTCCCCACAACTGTTTTGGTCCACTACTTTTTTAGTTATATTATATGGATGAAAATGAGTTTCAAAATATAAGGAAGTTCATCATTCTCAAAAGAGAATTTCTCATAACTTCCCTCTCTTTGGTAAAAATCAACCTCCAACACTTTTATCAACTTTTGAAAGAAAACCCCTTCAATCATCTTGACATTCAACAAGCAATTTTGCGGTGGATCTCTACATTCAAGCTTAGTGGAGACGATGGTTTTGGGCTTCGGTGGATACCGCGACACGAGGAGTGTCGAGCAATGCGTTGGAGCTTCGCGTACTACAAATTGGGAGGTCGAGGACGGCATAAGCATGTATTGAGTGAGTCAATGTCTGTAAGTCTTTTGAGTCTCTTGTAAAACCTATTTTGTAGTGGATTTTGTCTAGGCCCAGCCGTCCGAGGTTTTTCCCATTTGGGTTTTCCTTGTACATCGGTGCGTTATGGTTGGGATTTTCGCATTTTACTTTATTAAATCACCTAGATGTATGCTTAGGATAAAATGGATAAAATTGGAATAATTTTATTTTAATTAGCCAATTTATTAATCCCATTGCATTAATTGAAATTTGTTCTTGCGAACTTGTGAATCTGCTACATAAATTAAAATTGGAGAATATACTTCTTAGCTAATTTTAAAATTGGATTGCGTGTGTGTATTACTCGAATTAAACTAAGAACATATAACCTTGCAACTTCAAATTAGTATCAGAGCGAGTCTCTAAAAGTTATTTAGATGAATCCTGGAGGTTATATGGATAGTTTTTCGTCGAATAGACTACCTTTGTTTGATGGAACTAATTACACCTATTGGAAAGCACGTATGAAATCAACTCTTAGATCAATTGATGAACGTGTTTGGGTTACTATTAAAAGAGTATGGTCCCCTCCTACTATGGTTGTTAATGATGAAATTATTTTGACTCCTGTTGAACAGTGGTGTGAGGAAGAACTAAAATGGTGTAACTTTAACTCTAAAGGATTAAATGCCTTATTTGGTGTCGTGTCCCCCGATGAATTTCGTCGTATAATGACGTGCAAAACGTCAAAGGAAGCTTGGAATATTCTCCAAGTTACTCATGAGGGAACTAGTGTTGTTAAAGCTTCAAAACTTCAAAACTTAACAACTCAATTTGAAACGATCACCATGAAAGAAACTGAAACATTCGATGAGTTTTATGCTCGTTTATTAGATATAGTTAACTCTTTCTTTAACTTAGGTGAAAAAATACCTGAAAATCGTGTTGTTAAGAAAATTCTTAGATGTATTCCTAAGCAGTTCATTCCTAAAATTACTGTTCTTAATTCATTAGGAAATCTAAATACTTTAAAACTTGAAGAACTTGTTGGTGATCTTCAAACTTATGAACTAGATATGCTTCCTAAAGATAACAAAAGCAAAGATAAAGGTGTTGCCTTAAAAGTTAAGAAAGTCGATGTGTCTGATTCTGATGAGTCTGATCTAAATCCTGATGATATAGCCTTATTTGCTAAAAAAATCAAAAAAATTCTCAAGTTTAAAAAGCAAAACTCTAAATTTGAAAAACCAAAATTTGAGAACAAAAACAAAGGAGGAAATAAAAAATTCAATAATCAGGATCCGAAGAAGTTCAACAAAGATAACTTTAAAAAGGATGATTCAGAGAGATGCTTTAAATGTGAGGGACGTGGTCATAGAGCATTCGAGTGCACTGCAAAACTTAAAAGACAAGGCAAAGAAAAAGCAGTTTACAATGCTACTCTAAGTGACAGTGATAATGAGTCTGAAGACTCTGATGACTCTAACCCGTCTAAAAATAACTTCATTGCCTTTATGGAAAGCCATGCTAGTAATTCAAGTGTGTCATACCTTAATGTTGACAATTCTGAGCAAAATCTTGAGGTTGTTTCTACTCATTCTACTAGTAGTGATGAAAAAGAGAGTGATAGTGAAATAGATGAGAGTGAACTATAATCTGTTTATTCTGAACTCTACACTGAATCTCTTCGCATTCAAAAAGTTAACAAAAGATTAACCTTTAAAGTCTTAACTTTAGAAAAAGAGTTGAAAGGCCTGAAGGAGAAGGAGGCTTTAGTTAGTCAACTCGAGGCAATAAAGATATCTCTTTCTGAGAAGCTTATCTTGATAGGTAAAGAAAAATGTGACTCAATTATCTCCTTGGAAGGTGTCAACAAAGATCTTAATGAGTCTTTAGAGGTTAGAAAATCTCTTGAAGCTAAAATTGCCCAACTTGAAAAAGATCTCGAGTCCTCTCGTGAAGTTAAAGTCACACTCAAGGATAATTCAGGAAGAATGGGAAAATTATTTATAGGTCCTATTTTAGGATATAAGGAGAAAGGTTATCAAGTGAGAAAGGGTATAGTATATGAAGAAGGAGATTCATCGAAAGTCAAACCCGAACCAGTAGCTAAGTTTGTTACCAAATGTAATGTTTCTAAAATAAGTCCTACTAAGCAACCTTTAAAAGCTGGTCCAAAACAACCCTATGTGTGCACATATTGTCATAAACGGGGTCTTCTTAAAGTTTTTTGCTACAAGCTTGGAAAGAACTCTCAATTCACAAATTCTAACAACACTATAGCTCCTTAGCTAGTCTTAAGAGTCAAGTTGAGTATCTAGTCAAATAAAGGTCTAATGAAAGAGTTTCTTAGGTTTTCTAAAGTCTAAGAAAATAATTCTAATTATAACTGATAAGCACCCAAAAGTGTATATTTTATATCCCGAATAGATGGATTTTAGTCACTCATTTTAATTAAAATTGGCCTTATGTCGTATTTTATCATTTTGCAGGTCAATACGTAGTTGCGGTACAAATAATGCTAAATCAGTGCAATTGCAACTCAATAGCGGTCAAAAGCATGTAACGAAGGAATCAAGGAGATTGCGAAGTCTGGATTTCAATCTGAACTTGCCCCGATATGATCCGATGCCCCGAGACACTCCCGTAACCCAAACCTAAGCCTAAACCGAGCCCAGACCATTCCCCGAGCCTGGTGTGTGTTTAGTTTGTACCTTTATTATTTTTCTACATTTTTATTTTTAGTCATTTTATTTTTAGGATTTATTTAGATTTATTTAGAAAATTCTAGGATTTATTTTCTATTTTTCTATTTTTCTATTTCTTTATTTTGATTTTGTTTTTTATTAGTTTTTAATTTTTAATCTTAATTTTATTTTATCATTTTTTTTAGGATTAGTTTTTAGAAATTTATTTATTTAGTTTTTAGTTTTAATTTATTTAGTTAGGATTTTTAGTTTATTTTAGTTTTTATAGAGTTTTATTTATTTATTATTATTTCTTTTTAATTTTTTTTAGTCTCTTAATAATAAATTAGAGTTCTTCTAGATTTTTATTTTATTTCTAGTTTTAATTTTTTTTTTGGTACAAATTAAACACACACACACACACACAAATCCACTGCACACTAGACTATACCCAACACCCTCACCCACATCAACCTACCCAACACCCTCACTATACCAAAGTACCCCTACACTATTCATCATCTCCTACACCAAATATTCTCTCACCTCCATCCATTAAACCAAACAATCCCAAACTAAAAACGGACCTGCTTCCTTTACCAAACTTCTGCCATACCCGACCAGGAAATCAAGACATCCGGATAGTCTAAACTCGAGCGAAGAACCCAAAATGATCGCAGCTAAAATTGAAACCTCTCAAACCAGCATACCCATCACCTATCAAACCAGAGTTATTCAACCCGATCGCGAACCGCGCCCCTGACCCGCGAACGGCGACCCATCCACTGGCGATGCCCCGCCCTCCCAGCCAAACCCGATCTCAACTCCAACCGCCCCAAACCCCATACGGGTATACCCAAATCCAAACTTCCTGCCATATTCAAGTCCCCAACCAAAATCCCAACAAAATCGGAGTCAAAATCCAAGCCAAGAAAATCCCAAATATCTCTCCAAACACAACTTCGTGACTTATTAAAAAGAAGGAGGGGCATCTCATTTAAGAGGACTCTCTCACAGCAAATAAGGAGATACACAGATACAAAGTGACGAGACAGAAAAAAGAAAAAAAAGAGGGTAAAAAAAAATAGTCAGAAAAATACAAAAAAAAATAGTTTTAGATTTAGAAAAATTTGTAGGTTCTTTTTCTACTTTTAGTTTTGTAATCCAGTCAGATTTTGTGACGAGGTTGGGACGCGTGTTTATGCACACAATTGACTCAAGAAATTATTGTGTATCGTATTTCTTACTCTTTCTTTTTAATTCTTGTTTGTTAATTGTGGTTGTGCTAAAATTCTAATCATGTGTGGCTAAACACCCCATTCAAGGGGTGGGGTGAAACGCGTATGTTGAGTTGTTTTATTTGAACAATGATTCATTGATGTGTTCTAGGGTAAATAAATTGGAAAAAAATCACACATTAATTTATGTAACGAGAGTTAATAAATTAATGGTGCAAATTAATATTTGATCTCTCGATTTCACTTAGAGATAAGTATTATTCTTAAATTAAATTATTAATTCTGTGTGCGCAATTCAAAGATTCGTACAAATTTTAATAAATTGATCTTAGCGGATATTTTATTAAAACGAGAGTGAATCTTAATTTTTTTATGTTGTGACTATTCCCGATTTAATTGCTGAAAAAGATAAAATTGAATTTAGGATGTTAATGAGAGTTAAATTTTAAATTAAATATTATTTCGAACTATTCAATTGAATGATTAGGACTTTAAATTAATTTGACTACGCGGTGAAATCCCACCTCTTGTTTCTTCTCATAAATTCTCAACTAGATTATTTTCTCATTTTTCATAGTCATTTTAATTGCATAAATTATCGTTTCCTCCCTTGAAAGTTGTTTTTAAAATATAAAAATAAAAAAAAAGGATTAAAAATTTCAAAAACGCAAAAATATTTTTAATAAAAATTGGAATTGCAAGTTTTCACGATTACCGTTTCAACGCTAGAAATTGGATTGATACCCGAATTTGCCACGATACTGAATTTTTAACAAGTTTTGTAGGTAATTCCAGGAATTTTGATACTCGAAGTTTGACATCAGCGACATTCCAAATCATATCTGAAGGAACACATATTAAGAGTTATCAAATGGTGCCATTGCCGATTTTTTGAAGATTGAAGCCCGTGAAGATTTGTAATTTTCAATTTTTTTAGTGTAGTTATTCCTTCTTCTCCCTCCTTAGACTGATTGTTTAGGATTATTGAGGCATTGTAATTAATTTGGGTGCATTTTGACACCGATTTATTTTTGTAATATTTATTCCAAAAATAAAAACAAAAAAAAATAGCGAAAAGGGAAACCGGACAAGGTAGAGAGAGAGCGTCCAAAGGCGAGGATTTAGAAGCCTCTCTACTTTGGGTTGGTAGGACTCCCGGGGACGACTGAAGTAGGCGTACTTCCCCCCGGTCGACTCAACTCGGTCTTCACCCCACGTGTGTAAAAATCGTGGGAGGTAAACTCTTTATCACTCGCGAATCTCCTGCAAGTGAGTCAATTTTTGTGTGCTACTTGCTCCTATATTCTTTTTATTTCAGTATCGCACTTAAATTGGATGGTTTGATGAATAAATTTACCTAAGACCTATACCCGGTCATTGCAACGAGTTGGGATTTCATCACCCACTCAATCACATCTCCAATTGCTTGTTACCCGTGCTCTCACTCAAATTAAAATCAATCAACTAGCAAGCCAAGTAGGAACGGTGTTCATTAGGACCCTTTCAGAACGAGACCCTCGTAGGATACTCTAGTGAGTCCTTTCCACACCTTCCAATCTTCATTCAACTGTCTTAAGACTTTTGTCTAGGGAAACTGGGTTTTAAGTGAGGCCGCCCAATAAAACGGGTTGTGCTTTCCCCAGCGTGGTACCGGATAGTTGTTTGTTGTAGTAGCTCGTGTGGTGAGCCTTAACTACTAAGCCTCTTGTCTCTCGGGAAGAAAGTAGGAGCACACTTTTATCAACGAAGCCTAAGATTTCGTGATTTTCTCACCCGCGAGCTATTTAAAATTGACTACCCACTCACTTAACTTGAAGATAATAATTTGGCTTTGTGCTCTTTCGGACTTGCTCCATTTGTGTACATGTCTAAGTTGTTCCTTTAGGTAGTCCAATTTTTGCTCCAACTGTCAGTTTTTCCATCGTTAGTCCATCGCCCCTTTTCCCATGTTTTCTGCTTTTTTTTTAACAAAACCAAAAATCCCAAAAATATTTTCCTTTTTTCCACCTCAATTTTTTCTTTTTTCTCACAAAAAAAATCCAAAAATATTTTTCCTTCCTTATTTTCCAAAAACAAAAATCCAAAAAGATTTTCTTCTTTTTCCAAATACCAAAACTCCCAAAAATATTTTTTCCTTGCTTTTATGCCACATTGGAAACGCATTGATCATCGCTTAACACGTTCTCCTAGTGTTCCATCTCTAAAATCCCTCTTAGGATCGTGTTCCTATTGTTGCTCCTCATTTTTCTGATCCGTGTTCTTCTTCGGAGACACCTAGTTCTCCCACTTCCCCTAGTCCTGTTACCCCACCCACCATGGTCGATGAACGCGCTTTAAGGGACTACTTTTCCCTGATTACGGCCACTCCGCCTTCATCTATCGTTCTTCCACCCACTCCGTCCGTGCAATTTAAAATTCGCCCCGCGACTATTTCTAGGTTCCCAGTTTTCATGGCCTTGAACGCGAGTCTCCTTATATTCACTTGCGAAAATTTCTCACTGTGTGCACTACTTTAAAAAATCAAAACTTAGACGAAGAGAATGTTCGTCTTCGGTTGTTTCCATTCTCTCTTCACGATAATGCATCCATGTGGCTCCATTCCTTGCCCCTGGATTCTATCCTCACTTGGGAACAACTCGTTAAAAAGTTCATGTCTAAATTCTATCCCATGAGCAAAACGAATGAAATGCGCCAAGCAATTCAGGATTTTAGACAAAATCCTACTGAACAATTTTGTGAAGCATGGGGCCGTTTTCAAGACTATATTAATAGTTTCCCACATCACGATCTCGAGAAAATTCGCTTAGTCCATAGTTTTTTACAATGGTCTTATCCCTTCTTCTCGCACCATGATTGAATCCATGCATAAAGGAAAGTTCATGCATTTGACTCCCACTGCCGCTTATAATTTCCTCCTTGAATTAGGCGATGACTCCCAAGATTGGGAGGGCACCAATGCGTTTTCGAGATCCGATCCTCCACGTATAGGGAACACTTCTGAGGTAAAAAATGATCCTAATTTTAAAACTTTGCTCCACAGCTTACACTCATTGACTAAAACCGTTGACGCTCTCAGTTGTACTATGCAACAAAATGTTGCACTTTCTAAACAATCCATGACTATCAATGATTCTAGTCCTTCCTCTTGTGGTGTATGCTTAAGTCAAGATCATTTAGCTCATTTGTGTCCCCTATTGCAAGATGATCCCGAACCCACCATGGCTCAAGCATGTGCCTTTGATACCACTAGGAAACCCATTCCCCCGTCGTTTACTTACAATCCTAACAACAGGAATCACCCTTATTTCTCTTATAAGTACGACAACAACTCTGCTCCTGCCCAACCCCAACAACATGTTGGTGGTCCCCCTGGGTTTCCACACAATCCAGAAAGGCAACCTCGTTCTCCTGTCCCGCATCAGTCTGCTCCGTACCATTAATCGCACTTTCCATCTTCCTTCGCTCCCCACGGTGGACATTCAAACAACAATAATTATCTTGTTCCTCTTCCCCCGCCTTCCTTTGAGTATTCATAACCTCTTAATTCTCAGCGCGAGTTGGTTCCCCAACCATCTTATGCCCATCTGCCAAATTCCTCCACCTCTTCTCTCGAGAATATCCTCACTCAGTTTATGACCACTCAGACTCAAGCTCTCCAACGACTTGAGCAGCGTTTCAACCAATTCGAGTCTGAACGAGAGAAAGCTCATTTTCCCAGTCAACCCATTGCTAACCCTAAGGGGAATGGCAAATACTCGGCCTACGAGGTTGGTTCCACTTCTACTCTACCCAATTACCAAGCGGATATGAAAGCGGTGTCTACTCTTTGCTCTGGGAAACAAGTTGATAATGGTGTTAATGCTCCCACTGATGTCTCACAACCGACCATACCACCTTTAGCGTCTATCCCTAAGGTTACCCCACCTTCTAAATCCCCATCTCATACTGAGACCAATCCTCCTGAGCCCACCTCTGCTTATGTGCCCAAGGAACCCTTCCCTCATCGGTTAGATCCAACTAAGAAAGCCCAGCAATTTGATGAGATCAAGAAAGTTTTTCAGAATGTTCACATTAACATTCCCTTCCTCACCGCGATTCAACATGTCCCCTTGTTGCCAAATTTTTGAAGGACTTGTGCACTGTTAAGCGTAGGACAAATGTTCCGCGGGATGCTTTCCTCACTGAGCAAGATACGTCCCTACTCCATAATAACGGCCTTGTGAAGTATAAAGACCCTGGTCGTCGAACTGTCTCTTGCATGTTAGGCGACAAGTTCACTACTAGTGCTTTACTTGATCTTGGGGCTAGTGTTAATTTGTTACCTTACTCCCTCTACCTTGAGTTGGGTTTACAAAACATGAAACCTATACGAGTAACTCTTCAACTTGCTGATCGTTCCGTGAAAGTACCTAAAGGAATCGTTGAAGATGTTTTGGTGAAAGTCTCAGACTTTTACTATCCTGTGGATTTCATCATCTTAGACACTCCTGCGCTCGACCCAACCAATACTCCTATCATATTGGGTCGCCCCTTTCTGGCCACTGCCAATGCCATCATCAATTGTCGTGATGGGTCCATGAATCTCTCTTTTGGCAACATGACTGTAGAAGTCAATATATTCTACCTTATGCAACAACCGACTAATGTCGATTCTATTGATGAGGTGTGTGTGATTGACTCCTTAGTTACTGAAATGTTGGACCAAACTTACCCTGCCTATTCTCTCCAACAATGTTTGGCTCATTTTGGATCCGACTTTGACATTGATTCCTCCATCTCTGCACTCAATGCCTTGCTAGATTCCACTCCACTGATGGATACTTCCTCTAGGGATCCTCCCTTCGAGCCTCTCTTTGATACTATTCACTCTCTGGATCACCCCGTTCCACCTTCTGAGCTCCCTGCCACATCAGATTCCTCCACTTTATGCACCGAGAAACCTTCGGACTCTATTTTTGCGTCTGAGTCCGATGTCACTCCTGAACCACCTATTAGTTTGAAGCTTAAGCCCTTACCTTCCGAGTTGAAATATACTTTCTTAGGCCCCAACAACAATCACCTTGTTATCATTGCTTCCGATTTGACCGTTGATTAAGAAGAGCAATTAGTTCACACTCTTACTCAACATAACACTGCTATAGGTTGGACCATTTTCGACATTCACGACGTGAACCCCAATGTTTGTAGTCATCGCATTTATTTGGAGGAACACGTTAAGACTTCTCGTGAACCCCAACGTCGACTCAACCTTGCTATGAAAGAAGTCGTGTGCACTGAGATTTTAAAATTGGTCGATGCTGGTATCATCTACCCCATCTCAGACAGTCAGTGGGTCAGTCCCATTCATGTGGTATCGAAAAAGTCTGGTGTCACAGTCATAAAAAATAATGACAATGAGCTTGTTCCTACCCGTATGCTACGGGTTGACGTATTTGTATTGACTATCGAAGGCTAAATGCTGTCACTCGCAAGGACCATTTTTCTCTTCCCTATATCGACCAAATGCTCAAACGTTTAGCCGGTCATGCGTATTACTGCTTCCTTGACGGCTACTCAGGATACAATAAAATTCCAATTGCCCCTGAAGACCAAGAGAAAACTAACTTCACCTGTCCCTTTGGCACTTTTGCCTATTCTCGCATGCCCTTTGGCCTTTGCAATGCACCTGCGACCTTTCAACGGTGTATGATTAACATATTTAGCGACATGGTTGAACGTTTTCTCGAAATCTTTATGGATGATTTTTCTGTGTTTGGTTATTCCTTCGAGCAATGCCTTTCTCACCTCACTATGGTCCTCAAACATTGTCAAGAAAAGAAATTGGTCCTCAATTGGGAAAAATGTCATTTCATGGTCAAAAAGGGGATTATTTTAGGTCACGTAGTCTCTCGCGATGGCATTGAAGTCGATAAAGCAAAAGTTGACATAATCTCCTCGCTTCCCATTCCTAAGTCTGTTAAGGACATTCGATCCTTCTTAGGGAACGCGGGCTTCTACCGTCGTTTCATAAAGGACTTTTCTAAAATTGCTAGACCTTTAACAACCCTTTTATCCGAAGATGTTCCCTTTGTCATTGATGATGATTGTGTTGCTTCTTTTGAGCGCCTTAAAGCCGATCTCACTTCTTCTCCTATCATACAGCCTCCTGATTGGTCTTTACCCTTTGAGCTCATGTGTGATGCATCTGATTTTTCTCTAGGCGTTGTACTTTGTCAGCGGGTTGACAAGCGCCAACATGTCATTTATTATGCTAGCAGAACTCTCCATGACACTCAACTTCATTATACGACCACCGAAAAAGGAGTTGCTAGCTGTTGTATTCGCACTAAATAAGTTTTGATCCTATTTCATCGGTTCACCTATCATCGTTTACACTGATCACGCTGCCCTGAGGCACTTTCTTTAGAAGAAGGATTCTAAGCCCCGTTTGATATGGTGGATTCTCTTACTTCAAGAGTTTGACCTCGAAATTCGCGATAAGAAAGGGTGCAAAAATTTGGTTACAGGTCATCTCTCCCGCCTTACTGTTACGTCTGCATCTGATCCTGTCCCTATTTCTGAAACATTTCCTGATGAGCAACTTTTTGCTATCTCCACTTCTCCTTGGTATGTTCATATTGTTAATTTCCTTGTTACAGACCAACTGCCAAATCATTGGTCGAAACAAGAGCGCTCTAAGTTCATGGCCCAGGTGAAATTTTACTCTTAGGATGACCCTTTCCTTTTTAAGTTTTGCTCTGATCAAGTCATTCGCCGATGTGTTCCTGACCATGAACAGTCAAGTATACTCTCCTCTTGTCACGATGGTGCATGTGGTGGCCATTTTAGCTCCAAGAAAATCGCCACTAAAATTTTGCAAAGTGGTTTCTACTGGCCCACTTTCTTTTGAGATGACCACCACTACTGCCAGGCTTGTGCCAAATGCCAACAATCTGGGCGTATCTCTCGCCGTCACATGATGCCCCTCACACCCATTCTCATTGTCGAAACCTTTGATATATGGGGCATTGATTTCATGGGTCCTTTTCCCTCCTCTCATGGTTTCCAATATATACTAGTTGCAGTTGATTACGTTTCCAAATGGATTGAAGCCATAGCTTGCCATACCAATGACCATCGCATTGTGGTCCAGTTTCTTAAGGAGTACGTCTTCACACATTTTGGAACTCCCAAAGCTATCATTAGTGATGGGGGAAAACATTTTTGTAATCGAGTCTTTGAACATCTCGTCAAAAAGTATGGCGTTACCCACAAAGTTGGTCTCTCTTACCACCCTCAGACTAGTGGTCAAGTTGAGGTTTCCAACCACGAAATCAAGCAAATCTTAGAAAAAACAGTTAATCCTAATAGGAAAGACTGGTTCTTACGCTTGAGTGATGCTTTGTGGGCATACCGTACTGCTTTTAAGACTCCGATTGGCATGTCTCCTTATCGCTTGGTTTTTGGAAAACCATGCCACCTCCCTGTCGAGCTTGAACATCATGCTTATTGGGCTATTTAAGCCCTTAATTTTGATATCGACGAGGCTGGCATTCATCGAAAGCTCCAACTTAATGAATTAGAGGAGATACGACATGATGCCTATGACTTATCCAAAAAATACAAGGACAAAATGAAGTGGATCCATGACCAAAGCATCCTCCGCAAAGAATTCCACCCTGGTCAGAAAGTGCTGTTATATAACTCCTGTCTTCATCTCTTTCCAAAGAAGTTAAAAACCCGTTGGTCTGGACCCTTTGTTGTTGAATCTGTTACTCCCTATGGTGCCATCACAGTTCAAAATCCTAAGGATGGTAGCCTATTTCAGGTCAACGGTCAACGATTGAAGCCTTTCTTAGAGCTAGGCCCCTCTCCCATTGAAGAAATTGACCTTGTTGATCCCATTTATGAAGACTGGCGCTTCAGTCTTGTTTGGGGGTGATTCTCATCACCCAATTTTTCTGCCACCTGTGCTTTCCTAGTTCCTATCCTTAGGGTGAGATTGGTTCGGTCTGGCTGAAGACGTTAAACTTAGCGCTACCGGGAGGCAACCCGTCGTTCACTGTTTCTGAGTACGAGTCTTATCCTGTTTGGGGGTGGTGTTTCGCACCACCCAATGATTTTACATGCTTTATAGACTTGTGCATAATTTTGTATCGCCTATGTTCTTCAGGTTTCATCTCTGCTCCCTCAGGCGATACATTTTCACCAGTGGTCATTTATGGTAATATCTTTCCTCCCTTGTGTTTTTTATTTTTATATATGGTTTTAAACATCGAGGACGATGTTCTCTTTTGTTTGGGGGTGGGAAATTTATCAAAATCGTACCCCTTTTGAAAATTTTCGGAAACAAGTGATTTTAAACTTTTTGTGCAGTTAAAAATAAGTTTTTTATGACATGAATTGTCTATCATCCCTCTTTTAGAAATCTCGAAATACCTGTATTTGATCCTGAAATTACACTTTTTACAAATAAATTAATTAATACCTCTTAAAGCGTACTTGCACCATGAATTCCTAAACTCGGCAAATTGCACTATCACGTTTACAATCAAAAGTTGAAGAGTAACTATATTCTCAAGAAAGACTTAAAAGATCACTAGTGGCGACTTAAAACCCGTGAGATTTGAGCCTTTCACCTTTTTGAGGGTTTTTACGTATCTCCGAGTCACAAGTTGACTCAACTTTCTTTGGGTACCACATTTAATCGTTGCATGATCTCTTCATTTTTTTCAATTTTGGCTTAATCACTGAGAATGACATTACTTTCGAGTTGTAAGAAACATGTGTCTTGCAGTTTGTCCCGAGCACTAAACCGATTTTTTCATACACTTACCATTTTCCCTATCACATTATCATTCACCCATTATCATTTTCCATATTACACTTATCCATATGTCCCAAATACCATCCACCATTGCCATCGTTTTTGAGAAAAAGAGTGTTTGAATTTTTCCATGTAAATTGTCTTCATTTGTGCTTATGAAAAGAAAAATGCATCGCAAAAAAAAAAGAAAGAAAATAAAAATAGAAAAGTAGAAAAAGAAAGCATGCGATCAAAAATTCGAAAAAATGAAGACATTAGTTATTCTTGTGTTTCACTATTCTCAAAACACCCCACCATTCATCTTCTTCATTTTTCCCACATACCTTTCATAAAACCCATTTTTACCCTTGGTAAAGTGTTCGAACAAACGAAAAGATTATATGGTGAATAACTCGACATTCTCGACATAGTGGTTAGCATTCCTTCATATCAGTTTTTTTTCACGTATCCGTCCTTTTTTATAAAGTGTGTGAGACGCTTGAACTTGTTTACATTTACTCACATCCTCACACACTAGAGATATACACTTACCCAATTCTCAGAGAGTTCGATTCAGAGAGATATATCTAGTGAGAATTGAAGTCAAAGCGTTGATTCTATAAGGCAATCTTAGAATTACTCTAGTGATACTTAAGATTACTTCACACTACACATACTGAGTTTTAGGAAGGATTACGCTTTTGGTATTAAGTAATTTCATATCTTATTTTGATAGTTGAATACGGTGTTCCTTAATATCCTTTTAAAGTTGGGTTATATAGCGTTCATCATCTACTCAGATACTGCATTTAAATAAGTTTTGAGTTTTTTGGGTACATTCACTGTAAACCCTCACGAGACACCACTCGTCCTGTAGGGAAACCTATAGGTTTAACGGCTTGTTGCACATCCTACGTGCAATCGCCAGTGCCTGCGAAAGTGGCACACTTTTGGTTACTTATCTCTATTTTCTCTCTAATTTTTCCTCGAGGACTAGCAATGTTTTGTTTGGGGGTGGTGTGATAAGAACCTAAATGTGTATATTTTATATCCCGAATAGATGAATTTTAGTCACTCATTTTAAGTAAAATTGGCCTTATGTCCTATTTTATCATTTTGTAGGTCAATACGCAGTTGCGGTACAAATAATGCTAAATCAGTGCAATTGCAACTCAATAGCGGTCAAAAGCATGTATCGAAGGAATCAAGGAGATTGCGAAGTCTAGAGTCCAATCTGAACTTGCCCCGATGTGATCCGATGCCCCGAGACACTCTCGTAACCCAAACCTAAGCCTAAACCGAGCCCAGACCATTCCCTGAGCCTGGTGTGCGTTTAATTTGTACCTTTATTATTTTTCTAGATTTTTATTTTTAGTCATATTATTTTTAGGATTTATTTAGATTTATTTAGAAAATTCTAGGATTTATTTTCTATTTTTCTATTTTTCTATATCTTTATTTTGATTTTGATTTTTATTAGTTTTTCATTTTTAATTTTATTTTATTTTATCATTTTTTTTAGGATTAGTTTCTAGAAATTTATTTATTTAGTTTTTAGTTTTAATTTATTTAGTTAGTATTTTTAGTTTATTTTAGTTTTTATAGGGTTTTATTTATTTATTATTATTTCTTTTTAATTTTTTTAGTCTCTTAATAATAAATTAGAGTTTTTCTAGATTATTATGTATTTCTAGTTTTGATTTTTTTTTTGCGTGTCATTTTTTTAGGGGTACAAATTAAAACACACACACACACACAAATCCACTACACACTAGACTACACCCAACACCCTCACCCACATCAACCTACCCAACACCCTCACCACACCAAAGTACCCCCTACACTATTCATCATCTCCTACACCAAACATTCTCTCACCTCCATCCATTAAACCAAACAATCCCAAACTAAAAACGGACCTGCTTCCTTTACCAAACTTCTGCCATACCCGACCAGGAAATCAAGACCTCCGGATAGTCTAAACTCAAGCCAAGAACCCAAAACGAACCCAGCTGAAATTGAAACCTCTCAAACTAGCATACCCATCACCTATCCAACCCGAGTTATTCAACCCGATCGCGAACCACGTCCCTGACTCGCGAACGGCGACCCATCCACTGGCGATGCCACGCCCTCCCAGCCAAACCCGATCTCAACTCCAACCGCCCCAAACCCCATACGGGTATACCCAAATCCAAACTTCCTGCCATATTCAAGTCCCCAACCAAAATCCCAACAAAATCGGAGTCAAAATCCAAGCCAAGAAAATCCCAAATATCTCTCCAAACACAACTTCGTGACTTATTAAAAAGAAGGAGGGGCATCTCATTTAAGAGGACTCTCTCACAGCAAATAAGGAGATACACAGATACAGAGTGACGAGACACAGAAAAAAGAAAAAGAAAAAAGAGGGTAAAAAAGAATAGTCAGAAAAATACAAAAAAAAAATAGTTTTAGGTTTAGAAAAATTTGTAGGTTCTTTTTCTACTTTTAGTTTTGTAATCCACTCAGATTTTGTGACGAGTTTGGAACGCGTGTTCATGCACACAATTGACTCAAGAAATTATTGCGTATCGTATTTCGTACTCTTTATCTTTAATTCTTGTTTCTTAATTGTGCTTGTGCTAAAATTCTAATCATGTGTGGCTAAACACCCCATTCAAGGGGTGGGGTGAAACGCGTATGTTGAGTTGTTTAATTTGAACAATGATTCATTGATGTATTCTAGGCTAATTAAATTGGAAAAAAATCACACATTAATTTATGTAACGAGAGTTAATAAATTAATGGTGCAAATTAATATTTGATCTCTCGATTTCACTTAAGATAAGTATTATTCTTAAATTAAATTATTAATTCTGTGTGCGCAATTCAAAGATTCGTACAAATTTTAATAAATTGATCTTAGCGGATATTTTATTAAAACGAGTGTGAATCTTAATTTTTTTATGTTGTGACTATTCCTGATTTAATTGCTGAAAAAGATAAAATTGAATTTAGGATGTTAATGAGAGTTAAATTTTAAATTCAATATTATTTCAAACTATTCAACTGAATGATTAGGACTTTAAATTAATTTGACTACGCGGTGAAATCCCACCTCTTGTTTCTTCTCATAAATTCTCAACTAGATTATTTTCTCATTTTTCATAGTCATTTTAATTGCATAAATTATCGTTTCCTCCCTTGAAAGTTGTTTTTAAAATATAAAAATAGAAAAAAGATTAAAAATTTCAAAAACGCAAAAATATTTTTAATAAAAATTGGAATTGCAAGTTTTCACGATTACCGTTTCAACGCTAGAAATTGGATTGATACCCGAATTTGCCATGATACTGAATTTTTAACAAGTTTTGTAGGTAATTCCAGGAATTTTGATACTCGAAGTTTGACATCAGCGAAATTCCAAATCATATCTGAAGGAACACAAATTAAGAGTTATCAATAACACTAGAGCCAACAAAGGAAAGGAAACAACTCAAGCTTGGGTTAAGAAAAATCATACCAATAAAGCTTTTGTTGCTCATGTTGCACTAAAGGCTCAAAATACCTCCCAATGGTACTTTGATAGTGGTTGTTCGAGACATATGACTGGTGATAAATCTCTATTCACCACTCTTGAAAACTATAAAGATGGTAAAGTCACTTTTGTGGATGGTAGCAAATCTCGAATCATGGGTAGAGGATTTATTGAAATCTCTAGGTTTCCCAAACTTGAAAATGTCCTTTATGTTGATGGCCTCAAGGCTAATTTGATAAACTTTAGAGATCTTGATAGATTAGTGAGAAAAGACCTAGTTCGAGGCTTACCACCACTAGGAAATCCAACCTCCACCATTTGCGGGCCATGTCAATTAGGAAAGGAAATTAAGAGTCCTCATAAAAAGTTAAACTCTATAACAACCTTTTGTGTCTTAGAATTGATACACATGGACCTTATGGGTCCCACTCGTACCGAGAGCATAGGAGGAAAAATATACATCTTAGTAATGGTGGATGATTTTTCTAGGTACTCTATTGTAGGCTTTCTAAGAGAAAAATCTGAGACAGTTGATTTTCTTACTGTTAAGTGCAGAACTCTTCAAAATCAACATGGTGTTACCATAAACCGCTTTAGGAGTGATAATGGAACCGAATTCAAGGAATCCGGTGTGCATGCCTTTTGTGATGAAATGGAATTAAACATGAATTCTCGACCGTTCGAACTCCACAACAAAATGGCATAGTTGAAAGAAAAATCGAACGATCCAAGAAATGGCAAGATCTATGCTCTTAGGAAGAAATGTGCCCAGTAGGTTTTGGGCCGAAGCGGTTAACACCACATGTCACACCGTAAATAGGGTTTATTTACGTCCTAACACTAACAAAACACCATATGAATTATGGATGGGTAAGAAACCTAATGTGTCCTACTTTAGAGTGTTTGGTAGTCCATGCTATATTCTTCGAGATGGAGAACTTCTAGGTAAATTTGACTCAAGGAGTGATGAAGGTATATTCCTATGATATTCTCAAAACAGTAGAGCCTTTAGAGTATTCAACTTAAGTAGTTCTAAAGTCATGGAATCAATTAATGTTGTCATAAAAGACGATGCTCCGGCCACATCAATTGATAATGAGGAAGATTTGGCATATGAGTGTGATGTTGTGTCCAATTTTGAAAGTATTGAATCTCAAAATGACTTGGTTGTTCCCACTACTGAGAAAAAGGATCCTACTCCTTGGGTGCGTAAAAGTCATGGCACTTCAAAAATTATAGGAGATCCCGAGGTAGGTGTCAAGACTAGGGCGCAATTAGAAAATGAAGTTACCTATCTATGCTATACCTCTAAAATTGAACCTAAAAACTTTAAATAAGAATTAAAATATGAACATTGGATTAATGCTATGCAAGAAGAACTGTTTCAATTTAAGAAAAATGATGTTTGGGAATTAGTCCCTAGGCCATCTAATACAAAGGTCATTGGCACCAAATGGATTTTCAAAAATAAAATGGATGAAAATGGTGTCATTGTTCGTAACAAAGCTAGATTGGTTGCACAAGGATACACCTAAATAGAAGGTGTTGACTTTGAAGAAACTTTTGCTCCTATTGCTAGGTTAGAATCGGTTCGCCTTTTACTCGCCATAGCATGTCACCTCCAATTTAAATTGTATCAAATGGATGTAAAAAGTGCCTTTTTAAATGGTATTATTCAAGAAGAAGTCTATGTTGAACAACCAAAAGGGTTTGAAGACCCAAAACATCCTAATCATGTCCTCTTTCTAAAGAAAGCGCTATATGGCTTGAAACAAGCACCCCGTACTTGGTATGAAAGACTCACTTCTTATCTCCTTTCTCGTGGCTTTTTAAGAGGGGGAGTAGATATGACACTTTTCGTTCGCCGTGATGAAAAAGGTATCCTAGTTAGTCAAGTATATGTCAACGACATAGTGTTTGGGTCTACGTTTGATAAACATACTCAATTTTTTTCAAAAGAAATGCACAATGAATTTGAGATGAGTATGGTAGGTGAACTTACTTTCTTTCTAGGTCTTCAAGTTCGTCAACTCGAAAGTGGGATATTTTTGTCCCAAACTAAGTATGCTAAAGACCTTGTAAAGAAATTTAAAGTCGAATCCGCTAAACATGCACGCACTCCTATGAGTTCATCGATTAAACTTAGTAAGGATACCGAAGGAAAGGATATAGAGCACACACTTTTTAGAAGTATGATAGGTAGTTTACTTTACCTAACCGCTAGTCGTCCGAATATTTCCTTCAGTGTAGGAGTTTGTGCCCGTTATCAAGCCGCCCCAAAAGAGTCTCATTTACTTGCTATTAAACGTATTATCAAATAGTTTAGTGGGGCCCTATCGTTTGGAATTTGGTATTCTTTCGACATAAATGATTGTCTATCGGCATATTCACACGCCGATTGGGCAGGAGATGTTGATGGATGCAAAAGTACCTCTAGTGGTTATTTCTGCTTTAGAAGTGCACTTGTCTCATGGATGAGCAAGAAACAAAATTCTATCTCTTTGTCCACGACGGAAGCCGAAAACATTACCACCGGGAGTTGTTGCACTCAACTCATTTGGATGAAACAAATGTTGGAAGATTACGGTATTTCCTAAGGCACTATGACTATCTATTGCGACAATACTAGTGCAATTCACATTTCCCGTAATCCCGTTCAATATTCTAGAACCAAGCATATTAAGATCCGTCAACATTTTATTCGTGACTTGGTCGAAGAGAAAATCATTTCTCTAAGCTTCGTCTCTACCGATCCACAATTGGCCGATATCTTTACTAAACCTCTAGATTCCCTTAGGTTTGAAAACCTTAGGAAATCAATTGGGATTTGCTCAATTGATTGAGATCGAATCCGTTTATCTAGTTTAGGTTGTTTCTCTTGTATATTTTTATACCTATGAACTAGATAACTTTTGTATATATTTTATTCAAAACTCAAAAATATTTTTCTCTTATTTTCAAGGAAAAACGGGAATGGTTAGAAAAGCTTTCAATTTTTTTTGTCCATATGGTTTTATAGTTGATGTATTCGGATCATTATCTTTTTCCATGTCCACGTGGCCTTCGATGAGTAGTTAATCCATACCTTGTTTATCTTGTGCACAAAAATGCACTTTTATGATATATATATTTTTGTGATTTCCTCACACCTTTGCCTTTTTGCACACACCGTTCACGAAATATTGTGGATATCTTGTTCACATTGTACTTGCAAAGTGAGATTTGGCGTTGTCTTCTCAATCCTGTCACATCTGTTATAAACAATCAAAATTGTGCATGATCATCCGTTTCCCGGATTGAAACAAAATGATTATATTCTTCCGATTGGTTTTCGTTTCAAGCAATGGACTCGGGCTGCAAAAAACATAAAAGTTTTTGCTTGAAAAGCCTCCATTTACATTCTCGGTTGTGTGCCTAAAATAGAAGCATTGAAAATGATATATAATGCCAAGGCCAAAAATAATTATCTTGATTGATTCTTCAAAAAGAATAGTCTCAATCTATTGTTTCTCATGGGAGATATAAGTTGAAGATCAATGGGCATGCACATTTAATCGATTCATTACTTTCTCATTGTGACATTATTGGCAAGAGAATCATCTATTTTGTATGCTTGTTGCATTCGTGTTTAAGTGTTCAATAATATTTCCTTTTTACACAAGGCTAATGTGAGTGAATATTGTGCTTATGTATTGTTTGGCATTCCGCACTTGTACATTATTTTGGCTAAAAACTCTCACTCGTATTGTTCACACCCCTACATTCTCGCTCCCACCATTTGGATGTGTTGACTCAAGCTAGGACTCTTCAAATCCTCTTTTTGGCATCGTTCTGGCCTTCCCAATTCCTATTATTATGCTAATTTTTAACCCCATTTTATTTTATTTTATTTAAAAATTTTGATTTTCGTCAGAAATTCTTGTTCGAACGAGATTTCTAATGACATTTTCAACCCCCTTACTGGAACTTCGTTCGAAATGTCGTTCGAACGACATCACTCCTTCGAACGAACTTCTAACGATATATCTAACGAAATTCCCAATCCGCTACTGGAACTTCGTTCGAAATACCTCGTTCGAACAACATCACTCGTTCGAACGACCTGGGTTTAAAATGTGCGATTTCTCTTCCCCAAAAACTGGCGCTTCAGCCTTCCCCTTATTTCTGCCCATGTTTTGCTATGTTCCCACTTCCCCAACACTCTTCCACTCTCTTATTTATCCCTTACCCCATTACCCACTATCCCTCATTTTCCCACGATTTCACCTCCCTTCACCTCCTCCATAAATCTCATTTCATCCACCCCCTTTTGGTTCGATTTGCGGTTTGCTGTTTCCCTCTTCTCTTCGAGGTAATTTTTTATTTCTCTCCATATACATATATTTATCTCTCTCTCTCTCTCTCTCTATATATATATATATATATATATATATATATATATATATATATATATGCTATTGGGTCACCTATTCAATTCAAAATGATTTCTTCCTTCGTTACCCAACATTCATATATATATATATAAATGTGTGTATCTCTCTACAATTTTTTGTGGAGCCATTTTTTTTTTCTCTGATTTTTTTGTGATGCCCCTGGTTAAGCTATATTCCATGATAATTTAAGTTTTCTCAACTTAAATTTTTTAATTTCATGGAATTTATCTTAAATATTTTTTTTTATTTTTACCTAACGGAGGATGGGATTATTCTGATTGGTTTGCTGGATTGTTGGTGCGATTGGTGGTTTAGTTGGAATTTTGTTCGGGTAGGTTCTAGTATCATTCTTGTTTACTATGGCCCGTAACTGTCGCCCCCTTCAAATTCGTGACTCTCCCGAGGAACGCTCCTCTTCCTCTGATGAGGAGTCCAATGCCAATGCAGCTATTCCTGACCTTAGGCTGCGTTGGGGGTCACTTTCCGCACACACTCTCTATCACACCCAGGGCTTCTCTACACGCTCTATTGTTTGGGAGAAAATTATTAATCTCCAATCCCTCCATGGCACCACTATGCGTTCGTGGATTTCTGATTTAGGGTGGGATCCCCTATTCTCACTCACGGACACTGTTTTTCCCAACCTCATTCGGGAAATTTATTTTGGAATGCATGATAAGGAGGATCATATTTATTCTCGTGTGCGCGGTAGGGAGATTATTGTCTCTCCCGAATCCATTGCTCAACTCATCCCCTTACCTAGGGTCAATAATCCCTCCTTCCCATGGACTTTCGCGACTCGTCCTGACCCTTCTCTTGTCATAAACACCGTTTTTAGGTTCCTCCCTCCTGGCACTGTCACAATCTTCCACAAAGATTTACATCCTGATTTCATGGTCCTTAATTGGATCTTGCGTGCTTGTCTTATTCCACGTGCGAATACAACCCAAATAACCAAAATGTACGTGGACCTTATGTTTGCCATTAGCATTCGGGCTGACATCGACCTCCCCGCCTTTAACTTTAGTGTCATTCGGACGGTTAGAATCCTTCCTTCCAGTCCCTCTCGCCAAGCCCTCCCATTTGTGGCTATCATTATCCGATTTTTTCTTGCCACCGGCTGCCCCCGCCTATCCATCGATATTCCCATCACCAAATATCAAACCATTGACTTGTCCTCGATCAGTCGGTCTCCTGGTCATTTGCCCTCGATACCCCTCACCTCACTCCTTCCACCTCCTCTCACTTCGCCACTTCCACTCACCGTACCCCCAGTCGTCCCGTACCCTCCTCTTCCTATGCTCCCACACCCATCAAGTCGGAGAATATTTTGTTTGTTCGTTCTCAGGTTGAGCAGATTCAGGAGGATAAACGTCAAGACAGGGCGCTTTTGCAGGAGCTTTTAGTTTCCATACAGCAGGACCACGAGGCACAAGCTCTCCGTGAGGAGGCTCAAGCGCACCGAGATGAAGCCCAGGCTCGCCGGGACTCTCTTCTGTTAGAGCATCTTGATGCCATTCGCCGTATGGAGATGCGCCGCGGTGAAAGCTCATCCGATTCCGGCTCCGGCTCTCTTCCCGATAATACTCCACCTGATGCCCCTGCTCCTTGATGTACTTTGTTTTTAATTTCCTGTTTCCATGTACTTGTGAGGATGAGTGGATATTTTATTTCTTGTATTGTTTCATTTGGTTTGGATTTTGTTTCCTTATGCCGTGTATGCACTTTGACTATTTCCCCTTTCCCTTTGGTTAATGAATCCTCATGTTATTTCCTTTGTCAATTTATTTCTTCATATTTATTGGTTTATTTCCTGTTGTTCTTTCGATTATCATTTAACATGCGGGCCATTTATCCCTTTGTCTTTTTTGGACAAAAAGGGGGAGAAATATTTATATGGGAATTCATAATTTAGGGGGAGAATTCATATTTAGGGGGAGTTGTATTAATTAATGGGATTTTATAATTTAGGGGGAGTTAATTTCCTAATATTTAATATATGCATACTTTAAGGGAAGTTCATTTACTATTCACAACCTATGCTAACTCATTGTGGTAAATATGTTACATTCTCTACTTCCCCATGCGTTTATGAATTTGTTGTTTCATGTGTGTAGGATACATCTCCTACTCTCTTGCAGCATCGTCAGTCGTGTCACTGAGTCTGTCTTTTTTTGGGTTTTTGGGATGGGCTTTAGAATCTGCTTGGCGGCTGGCTTAGCAAATTCAATCTTTTTATTTATTTTTTATTAATTTTGTTCTGTCCCAGAATAGCCAAAGGGGGAGATTTGTAAGGACAAATTTCCAATCGAGTAATTTGTTTTATTGGCTACATTCCATTGGACAAAACAATTTTGGATCATTCCTCATCAAGCATCATACAACGTAAAGATTCGAGCATTGCATCCAAGGTTCACGCAACATCAATATGCACACCATGTTTGCTATTCTAAAAGGTATATGACCAAAAGCAATTTTATGTGTTGGAGTACTTTTTATAAACGAGAAATTTTCATATAGAATAATGTTCGTAAATAATCAATTTTCATAAAGAACTTATTTTGAAATTAATTTAAACAGTTTTTTGAAAAAATAGCAAACTCGTTCGAAGTTTTCTATAGGTCGTTCGAATGACCTGGATCTAACGACATTCCCTAGCCTATACTGGAAACTCGTTAGAAGTTTGTTAGAAATGTCATTCGAATGATCTCGTTCGAACGAGATTTCTAGCGACCTATCTAATTCGATACTGGAATTCCGTTAGATAACTCGTTCGAACGACAAGTCGTTCGAACGACCTCGTGTAATACCCCGTATTTTTATGCTATATTAATTTGGGGATTTATTAAATTAAATGTGAGATAATTATTTAATAAAAATCCGGAAATTAAGTATGTTATAATTATTAAGGTGACGAGAGTTAGTAATTATGGGAAATTTGTTGAATATTACTAATGAGCAAAGTAATATGTAATATTGATTATATTGAATGTCACGAGAGAATAAAATGACAATTTTGGAAATTTGAGTCGGGACGCGCCCGTGTCGCGTCGGGACTAATTATTGTTAAATAAAAGTGAAAATTTTATAAGTCGTTCGTATGGTCGTTTTGAGTGCGCCAACGTGTCCGGAAGGGTCGAGATTGTCAGAAAAGTGTACCCGGGGGTTTAGTTTGGGTCTCGGGGCGTTTTTAGGCCTAATTGGTACCCCGGGAGGGCATTTTGGACATTTTACATTTTTGGGTAATTAAACCCACGAAAATTAGAGAGGCTATATCTGATATTGAGGTTGTCACCTAGGGTTAGAATACCCAAAACCTAGAACGGCCATCGGAGAAGAGAGGAGAGAGCTCTCAAGCAATTCCAAGTCTCAAAACTCAACGGTTTGCACCGCCACCGCCACCAATGCGTAGATCGCGAGAAGGGGAACGCAACCACACCAAAATCAGCCGCAATCCAGACTTCTGAAAATCCCAGGCAAGTGTTTATCTTTCTTATTTCGTTGGTGCAATTTCCATATTAGTTTAGGAATGATTAGGGATGATATATATGGAAGAAAACCCAATTTGTGATAGGAAAATCCATGTAGTATTGGTTTATATGATGATTATGGAAACTCTTTCCATGTAGAGGAATTTAACCCCAAAATTTTGATGATTATAAGAAGGAATTTCTGGAGAAAATTTGTTAGAAACCTGTTTAAGAAAATTTTAGGGTTCTTGATAATTAGATAAAATTTTGGGTTGAAAATCCATGTTTAATTGATAGAAATACACATGCCTTACGTTAGAAATATCTGGTATATTGATATAATGTCAGTAGTAGAATTTTTGGGACGCTTGGGTTTGGAAAATATGGATTTGGATGAAGATAGGTGGTAGAACCCGTAACTGCAATTCTGCAGAAATCGAAATACCTGCTTGATCGATCGATCGAGCCTAGAGCTTCGATCGATCGAAGGCTCGATCGATCGATCGACCCCTCCTGGCAGACTCCTATTTCCTTTTTAAATGAGTTAAATTCAATTTATTGTGAGATAATTCTTGGGCATCCTTAATAAAATGTTTTGGGAGATAGGGAAGACCAGTAGGACATGTGAATAAATTTTGGGACCCTTGATGACGGGCAAAGATTGTATTTTAGGATAATTACATAAGGGTCGGTAAATTTATGACTTAAAGAGAGAGACACGTAAGAGAGTTAATTTGGGACAAATGTGTATACCTACTGAATCCTATAATTTGGAGAATAAATCCATGAGAGTTGTGTGGTACGTTGGAATAATACCGAATCAAAGGTTAGAAACGAACCGTTATAAGTGTTTACTAAATTATGATAATATGGATATTGTCGTAATTATGGGAATTGAGAATATACCCAATATTGATATGGTAATATTAGTATAGTTATATGATTGTGTATGCATATACTATCTATGTGTGAAAATCATGCCCACGCTACTTGCTATCCTGAAGGTTTCCGCGCTGGGACAGTCTTATCTCGATGGGACCTTTATGGGGGATATTGACTTGTACCCTAGAAGATAGATATCCTTGGTACAGGATATCGATGTAATAGTTCAGACGGTCCTAAGAGACGCAGGCATGTGCCATCCTCTTAGAGACTTGGAATCTATTCTTCGCCTCATCTTGTTTGTGTATAGATATCCTTGGTACAGGCTATCGCAGTGATAGTTCAGACGGTCCTAAGGGACTTGGAATATATACTTCGCCCGAATATTGTTTGATCATGTGTTAATACAATTCGAGAGTGATTCCGAATTTGTATTCCCCTTAATGTGAGTTATATGGGGTTTGGATAGTAGAGTATGCCCGCACCATAGTTATTATTTGGGGTGCTGTTATGATATATATATTTTCGAGTAGTTAATATATATATATATATATATATATATGAAAATTATGAAATCTGGGACCGCCTACTGTGATTTGATATGTAGGACATGGTTGATGACTCAAATTGTAAATACTTGTTTTGAGAAAGTATAATATGAAATTGGAAAGCTTTATTGATTAATAAAGTCAAAATGAGAACTTTGGTTACTAATTGAAATATTCTTTTCAAACAATTGAATCGTGAAATTTTGAATCTTACGAGTAATATAAGATAAGTTAAATCATTGGGAGATTAGTGTGATAAATGATAAGACAACCCGTTGGGAAGGTTAGTGCAATAGGTGTGCACATTAGAAGAGAGGTGAGAATTTCTCAAGAGAGTGTCGCACTAATATGTTGTTGCATTGGCCTGTATCAATTCAAATACTTGCTAAACAATTTTTAAATCATATACACTATCGGGCTCTGACCCATTTCTCTCTCTCTCTCTCTCTCTCTCTCTCTCTCTCTCTCTCTCTCTCTTGTATATATATGTATGTATTACAGGTGCCCAGCCACATGGGTGTCTTGCTTAGGTTCTCTTGGAAGGAACGCGCTGCAGCTTAAGTGGGAGTTGCAGGTCTCTTGATTAGACGACTTCGTTCATTCAGATCCACTCTTAGTATTTTCATTTAGATGGGCATGTGTAGCCCTTTCCATTATTTCATTGTTATTGGACATTTGTATTTCAGTTATTTCCAGTACTGTTACTATGGGATTTATTCAGTGGATGTGTTACTTTAGATTTCGCTTGTTGACATTCGAGTGACGAATGTTTTAAATTAATTGGATTATGTTCCAGGTTTATTGTGGTGTGATTTTTATTTATTGAGATGTTGTTAATAAATAAATAAATAATTTTTCTTTAAATAAAATTTGGAAAGTAATGTTTTAATATGGTTTTGACACTTAGCTTAATTATTTTAGGGTGTTAAATTGGAAAATTTATTTTACGACAGTGATGCTAAGAATGAACCTACTGTTCACCTTGATTTAATTTAATAAAGGAGTGATCTCCCGGTATTTAATTAGGCGGGGTGTCACAAGTGGTATCAGAGCATCAGGTTCCAGTGTCCATAGGAGCTGTACGGCTTATATTGCTTTCAGCTTAACATTATTGCTATAGAGCCCTATTATAGGATGGTTGTATTCTTGCTTTCAAGTTTATGTCTTCAGCTATTTGAGATTTGATAATGACTGTAGACTAATAAACTTCTTCACATTTCAGATGCCTCCGAGACGTGCTCCGAAGGATAGGCGTGCCCAGGCCGAAGGGCCAGCAGTTCTGGCACAAGGCACAATGAATGCAAATGAAGTAGCCGCCATTGTTGCTCAGGCGGTGAATGTCGCACTAGCGGTGGTTCAGCAGGCTCCACCCCAGGTTCAGGCAGTGGCGCCATTACCAGCACATCTTCCATCTGCATGGGAGAGGGTTCGGGATTCTTTTCAGAAAGCGCATCCCCCTGAGTTCTCTGGTAGCTCCGATATTGTCACAGTTAGCCAATGGAAGAAAGACATCCAGCGGCATCTTCGTATGTATGAGTGCACCGACGTGCAGAAGCAGTTATTGGCTTCCTTTAAGCTGGTGGGAGCTGCTTTGCAGTGGTGGGAGTCCACTACCACATTGGAGGAGAGGGACACGATCCCTATTCAGTTGTTCTGGGAGCGGTTTGACCGCAAGTACTTTCCACCCGTCGTGCAGACTGAGATGAGGCGGAAATTACTGAATTTGAAGTAGGAGAACTCTACCGTAGCTGAGTATGAGGAGGAGTTCACAAGACTTCTCACCATCGTGCCAGATGAGGCACCCACTAAGGGCAAGAAGATTATGTTGTTTGTAGACGGGTTAGCTTGGAGGATCCGTCAGCATCTTATTGGGAATCTATCTCTGAGTACTTTTACTGATGTACTCAATGCTGCGTTACTACATTGCCAGGATCACCGCTTCCATCTTCAGGGAAGCAAGAGAGCAGGAGAGTCTAGCCAGCAGGGCAGGGCCGGGGGTAATAGTGCCAGTGGGGCACCATCTCATGGACAGACTCATCAGCACGAGCAGAGTTCCCATCAGGGGGACCCTGCTAAGAGATTCCATTCAGGTGATTCCAGGCAGGGATTTGGGGGTTTTAGGCAGGGTCATCAGGGCCAGCCTAATCAGCAGGGCCAACACCGACAGCAGGGACAACAGCAGGGCCAACCGGGCCAACATCGTGCTAATCAGGGCCAATAGGGCCAGTGGCGGGGAGGTAACGGCCAGTAGGGCCGTGGTCAGCAGGGACAGAGGGGAGGAAACTTCAAGGGTCGATGTTTTGGTTGTGGTAGATAGGACCATATGCGCCAGGATTGTCCGGAGGGAGATAGGTCCCCACAGCAGCAGGGTGCTCGTAATGAGCCACAGAGACCACTTTTTCCGGCTGCCCTCCCAGCTCCAGCCCAGGTGCCAGCCCTACCAGCCGTTCCAGCAGCTCCAGTGCAGTAGGGGCAGTTACAGTACGGACGTGTCTATAACGTCCACCAGGCAGCAGCTCCACAGGCACCACCCGCGATTGAGGGTATGTTTCCTATCCATGGTACTATGGGTCGGGTTTTGTTTGATACTGGGGTGACTCATTGTTTTATAGCTACGCATTTTGCGAAGGCCTTAGGGTTGTTAGCCATAGCAGAGAGCACAGTGACGTGTGTAGACTCACCATTGGGGAGTGGGTCACTTATCTTCTTTATATGCCGAGGAGTGGGGGTAGATATTGGTAGTTTGGTATTACCTGCGGACATGTTAGTCTTAGATATGCATGAGCATGATGTTATTATTGGTATGGATTGGCTCGCAGCTTATAGAGCCATGATTGATTGCTTCGGTGGGAGCATTGTTTTTGCCATTCCGGGGTAAGAGATGGTTGTAGTGGCGATGCCTCGCCCAGAGGGAGGTTCGACCGCTCATTTGTATTATATAGAGGAGGATACCTCTAAGGAGGTTGTGATTCCGTTAGACTCGATTCCAGTTGTTCGTGAGTATTCCGTTGTGTTTCAGGAAATACCAGGCCTACCCCCAGTCGAGAGATAGACTTTGTTATAGTTTTATTGCCAGATACCAGACCTATAGCATGCGCTCCGTACCGTATGGCTCCGGCGGAGATGCGAGAGTTACGAGATCAGATAGAGCAGCTGTTAGGTCAGGGCTTCATTCGCAGAAGTACCTCACCTTGGGGCGCTCCAGTTCTGTTTGTAAAGAAGAGAGATGGTTAACTGAGGTTGTGTGTGGACTACCGGGAGTTGAACAAGGTCACGATACGGAATAAGTATCCATTGCCTCGAATCGATGATCTGTTCGACCAGCTGAGGGGAGCCACTTTCTTTTCGAAGATAGATCTGAGGTCGGGGTACCATCAGCTATGTATTAGAGAGCAGGATGTTTCAAAGACTGCCTTCTTGACGAGATATGGGTCTTACGAGTTCAGAGTGATGCAATTTGGTCTCACAAATGCTGCAGCCGCATTCATGGACTTAATGAACCAGTATTCAGAGAGTTCTTGGATCAGTTTGTCATCGTCTTTATAGATGACATTTTGATATATTCACACTCCGAGGAGGAGCACGCCGAGCATTTGAGGAAGGTTCTTCAGACTCTACGAGAGCATCAGTTGTATGCTAAGTACGAGAAGTGTGGATTCTGGTTGCGAGAAGTACAGTTCTTGGGCCATGTTGTTTCTGAGCAGGGGATAGCAGTTGACCCGAGTAAAGTGTCAGCGGTGAGGGAATGGGTACAACCCATAACACCGACGGAAGTGCGTAGTTTCTTGGGGTTAGCCAAATACTACAGGAGATTCATTCGGGGATTCTCCAAAATAGCGGGTCCATTGACGAATCTGACTCGCAAGGGGGTACCATATGTTTGGGATGACGCTTTTCAGTTGGCTTTCAACGAGCTGAAAGATAAGCTTACTTTAGCACCAGTCCTTGCTTTACCAAAGCCGGGTGCGGAGTACCTGGTTTACACCGATGCCTCTTTACGGGGACTTGGGGGAGTACTTCAGCAGGAGGAGAAGGCTATAGCTTTTGCCTCCCGCAAGCTTAAGCCGCATGAGAAGAATTACCCCACCCACGAACTGGAGTTAGCAGCGGTCGTTTTTGCATTGAGGATATGGAGGCACTACTTATTGGGGGAGAAGTTTCGTTTGTTCACAGACCACAAGTCACTACAGTACCTATTCACTCAGCGAGAGCTGAATATGCGACAGCGCAGATGGTTAGAGTTTGTGAAAGATTATCAATTTGACATACAGTATCATCCAAGGAAGTCCAACGTAGTTACTGATGCGTTGAGCCGTAGACCGGTAGACGAGGTAGCGGATGTCTGGAAAGAAAAATGGAAGGAGTTAGGCCACCAAGACGCAGTAGCCCGTTCCTTCATATCTATTATGACAGTTACACCCGAGATTGTTATGAGGGTAATACAGGCCCAGACCACAGACCCATTTTTCCAGGAGCAGATTGTACGACTTTTAGCCGAGGGTGCTGAGTCCTATTCTGTTAGTTCTGATGGGGGTTTGAGGTTTAATGGGAGATTGGTGGTTCCATAAGGAGCAGAATTACGTCATGCAGTGATGACCCAGTCTCACGGGTCCCGATTTGCTGTACATCCTGGAGGAGATAAGATGTACCAGGATATGAGGAGGCAATACTGGTGGAGTGGGATGAAGAAGGACATTGCTGAGTTCGTGTCCAAGTGTTCTACCTGCCAGCTGGTGAAGGTGGACCACCAAAAACCTCCAGGATTGCTTCAGCCATTGGAAGTACCCGCATGGAAGTGGGAGAGTATTTCCATAGATTTTATTACAGGGTTGCCTACATCACAGCAGGGCCACGATTCTATCTGGGTGATAGTAGACCGTTTGACCAAGGTGGCTCATTTTCTGCCGGTGCGGACAGACTATACCACGGGTCAGTATGCTCAGTTGTTCATTGCTGAGGTTGTCAGATTACATGGGGTGCCCCTGAATATTGTGTCGGATAGGGACAAGATTTTCGTGTCACGTTTCTGGGAAAGATTTCAGGAGGCTATGGGTACCGAGTTGAGGTTGAGTTCAGCTTACCACCCACAGACAGATGGACAGACAGAGCGTACTAATCAGATGTTAGAGGATATGCTATGCATGTGTGTTCTTGATTTTGGACGAGGTTGGGAGCCACATCTTCCACTGGTAGAGTTTGCTTATAATAACTCTTATCAGTTTACGATTGGTATGGCTCCATTTGAGGCCTTGTATGGCAGGCCTTGTCGTTCTCCAACTTGTTGGCTCGAGGTGGGGGATAACAAGTTGTTAGGACCAGAGGTGATTCAGGAGACCTCCGCGAGGATTGAGATGATCAGGAGTCGCATTAGGGTAGCCCAGGACAGGCAGAAGAGCTACGCCGATGTGAAACGGTTCTTCCAGGAGTTTAGTGTGGGGGACCAAGTATTACTGCGTGTATCTACTATGAAAGGAGTAATGAGGTTCGGGATGAAGGGGAAATTGGCCCCGAGGTACGTGGGATCATTTCCCATCATCGAGAGGATTGGGCTGGTAGCATACAGATTGGGACTGCCAGAACATTTGCATCGTATTCACGATGTATTCCACATCTCGTCGTTGAGACGATATCTTCGGGATGATATGGTCCATACTCACATTGCGATAGATGAGATAGACTTACAGCCTGACAGCTCTTACGAGGAGAGACCGGTGGTTATCCTAGACTATAGTGAGAGGAGATTGAGGTCAAAGATAGTTCCACTTGTACGGGTCCAGTGGGAGCACCATAATATGGAGGAATCCACTTGGGAGCGCGAGGCCGATATGCGCGAGAGATATCTAGATTTGTTCTTACCAGGTATGCCTTGTTTTCCGAATTTCGGGATGAAATTCCGTTATTAGGGGGGAAGTATGTAATACCCTGTATTTTTATGCTATATTAATTTGGGGATTTATTAAATTTAATGTGAGTTAATTATTTAATAAAAATTCAGAAATTAAGTATGTTATAATTATTAACGTGACGAGAGTTAGTAATTATGGGAAATTTGTTGAATATTACTAATGAGCAAAGTAATATGTAATATTGATTATATTGAATGTCACGAGAGAATAAAATGATAATTTTGGAAATTTGAGTCGGGACGCGCCCGTGTCGCGTCGGGACTAATTATTGTTAAATAAAAGTGAAAATTTTATAAGTCGTTCGTATGGTCGTTTTGAGTGCACCAACGCGTCCGAAAGGGTCGAGATAGTCAGAAAAGTGTACCCGGGGTTTTAGTTTGGGTCTCGGGGCATTTTTAGGCCTAATTGGTACCCCGGGAGGGCATTTTGGACATTTTACATTTTTGGGTAATTAAACCCACGAAAATTAGAGAGGCTATATCTGATATTGAGGTTGTCACCTAGGGTTAGAATACCCAAAACCTAGAACGTCCATTAGAGAAGAGAGGAGAGAGCTCTCAAGCAATTCCAAGGCTCAAAACTCAATGGTTTGCACCGCCACCACCACCAACGCGTAGATCGCGAGAAGTGGAACGCAACCACACCAAAATCAGCCGCAATCCAGACTTCTAGAAATCCCAGGCAAGTGTTTATCTTGCTTATTTCGTTGGTGAAATTTCCATATTAGTTTAGGAATGATTAGGGATGAGATATATGGAAGAAAACCCAATTTGTGATAGGAAAATCCATGTAGTATTGGTTTATATGATGATTCTGGAAACCCTTGCCATGTAGAGGAATTTAACCACGAAATATTGATGATTATAAGAAGGAATTTCTGGAAAAAATTTGTTAGAAACCTGTTTAAGAAAATTTTAGGGTTCTTGATAATTAGATAAAATTTTGGGTTGAAAATCCATGTTTAAATGATAGAAATACACATGCCTTACGTTAGAAATATCTGGTATATTGATATAATGTTAGTAGTAGAATTTTTGGGACGTTTGGGTTTGGAAAATATGGATTTTGATGAAGATAGGTGGTAGAACCCGTAACTGCAATTCTGCAGAAATCAAAATACCTGCTTGATCGATCGATCGAGCCTAGAGCTTCGATCGATCGAAGGCTCGATATATCGAGCCCCAAACCTCGATCGATCGACCCCTCCTGGCAGACTCCTATTTCCTTTTTAAATGAGTTAAATTCAATTTATTGTGAGATAATTCTTGGGCATCCTTAATAAAATGTTTTGGGAGATAGGGAAGACCAGTAGGACATGTGAATAAATTTTGGGACCCTTGATGACGGGCAAAGATTGTATTTTAGGATAATTACATAAGGGTCGATAAATTTATGACTTAAAGAGAGAGACACGTAAGAGAGTTACTTTGGGACAAATGTGTATACCTACTGAATCCTATAATTTGGAGAATAAAGCCATGAGAGTTGTGTGGTACATTGGAATAATACCGAATCAAAGGTTAGAAACGAACCGTTATAAGCGTTTACTAAAATATGATAATATGGATAATGTCGTAATTATGGGAATTGAGAATATACCCAATATTGATATGGTAATATTAGTATAGTTATATGATTGCATATGCATATACTATCTATGTGTGAAAATCATGCCCACACTACTTGCTATCCCGGAGGTTTCCGCACTGGGACAGTCTTATCTCGATGGGACCTTTATGGGGGATATTGACTTGTAACCTAGAAGATAGATATCCTTGGTACAGGCTATCGATGTAATAGTTCAGACGGTCCTAAGAGACGCAAGCATGTGCCATCCTCTTAGAGACTTGGAATCTATTCTTCACCTCATCTTGTTTGTGTATAGATATCCTTGGTACAGGCTATCGTAGTGATAGTTCAGACGGTCCTAAGGGACTTGGAATCTATACTTCGCCTCAATATTGTTTGAGCATGTGTTAATACGATTCGAGAGTGATTCCAAATTTGTATTCCCCTTAATGTGAGTGATATGGGGTTTGGATAGTAGAGTATGCCCGCACCATAGTTATTATTTGGGGTGCTGTTATGATATATATATTTTCGAGTAGTTAATATATATATATATATATATGAAAATTATGAAATCTGGGACCGCCTACTGTGATTTGATATGTAGGACATGGTTGATGACTCAAATTGTAAATACTTGTTTTGAGAAAGTATAATATTAAATTGGAAAGCTTTATTGATTAATAAAGTCAAAATGAGAACTTTGGTTACTAATTGAAATATTCTTTTCAAACAATTGAATCGTGAAATTTTGAATCTTACGAGTAATATAAGATAAGTTAAATCATTGGGAGGATTAGTGCGATAAATGATAAGACAACCCGTTGGGAAGGTTAGTGCGATAGGTGTGCACATTAGAAGAGAGGTGAGAATTTCTCAAGAGAGTGTCGCACTAATATGTTGTTGCATTGGCTTGTATCAATTTAAATACTTGCTAAACAATTTTTAAATCATATACACTATCGGGATATGACCCGTTTCTCTCTCTCTCTCTCTCTCTCTCTCTCTCTCTCTCTCTCCCTCTCTTGTATATATATGTATGTATTACAGGTGCCCAGCCACAGGGGAGTCTTGCTTAGGATCTCTTGGAAGGAACGCGCAGCAGCTTAAGTGGGAGTTGCAGGTCTCTTGATTAGACGACTTCGTTCATTCAGATCCACTCTTAGTATTTTCATTTATATGGGCATGTGTAGCCCTTTCTATTATTTCATTGTTATTGGACATTTGTATTTCAGTTATTTCCAGTACTGTTACTATGAGATTTATTCAGTGGATGTGTTACTATAGATTTCACTTGTTGACATTCGATTGACGAATGTTTTAAATTAATTGGATTATGTTCCAGGTTTATTGTGGTGTGATTTTTATTTATTGAGATGTTGTTAATAAATAAATAAATAATTTTTCTTTAAATAAAATTTGGAAAGTAATGTTTAAATATGGTTTTGACACTTAGCTTAATTATTTTAGGGTGTTAAATTGGAAAATTTATTTTACGACAGTGATGCTAAGAATGAACCTACTGTTCACCTTGATTTAATTTAATAAAGGAGTGATCGCCCGGTATTTAATTAGGCGGGGTGTCACACCTCGTTCGAACGAGTTCTGCCAGATCTGAATTTTTTAACTTATTTTTAAGCAGTTATTTTCTCACAACTGTTTTGGTCCACTAATTTTTCAGTTATATTATATGGACGAAAATGAGTTTCAAAAGATAAGGAAGTTCATCATTCTCGAAAGAGCATTTTTATAACTTCCCTCTCTTTGGTAAAAATCAACCTCCAATACTTTTATCAACTTTTGAAACAAAACCCCTTCAATCATCTTGACATTCGACAAGCAAGTTTACGGTGGATCTCTGCTTTCAAGCTTAGTGGAGACGGTGGTTTTGGGCTTCGGTGGATACCGCGACACGAGGAGTGTCGAGCAACGCGTTGGAGCTTCGCGTACTACAAATCCGGAGGTCGAGGACGGCATAAGCATGTCTGGAGTGAGTCAATGTCTGTAAGTCTTTTGAGTCTCTTGTAAAACCTATTTTGTAGTGGATTTTGTCTAGGCCCAGCCGTCTGAGATTTTTGCCATTTGGGTTTTCCTCGTACATCAGCGCGTTGTGGTTGGAATTTTCGCATTTTACTTTATTAAACCACCTAGATGTATGCTTAGGATAAAATGGATAAAATTGGAATAAATTTATTTTAATTAGCCAAGTTATCAATCCCATTGCATTAATTGAAATTTGTTCTTGCGAACTTGTGAATCTGCTACATAAATTAAAATTGGAGAATATCACTTCTTAGCTAATTTTAAAATTGGAATGCGTGTGTGTATTCCTCGAATTAAACTAAGAACATATAACCTTGCAACTTCAATCTTATTTATTTATCTCTTATTTTTTTTATCAATAGTTGTTATAGTTATCTCTAAAGTGATTTGTATCTAATTAATTTGGATTGGGATTCATGAACCCACAATGGGTCATTTGGTTGATTTTCAATGGTATGATATTTGGGAGGTTTAAATGGGTTGAATATGTTTTGAAATGGCACATTGTAATCATAATAGATGATACCATGTATCTTTTATATTTGAAATTATTGTGTGTAATTTTAACCCAGTTATTGGAACTGAACTTCAATTTAAGTTTCATGAAGATTTAAGGAGTGACACTTTAGGTGTTTGATTGTTTGCCCAAATGATTTTTATCCTTTGAAAATGATTTTCTTTTCATTTAACCATTTAAGCTAAGTAATCCATAGCGGGGGAGATGATTTTCATTCTATAGTTTCACTTTTGTTCATTGGCTTAGTTTAAATAATTTTTAGTGGAAATTATAGAACTAATAATTTTAAATCTCAAATCACCACTTACCTATTTATTTAAGAAGTAATAAATCTATTAGATATAAGCACGTTATTTGTGATTCGATACCCGAACTCACCATTATACTCCCATATAGTAAACTAAAAATCTTTTTGCATTCAGGTGGTAAACTAAACAATGACAGTGCCCTTATACAACTACTCGGTTTCTCCCATCATCAGAGAGTCACCAGATATGTTAGTACAAAGTTAGGAAAAAATACTTTGATTAATGATCAAAACATATGGGTTTATCATTATAATTAAGGTTTTTGGTTATACTGAATAATCCAAACAAAGCATGAATTTGCATTGAAAGTTTTAAGACATTTGCATAAGACCAATAACATAGAGTAGACACGATGTAGCTTATGTGATAGAACAAAAATCAACATATTTGAGACTTAAAGTGATTTAAACAACAAAGTTTAATGAAAATGCTCTTTTGGAAGATCTACATGATTTTTATCATGAAAATGTCTCATTCTCTTTGAGAATATAAAATTTTAACTAACATTTTTTCTACATCAATAAGATTTTTTTGATTAATATATTTTAGTCTCATATCATTTGTGCTACCCAATTTTGATTTGATGAATCGTCTATGAGACAATTTTTTTAAAAATTCTTTTAAAGAGGATGAGATGCTATTTTTTCAAAAATGATAGAATCACATATACCAATGTTTCATCCCAAACTACTTATAAAAACATGAGCTGAGGAATGAGATAAATGTTCTAAGAGTCCTAGTTTCATCGATGTGCCATTCTATCTAGTTATATCGAGGTAGACAAATTGGGATTTCTCTATGCACAATATCCTTTCTAATCCATTTTAACTCATACGAGGCATCTTGGATTTAGGTAAAATGTGAATCATATTTCATATATTTCCCCTTCTTGGTGTGAACAGGATTCACATACTTACCTCGCTTCTTCGTTTTATTCCTCATAAAATCTATTTTGTTCCTAGCATTATGTAGAGACTTTGTAGGATTTAGTGAAAAGAAGAATTCTCATAATTGACTGGATCTATGGTAATAATCACATTTAAAATTTCTAGGTCAATTCATATGCGAATTAACTTGTGACACTCCAAGAAAATGATTTCCCAAAGCGTCACTTAAAAGTAAAAAATATGTCCAATTTAAACTATTTTCAAAATCATTTAATAATTTGCAATGGATTAATAAACATACGTGGAAGTATAAATTAATATGAATAAAATAAACTCTTTATTCTCATTAAATCTCAAAAGTCCATTTACAATTGTTTTTACAATAAAATCTACAATGATTTAAAATAAAGTACAAATCTATTTACTAGTCCATGTAACCCGAATCCGATCACGCCACGTCAACAATAATAAACTGTTGCTCGAATCAAAACATGCCATGCATTTATAAACTATAGGGGTGAGCGATAAACTCATTAGGCTCGTATAAATGTTCCAAGTGAACTACATATATTTGTGCATGCACATTAATAAGATTGTATGCACATGAACACTCACTATCATCCCAAAAATAAATATCACATTCTAGGATCTCAACGCATATCATTACATATGCTAAATCTCCCCTATATCAAATCTCCACCGTACTTCTCAATCACCTTTCTTGTCAATTATCCTCCCAATAATCCATAGCCCCATAATCAACAACATATCAATCACAATGAACGATAGGGTGCCCTCCTCATTATCCTCTCATAATGTCTTAATAGCCAACAATAAAATTGGCTTAATAGCCCAACGGGTCCATGTCATTGCACACAAGATGAAAGATAATAAATTAGTCCAAAAGCTCACCTCGTTTCATGCCCCGTATTTTTAGAGGATTTAAACTAAATGTTAAATTTAATTTTCTCATATGGTGAGTTGTTTATTTCATATGACATGTGGTATATCATTTCATGATTTGCGATGATGGACTTTTGAAATGTTGTTTGGTAGAATGTGGTATGACTTTGAGATTTCACATGCATTGGACTACGCAATCGAGTTACGTGTTGATGTGATTGTACTGCTATAAGATGTTAGCAAACTTCTAATAATTGATTAAGATAAATACTTAAAGTGACTTAGTATTATGGGAGACTATGTAATGGTTAGGGACTAGGTGTCAAGGGTTTCCTTATTTGGATTATTACCTCGATATCGGGTCCCATTGATTGTGAATTAGTTTCTTATAATGCCGAGCAACACTTAACTAATAAATAATTAAGTTTTAGCTGAATTGACCCATACTGACTAATAAATTCACTTATTGATATAATAACGTTATTTAGATATGTTCTCTTTCCTGTTGACTTTTGGGGCACTTAGAAAATCCATTTTTGACTTCAAATAGTGGAACTTAAGTACTTTGAGTTAGGATATGGATTGGGCCAAGTTTTGGGCCATTCGGTGTATGTGTTGGGCCTTTTTAGTTGGAGCATTTTTTGGGTCTAGGCTGAATTTCGTGGTTATTAGTTTAATAACCTATTAGTTTAACCTGTATATCATAATACACTTTAAGAAAATCGTAGATACTAAGTAATTGGTGGAGTAAACCCTAAATTAAATATGAAGGCTTTGGAAGTGAGAATTATATTGATTGATTCTTGAATCAATCTCTTAACCCATAAATATAATTCGGGGGGGGGGGGGGGGGGGGAGGTGAATTGGGTATACGAGATTAATGAAAATTAAAAAAAATTTCTTAACTCAGTTGTAATGATTAATTGCAATATAATAAATCTACTTAGAAGTAATTAATTAATCAATAATAAATATATGCAGTTAAGAGACAGAGAGAATATTGAGACTTTGCAAACTAAGATTTTAACATGGTTCAACCTCTGCTTACATTCATGCTCCATATGGTACTCGATAACTTGACTATCTCTGGTTCACTTACGGAGGAACCAAAATCACAAAAGGAACACCTCCTTGCAAACAACATACAACAAGATGCTAAACTCGTCCTTGCCCAAGCGGTACCCATGCAACAACCTAAGGTTTTTAAATGCCTTGATTATACGCAACGACGTCACTACCAGATGAGATGATACAATGAAGTTTAACTATTCATCACATCAATAAAATTCTTAACCAAAACTAAAGCAAATTTGATTCATAAATGGACTAATTAGATTATTTTCTCTCTCTAAAAAGACAAGTAAACATGTATCACAAGTATATAGCTCAAATGGATTTTTGGGTTGGTATTACCACAAGTAGGTATTTGGATTATAAATTTGCTAAAAAGGTGTTGGAATTAGAGCTTTTGGTTAAAGTGAGTTTTCTTGAATCTTTGGAGTTTTGGGGTTTAAAACTCTCAAATGGGTTTTCTTAACCTCTCTTTAGAATCTCAGTAAAGGGGATGGCACAAACTTTGGATAATGTAACTTTACTTGAGAGGATTATTGTTGTAGTTTGTGTGTTTTGGAATGGAATGGGAGTAATTTATTTATATTGTTAGGATGGGTAGGCTTCGGCCAAAAATAAGTAAAATGGTTGGTAAACATTTGGGAAAGGTTATGGTTTTATGGCACCTTCAGTTGACTGAAAGGGGAGTTTTAGTTGACTCAAACTCCTTTAGTCGGATTGTTTCAAAGGTTTAGATGGATAGACTTTTTTATGGGACTTTTAGTAAACCTTAAGTTTAGTCGACTAAACCTCATATGTTTTAGTTAAAGTGTTGTTTGGTTTTGGTATAAGATTTGGGGAAGGTTCAGGGTGATCTAAGGTAGGTTTTAGTGAGTGGGATTTGAGATTATAAATAATGAAACAAGTTACTTTACTTTTACACAATGATTAATAAATTATAACAAAATAAAGTAATGATTTTTAAGTATTTTAAGCATTTCTTTGAGTTCTTTGAAACACCAATCAAGTGCTTGTCATGCATTTCTTGCATGCGTTGGATCACCATAGGTTTTTGGGATAAGATGGACCTTGGTTGTCTTGACTAGTTGTTAGAATAACACATGAGGTTACTGGTTGATGTCACATGAGGCTTTAGAGCAATGGTTTGATGCAAGCTTCAAGTTAATCTTGTGAACTTTATTGTCTTTGGTTCATAATCACCATTGTCTTGGTTTTAAGGGCTCCCTTATCTTGCATGGGATGGTTGCTTGGTTTCTTGGATGAAGTGTTGTTGGTTGCATATCTCATAATATATTCAGTGCTTGTTTTAATCTCAATTACAATATAGAGAAGATAGTCAAGTATGTTTTTATATCAAATCCTTTTAAATACATATTTGTTTCACAATCTCCCCCTTTTTGATAATGATAATAAATTTGATACTGTTTTGAGAAAACCTTTAAAGTCTCCCTCTTTGTATGAGACTTGTTTTTTGAAAAAATTCATTTTGAGAAAAAAAGTTTTTCTCCCCCTTAGTTGTTGTAACTTTTCTTATATCAGATTTCTCCCCGTTTGTCATTGTCGAAAATAATGGGGGTAATTTTCTGATGGAGTTTTTTTTATATATATACCGTGAAAGAGAGTTAGTATGGAAATAATAGTAGGAAATGTCTTTTACTATCATGGGTTTTAAATAATTAAAGTAAGTAATGGATTATATTTTTCATGGGTTGTATCCATGGAAGTACAACATTTAATCATGTGAGACTCATACTGTGATAATATCTATTATGTAGTGTTTAAAAAAGGATCATATAAGGGTATGAAATATTGTTGTTGAAGTGTTTAAAAAGCATGTGAGATTTGAATAGTGGAGATTTTGAGTTTCATGTGAGGGATACTTTTGAAATATTTCTTTATAAATGTCCCAGTTAGTTGGTGAGCATTCAAAAACAAGTATTTTCATGTATGGAATCATCGGCATGTGTCGAAACGAAATTTCTGAAAGTATGCATATACAAAATCATATGAATATAGTGGATTCGTGTTACATAAGTTTCAAAAATAATTTTAATTGGAGTTGTGATGGCAAGTCCATATTGAATGGTGTAATCCTATCGTCAGAATAGGATTTGGTAATAATACTGCCAAGGTTATTTTGGGTATAAGTAGACTAAGATGATCATTCCAAAAACATAATATTAACTGCGCATGCAAGTACAAACAAATATGAGGAAAAATACTTTTGCAAGGCAAAACTTTTATTTCTTCACTTTAGATAGTTTTACGAGAAAGATTACTTACAAAACTCTCTAAAGAAAACAACTCGGATCTAGAGCAGTCCACAGATGGATATTTACCCTTGGTATCCACCGATCAGCCTTTCTTCGGCCTTCTCTTCAGCAGTGATCCCACAGGTCACAAAGTTAGTAGTAGAGATATCTTTCCACAAGTATAACTCAGGTATGAAACTATTTAGGGTTTCAAAAGATTCACAAGTATATCAGGAAGGTTGTTTTGTGAATCAAATGTGTTTTGAACTAAAAGGAGTGAGAACTTTTGCACCAGATATGCAGTTTGCATTTTTTCAAAATCCTCTATTAAAATCTTTACCAAATAAGTATTTATACGCTGTATATAAATTTTGAGGCGACAAAATTCATTTGAACAAAAGTAGAGGTCTTTCGAATGAGATTGTCATTTTTTAGAACAAAAATAGGGCTCATTCGAACAAGACTCCACTCTCTTTAGAATAAGCTTCTAACGAGATTCAAACGAATTTAAACATAACACCTCCGTTGGATGTTTGTTTGAAGAAAATTTCAAACGAGCTTTCAAACGAAAATACTTTTTCGTTCGAATGAGATATGCTTCTTATTTGAACGAGGTAAAATAAAAAATAATTTTTAACTCTGAAAAAAATACCTTGATTTTATAAAAACTTTTATAAAAAATCTCCTAAATATAAATGTAAATAATTTAAATTCCTAAACGATTTATACCTTTATAATGTTAAAAATTCTTGAACTTTGGAGATATTGGAGATTTGGTTCATCGTTTCGACACGTCTTGATTTGTAACGGGATATGCCAAATGTGCCATAATGACAAATAAACAAATACTACGACTAAGTTAGACTGTTTCCCCTTACATTAGAGCCCCGATGTTTGATGGGGCAAACTATGCATACTGAAAAATGCATATGAAGTCATCACTTAAGGCAATAGATGAGCGGGTATGGCAATGTTTTTTAAATGGTTGGTTCTCACCTATGACCCTAGTTGGAGAGAATATAATACCCAAACCCATAGAATCATGGAGTGAGGCTGAGAATATGTTAGGGAACTATAATTCTTTAGGTTTAAATACTCTATTTTGTTCTGTCACCCCGGAGAAGTTCCACCGTATAATGATTTGTGAGACGTTTAAAGAGGCTTGGGACATACTCCAACTCACCCAGAAAGGAACAAGTGCTATTTAAGCTTCCAAACTCTAAAACCTCACCACTCAGTTTGAAAACATTAAGATTTTGGAGAGTGAGACATTTGATGAGTTTTATGCTAGACTGTCCGACATTGTTAATTCATCTTTTAACTTGGGAGAGAAGATACCCGAAAACTGAGTAATTAAGAAAATCTTAAGGTCATTACTTGAAAGATTTATTTCAAACGTGACGATTTTGATTTTTTTGGGAACTTTAGATTCTACGAAACTTGAAGATCTTCTAGGTGGCTTAAAACCTTATAAGCTTCACATGTTTTCCACCAAGACTAAGAGGAATAAAGGTAAAGTCATTTATTTTGAAAGTCTGAAAGGAGGAAACACATGTTTTGGATGATGAGTCTGACATCGAGTCCGATAATATGACCATGATTGCAAAGAAATTCAAGAACTTTCTTCAATTCCAAAAGTAATCAAAAGATATGAAAAGGTTTGAGAAAAATATACACAACAAGGTCGATCACTTACCTAAGAACTGGAATAATAACTTTAAGAGGGATGAGTCGAGAATATATTACGATTATGGGGGTACTGCTATAGGTTATCCGAGTGCCCGACTAAACTAAGGAAGGATGGAAAGAAAATAAAGGTGTATAATGACACCCTTAGTGATAGTGATCCGAAAGAGGGATCTGATTCCCTCAATGAGCACAACTATACCGTATTTATGGCTAGTCATGTGAGCCTTGATGAGAAATCTTCCCATAAAGATATTTCTTTACATGACACTTTTGAGGCTATTATTTGTGGTCCCTAAGTGAGTGGTATGAGAATGGAGAATACTGAGGATGAAGAAGAGGATGATGAGAGTGAACTCCAAATTCCCTTTTGTGAGTTTTATGCGAAAATGTTAAGAGTGAGAAAGGCTAAATTCAAGTTGGAAACTAAGTTAGAAGTGTGTGCCTTAGAAAATGATGATAGTGTTTTGATTGAGGATCTTAGAGCACATGAGAGGACTCTTCAAGATAAGCTAGAAGTGAGATAAATTGTCTTAGTGGTGTGACACCCCGCCTAATAAAATACTGGGCGATCACTCCTATATCAAATTAAAATAGGAGTCGCATATGGATCATTATTAGCATCATTGTCAAAAATCAATTTAATTACTAATAACCTATTAGGCTGGCGTCAAAATATTACTTAAATAATCTTTTTAAACAACTACTAAATTAAAACATCCACACAGTTTATATAAATGAAAACTGAAATGAAATAAAATAACCGAACACTCGGTCAAAATTATACAACCATATCAAATGCCGCACAAAAAGGCGGTAAAAGAATAAATAAATGCAATTGGGCCATTGGCCCGAATGTTTATACAATACCTCTTATCTAGATTACAAGGATAGAAGCGTCTATCGAGAACCTTCATGCAATTACACCTGCTGCAGCAGACGTCTGACTCGAAGGAAGTGTCATCCAGGCGTCCCTATGTCTGGACACCTATATATATATATATATATATATATATATATAACAAGAGAGGGAAAAGTAGATAAACGGGTCAGAGCCCGAGTTGTGAAAATATTTAGCAAGTGCATAAGTGCTCTATTTTTAGAAAAATAGATTTGTCTCATATTTAAATTTGGTATCGCACTCCCATGAGATACCCCTCACCTCTGTTCTAATAGTGCACTCCTATCGCATCCTAACAAAATACCCTAGTCAAGCTACCCTACCTAACTAGTTAGTTACCTAATCTGCTAACAACCCTAATTATTCCAAGTACGAAGGGCTAGACTTCTCTCCAGTCTCAACACTATGCCATGTTCGTGCGTGGGGTGTCTCGCAGAGCGAAATCCATACAAGGACCCCCCCCCCGATACACTACTACGTGGCAACTCTGATCGTCGAGTTCCATTAGTCCCTCAGTACAGAACGTATATACATACTAGATAATAATATACATATCATACTTATCTTTTAGATAGATGTCAGGTTACACTTCCGGATATATCTCCCGGAATGACAATTCATTTACTGGATATTCATCTTTATAATGCACATCCGGATATATCTCCCGAACTGAGGTTTACTTTATTTTCATTTTTATCTCAAAACTTTCCATTTCCTTTCTTCTATCCAGGAAATGTATTTAAAAGCCAATTTTATTATCATAAAAATACTTTTTCATCTTATATGCTCCCATTTCTCTTCTTCCATCTAAGAAATGTTAATAAAACCACTTCATTTATCCTATTTCCCTTCTTCCATCCAGGAAATGTATTTAAAGCCAATTTATTATCATAAATTGCTTTAACATCAATAACGTCCCATATTATTAAAAATAGTTATATTACATATCATATAACATATCATATAACGTTTCCAGGGCCTATCACCAAGACAACCCGGGATCCTAACGAAACGTCGGGAAGCGGACATATGCCCGTGGGAGAGTCATAACCACACCCAGAATTACCTCACCAGCGTAGAAAACATACAATAATCGCTCATATGGCCTAGGACTATATACACCCTCCATTCATTAGCCAGGGGGCTTCACCTCACGCGCGCAACTTCCCTTATGATAGAGATTTAGAGAGGTGTGTATACATAAATTATCATTTCTGAAAATCATTTCTTTTCCATTTTGAAAACAAACATATTTTACATTCTCAAAATCATTTATTCTCAATGATTAAGTACCAACTTTATAATGAACATTTCTTATTCTCATAGACATATATATTACCTTGTTCTCATGCACAAGGAATATACTATATAGTAAACATCCGTATCATATTTTATATATACTTTAATCACATAGTATACATACTATATATTCCTCCTCGAATATATATAAAAATGTCCATAATTGCCAATCACATCTAGCAATGACCAATAATCCCAAAGATTCTCTCAAAGAATCATAATCATGCATTCATATATGCATGATACTATACCTAAAGTATATCATCACTCTGATAAAGAATACATACCTTAATCCCATCTAAGGCTTATTGGATATCTCCAATTATAGCACTCCACACTAAGTGAATATATATCTATATTCCCATTTTATCCTAATTATCTTATATGATATACTCAATCCATAATCGATTATAATTATGTTTCCTACACGCATAATTATATAGGCCTAAATGCCCACTGAAATATCCCCCGGGATTATCCTTCCCCGATCAACCTTAAACTTAGTAGGTCGTGGATTCCATTTCCACAACCCAAGGACTACATCTCGTCCATATAATCCCTTAGAGGGTCCCACCCTAACTTAGGAACCATAAACCTTCAAATTCAATAAATTCTCTATTTTCCTCGAAAATATAGTTTAAGGTTTACACATTTAAAACCCTCACTTAACCCTCCTAATTTCCTCAATTGGAGGACTATATACTCCTAAAAGACACCTTAAGTTATCTCATAAATAACCTCAAATCAATACGAATTGGAATCCAACCCATCCAATTAACCCTAGGAAAAATTACCAAACTTTCAGAAGGGTCGATCGATCGACCCATGGCCCTGGATCGATCGATGGTTCGATCGATCGATCCCCCATGATCGATCGATCGATCAATCTTGACGAGCAGCTTCTTCTCCGAGAAGCTGTTTCGGCCATGAAAGCTTCTCCCAAGCTTTTATCTCCGCATCCAACATCCTACAACCTCAACCAACTACATACACGTATATAAAATGGGTTCTAAACGTCCTAGAACCCAAAACCAACAATTAATTTTGATTAAATCCTAGGTTCCTCTAATTGAAATATTATTGGGGTTTATTAACTCCCGAAAACCCGTTTTATCCACGAAAACCCAACCCAAAATCTTTAGGGTTTGTTTTTACCAAACTGCGATATGACATTTATGCTCAAAAGTAAATAAAACAAGTAAACACTTGCCTCAAGGATAAAATCCGATGATCCCGAGTCGAATCCGGTGGAGTCTGGACTGAAATCTCCCTTTTGTCTCCTTTTTCTCCCTTCCTCTCTCTCTTCTCTCCTTTCTTTCTCTTTTCTCCCTCTCTCCATCCTTATATAGGGAGAAAAGGGTTTATACTCCTTAAAACCCAAAAATTACTCGTTTACTCAATTACGAGCCCGTTTAACTCTAAAATTCCCCGAAACTCAATTTCAACAATCGGATACTCTTTTCTGACTACCTCGGCCATTCCGAGACTCACGGCGCAGTCGAAATTTCCATCCAAGGTACTTGACCGCAACCCCCTATTTTGACCCAATACATCTCACCGCGGATTTTCTAATTAAAACCTTACCTTTTGTCGCTTTACTCAATGGCGACGTATAATTAAAATACTTTGACCTATTTAATCCCAAAAGTAAGTATTGCACCCATAAAAAATCATTAAATCCTTGAAAATCCCAGAAATCACTATTTCGAGAAATTCCTCAAATTTCCAATTTATACCCAATTATGGAATTTAATTATCTCCAAGAGTATGGGTTGTTACATACTTCCCCCCTTACAATGGAATTTCGTCCTCGAAATTCAGATACAACCTACAACGCCAATCCTAGAATCGATCCAAATCCTAATACCTCAAGGGGAATGATACTAACCCAATGGTTCCCAACCAAACACCATACGGCTACCACGATCGTAAAGTGACTCTAATAGCATCACATTACCATCATTTCTAGTGCCTCACGTAGAAAGACAAGCCTACAGCCGCCGCTCTAACATCCAAACACGATTCTAAACGTTCGCTCGTCAATACATGGATATCTAATTTTCCCCAAAAAGAAATTATTCTAACGCTCGACCACTCTTGTCAGTGTCCTTTCTTATCTTGGGCACGACGTTCCATCCAACACACTCCAAATCCATACATGACTGCCTTACGGCATAAACTTCAACTTTATATACTAAGCCTCTTTTATTTCAGGCAGTATATAAAACTAACTCACTAAGGTGCCCATACACCTTTTCAACCCATGCACATCGGCACATACATTATGAACGTCTAAAACGTAACACTCTCTCTAAATAAGGGTCTCCTTTCCTCGATGTAATACTCACACATGGGTCCTCCCAACCCGCGAAATTCAATTCTCCTTACATCGGTGCCACTAACTCTATTGAACTTACATTATAATAATGCTACGGTCTATGCGTTACCCTACCTGCCCGAAACAAGTATAATCCTGAGTATATATCTAGTGCCCAAGCCCTCTCTCAACTTCCGACATTTGCTTGGTTTCATGCGTGGGACATCTCGCAAAGCGAAATCCAGATAAGGAACCCTCCCGTTATGTAACTCCCTTGCGTTGTCGGTCATCGAGATATAGCGACCTAAGGCACACCAGCGGGATGTTCTAAATCTTACCTTACTAACCTATTAATGCATTTCTACTATTCTATCCTCCCACCTGAGCGAAAAGGAAAAATCTAACTAATCTAAGTGCCAACTCTCTGTAAAAGCGTTACGATTATCATACCCAAAATATACTTCCTCAAAATTTTCCTTTTCATTAAGGCCTGGCTATAATCCTCGAATCAATTTCTCTAAGTCCAACTTCACCCACCCACTTGTGGTGAGAGGACCACTTTAGCGCTTTTCCATAGCATAACATTTCCATAAGCATACCATCATCACATGGCTCATAGTCTATAGTGTTTCATTCACATTATATGACTTATCAACAAAACCAACATCCTCTCATCCTATAACATCTCTCCACTACCGACGTCGTTAAGGTTCATGTGTGGAGCGTCTCGTAAAGCGAAATCTAAATAAGGAACCCCTCTAACACACTACTACTTAACTTCGTCGGTTATGGAGGTCCATTATTTTTGAATATGCAATCGGGATAATCCTATCCCCTCTTCCAACTAAATGTGATCTGAACTCCCATCTCTCATTTAGGAGCCATACCACCAAGCGCTCGCACTACACTCAGTCTCTGCACAATCAATAATGAGCTTAAACTCACAGCTCAACAATTAACCCGACATACCTTAAATCACATCTATAAGGTCGCCACATACTCAAATCATGATAATGAAACCTCTGTTCATCAAAGTTCCATCTATGCACACAATAAAGGTGAACTCAACTTGTATTCAGGTGAGATATCGTAACAACCACCCGTTCCACCCTGGAACTACGGAAACGATAGTCTTGCCATCATTAGCCTGCTATCGCTCCGAATATACCATAACATTTTATACTCACCATATTACCATACTCGTATGACACATATAAAATGACTATCACAAACCAGATATATATTTATTTAAAATATCAACACCCGCCTTTATGGCGAATGAAGGAAAATAAAATTCCGCTATCGCGAAAAACACATAGGCCTACATTATATAATGTTATCGAGACCGCCACAAAACTCAAATTACACACACGAGTCTAGGTCTAACAAACACGACAACTTTATCTAGCCATGCCAATTATACCTCTCCCTTCTGAGGTGAAACTCATACCAATAACTTTGCCCTGTTCCTTACAATCATCTTACTAGTCCTCTTAACTTCCCCGTTAAAAGGAAACTCCACTACAAGCTTCAATCCCATTTCAATAAATTCCTCGAGTGGATGTCCACCAATGGGGCACATGAACACACCCACATTCTCTGTAAGTGTTAGCAACACTTTTCCAATGAGCCTATAATTCCTCAAAAGGACTCATTATTCATTGTACCTGCCTCACCTCGGTACAAGGTTCACTTCTACATATCACCCTTTATCCACTGTCGGTCTCTGGCCGATCCCTATGTGAATAATTCAGAAACTGCATCCTTCGCATTCCTGCTGAATCATGGGGACTCACGATTAAAACTATCCGTAAGATCCCTTTCGAACCCTTAGTTTTATAGGGAAATTCAACTTTAGTATCACTCTCTACTACGGCGGTACTGCGGTACTCATAACTACTATACTTTAGTAGTCATTGCACCGATCCTTAACAATCGCTATAAGGGGAGTGACCTCTATGGAGGTCCTCGTCCCTGACTTCTACCAGCTCCAAATAAGCTCCGCCTCCTGCTGCCATCCAAGCCCCGCACACGAATCTTGAACGAGCGCGCAAAAGATTTATATAATCTTATACTATAGTAGGAGAATGAAATCTCACAAGAGAAATCAACAATCCTAATCATGAGGCTCTATATCAAATCGAGAGTAACGCTGAAAGCGTAGTACGTTCGCACAGATTCCTAAGGACACTAGAAACTGATGCTCTGATACCATCTGTGACACCCCGCCTAATTAAATACCGGGCGATCACTGCTATATCAAATTAAAACAGGAGTCGCATATGGATCATTCTTAACATCACTGTCGAAAATCAATTTAATTACTAATAACCTATTAGGCTGGCGTCAAAATTTTACTTAACTACTCTTTTTAAACAACTACTAAATTAAAACATCCACACAGTTTATATAAATGAAAACTGAATGAAATAAAATAACCGAACACTCGATCAAAATTATACAACCATATCAAATGCCGCACAAAAAGGCGGTAAAAGAATAAATAAATGCAATTGGGCCATTGGCCCGAATGTTTATACAATACCTCCTATCTAGATTATAAGGATAGAAGCGTCTATCGAGAACCTGCATGGATCCATAGCTGCTACAGCAGACGTCTGACTTGAAGGAAGTGTTATCCAGGCGTCCCTGTGTCTGGACACCTATGTAATATATATATAGATAACAAGAGGGGGAAAAATAGATAAACGGGTCATAGCCCGAGTTGTGAAAATGTTTAGCAAGTGCATAAAAGCTCTATTTTTAGAAAAATAGATTTGTCTCATATTTAAATTTGGTATCGCACTCCCATGAGATACCCCTCACCTCTCTTCTAATAGTGCACTCCTATCGCATCCTAACAAAATACCCTAGTCAAGATACCCTGCCTAACTAGTCTGTTACCTAATCTGCTAACAACCCTAATTATTCCAAGTACTAAGGGATAGACTTCTCCCCAGTCTCAACACTATGCCATGTTCGTGCGTGGGGTGTCTCGCAAAGCGAAATCCATACAAGGAACCCCCTGATACACTACTACGTGGCAAGACTGATCGCCAAGATCCATTAGTCCCTCAGTACACAATGTATATACATCTAGATAATAATATACATATCATAATTATCTTTTAGATACATATCAGGTTACACTTCCGAATATATCTCCCGGAATGAGAATTCATTTACTCGATATTCATCTTTATAATGCACATCCGGATATATCTCCCGGACTGAGGTTTACGTTATTTTCATTTTTATCTCAAAACTTTCCATTTCCTTTCTTCTATCCAGGAAATGTATTTAAAAGCCAATTTTATTATCATAAAAAATGACATTTCATCTTATATGCTCCCATTTCCCTTCTTCCATCTAGGAAATGTTTATAAAATTAATTCATTTATCCCATTTCCCTTCTTCCATCCAGGAAATGTATTTAAATCCAATTTATTATCATAAATTGCTTTAACATCAATAATGTCCCACATTATTGAAAATAGTTATATTACATATCATATAACGTTTCTAAGACCGTCCGTCCGGGTTTCCCCACCATGGGCTCCCCTAAATGGCTATCATCTTCCAGGGGCTATCACCAAGACAACCTGGGATCCTAACGAAACATCCGGAAGTGGCCATATGCCTGCGTGAGAGTCATAACCACATCCAAAGTTACCTCACCAGCGCAGAAAACATACAATAATCGCTCATATGGTCTAGGACTATATCCACCCTGCATTCATTAGCCAGGGGGCTTCACCTCACATGCACAACTTCCCTTATGATAGAGATTTAGAGAGGTGTGTATACATAAATTATCATTTATGAAAATCATTTCTTTTCCATTTTGAAAACAAACATATTTTACATTCTCAAAATCATTTATTCTCAATGATTAAGTACCAACTTTATAATGAACATTTCTTATTCTCATAGACATATATATTACCTTGTTCTCATGCACAAGGAATATACTATATAATAAACATCCGTATCATATTTTATATATACTTTAATCACATAGTATACATACTATATATTCCTCCTCGAATATATATAAAAATGTCCATAATTGCCAATCACATCTAGCAATGACCAAAATCCCAAAGATTCTCTCAAAGAATCATAATCATGCATTCATATATGCATGATACTATACCCAAAGTATTTCATCACTCTGATAAAGAATACATACCTTAATCCCATCTAAGGCTTATTGGATATCTCCAATTATAGCACTCCACACTAAGTGAATATATATTTATATTCCCATTTTATCCTAATTATCTTATATGATATACTCAATCCATAATCGATTATAATTATGTTTCCTACACGCATAATTATATAGGCCTAAATGCCCACTGAAATATCCCCCGGGATTATCCTTCCCCGATCAACCTTAAACTTAGTAGGTCGTGGATTCCATTTCCACAACCCAAGGACTACATCTCGTCCATATAATCCCTTAGAAGGTCCCACCCTAACTTAGGAACCATACACCTTAAAATTCTATAAATTCTCTATTTTCCTCGAAAATATAATTTAAGGGTTACACATTTAAAACCCTCACTTAACCCTCCTAATTTCCTCAATTGGAGAACTATATACTCCTAAAAGTTCCCTTAAGTTATCTCATAAATAACCTCAAATCAATACGAATTGGAATCCTACCCATCCAATTAACCCTAGGAAAAATTACTAAACTTTCAGAAGGGTCGATCGATCAACCCATGGCCCTCGATCTATCGATGGTTCGATCGATCGATCCCCTATGATCGATCGATCGATCATGACGGGCAGCTTCTTCTCCGAGAAGCTGTTTCGGCCATGAAAGCTTCTCCCAAGCTTTTATCTCCGCATCCAACATCCTACAACCTCAACCAACTACATACACGTATATAAAATGGGTTCTAAACATCTTAGAACCCAAAACCAACAATTAATTTCGATTAAATCCTAAGTTCCTCGAATTGAAATATTATTGGGGTTTACTCATTTTAACTCCCGAAAACCCATTTTATCCACGGAAACCCAACCAAAAATCTTTAGGGTTTGTTTTTACCAAACTACTGTACGAGATTTATGCTCAAAAGTAAATAAAGCAAGTAAACACTTGCCTCGTGGATAAAATCCGACGATCCCGAGTCGAATCTGGCGAAGTCTGGCCCAAAATCTCCCTTTTCTCTCCTCTTTCTCCCTTCCTCTCTCTCTATTCTCTATTTTTTTTCTCTTTTCTCCCTCTCTCCCTCCTTATATAGGTAGAAAAGGGTTTATACCCTTTAAAACCCAAAAATGACTAGTTTACTCAATTACGAGCCCGTTTAACTCTAAAATTCCCCAAAACTCAATTTCGACATTCGGATACTCTTTTCTGACTACCTCGGCCATTCCGAGACTCACGGCGTAGTCGAAATTTCCATCCGAGGTACTTGATCGCAACCCTTTATTTTAACCCCATACATCTCTCCGCGGGTTTTGTAATTAAAACCTTACCTTTTGTCACTTTACTCAATGACGACGTATAATTAAAATGCTTCGACCTGTTTAATCCCAAAACTAAGTATTTCACCCATCAAAAATAATTAAATCCTTGAAAATCCCAAAAATCACTATTTCGTGAAATTCCTCAAATTTCCAATTTATACCAAATTATGGAATTTAATTATCTCCAAGGGTACAGGTTGTTACAAGTGGTTTGGTGGAGGCTATGAAGAAAGAGAGTTTTGAGTTTAAGGAGTCTAGTAGTTTACTCGAGTCGAAGATAGTTAAGCTTGAAGAGATATTGAGAGACTCGAGTTGTGTCAAATTTGATTTAGAATCTATGTCAAAAAAGTTGGATAAGATGTTAGGAACCGTCCAAATCAAAGATGACAAGCGCGGAATTGGCTTCGATGATCAAAATGCTTTCTCTATCTAAGCCAAAACCATGCATTTAAAAGAGTCAGTCATTGCTAGTAACGTCGATAAAGATCAACCCTTAGGTAACACCCATCACCATGTTTACACTTGCACTCATTGCGGTAGGAAAGGTCACCTTAGGCATTCTTGCTATGATCTGAAATACGGTCCTCGAAAGTCTAAGAATAGTCACCAAGACTTTTAAGACTTGAGAGCATCACATTACACCTATGTGTGTTAGGAAATCGAATTTGGAGGCTTTACATATTAGACTTGTTGATTCTCATTTGCTTCCACATGATAATTCTCATGTTATATCTAATGATTGATTGTATTCGCATGTTTACATACACTAATTGTTCTTCATGATATATATGTTTGCTAGTTGTGCGTATCTTTTATATTTTGTTTTTTTCATTTATTGAGTCATACTAAAAAATACAAAAGGATTTCGTTTGTATTTTGAGTTAGTTTGTTTTCAAGATTGGTATTTTCTTTTGAAAATTTTAGAAAAACTCAAATAGATTTTTAGTTTTGTGTATTTTAGATTTACACATTTTGTATGGCATATTGGTGTATTTGAATCCCAGTCATTCCGTGCTATCCCTGTGACTAGGACATTTGATTATGATTACTAATACTTAGATTGTTCTTAATCATGCTTGCATATTGTTTTTTCGACTTTGATTGGCTTAATGGGTTCGCTTTGTATATGCCTAAGCACACACATGCACGAGCTCTTTGAATTTTAATTTCGCATGTATATTTAAGTTATGTGATATGTTCTCCCACGAATCTTGTCATCTACATTTTTCATGACTATAGGAGATTTGTTCATGTAAGAACCGTTACCTATGAGACTATTTGATTTTATTGAATATATGAGGGTGCACGAGAGAAGGGCTATCAAAGGAAAAAAATTCCTGTGTGGGAAAGCCACCATTGGCAGGAGCCCAATGAAAAGATTAAAGCCAATAAAAATAAAAAAATTGCCAAGGTCATCATCTTTAGTTAGTTTAATTTTCAAAAGTGATAGCTTCAAAATAATTTAGAGAAAATAAAATATGATATATGTTTATCTTTTGAGGGTGTTTAGTTGAAGATCAATGGGTTCGCATAATGAATTCTAGTTATGATTTTTTTGTCATGATGCTATTGATTTATAGATTCATCAATATTCTAGGCTTGTGTGCATTGTGCTTGTTTGTTCATAGAGTTCACTTTATCTTTATCACTTGAGGCTAAACCTTAGTTGGATAATGTTTTGCAATCAAATAGTACTCCTTGAACATATTTTAGTGTTTGGGTTACAATTTATTTGTATCTAGTTCACACCCATTCATTCCATCTCACACATTTATACATATCGATACTATGCTAGTGTGTAAAGCCTACGTGTTTGTGTCAAGTTTTTGTGGTTGTTTCTACCTATATATATGTGCCGGTATTTCATTGGTGTATTTTGCTTATGTTATATATGGTATCTTTTCTATTTTGAGTCTTTGTGGTTTGCACTTAATCCATTATTTCCATATGCTTTATCTTTGGATTTTTATTTGGCACGCTATATGATCATTTTAGTACCTCTCATTGTTTTCATTGAGTCTTCATATATCAAAATTGATAATATGAAATTGGTATCATACTTCATTTCTTATTCATAGTGATATCTGTTTGCATCGATATTGATATTATTTGATCATTGTTTTGATTATTTGTGCTTGTGTTGTCAAGTTGTGTGTTTGTTTCACTTTACACCATTGCATGATTTAATTCCTTCCTCTCTATTTCTCTTGGTATTATATGTTCACACATTTGGGTGGAGATTTGGTTTATGGGGGAGAAATAGTTTTATGTTATCTTACTTTGTCTATTCCTAAACAAAAAGGGGGAGAATTGGTATCTTTCTTTTCATGATTAGGATTTATTTATCTTAGAGGAGACGTCTTACTTAGGTTGAGATTATTAGACATAGTTCGAAATTTATTCATATGAATAATTTTATACTTGTTATTTTCTCTTTGCATTTTAAGGTGTGTTTAAGCGTGCATGTTTACAATATGCGACAAAGTTTTCAAGCTAGCAACGCTATTCAATGTAGGTGTCTGTCGAGCATCTGTACTCTTTTTCCTTTTGGGGTTGGAGATTGAGTCTTTTTAACCCATAGGGTTTTTGTGTTTGTTTTTTCTTGGAATAGATAAAAGGCGAGATTTGTAAGGGTAAATTTCCAATCGAGTTAATTTGTTTGTAATTGGATTAATTCCGGACAAAACATTTGAGTCATAGCTTAGGCTTTGTATTTCCAATCTCTTAAGACTATGAAATGTTTGATAAAGATATAGCGGCCAAGCTTCGAAGTGGATATAAATCATGCTGTGTTTTTCATACCAAGTTTGTGTTTATATTTATTGAGGATCTCGTAAGGTATAGATGCATTTTGAATATGGTCCTCGGATATTTTTTAAGGGTATTTTATTTTTGAACTAAATTGTTTGGAACTATTTTTGAAGAAAATAATTTTTTTGTTTTTAAGTTCATTGGAATGAAGATAGACCTCGTTAGATCGAGATGAAGTTTTCATTCGAACGATTTTATGTTCTCACTAGAACGAATTGGGTTTTTTGATGGAACGGATATTTAATGAACATCAAACGAGCACCAATTATTTAACAGACCCGAACTCGTTAGAAGCTTGCTAGAATCTTATTAGAACGAGAAAGCATGTTTGTTCAAACGGACTCGAGTTTTGTTAGAACGAAAAGATATTCTCGTTTAAAAAAAAAGTGTTTTCATTTGAACGAGTTCACTGCCTCAAACTTCGTGTTTTCTTTATTTAAGGAGTGTTGGACTCAATTTTTTCAAAAAATTTTGGTGAAAATATATTCTCTACCTATTTACGAAAGTTCCAAAATCCAAGTTTCACCCAAAGAGTTTAAAGATATAAGTTTCAAAATTCATATGCTTTGAGATCTTTCGTATTGGGCACCAATGTTTACTTCTCATCATTTAGAGAGAAGAAGTTTCATGCGGTGGACTCCGTACTGGTTGCTATGTTGTGGTGAAAAATCGGTGTTCCATGTTTTGATTCCATAAAACATTACTGAACCTCATCAGTGGAAATCGAGGTGTGCATGGATTCATGCATTGTGGCAGCTTGCATGGGTGGACTCCTACATTGCACTTTGGAGGAGAGGTTAAAGATAGAAGATCATCAAGGCTTGCGAGGGAGACGAGTCGTTGAGAAAGTCTACTGTCTAATCTTTATAAAACCTTATCACAGCGATCTATTTGTCTAGGCCATTCGAGATTTTTCACTTTGTGATTTTTGTCGTACATCGGCGTGTTGTGGATGTTTTACTTATTTTATCTGATTACGACCTAGATGCATGCTTTCAGTTATAAACATAAAATTATATAAATCATTTTTTCACAACAACGGTTTAAAATTAGTGCAAAGTTTTATTGGGTTTAATATATTTAAAGTTTTGATCTTTTATATTGAAAAATCTAAAAATAGGGCTTTCTGTTTATTCGGACCATCCATGCCTAAGCACACATCGACCATATAGGGGCATTTTTATGAGATCTCTTTTGATTTGCATCAAAGGTTTTTTTTTTCATACTGTGAGAGTGTTTTGCGATGGATGTCTTGTTTGTTGTTGTCTTGTGGTTGGATGGTCACGAGACAATTAAGATCTGTGGGATATCGAGGCTTAGGAAAGCACCTACATTGTGTGATTGTGGAAGGCATCAAATAGTGACTGTGAAAAAGGTAATAAGGAATGAAGAAGTGTGTCAATGCTTGAAGGAACATAATCTGTGAGCAAGTCTAATTTGTCCTTATAACTAGACTTATATCGTAGTGTACTTGTGTGTCTAGGCCATCCGAGGTTTTTTTCGTTGTGGGTTTTCCTCATACATCTCCATTTTGTGGTCTACAAATTTCACTCTTCCTTATACTCACCTAGATATATGCTTAGGTCAAGACTAAAATTGGAAAATATTTATATGCAACACTTATGTTTTTTTTTCTAAACTAGTGCAAGTTAATTTTAAAACTATGAAAATAAAATTTAGTGGTAATTTAGCTTTGTCAAATTGGCATAAGAGCAGATTACATTAGTTTTCTATGTTAAATCCAAGCTTTGTGTTTGTTTAGGGTTTATATGGAGTTTAACCAAGAGGTTAGTTCCAGTTTCTGACCTTCTTTGTTTGATGGGTCTAACTATACCTATTGGAAGGCACAAATGTGATTTTTTCTTAAAATGATCAACGAGAATGTTTGGAACTCGATTGAGTATGAATGGAATCCTCTCACTAAAGGTGGTACTCCTAAAGCGCATGCCTCTTGGAAAACAACTAAAAAAATGCCTTAAATTTTAATTCCACGGGTGTGAACGCTATTTTTTGCATTGTGACTTCTGAAGAGTTTAGACGTGTTGTGACTTACGAGAGCGGTCTCCAAGTTACAAAACCCGATGACTATGTTTGAGACGATTAAGATGTTAGAGATTGAATCTTTTGATGAGTTATATGCCAAGTTATTGGATATTATCAATTCATCGTTTAAGTTAAGAGAACTTATCCCCGAGCCTAGAGTGGTGTAAAAAATCTTAAGGTCTTTGATTGAAGATTTAACACCGAAGTCACGGTTATAGATTCCCTATGTGGTGTTGACTCTATAAGAGTCCAAGAACTTATAAGTGACCTTTAAACCTATGAGATGAACATGTTTCGTCCTAAGAAAGAGAAGGATATTGCCTTGAAATCCCAAAAAGAGTACGTGTTGCATTTTGATAGTGACAGTGATCTTGATGCTGAAGGGATTATTAGGTTTGCTAGGAAGTTTAAGAAATCCTTCAGCTTAGAGATGAGAAGAGTTTTGAAAAGAAATTTAAGAACTTTAATGACCATGATAGGAAGAATAAGGACGATCCTAAGAAGGTGGATGATCGAGAAAAGTGCTTTGAATTCCAAGTATTAGGTCATTATTCTCGTTAGTGTCCCACTAGACTAAGGAATGAGGGTAAGAAATCGAAGGTATATAATACCACCCTTAATGATAGTGAGTCAGAAGAGAAATATCATTCTCCTTGTAGGTGCTACTAAATCGTGTTCATGGCTAATTATGTGGGCATAAATGAAGTGACTTCTCCCGTTGAAGATAATCATGAGCATGAGGTTTAGAGGTCCAATCTTTAGGTTCCCAAGGTAATGAGGAGAGGAGTGATATAGAAGAAGATGATGAAAAGGAGAATAATAAGATTAGTGAGGCCTTTAGGGAATTATACATGGAGTTATTGAGGTTGCAAAGATCCAACTTGAATTTAGAAGATAAGATAAAAAAATGTTCCATAGGAAATGATGATGCTAAATTGATTGAGGATCTTAGGGCATGTGAGAAGACTCTTGAGGAGAATCTTGAATATGATGAATGTGAGAGAGATAGCCTTCATGAATTGATTAAGGTTTTGAAGAATGAGATTCTGGAGTTAGAAATAGCTAGGAGTCGGCTCAAGTCTAGGATTGCGAAGTTAGAAGAGAATTTTAGAGACAAGAGTATTATCTAATTTGATTTGGAGTCTAGGTCGAAAAAGTGGAATAAAATTTTAGGCATCGTCCGAATCAAAGATTACACTTATGGGATTGGCTTCGATGATACTAGTACTTTCACTGCTAGAGCCAAGACCAAAGTTTTGAGAGAGTCAACATTTCTAGGGTTGTTAGAAAAGGTCAAACCAAAGGTAACATTTCTCGGTCTGCACTTGTACACATTACGATAGGAAAGTCACCTTAGGCATTTTTGTTATGATGCTATAATTGGTCCTAGAAAGTTTAAGATTGGTGTCAACAAGGTTCCCCAAATCCTAGATCATCATGTTACACCTATATGGGTTAGAAGAACCAATTTGGAGGCACATAATAGTAGACTTTTTGAATCTCGCATGCTTTCACAAAATTCATCCCATGCTATATCTTATGAGTGATTGTTTGTATATTTTCATACACTAGATTTTGTGCTTCATGTTATATGCTATTAATAGTTATATGATGTTTATCTTTTATATTTTGATTTTGTATTTTTTATGTCTTAATGAGAAAAATACATAAATATTTTTGTTTGTCTTTTGAGTCATTTTTGAAAAAAATGTTTAAAAACTAAAAAAGATTTGTGTTTATGTGTAGTTTATTTTGCACATATTATGTGCTATATCAGTGTGTTTGAATCCCATTCCTTTCATGTATCTATGTGACTAGGACATTTGATTATGATTTTCAATTCTTGGATTGTTCATAGTCATGTTTTCTTAAAGTAATTTGAAATTGATTTGAATGATGGGTTCACTTTGTATATACCTCTGCAAACACTTTGCACGAGCTCTTTTGGATTTTAACTTCATATGTTACATGAGCTAAGTGAGGTGTATCTTCCAACAATCTTATCATATACGTAAAATTTTTTACTATGGGGGAGTTGTGCATGTAAAAACCATTACCTGCGAGTTTTGTGATTTATTTAAAATTTGTATATGCACAGTAAAGGGCTATGAAAGGAGCAATCTCCTTTGTGTCAAAGGCCACTATTGGAAAGAGCCTAAAAGATTTAGTGGAAATAAAAACAATGAAATTTCTAAAGCCAACTTGTTTTACATTAATGCTTGAAAAATTAGATATCTTAAAAAAATAGAGAGAAAAATGATATATTTTTTAGGGTGTTTAGTTGAATATTAATGAGTTTGCACAATCAGTCTTAATTGAGATTAATTATTTTGGCTTTATTGATTCGAGAATCATCAAAATTTCTTGGCAAGCGTGCATTGTATTTGTTTGTCCTTTTAAGTCTGTTATTTGACATGTGAGGCTAAATCGAATGCTGATAAATTATTGCGATAAAATAAATTTATTTGAAATTTTTTGAGTGACTGAGTTATTTACACTTGTTTCTAGTTTATGTCCCTTCACTCCGTACCACCATGTTTAAACACATTGATATTATGCGAGTGTGTAAAGCTATGTGTTTTTGTCTTTTGTGTTTGTTTATACCTATATATAGTTGTGCTTCGTTAGTATATATATATATATATATATATATATATATGGTATCTTTTGCGTTTTGAGTCTTTGCAGTTTCATTTAATCCATGTTTGCCTTATGCTTAATCTTTGATTTATATTAGCATGTGTTATGATCATCTTGGTATCTTATACTTAAATGCTTACATCATAGTTGATATCATTTTCTCGTAGCTTGGATTATTTGTATTGTGTTTCCTAAGTATTTGTCATTGAATGCTTGCTTCACACCACTACATGATATATTTATTTTTTCTATTTACCCATGCTTCACTTAGGGTGAGGTTTAGTTTTATTGGGGAGAAATGTTTTATTATTATGCAACTTATTCTTTGTATCTAAATCTATTCATATGGGGGAGATCTTTAACATAGAGGGAGACATCCTTTCTTAGGTAGAGATGGTTAGACAAAAGGGGATGATTTTTCATATGTTGTTTATATATTGTTATATTCTCTTTGCATTTGAATGTGTACTTAAGTGTGCAGGTTGACAACATTGCAATAAATGTTTACATAAGATCAAAGCTACTCAAGTTTGTGTCAATCAAATGTCTTTTATTTTGAGTTTTGTCGCAGAATAGTTAAAAGGGGAGATTTATAAGGATAAATTTTCGAATCGAGTCAATTTGTATTTATTGTCTTTATTCCCTGTTTAGACAAATCTTGTTTGAGTTATAGGTTAGGACTTGAGTTATTTTCCCTTTAAGCCCATGACATATTGTTGAACATTATAACGGCCAAAGATAAAGTATATATCATGTTTTGAGCCGAGTTTCATCTTCATCATTCGATGGATCTCATTGAGGTATGAATACATATTTTTGTCTGAACCCTGAATTTTGTTTTGGGTGTTAGGAGTTTATAAAATCATTTTCAATTATTTTAAAATGATTTTATCCCTTTTAATATTTTTCGGAAAAAAATATTTTTTTTCAAGTTTGTTAGAAGGACATTTGTATATCATTCGAATGAGATAAGGTGCCTTATTAAAACAACTTCAAATTCAAACGAACTTCGAAGGAACCATTTCCTCGTCACTTTGGAATGTCATTGGATACTTCATTAGATAGGTGTACAAATGAGATGCTATACTTCGTTCGAACGACATATATCTTGCTCGAACGAGTATGCAAATTTTTATTTTATTCGAGATTTTCCAAATGGCTTTTCATTTTTATCTCATTTTAAAAAACCTCGTATAAATAGGAGTGCAGATTAACAACGTTTTGATATCTCAAACTTGTTTAAAACGCTCTCCAAATTTATGAGTTTATTTTATGAAAAAGTTTTCCAAATAAAAACCCTAGTTTACACCTATGTTTGAGTTCCAAGAATACTACATCTATATCTATGTTTGTAATCTCTTCTACTTTGTATCAAAGTGCTTTGGTCTTCATACTATGAGCATTTGGTGAGGTGGATATCGTGTTTGGCATTATGTGGCGGCTGGACTGGTCACGAGATAAGTAAGATCGGTCGGATATCAAGATGTGGGAAAGTTCCTGCATTGTGTGACTATTGGAAGGCGTCCAATAGTGGATGCAAAGAAGGTAACAAAAGATGAAGAAGTGCGTCAAGGTTTAAAGGAGTTTAGTCTACGAGTAAATCTAGTTTTTCCTTGTAAGTAGACCTATATCACAGTTGACTTATGTGGCTGGGCCATTCGAGGTTTTCCCGTTGTGTGTTTTCCTCGCACATCGCTATGTTGTGATTTATATATTTTACGCTTGCTTATACTCATGTAGATACATGCTTAGGTCAAAACTAAAATTGTTAAATTATTTTTACACAATGCTTATTTTTTTCCCTAAATTGGTGCAAGTTAATTTTAAAATTGTGAAATTAAAATTTGGTGGTATTTTCTCTAAAACCCTAGGGCACTTAGCTTTCTTATGATTTTCAAGAGTAACATGTAGTCATTAGATTGGGATTTGATCCTTCTACTATCAAGTTCGTGTTTAAGACTCGTACTTATAAGGCGTGTGGGGACTCCAATTTGTACATCCATGCAATTTTGATGTTGGAGTACAGATTAAGGCATCATTGGAGAGTTTTTTTCCTTAGGAAAAACGATATGGGATTTTTGTTGTTGTGCATCCCTCTTGGCATCCTCGTATCGAACGATAAGTAATATAGTAAATGGTATCTTAAAAAACATGTATAGCTATTCATCGATTGGGATTATTTGAATTTGGGCTTGATCTTTTGGTGCATAGTATTAAGATGTTAATGAAAGGTTTGTGACATTCCACATTGAAAATTGAGATGTGTTCATAAATCGCTACTGATAGTGACCCCACTCTCGGCGAATTTAATGTAAAAATGGGAAAAGGTAAATTAAAAGAAGTGTTTATACAATTATTAAATACAATGCGAACCGATTAATTTGTTAAGTATGGCATAAGCAAGGTATTGTGTTAAATAAGGAGTAAACCATGTGTTTTGTTAAATATGGCGTAAGCCGGGTATTTTGCTAAAAATAGAGGTTTGACCACAACGAAATCAACTTAATGAAAAGTGAAAGTGTTTTCATAAATGACTAATTAGTTTAAATTTAATAAGGTCCCGGAGCCCTAGGGTGTGACTTCTTCTTAGACTAAAATAACTACCCAATAAAAATAGTGGGTGTGGCATTTATGGCAAGCGGTGCATGCCCGTAAACATAAATGGGATTTGGCCAACGCCAGGTTGAAAAGGAAATGTATGAAAAGAAATGGAATTGAGAAATTCTAGGAGAGGATAATTGGTTAATAAGTAATTACAAAATTTATATTCCAGGTTTAAACAATAGGGTCCATTATCATGGTAAATATGTATTAAAGGAAGTTGGTGCACCACAACGATGAAATAAAATGAATGACTGGTTATTTCCAAATTAAAGGAATAATAGTAATCCCATAGTGGGGTATAAATCCTGGCATAACACGGGTATGTTTGGGTAAGTTGATGTGTTCTAAAAGGATAAAAGATAAAGCAAAGTTAATATTTTAATGTGTGAGTAATCCCAGTGTGGGGGCACAATCTTAGGACTTAACAGGTCTATGTATGAATATTTCATTTCAAACATCGAGTGCGTGTATTGAAATGTTATCTTATGTAGTACCAGACGTATGTTAATTTAAGTATAAATGGATATTTTTGAAAGTATACCAAACAAGTTAAAGACAGTCCAAGAGTACGATTATTGAAACTAACAATGTGACTAATAGGAATGAAGGATATTTTTGGAATAAAATGGAAAATTTTGAAGATAAGGGTTAATGATTCGAGCGACCGAAAATACTCTTTGAAACCACTTGTAAAAACCCGAATTTTCCTTAAATTATAAAAGCTCTGATATTACTTGTTTGGGTCAAAAAATACCAAATTTTAATTTCAAAGGGAGGGTTCACTAAATATTTTGATTTTTATAAATTATTTCAAATTAAATTACACATCCGCTTTAATTCAAGTTCTAAATTATGCAAATCAATCCAAACATGAATTTTTCCAAATTAATGAATCCAACTCGAATTAAAGTAAACTAAAATAACCCAATTTAATTAAGCACCAATTAAATAATTTTTTATGGTTAAACCAAATTTTATCTTGTTAAACCTAAAATTGCATCTAAATTAATTTGCAAGATAATAAACACAACCACAATGCTGCGATGTACGAGGAAAACCCACAACGAGAAAAACCTCCGGCGACCCAGTCACAAGTCCACAAAGTACGAAATTACAAAAGGACACGATATAATACTTACATAATGAATAGCCGCCCTTACAAGCCTTGACACTATTTGTTCCATCAACCTCTGCCTACTGACAATGTAGGAGTCCACCTACATCCCGGATTCTATCGATGGGGCATTATTATCGTCAAACACACAGAGTCCACCGTATGTACACGACAAACACGAAATCCATCGCAAGAAACAATCCGTAGGAATGTACAAAACAAATGCGGTGCCAAAACTATAATCTCAAAACATATATTATGTATAATCTTGGATCATGAAAAAAAATTGGGGTGGAAACTTGTTCTTTGTTTGAAAGTTAAAGCATTAAAGATTAAGAAAACACAAAGGACTTTTTAGAAGAGTGTATTCTCTCTAAATTTTGGAAAAAGTTAACTTCCGCACTACATAAATGAAAGGCAAAAAGTAATGGGAGGTTATGGAGAAATGCTGCTCAAAAACTGACTTGTTTTACAAAAACTGCCCGGTAGTTCGAAAGAGTCTCAATCTTGTTTGAACGACATTCGAATGAGATATAATAAAACAAAATCTCACGACAATTCATTCAAACAAGGTCATTTTAGTGAGATTATTCGGACAAGATTTTAGGCCATGAATCTAGATAATTTTGATACGAACGCATGGCCACCAGTTTCGTATTTTTCTGATTTTGTTTGAATTAGTTATGATTTTTATACGAAAAGGTGTTCGAGGACAAAATCTTTAGATAGTATGAATTCAATTTTTTTTGACAAAAATTCTAACACCCAATGACAAATTTCCAAGTCCCAACATAATATAAGAATTTATATTTGAGAGATCCTTGGACTGTTGATTACGAATACGAGTCACGTAACACGAAATAGGATGCGATCTTTTTTTACTTGGCCGCTATGTCTTCAACATTAATGTCATACGCTTCAAAGGTCACAAATATATTCTACCCTATGACTCAAGGAGTTTTTTTCGAAATCAAGATAACACTTACAAATTGACTCAATTGAAAAATTTTCCTTCCAAATCTCCCCCTTTTGGCTATTCCGGGACAAAACAAAAGTTATAAACCTATGGGCCATCAATCTCATCTAAAAGGCACAATCCCAATCCAAAATAAAAAATATAGATGCTTGACTGACACATATGTTGAGAAGCTTTGCATTAAAAACTTTTCCACATGGATGATAAGTTGCATTCTTAAACACACCGCCAAACTCATAAGGAATATAACGATATAAATTTCATGAATTCTCCCCTTTATCTAACAATATCTATCTAAGAAAGACGTATCCCACTAAGTTAGATTTCCCCCAATTAAAAGGTTTAAATACCATTTCTCCCCCCTTTTCATTCAGGAATAAACAAAGATTAAAGTGTATAAAATAAACCCATTTATCCCGAGATAATTCAATTCTCCCCCTAAAGGAAACAATTGATAAGCATAAAAGGGAAAAGAAGTATATCATGCAATGGTATATAGTGATACAAGAGACAATAAAAAATCATGGCAACACAAGAATAACTAATCCACATAAGAAATAATATTTACTAACTATGATGCAATAGCAAAATGATTCAACTAGAATGATCTAAAATGTGCAGTGGATATCAATAAAAAGTGTAAACAAGATAGATACCTATATCAACAAAAAGCATACATGGACTAGATCTGAAAGCAAATACTCCAAAATAAATGATACCATATATATAAATATGAAAAAAGATATCAATGAAGCACAATCAAATATATATAGGTATAAAGATCACACAAGACACTAAACAAGATAATATTTCCACACTCATATGGCATAAATGTGTCTAAATAAATATGTGGTAAACGAAATGAATGAGTGTGGATTAGAGACAAAAGAATAATGACCCAATCACTTAAACATGTTCAAGGATTTCTATTTGATTTCATAACTTTATCAAAAATAGTTTTAGCCTCATGTGGCAAGATAAATAGAACTCAAACAACAAACAAGAACAACGCATGCAAGCCTAGAGTTTTGATAATTTTACAAATCAATAGCGTCATGAGAAAATAAGCATAACTAGGATTCATTGTACCAACTTGTTGATCTTCAACTAAACACCCTTAAATATAAATATAAACATATTAAATATTTTCTTTTTGTAACAACCCGCTTACTTAAATACCGGGTGGCTAATCCTTTACCCAATTAACTCGAATTATTCGGTTGTCTCATTCTTAGCATCACTGTCGAAAACAATTTTCTTTATTTGTTAACCACCTAGTAATCAATTAAGCTAGTGTTAAAATTTCCAATTTGATTTTTTTTATAAAATTCCTTTTTAACAATACCAACAAGTTATAATATAAACCGTCCCATAATAATGAATAATGAATAAGTATCATCACAACTTAATTAATGTAACTGGAATAAACTTCCCAGTTTCAAATATCTCAATACAATAAACCAAATAAAATCAAATGTATCCAACACCGACATAAATAAAACCACTGACTGATATAGAATGGAAATGACACGAATCCTTTGGCAACATGGCAGAAAAAAATGACTACAAAGTACATGAATGAATAGAATGACGCGTCTAATGCAAAGTCCATAATTCCATAGTATCCATAACAAATAAATATCCAATCCTCTATGCTGGGCGTTCCTGTGGCTGGACACCTGATATAGTATATAAAATAGAGAAGAGAATATTCAAGAGAAAATAAGTCAGGTCCCGATTGTAAAAGATTTTAAAAACATCAAGTGAATAAATTCTACAATTAGCAATTATTATATACATGTGATATTCTCGGACTCTCTCTTGAGATTCTCACTTATCATCGAGTGTGCACGCCTAACGTATCTCTAAGTTATTCTAGTTATTATTCCCACTTTCACAATATTATATCATCGTGTCAACTATCCATATCCCTTATCTTCCCTACGTATTTTCTTCGTAACACACGGAATAAATATATATTAGTTCAATTCCCGCTATAATTAAGTGTTCTCAAACTTAATAAATTTCAGATTTCTCTATCTTTCATGTCTACTTAATACATACAGTAGATAATATCACAAGTATATATATGCATTAATATATATATATATATATATATATATATATATATATATATATATATATATATATATATATACACACACACAATACTTCACCCTGAGACATAACTGCGGTGCATGCATACTCTATTATCAAGTCCCAGTACATCTCGCCACTGTATAAAGGATTGTTGGTTCGATATATCCGTCGAACCACAAATATCAAAACATAAGTATTGGATGCGAACATAGTCCTAAGACTTTGGGATATGCACATACCTACGCACCCAAATTACCGTTCAAAACCATTATTCTCACTCAAGGAAATCCAACCTAAGTCCTATGTTCTGAGGTAAGAAGTAAAAAATCCCTCATAAGGCTCATCAGGATATGATTGCCCTCAACGTGCAAACCTCTCGTCGATAGCGAGTAGGCTAGATCGGTTATACACATAAATCATCAAACAATAGGTATATACTCAACCTATATAATAATAGGTACACACTCAACATATGTTCAATATTAGGAATCCATCCTACCCCAAGTACCCATTGTATTTCTTGAATACTACCCGCACTTGTTAATTATGATTCAATCTCATTATCGTATTTTATTATGTAGTTATCATTCACACAATTCCTTTCTTAATTAAATATTTAATTTCTCAATATTAACCCAAGTCTCTCACTCTTTGTTAATATACCAAAAATTATTCAGAACCAACTATGGGCCAAAATACGAATTTCTTAACTTTTCTGGCTAAAACGTGATTTTTGAAATCTCGTTAGAAATCCTTGAATTCTCATTCAAATGACATAGCATCTCGTTTGAATGACATAATGTCTCGTTCGAACGACTTTAAATGACTTCCCTGTTCGTTCGATGTTTCAGCAGTTCGTCCCCAACCTCAGTTTTCTGCGTTTTTCTCCATTTTCTTGCACCCAAACCCACATGGAATATATTCTAATGAATCTCAATTATCCCAACATCATTTATACATGTTTATAGATGATTATAACAAACAAAAAATATCTAATTCCTTACTTTGAAGATGGGTTTATATCTAAATCGATATAATCCTTAAAATCCTCAAAATTCTATATTCACCATTGATGTTCTTCATAAAACCTAGAATCATTAATCTGATAATCTCAACATGTGCATTTTCAGCTACATGCAATACCTATCACATTAATTAATTTATTCATCATTTCATGCCCAATTTCACAATTCTCATGGGTAAATATTAATCCTATTCTAACATGGATATTATACTCACTAATTGGAAAAATAATTACACTTGCCTTATGGAATAGGTATGATATTTTGGACAAGATATGTGTAGGATGTCCCCTCCTCTCTTCCAGTCACTTTTTTGGTGTTGGTACAAGGTGGTGCATGGTGGTTGTCCCTTAGTTTGCTCTCAAAATCTCTCACTCTCCTTGGAAAAATCTCTCACTCTCCTCAAAGACCTTTCCTTTATTTTTGTGTGAATGAACCTAAGTTCTCTAATCTCTTCGCTTATATAATAAAACCCAAATTTTCGTAGTTACTATTCATCTCCCAAATAAAATGACCAAAATACCCCTCCGAGGTGTCCTTTTGATTCCCATTCGACCCAAGACCTAAATCAAACCCCCGAGTAGACTTTTTTGCCTATTTCGACCCTTCTGGACTCAACAGTGCATTCAAAATGACCATTCGAATGACTTAAAAAAATAATTTTCCTTTTAGCCCTTTCAATTTAGTCCCGACACGACTCACACGCGCGTCCCGACGTAATTTCAATAATTCGCGTATTATTCACTCGCAACCATATAATCATATACTACTTTTAATCACTAAGTAATATTCAATATCAATCACATATTACTTTATTCTCTAGTAATAGTCAATCCAGATTAATTACAATTATTATTCATAATAAATTCCAATTAATCCCCATTTTACTCTTAATTAATCTCATATTAAAAGTCATTAGATTTACTGGGTATTACATACTCCCCCTCCCTTATAATGGAATTTTGTCCTAAAATTTGGAAATAAAAGCATACATGGTATAAACAACTTCGGGTATCTATCGCCCATCTCATACTCGCGCTCCCAAGTAGACTCCTCAATATTATGGTGCGCCCATTGGACACGCACAATGGGAACTACTTTTGATCTCAATCATCTCTCTCTATAGTCAAAGATCACCACCGATCTCTCCTCGTAAGAACAATCGGGCTGTAGGTAAATATCCTCTAATGCAACATGAGTGTGAGCTAACTCATTACAGAGATATTGCCACATCAAAGATATATGGAACACGTCATAGATACGATGTAAGTTCTCCGGCAACCCCAGTCTGTATGCTATCGGTCCAACTCTCTCGATAATATGAAATTATCCTACGTATCTCAGTGCCAATTTCCTTTTCTTTCCAAATCGTAACCTCTTTGCATTGACGTAGCTCTTCTATCGTTCCTGAGCCATCCGAATGCGACTACAAATCATCTCAATCCCGGCAGATGTATCCCATATCACCTCTGGCCCAAGTAGCTTGTTGTCCCCCACCTCTAACCAACACGCAGGAGAACGACAAGGTCTACCGTATAAAGCCTCAAATGGGGCCATACCGATGGTGAACTAGTAGGAGTTATTATATGCAAACTCCACGAGTAGAAAGTACTGATCCCAACCTCCCCCAAAATCCAAGATACACATACATAACATATCCTCTAGCATATGGTTAGTAGGCTCAGTCTGCCCATCTGTCTACGGGTGGTAAGACATACTCAATCGCACCTCGGTACTCATAGCCTCGTGAAAACTCTCCCAAAATTCGGACACAAAAATCTTATCCCAATCGGACAAAATATTGAGACGTAGACCATGTAATCGCACTATCTCAGCTATAAAAATTTGGGCATACTGTCTCGTAGAGTAATCAGTCCAAACTAGTAAAAAGTGAGCTACCTTAGTCAACCGATCCATAATCACCCATATAGAATCATGACCTCACTGAGTAGTAGGTAACCTTGTGATGAAGTCCATGGAAATGCTCTTCTACTTCCACACCGGGATCTATAATAGTTGAAGTAACCAAATTGGCTTATGATGATCCATCTTCACTAACTGACAAGTGTCACACTTAGAGATGAATTCAATAATGTCTCTCTTTATCCCACTCCACCAATATTGTAGTCGCATATCCTGGTACATCTTATCTCCACCAGGATGTACCAAAAAATGGGACCCATGCGACTCTGTCATCATCGCATGTCGCAACTCCACTCCTTCTGGAATGACCAGTCTACCGTTAAAGCATAAGACTCCCTCGGAACTCATTGAGTAGGACTCTTCTCCCTCGGCCAAAAGCTGTCGAATTTTCTCCTGATAAAACGGATCTGTTGACTAAGCCTGTACCACCCTCATCACAATCTGATGTGTAATAGTCATAACTAACATAAATGATGTGTCAAATGATCCCTGATGTCTCAATTCCTTCCACATAGTGGCCAACTCCTCTACTGGCCTTCACCTCAATGCATATGCTACCACATTATCCTTCCCCGGATGATAATGTATATCAAACTGATAATCCTTCATGAATTCAAGCTACCTATACTGGCTCATGTTCAACTCTCGCTGAGTGAACAAATAATGTAGTGACTTATGATCCGTGAATAAGCAAAATTTGAAGAGAAAAAATGATTGCTGCTAGCTCCAAGTTGTGGGTGGGGTAATTCTGCTCGTAAGGCTTAAGATTCTTAGAGGCATAAGCTATAGCCTTCTATTCCTGCTGTAATACTCTACCAAGCCCTTATAATGATGTATCAGTGTAAACTAAGTACTCCATTCCTGGCCTTGGTAGTGCTAGTATGGGTGCTGAAGTCAATTTATTTTTCAGCTCAGCAAATGCTAACTGACACGCATCATCCCAAATAAATGGTATGCCCTTACAGGTTAGATTAGTTATTGGACCTGCAATCTTAAAAAAACCTCGGATGAACGGTTTATAATAACCGTCCAAACCCAAGAAACTACGCACCTCCATCGGTGTCGTGGGCTATCCCCACTCCCTCACCGCCGATACTTTGCTAGGATCCACTGATATCCCTGACTCAGACACAATATGCCCAGCCAGAGTCCACACTTCTCATATTTATCATACAAATGATGCTCACGTAGTGTCTGTAGGACCCGTCGCAAATGCTCGGCATGATCTTCCTCTGTCTGGGAATAAATCCGGATGTCATCAATAAAGACAATTAAAAACTGATTTAGGAACTCACTGAACACCCTATTCATTAAGTCCATGAATACTGCCAACGCATTGGTCAACCCAAATGTCATAACCCAAAGCTCATAAGATCCATATCTGGCCCGAAACGCTATTTTAAAAACATCCTTCTCCCTAAAACTCAGCTGATGATAGCCGGATCTCAAGTCCATCTTAGAGAAGTAGGCTACTCCTCTCAGCTGATCAAACAAGTCATCAATTAGAGGTAACGAATATTTGTTCAGTATTGTAACTTTGTTTAATTCTGGATAATCCATGCACAACCGTAAAGAACCATCTCGCTTCTTTACAAATAACGCAGGGGCACCCCAAGGTGAGGTACCCCTACGAATAAACCCCTATCCTAAAAGATTCTCTATCAGATCCCATAACTCCCCCATCTCTGCAGGAGCCATACGGTAAGGTCCACGAGCTATCGGTCGAGTACTCGGTGCTAAATCAATCACAAACTCTATTTCCCTGCTGGGAGGTAACCTCGGCATCTCCTAGAATACATCGGCGAACTCATAAACTACCGGTATCGAATCAAGGGGTTCATAACTCCCGTAGAGGTCTCCTCCTATATATATAATACAAATGAGTGGATGATCCTCCCTCAGGATGAGGTATCACAATAAGGAACATCTCCTATCCCGAAATAGAAAACATAATGCCCCGACTATAATAATTAATCATATCTCTGTACACGACTAACCAATCCATGCCGATAATAATAACATACTCGGACATGTCTAACATAAGCATATCAGTCGATAAAATCAGACTCCCAATCTGTGTACTCATATTTTGATATATAAAGAAAATAGGCGTCCCATTACCCATTGGTGAGTCTACAAAAGTAACAATACTGTCGACCGTGTTTAATAACCCTACGGCCCGTGCAAATCTAGTGGCTATAAAATAATGTGTGGCAATTGTGTCAAATAAAATATTCCCTATAGCCCCATAGATAGAAAACATACCCTCGACTGCAGGCGGTGGCTGTTGGACTGCTTCTTGATGAACGTTGTAGACACGCCCATACTGTAATTGTCCCTACGGTGCTGGAGCAGGTAGTGATGGCACCTGAGCTGGTGCTGGGAGGGCGGCTTGAGGAAAAATGGGTCTCTGTGGCTCCTGATGAGCACCCTGCTGCTGAGGAAATTTCCTTTATTGGGGTAATCCTGTCGTTTATGGTCAAACTTACCACACACAAAGTATCTACCAGTAAACTTTCCCCCATTCTGTCCCTTCTGACCTAGACCCTGCTGGCCGTTACCACCTCTCCCTTGGCCCTGCTGGACATACTGCTAGTCCTTATGGCTCTGTTGCCCCTGCTGGCCATGCCTATTCCCTCCCTTCCCGAAGCAAAAACCTCCAAAACGTAGGAGCTTGGAATGGTCCCCTTATTGGGAACCCTAATAACCTTATCGCTGATGACTCTGGCCTGACTAGGACCAATTGGGCCACACTGGAACTGCCTCCCCCATTCCTGCCTTGTTGGATGGACTCAATCCCCCGCTTATCTCCCTTAGCATGAAAGCAATGGTCCTGGCAGTGAAGTATCGCAATATTAAGTACATCTGCGTAAGTATGTAGTGAAAGATTTCCCAATATGTGCTAGCGAATCTTCCAGTTCAGGCCATCCATAAACATCTGAATTCATTTTTCTTCAGTAGGTACCTCTCCTAGCACCAAATTTGTCAGCCTTGTGAATTCTTCTTCATATTCTGCCACCATTCTCCCCTCCTGGGTTAGATCGAGTAATTTCTACCTCATCTCAGTCTGAACGGTGGAAGGAAAATATTTATAATCGAACCGCACCCAAAAGTCATGGATAGTCAAAGTATCTCTCTCCTCAGCGGTGGTACTTGACTCTCACCACTGTAAAGCAAGCCCAACTAGCTTAAAAGTAGTTAGTATCTGATGCTGTACCTCCATGCATTCATACATTCCTAAGTTCCGCTGGATGTCTTTCTTCCATTGGCCAGCAGTAATGACATCAGCACCCCCTGAAACTCCGGTGGGTGTGCTTTCTGAAAGGCATCTCTAACGCGCTCCCAAGCAATGGGAAATGCCTGAGCTGGTGCTGGTGGCACTACCTGTGCCAACTGAACAATCGCTAAAGCTTCTTTGATGGCCTTTGTAATAATGGCAGCAACCTCTGCAGCGTTAATAGTGCCCTGAGCTAGAGCGGGCTTAGGTGCACGTCTTGGAGGCATCTGAAATGAGAGAGATTATCTCTATCAGTATTCAATATAATTATCATAGAGTAGCTGAAGTACGTAAGTGCACAATAAGGATGAAATAGTCCTAATGATAGTGCTCTATATCAAAGGGCGCTAAGCCGAAAGCATAATAAACCGTACAGATCCTAAAGACTCTAGATCCTGATGCTTTGATAACACCTGTAACAACCCGATTAATTAAATACCGGGTGGCCAATTCTTTACCCAATTAACTCGAATTATTCAGTTGGTTCATTCTTAGAATCACCATCGAAAACAATTTTCTTTCTTTGTTAACCACCTAGTAATCAATTAAGCTAGTGTTAAAATTTCCAATTTTTTGTGTAAAATTCCCTTTTAATAATACCAACTAGTTATAATATAAACAATCCCACAATAATGAATAATGAATAAGTTTCATCTCAACTTAATTAATGTGACTGGAATAAGCTTCCCTGTTTCAATCATCTCAATACAATAAACCAAATAAAATCAAATGTATCTAACACTGACAATAATAAAACCACTGAGTGAGATAGAGTGGAAATGACACGAATCCTTTGGCAACATGCCATAAAAGAAATGACTACAGAGTACATGAATCAATAGAATGATGCGTCTAATGCGAAGTCCACAACTCCATAGTATCCATAGAAAATAAATATCCAATCCTCTATGCTGGGCATCCCTACAGCTGAACATCTAGTATATCTAAGAGGAAAGAGAATATGCAAGAGAAAATGAGCCAGCGCCCGATTGTAAAATATTTTAAAAACAACAAGTGAATAAATACTATAATTAGCAATTGTTATATACATGTTAGATTCTCAGACTCTCTCTTGAGATTCTCACCTCTCATCTAGTGTGCATGCCTAATGTATCTCCAAGTTATTCTACTTATTATTCCCACTTTCACTAGATTATATCACTGTGTCAACTATCCATTGACCTTATCTTCCCCACGTATATTCTTCGCAACACAATGAATAAATATATATTAGTTCAATTCTCAGTATAATTAAGTGTTCTCAAACTTAATTAAATTCAGATTTCTCTCTATCTTTTATGTCTACTTAATTTATATAGTAGATGATATCACAAGTATATATATATATATATATATATATATATATATATATATATATATATATATATATATATATATATATATATATATATATATATACATTCAATCTATTATATATATACACAATACTGCACCCTGAGACACAACTGTGGTGCATGCATACTCTGTTATCTAGTCCCAGTACATCTCGTCACTATATAAAGGACTGTTGGTTTGGTATATCCCTCGAACCACAAATATCAAAACACAAGTATTGGAGGTGAACATAGTCCTAAGACTTTAGGCTATGCACCCAAATGACCATTCAATACCATTTTTCTCACTAATGGCAATCCAACCTAAGCCCTATGTTTTGAGGTAACAAGTCAAAAATCCCCCAGAAGGCTCATCGGGACATGACTGCCCTCAACGTGTAAACCTCTCATTGATAGCGAGTAGTTTAGGTATGTAATACACATAAATCATCAAACAATAGGTATATACTCAACGTATATAATAATAGGTACACACTCGACCTATGTCTGATATTAGGAATTCATCATATCCCAAGTACCCATTGTATTCCATGAATACTATTCGTACTTGTTAATTACGATTCAATCTCATTATCGTATTTTATTATGTAGTAATCACTTACATAATTCCTTTCTTAATTCAATATTTAATTTCTCAACAATAGTCCAAGTCTCTCACTCTTCGTTAATGTACCAAAAATTATTTAGTACCTACAGTGGGCCAAAATAAGAATTTCCCTACTTTTCTGGGCTAAAATAGGATTTCTGAAATCTTGTTAGAAGTCCCTAAATTCTCCTTCAAATGACATAGCATATCATTCGAACGACATCATGTCTCATTCTAACGACTTCAAACGACTTCCCAGTTCGTTTGACGTTTCAACAGTTCGTTCCCAACCTCAGCTTTCTACATTTTTCTCCATTTTCTTACACCCAAACCCACATGGAATATATTCTAACGAATCTCAATTATCCCAACATCATTTATACATGTTTATGGGTGATTATAACACATAGAAAGCATCTAATTCCTTACTTTCAAGAAGGGTCTAAATTAATATAATCCTTAAAACCCTCAAAATTCTATATTCACCATTGATGTTCTTCATAAAAGCCAAAATATAATTTCGGGATTTACAATTCAAATCATCGATCTGATAACCTCAACATGTGGATTTCGCAACTACATGCAATACCTATCACATTAATTAATTTATTCATCATTTCATGCCCAATTTCACAATTCTCATGGGTAAATATTAATCCTATTCTAACATGGGTTATTCTCACTAATTGGAACAAGAATTACACTCGTCTTGAGGTGTAGGTGTGATCCTTTGGAGACGATATGTGTAGGATGTCCCCTTCTCTCTTCCGGTCACTTTTCCGGTGGTGGTGTAACGTGGTTGTCCCTTGGTTTTCTTTCAAAACCTCTTCCACTCCTTGGAAAAATCTCTCACTATCCTCAAAGACCTTTCCTTTATTTTGGGATGAATGAACCCAAGTTCTCTAATATCTTCACTTATATAATAAAACCCAAATTTTCGTAGTTACTATTCATCTCCCAAATAAAATGATCAAAATACCCCTCCGGGGTGTCCTTTGGGTTCCCAATTGACCCGAGACCTAAATCAAACCCCCGAATAGAATTTTCTGCCTGTTTTGACCCTTTCAGACTCAACGGTGTACTCTAAATGACCATTTAAATGACTTAAAAATAATTTTCCTCTTAGCCCTTTCAATTTAGTCCCGACACGACTCACATGCGCGACCCGACTTAATTTCAATAATTCGCGTATTATTCACTCGCGACCATATAATCATATATTACTTTTAATCACTAAGTAATATTCAATATCAATCACATATGACATTATTCTCTGGTAATAGTCAATCCGGATTAATTTCCATTTTTATTCATAATTAATTCCAATTAATTCCCTTTTACTTTGAATTAATCTCATATTAAAAGTCATTAGCATTACGGGGTATTACATACTCCCCCCTTATAACATTACGGGGTAGTACTTTTAATTAACCTTTTACTTTTAAACTAAACTATGTTGGCCTTGGCTACTTTTTTCAATGCCACACTTTTTTGGATCTTTTTCACTCGTGACATTTCATGCAAAGTCAGCTTGATTTTTGCATCCCGTTTCCATTGCTAAACAAAGCTTTACCGAATAAATATTTATCTATTTTTCTCAATCCGGGCAACGATTCTTACATGCACATATTCTCCATAGTCACAAAACATGTAGATGACAAATTTGATGAGAGAACATCTCGCTTAGCTTAATATAACATATAAAGTTAAAGTTCAAAAAAGCACATGCATGTGTGTGTGGAGGCATAAACAAAGAGAATCCATTAAGAAAGTCAAAATCAAACTACTCCATATAAGCATGATAAAGAACAATTTAAGAATTGAAATTCATAACCGAAAGTTGTAGCCACATGGAGGCAAAAAGTGATATAGGATTCAAACACAAGTATATGCCACATGAAATGTGTAAAACTAAAATACATAAAAAAAATTCTTTTTGAGTTTTCAATTAAAAAAATAATAATTAAAACAAACATAACTCAAAGGATAAACAAAATCTTTTTGTATTTTTCAATTAGACTCAACAAATGCAGAAACAAAATACAAAAGACTCAAAATACGTACAACTAGCAAACACATATGTTATGAGGTATAAATGCTAGTGTATATAAAACATGCAAGCAAACACCCATAAGATATAAGAAGTGAGAAGTCATGTAAATCATGTGAAAATCAACCATTCTAACATTCATTCGCGATTTTCGGTACGCTTCGTGAGAACCATAAAAAAATAGGCAACCTCAAAATTGATTCAAATCTAAAAAAGGATCTAACACAAAAATTTAGTGTTCCCGCTCTGATACCACTTTGTAAGGGACATAAAATATGCTCTGATACCACTTGTAAAAATCAATTTTTTTCTTAAATTATAAAAGTTATGATTGCACTTGTCGGGGTTGGAAAATACTAATTTTAATTTCAAAGGGAGTGTTCACCGAATAGTTTGATTTTTACAAATTCTTTCAAAATTAAATTATACTTCTTAAACATGACTTCGATTCAAGTTCTAAATTATGCAAATCAAACCAAACATGAATTTTTCCAAATTAATGATTCCGACTTGAATTAAAGTAAACTAAAATAGCCCAATTTAATTAAGCACCAATTAAATAACTTTTTGTGGTTAAACCAAATTTTTTCTTGTTAAACCTAAGCATGCATCTAAATGAATTTGTAAGATAAAATAAACACAACCATAACATCGCGATGTACGAGAAAAACCCACAACGGAAAAAATCTCGGACGGCCCAACCACAAGTCCACTGAGTATGGAATTACAAAAGGACACACAAGAATACTTACACAATGACTCAACGCCCTCGCAAACCTTGATGCTCTTCGTTCCCTCAACCGCTTCCTAGTGACAACGTATGAGTCCACCTACATCTCAGATTCCACCGATGGGGCACTACTATTGTCCAACACACGGAGTCCATCGTATGTACACCATGAACACGAAATCCACCGCAAGAAACAATTCGTAGGAATGTACGACACAGAAACAGTGACAAAACTATGATCTCAAAACATATATTATGTAGAAGCTTGGATCATGAAAACAATTTGGGTGCGAACTTGTGTTTTATTTGAAGTTAAAGCATTAAATATTAAAAAAACACAAAGGACTTTTTGGAACAATATATTCTCTCTAAAGTTTGGAAAAAGTCTGTGCAAAAAGTTAACTCCCACACTACATAAATGGGTGGCAAAAGTACCGAGAGGTTATGGAGAAAAACTACTCAACAATTGACATTTTTTTCCGCAAAAACTGCCCTGTCATTCGAACAAGTCTCAATCTCATTCGAATGAGGTGTAAAAAAACAAAATATAGTTAGAATACATTTGAACGATGTCATTTGAATTAGGTTGTTTGAACGAGATTTCAGGCACTGAATCAAGATAATTTTGATACGAATGCGTGGCGACCAATTTTGTATTATTCTGGGTTTGTTTTTAATTAGTTATGATTTTTCTGCGAAAAGGTGTCCGAGAACAAAATATTTAGATAGCATGAATTCCAAAAAAAATTATAACATCTAATGATAAATTTTCAAGTCTCAACATAATATAAGCATTCATACCTGAGAGAGCCTTGGATTGTTCATGACGAATACAAGGCATGAAACATGACATAGGATCTGATCTTCAATGACTTGGCCACTACGTCTTCAAAATGAATGTCATAGGCTTGAAAGGTCACAAATAAATTCTATCCTATGACTCCAGGAGTTTTGTTTGGAATTAAGCCAACACTTACAAATTGACTAAATTGGAAATTTGTCCTTACAAATGATATTTAATTCGACTTGAAGATAATGTTTTGGAAGTAAAACATGATTAATGCATATACTATATAGTAGTTGCATGTAGAGTTGTGATAGAAACACATGAGTTATTTTATTTCATTCGTTCTTTATGTCGTTTATTTCTACATTGTATTTTGTTAGGGAACCCCTATTGTGCATTGGTTCACCCCTATTCCCTTTGTTAGAACATGTTAGCTAAGATACGTATTTTGATAACATTTTGTAGATATGTAATCCTAACTTCTTACATTAGTAGTTATGATAACTTGAACCCTAGGACATTGCCTAAAGTGTTTCTACCTTGTTATTATTATATTTAGATACTCTGAAAATGGAATTACAAGAATATTCAGTAAATTTAATCAATTAAAATGGACTAGAAACATTATTTAGGATGTTTCACATCATTTCACACTTATCGCAGTCGGACCGTACAGAGTTGATCCATGGGTAACCCTAAATTTTTTATCTGGCATATAACCTGGTATACGTATTTTAGGTGCAAGTTCCTTACGGGAGTGATGCGTAGTCGTTACATTAGGATTTGATCCATCGATTATCAAGTTCATATTTGAGACTTGGACTTAAAAGGTGAGTATGTCTTCTGATTTATGAGTGCATTCGATTGCAATGTTATATAGAATATTAAGGCATCATTTGAAAGGTTTCTTTCGTTAGAAATAACATTATGGGATTTTTGTCATTATGTCACCTACTCTTTGCATCCTTGTATAGAATGGTAAGTAATCTAATAAGTGTTAGCCTGAAACACATGTATTTCTACTAACGACGAATAGGATTCTTTAAAATCATGCAACGTCTCGTGGTGCTTCTTAGTAAGACATTGATGAAAGGTTTGTGACGTTCCACATTGTAAATCATAATAAGTTCATCGAGAAAGTGCTACTAGTGGTGACCCTGGTGTCAGGGACCACATTAGACACTCCCCTTTATCATAAAAGCATTATGAAGGTTAAGAAGGGATTGACACCAGGATTATGTCTTGTTGCAAATCCGTTTTGCATTAAGAGCCATGCACACAAATAACATTGGAATAAGGCAAGACAAAGAGTACATGATAAGTGGTTCTATCAACCACATATATCATTTGTAAGTTCTTCAAAGGAGTAGCGGATTGTGGTGATTCACTCGTTATTCACAACAATGTTGGAAGAACATAAGGTAGTTAGTGCATCATTCGTGAAATAATTAAGTCTCGGAATAAAAGCAAGGTAAACGGGTTATATGCAAGTGGTTTCAACATGTGCAATCATCAACATGAGGTTCATTATCATCCAGGGTGAGGACGAATCAGTTAAAAGATCCTCAACATTTCATGTTCTTTAACGGCGTCATGTCTTTTGACGTAAAAGTTCCATGGAATCAAGTCAAGTGATAATTTTATTCACACTCTAAAAGGTGTCACAAAATAAAAAGTTCAGCATTTAAGGGCAATACATTCAACGCTTCTTAAGGGAAGAAGTTACAATAGATATAAGACCACTAATGGTTTAATAGCGGTACCACCAATCCAAGGGACCTGCACCACATTCCCATATGAGGATTTGTTGTGACAGTAGTGACCGGTAACTGATTGTGTTAATCGGTATCGACATTCATATCCCAATGGAAATTAGAGATTAAATATCCTCATCATCTTCCTAAGAGGTCTGTAAATAAGAGTTCACGTTATGGTCAATGACTTTTACAATTTTCGTATCACCATTAGCAACTCTGGCATTCGGGTTCATTAGACTACGTGTAAGTGGCATGGGCATTGTGGATTGGTTTGATGTCCTGGGACTAGAATATTAACATAGTGTGGTGGTCGGTAAGAAGGAAATCACATTATAACACATTGGGACTCTCAATTTCTCGACAAGAAATAGCAATGGTAGCATCACCCTTACTCAACACGAGTGATACTCAAGCATGGGAGCAACAAGCACCATTGTATTACATTTCTTTCTGTGCGGCTTTGTACACATATGTTCAACCTTGGCTATAAGGATGGGTTGGATCCTTCGTTCGTTTATCTTGAATATCAACACTTAAGAATTTGGTGTTGGATTTCCATTCGAGCTTTGTAGCTTTTCCAAGGTGAATTGATTCCAGTTTGTACATTTAGCACGTAACTTGAGTGAGGGAGAATTCTTTTGGATTAACAAGGGATATCGTAATTGATTTAATTAGATTGGTACCCATTGTAGGGTGCGCACGCCTAAGTGAGAGATTTTTAAAAGGGACATCCGTAGGAAAATAATAGATATTTTTCCTAAGATAAGACACTGGTTTAAATGTGGGTTGTTGTGACACCCGCCTAATAAAATATCGAGCGATCACTCCTGTAACAAATTAAAACAGGAGTCGCATGTGAATCATTCTCAGCATCAATGTCGAAAACCAAATTAATTACAAAGAACCTATTAGGGTGGCGTCAAAATTTTTATTTAACTAATCTTTTTAAACAACTATACAATATAAACATCCACACAGTTTATATAAATGAAACTGGAAAGAGATAAAAATAACCGAACACTCGGTTCAAATATAATACAACCAAATCGAATGCCGCACTAAAAGGCGGTGAAAGAGTAAATGAATACAATTAGGCTTTCGGCCCAAAAGTAACTACAATGCTTCCTATCTAGATCGCAAGAATAGAAGCGTCTAAATCAAACTAACATGCATCCACAGCTGCTGCAACAGACGTCTGACTCGAAAGGATCATCATCCAGGCGTCCCAGTGTCTGGACATCTATATATATACAATATATAGCAAGAGAGGAAAAAAAAATATAGAAACGGGTCAGAGCCCAAGTTGTGAAAATATTTAGCAAGTGCATAAATGCTTTATTTTGAAAAATATTTTTTTTTCTCATATTTAAATTGGTATCGCACTTCCATGAGATACCCCTCACCTCTCTTCTAATAGTGCACACCTAGCGCATCCCTCTAAACATCCTAGTCAAGCCACACTGTCTAACTAATCCGTCACCCCCAACTCTAAAAATCCTAAACAAGCCAAGTACTAAGGGCTCAACTTCTCCACAGTCTCAACACTATGCCATATTCATATATATATTGTTTACATGCCATATAAGGGCATCACTAGAATATAGAATTCTAGAAATTGTGAATGTTGATGTATTGTGATGATGTTCTTATGAGGTTTATATGTTCAACAAATGAACAAATATAAATATAACTATAACATTTAAATTAAAGTATATGATTTAGATAGAACTCAGATAGGTATAGATTGAGAGATAGGTTAGATGATTTTATTAAAATATTTCATTTGGGTTTTAAATTAGATTCTCTTGCCAAAATAGAATTGGGCATCCATTTGGAGATCACGTGCATACGCTTAGTGCGCGCTTTAGTTGAGAGGTGAGATGGATTTTTATGGAGAGGACGATTCCATTAAATCATGTAATAATGCATTTATAATTATTATGCATTTTAATACACTTGCTATAAAACGTTTTCAATTCGGGCTCTGACCCGTTTATATTTTCTCCTACATATATATATTGTACTACTTCAGGTGTTCCTCCGCAAGGACGCCTTTGATGTTCATCCATACAGGATTCGTGGAGCTGTGGCAATAGCGGACTGTCGCGGCATTTTGCTTTAGTCGATTCCTATCTTTGTATATCTAGATTAGGATTCAGTTGTGTATGGAGTTAGTATTCAAGGTGTTATAGAGTAACACTTATATTTCATTTCTACTATTTGTATTGTCTGTTACCCGACAACATATTCGGGTATTTTATTTGTACTTTGTATTGCACTCTTGTATATTAATGGAGTTCGCACTTATCACTCATCATAGATAGATGTATATTGTTGGTTATGTTGCATTATTGGTTTTGTTGTTGTTGTTAAATAAAAGTTTTAAATTTTTTGACAATCCACTTTTAATGATTTCGGGTAGTTAGCCTTATATTTTAGTATTGTCAGTTGATGTTGAGACTGTGCCATCCGGGATACCTGATTTAATGTAGTATAGGGCTGGCCAACCATTATTATTTTGAGCGGGTTGTCACAATTGTGTAGGATTACATGAGCATCCTAGTGTGCTTGGTTGCATGGGTAATGGAAGTTTCATTGCTTGCGACTGATTGATTTGTTTGTACTTAGTATTCCATTATGTATGACTCTATAAAGCATCACATACGATTAAGGTAGTTGTAACATGTCTTTATAATCTAACTACTGATTCTGAAAATTTGAAGGGTTGTCATTCAAAGATGAAAACTTAATCATAAGATTAAATCTTGACATCATTCGACCTCTCGTCGTAAGGAACCTTCGTGTGTGGTATATTTGGGTATTATAACATGCTTATATGGTTGTGTATATAGCTATTTCGCGGATTATAAGTCTGAGGACCTAGGGTAAGGTTCATAAATGAAATGGGCTTAGAATGTAGGCTATAATGGTTTAAGAAATTTATCATTCGAGATAAAGTAAGATACCAAATTTGGTAAATGCCTTGGGCATGAAGGATTAGGTAACCTTTTCTGACAAGTGGGATATTTTTTAAGTGTGGATTTAGAAACGAATTGTATTCTTGTACGTGTTATTAGTAATCCTTAGATATGGGAGGAAATATGATTTATGCATCAATATATCTGATGAATTGCGATCTTTAGATGTTAGACTAGAGGTGGTTTAAGTAGTAATGCGAGATGCTTGTTTAATTAATCATTAACACTAAAGGAAGTTCACACGTTATGATCCGAGAGAAGAAATAAGAAATATAAACGGATAAAAATAAGAAAAATAAATGGATATCTATGATTATGAATGACTAGGTAATGATCTTTGAGGTTAGTACTTAGGAGATTAAAGGTTATAAGGTTCATAGTGATTATGAAGGCATTCATCTTAAAATGGGTTGTGAGATTTATGACCTAATGCTCACTAGTGGATTAATCGATGGTCACAAGAAATAATTTCGAGGATGAAATTTCCTAAGGAAGGAAGAATGTAATAACCAGCTATTTATTTAATTGTATGGAGATTGAATTCCATGAAATCATAGTTAATAATTTTATGTGATTACCGAGATAACTTGGAGTACTTATCAAATCAAGTATAGGATTAATGAGGACGGAGTCAAAATACTTATATTGATTTAGGGAAAAGTTAAAAGAATTTAAAGTTGTCTTTAGTATTGATAAAAATCAAAGTTTTGTAAAAAAAAAAAATCGGGCATCAGTGGGAATTACAATAACAAGGTTACCCCAGTCGCTGTGGTGGCCTGAGGTCCCGCTATAGAGGGGGTAACTCACCGCTATGGAAATAAGAGAGACAAGGGGATTGATGGATAGTTTTACGCCGAAATATGGCATCTTCACTTTTGATCCAACCGTTCCGTAATTGAAACGTGTTCATTTAGCTTAAGACCCTGACATGATCCATTTTATTTAAACGCAAGAGAAAATAGGTTTGCTGCACAGAAGGGGCCTCCGACATAACACTAAGAAAAAAACACATTTTCTCCAAAATACCTTCTACGAGCATACATAAATGGGAGGAATAAGCCAAAATTAGGGAGTTTAAGGGTGTATAAGGGGGCGATTTTGGTGGAGTTTTGGAGCATAAATGCAAGAAAAATTATTTTGAAGAGCATATTCATTTTAGGGAGATTTATAGCCCCCTTAAAGCCCCCTTTGGAGGTGGGGGTAGACCTAGAAAAATGAGTCACGACACAATAACACGACACAAAGTTATAAGTTGATGGGTGGACCCTTCACGATTTCGGGTCATATCAGTGCTAACTCGGTAAGACACACTAATTAACGGGTCGGGTTAGTGTTGACACCTTTCACCCGTTAATACCCGATAAGACCCATTAAGATCCATTAATTTAAGTAAATAAACTATATTATTGGGACTTATATATGTTTATGTTGTTTAATATTAATTTAATCAGAATGAATATTACTAAATGAGAGAGTTAGTAATGGTAATGAATTAACGGGTCTAATTGTATTTAAAAATGAGCTAATATGTCAACTTGTGTATGATTCAAAATAATTTATTATGTTAATAAGTAATAACGGGTGAGCACGACACGACATGTTAAGATAACGGGTCGGGTTTGAATATAATTTTTTCACATGATAAAAAAAGTCACCCGCTTAGACACGAACCCGATAAGACTCAAACATGATAAAAATCGATACGAACACGACTCGGCATGACTCATTGACAGGTCTAGGTGAGGGTTTCCTTCTTTCATAAAATTTTGCATACTTTTGGACTAAAAATAGGTAGGAGTGTTTTATTATTTGAGTTATTTGCATGGTATAAATGCCTTTCGTGAAATAATATTTATCTTTGAGTTATGTGTATATATTTTGGCGAATAATACACATTCTAAAATAATGTATGTATGAATTATATACATATTTTGAGGGTGGTTGTTGATATGTGTATTTGGAAAAAAATGGATATTAAATTATGTGATTAACAAAAATGTAAAATTTAAGGGCTGTGTGTAAAAATATTCTGAAAAAATTATTGGAATCCTAAACTTTTGAGTACTTATTATTTGGGGCCAAAAAGTGTTGTAAATTGCGTGTTTACCCTCATAAATTTTGTAAGAATGGATTTGATCCCAAACTGTCATGGAATTATAGTTTGGAACCTAAACTTGTTAAAAAGTCTTATTTTGACCATAAAAAGTATTTTTGAGAAATATTTATAAAATAACCCTTGGACTTTAAATATTGGCAGACTAGCCTCTGAACTTTGAAAATTTATGAAGCACCGCATAAAGTTTTGGGTAACTACAAAACAACCCATGACATTTGGGCAATAAAATATAGCTCCCAAAATTTGTATAATTGTAATTTGATTACTGGACTTTTAAATAACGCAAAACAATAATAGACTTTGCTAAAATTACAAAAACATCCTAAACTTGTGGTTTTGGAAATTAGTCCCTACTATGTAAATGGTTGTGGACTTTAAATTTGTAAAGAAATTACAAAGTAACCTTGAAACTTTAGAAAATTACAAAATAAACCTTAAATGTGGCGTTAAATGAATTTAACTCTAAAAATAACACACACACATGTGTGTGTGTGTTTAAGTATATAAAGAGTATAAAATTATAAATTATGCATAAAGTGTATTTGCATGGTCTGGGAATTGGTCGGGTATAAAATGTTAAAATATGAAAGGGGAATTTAAAAGGAGTGTTAATACAAGTATTCAATATGACACAGGCTGGGTAATTTTTTATATTCCACATAAGCCGGGTGTTTTGCTAAAAACGACTGTTGGTCCGGAGGAAAATAAAGTTAATGAAAAGTGAAAGGGAATTCATAAAGGAGTTACCGAGGTCAATTTAAGAAGGTCGTGGAGCCCTAAGGTGCAACTTCGGCTTAGACACAATATAACTGGTTAGTAAAGTATTTGGCTACGACATTTATGGTAGGTAGTGCAAGCCCGTAAACTTAAATAAGATTCGGTGAACTCTAGGTTGAAAAGAAAATGTATGAAAATAAATAAAATTGATAAATTTTAGTAGAAGGATAATTGATTAATAATTTATTAAGGAATTAGTATTTGGATTTTTAAACACCATTGTTCACAATAATGGTAAATAGGTAATAAAGGAAGTTGGTGGACCCCAAATATGAAATGAAATTAAGGACTAAGTATTTAATAATTAAACGAATAATAAAAATGACCACTCGGTGAGTGAGTAATCCCATAGTGGGATATAATACTAGGTCTAACACGGCTATGCCTGGGTAGTTTGATGTGTTCCAAAAGGATAAAAGATAAAAAGTTAATAATTGGATATGTGAGTAAACCCAAGGTGAGGGAACAATCCTAAGACTTGACACGTTTATGTGAGAATAATTCTTTTCAAACACCAGATATGTAAATTGAAATGTTGTTTTATAAAACACCAAACGTGTGTTAATAAGTATAAATGGCTATTTTTGAAACTATACGTGACGATTTAAAGATAGTCCAGTAGTACGATTTTCTAAATTAACCGCGTGAGTTATAATATCGAAGGACATTTTGGAATAAAATGACAACTCATGAAGATAAAGGTTAATGATATTTAACCAGAAGATAATGTTTTAGAAATAAAACATGATTAATGCATATACTATATAGTAGATGCATATAGAATTGTGATAGAACTATACGAGTTATTATATTGCGTCCGTTCTTTTTATCGTTCCTTTCTACATTGTATTTTGTTAAGGAAATGGGCATTGACTCACCCTTGTTCCCTTTGTTATGACAAGTTAGCCGAGACTTTATCTTTTATAAGTGTTTTAAAGGCAAGAAATCTTTGCTTCTTACATGAGTAGATCCAATTACTTGAAGCCTAGGACATTGCCTAATAGGTTCCTCACTTGCCATTATAATGTTTATATGCCTTGAAAATGGAATTACATTCTTATTAAATAGTTTTAATCAATTAAAATGGACTAGAAACATTATTTATATTATTTTACACCACTCTATACTTAATACGATTGAATCGGACTAGACCGGGTTAACCCATAGGTAATCTTATAATTCAGTTTGGGGCATTACATGAACATTTTTAAAATTGAAACACAAATATATAAGATGGTCATTATTAGGAGAATAAGAGAAAAACAATCCCTTTTATTTCTTCTTATATTGAATGGTTCATTTGTGTTCACACAATTGGGACGTAAAACTTTCTTTTACTTAAAATAATCAACAAATGTATCCTTTTTATCTAGATCTTTATGGAAAGTTCGCAAAATGTGTTATCGTATTTAATGACGAATTCTTGACACAAATTGTTTCTTCTTAAAGGATTTCTTGTTTATTGGAATTTGTGTTTTTTTCAAGATGACCATAGATTATTTATAACTTTGAAACTCCCTTTTTCAAATTGTCCAAAGACGCGGTGAAATAAACTCTTTCCTTTTTAATATTTAAGTAGATTAATATTCTCTTCTAGTGATTTCCAAATCTAACTTTAGATAATCAAGAAAATATAGGAAGTTATGAAAACACAACTCAGAGGCCTTAATCGTTGGGAAATGGTAATGTCCACGAGTTTCTAAATCCTGGGTAAAACTCTTTTCGAATTTTATGAAAATTTTCTCATTTTAGGGGCTTTGATCTTTTTAAGTAAAATGTCCATTTCAATAGATATCTGAGCAGATATATCATCTCCGTTCTTCTTGATAAAGCATTATTCTCAAGATTTTTCTAATTAAGACTTTAAAATCACATTGTCTTTTAATAAACTCTTGGAATCTTTGCAATGTTCATCATATGAATCTTGAAAATTAACTTTCACTATTTAAAAAAGATGTATTTATATTATTAGGAAAAGAGTCATTAGCAGTTCCATATGGGGTGACTAGTTCGATAAAATCTTGACTATCACAAGGACCAATTAAATCATGAATTTGATCTCATATATTCAACTCCATTTTAACACGTAATAAGAACTTTCTTTAAATGGTTAAACCTACGATAATGAGGATTATATTTGATACCAGTTCAGAGTTCATGTTAACGGACTTTAATATCTGATGAAAGCACACATAAAATAACTTACGGAGTTGGGATACCCACATTAAAATCTATTATCATGATAGTGGTAATTTTTTGTTCGATTCCTTTCAAGGGTATTTTAATACACAACCTATTTCTATATGAACCAACGAAGTTGTAAGCGATTTATCTTATAAATTTAAGTGATGAATTAAAATAAAAATGATAAATCGATCACATAACACAAAGGCGTAACGAGGAACCCCCCCTAAAAAATATCGATATAGTTGAATGAAAAATGAACTATGGTAGGTCTTACAAATATGGATCCGTCTTATAATAAGTTATATATAACTTCCATTAAATATCTTTCACCATATATCTTCTAACTTGGGAAGGATATAATTATTGGAGGCTACTTCACAACCACAGGGGATTTCGATTACAAGTAATGTATTTGTTATCAACCTAAAATAAAAATAAAAATCTTTTGAGTTGAAGATAAAAATTATTCAAAATAAAAATGGAATTAAGAGAAATAGAAAAGTGTTCTAACTACAACTTCTTAGGATGTGAGATGTCGTAAAGTTTTTGGGAAGTGTTTAAAGAGTTAAAATTTCTAAAAAGACCTCAAAGTTTGGTTATAGATATTAAGTGAATCGAAGACTCTCGAGAACATATTTTGAATATGATTTTATTTGTTGTCTTAAGATGAAGGGAATAAAACTACAAACAAACTTTGGATACATAAATGTGTATAAAAATGATATTTCAAATGAACACACAAGCTTGAAGGAAAATCTTTTAAGATGTGCTTTATGAAAAAAAATGTGTTTCTCTCTTACAAAATCAAGCTTACAAACGGATGCCTTTGTTTATGTGTTATGTACATTGATATCCCATAAGACTTGCAAGAGAAGTCTTACGATACAAGTGGATAACCCTTAGCCCACTTAAATAAAGACTAGCATTTCAAAACATAAAGGTATTATACCTAATTTAAGTTTTGCACATACTGCTACGTGAACAGTGAACAAGATCTTAAATAAATCTTCACTGCCAGATATTTACGCGAAGTGAAGCCTTTTTGTTGTTGCGAGAAAATACTTCGCTGAGGTGATCCATCAACGATGGAGTTCGGGACAACACACAATAAAAAATTTCTAAAAAAACACGAGGAGCGAAGTAGGATTGATGAGGCGAAGGGTGGACTTATCGAAGAGAAGTTGTGGAGAGCAAGTACCGAGTTAAGTATGTGAGTTAGAGTATTAAATGATTTTTTTATAAGTATTAAGCGCGCGCGCGCGCACACACACGCACACACACACACACACACCCACCCACCCACACACACCCACACACACACATATATATATATATATATATATATATATATCACCAACCAAAAAAATTATTTCACAAGTTTTAAACATATTCAAGTTTATGAATATTTAATTTGAATATGGAAAAACAAGTGAACTGTGTCCGTGTAACTCCTTCACCTTTAACTTAACTTGGCATTTCCCAAGTATGTGAATGTGAATTATGTCAGGAGGAAGTTAATATTGTATGATGAGTGATTCTTGAAGATGTAGCTTTTGAGAATGACCTCTTGGACTAGAATCATGAATGCTTTGGCTAAACGGAATAAGACAATACAACATAAGGACACATAAGCATACTATACTCTTATATCATTCTCGCGGACCAAGGAGAAATATTTTCCTTTCCCTAAAAGATGTTATAGTTGAGTGAAAATTTGCTATAATCAATTATTTCTTTTGTTTACAAAACGTACTGCAAGATTTATATATAGTTTCAAGTAGGTTCATGAAAACTTGTAACTAATAATTTTTGATGAGTTTTATCAAATATTTTTAGAAATGATAATAATATATTTGAAATATGTAATTAATGTGAAAAGCATATGTTTTCCTTCGAAGGGAAAAAGTAATTTATGCATAAGTATTTGTTAGGGTTTTATTCTTAAAACTATGCATGACGTTTCTTTTTTAATAAAGATTTGTTAAGTTCATTTGAAATGAGAGTCATATTTGTGAGAATACCTTATATTTATGCCTTTAAATATATTATATGATATGCCGGTTAATTTCACTTAGTAAGAATTCTGATGAGATGGGTTTGGCCTAATCATAGGAGATCAAAATTATTGCTATAGCATAATTAAATAGTTAATAACCTAGATAGAGAGTTCACATACTATTGGTATAGCTATAATGTAATCCTAGTAGTTGATATCAAACTTTGGGAACCCGTTTGATTGTTTGAGAACTTATTTGATAGTTTAAATAGGATTGTAATCGATATATTCAGGATTATATTAAACAAAACCACATGTGAAATTCAAGTCTAGGTGCTAATTATATTAGAATTTCACAATCTCATACATTTGCAAATAGTGCATAGATTCTTAATATCGAGGGTTATGAGGATTGAAATGATTGCATAATTATTGATTTATTGTTATGAGGGCGATTCAATTTTATATTAGAACAATATATCAATGCAAGTTGACTAATCATTGTGAAGAAGGTATGAGATTATAATTCAAAGGAATCTGCGTCTAAGAAAGATCTTCGATTGTGATGCCCTTTTAGTAGACTTATACGTATTGTTTCTACCAGTAAACCGTATTAGTAGATTATTTCATAATTTGATCGAGTGAAAAATAAGTTAAATATGAGAATCGATGAATAAATAAGATGTTGGTTAAAATCAATTAGCAGAGAATTGATTTGGCCAAGCGGGTATTGTATGTTTAACGCGGGAAAAATTATATACCATATCAACTTTTCAAATAATTAACCTGAATACTCCGAGCAATTTTAAGATAACTAAATTAGAGTTTAGTCGTAATTATTTAATGGAATTAATTATGAATAAATTAATAAAGGAAACAAATTATGGGGATGTAATTTGGAATTTTTCAAAATTTATTTGGAAGCCAATTTAATTATTTAGTCTTGGGTTCCTAGTGTAGTACATATGCCCTAGTAGCATGCCCAGACTCTTTGGAAACCCAGTTTAGCCCAAGTCCATGACTTATTCCTATATGTATTGGTGTAGGATAAAGCTTCAGAGAGAGAAAGAGAGAGAGATATTGGGAAGAAAAATAATATTCACATTTTTGTGAAGAGGCTTAGAGAGATAGGTCCATATCTCACTTAAAATGTAATTTATTGCAAGGACAAATTTTTGAATAGAGTCAATTTGTTCGTATTGTCCTTAATCTGTGTTTGGAAAAAAACTTGTTTGAGTCATAGGTTGGGATTTGAGTTGTTTGTTCTTCAAGCCTAGAATGTGTTATTAAAAGACCGTAGAGGCCAAGATAAAGTTGCATCGAGTTTAAAGTCGAGTTTCTTCTTCAGCGTCTACGGGATCTCAATGAGGTTTGAATACATAGTTATGTTTGGTCCCTGGATTTAGTTTTGGGTGTTGTTTCTCTAAAATGTTGCCAAACTATTTTAAAAGTTATTTTTAGAAAATTTTCCAAGTCATTATAACGACATTACGCATGTCATTCGAAAGAGATGTGTAACCTTATTAGAACGAAGGATCCAATGATACTTCAAATGACTGCTTTTATGCCTACACTGGTTTGTCGTTGGATATATTGTTAGATGTTGGTTTGAATGAGATAAGGCACTTCGTTTAAATGAGCCTTCTGACTTCATTCGAATGAGGTAGCATAATTTTCAAAGTTGATATTTTCATTAATATTTTTCATCCTTATCTCGTTTTTGAAAACCTCATGTGAATAGGAGTGCAAATCAATACTTTTATTTGAGACCTTTTCATGACTTTTGAGTTCCCAAAATCTTCCAAAAATATCTTCATGAGAGTGTGATCTTTAACGATTAAGTTTTTGAAACCCAAACCCTAATTTTCACCCATGTTTGAGATCCAAGAATCATACATCCATATGCCTATTTGAGATCTCGTTTATGTTGCATTAAAGTGGATTTCTCTATTCTTTGAAGAGCGTTTCCAGTAGTGGACATCGCGTTTGTGTTGTGCAGCAGCTGGACTTCTCACAAGACAAGTAAGATCAGTGGAATATCGAGATGTGGGAAAGCTCTTGCATTTTGTGGCTGTTGGAAGGCGTCAAAGAGTAGCTGTGGAGAAAGTGACAAGGGACAAATAAGTGTGTCAAGGTTTGAAGGCATTGAGTCTATGAGTAAGTATAATTTTTCCTTGTATATAGACCTATATTAGTGGACTTGTGTGGCTGGGTCGTTCGATATTTTTTCTGTTATGGGTTTTCCTTGTACAGAGTCATGTTGTGGTTTGATGCTTTATTTTACTCTTTCTTACACTCGCCTAGATGCATGCTTAGGTCAAGACTAAAATTTTCAAACTCATTTAATACAACACTTGTGGTTTTTAAATTTGTGCAAAGTTTCTAAAAATTGTAAAAATTAAAATTGGGGGTGTTTTCATACAATTCCTAGGGCACTAGCACTTTTCAAATTGGTATCAGAGCAGGAATACTGAGATATCATGTAGATCCATGTTTCATGTTGTTATAGGATTGTTTAGGTGTTTGTCTCTTTCTTATTATTTTTTTTCTTCTCTCCATGGGTCCTCATAGTGATAAGTTGTCCGATGTGTTTTGACGACGGTTTTGATATTTTAGTGGATTTTAATGATCTTCATTATCGTACTGAAAAATTAACCCGTTTGATGAAGCTGAAAAATTAATTCATTTGAATTTGAGGTTTCCAAAAAGTGTTAAATTTCTTGAATTTTTTCTGCTTAAAAGATGAAACTGAATTTTTGCAAACTTTTCAAACTCTGAGAGATATCCTCTATGGGAAGCTCAACGACATGAAATGTGATTTCTGAAATTTAGAAGTGCTCAAGAAAGAGAGTGATGAGAGAGTTCAATCTAAGATGTTTGAGTCTAGGGTGAAAGAACATACAATTGAGGATAATGATAAATCGATAAAAGTTTTGAAGACACATCAGAAGACTCATAGGGATGCGTTGAGGGGGAACGGGATAACCGTCTAGGATTTATTGAAAACTAGTTTTTATCCCCACGCGATGCGCAAGCGCTTTGTAGCTATTGTTATATGGAGTAAGTATTATGCGCATTCAAGTTTTGTCGCTCGAACATGTGGTGACATCATTATTTGTACAAGAAATTACAATAAAACACACACACACACACACACACATTGCTCGTAAAGACAAACTTATTTTTTCCCTAAACATAATGGCGTCTACAATTGAGTTCCCAATAATAAGAAACAAACTCAAATCCTTTACATAAATATGTATTTTCATGGGTTGTATAAAAGTCATGAAAATCCTTTACACAAAAAATAACTTTGCTTTTAAATTCCATAAAATTTCATTAAATATGAATCAAAATAACCTTAGTTGTCAATTTAATTGACTATTATTTTGGAATAATTGTGGAATGAAATTATATATTACGTATGCTATTTCTTACATAACATTGTTTCTGTATAATAACATTGTATGGTGAAATAAACTATTCAATCAACCTTTTTGAATATTTTTCTATTGATTGTTAAACCTAATGAAAATGATTAACACTAAGGCGATGTCCGAAAAAATTCAAGAAAAAATTAATGTTTTGTTCAATCAATGCTAAAAAAATCTAAAAATGAAGAAAATGAAACTATTAAACCTATACATCTAATATATATAATTAAAAATGTTTTCACTAATCTTAGCTTGACTAGCATTACGTCTAAAGTAAATTTGAACCCCTGTGTGAAAGATGAGTCTGTTTCTTTTAATATAGTGTTTACTCTAGACAAGATATTACACGATAATAACAAAGTTGAGATTAGGATTGGAAAAAATGAATATAAGCCTAATTTTATCAGTTGCGATTAAAATACATTATATTTAAAGGTATGGGCACAACATTGATACCACACCCATTTGAAATATATTTAAAACTTCAATGTTTAACATAACAGTTTCTAGTGAGTTCTATTTTTAGTTATACGATCCTAGTCAACTAGGCTATGTATTTTTTCTATTCCTAAATTGAAAAGATAAATGAAATAAAAATAACAAATAAATTGTTAATTCTACATGCCTAAAATCTTTGATAAGTTTACATATTAAAAAATAAGTGTACTAAAGGCAAATAAGTGGGCAATTGTTGAAGGTGTCACCTTTTAAGGAGGCATCTTCTCACATTTAGCTTGATAGTTTTATTAAACCAATCAACACATATACAAAAATATTCTTAGAATTTGTAATATAATGATTGAAAAAATTAATGGGGAGATAAAGTTGTAAAGTGAACTGAACTTTTACTACCTATAATTTTTATTGTATGTTATTCAGATGGATTAATTGGTGTTGAGTTTCATTTTGATAGTTTTAGATTAAGTTCATTGTAACTGGTATAAGCCAAAGTAACCACAAAATATATAAAATGCACATTTAGGCATTTTGTTAAAGACATTATACAAAAATTGGGTCAAAAGTATAGTTGTTGGCTCTAGTGATATAGCAAGAGATCCAAAAGAATAACTTATATGAAAATTCATTGTATACAACAAAAATTTGACATAATTCCATAGACAATCACTAACATACCAGGGATTCTTTTACTCCCACTTAAATTCTCTCATGATCCCAACAATGATTTTATTTCCGATAACGATTTTTAAAAGTTTCATTTTAAAGGAGGCACAAACCCTCACGCAAGGTCATAGGCGGAGGTGCCGATTATTGATAATGAAAAGTTTGCAAACTCTCCTCGAAACAACAATCAAAATCATTATCATAAGAATTTTGAAATCTATTGCAAATCGTTGCAACATTCTTATCATAAGAATTTTGTGGCCCAAAATTAGAATAATCATTCTCAAAAATCCAAAACTTGACTTTGGTAATACTCACCCAAAGACATTTTAGATGTTTCAAGTTTTTGACTTTGCAAGTATTCACCAAAAGTCGTAGGTTTAGGGAGATTTTGAGAATTATCCTCATGAATACCGAAAAAATTAGAATAAGACATGCTTACCCCAAAAATAGCTCAAGATGGAAAAATCCACAAAGAATGTGCGTCCGACAAAATTCAAGCCTTTCTTGGAGCTCAAATGTAGAAGTCCTACAAAAATAGTTGACAAAGAATACAAATAGAAAGAAATTATTATGAAATACTGAAACAAAAAAGATCCCGACAACGAAGCTATTTTGACAAGCAGGCAGGATGCCACGATGCAAGTGTATAAAAATACATGTCGGTCGTTATGCTCGACTCCCACCACTATGAAAAAACCTAGGATATTTACTACACTCTTTTAAGGGAGTACAACAGCCAATCCGGGTATCGAATCCCCATAGACTAGTTGTTAGACTTTAATTGGTTTATTATCTCTCAATAGAACTGTAAAAGATAAATGTTAATAAAAAGAAAAGGTAATCTAGGCATGTGTATTTAAACTAGGATTACAAAAATTGAATAAAAACTATAGGTTGTGACTAATAACCCTCACCTCAGTTTAATGCGTATAAATGGTTATATGGGACTACGAATTTAGCAAGATTGGATCTCATTTCAACAATCAATTAAATCTAAATTTGTCACCCCCTAAATTCGCATAAAAGCCTAATATGATTTTGGCATCAACAACCCCAAAAATCACACACGCAAGGTCATAAATGCGGAGCATACATGATATACCTCGTTAAATCTCCTTGGCATAATAGCCAGAAATACCCAATAGAATTAAATGTATAAAACCCATCACCAAAGCAGAGAAACCCATTGAAACGAATGTGAGTTCAATCAATCACAACCTGGGCTAACACAACATAATGAAAGACAAGTATTTAAAATACAAGAAAGTAAATAAAATCAAGTAAGAAAAATAAGTAAATGAAAGCAATAAACCTATTCTACAAAGCAAGGAAATCAACAAAAGGAAATTATATTAATGGTAGGGATGATGAATAGTGCACTTACAACACCCAAATAGGCAACACCCAAAGAGAGATGGAAGAGAAGCTCTAAACACCCAAACCCTAACCTAAACTATCTAAAATGAATTATATCTACAAAATAAATCAAAGGGTTCTATTTATAGTAAGTGGGAAAAAAAGGATAGAAAAAAGGAAAAATAAAATAAAATAAAATAAGTGCCCGATATCTGCTACGATCGGTCGATCGCGTCCAGGGGGCGGTCGACCGGGCTAAGAGAATGTAACAACCCTCGATTTTAGGAGGCTCATTTTATATTAATTTACCGCATAAGGTAATTATATAAAATGTTGGTACTGGGGTAAATATTAATTTTAGAAGTTAATATTTACGGGGATGTTGTATATTTACCGTATATGTAGGTAAATATCCTAATGTGGTGTGATTTATAGTGTCATGTATATTAGATGGCACGATAGTTAAAATGAAATTGGAACCCAAAATAGATTATAAAGTTTCCAGATGCCAGCTTAGAGGGTGTAGTTAGTCTCGGAAGGTGCGAGACAGTCAAAATAAGTGCCATATTGTATTTTTGGGTTTCGAGCACTTTTACCTGGTTTTAACTTAAATGCGTATTTGGGAGTCATTTTAATGTGGTGTTAACCACTTAAGTTGGGGACTTTAGACTTAAGACCCGATTTTTAGTCTTGCCCCTTATTTTTTTTTCTCATTTGTGTCTTACCAAATAAGAGAGTAAGAGAGAGAGAGAGAGAGAGAGAGAGAGAGAGAAGATGAGAAAAGAGGATAATGAGAGAGATTGGGAGATTAAAGATTGGAAATGGCTCCTACCTCAAACAAATCTGAGTTATCAACCCTAAGGCAAGTTTTCTACTTGCTAATATGTGATTTAAGATGAATAATTTGTGTGATATTCATCTATTTGCATTTGGGTATCAAAAATGGAAATTATGGTATTTAAACCTAGATTTTGGTTTTGATGATGATCTTGTGGGTTTTAATGGGCATAAACCATGTAGGATAAATCTTGGGTAGATAAATATTGTTGGTTATGAGTAGAATGAAGAGATTTGAGGTTTGGGAAAATTAGGGTTCATAACCCTTCGTAGCCATTCTTGGCAAAATCGTAGGACCGAATCGATTCGGCCCTTGGGCGAATCGATTCGGTAAGGGGTAGCTTCCAGGTCTGCATAACCCAAATCGATTCGGCCAATTGCAGAAAGTTGGTTTTTGGTCTGAACCGATTCTCTTTTTGGGCGAATCGATTCGTTTTCCTGCTATTTTTGAGTTGTTTTTTATAACTCAATTTTGACCCTTTTTCTTTAGGGTTAGGACCTAGGAACCTTCTTGAATGAAGTAAACTTAGAGTCCTAGAGTTATAGATGAGTTGGGAAGATACCCTAGAGTAGAATTGGTTTATATGGGGTTTTTCCGGGGTTATGCCTATTGATGTTAGGGCACTTTTTCTTCTAGTTGATTATTATAAAACTAGGAGATGTACTATTATGTTTGGGAGACTTTAGAAGCTTAATTTAGCTATGTTAGTCCTGATGGTTTATAATACCTATCAACGAATCTTGGGAGAATAAATTGAAAGCTTATTTATTCAATGAGGTTACAATGATGATATAAATTACGTATGGCTCCGGATTTAAAAGGATGAATTAGTTACTAAATGTAAATGAATATGGTTTCGAATAAAATGAAACAATCATTTGCTAAGATGCAAATGAATAGGGTTTCGGAAAATGATATATATACATTTGATAAGATGTAAATGGAATGTAGTATGAAATATACTCTTGCTAAAATGTAAATGGAAATGGATTTGGTAATGATTTTTGGTAAATGATAATTTACTTAATCGTTAATATGGTAAATGGTAATTTGGTTAAACACACCTCTCTAAATGACATCATAAGGGAAGTTCGCGTGCACAGGCGAAGCCCCCTGGCTAATGAATGCAGGGTGGATATAGTCCTAGGCCATGTGAGTGTTTGTTGTTGTATATTTTTCTGCGCTGGTTAGGAGATTCTGGGTGTGGTCTTGACTATCCCGCAGGCACATGGCCGCTTCCCGACGTATTGCGATAGGTGCCCAGGTTGTCTTGTATAGATAGGCCCTGGAAGATGATGGTCATTTAGGGGCATGCCCAGTGGGTAAACTCGGAGGGGCGGTCTTAGAATTCGTTATATGTATATAAATATAATAGTTCATAATCAAGTGGGACTTGATGTTTGTGATATGCCATAAAGAGCATAAAGAAGTGCCACAAAGAGCACAGTACAATGCCACAAAGAGCATTTAATGTTGATTATATTCCTACGAAGGAATGGTATTGTCAGGATGGGCATGTAATTGAAATAAAAGCCACAAAGAGCTTAAAATTGAGATAAAAGCCATAAAGAGCTTATAATTATAGTTATAATTTCCTGATAAGGAATAAACTATGAAATGAATCGGTGTATTTGATGGAAGTTTTAATTATGTTAATATTTCTTTTTCTCCTGCTTTATTAAATTACTCATGCTTTTTCTTCATTGCCTTAGTTTATGTTTTAGAACTGTGTAGATAGATTTTATTTTTCCTAGCATGATTTTATTCATAACTGTCATACTATTTATTCATCTGGTGATCATATAGAATCGGGCCCTGACCCGTTTTTACTTCTTGTTGTATTTGCATTTCGTTTTCGCTCAGGTGCTCCGCCGCAAAGGACGCTTGTTTTGACTTTCCAAATTCCAGTGTCTTTGAGGAGCCGTATGCTTTGCGAGTTATTACGGGACATATTGCAATAGACGCAAACATCCTTTTACTCTAGCCAAGATCGGGTCATTTTCTCGGGCGAGTGGCCCAACGATTGTATTTGCTTAATGTAATGTATTATTTAATTTACATTATTATGTTGTATCGCATTGTATTAGTCTGTTATCGACAGCATATTCAGTCCTATTATTTGTTACTTGTAGCTATTGTATATACATTTATGGGGTTTCCACTTTCTATACAATGGGTTGTTAAGTTATTTTCTTTTATTTATTTTAAATTCAAAATTTTTGACAACCCGTTTTTCTGAAATATGGAGTGGTTATCCCGCATACTTCTTATTTTGTTGTGATGCTGAGAATGATTCCATCAATGATTCCGTTGTTTTGGAGTATCGGGTTGGCCACCCCCTACTTCGTATTGGCGGGTTGTCACAGAGAAAAAGGGTTCTGTTTCTAGTGTAGGATTATTTTTTATTCAACGATCGATTGAGGCCCATTTTTTTGTCTCCTTTGGCTCATAAAAAGGGTCAAAAGGTCCCCAACGAAAATGGCTATAACTTATTCGTCCGGACTCCTAATGATGTCGTTTGCGGCTACACAAAGATAACTCGATTAACTATGCTTTAGTGGAATCCCACTGAGTCAGAAATGAAGTGTGAAATGCCTCAAATGAGCTTAAAATTGTGTCCGATGAAGAAACTTTTCCAAAATGCAACCAACCCTCACTTAAAAATTCAAATACCTACAAAACTCAATTAACCCTTGCAAAGAATATAAACGTATATAATAGAGGTTGTGTGGTTAACGAGCATAAATATAGGCATAAAGAACACAAAATGTTCTAGAATGCATAAAGATAACGGGCGCGAGTATGCAATATTTGTGACGTTTCACCCCATAAACTTAGACATTGCTAGTCCCTAGTGATGACACAAACAAAATAAGTCCACAGAAGGCGGGACAAAAAGTATATAAGCATAAAATATATAAATGTCAATTTCTTTGGGAACACAATTACGTTTAGCATATGCATTAAGCCGTTGAACCCCGAGGTTACCCTAGTGGACAAGTGTTGTCTCGTGAGAATTTTCAGAGATGAAACCCACAAGCATCATTGTTTTCTTAAAATATATGCCCAACTAATATGCTATAAGACCAACAATAATGAAAACGATTTCAAACACGTTATTAAGAAAGTGAATGAATTGACACAAAAGTCGTATTATTAACATTATAGAATGAACTTCGGAAAATTGAAACCTTAAAATGTGGGAGGGGAGGTAATGTACGAGACAACACTCGTCCACTAGGATACAAATTATGATTTGGAAAAAACTTAAATAAATCGGATAAGCATTATAGAGTGCATATATTAATCCTCTCTGGATATTACACTCAACAAATGAAATCACTATGAAAGGGAGGTAATACACGGGACATGCAAGCATAAATAGTAAATGTAAATGGAAACTAGGCCGCACACATATCACTGAAGAAGAACGCTATATATAAAATGAAAAATTGTAATCTCAATGAAATATACCACCATGAATGGAGGCAAAATGTATTTTCATAGAATATCAAAACTATTATGACTTTTGAATTGAATTCACCCTAGGATCACATACGACTAATGTAGGTTGGGGTAAAAGCTATGAAAAGAGGGGAATTATGTACGGATTCAAAGGTGTTCGGGGATGAAAACTCGGGATAATGGAAAATGTGGGCTACTATAACATTGGAATATGATTCCATAACAAGAATTAGATATAAAATAGGAGAGTGAGAAGGATTATTGAACACTATATACATAAATGGAACTTTCTCTTTCTTTTGTTTTCTTCTTTTTCTCACTTTTTCTTTTGTTTTTTCCTTTTGTTTTCTTCTCTTTTCCTTTTCTTTCTTTTCACACTCTCACATGCTTACTTGCAACCACGTAACACGAACATCATTCAATCCCAAGTATCATTCCAAACAAAGGTATGGAAGGTAAAATATGTATGGTTTATAATTCCAATGTGGAGTCAGTTATGGGATTTTGGGTTATGAAATGAAAGGCTATATTAAGGATCAAAGGGGTTGACGAAGGAAAACATTTAAGGTGAGTTCAAGGACAATAAGGGTGATATAATGGCCTATGATCATTTCCTAAAGTTTATGAAATTATCAAGTCAAAACAAACTGTGAAAATCATGCTCAAGTAACACATTTTAAGAATGAACTTAATTAATGAACGATCAATAAAAGAATTGTGAGATTACCAAAGACTGTAACGTTTTAAAATAGGTAAGAGAAGTTTATAACACTCAATAAAAGAAGAAAAGACCAAAGCTCACTAGGTGTAAGTATATACAATGCAATAAAAGATTACCGAGTTATAAAAATCTTAAACCAAATTAATTAAACAAGGAAAGAACATGTGCTAATGGAATTAAAGTTTAATTCATGAATTTATTCATAATATTAATAAATGAGGACTAACGTCTAATAACTTCTAATATCGAGAACATGAATCGTTGAATTGTTTATTAGATCGGGCATTTATTGAAATTTATCATAGGAAACAAAGGCAAGATGCCCAACAAAAGAGAAAAGAGAAAGAAAATATTTTTGAAATTTGTAATTTTTTACAAGAAAAGCATGCTTGGGAAGAACATATAATCAAATCTTGGAGTAATAAAAACAAAGGATAGAATATCCCCCACCCCCTAACTAAAACCTGACATTGTCCTCAATGTGAATTAAGAACCAAACTAAAGAAAGGAAAAGACTGATATTACCTAAAATGGAGCGATCTCAGGCAAGTACAAGTCCATGGATTTTACAAAATATGTTAGTACCAAGAATAACAAAAACAAATAACAAAAGCTTAAGTATTTACGCTAGACAATAAGTAAGAATAAAGAAAAATAACAAAACTGAAAAAACCCACCTATTTACAACCTACAATTTTAACTTCTAACTAACTATACACTGGAAGTTGAAATTTTTAAAGGTACACCCAAAATATGATTTGACTTTGGAGGATCAACGGGGGACCCTCCCTTTCATGCACACCTTCCGAAAAACATGAATTCCATTCAAAGAACGAAAGGTATGTGTAAAGAGGAAGAAATGAACCATCATCAATTATTATTATTTTTTTTTGGGGGGGGGGGGGGGGGGTGATGGGGGATTTGGATTGAACGAGTGACGAATACATGTGGGGATCCAAAAAAAATAATTTCCTCCCAAAGGTTTTGCGATTGGAATTGGAGGTGGTGCACATGAAGGAAAAATTGCCTTCATGGAAAGAAATTTGAGCAAGAACTCCTCATCGGTGGAAGGGTTAAACATTTTAAAGTTCAGAATCGATTCATCGAGTAATTGTATCGGTTCGATAATATAGAATAAAGATGGGGAAGAAATAAATTCAAGCTCAAGAGATGAGTCACCATCGCTTAAAGATTGAGTTTCGAAGGAAATAAGATCATTTTCAATGAAATAATCTTCTTTGGGGACCAAAGAAGAAATCATTTCATTGCAAATGGACACTATGTCCATTTCTTACTCATTTTAATTCTCTATTATACCATGTGCCAAGTCAAGAATGGTTTGTTCCAAACTAGGCATGAAATCCTCATTTGGTTCAAAACATTCCTCGACTTCAAAAGTCTAGGAAGAAAAATCATCGTTGGATTCAAATAATAAATAAAACTCATGCTCCCAACAATGATTTTCTTTCCGATAACGGTTTTTAAAAGTTTCATTTTAAAGGAGGCACAAACCCTCACGCAAGGTCATAGGCAGAGGTGCCGATTCTTGATAATGAAAAGTTTGCAAACTATCCTCGAAACAACAATCAAAATCATTATCATAAGAATTTTGAAATCTATTGCAAATCGTTGCAACATTCTCATCATAAGAATTTTGTGGCCCAAATTTAGAATAATCATTCTCAAAATTCCTGTAATCCAAAACTTGACTTTGGTAATACTCACCCAAAGACATTTTAGATGTTTTAATATTTTGACTTTGCAAGTATTCACCAAAAGTCGCAGGTTTAGGTGGATTTTGAGAATTATCCTCATGAATACCGAAAAAATTAGAATAAGACATGCTTACCCCAAAAATAGCTTAAGATGGAAAAATCCACAAAGAATGTGCGTCCGACAAAATTCAAGCCTTTCTTGGAGCTCAAATGTAGAAGTACTACAAAAATAGTTTACAAAGAATACAAATAGAAAGAAATTATTACGAAATACTGAAACAAAAAAGACCCCAATAACGATGCTATTTTGACAAGCAGGCAGGATGCCACGATGCAAGTGTATAAAAATACATGTCGGTCGTTATGCTCAACTCCCACCGCTATGAAAAAAGCTAGGATATTTACTACACTCTTTTAAGGGAGTACAACAGTCAATCCGGGTATCGAATCAGACTAGTTGTTATACTTTAATTGGTTTATTATCTCTCAATAAAACTTGAAAAGATAAATGTTAACAAAAAGAAAAGGTAATCTAGGCATGTGTATTTAAACTAGGATTACAATAAAGGAAAAAAAAACTATAGGTTATGACTAATAACCGTCACCATGGTTTAATGCGTATAAATGGTTACATGGGACTACGAATTTAGCAAGATTGGATCTCATTTCAACAATCAATTAAATCTAGATTTGTCACCCCCTAAATTCGCATAAAAGCCTAATATGATTTTGGCATAAAAACATACCCCCAAAATTACACATGCAAGGTCATAAACGCGGAGCATACATGATATACCTCGTTAAATCTCCTAGGCATAATAGCAAGAAAACCCCAATAGAATTAAATGCATAAAACCCATCACCAAAGCAAAGAAACCCATTGAAACGAAGGTGAGTTCAATCAATCACAACCTAGGTTAACACAACATAATGAAAGACAAGTATTTAAGATGCAAGAAAGTAAATGAAATGAATTAAAAAAAATAAGTAAATGAAAGTAGTAAACCTATACTACAAAGCAAGGAAATCAACAAAAGGAAATTATATTAATGGTAGGGATGATGAATAGTGCACTTACAGCTCCCAAATAGGCAACACCAAAAGAGAGATGGAAGAGAAGATCTAAACACCCAAACCCTAACCTAAACTATTTAAAATGAATTTTACCTACAAAATATAACAAAGGGTTCTATTTATAGTAAGTGGGAAAAAAAGGAAAGAAAAAAGGAAGAAGAAAATAAAATAAAATAATTGCACGATATCTGCTACGACCGGTCGACCACGACCAAGGGGCCGGTCGATCGGGCCTAAGGGAAAAAAGGTTTTGTTTCCTTCGTAGGCTTATTTCTGATTCACTAGTCGACCAAGGGTTTAGGGGCTGATTGACCGATCCCCTCTTTTCTGCTCTCTTTTGGCTCATAAAAAGGGTGAAAAGGTCGCCAACAAAAATGGTTATCGCTTCTTCGTCCGGAGTCCAAATGATGTGCCATTTTGTAGCCATGCGAAGGTAACTCGATGAAATACGCTTTCGTGGAATCCTACCGAGCCATAAATGGAGTGTTAAATGTCTAAAATACCCTTGAAGTTGAGTTTGACGATGAAATTTCTCCGAAATGCAACTAATCCTCACTTTAAGCATTCCAATACTTAAAAAAATTCAATTAACCCCTGCAAAGGATGTAAACATACATAATAGAGGTTGTATGGTTAAAGAGCATAAATATAGGCATAAAGAACACAAAAAGTGCTAGAATGCATAAAGATAACAGGAGTATGCAATGTTCGTGACTTATAAACGCTCATAGAATCATATATGTATAACAAAAAGGAGAGATAAATTGAATACCAAAGTAGGTATGTAAAAGTAAGTATCTAAAAGGATACAAAAAACTAAAACAAACACAAATACTTATGGATCACAAAATCCAAAATACTAAAAAGATCAAATAATTTAACCACAACCATCACGCACCTTTAGGATAAAATAAGTTACATGAACATTGATGGCAACCTTGTGTGGAAGTGTAAATGAGTTATTTAAATAACAACATGAATATATGATTAAGATCATGTATTTATGGTAACCTTTCGTGGTTTTATATATGAACAAGAAGGAATAGAGAATGATATAGAGGGAGGTCTGATTTGAGAGAGAAAATAAAGAAAGGAAGGGAATGGTTAGACAATTAAAGTTAGGGTGATTAAAGAGGCGACTTTTGGGTAATTACGTGAAGAGGCAATATAGTAATGCATTTAAAGAAAGACATTTGGAGGAGGAATAAAGAAATAAGAATAGCATTTACTTCAAGGCACTTGGCACATAAATGATTGTAGCTTTGGTTGATTGTCTTACTAAAAATACAATTATACCTTTATTACTGTTACTATAGAGAGGGAGAGAGAGATACCTATTAAATAGTGTGAGAAAATTTGATAGTGAGGAGTAATTCAAGTGGTGGAGATATATATAGTTGACTAAAACTGGGTAAATATGAGATTTTATTCTTGACTTAAATTTTTATACATATGGCAAAGAGATAGTTCCAAGGTGAAAGGGGGTTTGTCTTAATTACAAGTAGATTTTGAAATCACGTGGCAAATCTAAGATTAGGGACATAATTTTTAAATATATATTACATATAAATAAGGAGTCCCTAATGTTTTAAGAGTCTAAATATTTATTTGAATCTTAGATTTTGAGGTTAAAAGATGACTTGAAAGAATCAAGTACTGATGGTACTGATTTTGATGATTCAAATGCCTTCGCTACTAAAGCCAAGACCAACGGTTTCTTAAGAGTGTCAATCATTGCTCAAAACGTTAGAAAAGGTCAACCTAAAGGTCATATTCCTCATGTTTACACATGTTCCCATTATGATATAAAAGGTCACCTTAAGATATTTTGTTATGATCTTAGTAGAGGTCCTAGGAAGTCTAGATCCCGTATCACCATGATTCCTAAAATTTGAGGCGTTAAGTATTCATCATTTTAGGTTAGGAAATCAGTTTTGAAGGAATGGAATGTTAGACTAGTTGATTATCATATGTTGGCATATGATTCTTCTCATGCTATATCTTATGATTGATTATGTTTGCATGTTTTCATACACTATCTTTTGTGCTTCATGTTATATGCTTTTGATCGTTATATATGATATTTATCTTTTGTATTTTGATTTTCCATTTTTTTATGTCTTATTGAGAAAAACATAAAAAGATTTTGTTTCTCTTTTAAGTCGTTTTGGGAAAAAAAATTAAAACTAAAAAAGATATTGTTTATGTGTAGTTTGGTTTTACACATTTTGTGTAACATATTGTTATGTTTGAATTCACTTCTTTCCATATATCCATGTGACTAGGACATTTGTTTATGATTTTTAATGATTAAGAATTTCATTAATCATGCTTGCATGGAGTAATTTGAAGTTGACTTTCATGACAGATTCACTTTGTATATGCCTCCGCATACATTTTGCACGATCTATTTTGGATTTTAATTTCGAATGTTACGTGAGCTAGGTGACGTGTTCTTCTATCAATCTTGTCAAATGCATAATTTTTTTACGATGGGGGATTTGTGCATGTAAGAATCGTTGCCTGAGTATTTGATAAAAGTTTTGAGTGTGCAATAGGAAAGGGCTACAAAGAAAGAAATATTCCTCTGAAAGGCCTCTATTGGAAATATCCTAAAAGAAAAGAGAAGCAAAAGAAAAGATTATATTTTCAAGGCCAAAATTTTTGCATTGATGCTTCAAAAATAGATATCTTTAAAAAATGAGAGAAAAAGACATATGTATATTTTTTTGGAGGTTTTTATTTGAAGATTAATGGGTTTGAACAACGAGTCCTAATTAAGCTAAATTATTTTGACGTTATTGATTCAAGAATTATCAAAATTTCTAGGTAAGTGTGCATTGTGTTTGTTTATTCTTTTTTAGTTCTTTATTTGACACGTGAGGCTAATTCTAATGTTGATACATTATTACAGTGAAATGGAAGTACTTGGAAAATTTTGAGTGATTGGGTAATTTTTTTTATTACTAGTTCATGCCCCTTCACTCTGTACCACCTTTGTTTACATAAGTTAATACTTTGCGAGTGTGTAAAGCTTATGTGTTTGTATCTTTTGTGATCGTTTATACCAGTGTATATTTTTGTGCTTCCTTGGTATATGTGTGATTATATATATAAACTAGCGGATGCCCTTGCTGAGGGCACAACGATAAATTTGCCCCTGTGATAAAGCCAGCTCATAATAACCTGCCATTAAAAAAAATATTTAAAAAAAAATAGTTAAAAAATAAAATTTAAAATTTTAAAAATATATATAAAAAATATTTTAAAAAATATATATTTAATAAAAATAATATAATAATTATATATATATATATACACTAGCGTATGCCCGTGCCTAAAGGCATGACGAAATTTTCTAAAGTACGTAATCGCGAAACGACGATAATTTTTCAAAGTTTATAATAGCAAAACGCAAAAATTTTGAAGTGTAATTTTAAAACAATGTCAAATAGTCCAATAACAATCAAATAGTCTAGATTCATCAAATAAATTCACATATAATACAAAATATACAATATTCATCCATCGAATTCACATTGTGTCTCAAAAAAACAAAGTGTCAAATTTTTAAAAATAATTGGCATAATCTCCTTAGTTTATGGAACTATTCACTCTACTTAATAAATAACAAATAGTCCAACATCCAAATTGTCTAAATTCTTCAAACAAATTCACATATCAAATGAAATATACAATATTCGTCAATCAAATTAACTGTGTCTCAAAAAAACAATGACAATTTAAAAAAAAAATTGGGCAGTCTCCTTTGTTTATTGGACTATCCACCCTATTTAAGGGGTAACAACAAATCAAACAAATTAAAAAAAAATCCCAAATTCGAAAGATTTAGGGAGTGGGCTACAGAGGCGGAAGTTTGAGGCAGATTTAGGCAGCGGGCTACAGCGACGATGGAATATTAAGTCCATGTTTGATTGGTCTTGGATTAAAACCTGAAATGAAAAGAAAAAAAAATAGTTTGTTCCCAAAAACATTGTATGTTAGAAATTCAACTTTCGAGTTCCCAAATACATTGTATGAATATTCATATATGCATATTGCATACATGTTGCATATATGCATTGAGGCAGCGGGCTATAACCGCGGAAGATTGAGGCAGCAGGCTACAACAACGGCGAAAGATTAAGTCCATGTTTGATTGGTCTTGGATTAAAACCTGAAATGAAAGGAAAAAAAATTAGTTTGTTCCCAAAAACATTGTACGTTAGCAAATATATGCAATGCATTTATAGCGTGTGTTAGTGGGGAAGGGGGGAGGGGACGGGGCAGGGGGCGCGTGTGTGCGCGTATGCATATATGCATATGCGTATATGCATATTGCAGCGTGTGTGCGTGCATGTGTGTGCGTGTGTGTGTTTATGTGCGCGCGCGTGTGTGTGTGAGTGGAGAAGGGGGAGGGGCAGGGGCGGTATGCGCGTGTTTGTGTGTGTGTTTGTGTGCGCGTGTACGTGTGTGAGTGAGGAATGGGCAGGGGGCGTGTGTGCATGTGTGCGACCCACCAAAACAATAACCAAATACCACAAAGATATCTTAAAACTAAAGGCTTATTTCCTAACAATAAGTGAACTGACAACCCATGCGAAATTCTGAACAACATATCTGAAATTGCTGCAAAAGGATGCCAGAATATCTGACTTATCAGTAAGAAAGGAAAGAGACTGTATTGATTGAACAAAAAGGCTCTCAAAAGAAGCCACAGCCGATTTTGTCAATCCATGGGTTCTGCTGCGCGCGTAATTCTGTAAATCCGAGAGGGTATTATCTGTGGGGGGAGTAAGTGAAGGAGAAGAGCAAGTGAAGTGCATTTCTATCAATCCATGCAGACTGGCCAGGGGAGAAGGTTATTTGTTGAGCATAATTACTGTGGGACCCCCGAAACATCAAGTGCTTCAGTTATCCGCATATAGATCTCGATCAATTTTAAGGATTTCCAGTCACTCGACCATGGTCTAAAAATTCATGATCTTCAAAAGATGTAAAAACTTCATATATTGGTTCAAAGAGGTAACAGGTTGCAAGCCTACCAACGTACTAAAATAGGGGGAATTTAATTCAAAATGAAGCGCCAAAAGCATCATTGTATATGAATACGCATATGTATACATATGCATACTAAAAGAGAAACACACAAAATGAATTTGTGATAACAAAGTCTAAAGGTAAAAAATAATTCATAATGATAAACATGATTTTCAATATCAAACAATTAACACACCCAACAAATACTCTATGAGAAAAACTAACCTAGATAATCAATTTTACCCACATTTTTTTGCTATGAAGAACCGCCACATAGGGAAGGTGCTTCTTTAAGGTCGGAATAAGGGAGGTCCCTCTTGATAATGAAAATTACAAAACCTGATTCTCTCCTTCAGCTCTCCTCTCAACGTCTTTCAATTTGTCATCAGCTTCTATGACATCCAATGATCCGAACAGTTAATAATGTTTTTCAGTTTAATTTATTACCGATGTCTAGTAAAAAAATCATTTCACCTCCATTAACTATTACCATAGGTTAGGATGTGATAGCAGGTTGTTCAGATTTCTGGACCTTCAGCTCTTATGTATGGCTCCATCAGCATCACCTCCAAAGTACACAGAGTTGATCATCAGTTAAATCCCAATACAAAATCTTGGCAACATTACCAACATATATTTCTAAAGAAATAAAGAGGAAAAAGAGGAATAAGAAAGTGACTGAGATGCTGAAATGTGTATGTACAACCTAGGAATCAATTCATTACTTGATCGTAAGGAATTAATTCATCACTCAATCAATTCAATATGATATCCCTACCGTTGCCATTCAAAAAGCCAACATTTGACTATAAAATGTTATAAACAATGCTAAACATTATACCAAAGTAATACCCACTGCTAATTGATTAGTTAAAAAATAAAAAAATTCAACACAAACTTCCATGAAATCCATAAGATATCCGTATCTTTAACATTCGGTAAACTAACATATATGACTATAAAACATAAGAAAAAAATTTAAACAATACAACAGAATAATACTCAATGCTACAATAGTTTGAGACCTTAGTAAACACAACAAATCGTAAACTAAGCTGAGAAAATATAAAAAAAATACCAAAAAGTTAACAATCCTAAAATATAAATAGAAAGGTTAATCAATAACAACACCAAACATAAATTTTGCCATACCTATCATTTCACAGCCACATCCCACGGGTCTTATCATAGCCTTCGATTAATAAAACTTTTTTATGTCAAAAACTGCATAAAAAACTAAGGTACCCAATTCAAATCAACACGGAGAACTCACTTATTTTATGCCAATCTCCAAATTGAAGAGGATATGTCAACTTAAAAAAATGGTGATAATTTTAAGGAGTGTTAGCTTCAAAATATAGATAACAGCAGAAGTCATAAAAAAATATAGAATTTTAAGGAGTGTTAGCTTCAAGTGTGTAGACTGCGTAAATTGTTATTTAATCAGGACTGCTTTCAAATGGAATTACTATGAAGCCATTCCAATAAAGACCTCATGGAAAATGTTGAGTGTGGTTTAAAATGATGTCACTGCTTCTATGAAACAATTGTTTTACCAAAAATTGAATTCTTCCCCACCTAAGTTCAAATCTTATAACCCCCATTCCTAAAGAAATTGGTGCAGATAATCCTAAACATAATGCATTCGCCAACAAAAGAAATATTATTGATAGTATTGGGTTTGTATCCTAAACATAATGCATTCACCAACAAAAGAAAGAGTTCAAGGAGGTAATGAAACATACGACTAAACGCAACTTGTAAAAACACAGAAAACATAACTACTTATGGAATCTCAATATTTTAATTAGCCTACTTCTAATTCTTTTTGAACCTTAAATAGACATCACGTTAAACAAAGCTATTTCAAAAAGTATGCAGATCAAATTATGAAAGAGAATGTGGAAATACTGATGCATCAAATTACCAACACATATAAAATAGACCCAATGCATGGAGTTATCTATATCATCCGCATCATATATCCAACATAAGACTCAATGCATCAAATTACTAACACGGAGAACTTGAGGGTCATAAATTTATTTTCTTGAGGCCTTTCCATCTATTATAGACCACACATCTTTTAACTGATCCCAAGATTACATCGACTAGAGGTTTATGAGAGTACCGAAAGAAGACAACCCCGATTTTCATATAAGAATCACTCGGTCCTTTTGCCATACACCTAGAATGCAATTTATTAAAAGAAAAAATAACATAGGTACCTAAAGTGGAGTTTCTTACGATCAGAAAAGGATAGAGTGGGGTTTAGTACCATTTCAAACATGGCACAGATGCTCGCAGAAAGTTACCCAAAATCTGAAACAAAAAATATGATGTAAAGACCTAAAGCCAACATAAATTCAAGGAAATTGACTATTAAGAATAAACTAATCAGTTGACATATACTTCTAGAAACACATTGTCAAAACAAATAAAAATTAGAGAAGTAAAAGTAAAACAAACATATTGTCCTTTCTCAAACATCTAAGAGGCTTCAAAAATACACTTTATATGCTTTGCAAATTTACTCGGACATACCATCAATGCACCAATTATCTCAAGAACTTACATTATAAATAAGAGTCCCAATCACCCCTCACTCTAACTTAACCCAAACAATACCATTTCAAGATCAATGCTTTTCTTACTATTTCTAATAATATCTTACACCTTTACCAGGAAGGAAAATAATCCATATCTACATACCAAAACTAAAATGTAAAAACTCGCCCCAAGGGCCATAAAATAAAATGTAAATAATCCATAAATAAAATTAGAAATGAAGAGCCCTCACCTCAATGGTATTGAAAGTTATGAATTTCTCAAATTTGACAATTTGAATGGACTTAATAGTATGGATAATAGTATGACATTAATAGTATGGATAATTCATAATACATTTGAATCAACATATCCATGAAGTTGTAGGCAAAAAATAAAATTAGTCATCATAGGCATCCCAACCTTTACTTGCGTGGTACCGCAAATGACCATAAAAGCAACACTAAAATTGTAATGTTTGCTTTTTTCGTATGAAATCCCAAACCTACAAAACAAAACGAAAAAATAGAGAAAGAAACATTCAATTAGAAATAGTGATGAAATCTTTAGGGTTTAAGAGTCTAAAAGAATAAAGTTATGCTGAAAGTGGAAAAATTAAAGTTAAAGAGAATGTGCCATAGTAGCTCATATCCTAATCCATTTATACCTACGTACTTCTATAAACACCAAATTAGTAGCAAAATAAACACAAAATCAAACCCCAAAATTAAATCAAACCTCCAAAGTAGGTTAAGCTTGAATTTCACAACCTAAAATTTTGAGCCAAGATGCATAACTTAAATATGAAACCAAAAATTTTAAACCCTAAAACACTAAAATGTGAGAGATATTATAACATCGATATACATTTGAACCAAGAACAGTGATATTGGAACCAAAATCCTTAAACCAAGAAGATAATTTAAAGATAGAGTACCTGAGATGTCGAAAAACCTAGAGGATAGAACAACCCGAGCTTAAGAACCAAAACTCTTCAAATCTAAAATATAAATTAGAATGCGTGGGTTTTTGGAAAAAGATGCCAAGAGAGAGAGAGTGAGAGACGGGGTTGGGTCAGTGCCTAAAGTGAGAGAGGGTTACCAAAAAACTCACATATTTGAATTAAAGTGTAAATTTGATGAGCAAAAAATGAGGGGGAAACCAAATCATTGAGGGTAATTTTGTAAAAAAGAAAGAGATGTGATCTCAACTATTAAAATGTGTAAGGAGGTGGCATCGATTACCTTAGTAACAATGGGAGGAGATGTTGAAAGAGATACTCAATATGTTATAGAGCAAAATATAATGACACCAAGTGACCCAGATACCATATTGACGTAAACCAATAATCTAATAATATAGAGAGACAGGTCATAAGGTTAGATATTCGGAAATTTATCTCTACTTATCTGGTATAAACCTAAGAAATATATAGCATACATCTTCTGACACTCAAGGAAACACCGAGTATACATTACCTCTAGAGAACCAAAGAAGTTGATCCTACGTCAAAAATGCAAAGAAGTTGATCCGAATTTGAACTTAATCAAATAATTAGCCAATTTGGAGAACTTCTAAGAGTCCAAATTTATAGACTCGATTTAAAAGTAAATTTTGAGGACAGTTTCCACCCGTACCTTTTTCTCTAAACATATTTCAAAGACAACTGTTAGAAAAATGTGAAAGACAAATGAAAAACATTTTTTTAAACAGTTATTTTCCCAACTTTTATATTAAAAAAAATATCAATAACATAACCCACACTACATTTGCTTCTTCAAGAACTAAACCCGCAATTGCTATCTTCACTCCCACGGCATAGCCGATCATCTTCTTCTGTAGCCTTATTTCTTGTTCTTGGTTGTTCTTGTGCAAAACAGTTAACCTTCCATCCTTAGATCTTTTAGTCAACGAAAGTCAAATTACATCTTGTTTGTCCTTGTTTTCTATTTTTCACATAAGTTGAGTCTCATCCTATTAATGTTAAGACAGTTATACAAGCTACCCGAGGAGTTCCCAAGCCTCAGAGAGAGGTACTTTTGAGAAATTAGGAGGGTAGAGGTTGAGGAAGCCAAGGCATTTCCTCTTCGTCCCATTTATCCTCCCCCACTGGTTGTTATTCGTCCCTCAATCATTGAGTTGAATGATCTTATGTCTGAGTCATCTTTTTCTGCAGACGATAATATGTATGTCAATAAGCCGGTCGAGAGTGCTAACTCTTATGAGGAAGCCATGGCTTATCCTACACCCCATACTGAAGGGTTTGAGGTGGATGAAGATTCTTCTCGTGTCTCGTCCTCTCAGAGGACTGAGACGTCAAACCAATCTAACTCTTCTATCTAAGTACTTGAGACCAGTGTTTCCATTCCACCTTCAATATATGCTATTCCTCTCTCGACCGCGACGAGAGCTAAGTTTATTCAAAAATTCCTAAGTGGTGATCCTAACAATCCCCATGATGAGTCTTCGGAGGATAGTGGTGAGGAGACTAAACTTGACACCTTTGTTGTTTAATCTTATGAGAGCACTATCTATGAGTCCGACCTTCTAGTTTGGAGACACCTTTATGGCATAGGGCCCTCCATTTTTATGAGGAAGCCTTCTAAAGATGAAAGAGCCTTTCATGGCTAATATAGTAAGGTCTACGTTTACGAGTAAATATTTAAGGTCGGCTTCCAACTACCTATTCATCTAGGCCATCTTATCCCACTTAGGACTTGCCCCCTCTTAGATTTCTTCTAATACCTAGAGAGTTATTCTTGGCTTTATCTCCATCTGGAAGATTGTTCACCAAACCGATCTTCCAGTTAACATTTTTATGTGCATCTATACTCCTTCATCTTCCAAGACTCAACCTGGATACTATCACCTTGTAGCTAGGAAGTATGAGAAGAAATTTCTGTAGGTCACTCAGACCTTAAATCATAACTAGAAACCCCAATATTTTTTCATTTGTGGGGATTTAGAATTTGATCCCAATCAAGATTGTGGAACTTTTGAGCCTAGGACTCCTCTGAGAAGGGCTAAAGTCTCTGCGTCGGCCAAACTTGATCTGGGGTTAAACCATGAGTCCACTGAGAAGGTTAAGAAACTTTGTGAACAAGGTGACAGTGGTCGTCTTATTAAGTTTGAACATCTAATGACCCCATACTACTTAGCTCAGACAGGTCTAAAAGTTGACTCCCTAACCGAGCTGTGTAAGTAACGCTTCATGTTTAACTGTTGTCTCGTACCTTATAGTTGTTCATAACTGACTTCATTTATTTATTGTAGAACGTCCAGAAAATATACCAGACGACCTTTGGAAAATGGTGGCCCCAAATTTGAGAAAACTTGTCGACAAACACGAAAAGAAATTCAATAACCCTATTGCCCCAATAACCAAAACCACTGTGGATGGACCCAGCCGAGCTGATGATGCTGCGAAGTAGAGGAAGGGACGAGTCGAGGACATAATCGCACAACGCTCGGCTAATCAAGTTCATCCTGATAGAGAAATTCCCATTTCTACAGACGAGGCTTTGGTAGCTCGTCTCTCCTAACTGAAGTTAGACGATGAGAGCGTCCTTGGCCATGCTAAAAAGTCCATGGATGGTGTCAGCTACCTCATCTCCGAAGGTGACAAGCTCTTCCTCCAGTCCCTGGACATCTCCTTGCTCACTGAGTTTTCTATCTAGAGGGTTATTCAGGTATTTTTATAGAACTGTCAAGTGTAGTCTCTTATTAATTCCATGTCGTATTAACCTAACTATCCACATTTTTTATTACAGAGTGTAGTCTCCCTCTATCGGATGGGGGACTGGATCCAGCAGAAACTTCCCTTAATTCAAAAGCGAAGGGATGCTATGATAACTGAGAGTAATTTGAAGGACGAACTTCAAAAGTCCAAGTTGACACTATAGAGATCGATGGAAGAGGTTACCAATATAAAAACCGAGCATGCCAACACTGACGCGACTAAGAATGTGTCTCAGAAGTGAGTACTCTCTAGGCTTAAGTGCAAGCATGTCGCTCAAGTAATAATCCGATAAGTCGGGTATTGATCCTCAGGGAAATATGACAACAGGGTTGTAACGACATTGGATAGACGAAGAAATCCTAACTCTGACTCTAAAAAGAAAGGAAAAGATGATTTGATTTGAGAATTGACTACAACTAAATGCAATTTTGAAATTATGAAAGAAATGCAACTATTATAAATTACCTAAAATACTAATGATGAATGATTTAAAACTCGAACTATATGATGAGAAAACAGGACGGGAATACAATCCCTCAACCCTAGTGTATTGATGGTATAAAACTAATCATAAATTTAAGTGATTAATTAGACCTAGAATTTAGTACTCCCAAGCATTACGTATATGAGGTTTGAGACCGCACCATACTTAATCAGAGGACGAGTAAATCGGTATTGCGATAGTTACACTCGAATTGCATTCTGAAGCATCCCGATTACCCCGAAGCAAACGAGATCCAAAAATATGCAATTGTCGTGTTTCTACGCAATACGGTCATAACCAAATCATTAAATTTAGAGGAATAATTTTATACACATGCAACTACCACATCAGGTTTAGTTCATGTATCTAGACCTTGAAGAATTTAGCCTACCATGATGAAATTAATGAAAACGGTTGTTGAATTGTAGGAAATTATGATTAAACTAAGGAAGAATTAAAGAATGATGTAGAAGAGAGATTAGAAAGAATAAAGTAATCAACTAACTTACCAAAGAACTAAAAGAATCAACTAAAATTACTTGTAATCATAGAAATCTGAACAAACTTCAATCTTGGAATTAAAATTGCAATAAATCTTCAAACTAGGGTTTTAACTGAAAAGGGAAAAATTTAGATGATTTTTCTTTTACTTAAAATGATAACAAAACGGGTTTAAATACCCAACAAGACCCCAAGAGTTTTAGCTTAACCAAGACTCTCCATTGGAGGAAGAGTGAAAAACCAAAATTACGACATTCGAACCGGTCCGATCCTCCTTCGATTCGGTTCGGCTTGGATCCGGATCAGTTCATTTATTTTCTGACCAAATCGGTCTGGTACGGATCAGTTTGTTTACTTTTCATCATCTTCGATCCGTCTTCGGTCTGGGGTTCACTAGAACTTTGCATTTCGGATCGGTCCGATCCGGATCGGTCCTATCCGGATCGGTCCAATTTTTCTTTGACTTTTTCTTTTATCTTTGACTGCTCATAACTTTCACTCCGGGACTCCGATTGAGTTGCCGTTTCTTCATATGTACTTATAAACTTGATATCTTTAACTTTTCTTTAGATGCATCATCTGAATTTTGGGTAAAAATTACAACTTTACCTCTTTGACTTTCCTTCATTTCTTTCTCTATTCTTCCGGTTTCTTTCTTTCTTTAGTGACATCAAATACCTGTAAAATTAGTAAGAAATACCAAAAACTCGGGGTACCTATTAGAATAAGTCAGTAGCAAGATTATGAGATAAAATCAAATTGATTACATTTTTCAAGGTGCTAAAAGTAACTAAATTAAAGGGATAAATTTGGAAGAATTTATGCCTAATCAAATCCCCCTAACTTTGAACTTTGCGTGTCCCGAGCAATGTAAAAGAATCCGAGCAAGGCTCAACTCTTGAATATCACTTTATTGGGATATAATACATTTTTTGCGGGCAAGCGATTGCATTTAGCGTATGCAAAGAGCCTTTAAACCCCTAGGTTACCCTAGTAGGATGAGTTGTGTCTCGTGAGGGTTTGCAGTGAATATATCCACAAAATTCGACTCAAAGAAACTTCAAAATACGCAAAAATTGTATAATTCAAACTTTTCCGAAAAATAATCATCATCAAGTCATGTTCAAGAGTCTCAAATCATAGTGCGTGTGTGCGATGCCAGAAATTTAACCGCGAATTTCCACCGATTGACCATTATGTTACTTATCCGAAAATTCCTTTTGATTTCAAAATCTCACGGGATGCTCTCACAAACGAATCACTCAGAATGTGGCTATTATCTCGGTATGCGGGATATAAAGAGTAAATATAATGGACGCAAAGTCACGCACATAAGTAGAAAGACGGAAATTTTATGGTAACCGGATCTCATCAATGGATTACGGTTATAAGAAAGCGGGAACATCACCTCTAATTCATATTTTTTCATCTCTCTTATTATCTTTTGGTGTTTTATCTGTCCACGCGGTAATCAATTTCACAATTTTGGACTCGGTTAGGACTTTTACGGGTTGAAGGTGTATTTGGTAAAATTGAAAAAGGTTAAGAATTTTTGGAATTGGAAAATTTTGCTTATGATGTCCGTTAGTGCTTTTTCGGGCTTTTGCTCATTTTCTTCTTCCTTTTCTAATTTTTCTATTTTTCACTTATTTTCTTTTCTTGCTTTTTTTGTTGAGCATTTCTATTTTTTTCTTGCCCCTTTTTGTTGCACTTTTCGGGCTTTAATGAAAATTCCATTTTTGTAATCCCGAACTACTTGGTTTTTTCGGTTTACCAAACGAAAAGGATAAATTTTATTCGGCTCAATTGGGTTATCAAAAGGGTTAATTTTTCGCAACTCCTTCTCGCCAATATTTTTGGGTGACAAACGAGGGCCTACTTCATTGCCCAAATTACTTATTAATTTACCATATGCGTCTCGAGATTAATTTAATTTAGAGATCTGTAGTGTGATTTTCGAGGCAACATTTCATTTCCCATAACCGATCAAAACAATAAAATAGAGATCATCAATGACTTTTTTTTAAAACGCTGAAATGAACTTTGAGTTAATCATTAACTCGGATTGATTTAAAATGCTCTAAAAAAATATAGGCTCGAAATCTCACCGGGTTTGTCAATCTCCGCACTTATTCGTAAAGTCGTCAATTTTCACATAATTTCCATCTTTGGTCAATTTCGACTTTATGTATTATGTTTTTAAAATTTGAGACTTTAAACCGACTTTTAATGATATTTTTGAAAATTTTGAATTCCAATTTTTATTTATTTTGAACAAAAATATTTTTGGGTTTTTCAAAGTTTTTTCGTTTTTTTTAAATTTCTGGGCATTTGGCATTTTTCAAAATTTGTGAAGTTTTAGAAATATGCACTTATGACCCCCCCCCCCCAACTTAGACTTTTGCATTTTCCTCAAGCAAAAAAGACTAAAATCTAACTCAAAGCGATTGAAAAGTTCAAAAAAATAAAACTAACAAATTAAAACATAACTGCACAAAGACACTAAATGACCCTAACACATGACTCAAAAATACAATAAAAATCACCCCATACGTGTCGGGGGTGCGACGACCTCTCATCTCTCCACAAACTCACCTGACCCCATGAACGGGGTTCAATTCTCTCCTCATCTCCCCCGTCTTCATATCGTAAACCAATAATCGGAACAATTTGGGACCTCGCCCATAGATAAAGGACCGACCGGGAGACTCATCGTGACTAATTGGAACGGGATCCTCGTAATGCTTACTCAAAGCGTGGCCTGCATGCGCTGACTCGGAGCAAACACCTAGGTTTCTTTCAATTTTTAGGATTCAAGGGTTGGGCTCTAAGTAGGATGAAACGCAACTTTTCTCGTCAATCTGTTCCGGGACCTCAAGTGGTATGGGTGGATGGTCACAAAGAAGGAATTCATCAATTTTTTCTTTCCATACACTTTCGTCTAAGTGACTACAAGAGTCCAATAGGGGTTGGACTTCAACAGTAAGGCTTTCATCCACCTGCCCAAACTCTTTCTCAAAATCTTCCATGCACATGTCCCCTAGCTCTCTCTCTATAGTAGTGCCTATGTCCTCCCTTGCTCGATCTCTAACTCCACTATTTTTATCTCTTTTAACCCCTCTCTCTCTCAATCGCGGTCACTACACATCCCCCCGCTTTTCTCTCATCATCACAACTACCACTATTACTTGATGAAATAAGGCACACCCCTAACGGCTCTCTCTTGTTGGACCCCTCATTCTCGTGGCTCGACATTAAGCTGGACCCTAGGCCATCTCCATAATAGTTTTCCTCAAAGTGCTCCTGTACGATCTCATCGATTAGGCTCACCACGTGAAGATCATCTTCTTCCCCTGTATGTTGGGCTATATGGAAGATGTTAGTCTCTAAGGTCATATTCCCAAAGGTGAGTTGCATCTGCCCATTTCGAGTATTGATTATTGCGTTAGTCGTAGCTAAAAATGGGCGCCCGAGGATGATGGGAACAAGATTGCTCGAGGCGAAGGAGGGTTCCATGTCCCAAATGACAAAGTCTACCGAGAAGTAGAAAGTGTCAACTTGGACGATCATGTCCTCTACTATACCTCGTGGCATCTTCACGGTTTGATTCGCTAACTGGAGAGTGATCTTTGTAGGCTTAAGGTCACCCATATCAAGTTGCCTATAGATGGTGTAAGGGAGGATATTGGCACTTGCTCCTAAGTCAAGTAAGGCTTTTTTAATTTTATTTTCTCCAATGATGCAGGAAATGGTGGGTGCACCGAGATCTTTGAATTTGGGCGGGAGATCATTGAGTAGGATGGAGCTCACGTTCTGTGCTAGAAAGATGTTTTTCTTTACCTTCATCTTCCTCTTCACTGTTAACAAGTCCTTGATGACTTTCGCATAAGCTGTAATATTCTTAATGGCATCGAGGAAAGGTAAATTTAATTTTACTTGCTTAACCACGTCTTGCACTTCATCACAGGGGTTTCCTTTATGGGAAGGAACCAATCTTTGAGGAAACGGTGTCGCGGAGGGTGGTTTCACTACTACCTCGGGCTCACTAGTGTCATCTTTATCACTCTGATTTAAGAGAACATCTTCGGCCTCTTTTGTGCTGGGCAAAATCTCCTTATCTTTAGGTACGTCTTGTGGGGGAGGTGACAAGTCAACTACTCTCCCATTACGTAGAGTGGTAATTGCCCTACATTTCTTCGGATGGTAATGGGGTGTGGAGCTAACACTAGTTTGACTATAGAGAGGTCTTTGGCCCTAGGCATGAAACTTTCCCTTCTCTTGGATACTCAATGATGATTTCAACTTTGAAACGTTCACATTTATGTCATTGATCATGTGCTCATGCCTATCATTAGTTGCATTCTGGATATTGATAAACTGGTTCATCGTATCCTCGAGATTTCTCTGTGGTGGAGTGATATATGCTCCTTGAGGTGGTGGTGCTTGTTGAAAGTGCGGTGGTGGAGGAGGGTCAACATGTGAATTAGGATTCATCGCAACATGTTGTTGCCCATAGCTAAAACCAGGATGGTTTTTCCATAAAGCGTTGTAAGAATTCTCGTGCATTGCATCGAAATTACCCTTTAATCCTCCTATACCACTTACTTGTTCTCGAAGCATAAATTTGTAGGTGGGTATAGTCGAGCATTCCTCAGTTGAATGACCCTCCTCACAAATCGCACACACCTTCTCGACGGGGTTTGCGATGAATCCAGTTAATTCTCTTCCATATACCTCACGTAGGTCTCGCAGTCCTTTCTCAAGTACATCGAGTCGACTGTCCATCATAGAATTCTTTTATACATAAATTAGGTCGGACGCCGATGGAGTGGTGGTCACTTGGCAATTTTGATTTTGAGCATTAGGGTCAAATGTATCCTAGGATTGGGTAGTCTTTGCGACAAAGGTGAAGCTCAGCATCGTGGGTGTCTAGTTAGACAAACGGACCACTACCCATGGTTTCAACGAGTTGCTTGGAATTAATGTTCAACCCAATTAATTTTTGAAAAGTTTGAATTTGAGACTTGATGGAGTTAGTTCGATGTGGAGGAAATAATTTCTTGAGAAATTTAGATTGCAACTCATTCCAGGATGCAATCGAGAATGGGAAGCCTTTGAGGAAGATTACCTCTTGTGTGCAAGTTTGATCGTTAAGGGTTTCACACACATCTTCAAATTCCCTGATGTGGAGATATGGCTTTTCAGAGTCCATCCCATGATAGTGGGGGAGTGACCAAGCATAAATTCTTCCGATAAGTTAGTGATTTTGATATCTCGAACAACGTAATTGAATTATTTTTGTCCCATATCATTGCCATTGACTATTTCTAATGAGTACCCCGAGTTTCGTGTATTTCTTATTGATTTTACAGGTATTTAGTGTAAAAAAAGAAAGAAAGAAACTGAAAGAAAGGAAGAAAAGAAAGGAAGACAAGTCAAAGGGCAAAAGCGTAAATTTACACCCAGAGTTCGGAATTAAAGCCTAAAGGAAAGTTGAAGATTCTTATTTCACAAGAGCATCGGAAGAAACGACAATCAAACCGGAGATCGAGATCAAAAGTTATGACTAGTAAAAGATGGAAAGAAAATGTCAAAATTGATGAAAATCGAACCGATCCGATTTATCTTGGACCGATCTGAAATGTCCCCATTCCAGTAGACCCCAAATTGATGCCGAACCGATGACAACAAAATCGATCTGATAGCATCCGGACTGGTTCGGTAGACATAAAAAAAACAATCCGACTACTGCAAAACAAACCAATCCGATGGGATCCGGACCGGTCCGGTAGTTTGAATTTCTGGTATTAATTATGGATTTGAAGAGGTGAAAATCTTGGAATATCTTGCGCAACCCACCAATATTAGCTGTCAATTCGTTCTAGTTGGTGATATAAAAGGTCAAGCCCTACATCCTTTCAAGGGGGAGTCGAATTTTAGAGAGAAAATTAGAGTTTAGAGAGCCTTTTTAGTTTTTCTTTAGAAGACAATTTCATACTCTTAGAAAAACCCTAGTTTATAAGTTTGAGGAACAAGGAGTATTCTGGATTCAATTTCATATCTTTTCCCTAGTGTTGATTACAAGTATCAAATTCCATTCTCTTAGTTAGTCTCAATTCTATTTTCAATTCAATTATCACTTGTTTTAATTTTTGTTTTCACAATGTTTCTTAGATTCATAATTACATGCATTGTTATGAATTTGTTTTCTCATAAAACCATGTCTAGCTAAATTTTCAAGGGTTGGGGTACATGAACTCATTCCGAGGTAAATTACCCATGTAGAAAATAGAGGGTAAATTAAATATTGACCAAATCGTGTATGGAAATTATACGAACATAGCCGATCTTTTTATCTCTCTTACCCTAGGTACTTGGGATGTTTAAGAACACTATGCACGTGTAATTGTCCATTCACCGCTTTCTATTTACCTTTGATTTCATATGATGCGGGCTAGTTCCTTCATATATGTAATGCTTAGGATCTATAAAGATTGGATTTAGTCAAAGTTTCAATTTACAATTCTAATATTCTATACGGTAATTTACTAAGGTTTGAGAGATTTTACTCCACCCTATTTTCTTTCATATTCATATCTAATTTCTTACAATTCTTAGTATTTGTGTGCACATAGTTTATTTTTTTCATCACCAATTGGAGATTTCAACCATTAATCATCTTTTCTTTTCTTTTGAGAAACCATTTGAAGGATAAATAAATTTTCCTACATAATTCCCAATTGCCAATTTATGATCCTTGTGGAGACGATCCCGACTTGTCGAATTATTACTAACGCGGCAGGATTGCACTTGATCCTAGAGAGAACACAATTCTGAGACAAATTCTAAGTCGCGTCAAGTTTTTGTCTCCGTTGTCGGGGATCTTAAGTTGGTAATTTTTAGGAAAGTGAATTTAATCCTAAATTGTTTTCTAAAAAAAAAATACTTCCTTTCATCTTATCTCTTATATGATTACATGCAAAATCCATTTCTCACCCAAGTCCACGAAAATCCTATTGCCGAAGCTAAATCTAAAAATTCTCATACCACCGACTCTCCACATTTTTGGGTTCCACCTCCTTCACCTAATAATGCAATCACCAGTCGCACTTTGAGTCAAAAACTGAGTGAGAGTTCTGAATCATTTGGTAGAAATATGTCTATGCACGGAAGTGTTGGTGTTGGTGCTGGAGAGGAAGAGTTACCATATCTTTCCATGAAAGATCTTTTATTTTCAGAGCGAACTGTTACCCCTGGTTGCATTTTACTCCCGTATAATGCCGATGAGTTCCACTTTCAAAATGGGATGATTCATATTCTTCCTACATTTCATGGGATGGATTCTGAAAAACCATATCTCCATATTAGAGAGTTCGAAGAAGCATGTGAGACGTTTAGTGACCAAACCTGCCCACAAGATGTTATCCGGTTAAAGCTTTTCCCTTTTTCCTTAAAGGATAAAGCTAAGACTTGGCTATGGTCCCTACCCCCGAATTCTATTTTATCCTGGAGAGATATGAAAACTAAGTTCCTATCCAAGTTCTTTCCACAACATAAAACCAACTCTGTCAAATCTCAAATACAAGATTTTTGACAAAATGAGAATTAGGCTTTCGACAAGTGTTGGGAAAGATTTCAGGAGTTAGTTAGTGCTTTCCCACATCATGGATTCGAAAAACATCATCTTATTTCATTTTTTCATCAAGGGCTTACTTTAGCATCTAAACCACTTGTTGAGACAATGTGTGAAAGACCATTCTGGGAGCTAGACTCGAGTGATGCTGAGGCTCATCTAAAATACGTAGCGGAGACTACGCAAGCATGAGATATTTCTAACCCCAATAGTCAAAATAAAAATCGACAAGTGTCCAACTCGTCTGTTGCGTCCGGTATTTATCACTTGGACAAGGACACTTTGTTAGATCGTAAATTTGACTAATTGGAAAATAATTTCAGAGACATGCTTGAAGTTCGATTAAGAGAAGTCGCTGGGCCTGTGCAAGAAGGAAAGGAGAAAGTGTGTTCCATTTGTGCTGCTGGTCATTCTACCAAAGGATGTCCTACCATCCTTACATACAAGGCAATGTACACTGAGCAAGTAGAAGCGATAGGAGGGTTTCGAGGTAATTTTAATGTACCACAAGGGAATGCATACAATCAATCTTGGAGGAATCATCCTGGTTTAAACTATGGACAACCACAAGGTGGGATGGATCCTAATCCACATGTTTCTTTGCCACCACCCCTTTCTCAATTTCAACAAATGCCTCTTTCGGTGCAAACCCCTATGCATGTACCATCTCCTGGTCCGTATGTCACTCCACCTAGGCGATCTCTTGAAGATAATTTGAATCAATTTATCTAATCTCAAAAGGAGAGCAATGTGAAGTATGATCGAATGTTCACAGAAATCCATACTAGCATCTCTAGGTTGCAATCTGCATTGAATACTCAGGCAAAGGGTAAATTCCCAGCTCAAAGCCAAAGACTTCCTCCTCAAGCACAAACTACGGTTAGCTCTATATCATTGAATTTTCCAGAACAATGTCAAGCTGTCACTACTCTACGTAGTGGTCGCATAATTGATCTAGCGTCACCACCTCCCAAGGAATTTAAAGATAAAGAAGCTTCAGAATCTGAGGAGACCCCATTGCACATGGAAGATAAAGACGCAGGAGTTGAATATGGAGTTGAAGTAAAACCGCCCATTGCTTCTGGAGCTCCGTGTACTGATGTGTCAGATGTTCTGAAGAAAATGAAGTTGAACTTGCCATTTCTGGATGCTATCCAACAAATTCCATCATATGCCAAGGTCATCATAGATCTTTTGACTATTAAACGACGGCTTAAGGTGAAGAAGAATGTCTTTTTGGCACAAAATGTAAGCTCGGCCCTTCTTAATGATCTTCCACCAAAATTCAAGGATCCTGGTGCACCTACAATTTCGTGTGTTATAGGAGAGAGTAGAGTTAAAAAAGATTTGCTTGACTTAGGTGCGAGTATGAACATCCTTCCATACTCTATCTATAAGCAGCTTGATTTAGGTGATCTTAAACCAACCTGAATCACTCTACAGTTAGCAAATCGAATAGTGAAAGTGCCTCGTGGGGTTGTGGAGGACATGATAGTTCAAGTGGACACATTCTACTTCCCTGTTGATTTTGTCATTTGGGACACGAAACCTTCTCCCCATTCGAGTAATCATGTACCCATAATTTTGGGTCGTCCATTTGGGACATGAAACCTATTGCTAATGCTTTGATCAATACACGTAATGGCCAAATGCAACTCACTTTTGGAAACATGACTCACGAGACCAATATTTTAAATGTTACGAACCAAATGGGTGATGAGGATGAAATTAATGAGGTTGATCTTATTGAATAGGTGGTGGATGAGCACATTGAGAAGATCATAGGTGGAGATGCACTGGAAGTCTGTTTAGTTCAAGGTGTTGAGAATAAAAGTTCTTATACTGAGTTTGAGCGTGAAGTGGAAGAGTTGGAAGCTTGGTTGCATGAAGAAGTGAGTTTTGAGAAGTTGAGAGATGTTGACTGGATTTTTAGATTTGAGGAATTACCCACGAGGGAGTCTCTAATGATCCCCTCCGAAGATAGATTTCCTAGTCTCGAGTTAAAGAAACTACCCTCTCATGTAAAATATGCTTTTCTCGGAGAAGATGATACATTTCCTGTTGTTTCTTCCCGTTTAAAAAAAGAGCAAGAGGGCATGTTGTTGAATGTGTTAAGGAAGCATAGGAGTGACTTTGGTTGGACTATAGAAGATTTGAAAGGCATAAGTCCTTTGATTTGTACCCATAAAATTCACCTTGAGGAGGAGGTGAAGACCTCGAGAGAGATGCAAACACGACTGAACCCAACCATGAAAGTGTAGTTCGAGCAAAAATCATCAAATTGTTAGATGCTGGGATTATCTATCCAATTTCCGATAGTAAATGGGTGATCCCAATTCAGGTCGTACCAAAGAAGTCGGGTATGACCGTGGTTGAAAACACTAAGGGAGAATTAATACCTCAACGCACCACCACCGGGTGGCGTGTTTGCATTGATTACCGAAAGCTCAATGCCGGAATAAGAAAAAACCATTTCCCCTTGCCGTTTATCGACTAGGTGATTGAACGAGTAGCGGTCCATCCTTACTATTATTTCTTAGATGGGTATTCTGGCTATAATCAGATTGAAGTGGATGTACTTGATCAAGAAAAGACGACGTTTACATGTCCGTTTGGTACGTTTGCCTACAAACGTATGCCTTTTGGGTTATGTAATGCGCCAGCAAATTTTCAAAGGTACATGTTGAGTCTCTTTAGCGACATGATAGAAAAAGGACTGGAAGTGTTCATGGACAATTTCAGCATTTTCGGTCCATCTTTCGAACAATGTTTAGCTAATCTTAAAAGAGTTTTATTCTGGTGTGTGGAAAAAGACTTAGTCCTCAACTGGGAAAAATTCCATTTTATGGTCACCGAGGGCGTAGTTCTGGGCCACATAGTCTCATCTAGGGGAATTGAGGTTGATCGAGCAAAAATAGAAGTAATAGCTGAGTTACCCCCGCCAAAATCGCTTAAAGATGTGAGGTCCTTTCTAGGCCATGCTGGATTTTACAGGAGATTTATCAAAGACTTTAGCGCCATCGCTAGACCCCTCAGTAATCTTCTCACGAAGGACACTCCGTTTGAATGGAATAACGCATGCCAAGAAGCTTTTGATAGACTCAAAAGCATGCTAATTTCTGCTCCTATCATGCAGGCTATCGATTAGTCCCTCCCATTTGAGCTTATGTGTGATGCAAGTGATTACGCGATTGGGGATGTTCTCGGACAAAGAAAAGATAATAAAGCTCATGTTATTTACTATGCTAGTAGGACATTGTCTGGCCCCCAACTTAATTACTCCACCACGGAGAAAGAATTACTAGCAGTCATTTTTGCTCTCGAAAAATTCCGCTCTTACGTTTTTGGGTCACCCATCATTTGTTTCACTGATCACTCGGTCCTCAAATATCTTCTGACCAAAAATATGCCAAATCGCGCGTAATTAGGTGGATACTACTTCTACAAGAGTTTAATCTCTCGATTCAAGATAAGAAAGGAGTAGAAAACGTCATTGCTGACCATCTGTCACGACTCTCGTCCGACGTACCTATTGATCCCATCCCCATAGACGAGTATTTCCCGGATGAAAATCTATTTGCTACTTCTTCTCTTACTTGGTATGCGGATATAGTAAATTACCTTCTCACTGGAGTTGTTCCCTCCAATTGGACTCCACAAGAGAGAAGGAAGTTCATTACTTGGTCATGCATGTTCTTTTATGATGATCCATATTTGTTTAAGTATTGTGCTGATCAAATCATCCGAAGATGTGTACTTGATGAAGAAATTAAAGGGGTAATCCGATTTTGTCATACGGAAGCATGTGGAGGTCATTTTTCCAAAAATAAAACTGCTGTGAAAATCCTACAAAGCGGCCTCTTTTGGCCCACAATCTTTCGGGATATGAATACTTTTTGCAAATCATGTGATAGATGCCAAAGAATGGGAGCTATTACTCGCCGTGACATGATGCCATTGACCACGATACTTGTCTTAGAGTTGTTTGATTGCTGGGGTATTGACTTCATGGGGCCTTTTCCACCCTCTTTTGGTTTTTAATACATCCTCGTCACAGTAGACTACGTCTCAAAATGGGTAGAGGCCATAGCTACAAGGACGAATGACAATAAGGTGGTGATAAAATTCATTCAAGAACACATACTTTCTCGATCCGGAGTTCCTAAGGCTATCATCAGTGATAATGGCACTCATTTGTGCAATATGACGATAGAAAAGCTAATGCGAAAGTATGGAGTTGTCCATAAGGTTGGAATGACTTATCACCCTCAATCGAATGGCTAGGCCGAGCTAGCCAATCGAGAAATCAAGAATATCTTGGAAAAGACAGTCGAACCTAACAGGAAAGATTAGTCTCTTAGATTGAATGATGCGCTCTGGGCTTATCGAACTGCATACAAGAATCCCCTTGTGATGTCCCCATTTCTCTTTGTATATGGAAAACCTTGTCATCTTCCTGTTGAAATTGAACACAAAGTGTATTGGGCTATCAAAAGGGTTAACTTTAACATGGAAAAAGCTGGTGAAACACGTAAACTTCAGTTGAATGAGTTGGAAGAAATACGCAATGATGCGTATGAAAGTGCTAAAATCTCAAAAGAACGAATGAAACGAGCTCACGACAAAATCATCAGACGTAAGTAGTTTCATTCGGGACAAAAAGTACTTCTCTATAACTCGAGGTTGCACTTGTTTCTTGAAAAATTGCGGTCACGATGGTCAGGTCCATTCATTGTGAAAGAAGTATTCCCCCATGGAGCTGTTGAACTAGAGGATCAAAAAGGAGGAGACACATTCAAGGTTAACGGACAACGTCTCAAGCCGTATTTGGAAGCGGTTGTAATGGAAGCCGACACGATCTGGTTGTCGAACCCCATTTATGGGGATTGCTGAGCATGAAAGGTGAGGTCGTCGCAACCCCGACGTGTATGGGGTGAATGTGTGTATAGTAGTCATAGGATGTTAGGCTAGTTAGGAAGTCCTAGTTGTGTGTCACTACCAGAGATGGGAAACAAACACATGTCTCGAGAGCGTTTCGGGTTTTGATGAGAGTTTTGAGAGTGTTGAGGTCCAACTGCATTGGAGGGAGTGTTGGGTTAGAGAAATCAAGCTAAAAGTGGCCACTGAAGTAAAGCAGGAAAATATGGAAAATTTTCCAAATCGGATCGGTCCGGCTCTAAAAAAAAAGGAACCGATCCGATATCAGAAAGAAATAAATAAAAATAGAAACCGGACCGGTCCGGTCTGAATTCGGATCGATCCAGTCGTCCGCAGGCTATTTTTCCCGAGGATAAAACCTCTTTAATCCACACCTCATTTACTTCTCCAATCCCTTCCTCTGCCCAAAAATTCGTCCAACCCCCCTTCCCCATCCTTTCACTCCATTATTTCCCACCAATTCTTCCCCCTAACCCCCATCCAACCTATAAATACCACCCTAACCTCTCCACTTTCTTTCACACCTCCATCTCCATTTTCTTCTCTCACTTTCTGTCTAGTTGTTCAGTTTCCATGGCTGCTCCTCAGAAATATAATTCCACTGAAGTCCTACCCGATGCAATGGTGAATATCGTTCATGTCGAGAGGGAAATTGGTGTCGCCGCTTTTTCAGTCCTAGGCGAAAAATCCACATTGAGCTGCAAGTGCTTTGGGATCAGCTTCCTAATTCTGTCACTGGCATGTTCATGTCCCGAGGCTGGTGCAAATTTTTCAATGAACCATACGAGGCCATTTGGGAGAATGAAGTGCATCAGTTTTACGGTTCGCTCGTCTGTACCGCAGATTTTGAATCTCAAGTCTTTGTCGACTCAACACCGTTACCATTCTCACTTGAATTGCTGGCCCAGAAAACTCGAGTCTAAAGGTGTGGTCACTCCAGCCCAATTTTCCTATCCCAGTCATGATCCAGCTGTTTCCAAAGATGTTTGCATGTCTCGAATTGCACCGGGTTCGGTTTGGACTACTGAGACTTTTCCTGTTGGTCGGTTACCAAACAAGGCCCGAATCACTTTTACAAACTTCAAATGATTCGACTATGCACCCTCTTCAAGCTACTATGGTGTATCATCTGTTTGACCATGCCACTGTTATCAATTTGGCCTGCACTTTTTACAATGACATCATTTGTGCGATGCTGGACAAAAAGGGTAGGGCCCCTCTTCCTTATGGTCGTCTCATTACCTCCTTTCTTAAGGATGTCAGTATTGTTCCCCTGCAAGATCTTATTAATTACCCAAGACACTTGGGCAAGAATCACCACCCGCAGTGACAAACCAATCCAGTTGATCCGTGCGCATCGAGGTGACAGTCATACCTCGGGTGATGAGGCTGCTACTGAGGAAAAGGCTGTTCCTGACGACGATGTTGAGATGGAAGAAGGTGAGGAGGAAGAATATAATGAACCTGCTAATCCTTATTATGTTCCAGTCGGTAAGGGTCTCACCGAGCGCGTTGCTTCTCTTGATACACGTTTTGACGAGTTTATGAAATCCTACTAACGGGACATGAGTGTGATGCTGTGTATGCAGGCTGATCTCTATCGCCTCCAGTTGGGTCCCGAGGCCCCACTTCCTTCTTATTTTTATGATCCTTATGCCCCGATGCCCCCGGTAGCTCCCACCACCCACCAGCCCCGTAGGCAGCCCCGTTTCTCTAGTTCTGTTACGTTATGTTATGGTGTCGTTTTTTTTTATCTTTTATTTCCACAGCTGTGTTGTACTACACAGTTTTATTATAGTACTTTGCTTGTTTTATTTATCGCACTCCTTATTTCGTCTTATTTAGCTTTATCATCCTTTTGATTGTGGACAATGCAAAAGACTAAGTTAGGGGGATGATAAGTGCGTATTCATAAACTTCACATATATATAAAAAAAATTGAAAACTTTTGAAAAAAAAAGCCAAAAAATATTTTTGTTTCAAAATAAATAAAAATTAGAATTTAAAAGCTTCAAAAATATCACCTTTATTCTATTTAAAGTCTCAAATTGTTAACAATCAAAATGCACTAAGCCAAAATTGACCGAAGATGGAAACTGAAGAAAATTGATGACTTAACGAATAAGTGTGGAGATTGATCAAACCCAGTGAGATTTCGAGCCTTTTAATTTTTTATGAGTTTTTAAAATCAATCCGAGTTTATGATTAACTTAGAGTTCTTTTTAGCATTTTAATATGTCGTTGATGATCTCAATCCTTTGTTTTGATCAGTTATGGGAAATGTGTGAAATGTTGTGTTGAAATTCGTGCTAAATATATCTCTAAACTTAATTAATCTTGAGATGCATATGGTAATGTGATGAGAAAATTGGACAATGAAGTAGGCCTTCTTTTGTTTAACCAAAAAAAAAAATTATCCCTTTGCAATCCACTTTGAGCCTAATAAAATATTTTATTTTCGTTTGATAACCCGAAAAACCCAAATAGCCCAGAATTGTGAAAATTAGAAATTCATCAAGTAAGTCCAAAGTGTGTAATAAAGAAAAAGGGGCAAGAAAAAGAAAAAAAATGAAAATAGAAAAAGAAAGAGAAAAATGAGCAAATGCCCAAAAAAGAACTAACGGACATCATAAGGACATTTTCCAATTCCGAACATTCCGACCATTCCCATTTTTACCCTTTACACTTTTTAACCCAAAAAGTCCTAACCGAGTCCGAGTGGCGAAATTAATTACTGCATGGAGAGCTAAGACATGAAAAGATAATAAAAGAGATTACATGGCGTGAAAAAGAGATAATGTTTCTCGTTTCCCAATGATCGTATTCCGATGATGAGATATTTTCACCATATATTTCCTTCTTTTCAATTTTGTATGCGTGAATTTGTGTCCATTATATTTACTCTTTATATCATGCATACCGAGAGAAAATAGCCATAATCCGAGTGATTCGTTTGTGAGTGCATCCGTAAGAATTTGAATCAAAACGAATTTTTGAAAAGTAACGTAATGCTCAATCGGCGGAAATTTGAGGTTTAATTTCTGGTTTTGCACACACACACTATGGCTTGAGACATTTGAATATGAATTTATGGTGATTATTTTTCGTAAAGTTTAAATTGTATAATTTTTAAGTATTTTGATATTTATTTGAGTCAATAAAGAATTTTGTGGGTGTATTCACTGCAAACCCTCACGAGACAAAACTCGTCCTACTAGGGTAACCTAGGGGTTTAAAGGCTTGTTGCATACGCTTAATGCAATCGCATTCCTGCAAAAGTGAAATTTCATTTACATTGCCCGAGACGTGTAAAGGTCTAAGTTAGGGGATTTGACCAAGCATAAATTCTTCTGAATTTAGCCCCTTAAGTTAGTGATTTTGATATCTCGAACAACGTAATTAAATCATTTTTGTCCCATATCATTGCCATTGATTATTTCTAATGAGTACCCTGAGTTTCGTATATTTCTTAATGATTTTACAGGTATTTAGTGCAAGAAAAGAAAGAAAGAAATCGAAAGAAAGGAAGAAAAGAAAGGAAGACAAGTCGAAGGGCAAAAGCGTAAATTTACACCCGGAGTTCAGAATTGAAGACTAAAGGAAATTTGAAGATCCTTATTTCACAAGAGCATCGAAAGAAACGAAAATCAAACCGGAGCTCAAGATAAAAAGTTATGACCAGTCAAAGATGGAAAGAAAAAGTCAAAATTGATGAAAATCGGACCGATCCGAAATGTCACCATTCCAGTAGACCCCGAATTGATGCCGAACCGATGATAGCATAACCGATCCGATAGCATCCGGAACGGTCCAGTAGAAATAAAAAAGAACCAATCCGGTTACTGCAAAACGAACCGATCCGATGGGATCCGGACCGGTCCGACTGTTCGAATTTTTGGCATTAATTATAGAGCTGAAGAGGCGCAAATCTTGGAATATCTTGCGCAGCCCATTAATATTAGTTGTCAGTTCATGATAGTTGGTGTTATAAAAGGCCAATACCTACATCCTTTCAAGGGGGCGTCGAATTTTAGAGAGAAAATAAGAGTTTAGAGAGCCTTTTTAGTTTTTCTTTAGAAGACAATTTCATACTCTTAGAAAAACCCTAGTTTGTAAGTTTGAGGAACAAGGAGTATTCTGGATTCAATTTCATATCTTTTCCCTAGTGCTGATTACAAGTATCAAATTCCATTCTCTTAGTTAGTCTCAATTCTATTTTCAATTCAATAATCACTTGTTTTAATTTTTGCTTTCACAATGTTTCTTAGATTCATAATTACATGCATTGTTATGAATTTGTTTTCTCATAAAACCATGTTTAGCTAAATTTTCAAGGGTTGGGGTATATGAACTCATTCCGAGGAAAATTACCCATCTAGAAAATAGAGGGTAAATTAAATATTGACCAAATCGTGTATGGAAATTATACGAACATAGCCGATCTTTTAATATCTCTTACCCTAGGTACTTGGGATGTTTAAGAACACTATGCAAGTGTAATTGTCCATTCCCCGCTTTGTATTTACCTTTGATTTCATATGATGCGGGCTAGTTCCCTCATATATGTAATGCTTAGGATCTATAAAGATTGGATTTAGTCAAAGTTTCATTTTACAATTCTAATATTCTATGCGGTAATTTACTAAGGTTTGAGGGATTGTACTCCACCCTATTTTCTTTCATATTCATATTTAATTTCTTACAATTCTTAGTATTTGTGTGCACGTAGTTTATTTTTTTCATCACCAATTGGAGATTTCAACTATTAATCATCTTTTCTTTTCTTTTGAGAAACCATTTGAAGGATAAATAACTTTTTCCTACATAATTCCCAATTGCCAATTTATGATCCTTGTGGAGACAATCCCGACTTGTCGGATTATTACTAACGCGACAGGCTTGCACTTGAGCCTAGAGAGAACGCACTTCTGAGACAAATTCTAAGTCACGCCAGGGAGCATCTAGATCATCCCATTTTTAAAATGAAATTTCCCTGCATTATACGGGAGTATAATGCATCCTAGAGTGATAGTGCGCTCGGAATATAAGATTTCTCTCAAAGGGCGGTACGGAGCCTCTTCCTCACCGGCGGCTGTACTACTGTGTTGTGACATATTTCTCTCACTCAAAGACTCAGTGTCCTCACTTGGTATATTCAGAGTGTGCTCCGAAGTGTGTCCTAAGAGGGAAAACGGAGTGGTATTTGCAATTGAGTGTGATGGTGTGGGAGGTGGAACCCAGAACTGTGGAGCATTAGGAGTGTGAGGGCTATCAGGGTCATACTCAACTATTGGATTTTCGTGAATGCGGGTTGGAGTAATATGGGGAATTGGAGTGAGTTCAGAATTTTGCATTAATGGGCTTATGAGAGATGATGAAGACTATTTTTGTGCTTTTTTGGGTTTTTGGAATTTTTGGTCAAAGTTTTACATTGACTCGATCTAATCCTAAGACTACCTACTTCCCCGGCAACGGCACCAAAAACCTGATGCGATGAAGAATGTGTCTCAGAAGTGCGTACTCTCTAGGCTCAAGTGCAAGTTTGTCGCTCAAGTAATAATCTGATAAATCGGGTATCGATCCTCAGGAAAATAGGACACCAGGGTTGTAACGACGTTGGATAGACAAAGAAATCCTAACTCTGACTCTAAAAAGAAAGGAAAAGATGATTTCATTTGAGAATTGACTACAACTTAATGCAATTTTGAAATTATGAAAGAAATGCAACTATTCTAAATTACCTAAAATACTAACGATGAATGATTTAAAACTCGAACTATATGATGAGAAAACAGGATGGGAATACAATCCCCCAACCCTAGTGTATTGACGGTATAAAACTAATCGTAAATTTAAGTGATTAATTAGACCCAGAATTTAGTACTCCCAAGCATTACGTATATGAGGTTCTAGCTCGCACCATACTTAATCAGAGGACGAGTAAATCGGTATTGTGATAGTTACACTCGAATTGCATTTTGAAGCATCCCGATTACCCTGAAGCAAACGAGATCCAAAGATCTACAATTGTCGTGTTTCTACGCAATACGGTCATAACCAAATCATTAAATTTAGTGGACTAATATTATACACATGTAACTACCACATCAGGTGGAGTTCATGTATCGCAACCTTAAAGAATTTATCCTACCATGATAAAATTAATGAAAACGGTTGTTGAATTCCAGGAAATCATGATTAAACTAAGGAAGAATTGAAGAATGATGTAGAAGAAAGATTAGAAAGACGAAAGTAATCAACTAACTTACCAAAGAACTAAAATCATAAACTAAAATTACTTGTAATCGCAGAAATATGAACAAACTTCAATCTTGGAATTAAAATTGCAATAAATCTTTAAACTAGGGTTTTAACTGAAAAGGGAAAATTTTAGATGATTTATCCACTGCTTAAAATGATAACAAATCGGGTTTAAATACCCAACAAGACTCCAAGAGTTTTAGCTTATCCAGGACTCTCCATTGGAGGAAGAGTGAAAAACCAAAATTGCGACATTCGGACCGGTCCGATCCTCCTTCGGTTCGATTTAGCTTGGATCTGGATCGGTTCATTTATTTTCTAACCGGATCGGTCTCGTACGGATTGGTTTGTTTATTTTTCATCATCTTCGATTCGCCTTCGGTTTGGGGTTCACTGGAACTTTGCATTTCGGATCGGTCCGATTTTTCTTTGACTTTTTTTTCTATCTTTAACTGCTCATAACTTTCACACCGGGACTCTGATTGAGGTTCCCTTTCTTCCTATGTACTTGTAAACTTGATATCTTTAACTTTTCTTTAGATGCCTCATCTGAATTTCGAGTAAAAATTACAACTTTGCCCTTTTGACTTTCCTTCTTTTCTTTCTCTATTCTTCCAATTTCTTTCTTTCTTTAGTGACATCAAATACCTGTAAAATTAGTAAGAAATACCAAAAACTAGGGGTACTCGTTAGAATAAGTCAGTAGCAAGATTATGAGATAAAATCAAATCGATTACGTTGTTCGAGGTGCTAAAAGTAACTAAATTAAAGGGATAAATTTGGAAGAATTTATGACTAATCAAACACCTTGAAGACAATGGCCGAGAATAAACAGGACAAGATTGATGCTGTTATCAAGGCTCTATTGGACGAGGCTAAGGCACAAGCCATAGTCGAGTTCAAAGAGTCTAATATTCCTTCCAATATTTTAAAAGAGGCATCAATACTACCGATCGATGGGCTACCCTCAATCACGCTGAGGTTGGAAACTTATCGCTCGTTGATTTCGTGGGTCCTGACTTCAGCGACCCCATTCTTGAGACTACCTTGGCCGATGTTGAAAATCCAACCGACCCTTTGGAGGTCCCCATCAAAGTTATCGAGAAAAATGAAATTGTAGCCGAGACAGGCATCAACGATGATTGGGATGAGATTACTAATATTGGGGTTGATGGGACGGCCCAAGCTGGTGGTGATGGAAGCTTACAACTTTAAGCTTTTGTAATCTTTTATTTCTGTGAGGATGACCGTTTGTGGCCTTGTACCCTATTTTTGTACGTGCAACCCTTGTATTTGAACTAATTTGCAATCTCGTTATAATGAAATGAAGATCTTTATTTTTCTATTTTATTTTTGTGTTATGCTAATATGTTTTCCCCAATTTTTCTTTAGTAACATGATAGCATAATTTGAATCCACTATAATTCACAAGTCCCCTCTCGTCATTTGGAGAGTGTATAGGTGAGTGTTGTCTCGTCCATGCACTATCGTCTTGGTCGAGAGAGAGAGTTTCCACCAAGTTAATGATGTTTAATAAATAGACCATAACTAACTGATTTTAAATTTGAATCCACCAATTTATAGTGTTATACCATAAGTTCCCACTCGTTGTTTTGAGAGTGTATGGATGAGTGTTGTCTCGTCCATGCACTGTCGTTTCGGCCGAGAGAGAGAGTTTCCACCAAGTTAATGATGTTTAATAAATGAACCACAAATAAGTGATTTTAAATTTGAATCCACCAAATTATGGTGTTAGATCATAAGTCCCGTATCGTCATTTTGAGAGAGTATGGCTGAGTGTCGTCTCGTCCATGCACTGTCGTCTCGGCCGAGAGAGAGAGAGTTTACACTAAGCTAATGATGTTTAATAAATAAACCACAACTAAGTGATTTTAAATTTGAATCCACTAAATTATGGTGTTAAATCATAAGTCCCCCCTCGTCGTTTTGAGAGTGTATGGATGAGTGTCGTCTCGTTCATGCATCATCGTCTCGGTAGAGAGAGAGAGAGTTTTCACCAAGTTAATAATGTTTAATAAATGAACCACAACTAAGTGATTTTAAACTTGAATCCACCAAATTATGGCAATTGATTATTTTTCAAAGTTGGTAGAGTCCTAGCTGATGATTACGATCATAGAGAAGAAAGCTTTCCAGTTTATCTAAAAAAACATCATCTGTAGATACGACCTACCTAATACCCTAATTTTTGGCAATGGGATGAAATTCAAGAACATCTCCCTACGTAAATAGTGTGAAGAAGTCGACATCAAGCATCTCTTTTCCATTCCTGGCCGACCTAAGGCCAATGGGCAGACATAAGTGATGATGCTGGAAACAGCACCACCCTTCAAGGTGTTTGTGAGCTCAATTCAATGTTAACAATGGCAGCATAAGGGTATATACACATATAGTAGAAGGAGGTGAGGAGAAGAGGATTCACACCGGAATATAAGTGGTTCAACCAATCTAGCCTACATCCACTGTGAAAGTGTATGATGTGTATCACTGTATGAGGGCTCTAATGGCCATAGATACAATCTCTCAAGCTTTCTCTCTCTACTGTGTATTTGAACAGAGTTTCAGCCAGGGTTGCTAATTTTGGATCCTTTGCAAGGTAGAGGATGACCTCTATATATAGTACCTGGGGGGTGTAATGTACCCCCCATGCATGCAATGAGCATGTGTGTGTGTTGATCTAGCCAATATGAAGAAGACATCTGTCACTGTCACATGTAGAGAACGATGATGAAATATTCTCCCCACGTGTGGGGAATGATTTGTTATAACTGACTTGTGTCCACATGTCCTTATCCAAATGTGAATAGGTGCTCGGCCATCGTGCTTGGTCATGACCTCAGCCTAGGAGAAGACGAGGTTGATAAAGTCTAGTTGATCATTCAACCCGAGATGGACCATGAAGGTCTCGGCTTAAGTTAAGCCGAGACAAGGGATTGGGGTGGGTCAGCCAGAGCCGAGGTTGAACTGGCATGTGCTTGGAACATTGACTGATTTCTTGATGAGGCTAACCTTGGTAGAAGTATGGCTTCCTGCGACCTCGGCCAACTCCAGGCCGAGGCTGTCATCCCCAGGTGAATTGAAGTGTCGCTGACCCTTATGATACATGCAGTGCCCCCCCATGATGATATTGGTGGTGGTGTTGGCCTAGGCCGACCTTGCTATGGCCGAGAGCTGTTATCACGGTCTCAGAGAATTTCCCACCTCGGCAATGTCTTGGTCGAGGCTTTAGTTTCTGGGTCGAGGTGACACTTGGGGCATATAAATCACCCCCCAACCCTTAGTTACATGGGAGAGCAGGTTAATATGGGGTCTCTATACCTCCGAGGTCTTTCTCTTATGTGTCAATGTTCATTTAACCCTTGTCCATCGCTGGAGCGTGGCTTGCCTGGCAAGCATGTGTTGTTAGTCGTCCTTTGTGGCTCCCAAGGCAATGATGGGCCTTGGGAGATGTGCCTCCATATTTAAGGGTTTAAACCCTATTTCCCTCCTTTCTTCTTCATTTCTCTCATTTTTGGCTTGACTTATTTCTGTAGCTCTCTCTCTTTAGAAAGATCTTTGCTCGAGTCTTTTGGTAGTGGTTTCTCACGTCTTCTCATTTCTTCCTTACCATTTCATCCTCAGGTAACCTCTGCCATACTTTTTCCTTCATTTTTCCTGCAAGCATTCTTACTTTTGCATTTTTTGGCGAGTTTGGGAGTTTTTCGGTGAGATCTCCATACTTTCAGGCGAACTGTATTTGCCCTAGGATTGGTAGTTTTATCCTTAAATTTCTTTACTTCATTAGCCAATCTTGGTTGTCGTTTAGAAGCTCCTTAAGTGTAGTGTCTGCCTCTGATGCTCAGACCCCTCTACCAACTTCTTGAGGAGTTCCCTTCTCTCAGAGAGAAGACTTTAGAAAAAATTAGGCAAATAGAGAGAGCACAAGAGGAGGCTCGTAGGTCACAAGAATTCCCTCTTAGACCCATCTTTCCACCACCTCTGAAGGTGATATATCCTGATCCATTGGAACCATTTAGCCAAGCAGAAGTCCCCACCGAACCAGTACCGATGTCTGAGTCTGAGTCTGAGTCTTCCACCTTAGACCCTATGTATGTGGATTCCTTCCAGGAGGCCATGGACTTCACAACTCGGCAAGATCAGTCCCCTGATCAAGCCGAGGTCTCTAGCCGGTCCTCGTCCCATAACAATTCAAGCACCTCATCCTCTTCCTCAGAGGTTGAGATTGTTGAGCCGAGTGTGGCTATTCCACCCATTCTTGACACCATTCCCCTGTCGGCCGTCATCGAGGCTGAGTTCGCTCAGAGGTTCCCTAGTAATCTATTAACGTCTGCTCGGGACGACATTGAGTTAGACAATGACGATGATTTCGATGTTAAAAGTGATGTCGACGTCTTTGAGGCGGCCGAGATCGAGAGTACCGTCACTGAGGTAGACCTTCTTTGCTTCAGATATCTGTACTCCATCAGCCCCTCCATAAAGCTTAGGAGACCTCTAAGGGAAGAGAGGGCCTACCATGGACGAGATAGTGAGATCTGCTTGTACGAGCAGATGTTCAGGTTAGGGTTTCGTTTGCCCATTCATCCCATTATTAGGTCCATCCTTGCCTACACCAATTTGGCCCCTTCCCAATTATCCCCTAATTCTTGGAGGGTCATAATAGGGGCCATAGTCTTATGGAGGGCTGTTCACCGCTCAGACCTTCCAGTTCAGATCTTTGTTGGTTGCTATGTCCCCTCCTCTGCTAAAAATCATCTGAGCTACTATCATTTTGTAGCTCAGAAGCCTGAGAAAAAGATGCTTCAGATAACTCAGACTTCCAACCACAACTGGAAGCCTCGATACTTCTTTGCTTCAGGGCTATGGGAATTTGGTCCATGTGTTCCCTCTTCCTTGCTAGAGTTGAGGATACCCCTAAGATGGGGGTAAGGTAACAATATCTGCGAAGGCCGTAGGGTCTGAGCCTGCAGAACCTACAGAAGGTGAAAGCCCTTCAAGATCAGGGGATGCATGGTCTGCTCGTTAAATTCGAACACTTGATGACCCTCACTATCTCTCTGAGACTGGTCTAGGTGGAAGTCCTCTTGCCGAGCTTGGTAAGCATTTTTTATTCCAAGTTAAACCTCTGAGTTTATGCATGTCTGATCTTATAACTCAGACCTTTCAATTTTACAGAGCGTCCGAAGGATATCTCAGACGAGCTTTGGGAAATGGAAGCTCCGAGTTTAACAAAGCTCACGAAGAAGGAAGGTCTTAATGCTCCTCCTCCATCACCCTCAACCTCGAAGCCTCAAGACACCAAGAAGAGTGCTTCTACCGAACATGCCCCTGAGGACTAGAGGCAGAAGAAAAAGGGTGGGGATTCTTCCATCCCCATCTCTTCTGCAGATGCGTTGGCGGCTCGTATAGAGCAATTGAAGATCAATGATAGCATCGTAGGCCACAGTCTACAGGCTCTGGATGCCTTCGGCTCTACCATGACCGAGGCCGATAAACGTTTCTTTCGGTCACTGGATACGCCCCTACTAGTTGAGTTCGGCCTCCACAGGTCCATTCAGGTATGACCTCATATTTCTTTGCAATGTTCAAGTGTAACCTCTGATCTGGTCTTCAACTTATACATGATCACATAATCTGCAGGGCTTGGAAGCTATGCACCATATCTCCAACTGGACGCTGAGGAAGTTGCCCCTCATCCAGAAGGGTTAAGAGGCCGAGAAGGTGCAAAACACTCTGAACGGAGAAATAGATCGCTTAAAGTCTGAGGAAAAAGAGTCTGAGAAGAAGGTACAGGGGTTGGAGAAGGAGATCTCCAAGCTCAATAAGGAGCATACTGCCTCTCTGAAGGCAAAGGACGATGTCCTTCAGCAGAAAGTCGACTCGGCGGTGAAGGCAGCCCTCGAAGACGCCTCTGAGGGGATATTGGCCGACTATAAGACCTCTGATGAATTTGTGAGCTTCAGCTTTGAGTACCTTAAAAGAGGTATCAAATCCACTATCAAATGGTCGGTTGTCAAGGAGAAGGAGGCTGGAAGTTTGAAGGCCTCTGATTTCGTAGGCCTCGGCTTTGCCAACCCTCAGTTTACCCAGGCCCTTCAAGAGGTTGAGGAGGAGGTTTTTGCGCCTGCCAAGACTGCCACAATGGACGGCACGGAGATTGAAGGGACTGACCTCAGGGAGGATACTACCGAGGTGACCAAGGTTGTCCAACAGGACCAGGCCGAAAACACAAGCATTATCCCCTCCAACCCTTAAAATTCAATTGTGAAACTTTATTTTGTAATCCCTGGATGTTTGTACTTTTTGAAGAACATGGTTGACTCTTATTTTTTGAATCTTAACACTGTATGGCAACCTTTGAGGAGGATCTTTCACTTCATTTATTTGTTGAATGCTTCTGTCTTTATGATGTTTTAACTCTGAAGTTTGGTTGCACTAATGTCTTGTTTAAACTTAATCAATAGTCTGACCTCAGACCTTATCACCACAATGGTGTTATTAGGGTTTGAGGTCATCACCTAACATGCTATCCTCATAATTAATCTCACCAAACTAATGATGTTAAGGGTCTGAGGTCATCACCCAAGATGTTATCCTCACAATTAATCTCACCAAAATAATGATGTTAAGGGTCTGAGGTCATCACCTAAGATGTTATCCTCACAATTAATCTCACAAAACCAATGATGTTAAGGGTCTGAGGTCATCTCATTATGGTGTGTAACCTCAGACCTTGTCACCACTGAATGGTGTTATAAGGGTCTGAGGTCATCACCTAAGATGTTATCCTCACAATTAATCTCACCAAATTAATGATGTTAAGGGTCTGAGGTCATCTCATTATGGTGTCTGAACTCAGACCTTGTCACCACTGAATGGTGTTATAAGGGTCTGAGGTCATCACCTAAGATGTTATCCTCATAATTAATCTCACCAAATTAATGATGTTAAGGGTCTGAGGTCATCTCATTATGGTGTCTGACCTCAGACCTTGTCACCACTGAATGGTGTTATAAGGGTCTGAGGTCATCACCTAAGATGTTATCCTCACAATTAATCTCACCAAATTAATGATGTTAAGGGTCTGAGGTCATCTCATTATGGTGTCTGACCTCAGACCTTGTCACCACTGAATGGCGTTATAAGGGTCTGAGGTCATCACCTAAGATGTTATCCTCACAATTAATCTCACCAAATTAATGACGTTAAGGGTCTGAGGTCATCTCATTATGGTGTCTGACCTCAGACCTTATCACCACTGAATGGTGTTATAAGGGTCTGAGGTTATCACCTAAGATGTTATCCTCACAATTAATCTCACCAAATTAATGATGTTAAGGTTCTGAGGTCATCTCATTATGGTGTCTGACCTCAGACCTTGTCACCACTGAATGGTGTTATAAGGGTTTGAGGTCATCACCTAAGATGTTATCCTCACAATTAATCTCACCAAGTTAATGATGTTAAGGGTCTGAGGTCATCTCATTATGGTGTCTGACCTCAGACCTGGTCACCACTGAATGGTGTTATAAGGGTCTGAGGTCATCACCTAAGATGTTATCCTCACAATTAATCTCACAAAATTAATGATGATAAGGGTCTGAGGTCATCTCATTATGGTGTCTGACCTTAGACCTTGTCACCACTGAATGGTGTTATAAGGGTATGAGGTCATCACCTAAGATGTTATCCTCACAATTAATCTCACCAAATTAATGATGTTAAGGGTCTGAGGTCATCTCATTATGGTGTCTGACCTCAGACCTTGTCACCACTGAATGGTGTTATAAGGGTCTGAGGTCATCACCTAAGATGTTATCCTCACAATTAATCTCACCAAATTAATGATGTCAAGGGTCTGAGGTCATCTCATTATGGTGTCTGACCTCAGACCTTGTCACCACTGAATGGTGTTATAAGGGTCTGAGGTCATCACCTAAGATGTTATCCTCATAATTAATCTCACCCAATTAATGATGTTAAGGGTCTGAGATCATCTCATTATGGTGTCTGACCTCAGACCTTGTCACCACTGAATGGTGTTATAAGGGTCTGAGGTCATCACCTAAGATGTTATCCTCATAATTAATCTCACCCAATTAATGATGTTAAGGGTCTGAGATCATCTCATTATGGTGTCTGACCTCAGACCTTGTCACCACTGAATGGTGTTATAAGGGTCTGAGGTCATCACCTAAGATGTTATCCTCATAAGTTATGACATTAGAGCACAATGAAGCAAGAGCCATCATAGAAACTGATCTTTCATTAATAACCTCTTCATAATAAGATGGTACATTTACATAAACTCTTTGCAACATCATATGTAATATTTCTTTAGGTGATCAGAATTCCATGGGTTAGCGAAAGGTTCCCCTTCTAGTTTTTCTAGCCTGTAGGTACCAGGCACAACCTCTTCTTTCACTTTGTAGGGACCATGCCAGTTTGGGTGGAGTTTGTTTGTTTTCTGTAAGGTCTTCTTCAGCACTAGGTCTCCCACGGCGATGGGTCTTGACTTCACCCTCTGATTGTAAAATTTCACTGCCCTCTACTGGTAAGCTGCTTGTCTGACCTCTGCGCCTTCTCTTCTTTCTTCAATCAGATATAAGTCTAGCCTCCTTTCCTCCCCATTTTTGTCAGGGTCATAAGTCTGAACCCTGTGAGTAGGGAGTCCAACCTCTGTTGGTATGACGGCCTCTGAGCCATGTGCAAGCATGAACGGGGTTTCTCCTGTAGGTGTCCTTGTCGTGGTTCTATAGGCCCATAACACAGCGTAGACCTTTTCAGTCCATCTTCCCTTCACTTCTTCTGAGAGTGCAGCAACAGCGGAAATATTGCGACTTCTCAAATAAAAAACCAATTTCAATTAATCCCAAATTTTAGTTAAAACCCTAAGACATGCATCTAGATGATTTATCAAATAAAATATAGCATGCAGGATAAAAACAAACAATTTCAGGAAAAATCCCCGCAGGGCAAAACCTTTTATTTCACTATGAATATACAAGCCGCAACTTACAATTACATAGAGAAATCTGCAATGGATCAACGCGCAGCCAACCCACAAAGACACGCAGTCTTGAACTCAGCAAGAGAATACACGCAGCACCCTCCAAGGACTCGCAGCCCAAACAACGAAGAAAGAACCGCAGCTCTCCTCAATGACACGCAGCCATAACACTTTGTAGAGACTCCCTCAGCAATGACACGCAGCCCTCGGTTGCAAAGATCTCTCCACAAAGATGAACAACAACAAAGCTTGTGTTCTAGGGTTCCAAAAGATTCACAAAAGTAATTGGGATTTTTGTGTGTGAATCAAAAAGATGTTTGGCACATCAAAAAGGTGAAGACTTAGAGTATTTAGGACTCTGAAAATCGTGTATGTAAGTCTTGAAAAATAACTCCCCGAAGTTGGATTTAAATAAGAAGTCTTTGAGCCTAAAAAATCTGCAGCGAATCTGGCAGTGATTATCCCCGTCGGATCGGTCCGGATTGAGGGCGGATCGGTCCGATTTGACCGGATCGGTTCTTTTATTAAGAGGCGGATCGGTCCGAATGAGGTCGGATCGGTTCGGATATTTCTCCTCATCGGTTTGCCATCGGTCCGGGGTATACTGGCCTTCAGCAAAACGGATCGGTCCGATTGTGACCGGATCGGTCCGGTTGACCCAGAATAATAAATGCCTCATTTTGCTTGAAAAAACTTACGCCTTATTTTTATAAAAAACGTTTTATAAAAATTTCCCAATACTAAATATGAACTTTAAGGAACGTAGAAACAAAATTTTACCAAGTTCATTCTCGCAGAGGCTATGATGTTGAAGACGCTTTGATATTCGGATCCGTTGATGTAGATGCAATCTTGAATTTCTTCAACGGTGTAACGGCGTATGACATACAAATTGATAATGGACAAAAATGTCCTTACATCTTCTAACCTCTTCTTGATTCCATCGAGGATTGTTCTGTTCGTGACCTCGGTCTGACCGTTTTCCTGAGGTTGTCCAGGAGATGAGAAGAACTTCTTTATCCCAACTCTTACGCAATATTTCTCTAAAGAGGAGTTCTTGAACTGGGTCCCATTGTCCGAGATGAGAGTTTTTGGGAGGCCGTGTCTGCATATGATGTTCCTCTAAATAAATTGGAAGGTCTTCTGCTCTGTGATCGTTATCATCGGTTCTGCCTCCACCCACTTTGAGAAGTAGTCAATGACAACTATCAAGAACCGATAACTGTTGGTAACTCTTGGTAGAGGTCCTACTAAGTAAATCCCCCATACTGAAAATGTCCATGGAGAGGTGATTGACGTCATAGGTTGATGAGGTTAATGTGGAATAGTGGAGAATCTCTGACACTTATCACACCTCTTTACGTAAGTTGCAGCATCTTTAGCTAAGGTTGGCCACTAGTATCCCTGTGTAATGATTCTCTTAGCCAAGGGTCTTCCTCCTATGTGACTGGAGAAAGAACCCTCATAAACTTCCTGTAAGACCCGGGGAACTTCGGTGGGATGCACACATCTGAGGAGAGGTAACATAAATCCCTTCTTGTACATGACGTCTCCTACTATCGAGAACTTGGCAGCCCTATATCTCAATTTCCTCCTCTCTAACTTGGATTCGGGTAGCTCACCCTCTCTGATATACCTGACGAGAGGGTCCATCAATGAGTCTCCTACGTTCAAATTGAGATAAGGGTTACATACCTCTTCTTCCTTAATGGTCTCTTTCCTTAAGACCTCGACCGGAACTGTCCTTCAGACGTCTGTATTCATCGCCGAGGCCAACCTTGCCAACGCGTCTGCTTGGCTGTTACTTTGTCGAGGTACTCTCTTCAGTTTTATCTCATCGAAATATTCTAACATCGTTCTCACCTTCTTCAGATACTTGGCCATCCTTTCATCTTTGGCCTCATAGACTCCCCATACTTGATTGACAGCCAACCTTGAGTCGCTATGAAGTAGGAGTCATTTTACACCCATAGTCTTTACCAACGAGAGACCTGCTATCATAGCTTCATATTCCGACTCGTTTTTAGATGCCTTGAAGTTGAACCTCAATGAGTATTCAATGTTGGTACCATCTGGGGCTTAAAGTATCAACCCTGCACCTCTTCTGCTGTCGCATGAGGAACCATCAACGAAGAGGTTCCAAATATATGTATTCGATGAGAAAGCACCATCCGACATGACTCCCTGCATGAAGAGGTACCGATCCTCCTCATTCTTCGCTACTCTGTTCTTGATCTTTTTGGACGCGACCTCTTCCTGATCTCGGGACACGTTGGGTATCGTCTCTTCTTGGTCCAAGAAGACACTGCTATTTGACCCTTCAGCACCCTCTAGGTCATTCTTGGCCTCGGCCTCTTCCCAAGTGAATTCAGCAACAAAGTCCGAGAGGCCTGCCCCTTGATGGTTGTCTTAGGTTGGTAGGTAAGGTCATACTCCCCCAACTCAATGGCCCAAGTCATCAACCTTCCATATTTCTCAGGTTTATGCAGGACCTGTCTTAGTGGTGAGTCGGTAAGGACAACCATGGAGTGGGCTTGGAAGTAGGGCTTCATCTTCCTTGAAGCATGTATCAGGGCATAAGCTAACTTTTCCATATGAGGGTAATTTTATTCAGACCCTTGAAGGGATTTACTGTTGAAATACACAGGCCTTTGGATCCCAACGTCTTCCCGTACTATGGCTGCACTGATGGCCGATTCGGAGACTGCCAGATACACATATAATTTCTCTCCTATTATGGGCTGAGACAGTAGCAAGGGAGACCCAAGGTAAGACTTGAGTTGGTTGAATGCTTTTTCGCACTCTTCATCCCACTGGAAGGCCTTTCTAAGCACTTTAAAGAACGGAAGACACTTGTTCGTTGCCCTGGAAACAAATCTGTTAAGTGCAAACCACTCTCCCCGTGAGTCTTTGGACGTCTTTGATACTTCTTGATGTCTTCATATCAAGCAAAGCCTTGATTTTCTCAGGGTTTGATTCAATTCCTCTTTGATTGACAATGAATTACAGGAACTTCCTAGCTCCTACCCCGAAGACACACTTCGCTGGGTTGAGCTTCATCCTGTATAAGTCCATAGTATCGAAGGTCTTTTCGAGGTCTGCCACATGAGTGCAAGATTTTAAGCTCTTCGTTAGCATATCGTCTATATACACCTCCATTGTCTTGCCTATTTGATCTTCGAACATCTTATTCACAAGACGTTGGTATGTTGCCCCTGCATTTTTCAAATCGAAGGGCATCACTTTGTAACAGTACGTCCCTTTGTCGGTAATAAAGGCTGTCTTCTCTGCATCTTCCGCATCCATGAAGATCTGGTTATAGCCTGAATACACGTCCATGAAGCTCATGAGCTCATATCCTGCAGTAGCATCCACCATATGATCTATCCGAGGTAAGGATAGCTGCCTTTTGGACAAGACCTGTTCAGGTCTGTGAAATCAACACACATCCTCCACTTCCCATTGGCTTTGGGCAAGATGACTGCATTCGATAACCACTCCGGATATATGAATTCTCTTATAAACTCATCCTCTTCTAATTTTTTAACCTCTTCCCAGATGACTTCGTACTTCTCCCTAGAGTAAAATCTTCGTCTTTGTTTGATATGCCTGGCATCTTTGGTCACGTTGAGCTTGTGACTCATAACCTCAGGGTTGATGTAGGGCATGTCTGCGTGACTCCAAGCGAAGACACTCTGCCTCTTTCTGAGGAAGTTTATCAGCTCTTCCTTGATTTCTGTCTTTAAGGTTTTACCGACCTGGATGGTTTTTTCCGGTTCGTCCTCATTGAGGACGATGGATTCTACCTCTTCTGCGGCCTCTCCCTTCTTCAACTTTGTTTCATCTCTCGGGTCCAATGTATCAATGCTATAGGCGGTGGTTGCCCTCTTATAGGCCTCCCTCTCTTCGGCCGAGTTGAAGTAACATTCTCGCCCTATGGTCTGGTCACCTTGCACTTCCCCTACCCCATAGGGGGTCGGGAATTTTAGCATCTGGTGGACCGTCGACGGCACAGCCTCAAACTCCTTAAGGGCCACTCTTCCTATGATGAGGTTATAGGCCGAGAAGATGTTCTCATCCATTACGAAAAAATTTATCTTCCGGGTCAACCTCTTGGGCCACTCATCACCCATCCGAATGTCCATCTCATACATGCCCAATGGGTGGACCTTTTCACCACTGATGCCCATCAAAGGATGATGATAGGATACCAACCTAGCTCTGCTAAGACCTAGGCTCTTGAAGCAAGGCCAAAACATCAAGTCTATTGAGCTCCCCCCATCCACGAGGATCCTCTGCACCTCGCACCCATGCACCCTTATTGTTATTACCAAAGTGTCATCATGGGGGGGCCAAGATACCTTTAAAGTCGAGTCAGGAGAACCCAATTATAAGGGTGTCCATGTCCACCATCTTTCTCTTCTGCACTGCGTCGGAAGACGTTAGATTGACGACCTCATGTTTGGCCGCTGACTTGGCCTCTGCCACATGAGCTTTCCTGTCATCCACTTCAGAGCCACCTCCTGCAAGTCCTCCGTATATGGTGTCAACACCAAAGGAGATCATGCCAACCCTCTTCACTGGGGTGTTGTCATCTTTCGGAGGGAGGTCCGGATCGTCTTCATCATCACCTTCTGAATCATTATCTCTTCTATCTGGGACATCGTCACGGCATCTGTCGTTTCGCCTCTTTCTAGGGTCATCTCTTCCCCCCTTTAGGTGTCTTACCATCAACATACTTCCTCAATTTTTCGGATTTTAACATTTTTTCAATTTCATCCTTCAAGGCGAAGCATCTGTCTGTGACATGGCCATGGTCCTGGTGGAACTCACACCACAAGTTTTTGTTCCTCTTATATGGCGGAGCATTCAATTTTTCTGGCCACCTCAGAGTTCTGTCATTCTTGATCTCATTGAGGATATGCTCACAGCTCACATTTAGAGGAGTATAGTGAGCGAACTTGTCATCGTCTGACCTCTTCTTTCCATCTTTCTTGCTTTGGGACTTCCTGTTACTACCGCGGTTCTCATCCTCGTACTTGGAAACCATTGCCTCTTCGACATTCATTACTTTTCCCGCAGCTGCCAATAACTCTGCCATAGACCTAGGGGGTCTTCCGCGAGTTTCCACAACAACTTCCCTTTCTGAAGACCTCCTATGAGGGTGGTCATGGATATATTCTCTTCATATTCTTCAACCTCAAGTTTCTCTTTGTTGAACCTGGCGATGTAGTCTCTGAGGCTCTCGTCCTTTCCTTGCTTGACATACAGTAAGTGAGTGGTCTTCTTTTGAGGTCTTACCCCGAAGCAGAAGTTGTGGATGAATCGTTTAGCCAAGCCTTTGAAGTTCTCAATTGAGTTCTTGGGAAGATAAGTAAACCAGCAGTGTGCTGCTCCTATCAAGGTTCCAGAGAAGTCCCTACACTTCATCTCATCAGGTATTGAGTAGATGTCTGCTGCCGACTGATACATCTCAACGTGGTGTACATGGTTGGTGCTTCTATCATACTTGGGAGACACCATGGGAGGTTTGAACTTAGTTGGAGTCGGGAAGCTCACTATCCTAGCCACAAATGGAGAGCCATTTGAGTAACCCCTTTGCAACGGGTCCCTACTTTTGATGAGGTCTCCTATCTTCTCCTCAAGACGTTGGATAGAGTCATTCCATAGTCTCCTGCCATCAGCCTGGCCGAGGTTGTCCCCCGCCAGCTCTATGGGATGGACTGAGGGTTCCCCTGCCACAACACAACATCGGCTATTAACCTCTTCCTGGTCTCTGCCTCTTCTTTCACGGGGTCGGCCTTGGTCAGGCTGACCTGGTCTGTCCCCTCTTTGCGAGCCGACAACACTTCTTGACCTGGATAACCTCTGTCTTAGGTCATTTAATGGGCCTAACCTCTCAAAGGCTGACCCTCTGCTCAATCGATCAAAAGCTGATCCTCGTTGTTGGGCATCTTCAGCTCTTCGGCCAACACATCCTCGGCTCCGCTGAAGAAGATGAACCGTATTATTCGAAACCTCATACGGCTCCCAATAATCTTTCGGGACCTCTTCCGCCTCTAGATCGTCATACCTGTCCTCTGGGCAAGGGTTTCCTTGCCTCCCTAGGCGTAAGCGCCTAGGGTCAGCAACGTCTCTCCTCCGTTGGTGTGCAGGATGGTCCTTCATTAGTGCCTGGGGTGGTCCCCTGGCGTCAGGATGTGGATGGACAGCCACCGGAGTGATCATATCCGGTGAGACTCCAGGTGGCCTCATCATAGTTTGGCTGAGCTGTGCAAACTGCTCCTTCATAGCTTGCTGTGTTACAACCAAAGACCTCAAAGGTGATACCACCTCCGCCATTTTGGACTAAGGCGATGCTTGGCTGGAACTGGGCCCTCCCCCTCAAGGCGGCGGAAGAGGTGGGGGCAATTCTGGTGCCATATGTTAACACTAAAGGGTTTGAGTACCAGATGAGCTTAATACCTTACAGGACCTCTTTCAATGGTGAAACAGCTCCGCACAAAGGGGGGAGGCCTGGTTCACCACCAGAGTCTCCGGTGAGGTTGAGCGAATAAAGACGAAGAGATAGCTTCTCTTCCCACAGATGGCGCCAAAATGATGATGCTGGAAACAACACCACCCTTCAAGGTGTTTATGAGCTCAATTCAATGTTAACAATGGTAACATAAGGGTATATACACATATAGTAGAAGGAGGTGAGGAGAAGAGGATTCACAGCGGAATATAAGTGGTTCAGCCAATCTGGCCTACGTCCACTGTTCAAGTGTATGATGTGTATCACTGTATGAGGGCTCTAATGGCTATAGATACAATCTCTCAAGCTTTCTCTCTCTACTGTGTATTTAAACAGAGTTTCAGCTAGGGTTGCTAATTTTGGCTCCTTTGCAAGGTAGAGGATGACCTCTCTATATAGTACCTGGGGGGTGTAATGTACCCCCCATGCATGCAATGAGCATGTGTGTGTGTTGATATAGCCAATATGAAGAAGACATCTGTCACTGTCACATGTAGAGAATGATGATGAAATATTCTCCCCACGTGTGGGGAATGATTTGTTATAATTGACTTCTGTCCACGTGTCCTTATCTAAATGTCAATAGGTGCTCGGCCATCATGCTTGGTCATGACCTCGGCCTGGGAGAAGCCGAGGTTGATAAAGTCTAATTGCTCGTTCAACTCGAGATGGATCATAAAGGTGTCGGCTTAAGTTAAGACGAGACAAGGGATTAGGGTCGGCCAGAGCCGAGGTTGAATTGGAATGTGCTTGGAACATCGACTGATTTCTTAATGAGGCTGACCTTGGTAGAAGTATGGCTTCCTGCGACCTCGGCCAACTCCAGGCCGAGGCTGTCATCCCCAGGTGAACTGAAGTGTTGCTGACCCTTATGATACATGCAGTGCCCCCTATGATGAGGTTGGTGGTGGTGTCGGCCTGGGCCGACCTTGCTATGGTCGAGAGCTGTTATCACGGTCTCAGATCATTTCCCACCTCGGCAATGTCTTGGCCGAGGCTTTAGTTTCTGGGCCGAGGTGACACTTGGGGCATATCAATAAGTACGAACAAAACAATTCTTGATGGACTCAAGAAAAGATTAGAGGATGCCAAGGGGAGGTGGAATAAGGAGGTGTAGGTTCTTCTATGGGCTTACAGAACAAGGGAGAGGACTCTAACTAGTGAAATTCCATTCATGTTGACTTATGGCTCAGAGGTAGTGGTGTCGACAGAGGTAGGTCTCCCAACACACAGGGTTCAGACGTATGACTCGAAAGAGAACGCTGCGGAACGAAGACTTGATTTGGACCTTGTGGAAGAAAGAAGAGAAGATGTTGATCTAGGCAAGCTGCCTTTTAGCAAAGGGAAACAAAGTTCTACAATAAAAGGGCGAAGGCTCGATCGCTGAAGGTGGGAGACCTTATCCTGAAGAAGACATGGCAGAAACACAAAAAGCTTCATCCGAACTGGCATGGTCTGTATAGAGTGGTTGAAGAGGTGGTCCCAGGGATGTATCAATTGGAAAACTTGGAAGGAGAGACATTCTCCAACTCGTGGAATGCCCACCATCTCAAAAAATACTACCAGTAAGATTTAAGTTTTTACTGTCTCTTTTTAAATCCATTGTAGAGAATGTATATGAGAATTAGATGATGAATGAAATTTAATGAAAATTTCCAAGTTTTCCCTCATACCTTGTATGTTTATTTGTATATTTGTTGCTTGTATGTATCAACTCACCTTAAGCTATAAAACATTATTCGTGGTAAAGTAGCTTTAAGTCACTCTCGGTGACATGACAGTCTGGACGGGGTTGACCTCGTCTATGGACTCCCAACAACATCGAGATGATTAAAAATCACTTAATTGTGGTTCATTTATTAAACATCATTAACTTGGTGGAAACTCTCTCTCTCGACCGAGACGACAATGCATGGACGAGACGACACTCATCCATACACTCTCAAAATGACGAGCGGGGACTTATGATCTAACACCATAATTTGGTGGATTCAAATTTAAAATCACTTAGTTATGGTTCATTTATTAAACATCTTTAACTTGGTGGAAACTCTCTCTCTCGGTCCCCGTTATGACATCGTTTGGGTTACATTATCTCAGGCACCCTCTCTGACATTCAGACGCACGAAGTGCTCCCTAAGAGTTGTACTTTGTCGGCTATTAACTTCTCTCTAGTCCTCGTCTCGGCCTCTTAAAGTTTGATGGTCCTCAACTCTCTCATTTCTTCTGGAGCCTGCAATACTTTTGTACCTGGAGAGGCGGTTCCTCAGATCGCCCGCTGCTGGGCCGAGCCTATCAAAGGCCGACCCCGTGCTCAACCTATCAAAGGTTGATGCCCTGGGCCTACACTCTTGGCTAGGCCTACCACACTCATCCTGGATGGGTTGGATTGGTCGTACAATGCCTCTAGAAATTTTATAAAGTTCCTGGTCATCCTCTTCATCAGGGCATTCTTGACCCAGCCTCCCTAGGTGTAAATTCCTAGGGTCGGCCACGTACATGTAGTGATGTTGAAGGAGGATATCTTTGTGTGGATCCTGAGGTGGCCCACTTTCCATTTGATCTATAGCACCTTCTCTGGCGGCTAGAGTTATAAGCTATTAGTCATTGCCGACAGGCCTAACTACCATATTTTGGCTGAAAGCGACAAGGGTTGCCTGCATCTGTCGTTGACTGTCTCCCAAGGAGCGTAAGGCCTTCGCTACCTCAACCATTTTTTACTGAGGAGGGGCCTGATTGGTACTAGGACCACCCATAATTGGTGGATCTGCTACCATCTGGAGAATTTCGACGATCGAAAAAATCAATTGAGATACTGGTAGTAAGTTGGAAGAATAGAAAATGAGTTAAACCTCACCCATAGCTCTTTAAATAGTGGTTCAAGCTCACCAACATATGAGATAGGACCACCACCAGAGAATCTGGTAGAGTAGCTATGAAAAAAAGGGAAAATGATGGTTGTCCCGTTCCCATAGACGACACCAGACTGATGATACCAGAATTGATATTTTCAGGTGAAAGTGATAAATGGTCTCACACCAGTACAACAATGGCAGAAATATATGAATATAATAATGGAAAGATAGATGAGACAAAGAGGAAGAACACCTAAATTTAAGTGGTTCGATTGGAGCCTACATCCACTATGCAATGTGAATGGTGGTTTTCGCTATAACAATGGCACTAATGGCCTATAAATATAACACTCAATCTTTTCTCTCTCACTAAGAAATTTGACAAAATAAGGTTGTGAATAATCGATTATTTACAATATAGAAGATGAAGTGTATTATAGTGCCTTGGGGGTGTAATGTACCCCTAAGCAGGTAATGAACATATGCATGAGGGGACTCCCAATAGCTAGTTGACACCTGTCCCTCACACATGTAACTAATTATGATGAAATATTCCCTCACGTGTGGGGATAACCTTGTTGTAACAGACCTGTCCACGTGGTATTTTCCATCTTGGAACTTTGTACTTCTCGTACTGTAGATGTCGTTTGGAGAGGCCTCGACCCGACTTAGTACAAGATTGATGAGGTAGTGCAGGATTACATGTTGACAAGTGTCAAGTGCGGTCTTAGCTGAAGGTGTCAGGCCGAGATGTGCTATGCCAGTCATTACCGGATGTCGGCTGAGAAAGAGGACGATACATGTCTTTGCTCATGAAATGCTCTCCTGGGGTATCAAATCATAAAATGGTCGAGGTTGTGGATGACGAGTCTTGGGTATGACCTGAGAGGGGTCCTTCTAAAACTCGATTGTGGATGCTAACGTCTCTCGTCCTAGGACGAGGTCACACTTGGTCATATCATAGGCGTGACCCCTTATTTTTTACACATCAGCACCCTGACCAGGATGTCAAGAAAGATATGGTCATGGCCTTAATCTGTGACCCACGCGCGTGTATAATTTGATATTCTCACAACCCAAAGCTATAACTCCACTGTGTGTATTGTGGCCTTGGTTATGCACATGGTCACGACCTTAGTCTGTGACCCATTCATGACCACACTTGGAAGAAATTTTGGCACATATTTGGCGCTATGGTGGTCACGACATGGTCACAGTTATGGTTCACCACCCACAGTGGTTAGGGATCTGGTCCATGACTATCTCCAAGTGCATCTTTGGACACACTGGGTCATAGAGCTGGTCACGCCAAAGTTGGATATGGTCACGACTTTGGGCCATGAGCAATTGCATGATTTGTCTTAGTGATGTTATTGGATAAATCAACAAAGTTTCCACCCAAGATGATACCTCAACATTTTTGTTATTTTTTTAACGAAGAAGTGACGGTGGATTTTCTTGCATTAATTTTCAAAATTCAGGGTTAACATTGTAACTTTTGAAATATTTGGTCTAATATTCAAAATGATCCCAAACTTCAGGGTTAATTTTCTATTTTCCCCTATTAATTATAATAAAACGGACCTTATTATTTCTCACCTAATGTGAGATATATGGCGACACGTGTAAAAGTGAAAGTTGTAACTTAAAATCAACAAGTGCTGAAAACCTCAAAATCGTGTACGTCTCTAGCTTCGATGATATGTGATAAGGATGCTCCCTATATGGTCGTGCGTTGTCTAATAATATAGCATGGAGAATTGAGCACAATCCATTTATTTAAAACAAAATTATGGAGAGAGATTTCTTAAAAGAGGGGATAAACTTTTTAAGGTTGGATATAAATTAATTTCCACCTCAAGGCTATTTTTTATACCCATTGGTCGAGTAGCAGATGATATTCCCCAAAGTAAATTAGCTTGTGATGCCTAGAGTTTCAAATAGTTGCAAAATAGTAAAGTTATTTTTTTTGGTCATTTATTTCTTTCAAAATAGGTCAAACACTTGGAGATGCTTGTAAAAAATAAAAGATATAAATTCAAATTTATTAACCCATTTTAAAAGTGGGTCATGGTGACCATTTTACATAATTGATTGAAATATTAAAAACTGTAAAACCTAGTATAATTATTTATTTTATTAAATTAATGTTTAAACTAATTATGTGAGTGGATCAGCATGAACCACTTTCAAAATGAATCAATAAATTTGAATTCTAAAAGATATAGTTTAGGTTTCGTTAAAATAGAGAGTAATAATTCTTCAAATGTGGTTTCATATCAATCAGTCGCGTAATACTTCCCATGTCTGATGCAATGACATCACTAATACCACTGCGCAATAAGTATGAATTTTTAGAATGTTTACAAATGGTTGCTACCAGGAAATCTTGTTGATGCATGAAGCTTGATACTGCCCCAATCGTAGACTGATCTTCGCGGTAAATTCAACGGGAGGTTTAGGGCTTAGCCGAGTTGAATTTTTTTAAAGGTATTTTGGGTATTTCATACATGTACTAAGCCCCTCTAATATTCCTCTGATATTAAGGATATTTAAGACAAATCGTTTTATTAGAACGAGACGTAGCTTCTCACATTAAGCTTGAATCATGTAAAAACCTTGTATCTTTTATATGTGTGTTTGCTTTATTATCCATTGCTATTCGTTTTGCCATAATGATAGTTAGGGTTTATTCCCCCTCAAATCTACACACGAACCGACATATTCTATGAAAAATGAGTCTTACAAAAAACCTTTAGGACCCGTTTGGTTCTGTATTTAGAAAAATCGATTTAAACGTTGTTTTTAAATACAGTTTTAAAATTCAGCTTTTTGTGTTTATAATTATTGATGCGCGTTTGGTAAACTTGTTTTTAAATACAGTTTTTTAAAAATTTGACAAAATTGACAAACATTGTTATATATATATATATATATATATATATATATATATATATATATATATATATAGAGAGAGAGAGAGAGAGAGAGAGAGAGAGAGAGAGAGAAAGAGTCAGGCTCTCTACATACCAAATGGTACATACCGCTGGCGTTGACTCATTTTGTAAATGATTTTGAGTTGAATTTTTTTATGTGTTAATTAAACATTCCGGGGGAGCCATATAAAAAAAATTAGGGCAAAAAAGGTTTTTGCTATTTTAAAAATATTGGTCAAACTTTTGCAGTTTTTAAAGTGCTTTAAAAGCTGCGAAACTTTGACCGATTTTTTTAAAATAGCAAAAAATGTTATTTTGAGTTGATTTTTTTTATATGGGTCTATTGAAATGTTTAAACATCATATAAAAAAACTCAACAGAAAAATATTTTTTTTACTATTTAAAAAAATAGGTATGCACCGTTGTTATGTACCGTTTGGTATGTACATGAGACTCTCACTATATATATATATATATGTATATATATATTTTTTTAATACATATGTATTATATGTATATTTTAAATTATTCCACATATTAATAATACATGTATAAAACTATATATAAGTATCATGTATCTATTGATAATATTATTTAACTTTATATTATTCTATATGTAATTTTGTATACATGTACATATATATATTTTTTATTTATAAGAATTAAAAACATATTAATGTATTATGTATGTATATTATATATTAATGTATAAATGCATTAAAATATTAAGAATGAATAATTTGAGTTAAAAAATAAAAAAAACAGAAGTTATAAAACACTCATAACCTGTTTTCTCAAAAACTTGACTATAATATAGAAATATTATAATTCAGTGTTTAAAAACAGATTAACAAATATAAATTTTTATCAAAATTATATTTAAACAAAAAAAATAAATTACAATTACAAACCAAACAAGCTGTTTAAAAATTCCTATTTGCATTACAACTTCAGGAGCTGGCTCGGTGAGTCTAGCGGTGAGAACCAACTTTCCCTCTATTATTAAATTCTACATATTGTTCTTAAAATAGATTTTTTGCTACCTTCTGTGACCATTCTTATTTTGTATGGATAATTTTCTAAACGGAAGCCGACTTTGCCAAAAATAAAATAAAATTATACCCATCAAGAAAGAACATAAAAAAAAATTATTTCCATACGATAAAGAACATGAACAACTCACGCTGTCTGATCCAAGAAAAAAATGTTGATTAAAAAACGCGTGAGAGAGAGAGCTGATTTGTTATTACTTGAAAAAATGTCGAAATAAAATCATTCTTTAAACTATAGCAGTGATGGCATAAATTAGTTTAGAATAATAAACAAATACTTACGGAAACATGCATGAGTTCCTAACCACCATCACAAATTATAGAACTCCAACCCATTACAGGCCATTCAATCAAGAGCTTACATTCAGTACACACACCCACACAGATATATATATATATATATCTCACACTGATAAACTAATAACATAAACAAATGGCCACGAATGACTACCCCATAAACATGCACATGGACTTGTTCCCTTCCCTCCCTCAACTGGGTCATTGATTTAATACCTTCCTCCCCCGTAAATTATTGATAATATTATACAATAAATCAATGAATAAGAAATTAGATACATGATATGAAGAATCTGGTGAGGGAAATAAAAATAAGTGACATTAAAAGTAAAGGAATAAAAACACACACAACAGTGACTGTGACAGGAAGGACAACAACGACACCAGCAAAAAAGATGATTATTAAGGCAAGCCATTAGTAATAAACAAGCCGGACAATAGGTAAGTTTATTACAAATGTCCAGAACTTTGATATCTATATACTATCAAATTAAAATACAAACACATCCAAACAGCACTCTGCTTCATTCTTGTTTTGTGCAACTGCTAGCTTCAACATTTTATCTCTTAGGACCTGCTTTTGCATTTCTCCATGGCTCGTGGTGCTGCATGAAGATAATAAAATTATTATCTTTATAAATGAATAAGTAATAATTAATGGCAAGATAAGTTTAATAATTAATTAAGCCAAATATTATTAAAGCTAGAAATTTAGTATCAAGTCTAATGCTATGTTTGGATCTAAAAAAGTTGAGAAAAACACAAAGACAAGAAAATAATATGTTACAATAATTTATATAAAATAATTTCTTTTCTTCGTGATTTATTTCATGCTTGCTGATATTCTAACATATTGTAGACTAACGCTGTGTCTTGGATCTCAGAAAGTACGGAATAAAACATGACAAAAAGAAAAAATATGTTTATAATAAATTGTCCAATTATTCATTTTCTTGTTTTATATCTTGCTTTCTGAGATCCAAACATATTGTAAGGGGCTTGAACACTCCAATGATCCTTTGGTGTGAGATTTTTCATATTTTCTGAATGAAGCTGCAATATAAGAAATAAAAGCACCATATATAAAGTAAACAAATTCTAGTAAAGTACGTACCAAGTCCAATTGCTTCTGATCCTTTCATTATACGAAGGCGCTTGCATGAATCAACAAACATCCTGCATAAATTAAATTAATTGGTGTTTTATAATTGGGTTCTGAAGTGAACAAATTACTTGAATTTTGCATTGCCAGCTATATATAGGATTCTTCAATACTGTAATAATTTTGCATGTTTTTTTAGGTTTTCTAAGAGAACCAAAACTTACTCCCATGGCACGTCGCCGACAAGCATCCAATCGCCATCCTTATCTTCATAGCTTGGCACATACTCAGAGCTGTTCAAGAGATCCATCAACTTGCTCTCATTCATGAAATCTATCATTCCTTGGGACCCATAATTACCTATTAAAAAATAATTAAAGATTATAATCACAAGTGGGATTACTTTAAAATATAACACTTACATGAAGCTAATAAAAAAGCACCACAAAATGACCCTAACATGTACTTTTTCCACGAGATTTAGTAAGTTAAATGTTCAATATTATGATCATAGGCATTAACGAACATGGGATCCATAGTTTTTTTCATAGTAATCCTGCTAACCTAAAAAATTACCTATATAACTTTCTAAAGACTCGCCAGGAGTTGTAAATAGTAATTATCAAATGATGGATTGAGATCTATAAATGGTAACACACACACACAAACACACAAATAAAAAACACATGGTCACATGTGATATCAATAATTCAACGCAGGGTTTATTCTTTTCAATACATAGCCTAAGGTGCAAGAAAATCTCCTTGGATTTTTAGTTTCTGTGATAAACCCTCTTTTTAATGCAAAAAAATCTCATGAATTACATATATTGTTACAAAACTCTATTCAAGAAACTATTTATCTACAACAAAACGCAAAATTAGGAGGGCTATTACATAACTTGACATGTGTGTGTACATAGTACACATATCCTGCAATAATTGTATACATACCCATAGTAAAGGAACTGAACATCTTGGCCAAAGCATCAGATAATTGTTGGTAACTCTGGTACATTTTGAGGTCAACTTTACGAAGATAAGGTGCACCATCCATTGAAACCTTCACAAACGCAGCTTTCTCACTCTCCTCACTGTTGCTCTTTTGAGCCATTATGTTCTTGCGGTACGATCTCACTGGTGGCCAACCCACCACCTGTGCCCTATAATAAAAAACAACAATTATTTTTCACGCACATTAATTTCCAACACATGACTGAACAAACATAAGATATAAGACTTACTTGGTTGGTGGTTTGACTGAATCTTTGGTGCAAGGTGAGAGAAGGTTCTTCTCTTTTGTTCTCTCTTTGAAATCCATTGTGGATTCATTGGATTGGAGGTTTAGTTTGAGATCAATTGTCTCAGAGAAACCTCTTTTTCCAGTGATCTTCAAAGTCTCTATTTCGCCACCAGGCAAACCAAGGCAAAGCTCAGTTTCTTTGAGGTTCAGCATCTTCAATTTTTTTCTTCTTTCTCTTTGTTGGTGGTATTTGCTGTTGATGTTTCTTTCTTCTTAATTCTTCTTCGGTATTGATAATTGGAGAGAGAGAGAGAGAGAGAGAGAGAGAGAGAGAGATAGAGATAGATAGACAGAGCAATAATATAACCAAGAAGGGGAGCATAGTGTACATCTTCATGTGCATATATACCAATGCCTGCACTGTGCTATCAGCTTCTGACTTATGGCATGTCAACACGTGGAATGCTTTGTATTTTGTTCAAAATTTTCAATTTTAAAGAAAGCAATCATACATTGACTAAATTATTGGATCCAATAATAAGGAATCATGATTGTGAAGTCATGCATTTTATTATCCACAAAAAACGTTAGAAGGAATGGGAATCTGTCAATTGTTATAGTTTAAACGATAATTATCACTTAAGCCCCACTTAGTTGATTAACTGCGTCCATCTCCCTTCTCTTATTTCTCATAAGAGTGTGTTAGGTTCATAAATTCTACGAAAAAAAAGAAAGAATATATTCTTACTCATAAAATCAAATAAGAGCTTCATGAAGTTAATTCTTTGTTTTACTAATTAATATAGAATACTAAAATAACTCACCAACTTAAGCAGCACTCGCTATGAAATAATATTAGACCTACTATATAGTTACTAAATTGTTATCATATTAACATTTATATTTCTGTTTGATTGGATAAAGTTCAAAAATTTACTAATGAAATTTATATTTGGGGCTTTTCCCCCATTTATTCTTTCCCCCCATTAGTATTGAGTCAAAATTTTCATAATTTTTATTTATTAATGTTTGAATCTCATTTTGACAGATTTCCTCAGTTGACCATAAACTAAATAATTTTCAGGTCTAAATTTTCCGATATAGCCATTGTTCATTACTTAGACAACCACTCATGTTTTTAATTATACATTATTAACTTTATTTTTTTAATTTTATGCTATTTAAATGTATTTAATAGTAAAAAAATGTACGTTATTTAAAAATTACACATTCTATTTTAACTCATTATTATTAAAAACTGTATGTTATTTATAAAAAACAGTTTTTATTTTTATTTTTATAAATAAAAACATTCTGTTATTGTTAACTATTTTTTAATTTAGAAAAGATATTGTACATATTTAAAACTGTTTTTAATTAAAAAAAACTGTACACTATGCGTTAATTTTTTAAACTGTTTTCTATAAAAAAACAAAAAACTAGGAAAACCGGTTAGAACAGTTGCTTTATAAAACAAGTTATTATATAAAACATTTTTATATATAAAAACAGCATTTTATTTTTGATAAACAGTTTTTTTTATTAAAAACATTTTTTATATAAAATTTTAATGATTTTTTATGTTAAAAAAGTTAAAACAGTTTTTAACTTTGCTTAAAAGAGTTAGAAAGTAATTTAAAAAAACAGTTTCTTGTAATAAAACATATAAAAATGAAAAAAAATATTTTTTATGAATAGTAATGTTTATTAATGCGTGTGTATGCATACACACAGAGTGGCTAGTATGTAATAAATGAGGACTATATTGAACAATTTAGGTATAAAAATGAACTAGTGAACGGTCAATTGCAAAATCCGTTAAAATGATAGTTAAACCTCAAACAGTGTAACTTTTAAAAGTTTGACTCAATAACAAATAATTAATAGAAATCAAACTTCAAATAACACTTTATATTTTGACACATGAGAATTTACAAATTAACTGCTTTTCGACCACTTTGTAAGCCGAAAATCATAGCCCACAATATAGTGGAGATAATTTATTGTCACAAATTGAAGTCTAAGATTTTTGTGGAACTTTATAACTTTGATCGATATTTTGAAATTAATTTTGTCATTAAACTTGGTAACTTAGCATCCAAGTTATAAAATAGCTCATCTTTTGGCTTGTGAACATGTATAGGAGCGTGTTCATTTAAATGTAAATTGAACTTGGCTCACATGTACTTATACACCTTTTTTTTTTCAAGTGTCGGTATTCTATTGTATAAGAAATATTAAGGAGCATGATTAAGGGAACCAATGGCCTTCTGATTCAATACAGAATCAGCTCCTCCAATGGCTAAAGCAGGTCTGATTATTCTATACAGCACTAAATGCATGGAGAGAAATGCCAGTGTACTTTTTCATTAGTGTTTTCCTGTGTTCTTTTTAGAACAAGTAACAACCAACAACTACCGTAAATTTAGGCAAAGTAGTCACTTTTGATATAACCCGTTTTCTAAACGTGTTCAGTCGTTATAAAAAGGAGTATAAAGAAAATAAAAATAAGTTAGGGTGTATTTGATTGATATAAAAAAAAAAATATATGAAAAATAATTATTTTGACTCATGTTTTATTTTTATAGTAGCTTGACTATGAATTTATATAACTATATAAAAATTGTTATCTCAAATCATGTGAGGTTGATACGTGATAATAATAAAAGCTTGACATAAATGTAAGTTATGCCAAAATTGTTCTCTTTATATATTTTAAGTCATTCTATCTCCCCAAAAGATAACTTGTATACCTATTTTGTCTCTCCAATTACCCAACTTTATATATTCCACGCACCCTCCATTTCCACCAAATAAAGTTACTTCTATTCCCAACCTATTCTGTTATTTCCACTCTCACTTCTTTAATTTTTTTTATGCCTTTTCTTCTTCTAAGTAGAAGACTTTATCGGCTGTTGTGCGTGTACAAGTTGAAAAGAAGAGAAAAGGTTGAGTTGTTAGATGGGTTTGATGAGTGAGGTCCTAACTAGGGGTATGTTTCGGCCTAATCGGATCGGAATAGGGGTGCTCGGAAATTTTTTTAAAATTTTCAAAATTTTAAAATCCTTTCCAAAATCGAAAAAATCAATTTCGAAAAATCAATTTCTTTTCCATGTCGGCGACTTCGGAATATTAGGAATTTTTGGAATTTTTGAATATTTTTTTATTCGGAAAAAATTAGGAAAAATCGAAAATATTAGTTTTATATTTTTCGGATAATATCGAAAATACAAAATTATCAATTTTATCTTTTTTATTCCACTTTTTTGGGGGGTGGGGGTAGTCTTTATTTCCATATAAATGTCAATTTCAAGCAATATTAAGTTGAACTTTGTAAGACGAAGTGTGCAGTGCACATTACTATGAGAAAAAATCAGCAAAGAATAACACCAATGTTCATAAGCGTACAAGGAAAATACTTAAGTTATTTTTCCTATGATTCCATGAACATCCCAATCATAAATTGCAATTATTCATAGAGTTATACAGATATAGCAAGATGTAGACAATATACGATGACTATACAGTGTTTCAATGAGAAAAGATGGATGAAATCATTGATGACAAGTTAAGTCAATTGAAGGCTCGGATATATTTAACAAATAGAGCTACAAAACTTTGTTTAATAGATCAGAGATGAATGAGACCATACCTGATTGAGTGAGAGGAATTATAAATGAAAGGATTCAGGAATGAGAGCTGCATGGTCTGTCTAATTAGTTTAGAAATGAGAAAAGAAGGAGGCAAAAGAACCTTCATATAGGTAAAAATTAAGGGTTGAGATTATTTTAAATGAATGTGCGGGATTGTTCTAAATGAATGGTGAGAATATTAGGAAATGTGATGAGTAAAAATTATTAAAATGAATAAAAATATTATTATTTTGCAAAATATTTTTGATAAATCGGATCGACGTGATGTCAAATTTTTTGGAACGAAAAATCGGAAAGTCAAAAATTTATATTTGATTTCCAATTCCATTCCAATTTATATCGGAAAAGTCAAAAATCGGAAAAATTCGGATCGAAAATCGAAAAATTTGAAAGTTCGGAAATAATTGACACTCCTAGTCCTAACATAAATTGTGATTCATGTGGCTGCCTTGATTGGATTTGGGTTTGCTTTGGTTAAGTGTTTTTTGTTGTCAAAGGTGAGGTTTTCAACTGGGTTTGGAGGAGAAATGGGTACAATGACAGGTTGATTGAACAAGAGGAGGGCATTAATACTGATAACGCTGTTGTCAAGTGTGCTAAAATTCAGAATGCATTTCTATGGGTAAACTCTATTTTTCTTTTTTTCTGGTTAAAAGGGTTTAATTGTTGCTTGCCATTTGTTTTCAGTCTTTATCTACTAACTTCTTCTCATTTTTTACTCCATCCATGTTATCTAAATTCTGTTTAATCAAGTTGGATTTTTTTTTTGTCTTATATGTATACTGTATACATTTGTAACCCATTGTACCGATTAATGTTATTAGTAATGTTATATTATTGGTTGAATATATATGTTTTGTTTTGTTTTGTTTTGTATCTAATTTATTTTTCATTTTAATTCTTTATAAAAACAGTAAACATTCACACAAGTTTTTTTTTATTTTCTATTATACTAACTTTAACTAATTTGTATATGTAGGTATCCAAATATTTTGTTACATATTAATGTATTTTCCCAAATTATAACCCTAAATTGGATACCATTTTTGGTAATGAAATAGTATGGTTCGATTTGTTTTATTTTATTGCTATTAATGTCCATTTGTTTTGATTTTCATTTAGGGATTTGCAATTTGTGGTGGAGGATTTCGACATCTGAAATTTTCTCCTTGATGCTATTAAAGTATTTGCAATATATTTATCTCTTTTAGGGGATTGAAGACATTGTTTTTAGGAATTTGCAATGTGTTTATCTAGTTTTTAGTAATGAGTTGTTATTGCATAATTGTTTGTGTTTTTTTGGTTTGTAATTTGTAATTTTTACTTTGGTTATAAACTAATGTTAATCTATGAAGCCAAATGGTTGGATTCTACTGAATTGAGTTTGATTTTCGACCACGTATCGTGTGTCCTGCATGCTAGTACTTCATATAAGAACAACATTCATTCATATAACAAGTGTTACATCTCAAACCTCATTTTTAATGGAAAATAGTTCTTATCCACACACTAAAAAATCAGTTTCCATGGAAAATAGAAAAAGTAAAGCCAAAACCTCATATATTTTTTCACTCATTTTCTAACTTCTCATCCAAATGAACTATTTTTCACGTATTTTTCATGTTCGCAATCAAACACACCCTTAGTGTTATTCAAATTCTATAACAGTTAACAATGAGTCGAATTCTATGTAATAACTTTTCATATTTAACAAAATACTCCATCCATTGACTTTGTTGGCCTGTTGAAAAAAAGTTAATTTTTATCTAATTAATGTTGGGGTTAGCAAATCATTAATGTCAAAGAGCAATGTATAAAATAGAGCACTTAATGTCTAAGTTAGAATACTTAGTACACAAATATACTAAGTGCCACGTCATAATTGGCGACTAAACTATAATGGATAAGTCCTATAAATTAGATGCTGAGTTCAAGCTAAGAGAGTAGAAACATTACAAATTTGGGTATTTTCATTTTGTGTTCCAAAATAAAAAAATTTGTGAGTGAAAATTAAAGGTTCACTTTTGTGTAAAATTATTTAATTTTGGAAATCAATTTTTAGTATTCTCTATTGAGGATTTTGGGTAGAATTTAATAGCCTTTTGGGATGAGATTAATACTTGCGAGCCTTCAAATATTGTGTGGGGTCTTTTATGAGAAGATAGATTATTTGTACGAGAAAAGAATAAAAAATCATTTTATTTGTAATGTTCTTTTATTTATGACACGGATCGCCGGTGGACATAAATAAATTGATGAACCACATTTTTTTTTGGGGGGGGGGGGGGAAGAGGGAGGAATCCCCCTATGATTTTATTATGTTAGGAGAAATAGCCTCTCCTAGATGGCATTTAAAACTTGAAGAAACATGAAAATCGAGAAACTTTGGAAAACCCAAAGAGGGAATTTAAAAATGCAATAAATGAGGGAATTTATATATATTCCCCTTACAGAGATAATGAGACAAGAATTCATAAAATTAGGATATTTTTCTAATTAAAGGAAAACCAATCTTATCTATCTTCATACAACCCCTTATAAATTTAGGCAGTTGATTGCAAGAGCTAAACAAAATTGATGTAGCAGAAGAAGATGCCAAGTTTGCAAGGCTATCTACAACCCCATTTCTTTGTCTAACACATGATAAATGTTGTACTGTTAAGAAGAATTTATCTTTAAGAAATATTCAATACACTTTTTCACCTTCCAAAGAGAATTTCATTTGTTCCGCACCATATTATATAAGGAATTTGAATCTGTCTCGATGATAAGGTCTTTGATGTCCATCTTTAAATAGAGGTCTAATCCTATTCGCAAAGCTTCTGCTTCTGCATAAAGACTAGATTGATGGCCCACAAACTGAGAAAAAACAGAGACAAAATCCCCTTTGTGATCTCTAATTATACCACCACAATCAGTACCTCTCGGATTACCTAAGGAAGAACCATCAACATTAAGTTTGAAAAAGTTCTGGGGGGGGGGGGGGGTCTGTTCCATTGAATTGCTAGGAAGGAAGAAGGCTTTTGATGAATTTTCATGCCAAACATATTTGAAATGTAGATGTCCTCCTGCTTAAGATTAATGTTGAACTTTGTACTTGCAATCAAAGATCTCATGTAGGAAATAACATTAGAAATAATCAAATGGTCATCCATGTGGATCCCATAAAAAACATTTCTATTCCTTGCAGTCTATAGTTCCCAAAAAATGATGATAGGAAGATTATGAGCTAGAAACTGAAGATGAGTAGGGAACTTATTGATCCACCAAGATACAAGCATTGCATGACATGATAGAAAATTGAGCTTTAAACCCAACATATTTCCAAAAAAACTCCTGACTTGATGAGCAATAGGGTCTGATAAAAAAGAATGGGAGATGTTTTCAATATGAGCATAGCAACATCTACATCTTGAGGCCAAATGAATATTCAATTTCTGAATCATATAGTCCAAAGGAACTGCCTGGGGCAAAACTTTCCAATTAAAAATAAATAATTTAATAGGGCAGTGGGAGGACCAAAGGAACTTCCAAACAAAGGATAAAGGACTTTGAGCCATACAGACCGAATAAGTAGACTTGAAAGAGAAATTTCCATCTGTAGTGAGAGTCCAAATGATATAGTCTCCATATTGTCTTCAAAACAGTTATAAATTGATTTTATTCTTTTGACAACATGAGAGCCTGAATTTCCAGAGAATAAATTTGACTTGTATTTCTTTAGCATGAAAGTAGACCACAAACTTTTTGAAGTTTTTATAGACCAACTAAGTTTCAAACTAGCTGCTTTAGAGATACCTGTCAGGCTTCTGACATTCAGACTACCTTGGTTGAAAGGTGTACTGATCTTATTCCAGTCAGTCCAGTGATTTTTGGCTTTATCCTCTTGAGATGAACCCCACAAGAAATTAGGGAAAATAGTCTCAATTCTTTAAATTATAGCATTTGGGGGTTGAATTGCAACCATAGTGTGGATAGGAATTGAATATAGGACATGGTTAATCAGAGTAATCCTTCTACCTGGGGATAGATATTTTAACTTCCAACCTTCCACTCTAGATCTAATTTTATCAAGAAACTCAGTAAAATAGCAAAGCTTTAATCGACCTTTATAGAGAGGGCAACCAAGATACTTTATAGGCAGATACTTGAAGGACAAACCAAGAAAGGAGGATATATCATTCCTTCTATCAATATTGGTATTTGTACCTGTAGTGAAAGAGCTCTTTTGCATATTGATCTTTTGGCCTGAAAGGTCTTCATAAGAATGAAGAAATTCCATCAGCTTTTGACAACTTCTTTTGTTCCCATTTGTAAAAATAATAATATCATCTGCATATGAAAGATGAGATATGATTGGGCGTCCAGAGGGAAGGTTTAATAATGTTGTCTTTGATCTTCTGATCTAAACCTCTAGAAAGTACTTCAGCTGCAATGATAAATAAAGAAGGAGACAGAGGGTCTCCTTATTTAAGACCCCTAGTAGACTTGAAGAAACCAGTTGTATAACCATTGGCAATAATTGAGAACCAGTTGTTCGATAAAAGACTCCAAATCATGTTTATGAATCACTCACTGAAACCAAACTTTCTCAGCACAGAGAGAAAAAACAACCAAGAGACTCTATCATATGCCTTTTCTATATCAAGCTTAATAATGAGATTAGATCCATGAGACTTCTTATCCAGACCTGCTGTGAGTTCTTAACCCAAGAGGATATTTTCATTAATGCTTCTACCTTTAATGAAACCACACTGATTGGGTGAAATAGTAAAACCACGTATATTTTATGATCTTGCATCTATTTTTGAAGTTTTATTTAAAAATTCGGATTGCCATATTTGGGTGATTGTTTGTTGGTCACAGTGTTTTAGTTGAACACTATATACTGCATTCCTGCACAATAAATTGGTATCAAACCCTAGGTTGTAAACTAGGGTCTATTTTTTATTATGGCATCCAAGATAAAGTATGACGTGGAAAAATTTGATGGGAAGAACAAATTTGGCCTTTCCCAAGTGAAGGTGACAAACATCTTTGTCAAAGAGGGTTTGATCCATGCCTTAGAGGGAAAACCTGACACAATGAAAGATGGAAAGTGTAAGAAGATAAATAGGGAGACTTGTTCCATAATTCAGTTATGTTTATTTAAGGAAATTAAATATAGCGTTATGACAAAGACTTCTGGTAAGGTGATTTGGGAATAGCTTGAGAAGCTTTATTTGAAGAAGTCTTTGACAAATTGAGTTAATCTCAAAAAGGAATTCTAACAATTTAGTATGAGCCCGAGTACTTCATTGCAAGACCACCTAAATGAGTTGAATAGGCTTATCTGGAAACTATTAAAATGGAGGCAAAAATTGAAAATTGGGAGAAGGTTATAGTTTTATTGGCGCCTCTTTTAGAAAGGTACGATTATTTGGTGACTATGATAATCTACGGGAAGAAGAGTGTCGTTCTGGATGAGGTCATATCAACACTTCTCTCCAATGAGAATAGTAGGAAGGTGGTTGAGGGAGACAATGAGTGTGACATGTTTTGGGTCTTTGGGTGAAGCTTATGTCTATGGGTGTGCTAGACTCCATGGGTTATAAGGTTTTAATATTGGGAGGAGGTATGAGTGTCATGGTAGGTTCTCTTGTGGTGTTTAGGGACACAAGGGTGAAGAATTTGTATATTCTCCAAGGTAATATAGTAACGGGTGGAGCTATTACGGGTTCTTCTTTTTATGGTACTCAATCGGGTGAAGCTTGGAAACGGAGGAGTACTCAATCGGGGCTTGCATTATGGGAAGTGTGGTGTCAAAAAATATCACAATAAAGAATTTATGAAGGACAATCACAATTAAGCAAGAAAGCATATAATCCCACAAACAATACAACTATGTACGTGGTTCAATAATTTGCCTATGTCCATGGAGAGGTCTACTGTTGTATTTAGTATCTCTCAATATGCTTAGTTACATGACCATATGCCTCGGTCCAGGGATTGTAATTTATAGATGTAGAATTTCAATTGTGAAAGTAACTCCACGATGTCCATGATGGGATGAACCATGAATCCCTGGAATATCTCCATGAGATTATTGGGGATTGACTTGGTCCTAGAGCGGTTTAGATAATACATACACGTGTTTTAATTCCACGATTTGGGACGGGTAGCCTTTTAGATCTGTTGGGCTTGGTTAGATACTCTCGTGGACTGTGAATAAATGGGTTCCCACAATTTCCCCTAAATCTTTAGGCCATTACTTGGGCCAATGGATTTTGAATGAGTCATAGAACGCAACACCATCTGCGATGGTATGTTTGTAAATTGTTGAAATATGAGGGATGCACTTGTCTTTTTCTGAGAAATTTAAGCGCCAAATCTTTCTTGTGAAGTGTAGATCATCATTTTAGTGCTTAAAACTAGATGTTGGGTAAAATTTAATCGTCGGTTCATCCTTCTTGGTCGTTCTTGCACATATTGTGTTCTCAAGCCTCACCTCTTGCTTTCGTTCTTCAAAATCAAGGCTTTCTCAGCTTCCCAAGCTTTCGTTCAGTCTCGTAAGTTTTAGCTCTTATCTTCCTTCTAGTTTTCATCTTCTGTGAATCATTATTCTACTATAGCTAGGGTTTTTGTATTTCTCTTATGATGATGCTTGATAACAAATCCTTGCCTGAATTTAAAAAGTGTTATAATATTCCTGATTGGGTAGATATAGAGGGTACCTAGGAATTATTGTGACTTGGAGGATGGTTACTGGATTCATTTTTTGTTGGTTTCTCAAGGGGGTTTAACATTTCCCCCTAATTCTCTGTTCTTGCACTTTTTTCAATATTTCAATATTGTTCCCCGCCTATTGTTCTCCAAATGTATGGAAGATTGTTAATGGGGTTTATAGGATAAACTCTCTTTATGGTAATAATCTAGGATTAACCAAGATTTTCTACTCTTACTCTTTTTCTCGCACAAGTGGAGGCATTTTATACTTAAAAGCAAGGAGTGCTGATAAGGTTCTGGTAGTAAACCGACCTAATTCCCACAAAAGATTATTGATCTGAAGGATTTATTATGAGAAATTGGTAGTATCCTCCCCAAGTAGAGGGCGTAAGGTACAGGGGACTTTGGATCCTTACTTTTAGGGAGGAGTACATAGGTTGTTATAACCATCTTTTTTTTTGTTATTTTCTTGTTTATCCATGTTTTCTCTAATGCTTCTCCTTTTTTGTTTTCTGTAGCAAAGGTTAAAAACCAGGATCATGCTCTTCATGAAATTCGAGCTACTGAACTCTTAGAATCTTGGAAGTTAAGGGACGTTATTGCTGAGGGTGGTCATCCTCGATCAACTGCATTTTTTCTGGAGTATAAGAGCACTACTTCCACCTTCATTTCTTATCCACTGGATACAATTCCTCATTTGGATATTCCAGAAAGAAGAGGTTAATGGTGCTTCTGAGCCTATTGATATAGAGGATGGGGGAGAAAATATCGAGAGAGTACTCAAGAGAAGGCAACGAGGAGGGTAGTGAAAAGGGTAGTGAAGGAGAGAGCAGTGAGGAAGAATCCAGCGAAGAAGAAATGGCCCCTCTAAGGAGAAGGAACTTGATTTTGGAAGAGGATGATGATGATGATGACCTGTTGTCTAACAGGATAAAGTTTTTGAAGTAGAAAGATGGAGATTCCATTGGTGGTTCCAAGGCAAGGACTCGGGAAAGTGAAGTGGAGAGACGAAAGAAAGAATAGGAGGATAAGTGAGAGAAAGAAAGAAAAAGAGAAGAAAAGAGATAGAGAGAGGAGGAAAATATAAGGGCATAGGGATTAAAGGCCGCCTCCATGGTGCCATCTGTTGTTGTTGTTCAAGGGGCTTAAGTGGTTTCTGCCCACAATCTTGCCCCTTTACTACTGAAAAAAGGTAGTGCTCACAGCTAATCGTGAGTGATCTGTGAGCATGGGGTCAGACCAGTTAGACCTTAAATCTGCTCAGGGCTTTATTTCGTGAGTCTTTTCCTTTATTTATTCTTTATTACTTATTCTTTTTAATTATCTTACATTAACCTGTGTTTCTTTTGACTTTTATTTTGTGTATGACTATACTGTACTGCTCCGTGGTCGGGCCGATCTGTCGAGGAGGCATATGGAGCTAGATGAAGCTCTAAAGACTTCTGAGAAGGATTTGGATAAAATAAAGGAAACCTTTGATCGAAAGAAGGAATAGTCAGCGAAGGAGATGTTCGATATTCGTGAAGCCTATATTTCCGTGATTGCTAATAAGCTGTGAGTGGTTGAGGCGAACAAAGAGTTGGTCTACAAGGTGGACAAGCTGGAGGGGGAAGCAGCGAATGTCTAGGAGAGAGGGTATAATAAAAGTTGGGAGGCAGCGTATGATGACATCGAGCACCAAATTGCCTATGTCCAATAAGCATGCTTTAAAAAAGGATAGGATCAAGCCTTAATTACTGCTGGGGTTACTGCTGACTCACACCTATTCTCTCAGCATCATTCGGGCCTTAATCCTATTGAGGTATCCCCGTATGCTCAGATTATTATGGCGACCATTGTCCCTGCTGCAGGAGGTGCTTTAGACAATCTAGTGGGGGACATCTCTCCAGTTAGAGGAGTTGCCCCTTCAAACTCAGGTGCTGGTGGATGTGAAGTTGTTGCCGACCAAGTTGCTGACAAGGAGAAGGGCCCCTCGACTTCTGTTCAGGTTGAGGCCTCTTAAAGTTCTACTAGGAGTTTATGCTTCTTTTTGTTCTATTAAAATTTTGTATTTGTATTTTTTTCCATTCCTTTATACTAGCTTGTGCCTATCTTTTGATTAAATGGAAATCAAACTTTATTTCATTAATGATGTTTGTTGCTTTTGATGCTTGTTCTGTTGATTGAATCCCATTAATTTAGATGAATACATTACCGTTAACTCCCGCCTAGGCCGTGTTCTTAGCCCGAACATAAGCGTTTAAGTGCGATGAGCCTTTATAAGGATCTGTAAATCCCTCAGAGCAAGAAACCAGGAATATAAAGATCAGTCTGAGTTGGTCGCTAGGCTTAAAGATAGGCTCGAGGAGATGAAGGAAATTGATGACTCTGTGCAGGAGAAGATGGATGCCTTAAAGGCAAAGCTTCTAGATACGTCTGAAGTCAACCAGGTGGGGGAGTTATTGTAAAGAGGGAATGATGCTTTGAGAAGAGAAATTGCTCGTCTTAAGGAAAACACTCCATATGGTCCCCGTCTTGTGCTGCGAGGATTCTCTTCATCATCGAGTTTAGTTGCTCAAACCGATAATCAAGATTCCAGGAGGGATATTGTCAAGTTAAAAGAAGAAGTTCGATGAGCTTATGTGATCGTTGCTGGTCTCTAGAGGGATGTCACATGATTAAGACATTTGTTTCGAAGGGGTCCTCAAACGGTCTGGGCCGATGGTTATGACTAAGATTGTATAAATGCCCCAGCATGACTGAAAGAGTTCGAAGACCTTGATTTTGCTAGAGGATGGATATGCACTCTTAAGGAATTAAAAATTCCTATGGAATCCGCCCTGTGTTATAAGTATCAAACCATTCACCCATATGGTAGGAATAATCCCTTTTCAAGGGATGACCGTTGGATCCCAGTAGATTCCATTCCTGCACAGCTTCTGGAGCCACGCCTAGAGGGCGCCGAACAAGACTTAGTTCCTCATCCTAATGATGGTCAAAGAGATCGAGTAGCGGACTATCTTTCTCATCGTCCTCGGCCATCGTAGGTCTTTAAGTATTTCCTAGTATGTTGATGTAAATGTAATCATACATTTTTTTAATAAAAGACGCAATTAGTTATTTATGTTTTGAGCATGTGCTGACTAAATATGGGTTAACCTCATTTTTTGATTGCTTAACATCACCGTTTGACTAAAAAAACTTGATAAAACTAATCGTAGCATGAAAAGTACAAAGCTTTAATCATTTTGGGCTTTTTAACCAACTAAATGATGTTGAGTTTTTATTATCTCGCGTTTGAAGATTCTTCCAGTCCAATATGCCTTAGCTATATCATTTCGTCCACCTTACCTTTTAGGTCGTGTCATCACACTTCCTTAGGTCTAAGTAGGATGATGGAGAGAATGTACTTGGTTAATGGGGCATTCGCCCGAGCAGATTTTTTTGTCCAACCTGAGTTGGCGACCAATCTGAGTTGGCTTTATTGCCTGAGGGTCCCCTATAGGTCTTTTGTTGTTACCAGATCAACTCAAAAGGAGAATTGTTTTTTCAACAAAGACGTGAGGAAGGTTTATTATAAACCTAGATTTTTAGATCTCCTTGATTGGGACAGATCTAGCACACTGTTGCAATTATGGGAGCTTTGTTTGTTTATAGGCATGTAAGATTCCTTGATTGGAACAAGTTGATCAACTCGTTATAATCCAAGAGCTTTGTTTAAGGGGAGTATATTTCTTGCAAAGATGCATATTGAAGTGCGATAAAGAGACATTAGACAACTAAGATATTCAAAATGCATGGGCTAATCATCCTTTATTGATTAAAATGATAAATAAAAGGTAACATCAGTTTGTAAACAAAAATTTGCCTAAACTAATGCTGCTGAAAATAAATGATATAGAAGTCTAAAAGTTGAACTTCTTGAGGTTGGCAGCATTCTGAGGCCTTGGTATCTCCCTGCCCTCGAGCGTTTCCAAGGGATATTCTCCCTGCAGGTCATCCCTTATTACTTTGAAAGGTCCTTCCCAATTTTATCCTCGTTTGTCGTTTGATGGTCTTACAACACTACCGAGGAATTTCCTCAAGACGTAGTCCTCTATGAGAAACCTCCTCGAATTGACTTGTTGGTTGTATTGCTTGGCCAGTTATTATTGGTTGGATGCCAACTTAACTAGTTCCAGTTATCGTCATTCATCAGCTAAGCCAAGTTCAATGAGTAATGCTTCATCATTAAGGTCTTGGTCGACCAAGGTGGTTTTCATAGTAGGGGACCTGCTTCCAATAGGATAACTACATCCATTCCATAGGTGAGCGCGAAGGGGGTCTCCCCCATTTCTCTCCTAGGATTTGTACGATAAGCCCATAAAACTTGGGGTAGTTCGTCTACCCAGGAACCTTTGACTCTTTCCAGCGGCTTTTTCAGTCTGTCAATCATTATCTTATTGGAAGATTCAACTTGCGCGTTGCTTTGGGGATATGCCACAGAACTAAAGTGATGTTTGATGCCATGATCATCACAAAATCCTTAAAATAAGCCACTTTTGAACTGCATCCCATTATCAATAATGATCGTTCTTGGTATCCCAAAGTGGGTGATTATGTTCTTCCATATGGACCTCATCATATCAGAGTCCCAGATATTTGCGAGAGGTTCTGCCTTTACCCATTTGGTGAAGTAGTCAGTGCCGACAACTAGATACTTTTGATTCCCATATGAGATATGCAACGACCCTATAATATCCATGCCCCACTAGGTAAAAGTCTATGGTCTTGTTAATGACTTGAGGTCGCTAGCCGGCTGGTGGACCATAAGGGAGTGATCTGACATTTTTCACACTTGCGAACGTAAATTACATTATCCTTCTGCATGTACAACCACCAATACCCTTTCTTAATTGCTCGAAAAACTAATGATCTTCCCCCGGCATAACTCCCACAAATGCCTTCATGAACTTCACTCAAAACCTGCTCGACATCTTCTGGGTGAATGCACTGGAGGTAGGGGCCATTAAAAGACTTTTTGTAGAGTTTCCCATCGGAAGATAAGTGAAAGGGAGCATCCTTGACTCTTATCTAGTGCGCCGATCTCTTGTCGTCTGCAGCTTGTTCCTCCACATATAGGTTATGATGGGATCCATCCAACCGGGTGCCTTTTGTATATGGAGGACTTGCTCGATTGAGACTGATTGGTTGATGCTCGGATGTACGAGGAATTCTATCTAAATGGTTCCATTTAAATCAGAGTCAATGGCAGAGCATAGAGCTGCTAAGGCATTGACGTGACTATTCTGACCCCTGGGGAACTGCTGAACTTTAATTTTATTTAACTTTGCTATAAATCTCCTTACAACAGTGAGGTAAGCTGCCATCCTCTCATCTTTGGCGTTGAAATCTCCATTTATTTTCTTGAACACTAGTTTTGAGTCGCCAAATACCCGAAGGCACTTGTCCCCCAGCAGTTGTGCTTTACGTAGTCTAGGGATCAGCGCTTCATATTTCGCTTCGTTGTTGGAGGCTTCAAATCCCAATCTGATCCCCTGTTCGAGCATAGTATTTCTAGGGTAACCAATATAATACCTACCACTTCCTTTTTGAAGTTAGAAGGTCTAGCCGAAGGCTTTTTCTTCCTGTTTAGTCGATTTCTCAACCTTTAACTGAGCGACATGCTGGTTTCCTGTGAATTCAACGATAAAATCTAATAGAATTTTCCCCTTAATTTTTATTCTTGTTTGAAAGTGTATATCGAATCTTCTAAGCTCGATCGATAACTTTGACAGTCGGCCGAAGATATCAGCTTTCCTTAGACCATCTTTGAGGGATGTGAGGTGATCACGATGATGGGATGAGCCTCAAAGTAATGATTCATCTTCCTCGAGGCTACCACTAAGGCATAAGAGAGATTCTCTAGGGGCCAATAATGTTTCTCGATATCTAGAAGCATCTTACTTGCATAGTAGACCTAGTGTTGGCCTCCTTCCTTTTCGTATACCAAGGCGGAGCTCACAGCATGGCCTGACACGTCAAGGTAAAGATATAAGTGAGAGAGTATGCACTTGCGTTCAAATGAGAAAATTATATATTAAACACCTTTTAACTCAAGAAAACCCTAAACATGAAACAAGGTGTGATTGAAACAATATGAACTAAGCAAGAACATTCAAACACATGCTTGTGAGGAAAAATCCCCCAAAGGGGAAAAAACCATTTATTTTCATTATAACTTTGTAACATACAAATTCAGATTACAATGAAAAATATAGGTGACTAAGAATTACCCTCAGGTATCGAATTCTGTAGTCGGCGGCTGGAGTTATCCCTTTCCAGTAGGGCTGCAATGAAGAAGAAGAACGGTCTTCTCCACAATGGTATGAACATCAAAAGTGCATTCCTGTGTTGGAAAGTGATTCACAAGTGTTTGGAAATTTGTGGGAATAAAAAACCTAGAGTCTTGGTACTCAATAGGTGAAGACTTAGAGTTTTAGTACTCTGAAAATCGTGTATAGAAGTCTTGGAAACCAACTCCCCTTAGTGGGTTTATAAAAGAAGTCCTGGGCCTAAAAAATCTCTGCACGATCTGTTTGTGTTTATCCCAAGCGGACCGGTCCGGGTCTGAAGCGGATTGGTCCGGGTAGGCGGACCAGTTCTTTTTATATTTGGCACCTTCAGTTCGCAATCGGTCCGGGGTATACTGGCTTTCAGTAGGAGGACCGGTCCGGGTATGAGGCGGACCGATTCGCAGGCGAATCGGTTCTTTTATTCTGGGCGGACCGGTCTGGCCTGTCAGACTTTGATTCCTCTACTTCTTTTGATATTCGGATCCGTTGATGACTGTATGAATCTTGAATTTCTTCAACGGTGTAACGGCGTACGACATAATAAATTGATAATGGACAAAAATGTCCTTACAAATCTCCCCCTATGTCTATTCCGGTACATACATAAAAACAAAGGTCCGAATTATCAAATATGAAATTGCCTATACAAATCTACCCTTCCATGAACCCAAAACTGAAAAGGTACAATTGAATAAGACTTCATCGTTTGTTCTTCAATTCTTAAGGAATCTTCAACGCTTTTCTCATCAGGGTGTGTATTTCACTGATCATCAATGCAGTACCTACACATATGAGAAAAAGCAAAATACCAAGTGATGTATCGAGTGTGAAATGAGATATCAAATGAAGACAACATGCTGTATCAAATCTCAAAAACACAAAAAAATACAAAACCCCCCAAAATATGATAATTCTTTCTCCCCCTTTTTATGATGTCCCCAAATAGACAAATGAGAAGAATAAATCAACCAAGCAAGTGAGGGGTGTCACTAGGACAAAATCACACCATGAATGAACACAAAACAACCAAGTCGATGATAGCGTTAATGAATGGGTGTGAACAAATTCGATAGGAAAATCAATGCATATAAACATGACATATGTGCACGATGAATATTGGATATTCCTAGCGAATGAACTCAAATGCTTCCCTTGGTGTAAAAGAATGACAATATAATATATTGACTCAATCAAATCAATAAATCAAAGCTCAAAGTGGTTTACACACCAATAACGTCCAAACATTTTTATGCTTTTTCAGGACTTTCAAGGAAGTGCAAACCCGTTTATATTCTGTAACCAAACTCCCTCAGTTATAATTTTGAATAGAGGCTTTCTAAATTCTCAAACTTTGGAGAATTGATGGTGAAACCTAAGTGGCCCATATTTGGCATGAATTGCTTATTATTGCCTTTAAATTTTTTGGGCTCTTTTAACCTCTTTGGACCTCGAATATTAAAATTCCTCCATTTTTTAGGTCCTTTTTAACGGTGGCTTTTGCGCAAAGGATAGATGATTTACCTTTCGTAGCCCCTCCCCGTAATACAAAAACACACAGTCTCACCAAAACGATTTTTACATGCATTCCAATCTTGTCAAGTTTTATCGCATATTGTAAGTTGTATAGACAAAATTGAGAAGGAAACACTCAAGCTAATATGTGATAGACAAGTGCAATAATCAAATATAGCCGTGCATGTGTGCAATAAAGGATATACGAGTCAAACATGTAGGAAGATATCACTAATTACATCTCAAAGACTCCAAACAATGTAAAGCACAAGGATGAAATGATGTAGCCTCTCAAATCTCTATCAAACAGTCACATGGATATATGGAATGCATTTGTGACTTGGCTATCTTAAATGCTCATCCATAAAAGGAGCAAAAACAGAAATCTTTTTGGATTTTTTTAAAATTTTATCAAAATAAAATCTTTTTGTGCTTTTCTTAAAATATTTATAAAAATGAAAATCTTTTTGGATTTTTTTTAACGAAATAATAAATGAACAAAAATAAAACAAACTAATGGTACATTCTAGCAATAGGCAAAAGAAACATCATGAAAATCAACCTATGCTAGCAACCAAGACAAGGTCTCAACCGGGAGTAACGGTGGAGTTTTCCAAAGATGGTGACATCGTTTGAACAAACTCCACTAGATCATGTGTTGTTTTGATAAAAAACTTCACTTGCTCGTGAATGTGTGCAAACTCTCTATCATAATGTGCATGCAAAGTGTCATGAGTGGGTGTATATGCATGAGTGTGTGAAGTGGCATGATATGGTACAAAACCCAATTTGGAACAAAACTACCTAAGGTGTCCTCGCTTCTTGCAGTGGGAGCAAAAATAAATCGGTCTAGGAAGTAATTTGTCAACAATTTTGGGATTAACATTCCTAGACGGGCTCCCATGGGACTCACTCACCAAGGTGGATATAGGCTCGGGTGCACTAAAAGTAGTGAGTGTACCATCATTACCTTTTCCAACATCATTCAAAACGGGATAGGGAACCATCTTATCAACCTTATCAGATGCGTTCTCTAATGAGACTTGGACCTCACGTGTTTGTATGAGATCATCCTCAAGATGGGATATGTGTGTCGTCAAACTAGACACCGTGTTGGACAAGTCACATTTTTCCCTTTTTAGCACAACATTCTCTTCCTTCAACTCAGAAATCTGAAGACCTAGAATTCTATTAGACCTTTTTGTTTCCATGGTCTCGATACGCAACTTTCGAAAAGCCTTTTGGATCACACAATCATCACCCTTCTCATCCTCACTATCACTTAGATAAGTGGGCATGTCATCTTTCTTACGCTCTCTTCTAAGTTTAGTGGGACACTCAAATTTCTTGTGCCCTATACCATCGCACTCAAAACATCTTATCTTCTCAAATTCTTTCTTTATTTCTTTTCCACTCTCATCACAACTCTCTCTTTCTCCAAACAATCTTAAATCTCTCTCTAAAGCGGTGATCCTAAGAGCTAACACTTTATAACGCTTCTTGGTTTCAAAAGACTCAGAATATAACTCGGCGTAAGCGCGTGGGAGATCACACTGGCTCTCACTTGCCTCATCCTCCCCCTCACTCTCATCGGTCTCACTGTCGAGGTGTCCTTGTGACGTAGCATCCTCATAGTTATGAGAAGAATTGGAGGTACTCACATGACTTGCCATGAGTGCAGTGATGTTATGCTCATGCGGTGACTCATCTCCACAGTCCACCGACTCAACCTCACTGTCGTCACTAAGGGTAGCATTTAGGACAGCTTTCCCTTTCTCTCTATTCAGACGAGTGGCACACTCAAAGGCTCTATGACCCCTACCATCGCATTCAAAGCATCTCTCACTGTCTGTCTTAGGAGGATCTTTAAAATCTTTTTCATTATTTTTCTCAAAATTCCTTTTATCATTGAAATTTCCACTTTTCTTGAATTTGAGAATTCTTTTGAAATTTTTTGCAAACAGTGCCAAGTCATCTAAGTCAAAATCACACTCAGAATTGGACTCAAATTTTTTTTCTTTCTTTTTATTAAAATGAGTCTTTAAAGCAATGCCATTATCCTTAGCCTTAATGGTTTTGGGAAACATGTCAATCTCATAGGTCTGAAGATCTCCTATAAGTTCTTCCAACTTAAGTGATTTCAAATTTCCCAAAGAGTTCAAAACAGTGACTTTAGGAATAAAGCGTTTTGGGAGAAATCTCAAAATCTTTTTAACGACACGCGTGTTATCAATCACTTCACCCAAATTGAAACTTGTGTTAACGATGTCTGACAAACGAGCATAAAAATTATCAAAGCATTCAGACTCAGACATGGTAATAGTCTCAAATTGGGTGGCCAAATTTTGTAATTTTGATTCTTTAACCGCGTTCGTACCCTCATGTGTCAATTTCAAAACATCCCAAGCCTCTTTAGACGTGGTGCACGTCATAATTCGATGAAACTCATCAGGAGTTATGGATCCGGAAATAGCACTCAAACCTTTAGAGTTAAAAGAAGACCATCTAAATTCATCTTCAGTCCAAGAGGTGACAGGTTTTAAATTAGTCATGTTTTCCACAGTGACGGAGGGAGGTGTCCACCCTCTTTCAACTAAAATCCAAACCCTTTCATCTATGTCTTTTAAAGCCGACCTCATGCGGGCTTTCCAATAAGCATAATTTGTCCCGTTAAAAACAGGTAATTTATTATACGATTTCTCCATTTGTACACGCACTTTTCAAAAATCAATTTTTTAGAAAAATGATATCTTAGAAAAGATTTCGCGGAAAATAGGAATACGCGATAGATTAGCGTAACCAGCTCTGATACCAATTTGAGAGAGTATGCGCTTGCGTTCAAATGAGAAAATTATATATTAAACACCTTTTAACTCAAGAAAACCCTAAACATGCAACAAGGTGTGATTGAAATAATATGAACTATGCAAGAACATTCAAACACATGCTTGTGAGGAAAAATCCCCCAAAGGGGCAAAACCATTTATTTTCATTATAACTTTGTAACATACAAATTCGGATTATAATGAAAAATACAGGTGACTAAGAATTACCCTCAGGTATCGGATTCTGTAGTCAGCGGATGGAGTTATACCTTTCCAGTAGGGCTGCAATGAAGAAGAAGAACGGTCTTCTCCACAATGGTATGAACAGCAAAAGTGCGTTCCTGGGTTGGAAAGTGATTCACAAGTGTTTGGAAATTTGTGTGAATAAAAAACCTAGAGTCTTGGTACTCAATAGGTGAAGCATTAGAGTTTTTGTACTCTGAAAATCGTGTATAGAAGTCTTGGAAACCAACTCTCCATAGTGGGTTTATAAAAGAAGTCCTGGGCCTAAAAAATCTCTACACGATCTGTTTGTGTTTATCCCAGGCGGACCGGTCCGGGTCTGAGGAGGATTGGTCCGGGTAGGCGGACCTATTCTTTTTATATTTGGCACCTTCGGTTCGCAATCGATCCGGGGTATACTGGCTTTCAGTAGGCGGACCGGTCCGGGTATGAGGCGGACCGATTCGCAGGCGGATCGGTTCTTTTATTCTGGGCGGACCGATCCGGCCTGTCAGACTTTGATTCCTCTACTTCTTTTGATATTCGAATCCGTTGATGACAGTATGATTCTTGAATTTCTTCAACGGTGTAACGACGTACGACATAATAAATTGATAATGGACAAAAATGTCCTTACAATAAGGGATCGCCTTCACTTGGAATTACCAGTAAGGGTGGCTTGCTGAGGTAAGACTTAAGTTCTTCCAGGGATTTGGAGTAATCGTCGTTCCATACCAGGCCCTTATCTTTCTTCAATAGTTGGAAGAATGGTTGACAGCGCTCCAAAGACTTTGAGATGAAGCGACTGAGTGCAGTGAGTATGTCAGTGAGCTTCTGGACATCCCTTATAATCAAAGGGGGCTGAACCTTTTTGATAGCATCAATCTAATTAGGGTTTGTTCTAACCCCTATTTTACTGACCAAATATCCTAGGAACTTTCCTAATTGGACACCAAATGAGCACTTTCTTGCTTTAAGTTTCATCTGGCACTTCTTAAGGATCTAAAAGATTCCTGCTAGGTCTGAGAGGTGGTCTTCTTTGTGTTTTATTTTTAATATCATGTCATTGATTTATATTTCCATTATTTTTCCCATAAGTTTCTTAAACACCCTCGTGAAAAACCGTTGATAAGTTGCTCCTGTATTCTTGAGGCCGAATGGCATGACTTTGTAATAATATAACCCAATAGGGGTTATGAAGGAGGTTTTATCCTATTCGGGCTCATAAAGTGGGATATGTTGGTATCTGGAGTAATCGTCTAGAAAGCTCATCCTTTCATACGTTACTGTAGCGTCGACCAACTGATCTATCTTTGGGAGGGGGAAATTGTCTTTCGGACAAGTCCTGTTGAGGTCAGTAAAATCAATACATACCCTCCAACTTTTGTTTCTTTTAGGTATTAGTACTAGGATGGATAACCATTTGGGAAGCTGAACTTACCGAATGGAACCTGCATCCAGTAACTTTCTAACCTCTTTTTCTACTAATTTTGGCTTTTCTGGGTTGTTCAACGAGCCTTTTGAGTGACTGATTTGAAAGATGGGTTGACGTGAAGTTGATGGCATGAAATAGTGGGATCTATCCCTGGTAGCTCGTATGGTTCCCCAACGAAGATATCCAAATTGCTTCGGAGGAACGTGGTTAGCTCCCTCTTTTCTCGGTAAGTGAGAAAGGCACTGATTAGAAATCTCCTCTTAGGTGAGTTGCTCTCAAGTACAAATTCTTCCAGGTCTTAAATGACTCTATCTGCGTGGTCGACCTTGGTTTCCTCCATGCCTGGTTGGACATATCGTAATTTCTATTTGGAAGGAATTACCCCCTCCTGGGCTTCATCATGGACTTTTTTTCGTCTTTCTTCTTCTCTTATTTGGGGATAATGGCTACAATGAAGCATTTTCTAGCAGAGCCTAATACCTACAAATCTCGACCACCCCTGATCTGTAATACACTTGAGTTTCTGATGATATGAAGATGGTACAACCTTTATGGCATGGAGCCAACCCCTGCCTAGGATGGCGTGATAGGGGGATTCGATACCTACCATAACAAACTCCATCATCTTTGAAATATTTCCCACCCTGGCTTGCAGGACTATCTTTCCCAGCAGCATGGTTATCTTTCCTGCAAAGTCAACTAATGGAACGGTGGTCTCCTTGAGGTTGGCGATATTTTAATTCAATTTGTGGAACAGTTATAGGTACATCACTTCGGAAGAGCTACCCGGTCTACGAGCAACCTGTCGATATCCTAGTTTGCTATCCCGAGTGTGATAACCAATGCCCCATGGTGTGGGGTCCTTACCCCAACTAAATCATCTTCGGCCAACATAATGTGTTTATTATAGTCGATGTCTTCTGGTCGTCGATGCTTCCGGGCCTGAGTCTTGGCGGGATCTATCTGAAAAGTTTTCATAATAGCAGTAAACTTTTTGACCTCCATCCGAATAATATGTCCTTGTACTTGCTTGAGGTCTGATACCCCATGAATTACTGTGAACTTGTGGACCATATCTTCGTCGAGACATTATCTGGCTTCTGGTCTCCATTCGTCGCGACCTTATCTGTCTTCTTATCTGTGAAATCATTGAGATGGCCAGCCTCAGCCAACTCTTCTAGTTTGGACTTGAGTGCTTTATAGTGTTCAGTCCTGTGACCACCCTTTTTGTGGAATGCACAACTTAGTGCATTATTTCATTTTGTTAGGTCTCCTCCCATCCTCCTGGGACATTTGACAAATGTATCTTCTTTGATCTTGCTGAGGATTTTATATATTGATTCCTTGAAGACTGTGTGGACAACCTGGAACACTTTTGAGGGGTCATTCTTTCTGCCATTTTTAGAGTCATTACTGCCCCCATTCTTATTTCCTTTCTTCCGAGAATCATTTTTCTATGTCCCTTTATTCCCATTTCGTACGACCATTGTCCTTTTCATTAAGATGGATTATATATTCGGCATATTTTTCAATACGGGCCATTAGGTCATCGATGATATTAGCCTCCTTCTTAGTTAGGGATTAGTGTAATAGAGAAGTTCTTGGCATACCGATCTTTAAGGATGCTATGATAACTTGCTCCTAGTAGTCCTCGATTTTGTTAAAAACCTCCCAGTACCTCTTGGCATATTCCCTGAGGTTCTCCTATGGCTTTTTCTTTATTTTGGGTAGTGCATCCATTCGCTTGGGGTGGGAGCGGCTGGTTATGAAGCGAGTTGTGAATAATTAAACTAGAGACTTAAAGCTCCCGATGGACCTGTGTGGCAGCCTCTCGAACCATTTATGTGCCACATCATGTAGACTGAAAGGGAAGATGTGACACATTAATACGTCATTGTGGCTCCACAAGGTCATGATCTGCCTGTACTGTCGGGCATAGTCAATGGGATCAGTTTTCCCATCATAGATCTTGAATCTAGGGATTGTAAATTTCTTGGGTAGCTCTATTGTTCTATATCCCTTGAGAAATGGGACTTTATTTTAGTGTTAAGAGCTCTTCTGGATAGATCTCATGAGGATTTGTCTCCTCGGTGGGCTGGATGATGATCCAACTCCCTTCGGACGAAGATCCCGATTTTATTATTCTATCGACTAGGACTCATGCAAGCTTACTACGGTCGCTAGATAAAAGAACCCATTGTTCAAACACCTCAATATACTAGCCCCCAATAAAAATAAGTAAAAGGGACCGATAATTTAGGGACAACGATCACATTACATGGAAATATCGAGTCTCTCACCAGTGGCTATAAATAGAGGAAGACATGTGGAGAGACCACATGGCCTAAAGAGACACCACTTTGGAAGCCAAGCTATGGGCCAACCTTGGTCCAACTGAGAAGGTTCACCCAAGCCTCCTTAAAGAAAGGTGGAACCTACTCCGCGAGAATAAAAGGGTTATGGTCACCTAAATACACTCCAAGCTTAGTTTGACAGATAACATGGAATAATTTTATGAGTCCTTCCCCAAGGAATCGAGACATAAGTTTTCCCCTAGGTACTATTCACATGATATGAACAGATGCCAAAGGTGACATTGGACACTCTCGGTTGATAGGTACAAAGTTTGGGCTATGCCCCATAATAAAAAACATCGTCTCTGATAAATTGAATCCTACTCTAAGACCTTCTACCATCGAGCCTGAATAATCTACTACACCCATATGCCATAATAAGGCATCACTGAATTCTTTGACCATCTGATCATCGAGGGTAATACATCCCCAGGGTTCAGAGATGAGTATGTCTTCAATCGTCAAATTTAGGAGATGATGTCACAATCGGACTACTCATCGGGGAAAGGACTCAGACTTCACGAGCAAGGGCCCTCATCTTTTGAAGCTCCCAATATACAAGATTACAAGTTTGGGATCGAATACAAAGCTAACACCAAATATTGGTACTCATATTCATTATCAACAAAGATGTAATCGGAGTAGACCCCGCTAGATCAAAGCCATTTGGGAAATTCCACCACCCAAAATCGAGAATGAAGTCAAAGGATTCCTAGGCCAGGAACAGTTAATAAAATGGTTCATCAACCAGTTTTCCACCATCTGCAAGCCCATATTCCAAATACTTAAAAAGACTCACCTAAAGAGTGGATCGCTCAATTCCAAAAAGTATTTGAGAAAATACATGAGTACCACACTCATCTACCAGTGTTGGTACCTCCCCAACTTGGACAACCTCTCTTACTATACATAACCGTAATTGATGTGGATTGACGCGACTCAGAAAGTGTCTCTAATGTGCGTTCACTCTAGGCTCAAGTGCAAGCCTGTCGCATTAGTAATAAATCCGGTAAGTCGGGATCGTATCTATAGGGAACTAGGACAACGAAGTTGTAACGACGGGAAAGATGAACGAATCCTAACTATGACTCTAAAAAAGAAAGGAAAAATGATTTGGTTTTGAGAATGACTATACTAGATGCAAATATGAAATTATGAAAAGTGCAATTATACTAATTTACCTAAAATACTGATGAAGAATGATTTGAAACTTTAAACTATGTGATGAAGAAAAACAGGACGGGAATACAATCACCCAACCCTAGTGTATTGCAGGTAAAATACTAAACGTAAATTTAACTGGTTAATTAGACCCAGAATTTAGTACTCCCAAACATTACGTATATGAGGTTCAAGCCCGCATCATACTTAATCTGAGGACGTGTAAATCGATATCGCGATAGGGACACTAGAATTGCATTCTAAAGCATCCCGGTTACTCAGAAGAAAACGAGATCTAAAGATCTACAATTATTGTGTTCTTACGTGATACGGTCGTAATCAATCACTAAATTCAGAGGATTAATGTTATACACATGCAACTATCACATCAGGCTGGGTTCATGTATCCCGGCCTTAGAAAATCTAGCCTAGCATGCTGAAAGCAATGAAAATAATTTTGAATTGTAGAAAGCCATAATTAAACTAAGGAAACTTTGAGGAATGATGTAAAAATGAATTTAAATGAAGAAAAGTAACTCCTAATCTTACCAAAGCATTAACAACAGCAATTAAGAACACAAAATTCTGAATAACCTTCAATATTGGAATTGAAATTATAAATTATCTCTAAACCAGGGTTTGCTGGAAAGAAGGGAAACTTCTATTAATTCTCCGTGAAAATAATGATAATAAAATGGGTTTTTATACCCTAAAAGAATTCAGGAGGTTTTGTTTCACTAGGACTCTTCTTTGGATAAGGATAAGATTACAAAATCTCGATAGCCGGACCGGTCCGGGGCTTAGGCGGATCGGTCTGCCTTCCATGCGGATCGGTTCTTTTAATTTTCTGGCGGATCGGTCCGGGGTGGACCGGTTCTTTTATTTTCGTCCTTCTTCGGTTTGCTTTCGATCCGGGGTCCTCTGGATTGTTGCACAGCGGACCGGTCCGGGGTGGGGGCGGACCGGCCTGCCTGTTTGACTTTTTTCTCAACTTTGACTGCTCATAACTTTTGTTTCGGGACTCCAATTGAGGTGTCGTTTCTTCCTATGTGCTTATGAATTTGATCTCTTCAACTTCTCTTTAGGTGCCTCATCCGAATTCCGGGTAGAAATTACACTTTTGCCCTTTTGACTTTCCTTCTTTTCTTTCTTGATTCTTCCGGTTTCTTTCTTTTATTTTTGACATTAAATACCTGCAAAATTAGTAAGTAATACCAAAAACTCGGTGTACTCATTAGGATAAGTCAGTAACAAGATTATGAGATAAAGTCAAATCGATTATGTTGTTCGAGGTGCTAAAAATAACTAAATTAAGGGATAAATTGGGAAGAATTTATGCCTAATCAAACCCCCCTAACTTAGAAATTTGCGCGTCCCGAGCAATGTAAAAGAATCTCAGTGCGGCTTAACTCTTGTAAAATATTTTATTGGGATAGAATACCTTTTTTTTGGGCAAACGATTTCATTTAGCGTATGCAACAAGCCTTTAAACCCCTAGGTTACCCTAGTAGGACGAGTTGTGCTCGTGAGGTTTTGTACTGAATATACCCCCAAAATTCGACTCAAAGATTCAAAATATGCAAAAATTGTGTAATTCAAACTTTTCGAGAAAATAGTCATCATCAAGTCATATTCAATAGTCTCAAATCATAGTGTGTGTGTGCGAAGATGAAAATATAACCGCCAATTTCCACCGATTAATCATTATGTTACTTGCCCGAAATTCGTTTTGATTTCAAAATCTCACGGGATGCTCTCACAAACGAACCTCTCGGATTATGGCTATTCTCTTGATATGTGTGATATAAAGAGTAAGTATAATGGACGCAAAATCACGCATACAAGTAGAAAGACAGAAATTTTATGGTAATAGGATCTCATCAACGGATTACGGTTTAAAAAACGGGAACATTGCCTCTTTTCGCACATTCAATCTCTTCTATTATCTTTTGGTATATTAGCTCTCCACGCGGTAACCAATTTCGCAATTTAGACTCGGTTAGGACTTTTTTTCGGGTTTTAAGGTATATTGGGTAAAATGAAAGAGGTCGGGAAGTTTGGAATTGGAAAAGTCATTTATGATGTCCATTTGTGCTTTTTCCGGGCTATTGCTCATTTTTTCTTCTTTTTCTATATTTTTTTTGTTTTTCACTTCTTTTCTTGCTATTTTTGTTGAGCATATCTATTTTTTCTTGCCCCTTTTTATGCACTTTCCGGACTTAAATTCTGAATTTTTCCATTTTTCACAATTCCGGTCTCTTTGGGTTTTTTGGGTTATCAAACGAAAGGACAAATCTATTTATATCAATTTGGGTTACAAAATGGGTGATTTTTCACATATTTTTCTGGCCAATATTTTTGGGTGACAAACGAGAGCCTACTTCATTGTCCAAAATGCCAATTGTGTTACCATATGCGTTTCGAGATGAATTTAAGTTTAGATATCACTTTTGCACATTTTTCAAAGCAATATCACACACGTTCTTCATAACCAATCAAAATGAAAGGATTGAGATCCTCGACGACGTTTTAGGCGCTGAAAAGAACTTTGAGTTAACAATTAACTCGGATTGATTTAAAACACTCGCAAAAAGTGATATGCTCGAATCTCACCGGGTTTGTTAATCTCTACACTTATTCGTTAAGTCGTCAATTTTCGCTCAATTTCCATCTTTGGTCAATTTCGGCTTTGTGTATGTTGAATTTTACAACTTGAGACTTCAATCCAACTTTTAATGATATTTTTGAAAAATTTGAATTCCAATTTTTATTTATTTTGACCAAAAATATTTTTGGATTTTTCAAAATTTTATTATTTTTTTGGAAATTTTTGGGCATTTTGAAAATTTGTGAAGTTTTAGAAATACGCACTTATGACCCCCCCTAACTTAGACTTTTGCATTGTCCTCAAGAAAAAGGACTAAAATCTAAACAAGGCAAATTAATAAGTGCGATAAATAAAACAAACAAATGGCGAAAATTCGGATTTTATAGAAAACAGAACTGTGGTACAATTATAGGGAAACAACATTCAAACATGTGAACAGGAAAAAAAACAAATAAAAAATTGCCATAACCACATCAAGCTTCACTGGGGCGGGGGTTGGGAAGAACCGGGCACGTCGGGGCCATAGGGGTCATAGAAATAGGAGGGCAATGGCTCATTAGGATCCCCTTGGCGGCGGTATATGTCCACTTGGAAGCGAAACATCAAGCTGTTATCCCAACGGTAATCGGTCAAGAAGTTGTCGAAGCTCGTCTCAAGCACCGGCATACGGTTGGTGAGGTCGCTACCCGCCCACTCAAAATCAGGATCGTCCTCTTCGTCCGCTGACTCTTCATTCGGACCGATATCCCCCATTTCGACATTCGCACCGGCTGCATCTTCTTCCTCTTCGTCGCTCTCGCTCGAGGAAGCCTCCTATTCGCCATCACTTCCCCTCCTATCCCGAAGCACAGCTAGTTGTTTGGCGCTCTTAATGCGGGTCCCCTGTCCAAAAGGACCAGGGAGGCGAATTCGGTCGAGCGGCGCCACAATGCCAGCGTCCTTGAGGATGGAAGTGATCAAACGGGCATAGGAATGTGGGGCGGCACCTTTCTCATCCAGGGCTGCAACTATGATGCTCCCATATAAGATGCGGGCAAGTTGATGGAAGTGTGTGGGTTAAAGAGGTGGTAGGTCAAGGTGGCCTGGAGGGGGCGCATCGCTGAGTCGTTTGATATTTGCAATATGTTTGCACACACGATTTGGAAGGTGAGGCGGGCCTTCTCATTGAGGCGGCCCATCGCAACAGTTTGCCCCGTCCATGCAACACCGGGGGCAATGCGGTCCATGATTACTTCCTTGGCGACCGGGGCGATGTTTTGAGGGTAAGTGAATTCTTGGACGTCGGGAACATCGTATTCGGCCAATTTGGCCATGAGAAGGGCCAATGAAAAAGGAATGACGATCCCATCCACATAATCTTGAGCCTCGAATTGGCCCGTCCTAATAAGGGTGCCATAAAAGGAGCGCACCTCGGCCGCCCAAGACGCTTCATATGGTTCGTTGAGGAATCGGCACCAACCCCTAGCCATGAAAAGGGCGGTGACGGATTGGGGCAAACCGGTCCATTCGACAGCGCGCTCCAAATGGAGTTTACGATCCGGATCGAAAAAATGTTGGCATCACCGTTCCTCTTGGCGGGATCGAAATTCCACATGTCCATAGGGGAGGACGTCGGTGGAGTCGTACTTGGTGGGGGCAGCTCTTTGAGCCATGATAACGAGAGAGATTTTTGCTGAAAAATTAAGGAGGGAGAAGAGAGGAGTGTGGTTGAAGATGTGGAGGGAAAGGGAGGGTTTGGCTGGTTATTTATAGATGAAAGGGTGGGGGTAAGGTTTGGATTTGGAGGGAAAAGGTTTGGAGGGAAAAGGGGGTGTATTTGGGAGGGAAAGGTTAGGCTTGGGAGTGGTGTGGATAAATTTGGAGGGAGTGAATGGGATTGGGGAGGAGGGGGTGAATCTTGGGAAAGGGGGAAAACAGAACTGCAGAAAGCAGACCGGTCCGCCTGGGGACCGGACCCGTCCGGTCCTTTAATATGAAGGAAAATTCGACTACCGGATCGGTCAAGCTCAAAATTAAAGGAATCGATCCGGGGCGGACCGGTCCCGCCCTAAAAAAAAAGAACCGGTCCGACTCTTGTGTTTGAGATGGATTTCCCCCTAACTGAATTTCAATCTCTCTTCTTAGAAAATTTTCACGTTCACAACATACTCCTTATGAATTTGGATTAAAACCTCTCGATACCAATGACCAACACAACTGGATTCAATATTCCCGAAACATGCGAATGCTTTCTCCCGAATGTACCTTAATCCTATCGACGCCCACTACACACACGACTCTCACCCCATACGCATCGGGGGTGCGACGACCTCGCTGTAACAGCTCACTCTACCCCGTAAACGGGGTCCGACAACCATACGGTGTCGACTTCTTCCACACACGCCTCTAGATATGGCTTTAGGCCTTGTCCATTTACCTTGAATATATTTCCCCCTTTCAAATTGTCTAATTCAACATCTCCATGAGGGAAAACACTCTTCACAACGAATGGTCCAGACCATCATGACCGCAACTTTCCCGAAAAGAGATGAAGCCGAGAGTTATAGAGAAGAAATTTTTTCCCGGGAAGAAACTCTTTGCGTCTAATGATGTTATCGTGAGCGAGTTTCATCCTTTCTTTGGAAATTTTAGCATTCTCATACGCATCATTGCGTAGTTCTTCTAACTCATTCAATTGAATATTGCGGGCTTTACCGACCTTATCCATGGCATAATTCAATTGCTTAATCACCCAATACGCCTTGTGCTCTAATTGAACGGGAAGATGGCAAGGTTTTCCATACACAAAGCGAAAAGGAGACATGCCGAGTTGATTTTTATATGCGGTACGATAGGCCCATAGCGAATCGTTCAATCTAAGTGACCAATCTTTCTGGGTAGGATTGACGGTCTTTTCAAGAATGTTCTTGATTTATCGATTTTCTAGTTCGGCCTGCCCATTCATTTGCGGGTGATAAGTCTTTCCAACCTTTTGAACGACGCCATACTTTCTCATTAGCTTCTCGAGTGGCCTATTGCGAAAGTGTGTGTCATTATCGCTGATTATCGCTTTCGGTGCACCGAAGCGGGAAAGTATGTGTTCCTGTAGGAACTTAATCACCATTTTATTGTCATTTGTCTTGGTATCTATAGCTTCCACCCATTTAGAAACGTAGTCTACCGCAACAAGGATGTATAGGAAACCAAAGGACGGGGGAAAATAGCCCATGAAGTCAATACCCCAACAGTCGAAGATCTCAATGATGAGTATGGGGGTAAGAGGCATCATGTTTCGTCGGGTAATGGCTCCCATCTGTTAGCACCTATTGCAAGATTTACACGCAGTGTTCACATCCCGGAATGTTGTGGACCAATAGAGGCCGCATTGCAAAATTTTGGCGGCCGTCTTTTTCGTCGAAAAGTGGCCTTCACAAGCTTCCGAATGACAAAACTGGATGACCTTGGGGATCTCGTCATCCAGTACACATCGTCATAAAAAAATGTGCGACCAAGTAATAAACCTCTTCTTATCTTGCCGTGTCCAGTCGGGAGGGACGACTCCCGTGACAAGGTAGTTCACTATATCTGTAAACCAGGGCAAAGAAGAGGTGGCAAAGAGTTGCTCATCCGGAAAGTATTCGTCTATGGGTATGGGATCACTAGGTACGTCGGACGAAAGCCGTGATAAGTGGTCAGCAATGGCGTTTTCTACCCCTTTCTTATCTTTAATGGAGAGATTGAACTCTTGTAGGAGTCGGATCCACCTTATGATACGTGGCTTTGCATATTTCTTTGCAAGTAGGTATTTCAATGCCACGTGGTCGGTGAAGCAAGTAATGGGAGAATCGATAAGATATGACCAAAATTTATCAAGGGCAAGGACTACCGTTAGCAACTCTTTCTCCGTGGTAGAGTAGTTGAGTTGTGATCCGATAAGAGTCCGGCTAACGTAGTAGATGACATGAGCTTGATTATCTTTTCTTTGGCCCAAAATAGCCTCTATCGCATAATCGCTAGCATCACACATAAGTTCGAATGGTAAGGACCAATTCGGAACTTGCATGATGGGAGCAGACACAAGAATGGTTTTCAGTTTTTCAAAAGAGATTTGGCATGCTTCCGTCCACTCGAATGGGGTGTCTTTGATGAGTAGCTTGCTTAAGGGTCTAGCGATGGCGCTAAAGTCCTTAATGAACCTTCGATAAAACCCCGCGTGGCCCAAGAAGGAGCGCACGTCCTTAAGCGATTTTAGTGGGGGAAGATCATCTATGACATTTATTTTCGCCCTATCAACTTCTATTCCCTTGGATGATACTATGTGGCCAAGAACTATTCCCTCGGTGACCCTGAAATTGCATTTCTCTCAATTCAGCACTAAGTTCTTTTTCACACACCGGGCAAGTACTTTTCCCAGTTTTTCTAGACAATGATCAAAAGAGGTGCCAAAAACGCTAAAATCGTCCATGAACACTTCAAGTCCTCTCTCGACCATGTCACTATAGAGGCTCAACATGCACATTTGAAAGGTGGCGGGTGCATTACACAAGCCCAATGGCATACGTTTGTAGGCAAACGTATGAAAAGGGCAAGTGAAGGTCATTTTCTCTTGGTCAAGTACATCCACCTCAATCCGGTTATATCCAGAATAACCATCAAGGAAGCAATAATAAGGGTGGCCCGCTACTCTCTCAAGCATTTGATCGATAAATGGTAAGGGGAAATGGTCTTTCCTAGTCCCGCATTGAGTTTCCAGTAATCAATGCAAACACGCCACCCGATGGTGGTACGTTGGGGAACTAACTCTCCCTTAGAATTCTCAATCACTGTCATGCCCGACTTCTTCGAGATGACTTGAATAGGGCTCACCCACTTGCTATCCAAAATTGGGTAAATAATCCCGACATCCAATAACTTGATAATTTCGGTTCTCACCACTTCTTTCATATTGGGATTTAGCCTTCTTTGCATTTATCTTAAGGGCTTGAAATCCTCTTCGAGATGGATCTTGTGAGTGAAAATCAAAGGACATCTCCCCTTTAAATCAGCGATGCACCAACTAAAAGCACTTTGGTGGTTTCTCAGAATTTTCAATAGTTTGCCCTCCTGCTCTTCGTCTAGGCTTGAGGTTACAATAACAGGAAATGTCTCATCCTATCCTAGGTATGCATATTTAATATGGGAGGGGAGTTTCTTCAATTCGAGGGTTGGAAATTTTTCGTTGGAGGGAACCATGCGTGTATCCCTCGGTGGTAACTCCTCGAATCTCGAAACCCAATTAACATCTCTCGCGTCATCATCCGACGTTCTCTCATCAAGTAACTCTCGCAAATCCTCAACCTCTCTCTCGAACTTGGTGTACATCCCCTCACTCTCGTGGCTTGACACTAGACAGGACCCTAAGGCATCTCAGCACTAATTCTCCTCAAAGTACTCCTCTACTATCTCATCTATGAAGCTCACCACGTGAAGATCATCTTCTTCCCCCGTATGTTGGGATATATGGAAGATGTTGGTTTCGAAGGTCATGTTCCCAAAGGTGAGTTGCATTCGCCCATTCCGAGTATTGATGATTGCGTTACTCGTAGCTAAGAATGGGTGCCCAAGAATGATGGGAACATGGTTGCTCGAGGTGAAGGAGGGATCCGTGTCCCAAATGACAAAATCTATCGGGAAGTAGAAAGTGTCAACTTGGACGATCACGTCCTCGACTATGCCTCTTGGGATCTTCACGGTTCGATCCGCTAATTGGAGAGTGACCTTTGTGGGCTTGAGGTCACCCAAATCAAGTTGCCTATAAATGGAATAAGGGAGGATATTGACACTTGCTCCCAAGTTAAGTAAGGATTTTTCGATTTTATTTTCTCCAATGATACAGGAAATGGTGGGTGCACCGGAATCTTTGAATTTATGTGGGAGATCATTAAGTAGAATCGAGCTCACATTCTGGGCTAGAAAGACATTTTTCTTTACCTTCATCTTTCTCTTTACCGTTAAAAAGTCTTTGATGACTTTTGCATAAGATGGAATTTTCTTAATGGCATCAAGGAAAGCTAAATTCAGCTTTACTTGTTTTAGCACTTCTAGAACGTCATCACGTGGGTTTCCTTTATGGGAAGGAATCAACCTTTGAGGAAACGGTGCCGCGGAGGTTGGTTTCACTACTACCTCAGGCTCACTAGTGTCTTCTTTGTCACTCTCATTCAAGGGGACATCTTCGACCTCTTTTGTGCCGAGCGAAATCTCCTTGTCTTTCGTTGTGTCGTGTGGGGGAGGTGATAAATCAACGACTCTCCCACTACGAAGCGTGGTCACGGCTTGACATTGCTCCTGATGTTCAGTAGAGGTGGAGCTAACACTAGTTTGACCTTGGGGAGGTCTTTGGCCTTGGTCAGGAAACTTTCCCTTATCTTGAACACTCAATGGGGATTGTATCTTTGACAGACTTTTATTGATGTCGCTGATTAGGTGATAATATCTAGCATTGGTCGCAGTTTGGCTAGTGATAAATTGATTCATAGTATCCTCGAGAGTTCTTCGCGGTGGCGGGATATATGCTTCTCGAGGTGGTGGTTCTTTGCACATGGCCTTGCATGTGTGGAGCTTGTTGAAAGTTTTGTGGTAGAGGAGGGGCAACATGGGAAGTAGGGTTCATCGCAGCATGTTGTTGCCCATAGCTAAAACCAGGATGGTTTTTCCATGAAGGGTTGTAAGAATTCCCGTGCGGTGCACTGAAATTACCCTTAAATCCTCCTATACCACTAACTTGTTCCTGAAGCATCACTTTGTAGGCGGGTATGGTCGTACATTCCTCGGTTGAATGACCCGCCTCACAAATTGCAGACACCTTCTCGATGGGGTTTGGTATGGATCCAGTTGGTCCTCTTCCATATACCTCACATAGATCTTAAAATCCTTTCTCCAGCGTATCTAATCGACTGTCCGTCATAGAACACTTATCTACGTGAAATAGCCCGGACGCCGCTGGAGTGGTGGTCACTTGGCGATTTTGATTTTGAGCATTAGGATCAGATGTATGCCAGGATTGGCTAGTCTCGTCGACATACCTTAGGTGAAGCTCAGCATCGTGGGCATATTAATCGACAAACGGACCACTACCCATGGTTTCAACGAGTTGCTTAGAAGTAAGGTTCAGCCCATTATAGAGAAAATAAATGATTTGTGTTGTATCAAATCCATGATGGGGGCATGAAGCAACTAACTCATTGAAACGCTCATGACATCGATGAAATGGCTTATTTTCAGATTGCCTGAATGCTTGAATTTGAGCCTTTATGGAGATCGTTCGATGTGGTGGGAAGAATTTCTTGAGAAATCTATATTCCAACTCCTTCCAATATGGAATCGAGCTTAAAGGTAGAGAACATAACTAGGTCTTCGCTTTATCTTTAGCGAGAAGGGGAAGAGTTTGAGGCGGATCACCTCTTATGTTCAAGTTTGATCATTGAGAGTATCACACACATCCTCAAATTCCCTGATATGAAGGTATGGCTTTTCATAATCCATACCATGGTAATGGGGTAACATCTGGATCATCCCATTTTTAAAACGAAATTTCCCGACATTATACGGGAGTATAATGCATCTCGGAGTGACAGTGCGCTCGGGATATAAGATTTCTCTCAGCGGGCAGTATGGGGCCTCTTTCTCACCGACGGCTGCCATACCGTGTTTCTCCATCTCTCTCTCTCTTAACGACTCGGTGCTCTCACTTGGTGTGCTCGAGGTGTGCTCGGAGGTGTGTCCTAGGAAAGAAAATAGAGTGTTATTTGAGATTGAGTTCCACGGTGTGGGATGTGAAATCCAGAACTGTGGGGCGTTAGGAATGTGGGGGCTATCGGGGTTGTACTCAATTATTGGATTTTCGTGAATGATGGTTGGAGTACTATGGGGTGTGGGAGTGAGTTCAGAATTTTTCATTAATAGCTTGTGAGAGATGATGGTGAATCTTTCTGTGCTTTTTGAATTTTTCTTATGTTTTTGGATTTTTTGAAATTTTTGGTCAAAGTTTTAGATTGACTCGATCTAATCCTAAGTCTACCTAATTCATCGGCAATGGTGCCAAAAACTTGATGCGACTCATAAACTGTCTCTAATGTGCATTCACTATAGGCTAAAGGGCAATCCTGTCGCGTTAGTAATAAACCCGGTAAGTTGGGATCGTATCCACAGGGAACTAGGACAACAAAGTTGTAACGACGGGGAAGATGAATGAATCCTAACTCTGACTCTAAAAAAGAAAGGAAAAAATGATTTGATTTTGAGAATGACTATACTAGATGCAAATATGAAATTATTAAAAGTGCAATTATACTAATTTACATAAAATACTCATGAAGAATGATTTAAAACTTTAAACTATGTGATGAAGAAAAACAGGACGGGAATACAATCACCCAGCCCTAGGTAAAATACTAATTGTAAATTTAACTGGTTAATTAGACCCATAATTTAGTACTCCCAAGCATTACGTATATGAGGTTCAAACCCGCATCATACTTAATTTGAGGACGTGTAAATTAGTATCGCGATAGGGACACTCGAATTGCATTCTAAAACATCCCGATTACTCAAAAGCAAACGAGATCTAAAGATATAAAATTGTTGTGTTCCTACGTGATATGGTCATAATCAATCACTAAATTCAGAGGATTAATGTTATACACATGCAACTATCACATCAGCCTGGGTTCATGTATCCCGGCCATAGAAAATCTAGCCTAACATGCTGAAAGCAATGAAAACAATTTTTGAATTGTAGAAAGCCATAATTAAACAAAGGAAACTTTGAGGAATGATGTAAAAAGGAATTTAAATGAAGAAAAGTAACTCCTAATCTTACCAAAGCAGTAACAACAGCAATTAAGAACACAGAATTCTGAATAACCTTCAATCTTGGAATTGAAATTGTAAATTATCTCTAAACTAGGGTTTGCTGGAAAGAAGGGAAAAGTCTATTAATTCTCCGTGCAAATAATGATAATAAAATGAGTTTTTTTACCCTACAAGAATTCAGGAGTTTTTGTTGCACTAGGACTCTTCTTAGGAGAAGGATAAGATTACAAAATCTTGATAGCCGGACCGGTCCGGGGCTTAGGCGGATCGATCTGCCTTCCATGCGGATCGGTTCTTTTAATTTTTTAGTGGACCGGTTATTTTATTTTCTTCCTTCTTCGGTTTGAATTCGATCCGAGGTCCTCAGGATTGTTGTACAGCGGATCGGTCCGGGGTGGGGGTGGGGGCGGACTGGTCTGCCTGTTTGACTTCTTTCTCAACTTTGACTACTCATAACTTTTGTTTCGGGACTCCGATTGAGGTGTCGTTTCTTCCTATGTGCTTATGAATTTGATTTCTTCAATTTCTCTTAGGTTCCTCATCCAAATTCCAGGTAGAAATTACAGTTTTGCCCTTTTGACTTTCCTTCTTTTCTTTCTTGATTCTTCCGATTTCTTTCTTTCGGTTTTGACATTAAATACCTGCAAAATTAGTACAAAATATCAGAAACTCGGTGTACTCGTTAGGAGAAGTTAGTAACAAGATTATGAGATAAAGTCAAATCGATTACATTGTTCGAGGTGCTAAAAATAACTAAATTAAGGGATAAATTAGGAAGAATTTATGCCTAATCACGAATATCAGACCCATATTGGCATAATACGTATAGAGTTCTCAGATATAATGTTGTGTATCCATCGTGTGTATCATTCATAAATTATGCCATTATATAATGCCCTTCAGCATACGAATCGTCTCTAATATGGACTTGCTGAAATCCTTATTCAAGAAACCTTCTCTCTCAAGACGAATGTCCAAGTGGCTACTAATGTTGTCCAAGTTTGAAATCACACACGTCACTCTGAATGCCACCAAAGGATAGGCCATGTTTTATCTTCTTGTAGGGAAACCCTTGTCGACGAAGAAGAACAAAATGAGGCAAAATTTCCTGACAAAGATCTCTTCGCCTTAAACAATATAGAACCTTGGGAACTCTACTTCGATGGGGCCTCCAAAAAAGGTATTCTACACCAAAACACTCTTTATATTCTCGAATCATGACTTATTCCCACATCCATAAAACTCACCTATGAGTGCACTGCTAACATAGCTGAGTACGAGGCTTGCATAACAAATCTTAAAATCACTTTAGAATTTGGAATTACAGACCTAAAAGCCTACAGAGATTCAAGCCTAGTCATTTGATAGATATTAAGAAAATGGAAAATCCAGGATGATAAACAGCAACCGCACCATGCCTACTTAGAAGGGGTAGCTTCACGATTCGAGCATCTCAAATTCGATTTCCTCTTGAGGGTTATAAATATGTTCGCAGATGCCCTTGTGACCCTAAACTCTATGCCAACCCGGAAGAGACCACATAAACCACATTTATCGTAACCATATAGAGAACCCTTTCTATTTCTTTGATATTGATTCCATCGAGGAAACAATAGTAGGACCCATAATATAGTATTAAGACATATTAAATTTTTTGGGCAAAAGACATTACCCGCTCAGTGCCTCCACAAATGATCAATTTACACTAAGACGATTGGTATCCCAATTCATCATCTGTGGGGATCATGCCTATAAAAAAGGTATTAATGGAATACATTTACTATGCTTCACAATAGGAGTGGCCCTCACAGTTATGGGAAAATTCCATAGTGGAGAAAGAGTCCCGCAGATGAGTGGAGATACCATTTCAAAGAAAATCTTCAAGCAATCATACTACTAGACTACCATGAAAAATCATTGCACGAATTATGTCAATAGGTTCCTCAAATGTCAAATTTATGCCCCAAGACAACACCTACCTCCCTGAGAGCTCTACTTCATGACCTCACCCAGTCATTTTTCCACTTAGGGGATAAACCTTATAGGTAAGGTAACCCCTAGACCTCCACTGGGCATGATTTCATCCTGGTGGCCATCGACTAATTCACCAAATGGTTCGAGGTCGAATACTACGCAAATATAAATGCTAAGAAAGAGGCCAAATTCATACATTAAAACACCATCTGCCACTTTAGCATACCCCCCAAGTTGGTTTCAGACAATAACTCTCACTTTGAGAAAGAGGTCTCAAACCTAATGCACAAATATTAGATTTTTCAGAATAATTAATCCCCATGTAGACCTCAAACTAATGGAGAAATCGAAGATGCTAACAAAAACATCAGCAATAAGATGCCCGAGACCTACAACGACTAGTCCAAAAAACTTCAACACAACCTCTAAGGCTAACATATGAAAGAGATAAATTCTATTAAGGCCACCCCCTACTCACTAGTTTATAATACCATCATTATGACTCATGATCAAAAGCCAAGTAGCCAAAATCTATTGGGTCCAAGCCCGCTATGATGAACTAGATCTCCTCGATGAGAGGAGGCTAAAGGCCACTTATCACAATCAGGGCTACTAGTAGTGTATCTCTAGATCATTCAATAAAAGAGCTAAGAAGCGAAACATGTAAGAGGGTGATGTAGTCCTAAAAGAAAATCTCAAAATTTTCGTGCCTAACTGGCAGGGCCCCACCTCATTACAAAAATAAAATTTGGTGAGGCAAATAGCTTTGCTAATATCGACGGAGTCATATTTTCCCAACCCTTCAATCTTGATCGATTAAAGAAATTATTTCCTTAAACCTGCCTATGGTGAAAAGGAAAAGGATGATTTATCACAAAAATAATTAGTCATAATGGAAAAGGAAGACTGTACAAATCCCTACACATTCCTAACCCTACATCAAATGGACCACTTGAGCCACTAACTTTTCACTTGAAGTCAGATAAAATAGTTTTTGGCCCCAACACTTTAATTCATGAGAACTACGTAGACCAGATTCTCCGCTATATTTTTATCACACTTATAACCAGTAGGTGTTTGTAGGATCCATAAAACTTGGCTGTAAGCCTTTAGTTGTGGTTTTTGCAGGTTGAGGTTCTTGGTCAGTAGCCGATCTCTGAAAGTTTGATTTTTAGGGAAAAGATTTTGTTTCTTGAGGGAGTGGAAATTTTTTAAATAAGAGAAAGAATTGCAAAACGTCCAGGGGTACACCGATAATAAAACTCATTGGGTAATGGACCACCGTTAAAATGAAATGACATGTACTTTTAATCATACTAACTTTGTGCAAATAGAGAGATGTCACTGAGCCTATAAAATTCCATTTCCCTCCTTCATTCACTTTACCCTAAATTCAAAATCTTTTTCTTCTTGTCCAAGTCTTTTCTATTATTTATGAGAACTATGTTCTTTCGTGAGAGATATGTTCCTCCCTTTTCGCTATAATAACTTCTTCTTTCTATTTCTTTTGTAGGCCTTTCCTAAAAACATGGTCTATACAGTATATGAGAGTTCATTAAAGATGTTTAAATCCACTTATAGAATCCCCCCGTGGGTGAAAACCGAGTTATTGGCGGGGCCTTGTGACCTATGTGCTTTAGTGGAGGGCCATTGGTTAACCACTATCTTTATATTTAACGTGGGGTCATGTTTCCCCCCAATCGCTTATTTCTGGAATTTTGGTAACACTTTGATGTAGTTCCTACCCAAGTTACCCCAAATACTTAGAGTACTATTAATGGGGATTATCGCATTAATGAAAAATATAGGATAAATATTGATATAAAATAACTAATGTACTACTACAACTGGGATACCACCAATGAGAACATTAGTTATTTGAAGACAAGTCAATTTAGTAGGGAACTAATTATGAATCTATCTTATTCCAATAAAGATTATTAGGATCACGGTCTAATTGTAAAGGATTGGTAATTTTCCCCTCTTCCCGAGGGTGAGGTGCACAATGGCCCCAGGTGTCCTTAGGAAGGCTCAGGAATATGTTGGAACAAGGACACACAACTTGAATATTTTTCCTTTTGTCTTCTTCCTTTTTTATAGACAATTACATATATCTATTTTCTATTTTTCTAAGAAGAATAAGCAAAACATTCCTCGTATTTTTTAAGTGAATTTTATTGACTTGGAAGTTATCCAGTATATTCATCAAAGAATTGGTGCGAAAGATCACCCTTGCTCAGATTCCTTTTTGCCCAGCTGTCGGAGTTCCATCACTTCCTTTATGGCCAGAACAATTGAGAAGATACCCTCATCCTCCATTAGTTTGGAAGATCATGCCTCTTCATCCTCTGATACCTTGGGATCTGGTTCTGAGTCCTCCCACCGAGTAGAGAAGAGTTTCTCGATAGAGACCATATCATCATCTTTTAAGCCTTTAGACGTAGCTTTAGTGCCGAGAAGAATTATTTACTAGAAAATGGAGAAAATAAAGATTCCAACCTCATCGAAAATAGGTCACCTCCTGAAGTTGTTGGTTCTATCTATCCTATTATCTTGGACACATCCCCAGCCAAGGACAATGAGTATATATCTTAGAGGTTAAGGACGGATTCAATTCCTACTACAAAGGTAGTTAGAAAGAAACCTTTTGATAAGGGCAAGGGTATTTCTCAATTTGTAGCAGTCAACCCTGAGCACGCTCGGGAGATGATTGGTGTCGGAGTTCTTTCAGCCAATGAAGCTATTTCATCCTCTCTCCCTCACAACAAATTGGTTGATATGGCAAATCAAAATTTAGCCCTTGTTAGTGGACTATCCATTTTATACATGTTTCCATACGTATTATCCTTCTTCTTTCATTCTTGTCATTAACTTCACTTCACTAAACATTTATATCGCAATTCATAATTGATTATAACAAATTTCTCAGGAGGAATGACAAACTAAAAGATCCTGGAAACTACCTTCAAAGGTATATAAGAATCCTTAGAAGTCTATATTTGGGCCCATGAGGATGAGAAGAAGAAGTTAGAGGATAAGGTTAAGTTGTTAGAGCAGGAGAAGATCACAATGAACGAATCTGAGACCACCGTAAAAAAATAAAGCTAATAATGCTAAGAGAGTTGACGACCAGGAAAAAATTCAGGTGGTAGAGGCAAGGGATAAGGCTTTCAAGGATACAGAGAGGCCTTTACTAGGGGCTGGGATAAGGCATTCTCGAATTCCTCCATGCATATTGAGTATCAAAAGAAAGCATCCTTCAAGGATGGTTGGGACATGGCCCTTTCCAAGGTTAGCATTACAGGGGGATCAGAGTTGTTTCTCTTATTTATACCTGACACTCCTCTTCAGATAAAAGAGGAGGTGGATGATAATGAGGAGGTTAGCGAGTTTATGGCCAATGATTAATTGGTGGTCGTCGAGTGAGAAGTGGATGAGGTCACAGTAGATAAAAAGAAGGTGGGAGATGGATCCAAGTAGTTTCAGGAGTTTGATTCTTTTTCTTTCTATTTGCCTTTTGAAAATATGCATTATGAATGTAACATCTAGATGTAACTATCTTTTATATTTCAATAAAATAAAGTGTTATTCCCCACGTGATTGTCTTTATCAAATTATCAGAAACATCCTTTCCTTGGCATCTACTTATATCCAACCATCTATTTTTCAGTTTAACACCAGACTGACTTATTTGCTCATAACTCAGAATGACCTTCAACAAAGGTGCCACCCATTATTCGATACTGGTTATGAAAAGATAAATAAAGAGGAGCTTAAGGAATTGCTCAACCAAGACATATCAGATCAAGCCAAGGATGCATGTCTAAGTCTACGTCAAGTTTTTCACCAGATAATGGCGAGTAATGTTATATATCATGAAATTATTCTTAATCTCTAGTGAAGTCATAAGGAAGTAGTGGCAAGTCTTTTCATCGATTATACGAGGAAGTTTGTCAATTTACAAAGAAGTAGTGGATTTGATTAGAATCTCCTTTATTTATCTTCGGCTTATACTAAGAATAAGTTTGTCTTTAACTCGGACCTGAGGAGTGCTAGGTAAATTACCAAGTTGCGCAAATAAGAGAATAATTCATTACATATTAAGCTTGAGGGTCTTAAGAATTCAACATATACCAACCATAATGAATGTGCTTATTTTTTGGAACAAGATAATGACCGTTTAAGGGAAGAGTTGGAGAAACTTAAGAAGTCTAAGGCCAAAGGTTAATCCTCTTAGCAACTAGCTAGGACCCCTCAGTCAGTGGAGGAAGAACGGACCAATAAGACTTTACCCGACCAAGCTTCAATCATAAATAATAAGTCATTAACCATCAAAAGGTTGAATGGAAAAGTTGATTATCTTACATATTAGTTCCATCAGCAACCTCTTACTATTGGGATGGATGGCTATAATGAAGCCCTTACACAAATGAGCACATAACTTGACCATGCCTGTAATGTAGGATACAAATAAGGTTGGCTTAATGCCCTTAAAGTAATGAAGTTATCTCAGGAAAATGAGTTATGGTATTGGTATAGTCTTGTATGCATGGACCACCCTAATCCTCCCTTGAACATGATTGCTTTATGGATTCCTCCGAATACTATTCCCATGAGTTTGGTCAAAAAATATCTCGGGGACTATGGTCTGCATGGAGATGACGAACTTAGCCAATCACTTCACTTGACTACCGAGTAAGTTCTAATAGCCAAACAAGACTTAGAGATCTGAGTAATACTATTATCCCTTATGCCTTGCATGTTCCTCCGACCAGTGTTTAAACGGAGTCAAACGATCCACCTCATCCCCTTTGATATCTTATTGTATTTTTATTTTGTTGGTTTTATGATAATTCTTTATGATTAGTGAGAAATCATATCTTTCTTCTTCTTGCCTCAAGTTATTGAATGTTATTTATTTTGGAAATGGTCTAGTAATATTTTCGTTTTATGAATATGTGGTGGGAGGTTTCCCGACTAATCTGCTTTACTAGTTTCCCTAATGTGTAATCTAGACTCTTGATTGCATAAACGAATCTCCTCATTTTGACCAAGTGCTAACGTTAGTTACCGGTGGTGACCAAATATGGTAGGATTAGTCTTTGATTTTAGTCAGTTATGGTGGGTCTTTGTTGTCCATATGACAAAAGTGCACTGGGTTTCCTTAATTTAGTTTGGAAAATTTCTCGTTCTTGAACCTATGGGGTCATACATGAATTTTTTATTTATTTAAAACTTCTTGTTCTTGACCTCATGAGATTGAACATGAATTTACTTGAAGTTTTTTATTTGTTTACGAGATGCATTTAAATTACTTTAATTTTTTTTCACATCTCCCACTCCAATGAAAAAACATAAAAAAGGAAATAATGTCCACTGGGAATTAACTATCCATGCAAATGAGTTACATGAAGTTGAAAAGAAATTAATTTTGTGCGATTATTGATAGCACTTCCTTAAATGTTATGCATTCCTAGGGTTCTTGAACTGTTCCCCTTTTAGTGTTTCAATTCTATAAGTTCCTGGTCGGATAATAATATAAATTCTATATTGACCATGCCAACTAGTCTCTAATTTTTTTCCATTATGGAGTAATTTCTTTAGCACGTAGTCTCCCTCTTTCAGATTGCTCGACTCCACTCTTTTATTGTAAAATTGAGCAATTTTCTATTGGTAGGCTGCCACCCAAAGTTCTACATGCTCTTGGACCTCTGTCATTAGGTCTAAATCTAACCTCCTCATCAGTTCGCTCTTCGAGGAGAAAAAATTTAGGACGCAGTTACTTTCGAAATGAAATTCAGTTGGGACCACTGCCTCTGTTCCAAAAGATAACATGTAGGGAGTCTCGCTAATAGCTGTTTTTAGATTATTGTATGCCAAAAGTACGCTTTGGAGCTCATTGATCCAGTTTCCTTTGGCATTGTGCAATCTTTTGTTTATTCCATCGAGTAGAGTTTTCTTTGTTACTTATGTTTACCGGTTGCACTATTGATGACCAGGTGTGGTATGTAGTTTATGAATTTTGGAACATATATAATAGTCTTCAAATTCTTGATTATAAAAATACGTGACGTGGTAGGTGATGAAGGCATATGGAAACCCGTAACGGTAAATGATGTTCTTATAAATGAAATGAAGACCTTTTCATATAACCTTTCCACTATAGGTTTAACCTCCACCCATTTTGTGAAGTAGTCAATGCTACGACTAGGTATTTGAACCTTCCTCTTTTTTAGTAGTGTGATGACCAAGTCAATACCCCACATGGAAAAGGGCTAAGAGAATGTATTTTATGTGAGTTAATCCCCTGATATTATATGGATTATGTCGTATTTATAGAACTTATCATAGCGCCTTACACAGTCCTCGCAATCTTCTTTCATGGTGGGCCAGTAGTAGCCTTGTGTAGCCACTTATTTGACCAATGATCTTCCTACTGAATGTGATCCACAGGACCTTTCATGTATCTCCTTTACCAAGTTGTTGACCTTAGTCAGATAGACACATCGGAGTAAATAAATGATGAACCCTCTCATGTATAAAATTCCTCCTTCCAAGACAAACTTTTCTGCTTTGTATCGCACTCTTCTGGCTTCCTTAAGATCTGCTCGCACAATACCTTTTCTTAAGTAATTTTATATTGGATTCATCCATGATGGGCCCAAGTCCAATTCAATTATTTTGGTACTTTATTTTTCTGTGCTCTAATTCATAATGATTTCCATTGGAATTGTTCTTCTTATTTCTATTTTGGAGTGCGTCTGCTCAGGCATTATCAACCCTAGAGATCCTAATCACCTTGAGTACTGGGAACATTAATTCCATTTGTTATGTTTTATCCAAGTATTTTGCCATGGACTCCTCTCTTGATCGATAAACTCCTAGTACCAGGTTCACTACCCGTTGAGAATCACTATGCACATGTATTTGCTCGACGCTAAGAGACGAAGTTAGTCCAAACCCTACTACAAGTGCTTCATACTCTGCTTCATTATTTGAGGGCTTAAATTAGAATCTGAGGGCATATTCTACATCAATGTTATCTTTCATGGTGACTATCAAACCTGATCTACTACCAGAGGCACGTGATGCACCGTCTATATCTTCTAAACAAGAGGGTCTTCTTTGAAATTTCCTTATACCAAGGTCCTATAATTGAACATTTATTTTCTGTTTGTTTAGATTACAAGAAATTTCATCTTACTTAGCTAAAATTTTTGGTATGTCAGTGATCTAATTGGCTGGAATGGTGGTCATGCTATCTCCCATAGGAGTCTGCTCGTTTGGTTGAAGCGGTGAGTTCTCATCCAAAGAAGTTTGCTCTTCAGGTGAAGATGATCTCTCTTATGTACAAGTTTTCTTTGCATTTTCAATGAGTGAGATATCTTCCTTAGAATCCTGCTCGATGGGTTTTTCATCGTATGTGAAATCAACAAAGCTTTTTATCGCCATTCTTGGCTTGTATTATATGTCATACTCTCCAAATTCTACAACCCAAGCCATCAGTTTACCTTATTTCTCAGGTTTATGAATGTCTTATCGTAGTGGTAGACCCGTATAGACTATAATGGCTTGATATTGGTGTAAACACCCTATCCTGGAACCCCCTAATTACCTCCTTAGATCCCTAACACTCATCCGTTCACTATAAACCCTAGGTTATACTCCGAGTACCGATCTAGGGGCTATCGGGCTCTTCTAGGCCCCATTTGACTCTGGTCAACCCTCTAGCTTGAGTAAATCTCAATGAATTTTTAAAGAGCACTAAATTCCCTTGCCAACGATCCATCTCGTGCATGGATCGACCTCACGGTTGGCACAAATGATTCATTTTACTCCAAAAACCCATCTAGAGACCACCAGGTGCTCCTGAGCCCCGTTTGACCTTGGTAAACTCTCTAGCTTGAGCAAAGATCAATGAATCCTCAAAGGGATTTGAATCCCCTTTGTGCATGAATAGACCTTACGATTTGTATGAATGATCCATTTTCCTCCGAAAGGTCATTGGGCGCTTAGAGGACCCATTTGACCTTGATTAACTCTCCGAACAGAGCGAAGCTCAATGAAATTCTGAAGGGCACTGAATTCCCTTTCCAACAGTCTGTCCCGTGCGTGAATCAACCTTATGGTTTGGATGAATGATTTTTTTCCTCTAAAAACCTCTAGTCTAGAGACCATCGGACGCTTTCGAGCGCCCTTATAAGGAGGTCTGATGACAAGCACTCACAAGGAGGTCTAATTCTCCATCCCTCTTTTTAGTTCCTCCATTTTAGTGTATTTACCTTATTTCTATTTTTGTGCTTTTTACTTCATTACATCACATAACTAATGCCTACTCTTTATTAGTAGTATGTTCACATAATCGATTTTCATAAAAAACCATAAATAAGAAAAAGAGGGTTCCTCTAAAAATTCCAAAACTGGGATTTCTATTTCACACTCTCACTCTAGAAACTCATTTTCTCTATGCACGCATAAAAGAAGTCCCACATTTGTATTTATGGGTTGAACCCCACCCCTATGCTATATTCGAACTACATGGACTTTGATGCCCTTTGGGTACGTAGGCATCTTGGGCCAATCCCGAGATTAGAGTCCTTCCCTTTTCATGTTTATATATTTCTTTTATATTATTTATATATATTTTGTGAGTTTTATACTCCTACAGACTTATATCTTTCCCGACGTGCACATTCCCTCTTTCATAGAAATTTTTGATTCGGCAAATACGTAGATAATATTTTTATCATTATTTTGGGGAGCACTCCTATGGATGAATTCACTCCATCCCTTCCATGACATGAGTTGAATGATTCCATTCTCCCATCAGTTTATATTATACATAAGAACACACACGTCATGGAATCTAGAAAGAAAAGATTAACATTAGCCCATGAGATACCGAAAGGGAGAAATGGGTGCCTAACACCTTTCCATTAAGTAACTTAGTCCACGGATCTTTGAAATATTTTATTTCGCGAGCATCAGTTTGACTTTGATGGCGTTATCTCGATGCGGTGACATTATTTTTCCTGTTTTGAGAAAAATAGACTGACGACTCTAGCTCTTTATATTATTTCCCACATGACGACGGTTCCCTCTCGATATTCTGCAAGGGTCGGAGGGAATCTGATCCCTCGGGATGGCCACAGTTACGACTCTACTAGGGGATTTTATTTATATGATTAGACTCTATTTCTATATGGATTTTATTCTTTGCTCTCCTATTTTTTGACATGTGTTCGTATACTCACCCTTGTATGTTACCTTTACTCCCTTACTTACTTTTTGTATTTTACCTCATGCTTTTCTCTACCAGGATGTCTTCTCATGTATATGTCACTTTTCACTCACTTGTACCTTCTCACTTCACACACTTATATATATTCTCCGTGTTCACTTCACTCACTCACACTTGTACATATTCTCCATTCTTATTTCACACACTTACACTTGTATATAGTTTCACCTCTACTCACATACTCCACACCACTTCAAAACTATCCATGCTTAGCTAGAACCCACCCACAATTATGTTCCTTGTATATATTTCCATGCTCACTTACACATCTCACACACTGCTTAGTTTATCCATGCTTAGCATCACTAGCACATTCACCTATATATATGATTGCTCATACTATTCCCATGTCACTCCCTTTGCTCATATATCTCACTTACTTATATATATTCACATTATTTTCTATCACCATGCCTAATATAGTCTTCATGCTCCATGATAGATTTACTTTTCATGATACTTGTATATTCTCCCTCATAGTGGTAGTACTCCCTTTACTTAGCATGCAAATAAAAAATTCCTCTCCCAAAAATACTAATTAATACTCATCAAGTTTTGCACACTACACCACGAGAGCATGGCAATATTGACCAAATTTTATCCCCATATTATGGGTAACTTAGTGATGGGTGCTAGCTTCACTGGGGCATGATTAATCTAAGATGTATGATTCTCACCTTCCATTGGCCTTGTACCTTCGACATATACCGAATGGTTCCCCTCACTTCATACCGCTTGACCAAACTCACGGTGGGATGTATATGGTAGGAAACTCGTTCACGTACGTCGAGTATATCGAATTCACTCTCACACATACCATCTCCATGAGGTATATCGTGAGTCAATTCACATACACTCAGGTATATCAAATGGCTTGTCCATATGTACCGATGAATGATTGTCCTTGTAGGCAAGAGGTATATCGTGGAAGTCATGCCAAAGGGGGAACCCTTCAACTAACCCAACAAGTGCATAAACCTCATATAAATGTCAACCTTAGGACACTCATAATTAGTTTTTTGGTTATCATGCAAAAATCTGCCCAGATTTCTAATTGGCATACATCCAAATTTTCATGCTATTTCACCTTTCTTTAAAATAGGACCTTGTCCGTGAGCTTGGAAACAAGTCAAACCTTATCTTATACTTTTAAACCCTATTTCCTCCAGACTCGGGTCTGGTCCGACATTTTTTCCTACATTTAGGCAAATATAATACAAGTGAAAATCTAATAATAATAATAATAATAATAATAATAATAATAATAATAATAATAATAATAATAATAATAATAATAATAATAATAATAACCATGCTGAGATTTCTTTCCTTTTTTCCTCTTTTAAAAAAAAATACAAAAAATATTTTCTTTCCCTTTTTCAAAATACCAAAAAATCTCCTTTTTTCTTCTAAAAATAAACCCAAATCATTTTACATCTCAGGTCAATTGCAAACCCGACTTTGGCCTGGCTCCCTATTGGCTTCAGTCTTCCGTCAAACCACCTGAAAGATCCATCGCTTCTTTTGCTACTTCAACCGAATTTGGGATCTACCTCAATAAGCTCTTCATGGAGAATATCGACCAAGCACCGAATGTTCGCCCAAGAACTATTAAAGGTTGGTGGATTACTGCTAGAGAAAAGTGATATTAACAAGAGAAATTGACTTTAGATGGATAATTTAGTTGTGTTTTTGTGGTATTTATCAAATAGTAACTTTATTTTTTAAAAAGCATCTTAAGGAAAATAGTGATATTTAAGAATAAAATTAAAAGAGTGACTATAGGCACTAAAAGAAATAATAAATTGACCTAAATTCTGAAAAATGTAATTTGAAAAAGACTATAAATATTGTCTTAATCTAAAATATATCTCATTTAAATGAAAATTAATCACAAATAAAAATGGATCCAGAAAGCAATTAAAGAATTAAGTAAAGAGATGTCAATCACATAACACAAGAATATGCGTGGTTCGACAAATTTCCTACATCCACAGTAGGGGTGTTCATGATACAGTAAAAAATCGTACCTTTTTGTACCGAAAAATTTGGTAACGGTTTTTTAACTTACTGAAAACCAAACTTACAGATTTTTTGTGGTTGGTTTTAGTTTACACATTTAAAAAGTCGATTTACAGAAATTACCGCTTTGAAAATACCAAAACATACAATATCAATATTATTGTAATAGCATACCTAAATTATAAAATAGATATACCAAATATATTTTGATATAAGATACCTAACTTAATCATGTATTATTATGTAATTTTTTTTTATCTATTATGATCAAAGGCAAAAAAATATTAGTGAACCATAACAGTTTGGCAGGGGAGCTAAATACCCATTAGATCATAAGGTACAGAGAGAGAGAAAATACATAGCCAACACAAATTAACACCAACAGAGATTTTCAAATGCATTCCTTGGGCAACGTGTGATAAGGTAGTTGAAGCAACGAAGGCTATAAAAGATGAAGCAAACGAGGTGACAAATGTGACGAAAGTGTTGTCTATGAAAGTCCCACATCGGTTTGGGTTTGAGCAATTGCTTCTTATTGTTCTTTATAAATAAGTTTTAGTGTCGTCTTCAAAACTAGTTAATTGTACTGTTAAAGGTGGACCGACTTTAATGCAAAAATTTTGTGGACATGATTTTTTTGGTCAAAAAAATTTGAATAAATATAAAATGATGTTAAGTCTTATTTTTTTAGTTATTTTTTTAGTTATTTTTTATCGAAAAATTATGCCATTTTGGTGATCATTAATTTGGTCAAAATATTTTTTGACTAAATAAAAAATGATGTAACCTCGTTATATTTTGAATCTAATAATTTGAGCCGTTGTAAATAGAAATTTCATTGAAATTACCGATTTTACCATGGTTTACTACAAAATGTGCGGTTCAGTTTTGGTTTAAGTAAGGTTCTACCGAGCGGTACAAATGGTAATTTCAATTTTAGCTTATTGGAATCGGTTTAGTATTGGTATTCCCTCCACGTAGAGGCAACTTTTTTTCTATTAAGTTCTCTCAATTATCGAATTTACACTATACCAAATCCTACGAATGGTCATCCCAGGGGGTCACGGCCCAAAGCCGCGACTACATAAAATTTGGCGTGACCATATCCATGATCCAATGTGGCCATGAATGCTCTTGGATGTGGTCACGGATCAAATCATTGACCAGTGTGGGTCACGGACTGAGGTCATAACCAGGTCGTGACCATCATGGCGTCAAATTCGCGCCAAAGTTCCCTCCAAGTTTAGTCACAGAGGTGTCACAGACATGGGTTGTGACCAAGGCCACAATGCACAGCCATCGGGTCACGACTTTGGGCCGTGACCAAATGGTTGCCTACACGCTGATGTGGAAAAAATTTAAGGGTCATAGTAATAGGTCACGACTCTAGGCCATAACTAGTGTCCTTATACTAAATACATTCTGCCTCCATTTCATTTATTCACGCGTCAATATTTGTCTCTCTTTCTTTGTTCACTACCAGTGATTTGCATTCTCTCTCTCAAACCCTAATTTCTTTCTCAATATAAAAGGTAAACCCTATTTTTTGTATTTCTAATTTAAACCCTAATGTATATGTGTGTGTATATGTCTGAATGTGCATGTATTTCTTTATATGTGTGTATGTATGTGTGAATGTGTGTATTTTTATGTACGTGTGTATATGTGTGTGTATGTGTATGCATATGTGTTTATATATGTGTGAATGTGTGTTTATTTCTATATACGTGTGTATATGTGTGTGTATATGTGTGTATGTGTGTGTACGTGTGCATACATGTGTGTTTATATGTGCATATATGTGTGTGTATGTGTCTATACTTTTTTTTTAAAGAAAAGGGGATGTTTTATAATATCATAAATTTGATTGGGTATGTTATATTTAGGGATTGAAATTTATTGGGTATTGTTAACATTGATTGGGAATTGTTATTTAGAGTTTGAAATTAATTGCATTATTCAAGGATATTGTCATTTTTAGTATTGACTGAATGTGGTTACTTAGTGATTAAAATAAATTGCATTATTTAAGGGTATTGTCATTTAAGGCTTGAAATTTATATAGAGTTTGAAATTAATTGAGTATTATTAGTATTGACTGAATATGGTTGCTTAGGGATCAAAATAAATTGAATTATTTAAGGGTATTGTCATTTAAGGCTTGGTATTTTTCTAAGTTTGAAATTATTTGAGTTTTTTAGGTTCCTCACCCACTGATTCAAAATCCTCTTCATTCTCAAAACCTTAATCAAAATAATATACCATTACACCTTAACGGTATGACTCATATTCACGCCCTCGTATATTTTTCTCAAGGCCATAATTTCAAACTCATTTATATAAACTAATATACCATAATATACCCTTATACCTTAACCATTATATAAATGTCTGTTGAAACTAGATTCCTCACAATCTACCATAACCGTAGCTAATGAGTTTCCACGGCCAAGTTCAGTTGTGGCACTCATATTCCCGATTGCAATAAACCCATAAAGTTTTTATATCAACAACATTAGTTATCCATAATTATTCAACGAGTCATGACTTGGACTTGTCATAAATTTCAATAACTCACGGCCTAACTAGGTCATTGATTACAACAACTCACGGGTTTAGTGGTCGTGTTTTCCTTCCCAGTTTAATTTTTTAAGTTCAGACGATTATTCTCATTTTAAATTCTTATTCCCATATTTTATTATAAATCCATTAAATGGGGAGAGCTGGTAGACCACTTGTGACTACATCGGTGATTAGGTGCTAGGTAACGTGGTTTGCTAAGTATACTCGCTCAATATCTAAACATTCATCTGTAATCCCATTTGTTTAAATTTAATTTTTTTACACTAGCGTACCAATTCTTAGTTATCTAAAATTCCCTTTATAATACTAATCTGTCAAATATTAATAAACTTATTTATTAACTTTTCTTGTCCTCTAGATGATCTTGCTCACTTAGCTACATTTTGGGGCCGATACTATTTTGAGTGAGATGCTTCGAAAAATGAATCTAGTAGTGGGGTTAGGGGCACAATATAGAGCGCAATGAATCTGCACAATAGAGCTCAATAGAACATTCGTCTCTATTGCACAATAGAGACGAATGTTTTATTGCGCTCTATTGCGCAACTCCATTCCTCTATGTTGTAGCGTTACCCCCACTTCTAGATTCATTTTCAGAAGCATCTCACTCAGCATAGTATTGGGTTCGATAAATGCAGCTAAGTGAAAAATATCATCCTTATGACAAGAAAAATTAATAAATAAATTTATTAATATATGGTAGGGTAGTGGTATAAAGGGGAATTTTAGATTTCTAATAATTGACACGACACGGTAAGAAAAAATAATTTTAAAGAAATGGGATCCCAGATGTAACTATAGATATGTGTGAGTACACCTAGCAAACCCATTCACCTACCACGGTAACTGATTTTAGGGAATGAGTATCAAAAGAGGTAAATTCCACATCTTATGTGTGCGGTTATTTATTCATGTGTGATAAAAACATCCCCTAATACAAATTCATTAATAAATGCATCTTATAAGATAGATTCATCGAATGTTTAGTTACTTTCACGAGATGCTCGGTTTGAAAATAGAGTCATTTGAGTTTGTGATTGGATCAAATTGGCCTAGTTCAATTTCAACATGTTCTTGTACATATACATTTGGTGATTAATTTCATTAATGCAGCGTTCATAAAATGAAGTTAAATTAGCTTGATTTTATGAAGATTGTATAAAGAAAGTAATCACAAATGTGCATGTAAAAGAATACTTTGTATGAAATTAAATTAGCTTGATTTTCTCATGGAGAAGCTTAAGATATATATTTTCATTTCTACAATTGTCAGGATTGTTGAGGTTTTGAAATGGGAATTTAACTTTCCATTTTTTGTCAAAAAATGGAAATTTGGAAATACTCGATTCATAACCTCAATAATACTGAGAAATCTGGAACTGAAAATATAAATCTTAAGCTTCTCCAAGAGATAATGTGTGCGAGTAAATAAATTGTACACATGACGAAGGTGTATTCGTGGCAGAAAGACCAAACCCTACTGGGAGTAAGATATAATTTGTATGAGAAGCTTGCCGGTGAGAAAATCATGGCGAAGGAACACACAAAGAAAAGGGAAAGGAGTGTTGTAAATGAGAAACATAAAAAATAGGGGAAAATACTATTGGAGTGTCCTGGATTGGTGGATATTGATGAAGTCCACGTTCCCCGTAATTAGAGGAGACATATTTGGACTTTATCAAAATCCAAAGGGGAAAACGTATCATCTTATTCGACACTCCTTTCCCGAATAATTACAATGAGCTCTACAACACGCCGCATTTGGTAAGGCCAGAAAATGTAGATTTTCTTGCCAAACTTGCCTTTAGAGGGCGAAAACCCAAAGCGCCCACCTCGTACGAAACCAATGTAAGTTATAGGAACCGACCGCATGGTCACGGGACCCTCGGTTCGAGAGCACGTACCAATTTTTAGAACATCTACACTTAGGCTTGAAAATAAAATATTAGAGGGCAAACCCCCCAAAACACCACCGTGAGCAGTGCCAACACCTCGCAGGGGACCAATGTAACTCGTAGGTGTAGCACCCCATATTTTTTAGTATTTTAATTTAATTAATTCGGTAATTAATTAGTTTTATTTTAAATTACGCGAGAGAAGTAATTGAATTGAATTGAATGATAATGTCATTATTTAATATTAATCGAGAGAAATATAATGATTAATATTATGAATTTAATTTACTAAGTGAAAATATTGAATAACGTGTGGAAATTATTACGCGTAATAGCGAGTGATATTGACGTAATTGGAATTATCTCAACCGTGAGTCGCGTATAGACTCATTTAGGGTCGAGATGGAATAATTATGTAGAGTGTCTCTAATGATGATTTTTAGGACACGAATGACTCCGGAAGGGTCGAAATAGTCATAATAGTGTACTCGAGGGTGTTGATTGGGCCCCGGGGCATTTTAGGCTAAACCGACACCGTATATGAGCGTTTTAGTCATTTGGGAAATGAGGGTTAGGAGACCTACGAATTTACAACTCCTTTATCAAATAATAGATAAGAGGGTATAGGGTTAGAAACTCAAAATACAACGGGCGTCTATTGGAGAACAAAATGATAGAATTCTTGGAGGCTTTGAAGAGTTCTTGAAACGTTGAAGTGTGTTATTGCACCACAATCAAGTTTGGAGTGAGGATTGGAAGAGAAAATCATCAATCCATCATTCCAACCATGAAATCAGACCTTACTGAACAACGACAAGTGGTTTATTGCAATTCAATATGAAGTTATAATAACCATATGACTAGGGTTTCAATTATATTGATTAAATGAACATTGTTAGAAGAAAATAATGATTTTTATACATATTATGGGTAGGGATTTCATGTAGAATGATTCAATATCTCTAGAGGATTAGAAATCAGATGATATGTGAGTATCACCACAGATAAAATCTGATTTTTTTAATGAATATGTGGGAAGAATACAAACTTGGGTTTTTGATGATTATTGAGTTGGATTCATTATTGACTAAATTTTGTGAGGATTTAATGTGTTTAGAATGTTAGATATCGTCCTAATGCATGTAGAAAAGGTTTGGGAAAGTTGGTTTCGAATCTAGTGAAGAAACTAATAAGACACATATGGTGAAAAATGCATGAAAAACCAACGAAGAAAATGACCTGGTGCAAATCAAATCGAATTGGCCCTGCCAGTTTTGTCTATTTTTCCTATTTATGTCTTGAAACTTTGTCTAAATGATTGGGTGACCTTTGGGGTCTCTTTAATTCATTATGTGGTAATAATGGGATTACAGTAGGACCTTGATAAGGGCATGTGGTAGTCTTAAGGATAGAGTTAGGACTAGAATGATTCAGGCTTAAATTGTAATTAATTCGTGAGAATAAGAATGTAATTACAGGAAAGCGTGAGTGAGCTTATGGCATGAACCGGTAGGGTAAGGAAGACTTAGCAGCTAAAATAGAACAAGGGAAAACTAGGGCCCTTAGAGTATAGAATAATACTCCATTAAATACGATAGAGAGAATAATCGTAAATTGAATGTACAGTTAGTATTCGAGTGATATGTACTATGTACAAATGATGATAATTAAGTTGTGTGAATACCTACTGAATATATATATATAGGTTGTGTATGTGCCTATTGTATGATTGATGATATATGTTAACATACCTATGATGCCTGCTATTACGGAGGTTCCCGCATAGTAGGCGATCCCACCTTGTCGATTCTAGGAAGGTCTGAATTTGTGCCCCAGAACATAAAACTTAGGGCGGATCACTATGTGTCGTGTATTAGTGTGTTCGACATGTCGTTTAGGTACGTTAGGTATGTGCATAGCCCAAAGGCTTAGAACTATATTCACCTCCACTACTTGTTATTTGATTTTGGCTTCAAGGAGATGTACCTAACCATTAGTCCTTATTTAGTACGAGAGGTACTTGAACTAATACCAGAGTATGCCCATGTTTCACGTTGGTCCTTTTGAGTGACATCGTAATGATATATATATATATATATATATATATATATATATATATATAGACATCCCGATGTGAATATTCTACTTACGTGTGATAGTAGACAGTTAGATAGTGGATATCTAAAGATTGAATTAAGTAGTGAAACTTAATTAATTGAAAAATGAGAATGTAAGTGAAATGATAATTTCAACTATTATAACATATGAGAAACGTTAACTAACGGGTGAAGTACTGTATGGGTGATACGGGAACAAAGACGTGTTCGTATTCAGAAATACTTAAGTCTAGTTAGCATTGGTTAGAATAGCTAGGTGGGCTAAGTAGAAACATTAGGTGTGCATAGTAGTTGAGAGGTGAGGAAACTCAAATGAGTGTACATGAACCAAACATGTGTAATTAATAACTGATTTAAAATTGTGATAAATACTTGCTAAATATTTTCAAAATGTTTTGGGTTCTAACCCTTGCTATAAAATCTTTTCAAAACCTTTTAGGTGTCCAACCATAAAGACGCCAGACTGGACAATTCTTTATAGGGACGCATAACTACAGTGCTATGGAGGCTTGTAGGGTTTTGATTAGACGCAACATTCCTTCATTTCTAATGTAGGCCCTTCAGTAGTATTTTAGTTTGAGCATGTGTCCCCATTTGAGACATTATTCATTTAGTATTTCAGTTTCAAAATTGTATTCATATTTTCTTATAAGTTGGATTTATTAAATGGTTTGGGATCTGAACCGACGATTTTTTCGGCAAGACTTTATTTATTTATTTTATGCAGATGGATTGGACTCTAGTATTATGTGAATATTGATATTTAGTTTTTCGCATATTTTTATTTGTTTGTTTAATGCAAGATAAAATTTGGCACTGTCTTAATTAACTAATAGGCGATTAGTAATTATTTTGGTTTTCGACAGTGATGCTAAGGATGGACCATTTTGTAAGTCCTGTTTTAATTTAACAAAGGCCTGATCACCAGGTATTTAATTAGGCGGGGTGTCACAAATGGTATCAGAGCATCAAGTTCTAGTGTCCATAGGATCTATATGACTTATTATGATTTCAGCTTATTGTTCTTTTGTTATAGAGCCCTATTATTAGGAATGTTGCTTTTATTTTCACCTGTTTGAGATATTGTTCTTATGCTATTTAAATCTTATATAATCCGTGTGCTTATACAATTCGATTTGTTTTCAGATGCCCCCAAGAAGAGAGCGAGGAGCTAAAGAAGCGGTCAGGGATGTGGTGAGGGAGGATCACCAGGAGCCACAAGATGTGCCTCAGCCACATCCACCACCAGAGATGATCTCGGCAACCCAGGTGGAAGAGATTGCGGCCCAGATGATTAATGCAGTGATGACAGCTATGGTCATGCTTTTCCCACAGCCTAGCCGCAATAGCTAGTGGCACCAATCGTTCAAGTCCAGACAGAGACATCTACTTAGCAGAGATACAGAGAGACATTCCAGAAGGGCCACCTGCCCGAGTTTCAGGGCAGTTATGATGTGGTGGGGGCCTGTCAATGGAAGAAAAATATCCAGTGCCATCTGCGGATGGTGGAGTGTATCGAGACGTAAAAACAGATGTTGGCTAATTTTAAACTGGCCAAAACGTCTCTACAGAGGTAGGAGTCGGTGACCACCACTGAGGAGAGAGATATGATGACCATTATCGAGTTTTGGGTGCAGTTTAACTGCAAATACTTTCTGCTCACAGCCAAGTCAGATATGCAAAAGAAGTTTAGGGAAGTAGCACTAGGTGATCGCTCAGTATCTATGTACGAGGAGGAGTTCGCCCTTCTGGATAATTTTATGCCAGATGAGGTGGGCAATGAGGAGAGAAAGAAGATAAGGTTTATGGACGGGTTGTCTTGGAAAATCAGGCAGCATTTGATCGGTAACCCTGCATTAGTGACATATATTGATGTCACTAATGCCGCTCTTGTACACTGTCAGGATCACCGCTCCATGCGAAGGGAAGGAAGATAGGTGGAGAGACTAGCCAGTAGGGCAAGGCAAATATCGGTGGTGAGGGATCGACACCGCAAAAGAAAATAGTCAGTCATCAGGGGAAGGATTCCCAATAGGGGAACAATGGCAAGATATTAAGGCAAATAGGTTACCGACCAAAGGGGCAGAGTTATAAACAGTATTAGTAGGGCCCAAATCAGCAGAAGTTTTCTCAGGGCCGTCAGGGCCAGGGGAACCAGGGGGAGGCCATCAGGGATAGTAGGGCCAAAAACAAAGAGAGTTATCGGTGCAGTGATACATCTGTGGCCAAAAGGTTCACAAGAGGAGAGATTTCCCACATCAAGGCAGGGCACAATAAGAGGGTGCCCAACAAGGACAACAAGCTCCTTTACCCCTGTAGCACCAGCACCACCAGCCCCTCAGTAGCATCAATGACAGATGCACTATGGGTGTGTGTATAACGTCAGGGACACACTGATGCCACATGTACCTCAGGCGCCACCAATAATAGTGGGTACATTTATTATTTATGAGCTTAAGGGTATGATTATTTTTTATACTGGGTCATCACATTCGTTTATTAAGGCCAAATTTACTAGAGCTGACAATTTATTAGAGACCACTAATAGTCTCCTTATGTGTGTAGAGTCACTGATGGGTAGTGGTTCACTGATACACTCGATTTGTAGAGGAGTCGATATCGTAATAGGGAGACTAAGCTCAGCGGAAGACCTTCTAGTGTTAGACATGGAGGGTTATGATGTGATTCTAGGTATGGATTGGTTGGAAGGATACAGGGCGGTGGTAGACTGCTATGAGAGGACTATTATGTTTTCCATTCCGGGGTAGGAGATGTTCCTCATGGTGATGACTCTTCCTGAGGGAGGGTGGCGCACACACTTATATTACATTTCGGAGGAGACCTCATAGGAGGTAGTGATTCCGCTGACTCGATTCTGATCATGAGATATTTCGAGGATGTATTTTAGAAGATACCCCGGTTACCACCCAGTCCAGAGATTGAGTTTTTGATTGACCTAGCACCGGGTACGAGACCGATTGCCCGAGCACCATATCACATGTCCCCTGTAGAGATGCATGAGTTGAGAGAGAAGATTTAGTAGCTCTTAGGTCAGGGTAGGATGGTTTGCTTCGCTTATGTGTGAATTACAGGGAGATAAACAAGTTTACAAATGGAATAAGTATCCATTATCGAGTATCGATGACTTGTTTGATCAGTTGAGAGGGCCAGCCTACTTCTCAAAGATTGATTTGAGATTAGGTTATAACTAGCTATGTATTCGGGATGAGGATGTTCTCGAGACCACTTTCCTATCGTGGTACGGGTCATACGAGTTCAAGGTGATGCCGTTTGGGCTCACCAATACACGAGCAGTGTTCATGGATCTCATGAGTAGAGTATTCAAGGAGTTCTTGCACCATTTTGTGATCGTGTTTATAGACGACATTCTAGTTTACTCTCGTACTGAGGCTGAGCATCAACGTTGGGTATTGCAGACACTTCGGGACCATCAGTTGTATGCCAAATTTCAGAAGTGTGGATTTTAGCTACGGGAGGTGTAATTTCTTATACGCACCATATCTGACAGGGGTGTTGTAGTGGATCTGAGTAAGGTATCGATGGTGAGGGAGTGGGGATATCCCACGACACCAACAGAGATTCGCAGATTCTTGGGTTTGGCCGAGGATTATCATCGCGTCATTAAGGGATTTTTGAAGAATGCGGATCTATTGATGAACCTAATTCACAAGGGGGTATCGTTCATGTGTAGTGACCATTGTTAGCTGGCCTTCGATGAGTTGAAGGAAAAGTTGACGTTAGCACCGGTGCTTGCATTGCCTAAGAGTGGGGTGTAGTATCGGGTATACACTGATGCATCCTTGTAGGGACTTGGTGGTGTATTAAAGCTGTAAACACCCCATTCTAACACCCCTTAACCTCTTCGTAGGTCCCCTAGCACCTCACCTCATCACTACAAACGTAAGTCATACCCCGGGTACTGACCTAGAGGTCATCAGGCACTCCCAGGCTCCGTTTGACCAAAATAAAACTCTTTAGGTCGAATGAGACTGAATGAATCTTCAAAGGGCATTAAAACCCCTTTCCAACGGTCTGTCTCGAGCGTGATTTTGACTTACGGTGCGGACGAACGATCCATTCTCCCCTGAAACCTGATCTGCAGGCCATCGGACGTTCCTAGGCTCCGTTTGACCAAAGTTAACTCTTTAGCTCGATTGAGACTAAATGAATCTTCAAAGGGCACTGAAACCACTTTCCAACGGTCTACCCTGTGTGTGATTCTGACTTACGGTACAGATGAACGATCCGTTTTACTTTGAAAGGTCACCGAACGCTTCCAGACCCCAGTTGATCAAAGTCAACTCCCCAAACGGAGTCAATATCTTTGGAATGTCGAAGTACATCTCTAACCTTTATAATGGTTCGCCTCATGCATGATTCTTAATTACCATGCGGATGAACGATCCATTTTCTTTCGATAATTCCTCGTCCAAAGGACTGACGAACACTTTCGAGCCACATTTGACCTAAAGTAAACTCCCGAAACCTGGAGAAGTCCCAAAGACTTTTGAAGGTCTCTAAAGTAAATTTCTAACGGTTCTCCCCGTGCTCAATTTGGATCAACGGTTTATGCTCTACGACCAATTTTCTGAAGGAACTTGAAAAGAGGCTACCAAATGACAAGTTCTAAACCTTGCCTATCGACGGTGTGCCTAAACACACCTGTCGATTGGCAGGACAAGGGCTATGCTAATCGGCAATGCCATGGGCCTATAAAAAGGAGGTCCTAACCTCATTGCAAGGAACACAAGATCCGAAACCCATCACTTTCAGCGAGCTTAGAAAACCCCTCTCAAAGTCAGCGTGATTTCCACATCCAAATCCTTTTCCAACCTTCACTTTTCATCATCCTTTTCATCAAACATGGTGAATTAACCACCCTTCATTATCACCCAAGTGCAAGGGCTGCTCTGCAACATCCAAGATCAAGCTCAAGATGTCCAAGAAGGTCCAACTTTTTAAACTCTCTCTTTAAATTCTCCTAAATTCGCATTAATTTGTTTTATTACTTAGCACTTTTATTCTCTCATCTCACATATCCTAATATGCCTTTTTTATCTAGTATTATTGCACATCTCTTATTTTCATATAAATAAAACCCAAAAAAAATAAGAAAAATAGGGTTTGCTCATAAATTCCAAACGGGAATTCTCACACTTTTCTCACAACAAAAAATAATTTTTTACACACACACACACACCTATAAGAGAAGTCCCCGTTTGGATTTATGGGATAAATCCCACCCATGATTTTGCTTACGAACTATGTGGACTTTCATGCCTTTATAGGCTACGTAGGCGTCTCGGGGTAAAACCCGAGACTCGAGTCCTTTTCCTACTTTTTTTTTCTATTTTTCTATATTATTTAAACTTAATTCTCTTTGATTTTATATGTTTATATATACATATATTTGTTCTTAGTGGCATATTATTCCATATGCATTATCGTTCCATTATAACGATCAATGCTAGGATAATCGCGTATATCCTATTTTCTAATATTACTTTTGGGAACATTCCTACGGATGACTCACTTTATCTCTTCCATGATACAATTCAATGATTCCTATCTCCACTACATATACACATGCACATATATCACGGGGAAATGAAGGAAAATAGTAATAACCCATGAGACCGTAAGGGAAAAATGGGTGCCTAACCATTTTGTAACTTAGCCTCCGCATCCTTTTCGAATATTTTTGGTTTCGTATGTATCAGTATGTCTTTGGATGCCATCCTTCAGGATGGCTCCCTTTTTTTTTGTCTGTTTTGAGTAAAATAGACTGGCGATTCCATCTCTCTACATTTTTCACCTCATCACCGATGCTGGCCAAAGCTCTCCTGAGAGGGATGCGCAGGACCAAGATCCTCTCAACGCTGAAGACACCCATCTTCTTCGTCCCTCCCACCGCGAGGATTGGGGATGGCTATAGTGGCGACTTCGCTGGGGACTTTCATTTTGAGGGATAGACTCAATTTACATGGGTGTTATATTTGCTTATATTTTCCCCTATTTTTCGTTCCCCCTTTATTATTCATGTGTACCTCATGCTCATTCTTCTATTCACACACTTGTAGAAGATTCTCCATATACACTTCACACCACGTGCACCTAGGGTCACATATGTCCCCATGTTGCACGCATCACCCATCCATACTTGGTATACAATTATTACTTGTACTTTGCTCCCTGTTGGGCATGATCAAGAAAGATACTCTCATCATAAGATACTAATACGATAATCATGAATGATTCACACGACATCACCAAAGAGCATTGCGATTGACCAAATTTTTTCCGGTAACTGGAGGGTCGCTTCCTGATGGGCACTGGTCCGGCATGGAGCAGTTAGCCTAAGCGATATGACTCTCACCTTTCATTGGCCAAGTACCTTTGACGTATATCAAATGGTTACCCCACATCGTACCGCTTGACCGAAGTCATGACGGGAGGTATATCATAGGGAACTCGTTCACGTACACTGAGTATATCGAATTCTCTCTCACATGTACCGTCCCCATGAGGTATATAGTGAGGAAATTCATGCACACTGAGGTATATCAAATGGCTTGTCCACATGTACCGATTGCCTTCAAAGGCAAGACGTATATCGTGGAAGCCACACCAAAGGGGGGAACCCTTTTTGATTTAACCAACCAACTGCATACCCATATATAGGTGTCAAGCCTAGGACACACATGTTAGATTGTCGGTTTCGATCCGAAACTCTATCAAAATTTTGGATAGGCCTCCCGCCAAATTTTCACGTATTTTTGAGCCTGGTTACAAGTCCATTTCTCCCTTCTTTATCAAAATGCCAAAAATATTTTGTCTTTCAATCTCATAAAGAAAAAAAAATGTCAAAAATATTTTCACCCTTTTTTGTCAAAAATAAATCCCAGTTTACGTCTTCTCAGGTCGATCGCACACCCTTGGCCTGACTCCTTATTGGCTTCGATCTTCAGTCAAATCACCCTAGAATTTTGTCCATTCCCTTGCTAATTCTTTCGAGTCCGGTATCCATCCACCTTCCATGGAGAACACATATCAAGTACCAGTTATGCAGCTAGATCTGACGGTAGTTTTAGCTTAGCTCGTGTCCAAGATTGACAATCTTCAGACTGAGGTCTGAGAGATGCAATGAAACCAAGTTCCTATTCCTCAAGAGCCCGAGGCCCTATTACCTCATTCTATGGGTCCACCTGAGCCTATCTGGGTTCCTAAAGAGTATCCTCATGCTCAACGTGCCCCTCCTATTAATGGGCCTTTGCCTGCCCCGCTTCCTATGCCAAACCTTGCCCAGCCAGGGGCTAACTTGCCTATTATCATTGATCCGAAAGAAGAAGAATTTAACAAGGTCAAAGATGATCTCAGTATGCTAACTAATAAGTTTGATTAGGTCAGAGTCTCTGGAAATTACATGGACTACACCCACATGTCTCCTTATCCTAAGGATAGGTTACCCGAGAAGTTCAAGATGACAAATATCGAGAAATTTAGAGGAAGTGGACCCCCAATTGTTCATCTTCGCAGTTATCACCATTCCATGACTCTCCCAGGGTCTTCTGAAGAAGTGATGGCCCAATTGTTTTAGCAAACTTTGAAGGATAGCGCCCTCCGATGGTTTTTGTCTCTCGAGGAGTCCATAATTCATAGCTCGGAGGATGTAGCCGGAGAATTCATGTCGAAGTATAAATACAACGAAGAGCTTGAGGTCACTTGCCATGATTTGGAGTTGCTCAAACATAACTCTGGGGAATCAGTAAGTAACTTCATAGCCCAATGGAGGGAAAAAATAGCCACCACGACCAATCGTCCATCCAAGGAAGAACAAGTCAACATAGTGAAGAAGAACTTCTTACCCCATGTCCGAGCAACAGTGGGAGGAAAATACTATCCCCACTTTCGAGCTCTCAGAGAAGAGGTAAATTTAGTCGGATCCTTGACCTCTACCCGAATGCTATCCTTTTTTCCAAAAAATAAATCCCCAGAATTGGGTCAAGCCACAATCATGCACTCAACATCTCTGTCGAAGTTATGGGGAAGATCGTACCACTCTCTCTTGTCGATAATGGATCCTCCTTCAATGTATGCCCATTAAGAACCTTCAAATTCTTAGGACTGAAGGAAAATGACCTCGCTCCAACCTCCGTCGTTGTACGTGCCTGTGATAATGCTCGTCGAGAAGTGATGGGATCCATAAAACTTATAATAGGGGCTGACCCTTCAAACCCTGTCGTTGAATTCCAAGTTATTGACATCCCAGCTTGTTTCAACAAGTTGCTCGGATGACCTTGGCTCCATAGTATCAAGGGTGTGTCTTCCTCACTCCATCAAAAATTAAAGTTCCTCGCCGATGAACGAGTCACCACCATTTTAGGCAATGACGATAATACCGAGGGTGAAAGCCCCAACAATCCAATCCTTGAGATACAACATGGGTCAAATGATATGCTTCTATTAGGATTCTGAGTTGAACCACTTCTACTCCCGGAAGGGGACGATTTTAAAGAAATGGTTTGTTCATAATATGAACCTCATGGTAATGTCAATGTGATTCAAATGTTCAGAAACATTCATTTCATGCCCGGACTAGGGCTAGGTCAAAGAGAGAAAGGGACACTTGAGCCCATTGTGCTAAAAAAGGCTTTCCCTCCTTGTGGTTTGGGTTATCAACCATCCGAACAAGATCTCAGAATGATCCTCTAGTCTTAACTAAAGAGAAGACTAGACTGCATCCAAACTATCCCAGGTGACTCCTTAAATTGACGATTGATTAAAGAGGGTGAAGACTTCCCCTTTTGTGGCTTCCTTGAACCATGGTATGGCCATACATAAAAGAAGATGAAGCCTGGAATGGAGATATTTTTCCAAGAAAGCTACCCATGGACCAAAAGTTCCCAACACCATGTACAACCACTCATCAGAGATATCGAAGATTCTGAGGGAAGTGACTCCAAAGATTCCTTCAACTTACAGACACTGGGGCTGACACTCTACATGGTTCATTCAAGAAATACATCATTGGATCCATCCCACCTAATTAAAGATATTGATACACCTCTCCTCAAATGGCATGTTGCACTGGTTCTACCTGTTGAAATCCCACCCAACCCCAATGTTTACTGTATTTCTTATTCTATTCTCTATCCTTGCTCAAATGTAATCGAGACCTCATTTGATAAAGTTCTCAATGTTGTTGTTCCTTTTAATGAAGTAAATGAAGATTTGGAGTATCTTGTTGTGCCTTACATTAACTGTTTGGATTCTAATCAAACTTTTGATGATGATGATTTTGCGAATGACAAATTCTTAACTGATCTAACCTCGGTTCTAATATCCAACTGCGTGAGATTAGTATTGGGGCTACCCTCGATGAGCATGAGCGCGTACAACACGAAGAATTATTGAAGTAATTTGTGGATGTCTTTTCATGGTCCTATGACGATATGCTTGACATTAATCCTGAAATAGCTCAGTATGAGATCATCACTCTTCCAGATTACAAGACGGTTAAACAAAAGTTGAGAAACTCCACACCAAATGGTCACTCAAAGTCAAAGAACAGGTGGTTAAACAATTGAATGTGGGATTTATTCGTGGGATTGAATATCCCATATGGCTAGCCAATATAGTGCTTGTACCAAAATTAGGAGGGAAAGTTCAGATGTGTGTAGACTACAGGGACTTGACTAAAGCCTCTCCAAAGGATGATTATCCGCTACCCAATATCGACATGATCGTGGACAACACAGCCAGTCATGCTCTCAAGTCATTCGTCGACGAGTTTTCCCGGTACAACCAAATCAAAATGCACCCGGATCACCAAGAAAAAATCACGTTCATCACCCCTTGGAGAACCTTTTACTACACCGTTATGCCATTTGGTCTCAAGAATGCTGGGGGTACCTACCAGAGGGCTGCCATGACTATCCTACACGGCCTAATTCACAAGGAAGTCGAGGTTTATTTGGATTATATGATCATCAAATCCAAAACTAGAGGAGGTCATGTTCTCGCTGTTCGAAAGTTCTTCGAACGATTGCGACGGTATCAGATGAGAATCAATCCACAGAAATATGTGTTCGGTGTTACAAAAGGAAAACTCTTAGGATTCATGGTCAGTGAGAAGGGAATAGAAGCAGATCCTTCCAGGCTAAAAGCCATACTTGAGATGCCACCACTACGAATGGAAAAATAACTTCGGGGTTTCCTTGGGAAATTGCAATACATCAGTTGGTTCATCATCCATCTGACCTCCATCTGCAAACCTATTTTTAAACTCCTCTGAAAGTATTCAACCAAGGTTTGGAATGAGTCCTACCAAGAATCTTTTGACCGAATCAAATAATATTTAACCCAACCTCCTGTACTCATGCCACCACAGGCTGGTCTCCACTTGCTCCTATACCTAATCATAATCGACACTGCACCTGGGGCTTTGCTATCCCAATACCTTGAAGATTTCGATAAAGAAAGAGCCGTCTACTATGACAATCCCAAATTGGTTAGGTACGAAGTCAACCACATTGATTTGGAAAAAGAATGCGTCGTGCTTGTTTGGGTCACCCAAAATTTACGACATTACATGCTCGCCTTCCCCACCAAACTTGTATCCCGAATGGACCCCATCAAGTACCTTCTTGAGAAACCCTCCTTATGTAGCTGAATGGCCCGATGGTTGATGCTCCTAGCCGAGTTTGATATCGTGTAAGTCACACAGAAAGCCATGAAAGGAAGATTCATCTATGACTACCTCGCTAATTACCCCATGGAAGAAGCTGTTTTCTGGATCTCCGAATTCCCATATGAAAAAATCCTTTGCGCCGCTCAAGACGACCTGCGATGGAAAATGTTCTTTGACGACGCTGCCAATAAAAATGGATATGGCATTGGGATACTTTTGATCGCCCCAGATGAATCCCACACTCCCATCACCATCAAGTTGGATTTCACTTGCACTAACAATATGACTAAATACGAGATATGTACAGTAGGCCTCAAAGTTGCTCTCAAGGAAGGAATTTAATGCCTAGATGTCTATGGGTATTCTGCCTTCATCATCGATCAAGTGCTCAGAAAATGAAAAGTCAAGGACGAGAAACTCCAACCCTTCGATGCCCACTTAGAAGATTTATCTTCTCAATTCAAAGACATCACCTTCCATTACCTACCTCGAGCAAAAAATAACTTAGCCGATGTCCTTTCTACCCTAGCATCCATGGTCTACATGCTCGAAAGAATAACAATGGCCCCCTTCCTAGTCCAAAAGAAATATAAACCAACCCATTGCTACCACATTGATCTCATTACCAAATAAGACCCCGAGAAAGCCAATTACTGGTACTATGATATCTGGCACCTCCTCAAGTATGGTAGGTATCCCGAGGGCTCCAATAAGAAATACCAGGCAACCCTTCGATGACTGGCCACCCAGTACATCGTCTGTCACAAAGCTCTATTTAAGAGAAACTTCGATGGAACCCATCTATACTACATCGCAGGGGCTGACATTGAAGAGGTAATGCAAAAAATCCATAGCGGGGAATGCGAGCCCCACATGAACAGTCACATGCTTGCCAAGAAGATCATCCGATAAGGCTACTACTAGACCACTATGATCCAGGATTGGATCGCTTATGTCCGGAGATGGCTCAAATGCAAACAATTTTCCAACCTTCAACACCTGCCTTCGCGTGAATTGTACAACATGACTTCTCCTTGGCTGTTCTCCAATTGGGGCATCGACATTATAGGGAAGGTTACACCCAAGGCCTCCAACGGGTATGAATTCATTTTAGTTGCCATTGATTACTTCACCAAATGGGTCAAAGCTGAGTCATACGCAGTTTTGAATGCCAAGAAAGTGGCTAAATTCCTCAAGAAAAAACGTCATATGTCGATATGGGGTCCTGCATGAGCTAGTGTCAGATAACGGGTTGCACTTCGAGGCAGAAATCACCGAAGTGGTCAAATAGTATGGGATTCAGAGACAAAATATTCTCCCTACCGACCTCAGACCAATGGCGTAGTCGAGGCCTCCAATAAAAGCCTCAAATCCATCATAAGTAAGATGACCGAAAGCTTTCGAGATTGAGTCGACCGAATCCCTTACTCCCTCTGGGGCTATCGAACCTCAATCCGAACCTCTATTTGGGCTACCCCTTACTCTCTAGTCTACGACATGTAAGCAGTCCTACTCGTGGAGTTGGAAATACCCTCGTTGCGAGTCATGCTTAAAAGCAAGGTCAACAAAGAAGACTGGTACCAAAGCCGTCTTGACAAGTTGGCCCTCCTAGATGAAAGGAGATTGAAATATCTATACAACATACAAGGGTACCATCGCCGTATAGCGCGATCATTCAATATAAGAGTCAAGGACCGCAGTGCCCGAGAGGGGTATTTAGCCCTCAAATAAATAGTAGAGCCCATCTGGGACCCCAAAGGGAAATTCAAGCCCAATTGGAGCTGCCCACACATTATGAAGAAGATCTTGTCCGGCGGTGCCGCCATGCTCACCGACCTAGATGGAGAAGAAATGGCTCGTCCAGTCAACCTGGACCATCTCAAAAAATTTTACCCCTAGTCCGAAATCTCGGCGCGCTACGACTCTTCTCATCTTCCTTTTATACCCAAAAAAAATCTCTTCATTTACCTCTACCCAGAACTACGTGGACCTGATCCTCTGCAAGAACCCTTTTTAAAAAAAATTAAAAATTTTCAAAAACCCCCAGAGGTATGTAGGCAGCTTATACATCTTACATGAGCACGCCCCTTTTCTTCTTCACAAAAAACTATTCTTTTCTTATCTCCGAGAACAGCAGTTCATTCTAACATATACTTGAACAAAAGGATTATGCATGCCTTAGAGATCGGTATAGATAATTCAAAATACAAAATTCATCAAAAGGCACAGTTGGATGATCAAAAACTTATTTATTTCACTAATAGGAGATTACAATGCAATTACATAAGAAAGGAATGGATAACTCCCTTCCCCTACCTTCCTAAAAAACCAAATTCCTAAATTTATTCCCCATTACAAAAACAAACTCTCCAAGAGCCCTACCCATAGCTACCAGAGGAGACCGCTCCATCATCATCTACATCATGGGGTCCCCAAGCTTCCCCTGCCTGAATGGAGTGTCGCATAAACTCCATGGACCAATAAGCTCGAACCAGCCTCGAAAAAACTACAACACCTCCCTCTATGGTATCGAATAAGACAAGCCACCTTTGTCCGGTCTCCACTTCCAATATCGTGCTAACTAATCTTCTCCACAACCACTTCATATAATCCCCAGGGACATGCCAAAATCTCCCAACAGACTGAGAGGGACGGGATGACGGACGCCGACTCACCCACAAAGAGCCACACCGCATGCACAAACGCTCTGTCAGATCTTATACCATAAAGAAATCTAGTGTCCGAGGTGGCACAATCTTCTCCCAGCCAAATTGGCGCAGAAGTCGCCAAGGGAAATAAAAAGAGGTATGTCTGAGACCAACTAGCTAAACATTCGGGTATTCTCCCAGTTCTAGAATAGGCAGTAACTGTACTCACCAAGGCAGTAACCAGTACAGATTTAGAGCCCCATGCTCCATAAACCATTTCTTCTAGCTCTCGATATCCAGCCCCACACTGATAAAACGGTGTGAGAAGAAGTTGGGTACAATCGACAAAGGGTATTCCCGAGGAGTCACCAGGCAAAATATTTTCGACGACTACATGAACAGCATCACAGGGCTACCCCTCAGAAAGTCATAACGACCTTCTCGCCAGGCATCCAGGCCATTCAGAGTCTCCTCTAGTATCACTGCCGCAGGATTGTGATCATAGGACATCCATGAAGTAATAGCTGCAAGTTTTGGGTCCACCAGAAGCTCCCCGGTCACCAGTAGAAATTTTAAAACCAAGCCCAGAATGACGGCTCTGGCATATCCAATAGCACCAACCTCCTGCAGATGCACTTATCGCAACGCTGTCGAAAGAGAAATCATTCCTCCAGTAACAAAGGATCTACCCACCGAGGGCGAGACACTAAAAAGTCCAACCAACATCTCCCTAGGAGACCGAGAAAATTCAGGCATATCAGCCGCTATAATAGGATTTACCCCCAACATGGCAGAAAATTCATCATAAGTAGGACAAACTTCATCCAAGCTAAAATGGAGTACATGGTCTTCGGGGTACCAAAATTGTACCTCCGCCATCTGCATGTTCCACTCTATGGGCCGATTATGCCATAAAGAAACTCGACACACGTTGAAAGAATCCTAATCGACGTTGTTGAAGCACGCCGCCTCCAAAGTCTCGAGGTAGTTGGAAAACTCAACACTACCAGGGAGAGCCATCTCATATAATAAGAAAGTAGGAATGTGAAGCTGTGATGAAAACACTCCACCCTTACCCCTCTTTTTATACTGAAAAACTCTCACAAAAGACATAACCCCTACAGAAATCATATGAAATCCTGCCTCACAAGGTACTAAAGGCTAAAGAGGATACCAATCAAAGCTTTAAATTAATGGAATTGTACTGACTAGCTAATAGGCAGGACAAGGTGCTTACCGATCGACAAACCCCTGTTTTTAGAAACTTCCCTTTTTCCTCTTTTGTCAAAATCATAAAACCCAATAAAAATAAATTGATATTCTCAGCAGAATTTCAAAATCCTCTTCCATCTTTATATGAATTCTCATTTTAAATAAAACTTTCCTTCAAATCCTAAAAATATTTCTTTTTACGGTCTCAACAGCAAAGTAAAAAGCGCACGTGCCTGCATTCATTCATTCATCATTAAAAAGAAGATAATAAAAAACATTCCATTGCGTTGCATAGATATTTTCCTGTGTTACGTCAATTTTGTAAGAAAATAAAGAAAAGAAAAAACAACAGGACTCAGCCCGAACCCACATTCTCTCTCTCACTTACCCTTCCCCTCTCTCTCTAAGGGCTTTCATCCCTACGACGCGCTCTATTTCCCCTACGGCGAGATGACGCACCATCGCTACCTGAACCAGACTCCTCCTCGGATGAGGCCGACGGCACCAAGCAAAAAGGAATAGGAATCATGTCCCGAATATGGGTAGTCGTCGAAGATATCTAGTCCCTAATGTCCCTTAGCCAAGGGGTGGACACCCGAACTTGCTGCAAGAAAAGGAAAAATCAGTATCAAATAGAAAAGATCAAAAGGAACAAAAAAGAAGGAAAAGAGAAGATAAGAAAGATATACCAAAGGATGAAGAACCTCCTCTATCAAGCCCAACTCCTCTGGGTCCATCGCATTAGGATGATGCAACATAGGCACCATCCCTCCATCAGCCTGCCGAATGTTGTATGAAGGGGTATGTAATCGCACAAAGGGGATCTCCAAAGTCCCCACCGCCGCAGCTGTCGACGGACCGCCACCGCTGTGGGAGGACCCCACTGGTTGACTCAAACCCACAGGAGGGAAGGGCAGTGCATTATATATGATGGGCGCCATCAGCCAGCTCATCACGAAGTCCATATAATCATACGGCATAGTCGTATCGGTGTACAATAGATAAGACTCTCCAATCATCACCGTGATCCTCACATCCTCTGACAGCAGCCGCTCCCGCCTCATAAACATAGGGGGACTCACAGGTGGAACCACCACCTCCTCCTCAGTAATCTATCGGACCACCATCTCCCCGAGATACTAAGAGTGGACAAATAAATGCACATCAAATGTCTAATCTGCGCATTCACTCCAGTCAACCCCGTGTCCTGAACAGTCATCCCCCAAGGGTAAACAATCACCTAAAAAATCCCCAACAAAATATAAGTCAATACAGAATCAGAGCACATAAAGACCAGGGCTGAAGAAGGAAGATTCTCACCCTATCACTGGTCATGCCATTCAAGACCTGATGCACCGCCTCTAAAGAAAGAGACTTCCTCGATTGTCGATTGACCTTCCGCCACCGATACAATCGGTAAAAGTCCCCAACAGTCTCGTCCTTCAAAGTGATCAGCTGGGTATTACACCCAATCACCTCATAGAACCACGTCTGCCAAAGATAAAAATCCGTAATAAAAAAGAGACGCATAAGGAAAATGCAAATGCATGAAAGGAAAATGCGCAAATTAAAGAATACCTCAAGATGATACGTGGATTCAGTGAAAGACTGCCGACAGCACCAACTGAATGCATCTAGAGAAAAATAAATGGTCGCCAAAGTCAGGCTCCCCCAATCATAGATATGGATGCTCGAAAACATCCTCAAGTATGGTAAAAATCATAAATGGACGACGTCACCGCTCGACGCCACCATAAATCCCCCCAGAAGCAGCAAGATAAACAACTGGGCCATCTGCCTCACCTGCAAGCCATCCTCCACATCAATCACCCTGCCCAGCAAAACATCCCTCAGCAGGGACATCCGAATATAATTCCCAGAAACTATCCTCCCCACATCATCAAGCTCCGCCCACACCGCCTTCGGCCTCACCCGTAAAGAGAGATCCACCTCTATCCACTCCCCATCACAATCTAGCCCCAATTGCTGCAGCACGTCTATAGGAGTCACAGTTATCTCCCCGAAGCCAAAATAGAAGGTGTGGGTAGTGTCCCACCACCTCTCCCCCAGAGCGCATAAGACCTCCATCGAACGAGGCATCTTATCCAGCACAGACGCTATCCTCCCAAGGCCTGCTGAAAATACTACCCAACTCACCACAGGTGGAAGGTGCTCCCAGACATCCTTAAGCCCCATCATCCCACGGGCAAGCATAGTCGACAAAGAAACATCAGACTATCAAAAGAAAAACCTTGTCAGAATCCAAGAAAAAATAAAACCACCAAAAAAGAATGCCAAAAGTAATTTTACTTACATAACCACCTGGGTTCACCACCCTCGAAGAGCGATGACGCGACGGCACCCGCAGCGAAGTCCACTCATACGCAACCTACGCGAATGCATCAAAAGAGTATCATTCCCAAAAGCAAGAGGTGCCCTAGACCTCCACTCCATAATTGCCCAGTCGTCAGTAATAAACCACTACCTGTGTACCACAGTGCTCACAAAAGTGGCCATTTTTAGAGATCGGAATGCAGAACGATTCGCATAAGAAAATGACAGAAAGAGAGAAGGCAAGAAGTTGTGAAAAATGAGGGGAACTCGCCCCTTTTTATAGGATGCCAAGGGTCATGCCGATCGGAACTGACCCCAAACCTACCGATCGGCACTTCCCCTTTATCTTCTCGAGGCAGTCCAAAAGTCCATGCCATTACCGAATGGAACCCTCTACACCATGACGACTGGCACCCCCTTAAATTTTCATACAGATTCTCCTAAAAAATACTATAAAACCCTAAAAAATCCTCAGAAAATTCCTAAAAATCCTCGAAAGGATTTAGAACATTTTCACCAAGAAAATTTCACACTCCCTCAAACGGAACCCCTATTTCCCTAGCGGAACTCTCAAAATCCAAGTGAATCTCCTCCTAGCAACGTCCCCAGAGGACATCTAAAGTACCCCAAATTCCCCAAAGGTCTCAAGTCTCCCCGAGCAAAGCATGAACTACCTAATCGCTTCCCCAGTGGAATTTACAGCATTAAACTGGATATTACATGGCAAAGTCTCCAGAAGACACGAAAGTTTCCCCAAAAATCGGTTCCCCAGCTTAAATCAAAATCATGAGGTAATTTTCCCGGTAGAGTTCCCCGAGAACATCTCAATTTAAGACCTCAGAATTGGCATCGACCCACAGAATTGGTCATCTCAATTTAAGCCCGCAGAATTGGTCATCTCAACATAAGCCCTCAGAAATGACTTCGACCCCCAGAATTGGTCATTTCAACTTAAGCCCTCAGAATTGGCTTCGACCCACAAAATTGGTTATCTCACTTTAAGCCCTCAGAATTGGCTTCAACCCGCAGAATTGGCCATCTCAACTTAAGCCCTCAGAATTGGCTTCGACCCGCAGAATTGGTCATCTCAATTTAAGCCCTCATAATTGGCTTCGACCCACAGAATCGGTCACCCTCATCTTTAAGCCCTCAGAATTGGCTTCAACCCACATAATTGGTCATCTCAATTTAATCCCTCAGCATTGGCTTCGACCTGCAGAATTGGTCTTCTCAACTTAAGCCCTCATAATTGGGTTCGACCCTCTAAATTAGTCACCTTCATCTTCAATCCTTCAGAATCGGCCTCAACCCTCTGAATCGGTCACCCTCATCTTTAGGTCCTCGGAATTAGCCTCGACCCTCTGGTCATCATCTTTCAAAGGCATCATACGATGTCTATTCGATGGCTATCATTTCTTCCAAACTCACCCGTTGAGGGAATCTGTAGACACCCTATTCTAACACCCCCCTAACCACTCTGTATGTCCACTAGCACCTCCCCTCATCGCTACAAACCTAAATCATACCCCGAGTACTTACCTAGAGGCCATCAGACACTCCTAGGCTCCATTTGACCAAAAAGTCAAACTCTTCATCTCGACCGAGAGTGAATGAATCTTCAAAGGGAACTAAAACCCCTTTCCAACGGTCTACTCCATGCGCGATTCTGACTTACGGTGCAGATGAACGACCCATTCTCCCTCGAAACTTGATTAGGAGGCCATCAGACGCTCCCAAGCTCCGTTTTACGAAAGTTAACTCTTCAGCTTAACTGAGACTGAATGAATTTTAAAAGGGCACTAAAACCCCTTTTCAACGTTCCACCCCATGCACAATTCTGACTTACGGTATGGAAGAACGATCCATTTTACTCCGAAAGGTCACCGAATGCTTCCAGGTCTTGGTTTACCAAAGTCAACTCCCCAAACCAAGTCAATCTCTTTATAATGTCAAAGTAAATCTCCTAACCTTTCCAACGATCCACCTAGTGCGGATTCTGACTTACCACGCGGACGAACGATCCATTAATGTCCGATAATTCCTCGTCCAAAGGATCGAAGAACGATTTTGAGCCACGTTTTCCCCAAAGTCAACTCCCAAACCTGGGAGTAGTCCAAATACTTTTGTAGGTATCTGAAATAACTTTCGAACGGTTCACCCCTTGCACGATTCAGATCAACGGTTTCTGCTCTACGACCAATTTTCCGAAGGAACTTGAAAGAGACTGCCAAACGACAGGTTTTAAACCCTGCCTATTGGTAGTGTGCCTAAGCACACCTGTCGATTGGTAGTACTAGGGCTATGACGATCCTCAATGCCCTGGGCCTATAAAAAATAAGGTCCTGACCTCATTACAAGGGACACAAGATCTGAAACCCATCACTCTCCGTGAGCTCAGAAAACCTCTCTCGAAGTCAGCGTGATTTCCACATCCAATTCCTTTTCCAACCTTCACTTTTCATCATCCTTTTCATCAAACTTGGTGAATTAACCACCCTTCATCATCACCCAAGTGCAAGGTCTGCTCTCCAACATCCAAGATCAAGCTCAAGATCTCCAAGAATGTCCAACTTTTTCAACTCTCTCTTTAAATTCTCCTAAATTCGCATTAATTTGTTTTATTACTTAGCCTTTTTATTCCCTCATCTCACATATCCTAATATACTTTTTTTTATCTAGTATTATTGCATATCTCTTATTTTCATATAAATAAAACCCAAAAAATAAGAAAAATAGGGTTTGCTCCTAAATTCCAAATGAGAATTCTCACACTTTTCTCACAACTAAAAACACGTTTTTACACACACACACACACACACACACACATATAAGAGAAGTCCCCGATTGGATTTATGGGATAAATCCCACCCCTCATTTTGCATATGAACTACGTGGACTTTAATGCCTCAATAGGTTACGTAGGCATCTCGTGGTAAAACCCGAGACTCGAGTCCTTTTCTTACTTTTTTTTTACATTTCTATATTCTTTAAACTTAACTCTCTTAGATTCTATTGTTTATATATACATATATTTGTTCTTATTAGCATATTATTCCATATGCATTATCGTTCTATTATAACGATCAATGCTAGGATAATCGTGTATATCGTATTTTCTAATATTACTTTTAGGAACATTCTTGCGAATGACTTGCTTTATCTCTTCCATAATGTAAGTCGATGATTCCTATCTCCACTGCATATACAGATGCACACATATCACGGGGAAATAAAGGAAAATAGAAATAACCCATGAGTGACCGTGAGGGCAGAATGGGTACCTAACACCTTCCCATTTTGTAACTTAACCTCCGGACCCTTTTTGAATCATTTTAGTTTCGTATGTATCAGTATGTCTTTGATTGTCGTCCTTCGCGATGGCTCCTTTTTTTATTTTTTTTGAATAAAATAGACTGGTGACTCCATCTCTCTATATTTTTCACCTTATCACCGACGCCGATCGAAGCTCTCCCAAAATGGATGCGCGGGATCAATATCCTCTCGACATTGAAGACACCCCTCTTCTTCATCCCTCCCATCGTGAGGATCAGGGATGGCCACAACAGCACGAGGATATGGCCATAACTTATGCATCTATAAAGATTAAGCCCCATGAGAAGAATTTCTCCAGACACGACCTTGATTTAGCAGCGGTCATTTTGCTATGAGGATATGGAGGCACTATTTATTGGGAGAGAAGTTTACATTGTTCACGGACCATAAGTTACTTCAGTACCTTTTCACACTGAAGGATCTGAACATGAGGCAGAGGAGGTGGCTAGAGTTCGTGAAGGATTACCAATTTGATATATAGTATCATCTTGGTAAGGCTAACGTGGTAGCAGATGTGTTGAGACGATGACGTACTGGGGAGTTAATGAAGGTTTGGAAAGTGAAGTGGAGTGAGCTTTGATATGATGATGAGGTCGCCAGAGCATGTATGTAAGTGTTATCTATCACTCCCAAGATTGTGATGCGGGTAGTGAAAGCGTAGGCATAGGATCATTTATGTCAAGACAGGGTGCGATATTTATTAGCTGAGGGTGCAGAGTCTTACTCGATTATCTCGGAGGGAGGTCTACATTTTAATAAAAGATTAGTTGTGCCTGAGGATGAGTATTTGAGGCATATTGTGATGATGTAGTCCCATGATTGGAGGTTTACAGTACATCCTGGGGGGGATAAGATGTACCAGGATATGAGGAGACAGTACTGGTGTGCAAAAATGAAGAGAGACATAACAGAGCTTGTCTCGAAGTGTGTTATTTATCATCTTGTGAACGTTAACCATCAAAGACCTTCAGGGATGCTACGACCATTAGAGATTCCCATGTGGAAGTGGGAGAGTATCTGGATGGACTTTATTACAGGTCTACCGACATCGCAAAGGGGTCATGATTCTATTTGGGTGATAGTGGTTCGGTTGTCTAAGGTGGACCACTTCTTACCGATCTGCACCAACTACAAGATGATTCAGTGAGCACAACTATTCATTATTAAGATAGTTAACTTCACAGGGTGACGATTAACATTGTGTCTGATATAGACAAGATCTTCATATCTCACTTCCAACAAAGCTTCCAGGAGGCCATGAGTACAGACTTGCGGTTGAGTACTGCTTATCATCCATAGATAGATGGGAAAATTGAGTGGGTTAATCAGATGCTAAAGGACATGTTAAGGATGTGCAATCTGGATTTTGGGGGAGGATGGGAACGATACCTTCCATTGGTAGAGTTTTCTTATAAAAACGCTTACCAATTCACTATCGCCATGGCACTATTTGAGGCATTGTATGGGAGACCTTGTCGTTTTCCCTCTTATTGGTTAGAGGTGGTGAAAAATAATTTATTGGGGCTAAAGATGATACAGGAGACAAGTGCCAAGATTGAGCTAATTCAGGGATGTATTCAGATTCTTCAGGATATGTAGAAGAGTTATGTTGATGCCGATTGCAGGCATGTGGAGTTTGAGGTTTGGGACTAGGTATTTGTTCGGGTATCTCCCATGAAGGGGCTCATGAGATTTGAAAATAAAGGGAAGCTATCACTGAGATATATGGGACCTTTCCCGATTATTGAGAGAGTGGGATCAATGGAATATAGATTGGGATTACTAGGGCATCTTCATCGGATACAAGATCTATTCCATGTAGCATCACTGAAGAAGTACTAGAGAAGCGATAGATCATTCTGGAATGTTCTACTTGAGGAGATTGATTTGTAGCCAAATGTCTCGTATGAGGAGAGGCTTGTGGCTATTCTGGATCGCAGTGAGCATAAACTGCTGTCTAAGGCGGTGCCACTAGTCAGAGTTCAGTGGGGACACCACATTATTGATGAGTCTACTTGGGAGCGGGAGGATGACATGCTAGAGCAGTATCTAAAGTTGTTTACCACAGGTATGACCTAATTTCGAGGATAAAATTCCTTTGTAAGGGGGAAGTATGTAGCACTACGTATTTCACAGTATTTGAATTTAATTAATTCGGCAATTAATTAGTTTTATTTTAAATTACGCGAGAGAAGTAATTTAATTGAATTGAATGATAATGTGATTATTTAATATTAATCGAGAGAAAGGTAATGATTAATATTATGAATTTAATTTACTAAGTGAAAATAGTAAATAACGTGTGGAAATTATTATGCGTAATAGTGAGTGATATTGGCGTAATTGGAATTATCTCAATCGGGAGTCGCGCGTAGACTAATTTGGGGTTGAGATAGAATAATTAAGTTGAGTGACTCAGATGATGATTCCGTGGTCACAAATGACTCTGAAAGGGTCGAATAGTCAAAATAGTATACCCGGGGGTGTTGATTGGGTCTCGGGGCATTTTTACGCTAAACCGACACAATATAGGGGCGTTTTAGTTATTTGGGAAATGGGGGTTAGGAGACCTACGAATTTCGAACTCCTTTGTCAGATGTTAGATAAGAAGGTCTAGGTTTTGAAACTCAAAATACAACGATAGTCTATTGGAGAACAAAATGAGAGAATTCTTGGAGGTTTTGAAGAGTTCTTAAGAGGTTGAAGTGTGTTCTTGCACCACAATCAAGATTAGAGTGAGGATTGGAAGAGAAGATCATCAATCCATCATCCCAACAACAAAATCATAGCCTACTAATCAAAGGCAAGTGGTTTATCGCAATTTAATATGAAGTTATAATACCCATGTGACTAGGGTTTCAATTATATTGATTAAATGAATGTTATTGGAAGAAAATAATGATTTCTATACTTGTTATGGGTAAGGATTTCATGTAGAATGATTCAATATCTCTAGAGGCTTAAAAATAAGATGATATGTGAGTATCACCATGGACCAAATCAGAGTTTTTGAATGAATATGTGGGAAGAATACAAACCTAGGCTTTGATGATTATTGAGTTTGATTCGTTCTTGATTAAATTTCGTTCGGATTTAATGTGTTTAGAATCTTAGAAATCATCCTAATGCATGTATAAAAGTTTTGCAAAGTTGGCTTCGAATTTGGTGAAGAAACAAATATGACACATATGTGAAAATGGTAAAAATGCATCAAAAAACAATGAAGAAGACGACTTGGTGTAAATCGAATTGATTCGGCCAAAGACCGAATCGATTTGTCAAGGCTAATCAATTCTGGATTTAGGCGAATCAATTTGTCCAACCATTTTTTCCTATTTTTCCTATTTATGTCTTGAAACTTTGTCTAAATGATTGGGTACCTTTGGGGCCTCTTTTAATCATTATGAGGGACTTATGGGATTACAGTAGGACCTTGATAAGGGCATGTGGTAGTCTTAAGGAAAGACTTCGGACTAAAATGATTCATGCTTAAATTGTAACTAATTCGTGAGAATGAGAATGTAATTACGGGAAAGCATGAGTGAGCTTTGAGCATGAATTAGTAGGGTAAGGAAGACTTAATTACTGAAATAGAATAAGGGGTAACTAGGGCCTTTAGAGTCGAGAATAATACTCTATTAAATAAGATAGTGAGAATAATCGTAAATTGAATGTACGGTGAGTATTCGAGTGATATGTACTATGTACAAATGATGATAATTAGGTTGTGTGAATAACTACTTAATATATATATATATATATATATATATATATATATATATATATATATATATATATATATAGAGAGAGAGAGAGAGAGAGAGAGAAAGAGAGAGAGAGAGAGGTTTTGTGTGCACCTATTATATAATTGATGATATATGTTAACATACTTACATTGCCTGCTATCATGAAGGTTCCCGCGCAGTGAGCGATCCCACCTTGCCAATTTCATGGAGGTCTGGATTTATGCCACAGAACATAGAACTTAGGGCGACTCACTGTTCTTGTATTAGTGTGTCTGGCATGCCGGTTGGGTACATTAGGTATGTACGTAACCCAAAGGCTTAGAACTATGTTCGCCTCCATTGTTTCTTATTTGATTTTTGGTTTGCGAAGATGTACCGAACCATTTGTCCCTATTTAGTTCGAGAGGTACTTGGACTGGTAGTAGAGAAAGCCCATGTTTCATGTTGGTCCTTTTAAAAGACGCTGTAGTGATATATATATATCCCGATGCTAATATTCTATATATGTGTGACAGTAGACAGTTAGATAGTGGATATCTAAAGATTGAAGTAAGTAATGAAACTTAATTAGTTGAAAAATGAGAATGTAAGTGAAATGATAATTTCAACTATTATAACGTATGAGAAACGTTAACTAACGGATGAAGTATTGTATGGGCAGTACGGGAACATAGACGTGTTCATATTTAGAAATACTTAAGTTAAGTTAGCTTTGGGTAGATAGCAAGCTGGGCTAAGAAGAAACGTTAGGCGTACATAATACTTGAGAGGTGAGAAAACTCAAGTGAGTGTACGTGTACCTAACATCTGTAATCAATAACTGATTTTAAATTGTGATATATACATGATAAATATTTTTTAAATGTTTTGGCTTCTAACCCTTGCTATAACATCTTTTCAAAATCTTTTAGGTGTTCAGCCTCAGGGACGCTAGACTTGACGATTCTTTACAAGGACGTATAGCAGCAGCGCTGTCGAGGCTTGCCGGGTTTTGATTATAGGCATCATTCCTTTATTTCTAGTATAGGCCCTTCAGAAGTATTTCAATATTTCAGTTTGGGCGTGTTGCCCCATTTGAGACATTATTCATTTAGTATTTCAGTTTCAGACTTGTACTCACATTTTCTTATCAGTTGTATTTATTATTTGGTTTGGAATTTGAGCCGATGGTTTATTTGGCAATACTTTATTTATTTATTTAATTGAGATAGTTTGGTCTCTAGTATTATGTGAATGTTGATATTTAGTTTTCCGCATATTATTATTTGTGTTTTTAATGCAAGATAAAATTTGCTACCATCTTAATTAACAAATAGGTGATCAGTAATTAATTTGGTTTTCGACAGTGACGCTAAGAATGAACCATTTTGTAAATCCCATTTTAATTTAATGAAGACTTGATCATCCGGTATTTAATTAGGCAGAGTGTAACACTAGAAATCGACCGCGAGGTCACCGGATCCTCGATTCGAGAGCACGGATCAATTTCAAAAAAATCAACACTTAGGTTTAAAGATATGTCATTAGAGGGTGAAACCAGGAAACACCCTCTAAATGGCCCCGTGAGCAGTGCCAACACCTCGCCCAAGATTAACGTAAGTCGTAGGAATCGATCGCGTGGTCACGGGACCCTCGGATTGCGTGGTCACGGGACCCCCGGTTCGAGAGCACGGACCAATTTTCCAAATATCTACACTTAGGCTTCAAAACATGTTGTTAAAGGGAAAAGCCCCGAAACGGACTCGTGAGTGGCTCCAGCACCTCGCATGGGACTAATGTAAGTAGTAAGAACCGACCGCGAGGTTTGGGGACCCATAGTTCTAGAGCACGAACCAATTTTTAGTATATCAAAACTTAGGCTTAAAAACATGTCGTTAGAGGGAGAAACTCCGAAACACCCCCAACATCCCCATGAGCGGTGCCAGCACCTCGCACGGGACCAATGTAGGTCATAGGAACCGACATGTTATCATGGGACCCCCGTTCTAGGGCCAATTTTTAAAATATCAACACTTAGACTGAAAAACATGTTGTTAAAGGGCAAAATCCCGAAACAAACCCAAACGGACCCATGAGCAGCGCCAACACCTCCCGTGGGACTAACGTAAGTCGTAGGAACCGATCGCAGGGTCACGGGACCACATGTTCGAGAGCATGAACCAGTTTTTAGTATATATAAACTTAGGCGTGAAAACATGTCGTTAGAGGGCGAAACACCGAAACACCCCCCAAACGACCCCGTGAGCAGTGCCAACACCTAGAATAGGACTAATGTAAATTATAGGAACCGATCATGGGACCCCTGATTGGAGAGCACGTACCAATTTTCAGAACATCTACATTTAGGCTTAAAAACATTTCGTTAGAGGGCGAAACCCCAAAACACACCCCAAACGGCCCCCGTTCTAGAGCACAAACCAATTTTTAAAATATCAACCCTTAGACTGAAAAATATGCTATTAGAGGAGGAAATACCAAAACAAACCCAAACGGACCCATGATCAGCGCCAACACCTCCCACGGGACTAACGTAAGTTATAGGAACAGACCGCGGGGTCACGGGACCACCTGTTCGAGAGCATGGACCAGTTTTAAGTATATCTACACTTAGGCTTGAAAACATGTCATTAGAGGGAGAAACTCTGAAACACCCCCTAAACGATCCCGTGAGCAGTGCCAACACCTAGAATAGGACTAATGTAAGTTATAAGAACCGATCGTGTGGTCACGGGACCCCCGGTTCAAGAGCACACACCAATTTTCAGAACATCTACACTTAGGGTTAAAAACATTTCGTTAGAGGCACTAACCCCTCGCACGGGATAAATGCAAGTCGTAGGAACCGACCACGTGGTCGTGGAACCCAGGTTTGAGTGCACGTACCAATTTTTAGAATATCTCCACTTTGCCTTAGAAACATGCCGTTAGAGGGAGAAACCCTAAAACACCCCCCCAAATGGCCATTTGAATGCTGCCAACACCTCGTACGACACTAATGTAAGTCATAGGAACCGACTGTGTGGTCATGGGACCCTCGGTTCGAGAGCACGGACCAAATTTTAGTATATCTACACTTAGGGTTGAAAATATGTTAGAGGGAGAAACCTCGAAACACCCCCACACACAAATGGCCCTATGAGCGGTGCCAACACCTTGCACGGGACCAATGTAAGTTGTAGGAACTCATTGCGTGGTCACGAGACACCCGGTGCGAGAGTAGGGACAAATTTTCATAGTGTCTACACTTATGCTTAAAAACATGATGTTAGAGCACAAAATCCCAAAACACCCCCCAAAATTCCCCGTGAGCATTGCCAACACCTTGCACGGGACCAATGTAAGTCATAAGAACAAACCGTGTGGTCACGAGACCCACAGTTCAAGGGCACAGACCAAATTTAAGAATATAAACACTTAGGCTTGAAAACATGCCATTCGTGGGAAAAACCTCAAAACACCCCCCAAACGACCTCGTGAGCAGTGCCAAAACGTTGCATAAGACCAATGTAAGTCATATAAACCAATCGTGTTGTCACGAGACCCCAGTTCGAGAGGACAAACGAATTTTCAAAATATGACCACTAAGATTTAAAAAGATGTCGTTAGAGGGAGAAATCCCTAAACACACCCCAAACAGCCCAGTGAGTGGCACCAACACCTCGCACGGGACCATAGTAAGTCATAAATACCTATCGTGTGGTCACGGGACCCCCGATTTGAGAGCAGGGACCAATTTTGAAAATATCTACACTTAGGCTTGAAAACAAGTCGTTAGAGGGAGAAACCCCGGAACACCCCACAAATGGCCCCTTGAGCGGCGCTAACACATCCCACAAGACCTATGTAAGTCATAGGAAACCCGATCACGTGGTCACGGGCCCCCTCGATTCGAGAGCATGGAATAATTTTCAGAATATCAACACTTAGGCTTAAAAACATGTCGTTAGAGGGTGAAACCCCAAAACACACCCTAAACAGCATCGTGAGCGATGCCAACACCTAACACGTGACCAATGTAAGTCGTAGGAACTGGCCGCATGGTCATGGGTTCAAGAGCGCGAACCAATTTTCCAAATATCTACACTTGGGTGAAATCCCGAAACACCCCCCAAACAGCTCCATGAGTGGAGCCATCACATCGCACAGGACCAATATAAGTCATAGGAACCGACCACATAATCACGGGACCCCCGGTTTGAGATCACTGACCTATTTTAAGAATATCTACACTTATGTTTGAAAACATGTTGTTAGTGGGGATAACCCCGAAACACCTCCCAAACAGCCCCGTGAGTGGTGCAAACACCTCGCACTGGAGCAATTCAAGTCTTAGGAATTGATCGCATGGTCACGGGACCCCTAGTTCAAGAGCATGAATTAATTTTCTGAATATCTACACAGTCTTGAAAATATGTCGTTCAGGGGAGAAACCTCAAAAGACCCAGTAAAAGGACATGGGAGCGGCGCCAACACCTCTCATGGGACTAATGTAAGTTGTAGGAACCGATCGCATAGTCAAGGGACCACCGGTTCGTGAGGACAGACCAATTTACAATTTGAATACAATTAGTCTTGAAAACATGTTGTTAGATGGAGAAACTAAAAAACACCCCGAAACGGCCCTCTGAGCGGCGCTAATACCTTGCACGGGACCAATGTAAGTCATAGGAACTAATTGTGTGGTCACGGGACACCCGGTTAGAGAGCATGGACAAATTTTCATAGTATATACACTTATGCTTAAAAACATGATGTTAAAGCACAAAATCCCAAAACACCCCCCAAAAGGCCCCGTGGGCGGTGCCAACACCTCACACGGGACCAATGTAAGTCGTAAGAACAAACCGTGTGGTCACGGGACTCACAGTTCGAAAGCACGGACCAAATTTAAGAATATATATACTTAGGCTTGAACACGTGCCATTCGTGGGTAAAACCACAAAACACCCCCCAAACTGCCCCGTGAGCAGCGCCAACACCTTGCACAGGACTAATGTAAGTCATAGGAACCGATCGTGTGGTCACGGGACCCCAATTCGAGAGGACAAACGAATTTTCAAAATATTACCACTTATATTTAAAAACATGTCGTTAGAGGGAAAAATCCCTAAAGACACCCCAAACATCCCCATGAGCGGCACCAACACCTCGCACGGGACGAGTGTAAGTCATAAAAACCGACTGCATGGTCACGGGACCCCCGGTTCGAGAGCACAAACAAAATTTTAAAATATATACACTTAGGCTTGAAAACATGCCATTAGAGGGAGAAACCCCGAAACACCCTGCAAACGGCCCAATGAGCGGCGTTAACACATCCCATAAGACCTATGTAAGTCATAGGAAAACCGATCGCGTGGTCACGGGCCCCCTCGGTTCGAGAGCATGGAACAATTTTCAAAATATATACACTTAAGCTTCAAAACATGTCGTTAGAGGGTGAAACCCCAAAATACACCCTAAATGGCACCGTGAATGACACCAATACCTCGCTCGTGACCAATGTAAGTCGTAGGAACTGACCGCATGGTCACGGGACACTCTGTTCGAGAGCACGGACCAATTTTCTAAATATCTACTATAGGTATTGAAAACATGTTGTTAGAGGGAGAAACCCCGAAACACCCGCGAAACGGCCCCGTGAGTGGAGCTAACACATCGTACAAGACTAATCTAAGTCATAGGAACCGACCGCATAGTCATGGGACCCCCCGTTCGAGAGCACAGATCAATTTTAAGATTATCTACAGTAATGTTTGAAAACATGTTATTAGTGGGGAAAACCCCGAAACACATCCCAAACAGCCCCGTGAAAGGAACAAACACCTCGCACGGGACCAATGTAAGTCTTAGGAATCGATCGCATGGTCACGGGATCCCTAGTTCGAGAGCATGAACTAATTTTCAGAATATCTACACTTAGTCTTGAAAATATGTCGTTCGGGGGAAAAAACTCGAAACACCCCCCCAAAAGGCCCCTGAGAAGTGCCAACACCTCCCATGGGACTAATGTAAGTTGTAGGAACCGATCGCATGGTCAAGGGACCCTCGGCTAGTGAGGAAAAACCAATTTGAAAAATGAATACAAATAGTCTTGAAAACATGTTGTTAATGGGCGAAACCATGAAACACACCCCAAACGGCCCCGTGAGTAGCACCAACATCTCGCACGGAACCAATGTAAGTCTTAGGAACCGATCGCGTAGTCACAGGACCCCTGGTTCGATAGCACGGAGAAAATTTAAGAACATCGGCACTTAGGCTTGAAAACATGCCATTAATTGGGAAAACCCCGAAACAACTCCAAAGTAGCCCCGTGAGTGGTGCCAACACCTCGCATGGGACCAATGTAAGTTTAGGAACCGAACGTGTGGTCATGGGACCCCCGGTTCGAGAGCACCGACTAATTTTTAGAATATCTACACTACAGCTTGAAAACATGCAGTTAGAGGGAGAAACCCCAAAACACCCCTCAAATTTCCCCGTGAGCTGAGGCAACACCGCACATGGGACCAATGTAAGTTGTAAGAAGCGACCTCGTAGTCTTGGGACCCTCGATTCGAGAGCACAAACCAATTTATAGAATATATACACTTAGTCTTAAAAACATGTAGTTAGAGGGAGAAACCCCGAAACACCCCCTAAACGACCCCCTAATCAGTGGCACGAGACTAATGTAAGTCGTAGGAACCTATCGCATGGTCATGGGACCCCTAGTTCGAGAGCACGAACTAATTTTCAGAATATCAACACTTAGGCTTGAAATCATGTTGTTAAAGGGAAAAACCCCAAAACATACCCCAAATAGCCCTATGAGCAGCACCAACACCTCGCACGAGATCAATGTAAGTCATAGGAACCGACCGTGTGATCACGGGACCCTCGGTTCAAGAGCACGGGCCAATTTTCAAAATATCTACACTTAGTCTTGAAAACATGCCGTTAAAGGGATAAATTACAAAACACCCACCAAACGGCCCCAATTTTTAGTATATCTACACTTAGGCTTGAAAACATGCCGTTAGAGGGAGAAACCCCAAAACACCCCCAAGTGACCACGTGACCGGCGCTAACACATTGCACATCACCTATTTAAGTCGTACGAAAACCGGTAGCGTCGTCATGGGCCTCCCCGGTTCGAGAGCACGAAACAATTTTTCAGAATATCTACAATTAGGCTTGAAAACATGTCGTTAGAGGGCGAAACCTCAAAGCACCCCTAAATAGCCCCGTTAGTGGCGCCGCACCTCAGAGTGGATCAGTTCAAGTCGTAGGAACCAACCGCATCATCACGGGTCCCCCAATTCTAGAGCACATACCAAGTTTTAGAATATCTACACTTAGGCTTGAGAACATGTCGTCATAGGGAAAACCCCTGAAACACCCACCAAACGGCCCTATGAGCGGCGCCAACACCTCGCACAGGACCAATGTAAGTTATAGAAACTGACCGTGTGATCACGGGATCCCAAAGTTGAGGGCATGGACCAAATTCCAATATATTTAAACTTAATCTTGAAAACATGCCGTTAGAGGGAGAAACTTCGAAATATACCCTAAACGACACCGTGAGCGATGCCAACACCTCACACGAGACCAATGTAAGTCGTAGGAACTGATCGTGTGGTCACGGGACCCCCGATTCGAGAGGGTTAACTAATTTTCAAAATATCTAAACTTAGGGTTGAAAATATGTCGTTAGAGGGCGAAACCCAAAAACACCCCCCAAACTGCCTCGTGAGCGGCGCCAACACATCGTACAGGACCAATGTAAGTCATAGGAACTGACCGCATGGTCAAGGGCCACCCCGATTCGATAGCACGGACCAATTTTTAGAATATATACACTTTGTCTTAGAATCAAACCGTAGAGGGAAAAATCCCAAAACACCCCTAAACGGCCCCTTGAGCGGCACCAAATCCTTACATGAAACCAACGTAAAATTTAAAAACCAATCACGAGGTCACGGGATCCCTAGTTCGAGACATGGATACATTTTTAGAATATCTAAACATTGGTTTGAAAACATGTCGTTAGAGGGAGAAATCGCAAAATACCCCCAAATGGCCCCATGAGAGATGCCAATACATCGCACGGGACAAATGTAAGTCCTAGGAACCAACCACGTGGTCATAGGACTCTTGGTTTGAGAGAAGAAACTAATTTTGAGAATATATACAATAGGATTGAAAACATGTCTTTAGACGGTGAAATATTGAAACACCCCTCAAATGGCCCGGTGAGTGGGGAAAACACCTCGCACGAGACCAATGTAACTCATAGGAACTGACCGCATGGTCACGGGACCCCCCAGTTCAAGAGCATGAACCCATTGTCAAAATATCTAAACTTAGGTTTGAAAACTTGTCGTTAGAGGTACAAACCCCGAAACACCCCCAAACGGCCCCGTGAGCGGCTAACACATCGCACAGGACCAATGTAAGTCGTAGGAACTGGCCGCGTGATCATGGGACCCTTGGTTAGAGAGCATGGACTAATTTTAAGAATATCTACACATCATCTTTAATACATGCCGTTAGATGTAAAAACCCCGAGACACGCCCTAAAGGACCCTATGAGCGGTGCCATCACATCGTACGGGACAAATGTAAGTCGTAGGAACCGATCGTATGGTCACGGGACCCTTGGTTCGATAGCATTGACTAATTTTCATGATATCTACATATTGGCTTGAAAATATGACCTTAGAGGGAGAAACCCTGAAACACTCCCCAAACGGCCCCGTGAGCAGCGATAACACCTCGTACGGGACTAATGTAAGTCGTACGAACTAATCGCATGGTCATTGGACCCCAGTTCAAGAGCACGACCAATTTTCAAAATATCTACAGCTAGTCTTGAAAACATTTCGCTAGAGGGACAAACCCCAAAACACCCACCAAATAGCCCCGTGAGTAGATCCAAAACCTCTCACCGGACCAATGTAAGTCATAGGAACTGACCGCGTGGTCATGGGACCCCCAGTTCGAGAGCACAGACCAATTTTCATATTATCTACACTTAAGCTTGGAAACAAGTCGTTAGAGGGAGAAGCCCCAAAACACCTCCCAAACAGCCCCGTGAGCGGCGCAAACACATTGCTCAGGACAAATGTAAGTCGTAGGAACGGACCGCATGGTCAAGGGCCTCCCCTATTCAAGAGAACACACTAATTTCAGAATATCTACACTTCATCTTGATAACATGCCGTGAGAGGGAAAAATCCCAAAACACCCCTAAACGGCCGCGTGAGCAGCACCGACTCCTCACATGGAACCAATGTAAGTCTTAAAAACCGACCGCGTGCCCACGAGACCACCCGTTTAAGAGCATGGATCAAATTTCTGAATATCTACACATTTGCTTGAAAACATATTGTTAGAGGGAGAAACCCCGAAACACCCCCTAAATGCCCCCATGAGCGACTCCAACACCTCGTACGGTACCAATGTAAATCGTAGGAACGAACCACATCGTCACGGGACCCCCGGTTCGAGAGCACGAACCAATTTTAAAAATATCTACACTTGGGCTTGAAAAAAAGTAGTTAGATGGCGAAATCCCAAAACACCCCCCAAACGGCCTTGTGAGGGGGGCCAACACCTCGCATGAGACCAATGTAACTCGTTGGTTCCGACCCTGCGGTCACAAGACCCCCGGTTCTAGAGCATGGACCAATTTTAAGAATATCTACACTTAGGTTTGAAAACATGTCGTTAGAGGTCAAAACCATGAAACACCCCCCAAACGGACCTATGAGGGGATTCAACACCTCGCACAAGACCAATGTAAGTTATAGGAGCCGATCGCATGGTCATGGGACCCCTAGTTCGAGATCATCGACAAATTTTCCAAATATATATACTTAGGCTTGAAAGCATGTCGTTATAGGATGAAACCCCGAAACACCCCCCAAACAGCCACGCGAGTGGTGCCAACACCTCGCACGAGACTAATGTAAGTTGTAGGCAACCTCATGGTCACGGGACCCCCGGTTCAAGAGGATGGACCAATTTTTATAATATCTACAATTAAACTTGAAAACATGTCGTTGGAGGGTAAAACCAAGAAAAACACCCCAAACGGACCTGTGAGCAATGCCAACACCTTTCACGGAACTAATGTAAGTCATAGGAACCGATCACATAGTTCCGGGACCCCTAGTTCGAAAGCACGGACCAATTTTAAGAATATCTATACTTATGCTTAAATACATGCCATTAGTGTGGGAACCCTAAAACACCTCCCTAAAAGCACCGTGAGAAGCGTCAAGACCTCATACAGGATCAATGTAAGTCTGAGAACATGATTGAATAGTCACGGTACCCCCGATTCGAAAGCATAGAGAAATTTTTAGAATATCTACACTTATACTTGAAAACATGTCGTTAGAGGGTAAAACACCAAAACACCCTGCAATTGGCCCCATGAGTATCGCCAACACCTCGCACGAGACCAATATAAGTCATAGGAATAGATCACATGGTCATGGGCCCCCTTGTTTGAGATCACGGACGAATTTTCAAAATACCTATACTTAGGCTTGAAAACATGTCGTTAGAGGATGAAACCCCGAAACACCCCCCAAATGGCCCCGTGAGTGGTGCCAACACCTCTCACGGGACTAATGTAAGTTGTTGGGGACCGCATTATCATGGGACCCTGGTTCGAGAGGGCGGACCAATTTTCAGAATATCTATAATTAGGCTTGAAAACATGTCATTAAAGGGAGAAACAAATAAAGTCACCCCAAACGGACCTATGAGAAGTGCCAACGCCTCGTACAGAACCAATGTTAGTCATAGGAACCGATCATGTGGTCACGGGACCCCCGGTTCGAGAGCATGGACCAATTTTAATAATATCTACACTTATGCTTGAAAGCACGTTGTTAGTGGGAAAAACCCCGAAACACATCCCAAACAACCCCGTGAGTGGTGCAAACACCTCGCACAGGACCAATGTAATCTTTAGAAATCGACTGCATGGCCATGGGACCCCTGGTTCAAGAGCACGGACCAATTTTTAGAATATTTACACTTAGACTTAAAAATATATCGTTAGAGGGTAAAACCCTGAAACACCATGCAAATGGCCCCGTGAGCGGGGCCAACACCTCGCATGGGACCAATGTAAGTCGTAAGAGCCGACCTTATGGTCACGAGACCCCCAGTTTAAGAGCATGGACCAATATTCAGAATATCTACATGTAGGATTGAAAGTATGGCGTTAGAGGGGAAAACCACGAAACACCACCAAAATGGCCTCATGAGAGGCGCCAACACCTTGTACGGGACCAATGAAAGTCATAGGAACCAGCAGCATTATCACGGGACCCCGGTTCAAGAGCACGGACAAATTTCAGAGTATCTACAGTCAGTATAGAAAACATGTCATTAGCCGGTAAAACCCTGGAACACCCCCCAAACGGCCCCGTAAGGGGTGACAACACCTTGTACGGGACCAATGTAAGACGTTAGAATTGATCGTGTGGTCACGCGATCCCCGATTGGAGAGCACAAACCAATTTTTAGAACGTCTACCCTTAGGCTTCAAAACATGTCGTTTCTCAAAAATCCTCCCAAATAGCTGTGACACCCCGCTTAAAATAATAATAAGTGGCCAGCCCTATACTATAATTCATCAAGAATCTCAAGTGGATCATTCTTAGCATCTACTGACGATACCAAAATAAACATATCTAACTCCCCAAAACTATAAAAAGAAGTTGCCAAAATTTTTAAAACATACAATGCAATAAACAACCAACAATATACTAACTACTGAACATGATAATGAACACACACATGCTAAGATAAAAGAGAATAGTTCTATAGTACACCAAAAAATACACAAAAGGAAATACGTGAATATGCTATCGAGTCACAGAATAAATAACAACTGTGAACAGAAATATAAACAAAATGCTACAACTACAACTCTTGGGACCCGATATACAAACTGAATCCTAATCTAGATATACAAAAGATAGGAAACGTCTATATCAAAAATTCCATGACAGCCCACTACTGCCACAGCTCCACGAATACACAAACGTCGTTATCATACTTGCGGAGGAACACCGAAAAAATACAATATATATAGCAAGAGAAAAATATAAACGGGTCAGAGCCCGAGGTGTGAAAACATTTTAGCAAGTTCATTAAAATGCATAATAATTATAAATGCACTATAACATGATTTAAGTGGAGTCGCACTCTCCTAGAAATCCAACTTTCCCCTCAACTAGAGCGCGCACCTACAAGTATGCACATGGTCTTCAAATAACTGCCCAACACTATCTAAGGGCCATACAATCTAGCCTATGCCCAAAACCACACTCGCGTAACCCATCAACTAAAACATAACCATAAACCTACGATTCTACCATAACCCCAATGTGCGTCTAAACTTATTTATCATATAAATATACATACACAAAACTCTTACTAGAATTTCGCGGATTCTAGTTATTAACTTACACGATTTATTATCATCTAAATGCTAAGGACTAAACTTCTCCCAACTCTCAACAATGCACTGCGTTTCGTACGTGGGACGTCTCACAAAGAGAAATCCAAATAAGGAACCCCCCGATACACTACTCCTTGACAATGTTGACTATCGAGATTCATTAGGCCCTCAACGTACTACGCTTATAACATCAACAACTCATATAAAATATTTCTCCAGTTTATTCTCATAAAACCTTGTTTCACTATAACATATAAATCTCAGCACTAAGGACTAAACTTATCCCCACTCCCAACATTGCACTGCATTTCGTGTGTGGGACATCTCGCAAGAAAAATCCAAACAAGGAAACCCCCGATACACTACTCCTTGACAATATTGGTCGTTGAGGTCCATTATGCCCTCGATACCCCACACATAACTTCGAATACATATGGGGAACAGTAATCTCTAATCACATTAATAAGATAATGCTCCGAACCATTTAGGGTCTATAACATTACTCTAGTTACAAAGCACAATCATTCAATCCCAACTATTAAGTACACATAACACACTTAGCGTACATATAAATATCCAAAATCCAATCACATATGGATATTAATTACTTCACAATGCTATCATCTTCCAGGAATTACTCGATTTATCCCGGGTTACCATATATCAGATTATTATCACACCGCCATGGTAAATAATATAAATCACAACGTATAGGAAGCGGTCATAGTTCCGAACCAAAAGTGAGAACGAATCATACCTAAGACTTCTCACCCCTAATAAAATCACGCAATAAATAAAGGATGACTATGACCTGGGGACTATACGCACCCCGCTCCTCAAGCCAGGAACCTTAACCACATCGCACAACTTCCCATGATAGCAATGGAGGGTATGCTCACACAATAGGTATACATATATCATTCACACTAGATATATATATATATATATATATATATATATACAAACACATCATATAAATGCAAACCATCGCACAAGGTATTCACATCGCGCCATATAGGTATACGTACTCTTATTAGTCCGTATGTATGTATGAAAGAAGTGAATTCATTTATAAGTATATAACTCTCGTCATACTAACTGTTGCTAACTCTCATGCCTTCCCGGAATTGTATGCCGGCCCCTCACCACTTGAAACTTACTCATCCCTCACACTTATGAGTATGAAAAGTCTCCCAATTCAAAAACATTGAGGATACCTTCCATATCCGAATACACACCGATCAACAATCATTATCCCCTAAATATAAATCTCGATGATAGGAGGATTTTCCACTAAATCGATACTATCACTAAAACTTGTACTCTCTCGCAAAAACCCAATACAACCCCAATATTTCATCTTAGGTAAAACACCCTAAAATCTCCAAAAAAATACTTCTCATAACATGTATTAAGGTTCCTAAGTTTCAAACTCAAAGGACAAGGGGTGTAAACAAAATACCAAACTTGGACAAAAAATAGAGGACCGATCGGCCGGCCCCTGACCCCCGATCGACTGCAATTTCAAATTTTTCCTAGAAGAGAAGGCAGTGGACTTTTCCCTTGAGGCGCAGTTAACCGACCCCCCTGGCCGCGGTCGACAGGCCATAGCAGGTGTCTCGGCCATTCCTTATTTTGGAAGAACTCCAACATTCCAAAAACCTCCAAATACCAACTTTAGACCCCAAATCTTCAACCCAATCAAGTTTCTAACATTAAAACTCATCAAATAACTTAACCCCACTAATTTACCATCTCAAAGCCATATATATACACCTTAAATGCAATATTTACCCAAAAAATCTAGGTTTTAACATTTATAACCCAAAATCCATAATTTTATCCACAAATCATATATAAATGATACACAAGAATTATTTAGCAAGTTTAATCACTTGTCTCGAAGTTGTAGAGTCAGAATCTTCCTCGAAATCACGGATTGATCCGATTCTCCATGTTTTTCTTCTTTCTCTTCTTCCTTTCCTCTTCTCTCTCTCTCTAGGTCTTTCTCTCAATCTCTCAAATGAGATTTTATATCTCCTATAGTCTTTTAAAATTTATCTCCAAAAATTCAACTTTAAATGATAATACACACTTTAAATGACTCGGTTACTCCAATTCGAGCCAAATGAACTTAAAAATATTTCGAAACCCAAATAAGACCCAAGTATAGTCATTTTGACTTTCTCGACCCATCCGGGATCAACCGCACACTCAGAATCATCATTCGAAATACTTTTTAACATACTCAAATTTTGACCTCAATTGCCAGATTTAAAATTTTCCAATTTAAATAAATATTATTTCTCCCCAAAATAATTAAATTATCAGCCCAAAAATCATGAGGTATTATGGACTTCCCCCCTTACAAGAATTTCGTCCTCCAAATTAAGCTAAGCCTAGTACTCCAAATCTCAATTAGCTCCCACAACACCTATCCTCACGATCACTAGATCTATTTCTTCCACTTCTCACGGCGAATCATTTTAAATTTAAAACCAAATTTGCCAATCAGGGCGCCCATACACCATGTATCCAAGCTCGACTCGTATAAACATAACCCGACTTTACTTAGCCTTAATTTTTATAATAACTCGAAAAAAATAATCCATTATAACATACTAATTATATAAAAAAAATTGAAAGGTCCAAAGATTTAACTCCTCTCAATTCCTGACATTAGCTATTTTCATGCAGGAGAGGTCTCCCAAGTGAAATCCAAACAAGTAACCCTCCTAATACACTACTATGTAGTTTTGTCAGGGATTGAGATCAGTTAGATCGAGACTAAAGTTTAAAAGAAATATTTTTGAAATCATTTTGATGTTGCTTAAAGGCATATAAAATATATTTTTTTTAAAACAGTTTATGTCTTTTGACATCAAAATCAAATACCTTATGCCCAAGACACAAGGTGCCAACAAATACAATATTCTTACCAACCATTAGTTCTCAAAACTAGCACAACCAGGAGCTAAAATTCCTGGCTCAAAATAACTCACTAAACCCTAAATCTCTTCAGTAACAAAAATCCTTTACATCATAATAAAACATTGCCATTCACTAAGCTCTTCCATCACGGGAAAATTACGAATACATAAATCTAACACGACTACACAATAATATCTTTAGCGTTACTACTCAGCGCATTTCAACGATTCCTACGATCAAAACAAAGCCATAACTCTCTACTAGCACATCACAAGGCAATCTATTCTCCCAAAAGATATCATCTAAGATCCTCACTTGCTCACTCATCCCTTCCAGGTCATTCCATACATAATAGGGTTATAACAACTAACCACTCATCAAAATTTTACATATGATACTCCCAATGCCCCTCACTGTATAATACTAATCACAAAGGAAAATAAATTACATATTACCTCTCTAGTCCGACTGTATCCCATCATCGATGGGTTTCTACTCAAAATCCTCCGGCCCAAACTGGCCTATGATCTGTTGTAGGGGTTGCACATCCAAAACTTCCTCAAAAAGTGGCCCTCTACCTCTCCCAGGATAATCCCTCTTCCTATGGCCTATTTCTTTACAAAAGAAACATCTACCAGTAAATCCCCCCTGCTCATCCTGGGAAACAAAACACTGTTGCGACCCTCGAGAATCCTTCCCATACCTTATTGCTTCACTGGTATTCTCTTCTCCAGACTTACATGATGAACCCGAGTCTCTAAATTTCTTACCCCCAAGCGAATGAAGACGATACTCCTGACATTGTAACAATGCCGCATTCACTACCTTAGCAAAAGTTAATAACTTTGGGTTCCCTAACAAATGCTTCCGAATTTTCCATTCTAAACCTCCCACGAACATAGCTATTATATTATCCTCTGTATTTACCTCATCGGGCACTAAATTTGCCAATCGAGTAAATTCTTCTTCATACTCGGCCACCGTTCGATCACCTTGAGACACATCCTGTAATCTCCTCCGCATTTCCTTCTGGATCGCGAAAAGAAAATACTTTCGGTCAAAGAGTTACTAAAAATCTGCTATGGGAATCTCATCTTTCTGCTCCGAAGTGGTGATTGATTCCCACCAATGGAGAGATAATCCCGTTAACTTAAAGGTGGCAAGAAATTGCTTCTTCACCTCACTGCATTCAACCGTTCGAAGGTTCCTTTGCATACTCTTCTTCCAGTGACTTGCAACCATATCATCAGCTGCGCCTGAAAATTATGGAGGATCTCCCTTCCTAAAAGCTCCCCATACTCTTTCCCACGTAGATGGACCTGGGTGGGCTTGGGATGCTTGAGTTGCAGGTTGACGTGCCATCGCCGAAATGGCAATAGTTACTGCTTGTGCCACAATATTGGCAACTTTGGCTGTGGTCATTGTCCCTTGAGGAATTTGGGATTACATATTCTCCTTTTCTCTATTTTCCTTGCCTGTACGACCTCTATTCGATGGCATTTGAAATAAGAACAATTGTATCAGAACGCCGTTCAAATGACTACTCATTGCAGAATAAAATATAGACGTGTGAACACAACAGTTCTAATACTAGGACTCTAAATCAAGAACGCTTACGGAAGAAAGCAGAAAACCCCCACAGATCCTAAAGACACTAAAACCTGATACTCTGATACCACCTGTGACACCCCGCATAAAATAATAACGGGTGGCCAGCCCTATACTATAATTAATCAGGAATCTCAAGTGGATTGTTTTTAGCATCTACTGACGATACCAAAATAAACATAGCTAACTACCCACAACTATAAAAAGAGGGTTCCAAAAATTTTAAAACATACAATGCAATAACCAACCAACAATATACTAACTACTGAACATGATAATGAGCATACACATGCTAAGATAAAAGAGAATAGTTCTATAGTACACTAAAAATACACAAAAGGAAATACCCGAATATGCTATTGGGTCACAGACAATACAACAACTGTGAAAATAAATATAAACAAAATGCTACAACTACAACTCTTGGGTGTAAACGCGATATACAAATTGAATCCTAATCTATATATACAAAAGATAGCAAAATAGCTATATCTGCCAAAGCTCCACGAATATACTAGATAGAAAACATCATTGGCATCCTTACGGAGGAACACCTAAAATAATACAATATATATAGCAAGAGGAAAATATAAATGGGTCAGAGCCCCGAGGTATGAAAATATTTTAACAAGTGCATTAAAATGCATAATAATTATAAATGCATTATGACATGATTTAAGTGGAGTTGCACTCTCCTAGAAATCCAACTTTCCCCTTAACTAGAGTGCGCACCTAAACGTATACACATGGTCCTCAAATAACTTCCCAACACTATCTAAGGGCAATACAATTTAACCTACGCCCAAAACCATACTTGTGTAACCCATAAACTAAAACATAACCATAAACCTCCGATTCTATCATAACCCAAATGTTCATCTAAACTTATTTATCATATAAACACACATATACAAAATTCTTACTAGAATTTAGCGAATTCTAGTTATTAATTTACACGAGTTATTATCATATAAATGCTAAGGACTAAACTTCTCCCAACCCTCAACATTGCACTGATTTCGTGCGTGGGACATCTCACAATGTGAAATCCAAACAAGGAACCCCCTCGAAACACTACTCCTTAACAATGTTGATTACCGAGATTCATGAGGCCCTTAACGCACGACTCTTATAACATCAACTACTCATATAAAATATTTCTCCAGTTAATTCTCATAAAACCTTGTTTCACTATAACATATAAATCTAAGTACTAAGGACTAAACTTATCTCCACTCCCAACATTTCACTGCATTTCGTGTGTGGGATGTCTCGTAGGAAAAATCCAAACAAGGAACCCCCCTGATACACTACTCCTTGATAATGTTGGTCGTTGAGGTCCATTATTCCCTTGGTACCCCACACATAACTTCGAATACATATGGGGAGAAATAATCTCTAATCACATAAATAAGATAATGCTCCGAACCATTTAGGGTCTATAACATTACTCTAGTTACAAAGCACAATCATTCAATCCCAACTATTAAGTATACATAACACAATCATTCAATCTCAACTATTAAGTATACATAACACACTTAGCATACATATAATTATCCAAAATCCAATCACATATGGATATAAAATACTTCACAATGCTATCATCTTCCAGGAATTACTTGCTTTATCCCGGGTTACCATATATCGAATTATTATCACACCGCCTTGGTAAATAAAACAAATCACAACGTATAGGATGCGATCATAGTTCCAAACCGAAAGTGGCAACGAATCATACCCAATACTTCTCACCCCAAATAAAATCACGTAATAAATAAAAATCACGTAATAAATAAAGGACAAATATGACTTAGGGACTATACGCACCCTGCTCCTCAATCTAGGGGCATGACCCACATCGCGCAACTTTCCATGATAGCAATGGACGTGTGCTCACACAAATAGTATACATATATCATTCACACTATATATATAGTGTGAATGATATATGTATACTGATATGGAGTGATGTAAATACCTTATGTGATGGTTTGCATTTATATGATGTGATTTTGTGTGTGTGTGTGTGTGTGTGTGTATATATATATATATATATATATATATATATATATATATATATATATATATATATATATATATATATATACACACACACACACACACACACACACAATCACATCATATAAATGCAAACCATCACATAAGGTATTTACATCACTCCATATCAGTATACATACTCTTATAAGTCCGTATATATGAAATAAGTGAATACATTTATAAGTATATAACTCTTATCATACTAAACGTTGCTAACTCACATTCCTTCCCATAACCGTACGCTGACCCCTCACTTGAAACTTACTCATACCTCACACCTATGAGTATGAAAAGTCTCCCAATTCAACAACATTAAGGATACCTTCCATATCCGAATACACACTAATCAACAATCATTATCGACTAAATATAAATCTCGATGATTGGAGGATTCTCCAGTAAATCGATACTATAACTCAAACTTGTACTCTCTCGCAAAAACCCAATACGACCCAAACATTTCATCTTAGGTAAAACTCCTAAAATCTCCAAAAATATACTTCTCATAACATGTATTAAGGTTCCTATGTTTCAAACCCAAAGGACAAGGGGTGTAAACAAAATACCAAACATGGACCAAAAACGAAGGACCGATCGACCGGCCCCTGACCCCCGATCGACCATGGTTTAAAAAATTTCCTAGAAGAGAACACAATGGGCTTTTACCTTGAGGCACAGCCGACCAGCCCCCTGGCCGCGGTCAACCGGCCATAGCAGGTGTCTCGACCATTCCTTATTTTGTAAGAACTCCAACAATCCAAAAACCTCCAGATACCAACTTCAAACCCCAAATTTTCACCCCAATAAAGTTTCTAACATTAAAATTCATCAAATAACTTAACCCCACTAATTTACCATCTCAAATCCATATATATACACCTCAAATGCAAGATTTACCCAAAAATCTCAGTTTTAACATTTATAACCCCAAATCATGAAATAAATGATACACAAGAATTATTTAGCAAGTTTAATCACTTGCCTCGAAGTTGTAGAGTCTGGATCTTCCTCGAAATCACGGATTGATCCGAATCTCCAAGATTTTCTTTTTCTCTTCTTCCTTTCCTCTTCTCTCTCTCTCTAGGGCTGTCTCTTAATCTCTCAAATGAGAATTTTATCTCCCGTCGTCTTTTTAAACCTTATCTCCAAAATACCCAACTTTAAATGATAATACACACTTTAAATGACTCGATTAATGCAATTCGAGCCAAACGAACTTAAAAATATTCTGGAACCCAAATAAGACCCAAGTATCCGGGATCAACCGTACACTCATAATCGTCTTTTGAAATACTTTCTAACATCCTCAAACTTTGAGCTCAATTGCCAAATTTAATTTTTTTTAATTTAAATAAATATTTTTTCTCCCAAAAATAATAAAATTATTAGCCCAAAAATCACGAGGTATTACAAAAGCCTCGTGAAAAGGCGCCAACACCTCGTACGTATAGCAAGGTAATTCGTATGAACTGACCGAATGGTTAGGGGACTTTCGGTTTGAGAGCACAAACTAATTTTCAAAATATCTACACTTGGGCTTGAAAACATGCCGTTAGCGGACGAAACCCCGAAACACCACCCAAACGGCCTAGTGAGTGGTACAAACACCTCGCACGGGACCAATGTAAGTCGTAGGCGACCACGTGGTCATGGGATTCTCGGTTCAAGAGGATGGACAAATTTTTAGAATGTTTACACTTAGGCTTGAAAACATGTCGTTAGAGGACGAAGCCCTAAAACACACCCCAAATGGTACCGTGGGTGACGCTAACACCTCATACAGGACCAATGTAAGTCGTAGGAACCAAGAACGTGGTCACGGGAGCCCCTGTTCCAGAGTACGAACCAATTTTCAGAATATCTACACTTAGGCTTGAAAACATGTCGTTAGAGGGTGAAATCCCGAAACAAACCCCAAACGGTCCTCTGAGCGGGGCCAACACCTATCATGATACCAATATAACTCGTTGGAACTGATCGCATGGTCACGGGACCCCAGTTCGAGAGCATGGACCAATTGTCAGAATATCTACACTTAGGTTTGAAAACATGTCGTTAGAGGGCAAAACCTCGAAACACCCCCCAATAGACCTTGTGAGTGGTGCCAATACCTCGCACGAGACCAATAAAAGACATAGGAATCGATCGCAAGGTCATGGGAGCCCCAGTTTAATATCATCGAAAAGTTTTCAATATACCTATACTTAGGCTTGAAAATATGTCGTTAGAGGGCGAATCCCCGAAACACCCCCAAAATGGCCCCGTGAGTGGTGCCAACACCTCGCACGGGACTAGTATAAGTTGTAGGCGACCGCATGGTCATGGGACCACTCGGTTCGAGAGGACATACAAATTTTTAGAATATCTATAATTAAGCTTGAAAACATGTCATTAGAGGGAGAAACCAATAAAGACACCCTAAACGGCCCTATGAGAAATGCCAACACCTCGCATAGAACAGATGTAAGTCCTAGGAACCGATCACACAGTCACGGGGCCCCCGGTTCGAAAGCATGGGCCAATTTGAAGAATATCAACACTTATGATTGAATACATGCTGTTAGTGGGGGAACCCCAAAACACCTCCCAAAAATCCTCGTGAGCGGCGTCAACACCTCGCACAGGATCAATGTAAGTCTTAGCAACCGATCGCATGGTCATGGGACCCCCAGTTCGAGAGCATGGACCAATTTTTAGATATCTACACTTAGACTTTAAAACATGTTTTTAGAGAGTGAAACCCCAAAACACTCCACAAATGGCCCCATGAGTGGCATTAACAACTCGCATCGGATTAATGTAATTCGTAAGAATTGACCTCGTGGTCACGGGACCCCCAGTTTGAGAGCACGGACCAATTTTGAGAATATCTACACTTAGTCTTAAAAACATTCCGTTAGAGGGTGAATCCTCGAAACACCCCATAAATGGCTCCGTGATCGGCGTTAACACCTTGCACGGGACCAATGTAAGTCGTAAAAATCAACCTCCTGGTCACGGGACCCCCAGTTTGAGACCACGGACCAATTTTCAGAATATCTACACTCAGGATTGAAAATAGCCATTAGAGGGAGAAACTCAGAACCACCACCCAGACGTCCCCATAAGCAGTGCCAACACCTCGCACGGTACCAATGTAAGTCATAGGAACTGATCGAGTGGTCATGGGACCCTCGATTCGAGAGGACAAACCAATTTTTAGAAAATCTATACTTAGGCATGAAAACATGTCGTTCGAGGGTAAAACCAGGAAACACCCCCCAAATGGCCAAGTGAGTGGTCCCAACACCTCGTACGGGACCAATATAAGTCTTAATAACCAACCACGTGGTCACTAGACCCCCGGTTCGAGAGCACAGACCAATTTTTAGAATATCTACACGTTGACTTGAAAACATGTCGTTAGAGGGGGAAACCCCAAAACACCCCCCAAAAAGCCCCGTGAGCGGTGTCAACACCTCGCAAGGGACCAATGTAAGTTGTAGGAACCAACCGCATGGTCAAGGGACTCCCGGTTCGAGAGCATGGACCAATTTTTAGAATGTCTACACTTATGCTTGAAAACATGTCGTTAGAGGGTGAAACCCAGAAACAATACTCAAACGGCCCCCTGAGTAGTTCTAACACCTCGGACGGGACCAATGTAAGTCGTAGGCGAATGTGTGGTCATTAGACCCCCATTTCAAGAGGACGTACCAATTTTAATAATATCTACACTAAGGCTTGAAGACATATCGTTAGAGGGAAAAATACCTAAACACCGCCAAATGGCCCTATGAGCGGCGCCAACACCTCGTACGGGACCCATGTAAGTCATAGGAACCGACCGCATGATCACGGGACCCCCACATCATGAGCATGGACCAAATTTTAGAATATTTACACTTAGTCTTGAAAACATGCCGTTAGAGGAAGAAACCTCTAAAGACCCCCCATACTGCCCCATGAGCGGTGCCAACACCTCGCACGGGAGCAATTTAATTATAAGAACCGACTGCGTGGTCACATGAAGCACGGTTCGAGTGCACGGACCAATTTTTAGAATATATAAACGTAGGATTGAAATCATGTCATTAGAGGGTGTAACCCCAAAACAACCCCCAAAACGGCCCCGCGGGCAGCCCCAACACCTCACACGAGACCTATGTAAGTCGTCGGAATCCATCGCATGGTCACGGGACCACTGGTTCGAGAGCACAAGATAATTTTCATAATATCTACACTTAGGCTTGAAAACATGCCATTAGAAGGTGAAATCCCAATATACCCACCAAATGGCCCAGTGAGCAATGCCAACACCTCGTGCGGGACCAATGTAAGTCGTAGGAACCGACCGTGTGGTTGCGAGACCCCAATTTTTAGAGCATGAAGAAATTTTCAAAAATATCTACACTAAGACTTGAAATCATGTCGTTAGAGGGCGAAACCTCAAAACACCCCTCAAACAGCCCCGTGAGAGACGCCAACACCTCATACGGGACCAGTGTAAGTTATAGGAACCGAATGCGAGGTCATGGGACCCCCGGTTTGAGATCATGGACCAATTTTCAAAAAATCTATACTTAGGCTTGAAAACATGTCGTTAGAGGGAACAACTAGGAAACACCCTCCCAAACGGCCAATTGAGCAGTGCCAACACCTCTAAGGGGGCCAGTGTAAGTCCTAGGAATTGACTGCGAGGTCCCGGGACCCCCAGTTCGAGAGCACGAACCAATTTTAAGAATATCTACACTAAGGCTTAAAAATGTACCATTAGATGGCGAAACCATGAAACACCACTCAAACGGCCCCATAAGTGGAGCTAACACCTCCCGAGGGATCAATGTAAGTCGTAGGAATTGAATGCGTGGTCACGGGACCCCCGCTTTGAGAACACAGACCAATTTTCATAACATCTACACTTAGGCTTGAAAACATGTCATTAGAGGGAGAAACCCTGAAACGCCCCCCAATCAGCCTGTGAATGGCGCCAACACATCGCACGGGACCAATGTAACTCGTAAGAATCGACTGCGTGTTTATAGAACCCCTGGTTCGAGAGAACGAACTAATTTTTAGAATATCGACACTTAGGCTTGAAAACATGTCGTTAGAGGGAGAAACCCCAAATGGGCTTGTGAACGGTGCTAACACCTCATACGAGACCAATGTAACTCATAGAAATCGATCGCGAGGTCACGGGACCCATAATTTGAGATCACGATGATAATTTAAGAATATCTCCCTGCTCTCAAATCGGGGGTTTCGTGATCATGCGGGCTTTTTATAATTTATTGTTTAGGATTATGATCATGCGGGATTTACATTATGCAAATTTTAGACTGTCGAGAAAATAGAGGAAATTCGACCAATTTTTTTTAATATAGTTAAAAATGGTCACGGATTTATGCCAAGATCATCTCCATTTGTTATCACACATAAATAGGTCATGGTTTATGACCGTGACTATTTTGGTAAGGTCAAAGCGTGGGCCACGACCTTAAGTCGTGACCATTGTCATGGCCATTTTTATATACTGAAGGATGGGTCATGGACATGAGCCATGACCAGAGACATGAACAGTCTCATATATTGAAGGATGGGTCATGGCTAATGGCCGTGACCAAGTGTATGTATGGGTCACAGTTAGTGTTTGAGACCATCTACCGTGACCCCCAAGGTCGGTGAACCTTCGTTTAGTCAGGGATTTGGTCTGTCACCCACGAAAATGGTCACGCTCGAAATGGTTACGTTCCTTGATCGCGACCCACAATACTTGTCAGAGACTTTGGCCCTGACCATTTTCCTAATATGGTGTAGTGTTACATCCCCCCTTGACCCTAGGGTCAGGGTTATAATTATAGTGGTGTAAAGTGGGGTAGTTGCAGAAGGAACTCCCCCAGCTTGCTATTGGCTCGTGTGGAATTCCTTAATATCTCCTCCGAGATTGTTTGTAATCATCTGAGCTTATCACGGTTGACATGATAAATGTTTGTATTTATCCATGTGATAAATGTAATTGTTGATTTCCTTGAGTAATTGGGTCGAACGTGTCCACATGCAGCTGGGCCTAGTCGGCCATCTCTCAATTGGGCCTAGTTAATTATTTAGATCCCCACAATTGCCCCTAAAATCTATGGGCTAAAATATTTGGGCAATTAGATTTTATTCATTGTTTGGACCCAATAATTTTTAAACTCGTTGGTAGATTTAAAACGTCATGGAAGCCTTATAATTATGTTAAAGTCTTAAGGGTACGCTCATCCGAGCAGTAGGTGAACCGCCAAAACTCATTTAGAGAGTCGTGTCCTATGATTATGCAAGAGGATTCAAACATTGTGGGTATACTCCAAACTGTGACTTCGCATTTGATCTCCTTCTTATCAAAATCTTAAGAGCTTCCTTCACATTCTTTCATCTTTGTAAGTCTTCATCTTTACTCTCCTCTCGCTCTTAGTTTTCTTCTTCTTTATAGTGCTCGTCTTCAATAGTGGTAGCTTTATTCCGACCAATCATGTTAACTATTCCTGAGAAAAACATTGAGGAATTTAGAAAAACTTATTTTATTCCTTCGTGAGTGGGAATCGATTGTGACCCCATGCCCAAAGATGTCAAAGACATCAAAGGCGGGCGCTAGATTCACACCTTGGTAGTGGTCCAAGGGGGGTCAACATTTCCCCCAAACTCTTCATTTTTAGAGTTTTTTTTTTATTTCTTTGGGGGTAGTCCCTCCTCAGTGAGCCCCCAATACTTGGCAAATAGTCAGTGAGGTCAATCGCATAAATGAGCTCCATGGGACCAACTTGCGCATCCTACATATCAAGATTTACTATGGGGCCAGTTTTGCTAGAGATCCATGCTTTACGAATCGATGGTCCCATGACCACGTGGTCGGTTCCTACGACTTACATTGGTTCCGTACGAGGTGTTGGCACTACTCATGGGGCCGTTTAGGGGTGTTTTGGGATTTCGCCCTCTAACGGCATGTTTTCAAGCCTAAGTGTAAATATTTTGAAAATTGGTTCGTGCTCTCGAATCGGGAAGGTCCTTGACCACGCGGTCGGTTCCTACGAATTACATTGGTCCTGTACGATATGTTGACGCCGCTCACGGGCCGTTTGGTGAGCATTTCAAGGTTTTTCCCTTTAGCGATATGTTTTCAAGAAATTCTGAGGGCCTCCTTTATCTGAAGGCGAGGAAGGTCAAAAGGGAGTTGGTCATAGACATCCCTAATTCCAACAAGGGATACTGGGATTAGGGATTCATTGCCAGGAATTGGCAACATCCACCTCTCCCTGAAAGCGAAGAATATGTAAGGTTTGTGTGCCCTGACTGGGGGTGATCACATTGGTTAACACCTAGTTTTCAAACTTGCTTATTACTTTATCATTTGCTCTATTTCTTATAATTTTTCTTTTAAGTTGTCTTGTGAACAAGTCGCAAGAAAAATAAGTTTTTTTGCCCTCCCTCAAAGACATTAAGGTTGTATATCCCCTGAAAGCTTGGAGGATTAGAGATGATCTACTCGATGGTAAACATCCCCAGTCAACAACTTTTCTTATAACAACACCACTAGTAGATTCACTGCTCGCCCAGTGGATAATATAACTGATATTCCTCTTCCAGACGAGGAAACTTCTTCTTCTTTCGAGTCAGTAGACGTTAGGCCAGTTTAGCTAGAGGAGAAGGAAGGCCTAATGGATCCTACTAGGAAGATAGATATTTTGGTCTCTAATGAGGATGATGAAGATGATTTTCTCCCCTCTACCAGGACCAAGTCCCAAAAGAAGGATGGGGGTGATTCTTTAAGGTGGCTAACCAAAATTGGCCTCTAAGGAGAAAGAAGAGGGAAGAGGAAATAAAGAGTGAGGAGGGGAAGAAAAAGGCTCTTAGAGATTTTGGGAAGAATTTCAACTTTTCCTCTTCTCTCCACGACATATTAGAGTCTTAGTCCATGGCCCATAATCTAAATTTTGTCCCTGGTCTATTGATGGGGACACTGATCACGACCAACTGAGGATATTGGACCCATACTAGATATCCATCTGAGCACCCTAAACTTTATCCCTGGTTAGGGTCTTCTTTTTATTTATTATATTAGATCTTCTTGACTGTTGTTCGTTAAATCTTCTTACATTTTCTCTTTTTCTTATTTTGTAGTTTGTGGCAGAGTTTATGAGTCTCTAGGATGATCGCGCCGACTAGTTAAAGAGAAATTATTAACTTATTAAGGCCCTTCAAAATTCAGAGGATGCCATGCTCGAGGCCATGGAGTCCCACGAGAAGGAGAAGAAGACCACTGCAGATATCATGGCCTCCCTAAAATTCGAGAACAATTTATTGAAGGTGGATAATTCTTGGTTAAACAATGAGGTTGAGTAGATCCCTTCCCTCAAGGATGCCATCTTCAAGAAAGGATGGAACGAGGCATATGACGATGCTAGAGTCCAGATTGTCTATGCTTAGAAGGCGACCTTCGAGAAAGTCTGGGATAAAGCCTTGGTGGAAATCAGAGTCCCTTCTGAAATCGAGTTGTGTGGAAGGCACCAGACAGGTATCCTCCTACTCTTGACGAGGATCCATTTTCAAGTCATCCTACTGATTTGGCAAAGGAAGTAGCACTTAAAAATAAGGGGTGGAGCCCAAGGGCAGAGAGGATGGGACAGAAGAGTTGGTGAAAATGTGAAGCCTACAGTTTTAGGGTTTTTTCTTCTTTTGCTCATGTATTATACTCCTTTTCCTTTACTTGAATTGTAATGGCTTTGTTTTCCCTTCACGTTGTTTAATGGAAATATTATTTTCATTTGACTGTGAAATTTCATGTATTTTTTTTATAAACTGTTTGCATTTTCTCCATTGGTGTTGTATACTATTTCCTAGAAAATTCCTTCTTCTAGTAACTTAGATAATATGCTCAGGCAAAATGCTTGAGCACAAGCTCGTCGAGCATTTCTGACGTCCTGTAGGGATCTAAAAAAGAGGACCAATGCCTATAAAGACTAATCCACTTTTGTCTCCAAGGTAAAGGACAACCTCAAGGACTTGGAATATGTAAGTGCCTCCATGCAAAAGGAAATTAATGACTTGATGGCCCATTTAGTGGAATCTAAGGATGTTGATGAGGTCGTCACTTTAGTCCAATTGAAAAATAATGACTTGAAGAAGAAACTTTCTGAGGATGAAGATCAAGCTCGATGGATCAACATGATGTTGATGGGTCTAAGTCGTGATAACGAGAAGCTTTGATGATTTTTTAGGATTGGTGCTCGAGTGACATGGGCGTTAGGTTTTGATGAGGATTGGAAGGATGTCGTAGCAAGGTTACAGGAGGCTTAAGACTTTGCCTACAAGTATGGCTGGGTGAACACCCTCAAGGTTGTTAAGGAACCTCAGGACTCTGAGCTCTAGTATATGTACCAAGTTGATTGTCTTGTGTATAGCTGACCTCTTTTTTGGGAGTGATGAGACCTGGATTCCTTTAGATTCCATCCCTCTTCAATTGGTTAAGAGCTATCTATAAGGTCATGATAGTTATGAAGAATATCGACCTAATCTTGACATGGTTAAAGGAGGTAAATAGAATAATTTTTGGATCGCGGACCATAAAACGTTGTATATTTTTCATGATTTTTGTAATTTTTATGTAATTAGTACTCTTTATAATCGAGCTATACCGAATGAATCAAGTTAATACCAATTACTTTGAATTTTTCCAGTTTATTATGCCTTACATATGTTATTTTATTTTCTTACATTTTAGGTCGTGTTGTCACACTCCCTTTGGCCTAGAAAAGAAAATAGGAAAAATGCACCTAGTTTGTGGGCAATCCTCCAATTTAGGATTTTAGTAAAACAAGCCAAGTTTCTTTATTGCCTAGGGATCCATCATTGGAAATTTGTCTTGCCTGGATAAGTCATGAGGCCACATGTGTTGGTCATGACAAGAACCTGAGGGCTTTAATTTTAATTAATGTTAGAAATAATTGTCATAGTAATCAAGTTAAATCTTGATCAATACTCTTTCAAAAATTAAGAGTCAATTATGAACATGTTACTTAAGAAATAATGTAAAGTAAAATAACTTACAAGATTTTAAATATGGAAATAAGGGCCTTTACTCAAAATGTGAACAATAAATTGCGAGCAACATAAGTTTTGGAATTGAATTTGCATAAACTAAGTGCTGGAAGGTAAAAAGAAGACTAAAAGTATAAATTCTTCAGATTGGCCTCATTCCATACTCTGGGTATCTCTCTGTCCTCCATTGTTTCTAAGTGATAGTCTCCCTTTTGATCGTCTCTGATCACTTTGAATGGTCCCTTCCAATTGGTACCCAACTTTCCATCCAACGGTCTTATAGCATTAATGAGTACACTCCTTAGGATGTAGTCTCCTATTTGAAACATCCTCGAATTTACCCCTTGTTGCAATTTTTTTCATATTGCTACTAGTATGACGCCATCTTGATCATGATTGCACTTTTCGTTCCTCGCCCAAGTCAGGTTCAGTGTGAAGGGCATCATTGTTTGATCCTTAGTCGACCAACTATGTTCGCATGGTCAGGAGGCCTTCTTCAAGTGGTATGATAACTTTAATTCCATATATGAGCGTGCAGAGGGTCTCTTTAGTTTGTTTTTTGGGCATGGTACGATATATCCAAAGAGCATGGGGGAGCTCGTCCACCCACAAGACTTTTCCTCTTTCCAACCTTTTCTTAAGTCCATCGAGCATCATTTTGTTAGAGGCCTCTGCTTGAACTTTGCTCTTGGGATACACAACCGAGCTGAAGTGGTTTTTGATTTTATGCTCATCACAAAAAGCTTGACTAGGCCAGCTCTTAAACTATGCAAGGTTATTATTTATAATGGACTTCGGTATCGCAAAGTGCGTTATGATGTTCCTCCATATGAACCTTATTATGTCTGTATCTCTAATATTGGCCCATAGTTCTACTCCAACCCACTTGGTGAAATATTTTGAGTTGACCAGTAAGTACTTTCGATTTTCAGGTGCACAAGGAGTAGTCCCACGATATCCAAACCCCATTGTGAAAATGTCCATGGGCTGGTCAATGGCTTTAGGTCGTTGTCTATTGATGGACCAGGGGAGAGATTTTTGGGCATTTTTTGCACTTACAAACAAAAATACTTGTGTCTTTCTGCATGTATGTCCATAGGTAGCCTTCTTTGATTGCCTAAAATGCCAGGTATTTTCATTCTACATGGCTCCCACATATTCCATCATGAATTTTTGAAAGGACTTACTTGACGTCGTTTGGGTGCACACACTAGAGGTATGGGCCTATAAAGGATCTCCTGTATAGCCCCCATTGTCCAAGTAGAAATTCACAACTCTTACTCAGACCTGATGAGATAATTTATTATCGACCGGTAGTGTTTCGTTTTGCATGTACATTATGAAGTTGTCCATCCAACTGGGGCCTTTGTTGATGGAGAGGATGTTCTCTGGATTTTCTGCCAACTTAATACTGGGCTTGGCAAGGAATTCTACTTCAATGGTTCTTTTGATATTTGAGTCCACTACTGATCTCAGTGCTGCTAGAGCATCGACATGACTCTTATGCCCCCAAGGGAACTGTTGAATATGGACTTCCTCAAATTTCGTAACTATCTCGCGTAAATTTTGAGATAGGATACCATCATGTCATATTTGGCATTGAAATCCCCACTGACTTAATTGGACACCAATTTGGAGTCGCAATAAATATTAAGTCTTTTTATCCCAAGTAAATGTGATTTGAAATTTTTTGTGATGAGTGCCTCATACTCATCCTCGGTATTGGAGGCATTGAATACTAGTTTAATCCCTTGCTTGATCATAGCATTCTCTTGAGTTATAAGGACAATACTTATGCCTTACACCTTTGAATTGGAGGATCCATTAACACATTAATGAGCAGCCTATTACTCGAGAAGTTATATTATGTGCTGGCTAAGGAGCCATCTAAGACTATTACCAAACTGATGGCCAAAGAAGGTAAAATAATAAACGCCAAGGAGTCTATGGCTACTAAATAAACCAACAACTCCAAAACTAATTAAAAAAAAGCTCAAATAACAAAGATAAAAAAGATAAAAAGGTGGAGAAACCAAAGAGATGTGACGAATACACTCCTATGGCCATTGGCATTCACAATATTAGTAGAGAGATCCATGCAACTAAAGACCTAAAATGGCCTAGAAAGCTAAAATCCTCTCCAAACCGAAGAAATTAAAGTAAGTATTGTGAGTTTCCTAAAGATCATGGCCACAAAACTGACAATTTCATAGCCCTGAAGAATAAGAAAGAGAACCTTATCCGCATAGGGAAATTTTCAATGTTTATGGATAACGAAGGCCGAAAATATCATGCACATGAGTAGGATCCTAGAATATGTCAAAATCTCCTTATAGAAGAGGGGACGAGAAGAAAAGAGGAAGATATGATGTCTATGAATATGACCTGGACCTATCGAGGAGACCTAATGAGCCTTTACACAAGGTAAAATTGATTTTTTATGTTATTTTATCAGAGGAGGTAATGCATGAGGAAGAGATGAAATAGCGGATAGGAAATCCTACCTCAATGAAGCCATAGCATGTGCTTATATTCTGTAGATAAACCTAACTACTGATGTAGACACTCATTCGAGAAAAGTAAACAAAGATCTCCTGTTGTTGGGATTCTCTAAAAATGATATGTCATGGGTGATTTTTCATCATAAAGACCACTAGTTGTCGCGATGATGGTCCTCGAAAGGAATTTGGATAGAGTTTTCATCGACAACCCTAGTTTGGCCGATGAATTATTCTGTAACTGCTTTCGAGGTTTGGTATTGCGAGATAGAAAACTTGAATCCTAACACAGTCCCCTCATTGGTTTCTTAGGAGATAAGGTGAATCATTTAGGAATAATTAGTCTGGAAGTTATGATTGGTACCTAGATGACCTGGCGAACTGAGAAGATTTGTTTATTCATCCTAGATAATAACGTCAACTCAACGTATAATATTATCTTTGATAGGTATTGATTAAGAAAATTCAAAGCTCTGCCTTCTACTGTACATTAGTGTTTAAGGCTCCCCACTCATCATGGGGTCGGCGTGGTTAAAGAGAATGAAATTAAAGCTAGAGAGTGGTATTGCACTTCTGTCGACTAGAAGGAAGAGAAAAAAATGACCACAACCAACCAAATAGAAATACTGGATCCATGCAAAGAGCCAGACCTAGTCAAAGGACACGTTATAGAAGCAATAGAGTCAATTATCATGGATGATGAACACCTAGAGATAACAACACAAATCGGCTCATCACTAGACCCTACTGTAAAAAAGGAGTTGGTAAATTTTCTCAGGTAATGAAAGAATGTTTTGCTTGGTGTCATGAAGATATGTCGGGGATTAATCCAGAGTCCATGTGTCGTGAACTTACCATAATAAAAGAATCCAAGACAATTAAATAAATGTGACATGTCTTCAGCCAAAAAAAGAATATGGCCTTACAATAGGAAGTAGATAAGCTATGAAAACCATGCTTTATTAAGGGCGTTAAGTACTGGAGTAGCTTTCTAATGTAGTGATGGTTATAAAGAATAATAAAAAATGGTGTATGTGTGTTGACTTTATGGATTTGAACAAAGCCTACCTGAGGATTGATCAATTGGTCGATGCTACTTTCAGACCTGAGCTATTCAATTTCATGGATGCGTACTCAGGCTATAATCAAATCAAGATGAAACTAGAGGATATGTGAAAGACTTTGTTTATAACTAGTCGAGGTACCTATTGTTACAGTGTTATGCCATTTGGGCTCAAGAATGCTGGGGAATGTACTAAAGGTTGGTAAACAAGGTGTTTAAAGAGAAGATTGACAGGAACATGGAGGTGTACAATGATGACATGCTCACTAAGCACAAGATAGTCATTGACCATATCAGTGACTTGGGTCAGACATTTGATCAGTTGGAAGAGAACACAATGAATCTCAATACAGAAAAATGTGTATTCAGAGTATGGGAAGGAATATTACTTGGCTTCATAGTGAGCCAATGAGGTATTGAAGATAATATAGACAAGATCCAAACATTGATCAACATGAAGTCTCCAACAAATAAGAAAGATGGGAAAAATTAAATAGGTGAGGTAGCAATGCTAATTAAATTCGTTTTGAGAGCTACCAATAAATGCATTCCTTTATTTAAGGTACTCTAGAATTCCTTTGAATGGAACGAGGAATGTAAAGTCACTTTCTTGAAATTAAATAAATATCTCGGATGACCACCCTTGCTCTTAAGGCCTACAATAGGAGATAAACTCTATTTATACTTAGTTGTATCTGAGTCATCATTAAGCTCGACATTGGTTTGAATAGAAAATGGGGTGGAAAAACTCATTTACTATACAAGAAAATCATAACGAGGAGAGAAGATTAGATATCCAAGGCTAGAAAAATTAACTTTAGTTTTAATTGAGGCTTCCCGAAGAATGAAGCCATATTTTCAAGTGTGGTCATCCTGGGTGCTCGGATTACCTCCGACGCTTGCAAAATATCGGGGTTGACCATTCTCATGTGGGCGATAATATAAAGAAATAGTGTGTCTAGCCTATTTTGCGCAAACCAGGAAAAAGGATGTCGATGCCTTGAGAGAACAACATCAAGGTCAAACTGATCCTTGCAAAACCAAATAGTTCGAAGGTCTGGGGACTAAGTTACGGAATGAAAAGGTGTTGGCACCCGTTTCTCACTTGTGGCATCTTATGGGCTAATGTTAATCTTCTCCTTTTAGACTTTGTAATGTGTGTGTACTTGTGTATAATATAAACTAATAGGAGAATGAAAATTTCCAACTCGCTCCATGGAAGGGACATAGTGAATTCATATGTGGGACTTCTTTCATGAGTGCGTAGAGAAAAATGTGTTTCAAGAGTGAGAGCGTGAAATGAAAATATCGCTTTTGGAATTGATGAATGAACCCTCCTTTTCTCCTTTTTAGTTTTTTTTTAATGAAAATAGATTATGTGCAAATCTAGTAATAAAGATTAGGCATTATTAATGTGATGTAAATAAGTGAAAAGAATAAAAATAGAAATAAGGTAAATAACGCTAAAATGGAAGAACTAGAGAGAGGGATGGATAATTAAATCTCCTTATGCGTGCTTGTTGTTGACCTTGAGATGTATATGTATTGATATTCAATTGGTATGGAAGTGTTATGAAGAGGTGGCATGGATTACCAAGTGAGTTAAGAGATTGATGGAAGGAAATATGGGGAAATGGGCTTTTTGGGAAAGGGAAAGGCTTTGAATTTGAGGGGAATATTCACTGACTTACTAAAAGGGGTCCCTTCTGTCTTTTTTAAGGTGAGGTCATAGCTCCTATTTATAGGATCAAAGGGGGTGTTGATTGGCATAAGGCTTGACCTGCCTATCGGTAGTGTGCTTGCCATGATGGAAAAAAAGGGAGACCCTATGGATAGGTGATAAGCACCCAAAACTGTACAATTTATACCCCAAATAGATGTACTTTAGTTGCTAATTCTCGACAAAATTGGTCTTATGCGCTTAATTGTTCATTATGCCGGCTTAATTGTAGTTGCGGTGTCAAAAGCTATATTTCCAGGCAATTTGCAGTTAAAATGGAGCTAATTACCTTATCCCATAACCCTAACCTACCCTAAACCTATCCTAAACCTACCTCGAACCCCGTGTGTGTCTAATTTGTCCCTTTTTAATATTTTTTATATTTTTAGTTTGAGTCATTGTTATTTTTATGATTTACTTTTGATTTATTTTGTATTTTCTAGGTTTTGTTTTCTAATTTTCTATTTTATCTTTAGTAATTTTATTTTTTTTAGTTTTTAGTTTTATTAGGATTAGATTTTTTTTAGGATTTCATTTAATTTTTAGTTTTATTTGATTTTACTTTTTTAGGATTTTAGTTTTTAATTAAATAGATTTTTATTTTTTATTTTTTATTTCTTTTTAGTTTTAATTTTTATTTTAGTCTTTGTTTTATTTTAGAATAGGATTTTATTGGATTTTTATTTTATTTTATTAATTTATTTTATTAGTGTTACTTTTAAGGGTCCAAATTAAACACACACTAACACTTAAACAAACACACACCAAATCATCCTCACCTCCACCATTGCCTACACACACACACCATATACTACCATAGACACAAATACCTCTTATCCTAAACCCTCACCCACCTAATCAAACCCACCATCATCTTCCACCTCTCACCATATCATTCTCTCTCATTTCTCAATTAAAACAAAACCCACCATTCCCACCATAACCAAAACAATCCAACCCATAAACCCGTCACTCCACCACCACTACCACCATCCACATTCGCTCTTGAAAACCTCTTGCAAAAGTTCATACTCGAGCAAGAGCAAGACACTCTAATTCAAACTCAAGATCTCCAAAGTCTTGAACGAAGGTTAAATGAATTGGAGTGTGCGAGAGAGTTGGATATTCCCATGGCCCCACCCATCGTTGCAACTGAGTGTGATGATGATGTGTCCTCTTGTGACACAGGTTTTGAGTGTGACCAACCCTGCCACCCCGAGAATCTTGAAGTTGAGACCATTCCATGGTTCGGACCCCAAGTCGACAATTGTGTTGACTTACCTTTCATTAGTGAGACTGATCCAATCCCACCATGTCGACCTGAACCTCACCTTCACATTCCCACTTTCGCCGAATCCAAAAAAATGCCCCAGCTTTTACTGTATGCCCCAATTGCATATGTCTCTGACATGCCCATATCTTTTAGGTTCGCTCCAACTACGAGTGCTCACCATTTTCTCGAGATAGAATCCGTGATAGTTCCGACCTATCCGAATATGGATGATGTCCCACCATGCATGGCTCCCTTTGAGCCCGATATTTCTAGAGATTCCTCTATCTCCGATCTTGGTGCCTCGTTTGAACCAGCCACCCCATTTATCAATGCTACTCTTATGGAGAAGTTGACAACTCCATCTTTAGATACCACACTTCCTCTCACGAGTGCCCTTGAGGATCACTCCGTGCCTCATGAGGAGAGTATGTCTCCCACTCTTGAGTTGGATCATCTTCCTCCACCATTTATCCCACCCGACCCACCCATTATCCTTCCCCCCCCCCCCACCTGGTTTGAATCTTGATTTTTCACAGTTCATGTTTCCATCTATATTTTTAGATCCTCACCTGAAACCATCCTCTACCATCTACAAGAGTATTTGTGGTGCTACTATCCACTTCCGTGTCACCGAGCTTGTTCCTCCATGCACACCACTTCCTTATGGTGTTGATTTTTCCCATCAATAGCTCCCTGGCATGTCACAACGCGACCATTATCATCGCCCATTCATAGAATGGTCGTGTGATTTCTCTCAGGCCCAACCCATTCCACTTACCAAACCATTTTGCCTCTCTCACCAATTGGAGCACCATGCTTATAGGGCCCTAGTTGGTCTCATTTTTCGGATCAACAAGGCCCGTGGCCGATACCTCTTCACCCTTTCCACCCTCACCTTTACCCTAATACCCACCCGGAAATGGTCCACCGATGCTTTGCATCGTGTGATACACTTTGCCATACAAGTGCATTGACCACTTTAGTCTTGATCCAACAAGACTGGCGCTTCAGTCTTGTTTGGGGATGATTCTCATCGCCCAATTTTTCTACCGCTCCGTGCTTTCATAGACTTTATCTTTAGGGTGAGAATGGTTCGGTCTGGATGAAGACATTAAACTTAGCTCTACCGGGAGGCAGCCCGCGTTTCTTGTATGAGTCTCATCCTGTTTGGGGGTGGTGTTTCTCATCAGCATATGTTTTACCATGTTTATAGACTTGTACATTTTTCTTCTCATCACTTACTCAGATTTCATTTTGGCTACATCTGTGCACTTCAATAGCAGTTCATTCTGGTAATCTCTTTCCTACTTTATGCTCTCAATTTTAAAAATCATTTCACCTAACATCGAGGACGATGTTCCTTTTTGTTTGGGGTGGGGAATTTTATCAAAATCGTACCTCTTTTGAAATTTTTTGTCGTTTGAACCTGATTTTTTAAATTTCGTGCAGTTTCTTTCATCTCAATCATTGATGTGAATTTTCAATCATCCATCTTTTAAAGTCTAGGAATCAAGCTAGAGAATATTTTTTCTAATAGCTTATGTAATACGTAACAAGGCATGTTTCACCATGAATTCCTAGACTAAACAAAATTTGTGCACTTATCACGTCACTACGATTTAGAGTTGAGGAGTACTACATTTCTAATGAGAACCTTAAGGATCACTAGTAGAGACTTTAGCTTGTGAGATTCGTGCCTTTCACCCTTTCAGAGTATTTTACGCAATCTCCGAGTCATAACTTGATTCAACTTCTTTTAGGTCCGCACTTTAATTGTTGTATGATCTCATTATTCTTCATTTTTAGCTTGATCACTGAGAATGACATCTTTTTGAATTGTAAGAAATGCGTGTCTTGAAATTTGTCCCGAATACTAGATTTTCATCCATACACTTACCACTTTTCCATATCACATTTCCATTCACTCACCCATTACATTCACATATTATTCAATATTCACATCATTCCCCACTCATTTCATATATCTTCCATCATTTCAAATAAAAGAGTGTTGATTCAAAATGTTAAATGTCTTCATTGTTGGTTTAAAAGGTGAGAGAAAAAGAAAAGAAAAAAACATAAAAATAGAAAAAATAGAAGAAACAAATAGAGAAAAAGAAAAGAAAAATTGAAAAAAAAGGGAGAGAAAAAAGAGAGAAAAGAAAAGAAAAAGATTTTGTAGTTAGTCGTTGGTTTTGTAATATATACATTTGTGCCTAAAGTTCTATACACTCTTCTTACACATCCATCATACATTTATACATTCATCCATCATCCTTCATCCTTCATATCACTATCATCATCCCATCTTATCCCTCATACCATCCTACCTCATCCCATCCATCCTACTTATCAGATCCTTCTCATCCCATTTCATTTCCCCTCACCCATTATCATCCATGTTCCCCTAGATGTTCGGGCAAATGAGAGTCGACGTGGTGAATAACTCGACGTTCTCACTATAGTGATTATCATTTCTTTCAAGAGATCAATTTTCTTTATAATTGTTCATTCTTTCTTACGTGTGTGTGAGACTTTTAAACTTGCTTACATTTACTCACCTCCTCACACACAAGAGCGATACACTTACCCAAATCTCGAGAGTTCGTTTGAGAGAGATATAACCGTGAGATTCGAAGTTGAAGATTTGATTTTGAAGAGGTAATCTAGGAAATACTCTTGTGATACTCGACCCGTTTTGACTGATTCTGACACACCCCAACCCAGTTACTTATAATTAAGTTTGAAAGTCAAAGTGAGTCAAACCATAATTAATCTAACCAAACCATAATCACGAGTTTTGATTTCAGAGTCGTCATTTTAAATCCATAAAACTGAAAACCTTTTTACAACATCAGAGTAATCATGTCCATAAAAACTTTCTTGAAGGAGAAGTTAACTTAATTACATCATTTACATTTACACAAAATCATAGTTTCTCCCATTCCTATCTAACCCAACCCGACCTCCTAGATTTGGAGTGACATCACGTTACCTGAAAAAATTGTGAACATATGAACCGTGAGCAAAATAACCCAGTGAATGCATCGCTACTATACTACTGCATGAATTTAAATGCAATAAATCATGTCCATATACTTATGTATTAACTTATCCGGCTCATTCATAATGAATGACCAACTTTTCCGAATCATGATTCACATATCCCGTCTAAATAGACAATTCTCCACCATTCCTGGTCGAGGAGTAACCCCTTGTCATTAATAGACAAATATCCCCCATTCCTGGTCGAAGAGTAACCCCTCATTTCGGTAAACCGAAATGAACAATTTCATATTCATTATATTATGGTCATATCAATAACACGATACAAATATCTCTTTCCAGTGAGTACACTCACCTTGGTTGACAATTATGTTTTCACGTTTCCTTTTGGTGGAGCTGAACTGGGTTGATTATACCTTACACCTGTCAATCCAACTAAATCAGTATTGAACCTCAATCATAAATATTATCCAAACATAATTATGTAACTTTCCATGACTATACATCAACAATATAATTCAAATTAAGTCACATGCCATAAAATATAAGTAAAGGCAAAACAATGATATACATGGTGATAAAGTTATGGGCATTCAACCGTAGGAAATACCTTATAAGGAATTTATAACCAAAGTCAAGTAAACATGAAATTATGCTTCTCAATGTATATACACATGAAACATGTACTCAAAGTACTCTTTGTAAGGACGAAATACAAACATTCATTCAAGGGTATCCAGTATGGCCTGAAATTATTGTCTTACATACTTAATCATCCTATATTCCTAAATTGTATAAATAAAGGGGTCTAACCTTGTCCATATGAAAACATATATGAATATAATTTCCGGTACAAGTGACGGTGTAATTTTTCAAGCTTCCTAGAGCAAGTTATGGCCATTTCTTTACAACACAAGAAATCTTCCCTACAAGCTCCTCCATTGTTCCTTCAACTTCCAAGAATTTTCATAATTTTTCTCAACCATAAATTTCCATGAGTTTCACACATTTTCCTTAAACATAATTAATAGTACAGAATTAAATTTTCATAATAGTTTGACTTCATTTACTATCTCAAAATCTTGACTAAACTCAGGGCATACCGAAATGAAGTATAAAAACAGAAACCATGTACCAACTTGAAATCATCATTACGGCCTAACCACAAGGAGATAAATTCTAATTTTCAGATATGATATGAATATATGAGTCTAATTTCATATAAAATTGGAATTTATCATTTAAAGTAAGCACACAAGGAGATATGAAAGTTTTAATACAAGGGGTTTCAATACAAAGCAATTTTTAAGGGTTTATGCATTCAACTTAACTTAAACTTGCATATATTCATACATATGCACCCAAGCATGAAAGGTAAATAAACAAATCAAAGATTTATATCATATAAATCATAAATATATGAAAAATAACAAGATTTGCAATTAGGATTACCTTCGGGGCGTTTACGTAATTTCTACGGATTTTTCTACACTTTTTCTCCTCACTTTTCTTCCTAAACTTCTACCTTCTCTTTCCTCAAGCTAACAACACTCTTTAAACTGAACCTATGGTTTGTTTTGATGAAGAAATATGTTAGAGGGAGAGTTTTAAGTCGTCAAAGGCTTCCTCCCAAGCCAACCAATCAAATTAAACCATTTGGTTTAATAAAAGACAATTTACTACTTAGAGGGAATTGACAGATTTGCCCCTTGTTCGTAATTTTGGCCTAACTTCTTACTCGCACATCCGTTTGATGCGCCGTTTGTTTTGTTAAAACCCTAACTCACATGTCTACAACTATCTAGTTTTTACCTCAAGTCAAGTGTAATGTGATAAGGGTCAAAACTAGTCTCTGACAGGGACATTTCTACCGAAAACAACAAAATTTTGTGTTCGTAAATAATTCGACGTTTCATGATTTATGAAAGTAGGATTATAATAAACATAATCAATTAACATTAGATATACTAATAACACATTATTCATATCACATAAGATAAGCATGATTTAAATATAATTTATCATAATTATATTCGGGTTGTCACAACTTCCCCCCGTTAGAAAATTTCGTCCCCGAAATTTAATATCAAGGTCACTTACCAAACAAATGGGGATACTGTTTTCTCATGCTATCCTCCGTTTCCCAAGTTGCTTCTTTAACTCCATGGCCCATCCACATAACTTTAACTAAGGGAATAACTTTATTTCTCAATACTTGCTCCATACGATCAATAATTTCCATTGGTTCCTCGATGTATGACAGGTCTTCCTTCAGTTCAATTGGTTGAGTTTTCAACTGATGAGATGGATCCGACAAATACTTACGAAGCATCGATACGTGAAACACATCATGTAAATGAGACAACTCTGAAGGCAATGCTAATCTATATGCCAGGGCCCCAATTCTTTCCAACACCTCATATGGTCCAATGTATCTTGGACTTAGTTTCCCCTTTTTCCCAAATCTCATCACACCTTTCAATAGTGAAATACGCAGGAATACAAAATCTCCCTTCTGAAATTCCAATGGATGCTTCCTCTTATCTGCATAAAATTTCTGCCTGCTTTGTGCTATCTTTATCCATTCCCGAATCATTTTGATCTTTTCAGTTGTCATATCTATCAATTCAGGACCCAAAATTTTCCTTTAACCCACTTCATCCCAACACAAAGGCATTCGACATCTCCTCCCATATAAAGCTTCATAAGGAGCCATACCAATAGTCGACTAATAACTATTATTATAGGAAAATTCCGTCAATGGCAAATGATCATCCCAACTAACTTTGAAGTCAAATACACAGGCTCGTAACATGTCTTCTAATATTTGAATCGTCCTTTATGATTGCCCATCAGTTTGTGGATGAAACGCAGTGCTGAACTTCAAACTTGTGCCCATGGCATTCTGGAGACGAGGTCAAAACTTAGAAGTGAACGTTGGATCTCTATCTGATACTATTGACACTGGTGCCACATGTAAACAAATAATCTCATTAACGTACATACGTGCATACTTGTCAACAGTGTAGGTGGTCTTAACTGGAAGAAAATGAGCTGATTTCGCCAATCGATCTACGATCACCCAAATAGAACCATTCCCCTTTGGTGACCAGGGTAATCCTAAAACAAAATCCATCGTTATATGCTCCCACTTCCATTCCGGAATAAGCAATGACTGTAATAATCCTGCCAGCTTCTGATGCTCCGCCTTTACTTGCTGGCACACTAAACATTTAGCTACGAACTCTGCAATCTCAAGTTTCATATTGTTCCACTAGTAATACTCTTTCAAATCTCTGTACATTTTGGTACCTCCCGGATGCATAGAGTAAATAGAACTATGTTCCTCTTCTAATATATCTTTCTTTAAGGGTGGATCACTCGGTACACAAATCCTATTTTTATAACACAACGATTCATCATTCTTAATTTCAAAGTCACTCTCTTTACCATCTAGGACATCTTGTTTCTTCTTCTCAAGGAATGGATCACTCATCTGCAAATTTCGTATGCGTTCGGCCAATAAAGGTCTCACTGTGACATGTGCTAATAATCCTCCACTTTTTGAAAACATCAATTCAATCCCCATCGATGCCAAGTCAAGAATATTTCCAACACGAGCACACCGTATGCAACCAAGAATGCCTGATGATTTTTTACTCAAAGCATCTACTACTACATTGGCCTTCCCAGGGTGATGATGGATGGTACAGTCATAGTCTTTAATTATCTATATCCAACGCCTTTGTCTCAAATTCAATTCTTTCTGTGTAAACAAGTATTTCAAACTTTGATGAGTAAATATCTCACAAGTTTCTCCATACAAGTAATGTCTCCACAACTTTAAAGCAAAAACAATGGATGCTAGATCCAAATCGTGTGTAGGTTAGTTTCGTTCATGCGTCTTTAATTGTCTGGAAGCATATGCTATTATCTTCCCATTCTGCATAAGAACACATCCTAAACCCTGAAATGAAGCATCTATATAGATCACAAAAGACTCGTTCCCACATGGAATAGTAAGTATAGGGGCTGAAACCAACCGATTCTTTAATTCTTTAAAACTCCTCTCACATTCTTCATCCCATACAAACTTCACTTCTTTACGAGTCAATTTTGTCAGTGGTAATGCTATTGCTAAAAATCCCTTAATGAATCTGCGATAGTAACTTGCCAATCCTAGGAAACTCCTAATTTCTGTTACATTCTTAGGATTTTCCCATTCAACGATTGCTTCCACCTTCTTTGGATCAACATATATCCCATTTCCCGAGACAACATACCCTAAAAACACAATTTCATTCAACCAAAACTCACACTTGCTAAATTTAGAAAATAATTTCTTCTCTCTCAAAATCTGCAATACAAGTCTCAAATGTTTCTCATGTTCCTCCATGCTACGTGAGTAAATCAACACATCATCTATGAATACAATCACAAATTAATCAATGAAAGGGTGGAATACCCGGTTCATCAAATCCATAAAAACTGTCGGAGCATTAGTCAATTCAAATGGCATCACCAAAAACTCGTAGTGCCCATATCGAGTCCGAAAACCTGTTTTGGAAATATCACTATCCTTCACTTTCAGTTGGTGGTAACCCGATCTCAAATCAATCTTCGAAAATACTGTGGCCCCCTATAATTGGTCAAACAAGTCATCAATATGAGGTGGAGGGTACCTATTTCTAATGGTCACCTTATTCAATTGCCAATAATCATTACATAATCGCATTGTCCCATCTTTTTTTTTCACAAATAACACTGGTGCTCCCCATGGCGAAACACTAGGCTGAATGAAACCTCTGCTTATCAGATCTTGTAATTGCACTTTTAATTCTTTCAACTTCGCTGGTGCCATTCTATATGGAGCAAGAGAAATTGGACCAATACCTGGAATTAATTCAATAGAAAACTCTACTTCCCTATCAGGTGGCAATCCTGGCAATTCCTCTGGGAAGACATCAGAAAACTCTCTAACCACGGGTATATCTTGAATTTTAACTATCTCTTTATTAGTATTAACAACATAAGCCAAATACCATGTACAACCTTTACTCAATAACTTTCTGCTCTTAATTGCTTAGATAAGACAATTAGGGACAACATTCCTTTCTCCTGTAAACTGAAACTCAAGTTCACCAAGCAGATGAAACGTAACTTCTTTTTGAAAACAATCAATGGAAGCATGATACGATGATAACCAATCCATCCCCAGTATAATATCAAAATCCCGAATGGCCAATGGTATCAAGTCAACATAGAAATCTCGTTCACCCATTCGTAAGACACAATCTTTATAAACATGATCAACCAAAATTACACTTTCCATTGGGGTAGAAATATATAAGGCACAATTGAGAAATGAACATGGTCTACCCAAATATGAAACAATATTTAATGCTACAAATGAATGCGTAGATCCAGGATCAATGAGCGCATATAAATCTTTGTTTGCAATAGAAAGTTTACATGTAACCACTTCAGGTGTAGCATGGGCATCTTGCAACATCATTGCAAACACTCTTCCTCCTGCCCTAGATCCAGTTGTTTGTTATGTACCTCTCCCCCTGGTGGCACTGCCTGGAGAGGATCCTTTATGAGGCCCCACACTAATGACTGAAATCGCTTTTGATAACATTGGATAATTCTTTCTCAGATGGCCCTTCTGATGACAGTTGAAACATTCTATATTCAGTAGCTTTGGGCAATTTCTCTTCACATGACCCGATGTCCCACAAAAGAAACAAACATCTGGATCTCCCTGCGATGAAACTCTTGAACCTCTTCCACCACTTGCTTCACCCCTTTGAAAACTACTTCCCATGCCTCTACCATACTGGAATTTCTTCCCTCCAAGTCTTGAATATTCTGTATCACTACCCTTTTGTTAACTTGGATCGAATCTGCTTCTCTTTACACCTCACTCTCGATTCCCTCTAGCTTCATTCATGTCCCTTTCTACTAGCATGGCTTTGTTCACCATGGAGGAATAGTTAGAAGTCTCTAAAGCCGACAATCTAGATTTAATGACTAACTCAAGCCCATCTAGAAATCAACTGCACATATCTTCCTCATTCCGTATAAACCTCGAAGAAAATCGAGATAATGCTATCAGTTTAGCTTCGTATTCTCTAACTGTCATACTCCCCTAATTCAATATGAAATATTCCTTCTCCTTTTGTTTTCGATACATTGGAGGAAAATACTTATCATACAAAGCTTTGACAAAAGCATCCCATGAGATCACATTCCCACCTTCTGGAGTAATCAACAAATGTTTTGTGGCATCCCACCAATATTTAGCTTCTCCTTTCAGCATATACGTCGCCAAGGTCACTCATTTATTTTTAGGCATCCTCATCACCCCAAAGATAAGTTCAATCTCTTTAACCCATACTTCTGCCTCTGCGGGATCAACTGCTCCTTCGAACGATGGTGGGTTCATCTTAATAAATTTCTCACGTGAAGTACTTCTTTCTTACCGGTGTATTACCTCCTCAGCCCTAGCTAAGGCTTGTGCCTCCAGTTGCCTGGTCTGTTGTTCTTCCATTTGAGCCATAAATCTAGCTTGCTTCTCTGCCATTAGCGTCATAGCACGTGCCATTTTTTGCATATCTGTCAGTTGTTCTGGCTCGGGTTCCACATTTATCTGAACGGGTTGCTCAACCTCCGCTTCTGTTGGAATATTTGAAGCCTCATCTTCTAATCTCACATTTACATTCCCTCATTCCATTCTCTTATATCTGAAATTAATCAAAGATATAACAACATGCAGATATACATATCTTTCCTAACATAATCGTTAGTATCAACTAAAATATATTTCTAACATTCACTGCCAAATCTAGACTCTTCTCACTCCAGAATCTCTAAAACCTAGGCTCTGATACCAAAAGCTGACACACCCCAACCCAGTTACTTATAATTAAGTTTGAAAGTCAAAGTGAGTCAAACCATAATTAATCTAACCAAACCATAATCACGAGTTTTGATTTCAGAGTCATCATTGTAAATCCATATAACTAAAAACCTTTTTACAACATCAGAGTAATCATGCCCATAGAAACTTTCTTGAAGGATAATTTAACTTAATTACATCATTTACATTTACACAAAATCATAGTTTCTCCCATTCCTGGCTAACCCAACCCGACCTCCAAGATTTGGCAGTGACATCGCGTTACCTGAAAAAATTGTGAACATAGGAATCGTGAGCAAAATAGCCCAGTGAATGCATCACTACTATACTACTGCATGAATTTAAATGCAATAAATCATTTCCATATACTTATGTATTAACTTATCCGGCTCATTCATAATGAATGACCAACTTTTCCGAATCATGATTCACATATCCCGTCTAAATAGACAATTCTCTCCCATTCCTGGTCGAGGAGTAACCCCTTGTCATTAATAGACAAATCTCCCCCATTCCTGGTCGAGGAGTAACCCCTCATTTCGGTAAACCGAAATGAACAATTTCATATTCATTATATTATGATCATATTAATAACACGATACAAATATCTCTTTCCAGTGAGTACACTCACATTGGTTGACAACTATGTATTCACGTTTCCTTCTGGTGGTTGATTATACCTTACACCTGTCAATCCAACTAAATCAGTATTGAACCTCAATCATAAATATTATCCAAACATAATTATGTAACTTTCCATGACTATACATCAACAATATAATTCCAATTAAGTCACATGCCATAAAATATAAGTAAAGGCAAAACAATGATATACATGTTGATAAAGTTATGGACATTCAAACGTAGGAAATACCTTATAAGGAGTTTATAACCAAAGTCAAGTAAACATGAAATTATACTTCTCAATGTATATACACATGAAACATGTACTCAAAGTACTCTTTGTAAGGACGAAATACAAACATTCATTCAAGGGTATCCAGTATGGCCTGAAATTATTGTCTTACATACTTAATCATCTTATATTCCTAAATTGTATAAATAAAGGGGTCTAACCTTGTCCATATGAAAACATATATGAATATACTTTCCGGTACAAGTGACGGTGTAATTTTTCAAGCTTCCTAGAGCAAGTTATGGCCATTTCTTTACAACATAAGAAATCTTCCCTACAAGCTCCTCTATTGTTCCTTCAACTTCCAAGAATTTTCATAATTTTTCTCAAGAATAAATTTCCATGAGTTTCAACCCATTTTCAGTAAACATACTTAATAGTAAATAATTAAATTTTCATAATTGTTTGACTTCATTTTCTATCTCAAAAGCTTGACTAAACTTAGGGCATACCGAAATGAAGTATAAAAACAGAAACCATGTACCAACTTGAAATCATCATTACCGCCTAGCCACAAGGAGATAAATTCTAATTTTCAGATATGATATGAATATATGAGTCTAATTTGATATCCAATTGGAATTTATCAATTAAATAATCACACAAGGAGATATGAAAGTTTGAATACAAGGGGTTTCAATACAAAGTAATTTTTAAGGGTTTATGCATTCAACTTAACTTAAACTTGCATATATTCATACATATGCACCCAAGCATGACATGTAAATAAACAAATCAAAGATTTATATCATTTAAATCATAAATATATGAAAAATAAGAAGATTTGCAATTAGGATTACCTTCGGGACGTTTACGTAATTTCTACGGATTTTTCTACACTTTTTCTCTCACTTTTCTCCCTAAACTTCTACCTTCTCTTTCCTCAAGCTAAAAACACTCTTCAAACTGAACCTAGGGTTTGTTTTTCTGAAGAAATATGTTAGAGGGAGAGTTTTAAGTCGGCCAAGGCTGTCTTCCAAGCCAACCAATCAAATTAAACCATTTGGTTTAATAAAAGACAATTTACTACTTAGAGGGAATTGACAAATTTTCCCTTGTTCGTAATTTTGTCCTAACTTCTTACTCGCACATCCCTTTGATGCGCCATTTGTTTTGTTAAAACCCTAACTCACATGTATAAAACTATCTAGTTTTTACCTCAAGTCAAATGTAACGTGATAAGGGTCAAAACTAGTCTCTGACAGGGACATTTCTACCGAAAACAACAAAATTTTGTGTTCGTAAATAATTCGACCTTTCATGATTTATGAAAGGAGGATTATAATAAACATAATCAATTAACATTAGATATACTAATAACACATTATTCATATCACATAAGATAAGCATGATTTAAATATAATTTATCATAATTATATTCGGGGTGTCACAGATTCACACTACACACGTTGAGTTTTAGGAAGGATGTGCCTTGAGTATTTACTTAGCTTACTTTTTACACATTCTATCTTGTATTTCTGAAAATATTTTCTCATGTGATGGATTGTGCGATTATTCTACGTCTAATAAGAGATTGACTGCCTTTCAATAAATCATTTTGCAAAATAAAGAATTTTGTGGGTATATTCCCTGCAAACTCTCACGAGACACAACTCGTCCTGTAGGGAAACCTATAGGTTTAAAGGCTTGTTGCACATGCTAAGTGCAATCGCAAGTGTCCGCGAAAGTGGTACAGTTTTGGTTTCTTATCTTTCTATCTTATTGCTCGAGGACTAACAATGCTCTGTTTGGGGGTGGTGTGATAAGCACCCAAAACTGTTCAATTTATACCCCAAATAGATGTACTTTAGTTGCTAATTCTCGACAATATTGGTCGTATGGGCTTAATTGTTCATTATGCAGGCTTAATTGCAGGTGCGGTGTCAGAAGCTATATTTTCAGGCAATTTACAGTTAAAATGGAGCTAATTACCTTATCCCGTAACCCTAACCTACCCTAAACCCACCCCGAACCCCGTGTGTGTCTAATTTTTTCATTTTTAATATTTTTTATATTTTTAGTTTGAGTCATTTTTATTTTCAGGATTTACTTTTGATTTATTTTGTATTTTCTAGGTTTTGTTTTCTAATTTTCTATTTTATCTTTTAGTATTTTTTTTTTGTTTTTAGTTTTATTAGGATTAGATTTTTTTTAGGATTTCATTTAATTTTTAGTTTTATTTATTTTACTTTTTTTAGGATTTTAGTTTTTAATTTAATAGATTTTTATTTTTACATTTTTATTTATTTTTAGTTTCAATTTTTATTTTAGTCTTTGTTTTATTTTAGAATAGGATTTTATTAGATTTTTATTTTATTTTATTAATTTTATTTTATTAGTGTTACTTTTAAGGGTCCAAATTAAACACACACTAACACTTAAACAAACACACACCAAATCATCCTCACCTCCACCATTACCTAAACCTAGCCTACACCCGAACACACCCTTACACTACTATTCATCATCTTCACCACTTCCATCCACTCACTCTCTCACCTCCCTCCATAAACAAAACCACCATACCCTTACCTCCGAACAACCACCCACCTTATATACCCAAACCCATACCTGCTACAACTCAAACCCCGACCTCACCCCTCCTACACCCCTTACCCGCCGGCGACATACCCAGTCGCTGCTACTTCCGGCACGCACCCTCGTCCAGCCCTACCAACCTTCAGGCATCCCACCAGCGCCGATGATCCCCCCAAAACCCCGACGGAACCGAATATGGCTGGAACCTGCTCCGGCGACCACTTACTGACCGCGGCCCCTGTCCGAAATCCGGTCGCGAGCCGAAGCCCCTGCCAGTGACACTACTCTCGCGACTCCAACCCACCAAACAGCAACCCATGTCCAACCTTTGAAACCAAAACCCACCACGCATGTCCATACCCATTTACACCCATTTTCCATTTCCAACCCTTAACCTATTTTACCATACAAGCCCTTGCACGATTTTCCTACCTGCCAAAGATACCAAAGCCAAATAAAACAAAACCAACTTAATTCCCACATGTGCCACTTAAACCCTCTTTTACCCTTTTACCCAAAATACCCTTTTAACAAATCAAATTTTTATTCCTTCTACCGCTTATCCTCACACCTCACCATTCTCATGCACACTTAAACCAATTCCCAAAAATACCCCCATACCCAATGTGCCTACTATAAATGAAGATGAAGACCCCATATGAAGGATAGCTTTTTAGATAGGAATTTTTAGAGAGAGAATTGTAGAGATAAATACCATTTTATAAATAGTTTTTATTTTTTTAGAGATTTGGTGAGATTTAATTGTGAGTAATTGAATTGTATGGAAGATGATAGAGTTCAAATTGCCAATTTCAAGGAGACTTGTTGAAGATTTGTTCTCTTTCTCTACTCTTTTATTATATATTCCTTTGATTATTTGTTCAACATGTTTGATATTATGTTAGGCTCATCCCCTTTCAACAGGTGGGGGGAAACCCTTATTTAATATTATTTTAGTTTAATTAGTTTGATTACTTGAAAATTCCCTTTGAATGTTATTTTTGATCCCTCACTCTTAAATTTACGCCACGAGAGAGGGTAAATGATTTTCGAGAGAAAATCGAAATTCTAGTTATAATACCCATTTTAGATTCTAACTAGAGATAGGGGTTTCTTAAGTGGGGTATTATAACTTGAATTTCAACTCTAAATTTATTTTCTAAGATTTACATAAATTTTAATCGATCGATCCTAGCGGGTGATTAATTAAAAGAGTGTAGATCTATTTTTCTAGAGTTGTGGGGTGTTAAACTTAATTTTCTAAAAGATTACTATTATAATTACACTTGCAACGAGAGTTGGTTTCTAATTTTGATATTAATTTGGGGGAATTCAAATAATTAAATTAATTAATTAGAATAACTAAAATTTGTGGTGTAATCCCATTCCTTGATTGTTCTCACAATTATTTACCTCACTTTATCTCTTATTTTAGTGTTAGACTTTATTTTCCATTTTAGTCATTTTCTAGTTAGTTTTTATCATATAACATTTAGTTTAGTTTAGTCTTATTTTACCTCACCTCACCCTATTGTTTTAATATTGAAAAAGCTAAAAAAATTAGAAAAGTGAAAAAGAACAAAAAGAAAATAAAAAAGTGAATTACAATTGAATTTGTCACTAGCTTACTCCCTAGGAAGTGGATTGATACCCTTACTTACCTCTACACTTTATATTGTTATATTTTGTATGTATTTGAGGTTTTGACTAATTTGGCTTTCAACAACGACATACGTAAAAGTCACGTTATCAATAGGTAGGATTCGTGAGGTGCCTATAGGTAGTCCATAATTTTTTTTTAGAAAACTTGCATAAAATGCAAACCGTAAGTCCAAATCATGCATGGGGTGGGCTGTTGGAAAGATATTAAGTTACCTTTAATAATACATTAATTCACTCGCTAGTTTGGGAGATGAATGAAGTCAAGCAGGGCTTGAAAGCGCTCGATGGTCTCTAAACGGGAGGTTTTTGAAGTAAAACAGATTGTTCGTCTGATATGTAAGGTCGATTCGCCCACAACGCAAACTGTTGGAAAGGGAATACAATGCCCTTTGGGATTTCATTAAGATTTTATTTGTTTGAAGAGTTGATCAAGGTCAAATGGGGCCTGGAAGGGCTTGATGACATTTCGAAGGAAAATAAACCGTTCGTCCAAGACCTAAGGTTGATTCAGGCATGGGATGGATCGATGGAAAGTGGATGTAGATCCCTTTGAAGATTCATTGAGCTTCACTCAACATGGAGAGTTAATCAAGGTCAAACGAGGTCCGAGATCGCTCGGTGTCCTCTAGATGGGTTATTGGAGAAACAGATTGTTAGGTTAATCCCAGCATGGGATGAACCGTTGGAAAAGGAATTCAGTGCCCTTTAAATATTCATTTAGATTATCTCAAGCTTGGTGCTTTACCTAAGTTTAATGGGGTTCGAGAGATCCCGGTGGCCTCTAGATTGATACTCGAAGTATGGCCTAGGGTTCATGGTGAAGGAGTAAGTTCTAGGGACCTAAGGAAGGTTTTAGGGGGTCCTAGGATAGGGTGTCTTCAGAGACCATTGATGGATGAGCTTAGAACAAGTGAAGTCCATCAAATGATAATGATAGACACCACATCAACATTGAGAAAGGTGATTTCGGTCAATGATGCAAACCTAAGGTACGAGGATGATCAATTGAGAGGGTCAAACTCAATTATACAGACTTAAGGAATGATGACTAATTATACGGGACGAGGTCAACTCTGAGGACCTAAGGTTGTGGTGACTAATTCTCCAGTCCGAGATCAATTTTGAGGACCTGAAGTTATAGAGACCAATTCTACGGAACGAGTGTAATTCTGAGGACCTAAAGTTGTGACGACCAAATATGCGGTCTGAGGTCAATTCTGAGGACCTAAAGTGTTAACGACCAATTTTAAGGGTTGAATCTAATTCTGAGGACCTTGAGTGGTGACGACCAATTATGTGGGACGAGGTCTATTCTGAGGACCTAAAGTTGTGATGATCGATTCTACAGGCCGAGGTCTATTCTGAGGACCTTGGTTTGTGATAACCAATTATGCGGGTCGAGGTCAATTATGAGGAGAGTTATGACGACCATTTCTGCGGGTCGAGGTAAATTATGAAAACCTTGGGGTATTATGACCAATTTTACGGGAGAATGTCAATTATGAGGATGTTGAGTTGTGATGATGAATTTTGTGCGTTAAGTTTAATTCTGAGGACCTTGAGTTATGACAAGAAATGCTGCGAGCCAAGGTAAATTCTGAAGAGCTAAATCTATGATGACCAATTCTGCGGGCCAATGTCAATTCCGATGACCTAAAGTTCTGATAAACAATTTTGTGGGCTAAGGTTAATTATGAGGACCTTGAATTATGATGGTCAATTTTGCGGGTTGAGGTCATTTTCGAGGACCTTGAGTTGTGATGACCAATTCTGTGGGTCGAGGTAAATTCTAAGGATCTTAAGTTGTGATGACTAATTTTGCGGGTCTTGGTTAATTCTAAGGATCTTGAGTTATGACGACCAATTCTACAGGTTGTGGTTAATTCTAAGGACATTGAGCTGTGATGACCAATTCTGCATGCCCAGATCAATTCTAAAGACCTCGAGTTGTGATGACCAATTTTGTGGGTCGAGGTCAATTCTGAGCACCTTGAGTTATAGTGACCAATTCAGGGGGCCGAGGTCAATTCTGAGGACCTAAAGTTGTAGTGACTAATTTTGCAGGCAGACGTCAATTCTAAGGAGTTTGAGTTATGATGACCAATTCTGCGGGCCGACGTAAATTTTGAGGACCTAAAATTATGACGACTGATTCGCAATATGAGGTCAATTTTTAGGACCTTGAGTTGTAGTTCGGAGGGGGATAGATCCATTAGGGAAGGCATGAATGATTTTGGTGCAAACCCACTAGGGATTGTGTTGACTTGCGGTTTTTACTATGGAAAATGTAGTAGGTTTAATTACTAGTTCACGGTTGATTCCACTAGGGAATATCTTGATGATGAGAGTGTGAGGTTAATCCAGCCATGGAGTTTTGAGAGTTTTTAAGGGGCTTAGTGCTCTAAAATGATGATTTCCTTGGGGAACATAATGTTCTGTATTTTTTAGGAAATTTTTGGGCAATTTTTAGATTTTTTAATCATTTTGAGGATTAAATTTGGAGGGGACTGTCGATAGGTAGGCTTGGGGAGGTAAGGTGCCTATCGGTATAAGACATGGACTCCTGGGTTTCTTGGTAAAAGGAAAGGCCACTATTGACCGGCATGGCCAGTGGACTACTGATCGGCATGGCCCTTAACCTTCTATATAAATGGGGTGGCCCCTCTTCATTTTTCACACCATCAAGTGATTCGGTTACTTATTTTCTCTCTTTAAAATTCATTCCCAATTCCTTATTTTTTCAAGACTTTAAATGCCAGACACTTTTGGCAATGTTAACAACAGCGAGTGGCTTCTCATTGATAATTGTGCAGGCCTAGAGTGGTGGTTTATGGTAACTCTTGCGCTGGGAAATGGTAATGCCTATGACTCAATTGAATTACTTGTTGATGAGCGAATTTTGTTGCGCAGGCATGCGCACCATTGTTCAGCAAGAGTGAAAAACTCTAATGGCTATGTGAGTATTCGCCTTTTTATTTTCCCAATTCATTTTATTTTTTCTCTTTTTTTACTAATGAAGGGTTTGAAAACAAATTCTTTTGCAACCTGTGTATCTCCTTCGAGCATCCGGTCCCGGGGGAAGACTAGTTTGAAGGATGTTTAAGAAAAACTTTTTACGGTAGTGCGCTGGATGCTGTCATTTGTCTAGTTTGGTCCATTGGTGAATTCATTACACGAGACCCTGCCCTCTACTGCGTTGTTGTGTGCTCTTGGTGAGAGGTAGTGGGACACGACCCACATGCTCCATTTGAGTTTAGAGGAGATGACAATTATTCTCATTGATGTCCAGCAGTTGACGAGGCTAGATTATGAGGGGCATCATATTATGGTGGACCATACTTTGCGAGTAACATCGAAGGCGTGGTAGGATTCTCTAGGCGATATGGGTAGAATCGTGTTGGTGGATTATATCCAAATTCTATGCGGAGGCAGATGCTACTGAAGAGGCGAATTGATGAAACCAACGGGAAGCAAGTGAGGTAGACAACCTATTTGTTTATTTTTCTTTTTCTTGAGGGATTCATGGTGGCATTGAGCGGTGACGTTGTATACTTATGGTTTTTGATGTACCTGTGGCGTATGTCGGACGTACAGTTGTACGGTTGTGAAGATTTACCTTCGTGTCCCTTTATTCTTATCTATACACATTTATATGGTGCTGCCGATAGACTTTTACAGAACCCACGTACCTTCTGGAGGTAACTTTAAGTTTATTTTCCTTTATTTTCTTCCAGACCTTCCCTTTCATACTCTTTTTCTAATTTCTTTGTTTTCAAGCAGAGATTGTTCTATCAGGTGATAGGGTAAAACATTGGGTTGGTGTCCCTGAAGGATAGTGATTTAGGGGACATACGTCGATTGTATCTATAACAAAAGTCCAACCGACAATCAAATTAGTCCTTGTCCCCGAAGGATGTCCGAAGCGCTCTAAATGACTTGATGAGCAATTAGGTTAACCTTTGTCTTTTTTTGAGTTTTTTTGTCATCTTTATATTTAAGTAGATATTGATTGTTTATTGGTGATGCACGTGATCTTCAACCCTTAGGGCGTTCCTTCACGATCCATGAGGGTTATGGGTATGCATGAGCATATGCGACGGTTGCTGGAAAATGAGTTTGTGTACTTTTGGTACCTGGGGAGAGAGCGGTGAGGAATATTGTGGAGGAGGAGATGGAGGTTCCACCATCGATTCCCTCGATGTTTATGATCCTGGTGAGGGAGATATCAGACGATGTAAGGTGGAGGCGATGATAGGCTATCCCTACACACTCTATACGGACATGATGATGAGTTATGATTATCTGGATTTCATAACGAGTTGGTTGATTCCCTCCTGCATATATGACTTAGAGAATATTCCTTCACCCGCCACTACTTCAGGGAGGGGTACATGTGCACCGGTGGGGTTGTCCCACATCATGGGAAGTGGTGTGAAGACATCGACGGAGGAGGCTCCTCTTATTCAAGTCACTCCTACTTATTACAATTTTCGATTGATTAGCGGGGAGACCTTGAGTCTGCCCCACCCTCCTCATGCATCGATATCTGGGTTGACGGGGCTTACTTACGAGGCTCTCAGACTTGAGGTATACTTATCTTCTTTCTCTTTTTCATTTCATGTCGAATTCTTCCTTTCTCTTTACTGACTTTCTCGACTATTGTTGTTCTTTTTTTCTCCTTGCAGGTTGTGCGGTTGCCAACCAATTGGCTGCGAGACATTAAGGACTGGATGTCATCTATGTTCACTTACGTGAAGAAGTCAACCACTTCCTGTATGGTGCCACCGACCACTTCTGAGGAGAGTTTCGGTTCTGGGAGCAGAGGGTTCACCGCCAGTCATAGGGGAAGCGTATGCGTCGCGGGGGCTGAGGTTTTGATTGGATCTTTGAAGGGTTCGGACAAAGTCCCATTGTATTTTTATTTTTTTATTTTTCTTTTTTGTTCTTGCAAAAATGTAATGATGCCAAGAAAGAATTATATATGAACATTATCCATTTCCTTTTAGGTATTGTTCTTGATTTAGTGACTTAATCTTTCTGTTGAGATTATTTGTTTATTTCCAAAGATAGAGATAAGTATAAAAATGGTTTTGAAGGAAAATGTTTATTTTTATAAAAAGGAGAGTAACAAAAAGAATTAACTCAGGGGTTAACTTTTTTCAAAGTAAGAACTTTTGGGAATTAATTTTTGACAAAAGAGAAAAAATGGAATTTTTCTAAAAAAGGAGGATTTTCGATCGGCATACCCCTTGTCCTGCCTATCAGCACAAGGTTCAAGTCAAATCACTCCTTTGGTTTTGATTTCATTTTCTCTTGGAGTACTTTTAGGGTAGAGGGATTGATAAAATTCATGATGGTTTGTCTTTTGCAAGGGTTTTTGGGTATAAAGTGGGGTTTAGGGAATGCATTCTTCACCACTATCCTTATCTCTTCTTTTGTGTTTTTCTTCTCCTTCTCATATGGCTCTCCCAATGTCTGAAGAAATATATTCTTACCTCTAAGGCTTAGAGGCCATGTGCCTCTATAACATCGATTATGATACTTTCTTCTTGAGACGATCTATCTATGGAACAATTGGGATATAGACCCAAATCTACTGGAAGTAGAGATACAATTCTTGCAACCCGTGGATCACATTTTTCAGTTTGGTCTGCCTACTTATGAAAAGTTTTCAGTGATATTAAGGAATAACCCCAGTGTGGTGGCGGCTATGCCCGAGTTGTCTTGTTGTCCTTAGGTGTGTTTGGCTTAGTAACTTCATATCTCTTCCTCGATAACTCGGCCATTAGTCCATGGAGAGAATATAGCCCTCCCTACGGTTATGAAATCGACGTGCCAGAGGGACTTCATAGATGCTTGTTTTGCTGGAGGTACTTCCTTAGGCCTGACTGCTAGGTTGTTACTAGTGACGGGTGACCTGACGACCGATCCTCAGGTGGCCATGATAGTGGGGTGGATTTTTACCACTATAGTATTATGGAAGTAGTGATGGAGGAGACCTTTAATGGACCTGATGCTTAGAAGGAGGGTCATTCAAATTTCCTAAGGGGGAAACCTATGAGTAAGTTTATGTGTCTTTTTGATAGGTTTCGTATGGAGGCCCCTCCTGAGTATACCCTATCGGGTGTTCCTAACTTCTTCGTTAGGCCTTTTCTCAGGTTCGTCTCTTCAACAAAGAACTGGGTTAAGTGTCTTATGGAGCACGTGGGTCAGCCTCTTCGCTAGTCAATTCCATGGTGGGGGACTTACAACACATTTTATAGTTGGGAGGATACCAGTATGTGCAACTGGTTGTCCTTCGACAGACTTCCTTCTATTTTCCTTGACGGCTTCTACACCATGTGGGGTGGGAGAAGATAATTCCTCCTCACATAACCAACTTCTTTTCGATACAGAACTTGACTAAATCATTACGTATGATACTAGGGCCTTTGTGGCAGCGTTGACGTCCGTCTACCCATCCATCACAATCTGTTGGAGGGGCTTGACATGTGTCTAGGTAATATCTTAAATGGTTGTGGAACCGGGTAGTTGGAAAGATTTTGGAAGCCGAGACTGGTTAAAGGTGGATTGTTTCCTTCGACACAATGGCGGAGGGTGTAGTGGTTTCTACCAAGCTTGTCAAGACGTGTTGTTGTATGGAACGCATACAGAGCATTAATTAGGACTAGGAGATTTGGTTACCCCTGGGAGGATGGAATGATGATGAGGCATGGCCATCTAATAGTTGAGGGTAGCATTTTGTGAAGCTGGGTATAGTATGTTTGGGGTAATTTGTGTTAGTATTTGGGGATGTTTGAGGATTTTTTCGTGAAGCTGGTTATTTGGATGGGACTGGATAAGTTGGTGGGGGAAATGTAGGTTGATTTTTTTATTTCAAAACGGGGGGGGGGGGGGGGGGGTATGTTTGACTCCCTCTACTAGTATTTCATGTAATAACTATATTCCTTGACTTGAAATAAAAATAATTTTGACTTATTTTGTTGTGTCTTTGATGAGTTTTGATTTTGAATTATCTATACCAATTGCTAAGACATACATAACCCTTTTATTCAAGTAAATGATAAGATGGACCACTATTCTTGGGGGTTAAAAAATGATAGAATTTTGTGAAAAAGAAATTCCCATGCCTATGTGTGTCGTGTGGGATGCCTACATACCTCTAAGGACTATGATTTTCACGAGTTCCATTTTGAAAATAATTATTTTTCGAGGATTATGTCCCACATAGTTATGGGTAGGGAAAATGAAGAAAAATTATATTTTAAGAATAGAAAGAAGTGATAGGAGTTTTAACGCATCGAGAATTTGGATTAAGGGTAGAATTTCTTGAGATGATCCAGATTCACTAGACATGCCCTCTCTTCTCCGTCCAGATCTATGAGCATTATGGCGCTGCCTGACATAGTTTTCTTCCTGATGTAAGGAACATTCCAATTAGGTTCGAATTTTCCTTTGGGGTCCCAGAAAGGTTCTACGATTTCTATGAGAGAAAGGTCTCCTTCTTAGACACCGCGATCCTTGACTTTCCTTTTAAATGATCACGATATCCAATGAGGGTAGCCTTATATTTGTTATACACCCTTAAGTCTCTTTTCATTCAAAAGTGAGAGTTCGCCATAGCAGCTTTGATGCCAGTCTTCTTCGCTGAATCTGCTTTCAGGAATTACGCAAAAGGAAGGTACTTCTATCTCAACGGGGAGTACTGCTTCCATGACATATACCATAGAATATGGGGTAGCCCCTATAGGTGATCTAATAGAGGTGCAGTACCCTCTAAGGGCGTAGGAGATTCGGTCGACCCAATCTTTACAATTTGTGGTTACCTTTTTTATGATCGTTTTAAGGCATTTGTTAGTGGCTTTGACAGTGCCATGGGTTTGGTATTAGTAAGGGGAAGACTTGTGTCTCTGAATTCCATACTCATCGACCAGTTCTGTGACCTCAGCTTTGAAGTAGATCCATTATCAGATACTAACTCATGAGGAACCCCATATTGGCATATGATGTTCTTTTTGATAAACTTCGCTACTTTTTTGGCATTCAGTATTGCATATGACTCGGTTTTGACCCATTTAGTGAAGTAGTCAATGGCGACTAGGATAAACTTATGACCATTCGAAGCTTTGGGAGTGACCTTTCATATGATGTCAGTGCCTAGGTGAAGAAGGGCCAAGGAGAGTTCATGTTATACAATTCTTGAGGAGGTAAGTTTTGGATATTGGAAAACTGTTAGCATTTGAGGCATCTTCGAACATAGGAAGAGTAGTCTTGAATAATGGTAGTCCAATCGTACCCTTGACGGATGATCTTCTTGGTAAGAATGTGAAATTTATGTGGGGACATTATTCCCCATTGTGGATATTCTGTATCATTCCTTCAATATCAATCCCTGTTATTCAATCCAAATGGGTTCCATCAAAGTTTCTCTTGAAAATTGCTTTGTCGCAGATGCTGTACTAGGCAACCAATTTGCGAAGGGTTACACAGTCTTTTTTTCATATATCTCAAGGATACCTACCATGTTTGAGGAGGCGCCAAATATCATAGTAACATAACTCGGACATGTCGTAGTCTTTTTTGGTGACTAGCTCAATGTGGTTTTGCAAAGGGTTACACGATCATTTTTTCCTATATCTCGAGGATGCCCACCATGTTTGAGGAGAAACCAAATATCATAGTACCATAACTCAGCCATGTCGGAGTCTTTTTTGGTAACGAGCTCAATGTGGTAGTAGTGAGTGGGCGCAACTTGCTTCTAAACTAGGAAAGGGGCCATTGTTACTCCTTCGAGAATATCGACCATGGAGGTAAAAGTTACAAGGGCGTCATCTAGGATATTCTTCACACGAGGTAGGTAATGGAAAGAGACATCTTTAAACTGGGAGGCAATATCTTCTAGGTGGGCATAGAAGGGTAGGAGCTTCTCCCTCTTTGACTTTCTATGTTCTGAGAATTTATCCGACGATGAGGGCGGAGTCCCTATAAATGTCTAGGTGCCTGATTCCTTTTTGAGGGTGAACTTGAGGTCCACGGTGCATGCCTCGTACTCGGTCATATTGTTGGTTCAAAGGAAGTCCTGCTTAATAGCAATGGGGGTGTGGGAGTCATCGGGGGTGATCATGAGTATTTCAATGTCTTGTCCTTTCTTATTAATGGATCAATCAAAGAACATCCGCCATTTTAGATCCTCCTGAGAGGTGCAAAGAATGCCTTCATCTGAGAATGAAAAGACCCAAGCATCGGTTCCTTCCAGAGGATAATCGGAAAGGTTGTCGGAGTAGCCCTCCTCTTTATGGATTTCTGTGTGATTTACACAATCACAAACTCAGTTAACAACATTAACTAATGGGCCATTCATCAGGTATTTGATGGGGTATATTCGGAATACTAGTTTAATGGGAAAGGTAAGTATGTAATGTTGCAATTTCTACATGACCCAGACTAGGGAGGCATAAGCTTTCTCCAAAGCAGTAAAGTTGACTTCGTACTCGACTAGTTTTCAATGGGTGCGATAGATGGATCTTTTCTTATGGGATTCTTCAATATATTGGGATAGTAAATCCCCTACCATGATATCAATGACAGTCAACTATAGGAGGAGGGGGAGACCTGGCTGCGGAGGCATGAGCACCGAAGCTCTAGTGAGATATTGCTTGATTTGGTCAAAGTCTTCCTGGCAAGCCTCATTCTAAACTTTGGTTGAATCCTTTCGGAGAATTTTGAAAATGGTTTCAGAGATAGAGGTCAATTGGCTGATGAATTAACTGATTGACTACAACTTACCCAAGAATCCCCAAACTTCTTTATTCGTTCGAGGTGGTGGAATCTCGAGTATGTCTTTCAGTTTGGCAATTTCCTCTTTAATTCCTTTCTCGTTTAATATAATCCCTAAGAGTTTCCCTTTAGTGACACCGAAAACATATTTTTTTGAATTGAGCTGCATCTGGTACTGTCGTAGTCGCTCAAAGAACTTATAGAGTGCGGAAATGTGACCTTCTCGAGTCTTAGACTTGATAATCATGTCATTAACATAGACCTCGACCTCTTTATGAATGACGTCATGCAGGATGGTTGTGGCATCCCTTTGGTAGATATCCTCAGCATTTTTAGACCAAATGGCATAATTGTATAACAAAAAGTTCCCTATGGGGTGATGAAGGAAGTTCTGTCTTAATGGTCAGGGTCTATCTTGATGTGGTTATAACCAAAAAATCCATCGACAAATGATTTGAGGACGGGGATGGCTATATTATCCACGATCATGTCGATGTTTGTCAATAGGTAATCATCTTTCGGGGATGCCTTGTTCAAATCCTAATAGTCGATGCACATGCGTACCTTTCCGCTCGATTTAGGCATGGAGACGATGTTGGCAAGCCATGTAGGGTATTTGACCACGCTAATGAAGCCCACATTTAGTTGTTTGATCACTTACTCTTTAACTTTAATTAACAATTCGGTTAGGAGTTTCCTCAACTTCTTTTTGACTAGTTTAAATTCCGAAAATGTCGGGATTTCATTCTGAGCTATCTCTAAGTCAATGCCAAGCATAATATTATAGGACCATACTAATACGTCTATTAATTATTTTAATATCTTTTCAAATTGTGCACATTCATGTTCATGAAGAGTGGACCCTATCCTAATCTCACGCTGATGGTTACTAGAATCGATATTAATAATAATAGTCTCATCATCATTAGTTTGAATGCAATTATGTTGTTTATTATTTTCCTTATTGATATCTATTAAGAATTATTCATTTTTAAAATCATCATCATCAAAAGTCTTATTAGAATCAATGTAATTAATGTAAGGGATAACAAGGTACTCAAAATCCTCATTTATATCATTTTTAGGGAAAACAACATTGAGAACCTCATCAAAAGAGGTCTCAGTTACATTTACATCAGGAAAAGGAGAAACAAAAATAGGTACACAAATTAGGATAGGATAAACATCAGGTTTGGGTTGAGCTTGAGCAGGCTTGGGATGACATGCAATCTTAGGAGAGGCATATCGACAGTTGTGATTCGAGTGCATGGGTCCGAAGGTGCAGCATCTAGGCAGATCATTCAGATACTTAGCCCCAGTTTCTAGAGGTCAAAGTATTTTTTAGAGTCCCTACCCTTAGAGTTCTCTATATTTTCCATGGTTTTCTCGGTTTGAGGTTCCACTTCATGTTTCTAGTCTTTATCCCAAGTGGGGAAATCTTTGCTATCAGATTCTCCATTTGAACTTTCAAAGTCATCACCCCAACTAGTGGAGACAATGTACTCCTTCCAAGAATAATCAATACACTCTATCACCTCTATAGATTCATCATCTAAATCTTCCCACTCAATGAGGAAATGCATAAGGGAAGGGATCAGCCATTCTTAAAGTTTCAAAAGAGTGAGCATCTCGAAAATGCTACAGATTTCTCCCATCTGGAAAAACATATCGGCCATGATCTATACCACCTCATCTAGATTGAATTATTCAGTGGGTACCACCTACTCATATGATTCTCAATCCCAATTTTGGGCTTCTATAAATAGGCCACTAAATCTATGGTAGTCGATTGACATTTCTATGGGAAGTTTCAGCCCAAACTATTGGAGTTAGTCTAACACAGTACGTAGTTACATGCCTCCCCCTTTAGATCATGTGCGGACGGCAACGCAAGTCCTTGTAATAAGTGACAAAGATTTATCAGTAAAGCAACAGGGTGCATGAGAAAGTATTGGTCAACCTTAAGAAGTTTAGGTGAGACTGTAGGGATAATAGGTGCTTTCACAGGCACATTTTGGGTAGAAAGGTCAAACTTAAGGTTTCTTTCCAAGAAGATGGCATTCATTCCAATTCCATGTACTGGAAGAGGGTTATGAGTGGTGTGGCCATCCCATCTTCTTTTCGGCCAATTTTACACAAAATAGGCAAAAGAAAATGTTATCGCCTCAAGAGAACGACATCAAAGACAAATTAATGCTTAAAAAACCAATAATTCGAAGGTTCGGGGGCTAAGTTACGGAATGGGAAGGTGTTAGTCACCCATTTCTCCTTTCCGGTCTCTCATGGGCTTATATTACTATTTTCCTTAATTTATCCATGAAGTGTGTATGCATGTATATATATAAATGGAGATCGGAATCACCCAACTCATATCATCAGAAAGGAATATTGAGGTCATCCAAAGGAATGTTCCCAATATATATATAGAAAATACTGTGTATGCGTTTATCGAGATATTGATCGTTATGATGAAACGATAATATATGTTGGAAAAACGCTAATAAGGATCATAAATATAATTTATATATTAAAATACTGTATTAATGAAAAGGTGACAAATGCGAAAATGGGGAAATTGGACTCGAGTCTCGGGTTTGAGCCCTAAACACCTACGTAGACTATAAAGACATCAAAGTCCACGTAATTCTTATGTGGCATAAGGGTGGGATTTATCCCATAGATTCAAACAGGAATTTATTATATATGTGTGTGTAAAAATGTATTTTACTTTTGTGGTGGACAATCCCAATGGAATTTATATGTGTAACCCTTTTACTCTTTGTTTTTTTTTATGGAAAATAAAGTATGTACAATATAACTAATAAAGGATGAGATATTAATGTATATGAACCAAAGTAAAAACTAGATTAAGAATTTATGTAACTTATGCGAAAATAAAGAATTGAGAGAAGAATTTGTTCCTTGTTTCGAGAATTGAGGCTTGATCTTGATTCTTGATGAACTCCCTTGACTGTTGAGATCAATGTTAGATGAGAGAGAATGAGAATTAACTAGATTAGGTATGAAAATGATAGGAATTAAAGATGGAAAGGAATTTCACACAAGGAAACTTTGTTGATTGTAAGAGAATGTTGTGGAGATCACTGATGTTAATGGATCTGAGGTGTGCTTGGGGAGTGAGGTCATGCACGCTATTTTTAGGGTAAAGGGGGTGCCGATCAATAAAGTCCTAGCCCTGCCAATCGATAGGTAACCCTAGGCACACTACTAATTGCTAGGGAAATGGAGTTGCCAATCGACAATCTTGTGCAATTTTTAAAAAAAAATTATCATAGAACGTAATCCATTGACCCAAATTGCACAAGGGTAATACCATTATAAAGGTAATCCAAATACCTTCAAGAGTACATGGGCCACTCCCGGGTCTGGGAGTTGACTCTGGGTCTAATATGGCTCGGAAGTGCTCGTCTGTCCTTTAGACGGGACATCATCGGATGGTAATGGATCGCTTGCCCAAATCGTAAGTCTGAATCAGGCACGGGGTGGACCGTTGGAAAGGTTGTACGAGGTACTTCGAAATTATAAAGAGCTTCACTCAGTTCAGAGAGTTGACTTTGATCGAATGGGGCCCGAAAGCACCCAATGACCTTTATGAGTAAAAAGGGTCATTAGTCCGTACTATAAGGCTGATTTATCCATGGGCCAGACCATTAGAAAGGGTATTTAGTGCCCTTTGAAGATTCATTCAGTCTCGTTCGAGCTGAAGAGTTAGCCTTGGTCAAATGGAGTGTGAGAGCACTTAATGGCCTCCGAATCAATTTTCAGAGGAAAACGGATCGTTCATCCAAACGATTATGTCGTTTTATGCACAAGGTGGAACGTTGAAAAGGTGTTTTAGTTCCCTTCGAAGATTTAAAGATCTTTCGATCTGACGATGAAGTTGACTAGGGTCAAATTGGGGACCGAGAGTTCCCAGTGGCCTTTAGATCGAATTTCAATAGTAAAATGGTCCGTTCATCCAAACCGTTAAGACAATTTGTGCACGGGGTGGACCGTTTGAATGGGTATTCACAGGCCTTCTAAGATTCAATGAGCTTTTTCTCTGACGATAGACTTTATTGGAGTCAAACGGGGCTCGAGAGCACTCGATGGCCTCTAGATCAATACTCGAAATATGACCTAGGGTTTGTAGTGAAATGAAGAGGCACTAAGGACCTAAGGATTGAATTAGGCGGTCCTAAAATATGGTTTCTATAGAGACCCTCGACGGATGAGCTTGGAATAAGTGAAAGATATTAAATAGACATCAGATGATGTTTTAGGAAATAGGTTAATTCCACAGACTATGAGTGACGAGGATGATCGATTCAGAGGGTCAATGTCGATTTTGAGGACCTAAGGTATTACTGGGGATAGAAAATTATGAGTACCTAGTGTAGAGTGAGACCAATTCTGAGAGTCGAAGCCAATTTTTAGGGTCAAGGTCAATTCTGAGGAACTTAAGTAGGAGTGACCAATTCTACGAGTCGTAGATAATTCTGAGGGATTTAAGATGGGAGCAAAGAATTCTGAGGGACGAGGTTAATTCTGAGGGTTGAAGCCAATTCTGAGTGCTTTAAGATGGGAGTTACCGATTTTGAGGGCCGAGGTCAATTCTGAGGACTTAAGTTGAAGCTAGAAATTCTAAGGGTCTAAGCCAATTATGAGGGCTTTAAAATGGGAGAGATATATTCTAAGGGCAGAGGTCAATTTTTAGGACCCAAGTAGAAGTGACCAATTCTAAGGGTCGAAGACAATTCTGAAGGATTTAGTAAAGGTGACCAATTCTCAGGGTCTGAGCCAATTATGATGGCTTAAGTAGGAGCGAACAATTCCGCGAGTTGAAGCCAATTCTAAGGACTTAAGTAGAGGTGAGTAGTTCTAAGGGTCGAAGCCAATTCTTAGGTATTAAGTTGGGGTGACCAATTCTGTAGGTCGAAGCTAATTCTGAGTTCTTAAGTAGAGGTGACCAATTCTGAAGGTCGAAGCCAAATCTCAGGGGCTTGAGTAGAGGTAATCAACTCTGAGGTTCTAAGACAATTCTGAGGGCTTGAGTAAGAGCGACCAATTTTGGGGGTTGAAGCCAATTCCGAGGTCTTAAATAGGGTACATCAAATCTACGGGTCAAAACCAATTCTGAGGGCTTAAGTGGGAGCAACCAATTCTGTGGGCTGAAGCCAATTCTAAGGGATTAAGTAAAAGTGACCAATTCTGATAGTCGAAGACAATTCTAAGGGCTTGAGTATGAGAGACTAATTCTGAGGGTCGAAGCCAATTTTGAGGGCTTGATGAGAAGTGACCAATTCTAAGGGTCGAAGCTAATTCTGAGCGCTTGAGTAGTGGTGTCCAATTTTGAGGGTCGAAGCCAATTTTGGGGGCTTGAGTACAGGTGACCAATTTTGCGGGTAGAAGCCAATTTTGGGGGCTTGAGTACAGGTGACCAATTATGCGGGTCAAAGATAATTCTGAGGGCTTAAGTAGGAGCGACCAATTTTGAGGGTCGAGGTCAATTCTGAGGACCTAAGTGGGAGTGACCAATTCTACGGGTCGAAGCCAGTTCTGAGGGCTTAAGTAGGAGTGACCAATTTCTGAGGGTTGAAGCCAATTATAAGAATTTTAAGATAAAAGCGACCAATTTTGAGGGTCGAGGTCAATTCTGAGGACCTAAGTAGAATTGACCGATTCTGAGGGTCAAAGATAACTCTAAGCGCTCGAGTAAAGGCGACCAATTCTCAGGGTCTAAGACAATTCTGAGGGCTTAAGTTCGAGTGACCAATTCTAAAGGCCGAATCCAATTATGAGGTCTTAAGTAGAGGAGACCAATTCTGAGGGTAGAAGCCAATTTTCTGGGATTAAGTAGAGGCGAACAATTCTAAGGGTCGGAGCCAATTCCAATGGCTTAAGTAGAGGCAACAAATTCTGAGGGTCGAATCCAATTTTGAGGGCTTGAGTAGAGGTGAAAAATTCTGAGGGTCAAAGTCGATACTAATATCTTAAGTAGAAGAGACCAATTCTGAGGGTCGAAATCAATTTCGAGGGATTAAATTCATATCATGGTGTATGGTTATCCTGGAAAATTTTGGAGACTCTACTAGGGAAAAGCTATTAATTCGAGGATTAAGTGCAACCTTGCTGGGGAATTCTCTTTGATTTCTGTAGTGTCCCTTGGAGATGTTTCTGGGGAGATATCCAATTGGATTTGGGAATTCATTTGGGGAAGTAATTTTGGGAGAAAATGTGGTAATAATTCAGTTGGGGATTAGAGGGGCTTGGAAAACTATTTTTCTTGGTAAAAAATGTTGTAAAATTCAAGGTGTAATTTTATGATTTTTTAGGGGAATTTGTAGGATTTGTCAGCATTTTTTCGGAGTTTTTGTACAAAATTTCAAGAAGGTGACACCCGGCAGGGTGTAGGAGGTGCTAAATTGCAGTGGCTTAGTCTTTCGGACTACCTCGGGCAGGTGAAGGGACAGTGTCTCTCGGTATGTGGTCAGGGACTTTCGATCGGACCTTATTTGGAGAATTGATGATTGATCTTGATCCTTAATTAACTCCTTTGATTGTTGAGATGAATGTTGGGTGAAAGAGAATTATGTTTTGATAAATTATTTATAAGAAGGATATGAATGAAAGATGAAAAGAAATTTCACACAAGAAACCTTCGTTGATTGCAAGAGAATAATATTAAGATAACAGATATTGATGAATTAGAGGTGTGCCTTAGGAGTGAGGTCATGCCCTCTATTTATAGGGTAAGGGGGTGACGATCGGCATAGACCTATCCCTTCCAAACAATAGGAAACCCTAGGCACTCTGCTGATAGGGAGGGAAATGGACCTGCGAATCGGTAGTCTCCTGTAGATTATTTTGGAAAAATGATCATAGAACACAATCCGTTGATCGAAATTGCGCACGGGTCAAACCGTTATAAAGGTAATTCATAGTCCTTTAAGAGTCCTTTGGGACTCTCCTGGGTTCGGGAGTTGACTCTATGTCAAACATGGCTCAGAAGCGCTCGTCGATCCTTTCGATGGGAGTTCGTCGGATGGTAATGGACCGTTCCTCCAAATCTTAAGTCAGAATCATGCATGGGGAAAACCCTTGGAAATTTTATGTGAGGTAATTCTACATTCCAAAGAGTTTTTCTCGATTTTAGAGAGTTGACTTTGGTCAATCGGGGCTCGAAAGTGCCTATTGACCTTTTAGAGTAAGATGGGTCGTTCATCCGTATCGTAATCTTGATTCATGCATGGGGATGACCATTGGAAAGTTTATTTAGTACCCTTCGAATATTCATTCCGTCTCATTCGATCTGAAGAGTTGAACTTGGTCAAATGAAGTCCAGGAGCGCCTGGTGGCCTCTAAATTAGTTTTTAAGGGAAAATAGATCATTCGTCCATACGGTTATGACATTTCATGCACGAGATAGACCGTTGGAGAGGGGTTTCAGTAACCTTCTAAGATTCAAATAGATTTTTCTCTAACGATGAAGCTGACTGGGGTCAAATCGAGGCCTGGGAGCACCTAGTGGCCTCCAGGTCGATTTTTGGTAATTAAATGGTTCATTCATCTGAACTGTTATGCCGGTTCGTGCACATGGCAGACTTTTGAAATGGGTATTTAGAGCCCTTTAGAGATTCAATGAGCTTTTTCTCCGACGATAGAGTTTACCAGAGTCAAACGGGGCCCAAGAGCGCCCGATAGCCTCTAGATCGGTACTCGGAATACGACTGAGGGTTTATCGTGAAATGGGGAGGTGCTAGGGACCTAAGGAGAGACTTAGGGGGTCATATAATTTGGTGTCTACAAGTGCAGTTAGGCTTAATATTAGTTATAGTGGAGAGGATATATTGGTCTATCAAGCCTTAGACCACACATTTTTTAGATGAAAGAACTAATCGGTGGTGTGGCTTTAGACTTAATGAAACTCACAGTGGGCATCGGGCTTGAAGTTTTTAGGGAGTGGGTTTGGTAATGGTTGTAGTGCCAAGGGTTTGGTGATATTTCTAATTACTAAATCCTGGTAAATTTTGGACAGAGGAGCATAGAGCTAGGTGTATTCTTTTCTGGAAGGATTGAAATGACTTTTTAGTGCCCGAAAGGTAGCAGATTGTGATATGTTGTTGATTGTTGAGGCCATGGACTTATAAATCTTCTCACAATTTTTGAGGGTAAACTGTACGGCCAACTTGTTTAGTTCAGATTACACTTTGGTGATACCTTCTTCTAATTCTACACCAGCCTCTCAAAGGGCTCGGAAGTGTAGGTAGTACTATCCTCCCATAGATGCTCAGATATGGGGTAGGAAATTTTTCTTCACAATGATCACTTGTTCCTTCTCTAAGGGCTTGTTAGTCATAGTGACGACTTTCTATCTCCACCTTCTAATGAAGTTATAGTATAATTCTCTAGGATTTTTCTTTAGAAGCTCTAGGTCGCTGCGCATGACCTTTAACTCTTCGCTGTACTTGTACTGAAACATGAACTCTTGGGACACATATTCTCTAGCATATGGAAAATATAATCCCCTACCACAGAAGGCCTATGATAGGCATGCGCCGAAGCCTTACTGACGTAGCCTTACATACACAGGCTGCAACCATACACTATAGGGTGCGGCCCCCTATCATTCACATGTTATAGGATGTGGCCCTACCTTTAAGCATAGTTGGCCGTATCCCCTCTGCATTTATAGCAACAATATAGTTCCAACATCTCCTATAAATAGAGGACGACACCTCGAGATTAAGGGACCCTGATGAGATCATAATCCGAGTACATTTCTAATAATGATACCTAGTTCGGAGATCACTACGCTCTCTACACCACTCGGTTTAGCTTGGGGGATACTCACCGGCATCACGATCGTCTCTCCGACACTCTCGAAATCATCACAGACATGTATTCTCGTCTCTCATCTACATTATATGCCTATTATGACATTGTAAACTTGTACTACAACACATATAATGATATTGTGGCACCAAAGTGGACGTAGATTCATTTTAATAGCCGAACCATTATATATCTTGTCTTTTATCTCTATTTACTATCTCTATCTATTTATTATGTACTTTACACTTGACTTTCTTGTACGAGAATGAAAAGTGGACGATTTCCCGTATCAACAATCTGGCACCGTTTGTGGGAACGAGGTACTTCAACTCTATTTCTTTATATTTTGGGTTCTTAAACATCTTATTTTATTCATGGGGATCCTTTGGATCATTATCTCAAGGGTGAATTTTCATTATTGGACTCATATCTTGTATACACACCCTCAAATGGGTATCGCATATATCTCAGATCTGTCCATGGGTCTCCTTTTTATAACCTCAAATCTATTTTTATATACCCTAATGATGTTACCTCACCAAGATAATGCTGAAAAGTGCAAAAGGCAATAGCCTCGCAAAGGTGGGTAGCTACGGATGAGATCATTTTCTCGTTTGCTACTTTCTCAACCTATGATCTAGGGTTTCCCACCATGGTTGTGCCTTATTGTGCACCAAAAGGTTGTTCTGTCCGGGATAGACCTTAGTAGGTATGCTATCCACGTGTTTCGTGTGAAAAACTCAATTTCTGGGTTCTAATTCTGGGATTGCTCCTTCCTGCCCAAGAAGGGATGCGGCCTGGTAGTTTAACTGGCCTTTTATCACAGCCCCTATTGGTGCAATTGGTTTACAGCAGTTTTAAACCATCGGGGAATGGACTTGTGTAGCCTCAAGTTTAACCTTGGTAAATTCCACTCAAAGGTAGCGGCAGTGCACATGTATGCCTTACTGGTAGTGGCCTTAGTAGTAAAATCATGCAGCGATGTAAACGCTGCATCCCAAATTTATATTTGGTTCATCCTATATTTTGTGATTACTCACTTCTGCTAGTTTTGTCTTAGATTATATATTTTTTTAAAGACTAACAAAGAAAAAAATTGAGGGAGAGTCCAACTAAAACACATAAATGAAGGATGAGATAGCTCAGCTGTACAACCACCTCAATCATCTATATGATAGTCACGCCTCACTCCAGATTCGGGTCAACTTCTTGACCTAGAGGGTTCGTATGCTAGAGGTCGTGGAACCTAAAGTTGATATCTGATCCTCAGTGGCCACATACATAGAAGCTACTATGCCAGGGGCCGCAGCCCTGGACCAAAAGAGTCTGAAGAGGAAGGTTAAAAAAGAAGAAAAGGGATTTAAAGCCTACACACCACTTATTTATGAAATTGAAGAGGTGTTGGAACTCATCCAAGAAGACAAATTACTTTGCTATCCTGTGAAATTGAAGTCCCCTCCCAATAAGAGGGATAGAACCAGATATTTCAGCTTCTACAGGGACCATGGTCATAGCACTATCAAATGTTTTGCGCTGAAAGATGAGATTGAAAGACCGATGAGGCAGGGGATATTGCAGCAATTCCTGAAAAAGTCTTAGAGGATGCAGCCTTTACCAAAGTGGCCACATGCTTAACTCCCTTTTAGTCTATATTTTCTATTAAATCTGAAGTGTTGATTTTACACACAAGCGTTGTATTTCCTCATAAACTTTACTCACACACGCACACACACACACACACACACACACACACACACACACACACACACATATATATATATATATATATATATATATATATATATATATATATATATATATATATATGAAATTAGGCTTACTTTGTATTGTCCTAACAAAATCGTATATATATATGAGGAACAAATTTAGTCATGTTTTATTTCTTGACTTCCCATTTATAGAAATCTTATGAATGACCTTCGTCTTGGAAATTTTTTAAGGGAAATATGATCAGTTATCTTGGAAGATTATTTATTTCGGGAATGATCTAATGGTTCAAAAATACCAACCTTATTTGGCTTACAACGCCACTCATGGTTCAAGGACATGTTCTTATATTCGTAAGGCCAACCGTCCTTTGGTATATGCTACTATCAGCTTCAAGGGCTCAAATTTCCTCCACTCAGCTTTTGGGATGCTTTAATTAGCTAGGGAAGGCTTAATATATATCCAAACATATCTCGGGGAGGCCCGATAATAATCCACTGGGACCAAAGACTTAGTTGTCTGCGGATAATCCTATATTCGAAGAGGCCGAAGACTTAATTATCAGTGGATAATATGATCATAGCCTGGGAAGGATTTATATATATCCAAACATAGCTTGGTAAATCTTTATAATACCTATCTCGGGGAGGCCTGGAAATTACCCAATCATAGCAACTAAAGAGAAGCTGCGAAAGTCGATTCATGATAAAGCGACTAAGAAAAGCTACGAAATTGGTCCCATGATAAAGAGACTAAAGGAAGCCGTGGAATGAAATTAAAATGACTAAAAAGAATCTGCGAAAGTAGCTTCATGATAAAGCGACTAAGAAAATCTATGAAAGTGGTCCTATGATAAAGCGACTAAAGGAAGCCATAGAATGCAATCAAAGCGATTAAAGGAAAACCACGAAATGCAATTGAAGCCATTAAAGGATGTTATGACACTGACATCATGAAGAATAATAAATCTACATAAAGAAGTTGGCCTCAACCCAACATGCTATCATCAATTTCGGCAAGAGCCTGAAAGGCTCTGCAACCCTATCAATATGGTTGCAGCTATCAAGGACTCTATTCTTTCATTAGAAGATGCAACAGCGAAAAATGGTAGACATTATTAGAATTGATAAAATGTCACGGTCGGGTTACAAACTAGCCGCAACCTATGAATTGCAACATCAAGACTTGAAAAAATGATGGAAAAATTGAAGAAGTTAAGCCACAACCCCAAAGTTATTTTTCTATGGCACCACGTCTTAGGGGATGATAGCCACATATGGAGTAGAAAATTTGAAGTCTTCAAGGCAAAATACAATATGTTTTGAAAAGTCTATGGCAAAGTACAACAGGATGCAACCTATTTAGAGGAACCATTGATAAAGTGATGCCGCGACCTTATATCCACATTTACAGTTAAGCTCATTAAAGTAATCAACAATTAAAATATATAAGCAACATTCAAGCAAATATCAGAGCAGAAAATAAAGGAGTAAGTAAAGGATCAGCTAAGACACATATAGATCAAAGGCTGCAGCAGAAGATAGAAATGACTAGTTATACAAGTAGAAAAGTTAAAGGCCGCAGCCTAAAATAAAGTTGAAGTTCTAAAAAGGTCGCAACCCAAGGTCCATTACAAAGTAAAAAAGAGGAGGTAGTTCCCTAAGTTTAAGACCTATCATCGTATTCAACATCTCCTTCTTCTCCTTCTGCGACAATCTCAGTTTCTTCATCATCATCCGCAGCCTTTTCCGACAACTTCCTTGGTCTCTTATCTGCCGCAACCCTCATCTTAGCCATGCAGGCACTATGTTCTGCATCACCAACGCTCCAGGAGATAACCTGGTCCTTGGCAGTTGGGAAGTTTTTGGCCACCCTATATCTTAACTCTTAATAGCCGTGGATGTATGCCTTGTTGTTAGTGATGATGAAGTCTCTTGATTTTTAATAGTATGCCATGATAGCTTATGTGGCCTATTGGAGGGCTGCGGAGTGTGATTCCTCCATCTTCTTGATGGCCACGGCGTGATCAGTCTCCTATTGAGTAAATTTTTCTTGGAGATCCTTCAACACGGACTCAAGGCTGGAGGTAAGTTTATTAGCCTCCGCATATTTTTCTTGTTCAATTTCCAAAGAGGCTGCAATCGTTGTTGGTTTTCTCGGTACATTATCCATAGCCTTGACAGCAGCATCAAGGTTTAACAGAGCTGCTTGGAGTTTTGTGGAAATAGAATTTTTACCAACCTAAAATGAAAAATTCCCGTAATTCTCCAAGTTAGTCAAATGGACCCTCTTTGCGACCTCCTTTAGCATGTAAAGGCCTTCATACTTTAGCTTTTGAGACACCGCAACATTTGCGACCTGAAAAGAAATTCAAGAGTTACAAGAAAGTATTGAAAATGCAAATTTCCACTTACCCTAAGCAGGTTGTGTAGAGCATATTCTTCAAGATGCTCATGATCTTCCTCCACCAGGCGGTCCATGTATATGTTGTCAGGAACCCTCCACATGTTGTGAACCGCCCTGGCAGTCGCGTCCCAGGAAGATTGAGGATATGGTCTACATAATTGGGGCCGCGAATGGCCATCAGGGCTCACACTAGTAAGGCTTTGAGGAGGTTCTAGGTTGGCATTAACAACCCTTACTATTAGAGGAGGGGGTGAATTTGAAATGTTGGTTTGGGAGGTTCCGCGGCCATGCTGCAGCTCAGACCAAGAAGGCATTAAGCCTATCGTGACCAGATGACTGCCGACGTCATCATCAAATTAGACTTCAGGCCTTTCTTAAGGAGCAAACTCCTCAACCTAAATTATGATCATGATAGGAGAAGTTTGTTCGCCCACAGTAGGTGAGGCAAGCATAGTGGGTGTAGTAGGACGCTTGGACTTGTCCCTTTTTCTCTTCTTATGCCTGGTTGCATTATTGAGGGCATCCATGTCCTCATCTATTTTTTCCAACTAAGCTTCTAGGAACTCCCTATCTATCTACTCACCTGAAGAAGAAATGAAATAATGTCAAGGTTTGAAGGTTTAAAAGTAATGGTCGCTACATTAATAAAGAAAGGGATTAATACCTTCCACAACCATAACTTTGGACAGGGATTTGTTGGTAAAATAACCTCCCTAAAATATTGAGGCTGAAGTCACTAAGGTGTTAAACTTTTTGTCATTAGCACTCACTGCCGCAACTCTCCTTATCGTACTTTCTTGCCGCTCACTTAGTGGCAAATTGTCAAGAGTTGTATGAAAGTTTTATATTAGTACAAAAGCAAAGGAAAGAATATGGCAAATACAGCTGTAAAAAAAATAGGACACGGTCTCAATTCTAAGGGCTGCAGCCTTATATACCTAGATTGAAGGGGCGTCCCCACTGCCACATCATTCTAAAGGATTTCTCTCTCAGTCTCATCTAGGTGGATTTACCACCCTTTTCTAGAAATACAAAAATACTTTCCCTTCCAATTTTTTACACTAGTGGTTCTCCCAGTATAAAGGGTTTCATCATTGCTGCGGATGGTAAAGTAATAATACCATGCAAATTTTAGAGAGTTTTTCTTTGGGCGGTAAAAATAGAAAAACTCCGCGGGAGTTATGTCTCTCCTAAATTTGTTCTTCCACAGCACTGTCGATGCAAGAATTTCCCTCCAGCCATTGAGATCTAGTTAGGCTGGGGCTAACTTCATTGCCTGGAAAATTCTCCTAATTGGGACTGGAACAGGTAGCCGCAACCCATATACAAACACGTGGAGGGGAAACAGACCCCATCATCAGCAAGTTCTATACAGGGCCATTGTTCTGGGGTGGGTTCTAAGAAAATTACATTCTTTGGGAATTCAAATGCCTTAGCAACTTATTCAACCCATTCCTGAGTCATGATGATGCAGACATTTATGGCTACAGGTGGTCTCTCTGGTTTGTTAGATGGGCCAGCAGGCGCGTCCCTGTCCTCTGAAGGCCCACCAGCCGCGGCATCAATGTCCATAGTGTTGGTGATTTAGTGGGTTTCCTCTTCCATTACCTTAGTCTATTTTCTACTAGTGGAATCCGCGGAGTCAGAATCTAAAGTGACACAATTTGGGTAATCTTTGAGCGTACAAGGCCCAAATGTCTTTAAAGAACATACGGAAGGGAGTTCGGGAGGAGAAACTTCAAAATGTTTATTCCAGAAATCCTTCAAAAATTAGTTAGGATACTAACTCATATGGCTGCATCAAGACCTGAAAAGCAGAAAGTTCAATGTTAGGTGTCGCAACCAGTATGATCATATAAGACTCTTAGAGGCCGCGACAAGAGCACCACAATAACAAGTTTGGAAGCTAAATAGAAGTTTCAACAATTTCAGCTGATTAAACTAAGTGTTGAGTTTTGGAATCCTAGAGACTAGAACAAATACTACCGCGGCACTTTTTTTTGGGGAAAGGAGATTTTCGATTTGTTCTAACATGCCGCTATCCTTGGATTTATTGGCGAAGGGCTGCGGACACTAGACTAAGGCAAAACCCTAAGCGCAAAAGGGAATATTTATCATACAACTACTAACATGATGCTGTAGTCAAAATATGCAACATGCCACGACCAAACTCTTAAACAGGTTAACACTGAAGGTTGCCTAACCTAAAGATCGAAGCCCTGGAATTTGAAAGGTTTACTCAAGAACATCAAGAACTGAATGGTACATCTTCAGTACTTGCACTACACTAAGGCCAACAAATTTTATCCTAGGCAAGTCAGCAAAGTTTCATTTATTGGATTTAATAGTTTATTTCATCAATTGAAGATTGATTCAATTTAGCAGCAAAATGAGTTCATTTTCGCATGAATTTACCAGCTGATCTAGTAATTAAATTAGGGATTAGTTGGTTAATATGATTATGTAAAAAGGTGGATTCAAACAGTCAGAGAGTTGGAATTTAGAAGTATTGTTCGTTTATAAATAGAAATAAATAAGAACAATCCAGAAGAACATCCAAGAAGAACGGTCAAAGGGAAGTTTTGATTTGTTACCTGGAACCCAATGAGAAAGGAAGATTTGGGTGTTGCTCATCATTGAACCACCAGTTGCTCATCCTTGAACCACTTGAACAGTCGCCTGAAGATCGCCAGAAAACTCAAAGGCAAAAAAGGCAGAATTTAGCTCTCGATACGCTCTCAAGGGATTGGAAAAGTAATAAATTCCATGGCCAGTTGCCATTTATATAAGAGTCCATGGGAAGATGAAGCGTTTTGTTTGAATTGTCGCGGCAGCTTGAGAAGAGGACTTGGCTACTCAATCGCAGCCCCAATCATTATCTCTTGGCACTATGACTTGGGGGTTTACCAATATGACAACTATAGGCTCCTGTCATGGAAGGCCAACGATAGGCATGCGCTAATGCCTTATTGACGCAACCTTACATACAAAAATTGTGGCCATACACTATAGGGTACGACCTTATATACTACAGGGTGCATCCCCCTATAATTCACATGTTACAGGGTGAGTCCCCTACCTTTCAGCATAACTGGACGCATCCCCTCTCCATTTGTAGCAACAATGCAACTCCAACATCTCTTATAAATAGAGGACCACACCTCGAGATTAAGGGACCTTGATCGGATCCTAATACGAGTACATTTCTAATACTGATACCTAGTTCGAAGATCACTACGCTCTCTACACCTCTTGGTATAGCTTGTGGGTTACTCACCGGTGTCACGATCATCTCTCCGCACTCTCAGAATCATTATAGACATGTATTTTCTTCTCTCATATACATTGTACACCAATTTTGACATTGTAAACTTATACTGCAATGCATATAATGAGAGAGTGGCACCAAAGTAGACGTAGGCTCATTTTAATTGCTGAACCACTCTATATCTTGCCTTTTATCTCTATTTACTATCTCTATCTGTTTATTATGTACTTTACACTTGACTTGCAAATACGAGAATGACAAGTGGATAATTTCTTGTATCAACACTCAGATATGGGGCAAGAAATTTTTCTTCACAATGCTCACTTGTTCCTTCTCTAAGGGCATGTTAGTCATATTGACGACTTTCTATCTCCACCTTATAATGAAGTTTTTGACGGATGCTCTAGGATTTTTCTTTAGCAGCTCTAGGTCTCTGCGCATGACCTTTAACTCTTCATTGTACTTGTAATGAAACATGAACTCTTGGGACACATCTTCATAGCTACGGATACTAGATTATTCGAGAGACAATAACCATTAGAGGGAAATTTATTTCAAGGTTTGGAAAAACATCTGGGTCATTATTTCCTCAGAGGCACCAAGATGGGTCATATCATAGTGGTAGCTTCACAGATGCCCAATTAAAAGCTCGTTGCCCTCGAACTTTTTAATGTTCGGCATCTTGAACTTCTCTAGAAACTTGACCTTAGGATAAGAACATATGTGGGTGTAATCCATGTAGTTCCCAAAGATATTAACTTAGTCAAACTTCTTCCACAACAACTTGAAGTCATCCTTGACCTTGTTTAGTTCTTCTTATTTAGGGTCCACATGCACTGGAGGATTAGCCCGTGGATGGGAAAGGTTCAAAATTAAGAGTTGATCAAGAGGCGACCTATTTATAGGTGGGGCACACGGGACATGTGTGTTTTAGTCTGGGACCTAAATGGACTCGGGATCGGGTTGACCCATAGCACGAAGAAAAGGGATCTCAAGTTCATCACCTTCAGGTGTCTGGGCTCTAGCCTCTGACTAGATTTCGACGACTTGTGGCTAGATGTCAATGACTTTCTGAAACGCCTTATGGTTGCTATAGTGACTGAGAGTGGTTACTTCCATGTGGTTTGGTTTTACAATAAGTGGTAAGAGTGATTGGCTCGATTCTACCTTTTCCACCCTAAAACGTAAAAACGTCAACAAAAATAAATAGAATATGTATTTTTTACACAATATTAATAAGGTCAATTATAGATAAATCAAGTCTATTATTTAGGATTCGACTAAACAGTAAGTATAGCATATAACTAAAGTTGGTAGCGGAACCCAATATCGACATTTGTCGATCCTCACGATGCCACATATACAATTTTAATGACTCTCATTAGTTAACTAATTAACTTAAATCCTTAAAACCTTTCCATTTACCACTTTTCTTTACTTAATTTGTTAATCATAATCATCCGTGATGCCAACCTAACACATTTGTCTCGCTCTCTCTCAAAAGTGAAAGGGCACGAAACAATTATTTTTTTCCACTTGTTTCTCCTCTCCCATCCATTCTTTTCCTTCCATCTTTGTATATATATATATGAAGCACGAACACAACAAGAAATTCATATTCTCTATTTTTTACAAGGATAATTTTCGTTATTATTGAAGCTTATATAATCTCATTTTATATCTCTCCCGCTTTCTCTTTTTAATTATGGATGTGGTCTAGGTTTCTTGAGTGGATGGATTGCTTCTGTGCTAGAAGTGAGGATATTTAAAATGGTGGATAAGAGCTTCTTTTTTTTGTTGCACCCAAGAACCAAATCCTGTAATTTACTTTCTCTATTGCCCTCTTTAATTTCTCTTGATTCTGGGTGTATATAATATTCCTCTCTTTGTACATATATATGATCAAAGAGTACGTATATCAATTGTGAATGATGATTTTACAGGACTGCGCAATGCCATCGCACACCGCCGGCCAAGGCTCCTCTGCGTCGATTCAAAACACCTCCAATACGGATCCGAGTGAGATTCGTATTTTTTTTTGCAATATTCTTAAACACACACATATACAACATCAAACTGGCTATTACATGGCAAAGTCTCCAGAAGACACGAAAGTTTCCCCAAAAATCGGTTCCCCTGCTTAAATCAAAATCATGAGATAATTTTCCCGATAGAGTTCCCCGAGAACATCTCAATTTAATCCCTCAGAATTGGCATCGACCCACATAATTGGTCATCTCAATTTAAGCCCGCAGAATTGGTCATCTCAACATAAGCCCTCAGAATTGGCTTCGACCCCCAGAATTGGTCATTTTAACTTAAGCCCTCAGAATTGGGTTTGACCCCCAAAATTGGTAAACTCAATTTAAGCCCTCAGAATTGGACATCTCAATTTAAGCCCTCAGAATTGGCTTTGACCCATAGAATCGGTCACCCTCATCTTTAAGCCCTCAGAATTGGCCTCGACCCACATAATTTGTCATCTCAATTTAAGACCTCATAATTGGCTTCGACCAGCAGAATTGGTCTTCTCAACTTAAGCCCTCATAATTGGGTTCGACCCTTTAAATTAGTCACCTTCATCTTCAATCCCTCAGAATCGTCCTTAACCCTCTGAATTGGTCACCCTCGTCCTTAGGTCCTCGGAATTATCCTCGACCCTCTAGTCATCATCTTTCAAAGGCATCATACGATTTCTATTCGATGGCTATCATTTCTTCCAAACTCACCCATTGAGGGGATCTGTAGACACCCTATTCTAACCCCCCTTAACCACTCCGTAGGTCCCCTAACACCTCCCCTCATCGCTACAAACCTAAATCATACCCCGAGTACTGACCTAGAGGCCATCGGGCACTCCCAGGCTCCATTTGAACAAAAGTCAAACTCTTCATCCTGACCGAGAGTGAATGAATCTTTAAAGGCAACTGAACCCCCTTTCCAACGGTACACCCCATGCGCGATTCGGACTTGCGGTGTAGATGAACGACCCATTCTCCCTCGAAACTTGATCAGGAGGCCATCGAACGCTCCCAGGCTCCATTTGACCAATGTTAACTCTTCATCTCGACTGAGACTGAACGAATTTTAAAAGGGCACTAAAACCCCTTTCCAACGTTCCACCCCATGCGCGATTCTGACTTACGGTATGGAAGAACGATCCATTTTACTGCGAAAGGTGACCGAATTCTTCCAGGCCCTGGTTAACCAAAGTCAACTCCCTAAACCGAGTCAATCTCTTTGCGATGTCGAAGTAAATATCCTAACCTTTCCAACGATCCACCCAGTGCACGATTCTAACTTACCACGCGGACGAACTATCCATTTGTGTCCGATAATTCCTCGTCCAAAGGACCGACGAACGATTTTGATCCATGTTTGCCCCAAAGTCAAATCCCGAACCTAGGAGCAGTCCAAATACTTTTGTAGGTCTCTGAATTAACTTTCGAACGGTTCACCCCTTGCGCGATTCAGATCAACGGTTTGTGCTCTACGACCGATTTTCCGAAGGAACTTGAAAGAGACTGCCAAACGACAGGTTTTAAACCCTGCCTATCGGCAGTGGGCCTAAGCACACCAATCGATTGGCAGGACTAGGGCTATGCCGATCCTCAATGCCCCGGGCCTATAAAAAGGAGGGCCTGACCTCATTGCAAGGAACACAAGATCTGAAACCCATCACTCTCAGTGAGCTCAGAAAACCTATCTCGAAGTCAGCGTGATTTCCACATCCAATTCCTTTTCCAACCTTCACTTTTCATCATCCTTTTCATCAAACTTAGTGAATTAACCACCCTTCATCATCACCCAAGTGGAAGGTCTACTCTCCAACATCCAAGATCAAGCTCAAGATCTCCAAGAATGTCCAACCTTTTCAACTCTCTCTTTAAATTCTCCTAAATTCGCATTAATTTGTTTTATTACTTAGCCCTTTTATTCCCTCATCTCACATATCCTAATATACCTTTTTATCTAGTATTATTGCACATCTCTTATTTTCATATAAATAAAACCCAAAAAATACGAAAAAGAGGGTTTGCTCATAAATTCCAAATGAGAATTCTCACACTTTTCTCACAACTAAAAACACTTTTTTACACACACACACACATATAAGAGAAGTCCCCGATTGGATTTATGGGATAAATCCCACCCCTCATTTTGCATATGAACTACGTGGACTTTAATGCCTCAATAGGCTACGTAGGCATCTCGTGGTAAAACCTAAGACTCGAGTCCTTTTCCTACTTTTTTTTACATTTCTATATTCTTTAAACTTAACTCTCTTAGATTCTATTGTTTATATATACATATATTTGTTCTTATTGGCATATTATTCCATATGAGTTATCGTTCTATTACAACGATCAATGCTAGGGTAATCGCGTATATCCTATTTTCTAATATTACTTTTGGGAACATTCTTACGAATGACTTACTTTATCTCTTCCATAATACAAGTCGATGATTCCTATCTCCACTACATATACAAATGCACACATATCACGGGGAAATAAAGGAAAATAGCAATAACCCATGAGAGACCGTAAGGGCGGAATGGGTACCTAACACCTTCCCATTTCGTAACTTAACCTCCGGACCCTTTTTTAATCATTTTAGTTTCGTATGTATCAGTATGTCTTTGATTTTCGTCCTTCGGGATGGCTCCTTTTTTTTGTCTGTTTTGAGTAAAATAGACTGGTGACTCCATCTCTCTATATTTTTCACATTATCACCGACGCCGATCGAAGCTCTCCTAAAAGGGATACGCAGGATCAACATCCTCTTAACGTTGAAGACACCCCTCTTCTTCATCCCTCCCGCTGTGAGGATCAGGGATGGCCACAATAGCACGAGGATAGGGCCATAACTTATGCATCTATAAAGATTAATCCCCATGAGAAGAATTTCCCCACCCACGACCTTTATTTAGCAGCGGTCCTTTTGCTATGAGGATATGGAGGCATTATCTATTGGGAGAGAAGTTTACATTGTTCACGAACCATAAGTTACTTCAGTACCTCTTTACACTGAAGGATCTTAACATGAGTCAGAGGAGGTGGCTAGAGTTCGTGAAGGATTACCAATTTGATATATAGTATCATCCTGGTAAGGCTAATGTGGTAGCAGTGGTGTTGAGACGATGACATACTGGGGAGTTAACGAAGGTTTGGAAAGTGAAGTGCAGTGAGCTTCGATATGATGATGAGGTCGCCAGAGCATGTATGGAAGTGTTATCTATCACTCCCGAGATTGTGATGTGGGTAGTGAAAGCGCAGGCATAGGATCATTTATGTCAAGACAGGGTGCGATATTTATTAGCTAAGGGTGCAGAGTCTTACTCGATTAGCTCGAAGGGAGGTATACATTTTAATAAAAGATTAGTTGTGCCTGATGATGATGATTTGAGGCATACTGTGATGATGGAGTCCCATGGTTTGAGGTTTGAGGTTTACGGTACATCCTGGGGGGGATAAGATGTACCAGGATATGAGGAGACAGTACTGGTGTGCAAAAATGAAGAGAGACATAACAGAGTTTATCTCGAAGTGTGTTATTTATCATCTTCTGAACGTTAACCATCAAAGACCTTCAGGGATGCTACAACCATTAGATATTCCCGTCTGGAAGTGGGAGAGTATATGGATGGACTTTATTACAAGGCTACCGACATCGTAAAGGGTTCATGATTCTATTTGGGTGATAGTGGATCGATTGACTAAGGTGGCCCACTTCTTACCGATCTGCACCAACTACAAGACGATTCAGTATGCACAACTATTCATTATCAAGATAGTTAACTGCACAGGGTGACGATTAACATTGTGTCTGATATAGACAAGATCTTCATATCTCACTTCCGACAAAGCTTCTAGGAGGCCATGAGTACAGACTTGCGGTTGAGTACCGCTTATCATCCATAGATAGATGGGAAAATTGAGTGGGTTAGTCAGATGCTAAAGGACATGTTAAGGATGTTTATTTTGGATTTTGGGGGAGGATGGGAACGATACCTTCCATTGGTAGAGTTTTCGTATAATAACTCTTACCAATTCACTATCGTCATGGCACTATTTGAGTCATTGTATGGGAGACCTTGTCGTTTTCCCTCTTGTTGGTTAGAGGTGGTGAAAAATAGTTTATTGGGGCTAAAGATGATACAAGAGACAAGTTCCAAGATTGAGCTAATTCAGGGATGTATTCCGATTCTTCAGGATATGTAGAAGAGTTATGTTGATGCCTATTGTAGGCATGTGGAGTTTGAGGTTTGGGACTAGGTATTTGTTAGGGTATCTCCCATGAAGGGGCTCATGAGATTTGAAAAGAAAGGGAAGTTATCACTGAGATATATGGGACCTTTCCCGCTTATTGAGAGAGTGGGATCAATGGCATATAGATTGGGATTACTAGAGCATCTTCATCGGATACAAGATGTGTTCCATGTAGCGTCACTGAAGAAGTACTAGAGAAACGATAGATCATTCTGGAATGTTCCACTTGAGGAGATTGATTTGTAGCCAAACGTCTCGTATGAGGAGAGACTTGTCGCTATACTGGGTCGCAGTGAGCATAAACTGTTGTTTAAGGCGGTGCCACTAGTCAGAGTTCAGTGGGGACACCACATTATTGATGAGTCTACTTAGGAGCGGGAGGATGACATGCGAGAGCAGTATCTAAAGTTGTTTACCACAGGTATGACCTAATTTCGAGGATGAAATTCCTTTGTAAGGGGGAAGTATGTAGAACTACGTATTTCAGAGTATTTGAATTTAATTAATTCGGTAATTAATTAGTTTTATTTTAAATTATGCGAGAGAAGTAATTTAATTGAATTGGATGATAATGTGATTATTTAATATTAATCAAGAGAATGGTAATGATTAATATTATGAATTTAATCTACTAAGTGAAAATAGTAAATAACGTGTGAAAATTATTATGTGTAATAGTGAGTGATATTGGCGTAATTGGAATTATCTCAATCGAGAGTTGCGTGTAGACTAATTTGGGGTTGAAATGGAATAATTAAGTATAGTGACTTAGATGATGATTTCTTGGTAACGAATGACTCTAAAAGGGTCTAATAGTCAAAATAGTATACCCGGGGGTGTTGATTGGGTCCCGGGGCATTTTTACGCTAAACTGACACAATATAGGGGCGTTTTAGTCATTTGTGAAATGGGAGTTAGGATACCTATGGATTTCGAACTCCTTTGTCAGATGTTAGATACAAAGGTCTAGGTTTTGAAACTCAAAATACAACGGTAGTCTATTGGAGAACAAAATGAGAGAATTCTTGGAGGTTTTGAAGAGTTCTTAAGAGGTTGAAGTGTGTTCTTGCACCACAATCAAGCTTGGAGTGAGGATTGGAAGAGAAGATCATCAATCCATCATCCCAACCACAAAATCATAGCCTACTGATCAAAAGCAAGTGGTTTATCACAATTTAATATGAAGTTATAATACCCATGTGACTAGGGTTTCAATTATATTGATTAAATGAATGTTATTGGAAGAAAATAATGATATGTATACCTGTTATGTGTAAGTATTTCATGTAGAATGATTCAATATCTGTAGAGGCTTAAAAATAAGATGATATGTGAGTATCACCATGGACCAAATCAGAGTTTTTGAATGAATATGTGGGAAGAATACCAAACTAGGATTTGATGATTATTGAGTTTGATTCGTTCTTGATTAAATTTAGTGAGGATTTAATGTATTTAGAATCTTAGAAATTATCCTAATGCATGTATAAAAGGTTTGAAAAATTGGTTTCGAATTTGGTGAAGAAACAAATATGACACATATGTGAAAATAGTAAAAACGCATGAAAAAACAATGAAGAAGACGACCTGGTGTAAATCGAATTGATTCGGCCAAAGACCGAATCGATTTGTCAAGGCTAATCAATTCGGGATTTAGGCGAATCAATTTGTCCTACCATTTTTTCCTATTTTGACTATTTATGTCTTGAAACTTTGTCTAAATGATTGGGTACCTTTGGGGCCTCTTTTAATCATTATAAGGGACTTATGGGATTACAGTAGGACCTTGATAAGGTCATGTGGTAGTCTTAGGGAAAGACTTCGGACTAAAATGATTCGTGCTTAAATTGTAATTAATTCGTGAGAATGAGAATGTAATTACGGGAAAGCATGAGTGAGCTTTGGGCATGAATTAGTAGGGTAAGGAAGACTTAATTACTAAAACAAAATAAGGGGTAACTAGGGCCTTTAGAGTATAGAATAATACTCTATTAAATACGATAGTGAAAATAATCGTAAATTGAATGTACGGTGAGTATTCGAGTGATATGTACTATGTACAAATGATGATAATTAGGTTGTGTGAATAACTACTTAATATATATATATATATATATATATATATATATATATATAGAGAGAGAGAGAGAGAGAGAGAGAGAGAGGTTGTGTGTGCACCTATTATATGATTGATGATATATGTTAACATACTTACAATGCCTGCTATCATGAAGGTTCCCATGCAGTGAGCGATCCCACCTTGCCGATTTCAGGGAGATCTGGATATATGCCACAAAACATAGAACTTAGGGCGACTCACTGTGTCTTGTATTAGTGTGTCTGACATGCCGGTTGGGTACGTTAGGTATGTATGTAACCCAAAGTCTTAGAACTATGTTCGCCTCCATTGTTTCTTATTTGATTTTTGGTTTGCGAAGATGTACCGAACCATTTGTCCCTATTTAGTTCGAGAGGTACTTGGTCTGGTAGTAGAGTAAGCCCGTGTTTCATGTTGGTCCTTTTAAAAGACGCTATAGTGATATATATATATATATATATATATATATATATATATATATATATATATATATATATATATATATATATATATATATATATATATATATATATATATATATATATATATATATATATATATCGATGTTAATATTCTACTTATGTGTGATAGTAGACAGTTAGATAGTGGATATCTAAATATTGAATTAAGTAGTGAAACTTAATTAGTTGAAAATGAGAATGTAAGTGAAATGATAATTTCAACTATTATAACGTATGAGAAACGTTAACTAACGGATGAAGTATTGTATGGGAAGTACGGGAACATAGACGTGTTCATATTTAGAAATACTTAAGTTAAGTTAGCTTTGGGTAGATAGCAAGTTGGGCTAAGAAGAAACGTTAGGCGTACATAATACTTGAGAGGTGAGAAAACTCAAGTGAGTGTACGTATACCTAACATCTGTAATCAATAAATGATTTTAAATGTGATATATTCTTGATAAATATTTTTTAAATGTTTTGGCTTCTAACCCTTGCTATAACATCTTTTCAAAATCTTTTAGGTGTTCAGCCTCAAGGACGCTAGACTTGACAATTCTTTATAAGGACATATAGCAGCAGCGCTGTCGAGGCTTGCAGGGTTTTGATTATAGGCATCATTCATTTATTTCTAGTATAGGCCCTTCAGAAGTATTTCGGTATTTCAGTTTGGGCGTGTTAACCCATTTGAGACATTATTCATTTAGTATTTTAGTTTCAAACTTGTACACACATTTTCTTATCAGTTGGATTTATTATTTGGTTTGGGATTTGAGCCGATGGTTTATTTGGCAATACTTTATTTATTTATTTACTTGAGATAGTTTGGTCTCTAGTATTATGTGAATGTTGATATTTAGTTTTCCGCATATTATTATTTGTGTTTTTAATGCAAGATAAAATTTGCTACCATCTTAATTAACTAATAGGTGATCAGTAATTAATTTGGTTTTCGAAAGTGATGCTAAGAATGAACCATTTTTTAAATCCCAATTTAATTTAATGAATACTTGATCATCCGGTTTTTAATTAGGCAGAGTGTAACACTAGAAATCGACCGCGAGGTCATCGGATCCCCGATTCGAGAGCACGGAACAATTTCGAAAACATCGACACTTAGGTTTAAAGATATGTCATTAGAGGGTGAAACCAGGAAACACCCTCCAAATGGTCCCGTGAGCAGTGCCAACACCTCGCCCAAGACTAACGTAAGTCATAGGAACCGATCGCGTGGTCACGGGACCCCCGGTTCGAGAGCACAGACCAATTTTCCAAATATCTACACTTAGGCTTGAAAACATGTTATCAAAGGGAAAAGCCCCGAAACACCCCCCAAACGGCCTCGTTAGTGGTGCCAGCACCTCACATGGGACTAATGTAAGTAGTAGGAACCGACCGAGAGGTCAGGGGACCCATAGTTCTAGAGAACGAACCAATTTTTAGTATATCAAAACTTAGGCTTGAAAACATGTCGTTAGAGGGCGAAACCCCGAAACACCCCCAACTTCCCCATGAGCGGTGCTAGCACCTCGCACGGGTCCAACATAGGTCATAGGAACCGACATGTTGTCATGGGACCCCCGTTCTAGGGCACAAACCAATTTTTAAAATATCAACACTTAGACTGAAAAACATGCTATTAAAGGGCGAATTCCCGAAACAAACCCAAACTGACCCATGAGTAGCGCCAACACCTCCCACGGGACTAACGTAAGTCGTAGGAACCGATCGCGGGGTCACGGGACCACATGTTCGAGAGCATGGACCAGTTTTTAGTATATATGCACTTGGCGTGAAAACATGTCGTTAGAGGGTGAAACCCCGAAACATCCCCCAAACGACCCCGTGAGCACTGCCAACACCTAGAATAGGACTAATGTATGTTATAGGAACCGATCACGGGACCCCCAGTTCGAGAGCACGTACTAATTTTTAGAACACCTACATTTAGGCTTAAAAACATTTCGTTAGAGGGAGAAACCCCAAAACACACCCCAAACGGCCCCCGTTCTAGAGCACAAACAAATTTTTAAAATATAAACACTTAGACTGAAAAATATGCTGTTAGAGGAGGAAATCCCAAAAAAAACCCAAACGGACCCATGAGCAGTGCCAACACCTCCCACGAGACTAACGTAAGTCGTAGGAACCGACCGCGGGGTCACGGGACCACCTGTTCGAGAGCATGGACCAGTTTTAAGTATATCTACACTTAGGCTTAAAAACATGTCGTTAGAGGGAGAAACTACGAAACACCCCCTAAACGATCCCGTGAGCAGTGCCAACACCTAGAATAGGACTAATGTAAGTTATAGAAACCGATCGCGTGGTCACGGGACCCCCGATTCGAGAGCACACACCAATTTTTAGAACATCTACACTTAGGCTTAAAAGCATTTCGTTAGAGGCACCAACCCCTCGCACGGGATAAATGTAAGTCGTAGGAACCGACCGCGTGGTCATGGAACCCAAGTTTGAGTGAACGTACCAATTTTTAGAATATCTACACTTTGGCTTGGAAACATGTCGTTAGAGGAAGAAACCCTAAAACACCCCCCAAATGGCCATTTGAATGGTGCCAACACCTCGTACGACACTTATGTAAGTCATAGGAACTGACTGCGTGGTCATGGGACCCTCAGTTCGAGAGCACGGACCAATTTTTATTATATCTACACTTAGGGTTGAAAATATGTTAGAAGGAGAAACCTCAAACACCCCCACCCAAACGGCCCTATGAGCGGTGCCAACACCTTGCACAGGACCAATGTAAGTCGTAGGAACCGATCGCGTGGTCACGATACACCCGATTCGAGAGCAGGGAAATATTTTCATAGTATCTACACTTAGGCTTGAAAACATGATGTTGAAGGGAGAAACCCCAAAACACACCCCAAACTGCCCCGTGGGCATTGTCAACACCTCGCACGGGACCAATGTAAGTCATAAAACAAACCGTGTGGTCACGAGACCCACAGTTCGAGAGCACGGACCAAATTTAAGAATATAAACACTTAGGCTTGAAAACATGCCATTCGTGGGAAAAACCTCAAAACACCCCCCAAACGGCCTCGTGAGCAGTGCCAACACGTTGCACAAGACCAATGTAAGTCATATGAACCAATCGTGTTGTCACGGGACCCCAGTTCGAGAGGACAAACGAATTTTCAAAATATGACCACGAAGATTTAAAAAGATGTCGTTAGAGGGAGAATCCCTAAACACACCCCAAACAGCCCAGTGAGTGGCTCCAACACCTCGCACGGGACCAAAGTAAGTCATAAATATCTATCGTGTGGTCACGGGACCCCCGATTTGAGAGGAGGGATGAATTTTGAAAATATCTACACTTAGGCTTGAAAACAAGTCGTTAGAGGACGAAACACCCCACAAACGGCCCCGTGAGCGGTGCTAACACATCCCACAAGACCTATGTAAGTCATAGGAAAACCGATCACATGGTCACGGGCCCCCTCAATTCGAGAGCATGGAACAATTTTCATAATATCTACACTTAGGCTTAAAAACATGTCGTTAGAGGGTGAAACCCCAAAACACACCCTAAACGGCACCGTGAGCGATGCCAACCCCTAACATGTGACCAATGTAAGTCGTAGGAACTGGCCGCGTGGTCATGGGTTCGAGAGCGCGAACCAATTTTACGAATATCTACACTTAGGATTGAAAATATGCCGCAGGAGGGTGAAACCCTGAAACCCCCCCCAAACAGCTCCATGAGTGGAGCCATCAGATCACACAGGACCAATATAACTCATAGGAACCAACCACATAATCATGGGACCCCCGGTTTGAGATCACTGACCTATTTTAAGAATATCTACACTTATGTTTGAAAACATGTTGTTAGTGGGGATAACCCCGAAACACCTCCCAAACAGCCCCGTGAGTGGTGCAAACACCTCGCACTGGAGCAATGAAAGTCTTAGGAATCGATCGCATGGCCACGGGACCCCTAGTTTAAGATCAAGAATTAATTTTCTGAATACCTACACAGTCTTGAAAATATGTCGTTCAGGGGAGAAACCCTTAAACACCCCCTAAAAGGCCATGTGAGCGGCGCCAACACCTCTCATGGGACTAATGTAAGTTGTAGGAACGATCGCATAGTCAAGGGGCCCCCGTTTCGTGAGGACAGACCAATTTACAAAATGAATACAATTAGTCTTGAAAACATGTTGTTAGATGGCGAAACTAAAAAACACCCCCAAACGGCCCTATGAGCGGCGTTAATACCTTGCATGGGACCAATGTAAGTCGTAGGAACTAATTGCGTGGTCACGGGACACCCGGTTAGAGAGCATGGACAAATTTCATAGTATCTACACTTATGCTTAAAAACATGATGTTAGAGCACAAAATCCCAAAACACCCCCCAAAATGCCCGTGGGCAGTGCCAACACCTCACACGGGACCAATGTAAGTCGTAAGAACAAACCGTGTGGTCACGGGACCCACAATTCGAGAGCACAGACCAAATTTAAGAATATATATACTTATGCTTGAACACATGCCATTCGTGGGTAAAACCTCAAAACACCCCCCAAACTGCCCCGTGAGCAGCGCCAACACCTCGCACAGGACTAATGTAACTCATAGGAACCGATCGTGTGGTCACGGGACCCCAATTCGAGAGGACAAACGAATTTTCAAAATATGACCACTTAGATTTAAAAATATGTTGTTAGAGGGAAAAATCCCTAAACACACCCTAAACAGCCCCGTGAGCGGCACCAACACCTCGCACGGGACCAGTGAAAGTCATAAAAACCGACCGCATAGTCACGGGACCCCGGTTCGATAGCACAAACAAAATTTTAAAATATATACACTTAGGCTTGAAAACATGCCATTAGAGGGAGAAACCCCGAAACACCCTGCAAACGGCCCAATGAGCGGCGTTAACACATCCCATAAGACCTATGTAAGTCATAGGAAAATCGATCGCGTGGTCACGAGCCCCCTCGGTTCGAGAGCACGGAACAATTTTCAAAATATATACACTTAGGCTTCAAAACATGTCGTTAAAGGGTGAAACCCCAAAATACACCCTAAATGGCACCGTGAGCGACACCAACACCTCGCACGTGACCAATGTAAGTCATAGGAACTGACCGTATGGTCACGGGACACTCTGTTCGAGAGCACGAACCAATTTTCCAAATATATACACTCAGGATTGAAAATATGTTGTTAGAGGGAGAAACCCCAAAACACCCACCAAACGGCCCCGTGAGTGGAGCTAACACATCGCACAAGACTAATCTAAGTCATAGGAACCGACCGCATAGTCATGGGACCCCCGGTTCGAAAGCACTAATCAATTTTAAGATTATCTACAGTAATGTTTGAAAACATGTTATTAGTGGGGAAAACCCCGAAACACAACCCCAACAGCCCCGTGAAAGGCGCAAACACCTCGCAAGGGACCAATGTAAGTCTTAGGAATCGATCGCATGGTCACGGGATCCCTAGTTCGAGAGCATGAACTAATTTTCTGAATATCTACACTTAGGCTTGAAAATATGTCGTTCGGGGAAAAAACCTCGAAACACCCCCCCAAAAGGCTCCTGAGAAGTGCCAACACCTCCCATGGGACTCATGTAAGTTGCAGGAATCGATCGCATGGTTAAGGGACCCTCAGTTCGTGAGGACTAACAAATTTGCAAAATGAATACAAATAGTCTTGAAAAACATGTTGTTAGAGGGTGAAACCATGAAACACACCCCAAACGGCCCCGTGAGTAGCACCAACATCTCGCACGGAACCAATGTAAGTCTTAGGAACCGATCGCGTAGTCCCGGGACCCCTGGTTCGATAGCATGAAGAAATTTTAAGAACATCGGCACTTAGGCTTGAAAATATGCAATTAATTGGGAAAACCCCAAAACACCTCCAAAGTAGCCCCGTGAGTGGTGCCAACACCTCGCACGGGACCAATGTAAGTTTAGAAACCAAACGTGTGGTCATGGGGCCCCCGATTCGAGAGCACCGACCAATTTTCAGAATATCTACACTTCGGCTTGAAAACATGCCGTTAGAGGCAGAAACCCCAAAACACCCCGCAAATGGCCCCATGAGCTGAGCCAACACCGCACACGGGACCAATGTAAGTCGTAAGAACCGACCTCGTAGTCTCGGGACCCCCGATTCGAGAGTACGGACCAATTTATAGAATATATACACTTAGTATTAAAAACTTGTAGTTAGAGGGAGAAACCCTGAAACACCCCCTAAACGACCCCGTAATCAGTGGCACGAGACCAATGTAAGTCATAGGAACCTATCGCATGGTCATGGGACCCCTCGTTCGAGAGCACGAACTAATTTTCAGAATATTAACACATAGGCTTGAAATCATGTCGTTAAAGGGCAAAACCCCAAAACATACCCCAAATATCCCTATGAGAAGCACCAACACCTCGCACGAGACCAATGTAAGTCATAGGAACCGACCGTGTGATCACGGGACCCTCGGTTCAAAAGCACGAGCCAATTTTCAAAATATCTACACTTAGTCTTGAAAACATGCCGTTAGAGGGATAAATTACAAAATACCCACCAAACAGCCCCATGAGCGATGCCAACTTCACACATGGGACCAATGTAAGTCGTAAGAACCGATCAGGTGGTCACGAGACCCCCGGTTCGAGAGCACTAATCAATTTTATGAATATTTATTCTTAAGACTGAAAACATACTGTTAAAGGGAGAAATCCTGAAACACCCCCCTAAATCCCCCGTGAATGGGGCCAACGCCTTGCACGGGACCAATGTAACTTGTAGGAAATGACTGTGTGGTAACGAGACCCCCGTTGCGAGAGCACGGACCAATTTTCAAAATATCTACACTTAGACTTGCAAACATGCCGTTAGAGGGCGAACCCCAAAACATCCCTCGAACGGCCCCGTGAGTTGCGCCAACACCTCGCATGGGACCAATGTATGTTGTAGGAACCGACTGCGTGGTCACGAGACCCCCGGTTCGAGAGCACGGACCAATTTTTAGTATATCTACACTTAGGCTTGAAAACATATCGTTAGAGGGAGAAACCCCAAAACACCCCCAAATGGCCACGTGAGCGGCGCTAACACATTGCACATCCCATATTTAAGTCGTAGGAAAACCGATCGCGTGGTCACGGGCCCCCCGGTTCGAGAGCACGAAACAATTTTTCAGAATATCTACAATTAGGCTTGAAATCATGTCGTTAGAGGGAAAAACCTCAAAACACCTCCTAAATGGCTTTGTTAGTGGCACCGCACCTCGTAGTGGATCAATTCAAGTCATAGGAACCAACCGCATCATCACGGGTCCCCCAATTCTAGAGCACAGACCAATTTTTAGAATATCTACACTTAGGCTTGAGAACATGTCGTCAGAGGGAAAACCCCTGAAACACCCCCCAAACGGCCCTATGAGCGGCGCCAACACCTCGCACAGGACCACTGTAAGTTATAGAAACTGACCGCGTGACCACGGGATCCCAAAGTTGAGGGCATGGACCAAATTCCAATATATTTAAACTTAATCTTGAAAACATGCCGTTAGAGGGAGAAACTTCGAAATATACCCTAAACGACACCGTGAGCGATGCCAACACCTCACACGAGACCAATGTAAGTCGTAGGAACTGATCGTGTGGTCACGGGACCCCCGATTCGAGAGCGTGAAATAATTTTCAAAATATCAAAACTTAGGGTTGAAAATATGTCGTTAGAGGGAGAAACCCAAAACCACCCCCCCAAACTGCCCCGTGAGCGGCGCCAACACATCGTACAGGACCAATGTAAGTCATAGGAACCGACCGCATGGTCAAGGTCCACCCCGATTCGATAGCATAGACAATTTTTTAGAATATATACACTTTGTCATAGAATCAAACCGTTAGAGGGAAAAATCCCAAAACATCCTTAAACGGCCCCTTGAGCGGCACCAAATTCTTACATGAAACCAATGTAAAATTTAAAAGCCGATCACGAGGTCACGGGATCCCTAGTTCGAGGCATGTATACATTTTTAGAATATCTAAACATTGGTTTGAAAACATGTCGTTAGAGGGAGAAATCATAAAATACCCCCAAATGTCCCCATGAGCGATGCTAATACCTCACACGGGACAAATGTAAGTCCTAGGAACCAACCACGTGGTCATAAAACTCTTGGTTTGAGAGAACAAACCAAATTTGAGAATATCTACACTAGGATTGAAAACATGTCTTTAGACGGTGAAATACTGAAACACCCCTCAAATTGCCCTGTGAGTGGGGACAAAACCTCGCACGAGACCAATGTAACTCATAGGAACTGACCGCATGGGCACGGGACCCCCAGTTCAAGAGCATGAACCCATTGTCAAAATATCTAAACTTAGGTTTGAAAAGTTGTCGTTAGAGGGACAAACCCCAAAACACCCCCAAATGGCCCCGTGAGCGGCCAACACATCGCACAGGACCAATGTAAGTCGTAGGAACCGACCGCGTGATCATGGGACCCTTGGTTAGAGAGCATGGAATAATTTTTAGAATATCTACACATCATCTTTAATACATGCCGTTAGATGGAAAAACCCCGAGACACCCCCCAAACGACCCTATGAGCGGTGCCATCACATCGTACGGGATAAATGTAAGTCGTAGGAACCGATCATATGGTCACGGGACCCCTGGTTCGAGAGCATTGACTAATTTTTAGGATATCTACATATAGGCATGAAAACATGACCTTAGAGGGAGAAACCCTGAAACACTCCCCAAACAGCCCTGTGAGCAGCGATAACACCTCGTACGGGACTAATGTAAGTCGTACGAATTGATTTCATGGTCACTAGACCCCAGTTCAAGAGCACGACCAATTTTCAAAATATCTACACCTAGTTTTGAAAACATGCCGTTAGAGGGAAAAACCCCAAAACACCCACCAAACAGCCACGTGAGTAGATCCAAAACCTCTCACCGGACCAATGTAAGTCGTAGGAACTGACCGCTTGGTCACGGGACCCCCAGTTTGAGAGCACAGACCAATTTTCATATTATCTACACTTACGCTTGGAAACAAGTCGTTAGAGGGCGAAGCCCCAAAACACCTCTGAAATAGCCCCGTGAGCGGCGCAAACACATTGCTCAGGACAAATGTAAGTCGTAGGAACGAACCGCGTAGTCAAGGGCCTCCCCGATTCAAAAGCACAGACTAATTTTGAATATCTACACTTTATCTTGATAACATGCCGTGAGAGGGCAAAATCCTAAAACACCCCTAAACTGCCGCGTGAGCAGTACTGACTGCTCATATGGAACCAATGTAAGTCTTAAAAACCGATTGCGTGCCCACGAGACCACCAGTTTGAGAGCATGGGTCAAATTTCTGAATATCTACACATTTTCTTGAAAACATATCATTAGAGGGCGAAACCCCGAAACACCCCATAAATGCCCCCATGAGCGACACCAACACCTCGTACGGTACCAATGTAAATCCTAGGAACAAACCACGTCGTCAAGGGACCCCCAGTTCGAGAGTACGAACCAATTTCAAAAATATCTACACTTAAGCTTGAAAACAAGTCGTTAGATGGCGAAATCTCAAAACACCCCCCAAACGCCCTTGTGAGGGGGGCCAACACCTCGCATGAGACCAATGTAACTCATTGGGACCGACCCTACGGTCATGAGACCCCCGGTTCGAGAGCATGGACCAATTTTAAGAATATCTACACTTAGATTTGAAAACATGTCGTTAGAGGTCAAGACCCCGAAACACCTCCCAAATGGACCTATGAGGGGATTCAACACCTCGCACAAGACCAATGTAAGTCATAGGAGCCGATCGCATGGTCATGGGACCCCTAGTTCGAGATCATCGACAAATTTTCCAAATATCTATACTTAGGCTTGAAAACATGTCGTTAGAGGATGAAACCCCGAAACACCTCCCAAACAGCCACGCGAGTGGTGCCAACACCTCGCACGAGACTAATGTAAGTTGTAGGCAACCTCATGGTCACGGGACCCCCGGTTCAAGAGGACGGACCAATTATTAGAATATCTACAATTAAAGTTGAAAACATGTCGTTAGAGGGTAAAACCAAGAAAGACACCCCAAACGGGCCTGTGAGCAATGCCAACACCTCGCACGAAACTAATGTAAGTAATAGGAATCGATCACATAGTTCCGGGACCCCTAGTTCGAAAGCACGGACCAATTTTAAGAATATCTATACTTATGCTTGAATACATGCCATTAGTGGGGGAACCCTAAAACACCTCCCTAAAAGCACCGTGAGCAGCGTCAACACCTCATAAAAGATCAATGTAAGTCTGAGAACACGATTGCATAGTCACGGGACCCCCAGTTCGAAAGCATGGAGAAATTTTTAGAATTTCTACACTTATACTTGAAAACATGTCGTTAGAGGTTAAAACACCGAAACACCCTGCAAATGGCCCCATGAGTAGCGCAAAAACCTCGCACGAGACCAATATAAGTCATAGGAATAGATCACATGGTCATGGTCCCCCTGGTTTGAGATCACCGAAGAATTTTCAAAATATCTATACTTAGGCTTAAAAACATGTCGTTAGAGGATGAAACCCCGAAACACCCACCAAATGGCCCCGTGAGTGGCGCCAACACCTCACACGGGACTAATGTAAGTTGTTGGGGACCGCAATATCATGGGACCCCGGTTCGAGAGGGCGGACCAATTTTCAGAATATCTATAATTAGGCTTGAAAACATGTCGTTAAAGGGAGAAACAAAGAAAGTAACCCCAAACGGACCTATGAGCAGTGCCAACACCTCGCACATAACCAATGTTAGTCATAGGAACCGATCATGTGGTCACGGGACCCCCGGTTCGAGAGCATGGACCAATTTTAAGAATATCTACACTTATGCTTGAAAGCACGTTGTTAGTGGGAAAACCCCCGAAACACCTCCCAAACAATCTCGTGAGTGGTGCAAACACCTCGCACGGGACCAATGTAAGTTTTAGAAATCGACTTCATGGCCATGGGATCCTGGGTTCAAGAGCACGGACCAATTTTTAGAATATTTACACTTAGACTTGAAAACATATCGTTAGAGGGTGAAACCCTGAAACACCATGCAAATGGCCCCGTAAGCGGGGCCAACACCACGCACGGGACCAATGTAAGTCGTAAGAGCCAACCCCATGGTCACGAGACCCCCAGTTTAAGAGCAGGGACCAATTTTCAAAATATCTACACTTAGTCTTGAAAATATGGCGTTAGAGGGGAAAACCCCGAAACACCACCAAAATGGCCTCATGAGTGGCGCCAACACCTTGTACGGGACCAATGAAAGTCATAGGAACCAGCCACATTATCACGGGGCCTCGGTTCGAGAGCATGGACCAATTTCAGAGTATCTATAGTTAGTCTAGAAAACATGTCGTTATCCGGTAAAACCCTAAAACACCCCCCAAACAGCCCCGTAAGGGGTGACAACACCTTGTACGGGACCAATGTAAGACGTAAGAATTGATCGTGTGGTCATGCGACCCCCGATTGGAGAGCATGAACCAATTTTTAGACCGTCTACACTAGGCTTCAAACCATGTCGTTTCTTAAAAATCCTCCCAAACAGCTGTGACACCCCGCTTAAAATAATAACAGGTGGCCAACCCTATACTATAATTCATCAGGAATATCAAGTGGATCATTCTTAGCATCTATTGACGATACCAAAATAAACATAGCTAACTCACCAAACCTATAAAAAGATGGTGCCAAATTTTTTAAAACATACAATGCAATAACCAACCAACAATATACTAACTACTGGACATGATAATGAACACACACATGCTAAGATAAAAGAGAATAGTTCTATAGTACACCAAAAATACACAAAAGGAAATACCTAAATATACTATCGGGTCATAGAAAAAATAACAACTGTGAACATAAATATAAACAAAATGCTACAACTACAACTCTTGGGACCCGATATACAAACTGAATCCTAATCTAGATATACAAAAGATAGGAAACGCCTATATCAAAAATCCCATGACAGTCCACTACTGCCACAGCTCCATGAATACACAAACGTCATTATCATCCTTGTGGAGGAACACCTAAAAAAATACAATATATATAGCAAGAGCAAAATATAAACGGGTCAGAGCCCGAGGTGTGAAAACATTTTAGCAAGTTCATTAAAATGCATAATAATTATAAATGCACTATAACATGATTTAAGTGGAGTCGCACTCTCCTGGAAATCCAACTCTCCCCTCAACTAGAGCGCGCTCCTAAAAGTATGCACATGGTCCTCAAATAACTGCCCAACACTATCTAAGGGCAATACAATCTAGCCTATGCCTAAAACCACACTCGCATAACCATCAACTAAAACATAACCATAAACCTACGATTCTACCATAACCCCAATGTGCGTCTAAACTTATTTATCATATAAATATACATATACAAAACTCTTACTTGAATTTACCGGATTCTAGTTATTAACTTACACGATTTATTATCATCTAAATGCTAAGGACTAAACTTCTCCCAACTCTCAACATTGCACTGCGTTTCGTACGTGGGATGTCTCACAAAGAGAAATCCAAATAAGGAACTCCCCGATACACTACTCCTTGACAATTTTGACTATCGAGATTCATTAGGCCCTCAACATACGACGATTATAACATCAACTACTCATATAAAATATTTCTCCAGTTTATTCTCATAAAACCTGGTTTCACTATAACATATAAATCTCAGTACTAAGGACTAAACTTATCCCAACTCCCAACATTGCATTGCGTTTCATGTGTGGGACGTCTCGCAAGAAAAATCCAAACAAGGAACCCCCCCCGATACACTACTCCTTGACAATATTGGTCGTTGAGGTCTATTATGCCCTCGGTACCCCACACATAACTTCGAATACTAATGGGGAACAATAATCTCTAATCACATAAATAAGATAATGCTCCGAACTCTTTAGGGTCTATAACATTACTCTAGTTACAAAGCACAATCATTCAATCCCAACTATTAAGTACACATAACACACTTAGCGTGCATATAAATATCCAAAATCCAATCACATATGGATATTAATTACTTCACAATGCTATCATCTTCCAGGAATTAATCGATTTAAACCGGGTTACCATATATCGGATTATTATCACACCGCCATGGTAAATAATATAAATCACAACGTATAGGAAGCGACCATAGTTACGAACCAAAAATGAGAGCGAATCATACCCAAGACTTCTCACTCCGAATAAAATCACGCAATAAATAAAGGATGACTATGACCTGGGGATTATACGCACCCCGTTCCTCAAGCCAGGGGCCTCACCCACATCGCACAACTTCCCATGATAACAATGGAGGGTATGCTCACACAATAGGTATACATATATCATTCACACTAGATATATATATACAAACACATCATATAAATGCAAACCATCGCACAAGGTAGTTACATCACGCCATATAGGTATGCGTACTCTTATTAGTCCGTATGTATGAAAGAAGTGAATTCATTTATAAGTATATAACTCTCGTCATACTAACTGTTGCTAACTCTCATGCCTTCCCAGAATTGTATGCCGGCCCCTCACTTGAAACTTACTCATCCCTCACACTTATGAGTATGAAAAGTCTCCCAATTCAACAACATTGAGGATACCTTCCGTATCCGAATACACACCGATCAACAATCATTATCCCACAAATATAAATCTCGATGATAGGAGGATTTTCCACTAAATCGATTTTATCATTCAAACTTGTACTCTCTCGCAAAAACCCAATACAATCCCCACATTTCATCTTAGGTAAAACTCCCTAAAATCTCCAAAAAAATACTTCTCATAACATGTATTAAGGTTCCTAAGTTTTAAACCCAAAGGACAAGGGGTGTAAACAAAATCCCAAACTTGGACCAAAAATAGAGGACCCGTCGACCGGCCCCTGACCCCCGATCGGCTACGGTTTCAAATTTTTCCTAGAAGAGAAGGCAGTGGGATTTTCCCTTGAGTCGTAGTTGACCGTCCTCCTGGCCGCGGTCGACAGTCCATAGAAGGTGTCTCGGACATTCCTTATTTTGGAAGAACTCCAACATTCCAAAAACCTCCAAACACCAACTTTAGACCCCAAATCTTCAACCCAATCAAGTTTATAATATTAAAACTCATCAAATAACTTAACTCCACTAATTTACCATCTCAAATCCATATATACACACCTTAAATGCAAGATTTACCAAAAAAATCTAGGTTTTGACATTTATAACCCAAAATCCATAAATTTATCTACAAATCATAAATAAATGATACACAAGAATTATTTAGCAAGTTTAATCACATAGATTGAAGTTGTAGAGTAAGAATCTTCCTCGAATTCACGGATTGATCCGATTCTCCATGTTTTTATTCTTTCTCTTCTTCCTATCCTCTTTTCTCTCTCTCTCTAGGTCTTTCTCTCAATCTCTCAAATGAGATTTTATATCTCCCATAGTCTTTTTAAAATTTATCTCCAAAATATCCAACTTTAAATGATAATACACACTTTAAATGAGTCGGTTACTCCAATTCGAGCCAAATGAACTCAAAAATATTTCGAAACCCAAATAAGACCCAAGTATAGTCATTTTGACTTTCTCGACCAATCCGGGATCAACCGCACACTCAGAATCATCATTCGAAATACTTTTTAACATACTCAAATTTTGACGTCAATTGCAAGATTTAAAATTTTCCAATTTAAATAAATATTATTTCTCCCCAAAATAATTAAATTATCAGCCCAAAAATCACGAGGTATTACGGACTTCCCCCCTTACAAGAATTTCATCCTCAAAATTAAGCTAAGCCTAGTACTCCAAATCTCAATTAGCTCCCACAACACCTATCCTCACGATCACTAGATCTATTTCTCCCACTTCTCACGGCGAATCATTTTAAATTTAAAACAAAATCTGCCAACCAGGGCGCCCATACACCATGTATCCAAGATCGACTCGTATAAACATAACCCAACTTTACTTAGCCTTAATTTTTATAATAACTCGAAACAAATAATCCATTATAACATACTAATTATATAAAAAAAATTGAAAGGTCCAAAGATTTAACTCCTCTCAATTCCTGACATTAGCTATTTTCATGCAGGAGAGGTCTCTCAAGTGAAATCAAAACAAGTAACCCTCCCAATACACTACTATGTAGCTTTGTCGGAGATTGAGATCAGTTAGATCGAGACTAAAGTTTAAAAGAAATATTTTTGAAATCATTTTGATGTTTCCTAAAGGCATATAAAATATATTTTTTTAAAGACAGTTTATGTCTTTTGACATCCAAATCAAATACCTTATGCCCAAGACCCAAGGTGCCAACAAATACAGTAGTCTTACCAACCATTAGTTCTCAAAACTAGCACAACCAGGAGCTAAAATTCCTGGCTCAAAATAACTCACTAAACCCTGAATCTCTTCAGTAACAAAAATCCTTTACATCATAACAAAACATTTCCATACACTAGGCTCTTCCATCACTGGAAAATTACGAATACATAAGTCTAGCAAGACTACAAAATGATAGCTTTACCGTTACTACTTAGCGCATTTCAATGATTCCTACGATCAAAACAAAGCCATAACTCTCTACTAGCACATCACAAGGCAATCTATTCTCCCAAAAGATATCATCTAAGAGCCTCACTTGCTCACTCATCCCTTCCGGGTCATTCCATACATAATAGGCTTATAACAACTAACCACTCATCAAAATTTTACATATGATACTCCCAATTCCCCTCAATGCATAATATTAATCACAAAGGAAAATAATTTACATATTACCTCTCTAGTTTGACTGCATCCCATCATCGATGGGTTCCTACTCAAAGTCCTCAGGCCCAAACTGGCCTATGATCTGTTGTAGGGGTTACACATCCAAAACTTCCTCAAAAAGTGGCCCTCTACCTCTCTCGGGATAATCCTTCTTCCTATGGACTTTTTCTTTACAAAAGAAACATCTACCAGTAAATCCCCCCTGCTCATCCTGGGAAATAAAACACTGTTGCAACCCTCGAGAATCCTTCTCATACCATATTGCTTCACTGGCATTCTCTTATCTAGATTTACATGATGAACCCGAGTCTCTAAATTTATTTCCCCCGAGCGAACGAAGACGATACTCCTGACATTGTAATAATGTCGCATTCACTACCTTAGCAAAAGTTAATAACTTTGGGTTCCCTAACAAATGCTTCCGAATTTTCCATTCTAAACCTCCCACGAACTTCTCTATTCTATTATCCTCTGTATTTACCTCATCGGGCACTAAATTTGCCAATCGAGTAAATTCTTCTTCATACTCGGCCACCGTTCGATCACCTTGAGACACATCCTATAATCTCCTCCGCACTTCCTTCTGGATGGCAAAAAGAAAATACTTTCGGTCAAAGAGTTCCTAAAAATCTGCTATGGGCATCGCATCTTTCTGCTCCGAAGTGGTGATTGATTCCCACCAATGGAGAGATAATCCCGTTAAATTAAAGGTGGCAAGAAATTGCTTCTTCACCTCACTCCATTCAACCGTTCGAAGGTTCCTTTGCATACTTTTCTTCCAGTGACTTGCAACCATAGCATCAGCTGCCCCTGAAAATTATGGAGGATGTCCCTTCCTAAAAGCTTCCCGTACTCTTTCCCACGTAGTTGCAGGTTGACGTGCCATCACAGAAATGTCAATAGTTACCGCTTGTGCCACAATATTGGCAACTTTGGATGTGGTCATTGTCCCTTGAGGAATTTGGGGTTCCATATTCTCCGTTTCTCTATTTTCCTTGCCTGTACGACCTCTCTTCGGTGGCATTTGAAATAAGAACAATTGTATCAGAACGCCGTTCCAATGACTACTCATTGAAGAATAAAATATAGACGTGTGAACACAACAGTCCTAATACTAGGACTCTAAATCAATAACGCTTACGGAAGAAAGAAGAAAACCCCCACAGATCCTAAAGACACTAAAACCTGATACTCTGATACCACCTGTGACACCCCGCTTAAAATAATAACGGGTGGCCAGCCCTATACTATAATTAATCAGGAATCTCAAGTGGATTGTTTTTAGCATCTACTAACGATACCAAAATAAACATAGCTAAATACCCAAAACTATAAAAAGAGGGTGCCAAAAATTTTAAAACATATAATGAAATAACCAACCAACAATATACTAACTATTTAACATGATAATGAACATACACATGCTAAGATAAAAGAGAATAGTTCTATAGTACACTAAAAATACACAAAAGGAAATACCCCAATATGCTGTTGGGTCACAGACAATACAACAACTGTGAAAATAAATATAAAAAAAATGCTACAACTACAACTCTTGGGTGTAAACGCGATATAAAAATTGAATCCTAATCTAGATATACAAAATATAGGAAATAGCTATATCAAAATAACGCGGCAGTCCGCTACTGCCAAAGCTCCACGAATACACTGGATAGAAAACATCGTAGGCGTCCTTATGGAGGAACGCCTAAAATAATACAATATATATAGCAAGATGAAAATATAAATGGGTCAGAGCCCCGAGGTGTGAAAATATTTCAACAAGTGCATAATAATTATAAATGCATTATAACAAGATTTAAGTGGAGTTGCACTCTCCTAGAAATCCAACTCTCCCCTTAACTAGAGTGCGCACCTAAACCTATACACATGGTCCTCAAATAACTTCCCAACACTATCTAAGGGAAATAGAATTTAACCTACGCCCAAAACCACACTTGCTTAACCCATCAAATAAAACATAACCATAAACCTCCGATTTTATCATAACCAAAATGTTCATCTAAACTTATTTATCATATAAACATACATATACAAAATTCTTACTAGAATTTAGCGGATTCTAGTTATTAATTTACACTAGTTATTAGCATATAAATGCTAAGGACTAAACTTCTCCCAACTCTCAACATTGCACTGATTTCGTGCATGGGACATCTCACAATGTGAAATCCAAACAAGGAACCCCCTCGAAACACTACTTCTTAATAATGTTGATTACTGAGATTCATCAGGCCCTCAATGCACGACTCTTATAACATCAACTACTCATATAAAATATTTCTCCAGTTTATTCTCATAAAACCTTGTTTCATTATAACATATAAATCTCAGTACTAAGGACTAAACTTATCCCCACTCCCAACATTGCACTACATTTCGTGTGTGGAATGTCTCGCAAGAAAAATCCAAACAAGGAACCCCCTCGATACACTACTCCTTGATAATGTTGGTCGTTGAGGTCCATTATTCCCTCGGTACCCCACACATAACTTCGAATACATATGGGAAGCAATAATCTCTAATCACATAAATAAGATAATGCTCCGAACCATTTAGGGTCTATAACATTACTCTAGTTACAAAGCACAATCATTAAATCCCAACTATTAAGTATACATAACACAATTAGCATACATATAATTATCCAAAATTCAATCACATATGGATATAAAATACTTCACAATGCTATCATCTTCCAGGAATTACTCGCTTTATCCCGGGTTACCGTATATCAAATTATTATCACACCGCCATGGTAAATAAAACAAATCACCACGTATAGGAAGCGATCATAGTTCCAAACCGAAAGTGACAACGAATCATACCCAATACTTCTCACCCCAAATAAAATCACGTAATAAATAAAGGACAAATATGACTTAGGGACTATACGCACCCTGCTCCTCAAGCCAAGGGCCTGACCCACATCACGGAACTTTCCATGATAGCAATGGAGGTGTGCTCACACAAATAGTATACATATATCATTCACACTATATATATATATATACAATCACATCATATAAATGCAAACCATCACATAAGGTATTTACATCACTCCATATCGGTATACATACTCTTATAAGTCTGTATATATGAAAGAAGTGAATGCATTTATAAGTATATAACTCTCGTCATACTAAACGTTGCTAACTCGCATGCCTTCCCATAACCGTACGCTGACCCCTCACTTGAAACTTACTCATACCTCACACCTATGAGTATGAAAAGTCTCCCAATTCAACAACATTAAGGATACCTTCCATATCCGAATACACACTAATCAACAATCATTATCGCCTAAATATAAATCTCGATGATAGGAGGATTCTCCAGTAAATAGATACTATAACTCAAATTCGAACTCTCTCGCAAAAACCCAATACGACCCAAACATTTCATCTTAGGTAAAACTCCTAAAATCTCCAAAAATATACTTGTCATAACATGTATTAAGGTTCCTATGTTTCAAACCCAAAGGACAAGGGGTGTAACAAAATACCAAACATGGAACCAAAACAAAGGACCGATCGACCGGCCCCTGACCCCCGATTAACCGCGGTTTAAAAATTTACCTAGAAGAGAAGGCAGTGGGCTTTTCCCTTGAGGCGCAACCGACCAACTCCCTGGCCGCGGTCGACCGGCCATAGCAGGTGTCTCAACCATTCCTTATTTTGGAAGAAATCCAACAATCCAAATACCAACTTCAAACCCAAAATCTTCACCCCAATAAAGTTTCTAACATTAAAACTCATCAAATAACTTAACCCCACTAATTTACCATCTCAAATCCATATATATACACCTCAAATGCAAGATTTACCCAAAAATCTCGATTTTAACATTTATAACCCAAAATCCATAAATTTATCCACAAATCATGAAATAAATGATACACAAGAATTATTTAGCAAGTTTAATCACTTGCCTCGAAGTTTTAGAGTCTGGATCTTCCTCGAAATCACTGATTGATCTGAATCTCCAAGATTTTCTTCTTTCTCTTCTTCCTTTCCTCTTCTCTCTCTCTCTAGGGTTGTCTCTTAATCTCTCAAATGAGATTTTTATCTTCCGTCATCTTTTTAAGCCTTATCTCCAAAATACCCAACTTTAAATGATAATACACAATTTAAATGACTCGATTAATGTAATTCGAGCCAAACGAACTTAAAAATATTCTGGAACCCAAATAAGACCCAAGTATAGTCATTTTGACTTTCTCGACCCATCCGGAATCAGCCTCACACTCATAATCGTCTTTTGAAATACTTTCTAACATCCTTAAATTTTGAGCTCAATTGCCAAATTTAAATTTTTTTAATTTAAATAAATATTTTTCTCCCAAAAATAATAAAATTATCAGCCCAAAAATCACGAGGTATTACAAAAGCCTCGTGAAAGGCGCCAACACCTTGCACGTATAGAAATGTAATTCGTAGGAACTGACAGAATGGTTAGGGGACTCCCGGTTTGAGAGCACGAACTAATTTTCAAAATATCTACACTTGCGCTTGAAAACATGCCTTTAGCGGATGAAACTTCGAAACACCACCCAAACGGCCTCTTGAGTGGTACAAACACCTCGCACGAGACCATTGTAAGTCGTAGGCGACCATGTGGTCATAGAATTCTCGATTCAAGAGGATGGATAAATTTTTAGAATGTTTACACTTAGGCTTGAAAACATGTTGTTAGAGGACGTAACCCTGAAACACACCCCAAATGGTACCGTGGGTGACGCTAACACCTCGTACAGGACCAATGTAAGTCGTAGGAACCAAGAACGTGGTCACGGGAGCCCCTGTTCCAGAGTACGGACCAATTTTCAGAATATCTACACTTAGGCTTGAAAACATGTCATTAGAGGGTGAAATCCCGAAACAAACCCCAAACGGTCCTGTGAGCGGGGCCAACACCTCGCATGATACCAATATAACTCGTTGGAACTGATCGCTAGGTCACGGGACCCCAGTTTGAGAGCATGGAATAATTGTCAAAATATCTACACTTAGGTTTGAAAACATGTAGTTAGAGGGAAAAACCTCGAAACACCCCCCAATTGACCCTGTGAGTGGTGCCAATACCTCGCACGAGACAAATAAAAGACATAGGAATCGATCGCATGGTCATGGGAGCCCCAGTTCAATATCAACGACAAGTTTTCAATATATCTATACTTAGGCTTGAAAATATGTCATTAGAGGGCGAATCCCCGAAACACCCCCAAAATAGCCCCGTGAGTGGTGCCAACACCTCGCACGGGACTAATATAACTTGTAGGCGACCGCATGGTCATGGGACCCCCCGGTTCGAGAGGACATACATATTTTTAGAATATCTATAATTAGGCTTGAAAACATGTCATTGGAGGGAGAAACCAATAAAGACACCCCAAACGGCCCTATGAGAAATGCCAACACCTCGCAAGGAACAAATGTAAGTCCTAGGAACCGATCACACAGTCACGGGACCCCCGGTTCGAAAGCATGGGCCAATTTGAAGAATATCTACACTTATGATTAAATACATGCTGTTAGTGGGGGAACCCAAAAACACCTCCAAAAAATCCTCGTGAGCGGCGTAAACACCTCGCACAGGATCAATGTAAGTCTAAGCAACTAATCGCATGGTCACGGGACCCCCAGTTCGAGAGAATGGACCAATTTTTAGAATATCTACACTTAGACTTAAAAACATGTTTTTAGAGGGTGAAACCCCAAAACACCCCACAAATAGCCCCGTGAGTGGAATTAACAACTCGCATCGGATTAATGTAATTCGTAAGAATCGACCTCGTGGTCACGAGACCCCCATTTTGAGAGCACGGACCAATTTTGAGAATATCTACACTTAGTCTTGAAAACATCCTGTTAGAGGGTGAATCCTCAAAACACCCCGTAAATGGCTCCGTGATCGACGCGAACACCTTGCACGAGACCAATGTAAGTCGTAAGAATCGACCTCGTGGTCACGGGACCCCCAGTTTGAGACCACGGACCAATTTTTAGAATATCTACACTCAGGATTGAAAATAGCCATTAGAGGGAGAAACTCAGAACCACCACCCAGACGGCCCCATAAGGCGTGCCAACACCTCGCACGGGACCAATGTAAGTCATAGGAACTGATCGTGTGGTCATGGAACTCTCGATTCGAGAGAACACACCAATTTTTAGAAAATCTATACTTAGACATGAAAACATGTCGTTAGAGGGTAAAATCAGGAAACACCCCCCCCCCCCCCCAAACGGCTAAGTGAGTTGTCCCAACACCTCGTACGGGACCAATGTAAGTCTTAATAACCAACCACGTGGTCACTAGACCCCCAGTTCGAGAGCACAGACCAATTTTTAGAATATCTACACGTTGACTTGAAAACATGTCGTTAGAGGGGGAAACCCCAAAACACCCCCCAAACAGTCCCGTGAGCGGTGTCAACACCTCGTAAGGGACCAATGTAAGTTGTAGGAACCAACTGCATGGTCAAGGAACTCTCGGTTCGAGAGCATGAACCAATTTTTAGAATGTCTACACTTATGCTTGAAAACATGTCGTTAGAGGGTGAAACCTCGAAACAATACTCCAACGGTCCCCTGAGTAGTTCTAACACCTCGCACGGGACCAATGTAAGTCGTAGGCGACTGTGTGGTCATTAGACCCCCATTTACAGAGGACGGACCAATTTTTAGAATATCTACACAAAGCCTTTAAGACATATCGTTAGAGGGAAAAATCCCTAAACACCGCCAAACGGCCCTGTGAGCGGCGTCAACACCTCGTACGGGACCAATGTAAGTCATAGGAACTGACCGCATGATCACGGGACCCCCACATCATGAGCATGGACCAAATTTTAGAATATTTACACTTAGGCTTCAAAACATGCCGTTAGAGGAAGAAACCTCGAAAGACCCCCCATACTGCCCCATGAGCGGTGCCAATACCTGGCACTGGAGAAATTTAATTATAAGAACCGACTGTGTGGTCATAGGAAGCATGGTTCGATTGCACGGACCAATTTTTAGAATATCTACACGTAGGCTTGAAAACATGTCGTTAGAGGATGTAGCCCCAAAATAGCCCCAAAAACGGCCCCGCGGGCAGCCCTGACACCTCACACAAGACCTATGTAAGTCATCAGAACCCATCGCATGGTCACGGGACCACCGGTTCGAGAGAACGAGCTAATTTTCATAATATCTACACTTAGGCTTGAAAATGAGCCATTAGAAGGTGAAATCCCAATATACCCACCAAATGGCCCAGTGAGCGATGCCAACACCTCGTGCGGGACCAATGTAAGTCGTAGGAACCGACCGTGTGGTTGCGAGACCCCGATTTTTAGAGTATGAAGAAAATTTTAAAAATATCTACACTAAGACTTGAAATCATGTCGTTAGAGGGCGAAACCTCAAAACACCCCTCAAACAGCCCCGTGAGCGATGCCAACACCTCGTACGGGACCAGTGTAAGTCATAAGAACCGAATGCGAGGTCACGGGACCCTCGATTCGAGAGCATGGACCAATTTTAAAAAAATATATACTTAGTCTTGAAAACATGTCGTTAGAGGGAACTATTAGGAAACACCCCCCAAACGGCCAACTGAGCAGTGTCAACACCTCGAAAGGGGCCAGTGTAAGTCCTAGGAATTGACTGCGAGGTCCTGGGACCCCCAGTTCGAGAGCACAAACCAATTTTCAGAATATCTACAGTAAGGCTTAAAAATGTGCCATTAGATGGCGAAACCCCGAAACACCACCCAAACGGCCCCATAAGTGGAGCTAACACCTCCCACGGGATCAATGTAAGTCGTAGGAATCGAATGCGTGGTCACAGGACCCCCGCTTCGAGATCATGGACCAATTTTCATAATATCTACACTTAGGCTTAAAAACATGTCATTAGAGGGAGAAACCCTGAAACACCCCCAATCAGCCAGTGAATGGCGCCAACACATCGTACAGGACCAATGTAACTCGTAAGAATCGATTGCGTGTTTGCAGAACCCCTGGTTCGAGAGCATGAACTAATTTTTAGAATATCGACACTTAGGCTTGAAAACATGCCGTTAGAGGGAGAAACCCCAAATGGACTTGTGAACGGTGCTAACACCTCATACGAGACCAATGTAACTCATAGAAATCGATCGCGAGGTCACGGGACCCCCAATTTGAGATCACGATGATAATTTAAGAATATCTCCCTGCTCTCAAATCGGGGGTTTCATGATCATGCGGGCTTTTTATAATTTATTGTTTAGGATTATGATCGTGCGAAATTTACATTATGCAGATTTTAGACTATCGAGAAAATAGAGGAAATTCTACCAATTTTTTTTAATATAGTTAAAAATGGTCACGAATTTATGCCAAGATCATCTCCATTTGTTATCACACATAAATAGGCCATGGTTTAGGGCCGTGACTATTTTGGTAAGGTCAAAGCGTGGGCCACGACCTTAAGTCGTGACCATTGTCATGGCTATTTTTATATACTGAAGGATGGGTCATAGACATGAGCCAGGACCATAGACATGACCAGTCTCATATATTGAAGGATGGGTCATGGCTAATGGTCGTGACCAAGTGTATGTATGGGTCGCAGATAGTGTTCGCGACCATCTACCGTGACCCCTAAGGTTAGTGAACCTTCATTTAGTCAGGGATTTGGTCTGTCGCCCACGAAAATGGTCACGCTCGAAATGGTTACGGTCCTTGACCGCGACCCACAATACTGGTCAGAGACTTTGGCCCTGACCATTTGCCTAATATGGTGTAGTGTTACATCCCCCCTTGACCCTAGGGTGAGGGTTACAATTATAGCGGTGTAAAGTGGGGTAGTTGCAGAAGGAACTCCCCCAACTTGCTATTGGATCGTGTGGAATTCCTGAATATCTCCTCCGAGATTGTTAGTAATCATCTGAGCTTATCACTATTTACATGATAAATGTTTGTATTTATCGATGTGATAAATTTTATTATTGATTTCCTTGAGTAATTGGGCCGAACGTGTCTACATTCAGCTGGTCCTAGCCAGCCATCTCTCAATTGGGCCTAGTTTATTATTTAGATCCCCACAATTGCCCCTAAAATCTATGGGCTAAAATATTTAGGCAATTAGATTTTATTCATTGTTTGGACCCAATAATTTTTAAACTCGTTGGTAGATTTAAAACGTCATGGAAGCCTCATAATTATGTTAAAGTCTTAAGGGTACTCTCATCTGAGCAGTGGGTGAACCGCCAAAACTCATTTAGAGAGTCGTGTCCTATGATTATGCAAGAGGATTCGAATAGTGTGGGTATACTCCAAACTGTGACTTCGCATTTGATCTTCTTCTTATCAAAATCTTCAGAGCTTCCTTCAAATTCTTTCATCTTTGTAAGTTACTCTCCTCTGGCTCTTAGTTTTCTTCTTCTTTATAGTTCTCATCTTCAATAGTGGTAGCTTTATTCCTACCAATCATGTTAACTATTCCTGAGAAAAACATAGAGGAATTTAGAAAAAATTATTTTATTCCTTCATGAGTGGGAATCGATTGTGACCCCACATCCAAAGATGTCAAAGACATCAAGGGGGGGGGGGGGGTGCTAGATTCACACCTTGGTAGTGGTCCAAGGGGGGTCAACATTTCCCCCAAACTCTTTATTTTTAGAGTTTTTTTTATTTCTTTGCGGTAGTCCCTCCTCAGTGAGTCCCCAATACTTGGCAAATAGTCAGTGGGGTCAATCGCATAAATGAGCTCCATGGGACCAACTTGCGCATCCTACAGATCAAAATTTACTATGGGGCCAGTTTTACTAGAGATCCATGCTTTATGAATCGATGGTCCCATGACCACGTGGTCGGTTCCTATGACTTACATTGGTTCCGTGCGAGGTGTTGGCACTACTCATGGGGCCGTTTAGGGGTGTTTTGGGATTTTTCCCTCTAACGACATGTTTTCAAGCCTAAGTGTAAATATTTTGAAAATTAATTCGTGCTCTCAAATCGGGGAGGTCCTTGACCACGCGGTCGGTTCCTATGATTTACATTGGTCCTGTACGATATGTTGACGCCGTTCTTGAGGCCGTTTGGTGAGCGTTTCGAGGTTTTTCCCTCTAACGACATGTTTTCAAGAAATTCTGAGGGCCTCCTTTATCTGAAGGCGAGGAAGGTCAAAAGGGAGTTGGTCGTAGACATCCCTAATTCCAACAAAGGATACTGGGAATAGGGGTTCATTGCCATGAATTGGCAACGTCCACCTCTCCCTGAAAGCGAAGAATATGTAAGGTTTGTGTGCCCTGACTGGGGGATGATCACATTGGTTAACACCTAGTTTTCCAAATTGCTTATTACTTTATTATTTGCTCTATTGCTTCTAATTTTGTTTTTAAGTTGTGTTGTGAACAAGTCGCAAGAAAAATAAGTTTTTTTGCCCTCCCTTAAAGACATTAAGGTTGTATATCCCCTGAAAGTTTGGAGGATCAGAGACGATCTACTCGATGGTAAATATCCCCAGTCAACGTCTTTTCTTATACCAACACCACTAGTAGATTCACTGCTCGCCCAGTGGATAATATAACTGATATTCCTCTTCTGGATGAGGAAACTTCTTCTTCTTTCGAGGCATTAGACGTTAGGCCAATTCATCTCGAGGAGAAGGAAGGCCCAATGGATCCTACTAAGAAGAGAGATATTTTGGTCTCTAATGAGTATGATTTGCTCCTCTCTACAAGGACCAAGTCCCAAAAGAACGAAGAGGGTGATTCTTTAATGTGGCGAACCAAACTTGGCCTCTAAAGAGAAAGAAGAGGGGAGAGGAAATAAAGAGAGAGTAGGGGAAGAAAAAGGCTCTTAGATATTTTGAGAAGAAGTGCAACTTTTCCTCTTCTCTCCACAACATCTTGGAGGCTCAGTCCATGACCCATAATCCAACTTTTGTCCCTGGTCTATTAAGGGGGACATTGATCGCGAGCAGCTGAGGATATTGGGCCCATACTAGATATCCCTATGAGCACCCTAAACTTTATCCCTAGTTAGGGTCTTCTTTTTATTTATTATATCAGATCTTCTTGACTGTTGTTCGTTAAATCTTCTTACATTTTCTCTTTTTCTTATTTAGTAGTTTGTGGCAGAGTTTATGAGTCTCTGGGATGATCGTGCCGACTAGTTAAAGAGAAATGATTAACTTATTGAGTACCTTCTAAAGTAAGAGGATGCCATGCTCGAGGCCAGGGAGTCCCACGATAAGGAGAAGAAGACCACTGCAGAGATCATGGCCTCCCTAAAATTCGAGAACAATCTATTAAAGGTGGATAATTCTTGGATAAATGATGAGGTTGAGTAGATCCCTTACCTCAAGTATGCCAGCTTCAAGAAAGGATGGAACAAGGCATATTACGATGCTAGAGTCCAGATTGTCTATGCTTAGAAGACGACCTTCGAGAAAGTCTGGGATAAAGCCTTGGTGGAAATCAGAGTCCCTTCTGAAATCGAGTTGTGTGGAAGGCACCAGACACGTATCCTCCTACTCTTGAAGAGGATCCATTTGCAAGGCATCCTACCAATTTGGCAAAGGAAGTGGCGCTTAAAAATAAGGAGTGGAGCCCAAGGGGAGAGAGGATGAGACAGAAGAGTAGGTGAAAACGTGAAGCCTACAATTTTAGGGTTTTTTCTTCTTTTTCTCGTGTATTATACTCCTTTTCCTTTTCTTGAATTGTAATGGCTTTGTTTTCCCTTCACGTTGTTTAATGGAAATATTATTTTCATTTGAGTGTGAAATTTCATGTATTTTTTTGATAAACTGTTTGCATTTTCTCCATTGGTGTTGTATACTATTGCCTAGAAAATTCCTTCTTCTAGTAAGTTAAATAATATGCTCGGGTAAAATGCTTGAGCACAAGCTCGTCGAGCATTTTTGACATCCTGTAGGGATCTAAAAAAGAGGACCAATGCCTATAAAGACTAATCCACTATGGTCTCCAAGGTAAAGGACAACCTCAAAGACTTGGAATATGTAAGTGCCTCCATGCAAAAGGAAATTAATGACTTGATGGCCCATTTAGTGGAATCTAAGGATGTTGATGAGGTCGTCACTTTGGTCCAATTGAAAAATAATGACTTGAAGAAGTAACTTTCTTAGGATGAAGATCAAGCTTGATGGAGCAACACGATGTTGATGGGTTTAAGTTGTGATAACAAGAAGCCTTGATATTTTTTTTAGGATGGGTCCTCGAGTGACATGGGTGTTAGGCTATGACGAGGGTTGGAAGGATGTCGCAGCGAGGTTACAGGAGGCTCAAGACTTCGCCTACAAGTATGGCTGGGTGAACACCCTCAAGGTTGTTAAGGAACCTCGGGACTCTCAACTCTAGTATATGTACCAAGTTGATTGTCCTGTGTATAGCTGACCTCTTTTTTGGGAGTGATAAGACCTGGATTCCTTTAGATGCCATCCCTCTTCAATTGGTTAAGAGCTATCTATAAGTTCATGATAGTGATGAAGAATATCAACCTAATCTTGACGTGGTTAAAGGAGGTAAATAGAATAATTTTTGGATCGCGGACCATAAAACGTTGTATATTTTTCATGATTTTTGTAATTTTTATGTAATTAGTACTCTTTATAATCGAGCTATGCCGAATGAATCAAGTTAATACCAATTCCTTTGAATTTTTCCAGTTTATTATTCCTTACATATGTTATTTTATCTTTCTTACATTTTAGGTCGTGTTGTCACACTCCCTTTGGCCTAGAAAAGAAATTAGGAAAAATGCACCTGGTTTGTGGGCAATCCTCCAATTTAGGATTTTAGTAAAACAAACCAAGTTTCTTTATTGCCTAGGGATCCATCATAGGAAAATTGTCTTGCCTGGACAAGTCATGAGGCCACATGTGTTGTTCATGATAAGAACTTGAGGGCTTTAGTTTTAATTATTGTTAGAAATAATTGTCATAGTAATCAAGTTAAATCTTGATCAATACTCTTTCAAAAATTAAGAGTCAATTATGAACATGTTACTCAAGAAAAATAATGTAAAGTAAAATAACTTACAAGATTTTAAATATGGAAAGAAGGGCCTTTACTCAAAATGTGAACAATAAATTGCAAGCAACATAAGTTTTGGAATGGAATTTGCATAAACTAAGTGCTGAAAGGTAAAAAGAAGAATAAAAGTATAACTTCTTGAGATTGGCCTCATCCCATACTCTGGGTATCTCTCTGTCCTCCATTGTTTCTAAGTAATAGTCTCCATCTTGATCGTCTCTGATCACTTTGAATGGTCCCTTCCAATTGGGACCCAACTTGCCATCCAACGGTCTTATAGCATTAATGAGAACACTCCTTAGGATGTAGTCTCCTATTTGAAACTACCTCAAATTTACCCCTTGTTGCAATGTTTTTCATACTGCTACTAGTATGACGCCATCTTGATCATGGTTGCACTTTTCGTTCCTCGGCCAAGTCAAGTTCAGTGTGAAGGGCATCATTGTTTGATCCTTAGTCGACCAACTATGTTCGCATGGTCGGGAGGCCTGCTTCAAGGGGTATGATAACATTAATTCTATATATGAGCATGCAAAGGGTCTCTTTAGTTTATTTTTTGGGCATGGTACGATATATCCAAAGAGCATGGGGGAGCTCGTCCACTCACAAGCCTTTTCCTCTTTCCAACCTTTTCTTAAGTCCATCGAGCATCATTTTGTTAGAGGCCTCTGCTTGAACTTTGCTCTTGGGATACGCCACCGAGCTGAAGTGGTTTTTATTTTATGCTCATCATAAAAAGCTTGAATAGGCCAGCTCTTAAACTATGTGACGTTATTAATTATAATGGGCCTTGGTATCGCAAAGTGCGTTATGATGTTCCTCCAGATGAACCTTATTATGTTTGTATCTCTAATATTGGCCCATGGTTATACTCCAACCCACTTGGTGAAATATTCTGAGCTGACCAGTAAGTACTTTCGATTTCATGTGCACTAGGGAGTAGTCCCACGATATCCAAACCCCATTGTAAAAATGGCCATGGGCAGGTCAATGGCTTTAGGTCGTTGTCCATTGATGGACCAGGGGAGAGAATTTTTGGCATTTTTTGCACTTCCAAACATAAATACTTGTGTCTTTCTGCATGTATGTCCATCGGTAGCCTTCTTTGATTGCCCAAAATGCCAGGGATTTTCCTTCTACATGGCTCCCACATATTCCATCATGAATTTTTGAAAGGACTTACTCGACGTCATTTGGGTGCACACACTAGAGGTATGGGCCTATAAAGGATCTCCTGTATAGCCCCCATTATCCAAGTAGAAATTCACAACTCTTACTCTGACCTGATGAGCTAATTTCTTATCGACCGGTAGTGTTTCGTTTTACATGTACATTATGAAGTTGTCCATCCATATGGGCCTTTGTTGATGGAGAGGATATGCTCTGGATTTGCTGCCATCTTAATACTGGGCTTGGCAAGGAATTCTACTTCAATGGTTCTTCTGATATTTGAATCCACTACTCAGCTCAGTGCTGCTAGAGCATCGACATGACTGTTGTGCCCCTAAGGGAACTGTTGAATATGGACTTCCTCAAATTTCGTAACTATCTCGCATAAATTTTGAGATAGGATACCATCGTGTCATATTTGGCATTGAAATCCCCACTGACTTAATTGGACACCAATTTGGAGTCGCAATAAATAGTAAGTCTTTTTATCCCGAGCAAATGTGATTTGAAAATTTTGGTGATGAGTGCCTCATACTCAGCCTCAGTATTGGAGGCATTGAATCCCAGTTTAATCCCTTGCTTGATCATATCATTCTCTTGAGTTATAAGGACAATACTTATGCCTTACCCCTTTGACGCCATTAACATACAACATCTAGTTTTCTCTTTGAGCCTACTCTTTCACCATTAATTAATTGGTCAACTACTGGTCAGTGTGACCTTCTCCAGTAAATTCCGTGATGAAGTTGTCCAAAAACTTCCATTTGATTATTGTCCTTAGTTAGAAGTGAATATCGAATCTCCCAAGCTCTACCAACCACTTTGACATCTGTTCGAAAAGGTTAGCTTTGTGAAGGACAACTTTAAGGGGGGAAGTAAGTAATCATAGTGATAGAATGGGCTTGAAGTTAGTGTTTCATCTTGTACAAAGTGATAACTAATGCGTAGATCAGTTTCTACAAAGGTAAGTAACCTTTCTCAGCATCTAAGATCATTTTTCTAGCACAACAAATAGAAAGTTTCTTTGACTCTCTTTCGCAGATGAAGGTCGAGCTAATTGTGTTCCTTGATACTATGAGATAAAGGAAAAGAGGATCCCCCTGGCCAAGGATCACCACTTGTACAGATTTACTGAGGTAAAATTTGATCTCCTCTAGGGACTTAGAGCATTTATCATTCCAGGTGAGACCCTTCTCCATTTTAAGCGGTTGGAAGAATGATCGGCAGCTCTCAAACGATCTAGAAATAAAATGATTGAGTGTTGCGATCCTTCCAGTGAGCTTTTGGAACTCGCGTAATGTCTTTGGTGGCTAGACCCTGTTTATTTCTTCTATCTGATATGGGTTAGCCTCAACCCCCCTCTTACTGACTGGCTAAACCAAAAAAATTCATGACTGCACCACAAATGAACACTTGCTAGCGTTAAGTTTCTTTGGTAACACCTGAGGATTTCAAAAGTGTTATTCAAGTCTTAGAGATGGTCTCTTTTGTTCCTTCTGTTAACGAACATATCATCGATAGATACAACTCAATGGTCTTCCCCATTTTGTTTTGGAAGATCTTGGTGACTAACCTTTGATATGTATCTCTAGCATTCTTAAGGCCAGACGGTATAACCTTATAACAATATAGACCAACTGGATTTATGAAAGAAATCTTGTCTTGGTTAGGGATGAATAGAGTGGTTTGGTGGGATAATATTTTTGGGTAACCTTTTGCGTGGGATTTGATGTAACCTATCAAAAAGGCATTTTTTGTATATTTTGTTTAGTAGGGGTGAATCCCTAGGTAATTATGTAGTTCTCTCCTTTAGGGGGACATGAAGAATCCTTAATATACTTTTTTTGGCATGTATGGGGATAATCGTTTATACATCATGTTCATAAATAACAATACTTTTCCTTTCGATGATGAATGGTTCGTACTTTGTATGTTGTTTTTCTTTTCTTTAATTTTTAGTATATATACATTAGAATAATGAATAGTGTGCGTATGGACAGAATGAGCCTGAGATCTTTTTAAAAATGGGGGTGATGCACACATATACACACTTTCTTTTAAAAGTAAAATAAAACAACTAAATAAGTGTATATATATATATATATATATATATATATATATATATATATCATTCACATTTTTTAAAAAAGGTAAAAAAATATTGTTTTCACCTAAATTTGGTATACATGATATACGTAATGAGGAGATCATCTACAAAAAAATTCATCCAAAAATACAACTTGGAAGTGGGTGATTTGAAAATTGGATGGATACGTGCTTTTTTAACGGTTGAAACTTGTGATCATCTTCTCACCCACTTCCAAGTTGAATTTTTGGATGTAATTTTTTTTAGATGATCTTATCATAATGGAGATCTTGTATACCAAATTTGGTTGAAAATATATCTTTTTTACTATTTATAAAAATGGGTATGTTCATAGGTATATTATTAGTATGTATGTTGGAGAGCCTCACTATATATATATATATGGAGACAAAAGGTGCCCGTCTTTTTTTATACTTTTTTCCTTTGAAGAGAGACAACTTATATCTTTTTGCTTAGTGAGCCATCTATATGGATTGACATTGGAGAATAAGGGAGGGAAGCTCCTCTTATTTGTTTTGTGAATTGGCGAGAGACATTTGATGTAGCTTTGGAATCCGAATGACGCTCTTTAGCTAGGACAATGTGCTATTTTGTAGGGAGCCTAAGTGAGTCTGTCTATCGATGATCTTTGTCCCGGGATATAGGATGACTCGGGGATGTTTTTTGATGTTTATTCTTTTGAGAAGAAGGGTATAAGGGTACCGTTATTTCCCATTAATATATTTTTTTTTTTATAGTATTATCCTTGCATGATGTTTCTTAAATAAGAATGACCCTTGCAGAGTCTTAAATTGCCTTAGAGCACCGTTTTATTACTTTAAGCTTAGTTTATTAAGAATGAGTCCTCTCTTTTTGGAGTGTTGTACAATAAAACTGAAGTATGACATGGACCAATGAAATTGTAACACATATCATCATTTAAAACTTATTTGGACACTATCAGCAAATCATTATCTTGGTCGACTCAGTATTCTTTCGTGTTAAACAAGATGGTCGGTCATCAACAAGTCAGACTATCAAGGCATACGTGTGAGATACATGTGGGAACACATACAGTCGCTTTATATATGTGAACGTGGGTTAAACATCCTGACTATTTATGGGTATCTCATCATTAATTGCCATCAAGAATGTAAAAGGGTCTTACTTCTTGACTTGTAAAGGCATTCCACCTCTTCTTCTTCCTACTCCTAGTATGAATAGCACACCACATTCCACAGTTGGTCCGTTTATGGGAATGACTAGACAAAATGCCTTGTGTTTCCTATTCAAGATCATTGAAAACACTTATTAACTCCTTTGCCGTGTCAAATCAGGGACAATCAAGAAAGTAGCCTTGCAAATTAAATCATTCATCCCTCCACGCCTATAGGGATGGGGGATCTGTAAGGAATTTTAATGAGCATAGCCAAAAGTCAAGAGGCAATACAAGAAATCGTTAATAAACTAACTCGGATACTCTAGACCAGTCAAAGAAGGCCCATAGTAGACCTTATCATATCAGCTGGATGAGAACTCTCTAACACGAGAGGAGATATGTTACCTCATTCCATATAGAGGCAACCAACCATCCTATCACGAAAGGGCACTATTAAACCCTACGAGGGTGAATGTTGGATCACAAAAACAAAAAAACAAATTAGATGCTCTAGATCATATCGCCTAGGATCCACCTCATCCCTCAGGACCACTGATCAGTATGACGAGAAATTATTCTTCCAGGAAAGGTCAAGTGTATTGGAAAGGATGAGTAGGGGCTCCGTAATTGATCGGTTAGGTCCCCAAACAGTGAGAGGGATACATCACAGAGAGAATATAGGGACCATAGATCGTGGAGAAGGATTCGTCAAGTCAAGGACTAGCATAAGAGGATCAGTGCATGCCGAGCAGACTTTTGAGGAAGAGAGCTCAATGTAAAATAATGACAAAGAAATTAAAACTATCTCGGTCAAGGCTAATCAAGATGATCAATAATAAAAGGGATCAATCCAATGATTGGAAAATCGTTTGGGGGAGATGGATAAGTCAAAAAATCCCTTACGTAGGAGTTATGTGAAAGGATCACCCTTCACACCTTCAATTGTGAATTACGCCAAACCTGCAAAGTTTAATCCTCCTATGATAACTCCAAAGTATGATGGAAAAATTGATTCAGTACTACATATGGAACAATACCAATCAGTCGCCGACATTTATTCAGTTCCTAATGAGATATGTATCGAGCATTCGCCAGTACTATCACTGGGTGAGCACAGATCTAGTATAAAATTTTCCACGAGAGAAAATCTCCAGCTATCCTCTGTTGGTTGATTTTTCAATCAGCAACTTTCATTTTGGAGCCAAGCGAGTCAAAAGGGTAGTTCATCTGCTAAGTGTTCGTCAGAGTTGGAGAAACCACTTTTGAGTATATGGCGTGATTTAATAGTGAAAAGTTAGAGGCCATTGACTATGATCAGAAGATAACGATCAACACATTAATGAGTAGTTTATTACTCGAGAAGTTATATTATGTCCTAGCTAAGGAGCCATCTAAGACTATGACCAAACTGATGGCCAAAGAAGGTAAAATCATAAACGCCAACGAGTCTATGGCTAATAAATAAACCAACAACTCCAAAACTGATTAAAAAAAAGCTCAGATAAAAAAGATAAAAAGGTGGAGAAACCAAAGAGATGTGAAGAATACACTCCTATGGCCATTGGCATTCACAATATTAGTAGAGAGATCCGTGCAACTAAAGACCTAAAATGGCTTAGAAAGCTAAAATCCTCTCCAAACCGAAGAAATTAAAGTAAGTACTGTGAGTTTCATAAAGATCATGGCCACAAAACTGACAATTGCATAGCCCTGAAGAATAAGAAAGAGAACCTTATCCGCATACGGAAATTTTCAATGTTTATGGATAAAGAAGGCTGAACATATCATGCACACGAGTAGGATCCTAGAATATGTCAAAATCTCCATATAGAAGAGGGGACGAGAAGAAAAGAGGAAGATATGATGTCTATGAATATGACCTGGACGTGTCAAGGAGACCTAATGAGGCTTTACACAAGGTAAAATTGATTTTTTATGTTATTTTATCACATGAGGTAATGCATGCGGAAGAGATGAAATAGCGGATAGGAAATCCTACCTCAATGAAGCCATAGCATGTGCTTATATTCGGCAGATAAACCTAACTACTGATATAGACACTCATTCGAGAAAAGTAAACAAATATCTCCTGTTGTTGGGATTCTCTAAAGATGATATGTCATGGGTGATTTTTCATCATAATGACCACTAGTTGTCGCAATGATGATCCTCGAAAGGAATGTGGATAGAGTTTTGGTCGACAACCCTAGTTTGGCCGATGAATTATTCTGTAACTACTTTCGAGGTTAAGTACTGCGAGATAGAAAACTTGAATCCTAACACAGGCCCCTCATTGGTTTCTTAGGAGATAAGGTGAATCATTTAGGAACAATTAGTCTGGAAGTTATGATTGGTACCTAGACGACCTGGCGAACCGAGAAGATTTGTTTATTCATCCTAGATAATAACGTCAACTCAACGTATAATATTATCTTTGATAGGGATTTATTAAGAAAATTCAAAGCTCTGCCTTCTACTGTACATTAGTGTTTAAGTCTCCCCACTCATCATGGGGTCGGCGTGGTTAAAGAGAATGAAATTAAAGCTAGAGAGTGGTATTGCACTTCTGTCGACTAGGAGGAAGAGAAAAAAATGACCACAACTAACCAGATAGAAATACTTGATCCACGCAAAGAGCCAGAGCTAGTCAAAGGACACGTTATAGAAGAAATAGAGTCAATTATCATGGATGATGAACACCTAGAGATAACAACACAAATCGGATCATCACTAGACCCTACTGTAAAAAAGAAGTTGGTAAATTTTCTCAGGTAATGAAAGAATGTTTTGCTTGGTGTCATGAAGATATGTCGGGGATTAATCCAGAGTCCATGTGTCGTGAACACAACATAATAAAAGAATCCAAGACGATTAAATAAATGTGACATGCCTTCAGCCAGAAAAAGAATACGGCCTTACAATAGGAAGTAGATAAGCTATGAAAACCATGCTTTATTAAGGGCGTTAAGTACTGGAGTGGCTTTCTAATGTAGTGATGGTTAGAAATAATAATAAAAAAATGGCGTATGTGTGTTGACTTTATGGATTTGAACAAAGCCTACCTGAGGATTAATCAATTGGTCGATGCTACTTTTAGACCTGAGATACTCAATTTCATGGATGCGTAATCAGGCTATAATCAAATCAAGATGAAACTAGAGGATATGTGAAAGGCTTTGTTTATAACTAGTCTCGGTACCTATTGTTACAGTGTTATGCCATTTGGGCTCAAGAATGTTGGGGAATGTACTAAAGGTTGGTAAACAAGGTGTTTAAAGAGAAAATTGACAGGAACATGGAGGTGTACATTGATGACATGCTCACTAAGCACAAGATAGTCATTGACCATATCAGTGACTTGGGTCAGACATTTGATCAGTTGGAAGAGAACATAATGAATCTCAATACAGAAAATTGTGTATTCAGAGTATGGGAAGGAATATTCCTTGGCTTCATAGTGAGCCAAAGAGGTATTGAAGATAATATAGACAAGATCCAACATTGATCAACAGGAAGTCTCCAACAAATAAGAAAGATGGGCAAAAGTAAATAGGTGAGGTAGCAATGCTGATTCAATTCGTTTTGAGAGCTACCAATAAATGCATTCCTTTATTTAATGTACTCCAGAATTCCTTTGAATGGAACGAGGAATGTAAAGTTGCTTTCTGGAAATTAAAGAAATATCTCGGATGCCCACTCCTTCTCTCAAGGCCTACAATAGGAGATAAACTCTATTTATACTTAGTTGTATCTGAGTCATCATTAAGTCGACATTGGTTTGAATAGAAAATGGGGTGGAAAAACTCATTTACTATACAAGAAAATCATAACAAGGAGCGAAGATTAGATATCCAAGGATAGAAAAATTAACTTTAGTCTTAATTGAGGCTTCCCGAAGAATGAAGTCATATTTTCAAGTGTGGTCATCCTGGGTGCTCGGATTACCTCCGACGCTTGCAAAATATCGGGGTTGACCATTCTCATGCGGGCGATAATATAAAGAAATAGTGTGTCCAGCCTATTTTGCTCAAAACAGGAAAAAGGATGTCGATGCCATGAGAGAAGAACATCAAGGTCAAACTGATGCTTGCAAAACCAAATTGTTCAAAGGTCTGGGGACTAAGTTACGGAATGGGAAGGTGTTAGGCACCCGTTTCGCACTTGTGGCATCTTATGGGCTAATGTTAATCTTCTCCTTTTAGACTTTATAATGTGTGTGTACATGTGTATAATATAAACTAATAGGAGAATGAAAATTTTCAACTCGCTCCATGGAAGGGACATAGTGAACTCATATGTAGGAATGTTCCCGAAAATAATGGTAAAAATATGATGTAAATGTTCACTGAATCACATATAGCTATGAAAGAGCAAATGTGCACGTCGGGTGAGACACAAGTATGCAGGAGAATAAAAATCACACTATATATACATATATATAAACATGATAAAGGAAGGACTCGAATCTAGAGATTGGCCCAAGATGCCTATGTAGTCCAAGGGGCATCAAAGTCCATATCATTTGAAAATAGCATTGGGGTGGGGGTTCAACCCATAAATCCAAATGTGGGACTTCTTTTATGAGTGCGTAGAGAAAATGTGTTTCATGAGTGAGAGCATGAAATGAAAATATCGCTTTTGGAATTGATGAATGAATCCTCCTTTTCTCCTTTTTAGTTTTTTTTTTATGAAAATAGATTATGTGCAAATACTAGTAATACAGATTAGGCATTATTAATGTGATGTAAATAAGTGAAAAGAATAAAAATAGAAATAAGGTAAATAACGCTAAAATGGAAGAACTAGAGAGAGGGATGGATAATTAAATCTCCTTATGCGTGCTTGTTGTTGACCTTGAGATGTAGATGTATTGATATTCAAATGGTATGGAAGTGTTATGAAGAGGTGGCATGGATTTCCAAGTGAGGTAAGACAATGATGGAAGGAAATATGGAGAAATGGGATTTTTGGGAAAGGAAAAGGATTTGAATTTGAGGGGAATATTCACTGACTTACTAAGATGGGTCCCTTCTGTCCTTTTTAAGGTGAGGTCATAGCTCCTATTTATAGGATCAAAGGGGGTGTTGATTGGCATAAGGCTTGACCTGCCTATCGGTAGTGTGCTTGCCATGATGGAAAAAAAAGGTGACCCTATGGATAGGTGATAAGCACCCAAAACTGTACAATTTATACCCCAAATAGATGTACTTTAGTTGCTAATTCTCGACAAAATTGGTCGTATGCGCTTAATTGTTCATTATCCCGGCTTAATTGCAGTTGCGGTGTCAAAAGCTATATTTCCGGGCAATTTGCAGTTAAAATGGTGCTAATTACCTTATCCCGTAACCCTAACCTACCCTAAACCTATCCTAAACCTACCTCGAACCCCGTGTGTGTCTAATTTGTCCCTTTTTTATATTTTTTATATTTTTAGTTTGAGTCATTGTTATTTTTAGGGTTTACTTTTGATTTATTTTGTATTTTCTAGGTTTTATTTTCTAATTTTCTATTTTATCTTTAGTAATTTTATTTTTTTTAGTTTTTAGTTTTATTAGGATTAGATATTTTTTTTAGGATTTCATTTAATTTTTAGTTTTATTTGATTTTACTTTTTTTAGGATTTTTGTTTTTAATTTAATAGATTTTTATTTTCTTATTTTTATTTCTTTTTAGTTTTAATTTTTATTTTAGTCTTTGTTTTATTTTAGAATAGGATTTTATTATATTTTTATTTTATTAATTTTATTTTATTAGTGTTACTTTTAAGGGTCCAAATTAAACACACACTAACACTTAAACAAATACACACCAAATCATCCTCACCTCCACCATTACCTACACACACACACCATATACTACCATACACACAAATACCTCTTATCCTAAACCCTCACCCACATAATCAAACCCACCATCATCTTCCACCTCTCACAATCTCATTCTCTCTCCTTTCTCCATTAAAACAAAACCCACCATTCCCACCATAACCAAAACAAGCCAACCCATAAACCCGTCACTCCACCACCACCACCACCACCATCCACATTCGCTCTTGAAAACCTCTTGCAAAAGTTCATACTCGAGCAAGAGCAAGACACTCTAATTCAAACTCAAGATCTCTAAAGTCTTGAACAAAGGTTAAATGAATTGGAGTGTGCGAGAGAGTAGGATATTCCCATGGTTCCACCCATCGTTGCAACTGAGTGTGATGATGATGTGTCCTCTTGTGACACAGATTTTGAGTGTGACCAACCCTGCCACCCCGAAAATCTTGAAGTTGAGACCATTCCATGGTTCGAACCCCAAGTCGACAATTGTGTTGACTTACCTTTCATTAGTGAGACTAATCCAATCCCACCATGTCCACCTGAACCTCACCTTCACATTACCACTTCCGCCGAATCCCAAAAAATGCCCCAGCTTTTACCGTATGCCCCAATTTCATATGTCTCTGACATGCCCATATTTTTTAGGTTCGCTCCGGCTACGAGTGCTCACCATTTTCTCGAGATAGAATCCGTGATAGTTCCGACCTATCCGAATATGGATGATGTCCCATCATGCATGGCTCCCTTTGATCTCGATATTTCTAGAGATTCCTCTATCTCCGATCTTGGTGCCTCGTTTGAACCAGCCACCCCATTTATCAATGCTACTCTTATGGAGAAGTTGACAACTCCATCTTTAGATACCACATTTCATCTCACGAGTGCCCTTGACGATCACTCCGTGCCTCATGAGGAATGTATGTCTCCCACTCTTGAGTTGGATCATATTCCTCCTCCATTTATCCCACCCGACCCACCCATTATCCTTTCCACCCCACCACCTGGTTTGAATCTTGATTTTACACAGTTCATGTTTCCATCTATATTTTTAGATCCTCACCTGAAACCATCATCCACCATCTACAAGAGTATTTGTGGTGCTACTCTCCACTACCGTGTCACCGAGCTTATTCCTCCATGCACACCACTTCCTTATGGTGTTGATTTTTCCCATCAACAGCTCCCTGGCGTGTCACAACGCGACCATTATCATCACCCATTCATAGAATGGTCGTGTGATTTCTCTGAGGCCCAACCCATTCCACTTTCCAAACCATTTTGCCTCTCTCACCAATTGGAGCAACATGCTTATAGGTCCCTAGTTTCTCTCACTTTTCGGCTCAACAAGGCCCGTGGCCGATACCTCTTCAACCTTTCCAACCTCACCTTTACCCTAATACCCACCCGCCCATGGTCCACCGATGCTTTTCATCGTGTGATACACTTTGCCATACAAGTGCATTGACCACTTTAGTCTTGATCCAACAAGACTGGTGCTTCAGTCTTGTTTGGGGGTGATTCTCATCGCCCAATTTTTCTACCTCCCCGCGCTTTCATAGATCTTATCTTTAGGGTGAGAATGGTTCGGTCTGGCTGAAGACAGTAAACTTAGCGTTACCGGGAGGCAGCCCGCATTTCTTGTATGAGTCTCATCCTGTTTGGGGTGGTGTTTCTCATCACCCTATGTTTTACCATGTTTATAGACTTGTACATTTTTCTTCTCATCACTTACTCAGGTTTCATTTTGGCTACATCTATGCACTTCATTAGTGGTTCATTCTGCTAATCTCTTTCCTACTTTATGCTCTCAATTTTAAAAATCATTTCACCTAACATCGAGGACGATGTTCCTTTTTGTTTGGGGTGGATAATTTTATCAAAATCGTACCTCTTTTGAAGAATTTTGATGTTTGAACCTGATTTTTTAAATTTCGTGCAATATCTTTCATCTCAATCATTGATGTGAATTTTCAATCATCCATCTTTTAAAGTCTAGGAATCAAGCTAGAGAATATTTTTTCTAATAGCTTATGTAATACGTAACAAGGCATGTTGCACCATGAATTCCTAGACTAAACAAAATTTTCGCACTTATCACGTCACTACGATTTAGAGTTCAGGAGTACTACATTTCTAAAGAGAACCTTAAGGATAACTAGTAGAGACTTTAGCTTGTGAGATTCGTGCCTTTCACACTTTCAGAGTATTTTACGCAATCTCTGAGTCACAAGTTGATTTAGCTTGTGAGATTCGTGCCTTTCACACTTTCAGAGTATTTTACGCAATCTCTGAGTCACAAGTTGATTCAACTTCTTTTGGGTCCACACTTTAATTGTTGTATGATCTCATTATTCTTCATTTTTGGCTTGATCACTGAGAATGACATCTTTTTCGAGTTGTAAGAATTGCGTGTCTTGAAATTTGTCCCGAATACTAGATTTTCATCCATACACTTACCACTTTTCCATATCACATTTGCATTCACTCACCCATTACATTCCCATGTTATTCCATATTCACATCATTCTCTACTCATTTCATATATCTTCCATCATTTCAAATAAAAGAGTGTTGATTCAAATTGTTAAATGCCTTCATTGTTGGTTTAAAAAGTGAGAGCAAAAGAAAAGAAAAAAAAACATAAAAATAGAAAAAATAGAAGAAAAAAATATGGAAAAAGAAAAGAAAAATTGAAAAAAAAAGGGAGAGAAAAAAGAGAGAAAAAAAAGAAAAAGAGTTTGTAGTTAGTAGTTGGTTTTGAGATAAAGACATTTGTGCCTAAAGTTCTATACACTTTTCTTACACATCCATCTTACATTTATACATTCATCCATCATCTTTCATCCTTCATATCACTATCATCCCATCTTATCCCTCATACCATCCTACCTCGTCCCATCCATCCTACTTATCAGATCCTTCTCATCCCATTTCATTTCCCCTCACCCATTATCATCCATGTTCCCCTAGATGTTAGGGAAAATGAGAGTCGACATGGTGAATAACTCAACGTTCTCACTATAGTGATTATCATTTCTTTCATGAGATCAATTTTATTTCTAATTGTTCTATCTTTCTTACGTGTGTGTGAGACGCTTGAACTTGCTTACATTTACTCACCTCCTCACACACAAGAGCTATACACTTACCCTAATCTCGAGAGTTTGTTTGAGAGAGATATATCCGTGAGATTTGAAGTTGAAGCTTTGATTTTGAAGAGGCAATCTAGGAATTACTCTTGTGATACTCGACCCATTTTGACTGATTCACACTACACACGTTGAGTTTTAGGAAGAATGTTCCTTGAGTATTTACTTAGCTTACTTTTTACACATTCTAGCTTGTATTTCTAAAAATATTTTCTCATGTGATGGATTGTGCGATTATTCTACGTCTAATAAGAGATTGACTACCTTTCAATAAATCATTTTGCAAAATAAAGAATTTTGTGAGTATATTCCCTGCAAACCCTCATGAGACAAAACTCGTCCTCTAGAGAAACCTATAGGTTTAAAGGCTTGTTGCACATGCTAAGTGCAATCGCAAGTGCCCACGAAAGTGGTACAGTTTTGGTTTCTTATCTTTCTCTTTCTTTCTATCTTATTGCTCGAGGACTAGCAACGCTCTATTTGGGAGTGGTGTGATAAGCACCCAAAACTGTTCAATTTATACCCCAAATATATGTACTTTAGTTGCTAATTCTCGACAATATTGGTCTTATGCGCTTAATTGTTCATTATGCAGGCTTAATTGCAAGTGCAGTGTCAAAAACTATATTTCCAGGCAATTTGCAGTTAGAATTGAGATAATTACCTTATCCCGTAAGCCTAACCTAGCCTAAACCTACCCCGAACCCTGTGTGTGTCTAATTTGTCCATTTTTAATAATTTTTATATTTTTAGTTTGAGTCATTTTTATTTTTAGGATTTAGTTTTGATTTATTTTGTATATTCTAGGTTTTGTTTTCTAATTTTCTATTTTATCTTTTAGTAATTTTATTTTTTTTAGTTTTTAGTTTTATTTGGATTAGATTTTTTTTAGGATTTCATTTAATTTTTAGTTTTATTTGATTTTACTTTTTTTAGGATTTTAGTTTTTAATTTAATAGATTTTCATTTCTTTATTTTCATTTCTTTTTAGTTTCAATTTTTATTTTAGTCTTTGTTTTATTTTAGAATAGGATTTTATTAGATTTTTATTTTATTTTATTAGTGTTACTTTTAAGGGTCCAAATTAAACACACACTAACACTTAAAAAAACACACACCAAATCATCCTCACCTCCACCATTACCTAAACCTAGCCTACACCTGAACACACCCTTACACTATTATTCATCATCTTCACCACTTCCACCCACTCACTCTCTCACCTCCCTCCATAAACAAAACCACCATACCCTTACCTCCAAACAACCACCCACCTTATATACCCAAACCCATACCTGCTACAACTCAAACCCCGACCTCACCACTCCGACACCCCTTACCCGCCGGCGACAGACCCAGTCACTGCTACTTCCGGCGTGAACCCTCGTCCATCCCTACCAACCTTCCTGTGTCCCACCAGCGCCAATGATCCCCCAAAAACCCCGACGAAACCGAAAATGGTTGGAACCTTCTCCGGCGACTACTTACTGACCGCAGCCCCTGTCCTAAATTTGGTCGCGAGCCGAAGCCCCTGCTGGTGAGACTGCTCTCGAGACTCTAACCCGCCAAACAGCAACCCATGTCCAACCTTTGAAACCAAAACCCACCACCCATGTCCATACCCATTTACACCCATTTTCCATTTCCAACCCTTAACCTATTTTACCATACAAGCCCTTGCACGATTTTCCTACCTGCCAAAGATACCAAAGCCAAATAAGCCAAAACCAACTTAATTCCCACATGTGCCACTTAAACCCTCTTTTACCCTTTTACCCAAAATACCTTTTTAACAAATCAGATTTTTATTCCTTCTACCACTTATCCTCACACCTCACCATTCCCATACACACTTAAACCAATTCCCAAAAATACCCCCATGTCCCATGTGCCTACTATAAATGAAGATGAAGACCCCATATGAAAGAGAGCTTTTTAGATAGGAATTTTTAAAGAGATAATTGTAGAGATAAATACCATTTTGTAAATAGCTTTTATTTTTTTAGAGATTTGGTGAGATTTAATTGTGAGTAATTGAATTGTATGGAAGATGATAGAGTTCAAATTGCTAATTTCAAGGAGACTTGTTGAAGATTTTTTCTCTTTCTCTACTCTTTTATTATATATGCCTTTGATTATTTGTTCAACATGTTTAATATTATGTTAGGCTAATCCCCTTTCAACAGGTGGGGGGAAACTCTTATTTAATGTTATTTTAGTTTAATTAGTTTAATTACATGAAAATTCCCTTTGAATGTTAATTTTGATCCCTCACTCTTAAATTTACGCCTCGAGAGAGGGTAAATGATTTTTGAGAGAAAATCAAAATTCTAGTTATAATACCCATTTTAGATTCGAACTAGAGATAGGGGTTTCTTAAGTGGGGTATTATAACTTGAATTTTAACTCTAAATTTATTTTCTAAGATTTACATAAATTTTAATCGATCGATCCTAGCAGGTGATTAATTAAAAGGAGTGTAGATCTATTTTTCTAGAGTTGTGGGGTGTTAAACTTAATTTTCTAAAAGATTACTATTATAATTACACTTGCAACGAGAGTTGGTTTGTAATTTTGATATTAATTTGGGAGAATTCAAATAATTAAATTAATTAATTAGAATAACTAAAATTTGTGGTGTAATCCCATTCCTTGTTTGTTCTCACAATTATTTACCTCACTTTATCTCTTGTTTTAGTGTTAGACTTTATTTTCCATTTTAGTCATTTTCTAGTTAGTTTTTATCATATCACATTTAGTTTAGTTTAGTCTTATTTCACCTCACCTCACCCTATTGTTTCAATATTGAAAAAGCTAAAAAAATTAGAAAAGTGAAAAAGAACAAAAAGAAAATAAAAAAGTGAATTAGAATTGAATTTGTCTCTAGATTACTCCCTAGGAAGTGGATTGATACCCTTACTAACATCTACACTTTAGATTGTTATATTTTGTATGTATTTGAGGTTTTAACTAACTTGGCTTTCAACAACGACATACGCAAAAGTCACGTTATTAATAGGTAGGATTCCTGAGGTGCCTATAGGTAGTCCATAACTTTTTTTTTAGAAAACTTGCATAAAATGCAAACCGTAAGTCCAAATCATGCATGGGGTGGACTATTGGAAAGATATTGAGTTACCTTTAAGAATACATTAATTCACTCCCTGGTTTGGGAGATGAACGAAGTCAAGCAGGGCTTGAAAGCGCTCGATGGTCTCTAAACGGGAGGTTTTCGAAGGAAAATAGATTGTTTGTCTGATATGTAAGGTCGATTCGCCCACAGCGCAAACTGTTTGAAAGGGAATACAATGCCCTTTTGGATTTCATAGAGATTTTATTAGTTTGAAGAGTTTATCAAGGTCAAATGGGGCCTGGAAGGGCTTGATGACATTTCAAAGGAAAATAAATCGTTCGTCCAAGCCCTAAGGCTGATTCGGCCCTGGGATGGATCGATGGAAAGTGGATTTATATCCCTTTGAAGATTCATTGAGCTTCACTCAACATGGAGAGTTAATCAAGGTCAAACGAGGTCCGAGATCGCTCGGTGTCCTCTAGATGGGTTATTGGAGAAAAACGGATGGTTCGTTCAGATTGTTAGGTTAATCCCAGCATGGGATGAACCGTTGGAAAAGGAATTCAGTGACCTTTGAATATTCATTTAGATTCTATCAAGCTTGATGCTTTACCTAAGTTGAATGGGGTTCGAGAGATCCCGATGGCCTTTAGATCGATACTCGAAGTATGACCTAGGGTTCATGGTGAAGGAGTAAGTTCTAGGGACCTAAGGAAGTTTTTAGGGGGTCCTAGGATAGGGTGTCCTCAGAGCCCATCAATGGGTGAGCTTAGAACAAGTGAATTCCATCAAATGATAATGATAGACACCACATTAACATTGAGAAAGGTGAGTTCGGTCAATGATGCAAACCTAAGGTACGAGGATGATCAATTGAGAGGGTCAAACTCAATTATACAGACCTAAGGAATGATGACTAATTATACGGGACGAGGTCAACTCTGAGGACCTAAGGTTGTGGTGACTAATTCTCCAGTCCGAGATCAATTTTGAGGACCTGAAGTTATAGCGACCAATTCTGCGGAACGAGGGTAATTCTGAGGACCTAAAGTTGTGATGACCAAATATGCGGGTTGAGGTCAATTCTGGGGATTTAAAGTGTTAACGACCAATTTTAAGGGTTGAATCTAATTCTGAGGACCTCGAGTGGTGACGACCAATTATGTGGGACAAGGTCTATTCTAAGGACCTAAAGTTGTGATGATCGATTCTACAGGCCGAGGTCTATTCTGAGGACCTTGGTTTGTGATAACCAATTATGCGGGTCGAGGTCAATTATGAGGAGAGTTATGACGACCATTTGTGCGGGTCGAGGTAAATTATGAAAACCTTGGGGTATTATGACCAATTTTACGAGAGAATGTCAATTATGAGGATGTTGAGTTGTGATGATGAATTTTGTGCGTCGAGTTTAATTCTGAGGACCTTGAGTTATGTCAAGAAATGCTGCGAGCCAAGGTAAATTCTGATGAGCTAAAGTTATGATGACCAATTCTGGGGGCTAAGGTCAATTCCGATGACCTAAAGTTCTGATAACCAATTTTGTGGGCTAAGGTTAATTATGAGGACCTTGAATTATGATGGTCAATTCTGCGGGTCGAGGTAAATTCTAAGGATATTAAGTTGTGATGACTAATTTTGCGGGTCTTGGTTAATTCTAAGGATCTTGAGTTATGACGACCAATTCTACAGGTCGTGGTTAATTCTAAGGACATTGAGTTGTGACAACCAATTCTGCATGCCCAGATCAATTCTAAAGAGCTCGAGTTGTGAAGACCAATTTTGTGGGTCGAGGTCAATTATGAGCACCTTGAGTTATAGTGACCAATTCAGGGGGTCGAGGTCAATTCTGAGGACCTAAAGTTATAGTGACTAATTCTACAAGTAGACGTCAATTCTAAGGAGCTTGAGTTATGAAGACCAATTCTACGGGCCGAGGTAAATTTTGAGGAACTAAAATTATGATGACTGATTCACAATATGAGGTCAATTTTGAGGACCTTGAGTTTTAGTTCGGAGGGGGATAGATCCATTAGGGAAGGCATGAATGATTTTGGTGCAGACCCACTAGGGATTGTGTTGACTTGCGGTTTTTACTATGGAAAATGTAGTAGGTTTAATTATTGGCTCACAGTTGATTCCATTGGGAAATATGTTGATGATGAGAGTGTGAGGTTAATCCAGCTAGGGGATTTTGAGAATTTTTAAGGGTCTTAGTGCTCTAAAATGATGATTTCCTTGGGGAACATAATGTTCTACATTTTTGGGGAAATTTTTGGCCAATTTTTGGATTTTTTAAACATTCTGAGGATGAAATTTGGAGGGGACTGTCGATAGGTAGGCTTGGGGAGGTACCTATCGGTATAAGACACGGACTTCTGGGTTTCTTGGTAAAAGGAAAGGCCCCTATCGACCGGCATGGCCAGTGGACTACTGATCGGAATGCCCCTTAACCTTCTATATAAATGGGGTGGCCCCTCTTCATTTTTCACACCATCAAGTGATTGAGTTACTTATTTTCTCTCTCTAAAATTCATTCCCAATTCCTTCTTTTATCAAGACTTTAAATGCCAGACACTTTTGGCAATGTTAACAACAGTGAGTGGCTTCTCATTGATAATTTTGCAGGCCTAGAGTGGTGGTTTATGATGCCTCTTACGCTGGGAAATGATAATGCCTATGACTCAATTGAATTACTTGTTGATGAGCGAATTTTGTTGCGCGGGCATACGCACCATTGTTCAACAAGGGTGAAAAACTCTAATGGATATGTGAGTATTCTCCTTTTTATTTTCCCAATTCATTTTATTTTTTCTCTTTTTTTACTAATGAAGGGTTTGAAAAAAAATTCTTTTGCAACCTGTGTATCTCCTTCGAGCATCCGGTCCCGAGGGAAGATTGGTTTGAAGGATGTTTAGGAAAAACTTTTTGCGGTAGTGCGCTAGATGCTGTCATTTGTCTGGTTTGGTCCATTGGTGAATTTATTAGACGAGACGTTGCTCTCTACTGCGTTGTTGTGTGCTCTTGGTGAGAGGTAGTGGGACACGACCCACATGCTCCATTTGAGTTTAGAGGAGATGATCGTTATTCTCATTGATGTCCAGCAGTTGACGGGGTTAGATTATGAGGGGCATAATATTATGGTGGACCATACTTTGCGAGTAACATCGAAGGCGTGGTAGGATGCTCTGGGCGATATGGGTAGAATCGTGTTAGGGGATTCTATCCAAATTTCTATGCGGAGGCAGATGTTACTGAAGAGGCGAATTGATGAAACCGACGGGAAGCAAGTGAGGCAGACAACCTATTTGTTTATTTTTCTTTTTCTTAAGGGATTCATGGTGGCATCGAGCGGTGACGTTGTCTACTTATGGTTTTTGATGTACCTGTGGCGTATGTGGGACGTACAGTTGTACTGTTGTGAAGATTTACCTTGGTGTCCCTTTATTCTTATCTATACAAATTTATATGGTGTTGCCGATAGACTTTTATAGAACCCACGTACCTTCTGGAGGTAACTTTAAGTTTATTTTCCTTTATTTTCTTCTAGACCTTCCCTTTCATACTCTTTTCTGATTTCTTTATTTTCAAGCAGACATTGCTCTATGAGGTGATAGGGTAAAAAATTGGGTTGGTATCGCTGAAGGATAGTGATTTAGGTGACATACGTCGATTGTATCGATAGCAAAAATCCAACCGATAGTCAAACTGCTCCTTGTCCCCGTAGGATGTGTGAAGCGCTCTAAATGACTTGATGAGCAATTAGGTTAACCTTTGTCTTTTTTTGAGTTTTTTTGTCATCTTTATATTTAAGTAGATATTTATTGTTTATTGGTGATGCACATGATCTTTAACCCTTAGGGCATTCCTTCACGAGCCATGAGGGTTATGGGTATGCACGAGCATATGCGACGGTTGCTGGCAAATGAGTTTGCGTACTTTTGGTACCTGGGTGAGAGAGCGGTGAGGCATATTGTGGAGGAGGAGATGGAGGTTCCACCATCGATTCCCTCGATGTTTATGAGACGGGTGAGGGAGATATCGGATGATGCAAGGTGGAGGCGATGATAGGCCATCCCTACACACTCTATATGGACATGATGATGAGTTATGATTATCTGGATTTCATAACGAGTTGGTTGATTCCCTCCTGCATATATGACATAGATAATATTCCTTCATTCTCCACTTCTTCAGGGAGGGGTACAAGTGCACCGGTGGGGTTGTCCCACATCATGGGAAGTGGTGTGAAGACATCGACGGAGGAGGCTCCTCTTATTCAAGTCACTCCTACTTCTTACAATTTTCGATTGAGTAGCGGGGAGACCTTGAGTCTGCCCCACCCTCCTCATGCATCAATATCTGGGTTGACGGGGCTTACTGATGAGGCTCTCAGACCTGAGGTATACTTCTGTTCTTTCTCTTTTTCATTTCATGTTGAATTCTTCCTTTCTCTTTATTGACTTTCTCGACTATTGTTGTTCTTTTTTTCTCCTTGCAGGTTGTGCGGTTGCCAACCAATTGCCTGCGGGACATTAAGGACTGGATGGCATCTATGTCCACTTATGTGAAGAAGTCAACCACTTCCTGTATGGTGCTACCAACCACTTCTGAGGAGAGTTTCGGTTCTGGGAGTAGAGGATTCACTGCCAGTCATAGGGGAAGCGTATGCGTCGCGGGGGCTGAGGTTTTGATTGGATCTTTGAAGGGTTCGGACAAAGTCCCATTATATTTTTCTTTTTCTTTTTTATTCTTGCAAAAATGTAATGATGCCAAGCAAGAATTATATATGAACATTATTCATTTCCTTTTAGGTATTGTTCTTGATTTAGTGACTTAATCTTTCTATTGAGATTATTTATTTATTTCCAAAGATAGAGATAAGTATAAAAATGGTTTTGAAGGAAAATGTTTATTTTTATAAAAAGGAGAGTAACAAAAAGAATTAACTCAGGGGTTAACTTTTTTCAAAGTAAGAACTTTTGGGAATTAATTTTTGACAAAAGAGAAAAATGGAATTTTTCTAAAAAAGGAGGATTTTCGATCGACATACCCCTTATCCTGCCTATCAGCATAAGGGTCAAGTCAAATCACTCCTTTAGTTTTGATAAAATTCATGATGGTTTGTCTTTTGCAAGGGTTTTTGGGTATAAAGTGGGGTTTAGGGAATGCATTCTTCACCACTATCATTATCTCTTCTTTTGTGTTTTCCTTATCCTTCTCATATGGCTCTCCCAATGTCTGAAGAAATATATTCTTACCTCTAAGACTTAGAGGCCATGTGCCTCTATAACATCGATTATGATACTTTTCGCTTGAGACGATCTCTCTATGGAACAATTGGGATATAGACCCAAATTTGCTGGAAGTAGAGGCACAATTCTAGCAACCCGTCGATCACATTTTTCAGTTTGGTCTGCCTACTTATGAGAAGTTTTCAGTGATATTAAGGAATAACCCCAGTGTGTCGGAGGCTATGCCCGAGTTGTCTTGTTCTCCCTAGGTGTCTTTGGCTTAGTAACTTCATATCTCTTCCTCGATAACTCGGCCATTAGTCCACGGCGAGAATATAGCCCTCCCTATGGTTATGAACTCGATGTGCTAGAGGGACTTCTTATATGATTGTTTTGCTGGAGGTACTGCCTTGGGACTGACTGCTAGGTTGTTACTGGTGACGGGTGACCTGACGACTGATCCTCAGGTGGCCATGATAGTGGGGTGGATTTTTACCAGTATAGTCTTATGGAAGTAGTGACGGAGGAGACCTTTAATGGACTTGATGCTTAGAAGGAGGGTCATTTGAATTTCCTGCGGGGGAAACCTATGATGATGTTTATGTGTCTTTTTGACAGGTTTCATCTGGAAGCCCCTCCAGATTATACCCTATTGGGTGTTCCTAACTTCTTCATCAGGCCTTTTCTAAGGTTCGTCTCTTCAACAAAGAACTGGGTTAAGTGTCTTACGAAGCACATGGGTCGGCCTCTTCGCTAGTCAATTCCATGGTGAAGGACTTACAACCCATTTTGTATTTAGGAGGATACCGGTATGTGCAACTGTTTGGCCTTCGACAGACTTCCTTCTATTTTCCTTGACGGCTTCTACACCATGTGGGGTGGGAGAAGATAATGCCTCCTCATATAACCAACTTCTTTTCGATAGAGAACTTAACTGAATATTTACGCATGATACTAGGGCCTTTGTGGCAGCGTTTTCGTCCGTCTACCCATCCATCAAAATCTGTTGGAGGGACTTGACATGTGTCTAGGCAATATCTTAAATGGTTTTCGAACCTGGTAGTTGGAAAGATTTTGGAAGCCGAGACTGGTCAAAGGTGGATTGTTTCCTTAGACACAATGGCGGAGGGTGTAGTGGTTTCGACCAAGCTTGTCAAGACGTGTTTTTGTATGGAACGCATACAGAGAATTAATTAGGACTGGGATATTTGGTTACCCCTGGGAGGATGGAATGATGATGAGGCATGGCCATATAATAGTTGAGGGTAGCATTTTGTGATGCTGGGTATAGTATGTATGGGGTAATTTGTGTTAGTATTTGGGGATGTTTGAGGATTTTTTCGTGAAGATGGTTATTTGGATGGGACTGGATAAGTTGGTGGGGGAAATGTAGGTTGATTTTTTTATTTGAAAATGGGGGTGGGTCTGTGTTACTCCCTCTACTAGTATTTCATGTAATAACTATATTCCTTGACTTGAAATAAAAATAATTTTGACTTATTTTGTTGTGTCTTTGATGAGTTTTTCATTTGAATTATCTATACCAATTGCTAAGACATACATAACCCTTTTATTCGAGTAAATGATAAGATGGACCACTGTTCTTAGGGGTTAAAACATAATAGAATTTTGTGAAAAAGAAATGCCCATGCCTATGTGGGTCGTATGGGCTGCCTACGTACCTCTAAGGACTGTGAAATTTCACGAGTTCCATTTTGAAAATAATTATTTTTTGAGGATTATGTCCCACATAGTTATGGGTAGGGAAAATGAAGAAAAATTATTTTTTTAAGAATAGAAAGGGGTGATAGGAGTTGTAGCGCATCAAGAATATGGATTTAAAGGTAGAATTTCTTGAGATGATCCAGATTCACTAGACATGCCCTCTCTTCTCCGTCCAGATCTATGAGCATTATGGCGCTGCCTGACATAATTTTCTTCCTGATGTAAGGACCATTCCAATTAGGTTTGAATTTTCCTTTGGGGTCCCAGACAGGTTCTACAATTTCTATGAGAGAAAGGTCTCCTTCTTGGACACCGCGATCCTTAACTTTCCTTTTAAATGATCACGATATCCAGTGAGGGTAGCCCTATATTTGTTATATACCCTTAAGTCTCTTTTCATTCGAAAGTGAGAGTTCGCCATAGCAGTTTTGATGCCAGTCTTCTTCGCTGAATCTGCTTTTGGGCATTACACAAAAGGAAGGTACTTCTATCTCAACGGGGAGTACTGCTTCCATGACATATACCATAGAATATGGGGTAGCCCCTATAGGTGATCTAATAGAGGTGTAGTAGCCTCTAAGGGTGTAGGAGATTCGGTCGACCCAATCTCTACAATTTGTGGTTATCTTTTTTATGATCGTTTTAAGGCATTTGTTAGTGGCTTTGACAGTGCCATGGATTTGGTATTAGTAAGGAGAAGACTTGTGTCTCTGAATTCCATACATATCGACCAGTTCTGTGGCCTCAGCTTTGAAGTGGATCCATTATCAGATACTAACTCATGAGGAACCCCATATTGGCAGATGATGTTCTTTTTGATAAACTTCGCTACTTTTTTGGCATTCAGTATTGCATATGACTCGGTTTTGACCCATTTAGTGAAGTAGTCAATGGCGATCAGGATAAACTTGTGACCATTTGAAGCTTTGGGAGTGACCTTTCATATGATGTCTATGCCTAGGTTGAGAAGGGCCAGGAAGAGTTCATGTTATACAATTCTCGAGGAGGTAAGTTTTGGATATTGGAAAACTGTTGGCATTTGAGGCATCTTCGAACATAGGAAGAGTAGTCTTGAATAATGGTAGTCCAATTGTACCCTTAACGGATGATCTTCTTGGTAAGAATGTGAAATTTATGTGGGGACATTATTCCCCATTGTGGATATTCTGTATCATTCATTCAATATCAATTCCTGTTATTCAATCCAAATGGGTTCCATCAAAGTTTCTCTTGAAAAGTTCTTTGTCGCAGATGTTGTACTAAGCAGCCAATTTGCGAAGGGTTACACAGTCTTTTTTGCATATATCTCGAGGATACCTACCATGTTTGAGGAGGTGCCAAATATCATAGTAACATAACTCGGACATGTCGGAGTCTTTTTTGGTGACTAGCTCAATGTGGTTTTGCAATAGGTTACACGATCATTTTTGCCTATATCTCGGGGATGCCCACCATGTTTGAGGAGGCATCAAATATCATAGTACCATAACTCGACCATGTCGGAGTCTTTTTTGGTAACGAGCTCAATGTGGTAGTAGTGAGTGGGAGCAACTTGCTTCTAAACTAGGAAAGGGGCCATTGTTACTCCTTTGAGAATATCGACCATGGAGGTCAAAGTTACAAGGGCGTCATCTAGGATATTCTTCACATGAGGTAGGTAATGGAAAGAGACATCTTTAAACTGGGAGGCAAGATCTTCTAGGTGGGTATAGAAGGGTAGGAGCTTCTCCCTCTTTTACTTTCTATGTTCTGAGAATTTATCTAACGATGAGGGCGGAGTCCCTAAAAATGTCTAGGTGCCTGATTCCTTTTTTAGGGTGAACTTGACGTCCACGGTGCATGCCTCGTACTCGGTCATATTTTTTGTTCAAAGGAAGTCCTTCTTAATAGCAATGGGGGTATGGGAGTCATTGGGGGCAATCATGAGTATTCCAATGTCTTGTCCTTTCTTATTAATGGATCTATGAAAGAACATTTTCCATTTGAGATCCTCCTGAGAGGTGCAAAGAATGTCTTCATCTGAGAATTCAAAGACCCAAGCATCGGTTCCTTCCAGAGGATAATCGAAAAAGTTGTCAGAGTAGCCCTCCTCTTATGGATTTCTGTGTGATTTACTCAATGACAAACTCAGTTAACAACATTAACTAACGGGCCATTCATCAGGTATTTGATGGGGTCTATTCAGAATACTAGTTTAATGGCAAAGGTAAGTATGTAATGTTGTAATTTCTGCATGACCCAGACTAGGGAGACACAAGCTTTCTCCAAAGTAGTAAAGTTGACTTCGTACTCGACCAGTTTTCAATGGGTGCGATAGATGGATATTTTCTTATGGGATTCTTCAATGTATAGGGATAGTAAATCCCCTACCATGATATCAATGACAGTCAACTATAGGAGGAGGGGGAGACCTGACTGCGGAGGCATGAGCCCCGAAGCTCTAGTGAGGTATTGCTTGATTTGGTCAAAGTCTTCCTGGCAAGCCTCATTCTAAACTTTGGTTGAATCCTTTCGGAGAAGTTTGAAAATGGTTTCAGAGATAGAGGTCAATTGGCTGATGAATTAACTGATTGACTACAACTTACCCAAGAATCCCCAAACTTCTTTATTCGTTCGAGGTGGTGGCATCTCGATATGTCTTTTAGTTTGGAAATTTCCTCTTTAATTCCTTTCTCGTTTAATATAAGCCCCAAGAGTTTCCCTTTAGTGACACAAAAAACACATTTTTTTGAATTGAGCTGCATCTGGTACTGTCGTAGTCGCTCAAAGAACTTACAGAGTGCATAAATGTGACCTTCTCGAGTCTTAGACTTGATAATCATGTCATTAACATAGACCTCGACCTCTTTATGAACGACGTCATGCAGGATGGTTGTGGCATCCCTTTAGTAGGTATGCTCAACATTTTTAGACCAAATGGCATAATTGTATAACAAAAAGCTCCTTATGGGTTGATGAAGGAAGTTCTCTCTTAATGGTCAGGGTCTATCTTGATGTGGTTATAACCAAAAAATCCATCGACAAATGATTTGAGGACGTGGATGGCAATATTATGCATGATAATGTCGATGTTTGGCAATAGGTAATCATCTTTCGGGGATGCCTTGTTCAAATCCTAATAGTCGATGCACATGCGTACCTTTCCGCTAGATTTAGGCACGGGGACAATGTTGGCAAGACATGTAGGGTATTTGACCATGCTAATGAAACCCACATTTAGTTGTTTGACCACTTCCTCTTTGACTTTAATTAACAATTCGGTTTGGAGTTTCCTCAACTTCTTTTTGACTAGTTTGAATTCCGAGAATGTCGAGATTTTGTTTTGAGCTATCTCTAAGTCAATGCCAAGCATAATATTGTAGGACCATACTAAGACGTCTATTAATTATTTTAACATCTTTTCAAATTGTGCACGTTCATGTTCATTAAGAGTGGACCCTATCCTAATCTCATGCTGATTGTTACTAGAATCGATATTAATAATAATAGTCTCATCATCATTAGTTTGAATGCAATTATGTTGTTTATTATTTTCCTTATTGATATCTATTAAGAATTATTCATTTCTAAAATCATCATCATCAAAAGTCTTATTAGAATCAATGTAATTAATGTAAGGGATAACAAGATACTCAAAATCCTCATTTGTATCATTTTTAGGGAAAACAACATTGAGAAACTCATCAAAAGACGGCACAGTTACATTTACATCAGGAAGAGAAACAAAAATAGGTGCACAAATTTGGATAGGATAAACATCAGGGTTGGGTTGAGCTTGAGCAGGCTTGGGATGACATGCAATCTTAGGAGAGGCATTTCGACAGTTGTGATTCGAGTGCATGGGTCCGAAGGTGCAGCATCTAGTCAGATCATTCAGATATTTAGCCCCAGTTCCTAGAGGTCAAAGTATTTTTTAGAGTCCCTACCCTTAGAGTTCTCTATATTTTCCATGGTTTTATCGGTTTGAGGTTCCACTTCATGTTTCTAGTCTTTATCCCAAGTGGGGAAATCTTTACTATCTGATTCTCCATTTGAACTTTCAAAGTCATCACCCCAACTAATGGAGACAATGTCCTCCTTCCAAGAATAATCAATACACTTGATCACCTATATAGATTCATCATCTAAATCTTCCCACTCAATGAGGAAATGCAGAAGTGAAGGGATCAGCCATTCTTAAAGTTTCAAAAGAGTGAGCATCTCGAAAATGCTACAGATTTCTCCCATCTGGAAAAACATATCGGCCATGATCTATACCACCTCATCTAGATTGAATTATTCAGTGGGTACCACCTACTCATATGATTCTCAATCCCAATTTTGGGCTTCTATAAATAGTCCACTAAATCAATGGTAGTCGATTGACATTTCTATGGGAAGTTTCAGCCCAAACTATTGGAGTTAGTCTAATACAGTACGTAGTTACATGCCTCCCCATTTAGATCAGGTGCGGACGACAACGCAAGTCCTTGTAATAAGTGACAAAGATTTATCAGTAAAGCAACAGGGTGCATGAGAAAGTATTGGTCAACCTTAAGAAGTTTAGGTGAGACTGTAGGGATAATAAGTGCTTTCACAGGCACATTTTGGGTAGAAAGGTCAAACTTAAGGTTGTTTTCCAAGAAGATGGCATTCGTTCCAATTCCATGTACTGGAAGAGGGTTATGAGTGGTGTGGCCATCCCATCTTCTTTTCGGCCAATTGTGCACAAAATAGGCAAAAGAAAATGTTGTCGCCTCAAGAGAACGGCATCAAAGACAAATTGATGCTTAAAAAACCAATAGTTCGAAGGTTCGGGGGATAAGTTACGGAATGGGAAGGTGTTAGTCACCTATTTCTCCCTTCCGGTCTCTCATGGGATTATATTACTATTTTCCTTAATTTATTCATGAAGTGTGTATGCATGTATATATATAAATGGAGATCGGAATCACCCAACTCATATCATCAGAAAGGAAGATTGAGGTCATCCAAAGGAATGTTCCCAAAATAATATATAGAAAATACGATGTATGCGTTTATCGAGATATTGATCGTTATAATGAAACGATAATATATGTTGGAAAAAACGCCAATAAGGATCATAAATATACTTTATATATTAAAATACTGTATAGATGAAAAGGTGACAAATGCGAAAATGGAGAAATTGGACTCGAGTCTCGGGTTTGAGCCATAAACACCTACGTAGACTATAAAGACAACAAAGTACACGTAGTTCGCATGTGGCATAAGGGTGGGATTTATCCCATAGATTCAAACGGGAATTTATTATATATGTGTGTGTAAAAATGTATTTTACTTTTGTGGTGGACAATCCCAATGGAATTTATATGTGTAACCCTTTTTCTCTTTGTTTTGTTTTTTTTATAGAAAATAAAGTATGTACAATATAACTAATAAAGGATGAGATATTAATGTATATGAACCAAAGTAAAAACTAGATTAAGAATTTATGTAACTTATGCGAAAATAAAGAATTGAGAGAAGAATTTGTTCCTTGTTTGGAGAATTGAGGCTTGATCTTGATGAACTCCCTTGACTGTTGAGATAAATGTTAGATGAGAAAGAATAAGAATTGACAACATTAGGTATGAAAATTATAGGAATTAAAGATGGAAAGGAATTTCACACAAGGAAACTTTGTTGATTGCAAGAGAATGTTGCGGAGATCACTGATGTTGATGGTTCTGAGGTGTGCTTGGGGAGTGAGGTCATGCTCGCTATTTTTAGGGTAAAGGGGGTGCCGATCAGTAAAGTACTAGCCCTGTCAATCGGTAGGTAACCCTAGGCACACTACTGATAGCCAGGGAAATGGAGCTGCCAATCGGTAATCTTGTGCAATTTTTTAAAAAAATTATCGTAGAATGTAATCCATTGACCCAAATTGCACAAGGGTAATACCATTATAAAGGTAATCCAAATACCTTCAAGAGTACATGGGCCACTCCCGGGACTGGGAGTTGACTCTGGGTCTAATAGGGCTCGGAAGTGCTCATCTATTCTTTAGACGGGAGATCATCGGATGGTAATGGACCGCTTGACCAAATCGTAAGTCTGAATCAGGCACAGGGTGGACCGTTGGAAAGGTTGTACGAGGTACTTCGACATTACAAAGAGCTTCACTCAGTTCAGAGAGTTGACTTTGATCAAATGGGGCCCGAAAGCACCCAATGACCTTTATGAGTAAAAGGGTCATTCTTCCTTACTATAAGGCTAATTTATCCATGGGACAGACCATTAGAAAGGGTATGTAGTTCCCTTCGAAGATTCATTCAGTCCCGTTCGAGCTAAATAGTTAGCCTTGGTTAAATGGAGTGTGAGAGCGCCTAATGGCCTCCGAATCAATTTTCAGAGGAAAACTGATCGTTTGTCCAAATGATTATGTTGTTTTATGTACAAGGTGGAACGTTGGAAAGGGGTTTTAGTTCCCTTTGAAGATTCAATGATCTTTCGATCTGACGATGAAGTTGACTAGGGTCAAATTGGGGGTCGGGAGTGCCGGGTGGCCTTCAGATCGATTTTTAATAGTAAAATGGCCCGTTCATCCAAACCGTTAAGACGATTTGTGCACGGGGTGGACCGTTTGAATGAGTATTCACAGGCCTTCTGAGATTAAATGAGCTTTTTCTCTGACGATAGACTTTACTGGAGTTAAACGGGGCTCGAGAGCAATCGATGGCCTCTAGATCAATACTCGGAATATGACCTAGGGTTTTTAGTGAAATGAAGAGGCTCTAGGGACCTAAGGATTGAATTAGGTGATCCTAAAATGTGGTTTCTATAGAGACCCTCGACGGGTGAGCTTGGAATAAGTGAAAGATACTAAATAGACATCACATGATGTTTTAGGAAATAGGTTAATTCTACGAACTAAGAGTGACGAGGATGATCGATTCAGAGGGTCAATGTCGATTTTGAGGACCTAAGGTATTACTGGGGATAGACAATAATGAGGACCTAGTGTAGGGTGAGACCAATTCTGAGAGTCGAAGCCAATTCTTAGGGTCAAGGTCAATTCTGAGGACCTTAAGTAGGAGCGACCAATTCTACGAGTTGTAGATAATTATGAGGGCTTTAAGATGGGAGCAAAGAATTCTGAGGGACGAGGTTAATTCTGAGGGTTGAAGCCAATTCTGAGCGCTTTAAGATGGGAGTGACCGATTTTGAGGGTCGAGGTCAATTCTGAGGACTTAAGTTGAAGTGAAAAATTCTGAGGGTCTAAGCCAATTCTGAGGGCTTTAAAATGGGAGCGACATATTCTGAGGGAAGAGGTCAATTTTTAGGACCCAAGTAGAAGTGTCCAATTCTAAGGGTCGAAGCCAATTATGAAGGATTTAGTAAAGGTGACCAATTCTCAGGGTCTAAGCCAATTATGATGGCTTAAGTAGGAGCCAACAATTCCGCGGGTTGAAGCCAATTCTAAGGACTTAAGTAGAGGTGAGTAGTTCTAAGGGTCGAAGACAATTGTTAGGGCTTAAGTAGGGGTAACCAATTCTGCAGGTCGAAGCTAATTCTGAGTTCTTAAGTAGAGGTGACCAATTCTGAGGGTCGAAGCCAAATCTCAGGGGCTTGAGTAGATGTAACCAACTCTGAGGTTCTAAGCCAATTCTGAGGGCTTGAGTAAGAGCGACCAATTTTGGAGGTCGAAGCCAATTTCGAGGTCTTAAATAGGGTTCATCAAATCTGCGGGTCAAAACCAATTCTGTGGGCTGAAGCCAATTCTGAGGGATTAAGTAAAAGTGACCAATTCTGATAGTCTAAGCCAATTCTAAGGGCTTGAGTAGGAGAGACTAATTCTAAGGGTCAAATCCAATTTTGAGGGCTTGATGAGAAGTGACCAATTCTAAAGGTCGAAGCTAATTCTGAGCGCTTGAGTAGTGGTGTCCAATTTTGAGGGTCGAAGCCAATTTTGGGGGCTTGAGTACAGGTGACCAATTTTGCGGGTAGAAACCAATTTTAGGGGATTGAGTACAGGTGACCAATTATGCGGGTCAAAGATAATTCTGAGGGCTTAAGTAAGAGCGACCAATTTCGAGGGTCGAGGTCAATTCTGAGGACCTAAGTGGGAGTGACCAATTCTACGGGTCGAAGCCAATTCTGAGGGCTTAAGTAGGAGTGACCAATTTCTGAGGGTCGAAGCCAATTCTGAGAACTTTAAGATAAAAGCGACCAATTTTGAGGGTCGAGGTCAATTCTGAGGACCTAAGTAGAATTAACTAATTCTGAAGGTCAAAGATAACTCTAAGCGCTCGAGTAGAGGTGACCAATTCTGAGGGTCTAAGACAATTCTGATGGCTTAAGTACGAGTGACCAATTCTAAGGGTCGAATCCAATTATGAGGTCTTAAGTAGAGGAGACCAATTCTGAGGGTCGAAGCCAATTTTGTGGGCTTAAGTAGAGGCAAACAATTCTAAGGGTCGGAGCCAATTTCGAGGGCTTAAGTAGAGGCAACCAATTCTGAGGGTCGAATCCAATTTTGAGGGCTTGAGTAGAGGTGAAAAATTCTGAGGTTCAAAGTCGATTCTAATATCTTAAGTAGAAGAGACCAATTCTGAGGGTCGAAGCCAATTCCGAGGGATTAAATTCATATCATGGTGTATGGTTATCCTGGAAAATTTTGGAGACTCTACTAGGGAAAAGCTATTAATTTGAGGATTAAGTGCAACCTTGCTAGGGAATGCTCTTTGATTTCTGCGGTGTCCCTTGGAGATGTTGCTAGGGTGATATCCAATTGGATTTGGGAATTCATTTGGGGAAGTAATTTTGGGAGAAAATGTGGTAATAATTCAGTTGGGGATTAGAGGGGCTTGGAAAACTATTTTTCTTGGTAAAAAATGTTATAAAATTCAAGGTGTAATTTTAGGATTTTTTTTGGGGAATTTGTAGGATTTGTCAGCTTTGTTTCGGAATTTTTGTACAAAATTTCAAGAAGGTGCCACCCGGCAGGGTGTAGAAGGTGCCAAATTGTAGTGTCTTGGTCTTTAGGACTACCTTGGGCAGGTGAAGGGACAGTGTCGCTCGGTATGTGGCCAGGGACTTTCGATCGGACCTTATTTGGAGAATTGAAGATTGATCTTGATCCTTGATTAACTCCTTTGATTGTTGAGATGAATGTTGGGTGAAAGAGAATGATGTTTTGATAAATTATTTATGAAAAGGATATGAATGAAAGATGAAAAGAAATTTCACATAAGAAAACTTCGTTGATTGCAAGAGAATATTGCTAAGATAACTGATATTGATGAATACGAGGTGTGCTTTAGGAGTGAGGTCATGCCCTCTATTTATAGGGTAAGGGGGTGACGATCGTCATAGACCTATACCTTCAAAATAATAGGAAGCCCTAGGCACTCTGCTGATAGGGAGGGAAATGGACCTGCCAATTGGTAGTCTCCTGCAGATTATTTTGGAAAAATAATCATAGAACACAATCCGTTGATCAAAATTGCGCACGGGTCAAACCGTTATAAAGGTAATTCATAGTCCTTTAAGAGTCCTTTGGGCATCTCCTAGGTCCGGGAGTTGACTCTATGTCAAACATGGCTCAGAAGTGCTCGTCGGTCCTTTCGATGGGAGTTCGTCGGATGGTAATGGACCATTCCTCCAAATCTTAAGCCAGAATCATGCATGGGTCAAACCCTTGCAAATTTTATGTGAGGTAATTCTATATTCCAAAGAGTTTTTCTTGATTTTAGAGAGTTGACTTTGGTCAATCGGGTCTCGAAAGCGTCTATTGACCTTTTAGAGTAAAATGGGTCGTTCGTCCGTATCGTAATCTTGATTCATGCATGGGGCTGACCATTGGAAAGTTTATTTAGAAGCCTTTGAATATTCATTCAGTCTCATTCAATCTGAAGAGTTGAACTTGGTCAAATGAAGTCCAGGAGCGCCCGGTGGCCACTAAATTAGTTTTTAAGGGAAAACGGACCGTTAATCCATACGTTTATGCCATTTCATGCATGGGGTAGACCGTTGGAGAGAGTTTTCAGTGAACTTCTAAGATTCAAAGAGATTTTTCTCTAACAATGAAGTTGACTGGGGTCAAATCGAGGTCTGGGAGCGCCTGGTGGCCTCCAGATCAATTTTTGGTAATTAAATGGTTCATTCATCTGAACTGTTATGCCGATTCGTGCACGGGGCAGACCTTTGAAATGGGTATTTAGATCCCTTTAGAGATTCAATGAGATTTTTCTTCGACGATAGAGTTTACCAGAGTCAAACAGGGCCCAAGAGAGCCCGATAGCCTCTAGATCGGTACTCGGAATACGATTGAGGGTTTGTAGTGAAATGGGGAGGTGCTAGGGACCTAAGGAGAGACTTAGGGGGTCGTATAATTTGGTTCCTACAAGTGCATTTAGTCTTAAGATTAGTTGTAGTGGCGAGGATATATCGGTCTATCAGGCCTCAGACCACACATTTTTTAGATGAAAGCATTAATCGGTGGTGTGGCTTTCGACATAATGAAACTCACAGTGGGCATTGGGCTTGAAGTTTTTAGGGATTGGGTTTGGTAATGGTTGTAGTGCCAAGGGTTTGATGATATTTCTAATTACTAAAGCCTAGTAAATTTTGGACGGAGGAGCATAGTGCTCGGTGTATTCTTTTCTGGAAGGATTGAAATGACTTTCTAGTGCCCGAAAGGTAGGAGATTGTGATATGTTGTTGATTGTTGAGGCCATGGACTTATAAAGCTTCTCACAATTTTGGAGGGTAAACTGTACGACCAACTTGTTTAGTTCAGATTCCACTTTGGTGATACCTTCTTCTAATTCTACACCAGCCTCTCAAAGGGCTCGGAAGTGTAGGTAGTACTATCCTCCCATAGATGCTCGGATATGGGGTAGGAAAATTTTCTTCACAATGAACACTTGTTCCTTCTCTAAGGGCTTGTTAGTCATAGTGACGACTTTCTCTCTCCACTTTCTAATGAAGTTAATGTCCAATTATCTAGGATTTTTCTTTAGCAGCTCTAGGTCGTTGCGCATGACCTTTAACTCTTCGTTGTACTTGTACTGAAACATGAACTCTTGGGACATATATTCTCTAGGATATGGAAAATATAATCCCCTACCACAGAAGGCCTATGATAGGCATGCGCCGAAGCCTTACTGACGCAACCTTACATACACAGGCTGCGACCATACACTATAGGGTGCGTCCCCCTATCATTCACATGTTACAGGATATGGCCCCTACCCTTAAGCATAGTTGATCGTATCCCCTCTCCATTTATAGCAACAATATAGTTCCTACATCTCCTATAAATAGAGAACCACACCTCGAGATTAAGGGACCCTGATCAGATCTTAATCCGAGTACATTTCTAATACTGATACCTAGTTCAGAGATCACTACGCTCTCTACACCACTCGATTTAGCTTGGGGGCTACTCACCGGCATCACAATCATCTCTCCGACACTCTCGAAATCATCACAGACATGTATTCTCGTCTCTCATCTACATTATACGCTTATTACGATATTGTAAACTTGTACTACAACGCATATAATGATATTGTGGCACAAAAGTGGACGTAGCTTCATTTTAATAGCCGAACCATTCTATATCTTGTCTTTTATCTCTATTTACTATCTCTATCTATTTATTATGTACTTTACACTTGACTTTCTTATACGAGAATGACAAGTGGACAATTTCTCGTATCAATAATCTGGCACAGTTTGTGGGAACGAGGTACTTCAACTTTGTTTCTTTATATTTTGGGTTCTTAAACACCTTATTTTATTCGTGGGGATCCTTTGGATCATTATCTCAATGGTGAATTTTCATTATTGAACTCATATCTTGTATACACACCCTCAAATGGGTATCGCATATATCTCAGATCTATCCATGGGTCTCCTTTTTATAACCTCAGATCTATTTTTATATACCCCAATGATGTTACTTCACTAAGATAACGCTTAAAATTGCAAAAGGCAATAGCCTCGCAAAGGTGGGTATCTACGGATGAGATCTATTTACTCGCTTGCTACTTTCTCAACCTATGATCTAGGGTTTCCCACCAAGGTTGTGCCTTATTGTGCAACAAAAGGTTGTTCTATCCGGGATAGACCTTAGTAGGTATGCTCTCCACGTGTTTCGTGTGAAAAACTCAGTTTCTGGGTTCTAATTCTAGGATTGCTCCTTCCTGCCCAAGAAGGGATGCGGCCTGGTAGTTTAACTATCCTTTTATCGCAGCCCCTATTAGTGCAATTGGTTTACAGAATCTTTAAACCATCTGGGAATGGACTCGTGTAGCCTCAAGTTTAACCTTGGTAAATTCCACTCAAAGGTAGCGGAAGTGCACATGTATGCCTTACTGGTAGTGGCCTCAGCAGTAAAATCATGCAGCGATGTAAACGCTGCATCCCAAATTTATATTTGGTTCATCCTATATTTTCTGATTACTCACTTCTGCTAGTTTTGTCTTAGATTATATATTTTTTAAAAGACTAACAAAGCAAAAAATTGAGGGAGAGTCCAACTAAAACACATAAATAAAGAATGAGATAGCTCATCTGTACAATCACCTCAATCATCTATATGATAGTCACGCCTCACTCCAGATTCGGGTCAACTTCTTGACCTAAAGGGTTCGTATGCTAGAGGTCGTGGAACCTAAAGTTGATATCCGATCCTCAGTGGCCACATCCATAGAAGCTACTATCCCAGGGGCCGCAGCCCTGGACCAAAAGAGTCTGAAGAGGAAGGTTAAAAAAGAAGAAAATGGATTTAAAGCCTACACACCACTAACTTATGAAATTGAAGAGGTGTTGGAACTCATCAAAGAAGACAAATTACTTTTCTATCCTGAGAAATTGAAGTCCCCTCCCAATAAGAGGGATAGAACCTGATATTTCAGCTTCCACATGGACCATGGTCATAGCACTATCAAATGTTTTGCGCTGAAAGATGAGATTGAAACACCGGTGAGGCAGGGGATGTTGCAGTAATTCCCGAAAAAGCCTTAGAAGATGCAGTCTTTACCAAAGAGGCCACATGCTTAAATCCCTTTTAGTCTATATTTTCTATTAAATCTGAAGTGTTGACTTTACACACAATCGTTGTATTTACTTACAAACTTAACACACACACACACACACACATATATATATATATATATATATATATATATATATATATATATATGAAATTAGGCTTACTTTGTATTGTCCTAACAGAATCGTATATATATATGAGGAACAGATTTAGTCATGTTTTATTTCTTGACTTCCCATTTATAGAAATCTTATGAATGACCTTCGTCTTGGAAAAATTTCAACTTGGAAGATTATTTATTTCGGGAATGATCCAATGGTTCAAAAATACCAACCTTATTTGGCTTACAACGCCACTCGTGGTGCAAGGATATGTTCTTATATTCGTAAGGCCAACCATCCTTTGGTATATTCTACTATCTGCTTCAAGGGCTCAAATTTCCTCCACTCAGCTTTTGGGATTCTTCCATTAGCCAGGGACATCTTAATATATATCCAAACATATCTCGGGGAGGACTAATAATAATCCACTGGAACCAAAGACTTAGTTGTCTGCGGATAATCCTATATTCGAAGAGGCCGAAGACTTAATTATTACTGGATAATATGATCATAGCCTGGGAAGGATTTATATATATATATCCAAACATAGATTGGGTAATCTTTATAATACCTATCTCGGGGAGGCCCGAAAATTACCCAATCAAAGCAACTAAAGAGAAGCTGCGAAAGTAGCTTCATGATAAAGCGACTAAGAAAAGCTACGAAATTGGTCCCATGATAAAGAGACTAAAGGAAGCCGTGAAATGAAATTAAAATGACTAAAGAGAAGCTGCGAAAGTAGCTTCATGATAAAGAAACTAAGAAAAGTTATGAAAGTGGTCCTATGATAAAGCGACTAAAGGAATCCATAGAATGCAATCAAAGCGACTAAAGGAAAACCACGAAATGAAATTGAAGCCATTAAAGGATGTTATGACACTGACATCATGAAGAATAATAAATCTACATAAAGAAGTTGGCCTCAACCCAACATGCTATCATTAATTTCGGCAAGAGCCTGAAAGGCGCCGCAACCCTATCAATATAGTTGTAGCCATCAAGGAGTCCATTCATTCATTAGAAGATGCAACAACGAAAAATGGTAGACATTATTAGAATTGATAAAATGTCACGGTCGGGTTACAAAATAGCTGCAAACTCTGAATTGCAACATCAAGACTTGAAAAAATGATGGAAAAATTGAAGAAGTTAAGCCACAACGCCAAAGATATTTTTCTATGGCACCACGTCTTAGGGGATGATAGCCACATATGGAGTGAAAAATTTGAAGTCTTCAAGGAAAAATACAATATGTTTTGAAAAGTTTATGGAAAAGTACAACAAGTTGCAACCTATTTGGAGGAACCATTGATAAAGTGATGTTGCGACCTTATATCCACATTTATAGTTAAGCTCATTGTTGATGTAAAAAATTAGATCGCTCTAATTATTCAATCACAGATAAATAAAATGAGACAAAGATTTTTAAAGTGGTTCAGCCTTATAAGAATGGCCTACGTCCACTGTTATGTTATTACTGAGTGTTTGGGAATTCTCGATTACAAGTTCTATCAAGAAATTTCGGTCCCTTTGAATGAGGGTGATACAAGGTATTTATAGCCCTTAGGATGTACATGAAAGGGCTGATACATTAAATGATATACATATGAAAGGGTAATACATTTAATGCAGCGTGTGTGTCAAGATGATAAACATTCAATGAATAGTTGAACTGTTGATTATCTGGCAATTAATGCTACGTCCGAGATGCAGCTCGGACCGCCTTAGTTTCTCGCTGCTCAGGAGTTCCTCGGAGTGCTAGAGTACCTAGGAGTACTAAAATTCCTCGGTGTATCCTCGTTGCTCGGAGAGAACATGAGTTGGTCGGGGAAATCAACTTCCTCGTTGCTATTGTGCCACGTAGATTGACACGTGTCTTCGTATTATTCGTCCATATCAGCATATTAATTTTGGTATCAACAGAAGCCCCCAATGTTTCATATTTCGAACTTTGAGGAGTATGCAACATTCTTTTCTCGGTATATGGCGATATTAAATGACTTTCCTAGGTTTTAGGAGCCTTTTCTTCATATTTGAATTTCCTTCTAAATTCGCAGAATCCGCCATTTTGCATTTTTATAGGCGCTTCGTTCTTCGTGCCCTTTTTATCCTTTTAGCCGCCGGTAGCGTAACAATTTCTTTTTTGTAATCATTTCTTTCGCCGTTTCCCAAGGCAAGGTATTTAAGCTTCAGAGACAATCCCATCGTCTCCTACCTTTTGAATTTCTGCTTTCGAGTTTTCTATAGCTTTTCTCTCTCCTGTGCGTCTATCTTTTTCTTCGTTTGTTTGTCAACAGATCTCCTTTTTCCCTGTAAGCTCTTCTTCCTTCTTCTTTTATTCATCATGGTTTACATTATTGAATCTATTGAAAAATTCCATTCTGATTATTCCATTCCGTCTTGGATAACTCTGTAGAATCTTCCTGAGCCCTTTGATTATTTTCGTTTAGCTGAGGGACATTGGTTACCCAGCCTCTTTATTGCTGAGTGTGGATTTTCTTTTCCACCCAACTCTTTATGCTTAGAATTCTGCCAACATTTCGATGTTGTTCCTTCAAAAGTAGCCCCCAATATATGGAGAATAGTTAATGGAGTGCATAAATTAAATCAAACTCATGGAACTCGCATAGGAATTCCTGAGATTATGTATTACTATAGATGGGCTATTTTAGATAACGTTTATTATTTAAAAACCAGATTTTTGAATAGAGCTTTAGTAGTCAACCTCCCTAATGCCAACAGGGATTATTTTGAACATGGGTTAGTTTTCAAAAATTGGCAACATGCTCCTTTAGTCGGAGACGGAGTGTATGAGGGTCCCAAATGCCCCCCATATGGCAATGGGATAGGTTATTATCATTTTATTTTATTCTCGAAATTGTAACTTCATCATGTTTGAATAAATGCCTGATTGACATTTCAAATTGTTTTTGTTTGCAGTTAATAGCAAGAGAAAAACTCCTAAAGAATCAGAAGTTAATATAAGGCAATTGAAACATATCTGGAGCTTGCATCAGAAGATTGCAGACGAGCACATCAGGTCTTCCTCATACTTGTTGCAGTACAGGAGGTATACGTCGTCTTTTACTGCTCGCCCTGTGGTCAGCTCCAGTGATCCAGTGCAAATTCCTGAAGACTCTGATCCGGAATCTCATATTCCTTTGAGCCAGAAAATGGGCAAGAGAAGAGTTCCTACTCTCTTCGAGGAGAGTTCCTCCGCTGGTGATGGGAAGAAAACCAAGGTTAATGTCCCAAAGGGGATAAAGAAAATTGATGACGCTCCTTCTGTTGCTGTTCAGAAGGTTGCCGAGAAGCCCCCAGTGGCTCCTGTGCAGAAGGATGCACCTATTGAAGTAATCATTATCTCACCAATCAAAAATTCTTCTTTGGTTGAGGTTGTTGAAAAGGCACCGAGGAGATTAAGGAAATCCTCCTCGGTCAGTATTTCTGGAGCCATTCCCCTACTCCCAGCTGGTGGAGATAGTGTTCCAGTTATTGATCCTCCGAGCTCTACGATGAGTTTGGCAAAATTTTCACCCATTCCCGAGGTGCAAGGTACTAAAGAAGACCTTACTCGGGATGTGATTACTGCTCTGGTTGTTCGTCAATTGGCTTCAGTAAGTATCTCTACTCCGAGCTTTTTATATTTTCCTTTGTTGTTTCCCATATTTGTTTCTGATTTCATTTCCTTTTACTGTTGACGAGCTGTTTCAATTTAATCCTTAAAAAGGATGAAGCAGTCAAAGCTTCTTGCTCCTCGTCCACTGTGGAGGGAGCACTGGAGAAAGCGATTAAATCTGTGAGTGAGTCTCGTCAGAAGTATGATGAGGATAAAACTAAATGGGAGAAGAAATTGGTTGCGTCTAATGCAGAGAAGGTACAACTAGGTAATAAGGTGAAGGACTTGGAGAGAGAAAATAAAGATTATTCCGAGAAACTTTCAGGCTTTGGGGAGCTTGAGAATAAATTTAAATCGGCTGAAGAAGAGCTGACCCTCCTGCGAGAAGTAAATCGCCAGAAGGAGGAGGTGGAAACCAAACTGAAGGCCACCGAGAATCTTATGTCCGAGAAGCTATCCTCGGAAAAAATGAAGAGAAAAATAGCTGTGAAGATGTCCTTTAAAACTGGTTGGGACAAAGGATGGGACAGGGGGTGGCAGTTATGACGACCCAGGTGAAATATGGAAGTTTGAAATATTTTCATGATGGTTGGGTTGAAGCACTGCAGGAGTGGAAGGTGAGTGAGGACTCCGAGCTATTTCAACAACATCTCCCTGGTCCTCCTCCAGTTATTGAAGATGAGTCTTCAGATGAAGCTGCATCTGAAGAATCTTCAATGACAGTGGGTGATCAAGTCCTTGTTCCACCACCCAACCAGACAGCCACCGAGGAGATTTCGTCATTACCTGCTCCTCCAGAACAAGTCCCAGCTTCTACTAATCAGACCATTGTTCCTACCGAGAAACCAAGATCCTCGTCCCAGCCGCCTGAGAAAGTATTGGGAGACAAGGAAAGGGTGTGAAGTTGTTCGGTATTCTTTTTCTATTCTTCTTTTACTTATCCTCTGTATTCCAAATGATGTAATCTTGTTGATGATGTAATAAAATCACATCTTTTTGTTCCTCTTCATTGTCGATGTTCTGTCTGTTTTTATTTATTAACTCTTGCCTTCTATTCTCTATTAGTTTGTGGCTAGAATGGAACTGATATCTACACATGATACAAAGCTGATGCAGCAATGCCATGAATATTATAAGGATGGTCATACAAATTTGAGTGTATCAGAAATTGCTGACATCCTTGGCCATGATGCTTCAGAACAAGCAATTGAGGCTTATTAGTACCTGAAGGATTTACTTGACCGAGCTGTGGCCAACAACGTGGCCTACTATGACTTGATCGAGGAGCTCATTGTACCTTAGAAAATCTTCAGAATCATCACAATGAATCAACTGCCTTGTTGCACAAGGAATATGAGAATAGGTATCAATAGCTTTCTTCCGAGATGGGTCACAAAAAGATCATAGCTACGTACGATGTCAGGGAGAGAACCCTAAAGGGTGAAATTGAATCCTGTAGACAGATTGTCGAGCTGCTGGAGAAAGAAAACAACAATTTGCAGAGAGAACTGGCACAATATAAGTCTGCGGCTTCTTCTTCGACAAGTGTAATCCCTGTGACTGACGAGGGATTCTCATTTTTGGAAGTTGAGAACGCCAAATTAAGGCAAGAGTTGGACACTCTGAAAAGGTTTGGAGCTTCTACTGTACCTCGGGGACGAGGAAGAGGTTCTCGTGGATGAGGAAGGAATGCTCTGAACATTGTCGAAGAACAAATTATTCCACTTGCTCGGGGACAATCAAGAGTTCTTCGTCGTAATGTTGAAGAAGCTCGTACTCAGTCAACTTTGGAAACTCAAGCGTTCCAACTGAATGCAAAAGATCGTGCTTTGTCTGAAATGTCCAAGAAAAACCTATCTTTGGAAGATAAACTTTTTGCGATGAAGTCTGCTTTACATACCAAGGACCTTTTTGCTAAAAACCTTCATGAACAACTGGATAGATTAACCTTCCAATTCCATAAACAGCCTCGCGAGTTTTGGATGGCAGGCTACAATGAGGCCCTTTGTCACTTGGATGCTCGTATTGAACATGCCAATAATGAAGGTTATAAGGAGGGATGGTTGAACGCCTTGGGTGTATTAAAATTGGAGCAAGGGCATTATTTATGGGATTATCATGCTCCTGGGTTACTAGATTTGCCCGTGCCACCTTATAAATTGGACATGGAATGGATCCCAGCTCGTTCCATTCCTCGGAGATTAATTTCAAAATACCTTGATGATTACAATCTTCATTCCCAAACCGAGGTATCTCGTCCTGAACATCTACTGGACACACCTTCTGTGATGAACGTCAGAATGCTCAGAGATGTTAACTTCATTAATTCTCCTCTTTGCTTGGAAGATCCTCCTGCTGGCGAGGAGCCTGTTTAAAAAGCTAAGGGAAAGAAACCAATAGAGTAGGGATATTAATGTAATAGTTAGTACACATGTAATTTGTAATACATTTTGACCTTAATGAAAGGATTTCATTTTTGTTTGCAAATTTTTATTGCTATTGTTCTGTGCTAAACACTATGTATGTATCTGTTAAAAAGATAGCAATTTTGTGCTGTTCATCAACCGACTTAGTAATAAACAGTTACAAGTATCAAAAATGTTGCTCGATCACTTAATAATAAAGTAAAAAATGTTTAAAATTTTTCCAACCAACTAAGGTTGTTAAATTGTACTCGTTGACCAAGTATAATTAGCGAGAGTTTTCATAAAATGTGTCCGACCAACAAGGTTGATGGATCCTCCTCGTCGATAAATTCTCCTCGTTGACCAACTACAGTTAGTGGGTTTTTATCCCCGACCAACTATACTTGGCTCAGTTTGGAATATTTTGTATTTTCTGGAATGGTTTTACCTTCCGACCAACTTGTTGGCATATTTTGTCACCTAATCAGTAAAAATTGGCATTTTTAAGAATGTTGTTCTTGCCCTTTTACCATCCAAAGTTGGTCGTGGGTTTGAACTATTCGGTTCTTTCGAACTATCTTGTCCACAAGCTCTTTTACCAACCGAAGTTGATCACGCAAGTATACGCCTCCTAACCAAAGGAGTATAATTTGTTCTCGCTATTTTACCAACCGAAGTTGATCACGCTCAAACTATCAGGTTCTTTCGAACTATCTTATCCACGAGATCTTTTACCAACCGAAGTTGATCACGCAAGTGTACGCCTCCTAACCAAAGGAGTATAATTTGTTCTCTCTATTTTACCAACCGAAGTTGATCACGCTCGAACTATCAGGTTCTTTCGAACTATCTTGTCCACAAGCTCTTTTACCAACCGAAGTTGATCACGCAAGTGTACGCCTCCTAACCAAAGGAGTATAATTTGTTCTCACTATTTTACCAACCGAAGTTGATCACGCTCGAACTATCAGGTTCTTTCGAACTATCTTGTCCACAATCTCTTTTACCAACCGAAGTTGATCACGCAAGTGTACGCCTCCTAACCAAAGGAGTATAATTTATTCTCGCTATTTTACCAATCGAAGTTGATCACGCTCGAACTATTAGGTTCTTTCGAACTATCTTGTCCACGAGCTCTTTTACCAATCGAAGTTGATCACGCAAGTGTACGCCTCCTAACCAAAGGAGTATAATTTGTTCTCGCTATTTTACCGACCGAAGTTGATCACGCTCGAACTATCAGGTTCTTTCGAACTATCTTGTCCACAAGCTCTTTTACCAACCGAAGTTGATCACGCAAGTGTACGCCTCTTAACCAAAGGAGTATAATTTGTGTAGTGTATCACACTAGTATTCCCCAAAAAACTTGTAATAAAAGGAAGAAGATGGTGAAACATCATCATTTTATTCATAATGAAGGAATTACTTTACATTTCACATTACTGATAATACTTGCGTCGGTGTTCAGCATTCCATGCATTCTTAAATTCTTCTCCTTCTAGAGTTGCTATTCTGTAAGTTCCTGGTCGAACAACTTCTGTAACTTGGTAAGGTCCATGCCAGTTTGCTTCCAGTTTATTATTCTTCTGAATGACCTTCTTTAGCACATAATCCCCTTCTTTTAAGTCGCATTTCTTCACCCTCTTGTTGTAGAACAGAGCTGTGCATTGTTGGTAAGCAGCATTCCTAATGGCTGCCACTTCTCTAACCTCCTCGAGCATGTCCAAATCTAATCTTCTCATCAAGTCACTGACTGGGGAATTAAAATTCAGCACTCTGTGTGTTGGGAGACCCAACTCTGCAGGTATTACAGCCTCACTTCCAAATGCCAGCATGTATGGTGATTCTCCAGTTGCTGCTCGGGGAGTTGTTCGATAAGCCCACAAAACTGACTGTAGCTCATTAATCCAATTAGCCTTAGCCTCACTTAGCCTCTTCTTCAAACCATTTAGTAATGTTCTGTTCGTCACTTCAGTCTGTCCATTGCTTTGAGGATGGCCTGGTGTTGAATGAGTCTTCAAAATGTTTGATTGTTGACAATAGGCAGCAAACTCCTCGTTATCAAATTGTGTTCCATGGTCTATGATGAAGGCATGAAGGAGACCATATCGGCAGATGATATTCTTCCAAACAAATTGGTACACCTTCTCGTACGTCATATCAATAAGTGGTTCAGCTTCTACCCACTTAGTAAAATAATCCACTGCAACAACGAGGTACTTAAATCTTCCTCGGGTCGTTGGCAATGGTCCAACGAAATCAATTCCCCACATGGAAAATGGCCAAGGAGAAGTTATGGGTGTCAACAATGCTTGTGGAGTTCGTCGCATGGAGGAAAAACGTTGGCATTTGTCACATTTCATGGCATATGCTATACAATCAAACCTCATCGTCGGCCAATAATACCCCTGCGTCATCACTCTTTGCAAAAGTGTCCGACCTGCCACATGTGCTCCACAAGATCCTTCATGGATTTCTTCAATCAATTCTTTCACCTCGGAAGGGTGTACACATCTCTGCAAACCTACCATAATTCCTCGTCTATAAAAAACACCATTAGTTAGTACATACCGAGCAGCTGTAAACTTCAATTTCTTTGCCGCGAGCTTGTCCTCTGGCAATTCTCCCTCTTCAATATATGCCCTGATGGGATCCATCCAAGATGGTCCTAAATCAAGGGTAATAACATTCATCGTCAGGTCTTCATCTATGCTCCGACTTTCCAGTACTTCAATTGGTATCGTTCTTTCACATCTCGGTACGAGTAGCTGATGCTAGTCGGGCCAGTGCGTCTGCTTGTGCATTTTCTATTCTGGGTATTCTGATCAACTGAATGGCATCAAATTCTGCCAACAATTCCATCACCTTTGCATGATACTTGACCATTAATTCTCCTTTAACCGCATATGTTCCCATCACCTGATTCACAATTAATTGAGAATCACTGAATACCATCACTTGTTGTGCTTCCATAATCTTTGCTAAATTAAGAACTGCTATCATGGCCTCATACTCAGCCTCATTATTGGAGGTTTTGAATTGAAATCGCAAGGCATATTCTATGTCAATCTCGTCTGGGGTTTTCAAAACAATCCCTGCTCCACAACCTGCTGTGCAAGATGACCCATCTACGTACAATCTCCATGTAGGTAACTCGTCTTCAAATTTCTTATCTAATAGAGTTCCTCGGTGAAATACTTGCTGTTCTCTTCCATCCTCCCCTGTTAATTTTCGCTCCTCGTTGACCATTTCTTCTCGCCCTTTTACCAACCGGAGCTGGTCTGGACTTATGTCTGTTGATCCTGTAACATCCACAGGTTGGTTAGTGAGCAACTTTTGCTCCTCGGGGGTATCAGGATATGTAAACTCTACTATAAAATCTGCTACAGCTTGCCCTTTCAATGATGATCTGGGTTCATACACAATATCATATTCACCGAGCTCTATTGCCCAGTACATCAGTCTCCCTGACTTTTCTAGCTTATGAAGGGCTTGTGTTAATGGCATGTCGGTATACAGGATGATGGTATGGGCCTGGAAATATGGCCTCATTCTTCTACTTGCTTCAATTAATGCCAATGCCAATTTTTCTAACTTTGGGTACCTGATCTCTGCACCTCGGAAAGCCTTACTTGTGTAATAAATTGGATTCTGGACTCCATTCTTCAATCTGATCAATGCCGAGCTGACTGCATGCTCTGATACTGCCAGGTATAAGTACAACTTTTCTCCCGTTATTGGCCTGGACAACAGTGGAGGTGTTCACAAATATTTCTTCAAGTCTTGAAAGACTTTTTCACATTCATCATTCCACTTGAAAGTTTTTCGAAGTGTTTTGAAGAATGGTAGGCATCTATCTGTTGCTCGAGATACAAATCTGTTGAGCGCTGCAACTCGTCCTGTAATACTCTGAACTTCTTTCTTTGTTGTTGGAGATCGCAGCCCTAAAAGAGCTTTGATCTTTTCTGGATTCGCCTCAATGCCTCTTTGGTTGACGATGTACCCGAGGAGCATTCCTTCTCGTACTCCAAATGTGCACTTCGTTGGATTGAGCTTCATCTGGTATTTATCCAGTTGATCAAAAGTCTGACTTAAATCAACTAGATGATCAGCAGCTTTCTTGCTTTTTGTCAGCATATCATCGACATAGACTTCCATATTGCAACTGATTTGTTCGGCAAAAACCTTGTTCATCAGTCGCTGGTATGTCGCTCCTGCATTTTTCAAACCAAAAGGCATAACATTATAACAATAAGTACACCTAGGGGTAATAAAAGAAGTACTCTCCCTGTCTTCAGGTTTCATCTTGATCTGATTATAACCAGAGTAAGCATCAATGAAGCTGAGCAGCTCGTGCCCCGAGGTAGCATCCACTAACTGATCAATTCTGGATAATGGAAAGTGATCCTTTGGGCAGGCCTTGTTGAGATCAGTGAAATCAACACACATTCTCTATTTATTGTTTTTCTTCTTTACCATCACCACATTTGCCAGCCAGTCCGGGTACTTCACATCTTCAATGAATTGAGCTTTTTGGAGCTTGTCGACCTCCTCTTGAATAGCTTGATTCTTCTCGGGGCTAAATACCCTTCTTCTCTGCTTTACAGGCTTGATCTCCTTATTCACATTGAGCTCGTGACATAAGAAGTTTGGATCTATTCATGGCATGTCCTCATGACTCCATGCAAAAGTTTTCTTCCTGTTTCTCAAGAAAATTATCAACTCCTGTTTTATTGAAGTATCCAACGTTGAACCTATCTGGGTTACTCGTTCAGGGTGCTCGTCGTCTAGAATAACATTTTCTGTAGATTCCACCACCTGTCCTTTTACAAGTTGGGATTCATCTCTGGGATCGAGAGTTTCAATCTCTGTATCTTCTTCCACCTGATAGGTAGTAGTCTTTTTCCTTGATTCCTCAAGCTCCTCTTGCTCGGCAGACGAATAATAGCATTCTCGAGCTACTTTTTGATCACCTTTCACAACTCCTACTCCAAAGTTTGTTGGGAATTTTAAGCACTAATGTACTGTAGATGGAACTGCTTCGAACTTCTTCAAACCAACTCTTCCCATGATGATGTTGTAGGATGACTGCACATTCTTATCCATCACAAAGAAGCGTATTCTTTCTGTTCGACAAGCAGGCCAAGTTCCAATGAATATATCCAACTTGATCGTCCCAAGTGGAAAAACTTTTTCGCTAACAAAACCCAGGAGGGGTCTGTGATACGGTTCCAATTGAGATAATTTCAGATTCAAGCTGTCAAAGCATGAATAGTACATGATGTCTGTCGAACTTCCATTGTCTACCAACACCCTTGAAATCACTACTTCCTTCATCCTCATTTTGATTACCAGAGGATCGTCGTGAGGATAAAGAACACCTGCTAGGTCATTTTTTGAAAAGCCAATGACTAGCTTCTCTTTGTTTACCTTCCTCGGACGATCGTCCTCGGCCAGATTTATTCGCTGAATATATGAACAAGCTTGAACCTCTCCAAGGTAAGCCTTTCTTTCTGCAATTAGGTCTCCTCCTCCTGCATCTCCTCCTGTAATAACATTATAATCAAATGATCCAAAACGTATGGAAAATACCTCTCGTTCTGGCTGCCTTGGCTTCTTGGGAAGATCGGGGTCATCATCTGGATCATCTTCATAGTCCCTCTTATTTTTCTCCTCTACACGACGAGGAGATCTAGACCTCTCCCTGGTTCGGTCGTTATTTCTTTTTTCACTTCCCCGATCAACATATTTTGATAGCTTTCCTCTTCGGATGAGTGTTTCAATCTCGTTCTGAAGAGCTATGCAATTTTTGGTCATGTGACCTCAGTTTCTTTGGCAAAACCCAGGAGTGTTTCAATCTCGTTATGAAATTCGCAGTACTTATCTCTACTCCTTGAATCAGGGTCTGACCTCAGTTTCTTTGGCCATTTTACCTCCTCGTTGTTCTTGATTTCTTCCAAGACATGATTAATACCCATTTTCAAAGGAGTATAATTATCGTACTTCTTCATGACTTCCCATTTATTCTTGGAATGTTTATCTCTACCATTGCTTTTATGCTCTTTCTTCTTAGATTTGTCGACCTCCACCTTGGTTTCTTTATCCATATTCTTCTTTGCAGCCATAGCTTCCTCGGCATTCATGATTTTGGCCGCTTTTGCCATCAACTCTGACATAGTTTTAGGTGGATCTTTGGCCAAAGTGTAATACAATTTGTTAGGCAACAAACCACTCATCAAAGTGGTGATTGCTGTCTTTTCTTCATAATCTATGACTTCTAGCTTCTCGTTATTGAAACGAGTTATATAATCTCTAGTACTCTCACCAGATTTTTGTCTAACACTTAACAAGTGTGCTACTCGTTTTACTGGCTTTGCTCCAAAACAGAAATTGCCAATAAACAACTCGGCCAACTGAAAGAAAGTTGAAATCTTACCCCGAGGAAGATTGTTGTACCATATCTGGGCAGCTCCAGTAAGAGTTCCTGAGAATGCCCTGCATCTCATCTCGTCGGGGACAACATAGATGTCGGCAGCAGCTTGATATTGCTCTATGTGAAAAACAGGATCTGTCTTTCCATTATACTTTGGAGTCACTACAGGTGCTTTAAACTTTGATGGTGTAGGAAAATCCACAATGGCTTGTACAAATGGTGTCCCTCGAACAAAAGTTCATTGTAGGGGGTTCTTTGCTTTAGCCATTTCTCCCAATCTATCCTCCAACCGCTGAATGGAACCTTTCCACGCATCATTTCCTTCATCGAGCTTGTTAGTTCGAGCAATAGACCGTTCTGAAGTAGCCTCCTGAGATTTATCTTGACGAGCAACTGGTCGTGATTTTTCTGATCCTTCTCTTAGATCTGATGGTTGTCGAAAACTCCTCGACATGGTCTTAGGTGGACTCCTATTCCTCCTAGGGCCTAATCGACTGAAAGTAGACACCCTACTCAGTCTTTCTAAAGCACTGGGTCTTTCTGTAGAGAGGGTGATATGTTGATCAGTATCTGTATCCTTTATTGACGAAGTTCGCCCAGGTTGATAAGAGAAATCATCAGACTCCTCATTACGATATGACTCAGTACGCCTGGATCGTGAAGAAAGTAAATAAGTTTTCCTCTGACCACTTCGTTGTCCTGAAGGTGGTGGTGCAACGCCATGAAGAGTTTGTATGAGTTGCTGCATCGTTTCTTGCATGACGGTTTGTCCTTGAGCCAGATTCGTCATGATTCCAGCCAGATCTGGAGGTGCAGAAGGATTGGGAGGATTTCCAATATTTCCAGCATTTCGATTGCTAGATTCTGGATTATCCGCCATTGATGATGAATGATTTTTGGTGAGAAACGATAATAATAGTCGTTCCCACAGACGGTGCCAATCTATTGATGTAAAAAATTAGATCGCTCTAATTATTCAATCACAGATAAATAAAATGAGACAATGATTTTTAAAGTGATTCAGCCTTATAAGAATGGCCTACGTCCACTGTTATGTTATTACTGAGTGTTTGGGAATTCTCGATTACAAGTTCTATCAAGAAATTTTGGTCCCTTTGAATGAGGGTGATACAAGGTATTTATAGCCCTTAGGCTATACATAAAAGGGCTGATACATTAAATGATATACATATGAAAGGGTAATACATTTAATGCAGCGTGTGTGTTAAGATAATAAACATTCAATGAATAGTTGAACTGTTGATTATCTGGCAATTAATGCTACGTCCGAGATGCAGCTCGGACCGCCTTAGTTGCTCGCTGCTCAGGAGTTCCTCGGAGCGCTGGAGTACCTCGGAGTACTAAAGTTCCTCGGTGTATCCTCGTTGCTCGGAGAGAACATGAGTTGGTCGGGGAAATGAACTTCCTCGTTGCTATTGTGCCACGTAGATTGACACGTGTCTTCGTATTATTCGTCCATATCAGCATATTAATTTTGGTATCAACACTCATTAAAGTAATCAACAGTTAAAATATATAAGCAACATTCAAGCAAATATCATAGCAGAAAATAAAGGAGTAAGCAAAGGATCAACTAAGACACATATAGATCAAAGGCTGCAGCAGAAGATAGAAATGACTAGTTATACAAGTAGAAAAGTTAAAGGCCGCAGCCTAAAATAAAGTTGAAGTTCTAAAAAGGTCGCAACCCAAGGTCCATTACAAAGTAAAAAAGAGGAGGTAGTTCCCTAAGTTTAAGACCTATCATCGTATTCAACATCTCCTTCTTCTCCTTCTGCGACAATCTCAGTTTCTTCATCATCATCCGCAGCCTTTTTCAACAACTTCCTTGGTCTCTTATCTGCCGCAGCCCTCATCTTAGCCATGCAGGCACTATGTTCTGCATCACCAATGCTCCAGGAGATAACCTGGTCCTTGGCATCTGGGAAGTTTTTGGCCACCCTATATCTTAACTCTTGATATCCGCGGATGTATGCCTTGTTGTTAGTGATGATGAAGTCTCTTGATTTTTAATAGTATGCCATGATAGCTTATGTGGCATGTTGGAGGGCTGCGGAGTGTGATTCCTCCATCTTCTTGATGGCCACGGCGTGATCAGTCTCCTATTGGGTAATTTTTTCTTGGAGCTCCTTCAACTTGGACTCAAGGCTAGAAGTAAGTTTATTAGCCTCCGCATATTTTTCTTGTTCAATTTCCAAAGAGGCTGCGATCGTTGTTGGTTTTCCCGCTGCATTATCCCTAGCCTTGACAGCAGCATCAAGGTTCAACTGAGCTGCTTGGAGTTCTGTGGAAACAGACTTTTTACCGGCCTCAAATGAAAAATTCCTATAATTCTCCAAGTCAGTCAAATGGACCCTCTTTGTGACCTCCTTTAGCATGTAAAGGCCTTCATACTTCAGCTTCTGAGACACCACAACGTTCGCGACCTGAAAAGAAATTCAAGAGTTACAAGAAAGTATTGAAAATGTAAATTTTCACTTACCCTAAGCAGGTTGTGGAGAGCATATTCTTCAAGATGCTCATGATCTTACTCCACCAGGAGGTCCAGGTCTATGGTGTCAGGAACCCTCCACATCTTGTGAACCGCCCTGGCAGTTACGTCCCAGGAAGACTGAGGATCTGGTCTACGCAATTGGGATCACGGACGTCCATCAGGGTTAACACTAGTAAGGCTTTGAGGAGGTGCTAGGTTGGCATTAACAACCATTACTATTAGAGGAGGGGGTGAATTTGAAATGTTGGTTTGGGAGGTTCCGCGGCCATGCTGCAGCTCAGACCCAGAAGGCATTAAGCCTGTCGCGACCAGATGACTACCGATGTCATCATCAAATTAGCCTTCAGACCTTTCTTAAGGATCAAACTCCTCAACCTGAATTATGGGCACGATAGGAGCAGTTTGGTCGCCCATAGTAGGTGCGGTAGGCATAGTGGTTTCAGTAGGACGCTTGGACTTGGCCCTTTTTCTCTTCTTATGCATGGCTTCATTATTGAGGCCATCCGCGTCCTCATCTATTTTGACCAATTGAGCTTCTAGGAACTCCCTATCTATCTCCTCACCTGAAGAAGAAATGAAACAAAGTCAAGGTTTGAAGGTTTAAAAGTAATGGTCACGGCATTAATAAAGAAATGGATTAATACCTTCCTGTGACACCCCGCCTAATTAAATACCGGGCGATCACTCCTTTATTAAATTAAAATCAAGGTGAACAGTTGGTTCATTCTTAGCATCACTGTCGCAAAAATAACTTTTCCAATTAAACACCCTAATTAATTAAGCTAGGTGTCAAAACCATTTAAAACCTTATTTCCATTTTATTAAACCCGATTATAAAACCTTTAACCATTAACATTTTAAGAGTCACACATTAAGTATGAGAATAGAAATGAACATTCAAGAGTTTAACCATAAATCATAAATCCCAACATTTAAAACACTAAAGGAAAACATCCTGCCAGTAACAAATCCCGAAATAAAGATACTGAAATTTAAAAAGAATTACAATCTCTGACAATACCAACTAACTAATGGAAAAGGGCGACACATGACCCCGCTGGATAAAGCTGAACTAGGAGTAGAGTTAATAATGTGGTCGTCTAAGAAATGGCCTGCAACTCCCACAAAAGTTACAGCGCGTTCCATCCAAAAAATCCTAAGTAAGACACCCCTGTGGCTGGGCACCTGCAATACATATATATATATATACAAGAGGGAAGAGGTAACAGCAAACGGGTCAGAGCCCGAATGTAAAACGGTTTTAAAAATAGTTTATCAAGTATTTAAAATCCTACTGGCTAATGCAACAGTCATATTAGTATGCGACACTCTCTTGAGAGTTATCACCTCTCATCTAGTGTGCACATCTATCGTACTAATGAGCCCCATATATCTCTCTAACTTATTCTCCATAAGTTTTAAGACGTGGAATTAAGGTTATGATATTCACTTTAGAAAAGTCTATCTCTTCAAGATTTCTTACGTTGTTTTAGAATAATTCCGTATTCTTATAACATTTCCGAATACTTACAGTGAAGTTGATGAATTTCATACTTTACTTAACTACTATTTTACTCAGTAGAAAGTTCACATATAGTTACACGTATATATATTAATCACTCGTATAATAAATATATACAAACAACACCCCACATAAAATCTATGGTGCTAGACTTCCATATATGAGTATATATATATATATATATATATATACCAATCACTCATAAATTATATATATACAATCGGCACCCCACATAAAAACTATGGTGCTAGAATACTCTACTATCCAGTCCCCGTATCACTCGTACTAAGGGGAATACAAGTTCAGAATCACTCTCGAAATGTATTAGCACAAACACAAACAACATTGGGGCGAAGCATAGATTCTAAGTCTCTAAGAGGTCAGTACATACCCTCACGTCTCTTAGAACCATCTGACCATCGATTAGATAGCCTGTACCAAGGATATCTATCTTCTAGGGTACGAGTTAATATCCCCCATAAAGGTCCCATCGAAATAAGACTGTCCCAGCGCGGTAACCTCAGGGATAGCAAGTAGCCCGGGTACGATTTCTACACAGAAATAATATATGCACAATCACACCGTCATATATACACATGTATTCACATCCACATTCTTAAATTAGGTGCGCTCACGACCCATAATTATAATTATCCGTTATAACACATTTTACTCAATTATATCGTATAACGGACTCATTCCTTTTATTCTCGTAATTCATTTATTCTAAACTCACTTCTTGTCACTCAAACTGTTGCCTTTATCTATGTACAATTTCAGTAGGCCCTCTCTCGCCTTTTAATCCAACTTATTAGATGTTTCAATTATTTAATCAACGCACGTATGATTTCTTAAGTTTGAAAGTCTCCTCGTTTACCCTTTATTTCCCTTCACATTAAAGTTCTACTTTATGGGATTTATCTTGACCCTACTGGTCATTTTTATGTTCTAGCAATCCTAATCAAGGTTTACTATTCGTAAAATCGAATTAAGCTAACACCAGTAAAAATGCAGTTTTCTCGGGAGGGTCGATCGATTGATGAAAGGGGTTCGATCGATCGAACAGTCGATCGATCGATGCTCTGGGCTCGATCGATCTATCAAACAGGTATGGCTAAATCTACAGAATACCAGTTATGAGTTTTATCATCCAAACTCATCGAATTCCAAACTTTTAACTCCCAAACTCCCATAAATTGATACCACAACCATAATAAACCCAAGTGAGTAATTAACTACGTAAGGTATACGAGTTTTCATCAAGAATCATGGGTTAAAAGGGCCAAACTCTATATAATTCTCATGAACCCTAATATTTTCCTTATCTTAGTTTCTTTCATTCTTTTTCCAGATTTTCTATCACTAATACCATGGAAATTCGTGGTTCAACCTCTACATGTGAAATGGATTTCCAGAAATATGATCTCTATAGCTATAACATGCCATTTTTGTCTTCAATTAACGTTTTTTCTTTAAGAACACTAATTCTAATCAACCTAGGACTAATATAAAAGGATTCATCAACTTGATAAAAGCAAGATAGATACTTGCCTTGAAATTTAGTCTCTGATTTGTGGAAAAATTTGGTGTGGTCAAGATCCTCGTTGCGCGATCTACCATTTGGCGGTGACGGCGGTGCAATCGGAGGTGTTCTTTGGCCTAGAACTCTTAGAGAGCTTCTCCTCTTCCTCTCCAATGGACGTCATTAGTTTTTTATTGTGTTGACCCTAGAAGATAAAACTTGACATCTGATATAACCCTTGCAAATTCGTGGGTTTAATTACCCATAATTACGAAATGTCCAAAACGCCCTCCCGGGGTGCTAATTAAGCCTAAAAATGCTCCGAGGCTCAAATTAAACCCCCGGATACACTTTTCTGACTATCTCGACCCTTTCGAACACTTTGGCGCATTCAAAATGACCATACGAGCAACTTATAATTTATTCCATTTTATTAATCAACATTTAGTCCCGACACGACACAGGCGCGTCCCGACTTAAATTTTCATAATTGTCATTTTATTCACACGTGATAATATAATAAAAATAAAAATCATATATTACTATACTCATCCAGTAACATTCAACAAATTTCCAATAATTACTAACTCTCGTCACGCTAGTAAATATTTAAAACAATTTTCCAGATTAAATTAAATTAATAAACCCCTAAATTTAAAAGCCATAAAAATACAGGGTATTACATGCTTCCCCCCTAATAACGGAATTTTGTCCCGAAATTCGAAAAATAAGGCCTACCAGGTAGCACAATTATGGATAACCTTTTCAGTACACAAACTATCTACATAGTACGGCGTTCAATCACTATAGTCCTTTCCTCACAGCAAGTTTGTTTAACATTCTCATTGGAGAATCTTCACATGGTGCTTCCAACCGACAACATTCGCATAGGTCATGCCTATACGTTATAAATTTCCATTATCTCACTACTTCTGGGAGGCCGCACCTCACCACATGACAACTACTCGGATTTATTCATATACAAAACTCCTATCCTGAGAAAATCATATGAACATTTGACCACTCTTGTTCACCTAAAACAGTCATGGAATTCTACCATAGTTATCGGATATTTTCTCGACCGATCCAAAATTTATGATTATCTACTCACCTCTAAACATACGGAAGGAGAATAGTCGAGGTTCTTCCATAACAAAACCTTAATAAGCACCTCGTACGCGACGAACATGACGAGTGCTTCTAGAGAGCATCCCTGAAATCATCATACCAAGATTCCAAAATCTCCTTCACGTGGCTCCACTAATCTTTAATCACCGTGCGCCTATTCCATGGCTAAGGGTGATACATCCTACTTGAAACGAAACCTTATCTCCGCTGGTTCCTGAAATCCCATATCAAAGGTGGGATTCACCAATCTCATCCTGTTTCAGAAATTTATACTGTGCCGGACCATGCACTAGCGCGATCCTTCCTTTCAAAGGAAGTCTGGGGCATACTAGTTAATATTGTAAACCAGCCCAAAGGAATATCAATCAATTCCTTCTCGGTGACTTAATTCACATGTTCGGGATGAACCCTTAATCTTGTTTTGAGGATGGCAACCCATCCAAAACTTTACCGTCTTTACCGACCTCTTCCAATTTCAGGAATTGTCGATAAACACAAAATTCTTTGGTTGATTCTCCTCTTTCAACCAAACCTTACCTATGGGCGGTGCATGTAGAGACTACTCACTACGTCCTGCTAAACATCGATTTTCCCTTGAAATGTCTCACATTAAGTGACACATAATACTCCCCTTCCTTCCTTCCTTGGTGTATGCCAAAAGTTTCGACCCGTACTCTTTCCTCCGCGATACGCACTCCTGGATCTTTTATTTCATACTAACATCATCACCCTTTATATGTGCAAGTCGCTTTCACCCCTGACTACTAACAACTCCGCTCTGAGTGTTCTTCGTAATAATGAAATTCCACTCTATTCAAGGAATACTCCTTCTTTAATGGCTTCCCACAGCCTTCCAATCAAATTAGGGTGTGATATTCTAATTGCATACTTATGTATGGATTATCGCCCCTCATGTGACGTTTAATCCACTCTATCACTTCCACTTCGTTATACTAGTCCCACAAACATATATTTCACACGTCTATTACCACGTCCCTTCGACTTGGACGATTTTAACTGCTAGTTAACCAAGATGCCCACATTTTACAACACCCCGACCGCCCTAGGAGAGCGAACGGCGTGCTACTCATCAGTGAAACTACTAAATCGGACAAAGTATAATGAATAGGGCATTCAAATTCCATGACAATAAAAGAGGAATAATAAATCTCAACCTTCTTCAGATAAGTACAACAATTTTTCCAAATAGGCACAACAACCAAAATAAATCACTAATGCTCTATTTATTAAAATAAATACAAGTTATCCCTTCTGTATAATAAAGTTCTTTCCAGATAATCTATGCTAAAAATCATTCTAACTCCTTATTTACCTTGTGTTCTGAATGCGGTTACGACATTTGGGTACTCTTAATTACCCTAGAAATCAAAATTTTTAAATCCTCCTTATCATCGTTCCACCCCTCAACTCGTGGGGATAACTTTCAATGCTTTCTTACCACAAAATCCGGCTCCAATGGCTTTAAAACAAAATTCAACTTCCAATTTACATACATAATTACTTGATCCCATTTCGACCAGGGTACCAAACTCATGAAATAGTGACCAAACGTCTCCCTATTTCCAACCTTACGCTAAGTTTCATGCGTGGGATGTATCGCAAAGAGAAATCCAAACAAGGAACCCCCCCGATACACTACTACCTAGCATTGTCGGTTATCGAAATCCGTTAGGTCCTCCGTCTGTAGCATGTACCCCTTTATTCCGTCCCTTGACGGAAAAATTACAATTCCTCCCGTAATTACGCTTAACAAAGAACGTTTCACCAATTTCACTATCGTCCCATATTGTTTGATGGTAATTGCACTCTATAAACCTCGAATACATACGATCGAAATTCTCAAAATTCCTTTCCCTAATAATAGGGGTATAACTCTTAACTCCCACATCTCTAGAGGACAGATATAACACTACACTCTTCCTATCACTAAGTCCAGAGTGCTAAACACAATCCTGAGTCAAGTCTTTTCGCTCAACGGTAAATCCCGATACATACTGAATCATACTGACAAAGTCTATACATACATTGGCATCGAATATCTCGAGCCCACTATCTCCTCCTAAGTCTCTAGGATAGATAATATAAGTGCGAGGCTAACCTTCTTACAGGTAAATCCTCCCCAGAACAAAATATGATGCACTAACGCAACCACTCCAATAGCCTTGCAATAAATGCCCACTATCGTACTAACCATTTCTATAACGTTTTATCAAAGATAATACCATACTCGTATATCGCATCACTAAGACGAGTAACCTCAATAAAATACGTAACACTGTTAATATACACATTCATCCTCCGCGGATAGCACTAAAGAAAAATCCCGCTACACTAGGGAAAAATATCCACATAATAATAACGTTTATGATTATATGCATTAAACTCGTCTCACATGCTAATCTAGCAATGAACAAAATATGGTGACTCGCTCGTGTCACATAAACACGCCGCATCCTCTGAGGATACAACTTATACTTCCACCTTGCCCATCGTCTTAACTGCGCAAATGGTTTCCGGACGTAACACGTCTACTCAAACTAAATAAAATTACTTTAATCGTTGTCTTTTACTAGGCACCGTATTCTTGTCCTTTTACACACTTTGAAACATATTATCGCGAGCGATTTCACTCCGCACAAAATACCTCAACACATAATCCACTTACTACCTGTCCTACTAACCAGGTTAGTATTGTCCTTCTCTCGGACTTTAGTAGTCTCGATTCCTGTTAGCTGCCTCGGTTATACCGTTAGCCTTTTAGGCCCTAAAGATTAGGTAACTCTCTATAACAGTACTTACTAAATTTACCATCACTTGGTAAGAATTCAACTATCCGAGGCATTTAAATGGGTCCCCTGATGTGAATCCATACCGTTTTGTGGTGCTACACCACTACCGTTGTATTCAGTCTTAGTCTCGACTAAATTCTTTGATTCTTTTAGCTTCCCCTACAAAGAAGCATTCTCATCTATATTGACAAAATACGACATCGTCAACCTCTAAATCGGTCGTCCATCAGAATTTCCTCTTTGAGTGTTATCAAATATTATTACAAGTCGATCTCCCACTTGGAGTCATTTCCTTCACTTGTATCTACGTCTCCCGATACCAAAATTCGTTAACGGTTAAGATTCATATTCACAAATGGACCCCTGTCATGCCCTCCCACGATGAGTTCGGAACCACGTTCGCTTCTAATCCTGAACAGTTGAGGGAGGAACATACGGTCAACACTGTGCCTAGGGTTCTCCTTTTGACATAGCGTTCCACTTCTAAAATAGGTGGTTGACTCACATCATTATAACTTTGTCCTGAAAGCCAAGAAAATTTTTCTCTAAATTTTCACTTTCAGTTAGCCACACTCCATCCTATATCTAAACCTTTGGATATTTTACCTCCTTTGGTAAACACACACCATTCCCACATTTCTAGAATTTCCACAGACAGTTCTCTACCCGTTTTGTAACACATTGGGTGAGTTTACTCTCGCACCTCATTCGATCATAGAAGCACTTGGAAATCATTGCTGCGCCTTAGTCTCCTTTCTAGTCTTGGCTTTTCGTGCCATAATGGAGGTGACCCCGACTATGGTCATCATCCTCGAATATATTTTACCACCTCAACTGAGCCCGGCCTCCTGAGGTCCGCTTAACGGTCCTCTTCTGACATCCGTCATCCCTCGGCACACGCACACATCCGAACGAAATTAAAATTTACTAATGTATACACATTATAGCAGGAGAACGAAATCTCATCAAAGAAATCGACAATCCTAAACATAGGGCTCTATATCAAACAAAGCAACGCTGAAAGCATAATAAGCTGCACAGATCCTAAAGGACACTAGAACCTGATGCTCTGATACAACCTGTGACACCCCGCCTAATTAAATACCGAGCGATCACTCATTTATTAAATTAAAATCAAGGTGAACAGTTGGTTCATTCTTAGCATCACTGTCGCAAAAATAACTTTTCCAATTAAACACCCTAATTAATTAAGCTAAGTGTCAAAACCATTAAAAACCTTATTTCCATTTTATTAAATCCGATTATAAAACCTTTAACCATTAACATTTTAAGAGTCACACATTAAGTATGAGAATAGAAATGAACATTCAAGAGTTTAACCATAAATCATAAATCCTAACATTTAAAACACTAAAGGAAAACATCCTGCCAGTAACAATTCCCGAAATAAAGATACTGAAATTTAAAAAGAATTACAATCTCTGACAATACCAACTAACTAATGTAAAAGGGCGACACATGCCCCCGCTGGATAAAGATGAACTAGGAGTAGAGTCAATAATGAGGTCGTCTAAGCAATGGCCTGCAACTCCCACAAAAGTTACAGCGCGTTCCATCCAAAGAATCCTAAGTAAGACACCCCTGTGGCTGGGCACCTGCAATACACACACACACACACACACATATATATATATATACAAGAGGGAAGAGGTAACAGCAAACGGGTCAGAGCCCGAATGTAAAACTGTTTTAAAAATAGTTTATCAAGTATTTAAAATCCTACCGGCTAATGCAACAGTCATATTAGTATGCGACACTCTCTTGAGAATTCTCACCTCTCATCTAGTGTGCACATCTATCGTACTAATGAACCCCATATATCTCTCTAACTTATTCTCCATAAGTTTTAAGACGTGGAATTAAGGTTATGATATTCACTTTAGAAAAGTCTATCTCTTCAAGATTTCTTACGTTGTTTTAGAATAATTCCGTATTCTTATAACGTTTTCGAATACTTACAGTGAAGTTGATGAATTTCATACTTTACTTAACTACTATTTTACTCAGTAGAAAGCTCGCATATAGTTACACGTATATATATTAATCATTCGTATAATAAATATATACAAACAACACCCCACATAAAATCTATGGTGCTAGACTTCCATATATGAGTATATATATATATATATACCAATCACTCATAAATTATATATATACAATCGGCACCCCACATAAAAACTATGGTGCTAGAATACTCTGCTATCCAGTCCCCGTATCACTCGTACTAAGGGAAATACAAGTTCGGAATCACTCTCCAACTGTATTAACACAAACACAAACAACATTGAGGCGAAGCATAGATTCTAAGTCTCTAAGAGGTCAGTACATACCCTCACGTCTCTTAGGACCATCTGACCATCGATCGGATAGCCTGTACCAAGGATATCTATCTTCTCGGATGCGAGTTAATATCCCCCATAAAGGTCCCATCGAGATAAGACTGTCCCAGCGCGATAACCTCAGGGATAACAAGTAGCCCAGGTACGATTTCTACACAGAAATAATATATGCACAATCACACCGTCATATATACACATGTATTCACATCCACATTATTAAATTAGGTGCGCTCACGACCCATAATTATAATTATCCGTTATTACACATTTTACTCAATTATATCATATAACGGACTCATTCCATTTATTCTCGTAATTAATTTATTCTAAACTCACTTCTTGTCACTCGAAGTGTTACCTTTATCTAAGTACAATTTCAGTAGGCCCTCTCTCGCCTTTTAATCCAACTTAATAGATGTTTCGATTATTTAATCAACACACGTATGATTTCTTAAGTCTCAAAGTCTCCTCGTTTACCCTTTATTTCCCTTCACTTTAAAGTTCCACTTTATGGGATTTCTCTTGACCCTACTGGTCCTTTTTATGTTCCATTATGTTCTAGCAATCCTAATCAAGGTTTACTACGCGTAAAATCGAATTAAGCTAACACGAGTAAAAATGCAGTTTTCCCGGGAGGGTCGATCGATCGATGAAAGGGGGTCGATCGATCGAACAGTCGATCAATCGATGCTCTGGGCTCGATCGATCGATCAAGCAGGTATGGATAAATCTGCAGAATACCAGTTACGGGTTCTATCATCCAAACTCATCAAATTCCAAACTTTTAACTCCCAAACTCCCTAAAATTGATACCACAACCATAATAAACCCAAGTGAGTAATAAACTACGTAAGGCATGCGAGTTTTCATCAAGAATCATGGGTTAAAAGGGCCAAACTCTATATAATTCTCATGAACCCTAATATTTTCCTTATCTTAGTTTCTTTCATTCTTTTTCCAGATTTTCTATCACTAATACCATGGAAATTCGTGGTTCAACCTCTACATGTGAATTGGATCTCCAGAAATATGATCTCTATCGCTATAACATGCCATTTTTGTCTTCAATTAACGTTTTTCTTCAGGAACACTAATTCTAATCAACCTAGGACTAATATAAAAGGATGCATTAACTTGATAAAAGAAACATAGATACTTTCCTGGAAATTTAGTCTCTGATTTGTGGAAGAATTTGGTGTGGTCAAGATCCTCGTTGCGCGATCTACCATTTGGCGGTGACGGCGGTGCAATCGGAGGTGTTCTTTGGCCTAAAACTCTTGGAGAGCTTCTCCTCTGCCTCTCCAATGGCCGTCATTAGTTTTTGATTGTGTTAACCCTAGAAGATAACACTTGACATCTGATATAACCCATGCAAATTCGTGGGTTTAATTACCCATAATTACGAAATGTCCAAAACACCCTCCCAGGGTGCTAATTAAGCCTAAAAATGTCCCGAGACTCAAATTAAACCCCCGGGTACACTAGTCGAACTATCTCGACCCTTTCGGACACTTTGGCGCACTCAAAATGACCATACGAGAAACTTATAATTTATTCACTTTTATTAATCAACATTTAGTCCTGACACGACACAGGCGCGTCCCGACTTAAATTTTCATAATTGTCATTTTATTCACACGTGACAATATAATAAAAATAAAAATCATATATTACTATACTCATCCAGTAACATTGAACAAATTTCCAATAATTACTAACTCTCGTCACGCTAGTAAATATTTTTAAAAAAAAATTCGGATTAAATTAAATTAATAAACCCCAAAATTTAAAAGCCATAAAAATACGGGGTATTACACTTCCACAACCATAACTTTGGGCAGAGATTTGTTGGTAAAATAACCTCCCTAAAAAATTGAGGTTGAAGTCACTAAGGTGTTAAACTTTTTATCGTTAGCACTTATTGTCGCAACTCTCCTTATCGTACTCTCTTGCCGTTCACTTAGTGGAAAATTGTCAAGAGTTGTATGAAAGTTTTATATTAGTACAAAAGCAAAGGAAAGAATATGGAAAATACTGCTGTAAAAAAAATCGGACGCGGTCACAATTCTAAGGGCTGCAGCCTTATTTACCTAGCTTGGAGGGGCGTCCCTACTACCACAGCATTATAAAGGATTTCTCTCTCGATCTAATTTAGGTGGATTTACCACCCTTTTCAAGAAATATAAAAATACTTTCCCTTCCAATTTTTTACACTAGTGGTCCTCCCAGTATAAAGGGTTTCATCATTGCTGCGGATGGTAAAGTAATAATACCATGCAAATTTCACAGAGTTTTTCTTTGGGCGGTAAAAATAGAAAAACTCTGTGCGAGTTATGTCTCTCCTAAATTTGTTCTTCCACAGCACTGTCGATGCAAGAATGTCCCTCCAGCCATTGGGATCTAGTTGGGCTGGGGCTAACTTCATTACCTGGAAAATTCTCCTAATTGGGACTGGAACAGGTAGCCGCAACCCATATACAAATGCGTGGAGGGGAAACAGACCCCATCATCAGCAAGTTCCATGCAGGGCCATTGTTCTGGGGTGGGTGCTGAGAAAAATTACATTCTTTGGGAATTCAAATGCCTCAGCAACTTATTCAACCCATTCCTCAATCATGATGATGCGGACATTTATGGCTACAGGTGGTCTCTCTGGTTTGTTGGATGGGCCAGCAGGCGCGTCCCTGTCCTCTGAAGGCCCACCAGCCGCGACATCAATGTCCATAGTGTTGGTGATTGAGTGGGTTTCCTCTTCCATTACCTTAGTCTATTTTCTACTAGTGGAATCCGCGGAGTCAGAATCTAAAGTGACACAATTTGGGTAATCTTTGAGCGTACAAGGCCCAAATGTCTTTAAAGAACATACGGAAGGGAGTTCGGGAGGAGAAACTTCAAAATGTTTATTCCAGAAATCCTTCAAAAAATTCGTTAGGATTCTAACTCATATGGCTGCAACAAGACCTGAAAAGCAGAAAGTTCGATGTTAGGTGTCGCAACCACTATGATCATATAAGACTATTAGAGGCCGCGACAGGAGCAACGCAATAACAAGTTTGGAACCTAAATAGAAGTTTCAACAATTTCAGCTAATTACACCAAGTGTTGAGTTTTGGAATCCTAGAGACTAGAAAAAATACTATCGCGGCACTTTTTTGGGGGGAAAGGAGATTTTTGATTTGTTCTAACATGCCGCAGACCTTGGATTTATTGGCGAAGGGCTGCGGACACTAGCCTAAGGCAAAACCCTAAGCGCAAAAGGGAATATTTATCATACAACTACTAACATGATGCTGCAGTCAGAATATGCTACCTGCCACGACAAAACTCTTAAACAGGTTAACACTGAAGGTTTCCTAACCTAAAGATCGAAGCCCTGGAATTTGAAAGGTTTACTCAAGAACATCAAGAACGGAATGGTACGTTTTTAGTACTTGCACTACACTAAGGCCAACAAATTTGATCCTAGGCAAGTCAACAAAGTTTCATTTATTGGATTTAATAGTTTATTTCATCAATTGAAGATTGATTCAATTTAGCAGCAAAATGAGTTCATTTTAGCATGAATTTAGCAGCTGATCTAGTAATTAAATTCGGGATTAGTTGGTTAATATGATTCAGTAAAAAGGTGGATTCAACAGTCAGAGAGTTAGAATTTAGAAGTATTATTCGTTTATAAACAGAAATAAATAAGAACATTCCAGGAGAACATCTAAAAAGAACGGTCAAAGGGAAGTTTTGATTTGTTACCTAGAAGCCAACGAGAAAGGAAGATTTGGGTGTTGCTCAGCATTGAACCACCAGTTGCTCAACTTTGAACCACTTGAACAGTCCCCTGAAGATCGCCAGAAAACTCAAAGGAAAAAAAGGCAGAATTTAGCTCTTGATACGCTCTCAAGGGTTTGGAAAAGTAATAAATTCCATGACCAGTTGCCATTTATATAAGAGTCCATAGGAAGATGAAGCGTTGCATTTGAATTGTCGCGGAAGCTTGAGAAGAGGACTTGGCTACTCAATCGCAGCCCCAATCATTATCTCTTGGAACTACGAATTGGGGGTTTACTAATATGGCAACTATAGGCTCCTGTCATGGAAAGCCTATGATAGGCATACGCTAATGCCTTAATGACGCAACCTTACATACACAGGTTGCGGCCATACACTATAGGGTACGACCTCATATACTACAGGGTGCGGCCCCCTATAATTCACATGTTACAGGGTGAGTCCCCTACCTTTCAGCATAGTTGGACGCATCCCCTCTCCATTTATAGCAACAATACAACTCCAACATCTCCTATAAATGGAGGACCACACCTCGAAATTAAGGGACCCTGATCGAATCCTAATCCGAGTACATTTCTAATACTGATACCTAGTTTGAAGATCACTACGCTCTCTACACCCCTCGGTCTAGCTTATGGGTTACTCACCGGTGTCACGGTCATCTCTCCGCACTCTCAGAATCATTATAGACATGTATTTTCTTCTCTCATATACATTGTACACCAATTATGACATTGTAAACTTATACTGCAATGCATATAATGAGAGAGTGGCACCAAAGTAGACGTAGGCTCATTTTAATAGCCGAACCACTCTATATCTTGCCTTTTATCTCTCTTTACTATCTCTATCTGTTTATTATGTACTTTACACTTGACTTGCTAGTACGAGAATGACAAGTGAACGATTTCTTGTATCAACACTCAGATATGGGGCAAGAAATTTTTCTTCACAATGCTCACTTGTTCCTTCTCTAAGGGCATGTTAGTCATAGTGGCGACTTTCTATCTCCACCTTCTAATGAAGTTATTGACGGATGCTCTAGGATTTTTCTTTAGCAGCTCTAGGTCTCTGCGTGTGACCTTTAAATCTTCGTTGTACTTGTAATGAAACATGAACTTTTGGGACACATCTTCATAACTACGGATACTAGATTATTCGAGAGACAAGAACCATTAGAGGGAAATTTATTTCAAGGTTTGGAAAAACATCTGGGTGATTATTTCCTCAGAGGCACCAAGATGGGTCATATCACAGTGGTAGATTCGCAGATTCCCAATTGAAAGCTCGTTGCCCTCGAACTTTTTGATGTTCGGCATCTTGAACTTCTCTAGAAACTTGACCTTAGGATAAGAACATATGTGGGTGTAATCCATGTAGTTCCCAAAGATATTAACTTGGTCAAACTTCTTCGACAGCAACTTGAAGTCATCCTTGACCTTGTTTAGTTCTTCTTGTTTAGGGTCCACATGCACTGGCGGATTAGCCCCTGGCTGGGAAAGGTTCGAAATTGAGAGTTGAGCAAGAGGCGACCTATTTGTAGGTGGGGCACACGGGACATGTGTGTTTTAGTCTGGGACCTAAATGGACACGAGATCAGGTTGACCCATAGCACGAAGAAAAGGGATCTCAGGTTCATCACCTTCAAGAGTCTGGGCTCTAGCCTCTGACTAGATTTCGATGACTTGTGGCTAGATGTCAATGACTTTCTGAAACCCCTTATGGTTGCTATAGTGACTGAGAGTGGTTACTGCCATGTGGTTTGGTTTTACAATAAGTGGTAAGAGTGATTGGCTCGATTCTACCTTTTCCACCCTAAAACTTAAAAACGTCAACAAAAATAAATAGAATATGGATTTTTTACACAAAATTAATAAGGTCAATTAAAGATAAATCAAGTCTATTACTTAGGATCCGACTAAACAGTAAGTATAGCATATAACTAAAGTTGGTAGCGGAACCCAATATCGACATTTGTCGATTCCTCACGACGCCACGTATACAATTTTAATGACTCTCATTAGTTAACTAATTAACTTAAATCCTTAAAACCTTTATATTTCCCACTTTTCTTTAATTAATTTGTTAATCATAATCATCCGTGATGCCAACCTTACACATTTGTCTCGCTCTCTCTCAACAGTGAAAGGGCACGAAACAATTATTTTTTTCCACTTGTTTCTCCTCTCCCATCCATTCTTTTCCTTCCATCTTTGTATATATATATATATATGAAGCACGAACACAACAAGAAATTCATATGCTCTATTTTTTACAAGGATAATTTTCGTTATTATTGAAGCTTATATAATCTCATTTTATATCTCTCCCGCTTTCTCTTTTTAATTATGGATGTGGTCTAGGTTTCTTGAGTGGATGGATTGCTTTTGTGCTGGAAGTGAGGATATTGAAAATGGTGGAGAAGAGCTTCTTTTTTTTGTTGCACCCAAGAACCAAATCCTGTAATTTACTTGCTCTATTGCCCTCTTCAATTTCTCTTGATTATGGGTATATATAATATTCCTCTCTCTTTGTACATATATATGATCAAAGAGTACGTATATCAATTGTGAATGATGATTTTATAGGACTGCGCAATGCCATCGCACACCGCCGGCGAAGGCTCCTTTGCGTCGATTCAAAACACCTCCAATACGGATCCGAGTGAGATTCGTATTTTTTTTTTGCAATATTCTTAAACACACACGTATACACATATGAGATTTTTTTTTTCAATCTTCTTAAATACACACATGCGATTTGTATCTTTTTATCAATCTGCTTATACAACTATTTTGTACGCAGATATTTTTTTAAACTTTAATTTTTTAAAACTTTGATTATTTTAAGAGTATATATATTCTTAATCTCTGATTTTTTTGTACAGATAGGCATTTTTTTTCAAAAATATTTTCTAATTATTAAACACAATAAAACCCTAATCTTGTATAATATATATATGCATGCATTGATTTTTTTATTGTTGTTATGAGAGTTTGGGCCTATTGGTTACTATTGGGATGCATATATTCTCTCAAAATGATTCTACACAAACCTTCAAACTATTTTGTGATGCATATATTATTTTGTCCTACCGTGTTTGGTCAAGTGAAATGGTGCATAAATAAAATGATAAAGTGTGCCAAAAACAAATGATAAAGTTCTCGAAGAGAAATTTTAATGTTACTTGCAAAAGCTTTTTCATGTATTTTTAATATGTTTAAATAAGTCACTTATTCTATCCTAGAAAATTCTGATTGATACCTTCCCTGGATATTTTTATTTAATAACATTAAACATGAAAATTTTAAAAAATAATTACCATTGTCACAAATAATCTAACCACATATATCATGGTAATTGCTACTCCTCAAATTCATCGCATAATTTTCACACCTTAATTTAAATAATAATTATCGATTGAGATGCGTTTACGCATCCCGCGGGTTGCATACTAATTATCTTATGTATAATTATCCATTGTTACTTTAAAGTAACCTCATAAATTACGGATAATAATCAAGTCACTTATAATCAATGAGTATTTTTAAAGTGTTCATGGGGATCAAGCTGTAGAAAGAACGAAGGGGCAATAGAAAGTTTATTTTTTTCTTTTTTGTGGTAACATACCATGAGGTGTCCTAACCAGCTTGCGTGCACCTCGATTAATTCTCATTCGTGGTTCGTGACTTCCGCTGGCGAAGCATAATTCTTTGTTTATCCCTTCTTTACGTGAGTTGTTGTGTTGACATGTACTATAAATATTTTATCATTCTATAATAAGTTTCTTACATTAATTAAAAGTTAATTGACTAAATTCATCCTATTAAAAGTTAGGTTACCATCATCACCATCTCTAGGGGTTTTGCTCCTGTTAAGGCTGCCAGACTTTTCCTCCAAAATAAAAAAAAGCAGCCTAATTTTTTACAATATTACTACAAATTTTAAAAAGATTAACGAGCCACCCTAGGTACATATAGTATGAATGTACCTCTCACCCACACGCACACTCCCACACACAAGTAATGGGGTCGGTTGGATGTTGGAGGGAACACAAGTCTGCAAGTCTTGTACACAATTTACTTTGGCGAAAAGAAGTAATAAATAAAGTTTCAAAGTAAGTAATAAATAATACAAGGCATAAGATTTTTCTACGAAGTTTCCAAATGCTAATTATGTACATAGACACATGAACAAATGATTTATACAATGCACGGTTTAACTGTTATCTTTATATACAATGCACGGTTTAACTGTTATCTTTAAAAATAAGTAATGCAGCTACGTAATGACTCTCTCCTTAATTACAATTAAGAGGAATGTTATGCTTACCAGATTTGTGTGTCTAATACATTAACATATTATGTCCACAATAAATATATAACACATTAATTTATTTAAAATATGAATGATAGTTGGAGGAGTCTACTATTTGGTAAGGAGAATGGGCACAACTAAATGACAGTGGGATAAGTGTAACAAATTAATTACTTACCACCATGAGCTCATTATAAACTCACTTATGGCAAGAATGAAACTCTAGAGTTTCTTCCTAGTGAACATGTCTTGTGCATGTCAACTTTTACATCCCAGAATAATACGAATAACAGTGTTTCAGGTTAAACTTGCATCACAATATATTTCATCATTTTCGAATTAAGAGCCTCATATTCTTTTTGGGTTTCCTGAATTAAGAGTCCCTTTTTCTTTTTGGCGGAACATCAATGGATCAAATGTCATGATAGCTAATTTGTCTTGGTCCTGGATTAGTGACATTTTCCATAAACTCAAAAGTATTGTAGAGACTCTAAATTGGGAAGGATGGAGTATAATATATCTCTACCTGTTGTCCACTCCTCCCTCCCCTAGTGAGCACTCCTTAACTATCACATATTGGCACTCTCTCCATAAACATTGAATGTGTAATAAATGTTCTCTCGATTTGTGAGATCAAACATTGTTTTAAGAAACTTGAATATAACCCTCGGTGGTTCTGATGTATCAAATGACATGTCACATGTTATTCTACTTTGAACAATTGGTAAATTACATGCTTCCCCCGCATTTTAATGTCTTCTCATTTCACCCCTTAGAATTTCAATTTAGTTAATCCCAAATTACATAGTTATTTTTTTAGTAATATTGTTGCGTGCAGTACGCGTGATGTTATTTGAGGGTCAAAGTAGAGATACAACAACTGTTCCTCCAGGTTCAACAACATATGAAGCCCTAACTGCTGAAATTGATCATATAAGAGTTAAAATTATATTAATCTATGAGTTCTTTGTCATTAATTTATGTTCTAACTTAATATTTCAGTACCTATGCATTCTCACAGGGATGACACATGCAAAGATTTTATCTAAATCAATTGTATAGGTTTGTAATTGGGATTAATTACAACAATGTTATAAATTTTGGATGTAATCCGTTTAATATGAATGTTAAAAAATAAAGTGAGACATATATCATAGTTAAGGGTGACAAAATGTAATTTACTCTGAACTCTATTAATGAGGAAGATGTAACCCTCGCAGTGGTTGGGATACAGTTGTATCAGTGATACTAAAATTAAGAATATGCCAATGGTTTTTCAAAGTCACTCAGAACATATGTAAAATTATAAGGTTATTTTCAAACAAAATTGTATACTTTACTTCATATAATTTGGGGTAAGAAATTTGTATTTCAACACAAATACTGGATATGGTGAAATATATTTCGATCAAGGGATTTAGTAAAATATTGGATTATCAACACGAATCTGTAGATACAAAATTCACCATAGTTATACAATTATTGTTTTTGCTTATAAGCATATGTTATCCACCTATAGGGTGATCACTAAAATTAACACCACTATAATACCAAGTTAGAGGGTTAAATTTAATTTTAATCAGTTAACCCATAATACATGACGTATACACAACACAACTTATACAAAACCCAAAACAAAGTGATATAAATAAATCAAGTATGAGTTGAGCAAAAAAAAAATTAATATAACACAATTTAGACACCACACAACTCCTTACCCGTCGAAATATCAACAATTTTGTCCACGGGACACATAAACACATCAATGAATTGCTGTTTTCAACATCACTCATTCTAAATATTTAGGGCATGGTGGTGACTTGGAGACAGGTCACATCCCCTACGAGAAGCAAACATCCCTAACCCTAGCTGTGCCCTTGCCCAGTCAACATCCTCCCAACCCCATTCTGCTTGTTTTCTCTCTAACCTACCTCTATGATTGTAACACTTTCATCTCACATCTTCCCAACATGATTTTCCAGTAATAGTGTCAAAAGACCCCCAAAGATAAGCACTTTTTCATCTTTTGGGCGTGGTGGAGTCTAAATCATATAAGAATACAAGAGACTCTTTTTTGGCTTTGCAAATCAAGACACCTCCTTATCTATCTACAAAAAGAAAGTGACTCCCACTACAATAACTTTTGGGAGATGATTCATTTTCTTTTACAATAACCTAAGATTGAGAGGATATTTGGTGGTCCTCATACTACTAAGATATGGTTTGATAAAGGTCCAGATTTTTTCAACAACTCCACTGACTTGTTTGAGTAATAAGGGGATTAAACTTTAGATGCTTTACTTTTTGGTCCTATTAGATTTGAAGTAATATTTTGGTAAATTATGTATACCCAAAATATATTTGTTAATGAATCTTGCCAAAATGTAAATTCCCTTTTTGTTTCGCTTGGCAAGCTGTTAACCCGGATATTCAAGAAAAAAAAGAATTCATTATTTTTTTCTTTATTTATATTTCTTATCAATTGGGTTTGAGGTCAATTTTATTTTCTTAGGTTATAAACTGTATACCTCCTTTGTGATTTACAAATATGTGGGCATTCAATTTATAATAATGGATTAATCTCTTTCGAATATATCACAGAAGTAGTTGAAATTTAGATGAATAGCCTCTTTTATGTTAGAATTTATTGTTTGACCAGATTTATTTGGTCAACTTCAAAGTTGTTTTAATGTAGGTTTCACATGTGTTTCGAGATGGTTTTAGGTTGAAATGTGTTTTACTCCTCGAGTTGATTAATATAGTATATTCACGTGTTCAAAACTATGAATTATGAAATGAGAAATTGCTCCCTAACCCACTTGTAACATGAAAAATTAGTTGAAGTGTTATGAAAAAAGTTTTGTCCAATATAGGAAAACTATATGAGATGGGTAGAGTATATATACACCCACACGATGAGAGATTTGTTTCGAAGCCCACGAGCACGTGCCCTCACTCGGGTCTGGATTGTGGGTCTTGGAAGATATCTTTATGGGCCAAATTTCATTTTCCTTACAATTCTGTATTGGGGTTTCATTTTGTTTTCGATTGTTCAGTGCAGGTTTGTTCGATCCATTTATTTAATGGGTTTTCTGGATAGTTAATTGATTGCCAAGACATTTAATTAATCGTTAACCCGTTTGTAAATGTCATATCTATTCATAACTGTCTTTTGAAACATTATATATACGTTTGTTTTGGTTCGGTTTTTGTTGGTGAAAAAATCAAAGTCAAACTTCTTCCTTCCGCATATTTTCATAAGAGCCGGTCTTGTTCATCATAAGAGAGAATTCTTTCATTAACTACAAGGAAAAAAATCAATTCGTGGAAATTTCTTAGTTTTTTATTAGTGGCTTATCATTTATTACCATTAAAACGTATATTTTTGTTGCAAAATTTATGCTTGCCACTAAAAGATAATGTATTAGTGACAACAAATTAAAATCACTACTAATTTTACCACTACATGAAAGTGGGAAGAAATTAGACATTTAACGGGAACTCAAAATTACATTAGTAGCAAATATACTAATTTTCCACAAAAAAAAAAACATTTCAGATACACTCAATTTACCCTCCAAAATTAATTTCTACAAAACAAATATTTTTGGAGCATTCCCCCCAAAATACATCCAAAAAGCAATCTTTCCCTTTCATCCCCCAAATCCTTTTCATCTTCCATTCATCCCCCAAATCCATTAAAAAAAACATTAGCAAGTGCATTTTATCTCTTGCTACGAGTCTGATTTTCTTATATAAAATTCCCTTAAATCCTTTGATTTGCTACGAGTTTGATTTGCTACTAGTCTGATTTCCCCAAATCCTCTGATTTTGCATTTGCGTTTAGTAGGTGCTCCGATCGGAAAAATAATAGCACAAAAGATTTTCTCCGATCGGATTAACAGGTGCTCTGATTTTAAGTTTAAGTTTACATTTACGAAATCGTCTCGCGAATCGTACGCCTTGCCTTGCTACGAGGAGTTTTCTATGAGGAGTCTTCTTCCCCCAAATCTTCCTTAAAAAGTGCATTTGAGTCTGATTTTCTATTAGGAGTCTAATTTGCTACAGGTGCATTCTCTAGTGTTTATTGATGATAGTTTTAATTTTAGATTATACATTTTTAGGGTTTGAAATAATATGGATTATGAAAATAGAACAATAAACATTTTATTTATACTTTTAGTCCCTATTTTCCAATAATTCGTATTTTCATTGGTTAATACATTATAATAGTGGGTCCAGGACAACAATATTAATGTACATGGTCACTAAAAATAGGAGCTAGAAGTATAAATGAAAATTTTGTTGCCCTTTTTCATAATTTGTATTACTATAAGTCCTAAATTTACAAAATTCCTTTTAATTTCTCTCTTGCCTACGATTATATATATATATATATATATATATATATATATATATATATATATATATATATATATATATATATATATATATATACAGTCCTGCTCTTGTGCGGACCAGTTCGCATTTTAAGAGTATGGACCGGACATGTGTCACTTGGCGGTGAGCCTAGAAAAGAGAGAGAGTGTGCCTATAATTTGGGCGATAATTTCTAGGCGCATCGTCAGGTGACACATGTCTGGTCATCACTCTTAAAATGCGGACTGGTCCGCACAAGAGCATTATATATATATATATTGTACTGTTTGGCTAAAGGAATTGTGGTCATTCAGACTATTGGGTTTAAGTTCATATGGAGCTTCTTGTTTGTTTATGACAAGCTAATATGTTTATCTAGCAACACTTTATTGCTATTGGGGGATGATTTGTGGGATTTTTTAAGGCTCAAATCAGTGCTCTAATTTTTTTAATTTAAATTTGAAGTTAGAATTTTGAATTTACAAAACATGTTTATTATTGTATTTGAATGAATGTATTTAATTAAATTTAGATGTAATATTCAATTTAAATATTATTTTGGCTCTTGGAGAACCTATCGAGGAGGTGTGTGAGGTGCGTAAGGAGGTAAATGAGGATGTGCCTATTTGAATTATAAGTATATATTTTTTCAGCATATGAAGTTATGAAACAATAATAAAGATATGAAACATTGAATTACATAAGTAATAATAACAATTTCCATTTGAATTATAAGTTCATTAGTTTTTGTTGATGCATTTTTTTTATCGTGTGATATAGGGTCATTGGGGTGGATATGAGCTGGATGAATCACCCAAACAGAATTAATAGTGGATATCAAGATAGTGTTAAATAATTTCTTAATTTTTCCTTTGCAAATGTTGAGACAAGTGGTAATATTAAGTTCCCGTGCAAGAAATGTAATAACTTTTATCGGAGGAGCCGTCAAGATTTCCAGAGTCATCTGATTATAGATGGCATTGTATCGAGTTATACTAGGTGAATATATCTGGGGGAACCATTGTTACCACTTGATGACAATGCTTATGATTACAATGAGTATGCATTTGAAGTGGGAGAAGAAGATAGTATGAGGTAGGAAGATAATAATAGAGACAGGTTTGAGAAAGATGACTTGGAGGGAATGTTACATGATATGTTTACTAGATCCTTCGACAATAACATACTGGGAAGTTAATTTGATAGAGATGTCACTCAAGTCAATGAGGGAGATGGGGAAAAGTTTGCTAGTTAGATAGGGATACACAACAAAATTTATATTCAGGTTTGAGAAGTTGTCAAAATTATCATTCATTGTTGAGCAACTGCATTTGAAGTCAATGTACAACTGGAGTGAAAAATCTATTAACTTGCTTCTTGAACTTTTTAAGAAATCACTTTTGGATGATGCCCACATCCCGAAGTCATTTTATGAGGCTAAGAAAATAATTCAAGACTTAGGTCTAGACTATATAAAGATTGATGTTTGCAAAAATGAGTGCATTATTTTTTGGGGACCAAATGAGAAAGAAACTAAATGCCCAACGTCTGAAGATTCGAGATGAAAAATTGAGACATGAAATGGCGTGAAGATCCCCCACAAAGTCTTGTGTTATTTTCCACTCAAACCCAGGTTACATCATTTATTTGTAAATAAGGATATAGCTTCAGAGATTAGGTCGCATAAAAGTAAGTGTGTTGAGGAGGCTAATGTTTTGAGACCCTCGACTGATGGGGAAACTTAGAAAGAATTTGACCAGATCCACAAGTCATTTGCGATAGATGCTCGTAATGTCAGACTTTGTCTCTCCAATGACGAATTTAATCCATTTTCAAATATGAGTAGTAATCATAGCACATGGTCGGTTGTTCTTGTACTATATAATTTAGCACCTTCGAAATATATAAATAAACCATTATTCATGTTGTCGCTGCTTATACCAGGTCCTAAGGCTCCTACAATTGACATATATGTGTTTCTTTAACCATTAATCAAGGAGTTAAAAGAGTTGTGGGAAGATGGGATTCAAATATATGATGCCTCCACAGGGAATACCTTTTGGTTACGTGCAGTGCTTATGTGGACTATTAATGATTTTTTGATGTATGCAAACCTATCGGGTTGGAGCACAAAAGGGAAATTGGCTTACCCGGTGTGTAATAAGAAGACACGTTCCTTGCATTTAAGAAGTGCACATAAGAAATTCTATATGGGTCATAGTCGTTTCTTGTCAATGAACCATAAATGGTGAGAACATATGTCTTCTTTTGATGGTAAGAAGGAGCATCGCAAACGACCAAAAGAGCTTAGTAATGATGAGATACTTGCTCATTTGGAGAAAATTAGACCTCAAGTATATGATAAAGCTTCTAAAAAAGAGGAGTCGTGAGGCGTACTATTTGAATTGGGAAAAGTTAGTATATTTTTTTATTTTCCTTACTAAAACGATCTTAAATTTCATCATAATTTAGATGTCATGCACATTGAGAAAAATGTATCAGAAAGCATTTTAGGAACATTGCTAAACATTGATGGGAGAACAAAAGACACTGTTAAGTCTTAGTTGAATTTGAAAGAAATGCACATACACACAGACATGCATTCATACAAAAAGGGAGATAAATGGGTGATGCCTTCAGCTTGCTACACTTTGTCCAAGGAAGAGTAGAGGACTTTATGTGAGTTTTGACAATAATTGAAATTGTCAGATGGATATGCGTCCAACCTTTCCCGATGTGTGGATGCCAAGGAATGCAAGATTTAGAGGATGAAAAGTCATGATTACCACATTTATTACAATGCTTACTACTTCTTGCAATTTGTGATCATCTTCGAATAAAAGCCTGTGAACCGTTAATTTATCTTGGGTTATTCTTTAAGGAGTTGTGTCAAAAAATATTGCGAGTTGATATTTTGGAGAGGCTTGAGGAGAAAATTTCTATAGTGTTGATACCAAAATTAATATGCTGATGTGGACGAATAATACGAAGACACGTGTCAATCTACGTGGCACAATAGCAGCAAGGAAGTTCATTTCTTCGACCAATTCATGTTCTCTCCGAGCAACGAGGATGCCCCGAGGACCTCTAGCACTCCGAGATACTCCAGCGCTCCGAGGAACTCTTGATCAACGAGCAACTAAGGCGGTCCGAGCTGCATCTCGGTCGTATCATTAATTACCAGACGGACAACTGTTCAACTATTCATTGAATGTTTATATTCTTGACGCCCACGCTACATTAAATGTATTACCCTTTCATATGAATGTCATTTAATGTATCGAACCTTTCATGTACAGCCTAAAGGCTATAAATACCTTGTATCATCCTCATTCAGGGGAGACCGGAATTTCTTGAGAGAACTTGCAATCAAGAATTCTGCAAACATTCAGCAATAACATAACAGTGGACGTAGGCTTTATTCCTAGCCGAACCACTTTAAAAATCTTTGTCTCATTTATTTATCTGTGATTGAATAATTAGAGCAATCTAGTTTTTTACATCAACATATAGCTATGTGTAAACTTGAAAGGATATTCCCTTTGTCATTTTTCGTTGTTATGGTTCACTTACCGATTCACCTTGCAGGAGAGGCCGTTCTTGGTGGGTCAGTGTAATATAGATGGATGTACCATTTGAAAGGTAAATATATTAAAACAAGTGTTATATAAGTAAATCTTTATTTTTTTTATCTTTGATATTTTTTAACAAATATATGCACACTTTATAACTTACGTTGGAAATAAAGCACGTCCAGAAGGATCAATAATACCAGAGGCTTACATTCTAAATGAATGCATAACATTTTTCTTGATGTATCTGGGCGGTATTGAGATAAAATTTAATCGCACAGAGCAGAATCATGATGGTGATGATGATCAATAAGGTTTATCTATTTTTCAGCATAATGGTCGTTTTCTTTGAAAAGTAGATTATCAATACTTTGGATAGAGTAAATGGAAAAATGCTTCCTTATATGTGTTGAATAATTGTGACGAGATACAAGAATTTATCAAGTATGTTTATCTATATTATTCTTCACTTTCTCTTTTATTTACGAGAGTCATCTTCTAATTTAATGCATACATGTTTGTTAGTGAGCATAATGATTTATTGAAGGTAAAAATTAACATAAATTTTGAAAAGAGGCACGTCGAGATATTCCCTGAATGGTTTAAAAATTGCATAAGTAGCTCGATATGTCATTTTATTATGCAAACAAAAAAATTCTTATAATTTCTTATTCTAACATTTTTTTTTATAAAAAATAATCAGGTGGCATAAATGGAGCATGAGTCGCACAACCATGTTAGTAGGAAACTTAGCGCTTTATGTTGGGGTCCTGATCGACGGGTGAAATATTACAAGGGTTGTTTGATTAATGGCTATAGGTTCTACACCAAACATTATGAAATTTTTTTAAAAACTCAAAATATTTGAATTGTCGTAGTGGGTGAACATGAACAAAAGGATATTGATTCTTATGTTGTGCTAGTTGATATTATAAAGTTAAAAAGCATTGAAGATAATCGCGTTATTCTATTTGAGTGTAATTGGTGGGATCTTGGAAAAAATAAGGGTGTATATGGATTAAAGTAAGATTTGTATGGTTTTATTAGTTTGAACACTACTAATACTTGGTACAAAACTCAACCACTTATTCAACTTATCAAATAGAGATAATCTTCTCTGTGCCAGATATTAAGTTAGGAAACAATTAGAAAGTTGTTGTGAAGAATACACCAATAGATAAGTATGATATTCCTGAAAATGAAGAGGTTAGGGAATTTGCAATGAAAGAAGAACCATACAAACAAATTTAAAATAATATCGTAGAAGATGAAACAATGGATATTGATGATGAAATCCTTTCATTTAGAAGGAATGATATCCCAGAAATAGAAGTCCATATAAATAATGATGAAAAGAAAATATTGACAAATGATGCGGATGATTACCTTATAGATAGAAGGAATGATTATGATGATATTAGTGATGCTGATGGAGATGTTGATGATTTTAGTGATGGTGATGGAGATGCATATGATAATCACTTATGATGGTTTGCGCTATTTTCTTTCTATTTTAAATAATATTAAATGTTTTAATTTATTTATGTATTAATAATACTGTAGTATAATTCACTTCTAAAATCTTACTTTGTCTAGTTGCATATCTTTGTATTCTTATAATAGGTGTATAATGATGATCACGAATTATGAGAAACAAAGGCTTAATAGGATTCCAGATAACCTGGCCATAATGAAGGCGATGTGATTTCATAGAGGGACTAAATTTAATATGGTTGATTCTAAGAGGGATAAGACTGATATAACGGGTAAAAGAAAAGAGCATGACAAAGATGAAGAATATATCCCATCGATAAGAGAGGAGATATTATCGAATTTGAGAGGAGGGGGGGATGATGAATACGATGATGCATATCCACTACATTTGTTAATTCTCCTTATCACTTTCGAATATATGAATATGATATGATGGTGATATTATATGGGTTTCATATGGCAAAATGATTTTTAATATTATTAATATTTCAAATATTTTGAGCATACAAATATTCTCCATACCATTAATTATAATTTTGTCTTATGTTGTTGGATTCTTATTTAGTTATGCTTGGCTCTGGTCATGCACGTGGCTCGAAATCTTCTATTCGTCAAGAATATAGATGTGAGCCCATACGTCTTCCTTTCCAATCAATTATTCTAATTGGCTCCAACATTTCCACCACTATTGCATCTGATGTTAACAATGATGGTATGATTTTTTATTATTCTTTAATTATTTATTATTATGTTAATCATTGACATGATTATTATAGGACATTGAGGAACAAACATGCCACGATCTGTGACAGATTCTAATCAAGATCCTTTTCAATCTAATCATCCATTAGTAGGCAACTCTCTCTACACCGTTTGCCTAATCAAGCTCGTTTTCAATCTCATCATCCATTTGCCTATTTTCATCACCCTCTTTTTCCCAAAAAGAGGGTGATGAAAAAGGGGGATAAAACGTCTCGTGCCCTTTTGTGATTTAGGATCTCTTCGACCGTCGTCGATGTGGGGTGAATGAAAGATATGGAGTCTCCAGTCTATTTTGCATAAAATAGGCAAAAGAAAATGTCACCACCTCAAGAGAGTGGCATTTAAGACAAACTGATGCTTACAAAACCAATAATTCGAAGGGTTCGAGGGCTAAGTTACAAAATGGGAAGGTTTTAGGCACCCAGCCCACCCTTTTGGTCTCTCATGGGCTTGTATTACTATTTTCCTTTATTTCTCCATGAAGAGTGTGTGTGTGTGTGTGTGTGTGTGTAGATGGAGATTGGAATCTCCCAACTCATACCAATGAAGAGATAAAGTGATGTTATCCATAGGAATGTTCCCAAAATAATATAGAAAATACGATTTATGCATTTATCGAGATATTGAACGTTATAACGAAATGATAATATGCATTGGATAACACGCTACTATGGATCACGGATATAATATGTATTAAAATAATGCAAGAATATAATAAATGCAAAAATGGGGGATCTGGAAAAATTGGAAAATTGGACTCGAGTCTCGGGCTTTAATCTAAAATGCCTACGTAGCCTATAAAGGCATCAAAGTTCACATAATTTGCATGAGACGGTGGGATTTATCCCATAGATTCGAACGGGATTTTATGTGCGTGCATAGAAAATGTGTTTTTAGTTTTGAAAAAGTATGATGGATAATCCCGTTTGCAATTTATGGGCGTAACCCTCTTTTCATTTTTTTTTATAAAAAGTAAAGTATGTGCAATATAACTACTAAAAAATGTGAGATTTTAATGTATATTAACTAAAGCAAAACTAGATAATGAATCTAATGTATTTAATGCAAAAACAAGAAAATTAAATAGATAGGGAAGGATTTGGACCTTCTTTAAAGCTTGATCTTGATCTTGGATGAGCTCCCTTAGATGTGAGATGAATATTGGATGGGAGAGAATGAGATTTTTCCAAATTGGGTATGAAAAGGATGGGAATGTAAGATTGAATGGGATTTCACCTGAAGAAATTTTGCTAATTGCAAGAGAATGTTATTGAGATCACTGATGCTGATAGATATGAGGTGTGATTTGGGAATGAGGTCATGCCCTATATTTATAGGGTCAGGGGTGGTGTCGATCATTACAGACCAAGACCTTCCGATCAACATGTAACCCTTGACTCACTTCTGATTGATAGGGAGATATACTTGCCAATCGCCAGTCTTGTGCAGCTTTTTTTAGAAAAATGATTATAGATAGTAATCTGTTGATCCAAATTATGCACGGGGCATACCATTAGAAAGGTAATTCAAATAATCCTTGGAACACTCCCGGTTCTAGGAGTTGAATTTGGGTCAAATGTGGCTCGAAAGTGCACGTCCGTCCTTTGGATGGGAGGTCATCGGACGAAAACGGATCATTTGCCCGAATGGTAAGTCAGAATAGCGGATGGGGCAAACTATAGGAAAGGTTTGGAAATTTACTTTAACATTCTAAATATATTCACTCGGTTTGAAAAGTTTACATTGATCGACCGGGGCCTGAAAGTGGTCGGTTACCTCTTGAACTAAAATGGATCGTTCGTCCGTACCGTAAGTCAAAATTATGTACAAGGTGAACCGTTGGAAAGGGCATTCAGTTCCCTTTAAATATTAATTCAGTCTATTCGATCTGAAGATTTAAACTTGGTCAAACAGAGCTCGGGAGCACTCGGTGGCCTCCAGATCAGTTTTCGGGGGAAAATGGATTGTTCGTCCGAACAATTATGTTGGGTTGTGCATGGAGAACATCTTTGAAAAGGGGTTTCGATTCCCGTAAAATATTCAAAGATCTTTTTCTTTGGCGATGAAGTTGATTGGGGTCAAATCAAGGTCCGGGAGCACCCGGTGGCCTCTAAATAGATTTTCAGCAGCAAAATGGTCCGTTCATATAAACTGTTACACCAATTTGCACACAGGGTGGAATGTTGAAATGGATATTTAGATCCCTTGGAAGATTCGTTGAGCTTTCACTCTGACGATAAAGTTGATCGGAGTCAAACGGGACCCCGGAGCGCCCGATGGCCTCTAGATCGGTACTCGGAGTATGACCTAGGGTTTTTAGTGAAATGGGGAGGTTCTAGGGATCTAAGGAGAGACTTATGGGGTCCTAGAATTTTGTGTCTACAAAGATCCTCGGTGAGCGATCTTGGAAACAAATGAAAGTCGTCAAATGGACACCACATGATGTTTTGGAAAGAGGACGATTATGCGAACCTAAGGGATGAGGATGAACAATTTAGAGGGTCGAGGTCAATTCTGAGGACCTAATAAAATGATGAGGATGGACGATTATGTGGGACGAGGTCAATTCTGAGGACCTAAGTTATCACGACCACTTTTGCTGGATGAGGTCAATTCTGAGAACCTAAGTTGCAATGACCAATTATGTGGGCTGAGGTTAATTCTGAGAACCTAAGTAAAGAAAACCAATTCTGAGGGTCAAAGCCAATTCCGAGGGCTTAAGTAGAGGCAACCAATTCTGCGGGACAAGATCAATTCTGAGGACCTAAGTTGTAACGACTAATTTTACGGGTTGAGGTCAATTCTAAGGATCTAAGTAGAGATGACCAATTATGAGGGCTTAAGTAGAGGCGACCAATTATGTGGATTGAATTCAATTCTGAGGGATTAAATATAGATAAACAATTCTATGGGTCGAAGCCAATTCTGAGAGCTTGAGTAGAGATTACCAATTATGTGGGTCAAAGCCAATTCTGAGGTCTTAAGTAGAGATAACTAATTCTCTGGGTCGAAGGAAATTCTGAGGGCTTAAGTAGAGATAACCAATTCTCCAGGTCGAAGACAATTATGAGGTCTTAATTAGAGATGACCAATTCTGCAGGTTGAATCCAATTCTGAGGGCTTAAGTAGAGGTGACCAATTTTTTCGGTCGAAGCTAATTCTGAGGGCTTAAGTAGAGATGACTAATTTGGCGGGTCCAATCCCATGTAGAGATGACCAATTATGAGGGATTAAGTAGAGGCGAGCAATTCTGTGGGTCAAAGGGGATTCTGAGGGCTTAAGTAGAGATGACCAATTATGTGTGTTGATGCTGATTTTGAGGTATTAAGTTATTGTTTTCTTAGGGAAATTTGGAGCCACTGCAAAAATTATCTTGTGGTTTCACTGGAGAAGCATTTGATTTTGAGTTTTTGGTTCCATTTTGGAAGAAGAATTAATCTGAGGATTGGATATTTCCTTGTTGAGGAATTTTGCGATATCCTTTGGAGTCGTTGCTGGGGAAATATCCAATTGATTTTTGAAATTCCGTTGGGAAGTAAGAGTTCCGCTGGGGGAATAAGTTGGGTAAAAATGTTTTTCTTCGTGAAAAAGGTTCTAAAATTTCTTTGGCAATTTTAGGGATTTTTGGGGGATTTTTTATGTTTTGGGGGAAATTTTTGTACGAAATTTCAGAGAGGGTGGTGAACGGCATGGTGTGAGAGGTGACAAATGGTAGTGGCATGGTCTTTTGGGGTAACTCGAGTAGATGATGGGATAGTGTTGATCGATATGTTGCGTAGCCTCCTACAAAAAGAGGGCGGGTTCTCCTTATTTTTCACAGCTTTCAGACTTGCTTTCTTCTGTAATTACCTTCTGTAAAATATTTTAGAATTCCAAAACCAAGAAATGGCTGATTTCTCAAGAAATGCGACACACGTGATGTGGCTAAATTTCGATGACTTGGTAAACCTGGAATGGTGGGCTAGGGTGCCCCTTGCGCTTGGCAGTAAAAGCTCCTTCGACTACTTCGAGCCAGTTACTGATAAGAGGGCTCTCTTGCGCGAGCCGGTGCATCATCGTTACTCTAGGGTGGTGAACACTGAAGGTTATATAAGTGTTGATGGCATTTTGGTATTCTTTAATTTGCTCATTTTCCTTTATTCATTCGCATTTTCTTTTATGCATCTTATTCTTGATTTCTTGATTACTGACCTTTGTCTTTTGCAGACGTGGTTTTATGAGGTAATTGGGTTTCACATCCAATTGATATATTTAAAGGATGAGTCTGTTGAGGGCTTCTGTCGGATGTAATGGTGGCGAAAGTCCAACCGATAGTCGAAGAATTTTCTCTCTTTGGAGGCGGTGCGTTAGGTCTTAAATAGCCTAACGAGCGAGCGAGCAAATTCTTCTTTCTTTTTTAGACCATTTTCCCTTTATGATCTTATTCGATATTCTTCTTTCTCCGCTAGGGAATTTTTTTGTGACCTTCTATCCTCGGGGGACGGCCATCCATTATATGGGGTTGACTGGGGGGAATACACAGATATGGCGTCTTCTGGCACATGAGTTCGGTTACTTATGATATCTCGGGGAGAGAGTAGTCCGACAAGTGGTGGAGGATGAGGTGGTGGTGACACATGCAAGGACCCCAATGTATATGAGGTGATAGAGGGAAATGTTAGAGGATATGACGGTAGTGACGATGATGGGCGATCCTTACTCGTCATATACCGACACGGTGGTGATGTATAATTATTTGGATTTCGTGTCGAGTTGGTTGATGTCGCCCAATATATATTACGTGATGCCTCTCCCCCATGTAGGCACGAGTCGGCAAGTGGGGTCTTCCCACAGCGCAGGTGGTTCATCAACCTCAGCAAAGGGCGACGACCTCGGAGGTTCCCTTCGTGCGATTGGCCATTCCTTCTTATAACATCAGGTGGACTGATAGAGGGTCGGTGAATATGTGGCATAGTCCTAATTCGATGAACTCAGAGGAGCTGGGGCTAACAGAGGAGGTTCTCTAGCTATAGGTATTCTTTTCATCTCTTTGTGTCTTGATTTCGTGATTTCTTTCTTTGCCTCAGACTGAAGATTTTATTTTTATTTTTCTTGTAGCATATTAGGGTATCAACCACATGGATGAAGGATATTTGGGATTGGATAGCTTCGGCAACCTCTCACATTCGGGAGGCAATCCCGATTCCTTCTTTCTTGGTGTTATCTGCTCATTTGACGAAGGGTCTGGTTCGAAGAGTGGAGTTACGTCATCTTGTCATCGGGGGAAGAGAGCACGCCGTAGGGATCGAGTCTCTTATAGAGAGAGATAAAGAGATATAGGTGAAGGTGGGTGTGAGAGAGAGAAAATGTAGGTGGGGTTGGGTTGAGTCCCATTGTATTTTTTCATCGTCATGGAAAATCAGTGTAACTCAGCAACACCTATGCAATATAATGAAGTTCTTGTTTTTTATATCATACCACGTTGTGTTCGGGCCAGCTTTAAGTGCACCTCAACTAATACACGTTCGCGATTTGTGGCTTTCGCTGGCCAAGCATTATTTTGATAGTGCTGGGGATCGAACTGGGGACTAAACCCAATCCACGACCAAGACTGTCCTAATGGCATCCTTATACAACTAGGCTAAGAGGCTTAGTTATAATGAAGTTCTTGTTAATTTTTGTTTTAGTGACTTAATGCACATGCTCTTTTTAGTTTTCTTCTGAGAGCATAAAATAATTTAAAATGATTTGAGAGAAAATTTATTCTGAAACAAGGTAAGTAAAAATAGAGCAGAAAGGAAATTCAAAATTCTTTGAGAATAAAAATTATATTTATTGAGTTATTTGATTCTGGCAAAAAAGGGAAAGGGGAATTTTCCTAAAATATGGGGTTTCCGATCGGCATTCCCCTTGTCCTGCCTATTGGCGTGTCAGTCCAGACTAATCAGCCCAGGGATTGATTACACTTTCTTCAATTGCTTGGTACTTTGGTGGGATAGGTTTTTTTCTCTGTTATTTGCATGATTTTTGTCTTTGGTTGAGGTTGTCCAATTATAAATAGGGGTATGGTCGGAGCATTTTCTCACACCTCCACATTCCTTCTTTTTTGCATTCTTCATACTTCTAATCTCCTCATTTTGTGATATGGCTCTCCCCTAAAGTGTTGAATTTCCTACCTACCTTTAAACTTTAGAAGCGATGTGTATACAGAACGTCGACTACGATGCTCTCAACATGCGTCGAGTTTCTTCATGGCGCACCGGCCTATGGAGTGGAACATGCTAATGGCAACGACAGAATTCTGGTTCCCTGAAGACCATGTTTTTTTCTTTGGTATGGACGAAGTCTATCCGACTTATTAAGACTTCTCTGCCATATTGGGGATAAATCCTAGTATTGCAGCCCCTATGCTTGAATTTTCCCAATCTCCTCAGGAGCTGTTAGTGGGACTTCTCCATATCTCGCCTTCGATGGCTAGGTCACTGGTTACGGGAGGAATGATTTTTTTTCCTACTGTACTACATTCTATGAATTTATTGGATGTTGGTGATGCTAGCTATGCTGGAGCCGTTATTCTGGGTTTGATTTCAAAATTGTTTTTGGTGACTGGGAAACTTGTGGTAGACCCATAACTCATAGTTAATGCTTCATTGATGTTGTACCATCGTAATCCTGCGGCGGTGATACTAGTTGAGACTTTGAATGGTCTGGATGCCTGGTAGGAAGGCCGTTTCGATTTTCCTTAGGGGTAGCCCCGTAATTCTGTTCATGTGGCTGTTAGAGTGATTATGTATGGAGGTCCCTCCTAATCATCCTTTGTCGGTTGTGCCAAACTTCTTCTCTCACTACTTTATCAGTATAGTTTTGGACATTAAGATCCAGGAGAACTGGTTTGTGGAGCACGGGGCTCAAGGATTCCGTTAGTCAGTGCTTTTGTGGGGGGAGCTACTACCCATTTTGGAATTGGGGGAATACTAATATGTTAGGTTGGTTGGCCCTAGGCAAACCTCTTTCTACTTTCCTTGGCATCTCTTGCACTATTTTGGCTAGGAACAGATTGTGCCACCTCGGACACTGGACTTCTTTCTGGTGGAGGATTTAACAGAGAATATGCATATGCGGCTAGGCTCTCTAGGGGAAAATCATTGGTCGTCGACCCATCCTTCCCAATTTGTTGGTGGAGTCTGACTTTTTTTCAAGGACTATATGAAATGGTTATGGAGGAGGTTAGTTGCCAAGATGCTGGTTGTGGAGACTGGTCATAAGTGGTTCGCCATATCTGACACCATGGAGCGAGGAGTTGTTGTTTTCCCCAGGCTGGTCCGGGCTTGTCGTTCCATGAGGCGTCTGTGGCATTCTATTGAGGTAGGGGAAGTTTGGATACCCCAAGGTGTGGATGATGATGGGACTAGTTCCTCCATTAGTTATCGGTAGAGTCCCTGGGTAGTCTTATTTGTGAAGCTCTTTGTGATGGTGTTTCTAGTTATGTAGGTTATTTGGGTTGTGTGGGAATAATTTGGAAGGGTTGTTTTAGGAGTAGTTGGTTTCTATTTTTATTTTTATTTTTAGGAAAGTAGGAGTGGGATAGCATGGGAAGTCGTTTGACTCCCTATGTCGATGTAATCGTAATGAAAATAAAGAAAATTTTAATTATATTATTGTGCATCTTGATGAGTTTTTTCATTTAAATTATCTATACCAAATCGCTAAGGTATACATAATCCTTTTGTTTATATATATGTGAAAATGAATTGTCGTTCTCGGGGATAACAAAATAATAGCATTTTGTGAAAAAGGAAGGAGGACGTACTCATGTGAATTGTATGAGTTGCCTACGTACCTCTAGGGGGTTTTATAAATTTTCTGAGTTACATTTTTAAAATATTTTTTTTAAAGGATGAGGCCCCATATAGTTCTGAGTAGAGGGAAATGAAGATTTTTTTTTAAATAGAAGAGAGATGAAAAGAGTCGTAGCGCGCTGAGATTTCGAACTAGGGGTGGAACTTCTTAAGATGGTCCAGGTTGACTGGATGGTCCATTTCTTCCCCATTAAGGTCGTTGAGCATGGAGAGACCGTCGAATAGGATCTTCTTCATAGTGTATGGGTCGCTCCAATTGGACTTGAATTTTCTTTTGGGGTCTTAGATGGGCTCTACTATTTTTTTCAGGGATAAGTCCCCTTCTCGGAAACCACAGTGCTTGAATATCTTATTAAATGATCGCATTATTCGGAGATGGTATCTGTTGATGTAAAAAACTAGATCGCTCTAATTATTCAATCACAGATAAATAAATAAGACAAAGATTTTTAAAGTGGTTCGGCTAGGAATAAAGCCTACGTCCACTGTTATGTTATTGCTGAGTGTTTGTGGAATTCTTGATTACAAGTTTTCTCAAGAAATTCCGATCCCTTTGAATGGGATTGATACAAGGTATTTATAGCCTCAAGGTTGTACATGAAAGGTCCAATACATTAAATGATATACATATGAATGGGTAATACATTTAATGCAGCGTGTGCGTCAAGAATCTAATGAATAGTTGAACAGTTGTCCGTCTGATAATTGATGACACGGCCGAGGTGCAGTTGGACCGCCTTAGTTGCTCGTTGATCAAGAGTTCCTCGGAGTGCTTAGAGTATCTCGGGATGATGGAGTTCCTCGGATGGAGTTCCTCGGCATGATAGAGCTCCTCGGTGTATTCTCGTTGCTCGGTACCAACCATGGTTGTTCAGTAAATGATCTTCCTCGCTGTTATTGTGCCACGTAGATTGACACGTGTCTTCATACTATCCGTCCACATCAGCATATTAATTTTGGTATCAACAAAAGCCCCCAATGTTTCATATTTCGAACTTTGAGGAGTATGGGACATTCTTTCTCGATATATGGTAATATTAAATGACCTTCCTGGGTTTTAGGAGCATTGTATTCAAATTTCCTTCTCATTTCGCAGTTTCCGCCTTTTTTACAAGCGCTTCGATCTTCGTGCAACTTTTGTCTTTTTAGCCGCCGGAAGTTCATTAGTTTCTTTTTAGTAATCATTTCTTTCGCCGCTTCCCAATGCAAAGTATTTAAACTCCTTTGGTAACCATACCGTCGTCTACACTTTCCATTTTTCTGCATTCAAGTTTTCTATTCTCTTCCTCTCTCTTGTGTGTTCATCATTGTTTTCGTTCGTTGTCAACATATCTCCTTTCTTTCTGTAAGATCTTCTTCTTTTCTTCTGCATCTCTTTTATTCAATATGGTTTATATTGTTGAATCTGCTGAGAAATTTCGTTCTGACTTTTCCATTCCTTCTTGGGTAATTCTAGAGGTTCTTTCTGAGCCTTTAGATTACTTTCGATTGGCTGAGGGACATTGGTTTCCCAGTCTTTTCATTGCTGAATGTGGTTTTTCTTTTCCCCCAAACCCATTATGTCTTGAGTTTTGTCAATATTTTGATCTTGTTCCTGCAAAAATAGCCCCCAATTCATGGAGAATAATTAACGGGGTGCACAAGTTAAATCTAACTCACGGGACTCGTATAGGGATCCCAGAAATCATGTACTGCTATAAATGGGCCACTTTAGATAATATTTATTATTTAAAAACTAGGTTTTTAAATAGAGCCCTTGTAGTTAACCTCCCTGATTCAAATAGAGATTATTTTGAGCATGGGTTGGTCATAAAAAATTGGCAACACGCGCCTTTATCTGGGAATGAAGTATACAATGGTCCCAGATGCCCCCCATACGGCAATGGGATAGGTTTATTTTTCATTTTTATTTTACTTATGAAATTGCGTTTTCATCATGTTTGACAAAATGTATGACTGAGATTTATGTATTTATTTGCAGTTGATAGTAAAAGAAAAACTCCAAAAGAGTCGGAAGTGAATATCAAGCATTTAAAACTTATCTGGAATTTGCATAAGACGATTGCAGACGAGCATATTAGATCTGCATCATATTTGCTGCAGTATAAGAGCTACACAACCTCTTATACTGCTCGCCCTGTTGAACCAGCCTCAACACCAGAAAGTTCATCTTCAGATTCTCATATTCCCCTATCTCAGAGAATGGGCAAGAAAAGAGCTCCTCCTGCTCTATTTGGTGGAATTTCTTCTGCTGTTGAAGCAAAGAAAGGCAAAATTGATGTCCCAGAGGGGATTAAAAAAGTAGATGTTAGTTCCTCCAAAGTTGCCGAGAAGCCCCCAGTGGCCCCGAGCAAGAAAGCTGATGTAATTACAATATCTCCGACCAAGACTTCTTCCTTGGTTGATGCTGCTGACCCTCCTTTGAAGAGATTGAGGAAATCATCCTCGGTTAATCTTGCTGGAACTGCATCTTCTCTACCCGCTGGTGGTAGTAGTATTTCAAAAATCATTCTTCCGAGCTCTTCAACGAGCTCAGTTATACCCGAGGTTCTCGGGGTTGATGAAAAGAATCCTAGGGATACACTGACATCCCTAGCTGCTCGCCATCTTTCTTCAGTAAATTTCTCATACCTTTGGTCTTTCTTTTCTTTTTCCTGAACTCTTGTATTTGTGTTGACTCTATTGTTTTTCTTATCTTTCAGCTGGTGAACTGTTTCAATACCATCGTGAAGAAAGATCAAGCTATTAAAGCTTCTAGTTCCTCGTCCGATGTTGACGATGCCCTCTTGGGTTTAGCCCAATCTGTGAAAGAATCTCGCCAGCAGTACGTCGAGGAGAAAGCTGCCTGGGAGAAAAAATTGGCTGCAGCTGAGGCTGATAAGATGAAGATGGCTGAAACCTCCAAGAATTTGGAGGAGAAGGTGAAAAGCTTAGAGGTCAATCAGCAAAGGTGCGATGACCAACTGAAGAAGGCAGAAGAAGAACTGTCTATCCTGCGAGACATCAAAATCCAGAAAGAACAATTGGATGTCAAACTCTCCTCGGAGCAGTTGAAAAGAAAAGTTGCAGTTAGGAAACATTTCAGTGCTGGTTGGGAAAAAGGATGGGATAAAGGGATTGCAGCTATGACATCTCAAGTCAAATATGGGGAGTTGAAATACTTCCATGACGGTTGGGTAGCTGCTCTACAAGAGCTAAAAATCCAAGACAATTCTGAGCTATTCCAACGGCATCTCCCTGGTCCTCCTCCACCAATTGTGGAAGAAGAAGAAGATGAACCTGCTTCAGATGAATCTTCCATGGCTGTGGATGTCCCAATCTCTGCTTCTCAACCCTCTGTCATTGAGGATATTTCTTCTATGCCTCCTCCTGCCGAGAAGATTTCTGCCGATCAAGCTGTTGTTATCACCGAGCAACCGAGCTCCTCGTCCCAGCCTCCCGAGAAAGTCTTGGGAGACAAGGAAAAGGTGTGAAGTTGTTCGGTATCATTCTTATCTTTTATCATTTGTAATCGAACACTGTAATCCTTTTATGATCTAATAAAATACTTCTTTACTCATCGCCGTTATTGATGATTCTTTGTTGATTGTTGTCTTTTTCTTGTCTTTAGTTTGTTGCTAGAATGGAACTAATCTCTTCTCATGATACCGAGCTAATGCAGCAATGTCACCAATACTATAGGGCTGGTCATACAGACCTTAGTTCTTCTGAAATTGCTGACATTCTTGGTCATGATGCTTCAGAACAGGCGACTGAGGCTTATCGGTACTTGAAAAATTTACTCGACCGAGCTGTAGCTAACAATGTCGCTTATTATGACTTGATTGAAGAGCTGCATTGTTCCTTAGAGGATCTCCAAGGCCAGCACAATGAATCGATGGCTTCATTACACGAGGAATATGAAAATAGATATCAACAACTTTCCTCTGATACAGGTCATAAAAAGATCATTGCTGCATATGACATTAGGGAAAGGACCCTAAAAGGTGAAGTTGAAGCCTGCCGACAAATTGCCGAGATCCTGGAACAAGAAAATAATAGTCTGCAGAAAAGATTGGCTCAATATGAATCCGTTGCCTCCTCTTCCACTGCATTAGTACCAGTTACTGATGAAGGTTTTTCGTTTCTAGAGGTTGAAAACGCCAAACTAAGGCAAGAGTTGGATGACTTGAAAAAGTCTATTATTCCTGTGACTGCTCGGGGACGAGGAAGGAGTTCTCGGGGACGAGGAAAAATCGTCGAGGAGCAAAGTTCTCCAGTTGCTTCTCGGAGCCGATCAAGAGTTCTTAGCCGTAGTGTTGAAGAATCTCGCACCCAATCTACTCTGGAAACTCAAGCATTCCAACTGAATGTTAAGGATCGTGCTCTGTCTGATTTGTCTAAGAAAAATTTATCTTTAGAGGATCAATTGGCTGCGATGAAGTCTGATCTGAATAATAAAGATGCTCTTATCAAGAACTTTCTCGAGCAAGTAGATAGATTAACTTTCCAATTCCATAAACAGCCTCGGGAGTTCTGGAATGCAGGCTATAATGAAGCTCTTTATCATTTGGATGCTCGCATTGAAAATGCTAACAACGAAGGTTATAAGCAGGGATGGTTGAACGCCCTGGGTGTATTAAAATTGGAACGAGGTCATTATTTATGGGATTATCATGCTCCTGGATTGCTAGACTTGCCTGTTCCTCCCTATAAATTGGATATGGCATGGATTCCTGCTCGTTCCATTCCTCGGAGTTTGATCTCTAAATATCTTGGTGATTATAACCTTCATTCTCAAGTTGAAGTATCTCGTCCTGAGCATCTGTTGGATACTCCTACAATAATGAATGTCAGAATGCTGAAGGACATGAACTTTATTAATTCTCCTCTTTGTCTAGAGGATCCTCCTGCCGGCGAGGAACCTGTCTCAAAGGATAAAGGAAAGAAACCAATAGAGTAGGAATCTTTAATGTAATAGTTAGCACATACATGTAACATGTAATACATTTTTATCTTAATGAAAGAGTTTCATTTTCTGTTTTGCCAATAGCTATTTTTCTGTTTGCAAATTATATGGTTCATCAACCAAATTAGAATTTATAATAAGCATAAATTGTTCAAAATTGTTTCCAACCAACCAAGGTGGATAAATAATGTTTTTCGACCAACCACAGTTGATGGGTTTCTATCCCCGACCAACCATACTTGGTTCAATTTTCAAATATAAACATGTGTCCGACCAACTAAGGTCAATACTTTTATCCTCGTCGACCAACTACAGTTAGTGGGTTTTTATCCCCGACCAACCATACTTGGTACAGTTTGGAATATTTTGTTCTTTAAAGAACTTTTTGTAATAATGTTACCTCCCGACCAACATAAGCTGTAATGCGAGAGTATATAAAGTCTTACCAACCGTAGTTGATCATGCTGGTCTACACCTCCTAATCAAAGGAGTAGTAGGGTTCTTTCGAACTTTTTGGCTCCTTGGAGCATGTCCTCCTAACCAAAGGAGGTTGGCTACTTATAGCACTTTTGCTCCGTAGAGCGCTCCGTAGAGCGCTCCGTAGAGCTTATCCTCCTAACCAAAGGAGGTTGGCTACTTATAGCACTTTTGCTCCGTAGAGCGCTCCGTAGAGCTTATCCTCCTAACCAAAGGAGGTTGGCTACTTATAGCACTTTTGCTCCGTAGAGCGCTCTGTAGAGCTTATCCTCCTAACCAAAGGAGGTTGGCTACTTATAGCACTTTTGCTCCGTAGAGCGCTCCGTAGAGCTTGACTCCGTAGAGCATGGCTCCGTAGAGCATGACTCCGTAGAGCAGTCTTCTTCTTGTTATCAAGCAGTGTAGTGTTCAACACTAATATTCTCCGAAAAACTTTCAACAGAAAGAAAATGGTGAACCATCCTCGCTTTATTCATAATGAAGGAAATACTTTACATTTTACATTACTGATAATACTTTCGCAGGTGTTCAGCATTCCATGCATTCTGAAATTCTTCTCCTTCTAGAGTTGCTATTCTGTAGGTTCCAGGTCGAACAACCTCTGTAACTCGGTAAGGTCCATGCCAGTTTGCCTCCAGTTTATTCTGTTTCTGAATGACTTTCTTCAGCACATAATCACCCTCCTTCAAATCGCATTTCTTCACCCTTTTGTTGTAGAACAGAGCTGTTCGTTGTTGATAAGCAGCATTCCTAATGGCTGCCTCTTCTCTTACTTCTTCGAGCATATCCAAATCCATTCTTCTCATCAAGTCACTGATCGGAGAGTTGAAATTCAGCACTCTATGCGTTGGGAGACCCAACTCGGCCGGTATCACAGCCTCACTTCCAAATGCTAGCATATATGGTGATTCTCCAGTTGCTGCTCGGGGAGTTGTTCGGTAGGCCCATAATACTGATTGGAGCTCATTAATCCAATTTGCTTTAGCTTCACTTAGCCTCTTTTTCAACCCATTCAGTAATGTTCTGTTCGTCACTTCAGTCTGTCCATTGCTTTGGGGATGGCCTGGTGCTGAATGAAACTTCAAAACGTTCGATTGATAACAATAGGCAGCAAATTCTTCATTATCAAATTGTGTTCCATGATCTGTGATGAAAGCATGAGGGAGACCATATCGACAAATGATATTCTTCCATACAAACTGGTATACCTTCTCGTACGTCATATTGATAAGAGGCTCAGCTTCCACCCACTTAGTAAAATAGTCCACTGCAACTACGAGATACTTGAATCTTCCTCGGGTGGTCGGCAGTGGTCTAACCAAATCAATTCCCCACATGGCAAATGGCCAAGGGGAAGTTATTGGTGTTAACAATGCTTGTGGAGTTCGTCGGATGGAGGAAAAACGTTGGCACTTGTCACATTTCTTGGCATAGGCTATACAATCAGCCCTCATTGTCGGCCAGTAATATCCCTGTGTCATCACTCTTTGTAAAAGTGTTCGACCTGCTACATGAGCTCCACAAGATCCTTCATGGATTTCTTCAATCAATTCTTTCACCTCGGTGGGATGTACACATCTCTGCAAACCTGCCATAATTCCTCGTCTATACAAAATACCATTAGTTAATACATACCGAGCAGCTTTATACTTCAGTTTCTTGGCAGCGAGTTTGTCCTCCGGCAATTCACCCTCTTCAACATATTTCCTGATTGGATCCATCCAAGATGGTCCTAAATCAAGGGTAATCACATTCGTTGTCAGATCTTCATCTATGCTCCGACCTTCTAATACTTCAATCGGTATGGTTCTTCGCATCTCGGTACGAGTAGCTGATGCTAGTCGGGCCAGTGCGTCTGCTTGTACATTCTCCATCCTCGGTATTCTCACCAATTGAATGGCCTCAAATTCTGTCAACAATTTCATCACCTTTGCATGATATTTGATCATTAAATCTCCTTTAACCGCATATATTCCCATCATCTGATTCACAATTAATTGAGAATCACTGAATACCATCACTTGTTGTGCTTCCATAGTCTTCGCTAGACTAAGACCTGCTATCATGGCCTCATACTCCGCTTCATTATTAGAGGCTTTGAATTGGAATCGCAAAGCATATTCCATTTCAATCTCGTCTGGAGTGATCAAAACAATTCCTGCTCCACAACCAGCTGTGCAGGATGATCCGTCTACATATAATCTCCATGTAGGTATTTCGTCTTCAAATTTCTTATCTGTCAGAGTTCCTCGATAAAATATCTGCTGTTTTCTTCCATCATCCCCCGGTATCTTTCGCTCCTCGTCAGTCATCTGCTCGTACCCTTTTACCAACCGTGGTTGGTCTGAGTTTGAATATAATGATTTCTCTACATCCACAAGTCCTTTTACCAACCTTGGCTGGTTTGGACCTATTTCTGCTGATCCTGTATCGTCCACAGGTAGGTCAGCAAATGTTTCTGTTGATCCTGTATCGTCCACAGGTAGATCAGCAGGCACCTTTTGCTCCTCGGGGGTATCAGGGTACGTGAACTCTGCTATAAAATCTGCTACAGCTTGCCCCTTGAATGATGATCTGGGCTCATACACAATATCATATTCACCAAGTTCTACTGCCCAGTACATCAGTCTCCCTGATTTTTCTGGCTTATGGAGGGCTTGTCTCAATAGCATATCAGTATAAACGATGATGGTATGGGCTTGGAAATATGGCCTCATTCTTCTACTTGCTTCAATTAGTGCCAATGCCAATTTTTCTAGCTTTGGGTACCTGATTTCTGCACCTCGGAAAGCCTTACTTGTGTAATAAATTGGCTTCTGGACTCCATTCTCCAATCTGATCAACGCTGAACTGACTGCGTTCTCTGATACTGCCAAATACAAATACAACTTTTCTCCTGTTATTGGTCTGGACAACAGTGGGGGTGCTCCCAAATATTTCTTCAAGTCTTGAAAAGCTTTTTCACATTCCTCATTCCATTCAAAGGTTTTTCGAAGTGTTTTGAAGAATGGTATGCATTTATCAGTTGCTCGAGATACAAATCTGTTGAGCGCTGCAACTCGTCCGGTAAGACTCTGCACTTCTTTCTTCGTCGTCGGAGATCGCAGCCCTAGAAGAGCTTTGATCTTATCTGGATTTGCCTCAATACCTCGCTGATTGACGATGTATCCGAGGAACATTCCTTCTCGTACTCCAAAGGTGCACTTCGTCGGGTTAAGCTTCATTTGGTATTTATCCAATTGATCAAAAGTTTGACTCAAGTCAACCAAATGATCAGCAGCTTTCTTGCTTTTAGTGAGCATGTCATCGACATAGACCTCCATGTTGCGGCTGATTTGTTCGGTAAAAACCTTGTTCATCAACCGCTGATATGTTGCACCTGCATTTTTTAAACCAAAAGGCATAACATTATAACAATAAGTTCCCCTAGGGGTAATAAAAGAAGTACTTTCCCTGTCTTCAGGTTTCATTTTGATCTGGTTGTAGCCAGAGTAAGCATCCATGAAGCTGAGTAGCTCGTGTCCCGAGGTAGCATCCACCAGTTGATCAATTCTGGGCAATGGAAAATGATCCTTGGGGCATGCCTTATTGAGATCGGTGAAATCGACACACATTCTCCATTTGTTTTTTTTCTTCTTTACCATCACCACATTTGCCAACCAATCTGGATATTTTACATCTTCAATGAATTGGGCTTTCTGGAGTTTCTCGACTTCCTCCTGTATGGCCTGGTTCTTCTCGGGACTAAACACCCTTCTTCTCTGCTTTACAGGTTTAATCTCCTTATTCACATTGAGTTCATGACATAAGAAGTTTGGATCTATTCCTGGCATGTCTTCATGACTCCAAGCAAAAGTATTTTTCCTATTCTTCAAGAAAGTTATCAACTCCTCTTTTATTGACATATCCAACGATGAACCTATCTGGGTTATTCGTTCAGGATGTTCGTCGTCCAGAATAACATTTTCTGTAGATTCTACCACTTGCCCTTTCACAAGTTGGGACTCATCTCTAGGATCAAGAGTTTCAATTTCTGTACATTCATCCACTTGACAAGTAGTAGTCTTTTTCATCGATCCTTCTAGTTCTTCTTGCTCGGCCGACGAATAATAGCATTCCCGAGCTACTTTTTGATCACCTTTCACCACTCCAACTCCGAAATTTGTTGGGAATTTCAAACATTGATGTACTGTTGAAGGAACGGCTTCGAACTTCTTCAATCCAACTCTTCCCATGATGATGTTGTAGGCCGATTGCACATTCTTATCCATCACAAAGAATCGTATTCTTTCTGTTCGACAAACAGGCCAGGTTCCAATGAATATATCCAACTTGATCGTCCCCAGTGGAAAAACTTTCTCGCCAGCAAAACCCAGAAGGGGTCTGTGATAAGGTTCCAATTGTGATAATTTCAAATTCAGGCTATCAAAGCATGAATAATACATGATGTCTGCCGAACTACCATTGTCTACCAACACCCTTGAAATGATCACGTCCTTCATTCTCATTTTGATCACCAAAGGATCATCATGAGGGTAAAGAACACCTGCCAGGTCGTTTTTTGAAAAACCAATTACTAGCTTCTCTTTGTTTACCTTCCTCGGACGATCATCCTCGGCCAGGTTTATTCGCTGAATATATGAGCAAGCTTGAGCCTCTCCGAGATAAGCTTTTCTTTCTGCAGTAAGGTCTCCTCCTCCTGCATCTCCCCCTGTAATAACGTTACAATGAAATGATCCAAAACGTATGGAAAATACCTCTCGTTCAGGTTTTCTTGGCTTCTTGGGAAGATCGGGGTCATCATCTGGATCCTCTTCATGGTCCCTCCTATTTTTCTCCTTTACACGACGAGGAGATCTAGATCTCTTTCTAATTCTGTCCTCATTTGTCCTCTCACCTCTGCGATCTACATACTTTGATAATTTTCCTCTTCGAATGAGTGTTTCAATCTCGTTCTGAAGGGCTATACAATTTTTGGTCATATGGCCATGATCTTTGTGAAACTCGCAATATTTGGTCTTATTCCTCATGTCTGGATCTGTCTTCAGTTTCTCTGGCCATTTGATTTCCTCGTTATTCCTGATCTCTTCTAAAACATGATTAATACCCATTTTCAATGGAGTATAATTATCATACTTCTTTAGGGCTTCCAACTTTATCCTGTTATTCCTGGAATGTTTGTCACCACCATTACCTTTCTGATCTTTCTTCTTAGAGTTGTCGACCTCCACTTTAACTTCTTTATCCATATTCTTCTTCGCAGTCATAGCCTCCTCGGCATTCATGATTTTGGCCGCCTTTGCCATCAATTCCGACATATTTTTAGGCGGATCTTTGGCCAGAGTATAGTATAGCTTGTTAGGCAGCAAACCACTCATCAAAGCAGTGATTGCTGTCTTTTCTTCATAATCTATGACTTCCAACTTCTCGTTATTGAAACGAGTTATGTAATCTCTAGTACTTTCTCCTGATTTTTGTCTAACACTTAGTAAGTGCGCTACTCGCTTTACTGGTTTTGCTCCAAAACAAAAATTACCAATAAACAGCTCGGCTAACTGAACAAAAGTTGAAATCTTACCCCGAGGAAGATTATTGTACCATATCTGTGCAGATCCAGTAAGAGTTCCCGAGAATGCTCTACACCTCATCTCGTCGGGGACAGCATAGATATCTGCAGCAGCTTGGTACTGTTCTATATAAAGTACGGGATCTGTCTTTCCATCGTACTTGGGGGTCACTACAGGTGCTTTGAATTTCGACGGTGTAGGGAAATCCACAATGGCTTGCACAAAAGGTGTCCCTTGAACAAAAGTTCTCTGTAAGGGGTTCCTCGCCTTAGCCATTTCTCCCAGTCTATCCTCCAATCGTTGAATGGAACCTTTCCATGCTTCATTCCCTTCCTCGGGCCGCTTAGTCCGAGCAACTGATTGCTCTGACGTAGCTTCCTGAGATTTATCTCGACGAGTAATTGGTCGTGATTGTGCAGATCCTTCTCTCAAACCTGGTTGTGGTCGAAAACTTCCTGATGGAGCCCTAGGTGGACTCATGTTCCTCCTTGGTCCTAACCAACTGAAAGGAGACACCCTGCTTAATCTTTCTAAAGCGCTAGTTCTCTCCGGAGAAAGAGAGATATGTTGATCTGTATCTGTAGCCCGTATTGATGAAGTTCGCCCAGGTTGATAAGAAGAATCATTGGATTTCCCATTGCGATATGACCCAATACGTCTGGATCGTGATTGCCCATGATCAGTCCTTTGCCCTGAATGAGTAGGTACATCGCCTTGAAGAGTTTGAAGGAATTGCCTCATAGATTCTTGCATGGCGGTTTGTCCCTGAGCCAGATTCATCATAATTCCTGCTAGATCTGGAGATGCAGATGGATTTGGAAGATTTCCAGTATTTCCAGCATTTCGATTACTGGATTCTGGATTATCTGCCATTGGTGATAAATGATTTTTATGAAAAACGATAACAACAGTCGTTTCCCACAGACGGAGCCAATCTGTTGATGTAAAAAACTAGATCGCTCTAATTATTCAATCACAGATAAATAAATAAGACAAAGATTTTTAAAGTGGTTCGGCTAGGAATAAAGCCTACGTCCACTGTTATGTTATTGCTGAGTGTTTGTGGAATTCTTGATTACAAGTTTTCTCAAGAAATTCCGATCCCTTTGAATGGGATTGATACAAGGTATTTATAGCCTCAAGGCTGTACATGAAAGGTCCAATACATTAAATGATATACATATGAATGGGTAATATATTTAATGCAGCGTGTGCGTCAAGAATCTAATGAATAGTTGAACAGTTGTCCGTCTGATAATTGATGACACGGCCGAGGTGCAGTTCGGACCGCCTTAGTTGCTCGTTGATCAAGAGTTCCTCGGAGTGCTTAGAGTATCTCGGGATGATGGAGTTCCTCGGATGGAGTTCCTCGGCATGATAGAGCTCCTCGGTGTATTCTCGTTGCTCGGTACCAACCATGGTTGTTCAGTAAATGATCTTCCTCGCTGTTATTGTGCCACGTAGATTGACACGTGTCTTCATACTATTCGTCCACATCAGCATATTAATTTTGGTATCAACAGTATCCTTGTATGTGATATATAGCTTTTAGCCTCCTTTCGTCCAATAGAGACAACTCGTCAAGATGGCTCTGATGCCAGTCAACATCGATGACTTTTCTTTCAAGCATGACACATAGTGAAGGAATTTCCAACTCAATGGGTAGGATTACTTCCATGTCGTATACCAGAGAATAAGGTGTAGCGTAATGATGTTCGAACTGAAGTTCGATAGCCCTAGAGAGCATAAGGAATCTGGTTGGCCTAATCTCTATAGCTTTTAGTCATCTTACTGATGATAGCTTTGAGGTTTTTATTAGTGGCTTTAACGGCTCTGTTGGTTTGAGGTCGGTAGGGAGAAGATTTGTGCCTTTGAATCCCATACTCGACGACCACTTCTGCCATGTGTGCTTTGAAATGCAATCCGTTGTCTGACACTAGCTCGTGCGGGACCTTATATCGACTTATGATATTTTTTGGGATAAACTTGGCCACCTTCTTGGCATTCAGCACAACATATGAATCATCTTTGACCCATTTAATGAAGTATTTAATGTCAACTAAGATGAATTTATACCCATTGGAGTCCTTGGGTATAACTTTCCCTATGATATCGATGTCCCATGTGGAAAACGGCCAGGGAGAAGTCATGTTGTATAATTATCGTGGAGGCAAGTGTTAGAGGCTGGAGAATTTCTAGCATTCATGACATCTTCGAACATAGGTGGTACAATCCTGAACCATGGTAGACCAGTAGTAACCCTATCAGATGATTTTCTTAGTGAGCATATGGCCATTCATGTGAGGTTCTCACTCCCCGCTATGAATTTTTTGCTTCATCTCTTCAATGTCAGCCTCTGTGTTGCAGGGTAAATGGGTTCCATCAAAGTTTATCTTAAATAGTTCTTTTTCGCAGATAATGTACTGGGCAGCCAGTTTGCGGAGGGTTTCTCGATATTTCTTATTAAAACCTTGCGATAGCTACCATGATTGAGGAGGTGCCAAATATCATAATACCAAAAATTGCCTAGATCGGGATCTTCTTTTATGATGGTAGCAGTGGGTTGGTTTATCCTACATTTGGACTAGTAAAGGTGTCATTGTTATTCCTTCGGGCATATCATCCACGGAGTCTAAGGTAGCAAGGCCATTGGTTAGGTTGTTCTTTGCTCGGGGCTAGTAGTAGAGGGTGGCATATTAGAATTAGGAGGCCATCCCTTCTAGGTGGGCATGGAAAGGTAAGAGTGTATCATCCTTGACTTTATATCTTTTTAATACTTTACTGATGATGATGGTTAAATCCCCATAGACATCTAGGTATCGAATTCCTTTCTTGAGAGCGACTTTGAGTCCTACCGTGCACGCCTCGTATTCAGTCATGTTGTTGGTTTAGGGAAAATCTAGTTTGATGGCAATGGGAGTGTGAGCGTCATCTGGGGCAATTACGAGTATCCCAATGCCATATCCTTTCCTATTGGTAGCACCGTCAAAGAACATTTTCCATCAGAGGTCCTCCTGGGAGGTACAAAGGATATTCTCATCCGGGAATTCAGAAATCCATACGTCGATTTCTTCCATAGGGTAGTCAGAGATGGATCTTCTTTTCATGGCTTTTTGCGTGACATACACAATATCAAATTCAGATAATAACATCATCCATCCTGTTGTTTGCCTAGACATGGTAGGTTTCTTGAGAAAGTATTTGATAGTATCATCACGGTGAATTAAATATAAAGATATTATTATATTATTTTGAAAATCTTTAAAAGTTTTCATAAAACCCATATCCCTATTATTGTTTCAAAGCCCATATTTCCATTTGCCAAAAAGCTACTCTAGTTAAGCAATAGGCATTAGAAAAACTGGTTTTAGGCACCTGAAACAACATATAATAGGAGGTCTTAGGTACCAATGGAATCTAGAAAAGATGAACAAAATAATAATAATATTAATCTACAATGTTTAGCACCATGGTTACAAAAAGATGAGTCTATGTATAATCATAGTTTACATATAGATAAAAAATCTGAAAATGATATTAGTAAAATTAGTACTACGTTAAATAGTTTAACTGATATAGTTTTTAGTTGGGTCAAACGAACTGAAAGACATCAGGTCGTTAATCAAAATTATGTAGAGAAAAAATTAGATTGTATTGAATTCAACTTAAATAAAGTTGATCAAAAAATTAGTCAACTCGAAACGGTTAAAAATTTAGATCTAAAAGAGGAGACTAAACAACAAATTGAAAATCTATTAAACAAAATAGATAATCAAAATCCAAAACAAACTGGAATGAATAACCCAGGGGATAACAAAATTCCTAGGTTATATTATGGTTCGGAGGAAATTAAAGCTCTTCAAACAGAAGAATTTAATTACACCGAATATATAAACGTTCGTGAAATATTAGATTATTGGAAACATCTATACAAAGATCCAATATTAACTGTTTCAGAACGCAATAAACTCATTGAACAAATACAAACCACGTATTTGGAAAATGAAAAATTATTACAATACTATCAGTATGAATTAAACCAATATTCATCTGATGAAGAAGAAATTCCACCACATGTAGTAAATACAATTGATGGAAAAAGGAAGGTTGAAGACCCACTTCAGGAATTCCAAAATTGGGAAGCTTTCGAAGATTATATGCAAACCCCTGCATATAAAAATGAAAAAGAAGATTTTGTTAAAACAGGCAATGCTTCTACAAGTAATACTAAAAATGAGGATGAACCAAACCCTTTTTTCCTAAGAAGAGATAATTTGAATAAACAAAATATATCTCAACATGGTATTTATCTTGATCTAAGGCATATACCTTTTAAAGATCAAGAACAAACTATTAATGAGTGGGCACAATCCATGTCTATACTCATTACTAATTATAAGAGTACATGGTCTAAAGAAATTTTTTTAGACTACCTTGCTGCAACACTCCAAGGTGATGTTTTACAGTGGTTGCAACAATGGGAAAGCTCAGAAATAGGAATTCAGCAAAAAACTGAACTCCTACAAACCTTCAAATCTTTTGATGAAATATTAAAAGGATTTGTTGAAATAATTAAAGAAAATCTGATTGGATATACTGGAGAACCCAGACTCCAAGAAGATGCGTGTTACATCTTATCTAAACTAGAATTATGTAACATTTGTCAATTTGAAGAATTTGTTGAACTATACAAAAAATATTATTTCAAACTAAAACATTCAGAGACCAAACACTGGATGGATCAATTCTTTCATAAACTCCCAAACCCATGGGATGAAATAGCTTTAAAATCTTATCCTGGCTGGTTAAAAACTATCGGAAAGGACGAAAAAGATGACAATCTTGGTTTTCGCATAAATTGGGTATTGAGAAAAATATCTGACCACTGCATTGAAATAAAAGCCAAGAAACAAGTTAAAAATCAAATCACAAATTCTAAAGCTGGTTATAAATATTGTGATAAGATTTTAAAAGAAAACTGGAAAATAGGATGTAATCCACCTCCTAGAAATTCCAAATATTCTAAATATTCTCGAAAGAGAAAATTTAAATGGAAACCTTGGAAAAAGAAAACATCTTTTTCAAAGAATAAAAAATATATTAGAAAAAAGAAACCTTCTAAAAAACCACCTCTAAAAAAGAAGTGTCGTTGTTACATTTGCAACGAAGAAGGCCATTATGCACCTGATTGTCCTAAAAAAGGAAAAAGTGCAAATAAAATGATAAAATTTCTTGAAGAACAAGAATTAGAAATATTCTATGGAGAAGATTTATCTGATTCTGATATTTCTAATTATGAAATTTTATATGAGATTGAATCTGATTCGGAAACATCCGATGAAGAATTCGTATTTATGTATAATACTGCAGAAGTACGAGGTAGTAGCGAAGATGAGCTACAAACAATAGCCCTTCGTGAAATAGTTGGAGAAGAAATCACTTTTACCAACGAACAACTACAAGAAATTGATAATCAAAGGCAACATATAAAAAAGGAAGATGTCTATAAATTATCAAAATTCAAATTATTCTCAACAAGAATATTTGAACAATTTAATGGTAATACTACTGCTGGCTCAACAGATGATGAAACAGCAGATATTAAACTTTTTGATTTAAAAAAGATCAAAAGATGGAAGAAGAAACACCCAAATATTAAATATATACACATCGGGTTTATTCAAATCTGTATTACTGCCCTGTTTAGACAAGGTATGGATACACCCGTAGCTATACTGGTCTTAGACAAAAGATTCAGTAATCCTATGAATGCCATAATTGGAGGAGTACAATCCAATTTAGTAAATGGAGTTATTTGGTTTAATATAAAACCAAATTTCTTCATATCTATTGATGATCCAAATATTGAGGAATCTGTCATTATAAAAATCCAAACCAAAGGAATAGGAATGAAAGATACCTCACGAAATATGTCAATACATTGGAAAACAATTCATGAATTGACAACTCTACCACATACTAATACACAAAATGTGGATAGAAATATTATTGAAATATTTGAACCTCGACCATTTGATTCGGCAATACAGCCCAGATTAATCAACTGGAGAGATTTGGAAGTACCAAGACAATGGATACTACCCCAAATAACAGAACCACCTCCTGAAAAACAACAAAACAGCGTTGAATTACAGGTATCTGGTAATAATGTCTATTTTAAAAATAAACATTCAGAAAATTGGCAAAAGAATTGTCCTGACAATGATTGGGAAAAATTAAAGGGAAAAAACCTTTTAAAAGGCGAAAGTAGTAATAGTAAACCTCCTATTGCTATGAAAAATATACAAGTACCAATATTACCTGGAACAAATTATCTAAAAGAAGATAATATAAAATCCAGTCAAATTTATCATTTCCAATTAGGAAAAGAAGAAATAATCTTCTCACCAAGCCATGGAAAGAGAAGATATACTTATGTATTAGGTTACTTCAATTTTGCAGGCTATAAACCATATAGTCTTTGCACATTAATTGATACAGGAGCAACTATATGTTCCTGTAGACCTAATGCTTTACCTCCTGAAAAATGGATAAAAATGAAAAACCCTATTGCTGTAACAGGCATCAATGGGACACAGAATTTCATTGATTTAAAAGCCAAAAAAGTGGCTATATGGTTTAACGAAAAGAAATTCATTATTCCAAAAATCTTATGCTTTCCAGAAATGCATGGAGATTTTATATTAGGCAAAAATTTTATCTCAGAATATTTGCCTATAAGTATTGATGAGGGAACTATAAATCTAACCCTCAACAAAGATGTAGTAAAAATCCCTTTACTACAACAACATAAATATAAGTGCGAAAGAGATTTTCGTCCTACTAAGAAAGGAAATATAACTCCTTTTATCAAAGCCCTTGAAGAAACTCATTGGCTTTATACTATATTAAATGATAATTTTAGTGAAAACCCACTAAAATTATGGAATAAAAGTCCAAGGTATTGTAATCTCAAACTAAGAGATCCCAATGTCATTATAAGAGTAAAACCAATGATCTATACCAGAAATGATATAGATGAATTTGATAAACAAATCAAAGAATTATTGGATATAAACCTTATTGAAGAAACAATAAGTCCACACTCTAGCCCTGCCTTCATGGTAAGAAAACACAATGAAGTCATAAGAGGAAAAGCTAGAATGGTTATAAATTATAAAAGACTAAATGAACAATTAGAATTTGATGGTTATTTTATTCCAAGAAAAGATGTATTAATCAACCAAACTAAAGGAAAAAAGTTCTTTAGCAAATTCGATTGTAAATCTGGATTTTGACAGTTAAAACTAACTGAAGAATCCAAGCCATTGACAGCCTTTAGTACCCCTAGAGGACATTATCAATGGAATGTTATGCCTTTTGGACTAAACACAGCTCCTCAGGTATATCAAAGATGGATGGACAAAATCTTTAAAGACCTTAAGGATTTTTGTGTTGTCTATATAGATGACATCCTTGTTTTCTCCAAAACCATAGAAGAACATAGATATCATCTGAAAATTATCTGTGAAAAATTCCAAAGACATGGAATCATTTTATCACCTAAGAAAATTGATGTTGAAAAAACAGAAATTAATTTTCTTGGCATAATCCTAAACCAGGATGGCCTACAATTAAAAGATCATATCATCTCTAAAATAAGAGATTTTAATGAGGAAATTTTGGATAAAAAACAATTACAAAGTTTCCTAGGGATCCTTAATTATGGAAGAAATTTCATAAAAGGATTATCTCAAAAAGAATTACCACTTCTTGAAAAACTCAAAAAGAATGAAGTTTTTACATGGAGTGATAATGATACCCTTGTTGTTAAAACAATTAAACAAGAAATTATTAATAATTGCCCAAAAGTCTATTTTCCTAAAATAGGAGATAAATTAATATTGGAAACTGATGCTTCGGACAATTGCTGGGGATGTGTTCTCAAAGCAATTCCTGGAGAATATTGGAATGAAAACAATCCTTCCAATACTTTTGGTATTCGTGGTAAGAAAACCACTATCCCAAAAACAATTCAAAAACATGAATTGATATGTGGATATAATTCAGGAAAATTTAAACCAAATGAACTGAATTATATTATTTTTGAAAAGGAATTATTAGCAATTAAGCTTGCTATTAAAAAATTCCATATTTTCTTAGCACCTGAAGACTTTATTGTCAGAACAGATAATAAAGCTGTCAAAGACTTCCTCATAAATAAAAGAAATATTTTAGAAGGAAGAAGACTTAAATGGTTCAACCAAATCGCTGTCTATACATTTGAAGTTGAACATTTAAATGGTACTAATAATTTTCTTGCAGATTATCTTAGCAGGAACTATGAAAAAAAACCTACTAACCAAGTAGAGTTTTTAGAAACCCATTAAACAAGTGGAATATTTTGAAATATATTTTATCAAAACCCACTAAACAAGTGGAATTACTATTTTCAGGATGGGAGATAAGCACCCCGGGGAAGCATAAGGAGATTGGGTAACTATTGCTAAAAAGGCAAAAACCCAAGCATCATCATCTACACAACCTCAACAAAATCATGTTTATGTTGTATTCAGTGGAAGAAATCCAGGCTTCTATGACAACTGGAATCAATGTTTTATGCAAGTAAACAAATACCCTGGTGCGTGTCACCAAAAATTTAATACTATGCCAGAAGCCATCACAGCATGGGAAAATTGGATGAAACAGTTAGGACCTCCTAATATGATTTACCAGTTCTCCAAACTACAGACCAAGGAAAGCCTCCTTGATACTGAAACCCATGACTTTCACAACCCAGGAATTCCCTGTGAGTTGTATACACCATTAAATGAAGCATGGAAATCTCATCTCCCAGATAAAAGAAAAGATTTTAGAAAAAATATGAGTATCCTTGCTAACAAAATTGCTGAACAAACAGCAACTTTGGATAAATTCAAAAGTCTGAGCCTCAAACTCATAAAAAGCTTAAACTATGAAAATGAAGATTTTCCTTTAGAAAAAATTGATACTTTTCTGGAATTTTCTGAATTACTGGAAAATGATTTTTCTGACAGGATCTTCAATACCATCAGGAGAATTTGTCTATTTGAAAAAGAAAAGATAATTCTCCCACGTCCTCTATTCCAAATCGAATTTTTACCAAAAATTGAGGACCATGAGCAAAAGATAAAAAGTCTTTTACTCCAACATTTTTACTCCAGTTTAAATTATAGTGATGACATGCCAAAACTGCATTTCATTATTGAAGAGGGATATCCACCTTGGGATATTGAAACAATTGAATGGGGGTTAGTAAACAAACTAATCTTCTCCAGTGTAGCTTGTTTCAATCATTTTGAATTTTTACCTATGATGATCAAAACCATGATCTATCATGTATTGACAAAAAGCAAGTACAAATATACTCGCTATCTGTCATTTCATATCACAAGCACAATTGGTTGGCGATCAAGAGAAATTTTCTATCAACCCTACCAGATCTGGTACCTCAGAGGTACTGAGGACTATGAATGGGACGAGATTGAACAAAATTGGGAATTTGCACTTAATGTACCGTTGGACCAGTTGGACACAACGAGATATTGGTCACAAAACCTGATCAATACTTCAAACTATGCAGAATATTTTTGTCGGGAATCAACATTAAAATTCATGGTAACTGATGGCAGACGATTATTTGTTACCGATTTATCGATAAATTACACCACCTCGCTTGAACAACGAGCGGCGGTACGGGAGTTTCTAAATAATTTGAAAAACAAAAATAATTTGGATGTTCCCTTTGAACAATTAAGCCATGCGGAGGAATATGAACAAGCCCAATTACATGGACCTCCAAACCACAGCCCTAACGACAGCATGTCCTTCGACTCTGTTGCTGAGGCCAACATTGCCAATGCATTTGATGCATGACAAATGTATGAAGAAGATGAACCCACATGAACGACTGCAAATCATCTAGCACACGAAGTGGGGATTGCATAAGGATTGCATAAGGACAGTAACCAACTGACGCATGCAATGACGTTTGGCGTTTAAAACAAAAATGTCCAAATCACATTACTATGCACATTTACTGTGCAACTACTATTTTCTTTAATATTACTGTGCACTTTTTGAAAAAATGAAAGATGCTGTCAGATTGTATTATCTCTTTTGTTTGTTTCTCTTTTCTTTCTGAATTAGAATACATAACGGATGAAGTCCGTAGGTGATAAATAGGAGAGCTTCCTCTCAGTTGAAATCATCAGTCATAAGTTGTAATATTTCTCTTCTCCTCTCTTGTAATATCCTTTACTCATATCAGTTCAATAATATTTCGATCCGCACTGCACTTGTGAAGTTGAAGTCTGATGGAAAAAGAGAGCATATAATGTCGTAACTTTTGGGTGACCTGGACAAAGGCGACACATGTTTTCTCTAAGGCAGTGTAGTTAACTTCATACCCGGTCAACTTGTGACTGGCATACTAGATGGATCTTTCTTTACAGGACTCTTCAAGGTATTGGGCTAGCAAATCCCCAATTGCAGTGTCGGTTGCCGTCATGTATAGGAGTAGGGGAAAATCAGGTTATGGGGGCATGAGTACTAGAGGTCGGGTTAGGTATTTCTTGATTCAATCAAAGGTCTATTGGCAAGCTTCATTCCAAACCTTGGTGGAATTATTTCGAAGGAGTTTGAACATGGGTTCATAGATAGAAGTCAACTGACTAATATACTATAATTTTCTAAGCAATCCTCAGACTTCCTTCTCCCTTCGGGGTGGTGACATTTCAAGTATGCCTTTCAGCTTGGCAGGATCTGCTTCTGTCCCTTTCTCACTAACCATGAATCCTAAGATCTTTGCTTTGGTAACATCAAATACACATTTCTATGGGTTAAGCCGCATCTGATATTGTCATAGTCACCCAAAGAACTTCCAAAGAGCGAGAACCCGAACTTCCCTAGTCTTGAACTTGATAATCATATCATCTACATAGACCTCAACTTATTTGTGTATCAGATCATCTAAGATAGTTTTGTCTGCCCTCTCGTAGGTAGCCCATGAATTTTTAAGACCAAATGGCATAACAGTATAGCAGAAAGTTCCCTAAGGGATGATGAATGTAGTTTTCTCTTGATAATCCGAGTGCATCTTGATCTGGTTATATCTAGCAAACCTATCAATGAATGACTTAATAGCGTGACTTCCTGTATTATCCAGAATCGTGTCAATATTAGGCAGCGATTAATTATCCCTCAGAGAAGCCTTGTTCAAATCATGATAATCAATGCACATGTTAACCTTTCCTCCTGATTTTGGCACAAGTTCGATATTGTCTATCCATGTGGAATATTCGATCTTATAAATGAAACCCATGTTCAACTATTTGACCACTTCTTCTTTAACCTTGAACGATTATTCGGTGAGAAGCTTTTGCAGGATCTGTTTGACTAGTTTTCATTCTAGGAGAGTTAGAATCTTGTGTTGAGTGATCTCAAGATTAATGATGGGAATATCATCGTAGGACCATGCGAAGACATCTAAAACTTTGTTCAATAATTCCTCAAGTTATGCGCGCTTATGCTTGTCAAAGGTGGCACCTATCCTAATCTTGCGTAGTTGGCTACCAGAACCGGGATTAATAATAATGGTTTCATCTTCATTTACTTGAACGCAGTCATGTTGTTTGTTATTAACCTTATTAAAATAAGTTAAGAATTTTTCATTTGCAAAATCACCATCATCAAGAGTTTGATTAGAATCAAGATAATTAATGTAAGGCAAAACAAGATACTCAAAATATTTTTTTATTTTATTACTAGGAAAAATAGCATGGGAATCTCATTAAAGGAAGTCTCGATTACATTAGAATAAGGAGGAATAACAAAAGAAGAGGAAATGGGATAAACATCAAGGTTGGGTTGAATTTCAGCATGTGAAATTCGTACATCATGCCATTTGAGGAGAGGTGCATCAACAACTTCGATAAGGCGAGATGGATTTGATGATGTAGAACTCGAATGGACCATGCAGAATGTCGGGCCTAGTGTCTGCAAGTTGATTAAATCTTTAGAGTCATTTCCCTCGGAGTCTCCAGTATCAGCTATGGTTTTCTAAATGAGTGTTTGTACATGATGCTGCAAACTTTCGACCCATGAGTGTCTGTCTTAGAAAAATATATCTATTCTTGGTTTCATCTTCTTGTCCACATGATCATATCGTGGTTCGGGAAAGCCATTGAAAGGGAAATCTTCACCCTCTTTAATGAATATTCCATTCAAGGAATCTCTTGAGATGGTCTTGGAACTTTCGAGCCTTCTTTTTAGCCGAGGTTAGCAGATTATTTATGAGTTCTTTGACTGATGAATGATAACCCAAAAAGTAAGGAGGAAAAGCTTTCTACAATACTATGTGTTCTAGTATTCCCTGTTGTCTTCGTCCCAGCCCCCATTCGGGCATGAAGTGCATGTTCTTGAAAATATGGATCACATTGACATTGCTATGAGGGTTATACTCTGGAAAAGCCCTATCCTTGAAATAGTCCTCTGCTGGGAGTAGGAGTGCTTCAACTTGAAAACCTAAAAAAAAGCATATCATTCGCTCAATGATGTATCTCAAGTATTGGATTACTGGTGCTTGTATTCTTGGTATTGTTGTTGTCACCCAAGATGGTGATGACCTACCCATTGACAAAGAAATTCAGTTTCTGATGAAGGGAAGAAGACTCACTCTTGATATTATGGAGCCATGGTCATCCAAGAAATAGATTGAAATAATCTGAGATATCGATGACTTGGAATTCAACAACAGGATTTATAGGGTCAGCCCCTACTGTAAGATTTATAGATCCCATCACTTCTCGATATGTATTATCGTAAGCGTGCACTGCGGCAGAGGTTGGATTAAGATCGCTCACTTTTAGTCCCAAGAAATCGAGGGTCTTCGATGGGCGTACATTAAGAGTTGATCCATTATCGATAATAGAGACCGGGATAGTCTTTATATACTTCAACGAAGATATTGAGATCATAGTTGTGGTTTGGCCCAATATTGGGGATTTCTTCTTCAAAAAAAGGGAACATTCTAGTAGAGGTTAGGGATTCGACCAGATTCACTTCTTCTTTTGGCGTGGTTGAAGGAGGGACTGTGGGCTTGGTGAGTAGCTTGATCAAGGCATTATGGTGCAGTTGGGAAAATATAAGGAGTCCCCATAAGGTGATTTTATCTTGTATTTTCTTCAACTGATCGAGGATCTTGCTCTCCTCGAGGGTCATTTCTAGCGTAGGAATATTCTCAACACCTTTTTCTTTGTTGATCGCATATGGTTGTAGGTTTAAAACTTGGTAATGCCTCCCTGACTTGGTCATATGATTCACAGAAGAGGGAAAAATAGAAATTTTGTTTCTTCATCGATCTCAAGTTATTCAGCCACCTTGTTGATTTCACCTAACAACTCCTCAAACGATATCATTCCACATATGCTGACTATTAGGCTTGTCTTTTTTGGGCTTTGCACTTCATTCGAACTATCGAATTTGTCCCCCACATGGTGGCAACGACATCATCTTTCCATGAAAAGTCAATGCACTCTACAACCTCAACGGCCTTTTCGTACAGATCTTCCCATTCTACAGGTAGATCTAAGTGAAAGGACTAGACACCCTTATAGTTTCAAAGTATCAATTAGTTCAGACAAGCTACAAATTTCACCGGTCTGTCGGAATAAGTCTGCCATGATCTAGATAAGGTCATTTAAACTGACTTCATCGGTAGTACCACCCAATTATCTGACTCTCGAGCCTATTTTCGAGCTTCCAAGAACGCCTCACTAAATCTCTTGTAGTCAATGGTCATCTGTTGGGGAAATTTCAGTCCAAACTCTAAAAGTTAGTTCAATATTGTTGATAAATCCACATCTTTACCTCCAGAATGGGTACAAACAATAATGCTTGTTCTTGTAAGGAGTGACAGAGCCTAATCAGCAAAGCTGGTAGGATGTAGTATAAAATATAGTCAAACTTGGAAAGATTTAGGAGAGTATATGGGTGTGATGGGTGATTTACTAAGCACGATCTGGGTACATGGATTAACTTCTAGGTCTTATTCTAGGATGATGGAATTTATATTATTTGGGAATGGATTGTAAGTTGTGTTTGGTTTCGGATTGGGTGGTGGGGCAATGATACTCCGATCAATCAGACCTTGGATTAGATTTTGGAGATGAAAATATTGATGAGTGGTATGGACAGAAGTTTGGTAAAAATCTAAATGTTCATCTAGTTTGAAATTTTTGGGAAGTCGATTTAGTAAATGGACGAGGGTCCAATAGTTTGATAAGATTCTGGCTTAAAAGGGATTGGTAAACTTGGGATAGGGGAGCATGGCGCTCGGTGTATTCCTTTTTTACTGGGTTAGGGTGGCTTTCTGGTGCCCATGAAGTGGCAGGCTGAGAGATGTTTTCTTTGGTTAACCTTCTATCTTGGAAAGACCTTATTCGATTTCCAGTACTTCCTCTTGAAGGGATAAAAAATTAGGGTGGTACTTCCCTCCCATCCTTGCTCGAACATGGGGTAATAAGTTCTTCTTCACAATGATGACTTGCTCCTCTTTGGAAGGTCGGTTGGTCATAGTGGATGCTTTCTCTCTCCAACTTTATATGAAGTTACTGACTGATTCTCGAGGGTTCTTCTTGAGAATCTTTAACTCACGGATGGTGACTTCTAACTCTTCATTGTACTTGTACTATGACATGAATTCGCGGGCAACATCCTCCCAACTGCATATTCTGGATTCCTCGAGAGATAAGAACCATTGAAGAGCATTGTCTTTCAAAGTCTGTTGGAACATTACTTCCTCGAAAGCTCCTAGGAGAGTAATGACTCGGTGGTAACTTCAGAGATGAAAAATTAGGGGTCCACTACCTGTGAATTTCTTGATGTTGGTTATCTTAAACTTTTCTGCCAACCTTGCTTTTGGATAGGGAGACATATGGGTGTAATCCATGTAGTTTCCAGAGATTCGAACTTGGTCAAAATTCTTGGTTAACATCTTGAGGTCCTCCTTGACCTTGTTCAATTTTTCCTCCTTCAAATCAACAGTTATGGTCAAGTTATCCCTTTGATGGGCAAGACTCGATAGGGGGAGTTCGGTTGGTGGCGGCCCATTAACAGGAGGAACACGTGGAGCATCCTGATTTTCTTCAATGACCCAAATAGGCTCGGGTGAGAGAAGACCCATAGCGAGAGGGAAGAGGATATCAGGATCTTTGGGAATAGGGACCCGATTTCATTGCATCTCATGAACCCTGGTTTGAAGGTTGTCAATCTTAGCAGTGAATTGGGATAGGACCGTCATCAAATTTGGTTGTACATTCAGTGTCTAGTCTGTATTCTCCATAGAAGATGGATGAAGATGAAGTTCGGACTTGGAATAAACGAGGGATATGACGGAGCCCTGGACCAGTTCGATGGAAGCCCGAAGCCAATAGAAAGATAGGCCAGGGGTTAGGTATGCGATCGACAAGAGAAGGAGAAAAATTTGAATTTATTTTTGAAAGAGAAAAGGGGAAATTATTTTCTTAAAGGAAGGAAAATGGTTTTTGACATTTTTGGAAAAGGGAGGACAAAATGTTTTTTGGGAAAAATGGAGGAAAAATATTTTTGGTATTTTTGATAAAAGAAGGAAAAATGTTTTTGGCATTTTTTTTAAAAGATGAAGACAAAGCATTTTTTTGGAAAAAATGGAGGAAAAATATTTTCGTACTTTTGATAAAAGAGGGGAAAATGTTTTTGGTATTTTTGACACTTTTGGTAAAGAAAGAGAAAAGATGAGAAAGAGGGTCTCAGTATGATTACTATTATGTTCTAACTATTAGGTTTACCAAAATGCAAAAAGAAATGACAGACGGGACTCGAGCCTAAAAAAATTGGGTTTGACAGATATGTAAAAATATGGTTGGATTTTTTGCCAGGGTCATGCGCAGGGTCCCGTTTTAAAAAAAAATGAAATTGCACAAAAATTTGGGTGTCATGCCGACCCATCATTTTGACAGAGTTTCGGGTAAAAATGGACAAACTAAATATGAGTATCCTAGGTTTGGCGCCTATATGAGGGTATGCAGTTGTTGGGTCAATTGGAAGGTTTCCCCCCTTTGGCGTGACTTCCACGATATACGTCTTGCTTTTGAGGGAAATCGGTACATGTGGACAAGCCATTTGATATACCTACATGAATTTCTTCACTATATACCTCTTAGGGACACTACGTGTGAGAGCGAATTCGATATACTCGACGTACTTGAACGAGTTCCTAGCGATATACCTCCCGTCTAGCGGTACGCTACGGGGGGAACCGTTCGATATACATCGAAGGTACTTGGCCAATGGAAGGTGAGAGTCATATCGCTTAGGCTAACTACAACCTGCTAGACCATCACCCATCATGAAGTGCCCCCCCAGTTAGGAGACAAACTTTGGTCAATAGACATTCTCTTTGGTGATGTGATGTGAAAGAATGCATGATTCTTGATTAACATATTATGGAGAGAGTATCTTTATTTAGCATAATGCTAAGCAGGGGATAATGTAAAGTATAAAGGGTAAATCTAACATATATCATGAAGCTTATACTAAGCATGGATATGTGAGAGTGAGTGATGTGTAGCTATCTACAAGTGAGTGTATGGTAGTGAACCTAAGCATTGATCAACTATAAGTGGTGTGTGACAAGTGTGAGTGATATATACAAATGAGATAAGCAGAGGGGTGTGTTAGTGACACCTAAGCATTCATATTCTAAGTGGCATGTGCTTTATATGGATATAAGTGACCTAAGTGCTCATATTGTGAAGTGTACATGGAGAGTACCTACAAGTGTGTTAGTGAGTAGTGGTATAATCATGAGGTATACACGTTCAAGAAATAATAGAGGAGAAAAAAGGGAACATACAGATAGGTGAATATGCATACAAGTAGAAAGCAATAACACCCATGTGAAAAGAGTCTAACCCTCTTATGAAAATTGTCTGTAGCGGAGTCATCACTGTGGCTATCCCGATCGTGATGTGCATCCCCTTTTCTCTTTCTCATTTTTCCCAAAAAGGGGGTTGGGGAAAGAAAGGGGAGTGAAAGGTCTCACGCCCTTTTATGATTTAGGAGAGATTCTTACATCGTCCATGTGGGTGAATGTAAAGACATGGAGTTGACAACCTACTTTTCACAAAATAGGCAAAAGAAAATATCGTGCCTTGAGAGAGTGGAATTAAAGACAAACTGATTCTTATGAAACCAATATTTTGAAGGGATCGGGGGCTAAGTTATGGAATGGTAAGGTGCTAGGCACCCATCCCACCCTTTCGGTCTCTCATGGGATTGTGCTACTTTTCTCCTTTATTTTTCTAAGAAGTGTGTATGCATGTATATATGTAGATGGAGATTGGAATCGCCCAACTAATACCATTGAAGAGATATAGTGAGGTCATCCATAGGAATGTTCCCAAAATAATATAGAAAATACGATTTTTGCGTTTATCGAAATATTAATCGTTTTGATAAATCAATAATATGTGTTGGATAAGCGCTACTAAGAACCACAAATATATTATGTATTACAATAATGCAAGAATATAATAAATGTGAAAATGGGGGACTTGGAAAAATTGAAAAATTGGACTTGAGTCTCGGGTTTTAATCTGAAACACGTATGTTGCCTATAAAGGCATCAAAGTTCACGCATAGGGGTGCGATTTATCCCATAGATTCGAAGGGGATTTTATGTGCGTGTGTAGAAAATGTGTTTTTAGTTTTGGAAAAGTGTGATGGATAATCCCATTTGCAATTATGGGCATATAACCATCTTTTTTGTTTGTTTTGGTTTTTTTTTTATAAAAAGTAAAGTATGTGAAATATAACTACTAAAAAATGTGAGAGTTTAATGTGTATGAACTAAGACAAAACTATATTATGAATCTAATGTATTTAATGCAAAAATAACAAATTTAAAGAGAAAATGGAAGGATTTGGACCTTCTTTAAAGCTTGATCTTGGATAAACTCCCTTGAATGTGAGATGAATGTTGGATGAGAGAGAATGAAATTTTGCCAAATTTTGTATGAAAAGGATGGGAATGTAAGATTGAATGGAATTTCACATGAAGAAACTTCACTGATTGCAAGAGAATGTTGCTGAGATCACTGATGGTGATGGAAATGAGGTGTGCTTTGGTAATGAGGTCACTCCCTCTACTTATAGGGTTAGGGGTGGTGTCGTTTAGCATATCCCTAGAGTGCCAATCGATAGGTAACCCTCGACACACTGCCGATTGGCAGGGAAATGGACGTGCCAATCGACGGTGTCGTGCATATATTTTTGGAAAAATAATTGTAGAATGAAATCTGTTGATCCAAATTATGCACGGGTCATATCATTAGAAAGGTAATTCAGATACCTTTAAGATTCCTTTAGTCCGCTCCCGGGTCTAGGAGTTGACTTTATCTCAAATGTAGCTCGAAAGAGCACTTGGTCCTTTGGATGGGAGGTCGTCGAACGAAAATGGATCATTTGTCCAAACGGTAAGTCAGAATCCCGCAAAGGGTGGACTATTAGAAAGGTTGGACAATTTAATTTGACATTACAAAGAGCTTCTCTTGGTTAGGAAAGTTGACCTTAGTCATCCGGGGCCCGAAAGCGCCCGGTAACCTCTCGGAGTAAAATGGATCCTTCGTCCGTACTGTAAGTCAAAATCCTGCACGTTCAAGCCGAAGAGTTGACCTTAGACAAACAGAGCATAGGAGTGCCCAATGGCCTCCGGATAAGTTTTTTGGGGAAAAGGAGTCATTCGTCCGAATGGTTATGCTGTTTTGTGCACGAGGTGGACTGTTGAAAAGTGGTTTCAATTCCCTTATTCAAAGACATTTTTCTCTTACAATGAAGTTCATTGGGATCAAATCGAAGCCCACGAGTGCCCGTTGACCTCCAGATCGAGTTTTGGTAGTAAAATGGTCCATTCGTATGAACCGTTATACCAATTTGTGCACGGGGTAGACCATTGAAAAGGGGATTCAAAGTGCTTCAAAGATTCATTAAGCTTTCTCTCAGACGATAGAGTTGATTGAAGTCTAATGGGGCTTGGGAGAGCCCGATAGCCTCTAGATCAATACTCGTAGTACGACCTAGGTTTTGTAGTGAAATGGGGAGGTGATAGGGACCTAAGGAGGGATTTAGGGAGTACTAGAATGTGGTGTCTACACCGTGCATCAAGGAAACAAACAGAAATCGATGCGTCCTTCTTTTTTTTTCAAATGTCTCCAATGTTCCTAACACAATCATATTTAGTGTTAACACAGAAGGGATTGTATTTATAATGCTTTCCATTTTTCCATATTTCATTATCTAATTTTATTCGTAAAATTGAATCACCTGTTGCATATTGAATCATTATGATTGCAACTGTTGCATATTAAATCATACATGACTAATAATGGTGCATATTGAATCATACACGACTGTCAATGGTGCATATTGAATCATACATGACTTCAATTATTGTTTCTGATGATTTTCATTGTTGGGACAATCAAAACTGTTGATGCGGTTAATTGATTGATGTTTATAAGACTGTCTATAATGAGTCCGTCTTCGATCCTATAGTAACTGCTCAATTATAATTATTTTGGAACTTTTGGGATTGTATGTTAATTGATAACATTGTTAGAGCATAATAAGCCCTTTTAAGTTATTTTTACCTCTTTTAGTAAGAAAGGAACTCAATTCATACCCCTATGGTCAAATTTTCCTTAATTTCTTTCTTTCAAATTACTACTTTTATTACTTGCCAACTTAACCACATTCTAGTCTTAATTCATTTATTGAGAGTTTCTTGTGTGAATTTTTTGTTTATATAATAACTTATGCATTGTTATTTTATTTCTATAATTTATATGATGAAGGATTCTAGGCTGAGTTGAAAAATATGGTCTTTGGTGCTAATACAACAGAGTTTTATAATTTTTGGCTTCAAAAAACCTGTAGGTACTCTGTTGGGTACCCTGTCACTGTTTACAATGATGGCATCATAATACGACTTTCGTTTTACTAGTGGATTTGTTATGAAAATGATTATTGGCCTCTGATTAATGATTATTCTGATTACTTCCTACTTATGCATGCACCACAAATCCGCCTCCATACTCCACAAGATCCATATCTTCCAATTTCAATTTCTATAACCTCCTTCAAAGCAAAACTTGAAGATGAATTTCTCCGGTCTCTGTTTATCTACATTAGGTTCTAAAATAAATTATAAGAATCTTATAAACTCTAAGCAGTTTTTTTTAAGAATTAATTGCTTATATTCTTTAATTATGCAATTATACTCTTGACTCTTTTGATTTCTGAGAATGGATTGCTTTTTTCTTCAATTCTGCATAATTCTTTTCCCATAAGTTGAGAAAATAATGAGAACTGGTTGCTTCTAATATGAGAATTGACTACTTATTTCCTTTAATTCTGGATTAGGTGAATGGGTTTTTTAATTTTTCATTTTCTCGCATGATTTTGGGTTGAATCTTGATCATACTTAGTTTGAGTCTTGATAATGGGAATAAACTTTTCTATTTCTTCGGTGTCCTCCACTTCAACTACTTGGTCTGTAATTTTTTCTTGATTATTTTGATGATCCTTCTCTTTGATTTTACTGTTGAACATGCCTGATATCTCACTTTCTTTTGGATTTGCCTCTTGAACAACATTGTTATTTAAACTAGGTTCCATCTTCTTCTGATGCCTATGATCATTATTTTGCTGCTCGAATAGTAATTTGTAGTGAATTTTATAGTTAGAGCCAAGTAACAAATACACGGAGTGAAGCGGGAGCGAGTGCAAATGCGTGAATGCACTCATTTTCAAAAAATTGAAAATGCGGGAGCGGCGCCAAAGCGGCTATTAATTTATAAATTTGAAATTATATATCTATTTAGAAACATATATATATATACAGTACTGCTCTTATGCGGACTAGTCCTCATTTTAAGAGTGCGAACCGGACATATATCACCTGACGGTGAGCTCCGAAAAAAGAGAGAGTATGCCTATAATTTAGTCTACAACTTTTAAGCTCACCGTCAGGTGACACATGTCCGGTCTACACTCTTAAAATGCGGTCTGGTATGCACAAGAGCATTATATATATATATATATTACAAAAAATATAATTACTTTTCATTACCCTTAAAATAAATTTATTTTTCCTGCCAAGCAGCTACAATTATAAAACTTAAAATGAAACAAATTAAAGATAAAAAAGAAAAAAAGAATGCAACAGACTTTATAAACGGCGGGGATGAAATTAATTCCAAAAGATCAATGGTTTGAGGATGAGTAATAGGGGCATATGTTGTGTCTCATCATGATAAATTAAGCACTGACATCCAAAAGAGGGTTGTAGTATTCCGTCAGATCGAATAGTAAAATTACAATTATATAGATGTTATACAACATGGATGAATAGTTATACACAATGATTGAATACCTTTTCATTTTCTACTTTTTTTTAGTATGATTTCCTTAGAAAAAATATAGCTATTGTACAGAATGACCGAATAGTTATCTGAATTATCGAGATGTTATATGTTTATATTTAAAACACATGAGCAGTTTATATTCAAACATGCATACATCTTGAAATGGGTATTTAGATACAACTTCATTGGATGCAAATTTATGTTCTTAAATTCTTTAAATTGATGTTTAAAATGTTAGAAAATGTTTTTTTTTCTTTTTGGAATTTTTATTCAATACGTTAATACATTGTTTAGCTAAAATACTTGAGTTAAATGCTCATGCATTGTTCAGGTGTGATTAAAGTGTTTAATCTTCTGATACATTGTTCGATATGTACTATTCGATATTTGATATGCAACTTTGAAGGAATATTGAACATTACATTCTGATTATGCATTTTGTGTATAGTGGGCATCTACTATTTGATTATGCAGTGTGACACACCACTTAGAGTAATAACGGGTGACCACCCCGATACTAAAATAATCAGGAATCTCAAGTGGATCATTCTCAGCATCTACTGAAGATTCTTAAATAAATACGACTGATAACCCATTACTACAAAAAGAAGGTGTCAATTTAAAAAAAAAATATTATTAAAAGAAACTATGCAACAACTAACCAATGACATAACAACTATATATGATCAGAGACACACACATGCTCAAATGGTATAAAGGATACTAATATATGAGTAAACTAAGATCTACAAAATGAATTACCCGAATATGCTGTCGGGGCACAGACAATACAACAGTCTGAGAAATAAAATATAAAAGTTCTACACTACAACCCTTGGGTATAAAACCGATACACAAACTGAATCCTAATCTAGATACCCAAAAGATAGGAATCGACTATATCAAAATACTGCAACAGTCCGCTACCACCACAGCCCCACGAATACACTGGATGGATATCATCATTGGCGTCCTTGCGGAGGAACACCTAAAATAATACAGTATATACATAGCAACAGAAAATATAAACGGGTCTGAGCCCGAGGTGTGAAAACATTTTTAGCAAGTGCATTAAAATGCATAAGAATTATAAATGCATTATAACATGATTAAGGTGGAGTCGCACTCTCCATAAAATTTAACTCACATCTCAACTAAAGTCCGTAACTAAACGTATGCATATGATCCTCAATTAATTGCCCAAATCTATCTAGGGGAAAAGTAATCTAACTTAATCCCAATTCATACTCATTTAAAATTTTCTCTTAAATCATAACCCTCAACTTCCACTAATCCCAATCTCAATTATTTGCCCAGTTTCTAAACATATACAATATACATAAACATTCTCTTTTACTAGAATTTATCATATTATAGTTATTGACATAAATATATATATATATATATATATATATATATATATATATATATATATATATATATATATATATATATATATATGAGTTGTTAGCATCTAAGTGCTAAGGACTAAACTCCTCCCAATTCTCAATACTGCACTGCGGTTCGTGCGTGGGACGTCTCGAAAGCGAAATCCAAATAAGGAACCCCCCGATACACTACTCCCGGCAGTATTGATTATCAAGATTCATTATGCCCTTAATGCATAACGCGAATAACCCAAATTCTTATTTAAATTAATTAATTATTCTCAATTCTCAACAGTGCATGTCGCTTCGTGCTTGGGACGTCTCGCAAGAGAAATCCGAACAAGGAACCCCCCCGACGCACTACTCCTTGTCACCGTCAATTGTCGAGCTATACTAATATATAAATATGATCACTAAGGACTAAATTCTCCTCACTCCCAACATTGCACTGCGTTTCGTGCATGGGATGTCTCGCGAATGAACTCAAAGTAATCTGTATACTCATATAATTATATACTCTTCATTTTCACTTTATATATTCGTCACACTTTAGTCCGAATTTAATCTCCCAGAATAAGATTCAATCAATCTTTTCTTATCTCTTTACTCTATAGACAAATATATGATATCACATAATCATATAGAATTAATATACTATTCACACAAGTATAATAATAACCATCCCAGCGAGCTATAACTCAAGGATGAAGGTTCTCAATGCTATCATCTACCAGGGAATCACTCACATATCATCCTGGGTACCAACGGTCGGAATCTCACACCGCCATGGCAAAAACCATATCACAATGTACGGGAAGCGATCATTGTTCCTCCCCGAAAATGAGACGAAACATACCCACCATGTCTCACCCCTAATAAAAATAATCACACAATAATAATGGACGCTATGACCTGGGGACTATACGCGCCCTGCTACTTAAGCCAGGGGCCTCACCCACATCGCGCAGCTTCCCATGATAGCATAGAGGGGGTATGCTTCACTTATATATATATATATATATATATATATATATATATATATATATATATATATATATATATATATATATATATATATATATATATATATCATACACACAAGATATACATACATCATCACATTATATAAATGTATACCATCGCAAAAGGTATATATATCACACTATTTACATACTCTTATTACGCTCTTAGGCGTAAATGAAATATCATTTATTAGTATACTTTACTCTCGATATACTATTCGTCAACTGCTCACACAACTTCCCCACTTTGTATACACTATACGATCTCTCACTTGAAATTCACACCTCACTTTTATTTGTATGAATCATCTCTCAATTCTATTTACGTTAAGGATATTCTCTCAAAATAAGTCCATAAGACCCCAATAATTTATTATAAGGGGAAAACTTCCTAAAAGCCTCCAAAACATACTCCTCATAAGTCATATAGAGATTCTTCCTCGAGTCCTTTAGATTACAATCCCTTATAATACTCTAATTTTGAAAGCCCGCTTTAAACTCAAAGGGGAGAAGGAATAACAATCTCAAAAATCTTGGGATGAAAACAGGGTGCCGGTCGACCGGCCTTGGACCCCGGGTCGACCGCGATTTGCATATAAGCCTAAGAAACCAACCAGTAGGCCCCTTTTCCTTGATGCGATCGACCGGCCATAGGGGTGCGGTCGACCGGTCATACCAGATCCTCAAAAATTGATTCTCCAAATTTTCCATCCAACAACCCAAATTCATTTTTCATGGTTTCTAATCTACACCAAAATCATCATAAACATCTACACAATGAATTCTAGCCTTTATTTTTCCAATTTTCGATTTAATTTTCGAGTTGATGATTTCAACCCCGGAACTGCTATCTTAGAAAAATCATAACAAATCGAAGAAAAATCATAAAAATACCCTATTAGCGCCCAAGTGACTGTATAAAAAATATCTACAACTTTCATGTTTTGACCAAGAGCTTAATCAATTCGCCTCCTGGTCGAATTGACCCCGCAAGATGCTATATTACTATTCATCATCTTCTTTAAAATGCCAAACCTCCATTTTATCATCTTTTAACCATTTCTCTTCAACCCAAACATATATATAACATCAAAACTTAGTATATAACTTAACCCAACTAATTTTCAACCTCGGATTCATCATATACACATCAATTGTAAGATTTTACCCAAAATTTAGGTTTTGACATTTTAAATCCAAAATCCATAATTTTATCCACAAATCATGAAATAAATGATACGCAACAATTATTTAGCAAGTTTAATCACTTTACTTATAGTTGTAGAGTCTGATTCTTCCTCGAAATCACGGAATTGCCAAAATTCCTAAGCTTTTCTTCTTTCTCTTCCTCTTTTCTTCTTCTCTTTCTTCTTCTTTCTTCTTTCTCTCTCTCTTTCTAGGGCTTTATGTTTTCTCTAAATGAGAAATTCTTCTCCCGTAGGATTTTTAAGTCTTGAATTCAAAATACACCACTTTAAATGATAATACACACTTTAAATGACTCGGTAACTTTAATTCGAGCCAAACGAACTTAAAATATTTTGAAACCCAAATAAGCTCCAAGTACAGTCATTTCGACTATCTCGACCCTTCCGAAAACAGCCTCACCCTCAGAATCGTCATTCGAATCACTTTCTAACATCTTCAAATTTTAACTTCAAATGCCAATTTAATTAATCTCCAATTAAAATAATATTTATTTCTCCCAAAATAAATAAATTATTGTCTAAAAAATCTCAGGGTATTACAAACTTTCCCACTTACAAGAATTTCGCCCTCGAAATTACACTAAGGCTAATACTCCAAAGCTCACCTAGTTTCTACTACACTTAACCACGCTAACACTATACCCAATCCTCCCATTTCCCACGACAAATTATTTTAATTTATAAAACCAATTATAACATCTAGGGCGCCCATACACCCTTAATTCGAGCTCTACTCGTATAAACAAAATTAGGCTTCTCTTGCCTCAAATAGTACCATGACTCTAATTATATATAAATTATGCAAACATACTAATAATATAACAATTTTAAGAGGTCCAAAGATTAAACTCCTCTCAATTCCTGACATTCGCTACTTTCATGTGGGGGAGGTCTCGCAAGCGAAAAATAAACAAGGAACCATCCCAATACACTACTATGTAGCGACGTCAAGGATTGAGAGTTTGTTAGATCGGGACTAGAGATTAAATTTTTTTTTGTGTAAATCATTTTTGGTATTGTCCAAAGGTGTAACACCCTCCCTAATAAGATACCGGGCGATCACTCTAATATTAAATTAAAACAGGAGTCTCATATGGATCATTCTTAGCATCACTGTCGAAAATCCATTTAATTACTAATAACCTATTAGGCCGGTGTCAAAATTTGAACTTTACTACTCTTTTTAACAACAATAAATAAAACATCCACACAGTTTTGAGAAAATGAAACTGAAATGAAATCAAATAACCGAACACTCGGTCAAAATATACAACCATATCGAATGATGTACTGAAAGAATAAATAAATGCAATTGAGCCATTGGCTCGAATGTTTATACAGTACCTCCTATCTAGAGTACAACAATGGAAGCGGCTATCAAAAACCTGCACGCATCCACAGCTGCTGCAGCTGACGTCTGACTCGAAAGAATTTCCATCGAGGCGTCCCTGTGTCTGGACACCTATATATATATATATATATAATATATAGAAAGAAAGGAGAGTAGATAAACGGGTTAGAGCCCGAATTTTGAAAATATTTTGCAAGTGCATAAATGCTTTATTTTTAGAAAAATAGTTTTATCTCATATTTAAATTGAAATTGCACTCCCATGAGATACCCCTCACCTCTCCTCTAATAGTGCACTCCTAGCGCATCCCTCTAAACATCCTAGTTAAGCTACCCTGCTAAACTAGTCTATCACCCAACCACTATCTACCCTAGATAGTCCAACAGATGTACTAAGGGCTAAACTTCACTCTAATCTCGACGCTATGCCATGTTCGTGTGTGGGGTGTCTCGCGAAGCGAAATCCAAACAAGGAACCCTCCCGATACACTACTATGCGACAAGGTCGATCGTCGAGATCCGCTAGTCCCTCAGTACAGAAAGATATATGTATATATATATATATACCATAAACATTTATAATATTAGAGCACTAAGGATTAAACTTCTCCCCAGTTTCAACACATTGCCATATTCGTGCGTGGGGTGTCTCGCAAAGCGAAATCCAAACAAGTAACCCCCCCGATACACTACTATGCGGCAAGGTCGATCGTCGGGATCCATTAGACCCTCGGTACTCAATTCATCCATATATACATATACGTATTTTACCATAACCATCCGGATCTATCTCCCGGACTGAGGATTCATATATCAAGTATTTATCAATACTATCATATTTATCTCAAAACCTTCCATTTCCCTTCTCATATCCAGGAAATGTATTTAAAAGCCAATTCATTATCATGAATTGCTTTAACAAATCATATCTCTTTTTAAAGCTAGTTTTATTATCATAAAAATGCTTTACCTTTTTATATCATCCCATTTCCCTTTTTATACTCAGGAAATGTATTCAAAGCCATTTTCATTATCATAAAAATGCTTTGATCATATCATATGCTTCCACATCCCTTCTTCCATCCGAGAAGTGTTACCGAAGACAAACCTTTATCCCATTTCCCTTCCTATATCCAGGAAATGTAATTAAAGCCAATCCATTATCATGAATTGCTCAAATATAACACGTTCTAAGACCGCCCGTCCGGATTTCTCCACTGTGCGCGCCCCTAAATGGTTATCATCTTCCATGTCCTATCAGAAGACAACCTGGGATCCTACATCGCAAGACGTCGGGAAGCAGCCATGTGCCTGCGGGATAGTCAAGACCACACCCGGAATCTCCTAACCAGCGCAGAAAAATATATATCAACAAACGCTCACATGGCCTATAGGACTACATCCACCCTGCGTTAATTTGTCAGGGGGCTTCACCATACGCACGCAACTTCCCCTATGATAGCGATTTAGAGAGGTGTGTAATCCATATTTTATTAATTATGTAAAACATTTCTCTTTCCATTTTGAAAATATTCACTTTTATATTTTCAAAATCATTTCCATCATAACATATATATATATATATATATATATATATATATATATATATATATATATATATATATACCTAAATCACACAGTATATACATATCCTATATATTCTTCCTAGAATATATATAAATGGCTATAGTAGCCTATAGCATCTAGTGATGACTGATAATCCCAAAGATTCCCTCCAGGAATCATAATCATGCATTCATATAAGCATGATACTAAACCCAAATATTTCTTAATTTAATAATCACTATATACCCCAATCCCATCTAAGGATTTATTGGATATCTCCAATGATACCCTTCACTCTAAGTGAAAACCCACATACCTATATTCCCAGATTATCCTAATTATCTCCTAGGATACACTTAACGATAATTGATATAATTATGCTTTCTATAAGCATAATTATATAGGCCTCTATGCCTATGAGTAATATCCTCGGGATTTATCTCACCCGAACAACCTTAAATTCAACGAGTTAAGGATTTCATTTCCTTGAACCTCAAAGACTATACCTAGTCCAATTAATCATTTAGAAGTCCCCAATATAATTTAGGAACCCTAATCCATCAATTTCTACAATTATTCTATTTTCCTCGAAAATATCGATTAAAGGTTATATACTAAAAACCCTTACTTTACCCTCCTAAATTGCCTTAATTTATGGACCATAAAATCCTAAAAGGTCCTTTAGGTTATCACCTAATTAACCTCAAAGCAAGATGAAATGGAATCTATCCCATCCAAATCATCCTAGAGAAATTGTCAACTTTCAGCAGGTATCGATCGATCGACCCATGGCCGTCGATCGATCGATGGCTTCGATCGATCGATCCCCTATGATCGATCGATCGATCGATCAAGTCGGGCAACTTTTTCTCCGAGAAGCTGTTTCAGCCATGGAAGCTTTACCCAAGCTTCCATATCCTCACCCAATGGCCTAAAACTTCAACCAACTATAAATACACTTATAATACGGGTTCTAAACATCCTAGAACCCGTAATCACCCAATATTTTTGGTTAAAACCTAAATTTCTCCAATTTACCAATTTTAGGGGTTTATTCATTTTATCTCCCGAAAACCCGTTTTATCCACGAATACCCAACCCAAAATCATTAGGGTTTGTTATACCAACAATGATATGAGATATTTATGCATAAAAATGAATAAAGAAAGTAAACACTTGCCTCGTGGATAAAATCTGACGTCCTCGAGCCGAATCCCGCGGAGGCTGGCCGGAATCTCCCACTTTTTCCTCTTTTCTTACCTCTCCCTCTCTTCCCTCTCTTCTTTCTCTTTTCTCTTCTCTTTTCTCCCTCTCTTCCTCCTTTTATAAGGAGAAAAGGGTTTAACCCCTTTAAAGCCCAAAAACGACTTGTTTACCCAATTACGAGCCTATTTAACTCCAAAATTACCCGGAACTCAATTTCGACAATCGGACACTCTTTTCTGACTATCTTGGACATTCCGAGACTCATGGCCCAGTCGAAATTTCCATCCGAGATACTTGACCACAAATCACTATTCTAACCCAAAATAATTAAATGCGGTATTCTACTCGAAATCTTACCTCTTTTGTCGCTATACTCCACGGCGACATAAAATTAAATTACTTCAACCTATATAGTCCCAAAATAATTTATAACATCCTTCGAAAATTATTAAATCCTCAAAAATCCCAAAATCACTATTTTGAGAAATTCTCCAAATCTCAAATTATACTTAATTATGGAATTTAATTATCTCCAAAAGGGCGGGTTATTACATACTCCCCCCCTACAACGGAATTTCGTCCTGAAAATTTAGATATATCTAGGATCACTACAAATCCTAAACCTCAAGGAAAAGATACTAACCTAATGGTTCCTAACCATACACTCTGCGGCTATCGCAATCATAAAGTGACTATAATACGTCACTTAATACCCATCCTCTAAAATGCCTCTTGGCATGAATTTCAACCTTATGTACTACGCCCATTCTATTCTAGGCGGTATATAAAACCATCTTACCAAGGTGCCCATACACCTTTCTAATCTGTGCATATCTGCACATCCATAGCGAACGTCCAACACGTAACACTCTCTCCCAATAAGGGTCTCCTTTCCTCGGTGTAATACTCACCTATGGGTCCTTCCAACCCGCGAAATTTCAATCCTCCTAACCTCGGCGCCGCTAACTCTAGAGAACCTACATCCTAAAATGCTATGATCTATGCGATATCTTACCTACGCGAAACTAATATAATCCTAAGTATGTCCCTAGACCCCAAGGCCTCTCTCAACTCCCGACAATTGCTTGGTTTCATGCGTGGGACGTCTCGCCAAGGAGAAATCCCAACAAGGAACCCTCCCGTTACACTACTCCCTCGCGTAGTCGGTCATCGAGATATAACGGCCCAAGGCACACAAGCGGGACGTCCTAAATCCTACTAGGCTAGCCTATGAACGCATTTCTACCATCTTATCCTTCCGCCCATACAGAAGGAAACCTAATCAATCAAAGTGCCCACTTTCTGTAGAAAGTGTCACGAACATACTACACAAAATGTATCTCCTCAAAATTTGCCTTTTTATTAAGGCCTGACTATTGTTCTCAAATCAATTTCTCTAAGTCCAACCTCACCCACCCACTTGTGGCGAGGGGACCACTTTAGTGATTTTCCATAGCACAATATTTCCATATGTATATCAACATCATGTGGCTTACAGCCTATAGTGGTTCATCCACACTATAATACCTTTCCACAAAACCAACATCCTTACATCCTATAACAGCTCCCCACTCCGGACACCGTTAAGAGTCATGTGTGGAGTGTCTCGCAAAGAGAAATCCAAACAAGGAACCCCTCCACACATTAACCCTTGACTTCGTTGGTTATGGATTTTCGTTATTTCAACATGCAATCGGGATATCCATATCCCCTAATCCAACAAAAATGGTCTGAACTCCTATCTCAAACTAAGAGTCATACCACCCTGCGCTCGCACTCATTTTTAAGTTCTTGCGCAAATAGTAATGAGCTTAATCTTATAGCTCAACACAAATCCTGCGGCCTTAAATTATATATATAAGGTCGCCATATACCCAAATCACGATAATGTAACCTCTACTCATCGAAGTTTAGTATCCCACAATAAATAAGGTGAACTCAACCTATATCTAGGTGAGACACCGCAACAATAACCTGTTCCCTCCAGGAACCATGGACACGATAGACTTGTCATTTTTAGCCTGCTATCGCTCCGAAAATACACCATAATGTATTATACTCATCATAAAACCGTACTCGTATAGACATATAAAACGAGTATCCCAAACCAGATATATATATATATACACGATATATCAACACCCGCCTTTATGACGAGTGAAGGAAAATAAAACTCCGCTACTGCGGACAACACATAGGCATACATGATATTATGTTATCGTGACCGCCATAACTCAAATTACACACACGAGTCTAGGGCTAACTAATACCGTGACTTTATCTAGTCACTCCAAATATACCTCCTCGATTGAGGTAAAACTCATAACAACAACTTCATTTTAACAAATTCCCCGAGTGGATGTCCAACCACGGGGTCCTCGAACATACCCATTCTTTAGTGAGCCCATCCTTCTTGGAAAGGACTCAATATTCATTGCACCTAACTTACTTAGGTACAAGGTTCACTTTGCCATAATACTCTTTATTCACCGTCGGCCTCTGGCTGAACCTTAGGAGAATAATTCCAAAACAGCATTCTTCTCATCCTGCTGATTCATGGGGACTCACGGTTAGAACTATCCGTAAGATCCCTTTCGAACCCTTATCTCCACAGGGTAATTCAATCTTAAGTACCACTTTCTATCACAGTAGTACTTGGTTCCCATAACTACTATACTTTAGTAGTCGTTGCAACAATCCTTAATAGTTGCCATAAGGAGAGTGGCCTCTACTAAGGTCCTCGTCCCTATCTTCTACCAGCTTCCCCAGCTAAGCTCCAACTCATGCTGCCCTCCGAGCTCCGCACACGATTCTGAATGAGTGCGTAAAAGAATTCTATAATCTTGTAACATGGCAGGAGAACGAAATCTCACAAGAGAAATCAACAATCCTAATCCTGGGGCTCTATAACAAATCGAAAGCAACGCTAAAAGCGTAGTACGTCCGCACAGATTCATAAGGATACTAGAACCTGATGCTCTGATACCATCTGTAACACCTCGCCTAATAAGATACCGGGCGATCACTCCAATATTAAATTAAAATAGGAGTCTCATATGGATCATTCTTAGCATCACTGTCGAAAATCCATTTAATTACTAATAACCTATTAGGCCGGTGTCAAAATTTTAACTTTACTACTCTTTTTAACAACAATAAATAAAACATCCACACAGTTTTGCGGAAATGAAACTGAAATGAAATCAAATAACCGAGCACTCGGTCAAAATATAGAACTATATCGAATGCTGTACTGAAAGAATAAATAAATGTAATTGAGCCATTGGCTCGAATGTTTATACAGTACCTCCTATCTAGAAGACAACGATGGAAGCGGCTATAAAAAACCTGCACGCATCCACAGTTGCTGCAGCTGACGTCTGACTCGAAATAATTTCCATCCAGGCGTCCCTGTGTCTGGACACCTATATATATATATATATATATATATAATATATAGAAAGAAAGGAGAGTAGATAAACGGGTCAGAGCCCGAATTTTGAAAATATTTTGCAAGTGCATAAATGCTTTATTTTTAGAAAAATAGTTTTATCTCATATTTAAATTGGTATCGCACTCCCATGAGATACCCCTCACCTCTCCTCTAACAGTGCACTCCTAGCGCATCCCTCTAAACATCCTAGTTAAGCTACCCTGCTAAACCAGTCTATCACCCAACCACTATCTACCCTAGATAGTCTAAAAGATGTACTAAGGGTTAAACTTCACTCTAATCTCGACGCTATGCCATGTTCATGCGTGGGGTGTCTCGCGAAGCGAAATCCAAACAAGGAACTCCCCCGATACACTACTATGCGGCAAGGTCGATCGTCGAGATCCGCCAGTCCCTCAGTATATAAAGATATATATAAATATATATATACCATAAACATTTATAATATTAGAGCACCAAGGATTAAACTTCTCCCCAGTCTCAACACATTGCCATATTCGTGCGTGGGGTGTCTCGCAAAGCGAAATCCAAACAAGGAACCCCCCTGATACACTACTATGCGGCAAGGTCGATCGTCGGGATCCATTAGACCCTCGGTACTCAATTCATCCATATATACATATACGTATTTTACCATAACCATCCGGATCTATCTCCCGGACTGAGGATTCATATATCAAGTATTTATCAATACTATCATATTTATCTCAAAACCTTTCATTTCCCTTCTCATATCCAGGAAATTTATTTAAAATCCAATTCATTATCATGAATTGCTTTAACAAATCATATCTCTTTTTAAAGCCAGTTTTATTATCATAAAAATGCTTTACCTTTTTATATCATCCCATTTCCCTTTTTATACTCAGGAAATGTATTCAATGCCATTTTCATTATCATAAAAATGCTTTGATCATATCATATGTTTCCACATCCCTTCTTCCATCTGGGAAGTGTTACCGAAGCCAAACCTTTATCCCATTTCCCTTCCTATATCCAGGAAATGTAATTAAAGCCAATCCATTATAATGAATTGCTTTAATATAACACGTTCTAAGACCGCCCGTCCGGATTTCTCCACTGTGCGCACCCCTAAATGGATATCATCTTCCAGGGCCTATCATAAGACAACCTGGGATCCTACATCGCAAGACGTCGAGAAGCAGCCATGTGCCTGCGGGATAGTCAAGACCACACCCGGAATCTCCTAACCAGCGCAAAAAAATATATATCAACAAACGCTCACATGGCCTATAGGACTATATCCACCCTGCGTTAATTTGTCAGGGGGCTTCACCATACGCACACAACTTCCCCTATGATAGCGATTTAGAGAGGTGTGTAATCCATATTTTATTAATTATGAAAAACATTTCTCTTTCAATTTTGAAAATATTCACTTTTATATTTTCAAAATCATTTCCATCATAACATATATATATACCTAAATCACACAGTATGTACATATCCTATATATTCTTCCTAGAATATATATAAACGGCCATAGTGGCCTATTGCATCTAGCGATGACTGATAATCCCAAAGATTCCCTTCAGGAATCATAATCATGCATTCATATAAGCATGATACCAAACCCAAATATTTCTTAATTTAATAATCACTATATACCCTAATCCCATCTAAGGATTTATTGGATATCTCCAATGATACCCTTCACTCTAAGTGAAAACACACATACCTATATTCCCAGATTATCCTAATTATTTCCTAGGATACACTTAACGGTAATTGATATAATTATGCTTTCTATAAGCATAATTATATAGGCCTCTATGCCTACGAGAAATATCCTCGGGATTTATCTCACCCGAACAACCTTAAATTCAACGATTTAAGGATTTCATTTCCTTGAACCCCAAAGACTATACCTAGTCCAATTAATCATTTAGAAGTCCCCAATATAATTTAGGAACTCTAATCCATCAATTTCTACAATTATTCTATTTTCCTCGAAAATATCGATTAAAGGTTATATACTAAAAACCCTTACTTTACCCTCCTAAATTGCCTTAATTTATGGACCATGAAATCCTAAAAGGTCCTTTAGGTTATCACCTAATTAACCTCAGAGCAAGATGAAATGGAATCTATCCCATCCAAATCATCCTAGAGATATTGTCAACTTTCAGCAGGGGTCGATCGATCGACCCATGGTCGTCGATTGATCGATGGCTTCGATCGATCGATCCCCTATGATCGATCGATCGATCAAGTCAGGCAGCTTCTCCTCCGAGAAGATGTTTCGGCCATGGAAGCTTTCCCCAAGCTTCCATCTCCTCACCCAACGGCCTACAACTTCAACCAACTATAAATACACTTATAATACGGGTTCTAAACATCCTAGAACCCGGAATCACCCAATATTTTTGGTAAAAACCTAAATTTCTCCAATTTACCAATTTTAGGGGTTTATTCATTTTATCTCCCGAAAACCCGTTTTATCCACGAATACCCATCCCAAAATCATTAGGGTTTGTTATACCAACAATGATATGAGATATTTATGCATAAAAATGAATTAAGTAAGTAAACACTTGCCTCGTGGATAAAATCCGACGTCCTCGAGCCGAATCCCGCGGAGGCTGGCCGGAATCTCCCCCTTTTTCCTCTTTTCTTAACTCTCTCTCTCTCCCCTCTCTTCTTTCTCTTTTCTCTTCTCTTTTCTCCCTCTCTTCCTCCTTTTATATGGAGAAAAGTGTTTAACCCCTTTGAAACCCAAAAATGACTCGTTTACCCAATTACGAGCCTATTTAACTCCAAAATTACCCGGAACTCAATTTCGACAATCAGACACTCTTTTCTGACTATCTCGGACATTCCGAGACTCATGGCCCAGTCGAAATTTCCATCCGAGGTACTTGACCGCAAATCACTATTCTAACCCAAAATAATTAAATGCGGTATTCTACTCGAAATCTTACCTCTTTTGTCGCTATACTCCACGGCGACATAAAATTAAATTACTTCGACCTATATAGTCCCAAAATAATTTATAACATCCTTCGAAAATTATTAAATCCTCAAAAATCCAAAAATCACTATTTCGAGAAATTCTCCAATTCCCAAATTATTCTTAATTATGGAATTTAATTATCTCCAAAAGGGCGGGTTATTACAAAAGGCCTATAAAAAGTTTTATTTTGAAAATAGTTTATTATAAAATAGTTTATGTCTTTCGACATTTAAAAAAATACCTTATGCCCAAGGCACAAGGTTTTAATATTTATCATACTCATAATAATATATAGTTCTCTCAATTAACATAATTATGAGCTAAGTCTCTTACTCATCAATAATCCACTAAATTCTGAATCATTTCAGTAATAATCTCGATCATTATAATAATATATTGCCATACACTTGTCTCTTCCATAGCTGGAACATAAAAATTATATAAGTCTAACACGACTATAAAATAAGTAGCTTTATCATTACTACTCAACACATTTCAACAATTCTTACGTTCACAATAAAGTTATAGCTCTCTTTCTATCACATTACAAAATAATCTATTCTCTCAAAAGATAATAATATAAGAGCCTTGCTTCCTTAATATTCCCTTTTTGGTTCATATTATACATAATAGGGTTATAGAACTAACCACTCTTTTCAATCTTACGCACAATACTACCAAGACTTCGTATAGCATAATCCTATTCACAAAGGAAAATAACTTACATTATACCTCTCTAGTCCGATTTCATCTCTTCATCAATGGGTTCCTACACAAAGTCCCCTGGCCTAAAATCGCATCGACTTTGCTGTAGGGGTTTCACATCCAAATATTCTTCAAAACGTGGTCCTTTACCTCTTTTAGGACAATCTCTCTTCCTGTGACCAAATTCTTTACAAAAGAAACATCTACCCATCTTGAGGAACATAATACTGTTGCGACCCTCTAAAATTTTCTTATAATCTAGTCACACCCCGCCTTATTCTGGCATCGACCGCCACCAAAACTATGTCAGGCGTGAGTAAATAAATACCATTCTTAGCATGAGACAGATATGAGACATAAATAAATCAGTCCATAAGATACATAATTGAATCAAATTAAAATGCTCATAAACAACTAAGCGATAAAAGATCCATCACATGCTAACTCCAATAATCCATTCTCCAATAATGATTAAATAAAATCTAAAATAATCCCAAAATAAATCCTCTAAACAACTTTGGAACCGAATGGCCCAATAAAACTCAAATGAAGTCTCATAATTAAATACGACTAGAAAAGAAAGTCTAACTAAACTATGCAATAAAATGAATAACTCCAGCTGCACCTCCAAATGATAACTCCGATAAACTTATGCATCTTCCCCAATTCTAATCCTGAAAAAGATTAGTCAACGCATGGGTCAGAGACAAAGCCCCGAGCAAGAATACACACTACTCCCCTCAAATAGGATCCTTGAATCCAGACAATAGCATTATACGCAATAAATATCACAATGAAATATTTTAAATTAAATGGGATAATTAAATGCGATAATTATAAGTCACTAACTACCCACAGAAATCCCATTTATAAAGGCACACTAATATAATTTTAAATTCCCCAAGTCCTATGATGTTAATTTAATTAAATTAACCAGCTTTTATTACAGTTCTCACTTTTTATTAAAGTGTCACACTTCCCCTTGTCAATCGCCCTCTGACCCATTTAAACTGTCGACCCCGACACATGACAAGGTTCCACACACGACACGACATAAATCTCCCTCTGGCTCGTTTAAACTGTCGGCCCCGACACATTATTTCGCCACGAATTTTAATACCCATTTTTATCTTAGGTATTAATTCTCAATTTCTCAATTTATAATCATCCCACCCATTTAATCGATGTGGTATCCTCAAAATACCCCTTAGTCCCATACCTAAGGGTCCCCAAGTTATCAATACGTCCTAACCTATGTATAGGAGGATTTTCTCACATAAATCTTAACTTAGTCTCATACTTAGACTAGCGTAACGACGATAAAGTAATAAAAATCAGCCCACCCCTAAGATAATAAAAACGCAATAGTCTACCCTCACTAGTCCCATACCTAGAAGGAGTAGATCAAAAAAGGTCTACCCGCTAGTCCCATACCTAGAAGGCATCCTAAAGTATAGGGAGAGCAAAATTACCCAACAACCCGTCGTCACAAAGGCAATATAATAATACCAAAAAGTCACACAAATAAGCATAATTAATCAACGTATAAAACTACACATGATAGTCCAATTCAATTAAACCTTTAATTAAATTATCACAACGTCAACAATATCCAAATAATCTCATTTAATTATTTTGAATTAAATATACCAAGTTTTCATCATATATACATCAAAACCCAAATTTCGTTATCTCTACATGTATTACATGAGTTATACAAAACTAGGGTTTTTCTACATGCAACCTTCACTAATAAAACCCAAAATCACTCATGAATCCTACGTACCCAAGAGTTATGAATATTATTCAGATTAAAAGATTTAATAAAAACAGCCCCATAATCAGTGTCCACCTTTTCTAATTAAGTTACTAATTATTTTTAAGAAAATATGTAATTAAGTGTTTAGGCGACACTTAAAATGCGTAATACTAAAGTAAAAGAATAGAGCATTCATGCCTGTGATTTCAGAATCAAATATCTGGGTTGACGATTGGATTCCTTGCGAAAAACTAACAAAAGAGTGTTCTTGAACGATCTTGATTAAACCTCAATTAAGCCTTCAAAAACTTGTGACAAAAACTTGATCTTGTTGAAGGTTGATCATTATGGTTGAGAGGAAAAATATTTGGAAGTGTTTTCTCGTGAAAAACTGAAGAAAAAGTGATTATGAAAAGTCCCCCTACGGATTAAGAAGGTTATATAGTGATTAGGAGTCCTAATCCTACACAAATTCTAATAAAATCTGAATGAATCGCGCAAAACTAGGCATGGTCGATCGATCTACCAAAAGGATCGATCGACCCTACAAAAATCTGACAGTTTTCCTAAAAAATGCCTATAAGGCAAAATATTAAAAATTCCACTAAAAATCCATTTTAAATCTGATTTCAATTCCGCTTGATGTTCTATTCTTCTAAAATCATAACCAACATATTTAGCCAATAAAAGCATTAAATTAAAAATTTTATTTTTCTCGAATATTCGAATTAATTAATTAAATTAATTAATAAAAATACGGGGTGTTATATACTTCCCCACTAGCAAAGAATTTCGTCCTCGAAATTTGAAGAAGCATACACATCAATGCATAAATCTCACAAAAAGAAAATAAGGCTCACATATGCCTACCCATGGAATGACATAATTGGCGTCCATACACCCAATCCTACGCGCACCTACCCCACAAACAACAAAATAACATATATTGCCTATATGTATACGCATAACTATGAAAATAACGGCATACCACACGCTCCCACAAATCCCCCACTCGAGCCTATATCTGAAAGTCATCAAAATGCTAACGTCCTCAAATTAAATCTCAACATAAAAAAAATCAATACATACGATACCTAACATCTGTACTAAAATCTCCAAAATAATTATCGTCTCCAAAATCCATTCTAAGGATCGCCACATCAAGCTTACTAATTCGAAACTCAATGCCTACAACGTCCTTAACTCAAAACTTCACATCTCCAAGAAACACATCTAACACGTATGCTAGACCCTCTACTTTAAGAAGTACGAATCAACAAAGGGAATCAAAGATCGGCAACGCGGAAGCTAAACGGACTCATAACCTACGAGACCTAAGACCATGCTCTGATACCATCTGTCATACCCCGCCTAATTCTGGCGTCGGCCGCCACCAAAACTATGCCGGGCGTGAGTAAATAAATACCATTCTTAGCATGAGACAGAAATGAGACATAAATAAACCAGTCCATAAGATACATAATTGAATCAAACTCAAATGCTCATAAACAACTAAGCGATAAAAGATCCATCACATGCTAACTCCAATAATCCATTCTCCCATAATGATTAAATAAAATCTAAAATAATCCCAAAATAAATCCTCTAAACAATTTTGGAACTGAATGGCCCAATAAAACTCAAATGAAGTCTCATAATTAAATACGACTAGAAAAGAAAGTCTAACTAAAGTATGCCATAAAATGAATAACTCCAGCTGCACCTCCAAATGATAACTTCGATAAACTTATGCAGCTTCTCCAATTCTAATCCTGAAAAAGATTAGTCAACGCATAGGTCAGAGCCAAAGCCCCGAGCAAGAATATACACTACTCCCCTCAAATAGGATCCCTGAATCCACACAGTAGCATTATAGGCAATAAATATCACAATGGAATATTTTAAATTAAACGGGATAATTAAACGCGATACTTCTAAATCACTAAATACCCACAGAAATCCCATTTATAAAGGCACACTAATATAATTTTAAATTCCACAAGTCCCACGATGTTAATTTAATTAAATTAACCAACTTTTATTATAGTTCTCACTTTTTATTAAAGTGTCACACTTCCCCTTGTCAATTGCCCTCTGATCCGTTTAAACTGTCGACCCCGACACATGACAAGGTTCCACACACGACACGACATAAATCTCCCATTGGCCCGTTTAAACTATCGGCCCCGACACATTATGTCAGCACAAATTTTAATATTTATTTTTATCTTAGGCATTAATTCTCAATTTCTCAATTTATAATCACCCCACCCTTTTAATCGATGTGGTATCCTCAAAATACCACTTAGTCCCATACCTTAGGGCCCCCAAGTTATCAATATGTCCTAACCTATGTATAGGGGGATTTTCTAACATAAATCTTAACTTAGTCTCGTACTTAGACTAGCGTAACGACGATAAAGTAATAAAAAACAGCCCACCCTCAAGATGATAATAACGCAATAATCTACCCTCACTAGTGCCATACCTAGAAGGCGTAAATCATAAAAGGTCTACCCGCTAGTCCGATACCTAGAAGGCATCCTAAAGTATATGGAGAGCAAAATTACCCAAAAACTCGTCATCACAAAGGCAATATAATAATACCAAAAAGTCACACAAATAAGCATAATTAATCAACGTATAAAACTACGCATGATAGTCTAATTCAATTAAACCTTTAATTAAATTATCACAACGTCAACAATACCCAAATAATCTCATTTAACTATTTTGAATTAAATATACCAAGTTTTCATAATATATACATGAAAACCCAAATTTCGTTATCTTTACATGTATTACATGAGTTATACGAACCCAAAAGTTATTTATTTTAAAACTAGGGTTTTTCGACATGCAACCTACACCAATAAAACCCAAAATCACTCATGAATCCTACGTACCCAAGAGTTATGAATATTATTAAGATTAAAAGATTTAATAAAAACAGCCCCATAATTAGTGTCCATTTTTCTAATTAAGTTACTAATTATTTTTAAGAAAATATGTAATTAAGTGTTTAGGCGACACTTAAAACGCATAATACTCAAGGAAAATAATAGAGTATTCATGCCTGTGATTTCAGAATCAAATATCTGGGTTGACGATTGGATTCTTTGCAAAAAATTAACAAAAGAGTGTTCTTGAACGATCTTGATTGAACCTCAATTAAGCCTTCAAAAACTTGTGACAAAAACTTGATCTTGTTGAAGGTTGATCATTATGGTTGAGAGGAAAAGTATTTGGAAGTGTTTTCAGGTGAAAAACTGAAGAAAAAGTGATTATGAGAAGTCCCCCTACGGATTAACAAGGTTATATAGTGATTAGGAGTCCTAATCCTAAAATCTGAATGAATCGCACAAAACTAGGCACGGTCGATCGATCTACCAAAAGGGTCGATCGATCGACCCTACCGAAAATCTGACAGTTTTCCTAAAAAATGCCTATAAGGAAAAATATTAAAAATTCAACTAAAAATCCTATTAAATCCGATTTCAATTCCGCTTGAAGTTCTATTCTTCTAAAATCATAACCAACATATTTAGCCAATAAAAACATTAAATTCAAAATTTTTGTTTTCTCGAATATTCCAATTAATTAATTAAATTAATTAATAAAAACACAGGGTCTTACAACTCTCTGGAATTACTGGCATTCTCACTACCATGCCTACTTGATGAACCCGAATCTCTAAAGATCTTACCCCCTTGCGAACGAAGACGATATTCATGACACTGTAACAGTGCCGCATTCACTACCTCGACGAAAGTCACTAACGTTGGGTTCCATAAAAAATGCTGCCTAATTATCCAATCTAAACCTTGTATGAACTTAGATATACACTTATCCTCGGTATTTACCTCATCAAGCACTAAATTCACCAATCGAGTAAATTCCTCTTCATACTCAGCCACCGTTCGATTTCCTTGAAACACATCCATCAGTTTCCTCCTCACCTCCTTCTGATTTGCGGAAGGAAAATTCCTTCGGTCAAAGAGTTCCTAAAAGCCTGTTATGAGTAACGTATCTCTCTGTTCTGATGTGGTGACAGACTCCCACCATTGGAGAGTTTCTCCCGTTAAGTTAAAGGTGGCGAGAAATTGCTTCTGCACCTCACTACATTCAACCATACGAAGGTGCCTTTGCATACTATTCTTCCATTGACTTGCATCCATCGCATCAACTCCCCCTGAAAACTCTGGAGGGTGCCCCTTCCGAAAATCTTCCGGCACTCTTTCCCACAAAGACGGTCATGGATGGGTTTGGGCTGATGGAACTGCAGGTTGATACGCCATCGCAGAAATGGCAACAGTTACTGCTTGTGCCACAATGCTAGCAACTTCATATGTAGTCATAGTCCCTTGAGGCATTTGGGGATCCACACTCTCAGCCCCTTTATTCGCACTGCTTGGACTTCCTCTCTTCGGTGGCATCTGAAACAAGAATAATGGTATCAAAACGCCTTGAAATATTTTCTCATCACAGAAGAAAATATGGACGTATGAACATAAAAGTCCTAATAGTAGGGCTCTACATCAAGAACGCTTATGGAAGATCGCAGTAAACCCACACAGATCCTAAAGACACTATGCTCTGATACCACCTGTGACACCCCGCTTAGAATAATAACGGGTGGCAAGCCCTATACCAAAATAATCAGGAATCTCAAGTAGATCATTCTCAACATCTACTGACGATTCTTAAATAAATATGACTGACAACCAATTACTACAAAAAGAGGGGGTCAATTTTTTTTTTAAACATTATTAAAACAAACTATACAACAATTAACCAACGACATAACAACTATTTATGATAAGAGACACACACACGATCAAATGATATAAAGGAGACTAATACAAGAGTACAATAAGATCTACAAAATGAATTACCCGAATATGCTGTTGGGTCCTAAACAATACAACAGTGTGAGAAATAAAATATAAAAGTGCTACACTACAACACTTGGGTATAAACCCGATACACAAACTGAATCCTAATCTACATACCCAAAAGATAAGAATCGACTATATCAAAACACTGCAATAGTCCGCTACTGCCACAACTCCACGAATACACTGGATGGATGTCATCATTGGCGTCCTTGCGGAGGAACACCTAAAATAATACAATATATACACAGCAATAGAAAATATAAACGGGTCAGAGCCCGAGTGTGAAAACATTTTTAGCAAGTGCATTAAAATGCATAATAGTTATAAATTCATTATAACATTATTAAGGTGGAGTCGCACTCCCATAAAATTCAACTCACCTCTCATGTAAAGTGCGCAACTAAACGTATGCATATGATCCTTAATTAATTGGCCAAATCTATCTAGGGGAAAAGTAATCTAACTTACTCCCAATTCATACTCATTTAAAATTTGCTCTTAAATCATAACCCTCAACTTCCACTAATCCCAATCTCAATTATTCGCCCACTTTCTAAACATATACAATATACATAAACATTCTCTTTTACTAGAATTTCTCATATTATAGTTATTGACATATATATATATATATATATATATATATACATATATGAGTTAATAGCATCTAAGTGTTAAAGACTAAACTCCTCCCAATTCTCAATATTGCACTGCGGTTCGTGCATGGGATGTCTCGCAAGCGAAATCCAAACAAGGAACTCCCTCGATACACTACTCCTGGTAGTATTGTTAATCAAGATTCATTAGTCCCTCGATACATGACGTGTGTAACCCAAATTCTTATTTAATGTAATTAATTAATTATTCTCAATTCTCAACAGTGCACGTCGTTTCCTGCTTGGGACGTCTCGCAAGCGAAATCCAAACAAGGAACCCCCCCCCCCCCCCCGATACACTACTCCTTGTCACTGTCGATTGTTGAGCTATACTAATATATGAATATAAGCACTAAGGACTAACTTCTCCTCACTCCCAACATTGCACTGCATTTCGTGCGTGGGACGTCTCGGGAACGAAATCCAAACAAGGAACCCCCTATATACTACTCCTTGGAAATGCTAGTCGTTGAGGTCCATTAAGCCCTCGATACCCAAAGTAATCTATATACTCATATAGTTATATACTCTTCATTTTCACTTTATATATTTGTCACACTTTAGTCTGGATTTAATAACCTGGAATGAAATTCAATCAATCTTTGTAAATCTCTTTACTCTATAGACAAATATATGATATCACGTAATCATATAGAATTAATATACTATTCACTCAAGTATAATAACAACCATCCAAGCGATCTATAACTCAAGGATGAAGGTTCTCAAAGCTATCATCTACCACGGAGTCACTCATATATCATCATGGGTACCAACGGTCGGAATCTCACACCGCCTTGGCAAAAACCATATCACAATGTACGGGAAGCGGTCATAGTTCCTCCCCGAAAATGCGACGAAACATACCCACCACGTCTCACCCCTAATAAAAACAATCACCCAATAATAATGGACGCTATGACCTGAGGACTATATGGGGCCTGCTGCCTCACCCACATCGCACAACTTTCCATGATAGCATAGAGGGGGTATGCTTCACTTATATATATATATATATATATATATATATATCATACACACAAGATATACATACATCATCACATCATATAAATGTATACCATCGCAAAAGGTATATATATCACACTGTTTACATACTATTATTACGCTCTTAGGCGTAAATGAAATTTGTATCATTTATTAGTATATTTTACTCTCGAAATACTATTCGTCAATTGCTCACATAACTTACCCACTTTGTATACACTATACGATCTTTCACTTCAAATTCACACCTCACTTTTATTTGTATGAACCATCTCTCAATTCTATTTACATTAAGGATATTCTCTCAAAATAAGTCCATAGGACCCCAATAATTTATTATAAGGGGAAAACATCCTAAAAGTCCCCAAAACATACTCATCATAAGTTATATAGAGATTCCTCCTCGAGTCCTTTAGATCATAATCCCTTATAATACTCTAATTTATAAAGTATGCTTTAAACTCAAAGGGGAGAATGAATAACAATCTCAAAAATCTTGGGATGAAAATAGGGTGTCGGTCGATCGGTCCTGGACCCCCGGTCGACCGCAGTTTGCAGATAAGCCTAAGAAACCAGCCTGTAGTCCCTTTTTCCTTGACGCGGTCGACCGGCCATAGGGGCGCGGTCGACCGGTCACACCAGATCCTCAAAAATTAATTCTCCAAATTTTCCATCCCACAACCCAAATTCATTTTTCATGGTTTCTAATCTACACGAAAATCATCACAAACATCTGTATAATGAATTCTAGCCTTTATTTTTCCAATTTCCGGTTTAATTTTCGAGTTGATGATTTCAACCCCGGAACTGCTATCTTTGAAAACTCATAACAAATCGAAGAAAAATCATAAAAATATATAGTTAGCGCCCACGCGACCGTATAAAAAAGATCTTAAACTTTCATGGTTTGACCAAGAGCTGAATAAATTCTCTTTCTGGCCTAATTGACCCCGCAAGCTATTGTGTTAGTATTCATCATCTTCTCCAAAATCCAAAACCTCCATTTTATCATCTTCCAACCATTTCTCTTCAACCCAAACATATATATAACATCAAAACTCAGTATATAACTTAACCCAACTAATTTCCAACCTCAAATTCATCATATACACATCAATTATAAGATTTTACCCAAAATCTAGGTTTTGACATTTTAAGCCCAAAATCCATAATTGTATCCACAAATCATGAAATAAATGATACACAATAATTATTTAGCAAGTTTAATCACTTGCCTTAAAGTTGTAGAGTCTGATTCTTCGTCGAAATCACGGATTTGCCGAAATTCCCAAGCTTTTCTTCTTTCTCTTTCTCTTCCTCTTTTCTTCTTCTCTTTCTTCTTCTTTCTTCTTTCTCTCTCGCTTTCTAGGGCTTTCTCTTTTCTCTAAATGAGAAAGGCTTCTCCTATAGAATTTTTAAGCCTTGAATCCAAAATACACCACTTTAGATGATAATACACACTTTAAATGACTCGATAACTTTAATTCGAGCCAAACGAACTTAAAATATTTCGGAACCCAAATAAGCCTCAAGTATAGTCATTTTGATTATCTCGACCCTTTCGGAAACTACCGCACCCTCAGAATTTTCATTCGAATAACTTTGTAACATCTTCAAATTTTGACCTCAAATGCTAATTTAAATAATCTCCAATTAAAATAATATTTATTTCTCCCAAAATAAATAAATTATTGTCCCAAAAATCTCGAGGTATTACATGCAGCTCTCATTCTAATTATGCAGCTTTGTACTATTCGATATTCGACATTATATTATGATTATACAGTTTGAAGATTACATTCTCATTATACAGCTTTGTACTAATTTCTTTATGTATAGTGGGCATGTCCTATTGTTAGAAGCTCTATACTATTCGATATTTGATATTAAAATGTGTAAACATTAAAACTAACTTTTTATTATATGTACGTTTGACTAGGTTCATTTTCCAAGAAACGAGTAAGAGGACCAACACGAGGAGTAAGGTTTCAAAAGAAACTTGAAAGGAGGGAGAATATCGAAATCATCATTTTGGAGGGTGGTATAGTGGGTCATTTTGCATCTAATTTCAAATCTTAAATAGGCATTGTTGTTCATGATCACACTCCATTTAAATTTTGATTATGGAGTAAGATCCTGGAAGATAGCAAAGAACACATGTGCACACTTATGCGGGTAATCTTCTACTTATGCTCATATATAGAACATAGCCCCATATAAAGTTAGTTTTAATGTTTTCCCTTTTCTTTTAAATATGATAAGTTTCAATTGCCAAATGGGGAAAATATAAAGTCTGTAGTGCTGGATCGGCCCCATACTCAATTCTGTAGCTTTCAGTGAAAAATGCTTTGTGAACACTTCAAACCACATGACTCTTTAGAACGAGATCTTCCGTGTCGTCCGACGGAATTATCAATAGATGCTAAATGGAATGATCTTTGTGGAATATTTATTAACGAAAAGTACAAGGGTCTATTAAATTTTGTGTACTTCTTTTTCCATGTGAATTATTTTGATATTTTATTAAAAATAAATGCCTTATGTTATTTTCAGAAAGGAAGTGAAATTGACTCGATCAATCGATCTAAGCAGTTGATTCTTCATTGCAGTCGAACTACATGATTACCTCAAATGGAGTATGAGATGGTACCATATATTTCTTAAAAACATTATGTTTGGTAATTATTTATTTTTTCTTTGTTATTGGTTATGATACTTTATTTGTATTAAATTTTTTATAGCGTGACAAGGAGACTGGAGATCTCGCGTCTATGACAAAGGTGTGGTATACGACCCATTGGAGCAAAATAAAAGACAATTGGGCTACTCCAAAGGCTAAAAGTGCATATGTAAGATGTTTTCAAGTTTCTTTTACTACAATTTTTTTATAATAACACTATGTTAAATTCTACATTATTTACAACTGTAAATAGGATGAGGTGAAAGAAATACTTTCATCATAATCTGAAGATGGTGTGGAGATGGATGATGCAAAAGCATTTTAAATCATTTTAGGGTATCTCTCTAGATATGTACGTGGACTAGGGGTTGATTCTAAGACCAGACAACTTGAATCTATGCAAAGGGAGAAATATATTGAGAGGGACATATAAGTTGCGCCATGAAGAAGTTGATGAGGCAAAAAGGGAAGCTGACGAGGTGAGGAGAGAAGAAAATGAAGCTCGAAGGGAGAACACTACAATGAGAGAAAAAATGGATGAACTTTTTGGAAAATTTGAGGAGCTATCTAATCACGTTACCCGTAATAATACATTAGTAGAAGAGATGTATAAAGTATAATGAATCAATCGTCTTATATCTATTTTCTTTGTACTTGTTTTTGTTATTCTTGTGAATGGTAAAATGATTAATGTAATTGGTGTATTTGACTTGATTTTGATGTGGAATAGTTCAAATATTGGTTGTCACAATGAGTATATAATATTATAAATATATTTTGATTGTTTTGTGTAGCAATGAAGCATAAACGTAGTTACTAGATTGTCTTAATTATCTTAAATATTTAATATGAAAATTGAATGCATTTAGAATTATTAGTTAATTATTTTGTGCATAAAATATTAATATTGAATGCAATAACTATAAGCGGAGGAAATAATTTTCTAAAGAAAAATATTTATAGTGGCAAATCAGAATTGCCGTAGAATTATATTGACCTCAAGTAAAAATTTAGTTTTGGTAGAAAATCTTATATTTGCTACAAAAATAACCTTTTAGTGGGAAATAACATGCCTTTTAGGTATTAACAACGGGTCTTTAGTAGCAAAGCGGTGATAATTTTTTTTTTGCCACTAAATGATTTAGTGGCAAATTGTTAATGATTAGTCACAATTTTGTTTTGCAACTAAAAGTCTTTTTTCTTATAGTGATTTTTTTTTGTTTATTTTTCTTATAATTTAGAGTGCTAATATTGCAAGAGATATATTGTTATATCATAGAAGAAGATGCCAAGAGTACGTGAAGAACCATTTCAAGACAAATATCATCCCAAACACAAAGTGTTTATCACTTTTCTCAATCCAAATTTTATCTCTTCAAATCCAATCATTATAAGTATGTTCAATATTTTGTTCTCCACAATATTGTGGTTGAAAGATAAATTAGTTTATTGATTTAAATTTGGGATTGTTATTTAGTTTTAATATGGTATTAATGCAATAAATTATTTAATTCAATTAATAAGTACATTTTATAGCAATTACTTCCCAACAATCTTAAGACGATATTCTTCTTATTAAAAAATTCATTGCATTGCATTAATTCTCTAAAAAAAATCAAAAATAGTTTCTTTTGGTTGGTTATAAAGAATCTATTAAACATATTAGTTTACATATTTAATTTGATTCAATTATGGACAAACATAATTTCAGTATATTATATTATTCTATAACAAAAATTATTTTTCTATTTGTACAATTTTGATACAATTTATTTATGTAAAAGAGTGTTATCTAATATTACGATTTTGGATAATAAATATAAATATAAATTAGTTGAAGGTATTTTGTTTATTTATGTTTATCGTAAATGATTTCGACTTCGTATTTCTTCACATAAATGTTCCTTGCAAATGATAATCATGGTGAAAATGCATAAAATTCAATGGTGTTGATTTTTAAAGATAAAAAAGATAAAGTTCTATCTTACTATCTTTAACATGTATACTTGAAACAAGATCATACTGAACGATGGATAATTATTAGGGTAGATGAATGGAAATATTTCGATTTCCTATGCTAGAAACTATATCCTTAATTGTCTAAACAACATGTTGTATACAATGCATAGCTCAGTTAATATGGAAAAAGAATTATGAGTTTTTGGATAAGAAATATATAAAGGAAAATTCTAGAACAAAGAAATTTGTTATTGGTATATTTTTGGATTTAAAATTGGTTAATTAAAGATCATAACTCGAGCTCAATATCCCCAATTAATCATTTCACAAAATTTATTTTAGATTTTCAAAAGTGAGTGAATCCCGTCAAGTGGATGCAATAATCGTGAAATTTTGTCTATCTTGGAGACATTTCAAAAGTTATTTAAACAAAAATGTAAACTCATGTGGCTTGAATACTTGATTGTGAGATTTTGGATATAAGAAGACAATAATGTATCTTAAAAGAAAATGGAAACTAAATGGAATACAAGAAAAATATTGTGAAAGAATGGTATAAGAACAATAAAACAGAAGTTTAAGAACCAAGGTTCCTCAAAGGCTCGATAGGACGAGACTTTTAGAGGTTCTATGACAAATGTTTTATGTTAGGCAATCCACAGCATTATGCATACGCTAGTTATAAGCTCAAATACCAAAAGAATAAGAATATGATGTCCAGTAAAGACAATATCACTAAAGTGGAGTTCATTTTCAATAATGTTACCTAAACAAATCTTTCAATAAAGGTGTATGAAGTGAAATTAATTGGGAATAACAAGGAATGATAGGTGGACACTAGATCTACCCATCATGGAGTTAAGTTCAAAGGTTAAAGGAAAATAAAATTTTAGACTCAAAATTTCATTGGGGAAAGAAATTACTCTCAATGACATGTTGTATATTTTAGAAGTGTTAATTAATTTGTAATATAAAATAAATTAAAAAATTATTTCTCCTTACTCTCCATAATCTAATGCTACTGAAATGAAAATATATGACACTAAAGAAAATGATGGTTGCTATGTTGATAAGTTGAGACTAACCTAGAACTTATGGGGGGAAGCTTTGTTTTATGAAAATTACATTATTAACAAAATGTCTTGTAAGAAAGCCAACAAGACACCACATGAGTTATGAAATTGTCAAAGACCTTCCTTCATATATGAAACCTTATTGGAGTATCTTCGAAATCTAGTTGTTCCTAATCCTAAAAATGTTATCATAGGATCAAAGATTATTGATTTCATTTTCATTATATATGAAATTAATAGCAATGATTATCGATTTCTTGTGCATAAATATAAATGAAAATAGTTAATATGGTGTGCTAATGTCCTAAAAGGAGTGAATAGACATACACCTAATTAATGGTCGATTAAAAAATTACTTGTTAAAATCACTTGAGTTGAAATTCAATTTGTATAAAAAAAACTTTCAGACTTGAAAAAAATATAATTGAATGATTTAGATTATAACAGTGAAATCAAAATAAATATCAAAACAACAATGACGATCAATTTCCATAAAAAATCAAACTCACATTAACTAGCAAAATTATCAAATAATTACCCTTTATGTGATAAGATCCAAGTTTAGTTTAGGAAACACCTTGCGAAACCAATCAATTTAGGATGCAAACTACTTTAAATTTCAATGAAACATGATGAAAATAATACATCTAAATCCTACTCGGCCATATAATTTCAATTGGACATTTGTGGAAAGGTTTTTAATTCATAGAAACACTTTTGAATATATCAAATTGTAACTTACATACAGAAAGAACGAATAACCTAATCAAAGTCAATTTAATGGGTAATATGATTTAGATAGTTTAATAATCAATCAACCTTAGATTGAGGTGACTTGGTGTGTGATCTAATTCACATTAATAGTTCAAACCATCAAATAATCACACAATAATAAATCTTTGAGTAAAAACCCTACGTAGGGGAAACAATATCAAATGAATCATCTTTCTCCTTAAACTTGAAAATATAATTTTACAGAATGTAAGAGGACAACTCTCACATGATCTCTTGAATTGATGGTTGCCACTACAGCAAAAGCCATATATATATATATATATATATATATATATATATATATATATATATATATATATATATACAGAAAGGATCTCATGCATACCCAGTTTGCATACCCTCCGTGCGGACCATTTTTTTTAAATAGTAAAAAAAAAAATTGGACTTATTTTTTTATAATTTTTAAACATTTCAGTAGGACCACGAAAAAAATTCAACTCAAAATGAATTTTTTTTCTATTTAAAAAAAATCAGTCAAACTTTGTTATTTTTTAAGTTGTTAAAAACTGACAAAGTTTGACAGGTTTTTTTAAAATTGCAAAAAAAAATCATTTTGAGTTAAATTTTTTTTATGGTACTACTGTAATGTTTAAAAACCATAAAAAAATCATCTCAAAAATATTTTTTTACTATTTTATCAAGAATGGTCCACGCTAGCGGTATACAAACTGAGGTATGCATAAGAACCACTCTCTCTCTCTCTCTCTCTCTCTCTCTCTCTCTATCTCTGTATATATATATATATATATATATATATATATATATATATATATATATATATATATATATATATATATATATATATATATATATATATATATATATATATATATGTGTGTGTGTGTGTGTGTGTGTGTGTGTGTGTGTGTGTCATATGGTAAATATATACATATATGTATGTGTTGTTCTTCAATATGGGTTGTAAACTAGTTATATATACATGTATGGCCTTGATATGGGTTGAAAATAATTTATGCAAAAAACTAAGTTTGAACATTCAAAACATTCTTCATTATAATGTGAATATTTGAATTTAATATTTATTTAACCTTCGTTTTAATGTGTTTGACTATTGTAAACTAGTTGTATATACATATATGGCCATCATATTTGGTTGAAAATGATTTGTGCAAAAATTAGATTTGAACACTCAAACGTTTTTTCATTAGAATGTGAATGTTTGACTTTGATTTTTTTTTGCCTTCATTATATTGTGTTTGACTGTTGTAAACTAGTTGTATATAGATGTATGGCCATGATATTATATGGAAATAATTGGTGCCAAAACTAGTTTTGAACATTCAAACAATTCTTCATTATAATGTGAATATTTGACTTTGACATTTATATGGCCTTCATTATAATGTGTTTGGATGTTTTAAATGTAATGATTTTGTTTTAAACATACAGTTTATGTGTTTATTTAAAAATGTGAAGGATTTTTGGATTTGGGGTGAAAATGGTAAAGAACAAAATTAATTTTCTTAGATATTTTTTATTGCTCTTCAAATGAACCTAAGCATTAAAAGTTGGATTCAATTATGTTAGAAAGTATAATGAAATAATATTTTTATGTATATGCATCCTAGGGTTTCAAAATCATAGTGTCATAGGTCTCACGAAACACATTTTTTATTAGGACCTAACATGTTTTTTATTATTAACCCATACTTATTGTTGGGTTCTTGAGGGATTTTGGTTAGGTTGTTATTTGATTGTTATTAGTTTGACTGTTAGTTAGGTTGTTAATTAGGTTATTGTTTGTTTGAACTTGTTATTTTATGATTATGGATAATTTAACGAACTGATTTGTTTACATATTGTAGGTAACGAAACCAATAAGTTATTATGGGATATCCTTTATTCAAATAGTGGATGGATGAGACAAATAGACCCAGAGATATGTAATAAAGGGGTGCTAAGGAGTTCATAAAATTCTGAAAGAGTTGTCTCAATAGTGAAGAGTTTGCATGTCCTTGCACACGTTGTAAAAGTAGTAAACTATTAGAGTGGAAAAGACATGAATTGTAATTTCTTAAATGGGGTATGCAAGACAATTATCGGTTGTTTAAACATATTGTCCCTTTGTCCCCGAACAACATCCCGTTCAACAATCAAGTAAGATGGCTATGAAATTACAATATGATACTATAGATCATAATATGGTAGATGATCTAATAAATGACGCCTACTAAGTTTATGTGTTGTAAGATAATGATGATTCTGATATTCCCTGTGATAGGGAAGACAAGAAATGTTACGATGAAGGTTATAGTTATCATGAAGGTGTTGGGACAAACCTTGATGATGACTACCTAAGTTTGAAACTCAAATATACCCAACCATTTCACCCTAATTGTGACAAAGATCACAAAACCTTATATGACATGGTTGGATAGCACGATTTGAAGAGCCATTTTGGTTCGTCTAGGAATGGCGTGATTGGAATTTTGAATCGAGTGAAGTGTTTTATACCCAAACAAAACACACTACAAAATATCTATCCAAGTATGACTGAAGTTCGAGAATATAGTATAAATCAATTGATTCTTTAAAGTAAGATTTTATACAATACCAAAAGGAGTACGAAAATCATGATCATTATTCGGTAAGTGGGGAACTTAGATATGTGCCTAAGGTTGGCTTAAAATATAAAAAGTGCGTAATTTTAAAAGTGCCTAAAAATTTATTAAAATATTTCTCCGTCGATCCGCAGTTGAAAAGATTTTTCATAGCACCAGGGATAGAGGAGGCAATAACTTAGCATGCTAAAGAAAAAGTAAGGGATAATCTCATGCATTATCTTATTGACTCAACCATTTGGAAATGAATAAATTTTAGTTACCCAAATTTCTCTAATGAACAACGTAATATTTATTTCGTAATATCAACAAATTGGTTCAATCTAGTCGGTAATCTAAGAACCAATCAAAGTGTATGGCCTGTGATTTTAGCTGCCTTAAATATCCCCCCTTCATTATGAATGAGACCAGAATTTTTAATGTAGTCTTTTTTTACACCTCGGCCAATGGCACCAGAGTTTAATGAGTTTTGGGTAGTAGTCATGAAATCATTTGACTCTAGCAAACAACAAGAGCTCCCCTTGAAAGTTATGTCGATATGGCAATCTATGATTTTCTATTTTATAGCACATTATCGGGGTGTGATGTTTACGATTACTTTGATTGTATGATTTGTGGAGAGAAAATTAGATCTCAATCTATCAAGGATAGTAACAAGAGTCTTTACAATTCTCATAGGAGAGTCTTGCCTATTGATCAGATGTTTAGATTTGATAAAAGAGCTAACTTTTTTTCGGGTGGGGTAAAAAATAGGCTACCTCCGAGAAATCTTTTAGGTGAAAAAATTCAAAGGACGTCTTCAAAATGTGAAGCTCGTATGATAGGGAATAATCCTAAATTCAATAATAACAAGGATAAAAAGAGAGCTTCTTAGAATGAAGCTGAGAAAATGAAGACATGGTCTAGTAAGTCAATATTATTTGACTTTTCGTACCGAAAGGGTAACCCCATACGCCATGTATTAGATATCATGCATGACAAATCGAACATATTGTCAACAAATGATTAAGTGGAAGTCATTTGAAGGATATAGAAAAGGCATGGCGTGATCTTAGACTTTTGAAAATTAAGCATTGGTTATGGTTGAAAGAAGACAGTAGTGGGAGGAATATAATGCCCGTGGGACATATACTTTGAAGAGAGAATGAAGAAAGGTTCTTTTAGACACACTGCATAATTTAAAAGTTTCCTATAATTTTCATCAAAGTTGTAAAGGATTATGAAATATGCCACTCATGATTAATATGTGGTTATGAAACTAGTACCTTTATTGTTGAAGGAATTTTTATGTAAGTATAAGGATTTATGGAGTCCCATTATGTCGATTAAAATTTGCTTCACAGTACTGTGTGAAAAAGTAGTTAATTGAAAGAACATTATGGATGCAAAAGCGACGTTAACTGAAGAAATTTGTGTATTGGAGATGTAATTCCCCTGACATTCTTTGACAATAGTATTCACTTATTTGTGAACTTATACGTTGAACCTCTTCTTTGCGGCCTAGAAATATGTCAATGGATTTACCCGTTTGAAAGGTATACTTCATAATATAATTTGATGAAAGTTTAATTCACTTTAATTACTCGAATATAGAGTTTGTTGAGTGTAGTCACTTTAACAAATAGGTTGATGAATGTTTTTAAATAGTATGTTAAAAATATGAGGGACAATGAAAGATCCATCACAGAAGAATAGATTAATGTGGAGAAGTTCTTGTTCTCTAAGGAATCTAAGCCCTATACTAACATTATAAGCTCCAAGTCAAACCAAGAGCGATTTTTGAATGATGGAGATGAGTTGACGATGAGGGGTTAAGCCATCGCTAAACGAGTTAAACCGACTAGTTTATAATATGAGCAGGTATCTTATTATATGTTTGAAAACCATTAAGATGTCGATGAATGGAGAGACTAAGTTCATGTTGTGATATAATGTAATTTATCATCTTATTGGTAAGTGTTATAATTCAATGTAGATTATACACTGTGCCCGGGAATAATAAAAAGAAAAAGGAGGTTTTATATTAAAACGATGAATATAGACTTTGGGTGTCACAATAGTAATTATTAAATCAAAAGTACCTTATTAAATGACATATGACTGCAAGCTAACAAAAACATGTAATTAACACATGTAATCCATAATTTAAGTTATTGAAGATGGGTGATTCCACATCAAGTCTTTCTCTTCTCACCAATGGATTTCATTTCATGGCACTCAAATTTAAGAAGTATCTACTGAATGGCTATGTATTCTTATTGAGGTTCCATGAGCAAAATATTGCACTACAAAATAGAGGAATTTCATATGATGCTATTTTTTATTTCAGATCAAGTGCAAAGACAAAAACCTCACTGAATCATAAATGATGTACAATGGTGTAATTTAAAATATTTTTGAATTACATTATATGTATTTTAAAGATATTTTTTTTACAGTGATTGGGTAAGAGTTGAGAATAAAAATGATTGTAAAGTCGATTATTCTACCAATATAATAATGTTACACTTGTCCAAGAAGAAAAGCAAGGAGAATATGAATGATGAGATGCCTTATGTTTATTTGAAATGCTCAAGAAAGTGTTTTACTCAGAGTATATCAATAATGAACCACGGCCAATCGTCTTACAGGCGCCATAACACATCACCAGTAACATTGATGAACTTACACCTCATACTAAATATCAATCCATTTTGGATGACAATCCAAACTTAAAGCAATTTTTAGATTTTTTTTATGGTTAGATTTATTTGGGTTATCAAATGTAATCTCGATCTAGATTCATAATTTTGATTGGGCGGACGGTGAGGATTCCAATACGTAATTTGTAATATATAGTTTATTAAATGTAATGTGGATTCCATTTTGTAATTTGTAGGTAGATAAATCTAATTTGGGTTGTTATATTCATATGCTAAAAATTCTAAGGTTTTGGGGGGTGAAAATTGGGCGAAACCTTTAAAAAATCTAAGGTTTAAACTTGAAAATAAGGTGTTAGGGGGTGAAAAATAATTAATAACAACATTTCCCAAAAAGTGACATAATCACATCACACGAAACTAAACTAACTTGTAAAATAACTCTTGCAGTTGTGTAATTGATGGGGTGAGAATTGGGTCAAAAATTCAAAAATACAAAGCTATAGCTTGAAAATAGGGCGTTTGGGGGTGAAAATAAAATTTAACAATAAAATTATATGAAAAGAGGTAAGATCATGTCACATGGAACAAAAGTAATTTTTAAAAACAACTCGTGTCATAAAGTGACTCACAGGTGAAAGTTGGGTCAAACTTACTGAAAGAGGCATGACCACATCACACGGGACAAAAAAACTTATAAAAATAAACCCATGCAGTTGTATGACTCACGTGGGGAAATTGGGTCAAAATTTCAAAAATCTAAGGCGTAAGGTTGAAAATAGGGTGTTAGGGGGTGAAAACATAACTTGATAGAAAACCTTCCTAAAAAAAGGCGTGATAACATCACACGGTACTAAACTAACTTTTACAAACCAATCATGAAGTTATGTGACTCATGGGGTTAGAATTGGGCCACAAACTAAAAAAATCTAAGGCTTAAGGATGAAAATAAGGCGTTAGGAGGTGAAAATGTAATTTGATAACAAAATTACCCAAAAATATGCACAGTAACATCACATGGGATTAAATAACTTTTAAAAATAGCTCATCCAGTTGTGCGACTCACAGGGTGAGCATTGGGTTAAAAATTAAAAAAATCTTAGGCTTAATTTTAAAAATAGGTCGTTAGGAGATGAATTTTAATTTAACTAAAAAAATAGCTCGATAAGAGACACGACTATATCAAAAGGGACTAAACTAACTTGTGGAAACAACGCATACCGTCATGTGTCTCATAGGATGAGAATTGAGTCAAAACTTCAAAGATATAAGCTTTAAACTAGAAAAAAGGGGTTAGGGGGTGCAAACATAATTTAACAATAAAACTGCTTGAAAATAGGCATGATCATGTCAAACAGGATGAAACTAAATTGTAAAAATAACTCATTTAGTCGTGTGACTCATGGGGTGAGAATTGAGTCAAAAATTCAAAAATCTAAGGTTTAATCTTAGAAATACACGTTAGGGATGGAAACGTAATTTAATAATAAAACTACCTAAAGATATGCACAATAACATCACACGGAACTAAATTACTTGTAAAAGAAACCCATTCAGTCATGCGACTCACGAGGTGAGAATTGGACTGAAATTTAAAAATTCAAGGCATAAGCTTGAAAATAAGGTGCTAGGAGTGAAAACGTAATTTAACAACGAAACTACTCAGAAAGTGGAATGATTACATGAAAAGCGACTAATATAACTTGTAGAAAAAACTCATGATGTCGTGTGACTCACAGGTGAGAATTGGGCAAAAAATTCAAAAATCTAATTCTTAAGCTTGAAAATAAGGCATCTTAAGGTGACAACATAATATAACAACAAAACTGCCCAAAAATATGCACAATAAGGTCACACAGGATTAAACTAACTTTTAAAATAAACTCATGCATTTTTGTGACTCACAAGGTGATAATTGGGTCAAAAATTCAAAAATATAAGGCTTAATCTTGAAAATAAGACGTTAGGGAGTGAAAATATAATTTAACAACAAAACTACCCAAAAAGAGGCATGTGCATATCATACAAGACTAAAATAGCCTATATAAAATAATTGTGGAGTTGTGTGACATACAAGGTGAGATTTTGGTCGAAAATTAAACAATTCTAAGGCTTAAGCTTGAAAATAGGGCACTCGGGGTGTGAATATGTAATTTAATAATAAAATAACCCAAAAAGAGGCATGATCACATCACATGGTACTAAATTAACTTTTCAAAACTACATGTACAATCATGTGACTCACAGAGTGAGAATTTGGTCGAAAATTTAAAAATTTAAGCCTTAAGATTGAAAATAGGGCGTTGGGTGGTGAAAATGTAATTTCACAAGAAAACTAATTAAAAGAGGCGCGATCATGTCACACGGGACTAAACTAACTTATAAAAATAGTACATATGATATGTGTTATATTATTCCTATCTTATGTGAAGAAAGTAAGGAGTATGTTTTGTATCATTTGAATTCTTATCTCACAAATGAAGATTTCCATCTGATTTATGTTATATATTATATGCTAATAAATCATATTTGTTTCATTGTATGTCGGCTTAAGGTGAAGGTGGCCATCGTACCTCGGGTCAAAGCAGGGTGGGGGGATGAGCGTTCATCAAATAAGTAACTAGTTATTTTTAGCATCACTTGTTGCATCTTTTTTACTAAAATAACTTTTATGATTAGGCGTGTGATCTAATGAAAGAAATAATTGGACTGGGGTATGATAACTTGAGGAATGTGCGTGAAAATATCTAAAGATGGTCATTTGGGGGGGGGGGTACAGGTATTAAAAATTTATATAAAATATATGACTTTTATTTTAGATTTTATTATATGTTTGTTAAAGTTAATTCACTAAATTTCTTACTAAATATTTGTTGGACTCAAACTATTTGACTTGCCTCCTGAATAGAGGGACAATATCTTTGTCATGTGGAAGAAAAATCTACACAAATGCTATCTCAAGAAGGACCGAGAGTTCATAATGAAATGGAGAGACCAACTCCCGTATAAAGAGCAGGTGACGTTGGCCAACTAGAAAAAAATTACATACTTTAAGGCATTTGATATCCAGCTGGCCACCTAAGAGTCAGTGAGGACTAATCGGGCAAAGAAAGTGGACATGATATACTCCGGGGTGAGATCTTACGGGGAGGTGGAACACAGCAAGATAAGTAATTTGGTTTAAACTTGTTACATTTTTTTAATGCAAAAATCAAATTTTAATTAATAATTTAATATGTGTAGGAGGCTGGAAGTGGACCGGGTGGAAAGACACATAGGATCGACTTCTATGAACATGTTCGAGTGAAGAAGAATTTGGCAGCAAATTTCTAGGTCACTGAGACTCGAGCAAGATTGAAAATTAATTATATGTTAATTTTATTTATTTATAAATATTCATTTTAAAGGTTAATGATGTAATTAGTATTGTTTCAGGAGAGGCTAAAGGGGGTGCATAGTAGCCAGAGTGATACTTATAAGGAATATCTTTGTACAGATGCATTGACCCAATTTTTGGCCCAAGATAAAAAAGGATTTACTTGGGATGTCAGCTCGCGAATTACAAATTCAAAGTTGATGGGCCTTTCTTGCAGCAAAATTGCTTTTTCTTCCAAAGTCGCCATGAACAAATCTGAGACAGAATCAGAGTTGGATAGTGTCCAACACATGATTAATAATGTATTTTAATGGATCAAACAAGAGTAAGGATGTGGACGCAAGGATAATGGGAAAGTGAAGGAGAAAGGAAAAGGTAAGGAGAAGATCGGTGACGAGACCATTACTCCACCCCCTCATCTATGGGGGACTTATCATCACCTTTAGACTTATATCTACCCCCAACCCCACTATCCTAATCAAATATGAGTAATCTAGGAAGATAGTATATATTCTTGACACACATGGAGTAACACAGATTATAGAGGGAGAAAAGGATCTAACTGCCAATCTAGGGACCTTGGTGCATGATTCCCCATTGCAGTCTTATGAGTCCCGAGTTCGAGTAATTCAGGTGTTATCGGGGAAAGAGTACTATCTCTTGTAACTGAATGAGAAAGGTGGTGTTCGACATACCGATGACATGGTGGGTTTATATGTTGTTTGGTCGACTCACTATCCTGATCCATTTTTAGTTCTTGTATTTAATTAACATTAGACTTATGTGATACATTTGTATTTTAAATTTATGTTACATTAAATTTGTGGGGTATTAATTGTGGTTTGAATAATGTAATTGCTCATATAGATGTTGATTAATTTCACGTGTGGATGTGGATGTTGATTAAATAAATTGACAGTTTGTTATTGATGTTGTTGTTATATTGTGGATGAAATAAAAATTTTGGTACACTTGAAGCATGTTTTTTGTTGGGCAGTAGAGGATGCCCAAAAAAAATTTGGTACTAGGGTTTTTATAGTTTAGGACTGGGATGAAGCCCTAATAATGTTATTTAGAGGTCATCATGGTCTAGGACCGTGATAAAGACCTGGAATGTTAAACACATTGTCACGGTCCTTGACTGTGCCAAGACTGTGACTAGCCACCTATTGTCACGATCATAGACATGGCAAACTTCCCGTCACACTTAATTTTGATAAAAAATCTAGGACAAAAAATCGTGATAACAAAGACATATCACGATCAGGAATGTGACCAATTTTGTTATCACGCCCAAGTGTGTCATGGTCATGGAACACGATAATTCTTTGTTATCACAATTAAGGACCACGACAAAAATTCATATTGGTGTAATGTGCCTTTGGACATTCAAATTTCCCCCACTTGTTGAGAATGAAGATAGGGCTTCCTATAAGGACATATTTTGTCATGTATGTAATGAACATTTAAATTTGTATTATGGGTTTTATTTCATTGGACAAAACTTTTTGAGGGTGTTTATGTTTGCACCTTCAAGCTTATGTAATGAAGAAATGAAATGACCATTCATGTTGAGTTTTTGTCCTGAATCTTTAGATCTATAAAAGCTATAAAAGATTAATATGTTGAACCTTCATTTTTTATTTAGGTTCTTTTAAATTTATTGAGTTATTTTTTAAGAAAAATGTTTTGTATTTTGAAGTAGTTTAAAAGAGATGTTGTTTTTCATTCAAATGAGTTGTATAATCTCGTTCTAATGAGTTTTGTTTCATCTTCGAGCGAAGTTAACATTTTCATCCGAACGAGATTCTAATGACCTTGAAATGAGAGCTTATTGCCCACCTTTTCAAAATGCAATTAGATGTTCCCTTGATCCTCGTTATAAATAATTTAGTTATGTCGTTCAAATAACTTAGTTTCTTTCAAATGAGATAACCTAAGTTATTCGAACGAAACCTTAATCTCGTTCGAATGATCTAAGAAACAAGCCTTAAAATTTTGGCCATCAGTTTTATAAGTTTTTCAAGATAAATACTAATTAAGGCAATTCCGTTCCACAAGGGCTTTTGGAGAGAAAAAATATAGCGTCATGTTTTTATCCCTAAAGAAGTTTACTCTTCATTTATTCGATTTTTATGTGGCACAGTGAATTCCGTGAAGGAGACTAGTCAGATATTGGTGAATATCGTGATGCAGTAGGACTACTTTATGAACTCCTTGGTGGATTCCTACGTTTGGTGTGAAGAAGGTTTAAGGAGGGAAGATTGCATCAGTTTTGAAGTAAGCCGAGTCATTGAGTGATCAGTTATGAATAAAGTATTTAAAACATCTTATATTTATGCTAACTAACATTCTCGTGTGCATTAATCCCGATAATTATGCTCATTTAATGGATAACTTATATTTTCATTGTATATATCTTTTGTAAGATTTATTTGAGCTTTTATAGGTTTGGGTAATGCTAGGCATGCAGTTTGGTTGAATCTTGGAAAAATTCCGTCTTAAAGCTTAACTTCAGGGGTATTTTAGTCACTTTAATATTTGGGTTTTAAGACCAATCTAACTTAAAAATTTTAGATCTCCAAGTTAGTTTTGCGTATTCGCTAATGTTGCATCATTCCGATTCTTAATGATCAAGTTATGTCCTTTTCTATGAAATATGCTAAATAAAAATAGAGCTTAAGGAAGGCACAAACCCAAGATTTTAATTTTATAGGTCCAAACTCTGCATCGATTTTAGCTCTTTGAGTCATCTTTGCCTATCCGCCTATGGTTCCTCATTTTGGTTCTTAAGTATCAAGTTAAGGTCTTTTTCGTGAAACACAATGAATGAAAACGTAGCTTAAGGAAAGTAGCAGCTCAAGATTTCAATCTTATAGATCCTAAATCGCTTATGTCCTGATCTAAATTAATTCAGATGGATGCAGAATCGAATTTCTTTGAATGCAAACCAAGTCGTCCCTATGCCGAATGGATTTGGCCCCCACTTCTTTATTGTCTTCTTTATCACAAGTTTTCCATTTTCCCATATACTAGATATGGCTTTACCTTTTTCTTTTTAGAATTCAATTCATTATTATAAGATATATTAGGTTTGCTTCGGATTTTGAGAGCTTCTCTCTATCTCTCTTAGGTTTTCTATACTATGGGTATGTAATTTACGATTCACATTCTTTGTCATTAATTCAGGCTTTATTAATTAGTTCTAATGCTTTTTTAGTTAGTTGCTCTCATTTAAATATTTCCTTCTTTTTTTCTTTCTTTCATTTCATACTCTAACATGATTTCTAGATAAGTTAATTTAGGTTGTGATTGTTGAACTCACCATGGATTAATTGGTTATTTTTCTATGGTGTGATGGTTTAACTTAGTTTTCATTAGTTAATTGTTCTTAGTTTTTCATCTAAATAACTTAATGGATTATATCACGATGCACCATGTTTATGACATTTCGTGTGTAATCTTGGGAGTATTTGTTCACACCAAACTCAAATTAATCTTTTATGAGAATTTATAGGGTAAAAACTCTAGGTTTTATTAATGGGCCAAATGAAATTAATCTTGAAAACTCTTTTCTATCCATCCAATTTTATTAATGGTCCAAATGAGATTAATCTTTAAAACCCTTTTCTTTCCATGCAACCGTTTATACTGACTAGGTCGTGGTGAGGGAGATAATCTTCAAACTCTAACTTTCATTTTAATACTTTCCTCAATTAATTATAGTATGATTTGTTTGAAACCAAAAATCATCTTTTACACTTTTATTTGTGAAGTAATAAATCGATTGAATTCTAAACAACGTTACCTGTAGATTTCGATACCCGAGCTTGTCATTATACTTATAAAATAAGTGTAGTTAATGTTTAGGTTTTTGCACTAAGAGCGACCGATAACAACGACTAGCGTCCTTACATGACGTCTCAATTTTTGCATCATCAAAATGGCGTCGTTGTCATGGAATGATATTTCTTAGATTTTCATTCATTTAGTATTTCATATATATTTTTTATCGTTCTTTTTGTTTTGACTTGTGTGCTTTCCAATAACAATCTACTCGGTAAGTATATCTTACTCAGGTGATCTCTACGATTATAATGGTGTTTTGAGTTCAATAATTTTTCGTTCGAATAATTTTCAAAGTCCATCCCAAACCTACGAATTTTAGTGAGTACTTACTTAGTGAGAAGAATGAAAATCCCAAAATTACTTTGGGTGCGTATTTACAAAATCAAACATACGATTTTCGGACTTTCAAAAATTATTCTCTCGACAAAATTCTTATAATAACAATATTGAAGACTTTTTTTATAGTAGTTCTAGGAACTATTATGACAATAACTTTCAAAAGTATAATACTAATAATTTTGAAAAGAGTTACGATTATACATCTAAAATTTCCATCTTTGGTGAAGTTTTCTTAGCTCCAAATTCATTTGGTGCGCATTTCCAAAGTCAAAAATTTGAAATTTTTGATATCTATTATCGAGAGGAAAATTATTGTTAGGAGAAAGATTTGGATGTATTGTTTCAAACCAACATGATTTTTATCTTGAAACTTTGGAAGATGAAGAATGTTTTGAACCAAATGAGGAATATGATGATTTCGATCAAATGCCACCTTGTTTGGAGTAAAAAATCAATCTCTTGGCCCAACGGATGATTGAGAATAAAAGTGATGAAGAAACGGATGTAGTATTCATTTGCAATGATATGATTTCTTCATTGAAAATAAAGATAAGGTTGAAATTCTTTATTTACCTCAAACAATTTTGGAAGAAAATTTCATTGAAATTTTTGAGTAATGGTGAGTAATCTCTTGAGATTGAATTTATTTCCTCATTATTTTCATACACGGTTATAAAACCATTACAAGTACTGCAATAATTTGATGAAATTTTTAAGGACTTGACTCGATTCTTGTCAAGGAATGCCTTTTCAAAATGCTTTACATTATAGGATTTTCCTTATGTGTGCCACACCTATTACTTTTGAAAAAACTTTTGGAGGAAATTTGAAATTTCTTGGATCCCAATTGTACTTGTCACTCGTTCAATCCAAACACCCCATCATCCGCCAAATTTTTTTAATTGGTGATGGTTTCTTCACCCCGCCCAAAATATGCCTTATGTTGTGCAAACGAAATTCCTATTTTCCGAGAGGCGTGAGATCAGATGAGGGTCCATAAATTATCCCTCAAAGTCAAATAATTTTTAGGTATACCCTCAAACATTTCAACTTCTATTGTATAGTTAAATTAGTAGCTGCACTTAGTAGCTTTTTTATCTAGTGTGATTAGTAAATTTTTCTTTATTCTTTTTAGAATTTCTTGGTTTTAACATTTTTGGTAGGATCAATGGACTTGAACTATTAGAGATAACACCTTTTTGGGTAATTTCGTTGTTTCCACATATTTAATTAGTGTTCTTAATTCGTATTGAGGATAATGCATCATTTAAGTTAGGTGTGTGGGTTATTTAGTAATGGTAGTTTTTTTATATGATTTTACGCTCCACCCAAGCATACTTTTGCTGAAAAAAATTGAATATTTTTAAATATATATTGTTTCTCTTCTTTTCACTCATGTGGGCCCCACGTTTGGTTCCATATAGGACCGTCTCGGGCCATTTAAATTTTTTTGGATTGCCCAAATTTCTAATTTTTTGGCGATCGCGCATAGTCGCACTCGTATATGTAGTTATATATTTATATGTGTTAGTCACATACTTTGTATCCCTACCCCCCACCCACCTTTTGTTGCATAAAATTGAGTATCCAAGTCCCATGGGCCAAATCGATTCCACCCAAATCTGAATCGATTTGGACGGAGGTAGTGAGGTGGGTTTGGGCGATCTAATCGATTCAGACCAACCCCAAATCGATTTGGGACCTATAAGTTGAAAAATATCAGGGCTTTTAAGTTACAAACAAACCTATCCCCCCCCCCCCCTATTACACTCATTAGCCTCTAAAGTCACCCAAGAACCCTAACTTTTCAAATCATTATTACCTATCCCCAAATCATTTCAAGATTCCAAATCTCTCACTTCTTAGGTAAGCTTACTACATTTCATTTTGTTATTTTTAGATTGATTTGTGGCTTTTATGTATTTGATAGGGTTTCTCATTTGGTTAATGTTTTATGATTAAACTTACATGTCTGATATATAAATGCACATTTCATGTCATTAATCTCTTCAAATGTATTTGTATGTTTTCACATTGCTGTTGTTGTGTGAATTGTTGGATTAAGCATGTTGAATCCATGGTTCCCCACCCATTTTGAACACCTTGCCCACAATGTGTCTAATAAAATTTCCCAATGGGCTTTGCATTCACAAATTGACACATTCTTTTAAAAATATCTATCACATTCATTCCGTAACTTCAATTTGGTATGTGATGTACAATGGTAACCCGTTGTATGGACAAACTCTACACTCTGCATCCTCACACACATTTTAACCAATTTTCTCATTTCTACATTGATTTATGCATTACACCAATTGTGTTTTATATTAAAATCTTGTCTTGTATGTCTTAATGGCTACTAAACCTCATACTTTCAAAATCTTAAGGGAAATGGTTATGAAGGATTCCACTCAAGCCATCTATATTTTCCTCGTACGTCTTAATGGATCTTGAACCCTTTGGTTTTCACTAGGATATCTCCCATTCCCTCCATTTATCTTTGTTTATAGTAGTTGATTTGGTTTCTATTTAATATGTTGGTGTTACAATTTAGGGTTGTATCGGTTGGCTGATGTAATCTTTTTTTTCAAAGCTGTTGAATTGCAACTTTTTTATATTGTAATGATTCAACTTCATTTCCATATCTTATTTTCATTTATATATCTCTTGTATAGTTTTGTTTATTCATTCAATGTGTTGGTACCAACATGTTTTGTAGGTTTGCCGTTGCACACTTACTGGGGATTGCTCCATATGGGGTGACACATTTCTTACCCTCTTTTACATATTTATCCTTAGCCATACTGATTATTTCAAGTTAGGGGGTGTGATTTACTCATTTAATTTTACTGTGAGCAGCATAACATGTTGTATTAATTTATTTATATAAAAAGAATCAAAAATTTAAATATAATTTTCTTTCTTTCTTTTCTTTTTCTTGGGCCTCTTGCACTAATTTCTAATGATTAATTAAATAATTGCTCCATAAAATTTCCAAATCAATGATGCATGTTCTATTTCTTTCATTTTATTAGACTTTAGTCATCAAAATTTCAATTTGGGAATAAATGCGTTAATTAAAACTTCTAAACCCATGAGCATTTCTTGTTAAATGATTCGGTAGGACAATTATAACTTTGTATTATTTTATTTCTTTATGAACACTAAAAGCTAGAGAGCTTCGTGATTTTCTTCATTTGTGAGTGTTTATACATTACTCTTTCCTAGTTTAAAACTGTAAAGTTTTTGGTAAATTCATTATTCTTTCTTTAATCATTCACCAATTGAGTTCGTTTTGAAATTTGTTACTTGGGCATGATTTTCAATATTGTTTAAACTCGAGAATCACGTAAACCTTAGGAAATAATCATAGGTTCTCTTTGTTAATCAAGCCATTTTGACCTTGACCTCACCCCAAATATTTACCTAATCAACCCCTTTGAGCCTAAATATAACCTTTCATTTCAAAACCCAAAATCACGTAATTTACTCCATATTGGAGTTTTAAACCATATATACACCTTCTCGATTTAATGATGTTTTTGTTTCGTGGTAGAAATTAATCATATGAGTTTACTTTTATTCTTAAGAAGAAAAATAAAAAACGAAAATAAAAGGAGGGAAAATAAAAAACGAAAATAAAAGTAGGGTGAGAAAAGAAAGGGAAAAAGAAGAAAAAAAGGATTGAGAAAATTAAGAACCCCAATTTTATGTTTATATAATAATAATAATAATTAAAATTGTGCTCCAGTGTTATATCCATTGCTTTGTATGGATATTAGATTCCAATTTTAAAATTGTCTACAAATTTTCTATTATCTCGAGTATTCTTCCCTAACACTTTGAATCTGTACATATTCCATTCCCTTAAAAACCTTAACCTCAAACCTACATTATAACCCTTGAAAGTCCAATGTGATCCTAAGGTAAATGTGATTCAAAAGTCATAATAATTGCAATAATCTATTAAAGAACATTTCATCTTCTTTAATGAACGATATCCTTTTGTGAGATTACAATTTTTCACTTTATATATAGCGCTCTTCATTGATAACATGTGCAGAGCCTTGCTTCCTTTTACATTTACACATTATGCCTGCATGTCTTGTGTGTTACACCCTATTCTTAATGATTTCATTTTTATAGTGTAATAACTCGAGAGGAATGAGTGAAAGTATGTTTTAATTATTATTCGGGTTATTAAAATTTTGATCGAATTATGGCTTTTACATGTGCGCGCACACCACACACTATAAGGTTTCAATTCGATGAAGTTATCCTTTTAATGCTAATAATGTTGTATTATTAGAAAAAATTCGCATGTGTTTTGTTAATAGCATGTTGAAATCCTTATTCTTGTTGGTGAGGTTGGCATATTGATTATTTGGGCATGTTTTGAGGATAATTTATGTTTGCAGGTTTCATCCCTGAAAATTCCCATGAAACAACACTCGTCCACTAGGGTAACCTGGGGGTTTAAAGGCTCGTTACATTCGCTAAATGCAATCGTTCACTTGTAAAAGTGGCATTTATTCGTTGTACATATTTTTCTTATTTAGGGTATTACATGTGAATTTATTTCTTTTCACTTCATTTTTATGGACTAGTAATGTGTAAGTTAGGGTGTGTGATCAATCTTGAATATTGTATTTAAAGCCCCTTATATTTACACATTCTAGCATTCTCGCAAGCATTAATCCCCAAACATATTATCATTTACATAATAACCTCTATTTTCATCGTATATATCTTGTCTAAGGTTTATTTGATCTTTTATAGGTGTTAGGAATGTCAGGTGTAAAGTTTGGTTGAATTTTGGAAAAATTTTGTCTTAAAGATAAATTTTGGAGGCATTTTAGACACTTTATCATTTAGGATTCGACCCCTAACTCTTCACGGATGTTGTATCTCTACGAGTGATCTACGCATAGACACTAATGTTACATCATCCCGGTTCTATATGATAAAGTTACGGCCTTTCTCGTGAAACATGCTGAATGAAAATAATCTTAAGAAAGGCAGGAACCCAAGATTTCAATCTTACAAGTCCCAAATCAATTCAGGACTAATCCGAATGGATTTTGATGGAGGCAGAACTTGATTTTTTTTTTAATGAGAATTGATTCGGCTTTGCCCCGAATCTATTCATCCCCTATTTCTTCGTTGTCTTCTTTATCACAAGTTTGCCATTTTCCTATATAATATATATGGCTTTTCCCTCTTTCTTTGTAGAGCTCAATTCATTATTATTAGACATTTTAGGTTTGCTTTGGATTTTGATAGCTTCTCTCTCTCTCCCTCTCTCAGATTTTCACAGTATGGGTATGTAATTTATTATTCACCTTCTTTCTCATTTACTCAAGCCTTCCTAAATATTTTTAATAATTTGTTAACTATTTTCTTTCATTTGTTTATTACTTTCCTTAGTGCTTTCTTTCATTTTATTCTTTAATATGATTTCTAGATTAGTTGATTTAGGTTATGATTGTTCAAATCACCATAGGTTAATTGGTTACTTTTCTATGGTATGATGGTTTAGGTTAGTTTTGATTGGTTAATTGTTCTTGGTTTTGAATTTAGGAAACTTAATAGAGTATATCATGTACGTGCCATTTTTGCGGCCTTTTAGGTGTAATTTTGGTGGTATTTGTTAACTCCAAACTCAAATTAATCTTCTATGAGAATTTAGAGGGTGTCAACTCTAGGTCTTATTAATGATGCAAATGGGATTAATATTGAAAATACTTTTTCTTTCATGCAACCGTTATGATAACTAGTCCGTGGTAAGGGAGCTAATCTTCAACCTATAGATTTTATTTTTATTAATTACTTTTTTTCAATACTTGCCAAGATTAATTCTTGTATAAAATATTTTAAACCAAAAATAATCTTTTACAATTTTAATTTGTGAAGTAATAAATCTATTGAATTTTAAACAACGTTATCTGTGGATATCGATACCGAAACTCGTCGCTATACTTATAAAACAAGTGTAATTAAAGTTTAGATTTTTGCATTGAGGGTTAGACCAATAACAACGATCAACATCATTGCACGACCGCTCGATTTTTGCATCATGAGTGAGTATGTAATGTGTCGTCCTTGTATAAACCCTATATCATAGGGGACTTGTGTAGGTTAAGTCGTTTGAGATTTTTCCTCTTACATCCCGGTGATGTATGTTTTCTTCTTTGCATCATTTATTTTATTTTTACATGATCACATAGATAATTCCTAGGCAAGATAAAATACGATAATTTTTAAACAATGCTAGTTTAATCCGTGTTGATTTAAAATTGGGTTAATTTCTCACTGGGTTAACCAATTTGATTAAAATAAAAATTTGTTATTCATACACAGTATTGCTTCTTGAAACTGCTATCACAGTGGTTTTATCGAAGTTATAGAGTTAATCTTGAGTTTATGTGCTTTGGGGATTATTTAATAAATTTTAATCATGAGCGTAGTTCCATTACATGGACTCCTAAGTTAGATAGTTCGAACTATCCCTATTAGAAGGAACGGATGAGATTTTTCATAAAAAATATTTATGAGAATGTTTAGATATCAGTGGAGCAATGGCGATCTCCTCGTACGAAAGGTGTTTTGTCCAAATCATATTCCTTTTGGACTAAGGCTGAAAAAAATGCCTCGACTTTCAACTCTAAGGGCGTGAACTCTATTTTGTGTTGTAATGGCTGAAGAGTTTAGAAGAATAATGATGTGTGAGAGTGCAAAATATTCATGGGATATTTTTAAATCCCTACGTGAGGATATGAATACTGTTAGGGTGACTAAGTTACAAAATCTGACAATAAAATTTTAGACGATTAGAATGGAAGACCAAGGGACGTTTAATACCTTATATGCTAAACTATTGGATATTTTGAATTCCTTGTTTAACTTAGGTGAACCCATCCCTCAGCCGAAATTGGCTAGAAAAATCTTAAGGTCTTTTCCTTAAATATTTAATATTAAGATCAGAGTCCTAGATTCTCTTAGTTGTTTTGATAAACTTATAGTCGAAGAGTGTGTAGGTGATTTTCAAACCCATGAGATGAATATGTGTCCTCCTAAGAAAAAAAAGGATAAAAGCATAGCTTTGAAATCCAATAAGGAGTATGTGTCGGGTTTTAAGACTGAATGTGATTAATAACTCTAAGAGCTTGCTAGGTTTGCGAAAAAGTTCACAAAATCTCTTAAGTTTAGTGAAGAAAATATTTTGAATAAGAAATCAAAGAACTTTAACAATTACCATGATAGGAAGAAGAGGGATAATCCTAAGAAAATGGATGATCGGGAAAAGTGTTTTGAATGCAAAGGTGTTGGGCATCGTGCTTTTGAGTATCCTACTAAACTAGGTAAGAAGCCTAAAGCATATAATACGACCCTTAGTGATTGTGAGTCAGAAAAGGAAACTAATTATCTCAACTAATTCTCTTGTAGAGCATAATTAAACTACTTTCATGGTTAGTCATATCAGCCTAAATGAAAATTCTTATGTTGATGAAGATAATCATCACTGCACCATTAGGAAAAAAAATGTCACTTTTTTCGACCAGTTTTTGTCATGGTCCTTGATCGTGATAAAAAAACAAGAGTGCGTTGTCACGGTCCTTAATAGTGACAAGACGCAATTTTTTTTTTTATCATGGTAATACTATGGTAAAGGATCGTGACAAGGACATAGACAAAAATGTTGAGATTCTAGTCCTAAAACCCCCATCCCCTTCCCCCCCAATTCACACACATACACACACACACACACACACACTCACTTTCCCTCCTGTCTCTCGTTAACTCGTTTGTCTGTCTCTCTCTCTCTTAGGTAAAAAATCCACCATTTTTTCCCCAAAGGCATGATTTACACATTTTTATTTATATATTGAAAAATTATATATAGCTAGAATATAAATATATATATATATATATGTGTGTGTGTGTGTGTGTGTGTGTAGTTGTAATTATTGAATACATGTGTTTGTTTGTAATAGAATTGTTGTATTTACATGTATGGCTTTGATATTATTATAAATCAACTTGTGAAAAACTTAGGTTTGAACAATTTGACTTTGACATTGTAAATGTAATCATTTTGTTAAAAAAAATATTTGTGGTTTGTTTAAAAATATCAAGGATTTTGGGATTTCGTATGTATAATGTGAATAATGTTTTGGGTTTATTTAAAAATATAATGAATAACACAATGAACGTTCTATCGTAATTTTCAATATGGCATGTATACGCGGCATAAGATTTTAACCTAGGTTTTAAATTTGAATTTAATTAGGTTATATAGTATAATTAAAACCAATTTTGTATGTATATGTGACTTAGGGTTTCAAAATAGGTTTCGAAAATTGGATTCAACTTTATTATAAAATATAATAAAAATCAATTAGGTATATATATGGGGATTGATGTTTTAACTAAGGTTTTGAAAATTGGATTCAATTCGGTTATAAAGTCTAACTAAAACCAAGTTGGTATGTATGCATGGTTTAGGGTTTCAATATGATAGTTTTTCAACATTGTTATTTAAACATGATCCGTTATTAATTTGATTGTGCTTGTGTCCGAGTTAACTAATGATTCAACTATCCATAGGGATAAACTAACTTGTAGAAACATCCCTTTTGTTTTCACATAGTAGGTAATGATTCCTACAAGCTATTATGGGGTGTCCTCTATACAAAGAATAGATGGGTGATATAAGTAGACATGGGGATTTTTATCGTAGAGGTGCTAATGAGTTTGTAAAATTCGTAAAGAGTTGCCTGAATAATGAAGAGTCCTCATATCCATGCGCACGTGGTATACATGGCAAAGTGTTTGAGTGGAAAACACTTGAATTACAGCTGCTTCGATGTGGTTTGTAGGACGATTACTAGTGTGGGTATTTCATGGGGAAATACATTATCCCTTTATTCCCGAACAACATCAACTATAACTGTCAAGTAAGACAATGATTGAAGAACAAAAGGATGTCCCTAGAGCATAATATGTTAGATGATTTAATAGATGATGCTTACAAAGTTCATGTGGTGGAAGAAAATGAGGATTATGATACGGATGAAAAGCAATCTTGTGGTGGAAGTTTTAGTGCTCATGACTGTGTTTGGATAAACCTTGACGATGACTACGGAAGTTTAAAAAATCGTTATACCCTAAATTCGGTAAAGATAAGAAAAAATCATACCATGGCTAGTGTGGATAATTTGAAGAGACATTTTAGTTTTTCTGTCAATTACAAGACTGCAATTATGAATTGGGTGTAGGGTTTCCTCTCCAAGGAAAATACTCTTCCAAATAAATATTCGAGTATGAAGAACAGTTTGAAAGGTTTAGGAATAAAGTATAAATCAATTCATGTTTAGAAGTATGATTGCATACTATACGAGAACGAGTACGAAAATCATAGTCATTATCCAGCATCTGGGGAATGTGGATATGTTCCAGAGCATGGTTCTAAAGATAATAGAGACACACTTTTTTATAATGTATTGAAAATTTTCCCAATTGGTCCCAGATTGAAGATATTTTTTTGACAATACCGTGGAAGGGAGAGGAAATGAATTGGCACTCTAAAACTAAAATAGGGGATAATCTCACGCATCGTCCTAAGGACTCATCTATTTATGAAATCATAAATCTTAATCACCCATATTTTTCCAATGAATAACATAATGTTAGTTTGTCATATAAAAAGATTGGAACGATCCATGTGGCACTCTAATCACCAATTAAAGTATATGTATGATGATATTAACACTCTTAAATTGCCCGCCTTCGTTGTGCTTAAGACCAAAATTTTTGATGTTGTTATTATTGATTCCTGTTCCAAAGGCACCAAGTAAAGACATTGATTTCTACTTGACACCGTTGGTAGAAGAATTGAATGAGTTGTGTATAGTGGGTGCGAAAGCATTTGACTCTAGAAAATTGTAAGAGTTCAAGTTAAATGCTATGTTGATCTGGGAAATTCATGATTTTCCTGCTTATAGGACTTTTATCATGCGATAACGTTCATGGTTACTTTGGGTGTCTCATTTTTAGAGAGGAAAGTGGATATCCACATCTCAAGGATATTGGTAAAATTATATATGATTCCTATATGATATTCTTGCTTCTCGATCACTGGTTTAGATTTAATAAAGGATCTAATTTTTTATGGGTGGGGTCTGTAACACCCCGTATTTTTGTGCATTTAATATTTAATTAATTCGGGATTTTTAAATTACTGGTGTATTGTAATTTTAATTGAATTAATTATGACAATATATTTATTTAAATATTAATCGGGAAGTGAATGGTTAATGTTTAGGGAAATTTATTTACTAAGTGAATAGTAATAATTTAATTATGGCATTTCGAGTATTAATGATGAGGTATACACTTATCCCAACCGGGAGTCGGTATAGACTAAATTGGGGTGTGAGATAAGGATTTTTACAAATTAATTCGGATGTCAATTCTGACTGCGCGATTGAGTCCGGATGGGTCGAGATAGTCAGAAAAGAGTACCCGAGGGTAGTAATTGGGTATCGGGGTATTTTTGGGCATAGCCGGGACCACACGGGGTGAGTTGGGCCACTTTAATTAAGCCCATTAGGTAAAAAACGGGATTAAGGGATTTTAACCTAAGTGAGGGATTAGGAAATCAGCAGCCAATACAACTCTAAACCTAGGGTTTGAGTGGGGATTTGGGGGAAAGCAAATCAAGAACAAATTGGAGGTTTTTGGAGCCAAATTCAGGGACGGCAACAACGGATCATACACTACAAACACTTTGAGGCAAGTGGTTAACTGTTGTGATTTCTAAAAGTTTGATAATCAATTCATATCATAGTGATGTGTGTATGAAAATTCGTTTTGGGTGTGTCACCAAAATCTAAATTGGGTTTTTGTAAATTTATATACCTTAATGAGATTAAGGGGGAGATTAATCGTGTTTATTATTCTAGAATGTAGAGAACTGAATCAGATGTTAAAATCAGTAAGATTAGAGGATTAATTACTGATAAAAATGAATGAAATTCGTATGGGGGATTGAAAACCCGGATAATACCCAATTCGGAAAAAAGTAGGAAATATTGAGATTTAATTCCAGATTGATGTTCTATAAGGTGCTTTGATCCTATTCTTATGTAGAAATAGGGTTGATTGGGCTCGGGTTAGTCCAGGGGAAAGAATGAATGTTGGAGATTTTCATTAATGGTGGAACTGTCTGTTGGAGAAGACGAAGTCAGGGACGATCGATCGATCGACCCAGGGGTTCGATCGATCGATGATTCGGAATTCTGGGCAGTTCGCCCAGTTTGTATATAAGGGGAAACTTTATTAAATTTAACTCCCAAACATTTATTTAGTGATAAATAAATATGAAACAAATATTCCTAGAAATTATTGGAGAAAGTAATTGGGACTAGGATGAAATTATGTGGGGCATTTAAAGAATGAATTTGAGAGATTCTTATTCCAAAAATAGTGAGGTACGGATCAAGTGAGTGATTCCGGGTATATTGGTCATGCTACCCCAAGGTAGTGAATTAAGTTTAGAAATAAACTAAATTATTTTGAGTCGGAATATAGACTCGGGGAATATTTAATTATGGACCAAGTGAGCGAGTCCGGGCATGTTGGTAATTATAGGTAAATATAATTGGGAAAATTATGGAAATAAATGTGTGACACATTGTGGGCGAAAAATGTGGGAAGGAAATTATGATATGTAAATTGGACCAAGTGAGCGAGTCTGGGTATGTTGGTTAAGTGACATCAAGGCATTTAATTAATTATCGAGAGAAAGTAATTAGTTTGGAGTCGGAACATTGACTCGGGAAATGTTGAGGTACGGGCCAAGTGAGAGAGTCCGGGGATAATGGTTGGGTGACACCAAGTTATTAAATTAATAAATGCGTTAATTAATTTAGTTAGAGTCGGATTGTAGACTCGGGTAATATTAAATTAATAAGAGTGATAATTAATTTAATAAGAGTCGGATTGTAGACTCGGGTAGTATTAAATTAATAAGTGTATTAATTAATTTAATTAGAGTCGGTTGGTAGACTCAGGTATGTTTAAATTAATGGGTGGAATAATTAGTTTAATCAAAATTGGATTGTAGACTCGTGAAGGGTACTTATTAATTAATGTGATAATTAATTATATTAGAGTTGGACCATAGATTCGGGAAGAGGATAAGTTATTAAGTGAGAGAATTAATTACATTGAGTCGGGCCATAGACTCAGGAAATTACAGGCAGTGTATGGGATGTTGAGTACATGGTAAAGTCGGGGTTATTAATATATATATATACGGTGTAGTAATAAGTATATATATATATATATATATATATATATATATATATATATATATATATATATATGCGTGTATGTATTGTGTGTGACATTAAATTACAGGCCGTGTACGGGAATTACAGGCAGTGTATGGAATTTTGAGTACACGGTAAAACGAGGGTTCATAATATATATATACGAGTAGTGATAGTATATATATATGTGTATATATTGTGTGTGATAGTAAATATCATTGACTAGATATTTATTCAATTTAAATACTCTAATGCTATCAAGGGAGGTTACGCGATGTGGGTGAATCCCCTAGCTTGAGGAGTAGGGCGAGTATATCCCCAGGTCATAGCGTCGGGTACATGGGTGAGGAGATTATCTCACTTTCAGGAAGGAATATGATCGCCTCCATTTCGTTTATATTTTGGTCCAAGTTGGTGAGCGATTCTAACTTGGGGAAACTAGGTTTTGTGAGCACACCTAGTGAGATAGCATTCTAGAGAGAATCATCCGGTGAGGGTATACTCGGAAGGATGGATACGCGTATGATATATGTGTGGGTGTTAGTAAAGGTACGTATAATATGGTAGTAAATATTATATGTAGGTGATAATACAGTGTGTGATATATTTATCTTATATAACGCGGGTTACAGTTATATGCTGTTAATTAATGAGAAATTAATTAAGTTAATCATTGGTGGAAATAATACAGTGTGTGATGTATGTACTTTATATAACTTGTGACACGATTATATGCTATTATTTAGGAGGAATTAATTAAGTTAAATTGTGAAATAACTTATAATTCAAGAATCATTATACTCGAGTTAGAGTAGTATGGCAAGGGAAGGTTATACCAGGACTAGTTGGATGGGGTAGTACAACTAGGTGGGGTTAAGGTAACCGGTAGGTGTGCACAATAGTGGAGGGGTGAGAATGTCCTCAAGGGAGTGCGACACTAACTTAAATATGAAGCGCATTCATGCATTTTAAATTACTGTAGTTAATTCACTTGCTAAATATTTTCAAAATGTTTTGGGTTCTAACCCTTGCTATAAAAATATTTTCAAAACCTTTTAGGTGTCCAGCCACAGGGACGCCATGATTGATATTCTATTCTAGTGACACGGAGCTATGGCATATGTGGATGCTAGCAGGAGTTTGGATTAGATGCATCATTCATTCATTCCTAGAGTAGGAATCTTGTATCAGTCTCAGTTTTATTTAGGGCTTGTCGTCCAGACCTCTCGGTACAGTTTTCAGGTGTAAATTATTCAGGTGTTGGATATTTGTATTTGGATTATTTCTTTGGTGGCCGGTGATTTATTCGGCATGTTGTGTAATTATGATTCAGTTTATTTTCATTCAGTTGTGTGAATGGTTTATATTAATTCCGCATGTATTGTTTTGTTTAATCAAAAAGTTAAAATTGGCACCGGTTTTTGGAATACTAGGTGGTTAGTAAGTTTTAAAAAGTTTTCGACAGTGATGCTAAGGATGATCCAGCTGGGATTCCTGTTTTAATTTGGTATAGGACTGATCACCCGGTATTTTATTAGGCGGGGTGTCACGGGGTCGAATATAAGCTACCTTCGTGAAAGCTTCCAGGTTCAGAAATTAAATGGAGGTCTTTCAAATGTGAAGCTATTGTGCTAGGGAAAAATTCTAAATTCAAAAATGTCAAGCATAAAAAGACCCATGTTGAGAATAAAATCAATAAAAGGGCAGTGTGGTCTGGGAAGTCAATATTATTTGACATACCTTACTGGAAGGGTAACCCCGTGAGCCATGTATTAAATATCATGCATGTTGAGAAGAACATCATTGAACATCTTGTGAGCACATGACTTGGGGAAAGTTATTCGAAGGGTGGAGAAAATGCACGGTATGATCATAAAGTGTTCAAAATTAGGTCTCAATTACGATTGAAAGAAGACAGTAATGGGAGGAATATAATCCCCCTATATCATATACTTTAACGAGAGAATGTGTAAAGGTGATTTTAGACACATTACATAATTAGAATGTTCCCTCTAATTTTTTATCAAATTTGTAAAGGATTGTGAGATATGCCACACATGATATACAAAGGTGCAAGTCTCACAATTGTCATGTGATCATGCAACTGGTCCATTTATTGTTTACAAACTATTTCTCTACGCATAAGGATTTGTGGAGAGGCATTATTCAAATTATACTTTGCTTCAGACTTTTGTGCATAAAATTAGTCAACCGAAAGTACATATTCGTTGCAAAACAAACTCTAGTTGAAAAAACTTATGTGTTGGAGAAGTACTTCCCCTCGACATTCTTCAACATAAGTATTCACTTATTGGTGAACTTATGCGATAGGCACTTCTTTACGGCCCAGTAAGGTATCGATGTATGTACCCATTTGAAGGGTTGATGAATTTTTTTGAAGAGTATGTTAAGAATAAAAGGTACATTAAAGGATCCATCATGGTGGAATACAATACTGTGGAGGAATTCATGCTCATTAGGAATATATGCCCGACCATAATAATGTAGATGATGGAGATGAGTTCACCGATGTGGGTGGTCAAGTCATGTTCAAAAGAGTTAAACTGACAACTTTACAATATGAGAAAGTGACTCCTTATATGTCTAAAACCAATGAAGATGTGAACAAATGGATAGAATAAGTTCATGTTGTAATTTTACTTCGTGTTGTTATCTTATATACTTGTTCACCTTCTTGATAAATTTCGTCATTCAATGTAGAAAATATAATGTGTTCAGGTACAATAAAAAACAAGGATGCTTTCACATTCAGTTAGTGAATTTAGACTTTAGGTGTCACCGAAGGTAATTATTAGGTCAAACATCCCTTATTAAATGATAAATAATTTCAAGATTTAAAACTTATCACATTAACTTATGTAATCCATAATTTCGGTTGTTGAAGAATGGTGATGCTAGGTCAAGGCTTGCTCATGTCTCCAATGGACCCAATTTTATGGCACACGAGTATAACAATTATTAACTAAACGATTATTTATTTTCGTCGAGGTTGTATGAAAAAAATACATTGTTATAAAACTGTTGCTTTTCATATTAGGCTCTTACATATTTAAGGGAAATTGCCAAAGACAAAAACCTTATTGAAGCATAAATGACTTACTATGGTGAAATTCAAAAATTATTCAATTAGACTATATATATTTCAAATAGTTTATGTTTTACTATAATTGGGTAAGAGTTGAGGAAAAAATTATTTTAAAGTCGATTCGGGTGCCAATTTGATACTGTTAAATTATCCAATATGAAGAGCAAGGGCGAATGAATGGTGAGTCGTTCCTTTATGCACGTGAAAAGCGTAAGAATGTGTTTTTCTTGGAGTATATTAACAACGAACCATGTTCAATCGCCTGACATGCGCCAAATCTTCTAACCAGTATTGTGGATGATTTGGATGCCCCCTACCAAATATTTATCCATTTTGGATAACAACCCGAACTTGAAATAATTTTTAGATACTTTACATGAATAAAGTTATTTGGGTTGTAAAATGAATTAAAGATTCCAATTTGTAATATGTAGTTTGAAATAATCTCAAACAATAATTTATTCTTCGTTAACTCTAATGTACATTATTATGTTAAAACAATCGTGTGAACATTTTCATTTGACTCTTATATCCCTATTGAGTATTTCTATTTAATTCACTAATGAAAATAAGAGGGTGGAATATTTTTGTGTTATTTAAATTCTTATATCCAGAACTTGAGTAATTCCATTTAATTTATGTTATATATTATGCAACCAACGCCTATTTTTTACAGAATATGATTCATTAGGCCATCAGACCTCGAGAAAAACTGAGGGTAATTAAGGATCTTCTAATAGTAAGCCCATAAAGTTCGATAAGTATGGGATCCTATTTGGAAAAATGACTAGTCTACAGATGAGGGTGTTTGATTTATCATTAATTGGTCTTGGGTACGAAGATTAGAGGATCCTGCCCATGGAGCTGAAGATGGCCACTTGGGGGTCCTTAGAGGTATGAAAATCTCAATATTTATATTAAATATTTAACTTTCATTTAAGAATTTATTATTATGTTTTATAATGTTAATTCACTTATTTTATTATATTATATATTTGTTGGATAATAACAATTCAACTTGCCCCTATAAGTGTGAGGCAGTGTGTTAGTGGGTAGCAATGGAAGACATGGAAGAAAAACCTACATGCTCGTTATTTCGGGAAGAACTGAGAGTTCATGCTTGGTTGTAAGGATGCCGTCTCGGAGAAGGATCCAATCACGTTAGGCAAGTGACAGAGGTTTGCAGATAATGAGTCATCCGACAGATAATTATCCTCTTGTGGCTCGCGTCTTATTAACTGATCAAAGAAGGTGGATGTGCATTACTTCGGGCAGACATCTTATGCAGTGTTGGATCGTATAATGGTAAGTAAATAAATTTAAATTACATTTTATTTAGTTATAAGTAAATTATTTTAATTTGGTCACACTTTGCTTTAATTTGGTCATATTTTGTAAGTGTTTGGGAGTAGCCCGGGGGAAAACCACAAAGGATCGACTACAAAATAAAGAATTCGATAAAGAAAGGCAAGCCTGCTAATTTGCAGGTCACCGAGACCATCATAAGTTATAATTAAAATTATGTTATCAATTTCAGACTGTTAATTGATATTCTTTTTCAAAGTTTATAATGTGTTTTTGTATTATTTTAGAAGAGGCTAAAAGAGGTGCACAACATCCAGAGTGATGATAATATTGCATATCTGAGTACGAATGAACTGAGCCAAGTGCTGGGCGAAGATAGAAAAGGTTGTACTTGCGGTGTCAGCTCCCAAATAGGAATGTTGAAGATGATGGGCGTGGCTTGGAGTATTAAAGGGTTGTCCTACAAGATCGAGACATACAAATTATTCACGAACTCAAAATTTAAAAATTTCCAATAAACGATGAACCACGTATTCAAATGGGTTAAAAGTAACATTACAGATAAAAGGAAAGAGAAGGAGAAGGCGAACGATAAAGGAAAGGGCAAGGATAAGGTGGCTGAGCGTACCACTACTCCACCCTCTCACCGACTTCAGCAATCTCATTTTCCCCATGAGATATGTACTCTACCCTAACCCGACTATCCCTACTTTATTTGATCTATCTTGGGAGATAGTATATATCTTTGACACATGTGGAGGTGCCTCAATTACTGGGGGAATGAATGATGTGATCATAATTCTTAGTACCATGGTGTGCAACTGCCCCTATAAAATTTTGAGTACCGAGTCTAGGTTACTGAAATTATGGTAAGGAAAGAAGAGGAGGTATTATGGTTGGACCAGCAAGAGTATGTCCAATATATTGACGATACGTTAGAGGCATACACTATATGGCTGACTTTTCTCCTCAAACCTTATTAAGTTTTTATAGGAATTGGTATATTAGAAATTAGTGTATATTGAAATTTATAGTAATTAAGTTGAAACATTAATTTGGTTTGATATATGGAATTGGTGTATTTTGATTTTTGTTTCATTGATATATCGTAGTATATTATTAATTGTGTTGATATCGGTTTGAACAAAAATAGGATTTATTTAAAACAGGTTTATTACTGGGAAGTAACTACTGACCAATAATTTTCTTCATATTCTATTATTTTTTTAAGGTGCATGACCATGACAAAAACCTATTTCCATTGTCAAGGATGGTAAGAAAACTGTGTTAAAAATAATGGACTATTTGCATGGCCTTAATTTTGGACCATGCGCATGGACGTCATACATTTCAGCACTGTTTCCCAATTACACGCACGTGAAAAAGTCATCCATACGCACCGTGACAATACCATGATAATACCAAGACTTTTCATGATCAAGGATCATGACATGACTGTGAAAATTATTATGTGGCCATGACAAGTCTTGGTACCCCCATTTTGGTGATTTTCTCTATGTAAAAGGACTGTGATAAAGGGTTATTGTCATGGTCAAAGAACATGACACCAGACTTTGTCACCTTTAGAATTGTCAAGGTCCTTGACCATAAAAAAAAAGCCCAAATGGTTTAGTTCATATGCCAACCTGACAATTTTAAGGCTCGATCTTCATATTCAAGTATTTGTGATGAGGTGGCAGAAGAGGAGAAGAGGGATGAGGAGGAAAGTGAGCTTCAAGTTTCCTTTCATGGGTTGTATGTTAAAAAAGGCTTCCTTCCAATTAAAGGCTAAGTTAAAATAAAGTTCCACAGGAAATGATGATAAATTGATTGAGGATTTAAGGGCACGTGATAATACTCTTAGGAAAATCTCTCATATGATGAGGGGGAGAAAGATAACCTTCTAGGAATGGTAAAAAATATGAGGAAGGATTCTTTACAATTTGATTAGTCTAAATTTTTTCTGTAGTGTAAAATTTTGCAGTTAGAAGAAGAATGAAATAACTCAAGGCGTGTCAAAATTAAAATGGAATTTAGGTCAAAAAAATTGGATAAAATGCTAGGTATGGTCTAAATCAATAATGAAAAAATTGGTCTAGGCTATAGTGATCCTAATGCTTCCTCTCCTAAAGCTAAGACCATGTTTATTAGAGAGTCAACCACTACCAACAAAATTCTCAAATGTCAATCAAAGGGTAACAATCTTAAAATTTACTCGTGCACACATGGTGGTAGGAAAGTTTACCCTAAGGGATTATGTTTCCATCTTAAAAGAGGTAATAGTAACTCGAAATCTCATTTCAATATGATTCTCGAAACTCGAGGCTCTTAATCATAATGTATATGTTATAGGAAATTCGATTTGGAGGCACTAAATGATATACTTGTTAATTCTCACATGCTTTCACATGATTCATCACATGTAATCTCTTATGAGTGATTGTGTTTGCATATTTTTCATACACTATATTTGAGGTTCTTGTTATATGTTATAAATAGTTCTATGATTTTTGTGTCTTTTGTATTTTAATTCTTTATTTTTTTTAGTCTATATATAAAAATATAAAAAGATTTTTTGTTTCTTTGCTATAGTAGTTTTTCACATTTTCTGTGGAATATTGATGTATTTGAATCCCATTCATTCCATGTTTTCCACGTGGATAAAAAATTTGAGCATGGTTTAAAATGCTTTGGATTTTTTTCTTATTCATGACTTGTTCTTATTTTATTTTACTCAATGGGTCCCTCTAAGTATATGCCTTCGCACATACTTTCGTGAGATATTTTGGAATTTAATATCTATTTACGTATGAGCTAAATGAGTTGTTCCTATCAGTCTTGTCAAATACATATATTTATACATGGAGGATTTGTGCATGTAAGAACCATTGCGTGTGAGACTGCTATTAGGTTAAATAATCTAAGAGAGTGAAATTGAGAGGCCTATGAAGGGAGTAAAACTCCTTTGCATGAAAGGTCACTATAGCAAGAGCCTTTAAAAATAAATACTTTCCAAGGCCGATGTTAAGATATTGACCATCATTAAATTGATATCTTCAAAAGATCTATTTATATTTTTGAGGGTGTTATAAGTTAAAGATCAATAAGTTTGCAGAATTTGTCCTAGTTCATCCTTAATGTTTGACGCTATTGATTTGAGAATCATCAACATTTCCCAAGGTTATGTGCATTTAATCCGTTTTATTCGTTTGAGTTAATTTTTTTGTTACACAACGATAAATCTAAGTTTGATAAATGAAGATGATCAAATTCGAACTCTATGGACTATTTTGAGTATCTGGGACATGTTTATTTTGTTTTTAGTTCTCATCCCCAAACTCCATACCACATTGTTTTCGTGACACCCCGCCTAATTAAATACCGAGTGATGAGTCCTGTATTAAATTAAATTAAAGTGTCCGATTGGTTCATTCTTAGCATCACTTTCGAAAAATAATTTTCATTATTAATCACCTAATAAATAATTAAGCTAAGTGTCAAAACATTTTTCCATTTAATTATACCCAATTAATCCATTAATAAGTTCCATGCTTTAAGATATAAGCAATTCACATTCCACCAAAATAAATACTGAACATGAATTAAATGCTGAAATAAATGAGACTGGATAAAACATTCCAGTTCAAAGTTTAAAACCAATACAATCATAATACTCAATCCAACAAGAAAAGAAGTGCTATTACGAAAATACAATCTCTGAAATAATTAAGGTGGAAATGCGCAACACATGCCCTAACTGAAATGCCTAAACTAGGAACTGAATGAAAAGATAGAAGCGTCTAATATCAAAAACCTACAACTTCCACAGTAGTTGCAGCTCGTTGAATCATCCACACGTCTAAGTCTGGTGGTGATCCTGTGGCTGGACACCTAGTATAATGTATATATATATATATATATATAGCAAAAGAGAAGAGAAATAGCAAAAAATGGATCAGAGCCCAATTTGTAAAAATATTTATTTTAGCAAGTATTTAAAATTGCATTAATGCAATTATTATGTGCATATTAGTTTTGAACTCTCACCTGAGATCCTCACTCCTCCACTAATGTGCACACCTAGCGTACGTCCACCTTAACCTAGTCATCTATAATATTCCCAACTAGGTCATAAACACATACTACTAACTATGGCTTATGAGAGAATCCTGTATCGCACATACAATACGTTACTTAATACTTTACTCCAATTAACTGCATTTAATATTCACTGTTCTAGTAGTAAATACCTTATCCCCTTAAGTTACTTTGTTTACCAACATTTACATATTTGCTAATTTCACACATTAGGATTTTTCACATATATATATATATATATAGTCAAACCATCCCTATACATATATATACAAATCCTGGGCCCATTGGTCAGGACCCCTTGGGCATACTCTGCTATCGCGTCCTGGTGTGTCGCTCGCTGCATAAAGGACAACTGGTTTGGCGTCTTTCATGAACCATAAATCTCATAACACAACTATTGGAGGCAAGCATACTCACCAGCTAAATGGGTCACGCACATACCTACGCTCCCTTTCAACCGTCGAAACTATCCTACCTAACAGATAACACGTATCCAAGTTCATATGCTCTAGGTACAAGTCAAATATCCCCCTAATGGGTCACCCAGGATAAGACTATCCACTGCGCGATACCTCCCCCCGATAGCAAGCAGCGTAGGTATGCTTATACACACAATTTGAATAATCATAAAATAATAGGCATTCCCTAAGCCTTATAAAAATTCAGGTATTCAACCAACCCATATTTATCTTTCTACGCGTAGTATATTTCTCTTTACTACTTATGCAATTAACTCGATTATTTACACTTTCAAAATTTCCAAGGTTAATTCACCTATTCAATCCTTAAGGTATTATCCTAGGAATGCTTCCTAAATAATTCTTCACTAAGCTATTATCATTAAATGGTTGTTTTCCTCACTCAACTAACTGTGTAACATGATTTGGGGAAAAGTGGGAATTTTGGGGTTTTTCTGTGACCTATCATTCGAACGATTTAGTAGTTCATTTGAACGACTCTGCTTCCCATTTGAAAGAAACTCCATCTCGTTCGAACAAGATGGGGTTTTTCCCTCGTTTGGCCAGACCTGTTACATTTTACTATTCCTACTTCATCTGCCTCAAAATTTCAGTCCCAAAACTTCTAAATTTCTTAACCCCGACACCAAAACAGTAATCCTAATTAATGTTCTAACATGTATAAATGATTTCCCTTAACTTTGAAACATTAATTCATCATAAATCAGTTATAAAATTCAAAATCCCTAATTTATCAATTCAAACCCCTAGTTCATCAAATTTCCCTACAAGAACATCAATCTCAATTCCGTCCACCATCAATAATCATCAATTTGGGATTTCTTAAATATCTAAATGAGGGATTCATCTTACTTTAATCTCCAGATTTTAATTAATGCCATTAATCCTCCAATTTCATCAAAACTTATGAATCAAATAGTGAATATAATAAACCCACACAAATATGAACATGCTTGTTGCTATAAATTGCAAGAATTAAACACTTGTGTCATTTTCGACGGTCTAATCTGCTGGTGATATGGGTATGGATGCATTCCTCATCTTACGATCTATACTTTGGTATAGTTTTTGGTGTGTGTTCTCGAGCTAGGCACCAAGAACACCAATAGTCGCCTCTACCTTCCTCTGTGCCTCTCTCTTTTCTCTCTCGTAGGTTTAAAACTGATAACTCTTATTTAATCCTAGTGCATCCATATTTTATTTTCCAATTTTAGTCCATATTATTACTGTTGATGTAAAAAATTAGATCGCTCTAATTATTCAATCACAGATAAATAAAATGAGACAAAGATTTTTAAAGTGGTTCAGCCTTATATGAATGGCCTACGTCCACTGTTATGTTATTGCTGAGTGTTTGGGAATTCTCGAGTACAAGTTCTCTCAAGAAATTCCGGTCCCTTTGAATGAGGGTGATACAAGGTATTTATAGCCCTTAGGCTGTACATGAAAGGGTTGATACATTAAATGATGTACATATGAAAGGGTAATACATTTAATGCAGCGTGTGCGTCAAGATGATAAACATTAAATGAATAGTTGAACTGTTGATTATCTGGCAATTAATACTACGACCGAGATGCAGCTCGGACCGCCTTATTTTCTCGTTGCTCAGGAGTTCCTCGGAGCGCTGGAGTACCTTGGAGTGTTAAAGTTCCTCGGTGTATCCTCGTTGCTCGGAGAGAATATGAGTTGGTCGGGGAAATGGATTTCCTCGTTGCTATTGTGCCACGTGTCTTCGTATTATTCGTCCATATCAGCATACTAATTTTGGTATGAACAGAAGCCCCCAATGCTTCATGCTTTATAGTTTACTTGAAAGGATGGAGTATTTTATTTTGCAGTGTTGCTCGGTGCTCGTGAAATTCTTGATCTACCTTCGTGATTTGTTCAACATAAAGTGCATTATCTCCTGGATGACATATGGTGCCTCTTGTAGCTTATCATAATCTTCAAGTATGTTGATTGGTTTGCTAGCCGACCTACTGCCTCTTGTGAGCTAATGGTGGACTTCAAAACATTTTCATACAACTTCTTATTCAATGTTAATCGAGACAGTAGTAGCAAAAGATCTCAGTGCTGTAGATGTTGATTTTGACTTCTACCTCTGCTCGGGAACGAGCAAGAGCTGCTCGGGTAACTGTCGAAGAACAAAGAACTCAATCTGCTTTGGAGAATCAAGCCTTCCAACTAATGGCAAAGAACCAGGCCTTGACTGAGATGTCCGAAAAGATCATGAGTCTTGAAGAGCAACTTCCTGTTCTGGAATGAGCAAGAGCTTCTCGGGGACGAGCAAGAGCTGCTCGGGTAACTGTCGAAGAATAGAGAACTCAATCTGCTTTGGAGAATCAAGCCTTCCAACTAATGGCAAAGAACCAGGCCTTGGATGAGATGTCCGAAAAGATCATGAGTCTTGAAGAGCAACTTCCTGTTCTGGAACGAGCAAGAGCTTCTCGGGGACGAGCAAGAGCTGCTCGGACAGACCATCTGTGATGAATATCAGAATGCTGAAAGATATTAATTTCATAAACTCCCTTTATGCTTTGGATGATCCTCCTGCTGGTGAGGAGCCTATTTTAAAAGCAGAGGGAGAGAAACCAATAGAGTAGGAATCTCAATATAATAGTTAGTACACAATTTAATGTAATAAATTTGCGTAATTTATTTTGAATTCAGTGAAAGAATTTCATTTTTGTTCGCAAATTTGTATTTGCTATTGTCTTGTAAATATCAAAAACTTTCTTATTTGTACTTGCATAACAATATTGTATGGTTCATCGACCAAAAAAGTTACAAGTATCAATGTTGCTCGATCACTTAATAATAAAGTAATGAGTATAAAAATGTTGAAAATTTTTCCAACCAACCAAGCTTGTTAAAATGTTCTTGTCGACCAACTACAGTTGGTGGGTTTTTATCCCCTACCACCCATACTTGGTTCAGTTTGGAATAGTTTTTTCTTTGAGGAACTTTGGGTTCTTTCAAACTATCTGGTTCTTTCGAACTATCAGGTTCTTATAAACTATCAGGTTCTTTCGAACTATCATGTCCACAAGCTATTTTACCAATCAAAGTTGATCACGCAAGTGTACGCCTCCTAACCAAAGGAGTATATTTTGTTCTCGTCCTTTTACCAACCGAAGTTGATCGTGGCTTCGAACTATAGGGTTCTTTCGAACTATAAGGTTCTTTCGAACTATCAGGTTCTTTCGAACTATAAGGTTCTTTCGAACTATCAGGTTATTTCGAACTATAAGGTTCTTTCGAACTATAAGGTTCTTTCAAACTATCAGGTTCTTTCGAACTATAAGGTTCTTTCGAACTATAAGGTTCTTTCGAACTATAAGGTTCTTTTGAACTATCTTGTCCACAAGCTCTTTTACCAACCAAAGTTGATCACGCAAGTGTACACCTCCTAACCAAAGGAGTATAATTTGTTGATCCTGTAACATCCACAGATTGATCAGCGAGCAACTTTTGTTTCTCGGGAGTATTAAGATCAGTAAACTCTGTTACAACTTGTCTTAATGGCATCTCGGTATGCATGGTATGGGCCTGGAAACATGGCCTCATTCTTCTACTTGCCTTAATTAATGCCAATGCCAATTTTTCCAGCTTTGGGTATCTGATCTCTGCACCTCTTCCTTCGTCGTTGGATATCGCAACCCTAAAAGGGCTTTGATCTTGTCTGGATTTGCTTCAACGTCTCGCTGGTTGATGATGTACCCGAGGAACATTCCTTCTCGTACTCCAAATGTGCACTTCGTCGGGTTGAGTTTCATTTGATAATTTATCCAGTTGATCAAAGGTCTGATCTAAGTCAACTAGATGATCATAAGCTTTCTTGCTTTTTGTCAGCATATCGTCGACATAGACTTCCATACTACAACTGATTTGTTCAGCAAAAACCTTATTCATCAGCTGCTGGTATGTCGTTCCCTGTCTTCAGGTTTCATTTTGATCTGGTGGTAGCCAGAGTAAGTATCCATGAGCAGATCGTGTACCGAAGTAGCATCCATTGCCTTGTTGAGATCGATGAAATCAACACACATTCTTCATTTATTGTTTTTCTTATGCCCGACGAGGAGATCTAGATCTCTCTCTTGCTCGGTCTTCATTTCCTCTTGTATAGCTTGATTCTTCTCGGGGCTGGATACTCTTCTTCTTCGCTTTATCATCTTCCACTTTGGTTTCTTTGGTGTCCATATTCTTCTTCGCAGACATGGCCTCCTCGGCATTCATAATCTTGGACGCTTTTCTCATTAGGTCTGACATGGTTCGAGGAGGGTCTTTAGCCAAAGTGTAGTACAACTTGTTAGGCAACAACCCACTCATCAAGGCGGTGATTGTTGTCTTTTCTTCATAATCTATGACTTCGAGCTTCTCGTTATTGAAACGAGTTATGTAATCTCTAGTACTTTCACCAGGTTTTTGTCTAACACTTAACAAATGCGCTACTCGTTTTAATGGATTTGCTCAAAAATAGAAATTGCCAATGAACAACTCGGACAACTGAAAGAAAGTTGAAATCTTACCCTGAGGAAGATATTTGTACCATATCTGGGCAGCTCCAGTAAGAGTTCCTGAGAACGCTCTGCATCTCATCTCGTCAGGGACGACATAGATGTCGGCAGCAGCTTGATATTGCTCTATGTGAAGAATAGGATCTGTCTTTCCATCATATTTGGGGATCACCACAGGTGCTTTAAATTTCGACGGTGTAGGAAAATCCACAATGGCCTGTACGAAAGGTGTCCCTTGAATAAAAGTTCGTTGTAGGGGGTTCCTCGCCTTAGCCATTTCTCCCAATTTATTCTCCAACCGCTGAATGGAACCTTTCCAAGCATCATTTCCTTCCTCGGTCCTATTGGTTCGAGCAACTGATCGCATTGAAGTGGCCTCCTGAGATTTATCTTGACGAACAACTGGTCGTGATTGTGCTGATCCTTCTCTTAGATCTGATGGTTGCCAAAAACTCCTCGACATGGCTTTAGGTGGATTCTTATTCCTCCTAGGGCCTAATTGACTGAAAGGAGACACCCTGCTCAGTCTTTCCATGGCACTGGTCCTCTCTGGAGAGAAAGTAATACGTTGCTCAGTATCTGTGGCCCTTATAGATGAAGTTTGCCCAGGTTGATAAGAGAAATCATCAGATTCCTCATTACAATACGTCTTTGTACGCCTGGATCGTGAAGAAGGTGCACGGGTATTTCTTTGGATGTTCCGTGATCCAGGATGGGTTGGTATACCCCCATGGAGAGTTTGGATGAGTTGCCGCATTATCTCTTGCATGGAGGTTTGTCCTTGAGCCAGATTCGTCATAATTCCAGCCAGATCTGGAGGTGCAGAAGGATTTGGAAGATTTCCAGCCTTTCCAGCGTTTCGATTGCTGGATTCTGGATTATCGTCCATTGATAATGAATGATTCTTGGTGAAAAACGATAACAATAGTCGTTTCCCACAGACGGCGCCAATCTGTTGATGTAAAAAATTAGATCGCTCTAATTATTCAATCACAGATAAATAAAATGAGACAAAGATTTTTAAAGTGGTTCAGCCTTATATGAATGGCCTACGTCCACTGTTATGTTATTGCTGAGTGTTTGGGAATTCTCGAGTACAAGTTCTCTCAAGAAATTCCGATCCCTTTGAAGGAGGGTAATACAAGGTATTTATAGCCCTTAGGTTGTACATGAAAGGGTTGATACATTAAATGATGTACATATGAAAGGGTAATACATTTAATGCAGCGTGTGCGTCAAGATGATAAACATTTAATGAATAGTTGAACTGTTGATTATCTGGCAATTAATACTACGGCCGAGATGCAGCTCGGACCGCCTCAGTTGCTCGTTGCTCAGGAGTTCCTCGGAGCGCTGGAGTACCTCGGAGTGTTAAAGTTCCTCGGTGTATCCTCGTTGCTCGGAGAGAACATGAGTTGGTCGGGGAAATAGATTTCCTCGTTGCTATTGTGCCACGTGTCTTCGTATTATTCGTCCATATCACCATACTAATTTTGGTATCAACAATTACCCTAAAATTCCAAAGGATAAAAATACCCCTACAGAGGGTCGGTTAGGCCTAAAAACATCCCAGAGTCCAAATAATACACCCGTGTAGAGTTTTTTTACTATCTCGACTCTTTCAGACTCAATGGCACACTCGAAATTACTATACGAGTTATGCCAAAATAATTTATCTTTTTATTCCATTCATTTATCCCTGACACGTCTCACACGCGCGTCCTGACTTAAAATACCATACTGTCGTATTTCGCACTCCGACAATTTTATAAAAATGATATAATTTCATATTACATATTCCCATAGTAGTAATTAATGATTTTCATCAATAAGTATTAACCTTTGGCACGCTAGTTAATATTTATTTCAATTCGGATTAATTAACAATTAAATTTCACAACCCTTCTTAATTTAATTAATCCAACAATAATAATTAGTTCCCAGAATTATTTAATATAATAAAAATACAGGATTACAGTTTTACATATACATTTATGCCATACGAGTGTAATTTTTTTGTGTGTGTGTCATGTGTGGTACTACATATGTGTGTTTATAGATGTATATACGGTATTTATTTGAGTATTTGCAAGAATTTAGTCCATGTTCATCATTGTCTTATCCTTTAGATTATTTGTAATTATGTTGTTGTATGTTTATTGTTTCCATCTCACTTCACATTGCATGATATGATTATTTTTTAAGTGATCATTTGTTTCATATTATGCACTTTCGCCTTTGTCTATTACCGAGTAAAAAGGAGGAGAAGTTTGAATTATAGGAGAGGGATTTTCAAATGCAGATTTTTTTCTAATAATATTATATATTTCATATTTTCTATATTTTTTAAAGATGTTTTAAGTGTGAAGGTTTTAGCTTCAATGCGAAAGCTTTTACAAGTTTGAAGCTTTTAAAAAGATAGGGTTGGCCAAGTTTTTTTGTGTGTCTTTTTTCATTTTGCGGTTTGAGGATTGAGCATTAGAGCTTGACGACCTAGATTTTGTCATTGGTTTTGTCCTGGAATAACCAAAGGTTGATACTTTTAACGAAATAATTGTGTCATGTGTGTAATAAAGATTTAAATTTCAATTTTTGGCTTTATTCCGCCAGACAAAACTATTTGAGTCATATGTTAGGGTGTTTATGTTTGTTCATTGAAGCCACATGAAGTGACCTAAGTAAAGTCACATGAAATTCATGTCTTGTTTTTGTCTTCGATCTTGGGATCTCTAAAAGGTATAAAAGATTGATATGTTGATCCATGGTTTTATTTTTGGGTTGTTTTAAATTTATTTAGGTTATTTTTTGAAAAATATGTATTAAGAAAAATATTATTTATTTATAAGTCATTCAAATGAGATGTTGCCTTTCGTTCTAACGAGTTGTACAATCTCGTTCAAACGTGTTTTTCTTCTGGTTCAAACAAGGTTGTGTCATGTCGCGACATATCCTGACAATTTTTGTATATCGACTCCTTTGTTGTCCGAATTCCCGGGGTACCTATAAAAATGCAAAATAAAAATAATTAATTCAAATTTAGGCTCATAAATATTTATAAATTATAGAATTACCCCTCTTTGCATTTTAGACCTCGAAATTCATAATTTTTTCGTTCTAATTCCAAATTCAACCAAATTTCAGAGAGAACTTCATTTTGCCTAAATAAGAATTTAAAAATTATTTTCAATCCCATAAAGTTTTAAAATTTATGATATCACCCCCGGAGTTACTAAAATTATATTTTTAACTCAAATTTTATTCAAACTTGCATTTTTCTATTATTTTACTAAAATGGGCCTAACAAGGTCTAGATTTGGGCATAATTAATACAAAATAATGTACTCATCAAATATCCCCAAACCTAAACTTTGCTAGTCGTCAAGTAAAAATCAAAATTTTAAAATCTGACTGACTTTTGTAGGAATCATGATTGCACTTAGTATGTACAACAAGCCATTAAACCCCTAGGTTACCCTAGTAGACTAGTTTTGTCTCTTAAGGGTTTGTAGTGAATATATTCAATACAAATGACTCAAAAGTTATATAACCAAGTTTTAATGCCAATTTAATAAATATAGTAGAACTTCACTTTTCAATCTCAACTTATAATGTGTGTGTGAATAGCCAATATAACCGTCCATTTCAAAAGATTTGACCGTTAACATTCTTATTCGAAAGTTCGTTTTGATTTCAAAATCTTACAGAATGCACTCACAATCGAACACTCATAAATGGATAATTTCCTTTCGGTTTATGTGAATAAAAGGGTAAATTTAGGTGCACAAATTTCATATATACATGATCAAAAACAGACTTTTTATAATGGATGAATATGATCTCATGAATGAAAAATCGATTATTTTTTTAAAACAATGAATCACACCATAGATTTTATTCATCTTCTCTCCATAATATAACTAACTTCACTTGAGATTGATAAGGACTTTCTTTAGTTGTATTGTAGGCTCGGGTTTGGCTAGAAAGAATGGCATTCGAGTTCAATTTGAGAATATAGAGGGTTTTTTGGGTATTTTGACTTGTTGACACTTTTTCTCACCTCCATTTTTCTTTTCTCTTTCCTTTTTCTTTTCAAATCACCATTTTTTTTGTCTTTTCTTCTTTTCTCTATTTTTTTCACAGAATATTCTTTTTCAAATTTTATTTTTCGTTCGGTTTTTTTCCATTTTTCCTTACGGTTGATGTAAAAAAATTGGATTTGATCTAATTACTTAATCACAGATAATTATGAGTAATTAAATAAGAGACGAGATTTTTAAAGTGGTTCAGCCTTAAGGAAAAGGGCTTACGTCCACTGTTTTGTACTATTGGGTGTCTTACCTTGATTTCGATTATGTTTGCTTATGGTTGCTTACCCTACCATGAGGGTATTACAATGTATTTATACCCTTTGGGCTGTCAGTGTGAATAGGTAATAAGCCTTTATCGAATATGCATATTCATCTGTACATGATAAGGAATGACTGTAATACAATAAAAATTGAATTTATCTTAGTCGTTTAATCTTCCTAATAAGTTGCTCAGTACGCTAAGTATATCGGTACTCTATGTAGCTCGGTACATTTGAGTAGCTCAGTACTTGAACTTAAGCCACGCTGGATGATATGAGTCTTCATATAATTGGTCCATGTGAGTTGACTAATTTTATATCAACAGAAGCCCCCAATATTTCACAGTTGATGTTGGATGTGAGAGTGTGGAACATTTACCCAAAAAGTTGCTCGGACATATTTCTCATGTTTTGATTAATTACATTCCTTCAACACTTGTAAAAAAAATTACTTTACGTAACAGTTTTGAGCGAGAAATGGCAATTTTGTAAATATTTTGAGTTTTTAGTGATCGTTTGGGTACTTGCATATTTTCCCTTAATTAGCCACCGGAAATGCAACCGTCATCACTTGTGATCATTACTTTTCTCATTTTCCAAGGCAACATATATAAAGGCGGTAAAATTTGATTGTCTTCTACCTTTTGTTATCTTGTTTCAAAACTCTTTATTTTCTCTCATCTTCTTTAGCTGATTCCTTAATTTTCTGTAAGAATTTATTCCTTCCTTTTTCTTTCTTTGCGTTAGTCATCATGGTATACCTTATTGAGTCGTTAGATAAGTTTAGAGATTATTTTGAGATTCCATCTTGGGTTGACTTGTAAGAACCTTCTTGCCCATCTAATTTATTTTCTTTAGCTGAGGGACACTGGTCTCCCTCTATTTTTGTAGCAGAATGTGATTTTTCTTTCCCGCCTAATACCCTATGTTTGGAATTATGTTAATATTTCAATATTGTACCTGCAAAATTAGTTCCAAATACATGGAGGGTACTTAATGGCGTACATAGGTTGAATCAAATTCATGGAACTCGTCTTGGTATTCCTGAAATTATATTTTTGTATAAATGGGTCACCAGCGACACCACCTTTTATTTAAAAACTAGGATTTCTAACAGAGCCTTACTGGTCAATCTCCCTGATTCTAATAGGGATTATTTTGAACCTGGGGTTGTGATGAAAAATTGGCAACACCCCCATTAAAGGGGAAAAACATGTACTAAGGTCCCAAATGTGCACCTTATGGCAATGGGATAGGTCGTTCTTTATTTTTTTTTAAATTAGCTCTATTTTTGTTTGATAAAATGTGTCACTGACTTTTGTTTATTATTTTAATTTGCAGTTGACAATAAAAGAAAATCCCCATTAGAGAGTGATATTACTATAAAAGATTGGAAGTTTATCTCGGGTTTGCATCAATGAGTTGCTGGGGAGCATGTGAGACTTGCTTCCTATTTGTTGAAATATAGGAACACCGCTTCCTTTTTTATTGCTCGTCCTACTGCTCCTCCTTTGGTGATTGATCTTGAGCAGGTTCCATCATCTTCCTCAGCTATTGAAGAATATTCCTCTGATTTGTCTACTTCCATTGCTGATTTGATGACGAAGAAGAGAAGAATGTCCGATCTCTTTACCAAGATTGTCCTTAGTGCTGATGGGATAAAAAAAAGGAAAGAAGATGTCCCAACTGAAGGGACTAACAAAAAGAATATTTCTCCATCTAAGTGAGCGATTTAATTTGTTAAGGAGGTCATCAAAAATCCCCATGTTGTTCAAAAAGAGGTGTAACATCCCGCCTAATCGGATACCGAGCGATCACTCCTATATCAAATTATAACAGGGGTTACATATGGATCATTCTTAGCATCACTGTCAAAAATCCTTTTAATTACTAATATCCTATTAGGCGAGCGTTAAAAACTTTTACTTAACTACTCTTTTTAACGATTAAAATAAAACATCCACAATTAAATGCGTAATTGGACTGAAATGAAAATGAAATAAATTAAAATAACCGAACACTCGGTTCAAATTATACAACCATATCGAATAACGTGCGAAGAATAAATAAAATCAGTTGGACCATTGGCCTGAATGTTTGTACAATATCTCCTATCTAGAGTGCAAGGAAAGAAACGTCTACCGATAAACCGCAAGCATCCACAGCTGCTGCAGCAGACGCCTGACTCGAAAGAATTTCCATCCAGGCGTCCCTGTGTATGGACACCTATATATATATAATATATAGAAAGAAAGGAGAGTAGATAGACGGGTCAGAGCCCGAGTTTTGAAAATATTTTGCAAGTGCATAAATGCTTTATTTTTTAGAAAAATAATTTTATCTCATATTTAAATTGGTATCGCATTCCCATGAGATACCCCTCACCTCTCCTCTAGTAGTGCACACCTAACGCACCCTAACAACATACCCTAGTTAAGCTATCCCTGCCTAACTAGTCTATCACCCAACTACTATCTACCCCAGATAGTCCCAGTGCTAAGGGATAAACTTCCCTCCATTCTCAACACTGCACTAAGTTCGTGCGTGGGGTGTCTCGCAAAGCGAAATCCAAACAAGGAACCCCCCCGATACACTACTACTTGGCAGGGTTAATGGTAGAGATCCCTTAGGCCCGTAGCACACACAATGTATAAATATATTTATATACACATACATCTCCAATATACGTCCAGATAATATCTCCCGGACTGAGGGTTACCAATTGACTTATATCTATATAATACACATCCGGATCTACCTCCCGCACTGAGGTGAATTCGATACACAAAGTATTTATCAATACTTATCCTTTTCATTCCAAAAACTTACATTTTCCTTCTCATATCCAGGAAATGTATTTAAAGCCAATTCATTAGCATGAATTTCTTTACCAAAACATATATCTTTTTAAAATCCAATTTTATTAACATAAAAATGCTTTTCCTTTTTCCAATTATCCCATTTCCCTTTTTATACTCAGGAAATGTAATTAAAAGCCATTTTTATTATCATAAAAATGCTTTTACCATATCATATGCTTCCACATCCCTTCTTCCATCCGGGAGTGTTACCGAAGCTAAACATATAACCCATTTCCCTTCCTATATCCAGGAAATGTAATTAAAGCCAATCTATTATCATAAATTGCTTTAATATAAACGCGTTCTAAGACCGCCCGTCCGGATTTCTCCACTGTGCGCGCCCCTAAATGGCTATCATCTTCCAGGGCCCATCATCAAGACAACCTGGGATCCTACATCTCAAGACGTCGGGAAGCGGACATGTGCCTGAGGGATAGTCAAGACCACACCCGGAATCTCCTAACCAGCGCAGAAAAATATATCAACAAAGGCTCACATGGCCTATAGGACTATATCCACCCTGCATTCATTAGCCAGGGGGCTTCACCATACGTACGCAACTTTCCTTATGATAGCGATTTAGAGAGGTGTGTAATCCATAATTTATTAATTATGAAAAACATTTCTTTTTCCATTTTGAAAATATTCATTTTTATATTTTCAAAATCATTTCCATCATAACATATATATATACCTAAATCACACAGTATATACATATCCTATATATTCCTCCTAGGATATATATATCTGGCTATAATGGCCTATATCATCTAACGATGACCCTAATCCCAAAGATTCCCTCCAGGAATCATTATCACTCATTCATATTAGCATGATTCTAAATCCAAAGTATTTCTTACTTTAATAATCACTATATATCTCAATCCTATCTAAGGATTTATTGGATATCTCCAACGATACCCTTCCACTCTAAGTGAAATCGACCAATATCTATATTCCCAAATTATCTTAATTATCTCCTAGGATACACTTAACAGTATTCGATATAATTATGCTTTCTATAAGCATAATTATATAGGTATGTATGCCTACGAGAATTATCCTCGGGATTCATCTCCCCTGAACAACCTTAAATTCAACGCGTTAAGGATTTCATTTCCTTGAACCCCAAGACTACACCTATTCCGAATAATCATTTAGAAGTCCCCAATATAATTTAGGAACCCTAATCCATCAATTTCTACAAGTATTCTATTTTCCTCGAAAATATAGATTAAGGGTTATATACTTAAAACCCTTACTGTACCCTCCTAATTTGCCTTAATTTATGGGCCATAAAGTCCTAAAAGTTCCTTTAGGTTATCACCTAATTAACCTCAAAGAAAGATGAAATGGAATCTATCCCATCCAAATCACCCTAAGAAAATTATCCACTTTCAGCAGGGGTCGATCGATCGACCCATCAAGTCTGGCAACTTCTTCTCCGACAAGCTGTTTCGGCCATGGAAGCTTCCTCCAAGCTTCCATATCTTCACCCAACGGCCTACAACTTCTACCAACAACAAATACACCTATAATACGGGTCCTAAACATCCTAGAACCCGGAATTACCCAATATTTTTGGTTAATTACTAAATTTCTCCAATTTAACAATTTTAGGGGTTTATTCGTTTTATCTCCCGAAAACCCGTTTTATCCACGAAGACCCAACCCAAAATCATTAGGGTTTGTTATACCAACAATGATATGAGATATTTATGCTCAAAAATAACTAAAGCAAGTAAACACTTGCCTCGTGGATAAAATCCGACGTCCTCGAGCCGAATCCCACGGATGTTGGCCGGAATCTCCCCCTTTTCCTCTTTTCTTCCCTCTCTCTCTCTTCCCTCTCTTATTTCTTCTTTATCTTCTTTCTTCTCCCCCTCTCCATCCTTTTATAAGGAGAAAAGGGTTTAACCCCTTTCAAACCCAAAAACGACTCGTTTACCCAATTACGAGCCTATTTAACTCCAAAATTACACGGAACTCAATTTCGACAATCGGACACTCTTTTCCGACTATCTCGGACATTCCGAGACTCATGGCGCATTCGAAATTTCCATCTGAGGTACTTGACCGAAAATTACTATTCTAACCCAAAATAATTAAATGAGGGTTTTCTACTCAAAATCTTACCTCTTTTGTCGCTATACTCCACGGCGACATATAATTAAGTTACTTCGACTTATATAGTCCCAAAATAATTTATAACACCCTTCGAAAATCGTTAAATCCTCGAAAATCCCAAAAATTACTATTTCGAGAAATTCTCTAAATTCCAAATTATACTTAATTATGGAATTTAATTGTCTCCAAAAGGGCGGGTTGTTACAAGAGGCAACACCTTTAATTAAAGAGGTTGTTATCATTCGAAAAGAGGCAGCACCTTTGATTGAAGAAGTTGCACATTTGAGAAAAATAAGAAGGGGTATTGCTGACAAGACCGTTGATGTTGCTGCTCAACCTGCTGGGGTTGAAATACCTTCTTTGAAAGATGGTCCTCCATCATTCCTTACTCTTGGTTTGGCCAGGAAATTGATTTGGTTTGGAACTCTTCCTAACCACAGAGCTGCTAAGACCTTTACTCCTCGGGGGAAAGTCTCTGATTTGGGAGCCCAACACCTTGCATCAGTAAGTGTTATTATACACTGTCATTTCAGTTATGCTTTCAATTTTTATATTCTAATCTTGATTTTATCTTCGTCTTGCAGTTTTTGGTGTACTTCAATAATATCATGGAGAAGGATGAAGCTATCAATGATGCTTTCTCTTCCAATGAAATAGAATAAGCCCTTGCTGGGTTATTAAAATCTTTGGTGGAATCCCAACAGAAATATGAGGATGACAAGACTTCTTGGGAGAAGAAAATCAAGGATGCTGAGATAGATCAATAAGAAGCTGTAGATGCAGCAAAGGAGGCTAATCTAGCTGAACAAAGGGCTTTAGATGCTTCCAAGGAGACAGAGGAGAAATTGAAGGTCACCGTTACCAGCAAGGAGGAAGCTAAGAGCAAGCTTGAAGAGGCTAAAAGGTGTAAGAAAGATCTTGAACATAAAGTAAAATTTGTTGAAGATCTTTTTAGGTAAAATACTTCCTTAGAAAGGACGAAGAGAAGGTCTGCTGTGAACAATTCCTTTAGCTCTAGTTGGGACAAAGGGTGTAACAAAGCTGTAACTGTGTCATGTGCTCAAATGGAATATGCAAGTGTGAAGTTGTTCAGGGATGGATGGGTTACAGTGTTGAAAGAATTAAATGTTGCTGAAGACTCTGAATTATTTTGGAAACATATCCACAACCCTCCTCCTGTTATTGAAGAAAAATAAGAAGAAGATGAAGTTGGATCAGACGAATCTTCTTTGATGATAGTAAAACAAACACCTACTGCCATTATCCCTCAATCTTCCGAGCAAGTCCATCAGATAAGAACTTCTTTCGAACAATGTCAGCTGCCCTCCGAGAAACTTCAGCAACCAATTCCTTTTTCAAAATCAACTAAAGATGTTGTGGGGAACAAGGAGAAGGTGTAATGTTGTTTGGCCATTTTTTTTTCTTTCCTTTATTTTGTACCTCTGGTTGTACCTTCGTTTATTATGATCATTAAAATGGACTTGTTACTTATTCTGAATTTCTCCTTTACTGTTCAATATATTTGTACTGTTGTTGATCTATTTTTACTTTCCCTTGTAAGTTTATTGCCAGGATGGAACTGTTGTCAGCTCATGATACAGAGTTGATGAAGAAATGTATAGATTAAGTCAAAGCTGATAGTGCATATTTTACTGAAGCACAAATAATTAACATTCTTGGTTCTGATGCCTTTGGACGAGCAATTGAGGCATACCAGTATTTAAAATGTTTACTTGTTCGTGCAGTAGCGAATAACGTAGCTTACTACAAAATGATTGAAGACCTTCAAGGAATGATTGAAGAACTTCAATAAAAGGAAGCCACTACTCTTCTTCATGAAGGCTATGAGAAGAAGTACCAATAGTTGAGTGTTGATCGAGGTTATGACAAATTTATCTCTACCTATAATAAAACAGAGAGTGTGCTAAAACTAGAAATTGAGGAGCATAGAAACATTGCTAAACTGCTGGAGGAAGAAAATATTTCTTTAAGAGAAGAACTGAGACAACTAAAATCTGCTTGTTCCTCTAGAGCTCTGGTCCGAGTTAATGATGAAGGTATTTCCTTTTTGGAGACTGATAATGATTCATTAAGAGAAGAATTAGAAACTTTATAAAGAGTTAACCTACGTCCGCTTCCCAAGGTAGAATAAAAGCTGGTCGGAGTAGTATTGAAGAGACTAGAACTCAGTAAGCCTTAGAAAATAAAGATGCTCAACTGAAGGCAAAAAATATAGCTCTGGTAGAGATGTCTCAGAAGATTCAAATTCTTACATAGCAACTATCCAATTAGAGTTCTGCATTGTAGAATAAAGAAAGCGCACTGAAAAGACTTCATCAACATGTTGAATAATTAACTTATCAATTTCACAAGCAACCCAGAGAGTTTTGGATGGAGGGATAAAATGAAGCTTTATATCATCTTGATGCCAAGTTGAAACGGTCAAACAATGAAGGTTACAAGAAGGGATGGTTGAATGCTTTAACCATAATCAAAATTGAGTAATGAATGGAGTGTGGAATTGGTATGAGCCTGGGTTACTTGATCTGCCAGTACCACCATTTTAGCTAGATGTTAGTTGGATTCTAGTTAGCTCTATTCCTCATATTTTGATTTCCAAATACCTTGGTGATTACAGTCTTCATGAAGATTTTGAGATATCCGGACCTCCATATTTGTTAGATCGACTAAGTTTGAGCAATAACAGGATGCTGTAGGACTTAAACTTTATCAATTCTTCTTTTGCTTTAGATGATCATCCAACTGGAATTGATCATGTATCTAAATATGAAAGAAAGACACTAATATAATAAACTACTTGTATTCCGTTAGTAATTTTTTTGTGGAAATGAACAAAAATCATCTTTTTGTAATTTTTGTTTCCTTGGAAGCAAAATAATTGTATGATATTTATTTTGTCTTTCTTTGTTCATAAGATGAGATCAACTATAGTAATGTTGTACTTATAGCGATAATGGGTTATTGTTCAATCATGGAGTATATATATATATTTGAATGGACAGTTTGCCCTTTATTTGATTTGATTGCCTAGATAATGGAACTTTTGCTCCATGTATTTGTCTATTTGTAGTGACTTGTCACCCATAAATGCTTAGACAATGGAACTTTTACTCCATGTATTTGTCTACTTGTAATTAATTATCACTCAAAAATTCCTAGACAATGGATCTTTTGCTCTATGTATTTGTCTTGTTGTAGTGACTTATTACCCATAAATGCCTAAGCAATGGAATTTGTGTCCCATATTCTTGCTTAGTTATAACAATCATTTAAGAAAATAATTGCCCTGGTGCCTAGGCAGTTGATATTTTACCCATCTTCTTGCCTAGTTTAGATGCCTCTTTAGTCACCCATAATCAAGAAAAACTTTCCTTCATCGATTATTTTACCAACATTGTTGGTGTTTGTGTTGATACCGACCAACTTTTAGTTGGTGGTTGCTGATGCCGACAAACTTTTAGTTGGTTGTGTTATTGCCGACCAACTTTTAGTTGGTGTTTGCTGATGCCGACCAACTTTTAGTTGGTTGTGTTGTTGTGGAGTTTAAAATACACATTTTTAAATGTTATATGTGGCGAAGTCAAATGATGTATGTTGTGAAGTCAAATGATGTATGCTGCGAAGTTTGTTAAGCGTAGTGCGGAGCACTAGAACTCCGAAAAAAAATGAATGGGAAAATCATCATTTTCACCCATACTGAAACAATTGGGTACACGGGCAATTACATTACTGGTAGTATTTTCGCAGGTGCTCTACATTCCAGGAATTTTTGAATTCTTCCCCTTCAAGAGTTTCTATTCAATAAGTGCCAGGTCGAACAATAGTCATGATGCGATAGGGCCCATACCAATTGGCCTCCAACTTATTGTACTTTTGAATTACTTTCTTTAGCACGTAATAGCCTTCCTTTAGATCGCATTTCTTGGCCCTTATATTATAGAACATGGAAGTTATTTTCTAATAGGCTACATTTCGAATTGTTGCATCTTCTCTTACTTCTTCGAGCATGTCCAAGTCCAAGCTTCTCATCACATTACTCACTGGAGAAGTGAAGTGGAGAACCCTATGAGTAGGTAATCCTAATTCAGCAGGTATCACTGCTTCACTCCCAAAAGCCAATATATAAGGGGATTCCCCAGTTATTGTTTGGGGAGTTGTTCGGTAAGCCCACAGCACTGACTGTAACTCATTTATCTAATTTTCCTTCGCATCATCTAATATCTTCTTCAACCCATTCAGTAAAGTTACGTTCATCACCTCAGTTTTCCAATTACTTTGGGGATGGCCTGGAGCAGAATGGACTTTTTGAATGTTGGACGTTAGGCAGTACGTTGCAAACTCATCATTATCAAATTGGGTACCATGATCAATGATAAAGGCATGGGGCAGACCATATCTCCAAATAATATTCTTCCAAATGAATTGATAGACCCTTTCATAGGCCATTTTAATCAAAGGTTCAGCTTCCACCCACTTGGTGAAGTAATCAACAACTACTACCAGATATTTGAATCGTCATCTTGTAGTTGGCAAAGGCCCAACTAAATATAATTCCCACATAAAAAATGGCCAAGGTGAAGTGATTGGTGTTAACAGTGCATGAGGAGTTCTTCGTATAGTGGAAAATCGCTGATACTTGTCACAATTTTTAGCATAAGTTGTACAATCAACACACATTGTTGACTAGTAGTACCTCTACGTATTTATTCTCTGTGAAAGAGTTTTGCCTGTTATGTGAGCTCCACAAGATTCTTCATGAATTGCCTCTATCAAGTCTTTGACTTCTGATGGGTGAACACACCTTTGTAACCCAGCTATTAAACCTCTCATGTATAAAATTCCATATTCAAAACATATCTGGCGGCCTTACACTTCAACTTCTTGGCTGTAAGTAGGTCGGCTGGTAAAGTACCTTCTATAATATAATCCCTGATGGGATCCATCAAAGATAGTCCCATATCTAAAGCGATAAAATTCACCAATAAGTCTTCACCAATACATCTGCTTGCAAGTACTTTAATGGGTATTGTTCTTTGTAGCTTGGTGCGAGTAGTTGAGGCTAACCGAGAAAGCGCATCTGCCCTTGCATTCTTCACTCTAGGTATTCTAATCACCTGAACAGCTGCGAAATTGGCTACAATTGCCAAAACTTTAATTAATTATCATGACATGAACACCCCTTTTACTGCATAAAGACTTAGCATCTAACTCGCCACTAATTGTGAATCACTAAACACCATAACTTTCTTTGCATTCAATGATTTAGCTAAATTGAGGCCCACGATCACGGTTTCATACTCAGCTTCATTGTTAGAAGCTTGGGATTGGAAATGCAGAGCATATTCAATGTCTATCCTATCTGGACTGTTGAGAATAATTCCATCTCCAAAACTTATTGCACATAGAGACCCATCGACATACAAATTCCATATAGGGATATTATCATCAAACCCTTGGTCTGACAAAATCCCTTGATGAAATATCTTGTCCTTCCTTTCTTCATACTTCTTCTTCAATTCTTGCATCTTACCTGAGGATTCTGGTTGATCGATGGCCATCCCTTCTGGAAATTCTGCTGCTGGGAGTTGATCAGGAATAATTTCAGTTGGTCCTTTTGCATCCTTGAGTTACTCTCCATTATCCCCTGTTGATCGGAGACATCTGGGTAGGTAAACTCAGCAATGAAATCTGCCACTGCCTATCCTTTGAGAGAGGATCTCGGCTCATAGATAATGTCGTACTCCACTAACTCCACTATCCAATACATAAATTTTCCAAACTTTTATGGCTTATGTAAAGCCTGTCTGATTGGCATGTCAGTATATACAACTATTGTATGGGCTTAAAAATATGGTTTCATTCTCCCGCTCGCTTTAATCAATGACAATGCCAACTTCTCCAATTTTGGGTACCTGATTTCTGCTCCCTAGAATGCTTTGCTAGTATAATAAACTGTTTTTTGCACTCTGCCCTCTATTCTTATCAAGGCTGAATTGACTGCACTTTCTGAAACAACTAAGTACCAATATAATTTTACTCTCATCACTGGCCTGGACAATAAAGGAGGTTTCCCTAAGTATCTTTCCAACTCTAAGAACGCCTTCTTATATTCATTGTTCCATTCAAAGGTCTTTTTGGGCACCATGAAGAATGGAAGACATCTATCAGTTGCTCGGGAGACAAATCGATTGAGAGCTGCAACACGCCCCGTAAGGCTCTGCACTTCCTTCTTGGTGGTTGGAGATTGTAACTCCAGTAAGGATTTTATCTTTTCAAGATTTACTTCAATACCTTTTTGATTCACAATGTATCCAAGGAAAATGCTTTCATGTACGCCAAAAACGCACTTGGTCGGGTTCAGCTTCATTTGGTATTTCTCCAGTTAATCAAATATTTGGTTCAAATCAGCTATATGATCAATCTCTTTCTAGCTTTTAGTCAACATGTTATTGATGTATACCTCCATATTTTTGCCAATCTGCTCCGCAAACACCATGTTCACCCGTCGTTGATATGTAGCACCTGCATTTTTAAGACCAAAAGGCATAACATTGTAACAATATATTCCTCGTAGGGTAATGAAAGAGGTAATTTCCCTGTCTTCTGGTTTCATTTTAATTTGATTATATCCAGAATAGGCACCCATGAAGCTTAACAACTCATGCCCCGAAATTGCATCTACCAGCTGATCTATCCTGGGCAGAGGAAAATGATCTTTTGGGCAAGCTTTATTCAGTTCTATGAAATCCACTCACATTCTCCACTTATTCTTCTTCTTCTTGACCATCACCACATTAGCCAGCCAATCAGGACATTTCACGTCTTCGATGAAAGAAGATTTTTGCATCTTTTCCACTTCTTCTTGAATAACTTGGTTCTTCTATAGACTAGAGACTCTTCTCCTTTAATTCACTGGTTTAATCTCTTTGTTGACATTGAGCTCGTGATATAAGAAAGCTTGGTCTATCCCCGGCATATCCTCACGACTCCACGCAAAAACTTATTTTTCGTGCTTCAAAAATGCCAGCAGCTCTTGCTTCAATACTGGATCAAGTGAAGAACCAATCTGGTTTATTCTTTCTGGTTGCTCATCATCCAGAATAATACTTTATGTTGCCTCCATGACTTAGCCTTTAACAAGTTCCATTCCATCTCTTGGTTTTAAGGTGTCAATCTCAGACTCATCAGATTCATCCACTTAATAAGTGGTTATTTTTTTTCCTCGCATTTTCTAATTCCTCTTACTCGGAAGATGAGTAGTAATATTCCCGAGCTAATTTTTTATCTCCCTCTATAATTCCAACCCCAAAGATGGTCAGAAACTTTAAGTACTGATGTACAGTGGATGGGACTACTTCAAACTTTTTCAGACCTACTCTTCCCATAATTATATTATAGGCTGACTCGACATTCTTATCCATTACAAATAAGTGCACCTTCTCTGATCAGCTAGCTGTCCAGGTACCAATCAATCGTTCTAAGGGGAAAACATTTTCTGTAAAGAAACCAATGAGGGTCCTGTGATACGGCTCTAACTGACCAAGTTTCAAATTCAAACTATTGAAACAGGGGTAAAATATGATGTCTGCCAAGCTACCATGATCCACTAGCACTCTTGAAATGATTACATCTTTCATTCTCATTTTAATCACCAGAGGATCATCATGAGGATATAAAACACCTTCCAGATCATTTTTAGAAAAACCAATGACTAGTTTATCTTTGTTGACCTTCATCGGGAAATTTGCTTCTACTAGATTTATCCGGTTTATATAGGAGAACGCTTGAGCCTCATTGAGGTCGGCTTTCTTTTCAGCGGTATGATCACCTCCTCTTGCATCTCCACTTGTAATTATGTTACAATCGAATGAACCTAAATGAATTAAAAATACCTCTCGCTCAGGTTGTCTTAACCTTTTTAGGAGATCGGGATCATCTTCAGGGTTATATTCATGATCCATGTTCTTATTTTCTCTTGGTCGGTAAGAAGATTTGGAACTCTACTGAGCTCTGTTATTAGTCTTCCCACCATTCTGACGATTAACATACCTGTTCAATTTTCCTCGTCTAATGGGTGACTCTATCTCATTTTGAAGGGATATACGTTTCTTAGTCGTGTGACCATGATCTTTATGGAACTCGCAATACTTGGATTTATCCCTTCTTTAGGGAGTTGTCCTCAATTTTTCTGGCTAATTCAGTTACTCGTTGTTCTTGATTTCCTCCAAAACATGGTTTATATCCACGTTTAAGGGGGTATAATTTGCATACTTCCTTAAGTGATCCAACGTTTTTTTCCTTTCGACTGCTTGCTCCCACAATTATTCTTATGATCTTTCTTCTTCGACCTGCTTTCATCTTTAGATTCCACCTTTGCCTCAGCATTCTTCTTCGCAGTTATAGCTTCCTCGGCATTCATAATTTTGGGTGCTTTAGCCGTCAATTAAGCCATGGATTTGGGGGGATCTTTGGCCAAGGTGTAATACATCTTGTCTGGAAAAAGATCGATTATGGGAACTTTAATGGCTGTCTTTTCCTCATAGTCTATGACCTCCAGCATCTCGTTGTTATAATGAGTGATACAATCCCTGGTACTTCCACTTTCTTTCTGCCTAACACTCAGCAAATGTGTTACCCTTTTAACTAGCTTCGGACCAAAATAAAAATTTCCTATAAAGAGCTATGCCAGTTGATGGAAGGGTGCAATCTGCCCTCAAGGAAGGCTGTTGTACCATATCCGAGCAGATCCGGTAATGGTCCCTTAGAAAGCCTTGCACCTCACTTCGTCTGGGACTGCATAAATATTCGCTGCATCTTGGTACTGTTCTATGTGGAGAACGGGGTCAGTTTTACCATCGTACTTTGGTGTGACCGTAGGAGCCTTGAACTTTGCTGGTGTAGGAAAATCCACAATCACTTGTACAAATGGAGATCCCTTGATAAAGGTTCTTTAGAGAAGGTTTTTGGCCTTAGCCATTTCTCCTAACCTATATTCCAACCTATGAATAGACCCTTTCCACGCGTCATTTCTACCCCCTGATTTATTTGTGTCTACCCGAGCAATAGATGGCATAGAATTCTCCTCTTGGGATCTTTCTTTATAAACTGCAGGTCTGGGGTTTGGATGTGATTGGGCTGAGCGTTCCCTTAAATCATTTGGTCGTTGAGAATTTCTTGATGCAATCCGAGAAGGATTTTTTTTCCTTCTGGGGCCCAAACTGTCGAAGGGAGAAACTCTGCTCAACCTTTTCAAAGAGTTTGGTCTCTCTGGAGTTAGAGTGATGTGTTCCTGAGAATCCAAAATTCTTATAGGAGAAGTCAAACCAGGATGATAGGATGGGCCACTTGAATTCCGAGAATAATGAACTTTAGTATGTTTAGATTGTGACCTAGATCGTGGATGTCTCAAAGATGGTGGACGCATGCTTCTCTAAACGCTTCGTTAGCCTGACTGTGTAAACGCTCCATTTTGAACAATCTGAATGAATTGTCGCATAGTTTCCTGCATAGTTGTTTGTCCCCTGGCTAAGCTTGCTAAAGTTCTAGTGATATCTCTTGTATTTGGAAACATGGAAAGGTTAGAAGGATTCCCTTTATTATTCCTATTGCTAGATTCTGGGATATCAAACATTTATGATGTGTTTTTTTTATGAAAATCACTATGTATAGTCGTTCCCACAGACGGCATCAATCTATTGATGTAAAAAACTAGATTTGATCTAATTAATTAATCACTGATAATTATGAGTAAAGAAATAAGACGAGATTTTTAGAGTGGTTTAGCCTTAAGGAAAATGGCCTACATCCACTGTTTTGTATTACTGGGTGTCTTGCTTTGATTTCGATTATGTTTCCTTATGGTTACTTACCCTGCCATGAGGGTATTACAATGTATTTATACCCATTAGGCTGTCAGTGTGAATAGATAGTAGGCCTTTTTCGAATAGGCATATTCATCTATACATGATAAGGAATGACTTTAATACAATAAACATTAAATCTGTCTTGATCGATTAGTCTTCCCAATAAGTTTCTCGGTACGCTAAGTAGCTCGGTACTCTATGTAGCTTAGTACATTTGAGTAGCTCAGTCCTTGAACTTGAACCATGCTGGATGACACGTGTCTTCATGTAACTGGTCCACGTTAGCTGACTAATTTTTGTATCAGCACTTGCCGTAATTTTTACCCTGGTATTCTCAGATAATGGGTATGGCTTCCTTTTATGGGTTTTAAACTCCCAGTTGGAGTTGGGTAGGATAATGGGTTTTCAACAAAAACCTTATTTTCTTTTTGGCTCAAATGGGCTTGCAGCTGAATAATGTAAAAAAGGTGGAGTTAGGCTTAATTTTGGGGTTTCAAATGATGACTTAATCTCATTTCTCAAGTTTCGTTAAGTTGATTTCTGCCTCAAAACAATTTACTCAGACTTCTAGAACTTAAGATTCAAATTTTGATTTTTTGTTTTCAGTAATTGAAACAAAATAATGAATTTGAGATCATTAACGAATTTTTCACTGAAGAAAAGTGTGAGTTATTTTAACTCGGATTGATTTAAATCTCTCGAAAATGATGAATGGCACAATATCTCACTAGGTTAAAATCTCCACATTTATTTGTTAGGTATATTAAATTTCGCCTTAATATCCATTTTTTATCATAATTACACGGCTAAAGTGTAAAAAAAATTCATAAGTTGAAAGATCCAAGAATTAATTATATATTAAGAAATCGTTTCAAAACTCAATTATGTTGAAAATATTTTTGAATTTTTGAAATTTTATGATTTTTTTTTCAAAAATACCACCCTTACCCCCAAACCTAAATTTTACATTCTCCTCAATGTATACTCAAATTAAAAATATGGACAAATAAAATAGGGTACAAAAGTAAAAGGATGATATTACCCGTGAATTTCCACTTTGCTACCAACTTCCAACTAATCTCACATTCCTTTCATCATAAATTAAAAGTCTGAACAATTCAGAGTCAACCCAATCGACAAAGTATACACATGAAGGCACATAATGAACGTGGTGAGTGAAATTATCGAGATACGTAATCAAATTATAATAGAGATGGTCAATTTCTCAGAGACTATCATAATGAAATTCTGAATGACGCACTAATCCTAGGTTTCCCTCAAACTCGAGAATGAATAAATCGGGGTCTAAATCGGACAATCCTGTACTCATGTCCTCGATCTCATCCAAAGACTCAAATAACACGGGTGGACGTGGTAGAACAGGATAATGCGGTATGAAAAAACATGCGTCAGCAGGTGGAAATGATCGAATGATTTTTTTCAATCTCATCACTAATAGATAAAACCTCACGTGTCAGCATAATCTCAAAAGGCTCGAGTTTTCGTTCATAGAGAAGGAATTGATATATCCTATCATTCTAATATCTCTTATCTAAATGACAAAAATAATCCAATAAATATTGGAGTTCAATAGTAAGATCCTCATCAATTAGACCGAATTCTTTCTCAAAATATTTAAGACTCATATCTAGAAACAGATCACGTGGCCAAGCACGTAGATTGGTTGTATCACTATCCCGTGGGGTAGTGACATCGTTCACTTCTTGAATGTATTTAAATTTATTATATCCCTTATCATATAATGACTTCTTTAAATTAAACACATTCAAACCCATTATCATGTTCCCAAACAACATGTACAATTTCCCACTACGACATCAAATGACAGCATCAGAAGTTACAAAAAAGGGTCAACCCGCAGATGATTTTAGTACATGTTACGTGTCTAAGACCACAAAGTCTAATGAAAAGACAAACTCACCAAATTTAAATAATACATCCTCTATAACATCTCCAGGAACCTTAATGGATTGATCGGCTAAGTACAAGGTCATCTTAGTGGGATTTAACTCCCCCGAACCTAGTTTCTCGTACATGATGTACAGTAGAAGGTTCACACTTGCTCCTAAGTCTAGAAGGGTTTTATCGAAGTGATGTTCCCCTATCTTAATAGAGATCATTGGCGGCCCAGGATTCTTATACTTGAGAGGTGTTCGATGGTAAATGATTGATCTAGCTTTCTCGACAAGAAAAGATTTCTTGGGCAAGTTGGTGTTTTTTCTAAAGGTAAGAAGGTCCTTCAAAAAATTGGTGTAGGATGGGACTTATTGTATAGTGTCAAGCAATGGGATATTAATTTGTACTTGCTTGAACATTTCCAACATCTTATCAACTCACGCCTTCTTCTTTTGTGGCACCAAGCATTAGGGACATGGATCTTTTGGGACATAGGTCTCTACATACGATTCGAAAGATGATGGCAGAGATAAAGTTGGATTCAAGGGTGGATCTTAATTTTCCTTACGTTTATCTGATTCACTCTCGGTGGGTGGTTAAACATTCTTTTCAACTTCCTTTAGCAAACCTCAGCGTGATGGTGTCTTTGACATCCTCTTAGGTTTGTGATGAACCAACGTTATCTTGCACAAAATATTTACCTTTAGGTATGTTACCTTTAGGATTGGTCTCAGGTTGACTCGAGAATGTTCCCTTGTTTCTCTCACTTAACGCGTTTTCCAATTGGCTCACTTGACCCTCAAGTTTGGCAATGGATTGAGTGTTTTCATGCAAGCTCTATTGGGTGAATTTAAGGACACTCTGAGTCGACTACAATAATTGGAGGGTACTTTGAGCAAGAAAATTCATTGTATCCTCTAAAGCTTGGATTATTTTGGATGAAGGATACGATGGATTGGGGGCATTCTTTTGAAAAATCGGAGTTGGGTTACCAAAAGATTGGCCTCCAATTTCTTGGTATTGACCATTGGACCATGAAAAATTGGGGTGGTCCCTCCACCCTGGATTGTAAGCATTGGATTATGGGTCATACTTTGGCCTATTTTGATAGAGTGCATTGGCTTGCTCGGTAAGGGCTTTGTGGGTCGGAAGGGCTGGACAATTTTTGACTAAATGGTCGAATGCGTTGCAAAGTATACACATAGGCGAACCTACTTGTTGTACGACTGCATGTGCGGCTCAATTTCCCTCTTTGCTCGTATCTAAAGCTTCTAAACGTCGGGCTAATGTGGACACTTTGACATTTAAATCATAACTTTGTTCGACTTGGATTCTCTATTGGGTCCCCATCGCTGGAACTTTTTCTCTATGGCTTTTAGTAATAACCGCGTGTTGACCTCACTTTTCTCGATAAAATCACCATTACATAGTGACTCAAGCATAGTTTAACTATTACAATTGAACCCCTCATAAAATTTGGACTTGGCGTCCCATGTCAATTCCATGGTGTAGACATTATAGTAGCAAACCCTTAAATCGCTCCAAATACATCCACAAGGCTTCACCCTCCTTTTGGCTAAAATTTGTTGATGGCGTGACGTATCGACGCTGTCTTTTGGTTGGGAAAGAATTTTCGCAAGAAAGCGGCACTCATTCGGTTCCGAATGATAATGGATCCGGGCTTTAACGAGTTATACCAACTCTTGGCTTTGTCTTTCAACGAGAATGGGAACAATTTAAGTTTAATAATCTCGCTGGTGAGTTATTGGTACTTAATGGTCCCACAAATCTCTTCGAACTGATGCACGTGGAGTAGGAATCCTCTTTTTCGGTACCTCAAAATACGGGTAACAATTGGATTATTCCTGGATGGAATAAGAAATTGTGCGCATTGTGACCGGGTAGTAGGATGCATGAAGGTTAACTAGACCAATTCGGATAAAGGTAATCTTTAAGGGCACGTGGCGCTAACTCGTCTCCCATCTTGGTGAATATCTAAAATCTACCTACGTAAGTATCGAAAATTCTAGACTCCACACTCGGCAAACGGCCGGTATGATCTCGAAACTAATTTCGTATACATTGAGGTCACTCGAATATCTCTCCTTTCTTTTCAAATTTTTTTTACAAAGAATTTGTTTTGTTTTTTTGCGTGAAGAAAAAAATATACATATTTGACTCAAACCATGTAATTCCTAGCTAACACACATCAAATTGAATTATCTAATTTAGATGGGGGGGAATTTCAATTTTAAAATCTAATTTTTTTGAGATTAATCGACGACAACAGGTGTCTCCGAATTAATCTCCCTAATTAGACAACTCCTACTCTTTGACAAGGAAGACTTTAAAAGACGACCAACTATAGCTAATGCCTCAAACCCCACTTTTTCCTCAAGATAAGTGGTCGATACAAAGACTCATTAAAAACACCAATCCTAGATGAGGTGAAACGGAATAATTTTGACAAGTTCGCATTGGTGTAGCTTTTAATTCTAGCTTTGTTAAGAGATTTTCCATGAGCTATGTGATATCCTAAGGTCAATGTCTACTTGATTTTAAATTAAATGTGATGGCTCGGAATATGCAAATGTTTGGTTAATTAGTAATTTTCGGGTTAAGGAAGGGTGATGAAATCCTCACCTTATCTTTTACACAGGTTATTCCCTTAAGTCAATTTATGCAACGCGCTAAATTAAGTGCGAAATTAAACCACGTAGGAGCACACAAAAACGTACTTCCAGCATGAAATTTTTACGGTCACTTGTTTACGCCCGGTTGAAGTTTAAGTTGACGTCGATCGAAGGGAAATGTTTCCTATGTTTCAGTCATTCGCGAGAGTCCCTTGTACTCGTGGCAGGATTCCACAATTTTTTTTCACGTTCGTGCACCATTGCACACTTTTTTGAATTTTTCTTCACTTATCCCCCCCCCCCCCCCTTTTAATATGCTTCTGAAAAAATATAAAATAAAATAAACTACACCAAACGTAAAGTGCGACACACAAAAAAAAAAGAAAAAAAAACACGACACACACGCTAGTGGTGCATTCAACACAAAACCAAAAATAATCAAGCACACTTATGTAACAATTTTATTATTTTTTTCCTTTATTCTGGAAATTACTACTAAATTTTTTTTTTAAATTTTTGGATTTTTTATTTTTGGGATATTGACTAAAAAATGATTCTTGAAATTTCCAGATTTGTTGTTTGAGTTTTTTTATGTATTTTGTGATAAACTAGTGCTAAAAGTGCTATTTACTAAAGAAAGCCTAAATATGATATTTTTTTTTTACTAACTTAAAAAACAGAAATATTAGTTGATGATTCTTTTCCATCTTTTATTGTTTTGGTCTTTTATGAAACTTTTACTAACAAAAATGCGAAAAGTAAAAATAAAATAGTCCGATAGTTAAAGCTTCTTTTTAAAAAAAAATCGAACAAATCCCTCACAACGACACAAAAAACTTATTGTCGATTTTATAAGATACTGCAAGTGCATGGGCTATTATAGAATAACGAGTATAAGTACGGGTCGAACCCACGAGGATTTATCAAATTTTTTTGTTCAAAATAATCGCGACTGTCCAACTAAACAAAATTGGTGTAGAAAATAGGTGCAATATTAAACTAAGCTAATACACATAAAAATTGCGACTACGACAAATGAGCGTGAACACTAGGACATTAGATCCATTTATCACATTCAACCAATATTATAAAATAATTTAAACTCATCATTCTCGACTTTATAACTCATATTAAACTGATTCTCGTCGTATTTAATTCTGAAAATAACACAGTTAAGTTCATAATAAAATTTAACGTTTCAAAATTTAGATGACTAAAATCTCAATCCCTTAAAAAGTTGACTTTTAAATTTCAAAGTATAGTCTTTAAGTTTGGACTATCAAAACAATCGAGTGCAAGCATAATCCATCAAAAAACACTCGCACTTAAAAATAAAAATATGATTTTTTTCAAGAAAAGCCGAAGGTTTAAAACACACTCTCGTGTTGTTTTAAATGAATACCGGATCTTTAAAAGCTTTAGCACATATCAGGAACAAAGATGAATTTAAATCACACACAATATTAATCAAACAAGATAAATTTCACCTAGTCCTAGTACAAAAATTAAGCTACAATAATTGAAGATATAATAAAATTGCAAGAATGAATACTAATTTTCATTAATAAAACAAACTTACAAATGTTGTGTCTCACAAATAAACTTGACAAAATTCTTCCCACAAAGATACAATTCTTGCCCCACAAATATAAATAAAACTCCCAAAAATTATTCTGAAGTGGCTCTCTAAAATTCTCCCTAAAATAATGAACCCAAGGAGTCCTATTTATAGGCTTATGGGTGAGATGTTTGGGTTTGTGTGAAACTCTCTTTGATTAGTTGTATTTGAGATGATAATTATCTCATGGAGTCTTGGGAAGAGTTCGAAATACTTGAGAAGTGTTTTTATAATTAATTATCCCCAATTTTGGCACTATTCACGTCATTATTCACAACACCATCATTAATCGCATTTTTGACCTCCAAAACTTCAAAATCTCATTTTCGTCCAAACTTCAAAGTTGTAAGCCTTGTCAAGACCTTTCCGAAAGCTATGGAATGGCCTCAACGCACACTTGAGCGATTTTATAAAAAATATTTAGTACAACTGTATCAATCGTGTGATGTCATGTCGCGACATAACTTGAGAATTTTTGCATATCGACTCATTTGTTGTTCAAATTCCTGGAGTACCTGTAAAAATGCAAAATAAAAATAATTAAATAAAATTTAGGGTTATAAATATTTATAAAAATACATAATTACCCCCTCTTTGCATTTTAGCCCTCGAAATTCATATATTTTTCGTTCTAATTCCGAATTCAACTCAATTTCAGAGAGAACTTTATTTTGCCAAATTAAGCATTTAAAATTATTTTCAAGCCCATAAAATTTTAAAAATTATGATTTTACCCCTGGTGTTACTAAAATTGTATTTTTAACTTAAATTTTATTCAAACTTGCATTTTTCTTTTATTTCACGAAAATGACTCTAAAAGCTCATTATTTATGATACAATGGGCCTAAAAATGTCTAGATTTTGGCATAATTCATAAAAAATAATGCACTCATCAATTATGCTACATGAAATAATATAAGGCACGACAAGCAATCAGTTCAAGTGCAATCCGTATGACATTGAAGCAAAAGTCTATCCAAGGCACTTAGGAAGGACAAAAGGGAGAGGACAAGAGGTGTGGGCTCACATATTCGAACAATCAAATTACAGCACACTACACTTTTATTGGACGATATCTCTTTGGTGAAGAGTCGCATGTTGAACCAAGTAGAAGAATAGTCCCTGACAAAACGGGAACTGTCAGAGATTAAGAGGGACCTGAGAAATGTTAAAAGCATCTTGGGAATACTGATGAATGAAATCAAGGGGTTAGTCCAATTATTTAGTCAACAACATGGTTTTTCCGCCCAGATGACTCTTAAACATTCCCCTATCCTATGCTTCAAGGTTTCCCCTTCCAAGTTCCCCCTCCTATAACATTCCGCATATCATCGCTATCTATGCATAATGACTATAAAAATGTCTACTAATTAAGGGAATTCTCTAATAGTAGTATCGTTGTCACGTGCATGCTTATTTCCATGAATGCCCGAACACCTGTACACAATCGCACATTGGCATTGGGTAAAGCTTGGATATTGTTTGATATAGTATACGATGGTTGCAGAGATAAGCTTATGCATGTTGACTCCGGTAAAAGGGCCTTTGTTAAAAAATTATCAAAATTGTTATATTTCGTAGCTAATTTATTTGTTAGTCAGGATTAGACGATGAACAATGTTTTATTTAAGAACGAGTTTGTAATGTTTTAATTATGTGGGGCCTATGTTGACGTCATAAGTTATTTTAATTTTAATTTTTTGGGGTTTAAGGTCAACAATTTGTTTGGTTTTATTTCATATTTATTGAATGCTTGGGTTGAATGAATTTTAATGAATTTTCTTTGATTATTAACTCATAGTTCTTATATGTAATGTGACCTTCATTTCAATATATTTATATATGTAAATTTAATTTTGAATAACTCTTAAATGGATTTCCACATTACAAAGATTAGATGGTAGAAAGTGACAGGGCCTTTGATAAACATGTAAAGGGGGTTCACAAATTTGTTTGGTATGAAAATAAAAATCCTATTAGAGACAAGGTCTTGTGTTCATGAACTTGTTATATGAGCGATAATTTTAAGTCTTTAACGGACGTTGAGTTCAATTTTGCTAAAGTGTAGTATGTCTTTAGACTATAAGATATGGATATTCCATAGGAAAAAGAAAGTAACTTATGTTTCGAAAAAATTACTGAAACCCGACCTAGTGGAAGTGGTGAATGATTCTCTAGAACATTATATTCTAAATGACCTAATTGATGATGTTTATGGATTCCACCACCATCAACACAACCAGCCTATAGAAGTTGATAACATTTATTATGACCAAGTTGATTCTCAATTACATGAATATCGGGAATACATACAGTTGAAAGCCGATGTGCTCGACCTCTGTAAAAAAATTATGACAAAGATAACTCGGAATCATATGTCATGATTAGTTTGCATAATTTTAAAAGTCAGTACGATTCGTTGGGAAATAACGTTACCAAAATTCTTAGATGGGATAAATAAATTCTCACGAATGAGAAAACGTTACCAAATAATTATCTGACCACAAAAAAAGCTTGAATGGTTTGGGTTTGATGTATAAATATATACATACATGTATGTATGATTGCATATTATACCACAACAAACACAAGAAATAGGATACGTTTCTTGTATGAAATGAGCCAAGGTTTACAGTATGTAAGAATGGAAATGATAAGCCCACAAAATTTTCCTAGTGCTTGCAAGTTCCAAATAAGGTATTGAAGTATTTTTACTAAAGGCGATGGTTAAAAATAATTTTCACTCTACCATGGATAGCATAGGCTACGACATGGCACATTGAGATGATGTGGGTGGGAATCTCATTTGTTATACCATTTATTTTATCATATTAAAATTTATAAACATGACATCCTGAATTTTCAAAAGAAACGCGCAATGTCCGTCTTGGATTATCAACCGACAGTATAACCCTTACAAGAATTTAATCATTAATTAGAGTTTTTAGACAGTACTCTTGGTGACTTTAAATCTGCCCCAAAACTTTGCATTATAAAAAAGTTCATATTATATTGATATTTTCTTAGACCCATTAATTGAAGAATTAATGGAGTTATGGGTTGAAGGCGTGGGGGCATTTAACACTTAAAAGGGTGAAGAGTTCACACTTAAAGAAATGTTGTTTTAATCAATCCATGACTTTTCTGCCTATGGGATCTTGTCTGATTGCAATGGTCATGGTTATTAAGTATATCCCATATTTATGGAGGAAACTCAGTCCTCTTGGATAAAGTATAGTGGTAAGATATGTTATGCTGGTCATCCTAGATTTTTGCTGACAATCACTCTTTTGGGAACCATTTGTACAACTTTTTATCTTCTAGTCAAGAACGTATGAGGAAAACTATTTGACTTTTTGGTTACCAAATCAACGAGAAAGTGAATGTTATGAGTTCGGGGAGTATGTATGTAGGCAAACACCCCTAGTTTGCATGCTAAAAGCAAGAATCTAGGGATGATCCTAAAGATCTTAGTAAAATGAAGACATGGTTTAGACAATAAATGATATTTGACTTGTCGTATTGGAACTAGTAACATGTAAGGTATGTAATTGAAGTGATGCACACGAAGAAGAATTTTGTAGAACATCTTACAGGAACATGTCTAATTGGATCTCATTCAAAATATGGTGAGAAAGCGTGCATCAATCAATATGATATGAAAAATAAAAAAAAATTGTTAAAAAGTGATCCCACAATAAGAAGAAGTTCATTTCTCGCGGATGCTTTCACTTTGAGTACTAGTAAAAAAAGATCTTGTTAGACGCGTTTTCCAACTTAAATACTCCAATGTAAATTATCAATAAAATGTTTTGAAACAGTACAAGTATCACAACTGGCACATAATTATTCAATTAATACCTTTTTTGTTTAGGCATTTCTTTTTTGAGCACAAAGATCTCGACACGAAAATTGTGCAAATTATTTTATGCTTTATACTAGTTTGTGCAAAAGTTGTAAATTGAAAGCACATTGGGATTGCGAAAGAAACTCTAGCTGAGGAGACTTTTGTATTCCGTCGTTCTTTGATATCAACAAATACCTTCTTATGCAAATATTTTATGAGGCGTTTTTGTGTAAACCTATCAGGTTTTGCTGGATGTATCCTTTTGAGTGCTAAAAACCTCCAAATATTATGTTATGAATACGCGATATATTAGAGGACAAATTACGAAAGAATATATAATAGAAGAATTATCAGTATACCTGATTCGTATCGAATATTACATTTAATTACCCTCGAACCTATGCATTTTAGTCCCCTCGGGTACCGTAATTGCTATAATTATGCTCGATAACCAAAAAATCTCCATTTTATATGCTAAAATATTATTTGAGGTATTATTGAGCTTTTATATGTTTTACGATGCTTAGTATGAAATTTGAGCACGTTCTGGTTAAATTCCATCGCGATTCGCACGTTCGGGGGCATTTCAGTAATTTTACACTTCGAGATTTTTGCCCGAAGTCTTCACAGAAGTTGTAGCCCTCGGGCCAAGCTTTGTTTGACCGCAAACGGTACGCAAATAGAAGTCCAAGTGAAGGAAACACGGACCTTTAATCGAAAAAAAATGATAAGAAAAATAACAATTTCAATAATTACCCCCATGTCCCTTATCTCTTTTATTAACAAATCCATTAATTTCATTTGTATCCTAACTTCATTTTTGACAGAAAACCCACTTCTGGAGATGGCGATTTTGGATTTTTCTCGGGTTTTGTCCACGCACCAAATTGGGATGTTTTGGCCAAATTGAACAACTGATTATGGGCTTCGATTCTTGGAGCTTGATTTTTCCATCCATGGAGCTTGGAAGGTCATTAATGGTGGAAGTGGTTTTTTTGGCAAGCTTTGGTTTTTGGTGTTGGCCATTATATTACGTGGTCTCGGCATGGAGCGATTTTTGTAGCTCCGGCCATGAATGGTGGTGGTCTCGGCATGAAGATGGGATATCAATTCCTTGTTTAGCAGCACTGTGGGATGCGTTGTGGGCGTTCTGTAGCACCGGTCGACCGGCGACCAACTCGCCATCGATCGGTTTTTCTTATTTTGCCTTGGTTCGTTGGTAGTGGGTTTGGTTGTGTTCAGCCGGTCGACCGGTGACCACCATCGGTCGATCGGGACTCTATTATGGACGATTATACTTGTTGCCCATTTTCCATTTCTTTATTTTTATTTTTTTCCCTTTTCTTTTATCCCTTTAATTTGCAACTTATCCTTATTTCTTTTATTTTTCTTTTTTCTTTCTTTGTTTATTCCAACTTAGTATAAAAGGCAACTTATGTTTATTTGTAAAGGGGGTATATAACATCTAGTTATAGTTAGTTTTAGGGTTTAGATATATTTGGGGATTATTTTGTGGGAGTTTCCCTCTCCTTGAACTTTGTTGGTGTGTACCCATTTAATGTAAATTTACTATTCCTCTTTCTTCTCCATATTGTTTAATTGATTTCTAACGTAGTTTTTCATGCTTTGGTATTTATTTCATGCCTAGATAAATTGTAGTGTTAAATTAATTAGTGTTGCTTAATTTAATTAGTTAGTTTATTTATGCTTTTAATCATGCATAGCGGATAATTTAAATTAGGTTATATCTGATTGAACTCACTTCGGGTTGTTTGGTTGCTTTGCTTTGGTGATCGAGTTTACGTATTTATTTCGAGTGTGTTGTCCTAGTTATTACTCCTAGGAGATTTAACGGGGTATATCATGTATGGTCCGTATTTACGATCATGCATGCGTAATTCTGGGGTATTTGTTGACGTCAAAATCTTATTAGTCTTTTATGAGAATTTAAGGGTGTGGCAATCCCTAATTTAATTAATTGACGAAACGAGACGCAATCTTAATAATTCGTGAACCTGTGTAACCATTTTATACTAATTAACTCGGGCTGAGGAATATTCGACGCAACCTATAGTTTTTATCCGCTTTGTAATTTTAGATTAATTTACACTCGCCTTGTATAATCTTTTCCTTTATTTATATTTTATTTTGTTAGAAATTATCTTTTACACTTTTATTTATGAAGTATTAAATCCATTAAATTCTAGCAGCTCGTCTCTGTTAATTTTTCGATACCCGGACTTGGCCGCTATACTCCCTTTTTGAGTGCAGTCATAAGTTTAGGTTTTTGTATTAAGGCGGTGAATAGAAAAAAACGATCGTCATTTGACACGCGCTATTTTTCACCCTTAATCAAATGGCATTATGGTAGCCGACGTAAACTGAGTGTAAAATATGTCGTTAGGCATTTACGCCTCTACACAAACAAATACCTAGACTTGGCACAGTAACTATGGAGTGCAGTTGCAAGTAAGGATTGAATCCACAGAGACTAGTTATTAGAATTCTATTAATTTAATACTTCACGAATAAAAGTGTAAAAGATGATATGTGAGTAAATCATTAAACTAGGCATGTATTTAAACTTAGATTAAATCAAACGAGTAAAACTATAGGTTGAGAATTATCTCCCTCACACGGGATAAATAGCATAAATGGTTACATGAACATAAAAATGCTAATGATATTAATCACACTTGTACAATTAATTAAACCTAGAGTTATCACCCTCTAAATTCTCATAAAAGCTTAATTTGAGTTAGGTGTCAAGGAATATTCATAGAATTACACATGAAAGGTCGTAAATACGACGCACACGTGATATACCCCGTCAAATCTCCTAAGTGTCATACAAAGAACAATTAAATCATTAAAACTATCCTAAACCCATCATACCATAGCAAAGCTACTAATTAACCCATGTGAGTTTAACAATCTCAACCTTGATTAAATTACGTACAAAGCATTATGAAAGACATTAATTAAATGAAAGAAAGTAAATGAAAGAAATTAAATCTAGGTTACAAAGAAAGTAAACAATTAACAAATCAAGAAAAATAGCAATGGAAGCTTGGATTATAGAGAGAGGCGATGAATAGTGTTCTTACAAACCAAAGTAGGTAAAACCCTAGGAGAGAGAGAAGCAAACCTAAAATCCCCTCCAAAACCTTCTTCCCTAACCTAAGCTCTCCAATACCATATGAAGAAGATGATAAATTGATTGTATGATATATATCTTCAAATACACAAAACACCCACTTGTGTAATAAGTGGAAAAATAAATAAAGATAAAAGAAACGAAAATGATTTATCCTAAAAATTAAGAGGGAGATCCTCGGGAAAATGGTCATAACATGTTCGTTAGGAACCAGAATGATGAACCGTCGGAGACCACGCGAAGCTGCCTTTAAGGGCCACAACTTACGTGAAGAGTTCGGGCATGAAGCTCAAACGCTGAAATGACTAAAATGCCCCTGAAGTTGCGTACTACATTGAAAATTTCTCGAAAAGCACCAATTTCACCGTTAAGCGTTGTAATACCTACAAAAGCTCAATTATACCTCGTAAAGCATATAAACATACATAATAGAGGTTGTTTGGTTAACAACTATTTAACGGACACAATTGTGCTAGAATGCATAAAGATAACTGGCGTAAATATACAATATTTGTGACTAATCACACCCCCTAACTTACACATTACTAGTCCCTAATGATAAAACAGACCAAAATCATCCGAACAAATGGTGATGCAAAACGTATATAAGGATACAATATACAAATTCCACTTTTGTGGGCGAACGATTGCATTTAGCAAATGCAATAAGCCGTTAAACCCCCAAGTTACCCTAGTGGACGAGTGTCGTCTCGTGAGAGTTTTCAGGGATGAAACCCACAAACATCAAATTTCCTCAAAACATGTATGGACAAACAACCAATATGCCAAACTCAACATCAATTAGATATTTCAATATATTATTAATAAGGCAAAAGACTCTTTCGCCCAACAATCCAAAACTATTAACATTAAAAGAATAACTATATGGAATTGAAACCTCAAATGTGAATGGGGTGCATGCACATGTAAAAATCTTTGATTCGGAAAAAATGCCTGTAACCTGGATAACAATTAAAGCATGCTTCCACTCAATCCTCTCCGGGTATTACACTCAACAAATAAAAGCACTCGGAATGGTGTGTAACACACGGGACATGCAGGCATAAAGAGTAAATGGAAATGGAGACAAGGCCACGCACAAGTCATTGATGAAGAACGCAATATAAAAGTGAGAAATACAGTCTCATGAAAGGATATCGCATATTAACCAATGTGAAATGCACTTAAAGAGATTATCGCTAATTTTTTACCTTTGAATCACATTACCCTAGGATCAAATAGGACTTTATTGGGTTGTAACGTAGGCTTGGGGTTAGGGGTATGAAATAAAAGGATGTATTTACGGATACAAAAGATGTTCGGAGATGAAGAACTTGGGATAATGGAAAATAGCAGGCAATTTCAAAATTGGAAAATGATTTCCAAACAAGCATTAAATATATCAATCGAGAGAGTAACAAGGATTATTGAATCACTATAAACAATATATAAAAATTTCTCTTTCTTTTTCTTTTCTTCTTTTTCTTTCATTTTATTTTGTTTTCAAATTTCTCCTTTTCTTCTCTTTTTCACTATACTTTCTTCTTTTCTCACTCTTTTCATGCTTAAATTGCAACCACACTACACAACATCATTCAATCCCAAATATCAATACAAACATACGTAAGAAAGGTAAAATGTATGGTGTAAAACTCCAATGTGGAGTTGGTTAGGGGATTTGGAACGAAAAGAACGGTCATAATAGGGCTCAACGGGGTTGACTAGGGACATGTATAAGGGTAAGGGTAAGGGTAAGGTTGTATGGGTTAAACAATAAAGAGGGCCTATGATCCTTTCCTAAAGTTTCAAGAGATTCTCGAGAACTGTAATTGCTATAATTATGCTCGATAACCAAACAACCTCCGTTTTATATGATAAAATGTTATTTAAGGTATTGTTGAGCTTTATAGGTGTTACGGTACTTAGTATGAAGTTTGAGCGCGTTCTGGTTAAATTTCGTCGTGATTCGCACGTTCGGGGGCATTTTGTTAATTTTACACTTCGGGATTTTTGATCGAAGTCTTCACAGAAGTTGTATTTTTCGGGCCACGCTTCGGGTGGCCGCAAACGTTACTCAAATCGGAGTCCAAACGAAGGAAACACGGACATTTATTCGAAAAAGAATGATAAGAAAAATAACAATTTACATAATTACCCCATGTCCCTTATCTCTTTTATTAACAAATCCATTAATTCCATTTGTATCCTAACTTCATTTTTGACAGCAAACCCACTTTGGAGATGGCGATTTTGGATTTTTCTCGGGTTTTACTCGGGTTTTAGCCATGCCCCAAATTGGGATGTTTTTAGCCAAATTGAACAACTGATTATGGGCCTCGGGTCTTAGGCTTCGATTCTTGGAGCTTGGTTTTTCCATTCATGGAGCTTGGAAGGTCATTAATGGTTGAAGTGGGTTTTTTGGAAAGTTTTGGTTTTTGGTAAAGCTTGGTTTTTGGTGTTGGCCATTATATAGCGTGGTCTCGGCATGGAGCGATTTTTGTAGCTCCGACTATGAATGATGGTGATCTCGGCACAAAGATGGGATATCAATTCCTTGTTTGACAGGACTGTGGGCTGCGTTGTGGGGGTTCTGCAGCGCCGATCGACTGGCGACCATCTCACGATCGATCGGGTTTACTTATTATGCCTTGGTTCGTTGGCAGTGGGTTTGGTTGCGTTCCGTCGATCGACCGGTCACCAGCACCGGTAGATCAAGACTCTGTTTTGGATGATTATACATGTTGACCATTTTCCATTTCTTTATTTTTATTTTTATTTTTTCCTTTTCTTTTATCCCTTTAATTTGTAACTTATCCTTATTTCCTTTCTTTTTCCTTTTTCTTTCTTTCTTCATTCTAACTTAGTATAAAAGGCAACTTATGTTTATTTGTAAAGGGGATATATAATATCTATTTATAGTTAATTTTAGGTTGGGGATTATTTTTAGGAGTTTCCCTCTCCTTCAATTTTGTTGATGTGTACCCATTTAATGTAAGTTTATTATTCCTCTTTCTTCTCCATCTTGTTTAATTAATTTCTAATGTAGTTTTTAATGCTTTGGTATTTATTTCATGCCTAGATAAATTGTAGTGTTAAATTAATTAGTGTTGCTTAATTTAATAAGTTAGTTAATTTATGCTTTTAATCATGCATAGCGGCTAATTTAAATTAGGTTGTGTTAGATTGAACTCACTTCGGGTTGTTTGGTTGCTTTGCCTTGGTGATGGAGTTTACGAATTTATTTCGAGTGTGTTGCCCTAGTTATTATGCCTAGGAGATTTAATGAGGTATATCATGTATGCTATGTATTTACGATCTTGCATGCGTAATTTCTGGGGTATTTGTTGACGCCAAAATCTTATTAGTCTTTTATGCGAATTTAGGGGTGTGACAACCCTTAATTTAATTAATTGACGAAATGAGACGCAATCTTAATAATCTGTGAACCCATGTAACCAGTTAATACTAATTAACTCGGGGTGAGGAATATTCGACGCAACCTATAGTTTTTATCCGCTTTGTAATTTTAGTTTAATTTACACTCGCCTACTATAATCTTTTCCTTTATTTAACTTTTATTTTGATAGCATATCTTTTACACTTTTATTTTAGAAGTATTATATCCATTAAATTCTAGCAACTCGTCTCTGTGGATTTTTGGATACCCGGACTTGGCCGCTATACTCCCTTTTTTAGTGTAGTTATAAGTTTAGGTTTTTGTATTAAGGCGGTGAACAGAAAACAACGATCGGCGTTTGACACGCGCTACTTTTCTCCCTTAATCAAATGGCGTCGTTGCCATGGACTTGATGTTTTAGAATTTATTTGACTTAGTATTTCCTAGTATTTTTTTTCTATTTGAAATTTTTGCTTAACATTTTTGTAGGACTTCTACATTTGAGCGCTAGAAACCGCTTGAATTATTGGCGCGCACATCACTTAGTGGATTTCGCCACTTCGATCCATCTTTGGGGTAAGAATGTCTTATTCCAATTCTTTCGGTAATCATTATGATAATTTTGAAAATTCCCATAAACCTATGACTTTTGGTCAAATCTTAGAGTCCCAAGAAATTACAAATTCAAAAATGACTTTGGGCGAGTATTACAAAAGTCAAGCTTTGGAGTGCATGTATTTTGAGGATGATGATAACGATTTTGGGCCTGTAATTCCTTATAATAGGAATTTTGAAACTAAAAGCTATAGCTTTCAAAATTCTTATACTAAGGAGTTTGAGTATAGTTTCGATAATAATTTCAAACTTCTCATTTCCAAGAATCTACACCTCGGACTATGACTTTCGGCTAGGTTTTACTCTTGCTTGAGAATGAGAGCTATGAAGACCATTATCGAGAAGAAAATCATCTGTGAGAACATGAATTGGATTTATTATATGAATCCGATGACGATTTTTCTTCCGAAACTTTTGAAGTCGAGGAATGTTTTGAACCAAATGAGGATTTTATGTCTACTTTGGAACAAACCATTCTTGACTTGGCTCATGGTTTAATATAGAATAAAAGTGAGGATGAAATGGATGTAGTATCCATTTGCAATTAAATGATTTCGTCTTTGTATCCCAAAGAAGAAAGTTTCATTGAAAATGATCCTATCTCCTTCAAAATTCCAACGTTGAGTGATGATAACTCATCTCTTGAGTTTGAATTTATTTCCTCCTCCTTTTCATTCTACGTTACCACACCGTCACAAGTACCTGATGAATCGGTGTCGAACTTTAAAACGTTCAACCCTTTCACCGATGAGGATTACTTGCTAGAGTTATTTTCCATGAAGGCATATTTGTCTCCTTGTGTACCCCCTCCCATTCCAATTTCAAAATACTTGGGAGATGATTCATTTTTTTGTTGGCCCCCATGTGTATTTGTCACCCGTCTTATCCAAATCCCCCATCCTCCCCCCAAAATTTTTAATTGGGGATGGTTCATTCCTTACGCCTTACACATGCCTTCCGTTGTTCAAACGAAATTATTATTTTTCGGGAGGCATGCATGAGTGGGAGGGTCCGTCTTGGATCTTTCAAAGTCAAATCATTTTTGTGGTGGACCCTCAACTATTTAGACTTCTAGTGTATTGTTAGTGTGAAGCCTAATTGGTAGGTTGTACATAGTTAGCTTTTTATTCTTTCTTTCTTTAGTTTTTCTTTCATTTTAATTTAGTCTAGTGTAATTAGTTAACTTTTTGGTTATTCTTTTTGTTATGCTTCTTTCTAACATAATTTGTAGAATTATTGGACTTTTACTTTCACGATATCGCTCCATTGTGGGTAATATCACTATTTTCCTCTCTTTAACTTAGTTCTTGATTCACATTGAGGACAATGTCAGGTTTTAAGTTGGGGGTGTGGGATATTCTATCCATTCATTGGTAGTTTCTTTGTTTTGATTATATGTTCTTCCCAAGCATGCTTTTCTTGTAAAAATCAAAAATTTCAAAAATATTTTCTTTCTTTTTTCTTTTTTGTTGGGCATTTTGCCTTTGTTTCTGATCATAAATTTTAGTAAATGCCCGATCCAATAGACAACTCAATGATGCATGTTCTCGATTTTAGAAGTTATTAGACTTTATTCCTAATGATTGATATTATGAATAACTTCATGAATTAAACTTTAATCCCATGAGCACATGCACTTTTCTTGCTTTATTGATTTGGTTTAAGATTTTTATAACTCGGTAATCTTTTGTTGCATTGTATATACTTACATCGAGTAAGCTTTGTACCTTTCGTCGTTTGTGAGTGTATACACTATTCTTTCCTCATTGAAAACGTTGAATTCATTGGTAATCTCACTATTCTTTCATTGATTGTTCATTAATTGAGTTCATATATGAAATGTGTTACTTGAGCAGGATTTTCATATATTATTTTGACTCGAGAATTGCATAAAATTTAGGAAATCATCATAGGCAAAACTTGTTATATTACCTATATTAGCCTTAACCTCACCTTATACGTTTTCCCTAGTCAACCCTTTTGAGCCTTAATATAGCCTTTTATTTCATAACCCAAAATTCCCATAACCAACTTCGAATTGGAGTTATATACCATACGTATTACCTTCCATACCTTTGTTTGGAATATTACTTGGGATTGAATGATGTTGCGTTGCAGTTGCAATTTAGGCCTGTGAGAGTGTGAAAAGTAAAGAAAAGAAAGTGTAGTGAAAAAGAATAAGAAAAAGCATAAAACAAAAGAAAACAAAATAAAAAGTGAGAAAAAAAGAAAAGAAAGAGAAAGAGAAATTTGTATATGTTGTGTATAGTGTTCAACAAGCTTTGATTACTCTCCCCATTTGTATATCTAATGCCTTTTATGGAAGTTGTTTGTCCAATTTTTGATATTGCCTGCATTCTTCCCATTTTTCTAAGTTCTCATTCCGAACACTTTGAATCCATACATATATATCCTTCGTTTCATACCCTAGCCAAACCTACATTATAACGCTATCAAGTCCTATGTGATCTTAGGGAGCATTTAATTTAAAAGTTAAAATAGTTCTGATAATCTGTGAAAATGCATTTTGCCTCCTTTAATGTGCGGTATCTTTCATTGAGATTATAATTTTTAGTTTCATATATAGCATTCTTCATTTGTGACATGTGTGCGGCCTAGTTTCGATTTACATTTACCCTTTATGCCCGTATGTTCCGTGTGTTAACTCCCTATTTTGAGTGAATTCACTTGACGAGTGTAATGCCCGTGAGGATTGAATATATGCTTGCGTTAATTTTTATCCGATTTATCTAAGTTTTTTCCAAATCACACTTTGCATGTGCTGGCTCCCCTCCCACATTTTAAGGTTTCAATTTAACGAAGTTCATTCTATAATATTAATAATACGGACTTTTGTGTGAATTCATTCACTGTGCTAATAATGTGTATGAAATCTTTTTCTCTATTGTTGGGTGTGTCGCATGTGATTGGGCATATTATGAGAAAACCATATGATGTTGGCGGGTTTCATTCCTGAAAACCCTCACGAGACAATACTCGTCCACTAGGGTAACCTAGGGGTTTAACGGCTTATTGCATATGCTAAATGCAATTGTGTTCCCTACAGAAGTGGCATTTATATTTCGATCCATATATACATGTTGTGATTTTCTTATAGTTCTTCTTGATTTGAATTTCATTAATAGGGAATAGAAATGTGCAAGTTAGGGGATGTGATTCGTATCGAATATTGCATTTAATTACCCTTGAACCTATGCATTTTAGCCCCCTCAGGTACCGTAATTGCTATAATTATGCTCGATAACCATACAACCTCCATTTTATATGCTAAAATGTTATTTGAGGTATTATTGAGCTTTTATAGGTGTTACGGTTCTTAGTATGAAGTTTGAGCGCGTTCTAGTTAAATTCTGTCGTGATTCGCACGTTCGGGGGCATTTTGATAATTTTACACTTCAGGAGTTTTGCCCGAAGTCTTCACGGAAGTTGTAGCCCTCGGGCCAAGCTTAGTGTGGTCGCAAACGGTATGCAAATCGGAGTCTGAATGAAGGAAACACGGACCTTTAATCAAAAAAGAATGATAAGAAAAATAACAATTTAAATAATTACCCCCATGTCCCTTATCTCTTTTATTAACAAATCCATTAATTCCATTTGTATCCTAACTTCGTTTTTTACAGCAAAACAACTTTTGGAGATGACGATTTTGGATTTTTTTCGGGTTTTGCTCGGGTTTTGGCCACACACCAAATTGGTATGTTTTTTGCCAAATTGAACAACTGATTATGCGCTTCGAGTCCTAGGCTTTGATTCTTGGAGCTTGGTTTTTCCATCCATGGAGCTTGGAAGGTCATTAATGGTGGAAGTGGTTTTTTTGACAAGCTTTGGTTTTTGGTAAAGCTTGGTTTTTGGTGTTTTCATTTATATAGCGTAGTCTCGGCATGGAGAGATTTTTGTACCTCCGACTATGAATGGTGGTCTCGGCATGAAGATGGGATATCAATTCCTTATTTGGCACCATTGTGTGCTGTGTTATGCGCATTCTGTAGCGCCGGTTAACCGGTGACAAATTTGCGGTCGACGGAGTTTTCTTATTCTGCCTTTGTTCGTTGGCAGTGGGTTTGGTTGTGTTCCGTCGGTCGACCGGTAACCACCCCCGGTCGACCGGGACTCTGTTTTGGACGATTATACCTGTTTCCTATTTTCCATTTCTTTATTTTTATTTTTATTTTTTCGTTTTCTTTTATCCCTTTAATTTGTAACTTATCCTTATTTCTTTTCTTTTTCTTTTTTCCTTCTTTGTTTATTCCAACTTAGTATAAAAGGCAACTTATGTTTATTTGTAAAGGGGATACATAATATCTAGTTATAGTTAGTTTTAGGGTTTAGAGATATTTGGGGATTATTTTGTGGGAGTTTCCCTCTCCTTGAACTTTGTTGGTGTGTACCCATTTAATATAAATGTACTCTTCCTCTTTCTTATCCATCTTGTTTAATTGATTTCTAATGTAGTTTTTCATGCTTTGGTATTTATTTCATGCCTAGATAAATTGTAGTGTTAAACTAATTAGTGTTGCTTAATTTAATTAGTTAGTTTATTTATGGTTTTAATCATGCGTAGCGACTAATTTAAATTCGGTTGTGTCGGATTGAACTCACTTCAGGTTGTTTGGTTGCTTTGCTTTGGTGATGGAATTTACGTATTTATTTCGAGTGTGTTGTCCTAGTTATTATGCCTAGAAGATTTAACGGGGTATATCATGTATGCTCCGTATTTACGACCTTGCGTGCTTAATTTATGGGGTATTTGTTGACGCCAAAATCTTATTAGTCTTTAATGCTAATTTAGGGGTGTGACAACCCTTAATTTAATTTATTGACGAAACGAGACGCAATCTTAATAATCCGTGAACCCATGTAACCATTTTATACTAATTAACTCGGGGTGAGGAATATTCGATGCAACCTATAGTTTTTATCCCCTTTGTAATTTTAGTTTAATTTACACTCGCCTAGTATAATCTTTTCCTTTATTTATCTTTTATTTTGTTAGCAATTATCTTTTACACTTTTATTTTAGAAGTATTAAATCCCTTAAATTCTAGGAGCTCGTCTCAGTGGATTTTTCGATCCCGAACTTGGCCGTTATACTCCCTTTTTTAGTGTAGTCATAAGTTTAGGTTTTTTTATTAAGGCGATGAACAGAAAACAATAATTGGTGTTTGACACGCGCTACTTTTCACCCTTAATCAATACCTTCGAGAATATATGTTGGAAGGAGGGACTGGGATGTTCAATCCTCGTAGAGGATGTGTGGTTAAGGAATTTAACGAGCTTGAGGATGAACGGTATTTCGTGAACCCTTGAAATGTGTGACTCTTAAATCTGCAATTCGAGTAAGCAACTTGTTTTGTCTTTAAAATATAAGATGAAGTTGAAGATTAGAGAGAGTAAGTACCTACATATATAACTTCTTTTCTTTTAAGTGTGTGTACTCTCTATATTTTCTTCCAATTTCTACAATTTCTTGCACACATATAGGAAGTATGAGAGTGAAATTTCCCGAAATCAAAAGCAAAAGGTCCAACCAATGCAATGGATGTTTTTTAGGGTGGAGGGTGTATCAAAAGTGGAAATTGCCATATCATTTATTGCGGGTATGCATGTGTTGTAAAACAGACCCTAATACAAATCCCTTAAAGAATGTATCTTTTAAAAAGAGGTAATGTCTCTTCAAGTCTTACACGCCTATTTAAAGGTCCTAGGTTCTGTGTAAAAGAGTTTAAAAAATTCCGTACCAATGGTTTCGATTTCGTCCCATACCATGCGAGGAAAAAATATTGGTGCAAAAAAATCATACTTTCAATTTCTACCTTGCGTTCTTGTGTGGCTAAAAAAATTGATTAAAATACAAAGGATACGGTCATGACCTATTATGACATTATCCAACAAATCCTATAATAGATCACATAAATTTCAAAGAAACTATCTTCTATTATGACTGGTTGAAGGTGGAGGAAACTATTAATGGTTATAAACAATATCCTCCCACAAAACTTGTCATGGTCGATTTATCCAAGATAAGAGTAAAGTACGCATGGTCGACAAAAAATTTGTGCCTTTCAAAACTTGAAGAAGATATTCTACTCTAAGTAAATAAATGACGTCAATTGGTATGTTATTTTGCTTGTGCCAGAGGATTTGACTGTGAAAAACTGTTTACTAAGTCTTTAATTAAAAGTTAAATTTCAAGCAAACTCCGAAAAACAAACTCATTAGATGAAAATCCTTTTTAAATCACTACACAAGGTATGTAAAAATATATTAGCCTTGGATGTTTAAAAAATACAATTTTCAGCTCCAAATATCTCTACCGGTTTGAGATTCTACCCTGAGGAGTTTTATAAAGTACTTTCATTTTAGCCAACAACATTTTTAAACCATCATTTTAAATGTTTAAAAAATCAGTTTAAATGTTTTAAAAATGTTTTAAAAAATCCTAAAAATATTTAAATACATGTACTCACACCCACACTCAAATATGCATGATTTACGGCCTATAGTGTGTTAAGTGCAATATTTAACTTACTTTTTTGGTAGAGAGGATATATTGGACATGATCAATGTTGATGAAGCTTTATAAACCATGGAGAAGATTGATCAAGAAAAATATAACATATGGTACAAACTCAAGTAATTCAACTGTATAGTATGATCTTAATCTCTCCCTTTGGATAGTGGAGAGAAAATTCCCTTGAGTAACTTGTACTTTTGGGTAAAAATAAAAATCCTAGATTTACTATATAAAAGACCTATCTACCCTTTCCCATCCTATAATCGAAAATAAGAGAAAAAAATACATAACTCGACTATTATATTAACCATTACCCTAAATATTGAAAGTTGTGCAATCTGATCTCAAATGTGTGAGATAAGAACACTTAATGGGCATATTAGTTGAGTCAATAAATGCAAAGAGAAATATGATTACTCAAGTACTTCTCCCCCAATTTCTCTCAGCTATACAATGAGGTAAAATAGATATATAAAACGGGATATATAAAGAATTTATTCTACACAAATTAAGTCATAAATAATGGCAGATTCAAGGGTCTCCTACATTAAATAGGTTAAAGAGGCGTCTTTAGTCATTTGTGAATCATATATGCCATAAACCCTCAAAAACCACTAATTTGTGTGAAAATCTAGAGGTTATGATAATTATGTAGAATTGATTAAGTGGGAACTATCATCCCTATGGCTTTTCTAGGGGATTTAACCTAATATTGTCCAAAGTTTTTTTGAATAGGTCAACTAATTGCTTTTAGTGTGTAAATACTCAATATCAAGTTCTTTGGATTCCACAAGCTCACAAATAAAATGATGCCTGATCTTAATTTTCTTAGTTCGTGAGTGTTGTACTGGATTTTTAGATATATTTATTGCACTTTGGTTATCACAATACATAGTCAATTTTTCTTCAATGATACCATTGTCACTAAGTAGTTGCTTGATCCATAAAAGTTGGGCACAACAACCACCCGCAGTAATGTATTCAGCTTCAGCTATTGAAAGGGATATACAATTCTATTTTGTACTACTCCAGCCTGCAAGGTTATTTCCTACATAGTAGCAGGCGCCAGATGTGCTCTTATTGTCATCTGAATAGCCTGCCCAGTTGGCATCCGTGTAGCCAACTATGGAACTAGTGGTGTCCTTTGTGAACTAAATACTGAAATTTGATGTGCCTTTAACGTATTTAATTATTCGTTTAACACATAGCATATGAGTTTCTTTAGGTGCGCATTGGTACCATGCATCGACACACACTACAAAGGCTATATCCAATCTAGAGGAAGTAAAGTATAACAGACTCCCTATCATACTTCTATTTAAAGTCGAGTCAGCGTCTTTCCCATTTTCTTCCTTAGATAATATCGTAGACGTGATCATGGGTGTATGTGCTATTTTTGAACATTCAAGCCCAACCTTTTTAACAAGATCATTAGCATATTTCGATTGTGTTATAAATATGCCATTACTAAACTGTTTGACTTGTAGTCCTAAGAAATACTGTAACTCCCATATTAGGGACATCTGGAATTCAGCGTTCATAATATCTGAAAAGTTCTTGACTTGATTAATGGAAGTCGAACCGCATATAATATCGTCGACATAAATTTGCGCAATGAGGACACCGTGTTCTATCTTCCTAACAAACAATGTCTGATCGTTGACCCCTCACCCTTTATTGACTAAAAAGGTCTAGATGCGCTCATACTAAGTTCTAGGAGCTTTCTTTAATCCATATAATGATTTCTTAAGCCTAAGGACATGGTTAGGATAGGATGGATGACGCGATTGAAAATGTGTCTCAGAAATGCGTACTCTCTAGGCTCAAGTACAAGCCAGTCGTTCAAGTAATAATCAGACAAGTCGGGTATCGATCCTCAGGGAAATAGGACAACAGGGTTGTGACGACAGGAAAAGACAAAGAAATCCAAACTTTAACTCTAAAGAAAAAGAGAAAATGATTGGTTTTGAGAATTGATTATACTAAATGCAATTATGAAATTATGAAGAGATGAAAATACACTAAACTACCTAAAATATGATTGAAAAAATGATTTGAAATTTTTAACTAAATGATGAAAAAATAGGACGGGAATACAATCCCCCATCCCTAGTGTATTGCAGTTATAATACTAATCGTAAATTTAACTGATTAATTTGACCCGGAATTTAGTACTCCCAAGCATTACGTATACGAGGTTCAAGCCCGTGTCATACTTAATCTGAGGACGAGTAAATCGGTATCGCAATAGTGACACTCAAATTGCATTCTAAATCATCTCGGTTACCCAGAGGCAAACGAGATATAAAGACCTACAATTATTGTGTGCCTACGCAATACGATCGAAATCAGTCACTAAATTCAGAGAACTAATTTTATACACATGCAACTAACACATCAGGCTGGGTTCATGTATCACGGCCTTAGAAAATCTAGCCTAGCATGCTGAAAGTAATGAAAACAGTGTTTGATTCGCAAAAAAATATGACTAACTAGGGAAAATTGGTAAAATGGTGTAAAACAAAACTAAACTAACGAAATTACTTACTAATCTTACCAAAACACTCAAAGTATTAACTGGAATTACTTGTAATTACTGCAATCCAATCAAAGCTTCAATCTTGGAATTAAAAGAACAAAATTGTATCTAAACTAGGGTTTTTGGAAAAGTAAGTGAAATTACACTAATTCCCCATCCAAATAATAAAAATAAAATGGGTTTTTTATACCCTACAACAATTCAAGAGTTTCAGCTGCACAAGGATTCTTTTTCGGAGAAGATAAGATTTGGAAATCTCGATAATCGGACCGGTCCGGGCCTTAGGAGGACCTATCTGCCTCCAAAGAGGATCGATTCTTTTATTTTTCACCTTCTTCAATTTTTTTTCGATCCGAGGTCTACTGGAGTTTTGTAACGCGGACCGGTCCGGGGCAGGGGCGGACCGGTCTGCCTGTTTGACTTTTTGCTCAACTTTGACTGCTCATATCTTTGTTTCGGAATTCTGATTGAGGTGTCGTTTCTTCCTATGTGCTTATGCATGTGATATCTTCAACTTTTTTTAGGTACCTCATCCGGATTCTGGGTGGAAATTACACTTTTACCCTTTTGACATTCCTTCTTATCTTTCTTGATTCTTTCGGTTTCCTTCTTCCATTTCTTGACATCAAGTACCTGTAAAATCACTACGAAATACCAGAAACTCGTTGTACTCGTTAAGGTTAGTCTGCAGCAAGATTATGAGATAAAGTCAAATCGATTACTTTGTTCGAGGTGCTAAAAGTACCTAAATTAAGGGATAAATTAGGAAGAATCTATGTATAATAAAACCCCCCTAACTTAGAACTTTGCCCGTCCCAAGCAATGTAAAAGAATCCTATCAAGGCTCAATTCTTGAAAATCATTTTATTGGGATAGAATACCTTTTTTGCGGGCAAGCGATTGCATTTAGCGTATGCAATAAGCCTTTAAACCCCTAGGTTACCCTAGTAGGATGAGTTGTGTCTCGTGAGGGTTTGCAGAGAATATACCCACAAAATTCAACTCAAAGAAAATTCAAAATACGCAAAAATTATACAATTCAAACTTTTTCAGAAAATAGTCATCATTAAGTCATATGTACAAGTCTCAAACCGTAGTGTGTGAGTGCGAAACCGGAAATATAACCGCCAATTTTACCGATTGATCATTACGTTACTTATCCAAAAATTCATTTTGATTTCAAATTCTCACGGGATGCTCTCTCAAACAAATCACTCAGATTGTGGCTATTCTCTCGGTATGCGTGATATAAAGAGTAAATGTAATGGACGCAACATCACGCATATAATTAGATAGACGGAAATTTCATAGTGATAGGACCTCATCAATGGATTATAGTTTTAAAAACGGGAACATTGCCTCTTTTTCGCCCATTTAATCTCTTATATTATCTTTTGGTGCATTAGCTCTCCACGCGGTAATCAATTTTGCAATTTAGACTCGATTACGACTTTTTCGGGTTTTAAGGTATATTGGGTAAAATAAAAATGGTAGGGAAGGTTGGAATTGGAAAAGTTATTTATGATGTCCAATTGTGTTTTTTCCGAACTATTGCTCAATTTTTTCATCTTTTTCTATATTTTTTTTGTTTTCACTTCTTTTCTTGCTATTTTTGTTGAGCATAACTATTTTTTTTCTTGCCCCTTTTTATGCACTTTTCGGACTTAAATTCTGAATTTTTCTATTTTTTCGCAATTCCGGGCTATTTGGGTTTTTCGGGTTACCAAACGAAAGGGACAATTTGTTTGGCTCAAATTGGGTTACAAAAGGGGTAATTTTTCGCTACTTTTTCTGGGCAATATTTTTAGGTGACAAACGAGGGTCTACTTCATTATCCAAAATACCAATTGCGTTACCATATGCGTTTCGAGATGAATTTAAGAGATCAATTTTGGCACGTTTTTCAAAGCAATATCACACACGTCTTTCATAACCGATCAAAATGAAAGGATTGAGATCCTCGACGACTTTTTAGGCTCTAAAAAGAACTTTGAGTTAACAATTAACTCGGATCAATTTAAAAACTCACAAAAAGTGATAGGCTCGAATCTCACCGGGTTTGTTAATCTCCCCACTTATTCGTTAAGTCGTCAATTTTCACTCAATTTCCATCTTTGGTCAATTTTGGCTTTGTGTATGTTGAATTTTACAACTTGAGATTTCAATTCGACTTTTAATGATATTTTTGAAAAATTTGAATTCCAATTTTTATTTATTTTGAACAAAAATATTTTTGGATTTTTCAGAATTTCCTGATTTTTTTTTGGAAATTTCTGGGCAGTTTTTAAAATTTGTGAAGTTTTAGAAATACGCACTTATGACCCCCCCTAACTTAGACTTTTTCATTGTCCTCAAGCAAAAAGGACTAAAATCTAAATAAGGCAAAATAATAAGTGCGATAAATAAAACAAACAAATGGAGAAAATACAGTTTTTTAATTACAAATAAGACTGTGGTACAATTACAAGGAAAAGCATACAAAATGTGAACAAGAAAAACAAATAAAAAGCTGCCAGAACCACATCAAGATTCACTAGGGCGGGGGATGGGAAGAACCGGGCGCGTCGGGGCCATAGGGGTCATGGTAATAAGATGGCAGTGGCTCGTTGGGCTCCCCTTGGCATCGATAGATGTCCGCTTAAAATCAGAGTATTAAGCTCGTATCGCGACGGTAATCGGTCAAAAAGTTGTCAAAGTTCGTTTCAAGTGTTGCCATTCGGTTTGAGAGGTCTCTTCCCACCCACTCAAAATTCGGATCGTCCTCCTCATCGACCGACTCTTCGTACGAACCAATATCCCCCATCTCGACATCTGCACCGGCTACCTCTTCTTCCTCGTCGCTCTCCCTTGAGGCAGCCTCTTCTTCACTATCACCTCCCCGCCTAGCCCGTAGGACAGCTAGCTGTTTGTCTCTCTTGGTGAGGGTCCCTTGTCCAAAAGGATCGGGAATGCGAATATGGTCGAGCGGCGCCACTATGCCAGCATCCTCGAGGATAGAAGTGATCAAACGGTCATAGGGAAGTGGGGTAGTACCCTTCTCATCCAAAGACGCGTTGATGATATCAACGTATAAAGTGCGGGCCAAATGGATGGAAGTGTGGGGGTCAAAGAGGTGATAGGTTAAAGTGGCTTGCCGGGGCCACATGGCGGAGTCGTTGGACGTTTGCAATATGTTCGCGCACACAATCTGAAAAGTGAGGCTTCCCATCTCGTTAAGGCATCCAACGGCGACGGTTTGCCCTGTCCAAGCCACATCCGGTGTAATGCGGGCCATGATAACATCCTTGTAGACCGGGGGGATGTTTCGTGGATAGGTGAATTCTTGAACGTCCGGAACGTCGAATTCGGTCAACTTGGCCGTGAGAAGAGCCAAGGAAAATGGGATGACATTCCCATCCACGTAATCTTGGGCCTCGAATTGGCCCATCCGAACTAGGGTACCATAAAAGGATCGGACTTCGGTTTCCCAAACCGTTTCATAGGGTTCGTTGAGGAATCGGCACCCCCTAGCCATGAATAGGGTGGTGACGGAGTTGGGCAGCCCAGTCCATTGGACAGCGCGCTCCATATGGAGTTTGCGATCCAAACCGAAGAACTGATGGAACCATCGCTCCTCTTGGCGTGAGCGAAACTCGCCATAACTGGAGGGATGGATGTCGGTGGAGTCATACTTGGTGGGGGCAACACGTGGAGCCATAGAAACAAAAGGGATTTTTTCTTGAAAAACTAGAGAGGGAGAAAAGAGGATTTGGGTTGAAGGTGTGAAAAGAAAGGGAGGGTATTGGGGTGTATTTATAGGTGAAGGGGGAGTGTAGGGGTTGGAAGTGGAGGGAAAGGGTTTGGAGGGAAAGGTTGGGGTTGGGAGGAGGGAAAACGGATTGGAGGGAATGAATGGGATTGGGGAGAAGGGGGTTCAATCTTGGGAAGCGGATAAATCAGATCTGCAGAAGGTGGATCGATTCGGGGTAGGGGCGAACCGATCCGGGTACTTTAATATTCAGAAAATCCGACTAGCGGACCTATCCGCCTTAAAATTTAAGGAACCGGTCCGGGGGCAGACCGGTCCGGCCTTAAATTAAAGGAATCGGTCCGGCCTAGGGTTTTTGGGTTGGGTTTTCGCCGAACTTAATTTTGATCTCTCATCTCTGAAAATTTTCACTTTCACAACATACTCCCTATCAATCTGGACTAAAACCCTCTCGATTTCGCTGGTCAACGCCCTTTGACTCAAAATTCCCAAAACATTAATGCTTTTCCCGAATGAAACCTAGTCCTATCGACGCTCATTACACACACGACTCTCACAACACGCACGACTCTCACCCCATACGCGTCGGGAGCATGACGACCTCGATGTAACAGCTCACTCTACCCCATAAATGGGGTCTGATAACTAGACGGTGTCGACTTCTTCAGCACACGCCTCTAGATATGGCTTTAGGCGTTGTCCATTCACTTTGAATGCATTTTCCCCTTTTAAATCGTCTAATTCAACAGCTCCATGGGGGAAAATATTCTTCACGACGAACGGGCCAGACCATCGTGACCGCAACTTGCCCAGAAAAAGATGAAGACGAGAGTTATAGAGAAGAACTTTTTGCCCGGGGAGAAACTCTTTGCGTCGAATGATGTTATCGTGAGCGAGTTTCATCCTTTCTTTTGAAATTTTAGCATTCTCATACGCATCATTGCGTAGTTCTTCTAACTCATTCAATTGAAGCTTGCGGGCTTCACCGGCCTTATCCATGGCATAATTTAATTGCTTAATCGCCCAATACGCTTTGTGTTCTAGCTCTACGGGAAGATGGCAAGGTTTGCCATACACAAAGCGGAAAGGGGACATGACGAGTTGATTCTTATATGCGGTATGATAGGCCCATAGTGAATCGTTCAATCTAAGTGACCAATATTTTCGGGTAGGATTGACGGTCTTTTAAAGAATGTTCTTGATTTCCCGATTCGCTAGTTCGTCCTGCCCATTTGTTTGGGGGTGATAAGTCGTTCCAACCTTGTGAACGACACCATACTTTCTCATGAGCTTCGCGAATAGCCTATTGCAAAAGTGCGTGCCATTATCGTTGATTATCGCCTTCGGAGCACCGAAGAGGGAAAGCATGTGTTCCTGCAGGAACTTTATCACCACTTTGTTGTCATTGGTTTTTGTAGCTATAGCTTCCACAAATTTAGAAACGTAGTCTACCAATACAAGGATGTATAGGAAACCAAAGGATGGGGGGAAGGGACCCATGAAGTCAATACCCAACAGTCGAAGATCTCAATGATGAGTATGGGGGTAAGAGGCATCATGTCTCATCGAGTAATGGCTCCTATCCGTTGGCACTTATTGTAAGATTTTCAAGGATCGTTTACATCCTAGAATATTATGGGCCAATAGAGGCTGCATTGTAGAATTTTAGCGACCGTCTTTTTCATCGAAAAGTGGCCTCCACAAGATTCCGAATGACAAAACTGGATAACTTTCGGGATTTCATCATCTGGTACACATCGTCGGATGATTTGGTCGGCGCAATATTTAAAAAGGAAAGGATCATAATAGAAGAACATGCGCAACCAAGTAATAAACCTCTTCTTATCTTGAGATGTCCAGTCGGGAGGGATGGCTCCCGTGACAAGGTAGTTCACTATATCCGCAAACCAGGGTAAAGGAGAGGTGGAAAAAAGTTGCTCATCCAAAAAGTATTCGTCTATGGGTACGGGATCACTAGGTACGCCGGACGAAAGCCATGATAAGTAGTCGGCAACGACGTTTTCTACTCCTTTCTTATCTTTGATGGAGAGATTGAACTCTTGTAGGAGTAGGATCCACCTTATGAGGCGCGGCTTTGCATTTTTCTTTGCAAGTATGTATTTCAAATCCGCGTGGTCGGTGAAGCAAGTAATGGGGGAATCGATAAGATATGACCGGAATTTATCAAGGGCAAAGACTACCGCTAGCAACTCCTTCTCCGTGGTAAAGTAGTTGAATTGAGGTCCGGTAAGGGTCCGGATAGCGTAGTAGATGACATGATCTTGCTTATTTTTTCTTTGGCCCAAAACAGCCCCGATCGCATAATCGCTAGCGTCACACATCAGTTCGAATGGTAAGGACCAAACCGAAACTTGCATGATGGGAGCGGACACAAGCATGGTTTTCAGTTTTTCAAAAGAGTTTTGGCATGCTTCCATCCACTCAAATGGGGTTTCCTTCATGAGTAGGTTGCTCAAGGGTATAGCTATGGCACTAAAGTCCTTAATGAACCTTCGATAAAACCCCGCGTGGCCCAAGAAAGAGCGCATGTCCTTCAGCGATTTTGGTGGGGGAAGGTCAGCTATGATATCTGTCTTTTCCCTATCAACTTCTATCCCCTTGGATGATACTATGTGGCCAAGAACTATTCCCTCGGTCATCATGAAATGGCATTTCTCCCAATTCAACACTAAGTTATTTTCCACACATCGGGCAAGCACTTTTCCAGTTTTTCTAGACAAAGGTCGAAAGAGGTGCCAAAAATGTTGAAATCGTCCATGAACACTTCGAGTCCACTTTCAACCATGTCACTAAATAAGCTCAACATGCACCTTTGAAAGGTCGCGGGTGTATTACACAAACCAAATGGCATACATTTGTAGGCAAATGTACCAAAAGGGCAAGTGAAGGTTGTTTTCTCCTGATCAAGTACATCCACCTCAATTTGGTTATATCCGGAATAATCATCAAGGAAGCAATAGTAAGGGTGGCCCGCTACTCTCTCAAGTATTTGATCAATAAATGCCAAGGGGAAATGGTCTTTCTTAGTTCCCGCATTGAGTTTCCGGTAATCAATGCAAACGCGCCACCCGGTGGTGGTATGTTAGGCAACTAGCTCTCCCTTGGCATTCTCAATCACTGTCATTCCCGAATTTTTTGGGACGGCTTGAATAGGGCTCACCCATTTGCTATCCGAGATTGGGTAGATAATCCCCGCATCCAATAAGTTGATAATCTCGGTTCTCATAACTTCTTTCATGTTGGGATTTAGTCTTCTTTTCATTTCTCTAGAGGGCTTGACATCCTCTTCGAAATGGATCTTGTGAGTGCAAATCAAGGGACTTATCCCCTTCAAATCAGCAATGCACCAACCAAAAGAACTTTGGTGCTTCCTCAGAATTTTCAATAATTTGCCCTCCTGCTCTTCGTCTAGGCTAGAGGAGACAACAACAGGAAATGTATCATCCTCTCCTAGGTATGCATATTTAATATGGGAGGGGAGTTTCTTTAATTCAAGGGTTGGAAATTTTTCACTGGAGGGAACCATGCGTGTATCCCTCAGAGGTAACTCCTCGAATCTAGAAACCCAATTAACATCTCTCGCGTCCTCGTCCAACGCACTCTCATCGAGTAACTCTCTCAACTCCCTAACCTCCCTCTCAAAGTCGGTGTATGTCCCCTCACTCTCGTGTCTAGCCGCTAAACAGGACCCTAAGGCATCACTACAGTAATTCTCCTCAAAGTACTCGTCTACTATCTCATCTATGAGGCTCACCGCGTGAAGATCATCTTCATCCCCCATGTGTTGGGCTATGTGGAAGATGTTGGTCTCTAAGGTCATGTTCCCAAAAGTGAGTTGCATTCGCCCATTCCGCGTATTTATGATTGCGTTAGTTGTAGCTAAAAATGGGCACCCAAGGATGATGCGAACATGGTTGCTCGAGTTGAAGGAGGTCTCCGTGTCCCAAATGAAAAAGTACACCGGGAAGTTGAAAGTGTCAACTTGGACGATCACGTCCTCGACTATGCCTCTTGGGATCTTCACGGTTTGATCCGCTAATTGGAGAGTGGCCTTTGTGGGCTTGAGGTCGCCCAAATCAAGTTGACTATAGATGGAGTAAGGGAGGATATTGACACTTGCTCCCAAGTCAAGTAAGGCTTTTTTTATTTTGTTTTCTCCAATGATCCAGGAAATGGTGGGTGAACCGGGATCTTTGAATTTAGGCGAGAAATCATTTAGTAGAATGGAGCTCACGTTTTGTGCTAGAAAGACATTCTTCTTTACCTTCATCTTTCTCTTTACCGTCAATAAGTCTTTGATGACTTTAGCATAAGCTGGAATTTGGTTAATGGCATCGAGGAAAGGTAAATTTAGCTTTACTTGCTTTAACACTTCTAGTACGTCCTCACGTGGGTTTCCTTTATGGGAGGGAATCAACCTTTGAAGAAATGACGCCACGAAGGGTGGTTTCACTACTACCTCGGGCTCACTGGCGTCTTCTTTATCGCTCTCATTTAAGGGAACATCTTCGGCCTCTTTTGTGCTGGGCTAAATCTCCTTATCTTTTGTTGTGTAGTGTGGGGGAGGTGATAAATCAACGACTCTCCCACTACGAAGAGTGGTCACAGCTTGAAATTTCTCCTGATGTTCAGTGGAGGTGGAGCTAACACTAGTTTGACCTTGGGGAGGTCTTTGGCCTTGGGCAGGAAACTTTCCCTTCTCTTGAACACTCAATGAGGATTATATCTTTGACAGATTCGCATTTATGTCGCCAATCTGACGATCATATTTGGCATTGGTTGCGGTCTATCTTGCGATGAATTGATTCATGGTATCCTCTAGAGTTCTCCGCGGTGGAGGGATATAAGATCCTTGCAGTTGTGGTGCTTCCACATGTCCTTGCATGTGTGGAGCTTGTTGAAAGTGTTGTGGTGGAGGAGGGGCAACATGTGAAGGAGGGTTCGTTGCGTCATGTTATTGCCCATAGTTAAAATCAAGATGGTTTTTCCATGAAGGGTTGTATGAATTCCCGTGCGGTGAACCGAAATTACCCTTAAATCCTCATATACCACTAACTTGCTCCTGAAGTATTACTTTGTAGGCGGGTATGGTCGGGCATTCCTCAGTTGAATGACCCGCCTCACAAATCGCACACACCTTCTCGACGGGTTTTGGTATGGATCGATTCGGTCCTTTTCTATATATCTCGCATAGGTCTCGAAATCCTTTCTCAAGGGTATCCAATCGACTTTTCGTCATAGAATTCTTATCTATGTGAAACAGGTCGAACGTCGACAGAGTGGTGGTCACTTGACGATTTCGATTTTGAGCGTTAGGATCAGAAGTATCCCAAGATTGGGTAGTCTCGGCGACATACCTCAGGTGAAGCTCAGCATCGTGGGCATCTAAATCGACAAACGGACCACTTCCCATGGTTTCAACAAGTTGCTTGGAGTTAAGATCCATCCCATTGTATAGAAAAGATATGATTTGCGCTGAATCAAATCCATGATGGGGGCATGAAGTAATTAACTCGTTGAAACGCTCATAACATCGATGAATTGGCTCATTTTCAGATTGTCTGAACGCTTGAATTTGAGCCTTTATAGAGATTGTTCGATGTGTTGGGAAGAATTTCTTGAGAAATCTCTAATGCAACTTGTTCCAAGATGGAATCGAGCTTGGAGGTAAAGACCATAGCCATGTCTTAGCTTTATCTTTGAGCGAGAAAGGGAAGAGTTTGAGGCGGATCACCTCTTGTGTGTAGGCTTTATCATTGAGAGTATCTCAGACATCCTCAAATTCCCTAATATGGAGGTATGGCTTTTCAGAATCCATACCATGGTATTGAGGTAACATCTGGATCATCCCATTTTTGAAACGGAATTTCCCGGCATTATAGGGAGTATAATGCATCCCGGAGTGACAGTGCATTCGGGATATAAGAATTCTCTCAGCGGGCGGTATGGGGGCTCTTCCTCACCGGCAACTGCACTACCGTGTTGCGACAACTCCCTCTCTCTTAATGACTCGGTGCTCTCACTTGGTGTGCTCGAGGTGTACTCGGGGGTGTGTCCTAAGAAGGAAAATGGAGTGTTGTTTGAGATTGAGTGTGACGGTGTGGGAGGTGGGATCCAGAACTGTGGGGCGTTTGGAGTGTGAGGGCTATCGGGGTTATACTCAACGATTGGATTTTCGTGAATGTTGGTTGGAGTATTATGGGGTGTGGGAGTGAGTTCAGAATTTTGCATTAATGGCTTATGAGAGATGATGGTGAATCTTTTTGTGCTTTTTTGAATTTTTTTATGTTTTTTGATTCTTTGGAAATTTTTAGTCAAAGCTTAGGATTGACTCGATCTAATCCTAAGTCTACCTAGATCCCCGGCAACGGCGCTAAAAACTTGACGCAACTGAAAATGTGTCTCAGAAATGCGTACTCTCTAGGCTCAAGTGCAAGCCTATCGCTCAAGTAATAATCCGACAAGTCGGGTATCGATCCTCAGGGAAATAGGACAACAGGGTTGTGATGACGGGAAAAGACGAAGGAATTCTGACTTTCACTCTAAAGAAAAAGAGAAAATGATTGGTTTTGAGAATTGATTATAATAAATGCAATTATGAAATTATGAAGAGATGAAATACACTAAACTACCTAAAATATGATTGAAAAAATGATTTGAAATTTTTAACTAAATGATGAAAAAAACAGGATGGGAATACAATCCCCCAACCCTAGTGTATTGTAGTTATAATACTAATCGTAAATTTAACTGATTAATTTGACCCGGAATTTAGTACTCCCAAGCATTACGTATACGAGGTTCAATCCCGCGTCATACTTAATCTGAGGACGAATAAAATGGTATCGCAATAGTGACACTCGAATTGCATTCTAAATCATCTCGGTTACCCAGAGGCAAACGAGATATAAAGACCTACAATTGTTGTGTGCCTACGCAATACGATCGAAATCAGTCACTAAATTCAGAGGACTAATTTTATACACATGCAAATAACACATCAGGTTGGGTTCATGTATCCCGGCCTTAGAAAATCTAGCCTAGCATGCTGAAAGTAATGAAAACAGTGTTTGATTTGCAGAAAAACATGATTAAGTATGGAAAATTGGTAGAATGGTGTAAAATAAAATTAAACAGGCGAAATTACTTACTAATCTTACAAAAGCACTCAAAGTACTAACTGTTATTACTTGTAATTATTGCAATCTGATCAAAGCTTCAATCTTGGAATTAAAAGAACAAAACTGTATCTAAACTAGGGTTTCTGGAAAAGTAAGTGAAATTACATTAATTCCCCGTCCAAATAATAAAAATAAAATGGGTTTTTTTTATACCCTACAATAATTCAAGAGTTTCAGCTGCACAAGGATTCTTTTTCGGAGAAGATAAGATTTGGAAATCTCGATAGTCGGACCGGTCCGGGCCTTAGGCGGACCGGTCTGCGTCCAAAGCGGATCGGTTCTTTTTATTTCCAGGCGGACCGGTCCGGGGGAGGACCGGTTCTTTTATTTTTCACCTTCTTCGGTTTGCTTTCTATTCGAGGTCTACTGGAGTTTTGCAACGCGGACCGGTCCGGGGCAGGGGCAGACCGGTCTGCCTGTTTGACTTTTTGCTCAACTTTGATTGCTCATATCTTTTGTTCCGGGATTCCAATTGAGGTGAAGTTTTTTCCTATGTTCTTATGAATGTAATATCTTCAACTTCTCTTTAGGTACCTCATCCGAATTCTGAGTGGAAATTATACTTTTGCCCTTTTGACGTTCCTTCTTTTCTTTCTTGATTCTTCTGGTTTCCTTCTTCCGTTTCTTGACATCAAACACCTGTAAAATCACTACGAAATACCAGAAACTCGGTGTACTCGTTAGGATTAGTCAGTAGCAAGATTATGAGATAATGTCAAATCGATTACTTTGTTCGAGGTGTTAAAAGTACCTAAATTAAGGGATAAATTAGGAAGAATTTATGCCTAATCAATGGATCTACAAAGACTTTCGGTTGTTCAACGTATACTTAATCTATCAAAGTATCGTTTAAAAATATGACGTAACATCCATTTGAAAAAGTTTTAATTGTACATGACATGATATGAAAAGGAGGAGACGAACAAACTCAAGTCTTGTGACATAGGAAAAAGTATCGTCAAAGTCTATTCCCTCTATTTGAAAATATTATTGCGCTACTAACCTAGCTTTATTTACAATGACCTACCCATTCTCGTCAGTGTTATTTTTAAAAATCCAATGGGTGCCCGTAACCTTTTTGTCTTGAGGTCGCGGGACGAGATAATAAACGTCATGACTCTGAAACTCGACAAGATCTTCTTATATAGCATTGATCTAGAATGAGTCAGATAGGGCATTGTTTACAGTTTTGGGTTCTACCAGAGAAACAAAACAAGAAAAAGTAGCCACATGTTGAAGTTATGATCTCGCTCTCACTAGCTTATATGGGTTATCGATAACTGATAAACACCCAAAAGTGTACATTTTATACCCTGAATAGACGTATTTTAGTTGTTGATTCTCAGTAATTTGGGTCTTATCTGTTTTATTGTGTATTTTGTAGGTCGAATGCACGTTGCGGTGTTCAAACGTGTATTTCAAGGCAACTGTGCGGATTATGGAGCTATTTACCCTTGCTCGTTCCCTAGCCTACCTAAACCTGTCCCGAACCGTGTGTGTTTAGTTTGTCCCATTTTATTTTATTTGTGTCATTTTATTTTTAGGGTACATTTTATTATTTTATTATTTTATTTATTGAGTCATGTATATATTTTAGGATTTTTATATTTTTAACGCGTCGTGTATTAGTTTTTATATTTTCTTATTTTTTAGTTAGTTTACTATTATTTCATTTTATTTTTATTTCATTTTTTTATTTTATTAGTTTTTATTTTTAGTTGTGTTTAGTTTTTTTAGGGTTTGTATAGTGTGTCGTGTCGTGTCATTTTTATTTTTTTTGCTTTTAGTTAAACTTTTATATTGTTGATTTTTATTTTTTAGTTTTATTTTAGGGGTCACAAGTTAAACACACACACAAGCATACACACCCATCCAACATACACACCCATACACACAAGCACCCCCTAAGCTCACCCACACCCACCTTCCCATACTCCCTTAATACACCCAATCCTTTCCACCATCATCTTCTCCAACTCAGCCAACATTTCTCTCTCTTCTCCCCAAAACTCCATTAATACACCAAACCCCAAACACCACCTCTGTCTTTCTCCTCAAAACAACAGCCAAACCCATTCCCAACCTCCGGCAGACCTACCTACCCCCTTAAATCGGCGACTAAATTCGGTCAGTATCCCCTGCTCTCTGCGTCACCTCCATCCCTGGCGCGGCCTGAACCAGTCCAGCCCCAGTGACCCTCTGCCCCTTACACCACCTGCCGAACCCGCCAGCGCCTGACCTGATCTAAACACGCCTACCCGAGAACCTCTCCGGCCAAGCCCAGTCGCGACCCTGCCATACCCATTTACCTCCTAAATCCAAAATCGCCAACCTGTACACCACCTCATGTACCCACTTTAACCCGAGTCCAATTCGGTTGACATCCAAACTTCAACCCCATTTCCCCTCTTCTACATAAGCCACGATCTCACCTGCCAAATGACAAATCCAATCTCAAACCAAAAGACTAAACACTTAACCCCCGTGTCCACTTAAAATCCCTTTTACCTATTATACCCCCAACTACCCCTCTACACTAAATCTGATTTTATCCCCACTTCCCACATGACCTCACACAACCCATGCACATGTGTGCATAATTACTTAAATACCTTCACCTCAACACCTTACACACCTCTTACACATTAAACCTACCCAAACTACCCCCATGCTCCATGCCTACTATTTAAGGAAGATGAAGACCATTTGAAGAAATCTCCAATTTAGTTTTTTTAACTCTTGTGTGATAAATTTCTCTACACCCCTCTTTAGAGAGTATTTGCATTTTTAGCAAATATCTCAATATAGAGGTGTGTAGTGAAATTTATCTCTAGGATGAATTCCACCCCACGCATCTATAATGAATTTTTGCATTTTTAGCAATTAATTCATAATAGATTGATGTAGTTGAATTCATCCATTATCATAAGGCTTTAGAATGAGCAATTTCGTAGAGAGAATTCTAAAGAGAAAAATACCATTTTAGTTTAGTCTTTTATAGGTTAGAATTTATTTTATTTTACTTTTTTTTAGATAGTGAGGGAAAAATAAATTATTGTGAGGATTAATTTGAGTGAAATTTTTTATGTAATTTTGTTTGGATCATTCAAATTGAGGGATGTTAATTTCAACTCATGGATTGAAGTTCAATTAAACATCAAGAGATGGGGTTTGATTGTTCTCTTCTCTTCTCATTTATTTTATGCATTTGATTATTAATTTGTCAAATTCCATACCATGTTAGGCTAACTCCCCTTTCAAGGGGTAAGGGTGAACCCTTATTTGATGTTATTTTAGTTTAATTAGTTTGATTACTTGAAAATTCCCTTTGAATGTTAATTTTGATCCCTCACCCTTAAATTTACGCCTCGAGAGAGGGTAACTGATTTTCGAGAGAAAATCGAAATTCTAGTTATATTACTCATTTTATATTCGAACTAGAGATAGGGGTTTCTTAAGTGGGGTATTATTACTTGAATTTCAACTCTAAATTTATTTTCTAAGATTTACATAAAGTTTAATCGATCGATCCTAGCAGCAGATTAATTAAAAGGAGTCTAGATCTATTTTTATAGAGTTGTGGGGTATTAAACTTAATTTTCTAAAAGGTTACTATTAAAATTACATTTGCAACGAGAGTTGATTTGTAATTTTGATATTAATTTGGTAGAATTTAATTGATTAAATTAATTAATTAGAATAGCTAAAATTTGTGGTGTATTCCCACTCCTTGATTGTTCTCAAATTTATCTACCTCATTTATCTCTTATTTTTCTGTTAGACTTTATTTTTCATTTTAGTCACTTTTTAGTTAGTTGTTTTCATTTTTCATTTTAGTTTAGTGTTATTTTACCTCACCTCACCTATTGTTTTAATATCTGAAAAAGCTTAAAAAATAGAAAAAACAAAAGCCCAAAAAGAAAATAAAATTTGAATTACAATTGAATTTCTCCCCTTGCTTTCCCCCTGATGTGGATTGATACCCTTACTTACCTCTACACTTTAGATTGTTATATTTTGTTGGTAATTGAGGTTTTGATTAACTTGGCTTGCAATAACGACGACACAAATGAAACAAAGTTATCAAATGGCGCCGTTACCGGGGAGATAAAAAGTCATTTCTATCAAATGGCGTCGTTTCCATTCTTAGGATCGTTAAGCTCGGAGCGGATTTCAACTTGTAATTCATTTATTTTTGGCACTTTATTATTTTTTGTACCATTTTTATATTTCAGAAGGCTTATATTAGGATTATTCTATTCTTGGCTTGTATTGCGGTGCATAGAGACGCCATTTATTTTTTATTTAAATTTGTAATCAAAAGAAGACAAGCGTGACTGGGAAACAGGACAAGGTAGAGAGAGGGCGTCCAAAGGAGAGGATCTAGAAGCCTCTATACCTTGGGTCGGTAGGACTCCTAGGGCCGACTGAGATATGCGTGATCTCCCCCCGATCGACTCAAATTTTTCCACATCCCGCGGCCTAAAAATCATGGGAGGTACATTTTTAAACTCTCGTGCATCTCCTGTTAGCGAGTTAATTCTTGTGTGTGATTACATGCCCTTACTTGATTTTATTCTCGCATTTCTTTTCGAATGGCGTGATGAATTAAATTACTAAGACCTACACCCTGTCACTCACGAGAAGGGATTTCATCACTCGACTCACTCTCTTACCATTGTGTACTACCCTAGCCATCACTAAATTTAAAATCTATTAACTAGGTAGCCCAATAGGAGAAAATTTTGCAAAGGCGATCACTCAGATTATTCCGTGATTTTTTATCGCCTGCGGAATTAATTAAAATTTGACTACCACTTTCTCTAAATTTAAAGATAAAAATAAGTTATGTGCTAGTTAGGAATTCTCCTTAACTTGTGTCTGTCCAATTCAATTAATTTTTCGGTAGTCGGTTTTAGTTGGTTCGTCCAAATCAAGAGTCCATATTTTTCCCCACCTTTTCTTCCAAAAAATCCAAATATATTTTTTTTCTTTATTTCTATCGAAAATCCAAAAATATTTTCTTTCCTTTTGAATTTTTTTTTAAAAAAAATCTAAAAATATTTGTTTCCACCATTTTCTTCCTTGCATTCTCTAAAAATTCCAAAAATATTTCCTTTCTTTTCCAAATTATTCAAAAACCACAAACAAAAGAGAACATATTGAAAATAAAAAATAAGGCCATGTTTGGTGTTTCCTCACCCTCACTTTTGTCAAATTATCCAACAAGACTGTCACTTCAGTCTTGTTTAAGGGTGATTCTCATCACCCGATTTTTCTGTTGCCCAGCACTTTCCTCGTTCTTATCCTTAGGGTGAGATTCCATCAGTCTGACTGAAGACATTAAACTTAGCACTAGCGGAAGGCAGCGCGTTATTTCTTGTATGAGTCTCATCCTGTTTGGGGGTGGTGTGTCACACCACCCAATGCTATATCATGTTTATGGACTTATACACTTTTTTTTCTCTCACTTTGTATTGAGGTTTGATTTTGACTTCATCTGTCCCCTTCATTAGCGGTTGATTCTGGTAATCGCTTTCCTCCCTACTGCTCTCAATTTTAAAATCATTTTACTTAACATCGAGGACGATGTTCCTTTTTGTTTGGCGGTGGGGAATTTTATCAAAATCGTGCCTCTTTTGAAAAAATTTGATCTTAAATCCTGATTTTTAAAATTTCGTGCAGTTTCTTTCATCTCAATCATTGATGTGAATTTTCAATCATCCATCTTTCAAAGTCTAGGAATCAAGCTAGAATATATTATTTCTTCTAAATAGCTTATGTAATACATAACAAGGCATTTTGCACCATGAATTTCTAGACTCAACAAAATTTGCGCACTTATCACGTCAATACGATTTACCGTTGAGGAGTACTATAATTCTCAAGAAAACCTTAAGGATCACTAGTAGAGACTTTAGCTTGTGAGATTCGTGCCTTTCAACTTTTAGAGATTTTTACACAATCTCCGAGTCACAAGTTGATTCAACTTCCTTTGGGTTTGCACTTAAATCATTGTATGATCTCATTATTCTTCATTCAAAAATTTTGAGTTAATCACTGAGAACGACATCACTTTCGAGTGGTAAGAAACATGTGTCTTGAAGTTTGTCCTGATCATCAAACTTTCACCTATACACCAACCAAATTCCATTTATCATACATCCATACACCTTCCATTTTCCATATCATACCACACATTTCCATATCAATTCCATTTTCCACCCACCATGTTGAAAAAGGGAAGAGTGTTGAAAGTAAAAGGAGAAGATCCTTCAAAGAGAGTGTTTGCATTTTTAGCGAATATCTCTCCCCAAAGTTCGATTCAGATGGAGAAAACTTAAATACAAGTCTATGTTGGGGTTATTTTTATTTTTAGCAGATTTATCTCATACATTGATGCGTATTTGGAAAAGAAAAAAAAAGTAAAAAAGGAGAAGATCTGTCATAGAGAGTGTTTGCATTTTTAGAGAATATCTCTCCCAAAGCCGATTCGGATGGAGAAAAATTAAATATAAATCTATGTTGGGGTTATTTGTATTTTTAGCAGATTTATCTCATACATTGTTGAGTACTTGGAAAAGAAGAATAAGAGAAAGTTGTAGTCAAGAAATAAATTCATTTGTTCGTCAAAGTGTAAAACACTCTTCTCACACATCCTTCATACATTCATCCATCATCCATCTGTAATACCCCGTAATTTGATTGATTTTATTTAATGGGATTAATTAAATTAAATGGGAATTAATTAGAAATTAATCCGGATTTAAATACTAGAGAGACGTGAGTTGGTATTTGGTTATGATAATAAATGATGAATATTACTGGATATATGTGGTAACATATGATTGTAAATTTATTAAAATTATCGCAAGCCATAAATACGACAATGCGGGAAATTTAGTTGGGACGCGTGTGTCAGTCGGGTCAAAAATCAATTTAATGAGATTTAAAAGTAAATTATAATTATATCACCCGTATGGTCATTTTGAGTGCGCTAACGTGTCTGGAAAGGCCGAAATAGTCAGAAAACACTAGTCTGGAGTTTAGTTTGGGTCCCAGGGCATTTCTAGGCCAAACCGGCAACCCAGGAGGGTATTTTAGTCATTTTAAATTTCATGGAATTTAGACCCACGAATTTTAGGGTTTATTTATAAGATTTTATGAGGGCCATTAGGTCCATTATCAGCCACAAAGCAATAGTGGGCAACGTGAGTTAGAGGAGAGGTTACAAAAACGGCTTTCAAAGCCATAACCACCATTCACCACCATTTGTCACCATAGAGAAAGGAAAGACCATCCATCTTCGTCACCAGCAGATCATAACACTATTTTTTAAGGCAAGTGATTGGATTTCCATTAGTTTCAGTGAATATATCATCCATGCTAGTATAGGATTTAATGATAATCTTGTATATTGATGAACACTCATGGAAATTGGAGAAGAAACCTAAATTTTGAATAGGACTTGCATGTAGATTTGTTCTAGAAATCATTCAGTAGAAAAACTATAACCTTAGATGAATTAAAAATGGATTTAGAAGAGAAGCATGATGACTCTTGATGAAATAGAAGAAAGTAGGGTTTATATGATAAAATGAAGATTTAATCCAAGAAAGGATAATTGTTGATTATTTAGAGGTTTTGGAACGTTAGGAATAATATAATTAGGTTGTTTAATGATCCCTTATACTTACATTAGAATTTCTTATCATGTAATGGGGTTTTGGGACAAATCAGGGACTGAAAAATAAGGAAACCCGTAACCTGTAACTGCTTGATCGATCGATCGACATTCATAGTCGGTCGATCGACGTCATCGATCGATCGACATTCATGATCGATCTATCGACCTCCCCAAAAATTGTGATAATTTTCCCCCTTTTGAATTTAAAAAATTCCGACCCTTGAAAATTATTGGTAAGGACCTTGTGAATACATTTAGGCTTAAGGAGGACCAGCAGGGGTATATATAGCAACCGGATTATATTAGAATTGAGTTGGGACTTTATGTAAGACTTAATAAGGTCGATAGAGTGAAATGCTATTGGAGATGTCGGGAAAAGGAAATAAATCTATATAGTTGATAATTTATGGTTAGAGACAGAAATATGGACCTTAAGATTAACGAATTAAAATGTGGGAATAATAGGTGACTTAGTAACCATCTTGTTTAGGTTTTAAGTACTTAAACTATACGACGCGAAACGTATCGGCCAGATATGTTATATACCATCTAATAATATGAAAGCGTACGAAATTAAATAATGGTGTAGGGTTGAGAACGTACCTTTAATAATATTATAAGTTATCTAAGTTATGTGAATGCTTAGTGTAGTAACTATTATGTGTATAACATACCTACCATACTTGATATCAAGGGAGGTCGTCTTTCAAAATAGGGTCGTCTAATCTTTGTGTGCCTACGGGGGGATTTAGATTGGTACCTTAAGGACATAGAGCTATGAATGGCTTATTTGTGAGTTAATAAGTCAGTTGACCATGGGAGCGTTGGTATGTGCGTGACCCATGGGTATGTGAACTATGTTCACCTCCATTATGTGCCATTTTGCTTATTGAAACGGTTCGTGAGAGATTCGGAATACGTAGTCCTTATGTACATGATGTACCGGGATTCGATAGCAGAGTATGTGTGCACCGAAACTTAGCCTAGGGGTGACCTATTTTATATAATTGTGTTGGGAATAATATACTTGTGATTTTAATGAACTCATATGTTAAAGTGTGGATATAAATTGTTGGGACATTTTTTAATGGAATTTAATACGGAGAATTTCCTATCGTAACTATTACACATTCAAATGATTAATGAAAGAGTGAGGTATACATAGGGTTTATAGAATGTTATAAATAAAATCCCTTATTAATGTGAGGAGAAAACGATAGATAGAATAGTTATTTAGTGGCATAACTAGGACGGGTTAAGGATACACGTTAGGCGTGCACAATAGTTGAGGGATGAGAAACTCATGTGAGGGCACGCAACTAACATGTATTTAATATTTATTATTTAATGCAATTAAACACTTGCTATATTTTTTAAACCTTTTTCACCTCGGGCTCTGCTCCGTTTTCTTTCAAATCTATTTTCTTGTAAAAACCTTTTAGGTGCCTAGCCACAGGGATGCCAAGCTTAGGAGTTCCATTCCTTTGACGTGTTGTAGTTGCTGTAGAAGTTACGGGGTCTCGATAGTAGACGCCTCCACCTTCTTCATTGATTCTAATTCTGATTTATTCATCAGTTAAGGCATGTCGCCCCTTTTCTTTAGAGACAGCTTTATTGTACTTTAAGTTTTCATTGCAGTTTTGGAGTTATGTAATTAATTGTTCAGACTTTGTATTTGGTTTTATTCAGTATCTGGATTATTCAGAGGAGTGCTACTCCAGACTCATTTATTATTCCATTTATATTCTGTTGTGACTGCGATGTGATTATGGAATTATTAGTTAATAATAAAATTGGTTGCATGTTAATCTCATTTATATAAAATTTGATAAATCACCTTTTAAATATTAGGTGTCTAGTAATTGTTTAAAAATGTTTTCGATAGTTATTCTATGAACTGAACTAACTTCACATTTTGTAGTAATTTGAATAAAGGAGTAGCTACCCGGTATTTAATTAGACGGGGTGTCACGGGTGGTATCAGAGCATCAGGTTCTAGTGTCCTTAGGATATGTACAGCTTGTTATGTTTCCGCGTAGAGTCCTTTGATATAGAGCCCTATATTCTAGGATTGTTGTACTTATTTGTATATCTTACGCTCTTCAGCTATTTTGAGATATTAACTGTGGATTTATAAGACTTTTTCTCATTTCAAATGCCTCCACGACGAGCACAGAAAGTTCCCAGGGTTGCCCAGCCCGAGCCACAACCTGCACCAGTTCAAGGTTCCATGAACGCTGCAGAGGTCTCCACCATTGTAGCCCAGGCGGTAAATGCCTCTTAGGCACTGGTGGTAGCCCCAGTCGAGGCTCATGCATTCCCATCTTCTTGGGAATGTGTTAGTGATTCCTTTCATAAGGCACACCCTCCGGAGTTTGCAGGTAGCTCTAACATCGTTGTGTCCAGTCAGTGGAAGAAGGACATCTAAAGACACTTGAGGATGTACGAGTGTAAAGATGTAAGGAGGCATATACTGGTTAATTTTAATCTGGTAGGAGCAGCGTTGCAGTGGTGAGAATCTATTACCACAACGGAGGAGAGAGATGTTCTTACTATTCAGGAGTTCTGGGTGCAGTTTGACCGCAAGTATTTTCCCTGAGCAGTTCATACCGAGATGAGGAGGAAACTGATGAACCTTAAGAAGGAGGGGAAGGTAGTGGATGAGTTTGAGGCCGAGTTCATAAATCTTCTTAACAGTGTTCCCCATGAACTTCTGACTGAAGAAAAGAAGATACAGAAGTTCATGGATGGGTTGACATGGAGGATTCGTCAACACTTGCAAGGTAATCTCTCGTTGGCCACTTATTCTAATGTAGTTAATGCAGCATTGCTTCACTGCCAGTACCACCGTTTTCACTTGTCAGAGGGTAAGAGAGGAGGAGAGTCTAGCCATCAGGGCAGGATAGGGGGAATGGTGTCAATGGGGCACAAACAGCTCAGGGTCAGTACAGGCAGGGGGATCAGAGTTCTCAGCAGGGGGATTCTAATAGATTTAGATCTGGAGGATTCAGAAATGGCCAGGGAGGTTTTCGACATGGCCAGCAGGGTTAGCACGGCCATCAGGGCCAGCACGGCCAGCAGCAGCAGTTTCATCAGGGCCAGCATGGTCAGGGTAGGAATGGTAACGGCCATTAGGGCCGTGGGCAGCAGGAACAGAGAGGTGGAAACTTTGCGGGGAAATGTTTTATTTATGGCAAGATTGTCCACAAACGTTAGGCATGTACTGAAACGGGTAGGGCCCCATAGAAGCAGCAGCAGGGCACTCGACATGAGACTCAGAGACCTATGTTTCCTGCCTCCCTCCCAGCACCATCGTAGATGCCAGCTTTACCACCCATCCCAATAGTCCCAGTCCAATAGGGAAAACTTCAGTAGGGACGAGTTTATTAGCTCCAGTAGGTCGCAGTCCCACAGGATCCACCCATTATTGACTGTATGTTTTCTATTCAGGGGACTATGGGGCGAATTTTATTTGACACGGGGGCCGCACATTGCTTCATTGCCTTGATATTTGCACACACTATAAGGTTGTTAGACACCGCGGAGATCACTGCTACTTGCATAGATTCATCGTTGAGTAGGGGTTCTGTGATTTCCCTTATATGTAGAGGCGTGGGTGTAGAGAACGGGAGGTTTACTTCGCCTGCTGATATGTTAGTGTTAGATATGACTGCATACGATGCGATTTTTCGGTATGGATTTTCTAGTTGTGTAGCAATCCATGATTGATTATTTCTGTAGGAGTATTATTTTTTCCATACCCGGACAGGAGATGTTCCTAGTGGCGATGCCTCGTCCTGAGGGAGGATCGTCCACTCACTTATACTATATAAAGGAGGAGACCTCTAGGAAAGTGGAGATACCACTTGATTCGATCCCAGTTATGAGGGAGTTCACTAACGTATTCCAGGATATTTCGGGATTACCTCCTAGTAAAGAGATAGACTTTGTTATTGATTATACACCGGGCACTCGATCTATAGCCCGTGCACCTTATCGTGTGGCTCCAGCGGAGATGAGGGAGCTACGGGATCAGATAGAGCAGCGGTTGGGTCAGGGGTTTATCTGTAGGAGTACTTCACCATGGGGTGGTCCTCTACTATTTGTTAAGAAGCGGGATGGATTTTTGAGGTTGTGTGTAGATTATTAGGTGTTGAATAAAGTCATGATAAGGAATAAGTATCCACTTCCCTGAATCGATGACTTATTAGACCAATTGAGAGGAGCTTCCTTATTCTCAAAGATTGAATTGAGATTGGGATACCATCAGTTGCGAATTAGGGAGCAGGATGTGTCAAAGACTGCCTTCTTGATGATATATGGTTCGTACGATTTCAGGATTATGACTTTTGGCCTAACTAACACCCCAATCGTGTTTATGGACTTGATGAATAGGGTGTTCAGAGAGTTCCTAGACCAGTTCATCATCGTCTTCATTAATGATATTTTGGTTTACTCCCAGACAGAAGAGGAACACACCGAGCATTTGAGGCAAGTCTTACAGACGCTAAGTCAGAACAAGTTATATGTGAAGTATGAGAAGCGTGGATTCTGGTTGAAGGAGGTTTAGTTTTGGAGCCATATCATTTCCTACAAGGGAATATCTGTTGATCTGGGGAAGGTATCAGCGGTGAGGGAGTGGGGACGGCCCACGACATCGACGGAGATACATAATTTCTTGGGTCTAGCAGGATACTACAGGAGGTTTATTCGGTGTTTCTTAGAGATAGAGGGTCCTTTGACCCATCTGACTCGCAAGGGTGTGCTATTATCTGGAGCGATACCTGCCAGTTGGCATTCGACGAGTTGAAAGACAAGTTGACCTCAACACCAGTGTTAGCTTTGCCCAGATCGGGAGTTGAGTATCTAGTCTACACCGATGCATCCTTACTAGGACTTGGGGGTGTACTGCAACAGGAGAGTCAGGCTATAGCTTATGCTTCCCGTAAGCTTAAGCCTCACAAGAAGAATTACCCCACACATGACTTGGAGTTAGCGATAGTAGTATTTTTCCCTTCGGATATGGAGACATTATCTCCTGGGGAGAAATTTCATTTATTCACGGACCACAAGTCCTTACAGTACCTCTTCACGCAGAAGGAGTTGAACATGCGTCAACGTAGGTGGCTTGATTTTGTGAAGGATTATCAGTTTAATATCCAATATCACCCAGGAAAGGGTAACGTGGTAGCAGACGCATTGAGTCGTAGTCCAGTAGGTGAGGTAGCCAAGGTGTGGAGAGCAAAGTGGCAGGAGTTGGGACACCATGACATAGTAGCCCGATCATTCATGCCAGTGATGAGAGTCATGCCATAGATCGAGAGTGATACAGGCCCAGGTAGCAGACCCATTCGGTCAAGGGCATATCGTACACTTACTATCAGAGGGGGTCGAGTCTTATACCGTTAGTTCAGACGGGGGTTTACGCTTCAATGGGATATTAGTTATTCCAGAGCCGAAAAACTTGCAACACGAGATAATGACAGAGTCTCATATTTCGCGGTACATCCTGGTGGGGATAAGATGTACCAGGATATGAGATGACAATACTGGTGAGGCGGGATGAAGAGAGACATTGCCAAGTTCGTTTCTAAATGTGCCACTTGTCAGCTGGTAAAAGTGGACCATCAGAGACTGGCAGAACTTCTACAACCATTAGAGGTTCCTATGTGGAAATGGGAGATCATTTCTATGGACTTCATCACCGGGTTACCTACATCGCAGAGGGGTCACGACTCCATATGGATAATCGTGGATCGATTGACCAAAGTTGTTCATTTTTTGTCGGCTCGGACAAACTACACTACGGGACAGTATGCCCAGATTTTCATAGCAAAGATAGTGAGACTCCACGGGGTGCCTCTCAATATCGTGTCTGACCGAGACAAGATATTTTTTTCACGATTTTGGGAGAGTTTCCAGGAATCCATGGGTACAGAGTTGCGGCTGAGTACAGCATATCACCCACAGACAGATGGGCAGACCGAGCAGACGAATTAAATATTGGAAGACATGTTGCGAATGTGCATCCTAGACTTTGGAGGTGGTTGGGAGCGGTACCTTCCCCTGGTGGAGTTTGACTATAATAACTCCTATCAGTTCACGATTGGTATGGCTCCATTCGAGGCGTTATACGGTAGACCTTGTCGTTCCCCAGCATATTGGCTAGAGGTGGGGGATAAAAACTCCTTGGAACGGAGGTGATTCATGATACTTAAGCGGGGATATAGATGATACGGAACCGTACTCGGGTAGCTCGGGACCAACAAAAGAGTTATGCCGATGCCAAGAGATTCTTCAGAGAATTCAAGGTGGGGGACCAGGTGCTACTCAGAGAGGGATTATGCGTTTCGGGAATAAGGGGAAATTGGCACCTAGATATCTGGGGCCCTTTCCTATTATCAAACGAATTGGGCCAGTTGCGTATAGACTTGGGTTACCGGAACACCTGCATAGGATCCATGACGTGTTCCATATTTCCTCGCTAAGGAGATATCTTAGGGGTGATTTGGCCCATACCCACATTTCTTTAGAGGACATCGATCTACAGCCTGATAGTTCCTATGAGGAGGGTTCGATTTCTATTCTGGACCTCAGCGAGAGGAAACTGAGGTCGAATATAGTATCGTTAGTACGTGTTCAGTGGCGGCATCATAATACCGAGGAGTCTACCTGGGAACGAGAGGATAAGATGCGCGAGCATTATCCAGAGTTATTTTTGTCAGGTATATATTATTTCTGAATTTCGGGATGAAATTCTGTTATTAGGGGGGAAGTATGTAATACCCCGTAATTTGATTGATTTTATTTAATGGGATTAATTATATTAAATGGGAATTAATTAGAAATTAATCCCGATTTAAATACTAGCGAGACGTGAGTTGGTATTTGGTTATGATAATAAATGATGAATATTACTGGATATATGTGGTAACATATGATTGAAAATTTATTAAAATTATCGCGAGCCATAAATACGACAATTCGGGAAATTTAGTTGGGGCGCGCGTGTTAGTCGCGTCAGAATTTAAATTAATGAGATTTAAAAGTAAATTATAATTATATCACTCGTATAGCCATTTTGATTGCACTGATATGTTCGGAGAGGCCAAAATAGTCAGAAAACATAAGTCGGGAGTTCAGTTTGGGTCCCGGGGTATTTCTAAGCCAAACCGGCAACCCGGGAGGGTATTTTAGTCATTTTAAATTTTATGGAACTTAGACCCACGAATTTTAGGGTTTATTTAGCAGCTTTTATGAGGTCCATTAGGGCCATTATCAGCCCCAAAGCAACAGTGGGCAACGTGAGTTGGAGGAGAGGTTACAAAAAGGGTTTTCAAAGCCATAACCACCATTCACCACCATAATTCACCGGATTTGTCACCATAGAGAGAGGGAAGACCAGCCATCTTCATCACCAGTGGATCAGAACACTATTTTTTAAGCCAAGTGGTTTGATTTCCATTAGTTTCAGTGAATATATCATCCATGCTAGTATAGGATTTAATGATAATCTTGTATATTGAGGAACACTCATGGAATTTGGAGAAGAAACCTAAATTTTGAATAAGACTTGCGTGTAGATTTGTTCTGGAAATCATTTAGTAGAAAAACTATAACCTTAGATGAATTAAAAACGAATTTATAAGAGAAGCATGATGACTCTTGATGAAATAGAAGAAAGTAGGGTTTTTAATGATAAAATGAAGATTTAATCCAAGAAAGTTTGATTGTTGATGATTTAGAGGTTTTGGAATGTTAGGAATCATGTAATTAGGTTGTTTAATGATCCCTTATACTTACATTAGAATTTCTTATCATGTAATGGCATTTTGGGACAAATCTGGGACTGAAAAACAAGGAAACCCGTAACCTGTAAGTGCTTGATCGATCGATCGACATTCATAGTCGATCGATCGATCGACATTCATGATCGATCGATCGACCTCCCCAAAAATTGTGATATTTTTCACCTTTTTGAATTTAAAAAATTCTGACCCTTGAAAATTATTGGTAAGGAACTTGTGAATACATTTAGGTTTAAGGAGGACCGGTATGGGTATATATAGGAACCGGATTATATCAGAATTGAGTTAGGACTTTATGTTAGACTTAATAGGGTCAAACGAGTGAAATGCTATTGGAGATGTCGGGAAAATGAATTAAATCTACATAGTTGATAATTTAAGGTTAGAGACAAAAATGTGGACCTTAAGGTTAACGAATTAAAATGTGGGAATAATAGGAGACTTAGTAACCTTCATGTTTAGGCTTTACGTACTTAAACTATACGACGCGAGACGTATCGGCCAGATATGCGATATACCATCTAATAATATGAAAGCATATGAAATTGAATAAAGGTATAGGGTTGAGAACGTACCTTTAATAATATTATAAGTTATCTAAGTTGTGTGAATGCTTAGTGTAGTAACTATTATGTGTATAACATACCTACCATACTTGCTATCACGGGAGGTTGACTTTCGGAACAGGGTCGTCTAATCTTTGTGTGCCTACGGGGGGATTTAGATTGGTACCTTAAGTTCATAGAGCTGTGAATGGCTTATTTGTGAGTTAATAAGTCAACTGACCATAGGAGCGTAGGTAGTGACCCATGGGTATGTGAACTATGTTCGCCTCCATTATGTGTGATTTTTCTTATTTAAACGGTTCCTGAGAGATTCAGAATACGTAGTCCTTATGTAGGTGATGTACCGGGATTCAACAGCAGAGTATGTGTGCACTGCAGCTTAGCCTAGGGGCGCCCTATTTTGTATAATTGTGATGGGAATAATATACTTGTGATTTTAGTGAAGTCATGTGTTAAAGTGTGGATATAAATTATTGGTATATTTTTAATGGAATTTAATACGGAGAATTTCCTATCGTAATTGTTACACATTCAAATGATTAATGAAAGAGTGTGGTATATGTAGGGTATATAAAATGTTATAAATAAAATCCCTTATTAATGTGAGGAGAAAACGATAGACAGACTAGTTATTTAGTGGCATAACTAGGACGGGTTAAGGATACACGTTAGGCGTGCATAATAGTTGAGAGGTGAGAAACTCATGTGAGGGCACGCAACTAACATGTATTTAATATTTACTGTTTAATGCAATTAAACACTTTCTATATTTTTTAAACGGTTTTCACCTCGAGCTCTGACCCGTTTGCTTTCAAATCTATTTTCTTGTAAAAACCTTTTAGGTGCCAAGCCACAGGGACACTAAACTTAGGAGTTCCATTCTTTTGACATGTTGTAGCTGCTGTGGAAGTTACTCGACCTCGATAGTAGACGCCTTCACCTTCTTCATTGATTCTGATTCTAATTTATTCTTCAGTTAGGACATGTCGCCCATTTTCTTTAGAGACGGCTTTATTATGCTTTCAGTTTTCATTGCAGTTTTGGAGTTACGTAATTATTTGTTTAGACTTTGTATTTGGTTTTATTCAGTATCTAGATTATTCAGAGGAGGTTTACTCCAAACTCATTTATTATTCCAGTTATATTATGTTGTGACTGCGATGTGATTGTGGTATTATTAGTTAATAATTAAATTGGTTTCATATTAATCTCATTTATATAAAATTTGACAACTCACTTTTCAAATATTAGGTGGCTATTAATTATTTGAAAATATTTTCGACAGTGATGCTATGAACTGAACCAACTTGACCTTTTATATTAATTTGAATAAAGGAGTTGCTACCGGGCATTTAATTAGACGGGGTGTCACACCATCCATCATTTTATACATCCATCCTATCTTATCTCAAGTCATCCCACGTATTCCATTTCTTTTTCCCCTCACCCAATCCTACATGTTTTTTCCTAGGTGTTCGGGCAAATGAATGTCAACGTGTGGAATAACTCGACGTTATCACTTTAGTGATAAACATTTCTTTCATGAGATCACTTTTATTTCAAAATGTTCGCTCTTTCTTATGTGTGTTTGAAATTTCTTACATTTACTCACCTCCTCACATGCAAGAGCGATACACTTACCCTAATCTCGAGAGTTCGTTTGAGAGAGTTATATCCAGTGAGATTTGAAGTTGAAGCGTTGATTCCGAAAAGGCAATCTAGGAATTACTCTTGTGATACTCGACCTGTTTTGACTGATTCACACCACACACTATGAGTTCTAGGGAGGATGTGCCTTGAGTATTTACTTAGCTAATTTTTTTTTACACATTCTAGATTGTATTTCTCAAAACATTTTCTCTTGTTATGGATTGTACGATTATTCTATGTCTAATAAGAGATTGACTGCCTGTCAATAAATTTTTGCAAAATAAAGAATTTTGTGGGTATATTCCCTGCAAACCCTCACGAGACACAACTCGTCCTGTAGTTTAACCTATAGGTTTAAAGGCTTGTTGCACATGCTAAGTGCAATCACAAGTGCCTGCGAAAGTGGTACACTTTTGGTTACTTATCTTTATCGTTCTCTCTATCTTATTGCTCGAGGACTAGTAACGTTTTATTTGGGAGTGGTGTGATAAGCACCCAAAAGTGTCCATTATATACCCCGAATAGACGTATTTTAGTTGTTAATTCTCGGCAATTTGAGTCTTATGTGCTTTATTGTATATTTTGTAGGTCGAATGCACGTTGCGGTGTTCAAACGTGTATTTCAAGGCAATTGTGCGGAATATGTAGCTATTTACCCTTGTCCCGTTCCCTAACCTACCTAAACTTGTCCCGAACCGTGTGTGTTTAGTTTGTCCCATTTTATTTTATTTGTGTCATTTTATTTTTATTTTATTATTTTATTTTATTGAGTCATGTATATATTTTAGTATTTTTATATTTTTAACGCGTCGTGTATTAGTTTTTAGATTTTCTTTTCTTTTCTTATTTTTTTAGTTATTTTATTATTATTTCATTTTGTTTTTATTTCATTTTTTTATTTTATTAGTTTTTATTTTTATAGTTTTTATTTTTAGTTTTGTTTTTTTTTAGAGTTTGTATAGTGTGTCGTGTCGTGTCGTGCCGTTTTTATTTTTGTTGATTTTAGTCAAAATTTTTATTTTGTAGTTTTAGTTTATTTTATTTTAGGGGTCACAAGTTAAACACACACACACAAGCATACCTATACTCACAAGCACCCTCTAAGATCACCCACACCCACCTTCTCATACTCTCTCAATACACCCAATCCTTCCCACCATCATCTTCTCCAACTCACCCAACATTTCTCTCTTCTCTCACCAAAACTCCATTAATACACCAAACCCCAAACACCACCTCTCTCTGTCTCCTCAAAACAGTCGCCAAACCTATTCCCAACCTCCGGAAGACCTACCTAGCCCCTTAAACTGGCGACGAAATCTGGTCAACAGCCCCTGCTCCCGCCGCCACCTCCATCCTTGGCGCGGGCTGAACAAGCCCAGCCCCGACGACCTCTGCCCCTTACACCACCTGCCGAACCAGCTGGCGCCTGACCTAATCTAAACCCGCCTACCGGAGACCCGCTCCATCCAAGCCCATCCGCGACCCTTCCATACCCATTTACCTCCTATATCCAAAATCGCCAACCCATACACCACCTCCTGTACCCACTTCAACCCGAGTCCAATTCGATTGACATCCAAACTTCAAACCCATTTCACCTCTTCTACACAAGCCACGATCTCACCTGCCAAATGCCAAATCCAATCCCAAACCAAAAGACTAAACACTTAAGCCATGTGTCCACTTAAAACCCTTTTTGCCCCTTTTACCTGTTATACCCCCAACAACCCCTCTACACTAAATCTGATTTTATCACCACTTCCCACATGACCTCACACAACCCATGCACATGTGTGCATAATTCCCTAAATACCCTCACCTCAACACTTTACACACCTCTTACACATTAAACCTACCCAAACTACCCCCATGCTCCATGCCTACTATTTAAGGAAGATGAAGACCATTTGAAGAGGAGATCTCCAATTTAGTTTTTTTAACTCTTGTGTGATAAATTTCTCAACACCCCTCTTTAGAGAGTATTTGCAATTTTAGCAAATATCTCAATATAGAGGTGTGTAGTGAAATTTATCTCTAGGATGAATTCCACCCCACCCATCTATAATTATTTTTTGCATTTTTGGCAATTAATTCATAATAGATTGATGTAGTTGAATTCATCCATTATCATAAGGCTTTAGAATAAGCAATTTTGTAGACAGAATTTAGAGAAAAATACGATTTTAGTTTAGTTTTTTTAGGTTAGAATTTATTTTATTTTACTTTTTTTAGAGAGTGAGGGAAAAATAAATTATTGTGAGGATTAATTTGAGTGAAATTGTTTGTGTAATTTTGCTTGGATCATTCAAATTTATGGATGTTAATTTCAACTCATGGATTGAAGTTCAATTAAACATCAAGATATTGGGTTTGATTGTTCTCTTCTCTTCTCATTTATTTTATGCCTTTGATTATTAATTTGTCAAATTCCATACCATGTTAGGCTAAATTACCTTTCAAGGGGTGGAGGTGAACCCTTATTTGATGTTATTTTAGTTTAATTAGTTTGATTACTTGAAAATTCCCTTTGAATGTTAATTTTGATTCCTCACCCTCAACTTTATGCCTCGAGAGAGGGTAAATGATTTTCGAGAGAAAATTGAAATTCTAGTTATAATACCCATTTTAGATTCGAACTAGAGATAGTGGTTTCTTAAGTGGGGTATTATTACTTGAATTTCAACTCTAAATTTATTTTCTAATATTTACATAAATTTTAATCGATCGATCCTAGCGGGTGATTAATTAAAAGGAGTGTAAATATATTTTTCTAGAGTTGTGGGGTATTAAACTTAATTTTATAAAAGCTTACTATTAAAATTACATTTGCAACGAAAGTGGAATTGTAATTTTGATATTAATTTGGGAGAATTCAATTAATTAAATTAATTAATTAGAATAGCTAAAATTTGTGGTGTAATCCCACTCCTTGATTGTTCTCAAATTTATCTACCTCATTTATCTCTTATTTTTGTGTTAGACTTTATTTTTCATTTTAGTCACTTTTTAGTTAGTTGTTTTCATTTTCATTTTAGTTTAGTGTTATTTTACCTCACCTCACCTCACCTAATTGTTTTAATATTTGAAAAAGCTAAAAAAAATAGAAAGAATCAAAGCCCAAAAAGAAAATAAAAATTGAATTATAATTGAATTTGTCTCCTCGCTTTCCCCCTTGATGTGGATTGATACCCTTACTTACCTCTACACTTTAGATTGCTATATTTTGTAGGTAATTGAGGTTTTGATTAACTTGGCTTGCAACAACGACGAGACAAAAAAAGCAAAGTTTTCAAATCAAATGGCGCCGTTGCCGGGGAGATAAAATGTCATTTCTATCAAAAATAACCTTTTCGAGAGGGTGGTCCATAGAAACCTAGGTCGGTCCCACAAGGACCCAGGTGGCAGTGAATCAACTATCTCAGGAAAGTCAAGTGTACAAAAATCTTTTAATGGTATTAGAGAGGGTTTATAAAAAACAAAATTATCCTAAAACTTTAAAAACTGCTTTTGAAATCTATTTCTAAAAATGGATGAGAGATTTGAGAAGTTAGGTAACCTGTCCCGTCCACCCCTCTTTGATAGAAACAACTTCCCTTATTGGAAAGTAAGGATAGTTTTATTCATTCAAGCGACACTGGGTGATGACGTATGGGACATAATTGAAAATGGTTACGTATACCCAACTAAGCCTTTGTCCGAAACCATCCCTATAAGATTTGAGAAAAACCATAGTGAGTTTACCAAAGAAGAAAAAAATATGTCACTAGATAAAGATAAGGGAAATAATTGCATTTTTATGTCCATTGATGAGCATGAGTTTAAACGCATATCTATCTTCTCTACTTCCAAGGAAGCGTGGGACACACTAGTCACCTCCTATGAAGGTGATGAACGTGTTAAGGGTGGAAAAACCCAAATGCTAGTCCAATAATATAATACCCTGATTATGGATGATAATGATTCATTTGATGACTTTCCATATAAAGTTAATAGACATAGTCACAAAATTTCATGCCAATGGAATAACCTATGACACAAAGGAAATTGTAACATAAATCCTAAGGTCTTTGCCTACTATAGAATATAACTATAAAATATGAGTTGGAGTATAAATTAAGGACTATAGAATAGAGAGATGACCCAAAACTGACTCCCGAATTACTATGTAATAAATTAAGGACTATGGAATAGGAGTTGGAGTATAAAAAACAATTGACTACCCAAAACTGAAGATCCTCTGGATCTAATGTTGTCTTTTTATTCCAAGTTACTGTTCCAAAAATGAATCCCCTGGACTTTAACTTTGAATTGAGTGAGAACTGTGATTTGGATAACTTGGATAACCAAATATTTCTTATGGCAAATATTTTAAGAAAACAATTAAGTTTAAAAACTCCGTAGCTTCTAAACAAGGCAGACCTGGTTATCAAAATCACAGACCTCATGAAAGAAATGATGACAAATAGAACAATGACAATAACAGACCCTTGACTGACATTAAAAATGTCAAATGTTATCATTGTGGTAAAATGGGATATATTTGCCAATAAGTGCAAAGTCAAACTTAACAATAACAATGCTAGGGCTAATATGTGTAAGACTTGGGATGACTTAAGTGATTCTAATGAAGATGAAACTAAATCAACCCAGTTTAATGAGTCATGCATGTTATTTTATACAAAGATTATATATTCTGATGATAATGCATGCCTGCCTATTGATGAATGTAATATGCAAGTTGATATTAATGTCATACCTGCTAATAATATTGCGGCACCTATTGTTGTTAAGAATGAAGTAGATAATCATAGCTTATAGGTGAGTCAAAATGAAAATATTGACGACGAACTAAACTTGTGTTTGAGTCCCACTACACAAAATGAATCAATAGGGGACACTACACATAATGCACTTAGTGAGTTCGATGATGACCGCTTAAAGAGAGTGCCAAACTTGATAAAATCATTAAGAAATTGACTCCACGTGCTGAATAGCTTAGTAAAACTATTAGGAAGAACGCATAACATTAAACTGCACAATACGTTACTCATGAGACAGAGACAAAAGAGTTTTCATTCAAGTTAAAAGACCTATCTGAGAAAAACATTATTTTAGAGGAAAGATTTAAGGTTGCCTTAGTTGAATTGGAAGAATCCAAACAAAGGGTTTCAAATGTTTTTAAAAAATGCCTACATTTTGAAACTCAAGATAAAACCTATGAAGAGATAGTTGTACGAAGTAAGATGGGTTCTGAAGATAAATCTGGCTTAGGTTTTGGAGAAAAACTTGTGACCAATAAAACAACAGTGTCTCATGAAAATGTCATTTTTCTAAAAGAAGGCCTGGATTTTCAAAATCTCATAAACAAATTTATAATGACAGTATCTCTAAGGCAATGAAAAGTCAGTGTAATCAATAGCCAAAACCTAATGAAAAAGCTAAATATGTGTGTCCTCATGCAAGAGACCAAAAAAAACACACTAAGAATTGTGGAAATTAGACTACTGTGTCTTACAAGAACAAGCGCATTTTTAAGGACTTTAGTGATAAAGTCAAGCCTATGTCGCATCGACATTGCTCTTATTGTGATGTCTATGGGCACACCATTACCGAGTGTTTTTAAAAGAGACTATATATGGCTACTTATATAAACTTTAATTGTGCGAGACAGAGTAGGAATATGTATGTTCTCCCAAAGCAAGCCACATATAACTCTAACTATAAAAAGAAGAAACGGGGACCTAAGACTAAGAAGAAATTATTTAGAAACACCCCTCAGTCATTTTCTAAATCCAAGGGCAATAAAAATATTTAAAACCAGCCCATTTGGATGAGAAAAGACAATTTGTTACCCCAACTTCAGTGCGATGTGGTGATAACAACCTTTATCTCCCAACACACCCTAGTTAGTTGGTACTTGGATTCTGGGTGTTCTAAATATATGACCCGAGATGAAACAAAATTAAAGAACAAGACAGACTTCCATGGGCGTAGTGTCCTGTTTGGAGATGGCGTTTCATCTCAGATCTTAGGAAAGGGAACACTGTGTGAAGAAGAGCTCCTTGTGTTAGATGAAGTCTTACTAGTTAAAGGCCATAAGGCTAACCTATTAAGTATATCTCAATTTTTTTATTTCAATCATACCGTTACCTTCTCAAAAATCAATTAAATGAAGAGGTTAATTGTATTCTATCAGGAAACAGGACTGCAGATAACCATTACACAGTGATTTCAAAGACTAAATCTTGTAGGATTGCTAGATTAGAGGATTCTAATTTATGACATAATAGATTGGGACACACAAATTTTGATAACTTTTGTAGGTTAAGATCCCAAGATATAGTTAGAGGATTACTCAAAATCAAAAATAATTATAATTCTATTTGTGGTCCCTAGCAAGTGGGGAAGATGAGTAAATTTTCTCATAAGAAAATTAAAGATATTTCAACCTCAAAACCTCTTGAACTTATCCACATGGACCTTATGGGTCCCTCTAGAATTGCCAGCCTATGTGGTAAAAATTATATTTTAGTTATGGTGGATGACTACACACGATTTACCTATGTCGCCTTTATGAAAAATAAGTCTGACACCTTTCGTGAGTTCTTAAAAATCCTTTTAAAATTGAGAACTAGAAGGATACCCAGGTATGTCGTATTAGAAATGATAAAAGGAGTAGAGTTTCAAGCTTCGAGTGTAATAGAACATTGTGTCAGTAATGGGTTTAAACACGAGTTTAGTGAACCTAAAACACCTTTGCAAAATGGCATTACTGAATGTAAAAATAGGAACATACAAGAGATGGCTAGGGTGATGTTGCATGCAAAAATTCTGTCAAAATATTTTTTGGTTTAAGGCTATACAGACTGCATGTCACATCATTAATCATGTATACCAAAAAATACAAAAAAGATGTCATATAAACTATCGTAAAATCAAAAGCCTAACATAAAATATTTTTGAACCCCTTCAGGAGTATCCACCATGTCTACAAAGATAGAGAACATCTAAAACTCACGTTTGTTAATCGTCTATATTGCACTACGTTTTATCTCATGGTTGGTTCAAAGTGTGTTTATTGCCTCTCTGATTTTAGCATTCTACTTATAGTCGTTAGATCAAACATCATCAAATATATACATATTGTCTTTGTTGATCCTTATAACCCTAGAAATGTCTACTAAGAGAGTGACATTGTGAGCTCATTTTATAACCCTCATATTTGAATTATAAACTGTAGACACCCCATTCTAACACCCCCTAACCTCTCCGTAGGTTCCCTAGCACCTCCCCTCATCACTTCAAACCTAAGTCATACCCCGGGTACTTACCTAAAGGCCATCGAGCACTCCCAGACTCCGTTTGACCAAAATTCAAACTCTTCAGCTCGACCAAGACTGAATGAATCTTCGAAGGTCACTTAAACCCCTTTCTAACAGTCCATCCCGTGCACGATTCTGACTTACGGTGCAGACGAATGACCCATTTTCCCCCAAAACTTGATTAGGAGGTCACTGGAAGCTCCCAGGCTCCGTTTGACCAAAGTCAACTCTTTAGCTCAACTGAGACTGAATTAATCTTCGAAGGGAACTGAAACCCCTTTCCAACGGCCCACCCTGTGCGTGATTCTGACTTACGGTACGGACGAATGATTCATTTTACTTCGAAAGGTCACCGAGTGCTTCCAGGCCCCGATTGACCAAAGCCAACTCCCCGAACTAAGTCAAGCTCTTTATAATGTAGAATTACATCTCCTAACCTTTCAAAAGGTCTACCCCATGTGTGAGTATGACTCACCATGCGGACGAACAATCCGTTTGTGTCTAACGATTCCCTGTCCAAAGGACCGATGAACTCTTCTGAGCCACATTTGACCCAAAGTCAACTCGCGGACTCGGGAGCAGTCCAAAAGACTTTCGAATGTCTCTAAATTACCTTTCTAATGGTTCTCCCCATGTACGATTCGGATCAATGGTTTGCACTCTACGGCCGATTTTCCGAAGGAACCTAAAAGAGACTGCCAAATAGCAGGTTCCAAACCCTACCTATCGACAGTATGCCTAAACACACCTGGTGGTCAAAGAGTATGAGATTCAAAGACACAAATCTTCTCCCTACCATTCTCAAGCCAATGGTGCAGTCAAATCCACCAACAAGAACCTCAAAGCCATCATTAGTAAGATGATCGAAAGCTATCGAGATTGGGCTGTCCTAATCCCATACACCATTTGGGGCTATCGAACCTCTACTGGGGATACCCCTTACTCTCTAGTCTACGGCATGGAAGCAGTCCTACTTATGGATCTAAAAATACCTCGTTACGCGTCATCCTTGAAAGCAAGGTCAGTAAGGAGGACTGGTATCAAAGCCGTCTCGACGAGCTGTCACTCTTAGAGGAAAGGAGATTGAAAGTGTTGTATCACATACAACGGTACCATCACCAAATAGCACAATCATTCAATAAGAGAGTCAAGGACCGCGGTGTCCAACAAGGGGATTTGTCCCTCAAAGAAATAGTAGAGCCCATCTGGGACTCTACAGGGAAGTTCAAGCCCAATTGGAGTGGCCCCTACATTGTAAAAAAGATCTTGTCAGGAGGTGCCGCCATGCTCACCGACCTTGATGGAGAAGAGATGGCTGGTCCAGTCAACCTGGACCGTCTCAAGAGATTCTACCCCTAGTCCAAAATTTCGTCGCGCTACGACTCTCTTCATCTCCCTTCTATTCTTAAAAAAAATCTCTTCATTTCCCTCTACCCAGAACTACGTGGGCCTGATCCTCTGCAAGAACCATTTTTTAAAGAAAAATTAAAACCTTTCAAAAAAAACCAGAGGTACGTAGGCAGCTCATATATATTACGTGAGCACGAACCCTTTCTTTTTCACAAAAAACTATTCTTTTCTTATCTCCGAGAACGACAGTTCATTATAACATATACTTAAACAAAAGGATTATTCATGCCTTAGCGATCAGTCCAGATAATTCAAAATACAAAATTCATCAAAAAGCACAATTAGATGATCAAAACCTTGTTTATTTCACTAATAAGGGATTACAGTGCAATTACATAAGAAAAGGAACGAATAACTCCCTTCCCCCTACCTTCCTAAAAAGCCAAATAAATTCTAAAAATTATTCCCCATTACAAAACAAACTATCCAAAAGTCCTACCCACAGCTACCAGAGGAGCCCGCTCCATCATCATCTACATCCTAGGGTCCCCAAGATTCCCCTACCTGAATAGAGTGTCGCAGACGCTCCATAGACCGATAAGCTCGAACGAGCCTCGGAAAAACTACAACACCTCCCTCCATGGTATCAGATAAAATAAGCCAACTTTTTCCAGTCTCCACTATCAACATATTGTTGACCACTCTTCTCCACAACCACTTCATATAATCCCCGGGGATGTGTCGAACTCTCCTAACAGACAGAGAGGGAAGAGACGATGGTCGTCGACTCTCCCACAAAGAGCCAAGCTGCATGCACAGACGCTCTGTCAAATCTTCTACCGAAAAGAAATCTAGTGTCTGAGGTGGCACAATCTGCTCCCAGCCAAATTGGCGCAGAAGCCGCCAAGGGAAATAGAAAGAGGTATGTCTGAGACTAACTAGTCGAATATACGGGTATTCTCCCAATTCCAGAATAGGTAGAAGATGTCCCCATCAAGGCACTGAACAATACAGATTTAGAGCCCCATGCTCTACAAATTAGTTCTCCGAGCTCTCAACATCCAGGCCCATGCTGATAAAATGGCATGAAAAGAAGTTGGGTACAGCCGACAAAGGATATTTCGGAGGAGTCACCAGACCGAATCTTTAAGATAACCATATGAACAGCATCACAAGGATACCCCTCAGAAAGTCAGAATGACCTTCTCGCTAGGCATCTAGGCCATTCAGAGTCTTCGCCAGTATCACCGCCGCAGGATTACGATCGTAGGACATCCAAGAAGTAATAGTTGCAAGTTGTGGGTCCACCAGTAACTCCAAGTCACCAATAATAATTTTAAGACCAGGCCCAGAATGACGGCTCCGGCATATCTAGAAACACCAACCTCATACAAATTCATGGACCGCAACACCACCGGAAGAGAAATCATTCCTACAGTAACCAAGGATTTGCTCGCCAAGGGAGTGACACGGAGAAGTCAAACCAACACCTCCCGAGGAGATCGAGAAAACTCAGGCATAGCAGCCACCACAATTGGATTTACCCCTAACATGGCAGAAAATTCTTCATAAGTCGAACAAATTTCTTCCAAGCAAAAGAAAAATACATGGTCTTCAGGGTACCAAAATTGTACCGCCGCCATCAGCAAGTTCCATTCTATGGGCCGATTACGCCAAAAAGAGACTCGACTCATGTTGAAATCATCGTACTTGACGTTATAGGAGAACATTGCCTCCAAAGTCTCAAGGTAGTTGGCAAACTCAATACTACCAGGGAGGGCCATCTCACAGAATAAGAAAGATAGAATGTGAGAGTGTGATGAAAACACTCCATCCTTACCCCTTTTTATACTTGAAAGTCCTCACAAAAGACATAATCCCTGCAAAAGTCAGAGGAAATTATGCCCCACAAGGTACCAAAGGCTGAAGAGGGTACCAATCAAAGCTTAGAATTGATGGGACTAGACTGACATGCCGACAGGCAGGACAAGGTGCTTGCTGATCGATAACCCCCTACTTTTAGAAACTTCCCTTTTTTCCTCTTTTGTCAAAATCAGAAAACTCAATAAAAATAAATTGATATTCTTAACAGAATTTCAAAATCCCCTTCCATATTTATATGAATTCTCATTTTAAATAAAATTTTCTTTCAAATCCCGAATTTATTTATTTTTTACGATCTCAGCAGTAAAGTAAAAAGCGCATGTGCATGCTTGCATTCATTCATTCATCATTAACAGAAGATAACCAAAAAAACTCAATTGCATTGCATAGATATGTTTCTGTGTTACATAAGATGGTAGGAAAGTAAAGAAAATAAAAAACAACGGGACTCAGCCCGAACCCACATTCATTCTCCCTCTCTCTCACTTACCCTTCCCCCTCTCTCTCCTAAGAGCTTCTATCCCTGCGACGTACTCTCTTTACCCTGCGGCGAGATGATGTGCCACCACAACCAGAACCATACTCCTCCCCGGATGAGGCAGAAGGCCCCAAGCAAGAAGGAACAGGGATCGCATCCCAAATGTGGGCAATCGCCGAAGATATCCAGTCCCTTATATCCCTCAACCAAGTGGTGGACACCCAGACTTGCTGTAAGAAAGGTAGGATCAGTATCAATCATAAAAGATCAAAAGGAATAACAAACAATCCAAGAGAAAAGAATAAAAAGATATACCAAGGACGAAGAACCTCCTCTGCCAAGACCAACCTCTCCGGGTTCATCATATGAGGACGATGCAACATAGGCACCATCCCTCCATCAGTCCGTCGAATGTTGTATGAAGGAGTATGCAACTGCAAAAAGGGGACCTACGAGGTCGCCTCTGTCGCAAATGTCGACGGACCACCACCGTTGTGGGAGGACCCCACTGGCCGACTCGAACCCGCAGGAGGGAAGGCCAGTGCATCATATATTCTGGGCGCCATCAGCCAATTCATCACGAAGTCATTATAACCATACGACAAAGCCTTATCGGTATACAGTAGATAGGACTCTCAAATCATCATCGTGATCCTTGTATCCTTTGGCAACAGCCGCTCCCGCCTCATAGACATGAGTGGCCTCGCAGGTGGCACCACCACCTCCTCCTCGATAATCTGTCGGACCACCCTCTCCCTGAGATACCAAGAGTGGCCAAACTCATGCGCCATCAAATGCCTCATCTTCGCATTCACTCCCATCAACCCCGTATCATGAACGGTCGTCCCCCAAGGGTAAAAAGTCACCTAAAAATCCCCAAAAGATATGAGTCAAATACAGAAATCAGAGCACACAAAGACCAAGACTGAAGAAGGAAAGTCTTACCCGATCACTGGACAGACTATTCAAGACTTGACGTACCGCCTCCAGAGAGAGAGACCTCCTTGACTTCCAATTGGCCTTCCGCCACCGATGCAACCGGTAAAATTCACCAACGATCTCATCCTTAAGAGAAATCAGCTGTGTATTACACCCAATCACCTCATAAAACCACGTCTGCCAAAGATAAAAATACGCAATCAAAAAGAGACGCATAAGAAAAATGCGCAAATTAAAGAATACCTCAAGAACATACGTGGGTCCAGTGAAATACTACCAGCAGTACTGGTTGAATGTATCCAGAGAAAAATAAAGGGTCGCCAAAGTCAGGCTCTCCCAGTCATATAGAGGGATGTTCGAAAACATCCTCAAGTATGGAAAAAACCATAAATGGATGACGTCACAGCTCGACGCCACCAGAAATCCCCCCAACACTAGAAAAATAAATAATCGGTCCATTTTCCTCACCTGTAGCCTGTCCTCCACATCAATCACCCTTCATAGAAAAACATCCCTTAGCAGCGACAGACGGATGGAATCCCCAGACACTATCCTCCCCACGTCACCTAACGCCGCCCGCACCGCCTCCGGCCTCACCCGTAAAGAATGATCCACCTCTATCTTCTCACCATTACAATCTAGCCCCAGCAGCTACTGCACATCTATGGGAGCCACAGTCATCTCCCCAAAATAAAAATGGAAGGTATGGGTAGTGTCCCACCACCTCTCCCCCAAAGTGCATAAAATCGTCATCGAATGAGGCGTCTGATCCAGCACAGATGGTAGCCTCCCAAAGCCTGCTAATGATACCACCCAAAGCACCACAGGTGGAAGATGCTCCCAGACATCCTTAAGCCCCGTCGTCCCGTGGGCACGCATAATCGATAAAGAAACATCATACTGCCAAAAGAAAAACCTTGTCAAAATCCAAGAAAAAAAGAAAACCACAAAAAAGGAATGCCAAAAGTCATTTTACTTACATAACTGCTAGGGTTCACCACCCTCGAAGAGCAATGATGCGATGGCTCCCGCAGTAAGGTCCGCTCATTTGCAACCGGCTCAAATGCATCAAAAGAGTTCTCGCTCCCCAATGCAAGAGGCGCCCTGGCCCTCCATTCCACGTTCACCCAGTCGTCAATAGACAACCACTCCCGGTGTACTGCAATGCTCACAGAAGTGGCCATTTTTTAGACTATGAAATGTTAGAACGATTCGTAGAAGAAAATTGCAGAAAGAGAGAAGGCAATAAGCTGTGAAAAATGAGGGGAACCCACCCCTTTTTATAGGATTCCAAGGGTCATGTCGATCGGCACTGACCCTTTACCTTATCGAGGCAGTCCAAAAGTTTTTTCCACTGCCGAATGGCACCCTCTACACCATGCCGATCGGTACCCTCTTAATTTTCATACAAAAATTCCCAAAAAATACCAGAAATCCCTGAAAAATCCTCAGAAAATTCCTAAAATTCCCAGAAAGGATTTAGAACATTTTCACCAAAAAAATTTCGCACTCCCTCAAGCGAAACCCCTATTTCCCCAGCGAAACTCTCAAAATTCAAGTGAATCTCCTCCTGGAAACGTCCCCGGAGGACCTCTAAAGTATCCTAAATTCCCTAAAGGTCTCAGGTCTCCCCGAGAAAAGCATGGACCACCTAATCGCTTCCCCAGTGGAATTTACAGCATCAAACTGTCTATTACATGGCAAAATCCCCCAAAGATATGAAGTTTCCCCACCAATCAGCTCCCCAACTCAAATCAAAATCACGAGGTAATCTCCCCGGTAGAGTCCCCCCAAAACATCTCAACTTAAGCCCTTAGAATTGGCTTCGACCCGCATAATTGGTCATCTCAATTTAAGCCCACGGAATTGGCTTCGACCTGCAGAATTGGTCATCTCAATTTAAGCCATCACAATTGGCTTCGACCCGTAGAATTGGTCATCTCAATTTAAGCCCTCAGAATTGGCTTTGACCTGCAGAATTGGTCATCTCAATTTAAGCCCTCAGAATTGGCTTCGACCCGCAGAATCAGTCACCCTCATCTTAAAGCCTTTAAAATTGGCTTCGACCCGCAGAATTGATCATCTCAATTTAAGCTCTCAGAATTGGCTTCGACCTGCACAATCGGTCACCCTCATCTTCATGCCCTCATAATTGGCTTCGACCCGCTGAACTGGTCATCTCAACTTAACCCCTCAGAATTGGCTTCGACCCGCAGAATTTGTCATCTCAATTTAATCCCTCACAATTGGCTTTGACCCGCAAATTTGGTCATCTCAACTTAAGCCCTCAAAATTGGCTTCGACCCGCAGAATCGATCACCCTCATCTTCAAGCCCTCAAAATTAGCTTTGACCCCCAGAATTGGTCATCTCAATTTAAGCCCTCAGAATTGTCTTCGACCCACAGAATCGGTCACCCTCATCTTCAAGCCCTCATAATTAGCTTTGACTCGCAGAACTGGTCATCTCAACTTAATCTCTCAGAATTGGCTTCGACCCACAGAATCGGTCACCCTCATCTTCAAGCCCTCATAATTGGCTTCGACCCGCAGAAATGATCATCTCAACTTAAGCCCTCAGAATTGGCTTCGACCTGCAGAACTGGTCATCTCAACTTAAGCTCTCAGAATTGGCTTCGAACCGCATAATTGGTCATCTCAACTTAAGCCCTCAGAATTGGCTTCGACCCAAAGAATCGGACACCCTCATCTTTAAGCCCTCAGAATTGTCTTTGACCCACAGAATTGGTCACCCTCATTCCTAAGCCCTCAGAATTGGCTTCGACCTGCATAATCGATCATCCTCATCCCTAGGTCCTCAGAATCGGCTTCGACCTTCTGAATTGGTCATCTTCTTTCAAAAGCATCATGTGGTATCTATTCGACGGCTATCGTTTGTTACAAACTCACCCGTCGAGGGGATCTATAGACACCCCATTATAACACCCCCTAATCTCTCTGTAGGTTCCCTAGCACCTCCCCTCATCACTACAAACCTAAGTCATACCCCGAGTACTGACCTAAAGGCCATCGGACACTCCTAGGCTTCGTTTGACCAAAAGTCAAACTCTTCAGCTCGACTGAGACTAAATGAATCTTCGAAGGGCAATAAAACCCCTTTCCAATGGTCCATCCCGTGCACGATTATGACTTATGGTGCGGACGAACGACCCGTTTTCTCCTGAAACTTGATCAAGAGGTCACCAAACATTCCCAAGCTCCGTTTGACCAAAGTCAACTCTTCAGCTCGATCGAGACTGAATGAATCTACTAAGGTCATTGAAACCCCTTTCCAATGGTCCACCCCGTGCGTGATTCTAACTTACGGTATGGGCGAACGATTCATTTTACTCTGAAAGGACACTGAGCGCTTCCAGGCCCCGATTGACCAAATTCAACTCCCCAAACTAAGTCAAGATCTTTGGAATCGAAGTACATCTCCTAACCTTTCCAACGGTCCACCCCGTGCATGATTCTGACTTACCATGCGGACGAACGATCCGTTTGCATTCGACGATTCCTTGTCCAAAGGACTGATGAATGCTTTCGAGCCACATTTGACCCAAAGTTAACTCCCGGACCAGGGAGCAGTCCAAATACTTTCAAAGGTCTCTGAAGTACCTTTCCAGTGGTTCACCCCATCCGCGATTCAGATCAACGATTTGCGCTTTACGGCCAATTTTCCGAAGGAACCTGAAAGAGACTGCCAAACGGCAGGTTCCAAACCCTTCCTATCGGCAATGTGCCTAAACACACCTGCAGATTGGAAGGACCAAGTCTATGTCGATCGGCAATGCCCTGGGCCTATAAAAAGGAGGGCCTAACCTCATTTAAAGGAGGAGAAGATCTGAAATCCATCACTCTCAGCAAGCTCAGAAAACCCCTCTCGAAGTCAGTGTGATTTCCACATCCAAATCCCTTTCCAACCTTCACTTTTCATCACTTTTTTCATCAAACTTGGTGAATTAAGTACCCTCCATCATCACCCAAGTTCAAGGGCTGCTCTCCAACACCCAAGATCAAGCTCAAGATCTTCAAAAAGGTCCAACTCTCTCAACTCTCTCTTTAAATTCTCCTAAATTCGCATTAATTTGTTTTATTACTTAGCACTTTTATCCTCTCATCTCACATATCCTAATATACTTTTTATCTATTATTATTGCACATCTCTTATTTTCATATAAATAAAACCCAAAAAATAAGAAAAAAAAAGATTTGCTCATAAATTTCAAACGGAAATTCTCACACTTTTCTCACAACTAAAACACTTTTTTACACACACACACATAAGAGAAGTTCCCGGTTGGATTTATGGGATAAATCCCACCCCTCGTTTTGCATTCGAACTACATGGACTTTGATGCCTCTATAGGCTATGTAAGCGTCTCGGGGTAAAACCCGAGACTCGAGTCATCTTCCTACTTTTTCCTATTTTTTTTCTATATTCTTTAAACATAACTCTCTTATATTTTATATATTTACATATACGTATATTTGTGCTTAGTGGCGTATTATTCCATATGTGTTATCGTTCCGTTATAACGATCAACGCTAGGATAATCGCGTAAATCCCATTTTTCTAATATTATTTTTAGGAACATTCCTACGGATGACTCGCTTTATCTCTTCCATGGTACAAGTCGATGATTCCTATCTCCACTACATATACACATGCACACATATCACGGGGGAAATAAAGAAAAATAACAATAACCCATGAGAGACCGTAAGGGCGGAATGGGTGCCAACGCCTTCCAATTTCGTAACTTAGCCTTCAGTTATTTTTCGAATCATTTTGGTTTCGTATGTATCAGTATGTCTTTGGATGCTATCTTTCGGGAGAGCTCCCTTTTCTTTTATCTTTTTTGAGTAAAATAGACTGACGACTCCATCTCTTTATTTTTTCACCTCATCACTGACGCCGATCGAAGCGCTCTCGAGAGAGATGCGTGGGACCAAGATCCTCTCGACGTTGAAGACGCCCGCTCTTCTTCGTTCCTCCCATCGCAAGGATCGGGGGATGGCTCCATAAACGTTAGATCAATTTCAATCTCTTAAACTCTCTGATCTTCAAGACCCTTCCACAACCTACATATATACCAACCATAGTTGAGGCTTTAGAAGACTTTGGAATTTCATCCATTTAAGAGAGAAAAGAGAGAGTAAGGAGAGTAGAGAGAGAAAAGAGAAAAGATCAAGAGAGAGAGAGAGAGAGAGAGAGAGAGAGAGAGAAATCAGAAGCCATTAGAGAGAATATCTTATGGTTTTTTCAAACTAAACACATGTTCATTCGTATAAACCAAAACCATAAAACCACCGTATTTGAGTAATTAGAGTTTTAGGTTTTCGTGAAGATTTTGAGGGTTTGGCTGCCTTGAAGAAACTCTTTTATGAGAGTTTTTCACATTTCTTCCTAGAAAGTGTGAGAAACTCACTTGAGAAACATTTTCACGTGTATGTTTAGTGTTTTTGTTCCTGTTCTATTTTGGATCTAGTATTTTTTTTGTATATATATTTAAATTAGATTTCTTGAAAAAATGACTTCTAAAACGTATGATTTTTAAGATCTGAAGTTTAAGTCCATAAAACAATGTTTTACAGTTTGTGAAACATTTTTTGTATATAAATAAGTTCTTGAGACTTAGATCTAGTTTTTAGAAAGATTTAGAACTTTAGATCTCAAAATTTCATTTTCGTATTCGAAGTCTGATTTTCTTCAGAATCCAAACAGTTACATGTCATATAGAATTTTTGTAAATTTATCAGACTACTTGTATAATTTTTGAAAGCGAAGTGAATTGCATATTTTCATTTTAGACACTTCACGGTCACATACACTTTCACATGATCACTTAGTAAGAAGTGTTATTTCTGTTGAGAGATTTTATATTGACTGAGCTGCTGGAAACAAGGAGCAAGAATTATTGTAAAGAAATAGACAAGAACATCAAAGTCAGAACAAAATTACCGTGAAGGAGAAATCTCCATAGGTATATTTCTATTCTTATCTTAGGATCTTGTGTGCTTGTTTGGCTTCTTGTAATTTTGTATATCTTGTTTGATTCTTGTGAATTTTTATTTTATGGCATAGAGGTCACCGTGGATGTTTTTCTTAATTTGGGATTTTGCCATATCAAAAAATATCGTGTCAAACTTGCTTTGATTGTTCTTACTGATTAGATGGTGTGGTTTCTCATCAAAGAATTAGTATAGGCTTTTATTTTAAAAACTTAAGGTAATCTATTTATCAAATCTAACCTTCAAGGCCAATCTGTTTTTACACATCTTGTGTAGTGTTTAAAAAGGAGTTTCACCCAATGAGTTTGTTTTTCGGAGTTTACTTGAAATTTAAATTTTAGTTAAAGAGTTAGTAAATAGTTTTTCAGACTAGTCATGCAGGTGAATTAAAGGCCTCTACAGAGTTTCAATCTGCTCTTGATGACAAGCCTAATTTGAAGAATCATCTACTTAATTTGGAAGAAGATTTAGTGTTGATACATTATTTTATTGCTAATTGTGATTTTAAATTTAGACCATAGTTGGATGTTGATAAATTAATTTATGTTCATGTGTAATTTTATTCTCTAATTTTGCAAAGTTAATATTTTATTTCTTAAGTTAGTTGCTACTTTCAATGATATTTTCATAGATGAAAATTTACTTTTGTGTGTGCCAAATAGCCCTATCAAAATGTAGCACGACGTGATAGACATGTTAATGGTTCGGGTTCCGTCATTTTGATACACTTGCCATGATTACACGACACGATAATATGACATGTCGCAAGTTTGATGCACCCATCATAATTTTTACAAGTTTGATACAACCGAAACGATAACACTATAAGACACGACCAAAAATAAAGGTTAATGGTTTTAGTCATATTGAGTTTGGGGTCAACTTCAGGTTAACACGATGAACTTGTTAAGATTACGGTTTGTGTTTGGTAATTTTGATACAACCGACATGATAACACATCACATTAACACAACACAACTTAATAACATGACACGTAGCAATTTTGATACACCCATTGTAATTTCACAATTTTGGTCATTTTAATATAACTGGTATGATAACATGACATGAGAAAAAAATATAAGTTAATGGATTTAGTCCTATTGGGTTTGGGTTAATACCAGGTTAACATGATAAACTTGTTAAGATAACGGTTCGGGTATGATAATGTTAATAAAACCGACACAATAACACGACATAAAATTGTAAGCTAATTGTTCAGGTTTCATAATTTTAATAGACGTGTTGAGACTATAACTCTTTGCTTATAAACTATGTTTAATACATTTTGTAATATTTGTAACTTTAGGTAAGGAACATTTTGTTGCTAGGATCCTATTACAATTAACATTTGAAATATTTTGTAACATTTTGTAATATTTGTAACTTTTGTCGGGTGGATGAAGGCGTCGATTACAATGAGACTGCAAATGCTTTGGGGATACCATGTAACACTTTGAGGATTTTAATATTATCAGTTTTGAATTCATATAATTAATTTGATGGCTCGATAATTTAATATTATTATTTTTGGATTGATAAATTAGTTTGTTCATAATGGAATTGTATGACAGGTTTGAAATATGTTCATGATTTTATTTGAAAATAAACAAACCAAAACTTTTTTATAAATAAATCAATTATTGGTCATCGTCCAAAATCGTAACTATAACCGTGATAATTTTTTTATGGGTGAAAAAATAGGCCACGATAAGGTGTCATGGTTATTACGGTCATGAATCGTGACTATTGAATACATGTTCATGGCAATAGGTCGCGCTCATGAACCGTGACCACCGAATATATGTTCATGGTATGGGGTCACAGTTCATGATCATGACCAGTTAAATGGTGGTCACGGCTAGGGTCACGATCGTGACCTATGACTAGTGGTTACAATTATTGACTATGACCATGTCCCAACTTTAGATAACGAATGGAACCTTAAATCTTCCAAATGGTCACAGTTTTGGACCGTGACCTACAAAATGGTCACTGTAGATATTGTAATGATCACGGACCGTGATGAATGTTGTTTGTCGTGATTATGAACCGTAATAATTTTCAATATTTGTTGTAGTGAAAAAGATGAAATTTCCAAGTAATCCATACCGACTTGACGCATCCCGCACTAATGAACGATTCATGTCATGAGTCTGATAAAAGAACACATCCTAATTTCATACATCAATGAAAACGGCCTATGCATTCCACATAATATGAAAATAAATATATTAATAATTTTATAGTGGATAGATTTAGAAAGAAATTTTTCTAAAAGGTTAACTTGAAGAAGGAGACTATTAAAATGGATGATTATATACTGAAACATATTTTTGGTTCAAACCTTATTTTAGTCCAATTTAATTTTAATTTACTTTTTTAGGCTTATTTTAAATATATCTTAATACCGACAAAATCTATAGCTCCCCACATCTACCATCGTTATTTTTAATATATATATTTTATGATCTCCATATTTGGCGTATGTATGTATGTGTGCGTTTATGTGTATATATCCGTGCGATTTGTGTGATATACAAGTGTGAATGTATGTATATGTATCTATGTGCGTGTGTGTGTGTGTGTGTGTGCGTATATTTGTGTGCTAATGTGTGTACATGTGTATGTGTATGTGTGTGTGTGTGTGAGAGAGAGAGAGTATTTGTATATGTTCGTGTATATGCATGTGTGTGTGTGTGTGTGTGTGTGTTTATGTGTCTGCATGAGTGTATGTATATGAGTGTGTGTATACATATGTGCGATTGTGTATGTATGTTGGCCTGCGTGTGTGTGTTAGCAGAAAAGAAAGAATTAACTAGAGAGAGTTACTAATGATTTCGTGACTAATGATGTTTTTTGTATTTTGGAATTGACATGCACTCTCAGTAAAAATTTACTTAGAGTGTGAGTATTTGCATTTGAACTCAAAGAGTATATATCTACAGTCCAAACATGTATTTACCAACAAGATAAGAAAATGGAGAACAAAGTGGAGAACAAAGTGGAGAATAAGATCCTCTCCAGGTTTAGTTCCGTTCAGATAATTTTTCTTATGTTAGTAAATATTTATACTTACATATAGTATATATTGTAAGTGGATTGTCTTCTTCTTCTTCTTCTAAAAGTTTTATTCTAAGTGTAAATATTTATTTTCAATGTAAATTTTGCTTCATTTTTTTGTTATTATGATAGTAAATATTTACTTCAAAAACTATTTTCTTCTTCTTCAAGCTTCTTAGTAAATATAAAATGTGGTGGCGACAGTGACACTGACAGGGGTGATGGTAGTTGTGGCGACGACAGGTTACGGTGAAGGCGATAAACGAGGTGATGGTGGCGGAAGTTAGTGGTGATGATGGTGAAAAACTTTGGTAGGTATTTTAGGGTTTAGTTATTTTTAAAATATTAGGGGTACTTTGGTCATAAAATATTTTAATTTAAGCTGATAGTACTTATTTAATAGTTGAGTAGTCAATATAACTAATATGATAATTTTTTTAAATGGAACTAATTTACAAGAGCAGGAGTTAAATTAACAATGACTAAATATACACATGCACCCCATCCTCTATTTTATTTTTAATTAAAAAAACGCTCTTACAAATTGACCAATCAATAGTCAAGAGATGAACAAAGTCATACATAAACCAAACGGGATTGGATGAGTGGTTGATCACTAATGACTAAGAGACTTGCACCTCTAAGGTTTCGAGTTTGATTTCCCCACCAACATAAACGTTGGACCATAAAAGAATAATTTATGTTTTGCAAACGTTTTTCAATGGAGAGGGAATTATTTCGATTTCCCGGCCAACATAAACTTTAGCGCGCGGACCGCGGAGAATAATTTATGTTTTGCAAGCCTTTTTCAAAGGAGAAGGAAAAATTTGAAATGTAAGCAAACTGCCTGGGATGAATCATCCTTCAACCAAAAAAATTATACATAAGATTGGTTCGCCCAGCGATATGAAAAAGTAACATAAGGACGATATGGTCGGGTCAGATCTGTGATTAGAGTTTTTGGTTGTGATTACTTTTGTTGAGCAGACATGTTACCCAATTAATGGAGTACCAGTAGTTATTAAATGGTTTAATTTGGGAATAATCTAGTTTATCAAGACTGTCCCACAAATGCAATATACGGGAATCTTCACCACAATAATGTTATTCCATATGTTGGTTGAAGCTGGGACAATGAATCTCATGGTGGGGGCTGACCGGGGCAGCCCTTTAATTGGAATGTTTATCAGAGAAATGGTCTGACCAGGCTGCCCTTGCTTTCATTATCTTACTGTCTAATGTACGCGGTTTTGGATTAATCTATGCTTCAATTTCTCAAATTAATAATGAAAATACTAAAGTCAACTAATCTTGTATTTTTATGGGTTGTCATGCATGACGAAGAGTGCCGATATGATATGTATGTATATATCATGTATATAATCATTTATATGATCATGAAAAGATTTAATCAAGAGATTAGATTAGTTAATGGCTGACAAAGAAGATCCCTATGGTATTTTCGTCGAGATAAGGCGAATCAGTTCTTAAGGATACAGTCTTGTCTTGGTAAAGAAAGATTAGGTTCATCTTATCCTATAGTGCAATTTTCAACAACGTTCACATTTTGAGGCTCAAGGATAACAATACGAAACACCATGCAGATTTAAAATTATACATGAATATTTCTCTTAAAATAAGAAAGTTTATATTATTGTGATGATTGGCTAAGATTTTCGCATGTGCATGACAGGGCTGTATATTTTGAGACTCCATTGTGATTCATGTTATTTTTTATTGCAGCTTTTACGGTCTAGTCTTTAGACTAACAATTTTGAATAAAAAATTCGGGCTCAACAAATTTTAAATGATTAGGTCCAATATATAAATACCCCGAAATTAAAATAAAAACGCACATTTCAAAAATCGAAGCACCAAAAACACTCTTCGATCAAAACTCTAATCGTATTGTCTCTTCGATCAAAACACCAAAACGATCCTCATTCTCAATCAAAATTTGGCAACAACACATAAATACCCATGAATTTCAATACAAACACACTTCACAGAAATTAAAGGGATCAAACCCTAATCGTTGAAGTTCTACCGAGCATTCCACATTCTCAATCAAATTCTTTCAAACACCACTCACAAGTATGGATACATTCTTATATATATGTTCTTAAGTTTTGTACTTAAGATTATACCATACACTATGTATATGTTATGTTCTTAGCGTTTTATTTCTAATATCACTTGTTTGTCCTTATGTGTTTATTGTTCTCATATGTATAAATTTATAGACATTACACATGGACTGATGAAATCACATTCTTCTTATTCATGATATGAAAAACTACATTTGTTGCCCTGATTTTAAATGCAAAACACATATTTTGCATGTTAGATATATGTAATTCATCATTGTAGATTTCCTCATGTATACATCATTTATCGATGACTAGGAATATATACATAATTGGAATATGTACATGTATAAGCCCCTCTTTATTGCGTGTACTCTGTGTATTTTGCCTGTACTTTTAAAAAGTACATGCAAAATCCACAAAGTAGATGCACATTGAAATTGAATTTCTCACTCCAATATGCGTGTACTTTTATGTTTTATACGTGTACTCTATACAATATATATTTCATATCCATATTTAATCAATCCTATGTTATTTTAATCCGTGCTAACGGCATTTGAATGATATTACATTAGTTTGTAAGAAGTATTATTGTTGTATTATACATGATTGAAATATGTACATGTACAAGTCCTATTTTATTGCGTGTACTTGCAAAAAGTACACTCAAAATTCACAGAGTACGTGCACATTGAAATTGAATTTCTCAGTCCAATATGCATGTACTTTTATGTTTTATACGCTCACTCTATACAATATATATTTCATATCCATATTTGATCAATCCTAGGTTATTTTGGTCCGCGCCAACGACATCTGAATAATATTCCATTAGTTTGTAAGAAGTATTATTGTTGTGTTATTGTTTAGGAATCATATTATCAAGCATGTTCAACTACAAAATTACAGCTTGCACCTTTGAAGATCTTAACAACAAAAAATCATTTTATGTTGACAATCTATACTATTAATGATGACGAAATTTGTTTTCTCCTTCGCATCAATGATTAAGAGAATAGATTATTTGGTTTTTTATACTACTATGAAGACATTAAGTACACTTTTGATGTGCAAAACCTTCAAGTAACTAAATCGAAAGCAAAGGATTTAGCAAAATGAATTACATGTGGGGCAAAGAAACTATCTGTAAAAGTAATTGGAGCGCACAGTGAATGACAGATCCGACTTTGGGATTGCCTAACAGAACTTCTCAGTTTCTTACATGTTGGGCCAAAGATATTAGAGAATGTGATGGTTACTTTGGATTATTAAGATTTTTGTACACAACAATGTATATATATTTTATATCAAAAATTGTACATATTCTAAATAAAATATGCCATTATGTATTTGCATATCTCCTATATTAAAGTACACTATTTTTTTTTTATTAACACATTGTCTAAAAAAATTTCAGATAGAAGCTTGTAGCAAAAAATGAAGTCAATAAGAAGGGGGAGTTATATAGAGATTTATTTGAATACTTAGGCACTTGTAATAATTTGATCATTGTACTAAGACATAACATTGGACATTTCACATTACTTGTGATATACAAAGAAGAAAAGAAAGTCGTCCATATGGATTCCCATCGATCGGACGACAAGAAAAAAAATACAACATACTTCGATGATGCGAAAAAAATGATTAGAGCCTAAACATACTTAGTAATGCCACCTGTACTTATATGATTCACGTGTACTTTACCATATAATATGTGTACTTTGTATTAGTTTCACATATTCACCCAGATTATCAAAGTACAGGCATTATATTTTAAAATACACGTGAAATGGCCAAATACAAAGCATGTGTACTTTAATATTATGCGTGCATTGTTCACTCTTTAATCAAAGTACAATGATTATATTTTAAAATACACGTGAAATGGACAAATACAAAGCACATGTACTTTAATATTATGCGTATACTTTTCACTCTTTAATCTACATATACTTTTTATTTGTATACACTAATTATTTATCATCTTAATAGTTTTTTGTCTTCCAAAAAATATTGTACCTATTGAAGACTGAATCAGAAACAATGAAAAATAATGGTTTCAAAACTCAAAGAAGGTTTGATGAAGGTACACCAAATGAGTTTACAATGAATGATGATCCATTAACAGAGCAAGAAAAAAGGACTGTAGATTTCTTGCTGGAAAGTGATCTTAAATTTGACCTAATAAGAGATCATGAATATCCTAAGCAATATAATGGGTAAGCAAAAACTTCATTTCTAAAAAGTACAAATTTGTATATTTGCAAAAAAATTCATTCACATCATACTAATTTGTATATTTGTTTTATTTTAATTTCAAGGTTGACTGCGGGGTGTTCTGCATCTACTATATTGAACAAATTAGCAGAAAAAAGGAAATGCAAAAATCCTTTCAAGACCCTGACATGTTAAAATACAGAACATATGTACTAAATGAAATTGTTTTTTCAAAATATTTCTTCCCTTAAAAGGATAAAAAAAAAATTATAAATTGATTCAAATAGATATCATATTTGTAATTTGTTTTTTGTTATATTGATTATTGTTTACAATATTTATTATACTAAAAGGGTTTATTTCTGTTAGCGCGAACCGCAATCCACGTAAGGTATACATAATGATAACTACACAACAATGCACGTAAGTGTTATGAAACAAAGTACACACATTTTAACTAAAAGTACAGGTGATATTTTCTAAGTACACGAATGAATTCTTTAAATTGAAGGTAATTAAATAATGTAAACGCATTTTAATCAAAAGTAAACGATTTATTTACAAAGTACACGCAATATAAACGTTGTACACGCATCGTTTAATGTAATAATTTTTTATTTTTAATTGAAAAATTGTTATATATATTTATTCATCAAGACACAATAACCAAAAATAATTTATTAAGCTCAACTACTCACTACTCCAACTACTTTTGGTCAAAGAAATAAATAACTTTAACTTTGCGTATAAAAGAGCAATATTTGTTCCTTTCTTAACCATTACATCTAGGGTAAAGATTACATAATGAAAGAAACAAAAAAAAAAAAAAAAAATTGAGGAAAATCTTTCCTTATATGATACTGCCTTTGAGCAGTTTCAAACATATGTGAGGGAAGGCTACTCTGGACTTTCATCCAATCCCATATATTTATTTGATGTGGATGATGACCTTCCTCAAATACATGAAGACCTCATGTCTTCCTATACACAAGAGGTTCCATTAAAAATTGGTCAACTGAAGAACAAGAAGGCTCACCATGAAGGCTTGAAGTTGTCATCGAAGAAGAAATTCGAGAATGCTCGAATTTAATTGATTATCTCCCAAACACCATTAATGCCTTTAAAAGCATTCCCAATTATAAGTCTACTTTATTTTTTTCAGCTTTTGTTATGTCAAAAATTGTACTTTACTTTTTTTCATTTAATAGGCATTTTATTTCTTTCATGCATGTATTGTGACTTATATCATACACTAAACCTACATAATATAGTGGTGTCTCGAACCATGACTCATATATAGTATAAAAATATAAAGTACATGCAAATTTAGTAAAGTACACGTGAACATTAAGAAAAATGATCACGTGTATTTTAATAAAAATGCGTGAACTTTGTTGAACTGCTACACACACACAAAAAAGAACTAACCAGGAAACATTAATATTACATTCATTTATGGTAAAAAAAAAATGGGTATGTTAAAAGCAATTATTCAACAATCATACTTAATAGTGTAAAGTGTAATGTACATGCAAATTTAATACAGTACATGTGAAATTACTTGTACTGCTAAATAATACGCGTACTTAGTTGAACTGCCATAAAAAAAATCAGAACACGAGACTAAAAACTAAACACTAAAATTACATTCATTTTAGTCAAAATAATTGAATGGGTTATTTACATGTAAACCTGTTATGACCAATTTTAAACATAATAAAATGGGTTCTTTACATGCGGATAATAATACACGTAGGAGTGTGAAAATATGAGTGATTTGTTCATTAAATATTGAAAAATAATATAATAGAAGCAAAACATTTAAAAAAAATAATAATTGAAATTACAATGTCAAAATTGAATAAAATAAATTTAAAGTAAATCGCAATAATTTATTCAAACGCGAATGTTCATTGATTTTATTTAAAACTACTGTTACAATGAATAAATTGATTTTTATGTCATTTTTTATACCACTGGCGCGGACCATAATATATGTAGGAATGCGAGAATATGAGTGACTTGTACATTAAAGATTGAAAAATAATATAATAGAATGGGGATAGTAATGTCATGCTTGATTTCTATTTTTTTTGTACGTGTAAATTATCATTATAAGTTTATGTTTTAAATTTTGTTTTTAGATTAATAGAATGTGAATGAAGACAAGGGCAAAAAAAGGAAAGAACAATAAGAACAGCAATTCTAAAGAAAGTGACAATTATATGGGAATGAAAAAAGGGACATATACCAAATAGTCCCTCGGACATTTTTTAATACCCATTTAGTCCAAACTTTTTTATTTTGCCTCAAAAAGTCCTTTGCCACATATTTTGGAGAGGAAGTGCCGCTGGCGCGGACCTCTAAAAATAAGAGGATATTGAGTGCTTCAAGGACTAAATGGGTTAAACTAAAAATATGTGTCCTTTTTAAAAAATATATATTTATAGTAGGAACTATTTAATAATTGACCCATGAAAAAACACAACTGAAAAATCTATTAGGATTAAAAATTTGTAATAATCCCTTAACCACCCAAAACTACCGATAATTACAAGCATTGTCATCTATCTTTTTGGAGAGAATGGCATTTGTAAAAAAGATATATGGAATTGTATACAAATAAATTTTAAAAACTTAAACTAAACAATTTAGCTACATTATAAAAAAATTAAATGCGTGTGTATCTTTTATTTTAAGTGTGTACTTTAATTAAGTACACGCATTATTTATTAAAGTACACGCACATTGACAATGATTTTAATATATTTTATATAAAATACATGCATAAAATAATTTTTTTATAAAATACATTTTCATACTGAAGTACAATAAATATGGACAAAAAAAATTTATAATGTACATTAAATAAATTTTTGTACTGAAATACATGTATTAAATATTTAGTTCACGTATATTTTCTAAATTAAGAATATTCTGAAAATACTCCGATAATAATACCACTGGCGCGAACCATAATACACGTAGAAATGTCAAAATATGAGTGACTTTTTCGTTAAATATTTGAAAATAATTTAATTGAAGCAAAACCATTAAGAAAATGAATCATAGAAATTACAATGTCAAAAATGAATAAATAAATCTAAAGTAAATGCAATAATACATAAAGTAGAAGTGAAAAAAAGAAATTATATGTTATACAATACATAAAGTACACGAATATTTTTATAAAGTACAAACACATTGTATTTGCCAAAATCTTTATTTAAATGCCTATACTTTATATATTATACACAGACTTTATAAAAGTACATGTATAATACATAAAGTACATGCATATTGAAATAATCGGATAATAATGTCATTGGCGTGGACCATAATGCACGTGGGAATATGAGAATATGAGTGAATTATTCATTAAAGATTGAAATAATATAATAGAATATATAGAATCGCTACAGCGAAATAATGTGAATTCTCAATAAAAATCCAATTTTAGTTAAACCCTAAAACATGCATCTAAGTGATTGAATTAAATATAAAAATCAAACAATCACAAGATCAAATATTAGGAACACCAAATTCAGGAAAAATCCCCGACGGGAAAAACCTTTTATTTTTAGAACTTTGAAAAGTTTACAAGACCATTGACTTACATACAACTTGATCGCCTACAAGAGTAACGCACGGTGCCTTCGTCAAACTTTCAAAATAATGGCTAGAAATCAGCGATGGTTCACACGCAGCTATACCACAAGAACACGCAGTCTTCACGGTGTAGGTAATCCTCCCCATAAGAGTAACTTCGTAGAGGCTCCCTCCACAATAGCATGCAACTCTATGGTTGTAGAGTTCTCCCCACAAAGGTAAAGTTTCAACCAACTTGAATCTAGTGTTTCAAAACAATTCACTAAAAGATTGAGATGTTTTGTGAATTGAAAACAAAAGGTTTAAAACCTAAAAGAAGAAGACAAAAATCGTTTATGCAGTAGAAGTTTTGTCTATTGAAAATATGCAGGTCTTCTTATGAAAAACGGAGTTGGAAAAGCCTATATATAAAAAAAACATAAGGCGGGGCGTCGTTCAAACGAGATCCCATGTCGTTCGAAGTAGAAAATTCGCGAAAAATAAATTTAATTTTTTATTTTAAAAATTCTTCTTTTAATCTTGGAAATTTCATTTTGACAAAAAAGAACGCCTCAACACTTAGAAAAAATTTCAAAACCTCTTTTAAAATTATCCCAACACTTTTAAATGAACTGTAAAGGGACTTAAATACTTTCTCACCGAAATTAACCTTTCAGAGGCTTGAATGTTGAAGATCTTGATATTTGGATCCGTCTTTGATGCTTGAATGTTCTTGAATGATCTTCGACGGTATAGCGGTATACGACATACTAAATTGATAACGGACTTATAAAATAATGTCCTTATAAATCTCCCCCTATGTCTATGCCGGTTGTAGGAGGGTAGTGAGACTGGGGTCTATGAATAACTGGAAAGGGTGAGGCGTGACCCACTCCAATGGACGCTGCCTGCAAGGTCTTCAAGGTCTCCTGGTGCAACTTCTGAAGAAAACTTCTCCTTCTGGTAACAATGGAACTCAAGATTCAACTCACTCCCTTCAAGAAGATGAACTTTCACAGAAAAAATAGCAATTTTCTCAAGGGAAACACCTGAGAGTGATGGTTGTCAGTGGGGAGTGAAGGAACAAGGCACTCAGCACTAAGAGAATGAGCAGGGAGAGAATACTTAGGTAGGTCTGGTGATATTTTAACAGAGTAACAGTGCAATTTTCTATTGTCTTCTATTGACCTTGCCCAGAGGTCTATTTATACATGGGCGTTAGGGGTGAGCTGGCATTTTTGGGCGCCAAAATTGAGAGAGTTGGTGGGGAACAATGTCTGAAGTGTACCATTTGTCCCTACCTGTAGGCAGCCTGCCTGTCCCCTCTGCAGGCGCCACCTGGCGCCGACCAAAACTCAAAAAGCACATATGTCCCCTAATGGAGACAAAATATCAGATTTGGTAGTTATCTTTTGAAACGGTAACTTGTGGTGCAATTTTGCAAATCTTGAGAGAGGAGACCTTAAGGACTCATCTCCTCTAAAAGTGTTATTTTTCTTGAGAGGGACCTCGAGGACCCCCTCTTCTGGAAAAGTCATTTTCTTGTAAAGAGTTTATTTCTTGTGAGTAGCCAGCTCTTTGGCTGCTCACTTCACTTGTGACCAAGTGTGCAGTGTGCATAGTCTCGAGTGACTTCTGGGTCTTCCTACTAGTATTCTCTCAATCCTATAGTGCTAAGTGGTTGAGCTTGCTCAACATACCTTGTCCCTCATCCGCCAAGCCAAAACTCCCAGGAGGTCCCAACGCGCTTGTTCGAGCCCTGCTTGCTCGACTAGGCAACATGTACAAGAAAGTAAAAAGTGTTAGTATTGTTGTTCATTTAGAGACTAATGTTTCATGATGGGGAGTTGTTCGCGATAGCTACTCCCTAAATATGAGTTTCTGTCAAAACCCCTGTAGCAGCACTTCTCGAATAATATTTCTGCAGTGACCCTTGCAGTGGCGCTGAGCCTTGCAGTGACGCCGACTCTCTCGACTGTCATTACTGCAGTGACCCTTGCAGCGGCGCTGACCCTTGCAGTGGTGCTGACACTTGCAGCGGCGCAGACACCAAGAAGCGGCGCTGTCACTTGAAGTGGCGCCGGCCCTTGCGACGGCGCGGACACTTGCAGCGGCGCTGGTACTTGAAGCGGCGCCGACACATGCAGTGGCGCGGACGCTTGAAGCGGTGCTGACCCTTGCAGCGGCGCTGACACTTGCAGAGGCATTGGTACTTGAAGCGGCGCCGACACTTGCGACGGCGCTGACGCTTGCACCGGCGCTGGCACTTGAAGCGGCGTTGACCCTTGCAGCGGCGTAGACACTTGCTGCGATGCTAACACCTGAAGCGGCGCTGGCCCTTGAAGTTGCACCGACACTTGCAGCGGCGCGGACACTTGCGGCGGCGCTGACACTCGCGGTGGCGCTGGCATGAGAAACAGCACTGGCACTTAAAACGGCGCCGACCCTTGCGGCGGTGCGGACACTTGCAGCGGCACTGGTACTTGAAGCGGCGCCGACACTTGTAGTGGCGCCGGCACTTGAAGCGATGCCAACACTTGAAGCGGCGTTGACACTTGAAGTGGCGCTGATACTTGAAGTGGCGCTGACGCTTGAAGTGGCGCTGACACTTGAAGCGGCGCTGATCCTTGAGGCGGCGCCGACCCTTATCGCTGCGCCGACCCTTATCGCGGCACCGACACTTGAAGCGGCGCCGACTCTTGAAGTGGCATTGATACTTGAAGCGGCGCTTACGCTTGAAGCGGTGTTGATACTTGAAGTGGCGCTAACGCTTGCAATGGCGTCGACACTTGAAGTGGCGTTGACGCTTGAAGCGGCGCTGATACTTGAGGTGGCGCTGACGCTTGCAACGGCGTCGACACTTGAAGTGGCATTGACGCTTGAAGCAGCGCTGATACTTGAGGTAGCGCTGACGCTTGAAGTGGCGCTGACACTTGAAGCGGCGCTGACGCTTGAAGTGGCGCTGATATTTGAAGCGGCACTTTCGCTTGAAGCGGCGCTGATACTTGAAGTGGCGCTGACGCTTGCAACGGCGTCGACACTTGAAGTGGCATTGACACTTGAAGCGGCGCTGATACTTGAGGTAGCGTTGACGCTTGAAGTGGCGCTGACACTTAAAGCGGTCACTGATACCTGAGGCGGCGCCGACCCTTTTCGCGGCGCCGACACTTGAAGTGGCGCCGACGCTTGAAGCGGCGCTGACGCTTGAGGCGGCGCCGACCTTTGTCGCGACGCCGACGCTTGAAGTGGCGCTGATACTTCGCAATGCCTTTTGGGCTTCTTGGTGACCCTCGCGGGTACCTCTCATGTGTCATTAATAAGAGAAAGTATTTTTTATTTTGTTTACTTTTTTCTATTGATAACACCCTTCTACATTAGCCCCTCGTGCAAAGATTTTTTGGTTGGGTAGACTAAAAAAACTTTGTACGCTATAAATTTGGTTTCAACAATTATATATATATATATATATATATATATATATATATATGTATATATGTATTTATTTATATATTTTCTGAGGGATCCTAGGATCATTAACTGTGATGTCCCTTTATCCGAGATTTAAAAAAAAAAATTCTGAGAACCCACGCGTCAGTGTGGGAACTGTCATCTCGTCATTTGGAAAAAAAAGGTCATCACCTTTTTTGCCTTCCTGCACGTTTTCCCATTTTGGTGCAAAAAAACATAAGCCCCTCTTCTTAGTCTCTTTCTTCTTCTTCAAAAAACATAATATACTTTTGGGTTTGTAGTGAGAGAGAGTGAGAAAGGGATTTTTAAAACACCATAGCCACCCATCTCCTCATTTTTGCTCTAACTTTTCCAACTACCATAGCCTCTCATCCATGGATTCTAAACCAAAGAATGCCTCTCCAAATGTAAACATCCCTAAGGCACCCAAGGCTCTAAACTCCACGCCTTCTCCATCGCTCGTTCCAACCACTTCTGTGGCCAAGATTGCTGTCGCCGGAGACGTTTGGTCCCATCCGACCAGCGGCGCTGACGCCCCGCACGCGATACCCGCCTTTTCGGATTTCAGGTCGAGAACCCTCGTGGGTTCCTCGCCCTCTCACTCGGCACCTGCGTCTTTTTATTTGAGTTCCTCCATGATAAGGGGCATCTCGACCGAGGCTCTACTGACGGCTGAAGGTCTCGCGATCGATTGCAGTATGCGTGAGGAGCATGGTGTCTCGCCCGATATGGGCATGGGTTTCAATTTTTCGGTCGAGAAAGCTGCCGACCAGGGTTCCTCGCTAACAGATCCTCTATCTGAGGGTCTCTCGCCTCGTTCAAGACCTCGTGACATTACCATCTTCCAGTGGAACTTGTCTTGCTCCATCCAAGGCCTCGCGCGCTCAGGGTCCGCGTCCCCGAGTTCCTCGCGATTTCCTTTCGCGAACGATGTTCAAATCTTGGGTACCTCGTGTAGCAGCGCTCAGTTAGAGGCAGGTGTCTCGCCCAACCCCCTTGATATAGCTGTTGACGAGGGCCCTCCGCGGGTGGACCTTTCGTCCGAGGGTCTCTCGCCAGTCGCCTTAGATTCTTATAAAAAATTCAGTTGCGTTGGGAGGGGTATCTCGACCTCGATTTATGAAGTTTATCCAGTTGGTTTGGATAAGGGTATCTCGGAATTTTCTGGCGTCGACAGTGGTTCCTCGCGCGTTGAGCTAGGCGCGGGGAGTTCTTTTTCTATTGAAGATGAGTTTGGAGGAAGGGGGGTCTCGACACCCGTGAACTTTTCTGAAGCAGATGGGGTCTCGACCCCTTTTTTCCGCGAGGGAACCCTTGCAGCGAGAGGAGGGTCTCGACGCCTGGTTTAGTTCCTACGGGTCTCTCGTCCGTGACCAGGGGTGTCTCGACAGGTATTAGTGCTGATGCAAGCATCTCGACCTCGGGTGTCTCGATGCCTTTGACTGTTTCTGAAATGGGTATTTCAGCTTATGGCAGCATGGTGACCTCTCGTCAGCAGTCGGGGGCCTCGAGACTTGGCCTCGCGTCCACGGGTCTCTCGTTCGTGCAAGGGGGTCTCTCGACATTTTGTCAACTCGAGGGTTCCGTGACCCAGGGTGTCTCGCCGACTATTGGTGTTACGGAGAGCATGCCACTGACCGGGGTCTCTTCACATGATTTTGCTGGGGTTTCTGCCACCACTTCTTTTTTTGCGACAGGGGACCCCCAGGGTCCCTCGCTCGGAGTCCCCACTAGGATGAGTTCTTTTCTTGAGACAATGGCTCTAGGTGGTTCATCAGCTACGCCAAGCTCTTCTCAGGCACGGAAGGACTATATGCACATTCGCCAAGGGCGAGACTTTGGTATTTATCGTCGTGCTCCTTTTTTTGGTCCTGCTGACAGTTTCATGATTTCACTTTCTGATTTTGGGGAAAAAATTTCGGGTGCTGTTCTTGAACGTTCTCATGTGGGGTTGAGTGAGTCTGCTGACCTTCCTACTATTTCTCCATATTCCATTCTTCGAGTTCGCGTTGACCGCGGTGACTTTCCTTATTCCAACGTTGAAGTTAAAACCCCGAGTGGACCCACAGAGGAGTGGGCCAGCTGGGTTGATTATGTTCTGAGCGTTCCTGATTATGTGGCTATTCTTAGGGAGGTGGGACTCTTTACCGCCGTCAGCAGCCTGAAGTCCTGCATCATATTTAAGCATGGTTCTTCGCTCAATATCTTATTGTCTCGATGGAGTATGGAGTCTCACACCTTTGTCACAGGCTGGGGGGAATTTACCCTTACCCTAGAAGATATATGTGAATTGTATGCCCTTCCTTTCTTTGGGCAACAGGTCTTTTCTGATGACTGCGAGGACTCCCTAGAGAAGGAGATTGTGGGGGAGTTACGGTCAGCTCTCGGAGAGTGCTCGAGGTATGTGGCCATAAATATAACTGGTCATTCCAAGCATTCCTTTGCCAAATGGCAAAGATACTGGTTCAGAGATTTTGAGCAGTTGCAGAAGGGGGAGACTTCTCGTGCAGGCCCCAGATCCCAGGATGGTCCTAAGATCCACTCTCCTTCACATTTAGCCACTTTCCTCGTTACGTTTCTGACTCGGTTCCTTCTACCAAGTAAGCCCGAAGACTGTCCTTGCGAACTTCTTTTTAGATTGGTTGTTCGGTTGTCTCGCGGTAGGTCGGTACCCATGGCTGCCCTGACCTTAGGTTCTGTTTACACCTGGATGGATCGAGCACACATATATGTAGAGAGGTCCTGCGGTCGGTATGATGTTGCTAATCATGCCAACGCCCCTCTCTTGATGGCCTTTTTGTTTGAGCATTTCCCCCACTTTACTTCAGGGGCTCATGCTTGTCATAGCGACGCTGCGAGACTTCTTCGGTGGCATAAGAAAACTCCCAAGCAGTCTCTGGTAATGTTGATTGATGATATTAAGGAGTTTCAGTTTCGGCCTTACACCAGGCGCCCTAGGGGTACTTTCATCTGGCTTTCTTTCCCCGGCGACGACGGGACATTCTATTGCCTTTCAACAGTGGGGTCGGTTTCCACGTGTCCTGATATTAATGTGGTGACGATGCTCTTACCATGTCACCTCCCTTCTTGGACCGATTTAGGTCCGCGTGCTGAATCTTATCATTCCGAGAGGGCAAGACGACAGTTTGGTTATGATCAGGGCGTTCACACCCCTCCTCTTCCTACCTACCGCAGTCATTCTGAGGCATTTTCAGAGGCGTGTGCTTGCTACTCTTCAGGGATTGTTCCATAGGGTCAGTGGGCTGGGTGGCCTCTATGTGCCTCCCTCCGATTATCATCCTTCATTCACTTCATCTTGGTTCCTTCTTTGGCAGCAGCAGGTTCGTCTTATCCAAGAATGTGTAGTTGGCCCTCCTCATGAGAGTAACCCCATTAAATATACCAGAGCTCAGTTTTTAGTCAGGCGGACGCAGAAAGATCCTTGGTTTCTCAGCTCCACCTCCACGCCTCCCTTGGAGCATGCCATTCCCATTGTAGTAAAACCTCTCATTGACGAGTCACTTCCGTCTCCGCCGGCTGAGCTTCCCCCTGTGAAGTCTAGAAACCAACCGAAAAGCAAAGGGAAAACGAGCACCTCTACTACAATCAAAAGGAAACACCCTGACGCCGACGTATCCAATTTTGTTCCTGCTATTACTGCTTCTCCTCCTTCTTCTCCTGTGAGGACACGAGCTGCGAAGAAAAATAAAGGAGATGGCGCTGGCATGGCTGCTTCCTCTACAGTGGATCGGGAGTCTGATGCTGGTAATCTTGGGGCGGGGAAGACTTCCCAAGTAGTGAGAGGGAAAGGCTACTCTTCACCGAGCCTTGCTTCCCAAGAGGCGCGGGTCGCGTCTATTCCCATTACGGAAGGTACTATATCACGACATTCTTTACTTAGTGGAACTGGTTCTCTCGGAGTTTCTTTATCTCCCTACCCTTCATTGGAAGAGGAACTAGTTGATTATGGGAACACCCGTTCCTATGAAGACCATAGTTCTTCTTCGGGTGATATGGGCGGCCTGGGTATCCATAGAGAAAGCACTACTGACACTTATGCTTTGTTATCAGTCTCCAGAGAGTCTTCTAGTGATGATGAGGCCTCCCGTTGTCCTGGGGGTTAGCCCCACCCATCTCCCCTATAGCCAGACTACGTGCCCTGCTACTGTAAGAGTTCTCCCTTTACTGGTCTATATATTTTTTTGCATATAATTTTCTTTCTTCCCCTCATTATATATTTTTTTTTATTTGTCAATCAAAGCATTTTGTCATATTTGTGCAGGTCATTTCCGTAGAGGCAAGTAGTTCTCCTCTTCCCCCACTACGACTGATGCCCTTTCAGCGGGAGAGGAACTCCATGCTCATTTCCTCCCGAAGCCTATTTAGAGAGGTTTGTTGTCTTCTTAATTCTTTACCATCTATTGTAATTTATTTGTCTTCTAACTGCCTTTTGGTTGCGTACACTGTCATTTCCCAGCAGCTTTCATCCGTGCACTTTACTGTCACCAGGACCACCCCTATGGCTTCCCCTTCTCCTCAGGTATGCCTCGCTATTTTCAAAACTTTCATTGTGCCATTTTCTTTTCTACTTCTTCCTTTTATTTACCCATTTATCATGCGTAGAGAGTCGTGTCTTCGGGCGTTGTCACCCCATCTTCTCTTGTCCCGACGGTGGGCGCTTCTGCAGCTGAGCCCCTGGAGGCCTCTTCACCTGGCGTTACTGTCTCAGGTTTATCCTCTTTAGAGAGAATTTCTATCCCCGGGATCCGTGTATCTATGGACGGTAGACCTTTGGCTCAGGCGATCTCTCGTGGCCCGATATTTACTGTGGCTTCAACCAGCGAGCCTATGCTTCAGGTCAAGGCCTTTCCGCTGAAGCATGGAATCTCTTACTCCTCGATCACGCGATGAATAACATACTTTCATTCTTTGAAGGCTATCAGCATAGCCCCTACTGCACCGACCGTCTTTTTTCGCGCTTCCCCCTTGGATGGGGTTCAGGTACTCTCTTATTTTCTTAGTTCTATATTTCTTATTTATCCAGCCTACGCTTATCGTATCCCTCTTTTACTTTGTCGCAGTTATCCCTTGGCACTGTTTCGAATGCAACTCCTGCCACTGTCTCTTCAGCAGCCTTTATACATGGGCCAGTTTGTCCTGTTATCGTGCCCCTTCAGGTAGGTGTCCCTGTGGTGCTTTTTTTTAGAAGTTTCCCTCTCCTTTTTTTTCAGTTGAAGTATTCATCATTCATGGAATAACTGATTTGTTAACTCTCGCCCTTTCTTGTCACTCGCAGCCTCGCCTACCCCTCGCGCCCTCCGTCGTTGAGATCGTTCTTCCAGAAGTGCCTGAGGTTGAGGTAGCTTCTTCACTGGTCACTGAGACAACCCCTTTTGGAGCATCGATCAGTGTTTCTGCCCTTATGGGAGCCCCTGCTCCTCCTTCTATGACCGTTACGGAGGGGGTTATTCAGGTACCGTGTATAAGAGTATCTACTTCTCTCGCATCATTCTTATGTCTCTATTATTTTGTTTAAATTGTGCAAGCATTCCCCTCTTCACCTTTGTTGTATTGTCTCCAGGTGAGCGGGGTTGCTCTAATGACTAAGGAGCCGGACGAAGTTGCTCCAATACTCGTGGAGTTAGAGAATGAGATGGCTGCGAGAGAGGTATTAAACTAGCATACTCTCTTTTTACTATTTCCCTTCTTTTCTTCTTGCGTGTACTGTGCAAGCATTCTCATTTCCCCTTTGTTTTATTGTTTACAGGGGTATAAAAGTACTCCGTTGACTGTGGAGTCTGGCAGTGGGGATACTGCGAGAGAGGTATTAGACTGGCATACCCTCTCTTTTTACTATTCCCCTCTTCTCTTCTTGCGTATACTGTGCAAGATTCTCATTTCACCCTTTTCTCATTGTTTCCAGGTGCATGAGAGTACTCCGTTGACTGTGGAGTCTGGAAGTGGGGCAACTGTGAGAGAGGTATTAGACTGGCATACCCTCTCTTTTTACTATTCCCCTCTTTTCTTCTTGCGTATATTGTGCAAGCATTCTCATTTCACCCTTGTCTCATTGTTTCCAGGTGCATGAGAGTACTCCGATGACTGTGGAGTCTGGCAGTGGGGCAACTGCGAGAGAGGTATTAGACTGGAATACCCCCTCTTTTTACTATTCCCCTCTTTTCTTCTTGCATATACTGTGCAAGCATTCCCATTTCACCCTTGTCTCATTATTTCCAGGTGCATGAGAGTACTCCGGTGACTGTGGAGTCTGGCAGTGGGGCAACTGCGAGAGAGGTATTAGACTGGCATACCCCCTCTTTCTACTATTCCCATATTTTCTTCTTGCGTATACTGTGCAAGCATTCTCATTTCGCCCTTGTCTCATTGTTTATAGGTGTATGAGGGTACTCCGATGACTGTGGAGACTGGTAGCGGGGCAACTGTGGAGGGAGATCATAGTTCTGAGTTCACTCCTTTGGTCGGTGACGCTGATTCTGGTGGGGAGTCTTCTTTTCTTCCTTCTGAGGCGGGGTCTCGCCACTCCAATGGCGATGATGAAGCAAAGGATGCTGCGACTATTTCTAGTAGGCTATGGAGTGAGGAGTTACCAGGACGATTCAGGGTACATGAGCGTCAGCTCTTAGATCTCATCTTGGAGCACCATCCCGAGACGTTCACTTCTCAGAGTATACTTCAGGTTGACAGTCTAACGGCCTTCAACCTAAGGGTTCTTGCCAGCCATGTTCATGAGTTCTTGGCTACCTCCCCTGCTAAGCTGACTAGCTCTTCTATTTTGCTATTCTTGGATGCCCTCCGCGACTTACAACAGTTCTATCACTTTCGTTTGGATTGGCTTGACGCAGGGGTTCGCCCCTTTCTGAGTGTTCCTTTTTGAAAGATAGTGAGGTTTCACACTTCCCGACAGTCTAGGGTTGAGAAACGGCACACTGAGGCTACGAGGATCCGGAATCAGATCGCCCTACTGCAGGTGAAGCTTGCCAGACTCGAGTCTGGCGATGAGGAGGATGAGGCTAAATTCGTCAGGTTGGAGGAAGAGTTTCTGCTGGAGGCTGGTCCGTCATATGCTGGCGCCATCGCGCGTGATGATTTATTTTTTGTGGTTTCAAGCAGAAAGGCTACTTCTTTCTTTGTAGTGCTCAGAATTCTAACATCACTTATCATTCCTCTATGAGACACTTTGTTTCTTCTGCACTTTCTTTTGTTCTCCCTTTGTGCTGTGGGTGTTCTTTTTATGTGACTTGCTCTAATTTCTATGATCATTTAGTCTACTCGTGGCTACCCCATATACTGCGGGGTATTTGCGTTGATATGAAAAGTTATGCATTATCATATTGTATATATTTTTTGCAAATGCACTTCTTGTAGCTGTGAGGTGTTGGCATGTGACTCTCTTGGGTTGCCCCTCCTGTCTGTGGGGGTATTCCTGCATATTGCTGCTTATAGTCGTAGAGGCTAGGCTGGAGAGGAGGGTGACCCCTACCCCTTTCCGAAAGCCTAATTTTATTATAAAAAACTGTATTAATTTATGTCTGGGGGACTTTGCTCAGTATACTTTCTCTTATGATGGACTTACCTCCCAAGTGTAGTGAGCAAAGTTCCTGATCCTCTTTTTTTTTTTACTCTCTTCTAACTTAATAGGGAGTGTATATGTATGTATAAATGAGCAAGCAAAGCAAATGTCAACAATGATCAAAAGTGTTGCTATTTCATTTCTTTACCTTTGTGTGCTGTTTACAGTGTAGTATTGCTCTTAAAAAAAATTACAAAAAACTTTTCTGGTATAGGAGCAATCCTCGAAATCCATTACAGACATGCAAAACACAAACAAAACTTGTTAGTTGTTACTAAGCATAGTACCTCTTCAGCCACTTGCAGTTGATGGACTGGAGGCAATCACTCTCTGGTTCTGATATTTGGCAGTAGCCCGACTTCCCCACTCCTCTGACAACAAAAGGGCCTTCTTCCCAGTTAGGTTTGAATTTTGATGCCGACATGCTGCGGAGATGGTGAGTTGATGCTCGCAGGACTAGATCTCCCACCTGGAATTCCTTAGGCTTAACCAAGTTTTAGTAGGTCCTGGACAGTTGCTGAGTGTAGACTTTGAAATTCTCTCTTTCCTTGTCTCTGTGCTCGTCCAGCGCCTCCAGTTGCACATGCCTTGGGTCTGGGATGAGCCCATTGCTAAGAGAAATTTTGGCTGAAGGTACCGCCAGTTCCACTGGTAGGACATCTTCGGTCCCATATACTAGAGAGAAGGGAGTGAACCCTGTTGGCTTTCTTTTCGAAGTACGATAGGCCCATAACACCATAGGCAACTTCTCATCCCATGCTCCCGGCATGTCTTCTAGCATTTTCTTCAAAATATTTATCAGGGTCTTATTAGTAGCTTCTGCTTGGCCATTGCCTTTGGGGTAGGATATGGTTGAGCTATTATGCACAATCTTATACTTGTCCGTGAGAAGGGCCATCTCTTTGCATACAAATTGCTTCCCATTATCCGTTAGGATCAATTTGGGTACACCGAACCTACATATGATATACTCCTTTATAAACTGGGTTACCACTTGGGCGGTGACTCTCCTTAAAGGAATGGCCTCCTCCCATTTGGTGTACAATTCTGTAGCCACAATGATAAAAGCCTTGCCGTGAGATGCTGGGGCGATCTTACCCACCAGGTCGAACGCCCATGTGTGGAAGGGATATGGGGCTGCCAAGCTCTGTAGACTGACGGAGGGAGCGTGCACCATGTTTCCATGCACCTGGCATGCTCTACACTTTTTCACATATCTAATTGAGTCAGGCTCCATGGTCGGCCAGTAGTGTCCCAGCGTCATCAGTTGATCATACAGCTTGGCGCCTCCCATGTGGGAGGTCTCATGAGCTTCTTTCAGCACCATTTCCACTTCCTCTTTAGCTACGCACCTTAGCGCCTTCTCATTGTACCCTTTCCTATATAACTCTCCTTTGACCAAGTAGAAACGTGCTATCATTTTTCTAAGGTAAATTTCATCCGCTCTCTCGGCGGGTAGCGTCCCATCTTTTAGATATGCTAGGTACGGCTGTCTCCAATCTTCGAAGGCTTCCACGAAGTTAGCCTCCGTCGGCTGGTCAAAATTAGCTTGCCACTTTAAATAACTTTGTTGCAAACGGGTCGCTTCTACGCTCATGGCGGGCCAAAAATACCCGCTTCGCTGCAACCGTCTGTAAAGGGGGATATCCGTATCTCCACAGTGCTTCTGGTGCATTTCTATTAACCTCTCCTTGGCTTCTTGCTCCCCTACGCACCTTGCCAGAAACCCTCCAGGACTCTTGAAGTAGAGAGTTCCCTGCAGCACATGATAGTTGGCTAACTATAATATTTTCATTATCCCTTCCCTGATTTCAAGTTGCTTCTCTACCAGACGCCTCCAATCTTCCGGCTCGTTACTTGGGAATAAGGACTTTACGGTAGTAGGTATCGTTCTCCGCCTCACTGTGATGGTTGCTTCTGACTCCTCCATGTCCAACTTTTTTGCTATGGTGGCGAGCGCGTCAGGGTGAATGTTCATCGTTCGTGCCTGCCACTCCACAGTTAGTTCCAAGAACTGTCCCAGCAGTCGTTGGATGATGTGTCTGTACGGCGCTAAGTTGGCATGTTTAAGGGAAAACTCTCCATTGACCTGCCTTACTACCAGATTGGAGTCCCCTCGTATACATAGTACCCTGATCCCTCTTCTGAGTGATTCCAACATCCCTAGAATGAGGGCTTCATACTCAGCTTCATTATTTGAGCATTTAAAATCTAACTTGAAAGAGAGGGTAATCTTCTCATTCCCATCTGACAGTATGACGCCGGCCCCACCTGTTCCTTGAGCACTGGAACCATCAAACTCCGTAAACCACTTCTTCACCTCCTCCGCCATGCATGCTTGGAAACTTTCTCCGGGTAGCTCTTCACTAGGTGGTTCGAAAACCCCACTCGGGAGGTGGGCCAGCAGATCTGCTGCTGCCTGGATTTTAATGTCTTTAGGCACTACGCATTTTAGATCGTATTCTGACAAGATCAAAAACCACCTTGCTGCTCGTCCCACGAGTATAGTCCGCGTGAGGAGGTACTTGATGGGATCACACTTGGTGACTATGTGAACGGTGAAGGCTAGAAGATAGTGTCTCAACTTCTAGGCTATAAATACCAGCGCCAGGCCGTGCCTCTCAACGCTGGTGTATCTCGATTCTGTTTCGGATATTACTCTTGACAGGTAGTAGATCGGCTTTTCTATTCCTTCCTTATCTTGCGCCAAGAGGGCCCCTATCGACCTCTCTGTAGAAGTGAGGTAGAGCAGCAGCGGCGCTCCGGCTTCGGGGGGGAATCATCGTGAACGGAGAGGCTAGGATTTCTTTAATCTTCTCGAACGCACTCTCTTGCCTCTCTCCCCAAACCCACCTGGCTTTGTCTTTTAGTAGAGGTGCGAATGGATGAGTTACTTCTGCCAACGCATGTATAAACCTCCGCAGGTAGGATACCTTTCCCAGGAAGCTCTTAAGTTGTCTCTGACTCTTGGGCGGTGGCATCATCACAATGGTTTTCATCTTCTCTGCATCCACTTGCACCCCTTGTCTATTTACCACAAAACCTAAGAATTTCCCTGCAGTAACCCCAAAGGCACACTTTGAGGGATTCATTCTCATCTTATACCGACGACACCTTTCGAATACTCTCCTAAGATCCTGAATATGCTTATTTTCTTTCCTAGACTTCACCACCAGATCATCCACATAGAATTCTAGTATATCATGAAACAAGTCATGAAAAATTGCCATCATGGTCCGCTGGTATGTGGCTCCAGCGTTCTTCAATCCGAAGGGCATGACTGTATAGTGAAAGTTCCCTAACGGTGTGTGGAAGGTCATCTTCTCTACGTCGACGGGGTCCATTTTAATCTGGTTATAGCCAACATACCCGTCCATGAAGCTATACATCTCATGTCCCGCGGTGGCATCCACTAAGTTGTCTATGCTGGGTAGTGGGAATTCATCCTTAGGACACGCCCTGTTCAAGTCGCGAAAATCTACACAGATTCTGATTTGGGTCTTGTCTTTCTTTGCCACTAGCACTATACTGGACAGCCATATGGGGTGCTGAATAGGCTTGATGAACCCTGCCGCTAATAACTTCTCCACCTCAACTTTTATTTTCAAACCAAGGTCTACTTTGTATGTGCGTGTGGCTTGCCTTACCGGGAGGGCATTGGGAAGGATGTTCAATCTATGAGAGCTCACTTCTGCGTCTATTCCTGGCATCTCCGTGTACTTACAAGAAAATACATCAGTGAACTCCTTAAGTAGCTCAATGAGCTCTTCCTTCTGCTTCGGTTCCAGGCACATGGAAATTAGAATGGGTCTACTCTCGCCCTCTTCTAACCCCAACTTGATTTCCTCTAATTCCTACAGATGCTCTCTGGGTCCGTCTTGCATGCACTCTGGCGCTTCTTCTGGTTCTTCAACATGCTCAACAATATGGGATTCATCAACAATAAAACACGCGGGCGTCGGGTAGATGCTCTCATCCCAGAACATCGCCCGCGCAGACCGTTATAAACGGTAGATTACTTTTCCATTGGGCAAGACCACTTTCTTGAAAGTTCGAGGGGGTCTAGCTACCTCCTCTACTTTTCTCTTGCCTTTTGCCATATGGGGGATTATCCTCTCCCCTAGACGGTCATGAACGGATTTTTTCTGTAGGACCCTTCCCTCAGCTACCTTGATCCCTGCTAATTTTCTTGTAGAGACCTTTCTTTCCTAATCTAATTCAGTGTAAAAGGCAGCATCTACCAGGTGGGCCTCCTCAATGGCGAAGGGTCTCTGCGTGGCCTTGATCACTATCTATGTTCCTCTAATGTTTGCCTCCGCGCATTGATGGTAGGTGGAAGGCACTACGCCATGAGTGTGCATACATACCCTTCCAATGAGTAATTGGTAGCTGGTGTCAGCGTTAATAACATGAAATTTGATGTGGGAGGTGAAATTTCCAAACTTAATTCCAACATTCACGTATCCAATAGACTGCATTCCGGCGTTTTCGAATTCGGAAATTACTAGCGGTACCGGACCACCTTCTCCTGGTCAATTCTTGTTTCATACAATGTACTGATGGGCATGATGTTAATGGATGCTCCTCCATCCATCAACGCCCTGGGAAATGAGACTCCATTAATTATGGTTGTGACGTACAACGGGCGGTTGTGGAAGTAGGGCACCACCCAATCCGCTTCTGAAAACACCACTTCAGAGGTATACTTCTTAATCATCCTTCCGATTGGCCCCTACCAATTTAGCGAAGGGTCTCCCCGTTGCTGCACTGCCTCCAAGACTTTCCTCGTGATGGACACCCTCGTGTCGTACTACACCCCTATATGGTCAAAAAACCACTTGAACTTGGGGCTCCTCGCTATGGCCTCACATTCAGAATCTAAGTCTACTTCGTACGTCCGGGCACTGCAAACATACTCCGCTTCAGAGGTCCCTCCCTCGTCTAGAGAGAGGATGACGTCTACCTCACCTTCTGAGAGAGCGACTTCCTCAACTTCCCCGCATCCGTTTTCATGTTCTGGAGTGAAGAACCACTCCTCTTGATTTCTTTCTAACTCAAGTCTGCTCAGTGATAGATTTTCTAACTCCGCGCATAACTGCTCGCCACTCTTTCGCTTCACAAGATTTCTTGTAGCTTCTTCGTCGTAGGCAATTACCATGTTGGCGGTGCCAAAGTGATGCGCAGGAAGTGGGTTCTCGTTAACGTCCACAGGGGGTATCTGCAAGGTACCGCTGGCCATCTGCTCACCAATGATCCTTCTCAAGTAGTAACAATCCTTGGTAGAGTGCTGCACTCGTTGGTGCAATTCACAGTACTTTGGGTTGGCTTTGTCAGCTGCAGTGGGGGTTTCTCCTTTTAGGTGGGGAGGTCCTGCTACGCCTTCTCGCACTAAGGTGCGGTAACAATCTATAGCCTCCTCTACGCTGCACGGTAGTGGCGGCGGGGCGTCTTCCCCAAATTTTCTCTTGTTGCCGGGACTGTCAGTCTTGGCCCAGAGCCTCCCTTATTCCCTTTGTTAATCCCGTCCACATAGTTAACTGCTTGCCTCCTCGCAACTTGAAACCTCCCGGGAGTCAGTGGAACTTGTGTCCTCCAACCTGGGGCTCTCGGTTTGATTATCATAGCTATGTTGCTGGCGGCCCTGGTGAATTCTCTGAAAGTTCCATCTCTAGTTTCGTTGATCAAGTGCAGCTTGTACTCTTCCAAGAGTCCTTCCACACATATCTGTAGTAACCTGACCTCCGCCACGTCCTCGTGAACATCTAAGGCCCTCTCGCTAAATCGCTTGATGTAGTGCATCAACTCTTCTCCTGGCTTCTGGACCTCTTGCGCCAGGTGCCTCAGTGTAAATTCATCCTCCACTACAAAAAACTTCTGAAGGAACTGCCTGTGCATCTCTTCCCAAGTAGGGACGCTGTTAGGTGCCAAGTGGGAATACCATGTATAAGCCTTCCCAGTGAGAGTTTTAGAGAACTCCCTCAATCTCAGGTTCTTATCGCCAGTGTGTACTCCCAGGTACTCGACGAACCTTTTCACGTGCTCTCTAGGGTTCTCCCCCCTACCGCCAAACTTGATAAATTTTGGTGGAATATACCCCTCAGGGTATGGCTTCTCACTTACTTCCTGTGGATAGGGGTCTTGTAACTCCTCGTATAGGTGGGAACCCTCTCTTTGAGAGGAGGAGAGGAGCTTCCTCACTTCTTCCATAGTAACAGTCTTAGAGGGAGACTCCTCCAAACATGTGCTTTTAGGAGCTGGAGAACCTGTTGGCGCCAGGACCTGCTCCGGCGCCGCCTTCCGAGACAGAATCGTCTCTGCGGGAATCGTAATAGGAGTGGCTACCCCTCCGGAAGGGGCAGCAGCAGGTGTCACACAACCTTGACCCAAGTTTCATAGATCCACGTTATTTTGCTTTAAAAAGTCAAAAAACATTGCCATAAGGTTCATTGTGACCAAGTGTGCAGTGTGCGTAGTCTCGAGTGACTTCTGGGTATTCCTACTAGTATTCTCTCAATCCTATAGTGATAAGTGGTTGAGCTTGCTCAACATACCTTGTCCCTCAGTCGCCAAGCCAAAACTCCCAGGAGGTCCCAACGCGCCTGTTCGAGCCCTGCTTGCTCGACTAGGCAACCTGTACAAGAAAGTAAAGTGTTAGTGATGTTGTTCATTTAGAGACTGATGTTTCATGATGGGGAGTTGTTCGCGATAGCTACTCCCTCAATATGAGTTTCCGTCAAAACCCCTGTAGCATCACTTCTCGAATAACATTTCTGCAGTGACCCTTGCAGCGGCGCTGAGCCTTGCAGTGACACTGACTCTCTCGACTGTCATTACTGCAGTGACCCTTGAAGCGGCGCTGAACCTTGTAGTGGTGCTGACACTTCCAGCGGTGCAGACACCAAGAAGCGACGCTGGCACTTGAAGTGACGCTGGCCCTTGCGGCGGCGCGGACAATTACAGCGGCGCTGGTACTTGAAGCGGCGCCGACACTTGTAGCGGCGCTGGCACTTGAAGCGGCGTTGACCCTTGCAGCGACGTAGACGCTTGCAGCGACGCTAACACTTGAAGCGGCGCAGGCCCTTGAAGTGGCGCCGACACTTGCAGCGGCGCTGACACTCGCGACGGCACTGGCATGAGAAACGGCGCTGGCCCTTGAAACGGCGTCGACCCTTGCTGCGGCGCGGACACTTGCAGCGGCGCTGGTACTTGAAGCGGCGCCGACACTTGAAGCGATGCCGACACTTGAAGCGGCGCTGACGCTTGAAGTGGTGCTGACGCTTGAAGCGGCGCTGATACTTGAGGTGGCACTAACCCTTATCGCGGCGCCGACACTTGAAGCGGCGCCGACACTTGAAGCGGCGCTGACGCTTGAAGTGGCGCTGATACTTGAAGCGGAGCTTACGCTTGAAGCGGCGCTGATACTTGAAGTGGCGCTGACGCTTGCAACGGCATCGACACTTGAAGTGGCGTTGACGCTTGAAGTGGCGCTGATACTTGAGGTGGCGCTGACGCTTGCAACGGCATCGACACTTGAAGTGGCGTTAACGCTTGAAGCGACACTGATACTTGAAGTAGAGCTGATGCTTGAAGTGGCGCTGACACTTGAAGCGGCGCTGATATTTGAAGCGGTGCTTACGCTTGAATCGGCACTGATACTTGAAGTGGCGCTGACGCTTGCAACGGCGTCGACACTTAAAGTGGCGTTGACGCTTGAAGCGGCGCTGATAGTTTAGGTAGCGCTGACGCTTGAAGTGGCGCTGACACTTGAAGCGGTCGCTGATACCTGAGGCGGCGCCGACCCTTGTCGCGGCGCCGACACTTGAAGTGGCGCCGACGCTTGAAGTGGCACCGACGCTTGAAGCGGCGCCGACGCTTGAAGCGGCGCCGACGCTTGAAGCGGCGCCGACGCTTGAGGCGGCGCCGACCCTTGTCGCGGCGCCGACCCTTGTCGCGGCGCCGACGCTTGAAGTGGCGCTGATACTTCGCAATGGCTTTTGGGCTTCTTGGTGACCCTCGCGGGTACCTCTCGAGTGTCATTAATAAGAGAAAGTATTTTTTATTTTGTTTACTTTTTTCTATTGATAACACCCTTCTACACCGGTACAAAATAAAAACTCCGAATTATCAAATCAAAGTACCTATACAAATCTAATATCCCCCATGAACCCAAAAATGGAAAGGTACTAGTTTTGCAGGTCTTCAAACTTTCTTCAAAAGTCTTCAACAACAAATCTCAAAGTTTTTCTCATCAGGGTATGAAATCCAATAATCATCAATCTTCGTACCTACACACATGAGATTAAGCAAATACCTTCGTGACGCATTGAGTTTGAAATGATATAAGAATAAATCAATTAATCTAATCAAATCTCCCCCATAAAGCAAACTCCCCCATAAAATCATAATTCGTTCTCTCCCTTTTTATTATGTCCCCAAATAGACAGATAAAAGAAACAAACTAAACATGGAGTGTCACGCTAAAAGTTCATAGCAAATATGAATCAAACTACGTACATGCAAAGGCGTAACTCAAAAAATACCACAAACTATTTTTGATTTTTCAATTTTTTGAAAGAAAAAATAATGATACAAAAATCACACCATGGATTTATATTAAAACAACCAAGTCATGGAAATGTAATGCATCGGTGTGAACACATTTTATAGGTAAATCAACTCAATCAATCATATGTTCACGATGAATACTTGTACCCCTAACGAATGAATATAAAAAATATCCTTAGGTGTAAAATTGTTGAATTTAGATGATATCGTCTTAATCAAATCAACAAATCAAAGTGTAAGGACATATTTTCATAAGTCCGTTATCAATTTATTATGTCATATACCGCAACATCGTCGAAGAACATTCAAGAGACATCTTCATCAAAGACGGATTCGAATTACTCATGTTCTTCATCATTCAAGACTCCGCGAAGTTTACTTTGGTAAGGTTATGTTTTAAATACCTTTACTTTTCACTTAGAACTTTTGGGAGATTTTTACAAAATATTTTCTAAGTGTTGGAGAGTACTTTTTCGTTAAATATTGAGAATGAGTATTTTTTCTAACTTTTGAAGCGGACCTCGATTTTGATGCCCAGGTCATTCGCGTGAGATAAGCATCTCGTTCGAACAAGATTGGAAGTCGCGCGATGTCGTTTGAACGACACACGTCATATGCTTCTCGTTCGAACGAGCTCTGTTTTTTAGGCAGTGTGTTTTTGTATAAATACTCATTAAATGAATCCGTTTTCATTAAGAAGTCACAACGTTTTGATGAATAGAAAAACTGCGAAAGCATAATTCTTTTAGGCTTCTTCCTTTAGGGTTTTAATCCCTTTTTATTTTCAATTCAGAAAACTCCCATATGCCTTAGTGAATTGTTTTGGTTTTCAAGAACATACTTTGCTCTTGTGTATACTTTGTGGGGAGAGATCTACAACCGATAGTTGCATGTTATTGTGGAGGGAGTCCTTATAAAGTTCACTCTTGTGGATAAGTCATTTTTCTTCTTCATTGCTACCCTCCTGGAAAGGAAAAATTCATGCCGTAACTTGTGGAGGATCCGTCTTCTTCTTCTTCAGTGCAGCCCTCCTGGAAAGGGAAAGTTCCAGCCGAGACATCGGAACCGACACCTGCGGATATTTCGTATGTCACCTTATTTTATTATAATCCGTGTAAGCCGTTTTCTTACAAATTATAGTGAAATAAAAGGTTTTACCCCTTTGGGGGATTTTTCCCGAATATTTGTGTCACATGCTTTATTTATTTATGGGTTGACACACGCACTTTTAGATGCATGTTTAGGGGCTGGATTAATTTAGTTTAAAATAGACTCTAATTAAATAAGTGTGCCGAATTAGAAAATTGCGAATAAATTTAATCAATTATCACACAGTCGCACTTTTCAAATTGGTATCAGAGCGGGTTACGCTAATTTATCGCGTGATCCTGATTTTTCGAGGATTTAATTTCTGATATAATTTGTCTACTCACGTTTACAAATTGGTATCAGAGCAGGTTACGCTAATTTATTGCGTATTCCTATTTTTCACAAAAATTGTGTGATATTGATTTTTTTTGAAAAATCTGCTTTTTTGAAAATCGCAATTTTTTCGATGGAACACTTATCTAATCGGATGCCCCCCTTTGATGACACGAGTCAGAGTTTTGATGATATAAATCATTTGAATTTGACATTTTCTAAAAGAATAGATTTTTTGGAAAAAGAAAATTCTATTTTTAAATCCGCGTTGGATCTTTTGCAAACGGTTCAAAATCAAAGAGATTTTTATCATGAAAATTTTGTTTCCTTGGACCATGACTTTGTTGCTTTAAAATTGTCCAAGAAGGAAGGTGATGATAGGGTTCTATGTTTTGAAAAAGAATTGGAGGACCTTAAAAATTCAATGGTTTGTGTTTGTGCCAAAGAGGATAAAAATATTTTAGTCAATGAGTTCGTGAAAAGACTCTTAGGAAAAAGTTTGCTTTAATTGAGGGGGAGCATGATTAACTGTTAAGTTTAATTGAAAATTTGAAAAAGAAATCCCTGTCTTTGGAAGAGTCTAACTCTTTGCTTGAGTAAAAAAATTTGAAGTTAAAAAATGATTTGATAGACTCAAGTAGGTTTTATAATGATGGTAATGGGTCATCTTGTTCTCATGCTTCTAGTGCTAAAGCCAAACCCATTATTTGTTTTCGAGGGTTAAATAATTTCAAGGATGTTAGAAAAGGTCAACCCATAGGTGTCGTTCCAGTTATGGGTAGGAAAGGTCACCTTAGGAGATTTTGTTTTCATCTTGGAAGAGGCCTTAGGAATTCGAAGTATAGTATTTTGTTGGTTCCCAAAACCCCGTGTCGAGGTGTTACATCTGTTTGGATTAGGAAATCACTTTTGGATACACTAGATTTTAGAATAGTTTATTCTCATTTGCTAGCACATGATTCTTCTCTTGCCATATCATATAGATGATTGTGTTTACATGTTTGTCATACACTAGTTGTGGTTTCATGATATATATTTGCTAGTGTAATGACATGTACTTTTTGTATATATTTTTTGTTTTGAAATTTTTTTGAAAAATACAAATAGATTTTCTATGTTTTGAGTGTCCATTCATATATTTTTTTGGTCAAATTTGAAAATCCAAAAATATTTTTGTATTTTGTTTGCACCTTTTATGGATAAACACTTAGGATGACCAAGTCACAACATCATTCCATTCTTCATGTGACTATTTGATAGTGTTTTGAGACACTAGGTCAATTCATCCATGTTCTTTACAATGTTTGGAATCATTGAGATGTAATTTTGTGTTACTTCCTACATGTTTGACTCATGATTTCCTTTATTGCACACATGCACGGATTTGTTTGATTATGTATTTGTCTTATCACATGTTGGTTGGGTGTTTTCACTTCAATCCTGTCCTTTAAAATGAACCAAGCTCGATAAATTTTGATAAGGAAATTGTGCATATAAGAACCATTTTGTGAGTTTGTGTGCTTTGTTTGAACGGGGAAGGGCTGCGAAAGGTTCATTTTGCCTTTGCAAATACTAAGCCACCGTTAAATTAGACCTAAAAAATGGAGAAATTTTATTATCCGAGATCCAAAGAGGTTTAAAAGAGCCCGGAAAAAATTTAAAGGAAATAAAAATAAATTCATGCCTATTATGGGCCATTTAGGTTTTTGCACCAATTCTCCAAAGTTTGAGAATTTAGATTACCTCTAAAAAGAAAATATATATGAGGGTGTTTGTTTGGATATTTTATTACGGGTTTGCAAGTCCTTGAAATTCTTGAAAATGTGCTAAATAGTTTTGGACGTTATTGAGATGGAAATCATTTTGACTTTGATTTGTTGATTTGTATAAGACGATGTCATCTAAATTCAACAATCTTTTCACCTAAGGATACTTTTGATGTTCATTCGTTAGGGGTACACATGCATCGTGCACATATGCTTGATTGAGTACCTATCGAATGTGTTCACACCCATTCATTCCATTTCCATGACTTGGTTATTTGAGTTTAAATCCATGGTGTGATTTTTTTTGTATCCAGTTTTTGAATGAAAAAAATTGAAAAATCCAAAAATAGTTTGTTAAATTTTTGGGGACATACCTTTGTATGCGCGTAGTTTAATCCATGTTTGCTATGAATTTTTTCGTGAAACTCCATGTTTTGATTATTTCTTCTTATCTGTCTATTCGGGGACATCATAAAAAGGTGGAGAAAGAACTATCACATTATGGGGGAGATTTGATTTATTAATGCTTTATTCTTATAACATTTTAAACTCGATGCGTCACGAAGGTTTTTTCTTTTTCTCATGTGTGTAGGTACAAAATTGAAGATTGATATGTTGCACACACTGATGAGAAAAGCTTTGAGATTTGACGCAGATGATTAAAGAACAGTTTTGAGGTCTTGCAAATTTATTCATGGGAGGGTAGATTTGTATAGGCAATTTGGTTGTTGATAACTCAGATTTTTTATGTCTGTACTGGCATAGACATAGGGGGAGATTTGTAAGGACATATTTTCATAGTTCCGTTATCAATTTATTATGTCATATACCGCTACACTGTCGAAGAACATTCAAGAGACATCTTCATCAAAGACGGATCCTAATTACTCAAGTTCTTCATCATTCAAGACTCTGCAAAGTTTACTTTGGTAAGGTTATGTTTTAAATACCTTTACTTTTCACTTATAACTTTTAGGAGATTTTTACAAAATATTTTCTAAGTGTTGGAGCAGACTTTTTCGTCAAATATTGAGAATGAGTAGTTTTTCTAACTTTTGAAGCAGACCTCGATTTTGACACCCAGGTCGTTCGCGCAAGATAAGCATCTCGTTCGAACGAGATTGGAAGTCACGCGATGTGGTTTGAACGACACGCGTCCTTCGTTCGAGCAACATATGCTTCTCGTTCGAACGAGCTCTATTTTTGAGGCGGTGTGTTTTTGTATAAATACTTATTAAATGTGTCTGTTTTCATTAAGAAGTCACAGCGTTTTGACAAACAGAAAAACTGCGAAAGCAAAATTCTTTTAGGCTTCTTCCTTTAGGGTTTTAATCCCTTTTTGTTTTCAATTCACAAAACTCCCATATGCCTTAGTGAATTATTTTGGTTTTCAAGAACATGCTTTGCTCTTGTTTATATTTTGTGGGGAGAGCTCTACAACCGACAGTTGCATGTTATTGTGGAGGGATTCCTTATAAAGTTCACTCTTGTGGAGAAGCCATTTTTCTTCTTCATTGTTGCCCTCCTGGAAAGGGAAAATTCTAGCCGTAACTTGTGGAGGAGCCATCTTCTTCTTCTTCAGTGCAGCCCTCGTGGAAAGGGAAAGTTCCAGCCGAGACATCGGAATCGACACCTGTGGGTATTTCGTATGTCACCTTATTTCATTGTAATCCATGTAAGCCGTTTTCTTACAAATTATAGTGAAATAAAAGGTTTTGTCCCTTTGGGGGATTTTTCCTGAATATTTGTGTCACATGCTTTATTTATTTATGGGTTGACACACGCACTTTTAGATGCATGTTTAGGGGCTGGATTAATTTGGTTTAAAAATAGACTCTAATTAAATAAGTGTGCCGAATTGAAAACTTGCGAATAAATTTAATCAATTATCACACAGTCGTACTTTTCACAAAGTCCAAATGATTTCCACACTAATAACATCCAAAACTATTTAGTGTCGTTTCGAGAACTTTTCAAAGGATGTGCAAACCCATTGATATATCCATCCAAAACTCCGTCGTATACAATAATTCAATTTTTTTATATCAAAAGAGTTTCTAAATTTTCAAATTAGAGAAAACCTATTGGCCCAAATTTTTGACATATTTCATTTTTTATTGCCTTCATTTTTTGTGCGGGCTCTTCTTAAACGGCGGCTTTCATGACGTGATTATTATTCACTCACAGCCTTTTCCCGTGTTCACTCATCATTTTTTATCTTAAACAAATTCCTCACAGACAATGGATCTTACATGCACTACTTTTATTACTCTCGTATTATTGCACTTGGTTCATTTTAATGACAGGATTGAGATGAAAACACCCAATCAACATGTGATACGACAAGCACGATAATTAAACAAATTTGTGCATGTGTGCAATAAAGGAAATCATGAGTCAAACATGTAGGAAGTATCACATAATTACATCTTAATGACTCCAAGCATTATAAAGCACAATGATGACATGATGTATTGTCTCAAAACACTATCAAATAGTCACATGGATAAATGGAATGAAATTGTGACTCGGTCATCCTAAGTGTTTATATATAAAAGGTGTAAACAAAATTCAAAAATCTTTTTGGATTTTCAAATTTGACCAAAAAAAATTATGAATGGTCACTCAAAAAAATTATGATACATCCAGCAATAAGCATATAATGCCAGCATGAGAATCATCATATGCTAATAAATGGTAATCACACAAATGAATCATCAGTCAAAGCATGTGATGATGCTAAGATTCAGCACAACCAGATAAGTGATGAGCTCAAACAGTAACAACGGTGGCAGTCATAGAGATGTATATGTGTGTAAGTGTATAGAAGGGGATAAGTATAAGAGGAATAAGATAATGATGTATAGTGGTTCAGCCAATTAGCCTACATCCACTGTGAGTGTGAGATCTACTAAATATGGGCACTAATGGCCTTGGATACAATGCACATAAGCACACTCTCCCTCTCTCTGTTGTGTGTACAAGTCGAGCTTTAGCTAGGGTTATAATTATCGATCCCTTTACAAGGTTGAAGGTGACAAGTATATATAGGGCTTGGGGGTGTAGTGTAACCCCCAAGTATGCATGGTGCATGTGAATGATGATCTAGCCAATCCCCTGCTGACACCTGGATGTGCCACTTGCAATTAATGATGACATAATATTCCCTCATGTGAGGGGATGATATTGTTATAACGGTTTAGGCCACGTTATGTATGAGTCCCACGCACACTGTTCCATACGTCTCCCAAATCACGCGTTGTTATGATGTCACCATCGGCTTGTGATGTAAGGCTACGGGTAAAGTTCATGTTGGCAATGAGCCTGACCTGTTGTGGCCTTGTACTATCGTCCCTTCATAGGGACGTCTGGGCCATGACGAGGGGTCGGCCCCTTGAAGGGTCATCTGGGCCATGATGAGGGGTCGTCCCCTCATAGGGTCGTCTGGTCCATGATGAGGGGTCTAATCCTTGAAGGGTCATCTGAGCCATGAGGGTTCGGCCCCTTGAAAGGTTGTTTGGGCCTCCAAAATGGGTCGGCCCCTTGAAGGGCCATCCGTGGTCGATCCTTCTTATGACGGAGCCGTGGTCGTTGGACTCGTCTTGGGCCTGAGCCCTCATCTGGGTGGAGGACACCCTCGGCCTGGCCGAGGGTATATATGGGTATATCAATCACCCCCCAGTCGTTAGCCATCGATGTTGTTGAAATGGCTGAGGGGTAATGTTGCCTTGGAATTCTCAAGTGTGGGGTCATATGGATAAGTGACATCTGTCACATTGCTTAGTCTGGTGTCCATCATCGATTTAATTCCCCAAATATGGCGGTTGCACACTCTCAGTCTAGTTCTATGTGCCCTAATGATACCTCTCCTCGTGGGTTGTGTCTTACCTTGGTTAATTGGCCCACTCATTAGCAAGATATTTAAATGATTTTTCAAGCAATCATTTATTATTATTCTTCGCACGCAGGTTTTCTCTCTCTAGCTCCATACCATTTCGAACCACCATTTTTGTGACATATTCTGTGTCTCGGGCTTTCCTTACTCGGTGTTCTTTCTCGGGTAATCTTTCTACCCTAACCCATTTTTATCTTCCATTTTTGTTTGCTTTCTTGCATTTGCACTTGGGTTTCTTTTCATTTTTTCTTGGTTGCCTTTCTTTTTCGGCGTGCAGACCCACCTTGTACTGGTGGTTGCATGGCAGCATTTAGGTTTTAGGTTGCTTAGATTTCATCCCCTGTCTCTCAGTGGTGATTTAGTGCCCCCTTGTGGTGTTTCTAGGGTTTTCTCAAATTTTTCGACGTCTTTTTTGACGAACTGAGCCCTAGGTACGACCCATCTTCCCCATTCCTTTAGCCACAATAATACCATCTGAGTCCTACGGGTCATCTTATCGTCCTGCTGATAGTCATACACATAGGGGTGAAATGAATGAGAAAGTATCATCGCCGACGGGTGTTGGTCCCTTTGGGAGGAGAGAGACGTCCAATCTTAACCCAGACCGACAGGACGAGGAGGCAGATCATGCAGAGGCTATCCCTGTGACTGCCCTGTCCCCTCTTCCTTTTCAATTAGCCTTTCTAGATGGCCCTCCAATAGGCAACAAGGCTGAGAGATCCGAGGACGAGAGGGCTGAGGAAGACAATGAGAGTTCTGATGATGATGATAGTCAAGTTGACACTTCTAGCGCTTCGACTTATGTATCGTCAATTAAGGATCGTTACCTCTTATTATGGAGACATCTCTTTGGTATACAATTAAATATAAGTATTAGGGTCCCAACTGAAGGTGAGAGAGTCTTCCAGAGGACGAGGGAGAGATTGTCGTTTACGAGCAGATGCTAAGGGTTGGTGTTAGGTTCCCTCTACACCCTGCTATAGTCGACATCTTATCTGCCCTTGGGGTTGCTCCCTCTCAACTTCCTCCCAATTCATGGAGGAATATCCTCGGCTATATCTCACTTTAAAAGAATTCATTTATCGACGAGCCTTTGGCCAATTTATTCATTGCATGCTACAACATCACCTCGTCATCCAAACAGCCTGGGTATTTCCATTTGGGGGCTAGGAAGTTCGACAAGAAGCTTCTTCACGTGGCTCAAATTTCCAATCATGATTGGAAAAAAAGGTTTTTCTTTATCTTCGGGTATTGGGAATTCCCCACCAAGGTCGAGCCAGTGGAAGACAGTCCGAGGGTACCAAGGGTCTGGTCCAACCCTTCAATGAAAGTGCGATCAGACCCCAAACTCAGCTTAGAGGAGAGGGTCATTATTGATTACCTGAGGGAAAGAGGCCAAACTTGCCAAATTTGAAGATTTGATGACCCCTCGCTTCCTCAAAGAACCTGGTCTGAGGGTCGGCCCCCTGACATAATTATGTGAGTGGTTTTTTGCTCAATTTTTTATTTTATTTCATCTTTCCACTGTATCTTTCTGATATATCGTCTCTTTTTTAGGTCATCCTGCAAACGTTTCTGACCAACTTTGGGAGATGACTACCCCAAGCTTACTTTTTAGCTTGGGAAGAAAAAAGGCAAAGAGTCCCAGTAGACTCAAAAGAAGACAAAGGTTGTGGGGCCGACGCACGTTGAGTCAATCATCGATAGTCGCAAAAGGACCTGAAGTTCCTGAAGACTCTCGACCTAACTCACGGACAAGGGTGAGGGTGGAGTTGTTTGAGGGGACCATCTCCTCTTCCAGTATGGGGCCTATTCGTCTCAAAATTTGACATTCTTAAGGGATGAACCCTCTTCCCGCATAGCCAACCTGAGGGCAGCCAAGGCCTCGATGTTTTCTGCTCCCTCGGTCGTAGATTATGACTTCCTGTCAAAGATGCCCCCGACCAAGGTCTATGACTACGTTCTGCACACTCTGGCTCAGGTATCTCTTTCGACTTCATTGTTTTTTATTTATTTCACGAATTGTTCCCTCAACCTCTTATAACATGTGTTTGTTTGTGTAGTCTATTTGCTCCTTTACTTCGGCTACCAAGTGAATGGCCGAGAATCAACAAAAGTTTCATGAGGCCGAGAGGTCCATTTAGCATGAGGCCGATTTGCAGACTGAATTAGAGATCGCCAGGGCAGAACTGGAGACTTCAAGGACTGGGCATGCAAAGGTTTTGGATTAATTGATAAAGCAGCACGATGCCGCCTCAAAGGTGAAGGACGACCTTATCAAGGAGAAGGAGGAGGGCTGGACTAATCAAGGGGCTTGATTTAAGGCTGAACTTGCTGAGGCAGTGAGAAAGGCCGAGGCCGACACTGTAGAGGCCTATAAGCTTTCAGACGAGTTTCAAGGTTTTAGCCTCGAGCATCTGGAGCGAGGGATCAAGACGGCCTGCCGATGGGTCATCCTCAAGTTTGCTGATGCTGTGTCATCTATCCGTCCTTCCCTTGAAGTTGTGGAGATGGAAGACCCCCTTATTGCCGAGGCCTTAGCTCACACTACACCAAATCTGCACTATTGTCACGGTCATTGACCTTGACAAGTTGGACTTGTCAAGGTCAATAACCGTGACAATTCGGGGCGAGACAAATTTTTTTATCACGGATGTGTCACGGTCATAAATCGTGATAACCTCGTAAGAATTATCGCTGTCCTGGACCGTGACATGTTTAGTCATGGTTAATAACCGTGACAAATTCTTGTCCCCTTTTAAAAAAATTGTCAAGGTCATTAGCCGTGACAATTCTAGGCAGAATTGAAAAAAAATCTGTTGGGCAGTATGGCCACTGCCACTGCCCAGCAGTATATTTGTAGCTGTTATATCAACGTTGTACCTATTCAAATATCATATATCCAAATAAACTAGAGATAACGCAAATATACATTCAAAATATAAACTATTTACGAAGAAACAACATCACCATCAATTATCTCAAATCTACAAACTATTTAGCTAGAAAAGAGATTTTGTATCGCGACACTCGGGGACACCTCCTTATCCTTCCCTTCTCGTTCGAATAGCCACATAAGTATCGAGCATATGTGGCCTACCCTCAGGGCCACTCCCTGTCCCCTGAAATAAAATAAAGTAAAATTAGTATCCGCCTCGCAAATATAGATAAATATAAATCGATATTGAAATCGAAATTGACATATAAATATAAATACATTACCTGTAGTGTCACCCAAACAGCTAACTTGAGCTATATTGGCAACTCCTTCCAACTAATGTACCTCAGGAAATCGTGTCAAATATAATTCCCTTCATATCTGAACACTAAAAAATGCCATAATCCTATGGAGTTATGCGCTGCAAATTTCTTCCAACCGTTGTGTAGCCAAAAATCAACAGTTGAAGTTGTCAATTCTACCTTTCAGTGGTCTCCCATGTTTTGCTAGAGGTTCCAAGTGGTGGGGTATGGAAAGTGGAATTGATAACTTCAACTGGTGATGTTTGGCTACATAACGGCTGGGAGGAATTTGCAGAGCATAACTCCATAGGATTATGGCATTTCTTAGTGTTCGGATAGACGAAGAGATTCAGTTAGGACACCCCAAATAACTATGTACTAATCACCTATTAAAGGTAAGAAGCGTATATTCATGGATTAGTATAAACAAAACTTAGATGTAGTTGGAATATTTATGTATTAATCTCCTCTCCACACACGCACACTACACAAGAGTGAAAATGATAAAGTGCAAATCAATTAAAAGCATTAAAAATGGATGTTTCGGTACAAATTGAAATATTTATTACAAATTGAAAAATTGTTTCAAATTCGGGTTATCATAAAAAATGGATTGATATTCGGTAGGAGCAGCCAAGTCATCCACACTACTATTTAGACGCCTTGGAGCGTGTTGGACAATTGACCACGACTCGTTATTGATATACCCCGAATAAAACACTTTCCTAACCTTTTGAAATGCACAAACAAATGGCTCATCGCTCACGTGGTCGTTGCTCTTCAACTTAGACAAGTCGACCATGATCCAATTGGTGATAGGATCAACTTTAAAAGCTATCGTGGGACTTACACTTATGTAAATCATGAGTAGCATAATTCACAATCATTTGCAAGTTGGACGAAAAAGTAGATGGGCCCTTCAAATTATATATTGTGTCTAGAAGAACCTTCCTTTCCCCACTCGTCAAAGTAAATGCACCAGGTGGAATTATTGTCCTTCCCCTACTATCTTCTTTCAACCATAGTTGTGGCTTAAGTTTTAACGATTTAAGGTCTTTTCGTGCATTTTCTCCATCCTTCAAATGACTCCCCCCAAGGCAAGTACCCACAATATGTTCAGCGAAGTTCTTCACTGCATGCATCACATCCAATATATGGCGCACCGGGTTATTCTTCCAATAAGGCAAGTCAAAGAAAATTGACCTCCGAGACCATGCCTTTCTTATATCAGTTTCATTCCCAGTTGGGGTCTTCTTATGCTTGACATTCTTAAATTTGGGATTCTTACTTGAAATATTAGGGCCACATTCAGAAGATTTACTTTCAATTTCTAAACCCGAAAGTTGTCTCGGCAGTAGCTTATGTTCAACTCCGCCCAATAAAAAATTGGAACCTTTCTCAGATCTAAAACTATGAGCTGGGGGTAAAAACCTCCTGTGGCGATGGTATACATTTTTTAAGCTAGAGGATAGACGAAGAGATTCATGTGACACCCCGCCTAATTAAATACCGGGTGATCAATCCTTTATTAAATTAAAATTAAGGTGAACAGTTGGTTCATTCTTAGCATCACTATCGCAAATTAAAATTTTCAAATTTAAATACCCTGATTAACTAAGCTAAGTGTCAAAAGCATTTAAAATCTTATTTCCATTTTATTAAATTCAATTATAAAACCTTTGACCATTAACATTTTAAGAGTCATACATTAAGTATAAGAATATAAATGAACATTCAAGAGTTTAACCATCAATAACAAATCGAAACTTTTAAACACTAAAGGAAAACATCCTGACAGTAACAAATCCCGAAGTAAAGATACTGAAAGTAAAAGAATTACAGTCTCTAACAAAACCAACTAAATAATGGAAAAGGGCGACACGTGCCCCACTGGATATAACTGAACTAGAAGTGGAGTCAACAATGAAGTCGTCTAAGCAATGGCCTGCAACTCCCACAAAAGCTACAGCACATTCCATACAAAGAATCTGAAGCATGACGCCCCTGTAGCTGGGCACCTGTAATACATACATACATATATATATATATATATATATATATATACACACACACACACAAGAGAGCAGAGATAACACCAAACGGGTCAGAGCCCGATTGTAAAACCGTTTTAAAATAGTTTAGCAATTATTT